>JAZHRO010000045.1:0-2711411 GCA_037157565.1 Thalassia testudinum | reverse complement strand
TAACCTTAATATGTGGCCTAGTTTACGTCACAGGCCGGTTATTCCCTCCGAGGGCTCCGCTTGTGTTCAAAGCTTGAACGGCGGTATCATGCGAGTCTTGGCCCAAGGGTTTTCAGTCACATGAAATATTTGTCAAGGCGATTAAAGTTCAGTGGATTGTCCTGATAGCCTTGAAATTTCTGGTCGTTAAGCGTAGAAAAGATAAATCGAATCCTATTTCGGAACATGATTATAGTTGGGACGTACTTTGTTTTTAATTAAATAAAAGCTAGCAAAATTAAGAAGATGACAAATTAAAATCCGCAAGGTAGAAAGAAACCGAAAACGTCCTCTTCGACGTTAGCTTAAGTGAATGAGAAGACGAGAGCAATCATTGGATGGCTACTTTGTGAACGTAAAATTCTTAGGCCCCTTTGGTCATTTGTTTGTCTTTAAAAGAAAGAGATGATTTGGACGTCGCAGCATATATATGGGTTTTTATTGTCGCCTAAAATGATGCTATTGGGCAACAAACGGATATTCTTTACCCCTCTGCCACTGGAAGACCTCACGAGATCAATGAATATTTGTTGTGCCGCACTTGGAAAATGACTGATGCCCAGTTTTTGGTCATGGAATAGCACACCACACGTAACGCAACACTTCAAACCTTTAATTCCTTGTGGCGTAAATATATTTGCTTGAACTATGTTTCATTATTATGCTTTATTGCCATAGGTATATGGGCAAAGATCGTATTAGCGACTAATAGGTTCTTTGAAAAACTAAAAGCCTTTTGATATCTTAGAAAAACTCAATATTAAAATGTAAATCATTCAATTAAATATGTAAATTAATTTATTTTTTTTCAACTTTTTATAATAAGTTATATACATATTAAAGAATATTATTATGGGTAGAAATTACATTTTGTCCCACTTTACATTATTTAACTAATGCTTAATATTAAAGCTAATATTATTAACTTAAGTTATAAATTATATATAAGCTTAATTAACTAAATTATAAATAATTAAATTCATAGTATTAAGTCCTTATTATTAAATAAAAATAGAGGAATGCTTATTATACATTAATTATGCTAGTTTAAGGTATAATTAAGGTCATAGCTTAATATTAACTTATTTGATAATTAACCTTAATTTTATGCTATTACTAATCAATTAACTAGGTAAACTAGCTTATTTTAGTGAATTAAGAGCCATAATGAGTCCCTCATCAAGTGCTTTGGTGGATGGGTGATTAGGCACCTAGGTGGCACCACATAGGATAGGTGTGGTGAGGTGGTGCCACCTAAGATGATAATGTGGCACTCATTGTGTGTGAAATGTGTAAGGAATTTCTCATTAGGTCCAAAGTTGCACTTGGTTGGGTCATTAATTGAAGGCTTAGGGTAATTAGATAGGGTTAAGTGAGGTGCGTCTAATTGGGTTTGGTGTTGAGTGGTTTAATTAATGGGTTCATGGGTTGGTGTTGGGCTTCTGGTGGTTAGCTCCATCTTCTGCCTTCTCTGTTGCGGGAAGCACTCTGCACGTTTGTTTCTTGGTTAATGCGAGTCTTCTCACATTTGCATTCCTCGTAGCTACTCCCTTCTCCTCCTGTAAGCCTTGCATTGCAGCTGAACGCCCATTCTATCCTCTTATGGACCTACAGTCAGAGATAAGAGGCATGATAATATAACAGGCCCATAAAATCCTTTATTATGCAATGTGTGATGCATAAAATGTATGCAATATATATATATATATATATATATATATATATATATATATAGAGAGAGAGAGAGAGAAGGCCTCTTTAGTGAGAAAATGAGAAAAATCAATACAAACCATTGGATTCCTTTTAAATTAACCGATGGCTAAGATTAAAACATATCTCTCTCCCACCTCAACTCACACTTACATATGTTCATCTCTCACACCCACAACCATTGATCACTCTCTCCCACACTCAGTTGCAACTTCTCGCCCACACCCACCAACACCGCCACCATCTCTCTCTCTCTCTCTCTCTCTCTCTCTCTCTCTCTCTCTCTCTCTCTCTCTCTCTCTCTCTCTCGATTCTCCGATGACTCTCTCTGTCAATGTCCTCCGAATAGGTTGACTTGCGCACGAAATTAAAGTTTGGAAAATCGCTTCGTCATTGTTGTAGTATAGTCGCGCAAAATTCTGAATCAAAAGTATTTATATTTTACAAAACTCTCATAGATTTTATCTTTTAGTTCGTGAGTCTCAGTCATTCATCTCTAGGAGACATCTTTTGAAAAGCAAAGGTTATTAAATTAGAAATATTATTTGCTAACCTAAATCTACCCTTTTTTTCGTCTTTTTCTTCTTTTGTGATTTTTTATGTTTTTCTTTTTTTTGAAAACAAGAACAGATACGAGCCTAACTAAGCGAAACCCTAAAACCTACGTGTGCCTAAGTGAGGCCATGGTGGTCGTGCAACATGTGTAGCTGAACCCTAAGGTGGACGGCCCTAACACTAAGTAAGAGGGCATGTATTCACAATGCGAAAATGGAGCACGGAACACATCAACAACTTTTAGATCCATGCATCCACAAATGAAATCAACAAAGAGAAGAATGTAACAACTATTAAAAATGTCAAAAATACATTAAACAACATTAAAACATTAATGAAATAAAAATCAAATCAAGAAGAAAATCTCCTCATGTTGGAATATCTTAGAGGGCATCGATTTTTGTGTGAGGGTGGTGGCTAGAACTTGGGTATGTAAACCCACCTACATGCCTACCAAGATGGACGGCCAGCCAAGCAAGGTATGGGAAGACCTTGTGGTCGTCCAAGAGAAGAAAATAGAGGAAGAAGGGGTGTGTCCTCTCTACGGAGAAGAGAGGACATGCCCAACTAAAGAGAGGAGAAGAGGGTGTTGCACCCCGTTGATTTCTCCTTCTTCTAGCCGCCCTTGAAGATGCTTGGAGGAGAGATTCTTCTTCAGCCATCCACGGACGAGCACCTTGGAGGGAGGAGATGCCTTGGAGGAGGAAGAGGAGCACTGATGTACCATCTAGGGTTAATTATCGCATTGTAGTATAGTATCGCAATTATATACACTAAAGGCACAAAAAGACTATATACAATAATACCAAGTTAATATCAAACTCATACTAATAATATGCATAATATACACTTACAATTTATATAATATATATATATATACCATATAACCTATATATATATAACATATACACATACATATAATTAACATATATACATATGTAATACTACTATATAAACATGCTATATATATACATACTACTAATATATATTCATATCTAATTATATTCATATATATATACAAAACCTTAAAAACATATTTTCAAAAATAAGGTAAAACTAAAACTCTAAACATATATTTATTACACTATATATATATATATATATATAACTCTACATAATATATTGTTACTTATATATATATAAACACTACTTAACTTAATAACATTTAACACTTAACACACACACTACTAACACATACTACTAACACACCCACACTAACACTCAAGCACTTAAGTTAAACATTTAAACTTAACTTGGCCCAGAAAGTTAGTGGACTTGTCACACACCTCAACGATCCAAGTGGGATGGAGCAAGTGCTACTAGGTCCACTCCACAAGGGATGGCATAGCCAATTTTAATTTCAGGCCCAACAGGCTGGTCCACACAATGCACGCACACATAGGCCCACAAGTCTTTCCCCTCTCTCTCTCTCTCTCAATGGTCAAATGGTGCTGGGGAGCCAACCCCAATACTGGCCGGTGAGCATACAAACATGATTCATTATATATAGTTGCATGCCCTTTAACAATCACAATGTGGCACTAACTGTAGCGACAAATAAATGTGCAATATGATTTATTTTGGATTTTAAGCCCATAATTAAGGGTTGTTTATTGATTTAATATACAATTAAATTACATGGTCTTGAAGCTGATATAAAGGGCTCCTTATTGATATAGTTATTTACCTTAATTAAATATATAAATATATTTAAAAATTAGTTAAAGTTAATGAAAAATACACGTTGAATTTAGGCTTAATTACTTAAATACAATATAAATTAGTGAATAAATTTCTTAATTGAAGTTTAAATTAGTTACTTCACATAATTATATGATTATTCAAGATTTTAAAATAATTTAATCGGATTTATTGCAAATTTACAAATTTAATGTTTACGATTTGTATATATATTACATAATTATACAATATACATAGTATTTTTATAGTATAAATATGGTTATAAATACAATTAAATAGTTTAAATTATAATATACAAGATTACATTATAATTTACTTCATTAGCTTATTAGTTTACTGATCTATATTAAATTAATTTAATAATATACTCTTTTTTTTTTTGAGGAATTAATAATATACTCTATTAACTGATATAAATATAAATATATACAATATCTAAACAAATAAATAAATATAGATATATTATTGTACATGATAATTACTATAAGTTATATGTTAAGTTATGTATGTTTAATAAGTACATATGTAACTATTTATATTTACACATAAGTTATATACATATAGTATAAATAAATGTACAATATATACATAAATATATTATTATCCTATGTAACTTAACATAAATACCTATATAAATAAATAAGATAGATATATAAGTTATATGCATACTATACATACAATTAAAGTAATATTTACAAATAGTTTATGATTATTTACAAGTATATACAATATATACCCTAGGTATTTTTGTAGGATTTTTTAGTTTTTAGATTTTTATGTTGTTTTTATGTTTTGTAGAAATAGAGAAAGATGAGAGAAAGATAGGTAGAAGAGGAGAAAACTCTTTCTTTTATTTTTGTTTTAGATTTTATTTCTAAACCTACAGAAGTCTAGAACTTCTGCAGGTATATTCTATATACAAACACACTCAAATCCTACAACTAATAGCACACACACCTAAAACTAATCCTAGTCTAACTCAAGACACTTTTATTTTTATTTATTTGCAAACTATTCCTATTTTTCACACTATTTACAATGTAATGCTAGAAATTGGCTAAAATATGTGGTTAGGAAATGAAATCAAGCCATAGAAATTATCTAAAAATGCTGGAATTTAAGATTGAACCATGATGAACTTCCAGACAACCATAGAGATCAAAATCAGACTTGAGAAACAAAGTTTAAAATTGAATTCAACATGCATTTCAAATTAAAATAAATAATAGGTCTTACTTGCTGACAATGAATCCATAACAAGATTAAAAAATGTTTACAAGGTTAACATCAATCTCTGAATGGTTCTTACATGGAGATCTAACATAAAACCATATTATAATATTGTATACAAGATTAAATGCACTGAAATCATCTCTAAGCTTCATCTCTCAGTAGGTACAGCAGTCAATACCAATACTACTATTGTCCAAATACAACAGCAAACCACTCTCTGATCTGATTCTGCTCATTTAGAACTTACCTAAGGATCATAAAAAGTAGATTTCAATAAAACCTCTTCCAAACAAATCATTTGGATTATAACTCATTTAAAAACTAATTTTAAATCCTCATGGTGTTGAAACTCTTCAATCAAAATTGAAATGCTGCAATTGCTATTGCAGCTGTTAATCTTGCTAACAAAAACAAGACTTAGAGTTGATTTCAAACTCCAAATACTGCTATAACCATTCAAACTCGTTGTATCATCCTAGGAACCTATCTTGAAATCTTAATCAGATCATTATAACCCTGATTGAATGCTTAGGTTTTGCGTTCATATCAGACCTAAGCATTACAACTATTAATTCCCCAAATCATGTTTAAATCAATTAAAAATCACACTTAAATGTCACAAACATTCAGAGAAACATGTGGAATTCCAAACAGATGAAATTCAACCATATTGACCACAAGAAACCTTAAACTAATCTCATCCTTATGCTATGGAAAGCATGAAGGGAAGAAATCAAATTAAGCAATGAAATCATTAGGAAACCACTTAAAAAGCTTCATGCTATCATTCTAAACCTCATTTAAAAGTCTAATTCTCAGATAAAACAAATTAAGATTGAATCAAGATGTCTCCTACCTAAATGATGTGAGATCACTTGACTGATTTGATCAACTTACATCCCTACACACCATTGATTAGTGTTCAGGGAGGTAATACAATCATATGGAAACCATTAGGTCATTGCTTTGGCCTCAAATCAGTGCAACTAATTTTCATTGACCAAAGCTACCTAATTAAGGAAGAAAACAATAACGATGAAGGAAATTAGGCGCGAACAAATTCTTCAATCAAAATCTAATTGCATGGGTTCAAATGCATTGCATCAAGCTCAATTTAAACCTCAATCACCCAATTAGAAACCAGTTAAAACAAACTGAATCTCTAATCCTCAGATCAGGCATGAAACTCCAATTTGAATAAATGGAGTGAATCAGTTCAATTCAAAACAAGTTGAGGTCACTTGTGGTATGTTAAATTGAGTGAATAAGCCCTCAAATGATTTGGCACACCTTGAGTCCTAAGAGCTAGGAAGCCTCAGTCCTTAAGGTGGCTAAGGTGGAGGGGATGATCTGATGATAAAAATAGCAATGAAATCGATTGAAAGTGATCGTGCAGTGATAGGAGAGGTCTATGAATCAAAATGGATGGGTGATTCATCCTCTCTGATCGGAATTGATCAGAGAGGGCGTAGTGAAGCATAGAGGATAGAGAAGGCTAATCTAAGCTAATTAACGCAATTAGAATGTTAAGTTTACTCTACTCTATCTATCTAATCTATGATAAACTATGATAGCTATAAATCCTACACTAAGTGGATGAATAGGACCTAAGGAAACCTCGATTGGTGGCCGAGGTGACGAAGGGAGGGAGAATGGACTCCAACCAATGAAGAGCCCACCAGTGGAGCTCCTAGGGTTTCCTCAGGCACTGCGTGAGTCTTAGCGGCAAGGATGAAGTGAGGAAGTAGTCAATTTCATCTATGTTATGACCCGTGCTGTTTGAGCCTTTTTAAGATGTCTGGACTTTAGGTCAGACGTCTGGACTGTGGGTCAGACGTCTGGTCAAACGTCTGGACACATTCCCAGATGTCTGAAAATCGAAAATCTTGGGTACGAACTTGCGTCTGCGTGCGTGCTATGTGCAGACAATACCCTCGTCTTTTCCCTCCTCTCTTCCATTCCTAGCAAAACCCTAAGACCAACCTTATATAACCCCCTCCTCCTCTCTCGTTTCCCCCACTTCTCAGACACCAGCCCCCTTCCCCTCTTCTTCTCCATTCCAGCGAGAGCGGCAAAGCAAGTGAGAGCACGAGGAGCAGCGTGAGAAGGAGAGGAGGTGAACTCGCGAGCTCATGTGGGAGCTCACCGGTGAGCGCACGGCTGGAGTAGTGCATACACGAGGCGGAGGAGTGCGTCGGGGAGGTCCTCCCCGACATTGCTGCAGCCAGAGCTACAGGCGAGAGGGTGCGGTGCAGTCACGCGCGGCGCGAGAGGGTGGAAGCAGGTTCTGGATCTAGGTTTTTCCCAGAATCAAACGTCTGGAGAGACGTCCAGACGACAAAGCCAACGTCTGGAGGAGGTTCCAGACGTCTGAAGAGGAAGTCTTGCGAAGGTACGTCCCTTTGCGGATACGGCCATGCAGGCCGCTCCGCCAATACCCCTTTTGCATGCCCGATTTGAGAAGATCGGATATCTACGTGCAGGATTTGCTTCGGGAAGGCACGATACATGCCCATTTCAAACGTCTGGGCGACATACTAGACAATGGGAAGTACTTCCAAACATCCGGAGAGGTGGTTTGACGTCTGGAACTGGGTCCAGACGGTCCAGAGGAGATCCTGGACAGCTAAGGATTGGCGCAAGGCTTGAGGTATGACACTAGACACTTTTAAGACGTCTGGAAGTTGTTCCAGACGTCTAATTTGAGTCAGAATCACTATTTTTGACCCATTTAGGGTCCATTTGAGGTCCGTTTTCCACAAATAAGATATCGATGTTTCCCGTATGAATTCCTCTACTTATTAGAAGACTTTCTATACTGTTCTGAATATTCTCTTCTGATTAATCCTTGTGATAGAACCTCATTCCGTTGTGGGTTCGGGGCTTGCTAAGGCACGTGAGCCTGCCGTTCAAGCCCCCACTGACGTGTCGACTTTTCGCTTAGCGCTATAGTATTTAAGTGGTGGAAAAATCAACGAATCAAAAACAATGAAAATTAACCACTCGCAGAAGAGCGGGTCGTGTCCACAGGGAGGCAATGATGCACTCAATACTTTAATTATTTAATGTTATTTCAGATAGTGCGAAATTCCTTTTCAAATTGGACTTAAAATGTGAAGGAAAGTAGGTTTGCAATAACCTAAAAAGTTAAGGGTGTAAGTGCAGTTTTCCCTCACAAAAATCCTCAATAAATTTAGGATGAATTAGTGCAATTTTCATGTGATGTGTACTAAAGATGATTAGCACTTAAATCAAGTCCAAAAGCAATCTTTAAACTAGCCAATATTAATACTATGCAATTAGAAATAACTGTGAGTGCGTGAATGCAATTCTGCCACAATATAATATTAATAAAAAAAAATGAAATTGCTGGCAATGGCATTAAATGTAATTTCTAATTGCAACAAAAACAGAGCTTTTCTTCTCTCTCTTCCTCTCGAGAGAGAGAGAGAGATCCGCAGGGGTTGATGCAGGGCTCAAGAGGACGGCGAAGTCGAGAGCTTTCCGATGGTGGCAGTAGCGGCGGCGGAGGTGGCCGGAGCTGGCCGGCGGCGGTGGCCGGAGCTCCGGCCTATGGAGCAAGAAGGCGACTACTGCTGGAGGTGGAGCACGCAAGCTTGCGCGCGTGCTGGTGCGCGGTTGCCTGTCAGTTGCGGTCACAGATGGGCGGTGGAGCACGCTGCTTTGATGGCTGGAGGTGGCTGCAGTTGGTGAGCGCTTGAAGACAGGAAGCGGAGGCGCTGCAGTGGCTGGAGGTGGAGCGCGCGGGCGGAGAGGGCGTGCGCCTGCAGGGAGATGGAAGGCGTTGGCGGGCGCGCTGGATGGTGCGCTGCAGGCAGAGAGCGTGTGAGCGCCTTCTGCAGGAAGGAGTGGCACGCGGTTGAGAGCACCTACGGGCACGGCTGCGAAGGAGTGATGGCGTGCGGTTGTTCTGCAGTGCGCAAGGAGGATGTGCTGCGGGACGTGCCGGTGATGGTGAAGGCAGAGCAGGCACCTGCTTGAAGGCGGTAGCAAGTGCCTGCGGGCGCTGTAGCGGCTGTGGGGCGATGGCGCTGGAAGGTGGAGCAGCTGTGGGGCGATGGCGCTGGAAGGGAGGATGCGGCTGGAGATGGGTGCTTGGCGAACAGTGCACGCGGTGGGTCACAGGGTAAGTCTTTTCCACGATGAAGCCCTTCCCCGCGAAGGGGAAAGATGGATCCTCCTCTCTCCTCGCCTCCTCTCTTTAATTCCTCCCTTGCGCGTGAGTTCTGGGATTTTCCCAGATCCCCGGTCACAGTTGTTGAGAAAGGAGGCGTCAGAAGTTTTGCCCAATGTCCGTCGGGGGAGGGGGAAAGAGAGTTGCGGTTGTTTGGGGAATTTTATTTCCCCACCCTTGCTCTTTGTTTATTTTATTACCTACATATAAAAATAATAAGATTATTAAGTTATAAAATGTTATAACCTAACTTATGAGGTGTATAATTATTCTATAACTTAATTGCCATTATTAACATACCTAAACTATACGATTAAATATTCTTAGGCTTAATATTAGTTCATTTTAATGGACTCATCAAATACCCCATTGCCTAAGATTTGCTAGTCCCTAGCAAAAATGAATAATAGAAGTAATCAGACGACTTCTTTTCTTATTTCAAAACTTTAGAAATCCAGACAAATGTGAAGTGCTGATAACCTAGGTAACAGATCCAAGTGAAAGAGCTGATTCGCATTGGGAGTTCATACATCACCCTTGGCAAAAATTTCTGTCGAGGTAGGCAACCACTTCCTTCGGGGATAAAGTAGACGATAATCTGTAATTTGACCCCGGCGTTTGGCTTAGGTAGGAGATATCTAGTTGAATGGGTTTGTATTTGGTGGCACACACTCAACTGGTGCTACATATAGTCTGGTACTGCAGACTCTAAATCTCTAGACTATTAGATAAGTCAACTCAAAGAGAGGCTACACAACTGTACTCTCTTGATGTTCCTGGGCACTCCCTCTTCTTCTTTCTGAGATCACAAATCTTGCCAGATTTAGAAACTGTACTCACTATTTAGTGGCCTCACATGACATATACACTTCAATTAAAGTCCTAATAACTCTATAACTAAGTTAGAGTTCTCAACCAGTATTCAGGCGATCAGAAATACTAGAAGGTAGGTATGGGTCATATTTGGTGGAACGTAATAGCTATTTTGCTCCCTCGGAAACAGTGTTACATCATACACTTGGCCTTTTTTTTTTTTTTTTGTAATATAACTTTTTTTTTTCTTTTTCTTCTTTCTATTTCTTCTTTTTCTACTTCTTTTATATGTATATATATATATATATATATATTTCTTGTTTTTGTTTCTTTTTCAATCAACATAACACAATACGGACTTTTATTTAGGAGGCATTATTAGGGATGATGATAGTCAAGAGGAAGTTGTGTGGCTTATTTGGTGGAAGTGTCTTTCTCGGCACCGGAAAGGAATGGATAGGACAGGTGTATTTCCGACCTTTGACACTATTACCCTCCTTCAGCTGAGGACTCTATGAAGGACGGTCGTAACCATCCACCATAGTTATAGCTTTATTAAGACTCAATCTCTGTGTATCTGCCTTATTTGGTGACTTTCAAGAATTCACTCAAAGTACGTACCCAGGAATAGAGAGTGAAAACTATGCCTAACTCTGAAGTATCATCATCTAATTATCCAAAACTTAAGAGTCCTTGCACTAGACTTAGCGCACCAGTAATCTCTCTACTTCTTCTCACAAATATGAGTTGGATTTACTAGAAGATAGTATGCCTGACTCTCTATGAATTGTCCAAGGGTTCAGTAGACTACAAATGCTCATTGGTTTTCCTCAAGGATCCATTACCAAGTCTACGTGCATGTGAAATAAATGTACTGGATTCTAAACTTAAGAAATAATTCAAGAAGAAAAACCTCCAATGACAAAGGTATTCTGCTAGGGACTAACCCAATCAGCTCAAGAAAAGAGAATTTTTTTGTTTTTTTTTATGCTAACCTAAATGCATGAATGCACCTAAAATGAAAATGCACTCCCCCATGCCTAAATCCTACAATGTCCCCATTGTAAAATTAAAACAGGAGGAGAAAGGAAAAAAATCACCTGATGACCGCTGGGTTGCCTCCCAACAAGCGCTGCATTTTCTGTCAGCAGCCAGACTTATAAGGAACCTATAAGTCAGGTTCCAAACAGAAAAGGTTAGGCCCTAAGAACATACGTAACAGTGCAGACCTAGAAAATAGGTAACCACGGATGTTGGCAGGCTGATGATGCAATGTAATTCCAAATGTTTGCCAGAAGATATGAAAGCGAAAAACCTCTTTGGCTACCTTGGGAGGTCTAGGGATAATAAACGGAAAATGAAAAGGGACCTCTCGAAACGGAATAGGTGGAGGATAATAAGGATCCTCCAAAGTATGACGGGTTTTAAAAGATATAATCATTATTAGTTCAAACCCTTGAATGGCGAGAGTAAAAGTACAAACATCAATCCATACTCGCCATTCTACCCTAGGATGTACTGGCCTGATATAGTCTCCAGAAAGAATGTACATGAGCAGAGATCTGAGCCAAGGATTGGTTAAGGAGTATAAGGGTTGTTTGTAGTGTTGGAAGGTAATGGTTAAGTCCAATGAGGGCTTAGTTGGTGTTAAGTCCAATTCCAACAATGATTTAGATTGCGTACACTCCCTAACAGTTGTAGACAACTTCAAATTATCCTGCCTAGCATTAATAATCGGAGTCGTATTTGAATCAAGGGTAGACTCATAATTACAACCCTTTGATGGCAGGGTCAAGATGTAAGAATCATTATCATTCAGCTCATCCCCAGATTCGCTTGGTTCAGTCAAATATTTATCTGGGTTTATCTGTGATTCCTTAGGAGTTGGATCAGTATCCTCAATTATTTCTAACGGAGGATCAGTCTTAATATTTTGGAGGAAGCCTATATCATTGAATTCGTTATTGTTCTCGGGGTATAAATCCTCAAATGATGTGTTTTGTCCCCGAGAGTCTCCCATAGACTTCTCATTTTGTTTGTCCTCCTGTAATATCAACTCCTGTTTTGATGGAGGATGACTCTCAAAAGAAAGTAGGAATCCGGATTTAATCATATTATTTCTATTCTCTGGAGCTAAATCCTCATATGATAAATAAATCTCCTGTGATTCACTCCAAATTTTCAGTCCAGGTTCCTCTATTGGGGCATCCTCATCCTCTGAATTAGACTCTTCATATCCCTGAGACCAGAATTGATCATCCTCCATTCCCTTAGGGTTACCTTGATTAGGTACATTTGAATCCTCAGGATATTGAATGATAGGTGTTGATTCCTTAAGTGGAGGGTCAGGAGTAGGCTCACTAAGAGTAGAATGCGAATCCACCAAATAATCAAGAGGGGAAGTGATAGGAACAATAATTTTCTCTTGCTTTTGACTCCAATATAGTTCAAGGGGATAATCACTATGATTATTGTCCTCTAGTGGCCGCGTCTCATTGGGAGAGTCTAAGTGATCGCTACATGAAATTGGATCCCTATTGTCATTAAGTACCTCAGAATTATTTTCATGATCATGATCGGATGTGTAGGGATCAGGATTATTGGGAACCGTGTAGCTAAGTTGTCTTATTTCTTCATTTAATTGTTGACTATTCCTCAACATCTCTCCCATTGATTCCATTATTTCCTTTTGCTGTTTTTGCATTTCTATCATAAAAGAGGAGAGGCTACTATTATCAGGTTGTGGAGGATAGTCAATTTCAGGCTCTGGTTTCCTAGGGGTATCGGTCCAACCTCGATACAGAAAATCATGAAGGGTGGGAGGGTTGGGTGTTTGCATGGAAGTAGGGATTTCAGGATTGGAAAATCCCGCTCTTAGGCTCTGCTCAAAAGTGGGAGTTATCAAGCCAGTACTCCCAAGGTAAGAATGAGAATGATCCCATGAATTATCAATGTACCCATCAAAGGATGGATACGCTTGGAGCATGGGATCCTGATTAAAAGATGGGAAGTATTGACTCTGATAATCTGAATGATAGGAGTAAGAATAATCCATTTCTTTAAGCAAAACAAATTTAACTCTCTTATGCTTTAGCAAAATTCAGCAGAAAACTTCCTAGAGAGTTCTAATGTCAAAGCAAATGCAAATTCAACGGGATCTGTTTTTAGTAGATTGTAGGTCTTAGAGTTATATGTTTAGTTGGTGGCCAAACAAGTTGTGCAAAAATTACGCTTCCTAGGCCAACCTTCGCTGGTGCCTATAACCTACTCACAAGGGATGGAAGTCTCGAATCGAGCCCACACACGAGGAACCGAAGTAACTTGGTGGATAGGCTTGTTGATTTCCAACTAACTTCCCTTGTGGTGCAAAAGAGGTGAGGTAGAAATTATCTAGTGACCTTATGTGTGAGGTGCACAGTGTCTCAAGTGTGCAAGCATACGATCGTCTTTTGATTTTTTTTGAAATTCCGCAAACAGGATCCTTTTGCACACAATTTTCAATCACAGATTTTAAAGTCCAACCTCTTAACAGTCCCAATTTGTTTAAAAGTGACCACTGAATTAATTTGATTCAAGCACTTTAGTGATCTTAGATTTAGGTTCAATGCATATGCATGACAAGTAATTAATACTCAAGAAAAGACGTACCTTACTCCAGCTTTCTTCGTGCAGTGTATGAATGCAATGCAATAAAAAATAAACTAGATGCTGCTCATTTAGTCCTAGATGATCGTCCTATAGATATGCAGCTTCTAGCAGGCAGTTCGATTTTTTTTTTCTTAAATAATAGTAACAAACAGACCTAATCTAACTAACTAATTGAAATGCAGTTTAAAATAGTTCAAATAATCCTATAATCTAAATAAATGGGAACACATTCCCAAAAATACCCAACAAGGGCCCAAAAGACAGTAATTCAAATCTAATGTTTATCTAAGACCTATTGCCTAAATCAGAAATAGGCTTCTCCGTAAGCTTAAATGCGTGGGATCAAGGCCCACGTGTTCCTGTTGTCGTCCTCCAGGTGGCGTCAAGGTCCACCAAAAAGATTGTCTCCGTCGTGCGCGTTGTTCACGTTCAAAGTCGTTGCTTCGCTGCGCCTCGTCGCCGTGTCAGATTCCTTGCAAAATAATAAAGATGACTAGATAATTTCGCAACTCAAAAAGATTTAAAAATAATAAAGTAAATCTATTGCATCTGTTGCCTCCCCGGCAACGGCGCCAATTTGACGTGCCGACTTTTCGCTTAGCGTTATAGTATTTAAGTGGTGGAAAAATCGATGAATCAAAAACAATGAAAATTAACCACTCGCAGAAGAGCGGTCGTGTCCACAGGGAGGCAATGATGCACTCAATACTTTAATTATTTAATGTTATTTCAGATAATGCGAAATTCCTTTTCAAATTGGACTTAAAATGTGAAGGAAAGTAGGTTTGCAATAACCTAAAAAGTTAAGGGTGTAAGTGCAGTTTTCCCTCACAGAAATCCTCAATAAATTTAGGATGAATTAGTGCAATTTTCATGTGATGTGTACTAAAGATGATTAGCACTTAAATCAAGTCCAAAATCAATCTTTAAACTAGCCAATATTAATACTATGCAATTAGAAATAACTGTGAGTGCGTGAATGCAATTCTGCCACAATATAATATTAATAAAAAAAAATGAAATTGCTGGCAATGGCATTAAATGTAATTTCTAATTGCAACAAAAACAGAGCTTTTCTTCTCTCTCTTCCTCACGAGAGAGAGAGAGATCAGCGGGGGTCGATGCAGGGCTCAAGAGGACGGCGAAGTCGAGAGCTTTCCGATGGTGGCAGCAACGGCGGCGGAGGTGGCCGGAGCTGGCCGACGGCGGTGGCCGGAGCTCCGGCCTATGGAGCAAGAAGGCGGCTACTGCTGGAGGTGGTGCGCGCGTGCTGGTGCGTGGTTGCCTGTCAGTTGCGGTCACAGATGGGCGGTGGAGCACGCTGCTTTGATGGCTGGAGGTGGCTGCAGTTGGTGAGCGCTTGAAGACAGGAAGCGGAGGCGCTGCAGTGGCTGGAGGTGGAGCGCGCGGGCGGAGAGGGCGTGCGCCTGCAGGGAGATGGAAGGCGTTGGTGGGCGCTTTGGATGGTGCGCTGCAGGCAGAGAGCGTGTGAGCGCCTTCTGCAGGGAGGAGTGGCGCGTGGTTGAGAGCACCTACGAGCGCGGCTGCGAAGGAGTGATGGCATGCGGTTGTTCTGCAGTGCGCAAGGAGGATGCGCTGCGGGACGTGCCGGTGATGGTGAAGGCAGAGCAGGCACTTGCTTGAAGGCGGTAGCAAGTGCCTGCGGGCGCTGTAGCGGCTGTGGGGCGATGGCGCTGGAAGGGAGGATGCGGCTGGAGATGGGTGCTTGGCGAACAGTGCACGCGGTGGGTCACAGGGTAAGCCTTTTCCACAGTGAAGCCCTTCCCCGCGAAGGGGAAAGATGGATCCTCCTCTCTCCTCGCCTCCTCTCTTTAATTCCTCCCTTGCGCGTGAGTTCTGGGATTTTCCCAGATCCCCGGTCACAGTTGTTGAGAAAGGCGGCGTCAGAAGTTTTGCCCAATGTCCGACGGGGGAGGGGGAAAGAGAGTTGCGGTTGTTTGGGGAATTTTATTTCCCCACCCTTGCTCTTTGTTTATTTTATTACCTACATATAAAAATAATAAGATTATTAAGTTATAAAATGTTATAACCTAACTTATGAGGTGTATAATTATTCTATAACTTAATTGCCATTATTAACATACCTAAACTATACGATTAAATATTCTTAGGCTTAATATTAGTTCATTTTAATGGACTCATCACCCACTACTCTTGGGTTTATTGGTAGAGTGGCTTCCCCTAATTTAAATACAAACCTGAATGCATGTGTGGAATGAATGATTAGAAACTAGGATATGGCATGAATCCTAGGATGAGAAATACTTGAAATGTCTGTAATGGATGATTGTATTGCAGTCTTGAATGAGTAGATAGAATGATAACAGTTGCCGGTAAATAAATAGCAGCTGCTTGTGAAATGTAAAGTACTTGTACTAGCAAACTATTGCATGTAAATTCCTGTTGTATACGTTAAATGACATAATATGAGCTGCATGTATATAAATTGAGAATGGTAATGTGAATAATGGAAATACGAGCTACCTGTGTATAACCGGTGCATGGAAATGTAAACAATAGAAATACAAGCTACATATGTATATCCTGAGAATGGAAATAGAAATGATGAAACCTGGTATGGCTTGGCCTGAGGAATATGAGCATGAACCCTACGGGGAATTAGGAGTGGAGCTCCTGGAAATAAATGGAATGGATCTGGAGATGTGAGTGGGGGAAGTGAGCTGGCCCTTGAGTACGGAGTACCAAGGAGAGCGACTGTCCCCCTATTTAGTGCAGAGCGGAGCTAGCCGCCCTTGGGTTGGGACCTGAGGTTAGGATTGGCCACTCTATACCGACTTCTTGGCTCTCGTGTATACAGTACTGGGGAGAGCTACTAGTGTAGGGAAAGAGCTAGCCACCCCACGGGGCCTGGGGTTTAGCTAGCCACCCTACATCAACTTGTTAGGCCCACTGGGCAAACCAGAGTAGTCAGACGAGGGTGCACGGAATGTGGAGGGGCGAGACCCCTGTTACTGAGAGAGCTAGGCCTTATACTGGTTCCGTGCTGTGCTTTGGGCGCACCCGCTAATGGAAACGACTGACCACGTGCCAGTGCGAGGTAGCTACCCGTGCGCTTATCGCGCATGCCGTAGTCACCGTTACGTTGTCCGTGACCTTCGGGTGGTTGACTGGGTGTAGGATCACCACGGGGGGTTCTCTCGGCCAGGAGAGCACCACGTGCGCCTTCTACTCCTCGGAAAAGACTGCAATCAAGATCGTTCCCATGAGGAACATTCAAATCAAGAAAGAGACCTGATAAATAAACCAAGTGGTGAAAAAGAATAATTAGTTAAAGTAATTGAAAAATAATAGCTACCTGTCCACCTTTACTGCTTTAGTTAGTTGGTTGCCACTCTACTCAGCGTTCGCTGACTTTGTGTACTCACCCTTTTCAGGTCCAGGCGTTGAGCAGGCGTTGAGCAGCCAGAGCCTACGGCTACAGAGGGTGCTAGGCCTAGTAGAGCCCAGTAGTTGTAGTTCCCTTGCTGTACTCTTTTGTAGTAGTAAGTAGACTCTTGTACCTTTACGTTTGTACTCTTACATCCTGTACTTTATATTCTTGTACCTGGTTACTTTTCTACTGTTGTGGTGGTGTGTACTGTAGTAGTTTTACTTCTTTACTGCTGTACTTTTGTTATTGTTAGTTGCTTAGCATAGTGAATGTGGTTTACTTTCCTGATTGTTGGTTAGTTTCTCGTTGGACGACTGGGTTTTGGGATCAGTCAAGTCGGTCTGGTCTCGTGTCCTATACAAATTCGGGAACCGAGTCGCAACAATCTCTGTCATAGGCGACAATGAAGGAAGAAGGGGAACTGGATTGGGATGAATTGATCAAGCTCAAGAGGTGTAGGAGGAGAGCCAATCCCTTGCTCAGGTTGAGAGGGAGTTCTATTTATAGGCTCTAGAGAGCAAGAGTGACTAGTAAATAGAGGGTGATGGTCGTTAGGCGCCAACAGTGGATGTAATAGCTGAGAAGAGCAAGAAGGTTTTGAGATGAATGGTAGTCATATGATGTGATCTATAGGATGGCACAAGGCTGTGTGCACCGGTGCTAGTATGTTCAAGGAAGATCCACTGTAGGATCAATGGAAGAGGATGGACGATGGAGATGCTTTGTGTTCTTTGTGTATGAACTGAAGGTGAGAAGAGGACCTGTAGGTCTGTTGGTTTATTTGCACCAAAGGCCCTCGGTTGAAATGGTAGGAAAAATGCAGAGGAACCCATAAGTGGTGAGTTTCATTACAAAATAGTCCCCCAAAGCTCACAAATAGATCCCTGATAGGTTTTTGATGGGAACACCATCATGAGCTCTAACTAGCTCATTTTTACCCAGAAAAGAGAATAAAAGCTCCTACATAACCAAATGGAGGTCCTAACTCAATGAATAACCCTTCTGAAAGAAAAGCAAGAAACAAGGGGAAAAACTGCAATTTTACCATTGCAGTGCAACAACTGGATTTCTCATGGGCTAAACACAGGTCAAATGGTCTTAACAAGATAAAAAGTGGGTTGGTTCAAACAAAAAAGGGTTCATGTGAAATCTGAGAATTAAATAACTTCTTGTAACCCTAAAATAGACCCACTTAATTTAACAAGGTTTTAGGTAGGATAAAATTCACCTAAACCATCTAAAATTCATGAAAAAATATTCTCTAGGGCTTAGAACCTTCAATTTGACTTAGAACCTATTTTGACCTAAATTGGGGTCTTAGTCAAATGTTTGCCCTAAATTAGATTTTTGTGTAAATTGCCCAGTCAAATGTATTCAAACCTAAAATCCAACTTCGCCATTGGATTCCTTAGGTCCAAAAATTTGGACCTAAGGGGAATTCACCTTGACCTACTTTGCAAACAGGTCCAACCTAATTACATTTCTACCCCTAACTTTTGAAAACCTCTACAAAAACCCCCTAACTTCCTCGTCGTGCTTTGCAATTAGGTCCATCCGCCATTACAACTAAGGGAATCCTACTCCTGCAAGGTATCAAGGGAAAGAACTCCCTAATTCCTCAGAGAATCCCTTTCAAAATTGAAAGGGAGATTCTCTAAGAAATCTCCTCTCATGTGAACCCATTATCAAGCCCTAATTCCTACCCAATCTCTCATGCGAATGCATGAGAGATTTGGGTCTCTCTGAGTTTCCGTCTCTAGCGACATGACCATGCTTGGAAGCTTGGCTTCCAAGCACAAGACCTCCTGTCAGGGCCTATAAAAGCCTTCCCAGATCATTCCGCACCTCCTAAGCTTGAATTTGGCCTGAGATACCCCTAATTCATCTCTTCCCCCTCCGGTCAACCACCCAGCAAGCTCTAGCGACCCTTCTCTCTCTCTCTCTCTCGTCACTCTACCACAATACCAGTGGCAGGGTTCCCTTTATTCTCTTCGTCCGCGTCGCGTCGCACCAGTCGACGTCCCTACAACCCTCTCATCGTCGCCGTCCTCCTCCCACTGGGTCCTTCGTCTCCGCCTCCTCTGCATCCCCCTTCGTCAACCCATACTTAGTTAAGTCCTCTCTCTCTCTTCTCATCATTTTTCTACCATTTATTTCTGCAAATACGCCTCGATGCTCGCACACCACCGTCACCTTCTCCACCTCCAGCCAGACCTCCGGCGAGGTGTTCCCGCCACTCCACGCCTCCACCCACCTTGCCAACTACCTCACGAGCACTACCACACCTCACTGACCCTAAACCCTCATTCCATTCACTGCGCCAAGCCCCCAGAACACCCCCCGAGCACACCCACCTTCGCAAGCATAGGGTGACCTAGGCACGCACGCTCAGGCCACCCCACGCCACGCCACCACCGTACCACCTTTGCCGTGTTCAGGTGAAGCTCCCTGCGTGTTCTGACGAGGGTGCAAGGCCATTTTCTTGCTGATAGGTTCAAGGCCTTCGCCACCATTGACGAAGCACGAAGCTTGGTTGGAAGCTTCATCCAGGACTCCTCGCACCAGGCTCTAAGTCCCACGTCGCACGGATTCCTTCCACGCACATCCTCAGCCCAGCAATTGGCACGAACGTCCCACGCAGTTGCTGTAATTTGAGGAGACATCCACTGCTGGCGTTTGCAAAGGAAGGTGGGACAACATAGTCCCACCTTGGAAGATCGTGAGTGGGCATAGTGATATAAGTTGAAAAAGTCACAGAGGCTGATTGCCTCCCGACCACAGGGTGAGGTCCCACTCGCCCTCACCGCCTCGTCCGTGACCCCACTACCCGCGAACCTAGCCCTGACCCATATACCTGATTAGCCTGCACTCCTCGCCCACCACGCATGCCAGTGGGCCTGGTCCCGGGCACGCATACCCGATCCGATAACCCAAGAAGGCTCTGGGAGAGCGAGCCTAAGAGAGAAAGAAGTGAGATCGCGAGGGAGGGTAGCAGTAGGTTTTGCTCTCAGGAGAAGAAGAGGAAGCCAAGGATGGAAAGGGCGACAGCCAGAGAAGCTAAGGAGAAAGCAAGGCTGAGAAGGAGAAAGCAAGGCTGAAAAGGAGAAAGCTGAAGAGGAGCTGAAGTCAGAGACAGAAGGAAAGGAGAAAGAAGAGGAAGAAGAAGACAAGGGCCAGAGAAAAGAAAGAAATTAGAAGAAAGAAGAAATCACAGAAGGAAGAAGAAGAAGAAGCCAAGAAGAAAGAAGGCCATCAGAGACAGAGAACAAAAGAAAGAAAAAAAAAAGGAGATCAGAGATAGAAGACAAAGAAGAGCAGCACTGTAGCAACCTGATATTTACGACGTCTAATTTCCAAAATCAGACGTCCATATAATTTTGTGCCTCTATATACATTGACATTATATTTCTTGCATTATAACTCTGATTTTACATTGTATATTATATCCAATTTGAAAGTTGTGCTCTTGATTTTTAGACCTCAATTTTCTCCTTGTGTTCGACCTTGGATTTACAATTTCAAGTAATAAAATTCATTTGTTTTTGAGCGATTTCAACTATACTATGACACATTATTTTAACATTGATCTCACTTCGCAAAAATAGTTTTACATGTACAAAATTTGAAGGTTTAGTGTAATAGGAAGGACCTAAATGTAAATCCTCCGTTCCAAGGTTCTAATGATGTACAAATGCAATATAATTTTTATAGCACATTAATTGAACATATTAGAAATTTTCCATCAATGGATTTTTTACTTTGTGCTCAAATTGATGTTCAATTGACATTAGATTCAGCCATATGCATAGTTATTACAAAATTTCTCAAATATGACGTAATTATGCATTTTTAACACAAAATTGATGTTTTAGGTCATTTTCATTAATTCCCACATTTAACCTATTTCTTATGTTAATTTGATAATGTTTAACATTGCTTCTAGCTTAACTTGGGCATTTTAGCTATGATGAGCCGCACCTCATCAAGCACCAGTTGAAGCTTCTCTAGTCGTCCATGAGGGAGGAGGGTGGTGGCTCTAGGGTTTGAAAGGAGGAGGGGATGGCTCTTAAGAGGGTAGAGGAAGATGTCTCAAGTTTGGATCAAGAAAAGAATAGAATGCGCGACACTTTTGAGAATGGGTTTTTATATGGGAAGGGTTTTCTTTGGAAGGTAGTGTCGCAAGGTTTTTAGGAAGGGCCTTTTTTAGTTGTCGCCACTTTTGGTGGCATTTGTTGGTTTATGACAAGATTGGTGAGTAGGTAGATTAGGAACGTGTTGAGTGTGTTGTCTTTACATTTTGTAGAGCTATGTTGTGGGTTTTCGGTAAGATTAGGTGGGGTTAGCCTACCCTAGTTTGGGTTGAGTCTATTTGTGGACCTAATTGGGTCCAAGGGAGCCTAATAGAGTCTAGGTGCACTTAATCAAGTAGTGATGAACCTAATTAGGTTTAGGGTGGTCCAATTAGGTAGCCTCAAATCCAATTAGACTCAAGTGAGCTCAATCAGACATAAGTTAGCCTAATCAGATCCATATGGACCAAATTAGAGTGTGGTTGACCTAATTAACTCCAGTTGAGTCAATTGATGGTGTTCTTAACCTAAATAGGATTCTAAAGTGGGAATTGCATTGGGGATACGTTGGTTAGGAACATGGATAGTGGAATAGGGTTATTGGATAGTAGAATAACATTGTGGATAGTGTTATCTAGGTTTTGGGTACTAGGTTTAGGTTGACCTAAGTGGAGGTTAGGGATAGGGATAGTGTGGATAGGAACATGGATAGTATTATCCATGTTTTAGGCTCTAAGGTTAGGATATCTTAGTGGGAGTGGCTTTAGGCTTGGGAAGGCTATTCTAGGGTTTCTAGGGCAGGGATAGGGATATCCTCCTCTCTCCTCTTGTCTGGATCAAGCTTCTTCTTTCTTCTTCTCTTTCTCACTTTATGCTGCCTTATTCTACCTTATTTTATATCCTGACTTATTGGAATCTTCTTATTACTTTCAAATAACAACAAAAATGTTACATAATAGGATAATCTTGCATTATTCTATGTACAACAATATAAAATGATGTGATGCGAAATATGAATGATATGCATGCAATATTTACAAATTAAGCTAGGTTCTAACATTATTTAGGTTAATTACAACCTATACCTGCTACACAATCACCTCCTCTCACCGTTGGGCACGTTCTTGAGGTAACAATCCACCTCCTCTCTCCCTCTGCCCCTAAGCACCCCCACCACCACCGTCACCCCTCTTCTTCTTCTTCTCCCTTAGCCCCACTACTCCTCTACCACAATCGACTCCCTCCTCCCTCCCCTCTCACCCCTCAGCCCCCTCCCCCACCTCCTCCCAATGACTCCCCTCTCACCCCTACGCCCCCCTCTGCCACCACCTCCCACCCCTCCAAAAAATCCTCTTCGCCCCCCACCACACCTCCCCTTTCTTCCTCAACCCCATGACTTCCCATCGCTATCTTCTCCCTCAACCCCACCACCGTTCGCTGCACTTTCTCTCTCTCTCTCTCTCTCTCTCTCTCTCTCAGTGCCACCAAATCACTACCGTCACTCTCCACAACTATAGCAACATCGATACCTTGCCATCTCTCACTCACTAGGTCTTCCTCTCTGTTGACACCCTCCCCTCTGGTGACTCTCCGACATCTCCCCTCCACCAACGTGGTCCATGAGTGCTATAGCGATCTCTTGCAACAATGAGGAGAAGGAAGGCCTGGAAGATAATGCTTGCTCTTAGAGAATTACTTTTTCTTTGTTAAGAAATTTCTTCATGGCTATTTGACACCCATCCTTTTAGAAGCTTGGGTCTTTGTCCAATTTGTCCTATGTTAAAATGACTTACCTTGCAAGGCTTCCTTTACTTACAGTAAAACTACCAGCTTGGCCTAAATGCCAATTACAAACGTAGCAACCTCTGCTCCAATGTTTTGATATAATCCTTCTAACCCATGAAAACTAGCACTATCCGATCTTCATCTTTGGATAGGACTTAAATGAGTTGATCTTGATCAAAAAAATTTACAAAAATACTACAAAAAAGAAAGGCATAATAGAAGTTTTAATCTTTTTGCAAAGTAATTTTCAAAAGCCTGACATATGCAAATTGAACCACGTGATGATGGTCTACGCTGATGAACATATTTTGAACTTACCTAGTAGAGGCATGGTACATAGGGAGAAGAGTGCATATGCACTAGATATTCCATTACTACACATATAGGCTACGACATACCTCCTTATCATACAAAGTTGGGCTAAACCATGTAATCAATTCTTCACATGGTCCATTAACTTCACAACCAAACACTCATTTTCAGTTTAGATAATTTATTTCCCTCAAGCACATGAGTGTTATCTCTTTCCCTTTCTTCTATTCAATTCAGATCATTTCAAGACTCTACTCATTTACTTCCATACTTGGTGGCTAATTTAGTGGATAATTTCACTATAAGTAATTTATGCTGATTTTGTTTGTATGTTTCATGTAAATTTTAAGTTGTTGAGAGACTATATGCTACAACCTTTCATGTTTATTGGTCAAAGTTCTCATACTATTGTACAAATATTTGTTCTTTCCATGACAATTGCAGGTTATAAGTTTGAAGCCTCCACCCTGTCATATCCACCACACACCAGCCCCCTCTACATTCCTACTCGCTCTTGTTCTTTCCAACTGTTCCCCTTATGATGCCCCACCATCAACCCCGAACACCATGGTTGGTCTCACGTCATCTCCCACACCTGTCATGGTAGTCACATTCCCTAGCGCGACAATGCTATTCTAGATTGATGGTAGCAAGGAAGTTTAATGTTGCAAGTTTGAGTCTGTTGTCAGTGTTGTTATGTTGGTCAAATATGTTTGGGTTATATTTCAAGTCCAACTCTAATGGTAGTTACAGTGTTTAGTGTCATGTTTTTTTTTTTTTTTTTGCCGAGTGATGTGATCTCTTTGGATTTATAGACTTTGATTTGTAATAGCATATATCTTGATGCCTAGTGTGGTTAATAGAAATTTCATTTTTATTGAAATTTCTCATGGATTGTGTTACACTTCCCATTTAGATGATTGTTTTCCCTTTTTTTGTTTCAACCTATATCTTTGCTTCTTGTGGGATGGCTGTAAAGGAGAGGAGGAAGATGGGATTCTCCTTTAAAGTGTTTTGATGGGATGCAAAGTGGAGGAACTATAATGAGAATTAAACAGGAATAAAACCTTATCATAACATGATGTTGAATGGTTTGTCAAATCCTTATTTTTGCTCCTTAACTCGTCTCTCCGGCTAGGACAGACCAACGATATTAGAAGTTAGTTTTACACGTATACTTTTGGCTTAAAGCTATCCAAATTCGAAAGCTTAGAAATGTTTACTGTATATACACTTTGATGATACTCAAGATGGATAGTTTTTCCTTGTTTACCTTTAGTGACTAAGTATGGTTAAAGACTTAGTTCACATGACCATTAAATTCATATCCATGGGTGTAACTTCGATCAGAAAAGCCTCATAAGTTTCTTTGTTAATGACCCATTCATGTACTTTAGTTGGCTGCAGGTTGATTAGAAATCCACAAAAATTAACAATGAATTATAAATCCAACGTAAATGTACTGTTTGAATTTCTCAACACGCATTTTCACACATCAAAACTGAAACATTTTCTAGCTGACAAGAAAGTTGGAATGTTTCAAGCACGATCTAAACAACAAATTTTCGTCAAGTTTATCAAAAAATCCAAAAAAAATTACCGCGTATTGCAATTTTTGGTTTGAACTACAGTGCAACAACTAAAACCATGAGAAGCCATTTCATCTTCTACTTTAGTCAAAATGTAAAAAGTAAAAAATTCTTCCTTATTTGTTCAATACCACCTATAAACTACCCAACTGGCCTCCTGTTAGAATGGGGACAGAATAATGCATTCTTCATGGATTAGAACTATAACTTCACTTCCCCCTTATTAAAAACCGTAAGATTACAGCATTCTTCGCTTGAGAAGGGATGATTTCTAAACTCTGAAATCACTTGGACAAAAATCATCTCATAAAGGATAAATTGTTCACTTGGAAGTAATCGGATCCATTACAAATTTTCCAACAATAGACTTCATGTTCAACTCTAAAGGAAATTATAAATAAAATCTTCGTCAAAATCTCTTTTCAAGCAAATTTTTTGACAATTATTAGATCATAACAAAATTGTTGAGAATGAGAATATGAAAACAACATATTTCAGTTGATAATATGCCCCTCCTGCAAAGTAAATTACTAAATCTAAAAATTAAGTAAACTAAAGATGAATATAATATCATACCAAAGAAAATCGAGATGCTTCTTCAAAATTTAATGATGAGAATATTGGAGCCATCACATGCATTGCATAAAAGACCGTCACATGCATCATTCGGAAGTTATAGAGAAAATGTATAAGTCAATTATTTTAGCACGATGAAAAATAGAATCTAATCAAATAGACAACTAATAATTACCTATATCTTTTATGGACAATTTTAACTATCATGAAAGGATAGCTCTTCACATGCTTTGCAAAGTCTTAGAGACTTTTGTTGTTGATCCATGGCTTTTTTTTTCACCTTTTAGTCTTTTGTCACTTCCCTTTGTTTTTGAAACTTCTGAGGTGAGAATAGTTATTTTTGATGGGGCCTTATAAGCCATGATTCTTGAACTTTGGTTTGAACTTCCACCATTACCTTCTATAGGCATTTCTTTAATCTCTTCTCAAGATCGTTGACCATGTCCTTTGCCATAAGATATGCTTCATTTGATTTTCCAACTCAATGTAGAGACCTTGGAAAGCCATCCCATAATTGAGTTATATTTTGGGGATTCACAACATTGGAAAAATCCATGAGCTTATTTCCTTGACTGTGAAATATGTTCCTTTTTGTTGCACACTTGGTCCATTTATTCATGATATAGCAACTTGGTAATGATTCAACCAAATCCCATCTCAAAATAAGTATGTGCTAGCATGGAATGCTCTCATACTCAAAAAATTTGCAGGTGCATTTTGCCACTTTATTCACATTATCATAAATAACTTCCCTCTACAAGGAAAAATCTTTCTTTTTTTTTGTAACTAACTAAATACTTGTGTTACCATCTTCTTTCATTTTGAGCCTATCGAATAGCTTAATTGGTAACCAAGTTCATATCACCTTAATGGGAATGACAGGTTCTCAGTTTAAGTCCCAACTTACCTGGAGGGAAAGGTTTACGGGCTCTTTATCCCCCCTACCTGGGATGAGCATCTTCTTTCATTGTTTTTGTGATATAATGCAAGTAAGATGCATGCAACTCATCTTAAAATAAATAAAAATTCTCACATGTCAACAAAATTTCCATTTGCTTCTCAATCTCATCATTAAATTTCAATTCAAGTTGTGAATGTAACATCTTATAATCAACTTCCAACTCCTTTGGTCTTTGATGATCTATAACATTATCAATATGCATCTAAATTCAACCAAGCTAGCTTTTGTATTCACAAAGTGATCGAAATTAGATCGTTGAGTTGTCCTCATTTCAGCCCAAAACATTTCCTTAAAATATGTTGATATCCACATATATGCATATCTCATATATTTGTGTGAACCAATCTTTATTTTTTAAGTTGAATTCTTGAATCACCTCCTTCCATGACCTTTCAAATTCAGCAAGTGTTTTTGAACTCCGAATACAAGATTTGAATTTTCTTTGAAAATTGTCATTAGATGCTAAAGCTACTCCAACTTTTTCTGAAACATTTTTTAATATGTGTCACATGCAAAATCAATGAGTTGACTTGTCAAAGACAATCTTTATTACAACCATAATGGTAGGATCTTGATCTGTAATATTTGTGTGAACCAATCTTTATTTTTTAAGTTGAATTCTTGAATCACCTCCTTCCATGACCTTTCAAATTCAGCAAGTGTTTTTGAACTCCGAATACAAGATTTGAATTTTCTTTGAAAATTGTCATTAGATGCTAAAGCTACTCCAACTTTTTCTGAAACATTTTTTAATATGTGTCACATGCAAAATCAATGAGTTGACTTGTCAAAGACAATCTTTATTACAACCATAATGGTAGGATCTTGATCTGTAATTATTAAATCCATCCATTTGTTAACCATCCATGGCTTTTAAGAATTTCAAAAATAACCTTGCAAATGATTATTTTTTCATTCCGTAACAATCCAGCACCAAAGATAATTGATTGCCTACGATGATTTACCTCGATAAATGGAGCAAAAATCATGCAATACTTGTTTGTCTCATATGTTATATCAAAAGCTACAACTCTCCAAAAAGAGCATAATTTTTTCTTAAAATGCCATCTACCCAAAAGACGTGATTCAATTTATTTTCTTTATCTAGTTCATAAGCATAATAAAAGAATAGATGTATTTGCTTTTTCTCTTCCAAGTTTTCAATAAAAATAAAAGCATCTAATTGCTTCAAAGATTTTTGTAGGCGCTTCTCATAATTTCTCAAGTCTTTCCCTAAACCACCAACTTGTTTTTTCTAGATATGCATCATTTTCGGTGAAGAAACATTTGATTGAGTATACATGATGCAAAAATTTATGTGGAGAAGTAACTTGTCTTTAGATCTCAAGAAATTACTCTCTTGAGATAGAGCTAGTTTGTGATTATGATTTTCAATGAATTTCAAAACCATTCACTTATTATCTAGATTTTTCTTTATTATACCAAAGCTGCTTCATAGCCCTCTCTTCTAATATTGATCCTTTTGCATTATTTTCTTTCGCAATTTCAACACCAATTGATTTTTTCATTTCTTCCTTAGATCCCTATTTTGAACATACAAAATATTTATGGATCACCTCATTTGTTTTACTGTGTTTATTTCCTGAGAATTTCCATACATGAAAACCAACACTATGTGCATATTTTTTATAAAATATACAATCTTCTTCATTAAAATCAAACAACATGCCAATAGTTAATATTGATTCATCCACGATTGGAGAAGTGGGTTCATCTATCATTATTGGTCTTAGTTCTTTTATCATATGTGATTCAAACTGACTATACTGTAAAATGATTTAAAATCACCTATAAATAATATAAACATTACATTGACATTTTCTATAATTAAAGATTATTTGTCACATGCTTCATTTATGTTTGGATCCAAAATGTCAATAATGGAAGGTTTATCACCGCCTGTTTATGAGACTCTGCATCCACCATGGTATCTTCTCTTCCATTCATTACCTACATTGTCATAAAAATCAAACAAATAAAGAAATTGCAAAACACATTTAGAAAACGTCTATTATCTTTGAGAAAACTACAAATAAAATTTATCATTGATAACCAAACTTTTTTTTTTCTTTTTTGGGTGCACGGGGGTAGGGGACAAGATTTTACTTAACCTATACTTGGGATTTTTCTTTTCTATTAATTATAACATTAAAAATATATTTTATTCTGCAATGATTTTATATGGATGCTCAATAATAATACGTATTTAGGAAAAATGGACATGATGGCAAAATGATACCACTATATTCTCTATGATTGCACAACCATCCGCATCTTTGAATTGGCTTTGGCTATATGCATCACCAAATTTCTCTCTTTTGGTGTATCGCTACCAAAGAAGGGTGCGCATCATTTATCTAATATTGTCTCTTCAGCAAATTCTTATCATTATTTTTTTTATTTTACGATTATTGATTCAGTAAATAATTTGATAATGTGCTTGGTTACTAAAGCACATTCAAGAGCCACAACATTTAACACCTACACCAACAGTCATTAACTGTCGTTATAAGTCAAAATAACCATTGCTGTAAGCCTAAAGAACTATTCCAACGATCATTGAAAGTAGCAACACCTAAATTTTTTTACCGTTTGTGTTACACCTAGAGTTACAACGACGATCATATCTTAATAAGCCTCTAATTTTATGATTATGCCAACAACCACACTTATGACCATCGATATAGATCTATAATGTTAACAAAAGCTTTTGTCAATGTAGTGCAGAAGTCTTTTCCAATGGAAAAATTGTTCGTAAAACTATCACTATAAATAAACAAGTTATTACCCTACATAAAACATACATTAACACTTATTTCCATTAATGTTACCGTCAATGAAAGTCTTTTGATAAATATAAAAAAAATATATCTCTTATGTATCATCATAGACATCCCTGTATTTAAAAATAATAAATACTAATCAAATAATATAATTAATTTATTTTATAACAGGAAGTGTAGCTAACAAAATGTGTTGGAGAACCTTTATCAAAAAGGAAGCAACCAACATATCTATACTCTTAGAAAATTAGCTTATTATCTTATTTTAAACTTAGAGTAAGATCAAAGTGAAGTATAAAAGTATAAACCTTCGTTAAGATTCTTGGCTGCAAGAAAATTTTAACTAATATAAAAGTTGATCACTATCTTTATACAATGATGCTATTAGCAAAGATTTAGACTCAACAAACATAAACATAGTTGAGACAACCTGCTAAAGATCCGAAGTATCTAATACCAACTCCTACTTACAATCTTTGTTTATTCTAAAGATTCCAACTAATCCTTTCCTGGGATTACCCTCAAAATCATAACTCCTGCCATCATCAATATAGAGCTCCCCTTCAGCAACACTTGACTCGTTCAAGGCAAACACCTGAGAAATAAAATGGAAGGAGTCGGATGTATGTTAATATATCTCAATACAAACTACATGCAACTCAAGTGGAAGCTTGCACCATTCTTATATAACAAAAATATGCAAGTTTGTAATGGTTTAGATAAAAAAGGACATAAAGGGAGCATCACAAAGCAACCTCAACTACGAGCAGATGCTGGTTATTTACAACAGATGACGCTAACAGAATGGTAACATGTTTATACATGCAAACTATGAACTGTCAATTAATGGTAGGGTCTCTCCATTTACTGCCAAAAGGTTTTTTAAGTGCACTCAGACATTCACAAACTTCTAGTTAATACTGAATCATCTACAACACCCCTCTATCCACATGTCATATACAACATGAGGGCAGGTTGTATTGAGAGAACAAAGGGCAGCCTGATGCATGAAGTTCCTACTATGCATGGGGTCCAAGGAAGGACATACCATATTGTGCCGATAGCATGATACAGCCTTATCCTACTTTCGGTAAAAAGTTGCTTCCACGACATGAACTTTCGACTACTTTTGCCATTGCACCAAGTGATGGAAGGTTGTTTCCACAATCCAAACCCATGACCTCCAGAACTGTCCTATATTTAGTGATGGGGAAAACTATGAAATAGTAAAGAGATGGCAAACCTCTTATTATAGAGGAAGTTAGGATGAAAGGACACCAAGAGATCCTTGTACTAAATGCTTTTGGGAAATTCACCCATACAGATTGAAGAAGCATCATTGAGATGGGATTAATATGAAAAATCATGTAAATTGGACATGCATAAGGTAATCTTTTTAATAGGTTTTATATAACTCAGAATAAACAAAGAATAAACAAGGGCAGCCAATCCCCAAGATACCTGGCGCAGGGGCAGAGTCCTCTTGTTCCTGTGCAGCCAATCCGCAAGGAGCACAAATTGAAATAAAACAAGGAAAAAAATAAGCCATTTCATCTCTTGAGAAAAGGAAAGAAACTGAAAAATAAGGGAAAAATTACTTCTATGAAATAAAACAAGCCATTTCATTGGTAAAGTAGGTCCTCTTTGGGAGTGCAATAATGGATCCCAATAATTGAAGAAAACCAAAGCTGCTATCGGGATTATCGGAAACCTAAAGATAACCATGATAATTCAAAGTGATTCCATTTAGAAGACCACAAGGATTATATGAAAGAACATACCTTAAATATAAATTATTTATAATTTTGTTACACTTCATGACTACATCCTTGAACCTCTCATTTTTGTGTTTACAATAAAAAATTTCATCAAACATAAAGATTAAAATATGTATGCTTTAACTTGAAACTAAAGAAAAGATGCACCACCCGGAATTCGAACCCGGGTCAGTACTGTGAAAGGATACTATTCTACCACTAAACCATTTGTGCTATTCATATTTCATGAACCTCAATTAATACAAACTAGAAGTGGTCAGAAAATAAACAATATTCAACATAAATCCAGTTTGAAAGAAGGGTAATATACACTTTCTTCTAGGTTAATGGCTGCGTTCTTGAAGTGTCCTTTTTTTTTCTTTAATCTCAACCAAGTTGGTCTTTAGATCCCTGATTGTTGGCACATTTTTCTGCCAGCAGACCTCTTCTCTACTTGGAAGGCTTCCAGCTTTCTCTACATGGTAATATTTTTTTATATTGATTCTTCCTACACTGATATGCTAGCTATCACAAAATCTATCAAATAAATGATTTTGTTTTTGATATGACCTTAACATTCTGAATTAGTTTGATATTGGGTTAATATTTTTTTCGTTTTTAAACAGAAATCTACATAATGGCAGTTACTTTCATGGAGGAAAACTGAGTAAATGTTATCCTAGAAGAGGCTGCTGATACATGCTAATTGGAATTTTCTGTTATTATCTATGTAACAGGGTCATGGAAATTGGTGTAAAAACCTTTGGATGTAAGCGATTACGGGGACCCAGTATGTTCCAATCAAGAATGACCACAGCCTCATGCTTTGTGGCTTCAAGAGACAAAAGTAGGGGGCAAAAGCAAAATTAGTCAACAATCAACAGGTGAATAGTACATGGTAATGGTTGGAACGAATCCATAAATTTCCATGCACAGTCCTAGTTAAGTTATGCAAACGGAGTTAAAAAGACATGATAGATGGAGTACCTTAACATTTGCCATTGCAAGTTTGTCCATATCACTATAGCTAACATTGTCTTTAGGACTAGTCAGAAGGTCGATGTTGTTGCAAGTTCTTGCAACTGGAAGAAGAACAGGTACCAGAAAAATGCCAGATAGAACTAATATAGCAAGACCTGTAACCCAGGGAGAGAGCAGTGGGGTAATCAGTGTCATCTTTCTGTAATATCCAATATGTAGCAAAAAAAGCCATACAACTTAATCATCTAACGAGGATTGATGCATCTTTTGCAATCTTTTTTGACAGTAAAGTTCAATAATTTCAGAAGATCTAATAACAACGAAATTGGAGCTTAAGTTAGGTAGACACATGTTCCTGAATGTTCAATATCAGTCTAGCCAATTCTTACATCTATGGGACATAACAATGATCTTTGAGTAACTGAAATAATTCAGTTATCATGCATTACATCACAACATAAACTACTTGTTCACTTAAATCCAGTAAATTCTTATAAGCAATTTCCTTTCAGCTATTTTAAGATCCCCTTTTTTTTATACCCATTCAAGTAACCAATCTCGGGAAATGATGGAGTACAGAAAAAAATGTGTCTACACAAATAAAAATGTGTCAAAATTAAAACATTCTAATTCAGGACTGCAGGCTTTGACTATCATCTAAAAAAGGCAACCTGTATGATTGGATAAAGTTTACTAACCTATAAAATCGTATAATATTTATTAATGAAAGAAGCTCGTATCTTGATACATTAAGAAAAGAAAAAAGAGTAATATCGTAGGGACACAGGTTAAGAAAGAAACATGCGCATGTCCCCACTTACCAAAAAAAGGCCCTCACTCACATAAAAAAAGCATACCCACTCACTAAAGAAAGCAAAACACACTAGTTCACTAGGATTTTAAACCTTCAAAATACACCTTTGACCAATGTCTTGGTTATTGTATTATAAAGATTTTCTTAATTCTTGTTGTTAGAATTTTTTTTATTTTATTTTTTTAAATTCAGTTAGGAGCTCATTGGCAAGAACCTCCTAAAATGAGATTCTTTCATTTTATTTAGAGTGTTTTATTTGTGTACTATCTAAATCAATTTTTAATAAGAATTTGTATATTCTGATCATGAAAGCAAGATTACCATGGACATCAAAGCCTATTGATTGAAAAAGAAAAAACTAACCGTGGACATCATTTATATCTAAAGAATATATCAAAAACTAAGCCTGTTGATTTAGATATTTTTTGAGTTTGAGCCACAAGAGGAGAGAGGGAGAGAGAAGAATGAGAGAGGCAAATGAGAGCATTGTCCTTCGCCTGTTCAAGGTTCTCTCTCCCCTTCTCTTTACAGTCCAAGATGAGCAGTTGTAGCTTCAATAATCATAGAAGCAACTCCTGCAGATGTAACAACACTTAAGGGGACAAACCTTAATAATGAAGCATGAACCCATGCACAAATGATAATAATTGGTGTAATTGACGTCATAAAAGAATACAACCATTAGGAAAAAAAAGCTATGTACTTATCTTCCATTACCTCCCTTCAACAGACATAAACTACATTGGGAAGAAAATAAACCTGCAAATGAACTATCAAAAATATGAACCTACAATTAATGTATCTGCGCACATATTTTATTAGATAGCTCCCACACAATCACTTTCATGCATACTTTACGAGAGATGGGTATACCTTTGATTGGCTTCCCATTCAAATAAGCTCCTTGTCCACGAGTGGCAGTAAACATCTAATGAATTCAGATCACAATGTGAAACCATAGATTTAACAAAATCTACACAATACTTGCACAACAGCACCTCCTTGAAGTATCATCTGAATGCACTAACTTTTACATAACCAATGGTCCATCAGCTCATTCCCATATCCATAACATTCTTCTCTTATGCCTATCACACTTTGTTCAGTAAAAGAAATCTCTCTAAGCCATCTAGCTTCTCTAAACCAGGTCCTGCAATCCCTGAGATAACTAAAGTTCATTTTTAAGAAGGCTCATGACCTTTAGGCCATAAATAAATGAAGCGTAGTAGCCCCTAATTCCTTTTTTTTTTTGCCCCTATGAATATGTAAATACCTATATTTTGTCTACATATATTTCTGAAATGGTGCATCTTATCCATGTTGCTGCTGAATAGGACATATTATGGATGTCTGCCATCCTATTGGTCCAATTTTTTTTTGAATAAACATATTGGTCCAAAATTAAAATCTATGGGAGAATGGTTGTGCATGAAAAGAAAGAAAGAAAGCCAGGGGAATGGAGGGAGGATGGCGGATGTTTGGAGGCCTCAATATCATCATGAAGCAGATGCTGTGCTTGTGCATCCAGTTGAGTCAGATATTATTTGCAGTTGTTTCAGGCAATTCTACCAATGAGGTTAAGCAGCGAAAGGGATGTTGCAAATATGCAATTGGGGAGTTTCCACGTGCAGCAAGCCAGTGGCAGTCTGGCAGATAGAGATGGGGATTTTATAAAAGTTGTTGATAAAGGTACGGCTGAAGGGGACACTGGGGGTGCTTCCAATGTTCCTTGGCAACAACTCACCAAGTGTTATACTATTCTGGAGTATTTTGGGAGTAGTGATGAGGAAGGTGTTGCCATCAGAAAGAACAGTGAGACTATAGTTGAGAGTTTGCCTAACAATGTTGCTGATCATGCAGAGTGGTCTTTAATTCAGTCTTTAGTAGAGGTTCTTGAGAAAGGTGGAGGGCAGGCTAGAAGCTGAAGAGGCATCCAATAGAGTTTCTTAAGAAGTACCTTGGTTTGTTACTGTAGCAAAAACTTACAGAAAAGTTATTCGGCAATTAAACCAAGATCTCGTCCTCCCACTTGATGGCTATATCAGAATGTTGATGTACTTAAAACAGAGTTTGGAATTAACAGGAGGCAAAGGAATTATTTAAAATGATAGTCAAATAGTTGTAGGAGGTTGTCCACCTTTATATAGGTTGCAGATTTGGAAGATTAAATATGGTGAAGTTTATACTGGATGCAATTCAATGGTATTGGTTCAAATGGATAAAAAGAAGTAAGAACGTATAGCCTGCATTATAATCAAGTGCTAAGAAAATAGACATTGTGGATATTTTGTGAGATTGAATCATGTTTACACATAAGCCAATCAAGTTGAGAAAACTCTTGTAAAAGAAGCAAAGGGACTCTAATCAGGTTAGACAATGTGATGCTCTTTAATTTTCTAGTATAATTAGCGCAAAGCAGCCCCAAAATCCTTATTCTCTAACTTTTTTGTTTAACAAGCAAAATGCAGCCCCTTAAGTTCCAAAATTGGGAAAAAGGTGAAAAAGCCACTCATGCAACCTACCTCACATTGTAATTGCATGAATGGTGGCCCCCTACCATTTATGGTGTAACGCCTGATTAGGTAGGTTTTCTTCCTCTCATCTGCCAGGGATTTGGTAACAGGGGAGAGAATCCATGTTAGTTCATCATTTCCCTTCATGGTACAAGGTTTCCCCATTGCTGAAAAGAGACTATGGCTACATTTCACTAACAATTTAATTTAATAACAACTAGCAGACTGAACTAGTAGTACCTAACTAATTATATACTCAACTATACAATACCCAACAGTACACACACAAAAAAAAAAAAAGGAACAAGCAAATAAGTAAAAATAGCAGACTTATTCCTCAAGATTTATTGGTAATGTTGACACCCATTGGAACTCATTGGTAAGATTTATCAACAATATTGAAACTTGAAAGTACCTCTAATGGAGATTTTCCGTCAAAAATGTAACATGTTAGTGTATAAATGAGTGAATGAAGATGGAAGGAAGTGGTGAGGACTTGAGTGGAGTTTTAGGGTGGAATGCTGACCTTGTTGTTGCTCCCATGAATAGGTGTTGTTGATTTGCTTGATAAATCAAGCATCAATTGCTTTTGAGGCGTGGTAGTTGGAGAATTCAAGTATGAAAGTAGGTAAAAGCAGTTGGGAAACAGGGAAGCTGTTGCTAGGCCTTCGGAGGTAGCCTAGTGGGCATTTCACAGTGTACCCTTGTACTAAGGTGGAGAATTCTGGTTGCTGTAAATTATAATCAAGCAACTGCAGTTATTTCTTCAGGAGTTGTTTGAATGATGGAGTAAGAAAGATGGAAAATAGAAGAATTCCGAAGAAGTTCCATGTTTTGTAATTGGACGAAGAAATGTGTTCCTTCAGCTATTACATCACAGAATAAATTTGGACTTTTATTTTATTTCATATAACAAAAGGAACTTAGTCACAGGCACTAGCTGATAAGTTTGATTTATGACAAATCATGGAAGATAATATGGAATAACCTTGTTTGGGGAAGGGGTAGGGTTGGAGTGAAATAAAGCTATTTCTAGTTTATTCTTGAAACAACAATTCCAAGGATATTCAAGTCAAAAAGCCTATACTACATTAAAGAGGATCTTCCGTAAACTTAGATAGTTCTTCCCAGGTGTAAAACTCCAACCAAAAATGGTGGAAACTCAAAATTTTCTCTATCCAAACAAGCCCTTAGAAAATCTATAATTTTTATAATGGCACATAGCATACAGTTATAATGGCACTAAATGTACAGATGAATGAATGAATGCATGCATGCACATGCATGTTGGGTTGGGTTGGGGTGGGGGTGGGGGTTGAATAGTATAAGGGTTGAGCTCCTCATACTTGAAAGGAATGAACATGCAGGAGACCCCGAGGAGATGCAGCTTTTTCTTATCAATGGTGAAGCCTGAGAGGAAGCAGTCTATGTGGCATTTTATCTCTAGCATCAAGCGGTCGTATGTGCATCAATTGTAGATGAAAATTTATCAAGATCTTTGTATTGAAAGTTTATTAAGATAGGAGTGGTTGCATATATAAAACTAGTGCTTACCACTCAAGATCCTCTTGATGGTTGTGAATGTCCCCATGAGAGATTCATCTCCAATCACAAGCCACCACACACAATCATAAATCACAAGAAAACAAATCAAAAACTACATGACCAATGCAATGACTATAAAAGCTACGTGCATAATTACACAATAAAGATCAAAAAAATACACAAAGTGACCAGGATGCATCTATTGACATCAGCAAGGTTTCTTCAAAAAAAGAATTAACATTAGCAAGGCTATAAGAAAATTGCATACCTGCTCATATGCACCATCATAGTATCAAATATTTATTCAGTTCCAGTTGAAAAAGTATGATAGTGCTATCAAAATTAAATTGAAATCATTAAAAAATGACTTTACATAGCAAATAACTGAGACGAATCCTGATAAAAAAACCTATGCAGAAGTCCCTCTTCCAATTTCCATCTTGATCTCCCCTCCCCTGACCCATTTCCCTTTTGTACTGTTCCCAACACTCCACTCTCAGATGTATTGTCTAACATTGATGGATATATTTTAGGACTCTTAGAAATCCTCTTTTTTTAAGTAGAAGCAAGAAATCTAATTTTTCTCCTGCCTACCTAGTAACATGTTAACCCTATTCCTTGTAGGCATTTCGACAAACACCTTGTAGGCATTCCTCGTAGGCATTCCTAGTTGTGAATGTACCTTATGAGGCATTTCGACAAACACCTTATAGGCATTAAGTGAACCAATATCCCAGCCATTTCTTTGACCACTCGACGCAACTATTGACATTATATTAACCTTTAACAACATAACCCTAACCCTAAACCTCTTTATTGCAGTCAATAAGACAACAAAATCCTCAACCCTAACCCTCGTTAAGCTCAGATCGAGCCAGAACAAGTGAGAGCGATTGAGGGAGAGAGATCGCAGGTAACTAGATGAAAGGATAGAGATCGAGGTGGTGAGAGATTTGAGCGAGAGATCTGACAATAGACAGAGAGATCTGAGATAGGTCCAAAGACTCGATAGAAAAGCAATGAAGAGAGGGAGAGTGATGGAGATATAACCTGCGGAAGAGAGAGATCGTCGAAGAGAAGTAGCGGCGAGGAGAGAATCGACGAGGAGAGCATCTTCAGCAAATGAGAATCGACGAGGTGGGCGACAGCTAGCGTTGGCAGGAGGAAGGGAGGTAGCGGGAAGGGGGTCTGCTGCACTGTGGGTGTGGGTGTGGGGTATGGGTGTTGGCTATGGAGACGGGTTGGGGTCGTGGTGTTGTGGCGTGGGCGTGGGTACGAGGATGGATAAGGTTTTTGCTGCTGCCATATAAATCACAATCACCGATATTTTAAATAGATTTTTAATGATATATATTAAATGTCATTATAAGAATCTCTAAACATATTTCGTAGTGGTTAACTTCACCTAAAATAATTTTGATATCAGCAATTAAAATCTTAATCCTAAGTAATATTGTATGTATCATCCTAAAATTCAGGTTTTAAGTCATTTTGGAGTAGTTCGAATCAATTCAAACTCGTAAGCACACATTAGATTTGATACAAGTATGAACATCTTGTAAAACATAAAGAAATGTGTGTTTTTAGTGAACTTTTAGTCAAACCTCATCAAAAGGATACCATATATGGTATAATTGGATTTTTCTCATCACAAGATTTTCAACGATGCTTAATTCATACAAATCCAAGATGTATAGTTCAAGTTATGTCCAAAACAAGTTTATAAGGACCTAATATAATGTAAACCAAACCTAGGGGTAATTTTTATATTTTGTCTACAAATCCCAACCCTAAAGGTAATCTTGGGTCTATAAAAAGGCCTCTTGGAAGTTGGAGTCATCATTAGCTTCCGAATACCACCAAAATTGAAGAGAAAAAAGAGAAAATAAGGAAAGAGGCTCATTTTGAAAAGTTAGGGACCTGTGCATAGTAGCAAGAACACCGGGCTTCCCCACCACAATTTTCACAAGGGCGGCAGTGGAGGCAATTGTGTGCCATCTGATCTGGATGTGGGGTGTAGATTTGCACCACTTGTCACATGCTGGGGACGCGAGAACGCATGCTCGCAAGCATTGCACATCAAGGACAGCAAGCACTGCTGTCAAATTTCACTACTAGAAAAATGGGCTTTTGCGACACTTTGTAGCATCCCCCCGACTCTGTTTGATGGTGGATGGATCATATGCACGACGATTTTCCAACTGTCATCTTCTAATAATAACTAACTGTTTTTTCTAAAACCGTTGCAATAAGTAAATTTGAAAATCGGCTCTTCACAATTTGTAAGGCACCTGATTTTTCGTTACTAATGACTGTTTTAGAATTATATACGATGATTTTAAGATCGTCATTTAGTACAACAAATAATAATTTTGCCTATAACTGTCATAATAAGTAGAACTTAAAATCACCCTTCACAATTTGTTAGGTGTTTCCTAATTCGTTATTAACAAGGGTGGCAATAACTATTGTAACAGATAATATACGACAGTTTAGTGATAAACCGTCATATATACTAATGCATGAAATTTGGTTGGGCTGCGTTTTTTTGCACCCTATTTGATGAGACCACAATTGTGGCCTAAGAAAATGCTTAAATGCCTAATTATTAAATTAATATTTGCATATACATAACATACTTGAATATATAAATAAATTAGTTTATAAGTAAAGGCTTGCATGCATATTTATACATTCCATTATAGTAACATGCATTTCATACATTATTTGGGATAAATTGTATAAATAACCCAATTCTTTTTTCCTTTCTTCCCACAGGATGCGCAACTCCTCAGCATCGCACGCACCTCTTCACGCTTCCACCAGCAACCAACATCAATCGCTTCAAACCGCCCCATCTGTTGGAGAGGATCTCGGCGAAAGAAACAAACTCAGAAGAGTTAAAAAGAGGCATGGTCGGCTCTGGGGGGGGGGGGGGGGGGGGGGAGGTTCTTTTTTCCCCTTCCTTTCAACTGTGAAGGAGAGCTTGCACCGTGGACGCCACCCGCATCGTGGCCCTCTCAGTGTGCACAGGGGCGCCACTGCGAACACCCTTACCACGCAACCGCATTAGCCACCATATGCCCGCCTGTGTTCCACGCGCTGCCTGCGCGTTCAACAGCATGCAACCTCACAGCGCACAACCTCGCAGCACACCACCATGCCCGCCTGCATTCCAGCAAGCCACCCCTGTCTGCTACTCGCGCACCCACAGCAATCGTGCGCACCACCAACAGCGCACTCACCACGCGGCGACCGCACGCTTCCCACGCACACACAGCCGTAGTATCTTCGCTGCACGTCGTCAGCACCTCCACACACAAGCAGCCTTGCGCGTGCCCTTGTGCGCATGTGTCCAACCACCGACGTGCCAACAACCCCTTCATCTTCTTCTTCTCCGCCAACAGAGAAGAGGAACCCAAACTTCACGCCGGCTCCTCCACACGTAGCCCACACATTTGGCCTCCGTTCGACGCACCGTTGACTCCACTGCACTCACCTTGACTCCACGAGCGCTGCCACATCATCAGAAAAGTCAACGGCAGTCCCCGCGCACACACAAAACCCACCGCCGACAACCTCCATCTTCCCGTCCAACGAACTCCAGCCACCTCTCAACATGAGACCACCACTGTTGGAACGCCCTTCACGCCTTCAACCTTCACGAAGCTTCGCATGGCCATCTGTCCCTCCTCCTCGCACGCACAAGGGCTTCAAATGCCCTGTTTTGCTATAGTGCACCCCCTATTAAAATTTACATTTGAATGCCATCGAAAGTGTGAGATTTTAAGTATTTGATTATTATATTCTGGTGGATTTGCAAGCATGCACTTATATTTCCACATATTTGATTGGTTCTTACTATACATGTCAATTCACATTGAAACTTGATTCATAGTTGCATGCAATTAAGAAGTACTTCCTCTGGCACTACACTTGCGTTATTTAGAGAATTTGGAAGCTTGAACTTTGATGTGAAACTTATATAAATAGTCCATAATTTTTCATAAAATCGCAAGTATATTCAAAGCTGCATATCTATTGATCCATTTGGTGAATATTTCTACAAATATGATTATTGCTTATCTATGATTTATTGTAGTTGTTCCTTCCTGTGGATACGCTATCATTTTTGTCGTTTAAATTGAGATCTATTTTAATCTTTGATTGAGAGATTTCCACCACATAAATTACAACGACATATCATTCTATTAACTTCTTAATTAAGCGAAATACTCTCACATCAAATGGCGTCATTGCCGGGAAAGGGACAGACGTAATAGATTCACTTTATTATTTCTGAGTATTCTGAGTTGTGCAATTATCTGATCATTCTTTATCTTTTTGTGCAAGGAATCTGACAGGGAGACAGGACCAACAGAGCGGCAACATCAACCTTGAGCTAAGCCCACATGAGGAGAAGATGCAAGAGACCTGGATCTCGCTATCATAAGGGATTCTCCTTCGTCACAAATTTTATTTCTGTCTTCTCGCCCTTGTAGTAATTGGGGTTGAATTTTTGGGGGTTTGTCCCCACATTCTTTAGCTACTAGGGTTTACATTTTTCTGCGTGCGTGATCCCATTTTCTGCTTGCTTGCCTTTAAAACTAACAAAAGAAAATATCGAGCTGCCTGTTTAGGAGTTGCATGCCCTTAGGTGTGTGCATTTAGGGGTGATTGAGTAGCACATTAAATCTCATTATTACATTGCAAGCATATTGGCACGAAGATTGTTGGAGACAGATACACCTTTCTAACTTTTGCATCCAGCTCCTATTCACACATTTGCATTCAGATTAAAATTCAAGACCACCAAGTTGATTGAATTTACTAATTCAGTGGTCGCCTAACTAAAAGTGGGACTGATAATCAGATTCAACCTTAAAATCAATTCACATTTGATCTGATTCAAAGGAACTTGTCTGCGTTTTCAAAAATAAAAAAAAGAATTTGCGGTGTGATGCACACTTCTGACACTGAGCATGCACATTAGGCACCGCACTAAGGCTCGATCCCTTAAGGCTATAGGCATCGAGCTCTTTATCGGTGCAGACCCTCCTATCGTGCTTTGTGGTGGTGATACTATCTTTTGACCAAGTGTTTTGATACTTCACGGAGAGGGACACCCTTTAAAGGAACAAAAAGGTAGTTAAGGGGCACCGCATATGCATCGCCTCAAAGGAAGGGTTCGCCCTACTTGCATCCCTTTATTCATCCTTTAAGTAACTTCTCACTTGATCACTTGGGAGTATCATCTAAGCAAAGTATAGGTCCTAGGGCACTCGAAGGTTGAACTAGGTCACGTAATTGCAATGAATAACTTGTTTGGCCATCTATATCAACTAATTCTACCTCTGCAACAAAGAAGGTTAAGATTTCAAGTCATCACCCCTCTTATACCACTTACGTGGGAACAGAGGGATAAGCCTTGACCTTTTGACCTATCTTTGGAGTGGAGGTTTCACTTAATCAATAAGAACTTGAATTGTGATCGATATTGTATGCTTGGTAGACACTCTCTTGAGGGCAGTCTAGTGTGTGATCCTGAGCCCGAGAGAATTCTTAGGAGAGCTCACCTAGGAGAGAAAAGAGAAGGCATGGCTGATCAAGGAGCAAATCAACAATTGACCCTAAGGGATTATTTTATTCCAACCAACCAACCTGCACAAGCACTGAGATGACCGGCAGGGGATAATCCATATGAGATCAAAAGCAGTACCATATCTTTGCTACCCTCCTTTTATGGTACTACTAGGGAGGACCCCTACCGACATTTGGAGGAATTCACCGAGGTCTATTCCACGGTGAAGCTCCAGGGCTTTATTGATGAAGCCCTAATGAGGACTCTATTTCCATTCTCCCTAAAGGATAAGGCCAAGCACTGGTTTCGTACCCTCGATGAAAGGGTAAATGATTGGGCCACCCTTAAGGGAGAATTTTTGAAAAAGTATTTTCCTATGAGTAAGACCAACCATTACAAAAGAGAGATTATGGGTTTTACTCAACAGGAATGGGAGCAATTTCATGAGACTTGGGAGCGCTTTAATGACCTTCTTAGGTTATGCCCCCATCATCAGGTGCCAAGATGGCAGTTGGTCGAAAGGTTCTATAACGGATTATCTGAAAGGCATAGGCAAACCATCGATGCAGCCTGTGTAGGAACCTTCATGGCTAGAACTGAGAATGAAGCCTGGGCATTATTTGAAACATTAAGTGACAACTCCATACATTTGTCCTCTGCCTATCAAGAAAGTAAACCATCAATCTTGCAGAGGAAGATAGAGGCTCATGAAGCCAAGGCTTCTTAGGATTTGGCTTATCAGATTCAATTATTGAATAAAAACTTTGATAGGCTTTTAGAAAACCCCGGCATGAACTCGCAAGCACCCTCTATCTTTCAAGCTTCAAGTGAATGCTCCATTTGCCAAAGCACAACGCACGCCACTGTGGAGTGCGACCAGGCAAATCAATTCCCTGAGTTGATTCAGGCCAACTTGAACGCGGCCCAAGGTTTCCGCCCACCTCCTCGCAATAACCCTTATTCCAATACCTATAATCCGAGGTGGCAGAACCATCCAAACTTCTCTTGGAAGCACGGTGATGCTTCTAACTTAGGGAATACAAGACCCTTACCTCCCTAACCCATATACCAACCATCTTATGAAAACCCTCCTCAGAATAAGCCCTCTGAGATGGATGAACATAAAGCCATGATGAAAGCGATGTAAGAGCATCGGAATATGGTCATCCAATCTTAGAATAAGATGATTACTGATATGCAATCCCAAATTGGTCATCTTACTGAGGCAGTTAGGCAACGTGATCTAGGGAAGCTGCCTAGCTCTTCTGAGGAGAACCCTAAGGGCAAGGGGGTTGTATTCAGGGAGCACGCCCAAGCTGTGACCATACTGAGGAGTGGAAAGAAGATTGACAAGCCTGATAACACTCCTACGGTTACATCTCAGAATTCCCCTTATACACCTGACCTGACTTCCATCTCCACTGAGGAAGAGCCACACTGCTCTCTCTCGCTTGAAATCACCCACAATGAGGATGTCATCCTTCCACCACCCCTCTCCCATCATGACGACCCCTCTACCCAGAAGTCGAGGGTGCCCTATCCAGAGCACCTATCTGCTCCTGGGAATCTTCTGTTGGCTCGCTTGGAGCCAAGGATAAGACGGACGAGATTATGGATACTTTTAGGCAAGTCCAGATCAACTTGCCTCTATTCGAAGCTATCAAACAGATCCTGTCCTATGCAAAGTTTTTGAAGGACCTGTGCACCCAAAAGCGCCGATCTAGGAAACAAGTCTAAACCAAGGTCATCCTGCCTGACCATGTTAGCTCGGTTCTCCAACATGGAACACCCCCCAAAATGAAAGACCTAGGGGACCAGTATATTTCAGTGGTTATAGGTAACCAACACATTGACGAGGCTCTGCTCGATCTGGGTGCGGGGGTGAACATCTTACCGAGCTCTGTCTACAACCTTTTGGGAGGAGGCAAGTTAAAGCCTAGTCCAGTCATCCTCCAGGTCACAGACAGATCACTTAAGACACCACAGGGATTGTTGGAAGATGTCCTTGTGAGAGTGGAGGACTTCTTCTTCCTTGTTAACTTTTTGGTGCTAGATACTGACCCATCTAATAAGCCCACAAAGCCGTCCATTATTCTGGGACGCCCCTTCTTGTCCACAGCCGATGCCTTTATAATTGTAGATCAGGGGCACTTAAAATGGGCTTTGGGAACAAGAAGATTCGGTTGAATGTTTTTGATACTTACAAGCAATCCGGATTTGAAGATTGTTCTCAGATTGAGGTCGTTGATGAAATAATTGAAGAGACTACTCCAGCACTCCTATGTAGAGATCCCCTTCAAAAGGTCATATCTAAGGACCATCCTCTGATTATTAAAGAAACTAAAAGGGAAATACCTGAATTAGAAGAGTTGTTGGGGATACACACAGAGTCTCTGTCCTCACCCTGGACCGTGAAGGTAGATCCACTACCTGAGGTAGGGACATCTCAACTTAAACCCTCAATCCAAAAGGCTCCTGAGTTGGAGTTGAAACCCCTCCTGAGCACATTGAAATCTGCTTTTCTTGGCCCTAATGACACACTCCCCATTATTATCTCATATGCATTATTTGAATCGCAAGAGGGAGCTCTGATTGAGTGCTTGCAAAGGCACAAGGAAGATATTGCCTGGTCAATTGCTAATATTAAGGGTGTTGATCCCTCCCTTTGCATGCATCATATATACATGGACGAGTCCGTGAAACCTTTCTGAGACATGCAGAGAAGGCTCAACCCCAATATGTGGGAGTTTGTTAAAAAGGAGATTCTGAAATGGCTGGATGCAGGGATTATCTATCCCATTTTAGATAGTAAATGGGTCAGTCCTATTCATGTATTACCATAAAAGGTAGGAATCACTATGGAAGAGAATGACCAAGGAGAGCTAGTGACCACTAGACCCTCAACTGGTTAGAGGGTCTGCATTGATTACCGCCTTTTGAACATGGCTACCCAGAAAGACCATTTCTGTAACGACCCAATTCCCAAGTCCCTACGAGACACGAGAACCGGACCGACTCGACTAATCCCAAGACCTGGTCATCCAACAAGGAAGTAACCAAAAGAGCAGTAAAATAAACCACATTCAGCATGAATATAACTAACAGTAAGAAAATACAGCAGTAAGGAAAGAAACCACTACAGTATATACCACCACAATAGTAGAACAACATTCATAACATAATATGAAACTGCAGGTAAAGAAAAGTACAGCGGTAACAAGAACTACTCACTACAGTGGAACCAAAAAGAGGTACAAGAGAATAGTGGTAACTCTACTGGACCCTACTCGGCCCAGCGTCCTCTGCAGCTGCTGACCCTGGCTACTCAACACCTGGTCCTGAAAGGTAACGAGTGTAACACGTCAGCAAAGCGCTGAGTAGAGTGGTAGCTAAACTAAAGAAACAGTAAAGTGTACAGTAGCTGTTTTAATTTTCTTTCTTCCTTTATTTACGTCTTTCTATTGTTTCAAAATTTATCTATTTCTCAGATCCTTCACTTGATCTCGAATGTTCCTCGTGGGAACGATCTTGATTGCAGTCTTTTCCAAAAAGTAGAAGTAGCACGTGGTGCTCTCTTGGCCGGGAGAGTCCCCCGTGGTGATCCTACTCTCAGTCAACCACCCCAAGGTCATGGACAAGCATAACGGTGACTACGGCATGCGCGGTAAACGCACAGGTAGCTAACCCGTACTGGCACGTGGTCAGTCGTTTTCGTTAACGGGTGCGCCCAAAGCACAGCACGGAACCAGCACAGGGCAGAGCCCTCTCAGTAACAGGGGTCGAACCCCTCCACAGTAACCAAACAGGGGCCTTGCCCCTCCACAGTCCGCGCACCCTCACCTGACTACCCTGGTTTGCCCAGTGGGCCTAACAAGTCGGTGTAGGAGGCTAGCAGAACCCCGGGGCCCATGGGGTAGCTAGTACCTCCCTACACTAGTAGCTCTCCTCGGTACTATGTACACGAGGGCCAGCAAGTCGGTACAAAGTGGCCAGACCTAACCCCGGGTCCCTGGGGCGGCTGGCTCCGCTCTGCACTAAACAGGGGGACAGTCGCTCTCCTTGGTACTCTGTACTCAAGGGCCAGCTCACTTCCCCAATTCTATTCCATTCACCTTCCAGGAGTTCTACTCCTAATTCCCCGTAGGGTTCCAGCTCTTTTAACTCAGCACATTCAGGTTTCACCTTTCCAGTTTCACGTTCATACATCCCATATTCCCAGACATGCTCATTTATTCATAACAGGCAGCTGTTAAACCAATTTACAGGTAGCTATTATTTCCTTTCCACATTTTCCAAGACTGCAGTATTCATATATTCCACTAGTTCTTCCCATCCTAGGATTCATGCCATACCCTAGGATCTATCATACAATCTAGTTTTCTAGCCCTAGGATTCATGCAGCACCCTAGGATCTACCATTCATTCTAGTTTCTCATTCCTAGGATTCATGCAATGTCCTAGGTTCTATTTATGGTTCCATAATTTAACAGATTATACAAATAAACTTAAAAGCCACTCTACCGGTTATAACAGGCGTACTGGGGGCGTGGTCGGGAATCCCGCGTACCTCCGCAACCCCCGAGACTGCAACGGAACGGGGTCCTATCACAAGGATCAAACACAAGGAGTTTCTCAAAACAACATACAACTACTGTAGATAGGTAGAGGATTTAATTCCGAAAAGAACGCAACTCGAAACACAAAAAACGGACTCTGAACGGGCCCTAAACGGGTCGAAAACGAAGAAGCAGTGCAAAATCAGACATCTGGAACTTCTTCCAGACGTCTTAAAAAATGGGATCAGATGATACCTCGTCCTGCATGGTCTCTCAGACGTCCAGAAGCCTGCGGGGGCATCTGGCCTAGTTCCCAGATGTCCGATGGTCACCCCGGACGTCTGGAAGTCCCTCCAGTCGTCTGGCACCACTGCCAGACGTCTGATTCGCGTTGGATGCGAATCTCAGAACCTGCGCATACCCATTCCTTGTGCTCAGTACGGACGGTCGATGGAAAGGAAGAAGGTACGAGAAATAACTTACTTACCAGACGTCTGGACAGTCCTCTAGATGTCTTCCCCGTCGTCTGGTTGGAATCCCAGACGTCTGATTCTGGAAAAACTTCTAGAATCAGAGTGCAACTCGCCCTCCGCCCGCGACGCACGGCTGCGTCGCGCCTCGTCCGCCTGTTGCTCAAGCTGCAACAGGCCTCCCGCGTCACTCCGTGCCCGCTGCGCCCCCGCCGGCCGGCTCTCGCTGCCTCGGCAAGCTCGAGCCCTCACGGCTGACGCCTCCTCTTCTCGCGCAGCACCTCCTCCCGCACTCGCCGCGGCTGTCGCCGCCGCCGCTCGCTCACGCTCGCACTCGCGCACCGGCTGGAAGGAGAAGAGGAAGGGAGAGGAGGTGATGAGAGTGAGGGAGAGGGCGAGGCTTTTTAAAGCCGCGCGGGGGGGGGAGAGAGAGAGCGAGACAGAGGCAGCCTGCGCCCGCAGGAGAGAGGGAAAAAGCGACCACAGGTTTGCCCGCGCAGGCGCGCAGACGCAACCGCGCATGCCGTCGAAACCGAATCCCAGACGTCTGGAAGGGGTTCTAGACGTCTGGTCCGACGTCTGGGCCACCTCCCAGACGTCTTAAAAGACGTCTGAAGCCACGCGTTCGTAACAATTTCCCCTTACTGTTTGTCGATCAGATTTTGGAATGACTGGCAGGGAACAAGTACTTCTGTTTTCTTGACGGGTACTCTGGGTATAATTAGATAGCCATTTTTCTTGACGATCAGGAGCGTACCACCTTCATGAGTCCGTATGGCACATTTGTGTTCTGCTGAATGCCATTCGGGTTATGTAATGCTCCTGCCACTTTCCAACGTTGTATGATGGCTATCTTTTCTGATATGATCAACGAGTTTGTTGAAATTTTCATGGATGACTTCTCCATTTATGGCTCGTCGTTTGACCTATGCCTTTCGCACCTTGATAAAGTCTTAACCTGTTGCGAAGAGGCAAAGCTGGTGCTTAGCTGGGAGAAAAGCCACTTTATGGTCCAGCAGGGCATTATGTTAGTGCATATAGTTTCTAAGAGAGGATTAGAGGTGGACACTGCAAAAATTGATTCCATCTCTAAGCTTCCATTGCCCGCCAATGTTCGTCAAGTTAGATCTTTCCTTGGCCATGCTGGATTTTATAGGTGCTTCATTAGAGATTTCAGTAAAATCTCTAAGCCACTTTGCGACCTGTTAGCGAAGGATGTCTCCTTCGATTTTAATGATAGATGTGGCGAGGCTTTCCAAGTCTTAAAGAAAGCCCTTATTACCGCACCAATTCTCCAAGCACTAGATTGGACCCTCCCGTTTGAGCTAATGTGCGATGCTTTTAATTTTACAGTGGGAGCAGTCTTAGGTCAAAGGGTTGATGGCAAACCTCATGTGCTGCATTATGCCAGCAAGACCCTTACGGATCCTCAGCAAAACTACACGGTCACTAAAAAAGAACTTCTTATTGTAGTATTTGCTTTGGAAAAGTTTCGATCTTATCTTTTGGGATCCAAGGTTGTGGTGTTCACTGATCATTCTACCTTAAAGCATCTTCTTGCTAAAAAGGACACCAAACCTCGCCTAATTCTTGGGATTCTGCTACTCCAGGAGTTTGACCTGGAAATTAAAGACAAGAAAGGAGTTGAGAATGTGGTAGCAGATCATCTGTCTAGGATCCCTATTGAGGCATCAAGCCCTGCTGGCGGTATTCAAGAGACTTTCCCTAATGAGTTTCTAATGGCCATGGAGGCCAAAACTTCTTGGTTCGCTGACATAGTGAACTATCTGGTCACGGGCATTACTCCCAGTACTTCGGACAAGCAGAAGCGAGATAGGTTTCTTGCTAACGCTATATTTTATCACTGGGAGGAACCCGAGCTTTTTAGAGTAGGCCCTGACTAGCTTTTCCACCGTTGTGTCCCTGATGAAGAATAAAGAAGTGTTCTGAGTTTCTGCCATGACCTCCATTGTGGGGGATATTTTAGTGGGAAAAAGACTGCCCATAAGGTTCTTTAGTTTGGCTTTTGGTGACCCACATTATTTTGAGATGCACATACGTATGTGGGCGCATGTCTACGTTGCCAGCAGACGGGAACCATTGGAAAAAGGGATGAGATGCCCCAATAACCTATCCTCCTTGTTGAGATCTTTGATATTTGGGGCATTGACTTCATGGTTCCCTTTCATGTGTCCTTCAAATATGAATACATCCTTGTGGCTGTAGACTATGTATCGAAATGGATAAAAGCCATACCCACGTGAACTAATGACCATTCTGTGGTCTTGGGCTTTGTTAAGGCTAATATTATTTCTTGGTACAGGTGCCCAAGGACGATCATAAGTGATGGAGGACCTCACTTCAAGAACGTACACTTCACAAGACTACTCCAAAATTTGGGAGTCAACCACATGATAGCCACACCTTACCATCCCCAAATGAGTGGATAAGTTGAAGTGTCTAATAGGGAGATTAAGCAAATTTTAGAAAAAATTGTCAGGCCCGATTGGAAGGATTGGTCTAAAAAACTAAATGATGCTCTTTGGGCCTACAGAACTGCTTATAAGACTCCCTTGGATATGTCTCATTTCCGTCTTGTCTGTGGAAAAGCGTGCCACCTTCCCATTGAAATCCAACATAAAGCCTATTGGGCTATTAAAAATGTTAACTTGAATCTGGATAAAGCGGGAAAGGCATGTATGTTAGAATTAAGTGAGCTTAAGGAACTTTGTAATAAAGCCTATGAAACTTCTCAAGCTTACAAGCAATGTACAAAGGTCTTCCATGATAAGCACATCATTGGAAAGACTTTTGAGCCCAACCAGTGGGTCTGACTTTTCAATTCCAGACTTAAATTATTTCCTGGAAAGCTCAAGTCTTGCTCGGATGGGCCATACGTTGTTATCAATACTTTCCCTCATGGAGCTGTAGAAATTCGGAAACCTACTTCTAGTGTGAGCTTTAAGGTAAATGGCCAGTGACTTAAACCTTATATTACTCTTTTAGATGGCCAAGTTTTGGATGCACTTTAGCTTGAGGAGCCTTAGCTCCTCCCACTCTCCTCCTCAAGTGATATTCTTCTATGTCTGCATTTTTTTCCAATGAGGACATTGCCAATCTTAGGCATGGGGGGGTATAACCTGAGAATGTTTATAGAATTTATAAATATTTGCATACATTTAGGATTTTTTTAAAAAAAAATCTCTTATTTTCTTGAGCTGAATTGGTTAGTCCTTAGTAAAACATCTTTGTCATGGAGGTGTCATTAAATATTTTTCTTCTTTAATTGTTTCTTAAGTTTAGATTGCAGTACATTTACGTCACTTGCACATAGACAGGGTAATGGATCTTTGAAGAAAACCAATAAGCATTTTTAGTCTACTGAACCCTTGGACAGTTAATAGGGAGTCAGCCATACTATCTTCTAGTAAATCCACCTCATATTTGTGAGAAGAAAGTAGGGAGATTACTGGTACGCTAAGTCAAGTGTAAGGACTCTTAAGATTTGGACAATTAGATGATGATAGCTCAGAGTTAGGCATAGTTTTCTCTCTATATTCCTGTATGCATTGTGTGAATTTCTGAGAGTCACCAAATAAGGCAGATACATAGAGATTGAGTCTTAATAAAGCTATGACTATGGTGGATGGTTACGACCGTCCTTCATAGAGTCCTCGGTTGAAAGAGGGTAATAGTGTCAAGGGTCAGAAATATGCTTGTCCTATCCATTCCTTCTAGGTGTCGAGAGTAGGCACTTCCACCAAATAAGCCACACATTATCCTCTCGACCATCATCATCCCTAATAATGCCTCATAAATAAAAAGTCTGCATCATGTTATGTTGATTTATTATAAAAAAAAAAGAAGCAGAAAAAGAGAAAAGAAACAATTAGATTTAAAAAAAAAAGAGAAGAAAAGAAAACAAATAAGAGTCTAAGTTTATAGTTTTATCTTCGTGACGATGTTTCTGAGGCAATAAAAACACCCATTGCGATCTACCAAATATGACCCATACCTACCTTTCAATATTTCTGATCGCCCGAATACTAGCTGAGGACTCTAACTTAGTTGTAGAGTTATGAGGACTTTAGTTGAAGTGTGAATGCCATGTGAAGCCACCAAATAGTGAGTACATTTACTAAATCTGGTGAGATTTGTAATCTCAGAAAGAAAAGAAGAAAAATAGTGAGCACAAAGGAATATCAAGAGAGCATAATTATTTAGCCTCTCTCTGAGTTGACTTGTTTAATAGTCTAGAGATCTAGAGTCTGTAGTACTAGATTACATGTAGCACCAGTTGAGTCTGTGCCACCAAATACAAGTCCATTTAACTCGATATCTTCTACCTAAGCCAAAAAGTCGGGGTCAAATTACAGATTATCTTTTGCTTTATCCCCGAGGGAAGTAGTTACCTATCCCGATAGAAATATTTACCAAGGGTGAAGTACAAGCTCCCAATGCGAATTGGCTTTTCACTTGGATCTATTTTCTTGGCTATTATCACTTCACAATTGTCTGGATCTATAAATGTTTGGAAAAAGAAAAGAAGAAATCTTTGTGACTTCCATCACTTTTTACTTTTGCAAGGGACTAGTAAAAACTAGGCATGGGGGCTGGTGGCAGTGTAAAACCGATCGGTTTGATTTGATTTTATTACTCGAATACAAAAATTCTCCGAGGTCGAACTCAGGGAGCAAGCTTGATTCTACAAGCATAGAAAATCACAATTTACAATATACTGTTTTACAAAAAGATTACAGAGAGGAAATAAAAATTTGTCTCTTCTCTTTTCTTCTCTCTTTCTTCTTTTGTCCTCCTCTCTCTCTGTCTTCAGACGTCTGACTCCATGGGTCAGACGCCTTAAGTAGCCACTTACTACAGTGCTTGTGCTCTCCTTCTTCTTTCTTTCAGCTGCTGCTGCTGCTTCTTCTTCTTCTTGGCTTCTTCAGTTACTTGGCCGTCCTCCGTCTGGCAGCTTCTTTCTCTTCTTTCCTTCCTCAAGTGGTTTCTCCCCTTCCTCTTCTTCTGCTTTAGCTTCTGTCCTCTTCTTTCTCTTCCTTTTCTTCTACTTCTGCTCCTGAGCCTTCTTCTCTTCTCTCTGCCCGCAACTGCTTCGTAGCTAAGTCTTCAGTCGCTCCTTCCTTGCTTCTTCTGTTCCCTGCACAGGCATATGGTTAGGCAAAACCTAACCCCTACCCTCCCGGCGCCTCTCTCTCTTTGTTTCACTCCAGGGTTCGCTCTCTCAGAGCCTATTCGGGTATGCGGGTCGGGTGACGCGCCTGGGACCAGGCCCACCGGTGTGTGGTGGTGGGCGAGGTGGGCACAGGTTGGGTAATCGGGTTAGGCCAGGTACGCGGGGGGTGGTCGCGGACGAGGCTGGGTGAGCGGGTGAGAGGGACCTCACCTCGTGTGACTGAGGCGATAAGCCTCAATCACTTTTGCAATTTATGCACCGTGGGGCTCTTGAAAATGCCCAAGGTGGAACTATCTGTGCCCCACCTCTCTCACACACCCGCAGCAGGGAGTGCGAGCAAAAGCCACCCCAGTCAAGGTCTTCGCTGCCAATTGAAGACCTGGAGTTGTGCGCGGAAGCTTTCTGCGCAACTTGGGTGCGCCTCTTGGAGCTGGAAGGGCCTGGAGCTGCTTGCGAGCTTGCTCCAAGCTCGGTGCTAATGGCGGCGGAGGCATAAACCTGAAATGCATGAATACGGCCTCGCGGCCCTGTCAGACCATAGGAAAACCTTTGCCGTATCACGGGGAAGGTGCGGCGGGGGTTGGCTGGCCACGGGGTGGCCTAGGCGTGTGTGCCTAGGTCGCTCTGTGGCCGTGAAGGTGGGTTAGGTCGGTGGAGGTGTGGAGTGTGTGTGGCAGGCAGTAGAGATGGGGAAAGTGCTCAGTTGATGGTAGCGGAGGTTTTGAGGTGATTGGTGAAGTGGATGGATGCGTGGAGTGGTGGGAGCACTTCGCCGGTGATCTGGTCGGAGGTGGAGATGGTGAGGGTGGACAGTGGTGTAGAGGGGTCGAAACGACAAATTGATAGAGGGGAATTAAAGAGAAGGGTAAGAGGGACTTAGTTGGTAAGTCAGGAGTGAACGGAGGAGGCGGAGGTGGCAAGCGGCTGTGCTGCCATCGCCGGAGACGAAGGTGCCCAAAGGAAGAGACAACGACGAAGAAGAGGGGCTTAAGGGCGCCCGTTGGTACGGCACAGTGCGGTGGAAGACGGCGGAGGCAACTCTGCCACTGGTATGGTGGCAAGGTGACAAGAAAGGAGGAGAGTCGCCGGAGCCTGTAGGCAGATGGCCGAAGGAGGAGGAGACGAAATTGGAGGGATTTCTTCAGCCAAATCAGGCTTGAAGGATGCAGCAGAGGGTGCCGCTCCTTAAATAGGCGTCGGCCGTCCGCGAAGCACGCAAAAGAGGTGGGAAAAACCCCGCCGAAGATGTAGGTAGACGGAGACCCATACCTCTCGCACGTTCGCACGAGAGGTATGGCGACCGACAGGGCATGGGAGCCGACCCATGCGGTAGGGGGCTTCGCAGGGAGCTCCCCTTTCAAATCTGGGGTCGACTCCCCATGCATGCATGACGCCATCCTTCGCGCAAAGTCGCCGGAGGTATGGCTTGTGCATGCGGGTGGCAGAGGGACCCGATTGAAGAAGACAATGGGAAAGATAGGGGGGTCTTTGCAAGGTTTCAATAAGTTAAGGGTCAAAAAGTAATTGTTGAGGACCATTTTGTAAAGTGGGTCAAGGCGACCTTCCCTTGACCTAAGGAATCCAATGGTGAAGTTGAATTTTATGTTTGACCATGTTTGACCGGACATTTTGCAAAAAAATCCAAATTAGGTCAAAAATTTGGTATGGTCCTTAATCTAGGTCAAGATAGGTTTCAATGGCCAAATTGAAGGTTCTAAACCCTAGGGAGATTTTTTCATGAATTTTAGAGGGTTTAATTGATTTTTATCTTGCCTGGAACTTCGTGAATTAAAGTGGATTTGTTTTAGGGTTATAGAATGTCATTTAATTCCCAGATTTTGTCATAACCCTTTTCTGACCAAACCATCCCACTTTTTCTTTTATTAAGTCCACTTAACCTGTGTCTAGACCTTTAAAATCCCATTCATGTACCACAATGGTAAAATTACAGTTTAACCCCTTGTGTAATGTTTTATTCTCTGCTCAACAATTTCCTGATTTAGGCCTTCCCTTAGGTTATGTAAGAGCTTTTTGTTCAATTTCTTATGTCAAAATGTGCCAGTTAGGGTTCATGATGAGGCTCTCATCATACCCCCTTGCCTAGCTTTTGCTAGTCCCTTAGCAAAATTTTAAGGTTTTAACCTCCATTCTAGACCATGAATTCCATTCACTGATTTTGATAGGTGCTTTTCCTTGTCTCTTTGATTAGGTCAGAATGCCAACCATTGGCCTAAAAGGTACTCTAGTACCAACTAAGATCCAGATCTATCTAGCTTTAGCCTCAGTCTTTAGCAAAGATTTTTAAGGCTCACAGGAATTACCCTAAAGTTTATTGGACTCCGTGGTTAAAGCACCCGTACTTGAGACATTTTTAGCCTTGGTTCAATTTGCAGTGCGTTTTGTAAGAGAGAGATAGAGGGTTTATTTGTTTGGAGAGTTTTCTCTCTCTTTTCTTTTTAATTCTAACTTAGGATTGGCTTCACAACACGGTCTGTATCGGATTCCTCATCCCCATCATCAATCCTCAAAGGTTCCTGGCAATCGATGCTTCGAGATAGCACCTCCTATGGTAACCCCTAGAACCCTGGCTTTCGAGATTTTGAGATAATCCCGCCCATAGTGTTCCGTGGCTGAATTCAGACCCTGGCAATTGACATTTCGTGATAACGCCATCCATGGAATCCAAATCAATAGAGTGCTTACATGCCCCGAGTAGGATATGTAAATATCCTAGGAGACAAGCAACGAGGAGATGATATGTTGTTACGCATCTTCGAGGGGAATTTCCCACCTCTCCGCGCCAGGAACTCGTCCAAATCAACTTATGTTGATCGGTCGCTCCTAATCTAGGTGACATTTTCAGAACATTTGAAACGCTTTTGCATGATTTTGATATTTATGCTCACTAAACCAGACTATGTGTGAATTTGGGTGCTTAGGTTACCGAGTCCCGTAAACCGAAGGTCAGTTAACGAGGTCGAATACTCCCTAAGCCTTAGACCTAATACTTAAGCTTTTCATTTTCCTCAACCTCTTGAGGAATCTAGATCTTAACGGGTACTAAGAGTCTAGCCAAGAAGGCCTAAGGTTAGAGTTCTTACTAATCTTTTTGTGCACTTTCACTTTACTTTTCTTTAATGTGATCTAGAACTTTGGTTAATTCCTTAATTTCTTACTAATGACTATCCCTTTTTATTTTCATTTTGTGCTCCTTTTTAATATTTTGCTCTTTTCCTTCTCCTCCTTTTGTAAAGTTCACCAAAAAGTGCTTCCCTTCCCTTTTTTTTTTTGACATATGTGATTTTTTTTTGTTGAAACCTTTTCTTGTTATGAATTTTCATTGCACTTTCATACCCCCTCATGCCTAAGGTTTGCAATGTCCTCATTGTACATTGGGTGGGTTTTTATTTGGCTTGGTTCATGCATTAGGACAGATATTAGGTGAGTAGATGGGTCAAGGTGACTGTTGCGGACGATTTCTAATCACAGGTATGAGCACCTGAGGTGAATTCGGCTGTCCTAAGGAATGAACCTAAAGTGCAAACAAATGTCAGAAAAAGGTTTTGGGTTTTCAAAAAGAATGATGGGCTGCCTCCTGTTAAGCGCTGAGTTTTACGCCATCGGCTGGGAGCAATGAGTTCAGGGAGAATGGAGGATAAATGATGACTCAGCCAAATCTGTATTGGTTATGTCAATGAACGGTTTGAGTCTCTGGCCGTTCACGATGAAAGGTTCGAAGTCGTGGCTGAGCAGACTGATTTCGACAGCTCAATTTCCAAAAATCTGTCGGACAAGATATGGTCTGATCCACTTGGATCGCAGCTTCCCAGGGAATAATTTAAGTCGGGCATCGAAGAGTAGGACCTTCTGACCAGAGTGAAAGATCTTTCGAGATATGTGCTTGTCATGAAAGGCTTTAACCCGCTCTTTGTAGATTCATGAATTTTCATACGCATCAAGGCGTAATTCATCAATCTCGCTTATCTGAAGCTTTCTGTGGGTTCCAGCCTTAGAAAGATCTATGTTGCAGTCCATACTGCCCAATAGGCTTTGTGCTCCAGTTCGATGGGAAGGTGACATGCCTTTCCGTACACCAGTCTAAAAGGAGACATGCCTAATTGGGTCTTGTGAGTGGTCCTATAAGCCCACAAAGCTTTCGGAAGTCGGGATGACCAGTCCTTCCTGTCAGGTCGAACAGTAACCTGCAGGATTTTCTTGATCTCCCGATTTGATAGCTCAGTTGGACCATTAGTCTGAGGGTGATAAGGAGTAGAGATTTGGTGCAACACCCCATATTTGGTCATCAGTGACCTGAACTGAGCATTGGTAAAATGGGTCCCTCCATCAAAGATGATAGCTCGAGGAATCCCGAACTATGAGAAGATATTCTGATGAATGAATTTGATAACAATCTTGTGATCACAGGTTCGGGTCGGAATGGCTTCGATCCATTTAGACACGTAGTCAACAGCGAGTAAAATGTACTTGAAGCCATCCGAGATAGGGAAGGGGCCCATAAAATCAATCCCCCAAATATCAAAAATCTCGCATATGAGAATCAACTTTAAAGGCATCATGTCGCGATGGCTCATGTTACCCAAAGTTTGGCAATGACTGCATGCCTTACAGTGATTGTATGCATCCTTGAAGATAGTGGGCCAGTAAAAGCCACACTAGAGGATTTTCGATGTGGTTTTATGCCTAAAAAAATGGCCACCGCATGCCTGGTCATGGCAGAAAGAGAGTATGTCATTGATTTCGACCTCTGGGACACATCGCCGGATAATTTGGTCAGCACTTATGCGGAATAAGTACGGGTCTTCCCAGATGTAGTACTTGGCATCGAAGCGCAATTTGTCTTTCTTGGCCTTCGGCCAATCAGACGGGATCTGGTGTGATGCCAAGTAGTTTACTATATCAGCAAACCATGGAAGCCTGGTACCAATAGTCAAGAGGTGCTCATCAGGAAAATGCTCCGTGATGGGTCCAGAAGGGTCGATGATCTTAGAAGGAAGGCGAGACAAGTGGTCAGCTACCACATTCTACCTTCCCACCTTGTTGCGAATCTCGAGGTCAAATTCTTGCAACAGCAAGATCCATCAGATTAATCGAGGCTTCGCATCCTTCTTCGCAAGGAGATGCCTCACAGCTGTGTGATCCGAGTAGATTATAACATGGGAACCCAGGAGATAAGATCTAAATTTCTCAAGGGCAAATACTACTGCTAGCAGCTCTTTCTCTGTAACCATGTAGTTGTGCTGAGCTTCGTCAAGTGTCTTGCTAGCGTAGTAGATGACCACAGGTTTCCCATCAATCTTTTGCCCCAGAATTTCACCTACAGCGAAGTCAGATGCATCGCATATGATCTCAAAGGGTTGAGACCAATCAAGGGACTGTAGGATCGGGGCTTGGGTGACTTGGTCATGAAGGATCTCAAAAGCTTGAGCGTATTCCTTGGAAATCTCAAAGGGTACATCCTTGGAGAGAAGAGTGGTCAGGGGGCACGCGATTTTCGAGAACTCAGGGATGAAATGACGATAAAAACCGATGTGCCCAAAAAAAGATCGGATGTCTCTAATCGAGCTAGGCATAGGAAGTTTGGAAATCAGGTTAACCTTGGCTCGATCCACTTGGATGCCTCTCTCAGAAATTAAGTGTCCCAGGACGATCCCCTCAGGCACCATAAAGTGGCTCTTTTCCCAGGAAAGAACCAGATTTACGTCAATGTAATTCCTAAGTATATGAACCAAGTGCTGGAGGCAATCGTCAAATGATTCCCCAAAAATTGAGAAATCATCCATGAAGACTGCTAGATAATCACCAACCATATCAAAGAATATGACAAGCATGCACCGCTGAAAAGTCGTGGGTGCATTGCAGAGATCGAAAGACTTCCTTCGGAATGCGTATGTCCTGAAGGGGCAAGTGAACGTGGTCTTCTCTTGGTCCTCTAGATGAATCGCCACTTGGTTGTAACCGGAATACCCATCAAGAAAGCAGAAGAATCTATTTCCTACTAGTTTTTCAAGAATCTGATCAATAAACAGTAGTGGGAAATGATCCTTCTTCGTGGAGGAATTGAGTCTTCGGTAATCTATGCAGACTCTCCACGAGTTGGCTATATGGGTAGGTATGACCTCTTCGGTCTCAGTCGTGATGGTGGTGAGCCCTGCCTTCTTAGGCACAACCTAGATTGTGCTCACCCAGCGACTATCGGAGATCGGGTAGATGATCCCTGCATCTAACCACTTAATGATCTCCTTTTTCATGACCTCCTGCAGATTAGGGTTCAGACGTCTCTACATCTCACGTGAAGGTCGTGCGCCCTCTTCAGAATAGATGCGGTGTGTGCAATAAGAGGAATTTATTCCAGTCAAATCATCGAGAGTCCAACCAATGGCTTTGCGATGTTGCTGGAGAACAACAATCAGACAGGATTCCTGATCAGGTGTGAGTCTGGAATTTATAATCACCAGAAATGTCTGATTGGAACCCAAAAAGACATATTTCAAATGTTTGAGAAGGGGCTTGAGTTCTAGAATGGGGTTATTAGCAGTAGCTGGTGGTTCAGAGTAGGTGTGGGGAACAAGGGTAGGAGTTATGGGTTTGTCTAAATCAAGTTCTAACTCCTCTAATTGTGGTTTTAGACCTTCTTGTGGTTGATGAGGGATAATCATGTTGTCCTCAATTTGTGGTTCATCAACCACGGCTTTAATGTCACAAATTTGCTCTCACACTGCAATTAATCCCTTGTTGGGCCTTAAAGATATCAATCTTGAGAGTCTGATTCCCAAATTTCAGCTCTATTTGGCCCTCTTCACAACTTATGTTGGCCCTTGCAGTGGCCAGAAAAGGTCTCCCTAGTATGATTGGTGTATCCCTTGGATTCTCAGGTGCGTCCATGTCTAGAACTATGAAATCTACAAGGAAGTAGAAATCCCGCACCCTAACAATAACATCCTCAAGAATTCCCTTAGGTGACTTGATGGATTGATCGGCTAACTGCAATGTCACCTCAGTTGGTTTCAATTCAGATTCTTCTAGGTGGTTAAGCAGGGATGTGGGTATCAGGTTTATGGAGGTACCTAGGTCTAATAATGCTCTATCAAACTGGGTTTCACCAATCTTACATGAAATCAGGGCAGTGCCTAGGTCTTTTGCCTTGGGTGGGAGTTTACTCAGGATCATAGAGCTGGCTTGCTCTGATAGTACAATCGAACTCCCACTCTTGGTTCGTGGCTTACGCTGGGGTGTACACACGTTTTTCAAGAATCATGCGTAAGCCGGTACGTGGCAGATTCCATCCATCAAGGGGATGTTTATTTGGACCTGCTCAAAGAGCTTGATCAGATCCTCCTCAGGAGCCACAGGTTTAGCTGTCCTCTTTCCCTTGGTTAAAGCCTCGGGAAATGGAACCTTGGTTGGTTCCTCTAGGATAGGTCCAGGTTTTTGATCTGGGACAGGGATAGGGACATCCTGGATAACTATCCTAGGGTTTGGGTCACTACCAGTCTTCGAGTGGTCTGGATAAGGTGGGTCTTGGGTTGCTTTACCACTACAGGTTGTCACAGAATTTAGTCCTGCCTGGTTTTGGTTGGGGGTTGGTAAGATGGGCTGCTGCTGTTGGTAACCCGCATAAGAGGTTGATGCTTCCATCCCGTCAAGTGATGGAACGGAAGGGGCCTAATAGATCATGTGTGCTTGGCCTAGGTTTGGATTCATAATGTGCCACTGGGTCGGCACGTTATTCGGGTTAGGAAGAGGTTGAGAAGTGTGCTCGGTTACCAAGAATTTGCCAACTGGGCGAGTTGGTTGTGGACCTCTGTGATTTCATCCTTGTGTTGTTTCTGGGTAGCCGCATTCATTCTTTGAATGTCAGCTAGAGTTTGGAAGATGAGGGACATTTGGTCTTGGTTGGGCCCGGATGGATAAGTGGGGTTGGGCCGAGGCTGAGGCGGCTGATAAGGATGAGGGGCCTATGGACAGGGCTGAAAGGGTGGTCTTAGGTTTTGAGAATTTCCCGTCCACTGGAAATTAGGATGGTTTCACCATCCAGGGTTGTAGGTGTTGGAAAATGGGTCATTCTGGATGGCGTTGAGGTCCTCGCAGGTCTGAGGAGCCTTAGGAAAGTTGGAGAATGAGGGAGTAGAGTTCCCCCAGCAAGAATAGAAAGGATCCGAGGTCCCTCTGGTCCTGGAGTCAGATAGGGGTGAATACGGGTCCATCCCAAGAGAAGGTCGGTGGAAAATGTTATGCACAGTTTCCCTTGCGGGAGGTGGTTGTGCGAAGGAGTTTTGCGCAGAGGTGGCTGGCTACAAGTGCTGAGTCAGCTCATCCACCTTCTTCTCAATAATTGAGACCTTGTCCAACCGACTGGCCATTAGTTCCAGGTCGACTAATGTGGACAACCCCTGCGTCTCATATGCTCCCCTAAGGTTCGTTGCTGTGCGGGTATTCGTCCGGTCGAATAATCCCATGGAGTCATTATTGATGGAGTTCTCATACATATTTTTGAGAATCTCCCACACGGTGTCTTCATGTTGACCCATGATATTCCCTCCGCAAGTTGCATTGACAAACAATCTAATATCTTTGCGGAGTCCCTGGTAAAAAGACTGAACTTGTTCCCATTTAGAAACTCTGGGATGGGGGCACTTTCTCATGAGATCCTAGAATCGATCCCATGTCTCATGAAGAGGTTCTCCTGTCTGTGACGTAAAGTGAGTGATCTGATGGCGCAAGGCATTTGTCCAACCAACGGGAAAGAACTTCAAAAACTCGGACTGGAGTTCTTCCCAAGTGTTGATCGGGCGGGTCTGCATCTGATACCAATGAGTCACCTTGTCCATAAGGGAGAAAGAGAACATCTTCATGAGTAAGACATCCTGATTTTGCACATCTGACCCGAAGGTCTGGGCCAGATGCTTAAGCTGTTTGATATGCTGGAAGGGATCTTCACAGTTAAGCCCATAGAATTTAGGTATGGCATGAATCATATTGGGCTTCAATTCAAAATCAAGTCCTCCAGTCGGGATTTTGACTCGAGGCTCAATTGCCACCGCAGCGGGATTATAGTGATCTTGCATCATGAGGCATTGTAGTGGGTTCATGAAATTCTGGAAGAGATCATTAAGACGCTGGAGTTGGTGCTCAAGATTATTCTCTTCTTCAACAAGCTAAGCCATGATGGAAGAAGAAGGGGAACTAGGTTCAAAATTAGAAGAGAGGTCTATGTGGAGTGGTTGTCGCACAAACAAGGGTGCCGAGGCTTGGCCTCTGGGAGAGTGGATTTCTAGAGGAGGTTTCAAGGACCTCTTACCAAACATGCACTGATGGACTAGATGAGATTAGAACGTACTGAACCCAATCAAGACACCAAAAATATGTTGGGTGACTATAGAGGTTTGGGGCGGATGATACCCCTTGATCAAAAGGTCGTCCACCTGAGAATTACCTGGGTAGCCAGAGAGGGTGAGTCCCGCGAAGACCCCTACATGGTAGAGCGCCCCACGGGTTACAGGGTTTCCCCCACCCGACCTCTCTTGTCACTGAGATTCCAGGTAGACCAGAATGGGGACCTTGACCTCTTAAGTCTACCACTTTTAATTAAGATCAAGGTGCTTAGGGTTTCACTTGAACTTTAAACCTTTTGTGTGCAAAAAGTGACCTAATTTGAAGGTTGGTTGATCCAAGGGATCAACTTTACCTTTTTGTTCTTGTGAGAGCTTATTAGGTCCTTTCTTTTAGTGTTCAAGTGAATTAAGAGCCGGATTTCTTAGGGTTTCTCTTAATAGATCTTTTCAAGCAATGGTTTAGGCACACCTCCTTTTGGAATTTTCAGTTCTTGATTAGAAGATGTGTCTCTAAAACCCTAGCTTAGAATCCTAGGTTGGCTCTAGTTGATCCAATTAGTTGCCTCAGAAATGGGTAACTAGGGCTCAAGCAATAAGGTTTTAGCCCTAGTTACCTTAAGTGGATATGCAGATAAAATGTGTTAAAATTTAAAAATCGGCAACTTTGTGAATTACTATGTATAAAAAATAGGTAGCCCTAGATTGATTTTTCTTTTCTTTTTCCTCTTTAGAATGTGAGGGGCTTAAGAGAGGGAGGATTGAGGGTTACCTGTCCTCTGGTGTGTTTGTTGTGCGGCTGCTTGCTCTTCCTTGACTTCCTTTCCTGCACAACAAAAGAGAGATTGAATTAGTATAAAATCAGAAATTGTGATTTTGAAGCTTCTAAAATGCCTGTTGCTCCTCGGTAACGGCGCTAAAAACTGGTGACGGTGTAAAACTGACCGGTTTGATTTGATTTTATTACTCGAATATAAAAATTCTCCGAGGTCAAACTCAAGGAGCAAACTTGATTCTAGAAGTGTAGAAAATCACAATTTACAATATACTGTTTTACAAAAAGATTAAAGAGAGGAAATAAAAATTTGTCTCTTCTCTTTTCTTCTCTCTTCTTTTGTCCTCCTCTCTCTCTGTCTTCAGATGTCTGACTCCATGGGTCAGATGCCTTAAGTAGCCACTTGCTACAGTGCTTATGCTCTCCTTCTTTCTTTCAGCTGCTGCTGCTGCTTCTTCTTCTTATTGGCTTCTTCAGCTGCCTGGCCTTCCTCCCTGCAGCAGCTTCTTTCTCTTCTTTCCTTCCTCAAGTGGCTTCTCCCCTCCTCTTCTTTTGCTTCAGCTTCTGTCTTCTTCTTTCTCTTCCTTTTCTTCTGCTTCTGCTCCTGAGCCTTCTTCTCTTCTCTCTGCCTGCAGCTAAGTCTTCAGCCGCTCCTTCCTTGCTTCTTCTGTTCCCTGCACAGGCATATGGTTAGGCAAAACCTAACCCCTACCCTCCCGGCGTCTCTCTCTCTTTGTTTCACTCCAGGGTTCACTCTCTCAGAGCCTATTCGGGTATGCGAGTCAGGTGACGCGCCCGGGACCAGGTCCACCGGTGTGTGGTGGTGGGCGAGGTGGGCACAGGTTGGGTAATCGGGTCAGGCCAGGTTCGCGGGGGGTGGTCGCGGACGAGGCCGGGTGAGCAGGTGAGAGGGACCTCACCTCGTGTGACTGAGGCGATAAGCCTCAATCACTTTTGCAATTTATGCACCGCGGGGCGCTTGAAAATGCCCGAGGTGGGACTATCTGTGCCCCACCTCTCTCGCGCACCCGCAGCAGGGAATGCGAGCAAAAGCCACTCCAGTCAAGGTCTTCGCTGCCAATTAAAGACCTGGAGTTGTGCGCGGAAGCTTTCTGCGCAACCTGGGTGCGCCTCCTGGAGCTGGAAGGGCCTGGAGCTGCTTGCGAGCTTGCTCCAAGCTCGGCGCTAATGGCAGCGGAGGCGTGAACCTGAAATGCACGAATACAGCCTAGCTACCCTGTCAGACCATAAGAAAACCTTCACCGTATCACGGTGAAGGTGTGGTGGGTGTTGGCTGGCCACGGGGTGGCCTAGGCTTGCATGCCTAGGTCACTCTGTGGCCGTGAAGGTGGGTTAGGTCAGTGGAGGTGTGGAGTGTGTGTGGCAGGCAGTGGAGATGGGGAAAGTGCTCAGTGGATGGTGGCGGAGGTTTTGAGGTGATTGGTGAAGTGGATGGATGCGTGGAGTGGCGGGAGCACTTCGCCGGTGATCTGGTCGGAGGTGGAGATGGTGAGGGTGGACAGTGGTGTAGAGGGGTCGAAACGACAAATTGATAGAGGGGAATTAAAGATAAGGGTAAGAGGGACTTAGCTGGTAAGTCAGGAGTGAACGGAGGAGGCGGAGGTGGCAAGCGGCTGTGCTGCCGTCACCAGAGACGAAGGTGCCCAAGGGAAGAGATAACGACGAAGAAGAGGGGCTTAAGGGCACCCACTGGTACGGCGTGGCACGGCGGAAGACAGCAGAGGCAACTCTGCCACTGGTATGGTGGCAGGGCGATGAGAAATGAGGAGGAGAGTCGCCAGAGCCTGTAGACAGATGGCCGGAGGAGGAAGAGACGAAATTGGAGGGATTTCTTCGGCCAAATCAGGCTTGAAGGATGCGGCAGAGGGTGTTGTTCCTTAAATAGGCGTCGGCCGGCCGCGAAGCGCGCAAAAGCGGTGGGAAAAACCCCACCGGAGACGTGGGCAGACAGAGACCCATACCTCTCGTGCGTTTGCACGAGAGGTATGGCAGTCGACAGGGCATGGGAGCCAGCCCATGCGATAGGGGGCTTCGCAGGGAGCTCCCCTTTCAAATCTAGGGTCGGCTGCCCATGCATGCGCGGTGCCATCCTCCGCGCAAAGTCGTCGGAGGTATGGCCTGCGCTTGCGGGTGGCAGAGGGACCCAATTGAAGAAGATGACGGGAAAGATAGGGTGGTCTTTGCAAGGTTTCAAAAAGCTAAGGGTCAAAAAGTAATTGTTGAGGACCATTTTGTAAAGTAGGTCAAGGCGACCTTCCCTTAGGTCTAAATTTTGGTATAAAACTAATTTGGACCTAGGGAATCCAAGGTGAAGTTAGATTTTAGGTTTGACCATGTTTGATCGGACATTTTGCACAAAAACCCAAATTAGGTCAAAAATTGGGTGTGGTTCTCAATCTAGGTCAAGATAGGTTCCAATGGCCAAATTGAAGGTTCTAAACCCTAGGGGGTAATTTTTTCATGAATTTTAAAGAGTTTAATTGATTTTTATCTTGCCTAGAACTTCGTGAATTAAAGTGGATTTGTTTTAGGGTTATAAAATGTCATTTAATTCCCAGATTTTGTCATAACTCTTTTTTGGCCAAACCATCCCACGTTTTCTTTTATTAAGTCCACTTGACCTATGTCTAGACCCTTAAAATTCCCGTTCATGTACTGCAATGGTAAAATTACAGTTTTACCCCTTGTGTAATGTTTTATTCTCTGCTCAACAATTTCCTGATTTAGGCCTTCCCTTAAGTTATGTAGGAGCTTTTTGTTCGATTTCTTATGTCAAAATGTGCCAGTTAGTGTTCATGATGAGGTTCTCATCTGGGGCGTTTGATGAGACCACAATTATGGGCTAAGAAAATGCTTAAATGCCTAATTATTAAATTAATATTTGCATATACATAGCATACTTGAATATATAAATAAATTAGTTTATAAGTAAAGGCTTGCATGCATATATATACATTCCATTATAGTAACATGCATTTCATACATTATTTGGGAAAAATTATATAAATAACCTTATTTATTTATTTATTTTCCTTCCTGTAGGATGTGCAACTCCTCAACGTCGCGTGCGCCTCTTCGCGCTTCCACTAGCGGCCAACAGTAATCGCTTCAAACCACCCCATCTGTTGGAGAGGATCTCGGTGGAAGAAACAAACTCAGAAGAGTTAAAAAGAGGCATGGCCGACCCCGGGGGGGAGGTTCTTTTTCCCCCTTCCTTTCAACCGTGAAAAAGAGCTTGCACCGTGGACATCGCCCACACCGTGGCCCTCTCAGTGTGCACAGGGGCGCCACCGCGAACCCCCTTACCACGCAACCACATCAGCCACCACGCGCCCGCCTGCATTCCACGTGCTGCCAGCACGTTCAGCAGCGCGCAACCTCGCAGCGCGCCACCACGCCCGCCTGCATTCCAGCAAGCCACCCCTGCCCGCTCCTCGGGCACCCATAGCAGCCGTGCATGCCACCAACAGTGCATTGACCACGCGGCGACCGCGCGCTTCCCGTGCACAGGCAGCCGCAGTATCTTCGTTGCGCATCATCACAACCTCCACGCACACGTAGCCTTGCGTGCGCCCTTGTGCGCGCGTGTCTAGCCACCGACGCTCCAACAACCCCTTCTTCTTCTTCTTCCCCAACAGAGAAGAGGAACCCAAACTTCACGCAGCTCCTCCACACGCAGCTCGCACATCTAGCCTTCATTCAACGCGCCATTGACTCCACCACACTCACCTTGACTCCACGAGCATCGCCACATCATCAGAAAAGTCGACGGTAGTCCCCGCGCACGCACAGAGGAACCCACCGCCAACGACCTCCATCTTTCCGTCCGGTGAACTCCGACCACCTCTCAATCTGAGACCACCACCTTTGGAACGCTCTTCTCACCTTCAACCTTCACCGAGCTTCGCATGGCCATTCGTCCCTCCTCCTCCTCGCACGCACAAGGGCTTCAAATGCCCTATTTTGCTATAGTGCACCCCCTATTAAAATTTACATTTGAATGCCATTGGAAGTGTGAGATTTTAAGTATTTGATTATTATATTCTGGTGGATTTGCAAGCATGCACTTATATTTCTGCATATTTGATTGGTTCTTGCTATACACGTCAATTCACATTGAAACTTGATTCATAGTTGCATGCAATTAAGAAGTACTTCCTCTGCTACTACACTTGCGTTATTTAGAGATTTTGGAAGCTTGAACTTTGATGTGAAATTTGTATAAATAGTCCATAATTTTTCATAAAATCTCAAGTATATTCAGAGCAGCATATCTATTGATCCATTTGGCAAATATTTCTACAAATATGATTATTGCTTATCTATGATTTATTGTAGTTGTTCCTCCTTGTGGATACGGCATCCTTTTCGTGGTTTAAATTGAGATCTATTTTAATCTTTGATTGAGAGATTTCCACCACATAAATTACGACATATCATTCTATTAACTTCTTAATTAAGCGAAATACTCTCACATCACTATTCGAGAATATACGATGGCTTATTGCAAAATCGTCGTTAATGCCGACTATTGAGGTGTGGCACAGCCCCGATTGCCCTCCCCTTGCCCTTACTTTCCTCCTCCATCTCCTCGAAAACCAACTTCGACCATCCGCACTCCTCCATCCCTTCCCACTCCTCTGGCAATCATCCTCCTCCCTCGCTGGCCGTTGCTCCCCCTCCTCGGTAACACCCCTCACTCCTCGCCATCCCCTCGGACCACCTGGTCGTTAACTTTCTCAACACAATTAATTAAGTTAATTATGCTTAATTATGTGCAAAAGAAAGTAACTTAGGTCAACTTGAATTTATGTCGATTAAGTAGTATAGGGTCAAGTTAACCTAACATTTTAAATTTTATTTCTTTTTAACTGGTTGAGTCCAGATTGTTCGCTAGGGGGCATAACTTAATTAAAATTCACCACTAATCCTAAGTTACTTATGGGAATTATAATTAAATTTACTTAAGAATATGAATTTTGCTTAAGGATTTCTAATTAAAAGAATGCAAAATTCCATAAGGAAAACACATTTACACATATGATTTACTATTACAAACAAGTAATCATGTTTATTTCTTTTAATTCTTCTTATTTACAAGAGATTAAGGCAAGAAAAAGTAATTCCAATGAAAATATACCTTATTACAACATTAAGGTAAAAAAGAAATTAGTATAATACAAGAAATTAAGCCACTAATTATTCTTCTTTGTCTTCAGCCCCATACTTTCTTCTCTTCTTCTTCTTCTACCTTTCTTTCTCTTTCTTTCTTCTCTTTACTTTTTTTCTCTTATTTCTTTTTCATTTCTCGAGCTCTTCCCTTATGCATCTATTCTTCTTAATCTTTCTTCTTACTCTGCCTGCTATCTTTCCTTTTCTCTTTTGTCTATTTATCTTATTCAACCTTAACAAGCTCTCCTCTTCTCCTTCTCTTCCTTTGTAGCTCTTCTGAACCGAACCAGTTTGAACCCTTTGTTTGAACCAAAAACTAGGTTTTAAGGTTGGCGGCTTGGACCGATCGGGGATACATAGCACCCCTCTCAGGGTGGGACCAGACCCTACTAGTTCCAAGCCTGGTTTTTATTTGGTTTAGTTTATTTCTGGTTTAGCATAGTCTCGAGCCCATTTGGCCCACGGCCTCCCAGGCCCTCATGCACACATCCTCATGGGCCCACACTTGCACACCCACAGGTGCACACACACCTGGCCACGTGCACTGCACGCACCCACACACACACCCATATGCTCATTCCTGCGCCCTGCGCTAACGACTGAATGGCCCTATTCACCTTTTACTTTTATACTAAGGCAGGCACTTCAGTTTCGCCGATGTGGGACTATATATTCCCCTCCCAGACCAGACTTTAGTTGATGATTCTAGCTAGCACAGAGTTCCAATTGGAGCAAATGAAGGCTTGCTGGAAAGCTCTAAGGTTTCTCTACATAATTACAGTATCAATTTGATACTCAGGGAAGGTTTAGCTCTTTGATTTGAAGGGTGAAAGGGTCTGGGTTGCCACGGTCATACTGGCCTGCAGAAGGGTATTTTGGCTTTAAGGTCTTGCAGAGTGTCTTTTGACCTCCAGATGAGATGCTGAAGAGATTCAGAAAGTGTTTCCGCAGCTGTAGATGAAGGAGGGAAACTCTAAGAAGCTTCAGGAAGGTGAAGAAGCTAAAAAGCTTCGCTAAGGAGCTTTAGAACTTCATTTCAAGTTCTATTTGGTCCAACAGACAACTAGAGACTTTCTTCATCAAATCAAACAACCTCTAGAGGTTGTTAAGAATCTATCTGGGTAGACTATTCACTTGAAATTCATCAAAAACTTACTGTCGTCAGTTTGGGTTTAAAAATAACCTAAACTGAACAGAAATCAAATTCTTCTATAAAATCGATCAGAGTTCAACCAGATTGAATTTAAATCATTTGAAAACATCCCAGGAATGAATTGGACTCCTCAATTCTTCTGATTGAATCCTAAATCCATGAATCAGACTTAAAGTTGACCATTAAACCTTGAAATTTGACTTTCTAAATTAAATCATTTCAGATGACATTAATGCCTTAGTTAACTTCTCTTTCACCTTAGGAATAGATTCAGAACCTCAGAAGGATGTTTCAACTTAGATTTCTAGGGTTCCAGGCCTGTCACCTAAGATCCTAAGTAAGTTTGTTCGACAGAACAAACCAAAGTCTATCTCAGTGATTGACATATTGGATTGGTTTCAGGGCATTCTTCTGATGCTTCTAGACCTTTCAAATGAAGCTTAACCCTAGCTAACAATCGTCTCCAACTCTGCCGGAGTTGGAGAAGACAAAGGTCTAGAAGGAGCTCCAAGTCTTAAAACCTCAAATAAATTGCTTCAGAATGATCAGTAACGTTCAAATAAGTGATCTGGAGCTTCACGCGAAGTTCTATGGGCTGAAGGGTTTATTTGACTTGCTGGAGCTCACCGGAGCTCCGATGAGTCCAAAAAAAGGCTAAAATGTACAAATGACATTAAAACGTGCCATAGATGATCTGAAAAGCTTCCTGAGGTCACAAGGAACCTCAGGAACACATTAATTTCTTCAATTAAATTGAAGTTATGCAGTGAATTCACAGTGAATAGATTTTGAGTTTGATTGGGCTCAAGACCTATTTTCTCACTCAATTGAGTGGAAAACAAGTCAAAAGGAAGTGGCGATGGATTATAAGTGGTTAATTAGTGATATGAACTCCTCCTGAGCTGCCATTGACAACGAGCTCAGGAGATTAAATGAAATTAGGCGTTTAAGTTATAAATGATTACTATTTAAATTAAAGTGAAAATAGGGGCCCTTAAGTGATGGTTAAGTGATGGAGGGCCCCAGTGGAGGTGGATTAAGTGCAGCTACTTCTGCCATGGACAGCAGAAGCAGTGGTGAAGGTGGAGGTGGTTTAGGTGAATAGGTGATCAAATTAGTAAATTAAGGTGATAGAAATGTTCATGAAAGATTAAGGAAGGTGATCGATGTTTTAAAAGGACAAAAGATTGCTCCAGACAAGCTCAATGAGCTCGTTGGAGCTGAAGAAGATGAATGGAATTCTGACATTACATCTATCTAATCTACCTAACTAACTACTCTAACTAATCTAATTACCTAACCTATTGTTACTTGGATGAAGGGGGTACAAGATCTCCGTCGATGGTCCTTAATGGAGGAGGAAATCAGAGGGTCAAGGAAGAAGTCCGACGGGTGTGGCAGAGTGAAGCAGAGGAACTCCAGTGTTAGTACTGCGTCAGGAGACTTGGCAGACGTCAGCGGAGATCCAAAACGAGCAAAGGTGGACAGAGAAAGACGGAGGAAGTGGAGGAAGGTCACTGAATTTTGGAAAGAATAGCCTATCGGTTAGCAGAGTGAAGAAGAGGGAAGGGAGCTAACTTGCTGAAATCAAGGGTGTAGAGGGGTATTTATAGGTTGCGGCGTCTAAGAAGGAGGGTGTATCTAGACGGAGAGGAGTCTAGGAGTGGAGTAACCACTGGCATCTTCTCCAACGCCGGTAAGGTTATCTTCAACCCTAAAATAGGATTGCAGCTTCATCTAGACCGGTAGATGAAAAGGGGATGGTGAGCACATGCTCCAAGAGCTTGGAGAGGAAGGAATGACGTCAGATACATGGTGATCGGTGGCTGAAAACACCTATCGTCAGCCGTCGAGGAGGCTGAAGAAGGAAAGAAGAAGAAGAAGAAGTTTTCAGGGACTTATTTGTAACAAAAATTGAGGACCTAAGTGAAGAATAAGGACTTGATTAAAATAAAACATAAGGATTAAAATGTAAACTAAGGTTTTCAAGGTTTATTTTAATTTAAATCTTTTTCAACTTTTTATATATGATTATAAATAAGACAATTATTATATTTAGACCTTGAATTTGCCCTTTTGACTTTTTTATATTAATTTATTTAATTAAGTAAGGTTACTTAAGTTATTACATACTTAGGTATAAATTATACTTAAGTTAGTTAACACATTAATTAGATAAATTACTGATAATATTTCGAGTCCAATTATTAATTAAATTATTAATAATAATAATTGGATAATAATATAGCTTTTTTAACTTATTTAAAGGTCCTTTACTATTTAGTCCCTTATTTAATAATTAACCCATATATCTACATATTCCTGGCTAATTAACTAGGAAGACTAGTTAATTAGGGGTAATTAGAGACTATGATGAGCTTCTCATCACCACCCTCTCTCGCCTCTTCCTCCTCACCATCTTTTCCTCCCCATCAACGCCTCCTCCCCCTGCCTCTTTCCACCTCCTCATCCTTGCAATTGCCTCCTCCTCCTCCATCCCCCTGTTGCACGCCTCCTCCTCCACCTCAACCCCCTGCTGCCTCCTCCTCCTCCTCATCCCCCTACCATGCGCCTCCTCCTCCTCCTCCTCATCCCTCTACCGCTGACTCCTCTTCTCGATCCCCAGCCACCCCCTCTTCCTCCTCCTCCATCCCCAATCACCCCTCCTCCTTGTCCTCCTTCCCCACAACCACCTCCTTCGCCTCCTCATCCCCCTATTGCCCCCTCCTCCTCTTCCAACCCCTAATTTTTCTTCTTTATTTTTCTTTTAATTTTTTATTAGAAATTTATATTTATTATGTTTTATTTGTGTAATTTGATGTAGGTTACGCTTATCATCAAAGACATCCGCTCTGATTTACGTCTTTCGTCAAGGTATGAATATGTGTATGCATTTAGTTTCTACATAAATGTGAGTGTATGACTGTGGGGTGTACCTAGTTAATTTATTATCTTTAATTCTGTTTTGAATGTGAATGAATGTAGGGTATACCTACTTAGTTAATTTTATTTAATTATGTTTTGAATGTTAATGCATGATTATGGGGTGTACCCACGTAAGTCATTATTTTTAATTATGTTATCACTGTGAATGAATGTAGGGTATACTCATTTAATTCTATTGTTGTTTGTGAATGTGGCTTGTGCCCAATTTAATTATATTTTGTATGCTTGATGTTTAGAAATTGTACCATTTTAATGAAGTTATAAATACACACACTTGCACAAATCTAAGTGCCTGTGAGGCCAAATAGTAAGAATTCTAACCCCTAGGTTACAAGTTTTGGGAGGAGATAATCATGTCAAAATACTTGCTTGTTGAGACTTATGATCATGTTATATGGACAATGCAGAGTGTGTGTATACTTCACTTACATGCATGATGCTTTGTCATTATATCATGCCATAAGTCTCAATCGCCTTCAATTCGGTGAAGTACTAGGATAAAGAGGGTCCTTGAAGATTTGATCACAACTTATGGTTACTTGTTACACATAACTAGTGTGTATAGAAATTTCACGACAGACCCTTTCGCAATGGTGTAATACGACGGTGTTGTCTATTTAAGCGACGATTTTTAACTGTCATGAAAAGCGATCTTTCCTATAGAATTTATGATGTGTGTCGCAGCATGTTGCACAGATCGAGTGGCTTGGGAGCGATCCGCATGCTAGTGCCCATGCAAATCACTTGTTGATGCATGGCGAAGGAAGGCTAGTGTGCGATTCAAGCGAACCTGTTAATTTAAGCTATTTAGGGACCCCTTCACGTCAATCTGAGCAATTCAAGGCCTTCTCAACCATGAAATTCGACAAATATGGTACTATTGGAATCGTATCAATGCGTACTACGCGTTGGTGACCTCTATTTTTGATTGAGTACTGATCCTAGCATGAAAAATTAGAAACGTATCTAATGTGTTTCCAACCCTATTTCTGGTTTGCTTGGTCTAGGAAATTTGTTCAATACATGCACGAAGTACGAGGAAGGTGCAACATGCACTTTCATGCCCTTTGTGCATGGTTCAAAGTTACTGTAATCCTTTGGTGATGTTAGGTAGAGTAGTCTATACTTCCCTTATTTCTAGTTTGCTTTCAGGTATTATGGACTCGTTTTTGCATGATCCTTCACATATATTTTGTTGGTTAGCATGTGTTTCCCTCTTTTTCTGAGTTAAGAACCTATGTGAAATTGTGTTACTGATTTAGGTACTTTACTATGAAATAAATTGTTAATGCATGAATGATTAACATTAAGAATGTTAAATGTGACCTTATTATCGCATGTGTAAAGCAAACTCCATTTTTCGTGAAATAAAGAATGTTGTGATCGTTAATTAGTAAATTACTCAGGACCACTATCATAAATTGGAAACTAACTAGTTAACGGTTAAATTTGGATTAATGTGAACTGTTCCATAAATTGAATCAAGGATTGCGAATGACAAGATTATGGTTTAATTAATTGATGTCATCAACTTAGTTATCTGGAATAAGTTATTAAACCTATAATGATGGATTTTTTGGGATTAAAAGGTTAGATAATTGTTATTAGCTTCGCTACTTACCAGATTATGGCGGTAGCTTTGGTCTTTGGACCAATTTTGGGCTGGTTTAGGGAGTAGCAAGCCTCCCTACGACTCTTTCTTAGGCTTAGCACCTAATTGGGAAAGTGGTATGCAAAGCTTGAGGGTTGGAGTTGGTTTTTTTCTCAGCCAATGGGTGGGTCATTAGCTATCTATGGTTCAGCATACATTGTGCTTGTGCGTGTTTACACCATGTAGGTGCCACTCCTTTCCGCAATGACCTCAGGGTGACGAGTCGAGGTGACTCGCCAGGTGTAAGCTACCTTTTTGATCAAAAAGATGGCTTATACCAATTTTACATCTCAAAAAGTCACACAAGATCGCCTTGTGCCCCAAGGTGTCGATTAACGGGTGTTTAACTGTAATAAGCTGGGCTTGACACATAAAATGAACTAGATGTTGGAGTAAAAAATCATCGTAGTTTAGGAAAATGTGTCGTAGTATAGCGACGAAAATCGAATCGACATTTAAATTTATAAGTGCTCGAAAAATCATGAGTTCCGAGGAAGTTCGCAATGATCAAATATAGCAATTCAATCCACCAATCACAACAATAAAAAATAATGATGTATGCAATTAATATTCAATTAAAAATGTTAGAATAATCAATTAATGCTCAGAATTGTATAATAAAAATAAAGAGAATAAAAATGGTGGTTGGAACCACCAATTATCCCCAATAATTAGGCATAAACTTCAATCAGATTAATAGTAGCCTCAAGCCAAATTAGAATCAATTTCCTTCTCAGATCAGATGTCAGAGAGAAGCCCCAAACGCTTTAAGTGTCAAGCCCCAAAGCCTCTAAATTCTTGCCTAAGTGTAGGCGTGAATCCTGAGTTAGCACAGTGCAAAGCCCCCTCCTTCCCTTAGAATCTCCCTTCTTTCTCTCTCTTTAGAACCGGGTAGGGTAATTGGTAATCGGATCCAGGGACTAGGCCCGCGTGCGTACAGCACAGGCAAGGTGTGGGCAGGTAGGTGAGAGGGGACCTCACCCCATGTGCTGAGGCAACGAACTACAACACCAAAAACCTTATTAACAAAAATTTGGAACGTAATCCCACAATGTGGGACTATGTTCGTGGTTGTTCTACGTGTGATTTCGACTGAGGTGCCCTTGTAGACTACTGCTGCCGTTGGTCTACCTTTGTTCAATTGAGGGTCCGAGCATCGTCGTGGTGTTAGGCCGCGATGATTAGCGGTGGAGGCGAGGTCGTTGGCAACGAGATAGCCGGTAACGAAGTGACAGGCAACAGTGATGTGACCTACACAGAAAGCATGACCCTAGGGCCCAATTAGTAGGTCCAACAGCTTCGTCGAGGTTCGCCAAATGTAGTGGTGGCGATGAATTAGTGTTTAGTGCTATGTAGTGGCCGGAGCATGAAGGTAAGCGTAACTCTAACAGTCGGTGACAGGGGAGATGGTGGAGGTGATGTAGCATGCAATTAGGTTGGGCAAAATGCTTGTGGAGGTGTGGGGGACATTTTGCCTAACCTAATTTGGTCGTAGGAAGATGAAGGTGGTGGGTAGATGATGGTTATTGAAGGTGAGGTTGTTGAAGTCAGAGATAAAGAAAGAGGAGGAGATTGTGCCTAAGATTCTACCTACGTCTAATTAGGAGAGGGAGAAACAGAAGCCCTAACCTAATTTACCTATTGGACGAATGGAGGTAGGTCACTGGAGATGCCTCCGACGAGGAGGAAGAATGAGGAGGATGGAGCCAAGGAAGGAGGTCTCAGGGGTCCAAGCTTGGCGAGAAGCTTCGGCGAGGATTGGGGAAGAAGATCTATTGCTTGGTTGGCGGTGAGCAGCAGCGAAGATGGAAGTTGAAGGTGCTCCAGGTTGTCATCAATGGTGGTGAGAAACGAAGATGAGGGGGGTGGATTCGCATGCCAAAACGTGACATTTGATTTGGGTAAATGCAACCCTTCTTATAAGAGAGTTCTTCCTCCTCATCTATCCATTTTAAGTAGGTTTCAAGTCAATTTTTAAGCTTGACTAACTTGGGTTCACTGGAAATGAAACCGGTCGAGATTGAGCATTAAGCAAATCTTAGACTATCGACCAAGATCTTGGGAACACGTATACCAATTTTGGTGATCTTAGATTGAAGATTCTTCAATCAATTTTCCCAATTAAATGATGCGTGTTGGGTTTAGGGGACTTGTGAGTTCCCTTCTCTATCGAGGAAGATGACGATGGTGGTAGGGACATTTTGGTAATGAAGAAAAGAAAGTTAGGGATGTACATGTAACAAAAATTGAAAGTTAGGGGTCTAAGTGTTAGAAAGAGAGCTTTTAGGGCCCAAAATGCAAACTAGGTCAAGATGGACTCAGATTGGGTCCAAATTTTGGTGTCAACCTAATTTGAACCCAAGGAATCTAACGGTGAACTTGGATTTGAGTTTTGACCACATTTTACTGGCTAAATTGCATTGAACCCTGAATTAGGATAAATTCCTATTTGAATCTCTTTCTTGGTCAAAATGGGTTCAAATGGTCAAAATGAAGGTGCAAAACCTCTTAGAATATTTTTCAATGATTTTTAGGTGATTTAGATTGAATTTATCTCAACCAGAACCTCTTCAATTTACACGTGACTAATAATTAGAGTTTTTAGTGACATTTTAATCCCCGAATGCGTGAAACCCTAATTCAATCAATGTGAGCCCACTTTTTAGTCTTTTAAGTTCATTTGACCTTAAATTCACCCCTAGATTAATCTACATTAATGATGGTATGGTAAAACAACAGAATTAACCCTATTTTTCTGTCTTCTCCTGAGAACAGTTCAATACGGAATTGTGACCCTCAGACGATCATTTAGGAGCATTTATCATTTGAATCTAACTAATTTTGGCTAGTTAGGACTCATGATGGTGTTACCATCACCAGATAATGTGGTGATTAATAAATGGATTAATTGATAATATAATACCCATTTTCTCTTATTCTCTATTTCTATTGTGTTCATTTGTTGCTGTTTCTACTCTACTCAATTTTTACTGACGTGTTCCGTGGGTTCCGTACTCAGGTGTACTGGGTAACTAACAAGGTGATTACTGTTGGTGCATCTCTTTCGCCTATGTACTTTCATTCTGCGGTAACCCCTCTGGTTAGTACTTTGTTATTTCATTAAATTATTACTTTATGGTTGCTTGTTTAACTATTGTTGTTTTACGATTACGTGCTTGGTGACTGCGATCTTGTGTTTAGATCGAAAGTTTGTACTCAACAACTTGGGTCTCATCAGGTCTATTAAATTGATGGGACATGAGTCATCACATTGCAAATACAATCCATCTGTTTAACAATGCAATTCTTCAACTATTTCAACAATCAAGAACTCTGAAAAAGACAACATCCAACCTTCTTAGCCCATATTAAACCTATCCATGTCAATATATTGGTAATAGCTTTTTTGTTTAAATAACCTTCTGGAGTGATAGAATAACCTTACAACTTACACTTCAACTTCATGTGTGATAACTTTGAATTTTTTTGAATTTGGTACACATGCAAAAGACTATTTTTATTACTTTTTAGAATAAAAGATGAGTTATTATTTGAATCATTATGATTTTCTTCTTTCTTATGAAGGGATTAAATGTATGTATGGTGCTTAAAGTGTGAATTTCATAAATGGAAGTGAATACAAATTGAGTAGATACCAAAGTACGATGAAATATGGTCGTGTCTTGTATTCTTACTTACACGTATTATTGATGATTGTAGTAATTGTTATTATGAGATATAATAATGTTTGGATCACTTTTTAGTGATGGTTAAATATCTTTTTAGTGAAGGTTGAATCCAAGTGTCAAACAAAAGTAAACTGGCCATTTCAAATATTATTTTGAATTTTAGTGATGGTTTTTAGAGACAGTCATAAGCGTTGCAAGAAAACACATAACGATCATTTGAAATGTTGTTATAACTTTAGCGACAATTAAAAATCATCCCTAAAAGTATCTATTAGTGAGTTCCTATTAGTCATCTCAACATATCTTTTGGTACACCACTTTTACTGACGTTTGTAAAACTGCCACTAAAGACGTTTAGATATGGTTAAAGGTCATTAGTGATGGTTCCGCAACCGTCTCTAATGGCCTACTGTGTTGTAGTGAATGTTGTCAGCATTGCAAATGTATTCTAAGGGTCCTTTAAATGCAGGTCATTGGAGCCTGACAAACAAAACAAAAGATTGAATAAGACCCATTTATAATGTCGAGGGTGGGCAAGAAAAGATAGCTCAAAGCCATTCTCAAATGACATGAAATGGCAAGCTCACTCGTCTCACTACAAGAAATCAAGCTTTTAGCGGCAGATATTTACCGGCGGTTATGTATAACTGATGGGAATTCAAATATTTGGCGACGATTATGTTAGAACCGCTAGCATACCTAAACTATATCTATTGCCATCAGTTCTAAACCTCTGGCGTAGATGAAGTGTCATTCCCATTCTGATCTAAGCCACCGACTTACCCTAAACCCTCATCCCATCCAACTGACGTCGTTTCCTCCCAAAACCCTCAACACCACAACTGATCCCCTCATCCTCACCAACCTCACCATCGATGCTTCCTCACCATCCTCACCATCACAACTCCTCAATGCTTCCTCCTCATCCTCACCATCGTGCGACCTTTGGTGTTCTCCATCGTCCTCATTGTCTACGACCACCGTTGAACGTCCGTGACCATTGTCTATCATCCACCATCGTTCACCGTCATCTTCGCTCGCTTCATTGTCATCATCGATCGATTGTCCACCATTGATTCACGACGGTAACCCTCTTCCTCCTCTCTACCAAACCTCCATTCACCATCATTCTGGCATTGCTCGTGCTTTCCCTTTCTCACAAAATCCGCTCAAAATCATCTTGATTGGGGATGAGAAAGCGGCGTTAACTTTCTTCTCTGTCATAAAGAAGATTCCCTTGAAAGATAAGGAGAAGTACAACAAAGCAGCTGTTAGGTTAACAGAGCCTAGGTTAACTACAACGAAAAATCCTATAATAGACAAAAGTTCAAAGTCCAAGAAGTAACTTCTAAATACATTGTAGAATCTTTTGGCATCTGTAGAGCTCTGGGTGATTAGGTTGATTTACAAAATTTTGAAACCTATGACCCTACTCAAAATTTCTGCTGGTAATTGATTATGACAAATATGACACCTTCAGAAGGTAGATGCTAGCAGCAAGGAAACATTTCCAAAGATCAAAGTCTTATAGGTTCTTCCAAATATATTCTATGACATTAGAGTCATAGGACACCTCGGGATTATAGGTGCTATTAAGACGACGGTCATTTAAGAAAGTAAATAGTAATTGTATGGACTAAAACTTATAGAAAAGGATAATTCCTACCTCCAAACCCCCTTAAAAAGGGCACTGGCTAAGGAATCATCCAGAGATAATGACGACCCAAGGTGTAGTATTGCTTGTAATAGCAGCCCTTATATCTCAGATTAACAATCAAAGTATCAATGTCACTTCTGGCAACAGACACTCCCACGATTGTGTGCCAACTTAAGAATCATTGGAGAGTGGCACCATGAATCTGCAATACCTTATCTTCTGCTCCAAGATACATGGTTAAGATCTGAATTCCAAATTGACAGATGTGATACAGCAGTGATAGCTTTCCATGGCACAATCATCACACTAGTAGTGATATGCTATCTGACTTGTATGATGTAATTTCTGCTGTAGCCTTTCTATTTTGCAGATCCAATTTCTTTTGATATAATGGTATGAGAACATGTTTGAGGAATTACAAGATGAGCATTGATCCGATGCAATGAACAGTAAACCCAGTGAGTTAACATGGTGTATAGTACTACTTTCAAAAAGAGAATGAAAAAAAAGGTGGATAGTGCTTCATGAACACTACCACCATGGCCGCTTGAATTCTTCCAAAATAACATGGTGAATGTGATCTACCTTTGACATATCTGATTTAAATGCTATTCAAGCAAATGAACAGGTGTCATGAGCACTGTTCACACATGAAAAATAGATGAAAGATTTTTCTTTTAAAAGATTTGTTTAGAGTCACTATATTTAGAATTGGGTTCTTATATTTAAACTGTGATGTTTATCATTTCATTTTGTTTTTCAATAAGTTTTTCTTTTAACAAGCATTTTTCAATAACTTGAAGAAAAAGAAATAGAGAAAAATGAAGGATAAAGAAAAAGAGGCTTTTCAATAGCTTTGCCTAGCATCAACAACAACATTAAAGATATGTTGAAGTAAACTTTTTGCATCTACCATTGATCACAACATATTCCATCATCCAAGGCTGGTAAAGGCATAAATGGTTCTCTGAAACACACTGCGGACGACTCCAATCCACCATTGTCTCCAATCTAATGTCTCTGAAACACATTAGATTTTTAATTCTAATGTTTTTTGATTGATACCTTTTCAGGTTCTAATATTCTATTTCTATTTGAGGCTTCATCCTCAAGACTTTGGACTTATCTAAGGTTTTACATTAGTCTCTACTCGCATTTTGAAGGTAACACCTGATCTTCTTATTATAGGTTTTAGGTTAATCATGAACCTTAAGGAAAAAATACTTGCTCGTTCAATACTTGTGATCATGTTATATGGACAGTGAGTCAATGTATATATACTACACATATATGTATAATGCATTGTCTTTATACCATGACACAAGTCTTGATCGTCCTCAAATAACACCTAAGTTATTTGACATATATGTGTTACATGTGACAAATAACACCAAAGTTATGATCAAAGTAGTTATGCACTCCTTTGTGTAACTTACTTCAAATTATGGTTGTCATTTTCATATTTAGGTTGATATGGACAAGTCTTGGATAGCTTTGAGAAGCATCGACTACATTCATTATAAAAGTGGAGTGATGCAGTTTTTGGATTGGGCATTTCATGATGATAGGAAACTACTTAGGAAAGGAAGATTGTATAATAAGATCTTATGCCCGTGCAAGAATTGTATGAATGGATTGTCATTCGAACGAGATATTGTATTTGAACATCTCATATGTGATGGATGGTGTCTTCATTACACGGTATGGACCGCTCATAGGGAGGTTCCTGCGGAGAGTTTGGAACGACGCACCACTCTTGAATATTCTAATTACGTAGGTGGTGACAATGTTATAATAATGTTGGAAGAGATGGCAAATGGTCAGGAAAATCTAATGGACGATGAAAGTATGTTCCGTGATTATAGTAAGTTTCAGGATGCATTAAAAGCAGCGGAAGAACCTACTGCTCCAGGGATTAATTCATTGTCTAGATTGTTGTTCCTTCTTAATATGTTTCAAATTAAGGTGATGAATAGAGCAACTTCTAAGTTAATGTCAGATGTTCTCAAATTTATTGGAGAATTGTTAAATACTCCAAAAGATTTTCCACAGTCATTATATGACGCTAAGAAACAGTTTCGTGCCTTAGGGCTGAAAAGTGAGAAGATAGATGCATGCCCTAATGATTGCATCCTGTATAGACACGATAACAACAGCTTGGAGAGTTGTCCAGAATGTGGCAAGTTGAGATATAAAGGTGAGAAAAGAAAAGGGAAAAGACAACCTCAGAAGGTGTTGCGTTACTTTCCACTAATTCCAAGATTACAGTGCCTATTCATGTCTAGTAAGACTGCAAAGGGGATGACATGGCACCATGAAAATAAGTCATGCGATGGAATGATGCGTCATCCTGCAGATGCTGATGAGTGGATTGCATTAATAACAGGTATCCGAATTTTGCATTAGAGGCACGGAATATACGTTTAGGCCTTGCAAGTGATGGATTTAATCCATTTAAAAACATGTATCCTCCATACTCTATATGGCTCGTTGTGATAATTACGTATAACATGCCTCCTGGATGTGTATGAAATCAGCTTTTATGATGTTGAGCATACTCATACCTGGTCCAAAGGCCCTTGGAAATGCTATTGATGTTTATTTGCAGCCACTTGTAGATGAGTTGAAAATCTTACAAAACATTGGTGTCGAAACTTATGATGCATACAAAAAATAATTATTTCAAATGCGAGCTGCATTGCTGTGGACGATAAATGACTTTCCTGCATATGCTAACTTGTCTGGTTAGAGCACAAAGGGGAAATATGCTTGTGACTGCGAGACAATAACAAATTTTCTTACTTGGGGTATCGTAGGTTTCTTCCAGTTGAACACAGATGAAGGAGTAGTGATTTTAAGGATCGATTTGATGGTAAATCATGTCGTTACTCAACAACAGATACAATTAGGTTGCCAGGGGACAAGATAATGGATAAGTTGCATGAAGTTGGTAATGTTCGTTTGGGATGTACATTTAAGCATGACATCAATTGCTTGTGTGGGTTTAAAAAGAAGAGCATTTTCTTCATAGAGTTACCTTATTGGCAGAATCTGAAAATTCTTCACAATCTTGATGTCATGCATATAGAGAAGAACGTGATGGATAATATTTTGGATATGTTGAATCTAACAGATAATCCAAAAGATACTTTGAAGACACGAAATGATTTAATGCAAATGGGCATTCGCCCTGAGTTACATGTTAAGCAGAATGATGGGGGTAGAGTTGACTTTCCTGATGCATTATATACACTAAATCAAGAGTAAAGATAGAAAATATTTGCATTCTTAAAGGAAATTAGGGCTCCAGATGAATATTCTTTAAACCTTTCCAGGTGTGTAAATGAAGCACAGAAGAAGATTAGCGGTCAGAAAAATGCCAGTTTATCATCATTTTTATGCATTAAAACAAACTTAGCTCTTAGGATTTTGCTCCGTAAACGGGTTTTTGGGTTGCATTTAGGCATCAATTAGATTAGGCATGCATTGCACTTTTTATTGTCTTTTTAATGTGTTTTTATGAGTGTTAGGATATGCAGATTGTCAGAACTCCAAAACCCTAGCACTCAGGAAGGCAACTGGTGAAGAAGAAGCTCAGACTAACTGGAACTCAGCTTGATCCAGCTCACTATAGCTGGATTCCAGCTCACTTGAACTAGGGTTAGCTCATCTTAGCTCCATTCAGCTCATCTCAGTTGAATGGTAGCATAAGAGCTCATCTTAGCTCACCCTAGCTCAGGTCAGCTCAGATCCAGCTCAACTTAGTTGAGTCTAGCTCATCTCAGCTCCCATTAGTCCACAGGGAGCTCTAGCTAGCTTAGCTGAGTTGACTGGAGTTCACCCCAGCTCAGGTCCAGCTACATCCAGCTCCACTCAACTCCGGCCAGCTGAAGATGACTTCATTCCAGCTTAGGAAGCTCAAGTCCAGCTCTCGGGGACTTAGCTTAGCTCAACTTAGTTGAGCTAAGCTACCTTAGCTGCCTCACCTAGCTTGATCCTCCCCGGGAGCATTAGACCCAGCTCACCTCAGCTCCTTTCAGCAAAAGCCAGCTTGCTTTAGCTTGGCTTAGTAGCTAGCAAAGAACTAGCAAGCCAAGCCAGCTAAGGTAGCTCCTTGCAGCTCTCTTCAGCAGCCACCAGCTCTAGTGCAGCTCAAGATGACTACCTCCAGCTCTTCTCCCTAAAAACCCTAGCTCCAAATGCCTCCAACTCTACTCCCTACTAGCTAAGCTAGCTAAGCTGCTTAACTTAGCTAGTCCACCTCCATGGCACCAAAACCTACTACCCTACTACCTAAGCTCCAGCAAAAAGACCACCTACTCCTACTTTATTTTGGTGCCAACTATCCCTTCCATCACCACCCTACATCCACCATCAAAACCCATCTACACCCCCCATTTTTTCCCTCCAAAATTGCCTTCTAGAAGGTATTTTTGGAGGGAAAACCAAGGCACCTCTTCATTTCCCTCCCATTTTTCCCTCCAAAAATATCCAAGCACCCCTTCATTTCCCTCCAAAAAAACACCATAACCACCCCCCTTCCCATCCTATAAATACCCTACCCTACCACCACATAATTCCCATCCTCCATTAGTGTTTACTTCTACCTACATCCACCTATACCTACGGCGAAGAAGGAGTAGAGAAGAAGATTAAAGGGGCACATCACCAATCCCTTTGGTGCCTTCTTCTCCCCACTCTCTTCAACTTGGGCCACGCCAAGGAGGAGGAGCTTTCCACTTCACGGAGGATGCCCAGGCAAAGGAGAAGAACCTAGGGTAGATGTCCACCCTTGGAGGAGGAGAATTAAAGGTGGTAGCTACCACCTTGGGGGACATCATTTTCAAGGAAGGAGGAGGAGCCCTTTTCAAGCCTAGGAGCCACTAAGCTTGGAGCAAGGAGCTTCCCCTCTTCACCAATAATTCAGGAAGATTTGTGTTTTATTTTCCTCGTTGCAATTATCTAGTAGTAGAAGCATTCATCTACTAGGGTTTTTTGTAAAACACTCTCTTTTAATCAAAGTTGCCTTCTTTAAGCTTGTTGTTGCATAGTCTTATAGAATTCTTGTTTAACCATTTTCACTCCCTCTCCCTAATTACTCTAGGCCTCCACGTGCCTAGAGTGAGCTTAGGGAGAGGTTCTACTTGTCACTATCATAGTAGTGTAGTGGATTAGTATAGAGAATTTTCTTGCTATCAACAAACCAGCCTTGTTCTCGTTATTTTAAAACCAAAAAAAAAATCATATATATAAAACACTAAAAAGAAAGTTGAGTTCCATCTTTAAGTAAGGGATTTCAACATATTGCCTCCTTGGACGACCCTAGATACCCTGCTATCTAGGTTTATAAATTTAAGAGTTGATCGGTTTTGCACGTTACAACGACGTATTTTACAAATCGCATAAAATCCGCATCACGGTCTCAAAAGTCACGACTGTCACGTCTACATGCAAGTATTGTTTCCGCTAGCAGTTCGAGGAGTGTTACCTCAACCAGTACTCGACACAATAACAGAGATGAGTAACTTCTTTAAAGTTGTGTGTTCAAGGAACTTAGATTGCAAAATGTTAGATTACTGGGAAAGACAAATTGTAATCACATTGTGCAAAATGGAACAAATTTTTCTGCCTGCATTTTTTGATATCATGGTACATCTCACGCTTCATTTAGCCAATGAAGCAAGGATAGCTGGACCTGTACAATTCCGATGGATGTATCTAGTTGAACATTACATAAAGAAACTTAAGGATTATGTGCTGAATAAGGCGAAACCTGAAGGGTCAATTGTCAAAGGATATCTCATTGAGGAATGCATTAATTTCTGTTCGATGTACATGGATGGGCCAGATAATCATTTTAATTGTATTGAAAGGAATGATCAAGGTCAGTACAATGAGTACATTGATGAATGCCTTTCTATCTTTGAGATTCAAGGAAGGGCAATCTTAAAGAAAATGTTTGAATTAATGCCTGAAAGAGAACTTTGCCTTGCGCACTTATACATATTGAAGCAAATCCCCGAAGTTGATCCTTTTTATGATGAGTTTAGGAAAAGTTCTAATTCAACTCGTCATGGCACAGAATTCATAGAATGGTTTACGTTACGTGTGCAATAATTAAGGAAAACTAATGACCCTCGATGGATAGAAGATTTCGACATATGAGTGTAGAGCCCATTGAGACATGTTCATTATCATTCAGGATATATAATTAATGGGTTTAGATTTAGAAAGAAAGTTATTGATGATGCGAAATCGACACAACTTTCTGGTGTTATAGTTAAATGCAATTTACAATCTGGTTGTGATAGTTATTATGGACAAATTACTGACATTACTGAGATCAGCTTCACTCATGATCGTCGAGTTGTCCTTTTTAAATGTGATTGGTTTGATGTGTTCAAAGAAAATACAGGTTTTCGATTGGATCCACGTCATGGTTTCATTAGTTTGAATAAGAATAGAAAGATTTTACAGGCAAGCGAGCCATAGCACTTGCCATTCAAGTGGAGCAGGTCTTTTATGTTGATGACAATGCAAGAAGTGGATGGATCATACCTATTAAAGCAATGCCAAGAGATTACTATGATGTTCAAAATGATGATGAGCCTATAATGGATTCAGATGCATATCAAGAGGTTTTCATTGAAGGTGTAGTGGGTCCCAGTGTAGTAGATATGGATATTTAAAGACACACTTTTACATTTAAAGGTAAGTACTTCTACTTAGCATTTTTGTACATTGTAAATATTTATAAATGTTATTGTTTTTTCATTTATAGTTTCTTTTTTATATAAATGCTATTAACATTTTGCTATAACATTGTAGATGCCAAGGATGCGATTTAAGAGAAGGTTACCAGAGCTAGAGCCTATAGAGGATGTTGTTGACCTTGGGACTACTCACTTGACTCCTCTAGGACATGAGGGTCAAGAGATAGAGGATCAGGATCCTCAGATATCCGAAAATCCTAGGCAGGCTGAGACATCCAATGGTATACTACTATTAAACCATTTATTATTTTTCATATCAACTTAGGATATGAATTGATAACATGCACAATTAAGTGTAATAATGACCGATCGATCTTTCGCTTTTAAGTCATTTGTAGTTTAATGTGGTGGAAAAATCGACTAATCAATTTTTAATAAGAAATAACCACTCGCAGAGGAGCGGGTCGTATCCACAGGGAGGCAATAACGTATTAAAATTCGCGCCACTTAAAAATGTTTGTTCGGAGTCAATTTGGACAAGAACCAAGCCAAGATTGCCTTTAGATTAAGGTTTAAGCAAGAAACAATGCTGAAATGGCAATTATGAGAAACTACAGGATATTTTCTGCAATGCAGAGTGAATAGAATATGATTAAAATGTGGCAATGGTAGAAAATGTAAATTTTAATTAAAGTTTTACTGTAGCAAAACAGGGGAATTTTTCCCCGTTCTCTTGCGCGACGAGGAGCCGATGGTCGGGCACGGGAAGCTCGGAGGAGGTCCCTTGGATCAAGGGCTTCGAATCGGTGGTGGCGGCGAGTCGCACGGCGGTCGGAGGTGGCCGGACGAGCTCCGGCGGAGGTGCTGCAGCCGGCAGCTTGCGCAGCCTGTTGGCGTGAAGTCCGTCGCCTGCTGCTGCTGCGGGGGTGGCTGCTGCCGCTGCCGTGGGCACTGCTGCGGCTGGCGTGTGTGGCTGGCGTGCGCGGTGGTCGGTTGGGCGGTCTGCAGGCGGTTGTGCGTGGGCGGTGGAAGCTACAGGCGGTTGGCGTGTGCAGTGGAAGCTGCAGGCGGCTGTTGGAGGATGCTGCAGGCTGGTCTGCAGGCGTTGGAGGAGAGCGCGGGCTGATCTGCAGGCGTTGGAGGAGAGCGCGGGCTGATCTGCAGGCGTGCGCAGGTCTGCAGCCGGTGAGCGGTGGAGGGCGCAGGCGGTCTGGTGGCCGGTTGGAGAGTGCAGGCTGAGGAAGTGGAGGTGAGCGGGTAACTTCAGACGTCTGGGAAATTTCCCAGACGTCTTAAGTTACTGAGAGGGTGGCTGATCAGTAGCTCGGTGGTGGTGGTCTGCGACGACGGCGAGGGAGTTGCACGCTAAGGTGCTCACGGTAATGCAGGCGAGCTCCGGATGGCGGTGTGGCCTGTCACACCACGCGCCCACGGTGGTGGAGACTCGCCGCCACGGTAGAGGCCGGCAGTGTGGAGTGGAAGAGAGAGGTTCTCTCTGCACAGTGGTGGGTCGGTGGCGGAGGCCTTCTGAACTCGGCTGCCTCAGTGCTCCTTTTGTAGTGGCCTGAACAAATTTGAAATCAGCCGCCGACCAGATCCACCGTATCCGCTCCCCCTTGAATGGCTCCTTCACTGCATCACCCGGGCGTTGGAGCGGCAGCCAGCCGTTCTGAAAGAAGACGAATAAAGAAAATATTATTAAAATATTAGGGTTATTTATGTATAGACCCTCAACTTCTATGTTAATAAAAATAATATACCTAATTGGTTATCTAATTAGATGAATGCTATTTTAAGCTAATTCTAAATGCACTTAAGATATGAATGCAATGTATGGATTATGTAATTAGATTAAAACTATGAATTAATCTATTTACATCCTAATTTATACTAAATAAATGTTAGAATTAACCTAATGTGTAGGCACTTAAATACTTAAATAGCCCACAACTATGGGCTAATCAAATAACATGCAAAATTTTTGTATAACATGCATTTAAAAATGTTTTTCCTTTGATAAAGCTTCGTAGAATAGAGTTCTTAATCTCATTTCTCGTGTTTTTGAATAATACTTTATCTCAAATTAGCTGTTGGGAAGAATGTCTCCTTCATATTAGAAATCTTCAAATATGTCCAAAACTGGCCGGCTTACTTGGTTCGAAGCATATTAGAAAAAAAAGACTAACTTACAGTGGATAATATATTATGAAAGTATTAGAGCATATTAGACTAACTTGGGGCTAAATCATATTAGAATATGACCAAATCTGCTGATGAAATTTCTTGCTGGGTAGACCAAATCTGTCTGTATACCAAATGTTCCTTGACCAAATTTGCTGTTGAAATTTTCTTGTTCCTTGACCAAATCTGTCTGTAGACCTATTAAATTTCTTGTATGCAAGGCTTTAGCTTGTAGCAGCTCTCTATTGATGCTACATAATTGAAGTGGAATGCAAACAAAATGTCAAGCCTGCCCTATAAATACAACTCCACTCAAATTAATGAGCTAAAAAGACCAACAGAAATCTACTGGTGAAGAATCACTTCAAAGAAAGAATTAGGCTATGATCCCATGTCTGTCGTCACTTCAACCTTTTGAATGGCCGTCAACACAAAGAAAGAGTTAGGCAGAATCACTTCAAAAATCTACCGTCAGACCCCATGTCTAAAGGCGATGATCTAGTGCTTCCAACCTTTTGAATGGCCGTTGACCATTTATGGCTCTAAAAATTCTATGAACTGGTGAGCAGGAGATAAAATTGGTTAATACAAGTCCCTTAAAATAAATAAGAAAAGATGAATAAATGGAAATGAAACACAACAAATAACATTACAAAGTCTTTCATCAAATGAAAATTTACAACTGAAAGCAGTATCAAACAATTTATGATGAAGGAATAAAGAAAAAATTTTAACAGATACATTCTAACAGGTCAAACAAAGATTTCTAGCTATAACAGATACATTCTAACAAATACAGGAGCTATGGGCAGGAAAGGTTCATCCGGACAAGGCTGAATGTTCCATCCATGAATTCTTTCCTTTATAACTTAGGAGACAGGAAAGAAGTTCATTTGATGCAGACTTGCTTTCTAGCTATATGAGGGTGCAAGATAGTAGAACTTGCATTTAGGTTTGTCAGGTCCTTAACTCACTGGATAGATTGACTCAAAGTCATCAGACTCCTTCCAAGATAGCTGGCAGGTTTTTCTAGAAAAAAAAGGCACTATACGCATTCTCATTTTAGCACCACTCACATCATGTTGATTGGTTTTTCTTTTTCCTTTTTTTTTGTGGTCTGATGATACAATAAGTCCCTCGGAATATGGAATGATAGCCAGGCAGAAGTTTGTGTTTGCAAACAATGATAACATTAGAATACAAACCTATAAAAGTAGTCCTAAGATGATAAAATTCATGATGAAAATTCATCCTTGCAAGCACGAGAAAGAATAAACAAGACAAAATTATTTTACTGATACTAAGCTTAAGTCTATTTTGTCCTTCAAAATTTTTTACCAAGGAATGGGATAATTTCCATAGTAAGATATACTAAAAAGGGTTTGTCATTAAAATAACACATCATATTTTAATATGTTACAGCAATACGTGTTAGAGGGCGCACTCAATGCAAGGACTTTCAGAATGTGAATTTGAGAGAAAGGATTGATGTTGATATTTGTAGTGGTGGTCAGGCAATAAATAAACCCGATTTCATTAGTAGACTTGGGTACCTTGTTCATGCACACATTCCATTTTCCTCGTTTGATTGGAGGAAGGTGGAGCAACGTTATAAGGATAATCTTTTAAGAGAGCTGGTGGTAAATCCTATTAATTTGTCATTTAAATTTATGTTTAGCTCATATATTACTAACATAATGTTTATTATGTAGGGTATTTTTGATTGGGGGAATTGCCCAATTGTGAAAGCAGCCATACTCAAAAGAGTTGGGAAGATGCATAATAATTGGAGGGCAGAAATAAAGGAAAAGGTAAAGATACATTTACATCTTCAAGTATATAACTTTGAAAGTAATTACTAAGTAGTTTTACATTTGAAAAATACCATTATGATGCACATGAAACATGGGAGGAGGCAATGGCTGATGTACCTGAAGGCATCGATAAAGATCAATGGAGGATAGCATGTGAACATTGGATGACGCCACAAGGGATGGTAAATTTTATAACCATCATTTATACATATATTTTATCCTTACAAAAAGTTAAATTTTATTGTGGTATTGTTCAGGATCAATCCGAAAAGAATAAGACAAATAGGACCAAAGCTCCTGGTCCTACACATGTTCTAGAAAGAAAGAGTATAGACATGATTATGTGAGTTTATTAAGTAAACACATTTTCATATGATTAAGGATTATAATAACAAAGTCATTTTCTTCTTTTTTCAGTCTAAAAGTCACAATGGTGATACACTTGAACGGGTTAGGACATATGAATATTCAAGAACTAAAGTTGCTTCAGATGGCTGTCGATCTTGGTGTCATTCGACATATCAACAAAATCACGTAAGTATTAACATTCATGTACAGGTCCTAATCGATTTTTCATTTAATAGTAGATGTCTGATATAATGCTTGGGATCAACTCCACATCCAAACCACAAACCAAAAACCTCTTTCACATTCAAACCAAAAACCTCTTTCAACCTCACACATCCTAAAAGGTAGCTAACATTAAATGTTAACACCCTACTAAGCATAACCTAGAAGAATCCTCAACAAGTCGCCATGGTTTTCTCTTCCATCGAGAAGGGTTTTTCACATAAATTGGTGAATTCTTTTTGTGTGATTGTCTTTTGATAAATATATAGAGAAATTGCTAGAAGCAATTGCATCCTTTTAACAATATACATATCAATTCAAATAAATAGTTTCATTTTCGAAAATAAACATTGTAACAAGAAATAACCAAATCATCTAAAAAACTTGCTATGCTACATTGTCCAATTGCTTCATCATAATGCTTTAACTTTATCAAGCAAGTAGCCATGTTAAGATGGCAGGGGTTTTTCATAGCCAAAGCCATGTCCCTATATTTCCCAAAGAGCTGGAACATAAAATCATCTCCCATGTATGCAACAGCCTGGGCATAATGCTTTTTTCACCATTAATCTCAAGATGAATGAAAATAAAGACAAAATATATCTATAAAAGCTATCTAGGGCCAACAAAAATTTCATACTGTTGCATAGCCTCCTCCAATTTATCATCCTTGAAATAAGAATTCCCCTCCAATTTCCTTCTCTCTGCTGCTTCTATCCTTTCTTCAACAGTCATATCACTCCGTGCTTTCCCCTTGATAAGCTTAAGCTCGTTAAATCCATTTTGTCAATTCTGTTGGAACTTAAATCACCAGTAGTTTTCTGCTCATATAATCTGATAAGAAAACATGTTTAACTAGGAAGATGGAACCTCTTTAGCCTAATCGAAATCGACAAGCTCAACTTCACACACAAGGTCTGCCATGGGAGGCACCTTTGGAAATGAAAAGCTTCCTTCTTTCCCATAGCCCAGTTCCCAGCCCACATGTAACAGATCACGTTCACCACTCCTCATGCTTAGAACACCAATACCTAGCCCTACCTGTTCCTTTTTCTCTAATGATGATCATTCTGAATTCTACTTTATTTCTCATTTATTCTCAATATGTTGACAATCTATTTTTGGATAAATCTCCATTATTGAGAAGAATATTCGATTTCGGTAAGTGACCATATGATCAGTTTTTTATTTCTCAACTGGAGGAAATAAGTGATGCATAGATTTCAATTAGACATGACATTAGGTTGAAGGGTTAAGAATAATGGAGAAGAGTTAACTCCTTGTTAAATGGTGGGAAATTATGACTTATTAGATAAGCTTTTCCATGTTTCATGTGTAATAATTATTTGAAGAGAAAAGTCTGGCAATCAAATATAGCTCATGTAGTATGTATGACATCAATCTGGGAAAGTCTATTGAGTGTTTTGTATCGGCAATAGGTGCCTAAATATTGGGAGGGCAAAGAAGGATGATATATACACTACAATGTACCAAAAGCAAGACAACACAAATATATATATAGTTGTCCTTGATTCTTGTTCCAGGTGACATTTAACTTTAACTAGCATGAACAAGCTTAGAACTGTGACAGGATTCTAGTTCTAATGGACAATCTGAAGATCATAATGTAGCAGTTTAAGAAGATACAAGCAAGGTACGAGTACAAAATTGCATATTTCATGAATTGGAAATATCAAAACCATGTCAATGAAACTACTTGTTCTCCTGCAAGTTTGGTTGAATTGGCTGCACATGGAAAGCTAAAGGTATCTGAGAAACAAAATCCCTTTCCTTGTTGTGGTGGTAATTATGCTACAGCTCTCTCACAGTCCCATCCAAAGCCAACTGTCGGTGCTGCTACAACAATCATGCAGTTTAAATGAAATATTTAGCAGGTCTACCAACAAGGGATAAGAACTAAGGAATTTACTTCCTTGGAGAAGAAATAGAAGCAACAAAAAGTTATTGGCAAATTGAACTCAAAGTGAGACTACCAGCATATAAGACAACTGCCTGTTTTCCTCCTCAAGAATTCTTTCCTGCATAATTTTTGTCAAACAACAAAAAGTCACCACCTTGAGCAATTATGCACGCGCGTGCGTACACACACACACACAGAAAAAAACAGTGCCTATCTTCATTCAGCACATACATTCTTTCTCATCATCTTCAAGATATCCATTTGCAGTTTCAGAGTAGAAAACAAAATAAGTAAACCTTAATAAGTCAATTGCCAGACTTTACTAGCTTGTTCTTAATTCTGGAAGGAAGCAGCCTGAAGGGCATTCCACTCATTTACCCACAGCAATCCTCCTACACAACAAACCTTAATAAGTAAAACTATAAACTTCATTGGGTTTCAATACTCTTCTAGAAGACAAATTGCTAGGACAATATTTCTTGTCTAAATATTGTTTCCAAAATTTTGTTGCCTCTAAATTTCTTACCTCTAAATTTATATAGGTAGCAGTGTTTACTTTATTTCTTGCCTCTAAATTTTGTTGTTTGTGTTATAAAAATGAAGCTCACATGCAAGAGTTATAATGTTTTGTTTCTGATAATTTAGTTTTGCTCCAAAGTTATATTAAATATTATATTGACTAACATTTTTTAAATTAGGAGCGAATGACACAACTCATGACTCCGGTAGAGAGTGGTGGTGAATGCTCATCAACACCGATGACTGCAAAGGATGCATTTAGGACAATACATCCAAAAGAGCATCCAGGTTGTGTCCTATGTGGTGGAGCAGGTGCCACTATTAATAGCTGGTATGGTAGAAAAGATAGAGGAGCATCACAAGAGCAACTTAACAATCTCACGACTCAGGTGGAAAATCTTGTGACTTAGGTGGAGGAACTTTGTGAAGATAGGAAGGAGCATAAAGAATTAATAGAAAAACAAAATCAGAAGATTGACCGACTATTCAATCTTGTTAGTACATTTGTTGAGCATAGATCCTTAGATTGATTTATCTATGTTGAAAACTATGTTGGAATCTATGTTGAGAAAGTGATCTAAAACTTTTATGTATGCTATACTTTCATATGTTCAACTTTTAAGTGTTCTAAATTTAATTTTGTAGGATTATATTATTTGTATGTTATTATGTGAATGCTATGTGATGGAATACATGCTTGTATACAGATTATTATGTGAATGTTATCTGAGTTCATGTTGTTACGTGAATGCTATAGATTTGCATGAACATGATTGGTATACAGGTTATTAAGTGAATGTTATATTATATGATCACATATAGGATATGTGATCTATGCCGACGGTTATGCAATTGTTGTGAAAAGAAATTTGGCATTCAACATCTTTACCGGCGGTTTTTATCATTGTTGCTAAACATTTTACCAATGGTTTTAAAACTATCGCTATAGGTTATACCAGCGGTTATAAAACCTATGGTAAAAGGTTACATTAACTGGCAATTAACAAAACCGTTGGCAAAGGTAAATATTTGTCAGTGGCTCATCTTCGCGGCGGTTTTCAATATCCGCCGGCGGTTCTATTGGAAACAGATGGCAAAAATCTTTGCCGACAGGGGATTCGCCGTCAGTTGTTAGCAACGGTTTTATACCATTTGCCGGCGGTTTTGAACCTCTGCGAAAAGGTTAATTTCTTGTAGTGTCTTTCTCCTTCTTTGGGAGGAAGCTGAGTTTCTGAAGATGATGGTTTAGCAAATGCAGGTGTAGGTACTTTTAGAAGGGGTGTTTTGGGAGCTTCTTGTACAAGCTTTAGTGGTTCTGTCTCTGGTGGTTCTATCTCTACTTTTGGTGGAGACTTCTCCGGTGGCTTTTCCTCCATCGGGGCAGCTGCGCTCCTGGAATAAGAGATTTTGATATTATGGCAATCTTTGTTCCTAGTGTGATGGTATCACCCTCCTTGTTTACAAACTGTCAGTAACGGATAGGTAATTATAAGAAATAGCTGCCAAGTTTTTTCCCCCAAAAAAAAGCAAGTTCTTGAAATACATCATAAATAAATATAGAAATATTCAAGAATGTGTAACCTTCTGAAGCACCCCAGCTTCTGGACTAGCAACATCAAATGTCACCTGCAGAAGAAGATGTCAAAATATCTCGCTTAGAATTCAAAACCGCCTAAAGAAAATATGTAAGAAATCATCTTCAAAGAACGAAATAGGCACCTTATTAGTCTCAACTTGTGCAATCGCCTCATCAACTTATACGCTGTCACCAGGTTGTTTCACATTAAACAAATATTATTCTTTAAGATGTATAACATTAAAGTGGCCACAATAGAATTCCAAGGGTAAGGATTTTTTAGTCTAGAAGAACAATTCAGTCACACAAAGCAACTCTACTTAAATGTCAAATGCACACATATATTAATGTCAAATCCAGAACTATAAACATACTTTTTAACAACATAGCCAGAGCTCTATTCATATTTGTGTGAGTTACAGAGAGAGAAAGGAGGTGGCTATTGGGTTAGGGTGGTGGTGGTGGTGGGGGTGCTTAGGGGTAGGGAGGTGATGATGGCAGAGGGAGAGAGGAGGTGGATTGTTACCTCAAGAACATGCTCGATGGTAAGAGGAAGATGTCGATGGTAGTGGTGGTGGGTGTGGGAGATAAGTTGAAGCTGTGTGTCAGAGAGAGTGATTGATGGTGGTGGGTGTGGGAGATGAACTGATGTAACGGTGAGTGGAGGTGGGAGAGGGACATGTTTTAATCTTAGCCATCCATTAATTTAAAAGGAATTTTTCTCATGTTCTCACCATAGAGGCCTTCTCATATATATATATATATATATATAAATGAAGATGTAAGCCAAGTAACTAACATAAAAGAGGCATATTAAGACCTATGATTGCTGTGCAATCACTAGCCTTCATTCTTTATGCCTTCATGAATTGCACCAAATTGAAATGGTGTGATCTCATTATGGACTCCCTTACAACTGTACATTGTAGGAATCTTCTTTTAGGCGCTTTCATTTCTAACATGTTCCTACACTTTAATCTTAACCTTAAGAAGAAATTCATGGATGAGTTGGTTAAGAAGATTGATGGAACCACTCTTCTTCTTATAGGTATTAAGATGGATAATGGTGAGGAAAATCGAGTGAATCAAGAGGGCAACCCTCCCCTTCAAGAAGAACAACCTTCTCAAACTCCTCAATCCTCTCAAGCTCCCTTCATGCTTCCACACCCCGACACTTACTACTCTCAAAATGCATCTTGGGGTTATTCCTAGATGGTTGTGCAGAGACATCAAGAGACTTTCCAAAAAATCATGTTTATTAGAATGGCTTCAACTCAAGAGGTAACATGAAGACCACGAGTATCTCTGGAGCTTCACCACCCAATACTCCTTGTAGATGAGGGGACTTGAAGAAAGAATGAAAAACTTAGAGATGGAGTCCAAGAAGGGAAAAAGAAGGATGTAAAAGAAGATGGTGGCATGGAATGGCATGGCTTGGATCTCCACTTTGGCTTCTTTCTACTTATCTAGTCTTAGATTGGGTTGCTTTATGCCTTTAAGTTTATTTCTTTATGAAGTTTCTATGCCATGTACTCCTAAAACTATTTCTTTGATTGGTTGCATGTGTTTTTTGAACAATTTCCTTTATCTTTTTAAACTCTATGCTTGCTTTGGTTATGATATGAATCTTTCCTTTGTTTATTCCTATGTTTGCTTTGGATTATTATTTCCTTATTTTGATAATGGCAAAAAGGGGGAGAAATAGAACATAAGTTAGATTTAAGATAGATGCTTTGTAATAGGGGTGCGAAAGAAAATTAGCTTGCTAATAAAAGATTATTTTTTCACTATGAAAAAGAGAGAGAATGCTGATATCTTTAGTAATAAATGTTTTCGATAATGATAAATCACTTTTATTATGTATGTATTATTTCTTGAAGACTAACAAGTGTTGTAGGAAGCTTAAAAGCAAGGTTTTGCAAAGACTTGTCAAGTGAAATTCACTCAAGTTGAAGTTTATGCAATGAAGTCAAGTAAAGAAAAAGAGATGCAAAAAGCTTTGTTATTTTCAAATTATTGTAATTTTATTTTTGTAGAATGTAAAAGAGCCTTGAAAAATTTTCTTAGAACCCTTAGGAATCATCGTAGACCCTTCCTAATTCAATCATCTCACAAAATCATTGAAAAATGAACTCTATGGATTTTTTACACATCTAAATCTCCCTCTCAGACCATTGATTATTCCTGTCAAATTGAATCGCAGCTCATGATTTCTCACATTCAATTCATGCCTCCCTTGAGTTCTTACTTGTCTAAGCTTTTAAGATGTCTAATCTGCCTCCTAGACATCTTGTATCTCCTTAATTACAAAATTCTCGTGTGATTTAAACTCCAACATTCACAAAGATTAGTCGTTTAATTTTATCTCAATGTTTCTCCAAAAAGAAGACATTTAACATTTTTTCTAAACATCTAGTTGACCTTTTATTTCAGTCATCCTTAGATCTCCATTTAGTGCAAGTTAATAACTTGATCAAGTTCTTACTTGGGGACTTTAGACGTCTACTTTATCTTTTAGACATCTTAAAACCATAATTAGGAGATTCTACTTGCTAATCCATATGTCCTTGGATCCAATTTTTTTACTCTAGTAACTCATGTCCTTCTTGTCAGCTCTCAAACATTTACCAATATTCTTAGATGTCTTAATGAACAATTTCATATGTATACTTTCTTGATTTAGACATTATCTATTTAATCCTAATGTTGGAGATCAGTTACTAAAAATTCTTGAATGTTGTACCTTCTCTTAGAACGTTTGATCCTAACTTAGACACTCTCTCAAAGACATTCAGATGTCTTTCTTTAAGTTTAGACATCTAAAATGGCCTCTTCAGATGTCTATTTATTCTATTCAGATGCCAATTTTTGTTAAATTATGAAATCAAGTTTCCTAGCCATTCTAATTCGAATAATTGCATTCCATTTCGAATTCCAATGACTTGTAAGGCTTGAGCCTAACTTTATACACTATAAATACCTACCTAAGATCACTAACCTTGCATACCTCACTATTAACCTATCTTGTACAAAAATTGGCTCATTCTCTCTTAATTTAACTACTTTAGTGTTCTTGTGCTCTATTGCTCTAACTATCATCTTAGACCATGCTCCCCCTCATCCTTTCTGCTTCATATAAGCTTGATAAGAGAGTATTATGTTCCTCAATTTACCTACAAGTCTTAAGATTTCTCTTTGTTTTTTAGGTATCCAGGTTGTGGGTTTCCCATTATCTTTTTGAAGAGTGTCACACCCTGCTAATCCTCCAACGAATTAGGAGAGGATTACCGAGTGTGAAAGCGCTAAGGTCCCTATTACCAAGTGGTTAGAGTTATACATAGTCTAATTATTAGGTACATTTTAGGGTTTCGATGGATATTTATTTAGCCAAGGGGGCCGAAACCTATCGAAAATCCGACTGAGTTTCCCTTATTTTTATATGGTTTTCCCCAAAACATGCACTTGAAAAGAGAACTTGTGAATGCAAACCAGAATAAAATGGTAGGTGATGTGCATGAATTGTAAAGAAATAAAAACTTGTTGTTGTAGTGTGAAGTGTGCTCACTCTCAAAAATATTGAATTCACAACTAATTAAAACTTGGTCAGCCTGAGTCGAACTCGAGGAGGAAAATGGGTCCTCTCGCTCACTGAGCACTCTCTCTTATATTTCTTTTTGTCTTTTGTTGTTTTTCTTTTTTTTTTGTCTTTTTGTTAGAAATAGCAAGTCGAAAGAATGAGATGCTATCAAATCTAAACGCAACTATGAGATACTAGTAAATTTAAATGCAACCATTTTTCCTTTTGTAGCTTTTATATTTTTTTGGTCTTTTTGTTAGAAATAGGAGTCAAGAAAAGCATGTGGTTAACAGGAAACAAGATCAAAATGAAACTACAAGATAGAATATCTAACAACTAGTGACATGAAATAAAATGCACATCAACTTCTATTGAAATGAAAGTTTGTATTATAAGAAATGAAAATAGCTACAATAATAAGGAAAGTGGGAATCTGGCCTGAAGGTGAGCTTGCAAAGGGAGAGGTGTAGATTCCTTAAGGAGGGGGTGAGATTGAGCGTGATACGAAATAATGCATAATAAAATAACAATCACATGAAATAAATAATCTCAAATAGCACATAAGTATTTTTAGGTGGAAATCCAAACTCAGGTAAAAACCACCACCTAAACCCTCGGTTTAGGATTTCTCGATTGACCTAGTCAATCAAATCCACTAACCAAGTCACTTAACGAGGGTGACTTAACATCTTACAACCACGCTACTTTGAACCTGAGGGTAGTGTACCTCAAATCCCCTCCTCTTCACGAGGAGTATTTTGTCTCGCAAGGGAGATGAGAATTCACAAAGAGAATACCCAACAATGACAAGATTACAATAGTCTTATAGAGCCACAAAGTAATAATGTAAATCTAGCTACTATAGGAAAGAGAAACTTCCCTTTGATGGAAGTGCGTTGGCTAGCAACGCGTTAAGCATGATCCATGCAAGGCACGATGGTGCTCTTGTATGCAACGACGGGAGAACGGGTGCACAACAAAGATGGTGCTCTCTAGTGTATGCTAGAAGATCTTGGAGAGCAACAACACTTCTCTACTTGATAATTTCTTTTTTGACACAAATGTGGTGGAAAGTAGTATTACTTGGTGCTCATGGCAAAGGAAGAGTGTCCCTCTATTTATGGAAGGCCTTGGAAGACTTTTATAGTCATTGGGAATAAGTCCAAGGTAAATCAAGCCGAAATCAGAGTCATTTATGATTTTGATAGGGTTATCAGACGTCTAATTTTAAGGTCAAACATCTAGGTCATCGTTTGATCTAAAGATTGGTCGTCTGATCTAGAAGGGTTGTTCAACTGGTCGATGTTGCATCAGGATGGATGTCTAAGAATCACTTTTAAGATGTTTGGGATAATTAGACATCTAATTCTAGATGGGTTGTGTTCCTATTTTGTCCAAACCTAAACATGGTTCTAGGATATAGTTGCTCAGATGACAGGTTGGACATCTGGAAAGTCAATCTTCTGCGAGAATTCATTTCCCGAGGTTAAACGACTATTAGGTCTGGAAAAAGGTGATTTGGGTCAAATCTTAGCCTAACATCTATTTAACAGATGTTTGGGATGCTTTACGAATGTCTAAAAGTAGATGTAAATTAGATTAAGAGTTAATCCTCAAAGATTAAGTCTGACAAGCCAGCAATCCTCTAGTTTGACGTCTGGCAAGGTCCTCACACGTCTTCTATGATGTCTGGTCTATGGGTTGGTCGACTGAAATCAACGGATAGAAAGCACTAAGTCCAGCCTAAGTGTTTGGACGTCTAGACAAAAGGTCAGACGTCTTAAAAGTCAAGATTAGATGTTTGATGTCTAGATTGGATATTTGATCAGGTTGTCTAAAGCCTATTTTGGTTCTCTGATTTTTCTAAGTATTTGTCTAAGAGTCCTAGTGAGGTGTAGGGTTTCCTAGGACTAAGGTAGGGTACTTTGGGCTGTTTACATGAATCTAAAGAATAAAAGAGCAAAGTACAACACAAATAAAAAGAAGAATACAAACTACATGAAAGAAAATTTTTATCCTATTCATCATCTCCTTCCTTCTTCAAGTTCTCACTCCAAGCAAAGCTCCTTCCCCTCCATCAAGCTCCTCTAATCCGCCATAGATGCAAGCTTGAGCTCCTTCACACTTGTATCCATTTGCATTTATCCTAAAACTAGTAAACTCAAATGCAAATGTTAAATCACAAGTATTTTATTATCATCAAAATTAATAATCGTGGTGCCATTGCACCAATAATTTTTCCCTTTTTGATGATGAGAAAACCACAAATATTAATCCAAAAAAATCTCCCTCTTTTTCTCATTATCAAAGAGGTTTGATCGATTTTAATTATTTTATCTTAAATTTCCCCTTAAAACATGCTCTTCTAATTTGGATTAAAATCCCCTTTTTGACATAAGAAAGCATGAATAACATTCTACATCTTTTTGTTATAACAAGATAGCTATGTAATTAACTCCCCCTTTCTAATGGAAATATAGCTATGTGTCTAAGATCTCCCCCTATCTAAATGAAGGAAATCTTTCTCCCCCTTAACATAAAGCTTAATCAAATTTTAACTCCCCCTATCTATTGATAAAAAGATAGGATAAAGAAATTACCTAACTTACCAAGGCCAATAGCATGGCCCAAATGGAGGTTGATGCCAAAATGGATGGGACTCCCATCCATAACTTGGAAGTCTGGGCATCGGAGCCAGTCTCCAATTGAATGGTCAACGCGTGGTGGTTCGATCACCCACTGGTCTTCTCGTCGATCTTCTCATCTTCCTTTTTGGTCTACTCCTTGGTCCTCCCAATTCGAGTTGACCATCTTTCATCTTGTAGGTCCATTCCTTTATGTTGAAATCTTTGCAACATACAAAACAAAATTCAAGTTCTCCCTTCGGTATCCAAGTTAATTTGGATCCGGACTTGTTAGTTAGTCTCCTTGATGGAGATCCTTTCTCAACCTTATGACTAGTGCTAACTCTTTCATTAGAGAAATTATCTAATTTATTCATCAAACTATTAGAATTTTCCCTAAGACATGCAAGTTCTTTTTCCACAATATGCATCTTAGTTTTTAAACTAGAGATTTTAGTTTTCAAGCTAGTATTCTCCTCAATCAATCTGCTATTTTCATTGATTAGGTTATTATTTTCTAACAACAAGTCATCCTTTTTAGAGTTGCTAGGACTAATTTCTAGATCCTTAACTTTAATTCCTAATCATTCGTTTTCAGATTTAAGAAAACTAAGATTCTTTTTCATGTTCTTGTTTCTATTTTCAATGACTTACTAAGCTCATATATTTCATCAAATACATCTTGTAATTCATTAATAGAACTTAACTCCTTATTGTCATCTTCATCCTTGTATCACTCACAATGGCCATGAAACCCATGCAAGCAACTTCATTTTTGTTCTCGGGATCCTCCTCTTTTTCCTCCTTCGAGGTCGAGTCATCCCAAGTGGCTTGGAATGCTTTCTTCTTGTACTTCTCCTTCTCCATCTTATTTTCTTTCTTTAGAAGAGGGCATTCAGGTTGAATATGCCCTTGTTGCAATGATAGCAACGAGTTAGTGATTCTTCCTCTTTCTCCTTCTTTTCCTTCTTTGAGGCCCTACAAAACTTGGAAAATTTCTTAAATAAAATTCTAAGGTCCTCGCCATCAGAACTTACCTCACTATCCGAACTGACTTTGAAGGTGAGGGTCTTCCTTGGCTTCGGCTTCGGTGTGTCCTTCTTCTTTCGCTTTATCTTCATCTTATAGGCCATGAGATTGCTTACGAGATCCTCCATGTTGAGCTCCTCAACTTCATTCACCTCAATGGCAGTGACCTTTTGTTCCCATTCCAGTCCAAAGGAACGAAGAAGCTTTCCTTGAAGCTCCCCCTTTATAAAGTTCTTATCTAAGGCTTTAAGGTTGTTCACTATAAGAGTGAACCTAGTGTGCATCTCACTCAAAGATTCATTAGTTCAAATTCTTGACTAAGTAAAGTAATTTTAGAGGATTTTACCTTGGAAGTACCTTCATGAGTTAAGTGTGCCATAACTCATATGCAGTGGTGCACTGTGAGATTCGGTTGAATTCCTTTGGGCTTAATGCGCAGTATAATGGGCTCATCGTTTTCGCATTGAGGGAAAGCTTGCGGGTTTGTTGTTGCGAGTAACCCCCCTCGAGTCTCACAGGGACTTCGTATAGGGTTTCGTACCGTCCCCATAACGCAAAGTCGGTGGCTTGAAGCCACATCTTCATACGCAATTTCCAATATTCGTAATTGCTCCCATCGAAGTAGGGCAGTCGGACGGTAGACTACCCCTCCAAATGTCTCATGGCGAAGATGCTCCCCTCCATGATTGCTTGCCAGTGTGTGATGTCGATGATGCAAAACCTGCTCTGATACCAATTGTAGATTCCCTAAGGAGGGGGTAAGATCAAGTGTGATACGAAATAATGCAGAATAAATAACAATCACATGAAATAAACAACCTCACAAAGCATACAAGTATTTTTAGGTGGAAACCCAAACCCGGGTAAAAATCACTGATAGGTCCATTTTAGGGGAAAAAATTAGAGCCTAAGTACCTGGTCATTGAGATAAGAAGTGAATTTAGAGTATCCATTATATTAACAAAATTATGTAAGAGGTAAAATTGTCATTTCATGCATTACATCGTTATGAAAGGGTAATTTGGCTGGAATCCTACTCAATTTGGAATGTCATTTGATTTGCCACATGGAAGGAAAAATTCTCTACTTTCCATTAGACTTATTTTCCATGGAAATCCTTTTTTGGAAGTCTCGTGCAAAAGGAAAAAATCAAAGAAAAGGAAAAATAATAAAAGGGGAAACAAATTGACAGATGTATCTCTCTCCCTTTTTTTGGCAACATAAAATGACTATTTTGTTTTTTCTCTTTCTAGCTAATTCTCTCTCTGATTCTCTTTATATAACAGGCAAAAAGAGGCGCAGAGAAGCATCACCACACCACGAGGGATGGCCCTCTCCAAATCTCTCCCTCTCCAAAGGGAGGAGGCAACTCCACCACCGTCGACGCCATGACTACCACCACGTCTCGCCTTCGACGACCACCACCACATCTCGCCCACCATATTCCCATCACCGCGGTCAGTGGTGACAGCACCGACATCCATAACCACGTTCTCAACTCAACTACACTCCATCTCCACCACCATGCACACGCACCCTCGCCCTTTAATTTAAGACATCCGGGATGGTTTCCGGATGTCCAAAGACCCCGCCTGCCTCCACATTCTTCCTCTTCGCCGACCACGATAGGAGGCCCTCACCTCCTCGCCACCGCGACATCCACCAACCCTCTTCCCCCGTTGCATGCATTCACTCCCATGCAAAGGCCAGCACCGCCCTCACGCACACGCAACAACGCATCCCCTCGTGCACCTACGACCGTCTCACCCTCAGCCTCAGCGCATCCTCCTTGCTTGCGCGTGCGAGCTCGTCCTCCGTCTCTAGCAAGGGTTGATTGCGCCCCCTCCTCCTCTTCTTTTTCTCCATCAACCAACAGAGAGGGGGAACCCAAATCACCCAAAAATGCAGCCATCGCCACGGACCTCCGTTTGCCATGTTGTCGACTCCAATGGACTTGTCGCACCCTCACGAGCACGGCCACACCCTCAAAATCGCCTAGGATAGCCTGTGCGACCTGGTGAGCTGCCACCACCGCTGTCGACCCTCCTTGTTGCTGGTGAGAGCTCCAACCACCGTTAGACGTGACATCACCACCGCCATGTAGCTCTCATTTGCTTCGACCTTCCTCGAGCTCCTCAGCCTCCGTCGTAGCTCCCTCTTCATGCACACACAAGGGGAAGGAATCCCCTGTTTTGGGTTCAATTTCTATTTACCTAAAATGCCATTGCCAATCACTATTAATTTATTTGATACATTAAATATATTGAGGTAAATTGCAACAATGCACTTACTTCTCTTGAATTGGCTTAACTTATGTTATGTGCATCGATTCATATTAGATTTGGATTTGGATTTGAATAATTCCTTGCTAGCATGTATACAGCTAGAAATTATGTGAAATTTGGATCACATCTTTACTAAATATTTTATTGATGAAAAATTACACACATAACCTTACATTATTAAATTATTGTGTGTCTTCTTATTTTTGTTTCTTTTGCATCACATTTGAGCACAAATCTCGCATTCAATTAGACGAGTACAAGGAAAAATTATTCATGATTTTATTGATATGTTCCTCCCTGTGAATACAACCTAACTCTTTGTGGTTAGTTTTATTGAAATATTTTTGTTCAGGATTTTTCCACCACGTGGTTTTACTACGACGACATATTTTTCTGATACATTATTTCTACAAGAGAAAATCCCCCGTTCAAATGGCAGCATTGCTGGGGAGGTGCATACATAATAGTTCACTTAACTTTATTTCTTATTATTTTGAGTTGCTTATTTATTTGATCATTCTTTATCTTTTTGTGCGAGGAATCTGATGAGACGACTGGCGCAGCTGAGTGACAATGTCGACCTTGAGCGACGCCCACACACATGCGAAGAAGACGCAAGAGACCTGGATCCTGCTTTCACAGGGATTCTCCTTTGTCATGAATTTTATTTCGATTTTGTCTTCTCGCCCTTGTAGCAATTGGGGTTGATTTTTGGGGGTCTGTCCCCACATTCTTTAGCTGCTAGGAGCTATTCTTCTATGTGCGTGATTCATTTTCTGCCTACTTACCCTAAAAGGAAAAGACAAAAAATATCGAGCTGCCTATTTAGGAATTGCATTCCGTTAGGTGCACGCATTTAGGGGTGATTGAGCAATATATTAGATCTTTTTCCTTGCATTACGTACATATTTGCATGAAGATTGCTAGAGACAGGATACCTTTCTATCTTTGCATTCAGCTCCTGTTCATGCATTTGCATTTGGATTAAATTTCAAGACCACCAAACTGATTGAATTGACCTAATTCAGTGGTCGCCTAATTGAAATTGGGACTGCTAATCAGATTCAACCTGAAAATCAAAATCACATTTGCTCTGATTAAAAAGGACTTGTCTGCGATTCTTTTCAAAATCAAAACTGATTTGCAGTGTGATGCACACTTCTGACACTGAGCGTGCACATTAGGCACCACACTAAGGCTCGACCCCTTAAGGCTATAGGCATCGATCTCTTTATCAATGCAGACCCTCCTATTTCACTTTGTGGTGGTGGTACTATCTTTTGACTCTGTGTGTTGATATTTCAAGGAGGGGGATACCCTTTAAAAGGACAACAGGGTAGTTAAGAGGCATCGCTTACGCATCGCCTCAAAGGAAGGGTTCGCCCTACTTGCATCCCTTTGTTCATCCTTGAAGTAACTTCTCGCTTGATCACCTGAGAGTATCATTGAAGCAAAGTATAAGTCCTATGGCACGCGAAGGTCAACTTAGCACACGTAATTGATTGTGAAACTTCTTTTGCCACCAAGATAGAACGTAAATGACCTCTGTTCTTCTCCAAAGAGCTTGTCAGGGATCTCAAGTCATAGCTCCCTCTTATTCCACTAAAGTGGGAACAGACGGGTGCAAACTTGACCCCATTTGACAACTTTAAGGAGTAGGTTGGAGGTTAGCTTAAATCTGATCTAAGAAAGAAAAGAGAGTCCCATTGCCTTGCATTTGATTGGGGTGTGTTGTTCAAAGTCGTGTTTTCAAATGGATTATAATAGTTACTGCACTTCTTACTTTCACCCCAAAACACCAAATCTCAATCCCATAACTTGTAGTTATCCATCATCTGATGATCATTGGGATCCTATCTACTCCTACTATAGGAGCATTGGTCTGATGAATCCCCAACCTAGTGATGATGAGCAGAACCTAGGAGAAGGGTATCCCAACCCTAGCTGTTCCATGACTATCCCAACCCACCCACCCTTAATGATTTTTCTTATCGAGGTTGGACCGATACTCCTAGGCAACTTAAACCTAAGATTGACTATCCTCCTCATTCTGATGGTAGTCTCTCCTCTTTTATGATAGAAATGCAAAAACAATAGAAAGAAATGATGGATTCTATGGGAGAGATTTCGAGGAATAGTCAAAGACTAACTGAAGAGATTACCCAGCTTAGTGATCCTCCTACAGTCAGTTCTGATCCCCACCCCTACATCCTCGATTACCAAGATAATTCCAATGAAGACAATAACAACAGGGATCCTATTTTGAGGAGTATGTATCACTTAGATGTTTCTCATGAGATTTTCCCACCAAAAGGCAATCCTGGTCACAATCCACCTAATCTTAATTGTAAGGAGAAGATGGGCCCATTAGATGAACTTGACCCAAATGATAGTATCTTTGTTACATTTGATGAAACGGGTCACAGTCACATAGTCAACCCAACTCCTAATCTGAATTTTAAGGTGGAATTTGTACCCCATCGTAGGGATGCTGAACATATACCTTACACTTTTGAGGACCTTGCACCTCAGTTAGATCTCCCTGAAGATTATGATTCAGAAATTAACAAATTCCAGGAGTCTTGGATGCCGGATGAAATCATATTGAAAGGAATTGATAATATCCACACTCCTCTATCATGGGGACCAACACCTGTCATTGACTATTCTGAGGATTCACAAGTCCCAAACACCAGTGACCATGAGAAAATTGAGACTAAATTGGAAGAAATGGATCAATATTGGTCTCAGGGATATGAAGAGTTGATTTTCGAGGAAGCACTTGATCCTGATGTGAAAGATTGTCCCGAGTCTTAGAGTCAAGAGGGACAAAACATTGATGAGGATGATGATGACTTTAAAGGGACCGGACTCAGAGTATGGAATGACTCGAGGGGAGCATATATTTTGTTCGAGGACTTACCCCCTGAGGATCTAACTGATTTAGCCAAATCCAGATTCCTACATAACTTTGACTATCAAGATCATCCTCTCAAACATTCGGAAGAACTGGAAGCAATTACTACTCTTGAGGAAGGAATCTATACATCCCAGGGGCAGGATCATAGCGTCGAACAAGAACCTGGGGATGTCGTTATTGAGGACACTCACAACCCTATTGCTTCCAACCCACTTCTACATGATAGTGAAATAGGCGACACTCTTGAGCGGTTCAATTTGAAAGATGAACATTTGGGTCCATTCCAAGATGCGCACACCAATGATATGCAGCATGAAAGGCAATAAGTAACTAAGGCTGCTTCTGATGACATTCAAGAACTGGAATGGTTGTCGAGGAGGAATGTCAAACCGCTCAAACCCTCTTTAACCCTCTTCCCTACCCCACATCTGAGAGACTTCAACTCCGACAGAAACAGCTTCCTAAAATCTTTCCTCACATTCCTGATTAATAGGGGGATATCCAGACCCATACACCCTGTGGTAGAGTGGCGAGATCGACGCTTTTTCATGTACACCCATCAGTCTTAGGGTATGCTTCTTCGTACCCTCTGCTGCCCACACAAATCTGCTAGAGGAGCCTTTGTCTCCTCGCCACACTCCCGGAGGTCACTACTCATGTGTATTATGTAAAACCTCCAACAATAGCTCAGGAGTACCCTCTTTTCACCTGTATCTGGCAAGCATTTGACATCACTATCCATCACCAGCTGGCCAACATCTTGAGTTACTTACTTGCCAAGCTAGGTTTGTTATGTATCTTCTTTGGGTCTCCTTCTGCTTCCGTTTTAGAACCCGATTTGCGAGATATCCAAACTCCACCTCAGGTAATATCTTTCCTTGCTTTTGCTTTTCAATGAGGACATTGTCAGATTTAGGCATTGGGGGGTATAACCTGAGGTTGTTCGTAGCATTTATGCATATTTCGCATACAATTAGGCCATCCATCTTGCATTAAAAAAAAACCAAAAGAGAGAGAAAGAAAAAGGAGTTAAAATCTTTATCAGCTGAATTTCAGATATATTGAGGAGAGACATAGAAAGAAAAAGTGCAAAATTGTGCTAGTCCCAATAGTTGATTATGGAAGAGTTACCTAAGTTCTAGGCCAGAATGAATGAATAAATAAAGTCCTAAAGTGCTAGAGAAAAGGAGATAAGTGAGGGATAACAACTTTAGGTCTCCTGGGTCTATTTTAGGGCTTAAACACTCACGTATTTGTTAAGATCTGGACTATTCCTCAGGAGGTTGAGGGAGTTGCGAGGCCGATGTATTAAGTCTAAGGCTTAGGGAGTATTCAGCCCCATTACCTGCCCTTTGGTTTGCAGGACTGGGTAACCTAAGCACCCAAAAATCACACACTGGTCTGGTTCAGTGAGCATAAAGAAGAATAATGCCAAAAAAGTGTTCGTTCTGAAAATGTTTTCCTAAAAAGTTGACTTAGGAGAGACTCAAAGACATAAGTTGATTGGATGTGTTCCCGGTGCGGAGAGGAGGAATGTAAAAATAATCCCCTCGAAGATGCGTTGTAATATATCATCTCCTCAATGCTTGTCTCCTAGGATATCTAAATATCCTATCGGGGGCACAGAAGCATCTTGTGCTAGTTTAGATGCCATGAGCGGCATTATCCTGAAATATCGATTGCCAAGGTTTGAATTTAGCTACAGAATGCCATGGGCGGCACTAACTCAAAGTGTCAAAAGCTAGGGTTCTGGGGGTTGCCATGGGCGGTGATATCTCGAAGCATTGATTACCAGGGACCCTACGAGGATTGATGGTGGGGACAAGGGATCCGATACAGATCATGTTTAAGGTCAATCCAATGTTGAGTCTAGGGGAATTTAAAAAGAAAGAGAGAAAACTCTCGAAATAATATTTCTCCCTCTCTCTCTTACTAAAAATGTACTGGCAAACTGAACCTAGCCTTGCTGCACATATGCACCGGTGCTTTAAACTGCTAGGGTCAACGAACCTCTGGGTAGTTTTTGCTGGCCTTAGAAACCTTCATGGCAGACCCACGGCTGAGGTTGGTCAGGTTTGTATCTTGGATGATAATTGAGTACCTTTAGGCTTATAGTTGGTATTTCAATCTAATTTCTGGAGATGTGGCATGATGAGGCATCCTAACAAAAAAATCTAGCCTGGAGACCTGGTCTGTTTTGTATGATTTTGCTCGGGACTACCAAAACTTAGGCATGGGAATATTTGATAGGTCCACTTTAGGAGAAAAAATTAGAGCCTAAGTACATGGTCATTGAGATAAGAAGCGAATTTAGAGTATCCATTATATTAACAAAATTATGTAAGAGGTAAAATCGTCATTTCATGCATTACATCATTATGAAAGGGTAATTTGGGTGGAATCCTATGCAATTTGGAATGTCATTTGATTTGCCACATGGAAGGAAAAATTCTCCACTTTCCATTAGAATTATTTTCCATGGAAATCCTTTTTTGGAAGGCTCCTGCAAAAGGAAAAAATCAAAGAAAAGGAAAAACAATAAAAGGGGAAACAAATTAACAGAGGTATCTCTCTCTCCCTCATGAATATCACTTCCCCACATTTCTCTCAATCTCTCCCTTTTTTGGCAGCACAAAATGACTATTTTGTTTTCTCTCTTTCTTGCTAATTCTCTCTCTGATTCTCTTTATATAATAGGCAAAAAGAGACGCAGAGAACCATCTCCCCTCCACGAGGGTGGCCCTCTCCAAAGGGAGGAGGCAACTCCTCCACTGTCCATGCCACGACCACCACCATGTCTCGCCCACCATATTCCCATCACCGCAGTTGGTGGTGACAGCACCGACATCCGCAACCGCATCCGCTACTACGTTCTCAACTCAACTGCGCTCCATCTCCACCATTGTGCACACACCCCCTAGCCCTTTAATTTAAGACATCTGGGATGGTTCCTGGACGTCCAAAGACCGCGCCTGCCTCCACCTTCTTCCTCTTCGCAGACCACGAAAAGAGCTCCTCACCTCCTCACCACCACGACATCCACCAACCCCCTTCCCCCATTGCATGCGTTCATGCCAATGAAAAGGCTAGCACCGCCCTTATGCATGCGCAGCAGTGCATCCCCTCGCGCACCTCCGACCGTCGCTCCCTTAGCCTCAGCGCATCCTCCTTGCGTGCGTGTGCGAGCTTGTCCTCTGTCTCTAGCAAGGGTTGGTCTTGCCCCCTCCTCCTCTTCTTCTTCTTATCCATCAACCAACAAAGAGGGTGAACCCAAACCACCCAAAACGCAGCCACCGCCACGGACCTCCGTTCGCCACATCGTCGACTCCAACGGACTCGTCATACCCTTACGAGCACGGCCACACCCTCGGAACCGCCCACGGTAGCCCGTTCACGTTGGAAAGCTGCCACCACCGCCGCTGGCCCTTCTCATTGTCGATGAGAGCTCTGGCCACTGTTCGACGCACTATCTCTGCCCTCAAGTAGCTCTCGTCTACCTTGACCTTCCTCGAGCTCCTCGATCTCTGCCATCGCTCCCTCTTTGCACATGCACAAAGGGAAGGAATCACCTGTTTTGGGTTCAATTTCTATTTACCTAAAATGCCATTCCAATCACTATTAATTTATTTGATGCATTAAATATATTGAGGTAAATTGCAACAATGCACTTACGTTTTCTTGAATTGGATTGACTTATGTTATGTGCATCAGTTCATATTAGATTTGGATTCGGATTTGAATAATTCCTTGCCAGCATGTATACAACTGGAAATTATGTAAAATTCTGATCACATATTTAATGAATATTTTATTGATGAAAAATTACACACATAACCTTACATTCTTAAATTATTGTGTCTTCTTATTTTCGTTGCGTTTTGCATCACATTTGAGCATGAATCTCGCATTCGATTGGACAAGTACAAGGCAAAATTATTCATGATTTTATTGATCTGTTCCTCCCTATGGATATGACCTAACACTTCATGGTTAATTTTATTGAAATATTTTTGTTCGGGATTTTTCCACTACGTAATTTTACTGCGACAACATATTTTTCTGATACCTTATTTCTGCAAGCGAAAATCCCCCATTCAACCACCACCTAAACCTCTCGATTTAGGATTTCCTGATTGACCTAGTTAATCAAATCCACTAACTGAAAGAGCAATCTTTGTTTTCATTGAAAACTTTAACATAAAATGACGTGTCGCATTTACTCGTGTGGTAGAAAATCACTTTTCAAAATATTTTAATTCTCATAATCTAACCACGAAAATAGTTAGGTCATCTCCACAGGGAGGAATTATCCTATTTAAACTAGTGTGTTGTGCTTCGTTTATTTGGGAATCTCAGTGGGTAAGCATACTAGTTATTGCACTTCATTTTCAACATAAGTTTAGCATTTATGTAATCACTTAAAAATATAGGGAGGTTTTATGTAAAATCACCACTACGGCATACGTGCATCGTAATCGTAGTACTGACAAATATCGTCAATATAAATCAAAACCGAACCCATTCCCTATAATCAATATCCCATACTTGATTAGTTAAGAGATAAATGTGCTATTCATCATTCAATTGAACTTGAGAGACATTCATGCAATTCTGTCTTATTATAATATGGAGATAAATAATGAATAATATTCTCTACAATGGCATTATTCGTAATTACTAATAGGGGCTTTACTGTAGAGAAACAAGGGAATACTACCCCTTGTGCTCGCGCGAAGAAGAGGAGTCGGCGAACGGTGTGGTCGCCGGTGGTGGGTCACTGAGGTGTGGCCTTCACGATGGTGGTGATGCGGCGGCCGGACGGAGGAGGAAATCACCGGTGATAATGAAGCCCACGAGAGCTGCTGTGGCTGCGGGCACAGGCCGTGCGTGGCTTTGGTGCTTGGTGGTGCTCGACATCGAGCTTTGGTGGTTGGCGGAGGCTCAACGGCGGTGGCTGCGTGGAGGGGGGCGCAGTGGCTTTGGGTTCTTTCGGGAGGTTGCAGGCGATGGTGGAAAGAGGAAGAGGAAGAAGAAGAAGAACGCATGTGGCTAGAGCGCGGCTTCTCTGGTGTGCGTGGAGCGACGCAGCGCGTGCGGTCTGCAAGTGCGTGAGGGCGTAGTGCACACGGCTGGCTACGTGGTGTGGTTGCGCAGTGAGGGGGAGCGCTTGCGTGGCTGTGGCAGGATGGCACGGTGAAGGCAACGGCGAGCGACTGTCACCACGCTAGCTGCCGCCTAGGAGGATGAAGAGGTCGCCGCAATGTTGAAGCTCTCTTTTGATGGCCACAGTGCACGCATGGTGCACGATGCACGCTTCTGTCACGGTGGTGGAGATGGAGAGATAGTCCTCGCCAGGGGGAAGGTGGATGATGAGCACGATGCACTCTATGCTCCATAGGGTAAGCTTTCAATTTACGGTGGAGAAGGTGAGAGACCGGGCAGGGGAGAACGTCTATGCCACAGTGTACGCCCTCGGTGCATGGTGGAGAAGATTGGAGAGCTTGGCCCTGCCAGGGGAAGAAGATAATGATCATCTATCCACCCTTCATTTTAAACATCCCTAGTTGTTTTTCTTTGGCCGTTGAATTCTCCAACCACTTAGCGAAGATCATGAGTGGTTGGGGTGGTTGAAGAGATGAGGCATGGTTGGCGGAGGAAAGGCGGCTGCAGTTTGAACATCATCAGACGTCCAGAATAAGTTCTGGACGTCTTAAAAGTTGACAGTACTATGATCCCTACTCATCAAATGGCCAAACTCAATTCAGGATGTCTTATGGAAGCAACAATGGATGTCTGACTCTCGTACCTAGCCTGCATTCATCAAATAGATCATATCATATGCTATTAAATGTAAAATTAGCGCATAAATTTAAATGCAGGCCAAGGTGAATTTCCATCTAACTCCTAATTAATTAACAACTAAGAACAAATAATTAAATAGTACTTAAGCTAAATAATAGTTCACAAAAGAGGACTTATCACTAACCAAGTCACTTAGCCGAGGGTGACTTAACCTCTTACAACCACTCTACTTTGAACCCAAGGGTAGCATACCTCAAATTCCTCCTCTTCACGAGGAGTATTTTGTCCTGTAAGGGAGACAAGAATTCACAAAGCGAATGCCCAACAAAGACAAGATTACAACAGTCCTATAGAGCTACAAAGTACTAATGTAAATCTAGCTACTATAGGAAAAAGAAACTTCCCTTTGATTGAAGTGCATTGGCTAGCAATGCGGTAAGCGTGATCCATGCAAGACACAATGGCGCTCTCGTATGCATCAGTGGGAAAGCAGGTGCACAATGAAGATGGTGCCTTCTAGTGTATGCTATAAGATCTTGGAGAGCAACAACACTTGTCTACTTGATAATTTCTTCTTTAACACAAATCTAGTGGAAAGTAGTATTACTTGGTGTTCATGACAAAGGACGAGTGCCCCTCTATTTATAGAGGCCCTAAGAAGGGTTTAGAAGAACTTGAAAAGCTTCTATAGCTGTTGGGAATAAGTCCAAGGAAAATAAGGCTGAAATCAGGGTCATTTATGATTCTGATAGAGTTATCAGACATCTGATTTTAAGGTCAGACATCTGGGTCATTGTCTGATCTAGAAGGGTTGTTCAACTGGTCGGTGTTGGATCAGGATAGACGTTTAAGAATCACTTTTAAGACGTCTCGGACAATAATCAGATATCTAATTCTAAACAAGTTATGTTCCTGTTTTGTCCAGACCTAAATAGGGTTCTAGGATTTAGTTGCTCAGACAACAAGTCGGACGTGTGGCAAGATGTCTGGACATTTGGAAAGCCAATGTTCTGTGATAATTGATTTCCTAAGGTTAAATGGCTATTAGGTCTAACAAAAGATGATTTGGGTCAGATCTTAGCCTAACATCTATTTATCAGACGTCTGGAATGCTCTACGGACATCTGAAAGTAGATGTAAATCAGATTAATAGTTAATCCTCAAAGATTAAGTCTGACAAGCCAACGGACCTTTAGTTGGACATCTGGCAAGTGTTTGAGGCATAAATTGTGTTTTAAAGTAAATCAGTCATAGTATAGTGCGAAGTACGTCGAAACAAATAAAGTTTACGAGATGTGAGTCCCGGTCGAACTCAAGGAGGCAGAAAACATTTTCGATTTCATACTGAATTAGAATGCTAACTAGAGAACATGCTATTAATTGCAACTAACCAATATATATAATACTAATCATAATATGTATATCATGCAGATTGTTTGACAATGAATTGCAAAATAAAATTTGGACATGTACTTACTATCTTTCTATAATTAAAGCATGAACAAAAACTATTATTTAGCATAATAAGGGCACCACAGGTGGTCCGTGGTAGCCTTCTGGAGAGGCTAAGGAGAGCAACGGTGGTCCACCAAGGTCGCTTGGTGGGCGCTGCAGAGGAAGAGAGCTAGAGATGGAGAGAGACGGAGAAGGTCTGAAGAACTAGAGAGGATCTGGAGAAGTTCTAGTGGAAGAAGTCCTTCTAGGGGGCCCTGGGCCTTCTTTTATAGCTTTTCTGAGGGGCAAGATCAGCATTTGAGCCCCAAAAACCATGCAACAACCATCTGGTGATCAAATCTGTTGATCGGGAGATCAACGAATCATATCGCACCTCAATAGGCCTTCATTTGCGCCTTCATCACGCGGATTCGTTCTAGGCTTGACATGTGGCATGCTCTGAATGCTTGGATCGCGATCTGACGGCCCCGCTCACTCCTCGTGCCCGCCCAATGCTCACTCACCTTTGAATTGCGCCTAACATGCTTCAGCAAATGAAGGCCCTCTTGAAATTCAAACACGCGAGCTCGCACTTTAATCACGCGTAAGGAGTGCACCAAATCTCGGTCGTTCGATCGTGAGATCGGACAGCTTAGATTCGCAGAGCCACCGCCTTTGATTTTCAAAACACGCATGCACGCACGCATCATCATGCGCATGGCCAATCAACGCTAGCCAGCTCGCCATATGTCTGCACCGGCACTGTCTGATCTCGATCCGAGGGCTCTGAGTCATCCACGCACGCTTCCTCGTTGATTTCGTGTGGATTGCGTTTCGATCCCACGTCGTCGCTTCTCTTGCAGTGCGTGAGCCAACGCACTAAAGGCGCAGATCATCGAGTTTCCAAATCCTCGCGCTACTGCCCTCAGCCGTTGGATGGAGGTCCAACGGCTGTGGCTCAATCTCAGTTGGTGAGTTACATTTGGGGCTGCTACATGGGCACGTTGTGGCCATTGGGTGATAATCCAACAACCCACAGCAAACGAGGAAGTGCCTTTAGAAGTTGGGGGCATGGCGAGGGGTGGTTGCAATGGTGTCACGTGGCACCATCGTGGCCATCCATCTTTTCTCCTTTGTAGACTGTGCTATAGGCCTCCCATCGGGATGATTCTTGCACCGTTGGACTGCGATCGCTGATTCAGATCCATGCGTGCAGTCAGATTTATCATCTAAGGTTCAGATTTTCACCTATTTTCCTCTTGGCTCTTGCTCTTCTACGTACTTTCTAGGATTCTACGGGAGTCTGATCGATGCGATCTCGGAAGATTTGGACTCTCGTCTTCATTTTGAGCAGATCCATGTGGTTGGATTGGTCATCCATAGCCCCAGATTACCTATGATTGTTAATGCCTCTCAATTAGCACATAATATGACATTTATTATTTACAAAACTAATAAGATATGATGTGAAGTTTGATGCAAATGCATGTAGAATGCTTAAGTTAAGCTAGGTTCTAACTTAATTCAGGTGGATTAGGGTCCATGATTGTCGTGCAATCATACCCTCATGCCTAAATCTTGCTAGTCCTTAGCAAGTGCAAGACTAAATGCATTTTATCATGAGTTTGTCCAGAGATTTATTTCTTTTTGTTTCATCCAAAAATTTAGAATCCAAATAATCGTGAACATGTAGTGGTGTAGCTTCTGCAACAGACCCAAGCGAAAAGTCAACACACTTCTAAAGCTCATACTTGACCCTTAGTAAAATTCTATTGGGATAGGCAAACCTCTTCTCTCAAGGATATAAAATATCCTTTGGTTTTAGCCCTATCTTTTTGGCTTAGGTAGAAGATGTCTAAGTTAGATGGATTTGTATTTGGTGGCTCACTCTCTTCTGGTGCTACATAGAGACTAGTATTTTAGAATCTAGATTTCCAGATTATTAAATAAATCAACTTAGAAAGGGGTTGGAAAACTGTGCTCTATTAAGTATTTTGTACTTTTTCTTCTCTCTCTCTTTTTACTTTTTCTTTTCTTCTTTTTTTTTCTTTTTCTCTTTTTTCTTTTTCTTTTCTTTTTCTTCCTAAGCTCACATCTCACCAGTTTTGTGGATATATTTGGTGGTCACTCATGGCATTACACTTTAATTAGGTTCTGATAACCATATGACTAAGTCAGATCCTTCAACTCATATTCAGGTGGTTAGAAATACAGGAAAAGTAGGTCAAGGCTGTATTTGGTGGATCGTGAAGATGATAGCTGTTATTGCCTCAATGTACTTGACTCAACATAACTCACACTTCTCAATATGGCAAGATTTTTTTATTTTTCTTTTTTTTTTCTCTTTTTTCTCTTGTTTTCTTCTTTTTTTTCCTTTTTTCCTTTTTTTTATATACTAATATAATGCCATATCTACTAACACAATGCAACATAGCATATGTACTTTTATTCACAAGGTATTATTCAAAATTGGGGGTGTTCAAGAGGATATCGGGTGGCTTATTTGGTGGAAGTGCCTATTCTCAACACCGAAAAGGGAATGGATAGGACAACATATTTTTTACCTTGATATCAGTACCCTCCTTCGGTCGAGGATTTCGTGAAGGAAAGTTATGACTATCTACCTCAATCTTAATTTTATCAGAACCCACTCTCTGTATATTTGCCTTATTTGGTGGCTCTCACAGGGATTTTCTCAAAGAATTTGTACACAAGAACTGAGAGCAAAAACTATGCCTAACTCCAAGTATCATTATCCAATTATCTAGAATTTAAGATTCCTTACACTAGTCTTAGAGCACCAGCAGACTCTCTACTCTCACCTCACACATGTTTTTGGTGGATCTACTAGAAGATGGTTCACCTGACTCCCTAATTACTATCCAAGGGTTTAGGAGAAGCAATGCTTATTCTCGACAAACTAGAGATGTCTATTGGTCTTCGCATTAGATCCATTGCAAATTCTACGTGCAAGTGTGAAATTGTACTGGATTCTAAGTTTAGGTATCTACTAAAGAATAAATTCCTAATAAAACCTCTTGATAAAATGATCAATTCCGTTCAGGTGTTGGCAAAAAATTTTCAATTTATATGTACTACCCCCCCTCCCCATGCCTAAGTTCTTGCATGTCCTCATGCATGAATAAAAGAAATTGAAATAAGGCAGGGTGCGAGTGGATAGAAATCACCTGGAACTGCCCCTAACTTGTCATTCAGTTCATGCCCACACTACAATGGTAATCACAATATGCAAAATACTATGCCAGAATGAAATATGCTATATATAAAGGATATAGATATATATATGTATAAGTGTTGAGTTTAATGCCTCCAGCTAGGTGAAACGTCAATCACACGTCCTCGAGAAGATGTATCATTTCGTCAGTAGGAGGAGGTTCTTAGGCTAAAAATGACTTTAGGCGCTGGCCATTTACCGTGAAAACATGCCCAGATTTCAGGTCCATAATTTGGACTACCTTGTTAGGATAAAGGTGGATCACCAAATACAACCCAGTCCACTTGGACTTGAGTTTTCCCGTAAAGAATTTGAGCTGGGAATAAAATAACCAAACATGCTGATTAGGTGTGAACTCCTTCCTCCGGATGTGTCAGTCATGGAAAGCCTTAGCCTTATCTATGTAAATCTTTGCATTCTTGTAGGCTTCTCTCTGAATCTCTTCTAACTCGTTGAGCTGGAGCTTTCTTTCATAACCTCCTGTATCATGGTTAAAATTACACTTCTACACCACCCAAAAGGCATGGTACTCCAGCTCTACAGAAAGGTGACAGGCCTTTCCATACACCATGCGGTATGGTGACATTCCGAGCGAGGCCTTATACGTGGTCCGATATGCCCAAAGTGAGTCAATCAATCGATCGAACCAGTCCTTCCTATCAGGTCTAACCGTCTTTTGGAGAATGAGCTTGATTTGACGGTTAGACACTTTAGCCTGCCCATTGGTTTGTGGGTGATACAGGGTAGCAATACGGTGATGTACCCCATATTTCTTCAAAAGAGATTTGAAATGGGCATGGATGAAGTGACTTCCCCTGTTGCTAATCAGAGCACAGGGGACTCCGAATCTCGCAAAAATATATTCCTGTACAAAGGATATAATGGTCTTATGATCAGCCCGCCTTACCGGGACAGCTTCAACCCACTTTGAGACAGTAAACTATGAGGAGTATGTACTTGAAGCCATGCGACTTTGGGAAAGGGCCCATAAAGTCGATGCCCCAGATGTCGAACACTTCTACGACCAGAATAGGTTGGAGAGGCATCATGTCTCTCTGGGTCATAGAACTAATCGACTGACATCGCTTACAGCATTTAGCAATCTTGTGTGTGTCTCTGAAAATGGTTGGCCAAAAGAATCCAGACTGAAAAATCTTTGCAGTGACTTTTTGGCCTGAGAAATGACCCCCACAGGCATCGCTGTGGTAGAAGGATAACATACTTGGGATTTCTAAGTCTGGGACACATCTTCTAATGATCTGATCAGCCCCAATGCGAAAGAGCTGTGAGTCATCCCAGAAATAAAACTTAGCCTCTGAAATAAATCTGAGTTTTTGATCCTTAAATAATCCTGTAGACAGCTTGCTTACGACAAGATAGTTTGTGATATCGGTGTACCAAGGAAACTCAATAAAGTTGACAGCCAACAAAGACTTGATGATAACGTCATCATCAGCCATATCTAGCTTTATTTGGTTATATTCCATCATTAAATGCTCCTACATAACAACCAAAGGACCATAATTCACTGTAAATCCATTCTGAGAGAATAATAAGAAAATAGGGGTAAAACTGCAGTTCTAACAGCATATCTCAATTACAGAACAATTGTGGGTTTCTACAGGGGTTAATTAAAGGTCAAATGGTCTTAAATGCCTAATAAGTGGGTTCGTGCAGACAAAAATAAGTTTTCGCAAGTTTCAAGAATTAAATGACATCTGAAACCCTAAAAATAGACCCGCTTAAGCTATTGAGATTCTGGTCAAGAATAAATTCACATAAACCCTCTAAAAATCATATAAAAATATTCTCTAGGGTTTGGTATGCTTGATTTGACCATTGGAACCCAATGTGACCTAAAATAGAGTCTTAGATAGACAATTACACTAATTTAGGTTTTTACATAAATTACCCAGTCAAACTTGGTCAAAACCTAAATCTAACTTCATTGGATTCCTTGGGTCCAAATTAGGTTTGTACCAAAATTTTGTCCCAATATGAGATTGTCTTGACCTAGTTTGCAATTTAGTCCAGTTTGAGTATTTTTTTTCACACACATGCCCCTAACTTTTGAATTCCTTACAAAAAGATCCCTATCTTTGTCATCATTCTTTGCAACTAGGTCCCTCCACCATTATCACGGAGGAATCCTTCTCCGATGATCTTTGATTGAAGAGAACTCCTCTAATCAATGAATCTCTTCCAAAATTGGAAGGGAGATTCCTTGAGAAGTTCTCTCTCCAACGAACTAAGTGTCAATCTCCATAACCTTCCCAATCTCTCATGTGAATGCATGAGTGATTTGGGTATCTCTTAGGTTTCCTTCTTCAGTGAGCTTTCCAAACTCGTAAAGCTTGATTCCCAAGCTTGAAACCCCTCCCCTTGGGCTATAAATGGATCCCTGAGGTCTAGCCGACCTCTTTAGCTAAGTTTTAGCCAAAATACCCTCTTCAAACTCCTTCCCCGACCATATCCGACCTAGCTCCGGCGAGCTCCTCCCTCTATCGCTCTCCGGCCTCCCAATGGCCAAATTGGGAGTGCCATCATCTTCGTCTCCTTCGTCCGTGCCTGGTATGCCAAAGCTAGGGTCGTCCTCCCCTCTCTTCCTTGCCGTCCACCTCAATGGAGAAGTTCTCTTCCACGGTGCTAGTCAATCAAAGTCGGTGCCCTCCTACCCCTTCGTCTATTAGATTAAGGTTAGTTTAGTTAGTTTAGCATCTTAGGTTAGTTTTACACCCCAAAAAATCCAAAAACAAGCCTTCAACACCGCAATTCACCCTCATCTTCTCCATCTCCGACTCAACCTCCAGTGAGGCATCTCAACTGCTACACCCCTCCATCCGCCTCGCCACCACGCCCTACACCTCCACCTCGATCCTAGGAGCAAAAGCCCTAACTTAGTTAGGTCGATTGCCCCTCCTAACCACCCACCAAACAACTCATCAACTTCCGACCTAATCCATCTTCGCCATGCTCACCCACGATCTCCCACAGCACGCTACACCCACCACCATGTTCGCCATCCCACGACGATCCTGCTGAACTATTTGATGCGGCCGTAAGGCCCTTTTTCTTGATTTTCGGGAGTTGAGTTTCTCCACGCCATTATCGATGAGCTCGAGCGAAGCTTGAAGCTCTCTTCAGCTGTTGAAGCCCCAGGCGGCACTCCAGGTGCAACGGACTTTGTCCAGGAACACAACCAAGGGATCAATTTGGTCCTTTGAGCAATCCTTTAACCAGATCAAGCTCAGTACTATCGTTGTGCCATGCGAAGAAGGAAGCTGAGAGGATTAGTGCCATATCAAAATTGGGCAACCAGGAGCAGCACAATAAATCAATTTTCTGCAATAGCCTTATCGCCTCAAGACACCTGAGGAGTGAGGTCCCCCACTACCCCTCACACGCCTCACCCATGAAACCTTGCACGTGGGCCTGGCTCTTGCCCAACCCACCTAACCCTGTACTCACACCTCAGCTGTGATCCATGCCCACAGCCCTGGTCCCTGGTGCGCTCATGCCCGATACCGGATTACCCGATTATTCCTAAAAAGAGAAGGAGAGAAAGGAGAGAGAGAGTGTGTGTGGGTTAAGGGGGGTTTTGCTCTTCTGCATTCTCGACACTTAGTCAATTTCAGAGGAGAGTTCCCCCCTGTGCATTAGAAGGGCTAAAGAAGGAAGGAACAAAGAAGAAGAGGAGAGGCAAAAGAAGAAGCAGAGAAAAAGAGAAGCCAAGGCAGAAGAAAGAAGAGAACCATAGAAGAAGAAGAGCAAAGTAATAAAAAAGAAGGCAAGGAAGAAGAACAGCAGAAGAAAAAGAAAAGGAGTACTGTAGCAACGCCTTTTAAGACGTTTGAGTTTCTAATTATCTGCTCCATTTATTATATTTGAGTAATTGTTCCATGTGTTAGACTAATAATTAGTGATCCAAATCACCATTATTTTGTCTAGAATTCTTTTTGACTCTTCAATACTCATGTCATACATTGCATTTTAGATTTTGAGTAATTAATTGTGCTCATTTACATTATATATTGAGATTAGCGCGTGAATTCCATATTTACTCCCAACGAACGACCTCAGACTTAAATTCGAGTAATAAATCGTATTTGTTGTTTTCGTGATTTATTGGCTATACTTTAGCACAATGACTTTTAAAATACTAATTTATCGCGATCAACAAGACTCACCCGAGAATTGATCAGAGATAGGTGGGGAGTATGGGATGTGTTCTGGGTCTAGCCGAGACAAGTGATCCACCACAACTTTATGAGCTTCGACTTTGTCACGGATCTCGACATCAAATTCCTACAAAAGAAGGATCCATCTGATAAGTCTGGATTTGGCATCCTTCTTTGCTAACAAATGCTAGAGGGCAGAATGGTTAGTGAAGATAGTCACTTTTGACCCGAGTAGGTATGATCTAAACTTCTCCAACCTGAATACTACGGCTGGTAGCTCTTTCTCAGTAACTGTATAGTTACGCTAAGCCTCGTTCAACATCTTGCTATAGTACTATATTATGAATGGATGGAGCTCCCGACGTTGGCCTAGAACAGCTTCGACAGCGAAGTCGGAGGTGTCACACATCATCTCAAAATCGAGAGACCAGTCGGGTGGTTGGAGAATAGGTGCATTCGAAATAGTGCTTCATAAGGTCTTGAAAGCACTGAGACACAAGGAATCAAAGTTAAAAGGGGCGTCGGCTACCAAAAGATTTGTCAATGGATGAGAAATTTTCGAGAAGTCTCGAATGAATCTTCGATAGAATTTGACATGCCCTAAGAATGATCTGATTTCTTTTATCGAGCCAAGCGAAGGTAATCGAGAAATGATTTCGGGCTTAGCTCGGTCGACCTCGAGTCCATTAGAAGAGATCCTATGACCTAGTACAATGCCATCCCTCACCATAAAATGGCTTTTCTCCCATGAAAGTACTAGGTTAACATCTATGCACCTCCTCAGGATCGTCGTGAGGTTATCAAGACAAGATGAGAAATTGTCTCCAAAAATGGAGAAGTCATCCATAAACACTTCTATGTAGTCCTCGATCATGTTAGAGAAGATGGCCATCATGCAACATTGAAATGTTACTGGTGCATTACAGAGGCCGAAGGGCATCCACTTGAAAGCGAATGTTCTGAAGGGACAAGTAAAAGTTGTCTTGTCTTGATCTTCCAAGTTAATCGCAACTTGGTTGTACCCGAAGTGTCCATCCAGAAAGTAGAAGAAACTGTGTTCGACTAACCTTTCTAAGATCTAATCAATAAAAGGTAAAGGAAAATGATCCTTTTTGGTAGCCGTGTTCAATTTCTTGTAATCAATGCAAACCCGCCATGAAGTAGTGGTGCAGGTCAGGATGCATTTGCCTGTTTCATTCTTGATTATGGTGAGTCCTACCTTTTTGGGCACAATCTGAATAGGACTCACCCACTGGCTGTCAGAAATTGGATAGATAATGTCTGCATCCAACCATTTGATGATCTCCTTCTTGATAACCTCAAGCATATTAGGGTTCAGGCACCTCTGAGATTGTCTCGAAGGTTTCACCCCTCATCCGTGTAGATATGATGATGAGTGTAATATGAGGGGCACCTACCGCAAAGATCAGCAATACTCCACCCTATGGCAACTTTATGTGCTTGCAGTATAGAGATCAATTGATGCTCCTGTTCTTGGGTTAAGTGAGCACTAATGATCACCAGGTATGTCTCACTTTCACCCAAAAATACATATTTGAGTGAGTTAGGTAAGGGCATTAGTTCAATCACGGGCAGATCAGAATCAGGGGTGGGAGTGGGAGTCTGAATAGGGGGAGCAGAATCAATAGCGGGAATCTGATGATCCTGACTGATGGAAAATCCACTTGCAAAGGTCATGTAATCTTGTCTGATGGAAGCAGATCATCGCTTGGTTGGATAGGATAATTAGGATCAAGGGTGCTATGATCAGATGAACACCCTGGACAATTAGATCTGCGGGATGAAATGTGCACATCATTTGCCTCAGTCCCGTGTGGATCAAGATCTAAGAATCCTGATAGTGCAGATGAATGAGACATTGAGTCATCACAAAGGAGCCCAATGTTACCATAAAAAGCCGATTCTTAGTCTTCACCATCCTCCTTGATGCAATCACAATCGAAGTTCCTTGATGCCCTGAATATGTCAAGTCTAAGTCTTTCATCACCTAGGGCAATCTCCATACACCTGGATGCACAGTCAATGTTTGCTCAGGCTGTCGCCAGAAATGGACGACCTAGAATAATAGGTGCATCGCAAAGATTAGCAGGAACCTCCATATCGAGAATGATAAAGTCTGTGGGAAAGTAGAATCCGTGAACTTTTACAGTCACATTCTCAACCACCCCCCTTGGTGTTTTTACTAACCTATCAGCCAGCTAAATTGTAACCAAGGTGGGTTTTAACTCCCCAAATCGAAATCGATCATATACGGTAGTGGGAGTCAAATTGATGGATGAACCCATATCAAGAAGGGCCCGATCAAATGGAGAATTCTGCAAAAAGTAGGAAATGAGTAGGGTACCAGGGTCTTTCTTCTTAGGCAGTAAGTTGGCTAGAATCACAGTGATAGTACCGCCTGTCGTCCATTTTTCAACTATCGCTTCGGAGTACAATAGTCCTTAAAGAACCTAGCGATAGCAGGAATGTGATCAATGGCCTCGAGGAGAGGGACTTGAATATGTACTGCCTTAAACATTGATTTTAGGTCCTTGAAATTTTGAGTATCCTTTTTTCATGCTATATTCCATGTCAAAGCCTCAGGAAAAGGGACGAGAATCTTAGGGTCAAGTGGCCTCTTCCCCTTATTAACCGTAGATGGCTCCTAAGATGAAGATGGAGTCGAACCATCCTATGGTGAAGGGCGTAAAAAATCATGACTCGCTTGCCGAAGTAGTAGGTCCTGTGTAATCTTTCCGCTCCTTAAAGACAACCTTTGCATCGGTGTGTTGTCCATGAGGTGGGGGAGGAGCGGAAGGAACAAATATGAGAGGTTTTGCAATAAAGGTGGTTGACCTTGTCCATAACTAGGTGGTGCAGGAGGTGCTTGTAGAATAGCATGTGCCTGTCCTTGTCGTGCTTGGAATCTAGGCAGGGCGCCCTGATTCTGCACATACCTTGGGTTCGGGATAGATTGGGAGGTCAAGGCTCCCTGTGATCTATGCTCCTGCATCATTTGATTCTGTGTATTTTGTATGTTCTGTATTTGGTCAACCATAGCTTTCATAATTTGCAGGTTGTCATGAGTTGATTTCCGAATTGACTCCTGCAATTCCTTCTTCAGTGACTCCAAAGGGTTGGCCCACTTTGGAGGGTAGTTGGCAGCTTGGTGCAGCAGTTGATAAATAGAACGTGTTTGTTGCTTCGACAGGAATGGTTGTTGCCTCGAGTATGTGTTCTGCGCATTCCCGTATTGTCTGGTCTGGTAGTGTGGATTTGGTCTCTGTGAGTTACCGGACTAGGAGAAGTTAGGATGTTGGAGCCAACTAGGATTATACGTCTCAGGATACAGGTTAATATGCCCGTAACCTTGGATAGCACTAACATCTTCACAGGCCGAGGATGTCTCAGACGCAAATTCATCAAAAGAATGCGCACTTGAATTGTCATGTGGTGCGTAACCCTGATTGTACGATGCCATATCCAGATTATTAACGGTTTCTTGACATGCAGGATCCCACAGAGATGGAGAAGAAACATTCTGAGTGAAATGATGTTCATGAGCAGGAGGGGCTCAGGATGCAATAGAGGAGTGTGATGCAGTTGTACTGCTAAGAAACCCAGATCTTGCTCGCATTAATTCATCGAGCTTTTTATTCTAGCAGATCCACCTTGTCCAACTTCTTGGTGATAATGTCCATACCAGCTCGGGCAGATTTAGCGTGAGCTTCGTGGACATTAACTCGTTGCTGTCCAGGTCGCTAGAATTAGTTCATAGAGGCGGCATTCGAGTTCTCTGCTAAGGATTAGAACAGTTTGAATGCGTTGTTCTCGTCCTTCGCAAGGAAATTCCCGCCGCTAGATGCATCGGCCAAGTACCAATGTGTGTCATCCAGCCCATGGTAAAAGACTTGTGTAAGATGCCATTTGGGTACACCATGGCACGGGCATTTCCTAAGAAGATCATGGAATCTATCCCAGGCATCATGTAGTTTTTCTCCTGGGCCTTGGGAGAAATTCGTGATTGCGTGCCTCAATGCATTTGTTTGACCAATCGAGAAGAACTTTTGGAGGAATTCATGACGTAATTCCTCCCAGGTTCCAATTGGCCTCTTGATAGTCTTGAACCAATAGGAAGCTTTATTCTTAAGAGAGAAAGGAAAAAGATTCATGAGAATAATTCCAATGTCTACATTTTTGGGTCGAACTGACTTTGGAATTCGACTCAGATCTTTGATGTGCTAGAAGGAATCCTCATTCGAGTTTCCATGGAAGTGAGTCTGAATTAGACTTATGATGTTTGGCTTTAACTCGAATGCATCTCCGCCTGAAGGAATCCGAACATGAGGTGCTATAATCATTGCCGCTGGATCGTAGAAGTCCCGCAGTTGTTCTCCACATGGTGGTTGATGCATCCTGTCTAGTGTTGTGAGGATCTTGTCAATGTTCTGCTCATATCTTTGCTCAGACTCCTCGACCCTGGCTTCCAGACAAGCCACTTGATCTTGATTCTCAAGGCCTTGACCAGCTCCAGGATCGGGATTAGCCATCTTAGCTAATCGAGAGGAAGAGGGTTGGGAAGAAGGTTTAGGCGAGAGTCACCTTTGTCGCCTTAGGTTTGGGTCCCAAGGTCCAACAAGTTTAGGTCTTAATGACCTTCTCCCTTGCATACACCAACACAAAGGGTTGGTGTAGTCAAGCCAAACAAGGCTAAGGCCTTGTTAATCAGATTGGTCCTTAAGATCAAATGACCAGATTTTTCATTCGAGTTTAAATTATTGAAGAAATTCGTCGAGAAATCGACTGAAGATAATCCCCACCTCTTAAGCTAACCCAACTAGTCTGGTTACAAGGGGACTAAGAAGAAGGTTCTTCTATCAGCTTTCGCCTCTGGTTCCTTGTACCCCTTAGCTGTGGTCGTTTGACACTACCCCACAAGCTTAGTCACCAGGTTTGGTAGAAGAGGTTGAAATCACCCAGTAGTTTCAAGACAAATGTAGGTGATTAGGTGTGTTCTTGTGATTTTTTAACCTTTTTTTCTTCAATTCAGTAGGTGGTGAGCGGTCCACAAGGCGACCAAGCTCACCGGCTAGCCACTAGACTTGATTTAGTGTAGGTTAGCCCAAATGTGTCGTCTCCAGAAATTTTGACCCTAAAGGTGTAACTTAGGGTTCATGCAGTTCTAGGGTTTCAGCAGACCAACAGAAATAAAATAATTCTCTGATATGTAAATGGAACCCAAGTAATTTGAAATTTGACAGGCAGATTCCCTTTTTAATTATATTTTCAAAGAATATTTTTTCGTAATTTTTACTATTTCAACTAAATAATAAAAAGTTTTAAATGTCAAGGGGTCAAATCTGGAATTTTGACCCCTAGTTGGTTTTCTACTTTGAAACAATATCAAATAAACTCCAAAATTCTGTAAAAATATGGAAAGGAAAGCTAATGAGATTAGCTTTCAAACCTCACCATTTTTTGTCAAATCAGATTCACAAATTGTCTGGATTTGCTATTTGAAATTCAAAATTTTTCAAATCTGGGTCAATTTGACACCCTTGTAATTCATGAATTTTTAAAAATTACACAATCTGAATTTTCTCAAATAAATGGTGTCGTTTGAAAGATAGTTTGAAAATGAAGCTCACCCAAATTTCAAAATTTTTTTCTCACTATATTTTTGGCAAATGAATTTTTAAATCACTCCTTAAAATCAGGCTAAAAATCAGGGATGTGGTAGAAAGTCTTTCGAAAGGTTTGAAGTTCAAATTTTAAACCTTCCCACCAAAACACTTTTTTTTCGATTTTTTTTTCTATTTTTTCAAACTTTGTCAAAATTTTTTTGGAGGGAAAAACTTTTTCAAATTTTTCTCTTTTTTTCTTCAAGCAACTTCTAACCTAGGATTCAAAAGGAAACCCTAATCTAACTGCCTTTTTTCTCTTGAAAATAAACTTAATTTATTTATTTAATTTCTTTTCAGAAAGCAAAATCTAACTAAAATTCAAATCTAACTTAAGATTCAGAAAGAAACCTAAAACTAAGGTAGAGAAGATATGCACCTAATTTTTTTTAAAAGAATCTACGCTCGATGTGTGCGCAGATCTAGTTCGTCTTATTTTCCTACACATCAAAGAGAGTAAGCAGATAAAGATTTGTTACTATGAAGTTCAGAGAATTAGAAATCAAAAATTTCGTTGCCTCCCCAGCAATAGTGCCAATTTGTTTGAGGTGTAAATCACGTTTTAAAGTAAATCAGTCGTAGTATAGCGCAAAGTACGTCGAAACAAATAAAATTTATGAGATGTGAGTCCCAATAGAACTCAGGGAGGTAGAAAACATTTCCGATTTCATATTGAATTAGAATGCTAACTAGAGAACATGCTACTAACTACAACAAACTAATATATATAATACTAATCACAATATGTATATCACGCAGACTGTTTGACAATGAATTGCAAAATAAAATTAGGACATGTACTTGCTATCTATCTATAACTAGATCATGAATAAAAACTATTATCTAGCAGAATAAGGGCACCACGGGTGGTCCGTGGTGGCCTTCTAGAGAGGTTGGGGAGAGCAACGGCGGTCCACCAAGGTGGCTTGGTGGGCACTGCAGAGGAAGAGAGCCAGAAACGGAGAGAGCCGGAGAAGAAGGTCTGAAGAACTAGAGAGGGTCTGGAGAAGTTCTGGTGGAAGATGTCCTTCTTGGGAGGCCTTGGGCCCTCTTTTATAGCTTTTGTGAGGGGCAAGATGGGCATTTGAGCCCCCAAAATCATGCAACAACCTTCTGGTGATCAGATCCATCAATCGGGAGATCAATGGATAGATACACCTCAATAGGCCTTCATTTGCACCTTCATTACGCAAATTCATTTTGGGCTTGACACGTGGCACGCTCTTGATGCTTGGATCATGATCTGACGACCCTGCTCGCTCCTCGCACCCGCCCAACGCCTGTTCGCCTTTGAATCGTGCCTAATGCGCTTCAGCAAATCACTGCCGTCCGATCTCATGATCAAACAACTTAAAAGAGCTGCAGCACCGCCTCTTGAAATTCAAACGCATACTCTCACCCTTTAATCGTGCCTAACACGCATGCTAAATCTCATAATCGGGTGGCTTAGATTCGCAAAGCCACTGCCTTTGATTTTCAAAACACCCACGCGAGTGTCATCATGCACGTGGCTAATCGACACCAGCCAACTCCCCACGCATCTGCATCGACGTCGTTTGATCTCGATCCGAGGGCTCTGAGTCATCCGCGCACGCTTCCTCGCTAATTTCATGAGAATTGCATTTTAATCCCGCATCCTCGCTTCTCTTACCAGTGCATGAGCTAACATGCTAGAGGTGCAGATCGTCGAGTTTCCAAATCCTCGCACTGACACCCTCAACCATTGGATGGAGATCCAATGGTTGAGGCTTAATCTCAGTTGGTGAGGCACATCTCGGGCTACTACGTGGGCACGTTGTGGCCATTGGATGATGATCCAATGGCCTACAGTGCACGAGGAAGTGCCTTCAGAAGTTAGGGGTGTGGCGAGGGGCAGTTGCAATGGTGCCACATGTCACCATCGTAGCTGTCCATCTTTTCTCCTTTGTAGACGTGCTATAGGCCTCCGATTGGGATGATTCTTGCACTGTTGGACTGTAATTGCTTATCTGGATCCATCCGTGTGGTCGAATTTATCATCTAAAGTTTGGATTTTCACCTATTTTCCTCTTGGCTCTTTCTCTTTTGTGAACTCCCTAGGATTCTACGGGAGTCTGATCGACGCGATCTCGAAAGTGTTGGACTCCCATCCTCATTCTGTGCAGATCCATGTGGTTGGATCGGTCATCTGCAGCCCCAGATTACCTACGATTGTTAATGCCTCTCAATTAGCACATAATATGACATTTATTATTTACAAAACCAACAAATAAGATATGATGTAAAGTATGATGCAAATGCATGAAGAATGCCTAAGTTAAGATAGGTTCTAACTTAATTCAGGTGGATTAGGGCCCATGATTACTGCGCAATCAACAAGGTCCTCAGACGTCTTCTAAGATGTCTAGATTATGGGTTGGTTGACTAAAATCAACGGATAAAAAGCACTAAATCCAGCCTAAGTGTTTGGTTGTCTCGACAAAAGGTCAGACATCTTAAAAGTCAAGATCAAACGTCTGATGTCCAGATTGGACATCTGATCAGGCTGTCTGAAGCCTATTTTTGTTTTCTGATTTTTCTAAGTGTTTATCTAAGAGTCCTAGTGAGGTGTAGGGTTTCCTAGGACTAAGGTAGTGTACTTTGGGCTCTTTACATGAATCTAAAGAATAAAAGAGCAAAGTACAACACAAATAAAAAGAAGAATACAAACTCCATGAAAGAAAATTTATATCCTATTATTCATCTCCTTCCTTCTTCAAGCTCTCGCTCCATTCAAAGTTCCTTCCCCTCCATCAAGCTCCTCTAATCCGCCATGGATGCGAGCTTGAGCTCCTTCACACTTGTATCCATTTGCTTTTATCCTAAAACTAGTAAACTCAAATGCAAATGTTAAATCACAAGTGTTTTGTTATCATCAAAATTAATGATCATGATACCCTTGCACCAACAAGAGGGTGTCCCAATGCAATCACCAATGGCCAAATTATTGACAAATAAAAGGAACTACACTAGAAGCAAAGAAACAAGTGCACAAAAGAAAGAAATAAGAAGAAAACAAAAAGTGGTGCTCTTAGGCAACACCTTGAGCATAGGATGCAACTACTTGGAATGCTTCCTCCTCAATGGAGGCATGGAGGAGGAGTGGTGGCATTGGGAATGGATGGGAGGTGGGTGATTTGCAATGGAGAGTAGAGGAGGGAGGAGGAGCGTTAGAATGAGGAGTGTGTGTGCACGCGCACGCCTTTGTGTGTCAAGAATGGGAGGGGAATAAGAGGGTCATCACTCATCTCAAGGTGAAGGTGGAATGTGATTGTGAGTGAGGGAAATGAGAGGTTGTCAAGTGGCTGATGGAAATGTGGACGGTGTAGGCTATCGCTAGAAAATGGTAGAGGAGGGAGTGTGTGATTTAGAGAGAGAGGGGTGGTGGTGCTACTGGAATGGAAATGGGATGGGGCTGTTGGATCATTGGTGGAAAAAAAAAGGGCTTTGATCATTGGTGGGAAATGGGATATAAATAATGAGGGAGAGAGAGTGTCCAATGCCATTGGGAAACAATGACTAGATGCTTGGACATTTGAATTGGAGAAGCTTGAAGCATACAGTTCAAACATAGATGGAAAAACTTGTTTCACCTTCTCCTTCAAAACTTTTCCTTTATCACTATCATATGATTGATCGATCAACCAATTTACATATCCCAATTTATATCGAGAATAAAAAACAATGGCAACAAACAACAAGACATTTATGCTCTCAACATCTGACAAGCACTTGTCATATTTCACCTTCATTTTAGAAGCCATGAATTAAATGTGTGGATCACCACTTTTACACCTTCTTGAAAGAACCAACTTGATTCCCAACATGGCTTGCATGTATTCATTATCCGTAACATACTGTGATCCAGAAAGCTTTAAGGTAGCATTGTAGAATACCTTTAAAAAAAGTAATAGAGTGTGTGCATTCTCCTAATCATAGCTTCTAAGCAAGCCTCTATTTTTAGGGGATGTGAGATCATCAACATATTTTAAATCCATGGTCTCCAACAAATCAAATGCCTTCTCAAACTTAACAGCGGATTCAACCATTAAGTAGGTCGAGTTCTATCTAGTTTCCACATCTAAGGAAACTAGACTCTTACAAGATATCTTCTCTTTTTCAATGCAAGGTTTAAATTTTTGTGATCGGCTATCGGAAGATCTAACATACTTCATAGTGGAGCAAATTCTAAAAATTGAGTTGTTATAGTGGCATAAGTAACAATTGCCGCTAACTCAAAGATTATAGTGTCTAATATATTTGCCACTAATATTAATTGTTGTTTAACAAAAATATTATAGTGGCATAAGTAACAATTGCCACTAAATCAAGTGCAATAGCAACAAATATATTTGCCACTAATAATAATTGCCATTTAACAAAATATTATAGTGGTATATATGAATGAATTGCCGCTAAATCAATGGAGTTAGTGGCAAATGTATTATATGCCACTATCTAATTTGCCACTAAAGACTATTTTTTTTGTAGTGTAATTAGCATATGTTAAGCCTTCTTTCTCAATAAGATTTAATATGTGCACGACACATCTCAAATGCAAATGCTCACCATTGCGGATAGTTTCTTTCCAGCTATTAAGCCTCCTTTTTAGATATTGAATACCCACATCATTGGAACTCAAGTTATCATCTATCACAGTTAGAACCCTTTCTATCCCCTATTCAAGTAAACAATCCTGAACTGCTTTCCCTATAGCTTCACAAGAATGTGCAAATATCCTATGAAAGTTGATAATTTTCTTGTGCAAGTTCCAATCGAAATTGATAAAATGTGCAGTGAGGCACATATAGGTCAAATTCAGACAAGAAGTTCATGTGTCAGTAGTAAGACAGATTCTAGAAGATAATTTTTCAAAGAAGCTCATAAGCACTTATTTTCTTCTATATACAGGTGAAAGCAAACATGGTTTATTGTAGAGTGAGAAGGCACTTTAAACTTTGGCACAACACTACAAAAGTGACGAAAGCCTTCACACTCAGCTTTTAAATGGAATCTCGTCAACAATTACCATCTTCATAAGAGCTTTTTGACGCTTGATCAAATTTATGAGATATAGGTGACTACATCTCCATTGTCCTTTGCTTTCTACATTTAACACTTCCATTAAACTTCTCAAATCTTAATAAGTGGTTCTTCAAACTGTAGGTTCCATAAGTTGGTGGACATTTAAGAACATCACTACAATATTTGTAGGTTCCTTGTCTTTTACTTAAATCTTCACAATCATCATTAACAATATAATGTGCCCACACCCAAGATTTTCGTGAAGATGAACTTCCAGTAGCCCTTTTGCGAGACTTGGAAGGATGAGGAGGCTTTTCAAAGGGAACCTCCTCGATCGATGATATAACACCATGACCGAAATCAAACATACAGACATACTTTCTGTGGTGGAATAATTGGTGTCATCCATGCTCGACATCTAATACCAAAGCCAAAGACCATATGTCTCAAATGAAGATATTAAAAAATAAAAATCATTAAATTATCTATGCAACCATAAATTGGCTACTCACAATCCAAACATCCAACATTCGATCTCCGTAATCCAAAATCTTATCAAAGAGAACATCACAAGAACTAACAAGCAAAAAATTAACGAAATTAAAATTCAACAATGACCTAATTCAAAAGATGATATTTTTTTAATACCCATCAAGTAAATAGAAGAACAAGCAACAAACGTAGGATGAGCTATTAAAAGTTGCTACCAAATAATGGTAGGATAATAGACCTATAGGCCACTATGCAAACAACTTTAACGTCAATGACAATGGCCATGTGAGCAGGTGTGTTCTATGCATGGAGTTGCTTTGACTTTTTCCATTTGCTATATATATATATTTTATCTCAAGTCAAACGGTCAGTAATGTTTGGCATTATCAATTTTTTCTTTCTTTCGAGAAAAAACAAAATATGACCACAATGTAAGCATGCATATATAAAAAAAGAAGCGTACATCTAAGTTTGTGACTGATCCTTCTACATGCCTTGAAGAGGCACCATAATATTGCACTATTTGAACTCTAATAAATAATCCCTTGTGATCATCAAAATCATAAGTTCATAACATCCCTGATGTGAACACATTTATTTAGAGAAATAAGCCTATTTATGCATGTTCCTAAGTTAGTTAGATGTACAGAGCATTGAAAATACTACATATTAGCATCATCTCGTATTTATTTGTATATTAATTTCCTTATTTTAATATCTAGGGAGCAAGGTGACACATTCCTAAGCCTTAGATTGAAGATCTGACCGTACGGATATTGTCAGGGCTACGATCAGAATCCAATGCTTTCGAAAGCACCTTGATCGGACCTCCGTAGCATTATCTTCAATCCAGAGAAGTTCACGGCCAAGGCACAAGAAGGCATGAAATGGGGCATCAAATGACAAATCCGACCGCACGGATGGATTTAGGTCGACAGTCGTAGCCTAAAGCCACGAAAATCACCACGATCTGATACCCGTGGCGCCCCCTATGAGCAGAAGAAGATGGATGGTCTAAATGGCATCACATGACTGATGTATGATCTGGATTGCTTGTTAATTATGGTTAATTAAGGTGTTGTAGTATAGTCATAATTCAAATGGATGTCATTTTATTTATATACAATTTTTACTGATTTTATTCCACGTCATTCACTGGGAGGTAGTTATTGATATACATCACTACCTGTGATCCAAAATTCATCTTTTATTTCAAAAATGTTAAGTTTATTTACAAATTAATGAAAGAATCAATGAATGAACTAACCTAAGTCACTTATTTACAACAATGAAAATGAATTAATTAGTGTTAATGACAATACCTCAAACATTTAAACAGGTAGAAAGGCATTAAAAATCAATCTGAACTAATCTAGGTTACATACACTAACATCTAAACAATGCCTTAATATAGGCATAAAAAGAATACATATACACTAACAAACACTATATGCTTTACTAACATATATAACTACGTATACTAACATATATGACTATCTACACTAACATATATAAATGTCACTGAAGCCTTAAAAAATATATATACAAAATAAGGCAAAACTCATATATACATAATACATATGCTCTCTCTCTCTCTCTCTCTCTATATATATATATATATATATATATAACACCCAACACACGCAGACTAACTAACACCTAAACACTATCACACAGACAACACTTAGAATAATTAACCATAGTTAACATACACTTAGTGAAAAATTTTAGGATTTGCAAGCCCAACCCTTCATGGAATCTACAGCCCACTAGGGGCTGGATCGACCACTAGTAAACTTGGGCCCTAGTATTTAATTGGGTGTAATTTTTTGCATATTTTCAACCCATTCAGGCCCACAACAAACCACAGCCCATCCAAGCCAACCCGAGCTCCTACCCCACCAATATTTTCACACACACCCATGCTCATATGTGTGCCCTACGCTAACTACGGAGAGGGTCCGCAGCCCATTTCAATTTATGTGGCTATGGGTGGTCTACAGCCCACAATGTGGGACTATCACGTAGAGTCAATTTGGCACGTCAAAGCGTGATTTATTACTAAGTTAGGGATTAAATAATTAATTATTGTCAAATTAAATTATATAGTTATGTAGCTGATATATAGGGCTACTTATTGGTATAGTTATTTTAACTTAATTAAATATAAAATTATATTAAAAAATTCCTTAAAGTTAGTGAAAAATGTACATTGATTTCGGGTTTAATTCGTTAATTAAAGTATAAATTAATGAATTAATTGTACAATTGACTTATAAATTAGTTAATATTCATTATTAAATTATTACTACATATTTTTAAATTATTTTTATTAATTTATTTCAATGTATATACATTCAAATACATGGTTTATACATATATACATATATATAAATTATAAATACTATTCTACAGTATAAATAGGTTATAAATATAATAAAAATACTTTAAACTATAGTATACAAGTATACAAAATAATTTATTTCAGTAATTCATTAAATTACTAATTTAAATTATATTAACTTACTAATATTCCTAATTAACTTATGAATATAATTATATACAATACATAGATAAATAAATAAATATAAAGGTACATCATTGTACATTATAATTACCTTATGTTATATATACAGTTATAAATATGATTCTAAGTATGTACATAGCTATTTATAAATACTTAGGATTATGTACATATATTACAAATAAATAAATATATAATTATATTATTATACTACATGCTGTACACTTTACTATAAATACCTATGTAAGTAAGTAAAATAAATATATAAGTTATTTACATACTTTATGTACATATAAGTTATTATATACACTTAATTTAGTATTATATACAACTATAAATACTATATACAAGGTATTTTGATTCATTTTTGAAGTTTTTCATATTTTTATTTTGTTTTTGTGTTTTGTAGAGATAAGGGAAGAGTGGAGATAGGTGAGAAGAGAAGAAGAGGACTCTTTGTGGTGTTTTTGTGTGTTTTCTTTTATTTCTAAACTAAAGAGGAAATAAGCATCTACCGATACGTTCTACTATTTACAGGACTCGAAACCTACCCTAACTTGACACATATCTAAAACTAAACCTAATCTAACTCAAGAAAATTTTCTTTTATTTTTTTACAATTATTTTTATATTTTTCTTATATTTACAAGTTGGGCAAAACAAGGCTCAAAGGATGTAAGACATGAGTTCAAGCCATTAAAAATCCATTCAAAGTGATAGAAAAAGAAGATATAAGCATGAATAACTTCCAAACATTCATTCATGCAATTTGGATAGATATTGGCTCATATCTAGCTGACAAAGAACTGAAATCAATATTTACAAGCTTTTAATGTCAAATTTAAGCGAAAGATTATACACGAATGCTTCTTATGTTAAGTTCTATCATTATATCCTCCTGAAAACTCATCTTGCACTTCAAATATGTCTGGAACTTCTTAAAACTTGTATTAAAACCTTGTCCAGTTTTGACAGTTAACCCACTTCTACTGTCCAAATCCAATTCAGTCTAAACTGAGGTTGGTTTTCTGAGTTTCAAGACTTGTTCAAGCATCAAAAAGAATGTTTATACAATGTTTATATCAAAAAATCCATACTGATCATAATATCATTCAAACCTAATTTGAAATCCATACTTAAATCCATTCCAAATTCCATTCAGAAAATCCAACAGTGCTGCAGTTACTGACAAAGACCAATTAAATCAGAATCATCACTTCAACACTTGAGAAATCAATCTAATAAATTGTTTAAACATCTTGAATTCTCTGCAGGCTTATGCAAATCCTTAGAACTGAATAAAATCCTCAAACTCCCATATAGACATGGGAACTGGAGTTATGATTTAAAAATCTTAGATCTGAGTTTAAATCATTAAAATTCCATGCTAAATGGTTGCAAATAATCATCAGAAGGTCTGAAATCATGCAAGACCAAATCCAAAACCTCAAAATCTTCAGAAACCCTAATCAATCTCTTCCCTTATGCTATAGACAGCATGAAGGAAAAGATCAGATTAGAAGTTCTACTCACGTTAAAAATAATCTAGGACCTTCATTCGAGTATCTCAAAATCTCATTTAAACCTCAAATAGTAGATTAAAACAAGATTGAACAAGAAATCATTGTTGCCCACTTGGGAATTTAATCTAAGATCGCCACAGTGACTTGGTCACTTAGGCAACCTGCACACCATTAATTGGTGTTTAGGACACCCTTGCGACCCTCTAGAAGTGATTAGGTCAACGCAATAGCATCAAATTAGTGCAACTAATTTTCCTCAACCATTGCTACTTGGGTGATGGATAAAAGCAGTAACTGAAACAAAAATTGGGTGTAAGTTAATTAAGTTATAAAAATCCAATCCCAGATGCTTAAACCCTTCACATTGAATCCAACTACACAAAGATAAACTCAATTCACTCGATTAAACCCATTAAAACCAAATTGAATCCTTAATCTCTTGATTACGAGTGAGAACCAAATCTAAATAAATCAAGTGAATCAAGCTCAATTAAAACCATTAGGAGGGCATTGGTGATTGTCTGGGCTGAATGGGATGCCCTCATATTGATTTTTAGTGCTCCAACAGATCTAAAAGCTAATGAGCTTTTGATCCACTGAATGCCCTGAAGAATGGAATGAACAATGGTTAAGACATTGAGGGAAGAAGATGAACATGATTATGAGGTGAGGGGGGAGATCAGTGATCCAATGAAAGTGTGAATTGGCCTCACTAATTAGGATTGATCAGAGAGGGTGAATTGAGAGAGATTAAGATCTAAATCTAATCTACTCCTAATCTAACGCAATTAAGTGATGGATTCTAATATAAACTATCTAAACTACTCTAAATCTATCTAGAAAGCATATAAATCTAGCTAGAAAGCAAGTAAATCTACTCTAATTGGAAGAGTGGGATTCCTAGACCATGACCGATGATCAGTGGTGACGAAGTTGAGGAAGAAGGTCTCTAGTGATCAAAAAGCCCACTAGTGGAGCTTCTGGGACGTCCCCTAGTGTTATGTGATCCAACTCAACTTGGACGAAGTGAGGGAGGGAGGGTGGCTACTATCACCAGTCGTGGAGTGAAGAGGGCAGAGGAAACTAGAGAGGGAAGAAAGGATCAACCCAAGAAAGTAGAAGAGGGGTTGATAGCAGTCGCAGGAGCTCAGGTTGCTTCTTATGGTTTGAGAATAGGGTATCAACGGATGGATGGAGAGGATGAGGAGCATGGGAAATTTTGGAAATGAATCCCTACCTTCAAATGAGATCTAGATATCGGCATGAAGGTGCTCGCATTGGCATGATGGTAGAAGATCCATCATTGATCGGGTGGATCAAAGAACAAATGGCTCAGAAGAGCCGTGTTCTTCGTTGAGTAGGAGAATAAGAGGCGAGCCCCAGGTGTTTTGGTGTAATTGCGCACCAAGCCCTTGGGTTGAAACGGTGTAAAGATTGCATAATAACCCATAAATGGGTAAAATAGTAACCAAAAGGTCCTTGAAAGCTCTTAAATAGGTCCCTATCAGGTTTTGATGCATGAAATGTGAAGGAAATGTTATACATGAAGCACCTAAGTGCAAATCATCAATTCCAAGGCCCTAATGAACTCAAATGCCATGTACCTTTTATGGTAAGTTAATTGAACATTTTAGAAGTTAATCCCACAATTAATTTGTACTTTCAAGCTCAAATTATCTTCAATTGGCATTCAGATCATCCATTTACATAATTAAATATAGAATCTCTCAAAATATGACCTAATTATGCATTTTTAATACATTTTTGATGTTTTAGGTCTTTTTCCTTAATTCCCACACTTAACCCATTTATCATGTTAATAAGATAGTGTTTAGCCTAGTTTCTAACTTAACTTGGGCATTATAGCTATGATGAGCCACACCTCATCAGTGGCACCATCTAGACCACCCACCATTGGCCGCAAGCTCCTTCATCCAAGCAGCTAATCTCAACTGTTGGATTTGCATTCAATGGCTAGGATGAGTCCTAGCACCAGCCTTCCCATTCTTAAAGGAGTGGCCTTCGTGAGATATGGGTTGTTGGATGGAAATCCAATGACCGTGAGCGCTAGACACCGCCATCATCTTCATGACCATCCAACAGTGCAGCACATTGGTGGCGCATGCCACTCCCACGCAAGAGGCATGGGTTTGAGACCAACGAACACCTCCAATTCACAGCGCAGGAAATCCACACCAAATTGAGTTGCACGATTGACCATCGACAACTCTAATTCAATGACGTGGACACACGGATGAAGGGCCAATCTAACGCTCAATCACACGTGCCTTCACGCGATCTGAAGCGATGATGAGGTGTGATCGTGGCTGTTTGATTAAGATAAGATGATGGAGGCACGTTCCTCATCACGCTCTCCAGCAACTCAGCATGTATAGAGTGCACGATCAGACTTCTCTATCGTGCGATCAGCAATCAGTGCTCCTCCTCTCGCCATGTGTCACACACACATTAAAGGCATGGATAGTGCATGATTGAGGTCAAATCTGAGCCATCTAACTGCAATCGAATGATTCCCGCGTGTCCATGCTATGTCATACAGTTGAAGGGCCTCACATGGCCATTTTACACCCATGTTTCCACTATATAAAGGGCCATAGACCCTCCCATTCATCTTCATCCCTTCCTTCTCCATTCCTCACCTCTCTAGAGCTCAAGAATCCTCTTGAGTGAGTCCCAAGCCTGGGATGCTCCACTAAAGTTCTAAAAGTAATTTTCCACCTTATCATCCCCCGTTCGTGGAACTTCTGCTAGTCATTGTCTCATCCCCGTTCCAGGAACTGGATCATGCCATGACGATGCCCTACCTCTTTCTATTCTTCTTCCAAGTGTCGTTTATGCAGCTCATCCTCCAAGCAGCCATCGAGGAGGATAACTTATCTTCCTCTATCTCTTTATTGCTTTCTAGTTTAGATTTCAATTTCCCACAATAGTTCTATAGTGAATAGTTTATAATAAACATTTGATCAGATTTATAGAAGTAATTTCTCTCTCTCTCTTTATTTTTCTACAAAATAGGATAGTTTTCTTGCTTAGTAGATTAGCCAACATAGTTAATATTCCTTTGCTTTCCCACTTTGAATTTCTACAAGTAGATTAGTTAGTCTAGAATTATTCATTTTCTATTCTACCTTAGAAAAACATACCAAAAAAAATTATATAGCCACAAAACCCCAAAAATAAATAAAACTAATGCAAATTTCCCTCGTAATCAAACATCGCCTCCCTGTGTTTGACCTGGGACTCACCTGAGTTTCGGTACAATTTCTTGGTCTTCATTTCTTTCTGTGACTGCGTCGACTTGGGTTTCTATTTCCGAAAACCTGAACTATTGTTGCACGAATTTTCCGACGATCAACACTCAATGTACTGGTTAGAATATAGGTTGAGGGTCGATGCTCAACATGCACATGTAAATAGTCAAGATTAGCAAAGATCAAGAGAACCCAACATAGGCTGTTACACAACCCCAACACTTGCAAACCAACAAAATCGAACCCAACAAGATGAGATCAAAGATGAAGATACCTTACTTGTCCAAGATCTTACCTCTTCCAAAGCTAAAGATCGTAGAGTTCCCAAAGATACCAGCTGAGATACCAGAACACTTACACCCTTCATTGTCAAAGATACTTGAACCTTTACCTCGTCACCGCTGCTAATAGAGACGCCGCACAACTCGTTGCTACAAATACAGACGCTGCACACCTCACCACAACTGTCAATAAGGATGCCACACAATGCGCACACCTCGTCATTGACTAAGGAGGAGGAAGGGAGGAAGGGGTAGAGTTGTTGTGGCCTGTGAGATGCCACACACCCGTTGCCACTATAGCCTATGAGGAAGGGGTTGGGGAATTGAGGAGGGGATAGGATCAAGGGATAGGGAGGACTAAGGAGGGGAGGGGATCGAAGCAGGGGTGGAGGTGTGGAGGAGGGATCAAGGGATGGTGTTTAATGGGCAAGATCAATGTTTTAAAATCGATGCGTCATAGTATAGTTGAAATCGCTCGAAAATAAATAGATTTTATTACTCGAAGTTTTAAGTCTGAGGTCGAACACAGGGAGCAAATTAGGGTTTAAAAATCAAGAGCACAACTTTAAAATTGAATATAATATGCAATGAAAATCAGAGTTATAGAGCAAAAATGTAAATGTAAACACTGAATATCAATGTATATAGAGAAAGCACAAAAAATGGACATTTGATTTTGTGAATCAGACGTCTTAAATATGGCTGCTACAGTGCTGTGCTTTTCTTCTCTTTTTTCTCTTCTCTGATCTTTGTCTGTTCATCTCTAGCTGCTTCCTTCTTCTTCTTTCTTTCTTTCCTTCTGTTCTCGGCCTGTTCCTTAGCTTCTTTTCCTTTGCCTTTTTCCTCTTCTTTCTTCTTCTTCTTCTTTCTCTGATGGTGCCTCTTTCTTCTGCCTTCAGTTCCTTCTCCTTCTCTTTTCTTCTTTAGCCCTTCCTCTTCAGTCCATGCCTTGTCCTCCCTTAGCTTCTCTGGCCTCCGCCCTATCTTCCTTGGCTTCTTCTTCTTCTCTTTTCCTATGAGAGCAAAACCTACACCTACCTGCACCCGCGATCTCTCTTCCTCTTTCTCTCTTCGGCTCGCTCTCCCAGAGTCGCTTCTCGGGTAATCAGGTGGAGTACGTGCCTGGGACCAGGCTCACCGGCGTGCGGTGGTGGGCGAGTGCAGGTCGGGTATACAGGTCAAGCCAAGTCTGCAGGGATCGGGTCACGGACGAGGCAGTGAGAGGGTGAGTGGGACCTCACCCTGTGGTCAAGAGGTGATAAGCCTACTTCAGTTTTTCAATTTATTCTGCTGCGCCCGCTCAACAACTTCAGAGGTGGGAGTAAATGTCCCACCTTCCTTCGCGTGCGCCCGCAGTAGGAGGCTTCCTTGATTGCAGTGGCTACCCCAGTCTTCAGTGCTAATTGCTTGGCTGGAGTTGTGCATGAGATGAGTCCACACACCCTAGGACTCGTAGCCTGGAGCGAGGAGACCTGGAGCAAGCTTGCAAGCTGCAGCTTGCATGCTTCAATGGCGGCGGGGACTCCAAACCTGTCAACCACGAAAATGGCCTTGCGGCCTCGTCAGAAAGCTCAAATAGCTTCGTCGAGACACGACGAACGTAGTGTAGGGGTCGACATGGCTTGGGGTGGCCAGAGTGTGCGTGCCTAGGGCACCCTATGTGCGTGAGAGTGGGTATGTTTGGGGGGTGTTCTAGGGGCGTGGCGCGGTGAGTGGAGTGAGGGTTTATGGTCAGTGGAGTATTGCGATGCTTATGGGGTGGTTGGCGAGGTGGATGGAGGTGTGAAGCGGCGGGGACGCCTCGCTGAAGGTCTGGCCAGAGGTGGAGAAGGTGGTTGTGATTGCGTGCGTCGAGGGGCATTTTCAAGAAATAAAGAGGGGGAACAGGAAGAGGAGAGAGAGAGATGTTATCTAGCCTAAACTAAGGACGAAGGAGGCAAGGATGGCTGCGAGCTCGTGTTGCCGTCACCAGAGATGATGTTCTCTATAGGTGAGGCGGCAGCGACAAAAGGGGTAGAGGCAGCGTATGGGCTGGTGCGGCCGACGCGGATGAATGAGAGGAAGGTAACCCAACCACTGGTATTGTGTTTGGGCAACGAGAGAGAGGGGACAGAGCTGTCGGAGCTTGCAGAGAGGTTGTGGCCAGCTAGGAGAGAAGAAAGTAGGGTGGACCGACCCAATTCTAAGCTGAGGAGGTGCGGAATGAACTAGGGTTTATTAAATAGGTCCTAGAGGTTGGGTTTGTGCTTGGAAGCCAAGCTTCCAAGCACGGCAATCTCGCCAGAGTTGAAAGTTCAAAAAGGCCCAAATCTCTCATGCATGAGAGATTTGGTATAAATTAGGGCTCATCAATGGGTTTGGATTGAAGAGGATTACTCAGAGAATCTCCCTTCTAATTTTAGGAGGGATTCTCTGAGCAATCAAGGAGAATCCTCCTTGTGAAGCTTGCCGAAGTAGGATTCCCTCCGCTATAATGGAGGAGGGACCTAATTGCAAATAATGACGAGGAAGCTAGGGGGTTTTTGCAGAGGTTTTCAAAAGATAGGGGTAGAAATGTAATTAGGTTGAACCTGTTTGCAAAGTAGGTCAAGATGAGTTTCCCTTAGGTCCAAATTTTGGTACAAAACTAATTTGGACTTAAGAAATCCAATGGTGATGTTGGATTTTGGGTTTGACCATGTTTGACTGGGTAATTTACATAAAAATCCAATTTAGGATAACTATTTGTCTGAGACCCCAATTTAGGTAAAAATAGGTTCTAAGGGCCAAATTGAAGGTTCTAAACCTAGAGAATATTTTTCCATGATTTTTAGAGGGTTTAGGTGAATTTTATCTTGACCAAAACCTTGTTAAATCAAGTTGGTCTGTTTTAGAATTACAAGAAGTCATTTAGTTCCTAGAATTCACATGAACCCTTTTCTGTTTGAACCAACCCACTTTTTATCTTGTTAAGACCATTTGACCTGTGTTTAGCCGATGAGAAAACCTGTTGTTGTACTGCAATGATAAAATTACAGTTTTACCCTTTGTTTCTTGCTTTTCTCTCAGACTGGTTATTCATGGAATTAGGACCTCCAGTTGGTTATGTAAGAGCTTTTGTTCTCTTTTCTGGGTCAAAATGAGCTAGTTAGGGCTCATGATGGTGTTCCCATCAGATGGCCAGATGGGAAGGGTCTGAACTCTGAATGAATTGAGGGTTGCAAATCAATCTTGCTAATGGGTACCTGTGGACCCAACTTGGCCCAATGGGTTATGACCGAGCACAGTGAGGACTGAGGAGTGGGGAGTGGCAAGTTGGGTCATGGGATTGGCAATGTGAATCTCGGGAAGGATCAACAACGGGTCACATAATGGGTTAGCTAATGGGCACCGGTGGATGCCTTGGCAGGTATCCAAATGGTGACCCAATAAGTGATGAGCCATATTTAATGGGTACCCGACCCATATTTGGCAAATGGGTACTCGACCCAATAGGGTCAAAAATGATGGGTCGAGTCGAGTACCCAAGATTAACGGGTTATTTGAACACCCCAATGTGATGGTGAGGGAATGGGGAGGAGACACATTAGGTGTAGGGGTAAGGGTAGGAGTTTGTTGGAATTGGTTGGGGATATTTTGTGGTGAGGTGAAATTAAGGAGAATGCCAAGAGGGGGTGAATTTATTTTGGAGATGAGGGAGAGAGAGGAAGGGAATTAATGTGGAGCTAAGCAAGGTCTAAAATGTGATTCCATTTTTTTTTTTTTTACATGACTCGTCCTCATACATCTTTACCTGCATTCTGCCTTCCTACATCTTGCATTCCTTATTTAACCCCTCAGTTCCTAAAATTAACAAGACATTTATATTAGTATAATTATTACTTAATAGTCCCTAACTAGATGCATGATCTAATTATGAATGAATGCATGATGTATATATTTACAGTGCTATGCAAGCTAGGTTATAATAGTAAAATAGGCATTTTGTAGCTATTAAATGTGGTCTCATTAGTAGTTACACCCCACAATCAACCATAACTGAGCAATATAATAAGAAAACATAACCACAATTGGTACACCTCGCAATCCATAGTGTAGTAAAATATGAAATATCATGAATCATACATGAAAGCAAAACTAACCATTCAACTTTTCATTATGTCGTCCATCCACAACATTTACAAGAAACCACCATAGTATCCACTATGGATGCATATAACATTCACCAAAAAGAGTACAGTTCATAATGTACATGCTTTTAAACTACCCAAAAGCTATTTATGTACAAGACTATGTCAAGTGGGACACGGCCGCACAAATTACATCATAAACAAAATGGGCCCACAAAAAGAAACAAAAAGGGGTAGGAGGCCAATATGCCAAAAATCTATCCCAAATCACTCCTAGGCACGAATCCAACAAAGCAAATCTCCTACTCCAACTGGCAGGCAGTGTCGATGAAGTTCGTAATCAAAACCTTTAAGGGCTCAATAGGTGGGTCTACCCACATCTCCAAGTGTCACTCCTCTACCATCACCCTCTCCAAATATAAAAGGGTTAGGAAGAAGAGTTGGTCCGCCCAAGCTAAGTATCAACACTACTCATGGGAGTGTCGGAAGCTATTACTCGACGAAATCAGGACCTGAAAATGGGTCACAAAGTAGGAGTGAGCCAAACGGCTCAATAGGGATAGGACTACATGTAACTACTACAACAGAACAGGTAGTGTACATGTTCTACACTACAAGCTAAAATGCTAGATGTATTCCCCTTTTGTCCCATAGTTAACCCATGTTTTATTTGCATAGTGATTTGTTCTCTCACTCATCTTAGGAGTCAAATTCTGGAAAATCATTCCTCTCTAGCAAAGGAGATTGAGATATATACTTCCCTTGGATCCTAGCCTAGTATTTTCACCTTGATCAGGGAATAGGCTAGTAGTGTTGGTGACCTGCGAGAGAGGCCTACTCGTCCTTAACGTACGAGAACGTTGCTAACATTAGTCGGAAGAGTCAGGCCTCTTGGAAGCTACCTAGGTCATGGCCTTGTGACTGTAAAAAGCAAGCTCAATTCGTGTCTAGCAAGGTCCAATCATAGATCATTCTACATCGTTTGTCACAAGGTTGGTTAGAATTGTTGGGCCACACCAATGCTCCCATTAGGAGTGCAGACTCCAGGTATGCCCTCTTAGTCCATCATAGGATGAGATCTCAACCAATCCCCCCTATGGTATCCTAGCATTATCCACACTCATAGGTACCTATGGAGCTTTTGCTATGAGTACCAGATACCTTGGTGTCATCCACACTTGTAGGCACCCACGGAGCTTTCAATACGAGTACCTACACATCAACTCGAATTTAGGTACTTTCAACTACCTCATTTCGATGATAGCCCATGGCTCATCACTGCACCTAGGAACCATTCGACTTCCAAGGTTGACCTCAAGTAGCCTCTAGCCACCATAGTTTCTCGAGTCTACAACCTGAATAGTGAAACCCTGGTTCATGAGGTTAGGGTACTTAGCCTTAGGAGCTCACCTAGTTGTCTTTTAGTCCTCTTCATTTCATATTAGGAATGAACCCCTAAGGACCTTCAGTATCACTTGGGGCCTTCAAACCGTAGGATCTAGGCTTTTCTTCTTTAGACTCGTAACAAAGTTGTCGAAAGCATTGTGAAAGGTTTAATCCATTACTTAGCCATTTCATGTCGCTTTTGATCCATTTAGAAAGCTTCAAGCTCATATAGGGGTACTTTACTCCCATCTAGGATTTTTATACAATTTGACCATTTCATTCTCCATTAAAGTGTCCACTAAATCCCTAATTAGGTTTTAGGTTAGTTTCGGTCACCCCTAAGGGTTTATAATGTCAGGATCAAACTAGTTACCTAACGTTAGGAGGCCTTCTAGTAACCACATAATGTTAGGTAACATTGACTTAACATTAGGTTAGGTTGCAAAACTTAACCAAATTGCATAACCCAAATTTCATGACCCTAAACCCTAATTTAACATGTCCAATTCCCATGAAAATTTAACCAAAAGTTATCATTCATATAGGGAACACATATTGAGCATGAAAAATCCCCTATGAAAACCTAGGGCAAAACTTAACTAGAAAAATCTCACGTATACCCCTTACACCCTCCACAACATGAAATACATGACATGAAAGAGAGATCCCCACTCCCATTAACACATACGGCCATTAAGGAACATTAAAGAGGGGAAAGGAGGTCCCTACCTTGCTTCTTGAGTCACCTTTCTCCTTCCTAGGACAAGACGCGGTGTGAGCTCCTCTTCTTCTTCCTCTTCTTCTCCATAATAGCCGCAACAGCAGTAGCTATAGCAGCAGTAACAATGGCAGTGCTAGTGCCAATGGTGGTCGACGAGGAGGAGGACGGCTGGTGGTGGAGGGAGAAGTGGAGGAGGGGAGAAGTGTTGGTGGTCAAGGGAAAGGTTTTGTCCAAATGAGAGAAAGTGTGGGTTCTCTTCTAATGTAAGCATTTACCCCTTAAAATGGGGTGCAAAATTATCAATAGGCTCCCTCCACCCAAAATAATTTCTTTAGGATTGACCCATCAACTAAAATCTCTCCCAAAAAGCCCCTTAACTAGGATTGAATGAAGGTTTATAAAGAAAACCTAGCCCTTCAAGTAAAATCAATAGAGTTCTCCATGTGAGTTAATCCATGTTACAACCCAACCCAGACTCGAAGGGAAACCAAACTGAACCGTGTCTTATTACCCAAAATCTAGTCATCCATTAAGAAATAAACTTAAAGCTTAACAACATTCCACATATGCATCATAATAGAAAGAGAGCACAACTAAAAGAGCAGGAACAAATCTACTAACAATGCAAGGAAAATGGTTCACAACATAGCCATCACATCAAACCATCAAAAATACAAGGTGGAAAGGAAAACTAGCTCAGTTCTAAGATGAAAGACATACTATAGCAAAAGAACAGTAAACTAGTACTCCGACAATGTGTGGATAGGCCCTGCACTATCACCCTCAACAGTCGATGGAGCTGGCCACTCTCTCCCCTGACCTAAGTACACAAATCATGGTAAACGCCAGCAAAGCTGAGTAGAGTGACAAAAGGAAAGAAGCGTACAACAACAACAACAAAAGTGCAAGTGGTAAGGTAGTGATCGTGAAACAGGAAGGGTGGTGGTATGTTCATGCATTAACCATTTTAGAATAACATCATGTTGGTCCCATGTTTCCTTATTGGTTTTTTTAATTACTCATTTGTTTTGTTCTTGTCTTTTCGACATATCCCACTAAGTATGGTTACCCTTGTTAATTCACATGTTTCCTATTAAGATGATCTTGTTACAATATTTCCCAGGTTTCAAGGGGACCATAGGATGCTCTCTTGGCCGAGAGAACTCCCCATGCGCACCCTGCTACCTAGTCTATCGCCCCATGGTCATGGCCGCAATATATGGTGACTATGACGTGCTTGATAAGCACACAAGGAACTACCCCCTGCTAGCACGCGGTTAGTCATTTCCACTAATGGGTATGCACAGAAAATAGGGCAAGAACCACACCACCTCCACAACGCTGCGTACCCTCACCCAACTATCCCAGCTAACCCCTCGTGGGCCCAACAAGAGTCTACGTAGAAATTGTTCCTCTGCCAGGTCCCTACCCAGGAAGGTGATTGCACAGCAATCATAAGACTTAATTAACCTAAATTGTGTTAGAATCTAGTTTAACTTGTGAATTGTGAATTCATAAATTATATATCATGCATTGCATTTCTTTTTTTAGCTGCATATGTTATAATACCATTCTTCCATGTTAATTAGGGTTTATTCTTATTTATAGGTCATGAGCAGTTTAAAAGCTATTCTAAATGGAATAAAGCTGGATAGGAGAAATGGCTGTAGCAAAGTTGGAGCTGGATTATGTGAATAAAGAACAAAGACACCAGCCGAAGAAAGAAAGAAAGAACAAAGGACTATCTGTCTAAAACAAGAGTAGGAGAAAAGAATAAGAAGAAATAGGATAACCCTATTCTCAAAACTCTAAGATAACCCTTTTCCAGTACTTATCCCTAAACAAGCTCAGAATCAGGATATCTGAACTCAAAGCCAAAATCATAGATAAAATTATCCATGTACCTATCCACCATATCCCTAGTACTGTCCTACTATCCATAACCCTAATCTACCTATCCTATACCCAATCCCCAACTTCGATATCTATTTAGGTCCATGCCATACCTAATTGACTCAGTCTGAATCAATTGGGCTAGTCACCAGTCAATTGGGTCCATGGGACCTGATTGGACTAACCCTAAGTTGATTGGACTCAATTGAGTCTAATCATGCCTAACATAAACCCATTAGACCTAGCCACATCCAATTAGGCACAGTACAACCTAATTGGCTGTAACCAAATCTGATTAGGTTGAATTGGAGCCTAATTACGTTAACTTTGTAGGTTCTGACGGAGGGAGTGAGATCGAGCATGATAAACAAATAATACAAAACTATAATACAAACAATCACAAATATGCAATCGCATAAAGACACAGAGGATTTTAGGTGGAAACCCAAACCTGTGCAAAAACCACCACCTAAGCCTCTCGACTTAGAATTTCCCAATTGACCTAATCGATCAAATCCACTAATCGAACTACTTAACAAAGGGTAGTTCAACCTCAATACAACGATGCTACTTACACAAGGGTAGCGTACCTCAAACTGACACTACTTACACGAGGGTAGTGTACCGCAAAACCCTCCTCTTCACGAGGAGTATTTTGTCTCTCGAGGGAGATGGGAATTAGCAAAGAGAATATGAAAATAAAGACAACTTACAACAATCCTATAGAGCCACAAAGTATAAATGTTAAACTTAGCTTCTATAGGCAAGAGATACTTTCCTTTGATGGAAGTGCATCGGCTAGCAACGCGGTGCGCGTAAACCATGCAAGGCATGACGACGCTCTCGTAAGCGAAGGCGGGAGAGCAGGTGCACAGCTATGATGATGCTCTCAAATGTGTAGGATGATCTTAGAGAGCAACAATACTTCTCTAAATGATTTCTCTCTTCTCTTTGACACAATATGAGTGGAAGTAGTATATAAAAGTGTATTTAACAAAGGAAGGGTCCTTCTCTATTTATAGATGGCTTAGGAACTCTTAGGAAGTCTTTGGAAGGTCCATGTAGTCATTGGAGACAAATCCAAGGCATATTAGGCCGAAATTAGGGTCATAATGATTCTGACAGGGTTATCAGACGTATGGATTTAAGGTTAGACGTCTGGCTCTTTGTCTAATCTAAAAGTCGGTCGTCTAATCTAGAAGGGTTGATCATCTGGACGGTGTTGGATCAAGACAAACATCTAAGAAGTCATTTTAAGACATTTGGGAAATTAATCAGACGTCTAAATCTAAGATGGGTTAGTTTCTACTTTGACAAAATAGAAATAAGGATCTATATCTAGTTACTCAAACGACAGGTCGAACGTCTGACAAGATGTCTGGACGTCTAGAAAGACAATTCTCTGTGGGAATTGATTTCTAGAGGCTCTAACAGTTATAAGGTCTGATAAATCTTGATTTCGATCAGATGTAGCCTAACGTCTATTTATCAGATGTCTAGGAGTCTCTATAGACATCTGAAAGTATTATTAATGTGATTAACAGTTAATCTTCAAAGTATTCTCTGATAGACCATTGGTCCTCTAATTGGACGTCTGGCAAGGTCATCAGACATCTTGCAAGACGTCAAGGTGATGGGATGGTCGTCTGATAGTAGAAAACACACGATTTATAAATCAGGGTTTTTATCGTTGTATGCGTGAATCTGATTGCTTTTGAAATTTGTAAAAATTGAATACTTAGCAAGTATTCGAGTCGCCCCAAGGGAGGCAAAAATGTGAATTCAAAAGTCTCTTGCTCGAAAAATTAAACTCAACTTTCTTTTTGCAATTTTGAATATAAAATTTTTTTTGGGGGGTTTTGAAATAATGGGCAACAAAATGAAGAAACACAAAAGGAGACTACGCCTAATCGCTAGAGCTTAAGTGACAAGAAGAACCTCTCTCTAAGCTCACCCTAGGTACATGAAGACTTAGGATAATTAGAGAGACTGTGAGTACACTAAACTAAAACAAAAGTAAGTAAATAAGTGCAACAAATATTGGAAAGGTGATAGGAACACCATCATAGGCCCTAACTTGCCACTTTTAGTTAGGTATGATTGATAAAAGCTCCTACATAATCATCTGAGAGTCGTAACTCCACATTGTTCTGATTTGAGAATAGAGCAGGAAATCAGGGTTAATTCTATAATTTTAATAGCACATCATGAACACAAATTAACCATGGGGTTACTCAGGGGTTAAATGAAGGCTAAATGAGCTCTAAAGTCTAAAAGTAGGTCAACGCTGGTAGAAATAGGGTTTCGCACATTTCGAGAACCGTAATAGCACCCAAAATCCTAATTTCAGATCCACTTGAATTGAAGAGGTTTTAGTCAAGATAAAATTTATATAAACCCCCTAAAATTCATATAAAAATATTTCAAAAGATTTGGTACCTTTGGTTTGACCATCTAAACCTATTTTGACGTAGAACAGTTTCTGACGGAATTTTACCCTAATTTAGGATTCTATGCAAATTGCCCAGTCAAATGTGGTGAAAACTCAAATCCAACTTCACCATTAGATTCCTTAGGACCAAATTAGGTTGGTACCAAAATTTGGGCCCAATCAGAGTCCATCTTGACATAGTTTGCAATTTAGCCCTTTAAAAGTCTATTTCTTACATTTAGCACCTCAGGTTTCAAATTTATTACAGATGGGTCCCTAACTTTTCAACATTTTATTCATTTCAGTCCCTAACGCCATTGGTGTGAACTCGAGCTCAGCAACGAGATTCGAGGGAGATTTTCTCCCTCAAATCAAGGCTAAACTTCTCCAAAATTTAAAAGAATGGTCGCAAGGATCTTCTCTACAAATTGGACTAGGTTTTGAGATCAATTTAGGCTGGATTCACCGTCAGCGAACCCTAGAATATCAAGCTTGAAACCTACTTGAGGGTTGCCTATTCTGGTTGCTTTTATGCCTCTAAGAGACTTATAAAGGACCCCCTCGACCAAGCCATTCTCCTTAGCTTAGAATAAGGCCAAAACAACTTCTTGTTCTCTTTTAGGCCAACGATTCTTCGAGCTCTGGTGAACCTCTCCGCCCCTCTTGTCAAGCTGATCAATGGTCAAATTGACCAACTCAGCATCTTCACCTCTTCGTCGCAACCGTGTCCAGCCAAAGATCAAGCGTTCATGCCTTCTCCTACCTTGTTGATCCTTCGCCATCATCTTCACCTTCTCCGGCACTGGCCCATAATAGCTAGTTGTCCTCACTCTTTTTATCTCTCACCCTAAGTCACTTCTCTCTCTTCCTCTCACTCCCCTGATCCTCTCTAACTCAGATTTTAGGTCCACACACTGTACTGCCCTCACACCTACAGTCTTCCCTACAGCCGGTGGAACTCTGTCAAGTTCGCACGACCTCCACACTGCTCCAAACACCACACGACCACCTCCACAAGCTCCACCTCACCTTCCTCTTCAAAAGCCCTAAGTTTATTTGGGGTTTCACGCTCTCCACTTCCCCATCAAACAAACCCACCCTCCGCCCTCATTTTCATCACCAATAGCTCTCCACTAAGCACACCATGCCCTAAGACCACCACCGTTGCACTCACCTTTGTATGGCGAACCTTCTAAGCACATCTAATAGGGTTGTAAGGTCATTTTCATGTCTTATGCACTTTTAGAGCTCCGCCACCACCACCGTCTTCTCCGACTCCATTTGTTCATCTCCGGCCTCCAACCAACCTACTGCAGCATGGAATCAAAGCAACTCCAGGTGTCGAAGCTACCTAGGTCCTCAAACAAGCAAAGGAGCCAGCCACAACCTCAATTCGACAAGGGATTTAGCTGCAGTTCACAATCTACAACTGCGAAGAACAAGAGTGGGATTAGTCCCACATCGTGTGGGAAGGCACTGAGAATAGCATATAAGAGGAATTTGTATCCTCTACTTATTGCCTCCGAACGCACGGGGGTGAGGTCCCTGGCAACGATGCCAAAATGTTGAAGCGCGAAAATTGTCTTATAGAAATACACATTGTAGTATAAGGCAAAAATCGCAACACTTAAATTTATAAAACTCGAAATCTAGAAATTGAATCTGAGGTCGTTCATAGAACATGTACGAGAACATGTGAGAGGTCGAAATCGTGTCGTAGTTTGGGAGATTCTCGAGAACACGTGCGAGAACTCCATAAACAATGAATCTATGGGTGTGTTCAACCAAACGACCACTCGTGCATTGACAACATGCAAGGGGCACACGAGACTCAAGGCCTATCCGCATCCGTCGATCTGGAATTAGTGGCCAGTCGCCTTGATAAGGTCTCAATCATCGAGAAAAAGGTGGATGAATTGACTCGACATCTGCAGAGAACCACCGCCGCACAACAGAACACGTGTGTGCAACCGCCCTCAAGTAGGGAGGCCGTGCAAAACATTTACCACCACTCTCACCAGGGGATGGATTCGTATCCACCCCTATCTGATCCTGGTTTCAGAGGAAACTCCGGACCTGCCTACTCTAGTTGGGGGAACTCTGAATCCTCGCATTCTGACTTCTTTGGAGTTCCTCAGACCTATGAAGATCTCCACACCATCCAGAATGATCCATTCTCTAATACCTATAACCCTGGATGGCATAATCATCCCAACTTTATGTGGTCGGGAAATAATCAGAACACAAGACCTCAATTCCAACCCCGAACACAGGCTCTACATCCATATCAGCACAATCAGCCTAGGCCTAATCCGAATTACTAATTTGGGACTAGCAAGGAAGATCAAATGAGTATGATTCTGCAAGCCCTGGATGACATCCAGAAGACTAACACGGCTATGCAGAAACAGCATAAAGACAAGATCACAGAGGTTTGAAATCAGCTCGTACAAATGGCGTAGACTTGCTAGCCTGTTGCACTTCCTTCCCAACCTCTACCAAATCCAAACAACAAGTCAACCCAAAAACATTTGGTGAATCAAATCCAGGGTCAATCTTGCTACACTCAACCAAGCCCATCAACTCATACCTGTGTGTTTGGAGCATCCACCTCAGCTGATCTGAATCAAGCCTCCATGACTTATCCTGCTGTTCAACAATAGGGTCCAATTCTCTCTCCTTCGCCTCCGCATCATAACTATGCTATGATCAATGTTGTGGGGATGAGAAAATATCACAAAACTAGGCCTTGAGGCCCATCTCCCAAATCTCACCCAACCCATGATCAACGCAACAAGGTCGAGGACAAAACCAAGAGGTGGAAATAGAAACCCGTCCCCCAAGATAGCCAATCCATTCTCCTATCCCAAATCTTATCCTACCTCCACACTAGAGGACTATTAGAATCTGACATAACGGGACCATTGAGAAACGCACAAGTCACTATCCTATTACTAGATATCCTCACTCTCAACTCCACCTCGCCTAACTTATCCAAAAAGGAGGTGGAGGAACCATCACAAGGGAAGGTAATACTATCTGAAAATGTGAGTATGATAATCCAAAATAGTCTACCTCCTAAGAAATTTGATCCAGGCACCCCATTGATCCCCTGCAAGATCGATGCTACAATTTCAAGCGGACTGTACTAGATCTTGGCACTTCAATTGACCTAATCCCGACCGCCCTAGTTGAGAAACTATGGATAGGACAGATAAAACCCACTGATGTTACTCTGCAATTAGCTGACTGAACCGTAATCACCTCAATTGGGCTAGTAGAGGATGTGGTAATTACAGTCAAGGATTTCAGCTACCTAACTGATTTCCTACATCTTGACATGGATGCGCCACAACAAATACTTAGCCTTTTGAAGCTTAGTAAGGCCCTTATGAGGCTTAGTGAGGCCCTTTTGCCTTACTCTTGTGAGAGCCTTGCACTCCTCTACTACTGCTTTGCCTTAGCCGTTTGCTGAGGCTCTGAGGATAAGGCATCCAAGCCTTGGTTCTGTCGTCTGACCTTGGTGCTTGATTGATTCTAATATTGACGGGGATAATTGATTGAGGATACTGTTCATATATTTGAGTTGCTGGTAGAGCTTAACATTAGGGTTAAATTGGTGGTTCAAACCACCATTTTAACCCCATCTTTTTGCACTCTAATTCCTAAGTTATTGCAATATTATTTTGATTTATACTAAGCAATGTTTTGATTATATTTGCATATCTTTCTTGACAATTGTGATTAGTGATTGAATTTCCAATTTGCTCCCTACGAATGACCTCGGACTCAATTTCCTAATTTCAAGTTTTATAAATTTAAGTGTTGTTGCAATTTTTGTCCTATACTACGATGTGTATTTCTAAAAGATAATTTTCGCACTTCAACAAAAGGCAACTTATATTGAGAAGAAAATATTTTACAGAAATGATTGTAGTGGAATGCTTCTACTACAAAAGTAAAAATACAAAAGAAAGAGAACAAAATCCTCCTAGTAATGATGATCAAGAGCAAGGAATCCTTGCTCCACACTCAGCTGCTCCTGGGCTTAGAAAGGATCCTCCAACTCCTTGATGTACTCCTCCAAGTAGATGAAGACTCTCCTCCAAGAAAGCCTTGGTGGGTGTGCCTTGTCTCCTCCTTAGGGTAGATGTCTACCACCCTTAGATCCTCCTTTGCTTGGTTGTCCCCTCGAAGTGCTCTCCTTAGCTTGGGCACAAGAAAGAAGAGAAGAGGAAGTCAACAAGGAGGTCGGTGTGCCTCCTTAATCTTCCTTTCTTCTTCTCTCGTGGCCGAGTATGTAGGTAGGAATATGGATGGGTATGCTAGGAAAATAATGTAGCCAAGGTTAAGGTTTTAGTGGTGGTTAGATGGGGTATTAATAGGAGAGGTGAAGGGGGGTTGGCGTGGATGTTGTGGACGGCTAGAATGGGCTTTAAGAGGTGGTTAGGTGATCCTATGATGGAGGGTGTTTGGTGCCAACCTAAAGGGTTCTTAGGTGGTAGTTATGGATGGAAGGAGTGGCGTGATGGAAACACCATCATTTTTCATAACTAACTTAATTTAGTTGGAAACAAGAGATAAATGCTCATAAATGATCACCTAAGAACCACAATTCCACTCTAATCTGATTTGAGAAGAAGACATGAAAATAGGGTTAATTCTACTATTTTAACATCACATCACAAATGCAGATTAACCATGGGGTTACTCAGGGGTTAATTAAAGGTCAAATCAGCATAAAAGAGCAAGAAGCGGTCCCACACTAACAGAATCAGGGTTTCACGCATTTCAAGGATGAAAATAGGATTGAAAATTCTAATTATCAACCCCACTTAAATTAGAAAGGTTTTAGTCAAGATAAAATTAATTTAAACCTCTTAAAATTCATAAAAAAATATTTTAAGAGATTTGGTGCCTTTGGTTTAACCATCTGAACCCATGTTGACCTAGAATAGAGTTTCAAGATGGGAATTTGCCTTGCTTTAAACTTTTATGAAATTTACTCAATCAAATGTGGTCAAAACTCAAATCCAAGTTCACCATTAGATTGCGTGGGTCCAAATTAGGTTAACACAAAAAATTGGGCCCAATCAAAGTCTATCTTGACCTAGTTTGTATTTTAGTTCTTAGAAACTCTATTTCTTACACTTAGCCACCCAAGTTTCGAGTTTCTTGCAAATAAGCCCCTAAATTTGTCATCATTCTTGCAAAGAGGTCCCTATTGCAATTGGAGGTGTGAACAACATCTTCAGCTAAACCCACGAACTTTAATCTCGAATTTCTCTTTGATTTCTTGATCAAATCCCTCCAAACTTGGAGGGATTGCTCAGAAAAAGAATCCCTTCCAATTGAACCAAATCTCAGGTCTTGATATGAATCCAAGAGCTCAGGCAAGCTCGAGGAAATCAAGGGTATTTTTCTCCAAATCCGCAACTCAATCAACTGAGTTTCTTCATTTAGAGCTTAAATTTGAGCTCTATATAAATGCCCCATCATCCTAGTGTGTTCCCCAGTGAAGAATAGACCAGAATCCCTCTTCCTCCTCCTCCTCTAGTCATCACCTTCTTTAGCTATGACGAGCTCCACCTCCTTCATCGAGTTGGCCAACAGGCAAATTGACTGGCTCACCGTCCTCCTCTCTTCTTCATGATAGCGACCAACCAAAGTCTGGCTACTCCAAGCTTCTCCTTCCTCGTCGTCACCTCACTGTAGTTCGTCACCTTCACATCCAGCCAATCAACATTGGATGCCTCCGCCCTCTTCTCTCTACCTAAGTTCCTCTAAAATCATCCCCTCCCTCTATAGATCACTTCTACCCCTTTCGAACTTAGGATTGACCATCGCGTCACCCTCTCGCCCACCATCTTGTCCACGGCTGGCACAAGCTCCAGCAAGCTCGCACTGATGCCACAGGCCACCAATCTCTGCCCTACCACCTCCATGAGCTCCCCTCATCTCCACCTTCAAAAGCCCCCATCTAATTTCGCGAAATCTCCACCCAATCTCTCCACCGAACAACCCACCACAGTACCTGTTAACACACGCTTGACTGATCGGGTTTTTGAGTGAGTAAGTCAGTCGTGTTGTAGTATAGTTGATCAAGCATTGAAAACAAATAAGAATTTTATTACTTGAAAACCTAAGTATCCGAGGTCGAAACAGGGAATAAATGGAATTTATTCACTAATCTTTATCAATGTAATTTGAACACTGAAATCTACTAAAAATCTAATTCGGATTATAATGCAGAAGTTTATGAATTAAAATGTAGCGAAAATAAACAGATTGAATTAGATGTAAAAGTATTTGATTCTTCTTTGATCTTCTCTTCTCTTTCTCTTCTTCTCTGCCTTAGCTCTCTTCTTCCTTCTCTTTTCTTCTTAGCTTTTCTCTTGCCTTAGCCTTGCCTTCTCTGCCTTTCTTCTTCTTCTTCTGTTCTTTAGCCTTCTTCTTTCTACTTTCTTTCTTCTTGGCTTCTCTTCTTTGCTGCCTTCTCCTTCCTTTAGCTTTGCCTTGAGCTTTCTCGGCCCTTGAATTCTTCCTTAGCTTCTTTGCTACAGTGCCTTCTCTTTCCCTTGTCTTCTGCCTTCAGCTTTGCCTTTGCCTTGTGCTTTCCTTCTTTTTCCTTCCTGCTTGGCTGCACCTTTTCCTTCCTTCTTCCTTTTGCTCTTTGCTTTGACTTGCTTTTGCCTTACCTTTCTTCTTCTGCCTTGCCTCTTCCTTCCTTCTTCTTCCTTAGCTTCTCTGCGGTAACATCTTCCTTCCTCTTCCTTTTGCCTTAGCTTCTCTTCTTTTCCTTCTTCTCTTCCCTAGCCTTCTTTGCCCTTGGCTTCTTCCTTCTTTCCCTACACACCGAAGAGCAAAACCTGCCCCTACTCTTCCCCGCATACACTCTCTCTCTATTTCTCTCTTAGGTTCGCTCTCCCAGAGCCAGCTGAGTAATCGGGTCGGGTTACGCACACCCCAGTCCAGTCACACCGGCGTGGGTGGTGCGCGAGGAGTGAGAGGTTAATCGGGTCGGTCAGCCAGGTTCGCGGGGGCGTGGGTCGCGGACAAGGCGGTGAGCGTGGGCGAGGGGACCTCACCCCGTGTACGTGAGGCGATCAGCTTAAAACACAAATTCAATATAAACAACTTACCGCGCGCCTGAGTTTCCGAGGTGGGACTAAAAGTCCCACCTGCTTCGCTCGCGCACCTCCAGGATGACTTCTTCAATTGCCGCGGTTGTGCTCTCTCTCAAAGCCAATTGCCTAGTTGAGTGCACATGCAAGTCCAACCCGCACCTCCTGGACCTGGAGACCTGGAGCGCTTCGACCTAGATTGAAGCTTGCGAGCGCCTTGCTCGTGCGTCAATGGCGAAAAGGGGGCATGACCTAAAACTCACGAATACGGCCTTGCGGCCCCATTAGAGCACATGGGAAGCTTTGCCATGTCATGGTGAAGGTGAGGTGATGGGTGGCAGGCCGTCGGGTGGCCTAGGCATGCGTGCCTAGGTCGCTCTGTGGTCGTGTTAATGGGTGTGTTCGGTGGGCGAGTGTGGAGGTGATGGCGGTCAATGGAAGGGCGTAAGATGATCATTAGGTGATGGCGGAAGTTTTGAGGTGTCTGGAGAGGCGTGTGGAGGGATGGAGCGACAGTTGCTCCTCACCGGTGGTTGGCTGGAGGTGGAGAAGATGGAGGTGGTCTACGGCGTCGAGGGTTTGAAAGTGAAAATAAAGAGAGGGGAAATGAAGAGGGGATAGAGGGGAAGCATTTTAACCTAACTAGGTAGACGAACGGGGATAGAAGGGTGGCTGGCTGTACTTGCCACCACCGAATAAGAAACGTCCAAAGGAGGGAGAACGGCGACAACGAAGGGCTTGAGGCACGCACGTGGGTATGGCGCGACGCGAAGGAAGGTGGTGAACACGTCTCTGCCACTGGTATTGTGGCAGAGCGATGAAAAGGAGGAGGGGTTGTCGGAGCCTGCTGGACACCTGGCTGGAGGAGAAGGGACGAATTAGAGGTGGTTCTCCGGCCAAGCCAAGCTGAAAATGTGCGGCTGGAGATGAGGGTCTCTTTATAGGTGCTGGCAGGGGCTCTTGTGCTTGGAAGACAAGCTTCCAAGTGCAAGAGTCCTCGTCGGAGAAGGACACAGTGGGAGACCCAAATCTCTCGAGCGTTCGCACGAGAGATTTGGTGCAAATCAAATCTTGAAATTGTGTTTAAATGGAAGGGAATTCCTCATAGAATCTCCCTTCCAAATCTAAGAGATCTCTGAGGAATCAGGGCGCAATCCTCCTTGGATCCTCGCCGGAGTAGGATTCCTCCACTTTAATGGTGGAGGGACCTAATTGCAAGAGTGGCGAGGAAGATAGGGGGGTCTACGCAATAGTTTTCAAAAGCTAGGGGTCAAAATGTAATTGGGTGGACTATTTTGCAAAGTAGGTCAAGGTGACCTCTCCTTAGGTCCAAATTTTGGTACAAACATAATTTGGACCTAAGGAATCTAATGGTGAAGTTGGATTTTAGGTTTGACCACATTTGACTGGATATTTTACACAAAAACCTAAATTAGGTCAAATATCTAGTTAGGACCCCTATTTAGGTCAAAATAGGTTCCAAAGGCCAATTTGAAGGTTCTAAACCCTAGGGGATATTTTTTCATGAACTTTAGAGGGTTTAATTGATTTTTATCCTAACCATAACCTTGTTTAATTAAGCAAGTCTATTTTAGGGTTACTAAATGTCATTTAATTCTTATATTGCACATGAACCCATTTCTGACTGAACCAACTCACTTTTTATCCTCTTCAGACCATTTGACCTATGTTTAGCCTCTAAGAAATACCATTGATGTACTGCAATGGTAAATTTACAGTTTTACCCTTTATTTCATATTTTCTTCTCAGAGCAGTTCTTCCTTGAATTAGGCCCTTCTCTAGGTTATGTAGGAGTTTTTATTCTCTTTCTTAGGTCAAAATGAGCTAGTTATGGCTCATGATGAGGTTCTCATCAGTACCTCCTTCTCGGACTCCGCCACACACATGCTCTCACCAAATCACGACCACCACTCCACTCACCGTGATCCGACAAAGCTTCTAAGCGAGTTTTATGGGGCCGCAAGCCATATTCTTGTCATAGGTACATCACCGAAGCTCCACCGTCGCTGTTGTCTTCCTCAAAGCTGTTCACCCTTCTCCAGTTACCAGCAGCATTGCTACCACCCTCACTCGACACGGCCTCCCATCAGGAAGGCAACAGGGTCCTCAATTGAACGAGAACGAGGTAGCTAAAGCCGTAATCAATGAAGACACCTGTTGCAGCCTCACGCGAGAAGAGTGGGACATTTAGTCCCACCTCGTATGCTCCAGGTTCAGAATAGTGTATAAAACTCACTTGCTCGGAGGGTGTATTGCCTTAGCACGCATGCCAGTGCAGTCCCCGCTCACGCACGTGCCTTGCACGCTCTCACCTGTGATACATGCCTGCAGATCTGAACTCTAACCTGATTACCCAGTACTATTTCAATTGATTAGCCATAACCGAGTCTGGAAGAGAGAGAAGGGAAGAAATTTAAGTAAGGGGGAGGTCTTGCTCCTCGAGATTCGTGCCCCCACCCTCTCCTAAAACTTAATCGATTCGATGGTGTGTTTCTTGAGCTGTTGAGGCCTTGTGCATGACTTTAGTTCTTATCACTATGGATTTATTAGCTGACGTGGATATTTCTGATTAGTGGTTGAGGGTTAATGTTGAAGAATTTGATTAGGATTAAGTGATTGATTCTAGGGTTAAATTGGTAATTTCAACCATCATTTTTAGCTCTTTCTTTTTACATTTTTATCCTTGACATTTGAGGTACATTATTGCTTCATTATTGAATATCATTTTGCTTGATTGATTCACTTGCATTACTTTTTACTAAATATTTGATTAGTGACTTGATTTGTTATTTGCTTCCTGCAAATGACCTCAGACTCACATTGACTTATTTTTCGAGTATTATAATTTAAATGTCGCATTGATTTTCATCGCTATACTGCAACGCAATCTTTTACAATGATTTTCGATGCAACATGGCATCAAGGTGGTGGTTAAGGCCATAGTTGGCATCAAAATGAAGACCTTTTAGAAGGGCTCTTGTTGGCGCCAACTTTGGAGGGTTGAGATGGGTTTTATGGATGATGGATGCTGGAGATTGATGAGATTTTGGAGGGAGGAATTGGCACCACATGTGGGTGGTTATTGATAACAAGAATTTCACTTTTACTAAAATAATAATAAGAATATGTCATTGTTGTATTTTATGTGGTGGAAATCTTGTATCAAGAAAAATTAATTTAAATCTAACCAAAGTGGATTAGGTCGTTTCCATGGGGAGGAACAGGCCAAATTAACTCGCCAATTTATCAAAATGTGATGGTCAGATATTTGCTGATGGGAACACCATTATGAGCCCTAACTAGCTCATTTTGACCTAGAAAAGAGAATAAAAGCTTCTACATAACCAACTGGAGGTCCTAACTCAAGGAAAAACCCTTTTGAAAGAAAAGCAAGAAACAAAGGGTAAAACTGTAATTTTACCATTGCAGTGCAACAATGGGATTTCTCAGGGGCTAAACACAGGTCAAATGGCCTTAACAGGATAAAAATTGTGTTGGTTCAAACAGAGAAAGGTTCATGTAAAATCTGGGAATTAAATGACTTCTTGTAACCCTAAAATAGTCCTACTTAATTTAACAAGGTTCTGGTCAGGATAAAATTCACCTAAACCCTCAAAAATTCGTGAAAAAATATCCTCTAGGGTTTAGAACCTTCAATTTGGCCTTTAGAACCTATTTTGACCTAAATAGGGGTCCTAGTCAAATGTTTGACCTAAATTGAGTTTTTCTGTAAATTACCTAGTCAAACGTGGTCAAACCTAAAATCCAACTTCACCATTGAATTCCTTATATCAAAATTAGGTTTGAACCAAAATTTGGACCTAAGGGGAGTTCACCTTGACCTACTTTGCAAACTAGTCCAGCCTAATGACATTTAGACCCCTAACTTTTGAAAACTCTTGCAGATACCCCCTAGCTTCCTCGTTGTTATTTGCAATTAGGTCCCTCCACCATTACAGCGAAGGAAATCCTACTCCGGTGAGGATTCAAAGGAAACAACTCCCTGATTCCTCAGAGAATCCCTCTCAAATTTGAAAGGGAGATTCTCTGAGAAATCCCCATTCATGTGAACCCAATTTGGAGCTCCAATTCCTACCCAATCTCTCATGCGAACATATGAGAGATTTGAGTCTTTTTGACCTTCCAACTCTGGTGAGGTTGCCGTGCTTGGAATCTTGGCTTCCAAGCACAAGGCCCTCTACCAGAGGCTATAAAAAGGTCCCCAGATCCTTCCGCTCCTCTTTTGCTTGATTTGGCCTGAGAAAACCCCCAATTTTCCTCTCTTCCCCTCCTGCCAAACTCCCAGCAAGCTCCAGCGACTCCTATCTCCTCCTCTCATCACTCTGCCACAATACCAGTGGCAGAGTTGCCTTTGCCTCTTTCGTCCGCATCGCGCCGCACCAGTGCACGTGCCTACCTCTTTCTCATCGTCGTCGTCCTCCTCTCACTGGGCCTTCGTCTCCAGCGACAACACATACGAGCCGTCTGCCTCCTCCACTTCCCCCTTCATCTATTCCCCCTCAGATAATCCTCTATCTCTGCTCCTCTCTTTTCTCGCATTTATTTCCTAAAATATTCCTCAACGCTCACACACCACCACCTTTTTCTCCACCTCCGGAAGACCACCGGTGACGTGTATTTGCCACTCCACGCATCCACACACCTCGCCAGCCACCTCACAAGCTCCGCCATCCCCTCTTTCCATTCACCGCCACACGCTCCCAACACGTCCCCCGAACACACCCATCTTCACAGCCATAGGGTGACCTAGGCATGCACGCATAGGCCGCCTCGCACCACGCCAACCACCGTGACACCTTCGCCGTGCCAAGGCGAAGCTTTCTGTGTGTTTTGACAAGGTTGTGAGGCCATTTTTCTTATGGACAGGGTACAGGTCTCGACCGCCATTGAAGCAAACTCGAAGAAGCTCGCAAGCTTCATCTATGACCCCAGGCTCCAGGCTTCAGGTTCCCAGACACGCGGACTTCCTTCGTGCACGATTCCAGTTAACAATTGGAGTCCAAGCCCCCGCATCTACTGCAATTGAATGAACACCTGCTGCGGAGGTGCCTGCGAAAAAGGTGGGACATTTAGTCCCACCTCGGAAGTTTGAGAGCGGGTGGTGTGGAATAAAAGGAAAAAGTGTCAGGGGCTTATCGCATCCTGACATGGGGTAAGGTCCCACTCATCCCATAGCCTCGTCCGTGACCCACACCCCCGCGGACCTGGTTATTGACCCGGCTACCCGTGCACTCCTCGCCCACCACCCACACCGGTGGACCTGGTCCCGGGTGCGCTAACCCGACCCGATAACCCGAGAAGGCTCTAGGAGAGCGAGCCTAAGAAAGAAGAAAGAAGAGAGATCGCAAGGAGGGTAGGGGGTAGGTTTTGCTCTCAGGGAAAAAGAGGAAGAAAAAGCTAAGGGTGAAGCCAAAGAAAGAGGAAGGAGGAAGCCGAAGGTGAAGCCAAGGAAGGAAGGGCAGAAGTCTGAGCAGCTGAGGAAGAGAAGGCTCAACTAAAGTCAGAGACAGAAGAAGGAAGAAGAAGCTAAAGGCCAGACCAAAGCAGAGAAGAGAAAGAAGAAGAAGAAGAGCCATAGAATAAGGAGATAGAAGAAGGAAGAAGAAGCTGAAGATAGAGAACAGAAGAGAGAAATCAAAGAAGCACTGTAGCACTTAGCATTTAAGACGTTTGATTTTTACATCAGACATCCATATTTTATTTTGAGCTTCTATATACATTGAGATTATCTTTCTTGATTCATAACTTTTATTCGTCATTGCATATTATACATTTGAAAGTTGTGTTCTTGGTTTTTCAACCCCAATTTGTTCCCTGTGTTCGACCTCGAATTTACATTTTTCGAGTAATAAAATTCATTTGTTTTCAAAGCGATTTTGGCTATACTACAACGCATTTATTTTAAACCTGATTTCACCTCGCAAACATTTGCCCACAAAAATTGTATAACATGTAGTTTATGTGAGACTAATGAAATAGAGAGAGGGATATGTAATTAGATGGTAAGAGAAATAATAAGAACTATTGTTGCAGGCTGCAATTTCATCCAATATATATTAACTATTAAAATCCACCTAAAATCTCTTAGAATAGCAATGAAATGTAAATACAAATAGCCCTTTTACAGTAGCAAACCAGAGCATCTGCTCTCAAGCCCAACCATGTGAAGAGGAGGGCATGGCCGGAGGAGCAATTACATGTGGAAGTTCTCCGAGGTGTGAGATTCGTGACAGTGTTGCCGACATGGTTGAAGACAGCTGGAGGAGGCTAATCGACAATAGAGAAGGCCAATGGAGGTGGTACCACCAATGGTGAAGAGGTGGTTGTTGGAGGCAGTTGTGGGCATGACATATGGCTGCAGGTGGCGCATGCGCGGTGACGTGTGGCCGCATGTGGCCACAAGTCAACGGCAGCCGTTCGTTGAGGCGGTACGTACTGGAGGTGGCATAGATGGGTTCTCGTAGGGGTGAAATCAAAGGAGAAGGAGATGGATCTATAGAGTCGCAGTCAAGATGGGGAAGGCGTTGGTGATTGACATTGGGTGTTGGTGGTGGCCGACTGATGTGAGGATGGTGGTGGTGTTGTTGGGTTCTCGGTGGGGAAGATGGTGAGCAGGGAAAGCATTGGGTGGTGATGGTAAAGAAGGAAGGAGATAGGGAAGAGGACAATGGTGGTGGGTGCATGATGAGTGCACGCTATCATCGTGCACTCATCAATGGTGAAGGCAAGTGGAAATAGGGCAACTCAGCTTACAATGTATGCCCAACCCACAGTGCAAACAAGAGACCCACGGTAGTGATTCTGCCCCTCCTGTGATCGCCCCCTGTCTTGCTCTCTTATAGATATTCTGCCGTTGCTTTTCCCCGAAGACTGGGCCTTCTCCAACAACTTAACGGCAGCAGTGAGGTAGTGGGGAAGTGGTGTGTTGAGGCCAGCAAAGAATAGCGCATAGTTGGAGGTGGAGACGGTGGTCAGGTACGGGTTTTGCGAATTTTGCACACATGACCCTGCATAAACATATATCTATCAAGTTGTAACAAAATGTCTCTAATTAAGAGAAGCTAACACTTAGTTCTAAATAATTACAATCTAATGAGACGTGTTTCAAATGTACTTAGGCTAAATAAGTGTCCAATAAATTGGACTCATCAGTTATGGGGGGTGGTTGGCACCACTTTTTGGTGGCTCTTGGAGGTGGTGGTGGTGTGAAGAGGTGCATGTAGATTCGCCCTACTAGGAGAGGGTGACGTAATAAAATGCAGAATAGAATATAAACAATCTCAAAAAATTCAATCGCAAAAAAGGCACAAAGATTTTTAGGTGGAAACCCAAACCGAGTGAAAACCACCAGCTAACCCTCTCGAGTTAGGATTTTCCGATCAACCAAGTTGATCAAATCCACTAAACGAATCATTTTAAGCGAGGGTGATTCAACCTCAATTACAACCACGCTACAAGTCGAGGGTAGCGTTCCTCAACCCCTTCTCTTCACGAGAAGGATTTTGTCCCACGAAGGAGATGGGAATTCGCAAAGCGAATACCCAACCAAATAACAAAGTAAAATAACAAATATAGTCCTATAGAGCCAACAAAGATTTAAACCTAGCTTCTATAGGAATTAGGAAACTCCCCTTTGCAAGGAGTGCGTCAAATCGATGACGCGGGTGCGTGAGCCACGCGACGGCGCAACGTCGCTCTCGTGAACTACGGCGGGAGAGCAGGTGCGCAAAGGCTTGATGCTCTCAAGATGTAGAACTTGAGCTTGGAGAGCAAGAGCTTTTCTTGGACACAAAAGAGTGTGAAAGTGTATTACTGGGTGTGTCTTGTGTATCTAGGTGTGTCTTGTGTATCTAGGTGTGTGTTGTGTATCTAGGTGTGTGTTTGTGTGCAAGAGGTTTCTCTCTATTTATAGAGGCCTTAGGAAAGCTTTGGAGGGCTTTGGGAAGCTTCCATAGCCGTTGGGAGCAAAGCCCAAGAGAATCAGGCCGAAATCAGGAACAATGATTGCACTGACAGGGTTATCAGACGTCTGATCCTGGCATCAGACATCTGGAAGATCAGTTTAAGACGTCTGGGAACAAAGTCAGACGTCTGATTTTAGGCGGGTTTCTTCCTGACTTGAATCAGATCTAAACAGGGTTCTACTGCAAGTCCATCAGACGACATATAGGACGTTTGGCACTATGTCTGGACGTCTGGAAACCTACTTTTTCTGTGGGAATGGATTTCCAAGAGTTGCAACGGCTAGAAAATCTCTGAGAAGAGATTTTGGGACAGCCGAGGCAAAACGGTCATTTATCAGACGTCTGGAAAGGCTTAAGGACGTCTGATAAGGCTCTAACGGTCATATCCTTCAGTGTTTGTAAAGCTAGCCAACGGTCCACTAATTGGACGTCTAGCAAAATCACCAGACGTCTGGACTAAGGTCTGGACGTCTAATTTCATCAGACAGAGCTAACTAAGTCCAGCCTAAATGTTATCAGACGTCTGAATCAACAGTCAGACGTCTTAAAACATATTATCAGATGTCTGATTTTTAAATTAGACGTCTGAAAAAGCTGTTTGAACCCTATATTGGTTTTCTAAGTTCTCTACAGAAAACCTAAGTATCCTAGGGTTGTGCAGGTGTTCCTAGGACTATTGTTAGGGTACTTTGAGGCTCTTTAACATGATGTTCTAAGGAAAAAAGAGCAAGGAAATAAAGACAAAAGTACATGAAAGAAATAAACAGAATTCTATCCTATTCTTCTTTTCCTTCCATCTTCAATCTATCGCTCCTCGCGAATCTCCTCTGTTTTCCATCAAGCTCCTCCAATCCATCTTGGATGCGAGCTCGAACTCCGTCTAGTCACATCTCCATTTGCAATTTGCCTGAAATCTAAGACTCCAAGTGCAAATGTTAAATGACACGTGTTTTGTTATCATCAAAACAAACGATCGCGATGCTCTAGCACCAACAGTGCGTGCATGGTGGCACCATGTTGGAGTGGAGGTAGGTAGCTTAAGTAGTGGTCTTGGAGTAGTGTTAACATGGAGCTAGCTTAGGGTTCAAGGTTGGGATGCCATGAAGGTGGGTTGGCTAAGCTAAGCTAGCTTAGCTAGTAGATGAATGGAGTAGGAGGTAGAGGGAGCTAGGGTTTGGAGGAGGAGCTGAGGAGGAGCTGCATCTAAAGATGATTGCTGTTGAAGAGAGCTGCAAGGAGCTACCTTAGCTGGCTTAGCTAGCTAGTTCTTTGCTAGCTGCTAAGCCAATCTAAGATGAGTTGGCTTCTACTAATGCAAGCTGAGGTAAGCTGGGTCTGGTTTTCCAGGAGATTACTTAGCTAGCTGGAGTAGCTAACTTAGGTCAAGTAGCTCGGCTCACCCAAGTTGAGCTGAGTTAAGTCTCCAGGAGTTGGACTTAAGCTAGCCTTAGTTGGTTGAGGTCTTCTTCAGCTGACTAGGCTTAGCTAGTTGATGGCAGTAGCTAGTCCTAGTCAAGTAGAGCTTCCAGTGAACTATTATGAGCTAGAGGAACTGGAATGGAGCTGGGATCAACTGTCTTGAGCTAGTTTGAGCTGCCATCTAGCTGAGGTGAGCTGAATGGAGCTAAGGATGAGTTGATCCAGTTAGGTTTGGGCTTCCTCTTCATCTTCTGCCTTCCAAAGTGCTAGGGTTTACGGGATCTGACTATCTGTTCATCCCTAACATTCAAATAAACGTGTCAAAAATACAAAAAGTATGCATGCATGCCTATCCTAAATGATGCCCAAATGCAAGTCGAAAACCCGTTTGCGTAGATAAAATCCTAAGAGCTAGATCAGTTTTAGGGCATAAGAATGATGATAAACTAGCATTTACCACACCCCCATGCTTATCTTTTGTTAGTTTCTTAGAAAAATAATTTCACAAATCAGGTTTTTGGGAAAGACTATTTTTTTTTTACTTTTGAGGTGAAGAAGATTACAGAACCTTGGTTGATTAAAAACATAGAAGGTACAGGATTTGTTAAAGATAAACATCAGGATTCATCTTTGGATCCAAAAATTAGATGATCAATGTATCCTTTACAAATTCACAAGTTAACTCGATAATTCAAATGACCCAAAATCGTTTTGCAGTTTGGATTTCCTTTGCTCTTGAATCTGACTCGCAACTTGAATAACTTTTAAAACCTTGTGTCAGTGCTTGTGAATACCAACATTTATATGGTCATGTTTTTGAAACTTTTTTTTTGTCTCCCCCATGCTTATTCCTAGCTTAATCCTATAACAGATGTGTCAAGATCATCATTCTCATTACCAATCCTCGAGGGAGCTCTGGTGCTAGCACTTCAAGATAATACTATCTAAGACACCACCCAAGATATCATAACCCCAAAACACAATGCGATGTAAAGGGGCGATCCAAGAAAACTCAGGCTCTTACTCTAACGCTATAAGTAGAGCACCGTCCAAGACACCTGAGCTGCAAAATTGCACCTTAATACTCTGTTTAAAGATATGAAATATAGATATAGAGCAGCGTCGAGGTGGTAACATGTTAACATAGCATCCTCAAAGGAGGCATTTCTCTCCTCGGCAGTGGGAACTCAAACCAATCATCTGTCTAGGATTTCACTAAGATTAAACAAGGAGTTTTTCTAATTTTTCTAGTTAATTTTAGGTGTTGGCTTGTGTGTGGAATTTGACACAAGAATTTTGCAAGAGACGCAAGTTTTTGGATCGAAAACTAAGCCAAGTAATTTTCAGATCACAAAAAAGGATCAAGTCACCTGAATCATCACGAGTTCATGTAGAATTTTAGAGAAGGATACTTGATCTAGTCTAAAACTAGACCCAGAGATTCTAACAATCAGATCCACATTCTAATCCCTAGTTTTTTAAAGATTAAATCCCATTGTACCTTAAAATGAATCTTCAACTTTGGTCCCGATTTCAAAATTTCCTCAAAAAGTTTTCAAAATTTTTATTTTTTTGGGTATGCATGCAAAAAAGAAACAATCATTTGAATGTTTATATGTTTTGAAAATCCTGAATCGATCGTCAAAATTTAAAAACACCCCCTATGCTTAAGATATGCAATGTCATGTAGTAGGAAGGGAAAAGAAATCACCTTGGTGAAGGCAGTCTGAATCAGGATAGTCAAAACCTCTGAAAAAGAAAATGAAAAATGAAAAGCAAGGAAAGAGATGGGTTACCTCCCATCCAGTGTTATCTTTTACGCCATTCAGCTAGGTGTGAAGCGCATGAATGATCATTAGGAGGTAAGTTAATTAAATCAAGAGTGTTTGACGAGTGATTCGAGGAATTGTCTAAGTAAGGCTTTGTTTACGCGGCTTGATCGTGTTTTAACAATTAGTTGCGTCGTAGTATAGGTGACCAATCATTGTCAACAAATAAAAATTTATTACTCAAAAACCTAAGTATCCGAGGTCGAACACAGGGAGCAAATGGAATTTATTACTATTCTCAAGAATGTAATTGAACACTTAGAGTTACTCAAAACCTAATTTAGAATATAAATGCAAGAATTTAAGTCAAATGTGGCAAAAATAGAGAAATTGGACGTCTGATCATGGGATCAGACGTCTTAAAAAGATATTCTCTTTTAACTCTCTCTTATGTCTTCTCCTGTCTGCTTTCTCTTCTTCTTCTTTTGACTTTCTTTCTCTAATTTTCTTCTTTTTTTCTTCTGTTCTTCTTCGGTTGTCTGCTTCTTCTTCCTTGTTTCTTCTCTGCAGTGTCTTTCTCCTTTTCTCTGCGGGTCTTCTTCTTCTTTCCTTAGCTCTGATTCCCTTGGCTTCAGCTTTTCTTCTTCTTCTTCTTCTATTTGTCTTTCCCTTTCTTTCTTTCTTCTTCCTTCTTCAGCCTTAGCTCTCTGACTTCCTCTTCTCTTTGGCTTCGCCTCTTCCTTCTACCTTGTCTTTCCTTCTCTTTTTGCTCTGCGAGACTTCTTCTTTCTTCAACCTTCCTTCCTTCTTCCTTTTGCAGCTAAGTGTCAACTTCACTTCAGCTGTGCCTTCCTTCTCCTTCTTGTTCCCTGCACAAATCGAAAAGCAAAACCTACCCCTCTACCCACACCCGCGTGTCTCTCTTTATATATCGTTCCTTAGTACGCTCTCCCAGAGTCGGGTAATCGGGTCGGGTCGCGTGCCCGGGTCCAGGTGCACCGGCATGGGTGTAGTGCGCGAGGAGTGCTCAATAGGATAGTCGGGTCGGGTTGCCAGGTCCGTAGGATCAATTCACGGACGAGGCATGTATAGGTGATGGACCTCACCCCATGTGTGTCTCGAGGCGAAGAGACTAAAACACAAATTCAATTTATTGCACGTGCCTCACTCACACGTTCACGAGGTGGGACTAATGTCCCACCCGCTTTTGCTCGCACGCCCGTAGGAGTTCTTTCTTCCAATTGCTGCAGCTGTAGGCATTGCAGCACTAATTTCCTAAATGGCTGAATGCACGAGACTACCCCAAGCCTTCTGGACTTGGGACCCTGAAGTGCTTCAGCCTGGAGCAAGCTTGCGACCTTCTCGAGCCGTCGCTAATGGCGACTGGTGCTCAGATCCTACACGACACAAAAGGAGCCTTGCGGCTCTATCAAACCACAAGAGGACCTTCACCATGTCACGGCGAAGGTGAGGCGGTAGGTGGCAGGCCACGGGGTGACCTAGGCATGCATGCCTAGGTCACTCTGTGGCCGGGTTTATGGGTTAGGTCGGGGGGTGTTTGTGGTGGTGTAGGCGGTCTGTGAGTGGGTGGATGATGTTCAGTGGAGTGTGGCAAAGGTTGTGGGGTTGGTGGCGAGACGTGTGGAGTTGTGGAATGACGGGTGCATCTCGCTGGAGGTTGGCCGGAGATGGGGAAGATGGCAGTGGATAGTGGCAGTCGAGAGGTGTTTTGTGAAATAGGTTGAGGGGAATTAAAGAGGGGATAGAGACGAGTGGTTCTAACCTAATTAAGTGGACGAAGGGGGAGAGGGGGCGGCTGGTAGTACCTGCTATCGTCGGAGAAGAAGGTATCTAGTGGAGGGAGACGGCGGCGACGACGGGGCTAGGGATGCTCACACGGGTGTTGCGCGATGCGGAGGAGGATGGTGAGGACAGCTTTGCCACTGGTATTGTGGCAGAGCGACGAGAAAGTGGAGGGAGGCTCGCCGGAGCTCGCTGGACCAGTTGGCCGGAGGAGAAGAAGAAGAAATCAAGATGGAATTCTGGCCAAGTCGAGCTGAGGAGGTGCGGCCAAGGTTGAGGATCATTTTATAGATGCTGGCAGGGGTTCCTGTGCTTGAAAGACAAGCTTCCAGGCACGGGAATCCTCGCCGGAGATGGAATCAGTTAAGAGACCCAAATCTCTTGTGCGTTCGCATGAGAGATTGGGTGCAAATCAGGGATTAGGATCGAGTTCAGATGGAAGGGAATTCCTCAGAGAATCTTCCTTCCAAATCTGGGAGATCTCTGAGGAATCAAAGAGTATTCCCCCTCCATTCCTCATCGGAGTAGGATTTCTCCCCATTAATGGTGGATGGACCTGTTTGTAAGAGTGGCTAGGAAGTTAGGGGGGTATGTGTAATGGTTTTCAAAAGATAGGGGCCAAAATGTAATTTGGGTGTACTATTTTGCAAAGTAGGTCAAGATGACCTCCCCTTAGGTCCAAATTTTGGTACAAACCTAATTTGGACCTAAGGAATCCAATGGTGAAGTTGGATTTTAGGTTTGACCACGTTTGACTAGACTTTTTGCATAAAAACCTAAATTAGGTCAATTAATGAGTTAGGACCCTGATCTAGGTCAAAATAGGTTTCAAAGGTCAAATTGAAGGTTTTAAACCATAGGAGATATTTTTCCATAAATTTTAGAGGGTTTAGCTTATTTTTATCCTAACCAGAACCCTGTTGAATTAAGCGGGTCTGTTTTAGAGTTACCAGATGTCATTTAATTCCTGGATTGCACATGAACCCATTTCTGATTGAACCAACTCACTTTTTATCTTATTCATACCATTTGAACTATGTTTTGCCTCTGAGTAATCCCATTTATGTACTGCAATGGTAAAATTACAGTTTTAACCTTTATTTTATGCTTTCTTCTCAGAACACTTATTCCTTGAATTAAGCCCTTCTCTAGGTTATGTAGGAGCTCTTATTCTTTTTCTTAGGTCAAAATGAGCTAGTTAGGGCTCATGATGAGGCTCTCATCAAGCTTTAATCATTGGTCATTGACTTAAAATGTAGTATTCATTTTTTGATCAAAAAGGTCAACTGCACCATATGGATATGTTTTAAGGACAATAAATAGGCCGGTCCATTTGGATTTAAGTTTTCTTGGAAAAATGCGTAAGCGTGCATCAAAAAGCCAAATGCGCTGATTGATATCAAAATGCTTCCGAATGATATATTTATCATGAAATTTGTTTGTTTGATCTTTATAAAGCCTCACGTTTTCATATGAAAAATTATGCAATTCTTCCAATTCAATTAATTACAATTTCCTTTGTTTACCAACTTCAGATAAATCCAGATTTAATAGTTTGATTGCCCAAAAAGCCCTATTTTTGAGTTCTACTGGGAGATGGCATGCCTTTCCAAAAATAAGACGTAAAGGAGACATGTCGAGGGGAGTTTTAAAAGCCATACAGTAGGCCCATAAAGCATTTTCCAATTTATTAGACCAATCTTTACGATCAGGCCTAACCGTATTTTGCAAAATGTTTTTAATCTTCCAGTTAGAGACTTTTGCCTGGTCATTTCTTTGGGGTGGTAAGGAGTGAAAATTTTATGATTAACCCCATATTTAGATAAAAGGTGACAAAATTGAGAGTAAATGTGATCCTCCATCACTGATGATGGCCTTAGGGATGATGAATCTCGATAAAAGGTTTTTCTTGATGAAGGCAACAACAACCTTGTGATCATTGATGTACGTGGGTATTGCTTCAATCCATTTGGAAACATAGTTGACTGCGACTAGTATATATAAATACTCACAAGAGTTGATGAACAATCCCACGAAGTCGATGCCCTAAACATCAAAAATTTCAACCTTTAATATCAAATTAAGGGGCATCATATCCTTTCGAGTCATGTTGCCGATGCTCTAGCAACGCACACAGGACCGAACAAATGAATGAGCATCTTTGTGCAAGCTGGGCCAAAGAATCCAGAATTAAGGACTTTAGTTGCAATTTTCTTGCCCAAGAAATGACCTCCACAGGCCATTCAGTGATAGTGTGTCAGAATATCATGAAATTCTGATTTAGGAACACATTGTCGAATGACCTGATTAGTGCAGATGTGGAAAAGGTCAGGCTCCTCCCAGAATATTTAATGCTAGCAAAGAACTTATCCTGCTTGATTTTTGGCCAATCTGAAGGGATTCGTTCTGTTGCTAGGTAATTTGCAATCGATGCAAACCAGGGGAGGGTATTAGCAGCTAAAATAGTCTCATTAGGGAAAACATCTGGAGGGGTCAACATGTCATTTGACATCAGACAAGAGAGATGGTCGGCCACTACATTTTGCGACCCTACCTTATCCTTGATTTCCAGGTCAAATTCCTAGAGCAACAAGATCCAACGAATAAGGTGGGGTTTTGCATCTTTCTTGTTCAGTAGATATTTAAGTGCTAAGTGGTCGGTATAAACAGTAACATGTGACCCCAACAGATATGAGCGAAATTTTTCTAGGCCAAAAACTATGGCAAGAAGTTCTTTTTCGGTTACGATGTAATTCTGTTATGTGTCATCAAGGATTTTACTAGAATAATAGATCACAAAGGGCTTCTTGTCAATACATTTCCCTACAACGATCCCCACAGCAAAATCAGAGGTGTCTGTCATTAACTCGAAGGGACAATTCCAGTCAGGTCCCTGTAAAATTGGTGCCTCTATGACATCCATCTTCAACCGATTGAAACTCTCCAGGCATTGTTCTATGAAATTGAAAGGTTGGTCTTTGGTGAGTAATTGATTAAGGATTTAGATATTTGGGAGAAGTTCTTGATGAAACGGCAGTAGAAACCCACATGCCCCAAGAAAGATCGGATCTGTTTTACAGAAGTGGGAGGTGGGAGTCTAGAGAAAGCATCAATTTTGGCACGATCTATTGCAATTCCCTTTTTAGAGATGACATGGCCCAAGACGATGCCTTTCTAGACCATGAAATGACTTGTCTCCCAACTGAGGACCAAGTTAACTTCTATGCATTTTTTTAGGGTCTTTTCAAGACTATTAAGACACAAATCAAAGGAGTCTTCAAAAATAGAGAAGTCATCCATAAAAACTTCTAGACATTCACCTACCAAGCTTGAAAATATTGCAAGCATACACCTTTGAAAAGTCGCAGGTGCCCACAGGTGCCTTGCACAGACCAAAGGGCATCCTTCGGAAAGCAAAGGCTCCGAAGGGGCAGGTGAATGTAATTTTTTCTTGATCCTCAGGATGGACCATGACTTGATTATAGTCGAAATAACCATCAAGAAAGCAATAGTAATCACGTCTGACTAACCACTCCAAGATTTGATCAATAAATGGGAGCGAAAAATGATCCTTCTTGGTGGCGATGTTTAATTTACGATTATTAATGCACACACTCCAAGAAGAAGTGATCCGAGTGGCTATATTTTCTCCATGTTCATTTGTGACAACTGTTAGTCCACCTTTTTTAAGAACTACTTGTGTGGGACTAACCCAGGAGCTGTCAAAAATGGGGTAAATGATATCAGCATCAAGCCACTTAATTATCTCCTTTTTTACCACCTCTGGCATATTAGGGTTTAATCATATTTGATGTTGGCGGGAGGGGCGAGATTGATCCTCAAGATATATTCTGTAAGTACAATAGGACATATTGATCCCCTTAAGATCAGCAAGGGTCCAACCAATCTGCCTTTCGAAGTTTACTAACAACCTGGAGAATTTTTTCTTCTTGAGCCTCAGTGAGTTGGGAATTAATAATTAGGGGCATTGATTGATTTGGTCCCAAGAAAACATATTTAAGGGAGTCAGGAAAAGGTTTCAACTCTAGTTGTGGGCTTGGCTCTGAAATGATTTCTGCTTTTTGGTCCATGGGTGAACGGAGAGGGAAAGAGTTAAATGAAGAGTCATGTGCTAGTGGTGTGGTTAGGGTGGGTGGGTGGTTTAAATCAAAAGATGATTCAGGAACTGTGTTAACTATAAAGCAAGATCCCACTTGTGGAATTTGCATTATTCCCCCCACTAAATTATCAATTTCAGAATCCAAGTCATCAAAGAAATCTAGTTCTTGGAATCTCTTAGAAGCTTGAAAGATATCTAGGGTAATTGACTCACCACTGCACATGATTTTCATCTTCTCAAAATCACAATCAATGTTTTCTTTGGCAGGGGCTAAAAATGGTCTTCCAAGAATTATGGGGGTATTTTTCAGTGCTTTCGGTACCTTTATGTCCAAGACCAAAAAGTCTACGGCAAATAGACAATTTTGGACCTAAACAATGGCATCCTCAACGATCCCCTTTGGTTTAATTGTAGATCAATCAGCTAATTGAAGTGTAACCTCGACAGGCTTTAATTAACTGATCATGAATTCTTCAAATACAATAGTAGGGATAAGATTAATTGAGGCACCAAGATCCAACAAGGAGAGATCAAAGAAAGTGTCATTAATAACCACTTGAATCAGGGAAGTGCCTGAATCTTTCTTTTTAAAAGGCACTTTGCTCTGCACAACTAAGCTAATTGTCTCTAGGAGAATGACCTTTCCTAAACTTCTTGCTACCTTTTGGGGGTACATAAATCTTTTAAAAATTTTGCATAGGCAGGAATATATTTTATGGCATCAAGGAGAGGGATATTTATTTCTACTTGCCCAAAAAGATCCATCAATTCCTTATCAGTGAACTTGGATTTCTTTTTCTTATTATGTGAGGGGTGAAGGGCTTGTGGGAAAGGTATGGGATTGTCCTGTTTTGCAGTTGAAGGTTCCTGAACAAGATCAAAGGAAGAGGGAGAAGAGTTGATATGCTTTTCTCTGAAGTGGGTTTCTTGAGTAGGGGAGGGATCATGAGTAGTTTTCCTGTTCCTCAAAGTGACTGCATTTACAGTATGGTTATTTCTGGTAGGAGGTTGGGAAGCCTGGTTTTGGTTGAAACCTAGTGGGTGCTGAGGTATGCGGTAGATTGGTTGATTGGGAAACCCACTGTGATGCTGGTTTTGTTGATTATTAGGGTTGGGCATAGGTTGAGAGGGCAAATTTCCAATAGGTCTATGATTAGGAGTGACCTTGACTCGATTTTGCAGATTAGTGCCATACAGGTCACTTCTGTCATTTGATTTTGCATGCCCTGCAAAGTTTTCATGACCTGAGTATTAATATCCTCTTGAGATGGCCCAAGTTGATACATGTTTTGCCCAAATCCCAAATTGGGTTTGTTTAGGAAACATAACTTGATTTGAGGCTTTCCAGGAGAAGTTCGAGTTGTTCCTCCAATTTTGATTGTGTGAGTTGAAGCGATTTCTAAATTGCTTCTAGAGAGCCAAGATGTTTTTAGTAGAGTTGAGAAGATTTTGATCCATGTAATCATAATTCCCAATCAAAGTTTCTAAAAATTCAGGTGAATATTGCTGCTCAGTAGAAGTAGAACCAATATTGTGCAGATTTTCTCTCCTCAGAATGTTAGGGGGTTTGGGTAAGGAGCTTGTTTTTGGGTGAGCTTTTTTCCTTCTTTTTTTTGGTTAATTTGCATCTGATCCAATTGTTGAGCTATCATGTGTAGGTCATCTTGTGTGACTAGAATAAATGCAGATTTGGAGTCAATTTCATTTACTCCGAGTCTTGGGTTTGTTGTCCTACCAAATGTATCCATTGAAGCCAAATTGAATGAGTTTTCACTCATTTCTTCAAAAAGAAGGTAGGCACTATCAGCATCTTTATTAAGGAAATTCCCCCCACATGAAGCATCCACGAACTATTTTAATTGATCTTCTAATCCATGATAGATCTGCACTAGCTGCCATCGTGGAATCTCATGGTGGGGGAAACTCCTTAGTAATTCTTGAAGTCTCTCCCAAAACTCATGGAGAGGTTCACCACTTTTTTTTTGAAAGGTCATAATTGATCGTCTTAAAGCATTTGTACAAAATATCAGAAAATTTTTTTTCAGAAAAGTGCTTTTCAATTGGGGCTAGGTGGCAATAGGATGCCCAACCGTCCTGAACCAATAAGATGCCTTGTCTTTTAATGAGAGAGGGAAAAGTCTCATAAGCCACAATTCTTGCACATTGCAGGAAGGGGTAGTTTGAGCGAGGACAGTTAGCTCCTCGAGGTGGCTAAAAGGGTCCTCTCTCGAAAGACCATGGAAATGTTTAATTAGGTTCAAGATGGTGGGTTTAATCTCAAAATCCCCTTCAGGTATAACCACCCTAGGTCTCTCTTCATAATTGGAAGGATCATAAAAATCCTTAAGTCGTACAAGAGGTTCCCCGAGTGGCTAACCTGGTCTTTGGTTGGCTAGGTTTATGACTATCCTAGACAACTATTATTGATTAAGTTGCAAGTGAAAAAATTGGTCAAACATTATGGAAAGGGGATTAGAATTTGTATTTTGAAATTGCCTTGATTGTTCTGGGTTTTGAGGTAGCTCCAAACTTAGAAAGTTAGGAATGGGAAAGTCAACATGCGGGTTAGCTAACGGGTTTTGAACATTGGGCTTAGGGTCGGGTTGAGAGGTGGGAGTGAAAGGGTTAGAAGCAGAATTCCCGAACCTGTTTTCCATATTTTCCATGTTCAGGTCAGAGGAATGATGCCAGGGAGAAGAAGAAAACAAAGTTCTTTTGGTGCGTGGGGTAAAATCAATTGGTCCCTCGAGATGTAGGTTCTGGGACCTTTGCCCATACATGCACTTGGAAGACAGAGAGGAGGAAGAGAAGAGAAGAGATGAGAAGTGTGCAAAACAAGCAAACAAGCCTAAGTCTACCTTAAGGTTGACTCCTTCAAGAAACCTAAGACTTTGGAACCCGGTAAGTAAGGGATCAATAAGTGAACCTACTTCCCAAAGATCACTCGGCTAGACTAAAATGGTGGCTTGGGCCCAAGCATGTCCTGGGAAAATCACCAGGGGCTTGTGTAAACCCTTACCCATCGTTTGACTTCCCACCAAGTCTATTGCTGCATTTTCTAAGGGAATTAGGAGCGATTAATGATCCTTAAATGTCGAATATAAACCTTAGTTTTTGTGAAGTCCTTAAGTGGTCAAATGACTAATTTTAATTAGGCTTGGGTACCTAAATGTGCACATGAATGTGAAGGGCGTTGATTGAGTTGATGCCCAGTTATTTCTTTTCTTTAATGTGTGTGCAAATTGGACGAACCGAGTCCAATGCCAAAACAAGAGATTTGTCATAATTTTTTTATTGTTTTTTTGCTTGTAGGGTTTTCTTTTTATGATTTCAAACAAGTTTGAATTCCACAATCAAAAAGGAAAATAATTATATTAGAGATGGTAGATTTCCTTGAGAATGTGCAACTACAAAATGAAAAGAAACCCTACATGATTTGAACCCTAGCAGAAATTTAACTACTAGTGAATCTTTTCGGGCTTTTCTTGTTAAGTAGTAGTCCAAAAAAGGCAACCAACACCACTACTAGAAAGAAAATCAAATGAGGATTCAAAAAAATATTTTTTTATGATTTTAGGAGTTTGTTTGCTATTTTTCTGGAATTTTCTTTGTGCTAGTGTCAAAGTCCAATAATGATACCTGTGGGTATTTTGGACTTTTTAGTAAAACCGTCAGCCACCAAAAATTTTGTGATTGTATATGTTGTGTAGAATTTCCCAAGGAATCCAGAAAGCTAAATTTCATAGAAATTGGACAAGTAGAAAATTTTATAAAATTCACAAATAGTAACAAAATAATGAAATTAGAGGAGATGACTCCCCTGTGTCCACGAATTTTTAAAAATTTTCTACATGTCCAAATGCTCTAAAATGTGTAAAAGATGTTCCTGAATTTATTTGGAAGCTTTAGGTGAAATTTCATGAATTTAGGAGGCTTGCGATGTCAGGAATCAATTTTGAAATCCGAACAAAAGTCTGAACCCAAAAATCATAACACCCACACTTTAAGTAAAGTGGTATTAATTAACTCAAACAAGCAAGCAATGATTTTAAAAATCACCACTCTACTAAATTTTGATGTTTTTTTATTCTGAAAGCCTATTTTAATATTTTTTTGATAATTTTTAAGGAATTACATGACAAAAAATAGTGGTACTAACCTCAACTTCACGGGATGACAAGGCACTTTGAGCTTTCACTCCAAAATCCCACTTTCTTCCTGTAGTACCTGCACACACGAGATGAGACAAAGAGGAGGGGATGAGATCTGCGTATCAAGTAAGAGTAACAAAAATATGCAAAGCCGTGCCTCCCCGGCAGCGACGCCAAAAAGTAATAGTAGAAAACACTTGATTTGTAAATCAGGGTTTTTATTGTTGTACACGTGAATCCGATTGCTTTTGAATTTTGTAAAAATCGAGTACTTAGCAAGTATTCAGGTCATCCCAAGGGAGGCGAAAATGTGAATTCAAAAGTCTCTTGCTTGAAAAACAAAACTCAACTTTCTTTTTGCAATTTTGGATATAAAAATTTTTTTGGGGTTTTTGAAATAATAGGCAACAAAATAAAGAAACACAAAAGGAGACTACACCTAATCTCTAAGGCCTAAGTGACAAGAAGAACCTCTCTCTAAGCTCACCCTAGGTACGTAAAGACATAGGATAATTAGAGAGTGTGTGAGTACACTAAACTAAAACAAAAGCAAGTAAATAAGTGCAATAAAAATTGGAAAGGCAACTTATATTAAGGAGAAATTTATTTTACAGAAATGATTGTACTGGAATGCTTTTACTACAAAAGTGAAAATACAAAAGAAAGAAAACAAAATCCTCCTAGTAATGATGATGAAGAGGAAGGAATCCTTGCTCCAAACTCAACTACTTCTGGGCTTAGAAAGGATCCTCCAACTCCTTCTTTGACGTACTCCTCCAAGTAGATGAAGACTCTCCACCAGGAAAGCCTTGGTGGGTGTGCCTTGTCTCCTCCTTAGGGTAGATGTCTACCACCCTTAGATCCTCCTCTGTCTAGTCATCCCCTTGAAGTGCTCTCCTTGGCTTGGGCACAAGAAAGGAGAGAAGAGGAAGGCACCAAGGAGGCAGGTGTGCCTCCTTAATCTTCCTTTCTTCTTCTACTCTCTTGGCCGAGTATGTAGGTAGGAATATGGATGGTTATGCTAGGAAAATAATGTAGCCAAGGTTAAGGTTTTAGTGGTGGTTAGATGAGGTATTAATAGGAGAGGTGAAGGGGGGGTTGGCGTGGATATTGTGGATGGCTAGGATGGGCTTTAGGAGATGGTTAGGTGATCCTATGGTGGAGGGTGTTTGGCGCCAACCTAAAGGGTTCTTAGGTGGTAGTTATGGGTGGAAGGGGTGGCGTCAAGGTGGTGGTTAAGGCCATAGTTGGCACCAAAATTAGGACCTTCTAAAAGGGCACTTGTTTGCGCCAACTTTGGAGAGTTGAGATGGGTTTTATGGATGATGGATGGTGGAGATTGATGGGATTTTGGAGGGAAGAATTGGCGCCACATGTGTGTGGTTATGGGGGGTGGTTGGTGCCACGTTTTGGTGGCTCTTAGAGGTGATGGTGGTGTGAAGAGGTGTGTGCATGGTGGAACCATGTTGGGGTGGAGGTAGGTAGCTTAAGTAGTGGTCTTGGAGTAGAGTTAAGGTGGAGCTAGCTTAGGGTTCAAGGTTGGGATGCCATGGAGGTGGGTTAGCTAAGCTAAGCTTACTAAGCTAGCTTAGCTAGTAGATGAATGGAGTAGGAGGTAGTGGCAGCCAAGGTTTTGGAGGAAGAGTTGAGGAGGAGCTACATCTAAGCTGCACTGAAGCTGATGGCTGGTGAAGAGAGCTGCAAAGAGCTACCTTAGCTGGCTTAGCTTGCTAGTTCTTTGCTAGCTCCTAAGCCAATCTAAGATGAGCTAGCTTCTGCTGATGTGAGCTAACGTGAGCTAGGACTGGTCTTCCCGGAGATTACCTAGCTAGCTAGAGTAGCTAGCTTAAGTCAAGTAGCTCAACTCAACCAAGTTGAGTTGAGTTAAGTCTCCAGGAGTTGGACTTGAGCTGGCTTGAGCTGGTTGAGGTCTTCTTCAGCTGACTAGGCTTAGCTAGTTGATGGCAGTAGTTAGTCCTAGTCAGGTAGAGCTTCCGACGAACTGGTCTAAGCTGGAGGAGCTGGAATGGGGCTGGGATCAACTATCTTGAGCTAGTTTGAGCTGCCATCCAACTGAGGTGAGCTAAATGGAGCTAAAGATTAGTTGATCCAACTAGAAGGAACTGGGATCTAGCTGGGTTTGGGCTTCCTCTTCATCTTCTGCCTTCCAAAGTGCTAGGGTTTACGAGATCTAACTATCTGTTCATCCTTAACACTCAAATAAACGTGTCAAAAATACAAAAAGTATGAATGCATGCCTATTATAATTGATGCCTAAATACAGCCCGAAAACCCATTAGTAGAGATAAAACCCTAAGAGCTAGATTAGTTTTAGGGCATAAGAATGCTGATAAATTGGCATTTATCATTGTCTAAAGGTAATGATCAGAGAACACTAAATCCATCCTAAGTGTTTGGACATCTATACAAACTATAGATGTCTTAAAGTCCATAATCAGACATCTGATGATTATGTTAGATGTCTGATTGGGCTGTCTAATTACTATATTCTATTCTAAGGTTTTTCTAAGTGTCCTAGCAATGGAATAGTATTCCTGGGAGTAAGGTAAGGTACTTTAGGCTCTTTACATGAATCTAAGGAAATAAAAGAATAAAGTACAATAAGGCAATTACAAAATACATGAAGGACAATTATCTATCCTATTCTTCTTGTCTTCATGCTTTCACTCCATGCAAAGCTCCGTCTCTACTTCTTCCTCCATCAAGCTCCTCCAATCCGCCATGGACATGAGCTTGAGCTCCTTCACACTTGATTCCATTTGCATTATTCCTGAAAACTTAAACTCAAATGCAAATGTTAAATACCAAATGTTTTGTTATCATCAAAATCAACTATCGTGGTGCTCTTGCACCAAGAAACCTAATTAGACTCAATAAGTCTATTTGGACCTAACCCAAATCCAATTAGGTGTACTTACACCTACTTGAGTTCACCCTTCTCTAGATTAGGCCACCATAGACCCAATTAGGTTCACATCTACACCAACTAGTCTAATTAAACCCAATTAGATTAGAACCTAACCCAACCTAGGTTGAACCAACCTAAACCCATCTAAGTTCATGCACACACACCTACACATATTCACACACACACACACACACATTGCTTACACATTAAGGAAGAGGTCTATCCTCTCATAGCTCCCTAACCTAGAAAGATCTTATCTCTTAATCTTTCTTATGAAAAGAAACATTCTAGTGCTAAATACTTTCTAAAGCTATTATGCTCCATTGTGTTCTTTTGTCTTTAAAGGTTCTTGAGAGCAACATCACTCCCACTCTGATTTTCTGCATCACATAGGTTTGCAAAGGGAGTATATTAGCCTACTTTCTATTTCATATCATTCAAGGCTCTTAGAATTGTTTTGCTTTATTTTGTTTTGATAGTTTAGTTGGGTGCCCAAGCTGTGGGTTTCCCATTTCCTCTTAGTAGAGGGGTTAAACTCTCCTTGGGGGTTGTCCAGGAGAGGGGAATTGTTTTGAGGAACACCACCTTTGGGTTAGTGGTGTGGTTTAGTGATTCCCATTGAATTGGGGACAAAATCCTAGATTGGGAGATCTAGGTAGAGGTTTTTCCCGCAACGGTTTCCTCTCTAAATGCTTGTGTTCTTACTGCGATTGCTTGTATTTAATTTTGTTGCACAATTCAACCCCCCTTCTTGTGCCACTAACACTTGGTGCCCTACTTTTAGTAGCCTAGCCATAATCTTCTCATTAGTTTTTTCTATTTAAGTTCTAGTATTATTAGTTCTAGTTCTAGTAGTTCTTCTAGTTGTTCTAGTAGTTATTTAATTAGCAAGTTGCTTTCAAAGCTTTTATCTAGCGAATTGTTTATATCCTTATTTGATGAATGAAAGATGGATTCTGTTTTCTCATTATGATCTCTATCAATAGTTCTAGTTCTTTATTTTCAAAAAATCAAAATCACAAAAAAAATCTGAAAAAGAAAAAAAATGAAAAAACAAATAGATGGCTGCTCTTGCCCACATTAACAAATCAATTCTCGATCAAAACTCTCTTGACATTACACACATAATTCATGAATTTAAGATGAGCGCTATTCTTATACATGTTACATTCATTTGTGCTACACTAAGGTTGTTCATTTTGAAAGAGCGACAGGAAAATTTGTTCAAGAGATCCGCCATCATCTTTAGATTTAGATTTTAGGTTAAGTTAGGTTTTTGCTTAGATCTAGGTTAGTTTCGCAAGCACAGAAAAGATGTAAATCAAAAATTATTTTCGCATTGCCTTCCAGAGATCGACCAGGACTCACCTGGAGTATTATTATAAATGTTTTGTTTAAGTTGATTTCGCGACTATACTACGACTATAGACTCATCAAAATCACATTTTTCAACCTCCTAAACAAAAGGTCAGCTCTCTCTGCTCAATGAGGTGGTTAGCTCTCTTCAGTACTCGTGTACCTGAGGGCCAGCTCACTCCCACAAGCTAAACCTCAACATGGGCTAGTCAGTGGTTGCACAACAATTATAGGACATAAATGACCTAAATTAGTTAGAACTTAGCATAATTGTAGTATGATTCATGCATAAACAGCATACATTGCATATTTCCAATTTTACTTAGATATTCATGAAAAAATGTTATAATGTACTCATTAGTGCAATATTTAGGATTGTAGGCAATAAGTAGCTCAGGAGATTGCCTGAAGCTGGAACTGAAGAAAGGAGGAAGCTAGAGCTGTAGTAGAGCTAGAGTAGAAGCCCTAGAATAAAGATGAAGACATAATGTAGGGATGAGGTATACTACCTTACTAGTAGATTTTTAATGTAGAAGTTAAATTATGAAGAACATAGGACCTTTCCTAGCCTTAGGATAACCCTAGAGACCTTCCTAAACCCTAGCCACCCTTAGATTAGGTCACCTTATCCTAGAATACCTCAAAACCCTTATTCCAACCCATATTTAGATGCCCAGGTAGGTTGCTGGACGTCCAGGAAAATTAGACACCACTTGCAAACCTAGAACCCAATTCTGCTAGAATATTGGACGTCCAGACAAGGTGTCAGATGTCCAATTTCTGTAGAATTCCAAGACAAAACCTAAACTTCACCATGATTCAACTTTGGGTGTCCAGACCAGAGGGTTGGACTTTTGATTTTGAAGTATAAGTCATCTGATTACTAAATCAGATGTCTGGAACCCTTCTCCAATATCTATTTTTGAAATCAAGCCAAGATCTTGATTTCCTAAGGCCATAAACCCAATTCTACACCCTAGGGAACCTAAATTAAGGTACCCTAAGCCTAGTACACTACCCCAAGACCTTCCTAAGAACCTAATTAGGTTCTCACCAAGCCCAATTGACTTGGATCTAAGTCATTCACAGTTCACCTAGTCAATTGGACTCATAGAGTCCAATTGAGCTCAAACCTCAACCAACACAAGTCTAATTGGACTTAGTGAGAGTCCAATTGACTCAAGCTTGATCTAATTAGGAACTTTCCTTCCCAATTAGACACACATCCACTCAATTAAACTTGTAATAAGTTTAATTGCACTTATCACTTTAGTATTAGGGTTTATAACCCTATCTCTAGAAACCTACCAAAACCCAATCACCTAGACCTATAGGACTCAGCCTAAACCACCTAGCCACACCCACATATTCACGCACACACACCCACACACACACACACCTATCCATCCACTCTAGAGTCCTCTAGAACCTTCACCTAGTGGTGCCACCTTGAAGACTATTTTAGTCTTTCAAGGTGTCCACAACCACACCCATGAAATGTGGATCTAAGAAGACCCATTTCAAATGGGGTGGTTGGCCATGATGGAGGCTCTTCTAGAGAACTCCACACTTCTCTAGAGGATCTCTCCCTTAGTCTATTTAAGGACCTAAGGGGATGGCCAAACGACCCCATCTAGTTCTTGGATAGCACCTCCACTCATCACTCCATTGGCAAGCTCCATCACCTCCATCTCCATTCCACTCCATGTCCAAGAGCTAGAGAACCTCCACCACCTTCTCAAGAGGCTGGCCAACCACCTTGGTCGTCCCACTTTCCTTCCCACCACCTCAAGCCACATAGCCATTAGAGACCACCTCCAATGCCTGCTCTCTGTTAGCTAGCTTAGTTCTTCATAGTTTTTAATTTGTGCACTAATTTTTTGATTAGGAGTGTAGTAATCCTTTGCCTAAATTAATGCATGCATAATCTTTCTTAGATCCATGCATGCATCACTTTTCTGTTAGTTAGAATTGTTGATTTAAGCTTTCCTATATAAGCATTCCTCTACCTGTGATTGTGATGACAATGTTTTGGAAGAAATGAAATCAACAGTTTCTTGATATTCAATTTGTATATCTATATGTCAATCATCAGTTGCCTACTTTACATATATTTTTATCTTGTCGCAACTAAAATGACTTTTCCAGAGGATATAGAGGACTTAACAATCAACGAATATTCTGTGCGTTGCGATCGCATAGTTAAGATAGTGCACACTAATATGCTTCCCTTCACGTTTATCTTGTTTTTGACTCACGCGCACATCTTACGAGTTAACAACGTAACCGACGAATCCTATATTCGTACTTTAAATACCAGACTCCAATTTAAAGAAAGTATAAAATCAAAATCAATCTCGCTTCTTAAACACCTCCCTGAAATCGACCGAGACTCACCATCTCGTCATTTAAATTTTTGTTGAATTGGATTTCGCGACTATACTATGACACTTTTGAATCAAATATGCGATTTTACGATCCCAACAATTGGTGTTGTTGCCAAGGAGGCAATGCGATTTTGATTTTTGATTTCTTTGAGACTAACACTGACACATCTATTTCTACTTGCTTTTTGATTTGCAGGAACAAGAAAAGCGGATTCTGCGCACACATCAGGTGCAATTGAAGAATTCAGGTGCGCATCCAAAATCTTAGTTTTAGGTTTTCCATTTCAACCCTAGGTAGATATGATTTCTAGGTAGATTCGCTTTCCAAAAAAAATAAAGAAAAAAATCTGCATATTTTCGTGAAAAGAAAAATTTAGACTTAGGTTTCTTTTAAATCTTAGGATTAGAGTTCTTTTCGAAAAAAAAGGAAACAAATGAAAACTTTTCCCTCTGAAAAGAAAAAAAAATTGAAAAAGTTTTAAAATTTTTTTAAAAAAAATCACAAAATTGAAAAAAAAAATGTTTTGGTGAAAAAAGCTCATTTTTTAATTCAAATCCCTTTTCACCACTCCTTGAAATTTGGCCAAACTTTTGTTGCGATTTAAAAATTCAATTGTTGAATATTTACTTAGTTAAAATTCTGAAAATTGGGCAAATGCTATATTTTCAAATCAGCTTTTAAACGGCACCATTCATTTGAAAAAATTTGAATCATGTAATCTTTGAAAATTCACGAAATACAAAAAGATCAAACTAACTCAAATCCAAAAATTTTTGAATTTCAAAAAGCGATTTCGAACAATACACAAATCATATTTGATCAAAAATGGTGGGGTTTGAAAGGCTATCAAACTATCTTTCATTTCCATATTTTCTCTGAATTTTTAAAGTTAAATTGATGCTATTACAAATTGAAAATCGATAAGGGGTCAAAATTCCAGATCTGACCCCTCGATAGTTAAAAATTCATATTAATTCGGTTAAAATAGTAAAATTTTCAAAAAAATATTCTATGGAAAGTTAATTAAAAAGGGAATCTAGCTGTCAAATTGCAAATTATTTGGATTCAAATTGTGCTGTAGAGAATAGCTTGAATTGAATTGTGGTCAGCTAAACACGTAGCCATTGCATGAACCCTAGCTTCAATCTTTAGGGTTGAAACTTAAAGACCACACTTAGCTAACCTAGACTTAATCAAGTCTAGTGGCTAGCTGATGAGCTTGGTCATTTTGTGGGTCCCCACCAAAAACCCCCAATTTGAAGGAAAAGGTTAAGTAAAAATTGCATAAAATACATTAATTAACCTACATTTGTTGTCGAACTACTGGGTCATCACAACCTCCCTAGTTGAACCCTTAGCCGAATCTGTGGGGCAGTATCAAATGATCGTGTCTAAGGGGTACAAAGGAACCGGAGGTGAAAGCCAAAGAGAGAACCTTCCCCTTAGTCCCCTCGTACAGATTAGTTGGGTTAGCTTGGGGGGTTGGGATTACTTGCAGTCGATTTTACAATGAATTTTTCTTCATAAATTAGAATCTTAATGAAAAATCTAGTCACTTGATCATAAGGACCACCTGATTGACAAGGCCTTAGCGTTGTTTGGCTTTGCTTCACTGATCTCAAAAATACGTGTTTTGTTAAAAGTGGGTTTTAATGTCGTTGTAACGTGTATCTTGGCAATCAACTTTTACAATTTATATTCCTAGATAGTGGGGTATCTAGGGTCGTCCAAGGAGGCAAGTTTGCACTTTAAAAACTCTCATTTGAAAATGGGAAATCAACTTTCTTTTTAGGTTTTCAAATATAAGATTTTTTTGTATTTTGAAGTAACGGGCAAATACGTGAATTTGAGCAAGAAAACAACTACACCTAAATTACTATTGCTAACACTAAAGTGACAAGATAATCCTCTCTCTAAGCTTACCCTAAGTATGTGGAGACATAGGATAATTAGAGAAAGGGAGTGAAAAAGTGCTAGAAAAGACAATAAAGATGCACAAAATTTAAGAAAGGCAACTTAATATAAAGAGACACTTGTTTTACAAGAATGCTTCTACTACAAAATTAAAAACAAAGAAAATAGTAAAACAAGATCCTCCTAATGATGGTGGTGAAGAGGAGGGAGAGGCTTCTTGCTCCAAGCTTAGTTGCTCCTGGGCTTGAAAAGAAGCTCTCCTTCTTTGCCTTCCTTGAATAGCTCCCCCTTAATGGTGTCCTCCTTGGCAAGCCCTAAGGAGGCATGCCTTTGCTCCTCCAATGGTGGGTGATCTTCACCCACAATCTCCTCCTAGGGTGGCTGATGGGAACACCATCATGAGCTCTAACTAGCTCATTTTTACCTATAAAAGAGAACAAAAGCTCCTACATAAGCAAATAAAGATCCTAACTCAAGGAATAACCAATCTGAGAGAAAAATAAGAAACAAGGCGTAAAATTGTAATTTTACCATTGCAGTGCAACAACGGGATTTCTCATGGGCTAAACACAGGTTAAATGGTCTTAACAAGATAAAAAGTGGGTTGGTTCAAATAGAAAAGGGTTCATGTGAAATCTGGGAATTAAATGACTTCTTATAACCCTAAAACAAACCCACTTAATCTAACAAGGTTCTGGTCAGGATAAAATTCACTTAAACCCTCTAAAAATCATGAAAAAATATTCTCTAGGGTTTAGAACCTTCAAATTGGCCCTTAGAACCTATTTTGACCTAAATAGGGGTCTTAGTCAATTATTTACCCTAAATTGGATTTTTATGTAAATTGCCCAGTCAAACGTGGTCAAACATAATCCAACTTCACCATTGGATTCCTTAGGTCCAAATTAGGTTTGTACCAAAATTTGAACCTAAGGGGAATTCACCTTGACCTACTTTGCAAATAAGTCCAGCCTAATTACATTATACCCTAACTTTTGAAAACTCTTGCAGACACCCCCCTAGCTTCCCTGTCGTTCCTTGAAATTAGGTCCCTCCACCATTACAGCAGAGGAAATCCTGCTCCGGTGAGGATTCAAGGGAAAGAACTCCATGATTCCTCAGAGAATCCCTTTCAAATTTGAAAGGGAGATTCTCTGAGAAATCCCCGTTCATGTGAACCTAATTTGGAACTCTGATTCCTACCCAATCTCTCATGCGAATGCATGAGAGATTTGAATCTTTTCAACCTTCCAACTCCAGGCCCTCTACCAGGGGTTATAAAAGGGTGCCTTGATCCTTCCGTAGATCCCCAGCTTGAATTGGCCTGAGATAGCCCCCAATTTCCTCTCTTCCCCTCCGACCAAACTCCCAACAAGCTCCAGCGACCTTTATCTCCCTCTCTCTTCGCTCTGCTACAATACCAGTGGCAGAGTTGCCTTTGTCACTTTCATCCACGTCACGCCGCACCAATGCACGCACCTGCCTCCTTCTCGTCGTCGCCGTCCTCCTCTCACTAGGCCTTCATCTTCGGTGATGGCACATATGAGCCATCCGCCTCCTCCACTCCCCCCTTCATCTATTCCCTCTCAGATAAGTTCTCTATCTCTGCTTATCTCTTTTCTCGCATTTATTTCCTAAAATATCCCTCAATGCTCGCAAACCACCACCATCTTCTCCACCTCTAGCAGACCACCGACGAGGTGCTCCCACCACTCCATGCATCCACCCACCTCGCCAACCACCTCACAAGCTTCGCCACGACTCATTAATCATAACCCCTCTTCCCATTCACCGCCACACGCTCCCAACACATCCCCAGAACATACCCATCTTCGCAGCCATAGGGTGACCTAGGCACGCACGCCCAGGCCACCCCACGCCACGCCAACCACCGTGCCACCTTCACCATGTCAAGGCGAAGCTCCCTGTGTGTTTTGACGAGGTCGCAAGGTCGTTTGCTTGTGGACAGGGTTTAGGCACCCCCACCATTGAAGTAGGCTCGAAGAAGCTCTCAAGCTTCATACCAGGCTCCAGGCACCTGGCTTTAGGTTCCAGGATGCACGGGTTTCGTTAGCGAACATCTCCAGCCCAGCTATTGGAGTCCAAGTCCCCTGCAGCCTCTGCAATTCGCGAGAACACCTGCCGTGCGAGCGCCTGCGAAGAAGGTGGGACATTTAGTCCCACCTCGGAGGTCCAGGAGCAGAAGCGATGATATAAGTTGAAAAAGTCATATAGGCTTACCGCCTCCTAACACAGGGTGAGGTCCCACTCATCCAATCGCCTCGTCCGCGACCCACGCCCCACAGACCTGGTTCTGACCCAACTACCCGTGCACTCCTCGCCCACCACCCACGCCGGTGGGCCTGGTCCCAGGTGTGCTAACCCAACCCGATAACCCGAGAAGGCTCTGGGAGAGCAAGCCTAAGAGAGAAGAAAGAAGAGAGATCGCAGGGAGGGTAGGAGGTAGGTTTTTCTCTCAAGGGAAAAAGAGGAAGAAAAGCTAAGGGTAAAGCCAAGGAAGAGGAAGGAGGAAGCCGTAAAGGAAGCCAAAGGAAGAAGGATAAGGGCAGAAGTTTGAGCAGCTAAGGAAGGTGAAGGCACGGCTGAAGTCAGAGGAAGAAGAGGAAGAAGAAGCTAAGGCTAGAGCAACCAAGGGCCAGAGAAGAGAGAAGAAAGAAGGAAGAAGAGAGAAGGAAGGAGAAGAGCCAAAGAAGAAGGAAAAAGCCAAAGAAAGGAAGAAGAAATGTCAGAGAAAGAAGAAGAGAGCACTGTAGCATATGTGATTTTAAGACGTTTGATTTTATAATCAGACGTCCAATTCTTCCTAAGTTCTCTTTTATATGTTTTCTAGCTACATTTTATTATCCATATACTCATGCTTTACATTTTTCATTAGATTTTTGAGTAATATTATGTGTTCAAATTGCATTCATTGAGTTTAGTGCATGAATTCCATTTGCTCCTTGTGTTCGACCTCGGACTTAAACTTCGAGTAATAAAATTTATTTGTTTTCAAAGCGATTTCAACTATACTACGGCACAATTATTTTAAAAGCTGATTTTGCTTTGACAAAACAGTGGCGTGTACCACCCTTAAGACCTCCTCCTAAGTTCTTCCTTGCCTGTCTACTCCTCTAGCTAGTGGTGGCACAAGAGAGAAGGGAAGAGGGGAAGGCACCAAGGGGACAGAGTATCCCCTTAATCTTCTTCTTCTCCTTCTTCTCTTGGCTGTGAATATGGTGGGATATAGGTGGAGAATATCAAGCCAAAGGATGATCTTATGGTGGTGGTTAAGGGGGGTATATATAGGACTTATGAAGGGAGAGGTTGGCATAGACACATGTAGGTCTAGGATGGGTTAAAAGGGTAGTTATGGGTGGTTAAAGGGATCCAATGGAGGGGGTTAGTTGGTGACACCTAAGGGGATGCCATGGGGGTAGTTATGGTGGCTAAGGGGTGTTTAAAATTGGTGCCAACCATGGAAGGGTGCCATGGTTTGGCACCAACTAAAGGGGCTTCTAGAAGGGGTGTAGGTGGATGGTTAGGATGGTTTGTAAGGGTAGGTGTATGGTGGTGATGAAGGGGGTTTTTGGAGGGAAAAGTGGCACCACTTTTGTGGTGCCCTTTGGTGGTGGTAGTGGGTTGAAAGGGGGTGAGTAGGTTGGTGCCAAAAAGAGGTTTTAGGAGTAGGAGCTAGGTGGACTAGGTTTAGGTCTCTTTTTGGTGAAGTTAGCTAGGTAGGTTGGGTGGCCATGCAGGTGGAGCTAGCTTTGACCTTAGCTAAGCTAGCTAAGCTAGCTTAACTAGTATGTAAGTAGAGGAGGAGGTATGCTAGAGGTAGGGTTTAGGGAAGAGGAGCTAAGGAAGGAATGCCTGGAGCTGAACTAGAGCTAGTAGCTACTGAAGGGAATTGCAAGGAGCTCCTTTAGCTGGCTTAGCTTGCTAGTTCTTTGCTAGCTGCTAAGTCAAGCTAAAGTGAGTTGACTTCTGCTAAAATATGCTGAGGTGAGCTGGTTCTGATCTTCCCAGGGATGACCTAGCTAGCTGGAGTAGCTAAGGTAGCTTAGCTCAACTAGGTTTGAGGTGAGTGGAGCTGGAAGTAGCTAGATCTAAGCTAAGGTGGACTCCAGTCAACTTAGTTGAACTAGCTAGAGCTCCTAGTGAGCTGAATGGAGATAACGTGAGCTAGACTCAACTAAGTTGAGCAGGGTCTGAGCTAACTTGAGCTAGGGTGAGCTAATATGAATTGCCTTGTGCTACCATTCAACTAAGATGAGCTGAATGGAGCATAATGGTGCTAACCCTAACTCAAGTGAGCTGGTATTCAGCTATGATGAGCTGGATTTGGCTGAGTCCCAGCTGGAATGAGCTTCCTCTTCACCAGTTGCCTTCATGAGTGCTAAGGTATTAGGGATCTGCCAATCTATTTGTCCCTAACACTTAAACAAACGTATTAAAAATACAATAAGAAATGCAATGCATGCCTAACCTAATTGATGCCTAAGTGCAGCCCAAAAACCCATTTGCGAAGTTAAAATCCTAAAAGCTAGGTTTGTTTTAGGGCATAAGAATGATGATAAACTGGCATTTATCATGCACCAACCTGGGTTGGTTGGTGTATGCAAGGGAAGAGGTCACTTAGACCTCAACTAGTTGGACCTTGGGAGCTAATCCCAAGGAGGTGAAGGCGATTCGTCGCATCTCCCGGACCTTCTTCTCACCCTTCTTCTTCTACTCATTTAGTTGAGATGGCTAACCCTGGACCTGGACCTGGTCAAGATCCAGCGAATCTAGACCCGATGGCTCGCCTGGAAGCCTGGGTCGTTGAATCAGACCCGAACGATATCAACAGAATAGTGACAGAATTTTGATGACACTGGATAGAATGCAACATCCACCCCGCGGAGAACAGCTTCAGGATTTCTACGATCCGGTAGCATTGATTTTTGCACCACAGGTCCAGATTCCCGCAGGCAAAGATGCATTCAAGTTGAAGCCCAATGTGATCAGCCTAATCTAGAATTATTTCTATAGGAACTCAAATGAGGATTCTTTCCAGCATATAGAGGATCTGAGTCAAATCGCAGAAATGGTTTGAGCCAGAAATGTTGATCCAGGAATTGTTCTCATGAAGCTTTTTCCATTTTCTCACAAGGATAAAGCTTCTTCCATTTTCTCGCAAGGATAAAACTTCATGTTGGTTCAAGACCATCGGGAGGCCAATTGGAACCTGGGCAAAATTACGACATGAATTCCTGCAAAAGTTCTTCCTGATCAGTCGTACGAACGTGATGAGGCACGCGATTATGACATTTTCCCAAGGACTAGGGGAGAAGTTGCATGATGCATGGGACCAATTTCACAATCTCCTTAGGAAATGCCCACACCATGGTGTACCTAGATGGCACCTGGCTCAAATCTTTTACCATGTGCTGGATGACACACATCAGTATATGGCTGATGCATCCAGTGGCAGGAATTTCCTTGCAAAGGACGAGAACAACACATTTGAGTTGTTCGAGTCTTTGGCAAAGAACTCGAATGCCACGTCAATGAACCAATTCCAGCGACCTGGACAAAATGGGTCAGTGTCCATGAGGCGCACGCCGAGTCTGCTCAAGCCGATATGGACATCATCACCAAGAAGCTGGATAAGGTGGATCTACCAGATAAGAAGCTTGATGAACTGATTCGAGCTCGACCTGAATTCTCTAGAAATTCTGCTGCATCTAGATCCTTCTATGCACCTCGAGCCCCTCCTACTCGAGTTAATTTACTCACTTGGGATGCATCTTCTCCATATTCATAAGATCCCGCATATCATGATCTCACGAACAATCTCGATCTGACACCGCATAATCAGGGTTACGCACCTCATGATGATTTTAATGCGTATTCCCTTGATGAATATACGTCTCAAACGTTGTCGGCCTATGAAGACGTAAATGCTACTCAGGGATATGGGCATAATAACCCATACTCAGAGACGTATAACCCTGGTTGGCACCAGCATCAGAATTTCTCCTAGTCTGGTAACTCACAGAGACCACATCAAGATCCATACTACCAGACCCAACAATATGGGAATGCACAAAACATATATCCAAGGCAGCAGCCATTCCCGTCTCAGCAACAGCAATCCCGTTCTATACATCAGTCACTGCATCAAGCTGCCAGTCACCCTCGAAAGCGAGCTGACCCTTTGGAGGCACTAAAAGAGGAGCTGCAAGAATCAATAGGAAATCCACGCAGGATAGCTTGCAGATCATGAAGGCAATGGTTGACCAAATACAGAGCATCCAAAACACATAGAACCAGTTGTTGCAGGAGCATAGGACCCAAGGAGCCTTGCCCTCCCAACCTATCCCTAACCCACAATATGTGCAGAACTAAGGCACCCCACCTAGGTTTCAGGCACCACAAGGACAGCCGCATGCTATATTACAGGCGCCTCCTGCACTCCCCGGTTATGGCCAGTTGCCTTTGCTACAGAACCCTACATATTCTGCCCCTTCCGCTCCTCCACCACCTCACGGACAGCATGCTAATGCGAAAGCTGTCACGTTGACGAGCAGGAAGAAGACATGCGACCCACCATTTAGGTAGGTGGGTCCTAATTTTTTCTGCCCTTCACTGCAGGATGGTTAGACTCCTTCCTTAGCTAAGGAGCCACCTACAGCAGATAAGGGCAAGAGGCCAATTGACCCCTGAGATTCCTAACCCTTTTCCTGAGGCTTTAACATGAGATATAGCACGAAAAAAGGGTACGTGGAATTTTGAGGACCTGAAATCGATGTTCAAGGAAGTTCATATTCAAGTCCTTTTCCATTGTCGCTAGGTTCTTTAAGGACTATTGTACCCCGAAGTGACAGCAAAAGAACGGATGATAGGCGGTACTGTCAAAGGAGGCTAGCGCCATGATTCTAGCTGACCTACTACCTAAGAAGAAAGACACTGGTACCCCACTCATTTTCTGCTTTTTACAGGATTCTCCATTTGATCGGGCCCTTCTTGATCTGGGTTCGTCCATTAACCTGACTCCCACTACCGTATATGATCAATTTCAATTCGAGGAGTTAAAACTCACCGTAGTTACTATTCAACTGGCTGATCGATCAGTGAAAACACCGAGGGGGGTGGTTGAGAACGTGATTATAAGGTTCACAGATTCTATTTTCCCACGGATTTTTTCATTCTTGATATGGAGGTTCCTCCTAATCTCCGTGATGCTCCGATCATTTTAGGTCGCCCATTTTTAGCGATAGCCTGAGCAAACATTGACTGTGCATCCGAGTGTACGGAGATTGCCCTAGGAAATGAAAGACTTAGACTTGATATATTTAGGGCATCAAGGAACTTTGATTGTGATCTGATTGTGCAACAATCATAGGTCCTAATATACCTTAATTAAGTTAGATAATAGCTTAACTTAGGCATTATTCATACATTCTCATCATACTTTGCATCATAGTTGATTTATTAGCTTTGTAAATAACAATGTCATATTATGTTCTAATTGAGAGGTATTAACAATCGCAGGTAATTCAGGGTTGCGAATGATCGATCCAACCATATGGATCTGCTTAGAACGACGACGGAAGTCCAACACTTCCAAGGTCATCTCGATCAAACTCCCGTAACATCCTATGGAGTCCTTAGAAGAGCAAGGGCCAAGAGGCAAATAGGTGGAAATGCAAACCTTAAATGTCAAATCCAACCACACGGATGGATCTGGATCAACGATCGCAATCCAACGATGTAAAAATCATTTCGATCAGAGACCTACAGCACTGTTCACAAAGCAGAGAAGATGGATGGCTACGATGGCCCCAATCTCTGAAGGCATCTCCCCCATGCACTGTAGGCCGTTGGATCATCATCCAATGATCACAACATGCCCATGTCGACTACACCAACATGCATCATCAACGAAGGAAGATCCATAGCCGTTGGATCTCCATCCAACAGCTGAGGGCAGCCGTGTGTGGAAATGGAAATCGAGACAAAGTGTGCTCGTAGCACGTTGGCTCACGCACTCAACCGCAAAGGGAGGACGTAGGTTCAAAGAGCAATCCGCATGGATTCAAGGCAGCAGCGCATGAGAATGAATCTCAAGCATCAGATTGGCATCAAGCGACGATGGCGCGACCGCGTGGCACGCTGGCAGACCTCGAATGGGAACGCGTGTGCTCACGCACAATCGAATGCGCACGCATGTGTGTTGAGATTTGAAGGCGGTGGGCTCAATGTGTTTAAGCCATCCGATCTCTCGATCGGATGGCTGAGAGGCGATACGCACGCACTCACGAGGATTGAGCGAGAATTGTGTGCTTATAGTTGAGGTGCAAGTGCGAAGCGAGCAACAGCTGTCGGATCACAATCCAAGGGTAGAGAGTAAGCCACGTGTCAGCCAGAGAATGCATCCGCGCTTTTAAGGAGTTTTCGAAGGCCTTTTGAAGCTCAATCAGAGCCATTGATCTCCCGATCAACGGATCTAATAAATCTAAGTTTGTTGCACGAGTTGGAGGGCTTAAATGCCCATCTTGCCTCTCTATGAAGCTATAAAAAGAGCCCCAAGGCCCCCAGTTGAAGAACAACTCTCTCCTGACCCTCTCCAACTCTCTAGATCTTCTTCTTCGGCTCTTCCTCTAAAGCACCCACCAAGCCACCTTGGTGCACCACTGCTGCTCTCCCCAAGCTCTCCAAAAGGCTACCACAGACCACCCGTGGTGCCCTTATTCTGATATATAGATAGTTATTTCAATTCTTGTCCCAGCATTACATGCCTTAGTTATAACTCTAGCATTATTTGCAACTCATGATCCATTTTCTTTATATATATATTATGATAAGTATTCAGTTAGTAGCACTCTAAATCAGTTTGTGAAATCAAAAAGCATTTTCTGCCTCCCTGAGTTCGACCATGACTCACCTCTCATTAAATTTTGTTTGTTTCGACATATTTTGCACTATACTACGACATAATTATTCAAAAACGTGATTTTACGTCAAACATGATCACATCGAGGAGGACGGTGAAGACGAGGAATTGGCTTTTTGTGGTAACATTGGGCACCTTTGTGAAGACCCAATGTCTCATTCGTCTTCGCTCCGCATGGGACTAAGACCACCACAATGCACATTTCCTCCCATGGATCCGATTATCTGGGGGACACCCCTGAGTCTAATCATCTTGATCCAGAAATTACTGACTCACCCCTACTAACACAGGAAGGCGTGACTACGACAAACAAGTTTCCTGTTAATGCAGTCATGAATGACTATTTTACAAGTGGCGAATCAGTAGGAATTCCCGCATATCAGGATCATCAGATTCCCACCATTGATTCTGCTCCTCCTACTCACACTTCTAATTCTACCCACCCATGATTGTATTGAACCCTTACCCAACTCACTCAAATGACTGGGTGAAAGTGAGACATACCTAGTCATTATTAGTGCTCACTTGACCCAAGAACAGGAGCATCAATTGATTTCTATTTACAAGACCATAAGGCTGCTATTGGGTGGAGTATTGCTTATCTCCACGGGATTCGCACCTCGTATTGCACTCATCACATTTACAAGGATGAAGGGGTGAAACCACCAAGACAACCTCAAAGACGGCTGAACCCGAGCATGCTAGAGGTTGTTAAGGGGATCATTAAATGGCTGAATCCGAGCATTGTATATCCAATTTCTGACAGCCAGTGGGTGAGTCCTATCCAGATCATGCCCAAGAAAACAAGACTCACCGCTATAAAAAATGACAAGGGTAATTCCATCCCAACTCGCACTGCGACTTCATGGCAGGTTTGCATAAACTATAGGAAACTGAATACTGCTACCCAGAAGGATCATTTCCCTTTACCGTTCATTGATCAGATTTTGAAGCGGTTAGCCGGATGCAGTTTCTTTTGCTTTTTGGATGGATACTTGATGCGTGCGTTTCACTCAACTCAGTAATCAAGTTAATTTCACTTAATTAAGAGTAGAAGAAATCACTTAGGTTAACTCGAAGTTGTGTCGATTGTGTAGTATAGGACCGAATTAACCTAACATTTTAGAAATTTTTACTGGTTGAATCCAGGTCGTTCACTGGGAGGTATAATAATTTTTTCCAAATTCACCAATTCTCTTTAATTTCTATAAATTTAGGAGGTATAACTAGTTTGATTTTCAAAACATGAATTTTGTCAAAATATTTAAACTATAAAAAATATACAAAATTCCATATGAAACATATTTACTCAAAATGATCTACTTTATTAACAAGTAAACATGCTAGTTTTTCTTTTTTTTCAATTTTATTTCATTCCAAAGAAATTAAGGCAATTAAAAAGTTATTCTATTAATACATGCCTTTTTACATTTAAGAACAAAAAGATACTGGTGCAAGAAAAATTCATTTATTTTCATTTATCTCTTCAGCCTCTCATCTCCCCTCTTATTTTCTTCTTTCTCTCTTTTATTTTCTTCTCTCGAGCTCTCTTTCTTCTTACCTTTCTTGTGTTGTTCCTGCCTTCTTTTCTTCCTCCCTTAGTTTTCTCCTTTGTTCCTTAGTATCTTTTTCCTTGATACTCCTTAGCGCCTGTGCCTTCTTCTTTAGCTTTCAGCTTTAACACTTAGCATCCTTCAACGGCTTCTCTTTTCCTTAAGCTTTCAGTTGAACTGGGTTTTTTTACTTTTTTAACTAAAAGTTATTTTATTTGCGACGAGGTCCTTTCGAGGATACACAGCACCCTGAGACCAGGGTGGGACCAGACCCTACTCGGTCCTCGCCTAATCTCAATTAGGTTCATTTCGGTTCATTTGTTTATCAGTTCACAGTCTCGAGCCATTTCAGCTCAACCTGGCCTCCCAGGCCACTCTCGCCCTCCCAGGGCACAATCACTTTCGCACGCCCCCAAGGACACACACCCACAGGCATAAGCCCGCACAATTAGACATGCAATGCTCAAATCAGACGAAATCAGTAACCGGTGCGTCGAGCACTGACGACTGCATAGCCAAGGAAACGAATTACTTTTATCCCCAGGTGCGCGCTCGTGAACAACCGAGGTGGGACTATCCTACCCCTTTCAGACCCGAATTCAAATGTTCATAACTTTCTACCCAGAGCTCCAAATTGAATGATTTCAAGTTTGTTGGAAAGCTCTAAGGGTAATCTACACAATTACAGGGTCAATTTAATGTTTTAATGATGTTTTCCTTTTCAATTTAAAAGATGAAATCAGGGGTTCCTACGGGGTTTTTTAAGCCTGGAAATGAAATTTATGTCAGGAGAGTCTCAGATGGACTTCTCTCTTCTATTAAAAGGTCTGTACATGTTATATAAGTAATTCCGCTTCTGTTAGAATAGATTTTAAACTCTTAAGACCTTCAAAACTTGCAGAGAAGCTTTTCACTTCTCTGAAAGCTTCAGAGTTTGATTTTTCAGACATCAATAAGTGTAACAGACACTTTAAAGTGTTCCTAATCTATTTAGATTAATTCTAAGGGTTATAACAAATCAATCTGGGTAGGTTTTAAGTTTAAATTTCATCAGAACAGTACTCCTGTTGGTTTGGGTTCGAAAGTAACCCAAATTAGCAGAAAATAAATACTCACACATTCATTCATCTGAGCTTACTTTAATCACTTTCAGATCAACAAATAAGATCCCAAAAACAATTTTCACTTCCTCAGAATCTCAATTCAAGCTCAGAACTCCATTAACAGACTCATGTTGACTATGGGAGCTCGAAAATTTGACTTTCTGTTTAAAATCTTCTCCCAAGAAATTAATGCCTAAAATAGTCTTCTCATCATCTAGAACTTATTCACATCTTCAGGAAGTTGTTTCAACCTTTATTCCTAGGGTTTCAGGCTCACTGCCTGAACTGAAATAGGTGTTTGTTCGATAGAGTCATAGGAAGATTACTACAGTGTTTTAAGGGTTAAAATAGCTTCAGTGCATCGCACTGAAGCTTCAGAGCTCCTTAAATGCTTCTCAAATCCTTCCTAACAAACTTTTCCAATTCCGCCAGAGTTGGGGAAGATGAAGTTCAAATCTATAGCTCCAGTGGTTAAATCCTCAAACAAATTTCTTTAAAACAATCAGTAATCCTTATTATACTATTCTGGAGCTACTTAGCAAGTTTTAGAGGCTATAACACAAAAATGGCTCGCTGGAGCTCGTCGGAGCTCCAGTGAGTCCAAAAAATGGAAAAAAGTACGTACAGATTGTTAAAACTAAACATTTTTTATTCAGAAAGGATCCTGAGGTTACAAGGAACCTCAGTATCACATTTAATTCCTCATTTGTTCATTAAAATGTAAGATTTGATAGTAAGTTTGTTTTCTTAAAAGATTTGAGTGGTTAAAGCTTAGGACTTGATTTAACTACTCGATTGAGAGGTTAAATCAAGTTAACAGATGTTATTATTCATAAATATGTATTTAATTTATAGTTTGAACTGTTCCTGAGCCTCCATGGACAGCAAGCTCAGGAACTAAATTAAGATTTGGGCGTTTAATTATAGATGATAATAATAGGTATTATAATGTCATTTAGGGTTCATTAGTGGTGATAGGTGATGAAAGAACCCAATGAAGGTGAAATTAAATCCACTACTGTCACCATGGACAATGATAGTAGTCGGTAAAGGTGATATTTGAATTAGGCGTTTAGGTGATTTAATTAATGATTAAGTAATTTAGAAGTGAACATGGAAGATACGGGAAGGTGTACAATGAATTAAAAGACAAAATTAAAGCTCTGGCGAGCTCAAGGAACTCGTCGAAGTCGGAGGAGATGAAACTAAATTCTAACATTACTCTAATCTAACTAACTAAACTAACTAACTAAGCTAGCCTACTCCTACTCCTACTCCTAGTCAACTGTTACCTAGACGAATGGGTCAATAGGGTTCCGCCGAAGGTTCATAGCAGACGACGAAATCAGAGGGTCGAAGAAAGATCTTCGGCATGCGGATTTGAGGTGGAGCAGAGGAATCCTTAGGTCGGTGCCTTTGTCAGAGGTGCGAAAGACAACGGCGGATCTCCTCGGCTACTTAAGATGGACGGAGGAAGTCGGAAGATGGAATGGGAAATCGCCGGAGTTTTGGACGAATAGCCTATCGAAGTCGGCTACAGTGTTAGAAGAGGGAAGGGAGCCAACTTCAATAAAATCAGAGGTGTGAGGGGGTATTTATAGCAGTTTACGGCGAAGAGAGTGGCAGGGTCTGGCCGAAGAAGGAGCTCGAGGAGCTTAACCTCCATCGTTGTCTCCGACGACGGTGAGGTTATCTCCCACTGAAAAATAGGATTCTCGGTTAATCCAGACCGATGGATGAAGTGTAGGTGGTGAGCACAAGTTGCAAGAGCTTGGGCAAAGAGGAATGATGTCGGCAGGGCGGTGATCACACGGTGGGGTGACTCTCTACCGCCAGTTGTTCGTTCGGCTGAAGAAGAAGAAGAAGAGGACAAAGAGGGACATAAAAGTAATAAAACTTAAGGACCTGTGTGAGAAATAAGGACCCGACTGTAATGAATATTAAGGACTAAAATGTAAACCTAGGTTTTGAAGGTTTACTTTAACTTAGATCTTTTCCAACTTTTTATATATGTTAGCAAATAAGGTAAATATTATGTTTACACCTTGAATTTACATTTTTGACCTTTTTAGGTTAATTTATTAGATTAAGTAAAATCACTTAAGTTATTACATACTTAGGTATACATTATATTTAAGTTACTTATCTTATTAATTAAGGGAATGATTAATAAGATTTCGGGTCCAATTATTATCTAAATTATTAATAATGTTAATTGAATGATAAATGTCATTTTTAACTTATTTTAAGGTCCTTAACTAAATATCCCTTATTCTATAATTAACCCTTATATATTCATAACCTTAGCTAATTAACTAGGAAGACTAGTTAATTAGGGGTAATTAGAGATCATGATGAGTGTCTCATCAATACTTTGGGTATAATCAGGTGGCAATTAGCCCAGAAGATCAAGACAAGACCACATTCACATGTCCCTTTGGAACATTCGCTTTCAAGCGAATGCCCTTAGGCCTTTGCAACACACCAGCAACATTTCAACATTATATGATGGCCATGTTCTCTGATATGATTAGGGATTGTGTGGAAGTGTTTATGGACAATTTCTCTATTTTAGAAGATGACTTTTCAACTTGTCTTGATAACCTTACCAAGATCCTGAAATGGTGCATTGAAGTTAACCTAATACTCTCATGGGAGAAAAGTCATTTCATGGTAAGGGATGGCATTGTACTAGGTTACAGGATCTCATCTAACGGACTCGAGGTCGACCGAGCTAAGTCAAAAATCATATCCTAATTTCCTCTACCTAGCTCAATTAAATAGACCAGATCATTCTTGGGCCACGTCAGGTTTTACTGGAGATTTATACGTGATTTCTCGAAAATTGCATGCCCACTGACGAATCTTCTGGTAGCCGACGCCCCATTTGATTCTAATGCCTCGTGTCTCAGCGCATTTAAGACCGTGCGAAGCGTTGTTTCCAATTCTTTGATTCTCCAACCACCCGATTAGTCTCTTGATTCCGAGATGATGTGCGATGCCTCCGATTTCGCCGTCGGAGTTGTTTTAGGCCAATGTCAGGAGCGACAGCCTTTTGTTATATACTATGCAAGCAAGATGCTGAATGAGGCTCAATGTAATTACACTATCACCGAAAAGGAACTGCTAGTGGTAGTATTCGGGTTAGAGAAATTTCAATCATATTTGTTGGGGTCCAAAGTGATAATTTTCACAGACCATTCCACCCTTCGTCATTTGTTGGCAAAGAAGGATGCCAAACCCTACCTCATCAGATGGATCCTTCTCTTAAAGGAATTTGATGTCGAAATATGCAACAAAGCTGGAGGATAAAACATTGTGGCGGACCACTTATCTAGATTAGACCCAACCCACATCCCTTATTCCATGCCCATTTCAAATCAATTCCCGGATGAATCTCTGTTGGCAATCCATTCTGTTGAGTTTCCCTGGTACGTGGATATCGCGAATTATCTTGTCACAAGCAAGATTCCCACGAATTTACACAAGGACCAGAAACTCAAATTTATATCTGAGGCCAAATTCTATTTCTGGGATGACCCCTTGCTCTTCTGCATTGGAGCTGATCAGATCATTAAGAGGTGCATCCCAGACTCTGAAATCTCAAGTGTGTTATCTTTTTGCAACAACGAAGCCTGTGGTGGTCATTTTTCGAGCCAAAAAAATATGGTAAAGATTTTGCACTCGAGATTTTTCTGGCCGACCATTTTCAGAGATACACACGATTATGCCAAGTGCTGCAAACGATGCCAGTCGGTCGATTCTATGACCAGGAGAGACATGATGCCTTTCCAACCCATGTTGGTCATAGAAGTGTTCGATGTATGTGGCATTGATTTCATGGGCCCTTTAACGAATTCGCATGGCTTCGAGTACATACTTCTCACTATCGACTATGTCTCGAAGTGGGTTGAAGCCATCTTGGCGAGATGGGCTGATCATAAGACCGTCATCTCTTTCATACAGGAATATATTTTTGTGAGATTCGATGTACCCCGCTGATGGGAACACCATCATGAGCCCTAACTAGCTCATTTTGACCTAGAAAAGAGAACAAAAGCTCCTACATAACCAAATGAAAGTCCTAACTCAAGGAATAACCAGTCTGAGAGAAAAGCAAGAAACAAGGGGTAAGACTATAATTTTACCATTGCAGTGCAACAATGGGATTTCCCATGGGCTAAACATAGGTCAAATGGCCTTAACAAGATTAAAAGTGGGTTGGTTCAAACAAAAAAGAGTTCATGTGAAATCTGGGAATTAAATGACTTCTGATAACCCTAAAACAGACCCACTTAATTTAACAAGGTTCTAGTCAGGATAAAATTCACCTAAACCCTCTAAAATTCATGGAAAAATATCCTCTAGGGTTTAGAACCTTCAATTTGACCTTTAGAACCTATTTTGACCTAAATAAGGGTCTTAGTCAAATGTTTGCCCTAAATTGGGTTTTTGTGTAAATTGCCTAACCAAACGTAGTCAAACCTAAAATTTAACTTCACCATTGGATTCCTTAGGTTCAAATTAGGTTTGTACAAAAATTTAAAACTAAGGGGAATTCACCTTGACCTACTTTGCAAACTAGTTCAGCCCAATGACATTTATACCCCTAACTTTTGAAAACTCTTGCTGACACCCCCCTAGCTTCCTTCTCCTTTTCAATTAGGTCAATCCACCATTACAGCAAAGGGAATCCTACTCCGGCGATGATTCGAGGGGAAGAACTCCCTGATTCCTCAGAGAATCCCTCTCAAATTTGAAAGGGAGATTCTCTGAGAAATCCCCTCTCATGTGAACCTAATTTGGAGCCCTAATTGGCACCCAATCTCTCATGCAAACGCATGAGAGATTTGGGTCTTTTCGACCTTCCAACTCCGGTGAGGTTATCGTGCTTGGAAGCTTGGCTTCCAAGGACAAGGTCCACTGCTAGGGGCTATAAAAGGGTCCCCAGATCCTTCCGCTCCTCCCAAGCTTAAATTGGCCTGAGATACCCCCCAATTTCCTCTCTTCCCCTCCGGCCAACCACCCAGCAAGCTCTGGCAACTCCTATCTCCTTCTCTCATCGCTCTGCCACAATACCAGTGGCAAAGTTACCTTTGTCTCCTTCGTCCGCGTCGCACCACACCAGCCGACGCACCTGCCACCCTCTTGTCATCGCCATCATCCTCTCACTGGGCTTTCACTCTGGCGACTGCACATACGCGTCGGCCGCTTCCTCCGCATCCCCCTTCATCTAACTACCCTTAGATAAGTCCTCTCTCTCTACTCATCATTTTTCCCTCATTTATTTCTTCTATTACGACTCGACGCTCACACATCACCTCCATCTTCTCCACCTCCAGCAGACCACCGACGAGGTGCTCCCGCCGCTCCACACATCCACCCACCTCGCCAACCACCTCACAAGCTCTACCACATCTCACTGACCATAACCCCTCTCTCCATTCATCGCCACACGCCCCAAACACAGCCCCCGAACACACCCACATCCGCACACACAGGGTGACCTAGGCAAGCATGCTCAGGCCACCCCACTCCAAGCCGACCACCGTCCCACCTTTGCCGTGTCCAAGCGAAGCTCCCTGTGTATTTTGACGAGGTTGCAAGGCCTTTTGCTTGTGTACAGGGTTTATGCCTCCACCGCCATTGAAGCAGGCACGAAGAAGCTCGAAAGCTTGCTCTAGGACACCAGGTTCCAGGCTCTAGGTCCCAAATGTGTGAGTCTCTTTCGCGCACACTATCAACCCAACTATTGGAGTCCAAGTCCCATGCAGCTGCTGCAATTCGTGAAGACTTCTGTTGTGGGGACACCTGCGAAGAAGGTAGGACATTTAGTCCCACCTCGGAAGATCAAGAGCGGAAGCGGTGATATAAGTTGAAAAAGTCTCATAGGCTTACCGCCTCCTGACCACGGGGTGAGGTCCCACTCACCCATCGCCTCATCCGTGACCCACTGCCTGCAGACCTGGTTCTGACCCAGATACCCAACTACCCGTGCACTCCTCGCCCACCACCGCACGCTGGTGGGCCTGGTCCCAGGCGCGCTAACCTGACCCGTTAACCCAAGAAGGCTCTGGGAGAGAGAGCCTAAGAGAGAAGAAAGAAGAGAGATTGCAAGTAGGGTAGGGGTAGGTTTTGCTCTCAGGGGAAAAAGAGGTAGAAGAAGATAAGGGTGAAGTCGAGGAAGAAGGAAGAAGCTGCAGAGGAAGCTAAGGCAGAGGAAGCCAAAGAAAGAAAAAGGAGAGGGCAGTAGCCTGAGCAGCTAAGGAAGGAGAAGGCAAGGCCTGACTGAAAAGAAGGCAAGGCTGAAGAGGAGCTAAACTCAGAGACAGAAGGAGAAAGAAGAAAGAAGAAGAGCTAAGAGTCAGAGAAGAAGAAAGAGCCAAGAAGGATGACGGCCATCTGAGGCAGAGAACAGAGGAAAGAAGAGAAAGAAGAAGAAGGAGATCAGCCAGAGAAATCAAAGAAGCACTGTAGCAAATATACATTTAAGACGTCTGATTTCCAAAATCAAACATCCATATTTTTTGCTTCTATACACATTTGATATCTTGTGGATCTATTTACATTGCTTGCATTATAACTTTAATTCTTCATTGCATATTTTATCAAATTTGAAAGTTGTGTTTTTGATTTTTAAACCCCAATTTGCTCCCTGTGTTCGACCTTAGATTTACATTTTTCAAGTAATAAACTTCATTTGTTTTCAAAGTGATTTTGGCTATACTACAACGCATTTATTTTAAAACCCGATTTTTCTTCAACGAACATTTTGGCACCATTGCCGGGGACCAACGGGCAATTTAGAAATCTTGATCACAACTTCTGATTCCATACTAACTTGATCTATCTCTTTTGTTGTGATTGTTTTAGGGGGAAAAAATTCAAAAGAAAACAGCAACACAACAACCACACCCGGGGTAGGTAACCTCTGATTAACCCTTTCTCTTAATCCCCTCATTCTGAAAAGGAAAAATAAAGAAAAAATCAATTTAGGGCTACCTGCTTTCCATATCTAGCTAATTCACCAAAGTTGCCTGATTTTGATTTCAACAAATTTTGAATTGTGCATCCATTTAAGGTAACTACGGCTACCACCTTCTTGATTGAGCCCTAGATACCATATTTGCGGCAACTAAATTGGACCAATTAGAGCCAAATTAAGGATTCCAATCTAGGGTTTTAGAGACATCTTTTCTAAGCAAGAATCAATTTTCTAAAAAGAGGTGTGCCTAAGCCTTGATTGAAAAGACTTATTCAAGAGAAACCCTAAAAATCAAGCCCTTAATTTCACTTGAACCCTAAAAGAAAGGACCTAAAGCTCTCAAAGGACAGATAGGTGAAGTTGACCTCTTGTTGGGTGAACCAACCTTGAAATTAGGTCACTTTTGCACTTAAAACATCTAAAGTTCAAGTGGAACCCTAAGCATCTTTGATCTTAATTAAAAGTGGTAGACTTAAGAGGTCAAGGTCCCCATTCTGGTCTACCTAGAATCTCAGTTACAAGAGAGGTCGGGTGGGGGAAACCCTGTAACTCGTGGGGATGCTCTACCGTGTAGGGGTCTTTGCGGACTCTCCCTCTCTGGCTGCCCGGGTATTTCTCAGGTGGACGGCTTTTCTGACTAAGGGGTATCATCCGCCCCGAACCTCTATAATCATCCAAATTTTTTGGGTGTCTTGATTGGGTCAAGCACATTCTACTCTCATCAATCCATCAGTGCATGTTTGGTAGGAGGTCCTTGAGACCATCCTTAAGACCTCTAGAAATTCACTCCCGTCGAGGCCAAGCCTCGACGTCCGTGTTTGTGCAGCAACCCCACCACATAGACCTCTCTAATTCATCAGAATCAAACTCCCCTTCTTCTATCATCATGGCACAACCAATTGAAGAAGAGAACAATCTTGAACACCAACTCCAACGCCTGAATGATCTATTTCAGAACTTTGTAAACCCGCCGCAGCATCCTATGATGCGAGATCACTATAATCCCACTGCAGTGGCAATCAAACCTCGAGTCCAAATCCCAGCTAGAGGTCCTGATTCTAAACTCAAGCCCAACATGATCCACGCTATTCCAAAGTTTCATGGGCTTAACTCCAAGGATCCCTTCCAGCACATCAACCAACTCAAACATCTGGCTTAGACCTTCGAGTCAAATGTACAAAATCGAGATATTCTGCTTATGAAGATGTTTTCCTTCTCCCTCATGGATAAGGCAGCTCATTGGTATCAGACTCAAACGCATCCAATCAACACGTGGGTTGAACTCCAATCCAAATTTTTGAAAAAGTTCTTCCCCGTTGGTCGGACGAATGCCTTGCACCACCAGATCACTCACTTCACTCAGCAATCTGGAGAACCTCTTCATGAGGCATGGGACCATTTCTTGGATCTCATGCAGAAGTGCCCCCATCACGGAGTTCCTAAATGGGAACAAGTCCAGTCCTTTTACCAGGGACTCCGTGAAGACATTCGCTTATTCGTCAATGCAACCTGCAGAGGAAATATCATGGGTCAACACGAAGACACTGTGTGGGAGATTGTCGAGAATATGTGCAAGAACTCCATCAATAATGACTCCATGGGCTTATTCGACCAGATGAATGCCCGCGCATCGACGAATCTGAGGGTAGCACATGAGACGCAGGGCCTGTCCTCATCTGTCGACTTGGAACTAATGGCCAGTCGGTTAGACAAGGTCTCTATCATTGAGAAGAAGGTGGACGAGCTGACTCGACATCTGCAGCAGGCCACCTCTGTGCAAAACCCATTTGCACAGCCACCTCTTGGAAGGGAAACTGTGCAGAACATCCATCACCGATCTTCTCAAGGGATGGACCCGTATCCACCCCCGTCTGACTCCAAGACCAGAGGAAACTCCGATCTGATCTACTCTAGTTGGGGGAACTCTGAACCCTCGTACTCTGATTTTCCCGAGGTTCCTTAGACCTGCGAGGACCTCACCACCATCTAGAATGACCCATTCTCCAATACCTATAACCCTGGATGGCGGAATCATCCCAACTTCCTATGGGTGGGAAATACTCAGAATCAAAGACAACCTTATCAACCCCGTCCACAAGCTCCTCGTCCATATCAGCCGCCTCAGCCTTGGCCCAACCCCACCTATCAATCTGGGCCAAACCAAGCAGATCAAATGACCCTCATCCTTCAGACTCTGGCTGACATTCAGAAGACAAATGCAGTAATACAAAAACAGCACAAGGATGAGATCACAGAGGTTTGCAATCAACTCACCCAGATGGCGAATTCCTGCCAACCTGGCACACTCCCTTCGCAACCTCTGTCGAATCCAAATAACGTGCCAACCCAGAGGCGCATTATGAACCCAAATCCAGGCCACACCCACATGATTTATCTGACCTCTTCTGTCCCATCACCCAACGGGATGGAAGCTTCGACAACTTATGAGGGATTTCAACAGTAGCCACCTATTTTACCAACCCCAAACCAAAACTAGGCAGGAGTAAACTCCGTAACAACCCGTAGTGGTAAAGCAACTCAAGATCCACCTTATCCAAGCCACTCTAAGCCTGGTAGTAACCTAAGCCCTAGGATAGCTATCCAGGACACCCATGTCCCAAATCAAGAACCTGGACCTATTCTAGAGGAACCAACCAAGGTTCCATTTCCCGAGGCCTTGACCAAGGGAAAGAGGATAAACAAACCTGTGGCTCCTAAGGAGGATCTGATCAAGCTCTTTGAACAAATCCATATAAACATCCCCTTGATGGATTCAATTCGCCACGTACCGGCTTACACATGATTTTTGAAGGATGTGTGTACACCAAAACGTAAGCCGCGAACCAAAAGTGGGAGTCCGATCGTACTGTCAGAGCAAGCTAGCTCTGTAATTTTAATCAAACTCCAACCTAAGGCTAAAGACCCAGGTTGTAAAGACCTGTACCACTTTTAGCCTCTTAAGACATCTGAAGTATCAGTCAGACGTCTATCCAGATGTTTGGACACTTTTTCGAATGTCTAGAAATGAAATTTTTGTACGCAATCTGTGCTCTGCGCATGGGCGGCGTGCAGAACTCCTTTTCTCTCTCCTTTCTCCTCCTCCCCCTGTCGAACCCTCAACCCCCCCAACTCTATAAAAGCCACCCTCCCCTCCTCTCCTCTCCACTCCACACACCACCATCTCCACCTTTAGAGCGCAGCGAAGCGGCGAGAGGAGGTGAGCGAGGGAGCACGTGAGAGCGAATAAGAGGAGAGTGCGTAAGAAGGAGGAGGAGGCCGAGGTCGGGAGCTTCGGTGGAAGCTCATCGGAGCTCGCACAGCCACTGCGGTGTGTGCGGGAGGAGGAGGGAGTCCGGAGCGACGTCCTCGACCACTTACAGCAACTGGAGTTGCGGCGGAGCGAGGAGAAATGTGGCGGAGCACAGCGAGGAGCACTGGGAGTGCATTCTGATACTAGAATTTTTCCAGTATTACATGTCTGGAGTGAAGTCCGGATAACTGCTGAGCATCTGGACGTCTGGAGTCAAGACCAGACGTCTGAAAGCACCCTTATCGTGAAGGTACATTCTTTTCGCAATTATAGCCATGTAGGCCGCACCGCAGAAGATGTGCCAGTCTAATTTTGGGGTGGCTGCTCTGTTGTATGCAAGAGCAGCCTTGGGAAGGTGCGCGGAATGCCCTCCCGCTCACTTTCGGATGTCTGATCAGCTCACCAGATGACCAAAGGTGCTTCCAGACGATCGGAGGAGTGGTCCGATGTCTAGAACCACTTTCAGACGATCGCAAAGGAGTCCTGGACGTCTGAGGACACCGTAGGAACTTGAGGTAAGGTTCTGTATCTTTTAAGACATCTGGACGTGTTTCCAGACGTCTGATTTTGGTCAATAGATACGTTTTTGACCAGTTTGGGGTCTGATCAGGATCTGTTTTATGCAAATGAAGTATCTGTGGCTTCCTTACAATTTTTTTACGTACTAGAAGCTTTGTACAATGTTCTGAATCCTCCTTTGTGACATATTCCTTGGTACAGGGTTTCGACCTACTGCATGTTTTGTGCTCGCAGAGACGCCTAGGTCTGCGGTTCAAGCCCCCATTACTCCCGGATTGTCTAGTAGAGTGGTCTACTTCTGTTAATTATATTAAATAAGAATGTGCTTGTGAAATTAGCCAATTGGAACCCCTAGGATGTGGCATGAACTCTAGGACAGAGAAATGATTGAAACCATTGTATTGCATGATTGTATACGTATACATGATTAAGTTAAACTGCTAGCAATTGCCTATAATAAGTCGTGAGCTACCTGTTAGAATAGGAGCTACCTGAGATAAATGAACAATTACCTGTGAAATCATCAATTGCATGTATGGAATTATGGAAACACGAGCTGCCTGTATATAAATGAGAACTAAATTATGAAAGGTGGAAGCTGAATCGGAAGAATGTGGTAAACATGAGCATGAACCCTATGGGGCATTAGGAGTAGAACTCCTGTGGTTAGATGGAAAATTTGGAATGTAGACAGGAAGTGTGCTGGCCCTTGAGTGCGTGGCACCAAGGAGAGCGACTGTCCCCTTTTTGTGTAGAGCGGAGCTAGCCGCCCTTGGGTTGGGACCCAGGGTTAGGATTGACCACTCTACACTAACTTTTGTTGGCCCTCATGTACATGGTACCGAGGCGAGCTACTAGTGTAGGGAGGGAGCTAGCCACCCCACGGGGCCCGGGGTTCAACTAACCACCCTACACCGACTTGTTAGGCCCTCTAGGCAAACTGAGGTAGTCAAATGAGGGTGCTCGGACTGTGGAGGGGCGAGATCCCTGTTTCTGAGAGGGCTAGGCCCTATACTATTCCGTGCTGTACTTTGGGCATACCAGCTAGCGGAAACGACTTACTGCATGTTAGTGTGGGGTAGCTATCGGTGCACTTATCACGCGTGCCGTAGTCACCGCTACGTCTGACAGTGACCTCGGGGTGGTTGACTGGGTGTAGGACTACCACGGGGTACTCTCCCGACCAGGAGAGCACCACGTGTACCTTCTAATCTTTGGAAAAGACTACAATCAAGATCGTTCCTACGAGGAACATGCAAGATCAAGAGAATCTGAAAGTTTGAGAAAAAGGGGTGAAAAGGAAATGCATGTAAAATAAAATAACGAGAAAAGAGAATTAAACCTGTTACTTTTACTCCTTCAGATAGTATAGATACCACTCTACTCAACATTCGCTGACTATGTCTTTTCATAACACTGTTCAAGTCCAGGAGTTGAGCAGCCTAAGCTTCCAGCTGTGGAGGGTGCTGGGCCCAGTCTAGCCCAGCCGTAGTTTTCTGTACTCTTTGTTGTACCCCCTTTACTGTTGTAGTGAGTTTCAGACTTTTAGCTACTGTTGTTGTTACTGTTGCTTTTATTTCCATTGTCTCTGTTGTTGTGGTGGTATGTGTTGGAATAGCAGTTTTACTTTCCTTTACTACTTGCACGTTTTTACTTCTTAGTTATATTGCATATGTGGATGGGGTTTACTTTCCTGCTTTTTGGTTATTTCTTGTTGGACAACTAGATCTTGGGATTAGTCGAGGCGAGCCGGTCTTGGGTCCTGTAGGGATCTAGGAATCGGGTCGTAACACAGGTACTCCCCTGATTTCATGTACTATTGGTGATACCAACGGAGCCTTATTAGATTTAGGTGCCTCCATAAACCTAATACCTACATCCCTCCCTGACCACCTTAAAGAATCTGAGCTTAAAACGATAGAGGTGACATTGCAGTTAGCTGACCGATCCATTAAGTCACCTAAAGGAGTACTCGAGGATGTCATCATTAGGGTATGGGATTTCTATTTCCCGGTGGATTTTATAGTCTTGGATATGGATGCACCTAAAAACCCAAGGGATACACCAATTATACTAGGGAGACCCTTTCTGGCCACTGCTAGGGCCAATATAAATTGTAAGGAGGGCCAAATAGAACTGAAATTCGGGAACCAAACACTGAAAATTGACATCTTTAAAGCCCAACAAGGGATTAATTACGGTGTTATAGAACAAATATGTGATATCAAGGCCGTGGTTGATGAACCATACATCGAGGACAAACTGATTACTCCTGATCAACCATAAGATGATCAAAACCTACAAATAGAGGAGTCTGATCCTGATCTAGATACACCCATAACTCCTTCCCTTGCTCCTGACACAAACCCTGAACCACCCGCTGCTGCTGATAACCCTATTCTGGAACTCAAGCCTCTTCCCGATCATCTGAAATACGTCTTTTTGGGTTCCAATCAGACGTTTCCTGTGATTATCAACTCTAGACTCACACCTGACCAGGAATTCCATCTGATTACTGTTCTCCAACAACATCGTAGAGCCATTGGATGGACTCTCAATGATTTGACTGGTATCAGCCCCTCTTATTGCACACACCGTATCTACACCGAAGAGGGCACACAACCTTGCCGTGAAATGCAGAGACGTTTAAACCCTAATCTGCAGGAGGTCGTGAAAAAGGAGATCATTAAGTTGTTAGATACAGGGATCATCTACCCGATCTTCGACAGTCGGTGAGTGAGTCCAATCTAGGTTGTGCCTAAGAAGGCAGGACTCACCGTCATCACGACTGAAATCGAAGAAGTCATACCAACCCATGTGGCTAACTTGTGGAGAATTTGCATTAATTACACAAGACTCAATTCCTCCACGAAGAAGGATCATTTCCCACTACCATTTATTGATCAGATCCTCTAGAAACTAGCGGGAAATAGGTTCTTCTGCTTTTTGGATGGGTACTCCGATTATAACCAGGTGACAATCCATCCTAAGGACCAAGAAAAGACCACTTTCACCTGCCCCTTCGAGACGTACGCATTCCGAAGGATGCCGTTCAGTCTTTGCAATGCACCCACTACTTTTCAGTGGTGCATGCTTGCCATATTCTCAGATATGGTAGGTGATTATCTGGAAGTCTTCATGGATGACTTTTCAGTATTCGGAGCATCATTTGATGATTGTCCTTTCACTTGGTCCAAATCCTCAGGTGGTGCATTGACGTGAATCTGGTTCTTTCCTGGGATAAGTGCCATTTCATGGTGCCTGAAGGAATTGTCCTAGGACATCTTATTTCAAAAAAAGGCATCCAAGTTGATCAAGCCAACGTGAACTTGATTTCCAAACTCCCTATGCCTAGCTCGATCAAGGACATCCGATCTTTTTTAGGGCACATCAATTTTTACTGTCAATTTATTCCTGATTTCTTGAAAATCGCATGCCCCGTGACCTCTCTACTCTCTAGGGATGTACCTTTCGAAATCTCCAAGGAATGCACTCAGGCATTTGAAATCCTTCATGACCGAGTTACCCAAGCCCTGATCCTACAGTCCCCTGATTGGTCTGAACCCTTTGAGATCATGTGCGATGCATCTGATTTCACTGTAGGAGCGGTACTGGAGCAGAAAATTAACGAGAAACCCGTGTCATTTACTGCACTAGCAAAACACTTGACGAGGCTCAATGTAACTACACAGTTACTAAGAAAGAGTTGCTAGCCGTAGTATTTGCCCTGGAAAAATTCAGATCTTATCTCCTGGGTTCCCGTGTTATTACATACTTGGATCACACAGCTGTGAGGCATCTTCTTGCGAAGAAGGACGCGAAACCTCGATTAATCCGATAGATCTTGCTATTGCAAGAATTTGACCTCGAGATTTGCGACAAAGTAGGAAAACAAAATGTGGTAGCTGATCACTTGTCCCACCTTCCTTCTGAGATCATCGACCCTTCTGGACCCATCACAGAACATTTTCCTGATGAGCACCTTCTGACTATCAATACAGGACTTCCATGGTTTGCTGATATAGTAAACTACCTGGCATCACATCAGATCCCGTCCGACTGGCCAAAGGCCAAGAAGGACAAATTGCTTTCCGATGCCAAGTATTACTTCTGGGAAGACCCATATCTTTTCCGCATCGGTGCTGATCAGATAATTCGACGATGTGTCAAGGAAGCAGAAATTCAAGACATATTGTCTTTTTGCCATGACCAGGCAAGCGGTGGACATTTTTCAGGTCATAAAATCGCAATGAAAATCCTCTAGTGCGTCTTCTATTGGTCATCAATTTTCAAAGACGCATACAATCACTGTAAGGCATGTACTCGTTGCCAAACCTTGGGCAACATGAGCCATCGTGATATGATGCCTTTACAGCCGATTCTAGTATGCGAAATCTTCGACATATGGGGGATTGATTTCATGGGACCCTTCCCTATTTCGGACAGCTTCAAGTACATTTTACTCGTTGTTGACTATGTGTCCAAATGGATCGAAGCCATTCCAACCCGAACCAATGATCATAAAGTGGTTATCAAATTCATTCATCAGAACATCTTCTCACTGTTCGAGATTCCACGTGCTATAATTTCCGACGGAGGGACCCATTTCACTAATGCTCAGTTCAGGTTGCTGATGACCAAATACGAGGAGTCACACCGAATCTCTACTCCTTACCACCCCTAAACTAATGGTCTAGCTGAGCTATCAAATCGGGCGATCAAGAAAATCCTTCAGGTTACTATTCGACCTAACAGGAAGGACTGGTCATCCCGGCTTCCGGAAGCTTTGTGGGCTTATAGGACTGCCCACAAAATCCAATTAGTTATGTCACCCTTCATATTGGTGTACGAGAAGCATGTCACCTCCCCGTCGAGTTGGAGCACAAAACCAATTGGGCAGTATGAAACTGCAACCTAGATCTTTCTAAGGCAAGAACCCATAGAAAGCTTCAAATGAGCGAGACCGATGAATTACACCACGACGCGTATGAGAACTCATGAATTTACAAAGAGCAGGTTAAGGCCTTTCATGACAAGCACATATCTAGAAAGATCTTCCATTCTGGTCAAAAGGTGCTACTCTTTGATGCCAAGATTAAACTATTCCCAGGAAAACTATGATCAAAATGGATCGGACCCTACCTAGTTCAACGAATCTTTGGAAATGGAGCCATTGAGATCAGTCCACTCAGCCACGATTTCAAACCTTTCATCATGCACAGTTAGACACTCAAATCGTTCATTGACGTAACCGATACAAATTTGGTTGAGATATCCTTTACCCTCCATTCTCCCTAAGCTCATTGCGCCCAGCCGATAGCGTAAAACTCAGCGCTTAATGGGAGGCAACCCGTCATTTTTGAAAAACTCGAAACCTTTCTTGACATTCCTATGCTGAATTCATATTGCACTTTAGGGTTCATCCATTAGAACAGCCGACTCCACCTCAGGTACCCATACCCGAGTCTAGAAATCGTTCGCAAAGTCACCTTGACCTGTTTGCACACCCAAAACCTGTTCTAATGAATGATCTAAGCTGAATTTGAACCCACCTAATTTACAATGGGGACATTGCAAATCGTAGGCATAGGGGGTTATGAAAGTGCAAAACACCATGAAAATTCATCTCACAAGAAAAGGTTTCAACAAAAAAAAATCAAACACCAAAAAAAAATGAAAAAAATCTTGAAAAAGAACAAAAAATACCGAGGGGAGAGAAAATTTTGAGGCCATACAAATCATAAGGAGAAAATGAGGAGGAAAAGAGCAAAATGTCAAAAAAAGGAGCACAAAATGAAAAAGAAAAAAGAGATAGTCATTTGTAAAAAATTAATGGATTAACCGAAGTTCTAGACCATATCAAGAAAAAGAAAAATGAAGGAAAAAGTTCTAATGAGACAAAAGAGATTAGTAGGAACGCTGATCTTAGGCCTCTTGAGCTAGACTCTTAGGCTTAAAAATTCAAGTATCCGCTAAGATCTGGATAATCCTCAAGAGGTTGAGGAAAATGCGAAGCTTAAGTATTAGGTTTAAGGCTTAGGGAGTATTCGACATCGTTAACTGACCTTTGGTTTGCGGGACTCGGTAAACTAAGCACCTTAATCCACACACAGTCTGGTTCAATGCGCATAACTATCAAAATCACACAAAAGCGTTTGAATGTTCCAAAAAAAGTCGCCTAGATTAGGAGTGGCCGATCAACACAAGTTGATTTGGATGACTTCCTGACGCAGAGAGGTGGGAAATTCCCCTCGAAGATGCGTAATAACATATCATCTCCTCGGTGCTCATCTCCTAGGATATTTACATATCCTACCGGGGGTATGTAAACACCCTATGCTGGTTCAGATGCCATGGGCGGCATTATCATGAAATGCCAATTGCCAGGGTCTGGATTTAGCTACAGGACGCCATGGGCGAGATTATCTCAAAATCTTGAAAGCCAGGGTTATGGGGGTTGCCATGGGTGGTGCTATCACGAAACATCGATTGCCAGGGACCCTTCAAGGATTGATGATGGGGACAAGGAATCTAATACAGACCGTGTTGAGAAGCCAATCCGAAGCTAGAAATAAAAAGAAAAGAGAGAGAAAACTCTCAAAACAAATAAATCCTCTCTCTCTCTTACAAAAAACGCACTGCAAACTGAACCGAGGCTAAAATACATTACAAGCACGGGTGCTTTGACTGCGAAGTCCAACGAACCTTAGGATAGTTCCTGTGGACCTTAAAAACCTTCGCGGAGGACCGAGGCCAGAGCTGGTCAGGTCTGGATCTTGGTTGGCACTTGAGTACCTCTAGGCCTACTGTTTTCATTCTAACCTAATAAAAAATAAAAGAAAAAGCACTCATCATAATGTGTGAAAGGGACTCATGGTCTAGAACAAAAGTTAAAACCTTAAAATTTTGCTAAGGGACTAACAAAAGCTAGTCATGGAGGTATGATGGGAACACCATCATGAGCCCTAACTAGTTCATTTTGACCTAGAAAAGAGGACAAAAGCTCCTACATAACCAAATGAAGGTCCTAACTCAAGAAATAACTAGTCTGAGAGAAAAGTAAGAAACAAGGGGTAAAACTATAATTTTACAATTGCAGTGCAACAATGGGATTTCTCATGGGCTAAACACAGGTCAAATGGTCTTAACAAGATAAAAAGTGGGTTGGTTCAAACAAAAAAGGGTTCATGTGAAATCTGAGAATTAAATGACTTCTGGTAACTCTGAAACAGACCCACTTAATTTAACAAGGTTCTGGTCAGGATAAAATTCACCTAAACCCTCTAAAATTCATGGAAAAATATCCTCTATGGTTCAAAACCTTCAATTTGACCTTTAAAACCTATTTTGACCTAAATAGGGGTCTCAATCAAATGTTTGCCCTAAATTGGGTTTTTGTGTAAATTGCCTAGTCAAGCATAGTCAAACCTAAAATCCAACTTCACCATTGGATTTCTTAGGTCCAAATTAGGTTTGTAGCAAAATTTGGACCTAAGGGGAATTCCCCTTGACCTACTTTGCAAACTAGTCCAGCTTAATGACATTTATACCCCTAACTTTTGAAAACTCTTGCAGACAACCCATAGCTTCCTCCTCGTTCTTTACAATTAGGTCCCTTCGCCATTACAGCGGAGGGAATCCTACTTCGACGAGGATTTGAGGGGAAGAACTCCCTAATTCCTCAGAGAATCCCTCTCAAATTTGAAAGAGAGATTCTCTGAGAAATCCCCTCTCATGTGAACCTAATTTGGAGCCCTAATTGGCACCCAAGCTCTCATGCAAACGCATGAGAGATTTGGGTCTTTTTGACCTTCCAACTCCGACGAGGTTTCCGTGCTTAGAAGCTTGGCTTCCAAGCACAAGGCCCTCTGCCAAGGGCTATAAAAGGGTCCCCAGATCCTTCCGCTCCTCCCAAGCTTGAATTGGCCTGAGATACCCCCAATTTCCTCTCTTTCCCTCCGGCCAACCACCCAGCAAGCTCCAGTGACTCCTATCTCCTTCTCTCGTCACTCTGCCACAATACCAGTGGCAGAGTTACCTTTGTCTCCTTTGTCCGCATCGCACCGCACCAGCCGACACGCCTGCCACCCTCTCATCGTCTCCATCCTGCTCTCACTGGCTTTCATCTCCGGCGACGGCACATACGTGCTGGCCGCTTCCTCTGCATCCCCCTTCGTCTAACTATCCTTATATAAGTCCTCTCTCTTTGTTCATCATTTTTCCCTCATTTATTTCTGCTATTACGACTCGACGCTCACACATCACCTCCATCTTCTCCACCTCCGGCAGACCACCGACGAGGTGCTCCCACCGCTCCACGCATCCACCCACCTCGCCAACCACCTCACAAGCTCTGCCACGTCTCACTAACCATAACCCCTCTCTCTATGCATCGCCACACGCCCCCAACACGTCCCCCGAACACACCCACATCCGCACGCATAGGGTGACCTAGGCAAGCACACTCAGGCCACCCCACGCCACGCTGACCATCGTCCCACCTTTGCCATGTCCAAGCGAAGCTCCCTGCGTAATTTGACAAGGCCGCAAGGCCATTTGCTTGTGAGCAGGGTTTAGACCTCCACCGCCATTGAAGCAGGCACGAAGAAGCTCGAAAGCTTGCTCCAGGACCCCAGGCTCTAAGCTCCAGGTCCCAGATTGTGCGAGTCTCTTTCATGCACACTATCAGCCCAGCAATTGGAGTCCAAGTCCCACGTAGCTGCTGCAATTCGTGAAGACTTCTGCAGCAGGGGCACCTGCGAAGAAGGTGGGACAAAAATGTCCCACCTCAGAAGATCAGGAGCGGAAGCAATGATATAAGTTGAAAAAGTCGCATAGGCTTACCGCCTCCTGACCACGAGGTGAGGTCCCACTCACCTACCGTCTCGTCCATGACCCACTGCCTGCGGACTTGGTTCTGACCCGGATACCCGACTACCTATGCACTCCTCGCCCACCACCGCACGTCGGTGGGCCTGGTCCTGGGTGCACTAACCTGACCCAACCCGAGAAGGCTCTGGGAGAGCAAGCCTAAGGGAGAAGAAAGAAGAGAGATCGTGGGGAGGGTAGGGGTAGGTTTTGCTCTCAGGGGAAAAAGAGGCAGAAGAAGATAAGGGTGAAGTCGAGGAAGAAGAAGGAAGAAGCTACATAGGAAGCTAAGGCAGAGGAAGCCAAAGAAAGAAGAAGGAGAGGGCAGCAGCCTGAGCAGCTAAGGAAGGAGAAGGCAAGGCCCAACTGAAAAGAAGGCAAGGCTGAAGAGGAGCTGAAATCAGAGATAGAAGGAGAAGGAAGAAAGAAGAAGAGCTAAGAGTCAGAGAAGAAGAAAGAGCCAAGAAGGAAGATGGCCATCTAAGGTAGAGAATAGAGGAAAGAAGAGAAAGGAGATCAACCAGAGAAATCAAAGAAGCACTATAACTAATATACATTTAAGATGTCTGATTTCCAAAATCAGATTTCCATATTTTTTGCTTCTATACATATTTGATATCTTGTGGATTTATTTACATTGCTTGCATTATAACTTTGATTCTTCATTGCATATTTTATCAAATTTAAAAGTTGTGTTCTTGGTTTTTGAACCCCAATTTGCTTCCTGTGTTCAACCTCGGATTTATATTTTTCGAGTAATAAAATTCATTTTTTTGTTTTTAAAGCGATTTTAGCTATACTACGACGCATTTATTTTAAAACCTGATTTTGCTTCAAAGAACACTCGTGCTCTGATTAGCGACAAGGGTAGTCAATTCATCCATGCCCACTTTAGGTCGGTACTAAAGAAATACAAGATACATCACTGTATATCCACCCTGTATCATCCGCAGACCAATGGGCAGCTAAAGTGTCTAAGCATCAAATCAAGCTGATCCTCCAAAAGACAGTTAGACCAGATAGAAATGACTGGTCCGATAGATTAATTGATGCACTCTAGGCGTATCGGACCTCGTTCAAGGCCCCATTCGGAATGTCGCAACATCTCATGGTATATGGAAAGGCCTGTCACCTTCCTGTCAAGCTGGAGCACCACGCCTTTTAGGCGATGCAAAGATGTAATTTTAACCTCGATGTAATAGGTTATGAAAAGAAGCTCCAACTCACTGAATTAGAAGAGATCCGACGGGAGGCCTACGAGAACGCAAAAATCTATAAAGATAAGACGAAGGCCTTTCACGACCACCATATCCAAAGGAAGGAATTCACACCTAACTGGAAAGTCTAGTTATTCAATTCACATCCAAAATTCTTTGCGGGAAAACTCAAGTCCAAGTTGATTGGCCCGTACATTGTGATTCACCCCTATTCTAATGGGGCGGTCCAAATCGTGGACCCAAAATCTGGGCATGTTTCTACGGTAAATGGTGAACGCCTAAAGCCATTTATGGCCCAAGAACCTCCTCCTGCTGACAAAGTCATCAATTTCATTAAGGACGTGTGATTAAGTTTTGCCCAGTTGGAGGCGTTAAACTCAGCAACTTATACATATATACATACCTTTTTATACATAGCATATTTTCTTTTAACATATTTCTCTGCATATTCCATATCACCAGGTTGGCTTATGCTGAATGACAATTCAAGAGCGATTCAGGTGATGTCTACCCACTTACTCCCTGTCGTAATATATTCTCCTTTATATTCATGCATGAAGACATGCAAGAACTTAGGCATGGGGGGGTAGTATACAATAAAACTGAAAATTTTTATGCCAACACCTAGAAAAACCTTCGAGCAGCATGGTAAATGTACTTTAGGGTCCTTAATTTAAGAAGAACTGACTCCACTTCCAATGTTCGCATTGGAGCTAGAAATTGTCTGCACCAGCCACTTCCGACTCATTTGCTCAACTTCTTGTTCTAAATTAAGGACTATGCTGAATGTAACCCGATAAGGGAACGATATTGAAGAACAATCATAAGAGGTTAATTGTATATAGCATATATATGTTGCATCCATGAATAAGATTTTTATGAAGAGGTTGTATTAGGGATTTTATCCACTAGTTGATTCCTGTAATCTGGAATCCAGTACAATATTCACACTCACACGTAGATTTTGCAATGGATTCACAGTGAAGATTGAGAAACATCTTTAGTTTGTCGAGAATAAGCAGTGCTTCTTCTCCTAAACCCCTGGACAGTGGTTAGGGAGTCAAGAAAATCATCTTCTAGAAAATCCACCAAATAATATGAAATGAGAGTAGTGTTACTGGTGCTCTAAGATTAATGCAAGGAATCTAGAATTCTGGATAATTAGATAATGATACTCGGAGTTAGGCATAGTTTCTCTTTTGGTTCCTGCATATAAATCTTGTGTGTGAATTTTTGAGAGCCACCAAATAAGGCAAATACGCGGAGATTGAGTTCTAACAAAACCAGGACTAAGGTGGATAATTACGACTGTCCTTTATGGAATCCTCGACTGAAGGAGGGTATTGATACGTTATCCTATCTGTCTCTTTCCCAGTGCCAAGAGTTGGCACTTCTACCAAATAAGTCACCCAATATCCTCTTGAACACCACCAATCCCCAATAAAGCCTCTAGAATGAAAGTCACGTATGTTGTGTGCTGTATTGCGTCATGTTGATATGATATAAAAAAACAAAAAGAGGAGACAAACATATATATATAAAGTAGAGATAAAAATATTTAAAAAATTAGAAAAAGAAAAAGCAAAAAAAAAAGTTTTCAATATTTATTTCAATTACATTGAGGCAGTATCACCCTCCACATTTGCAATCTACCAAATATGGCCTTAACCTACCTTTTTGTATTTTTGACTACCCGGATACTGGTTGAGAAATTCTGACTTAGTGTTAGGATTATTGGAACTTTATTAAAGTGTTAATGCCATGTGAGACCACCAAATATGGATTATATGTGTAAATCTAGTGAGATTGTGGGCTCAAAAAAATAATAATAATAAAAGAAGAGAAAAGGAAAAAAAGATAGAGTGAATATAAAGGAACCAAAGAGAGCATAGTTTTCCTCGCTTTTCTCTGAGTTAATTTACTTGATAGTCTGGGAATTTAGATTCTGTAGTGCTAATCTATATGTAGCACCAAATGAGAGTGAGCCACCAAATACAAACCTACTTAACTAAAACATTCTCTACCTAAGCTAAAAGCCAAGGTAGAAATTATAGAATATCTTGTTATACCCCGAGGGAAGAAGTTTGCCTATCCTGCTAGAATTTTACTATGGGTCAAGTACAGGATTTAGAGGTGAATCAGTTTTTTCACTTGAATCCGTTGCATAAGCTACATAGTTGCACTTTCACATTTGTTTGAATTTCTAGATATTAGGATGAAAACAAAAAGGAAAAGAATCTCTAGTTTTACACTTGATAAAAATAATCAGTCTTCTAGGAACCAACTTGTAGATAACTTAGTTTCGCATTTGCTAGGGACTAGCAAGATTTAGGCACAGGGGTATGATTGCGTAGCAATCATAGGACTTAAATGACCTAAATTAAGTTAGAACATAGCATAATTATAGTATGATTCATGCATAAATAGCATACATTGCATCTTTCCAGTTTTACTTAGATATTCATGAAATAATGTTATAATGTATTCATTAGTGCAATATTTGGGATTGTAGGTAATAAGAAGCTCAGGAGATTGCTTGAAGCTGAAACTAAAGAAAGGAGGAAGCTAGAATTGTAGCAGAGATAGAGCATAAGCCCTGGAATAAAGATGAAGACATAATGTAGGGATGAGGTATACTACCTTACTAGTAGAATTTTAATGTAGGAGTTAAATTATGAAGAACATAGGACCTTTCCTAGCCTTAGGATAACCGTTGAGACCTTCCTAAACCCTAGCCACCCTTAGATTAGGTCACCTTAGCCTAGAATACCTCAAAACCTTTATTCCAGCTTATATCTGGACATCCAGGTAGGTTGTTGGACATCCAAGACCCTTAGACACCACCCGCAGATCTAGAACCCAATTCTGCTAAAATATTGGACGTCCAGACAAGGTGTCAGACATCCAATTTCTGCAGAATTCCAAGATAGAACCTAAACTTCACCATGATTCAACATTGAATGTCCAAACCTAAGAGATAGACTTCTGATTTTGAAGTATAAGTCGTCTGATTACTAAATCAGACATCTAGAACCCTTCTCCAATCACTATTTTTGAAATCAAGCCTAGATCTTGATTTCCTAAGGCCCTAAACCCAATTCTACACCCTAAGGAACCTAAATTAAGGTGCCCTAAGCCTAGTACACTACCCCAAGACCTTCCTAAGAACCTAAGTAGGTTCTCACCAAGCCCAATTGACTTGGATCTAAGTCATTCACAGTTCACCTAGTCAATTGGACTCAGAGAGTCTAATTGAGCTCAAACCTCAACCAACACAAGTCTAATTGGACTTAGTGAGAGTCCAATTGACTCAAGCTTGACCTAATTAGGAACTTTCTCTCCCAATTAGACACACATCCACTTAATTAAACTTGTAATAAGTTTAATTGCACTTATCACTTTAGTATTAGGGTTTATAACCCTATCTCTAGAAATCTACCTAAACCTAATTATCTAGACCTATAGGACTCGACCTAAACCACCTAGCCACACCCACATATTCACGCACATAAACCCACACACACACACACACACCTAACCGTCCACTCTAGAGACCTCTAAAACCTTCACCTAGTGTCGCCACCTTGAAGACTATTTTTAGTCTTTCAAGGAGTCCACAACCACACCCATGAAATGTGGATCTAAGATGACCCATTTCAAATGGGGTGGCTGGCCATGATGGAGGCTCTTCTAGAGAACTCCACACTTCTCTAGAGGGTCTCTCCCTTATTCCATTTAAGGACCTAAGGGGACGGCCAAAAGACCCCATCTAGTTCTTGGATAGCACCTCCACTCATCACTCCATTGGTGAGCTCCATCACCTCCATCTCCATTCCACTCCACGTCCAAGAGCTAGAGCACCTTCACCACCTTCTCAAGAGGCTGGCCAACCACCTTGGCCATCCCTCTTTCCCTTCCCACCACCTCAAGCCACACAGCCATCGGAGACCACCTCCAATGCCTACTCTCTGTTAGCTAGCTTAGTTCTTCATAGTTCTTAATTCGTGCATTAATTTTCTGATTAGTAGTGTAGTAATCCTTTTCCTGAATGAATGCATGCATAATCTTTCTTAGATCCATGCATGCATCACTTTTCTGTTAGTTAGAATTGTTGATTTAAGCTTTCCTGTATAAGCATTCCTCTACTTGTGATTATAATGACAATGTTCTAGAAGAAATGAAATCAACAGTTGCCTGATATTCAATTTGTTTATCTATATTGAGATCATCAATTGCCTACTTTGCATATAATTTTATCTTGTCACAACTAAAATGTCTCTTCTGGAAGATATAGAGGACTTAATAATCAATGAATATTCTGTGGGTCGCCATCGCATAGTTAAGAAAGTGCACACTAATACACATGCCTTCACATTTATCTTGTTTTTGACTCATGCACACATCTTACGAGTTAACAACGCAACTGACGAATCCTATATTTGTACCTTAAATACCAGAATCCAATTTTAAGCAAGTATAAAATCAAAATCAATCTCGCTTCTTAAACGCCTCCCTGAGATCGATCGAGACTCATCATCTCATTATTTAAATTTTTGTTGAATTGGATTTCAGGACTATACTACGATGCTTTCTGAATCAAATATGCGATTTTACGATCCCAACAGTCACCCCTACTACCCAACATTCATGTACCCACCTCATTAGTACTTGCATATATGTTTCCTTCTTAAGCACAATTTCTAGTTTGCCTTAGGGTTCAAGTATTGCCCTAGTGTTATTGCTACCAAGCTCATTCGACAATAATTCCATGCATTAGTCATAAGCAAGCATCAATTACGTGTTTAGGGTTTATTCTACATCATTCATGATCCATGGTACCATACGCATAGTTAACAATCCATCCTCAAAATAGGTTGTTAATTCAATTGCAACCACCACTATCCCAGCTAGAGAAATGATTAACCAAACCAATCATATATTAAACTCACAATGTTAGGGCATGCATGCGGCAAGACTAGAAGCTCCAACTCAATAATGGCCTGACACAGTATTTACTACGTGCATGATCAACAGGATTAAGGCACCTACTTAAATCAGATAAAATGGGGTACATGGGGGACCACTCTACCTCGGTTTACCAAGAGGAATGGAGGCACAAGCAGTCTGTCCGAACTTCCCACAATCACTACATGTTCCTCCTCGCAACATGTGCCCCTCTCAGGCACCAAACATAGTCACCAAGTGGGTTAAAGAGTGGCATTAGAGCTTTTCTTAATTTTTTAGTAAGACACATGTACTCAAAACGTGGTGGGAAGGTACCAAAACTTGTCGAATTGAATAAGTTTTCCAACGGTACCTTTCATGCATGATTTCGAACGTTTGGGCCTTAAATTGGCCCAAAAACCCTCTCTAGGTCATGTGAATCGGCTTTGGACCGATCTGGTAAAGCTAATTCATAGGAATCGGTCGCTCGGCCATGAAACGCCACATGTCGCACGCTCATTGGCACACGCACAAGGCTGCAAATCGCCAGGCCATGCTTCCCCCACCAACTTGTGGATGGTGGTGATGGGGTATGGTGGTGAATGGATGGTGAGGATTGAAGGTGGAGTTGGTGCCAACAAAGGGGTGTATGTAGGTGGTGTGTTGGCGCCAACTAGGGGTGGTTTAGGGTTAGTTAGGGTGTTGTTAGGTGTAGGGTTACGTGGTGCCAACCCTAGGGTTCTAGAAGGTAGGTAGGTGTAGGGTAGGGATGGCCTTATAAGGTGGTGGATGGTTGAGGGTATTTGGCGCCAAATGTAGGAGGGTTAAGGGTGGCGCCACTAGATGGATGGTGGAGATAGGTTAAGGGGGGATGTGTAGGGTGGATGATGAAGCTTTTAAGTTGGCGCCACCTTGAAGGGATGTGGAGCTCTTTTGGCACCAACTTGCAGTGGGTTAAGGTGGTGGTTATGGGTAGTTTTGGAGGGAAAATTAGGTGGCCTTTGGTGGTGGTGGTGGACTTGGAGTAGTGGTTAGGGTGAAGTTAGGTTAGGGTTTAGATGGATGGCCATGGAGGTGGAGCTGGTTTTGAGCTTAGCTAAGCTAGCTAAGCTAGCTTACCTAATGCTTGAGTAGAAGAAGAGGTAGGAAGGATTAGGGTTCAAGGAGGAAGAGCTGAGGGAGTAGCCTTCAGATACCTTGAAACTTGTGGGAGCTATCATCTACTGAAGAAGTCCTTGTAAGAGCTCAACTACTCTACTTTAGCTAGCTAGTTCTTTGCTAGCTACTAAATTGAGTTGGTTGAGCTGGGTTGAGCTGGTATCAACTATTCTGGAGCTAGAGGAAGCTGGTTGTGGATTTCTCTACTAACCTAGATTAGCTAGCTAAAAACTAGTAGCTAAGCTAAGTTGATTGGAGCTCCTGTAAGCTAAGAGGAGCTAGGTGGACCTAGGTGGAGCTGGAATGAGCTGAGCTAGAGTTGGAATGAACTCATGTCAACTCAGTTGAGCTAGATAGGGCTCCCAGTGAACTGATTGGAGCTAAGATGAGCTAGACTCAACCAAGTTGAGCTGGATCTGAGCTGAGTTGAGGTAGGTTTAGCTAAGTTGAGCTACCTTGAGCTACCATTCAACTAAGAAGAGATGGATAGAGCTGGAAGGAGCTAAACCTAACCAAAGTAAGCTAGCATCCAGCTATGAGGAGCAAGATCTGGTTGAGTTCCAACTGAATTGAACTTCTTCTTCACCACTTGCCTTCATGGGTGTCAGGGTTTTGGGGTTCTGCTTATCTGTTTTAACCCTAACACTCAAATAAACATGTTAAAAATAACAAAACAATGTAATGCATGCCTAACCTATATGATGCTTAAATGCAACCTAGAAACCCATTTGCGGAGTTAAAATTCTAAAAGCTAGATTTGTTTTAGGACATAAAAATGATGATAAACAAGTGTTTATCACACCCCCATGGTTATTTTTTGCTGGTCTCTTAGCAAAACATATTCTCTCAAAACAGAATTCTTGGGAAATCTAATTTTTTCAACTTTTGAGGAGAAAGAGATTACGGGACCTTGGTTGATTAAAGCACAGAAGGTACATGATTTGTTAAAGATCAACATCGAAATTTATTTTCGAATCCAAAATTTAGATGAATCGGGATCAATATATCCTCCAAAAATTATAGATTAACCCTTTGTTAATTCAGATAGCTCGAAAATTTTGTATTTAGGATTTTTCTGGCTCTTGAATCAGATTCACAACTTGCAATAACCTTTAGAACCTTGTGTCTATGCTTGTGAAAAGCCAACATTTATAAGGAAGTGTTTTTGGTTTAAAACATTTTTTTTTGTCTCCCCCATGCTTATTCTTAGCTTAGTCTTACAACAGATGTATCGAGATCATCATTCTCGTTACCAATCCTCGAGGGGGCTCTGGTGCCAGTACTTCGAGATAGTACTGTCCATGACACCACCCAGGAGCTCACAACCCTAAAACTCAATGCAGTGTAAAGGGGCGCTCCAAGCAAACAAAAGCTCTTGTTCCGACGCTACAGATAGAGCACTGTCCAAGCACTTGAGCTGCAAAAATGTACTTTAATGCTCTGTATAAAGATATGAAATATAGATATAGAGCAGTGTCGAGGGGGTAATATGTTGACATCGCATCCTCAAAAGAGGCAATTTCCTCCTTCTCGGCGGTGGGAACTCAAACCAATGATCTACTTTGGACTTTTACGAAGGCCAAACAAAGCGGTTTTTTCTAAATTTTAATTATTTTTAGGTGTTGGCTTGTGAGTGAATTTTGACACAAGAAATTTTGCACGAAATGCAAGTTTTTAAATCAGAAACTAAGCCAGATACTTTCCATGTTATAAAAGAGGATCAAGTCACCTTAACTATCATGGGTTCAGGTGGAATTTTAGATAATGATATTTGATCTAGTCTAAAGGTAGACCCTGAAATTCTAATGATCAGATCTGTATCCTTATCCTTAGTTTGATAAAGATAAAATCTCATTATACCGCAAAGTGAGTTTTCAACCTTAGTCTCGATTCTTCAAAAGTTTCCTCAAAAATTTTTCAACATTTTTATTTTTTAGGTATGCAAGCAGAAAGTAAGAAAATTGCATTTTTTTTTTTGGGTTTTTGCATGCATGCCGAAAATGAAATAAATTAAAAATGCATATTTTTGGGTTTTGAAAATCCTGATTCGATCGTCAAAATTTAAAAATACCCGCCATGCTTAAGATGTTGCATGCCCGCATGCTAGAGGAAGGGAAAAGAATGCACTTTAATGTAGACAGTCGGAAACAAACTAATCAAAACCACTAAAAGAAATAAATAAAAAAAAGAAGGCAAAAAAAAAAATGATGGGTTACCTCCCATCCAGTGCTATCTTTTACACCATTCAGTCGAGCGTGATGTGCATTAATGATCACCAGTGGTTTGGTCGGTTAATTCAAATGATTCTGAAGGAAGATTCGGGGTGTTATCAAGATAGGGCTTTAAACGTTGGCCATTGACTTGAAAACTAGCATTAACTTTTAGATCGAAAAGGTCAACAGTATCGTATGGATATGTTTTAAGGACAATAAATGGGCCGATCCATTTAGATTTTAATTTTCCAGGAAAAATACGTAATCGTGCATCAAAGAACCAAACGCGTTGATTGACATCAAAATGTTTCCAAACAATATATTTATCATGAAATTTCTTTGTTCGATATTTGTAAATCTGCACGTTTTCATAAGAGAAATTGCATAATTCTTCCAGTTCGGTCAATTGTAATTTCATGTGGATACCGGCATCAGATAAATCTATATTTAATTATTTTATTGCATAAAAAGCCCTATGTTCAAGTTATACCCGGAGATGGCATTCCTTCCCAAAAATCAAACAAAAGGGAGACATGCCAAGCGGGGTTTTAAAAGCGGTACAGTAAGCCCATAAAGCATCATCCAATTTGTTGGACCAATCTTTACGATCGAGCCTAACTGTCTTTTGTAAAATATTTTTTATTTCCTAGTTAGAAACTTCTACTTAGCCATTTGTTTGGGGGTGATAGGGAGTAGAAATTTTATGATTAACCCCGTATTTAGAAAGAAGGTGGTGGAATTGTGAGTGAGTGAAATGTGATCCTCCATTACTGATGATGGCCTTAGGAATGCCGAATCTTGAGAAAATATTTTTCTTAATAAATTCGACAACCACATGGTGATCATTGGTGCAGGTGGGTATTTCTTCAATCCACTTAGATACGTAATCGACTACGACTAGTATATACAAATACCCACCAGAGTTGATGAACGGTCCCATGAAGTCGATGCCCCATACATCAAAAATTTCAACCTCTAAAATCGGATTAAGGGGCATCATATCCTTCTGAGTCATGTTGCCAATGCTCTGCCAACGCACACAGGATCGAACAAAAGAATGAGCATCTTTGTGCAAGCTAGGCCAAAAGAATCCAGAATTGAGGTTCTTAGCTGTAATTTTCTTGCCCGAAAAATGTCCACCACAGGCCATTGAGTGACAATGTGTCATAATAGAAATTCTGAATCAGGGACACATCGTCTAATGACCTGATCAGCACAAATGCAGAAAAGGTCGGGCTCCTCCCAGAAATAGTATTTAACATCAGCAAAGAACGTATCCCCTTTGGTTTTTGGCCAATCAGATGGGATTCGCTTTGTTGCTAGGTAGTTTGCAATGGGTACAAACCAATGGAGAGTATGAGCAACTAAGATGGTCTCATCAGGGAATTTATCAAGGGGGTCAACATGTCATTCGTCATAAGACGAGAGAGATGGTCAACCACTACATTTTGCGATCCCGCCTTATCCTTAATTTCCAAGTCAAATTCCTAGAGCACAGGATCCAACGAATAAGGCAGGGTTTCGCATCTTTTTTGTTAAGTAAATATTTAAGTGCTAAGTGGTCGGTATATACAGTGACCTGTGACCCCAAGAGATAGATCGAAATTTTTCTAGGGCGAAGACAATGGCAAGAAGTTCTTTCTTAGTAACTATGTAATTTCGTTGTGCATCATCAAGGGTCTTGCTAGCATAATAGATCACAATGGGCTTCTTATCAATTCTTTACCCTAGAATGACCCCCACAGCAAAATTAGAGGCATCAGTCATGAGTTCAAAGGGACAATTTCAGTCAGGTCCCTGTAAAATTGGTGCCTCTATAATATCCTTCTTCAACTTCAGAAAACTCTCCAGGCATTCAGCATTAAAATCAAATGACTAGTCTTTAGTAAGTAATTGACTTAAGGGCTTGGAGATTTGGGAAAAGTTTTTGATGAAATGGCGGTAGAAACCCACATGCCCTAAAAAAGATCAAATCTGTTTTACTATAGTGGGTGGTGGGAGTTTGGTGATAGCATCGATTTTAGCTCGATATACCTCAATTCCTTATTTAGAAATGACATGACCCAAGACAATAACTTCCTAGACCATGAAATGACTTTTTTCCCAGCTGAGGACAAAATTAACTTCTATGCATTTTTGGAGAGTTCTTTCAAGATTCCAGAGACAAAGGTCAAAAGAATCTCCAAAAATAGAGAAGTCATCCATGAAGACTTCTAGACATTCACCTACCAGATCTAAAAAAACTACAAGCATACACCGTTGAAAAGTCACAGGTACATTCCAAAGACCGAAGGTCATTCTTTGGAAAGCAAAGGTTCCGAAGGGGCAAGTAAATGTAGTTTTATCTTAGTCCTCAGGATGGATCGCAACCTAATTATAGCCAGGATAACCGTCAAGGAAATAGTAGTAATCACATCTGCTTAAGCGCTCCAGGATTTGATCAAAAAAAGGGAGAGGAAAATGGTCATTCTTGGTGGCAACATTCAATTTTCTATAATCGATGCACATGCGCCAAGAAGTAGTCCGAGTGGCTATGTTTTCCCCATGTTCATTGGTGACAACTGTTAGTCCAACCTTTTTAAGAACTACTTGATGGGACTAACCCAGGAGCTGTCAAAAATAGGGTAAATGATGTCAGCATCAAGTCAATTTATAATCTCCTTTTCCACCACCTCCTACATAGTAGGGTTCAGGCACTAATATAGACACATCTATTTAGGTTAAAATGCCTATTCATGCATGTTTCTAGGCTTAGATTTGCATTTCAAGTTATAAATATTGCATAACATGCATCATTTTGCATTTAGAGCAGTTGTACATATTTTAGGTTAATTAAGTCCTTTCTATGGTCAGGAGAGAAGAGGACTTATTTTAGGGCCATGGATGGATGATCGGACCATACGAATCTGATTAAGACGACGATCGAAGTCTAACACCTCTGAAATCATCTAGATCGGAGAATCGTAGCATCATACGAAGTCCGAGGAAGATCAACGGCCAGGGGGCAATGTGACATCCATATGGGTTTAGGATGAAAAATTTGACCGTACGAATGGATCTGGAGCGACAATCACAGTCCAGCAGCGTGGGAATCATCTCGATCCAAGCACCATGGCACCTTCTATAAAAGAAAGAAGAATGGACGACCCAAATGGTGCCACGTGGTGCCATCCAGGCAACCCAACACCGGCCAGCAACAGCGCACCACGCACAGCTGCAACCGCCCGCAGTAGCAGCACAGCGCATGCTAGCATGCGCACGCGCGACACGGCGCAGGGAGCACGGGCGCGTGAAGCGCGCAGCATGAGATGCACGCGCCAGCGAGGTTGGTGCCAACAAAGGATAGGCGCGGATATTCAGCGACGTGGGCCTTTAGTGATGATTGCAACTGTCATTAATGGTTTGCATGCACCAGAAAGAAGAATTGAAGGGTGGATCTTCAGCAACAGCTGCAACAACGTTTATGGACGTCAGCAATGACCCAGATGTGAATTTGTTCTTCCTCCTCCACTATAAAAGGACCTACCCACAACCATTCCAAACCATCTCTTCCTTTCTTCCTGTCACCACCTCTAATGCTCTAGAGAGAGCTTGTCCCAAGCCTGGGAGGCTCCTCTAGAGTAGAAAACCAAATAGTTTTCCCTCCCCTCACCCCCATTCGTGGAGCATCCCGTGGCCGTCCTCTCACCACCCTTCAGGAAGAAGATCATTGCCGCGATGTCGTCCTGCCCCATCCTCCGTCCTTCGGCTCCATCCTCCTTCATCCCGCTCCTCACCACCTTCCTCCAGGCGACGTCAGAGTGAGTTGTCCTCCAAGCAACCGTTGAGAGGGATTTCGCTCACCTCTTTCTATCTTTTTATGCTTTCGTAGTGTAGTTTTCCTGCTTTCATAGTTGTAACAAACAGTTGTTCATGAATAGATGATTGTTTCTCTCTTTCTCTCTCTCTCCCCCTCTCTCTCTTATATTTCTGCAAGTAGATAAAGTTTTCATCGACCTAATCTCTTGCTTGTTAAAAATACCAAAAAAATTAGAAAAGGTAAAAATGACCAAAAAGAAGTAAAAGTGAAGAGCGGATTTCATAAAACCAAATGTTCGCCTCCTCGTGTTCGACTCGGGACCTACTTTTCGAGTTTCAGTATAAATTTTATTTAATCACGAGTTTTGCAACTACGACGACGGGTTACTCGTAACCCCAATTTCAAACTCGTGAAACACATGAGATCATTTTGGCGCCGTTGCCAAGGAGGCAATGCTCTTTGGTTTTTTTTTCCCTGTTTTTTCCACCTTACCTAACTTTTATCTCACTTTTTCTCTGATCTTACTGTGAGTGCATGTACTCTTCCGAGGCAGGCCAAAGTTGCTAGATCGGAGAAAAGTGCGGATGAAGGTTTTGTAAGTTTATCCCCACCACCCCCACCCATTAGTTCATTTCACCACACTAATAACTCAAACCCAAATCAACTTAGGCGCTTTTTATAAACCCTAGGATAGATTTGGTTATTTGTTTGCCACCTCCACTCATCTCACCCCCGCATGTATAATAAAAAAAAAAAACTCTTCTCTTGTGGGATTTTCTGAAAGCTACACACTTAACACCCACAACTTCCCACCTTGAGGCGCACAATCACATCGATTCTACCACTTAATCGAGATCTAACTTGTGAACTCGGTACACCTAATTCAACACACAAATAAGTGAGTAGAAATCTGAATAGGTCAAACATTTCTGTGTGCCTTAACTAAGTAATGCAATAGGCCAATTGATTGAACTGTTTAGGCCACATCACTTAAGATAAAAGCGATTCATCAAGTAGCTTGCCACTTAGGGTTGATTCTTAAGGCTAAACCAGACACTCCACATTATGTTTTATTTTTAAAGGAACATATCTACACCCGTGCTTTCAAAACTTGGAGTGTTCTCCTAAACTTGATTGAATATACCTAAGAGTAAACCCTAAAAGCTACTAAACAAGGTTAAACCCTAAAAGACACATCATTAAATAACCTTGTTTGCAAACCCTGGTAGTTCACGCACACAAATTTTAACTAATCATTAAGGGCACAACTAATCTAACGGGCCCATCACATTCCAAGAGCACAATCATCCCAAGCCTAATTAAAATTGAGAAGACGTTGGCCTTAAGGATTGATTCGCTCTTCGGGGCTCAGACTGAGATTTTTTTTTTATTAATCTGCTTTTGCTGGTCCATATGATGTCTAGCTAGGGCAGTAGCACCAAACGACCGCGGCTGGGTGGTACACTAGGAACCGGAGATGCAAGCCAAAGGAAGAACCTTCTCCCCAATCCCTCCAACTGGTCGGTGATAACACTGCATTGTACAATGCTAACTCAGCCAAAAGGGAACAATCTTAAAGGTAAAATGCACAGAGGATACATCATAAATAGCAATAGGAGCATCGCATGCATTGCACATCAAGATTGCTTATAATGCATTATTAATGGCCATGTGTACAAGAACAAGTCAAAATAGGCCTCAGATGAATCATCGGATTGCACGGATGGACTCAGAGCGATGAACGGAGTCCAACAGACTTGAAATTGGCTAAATCTGACATCCAAAGCTCCCACAATTGGCCCAAGAAGTTCTGACCATTGATCTGATGATCAACAGTCATGAGGCCGCCACGTGTTAGCATTGCCATGCCCTCAACCTCCCTTCATCGTGTAGCATCACTTTAAGCCGTCCGATCATAGATCGGACGACTGGAAATCACACAAGTGCACGCTCCTCAACCGCAGCACAGCACCAGCGCCTCCACCACAGGATGAATCTCGATCGTTGATCTTCAATCGGACGGCCCTGCCACGCCCCACGCCTGCACGCCTCGCTTCCTCATCATGACCATTCACCTGCACAACACATCGGTCGTGCCCTCGCAACTCACCCGCAGGGTGCGGGTTCAAATCGCCCTCCGCAGTGAAAATTCAAGGAGGGATTGGCGCGTGTGATTTCGGCCGTCAATGCGCGATCGAGCGGCTGGCAGCAGGCGACGCGGTGCAATCTCACGCGCCCAAGGCAGACGCCCGCGATGATGCATGGGGCGCAAGTGCAACAAGCGCGATCCAAGCACGTGCCCCACGAGTGATCTCAACCGTCCGATCCGCGATCGGACAGTCTACAGCATGCGTGCACAGATCGTGCGTGAAGAGGCACAGTGCGCGCATAGGACCGCTGGGAAGGAGGCTTCATCGTCGCTTTTAACATGGGTTTAGCGACGTCTCGGACATCGCTAAAGCCCATACTTAAAATGGAAACCACTTCTCCCTATATAAACCCCTCCCAACCACCCATGTAAAGCATTCAATTCACCTTGCAAGTGTTGTAACACCCTCCTAGCCCCCTTTAGCCCCTCTTGTAGTCAATGGAGTAGATGAGCCACCAACGAAGCCTCCCTCCACCGCCGTGGCCGCCTCGCCGTCTCCCCTCTCTCTCTCTCTTTCTTTCCCTTTAATGTAGCTTTACTTCCTTTTTATTCAAGCATTTAGCTACTGTTATATCTGTAAAACTTGATTTGCATGTTTAATATAGTGATGATGTTGTTCTCCATCTTGCTGTGAGTAATTGCTATGATTTGAAAGACTCTAACCCTACTCTCTCTCTCTCTCTCATTTTTCTACCACATCTTGCAAGCAAAAACTCGGTATCTCCGTGACATTAAGTGACAAAGAAAATCCGACTTTTAGGCCTCCCTGCGATTGACACTCGGACTCACGTCCGTTTCTTCTTTTAAAACCGACGTTGTGAGCACGAACTATAACAATCTTTTTAAACAAACACGTCTTTCGCACGTCAATTTTTGGCGCCGTTGCTGGGAAGGCAACGAATTTATTTTGTCACTTCCATTTTACATCCATGCCCACATCATCTAATGCCTTTTCTCCTTCTACTTGATGGTTGCAGGAATTCGACGCTTGGACCGCGAAGCAGTGCAACTCATGACAGTAAAGATGGAGTAAGCACAACAAGGATCGATCGTGAGTAATTCTTCACCCGTGGTTGTTTGCTTACCTAAAAAAAATCTAAAAAAATTGTAAAATTGAAAGAAATTGGCATGGTGCATGATTGCCTGATCCACATCCTTAACACATCACCCAACAAAAAAAATACACTCTAACATCCTTAATGACCTAACCTTTTTGGAGTGTTCTTTCTTTTTGAGTGGTGTTTGCGAAGCCACCGTGAATTGACATGGGCCGCACCACTCAACCCTAAAATCAACTCATCTGATAGCAGTTACATGAACACTAGGATGAGCACTCTAGGGTTTTAGAGCCTCTTCACATCAAAGGAAATCTACTCTCACAAATTGTGTGCAAAACTTGGCGTGCCCATTTGAAACTTGTTTGAAAACATTAAGACACGTCAACCCTAAAAGACACAAAAGTAGGGACAAAACATTAAAAGATGCCACCTCTTAAAAAAATCCTTGCTTGAAAACCATGTTTTGATAGGAGCACACACACTGGAATTGGAAAACTAAGAGGCACCACCCCAATCAACGCCTCATCACATAACACTAGCACAAGCACTGTCCTAGCCCTTCTTAAAACAGAGTAGACGTGCCCTAGGTAGGACTGGGTTAAGTCTCAAGAGGCGTGGTTTTGTTCGCTGGGCACTTGGCTTTCATTCCCTTAGTTGAATCTGGTGACTAGGCTGCGAGGAAGTGTCAAACAACCACGGTTGTGGGGTCTATAAAATCGACGGCGCAAGCCAAAGGAAGAACCTTCCCTACAATCCCCTCATAATCAACCTGGCCAGATTAGCTTTGGGAAGGGAAGTCCAGTTCTTACGGACTTGATCGCCCCTTTGGAGATTTCTAGGTCCCCTAAGGAATACACTAAAAGGACTAGGCTTGTTTGCTTGGTTGTGCACACACACATCTCGCATCTGTCGCTTTCCACATCCCCTCCTGTTCTTCTCTAGTGTATGCACGGGAGACGATCACTTCATCCCGAGTTGTTTGTTTTGTGACAGGAATCCAGGCAACCTGATTTTGCTAGAGACATGACTGAACCTAGAGTAGATGAGGTTGAGGACCAACCCCCACCAGACACAATGGCCATCATTCAGGCCCAGATTAACACAAACCACTAACTTCAGCAGCAACAAATCCACACTATCATGCAAGCCATACACCGGTTGCAGAATCCACAGGGGCAACCACCACCACCTTTCCAAGGCCCACAAGGGCAACCGCCACTTGATCCACCACCATTCCAAGACCAACCTAGGCCCCTTCGCGACTTCTACAATCCTGCCACTATTCGAATCGAGGCACACCTTAGGATCCCCAAAGGGGGAGATGATTTTGAGCTGAAACCAAATGTCCTAAGTCTAATTCAAAGCCACTTCCATGGAAGCTCAAATGTGGGCCCCTTCCAACACCTAGAGGATCTTGACCAGATCGCCCGAACCGTGAAACCTAAGAACATTAGCCTTGACATTGTTTCGATTAAGATCTTCCCCTTCTCGCTGAGAGACAAAGCATCTCACTGGCTTAGAACCCTAGGTAGACCCATCACCACCTAGGAAGAACTGAGACATGCATTCTTAAATAAATTCTTCTCTATAGGAAAAACCAATGCCCTCAGAAGAGCCAGTACTACCTTTACACTCCAGGGCGGGGAACAGTTCCATGAGGCGTGGGAAAAATTTAATGAACTATTGAGGAAATGCCCACACCACAAAGTACCAAGGTGGCAATTGGCCCATATCTTCTACCACGGTCTGGACAGCAACCTACGGAACTTCGTCGATGCCTCATGCAAGGGGAACTTCCTAAACAAAGACGAGGAGAGCGCATTTGAGCTCTTTGAGTCTATGAGTGAAAATTCGCTCAACAATGCCTCCATGACCCAGTTTAGCCGATCCAGTCAACCCCGTGGTGAGATTTACGAGGTACAAGCAAATTCTAGAATGGTTGACATGGATATCATTGCTAAGAAATTGGACCGAGTAGAATTGGTGGATAAAAAGATAGATGAGCTACTGAACCAAACCAGGAACCCGTTACAGACCTTCTCCCTAGCAAAGGGAGCTCACAATGTTGACCTGGTCCAGCCCCTAAGATAATAAACCTGGAACAACCCCTGACCACATTCCAAGGAGGGACCTTTGCTCCCTCAACCCTTGATTACTCTCTTCCCTCCCCCTCGACATCTGCTATCCTTGAAGATGTACAAGCTATCCAAGGTTATGCCAAACCTGACCCTTTCTCCAACACTTACAACACCAGCTGGCAGAATCACCCAAACTTTGCTTGGACAAACCAGAAATCGCCTCAATTTCAGAACCAACCCAGGTCAAACCAACAGCCAAACCTGCCCCCTATCAACAAGGACCACTAGTTAGACCCCCATATAATCCAAATAGGGTGGCCCCTCCCCCACAAAACCAAATGGACACCCTGATAAAGATGATGGTTGAAAAGAACCAAAAACATCAGGAGGAAATGGCTTTAGTAAAGGGACAATTAAGCCAGCTATTGGATTGTAAACAACAAGGATCCCTGCCTTCCCAGCCACAATCGAACCCGCGAAACATGATTAACAGAGGCCCCAATTTGCAAGGGTTCCAAGGCAATCCCAGGCAGGCTCACATGGTCCAGCCAGCCCCACAAACACCCCCTGGGTTTGGTGCTTCTTCGTCCTCGTCTTCTCAAGGATCAACCCATGGTCCCAATGCCTCTGCAAATGTGGTAACCTTGAGAAGTGGCACCAAAACCCGACCCTAAATGGCCGACTCTTCCCGAGACTTCACCTTCTGAAACACCCGACTCAGAAGAGGCACAGGAAAAACCCAAGGACCCAGAAATAGATCCTATCCACATTCAGACACCATATCTCGAGGCCTTGGAGACAATCAAGAAGAAGAAAAGTGTTGTGGAAACTGAGGAGCTTTTGGAAATCTTTAAGCAGGTTCAGATTAATATTCCGCTCCTCAAAGCCATCAAGCACATTTCGATTTATGCCAAGTTCCTAAAGGATGCCTGTACACCAAGATGTAAGCCAAGACCTCAAGCACCTAGGAAGGTTGTGCTCTCAAAGCAAGCAAGTTCCATAATATCAAGCAACCTTTCGCTCAAAGCGAACTAACCCAGGAGCACCCCTGATATCCTGCAATATCGGGGACATGACATTTGATAGAGCGCTCCTGACCTTAGGTGCTTTCATCAATCTGATTCCGACAACCCTGTACCACCAATTTGGATTCGGAGAGTTGACACCCACACCTGTTACCATCCAATTGGCTGATAGATCAGTGAAAACCCTAAAGAGGGTTGTCAAGGACGTAATTGTGCGAGTCAAGGACTTCTATTTTTCGGTCGACTTTTTGGTGCTCGACATGGAAGTCCCTGAGCATCTACAGAACACACCCATCATCCTAGGCAAACCCTTCTTAGCTACGGCTAAGGCAAACATTGATTGTGACACGGGATGCATGGAAATCGCCTTCAGAGACAAGAAAATGCAGTTGGATATCTTCCGAGCGACCAAGTCTTTTGACTACGACTGTATCGAGGAACATGATCCCGTGGAACCTTCGGTTGAGGAATGCTGCACCCGTAGTTTTGTCTCGGACTACCAATCCTGTAACAACTGTTTTAACCCATCACCATCTATGCCCATGGACCTTTGTAGGGCTGATTACCATCAACCAACACCATTCGAGGAAATTGATGTTGATCAACTCCCGCCCTTCCCCTTTCCATCAAACATTGTGCCGCCCACACCTGAATTGAAGCCGCTACCCAAGAATCTCAAGTATGTCTTCCTAGGACCTGACCAGACCTTCCCCGTAATTATGAATGCCAACCTAACTAAGGATCAGGAACTTAGATTGACAGCGACCCTATCTGAACATAGGGCTGCCATTGGCTGGACTATTTTAGATTTGAGAGGAATTAGCCCCACCTATTGTACCCATAAGATCTACCTAGAAGATGGGGCGTGACCCTCCCGTCAGATGCAGAGACGGTTAAACCCAAATATGCAGGAAGCCATTAAGAAGGAAATTATCAAGTGGCTTGATGCCGACATCATCTATCCCATCTCCGATAGCCCCTAGGTGAGCCCCAATCAAGTGGTTCCGAAGAAAGCCAGGCTCACCGTTGTCACCAATGAACGTGGCGAATCCATTCCCACCCACACCACCACCGCATGGCGGGTATGTATTGATTATAGGAAACCCAATGAAGCAACCAAGAAAGATCATTTCCCCCAGCCATTCATCGACCAGATTCTTGAAAGATTGGCAGGGCAAAAGTATTTTTGCTTCCTGGATGGATATTCAGGATATAACCAAGTCGAAATTGCTCCTGAAGATCAAGAGAAGACCACATTCACTTGCCCGTATGACATGTTTGCATTCCGTCGTATGCCGTTCAGGTTGTGCAACGCACCTGCTACCTTTCAACGTTGCATGCTAGCCATTTTTTCAGAAATGGTAGGAGAATACCTGGAGGTATTTATAGATGATTTCTCTGTATTTGGGAATTCATTCGACCACTGTTTGAGCAACTTGGAGAAAATCCTGAAACGATGAATCGAGGTTAATTTACTGTTAAGTTGGGAAAAGAGCCATTTCATGGCTCAAGAAGGAATCATCCTCGGGCACATCGTATCACATATGGGCATTGAAGTGGATCGGGCTAAAGTTGATTTGATTTCCAAACTTCCTCCACCTAGCTTGGTTCGGCAGATCCGTTCGTTCCTGGGACATGTTGGCTTCTACCGAAGGTTCATCAAAGACTTCTCCAAGCTTTCCAAACCCTTGATCGACCTTCTGGCCAATGACGCCCTATTCCACATGACCTCTGATTGCATCCAGGCTTACCACACCCTCTGGGACTTAGTCTCCACAGCACCTGTAGTTCAGCCCCCGGATTGGTCCCAGGACTTTGAGATCATGTGTGATGCATCAAATTTTGCCATAGGCGCTGTCCTGGGACAAAGACAAGACAAGAAACCCGTGGTGATCTACTACGCAAGCAAGACGTTGGACGAAGCCCACCGAAATTATACGATCACAGAAAAAGAGCTGCTCGCTGTAGTTTTTGGACTCGAAAAGTTTCGATCTTACCTTCTGAGATCCCACGTGACCATCTATACAGACCATTCAGCCAATCCTGCTCTTGCATCCATTGGCTAAAATGGATGCAAAGCCCAGGCTCATCAGATGGATCCTGCTCTTACAGGAATTTGACCTGGAAATCTTCGATAAAGACGGATCAAAGAACGTGGTGGCTAACCACCTATCCAGACTCCACCCAGACCACATTGGGCCCTCCCTACCCTTATCCGACACCTTTCCCGATGAGCACATTCTGACTGTGCAAGACAAGAAACTACCTTGGTATGTTGACTATGTCAACTACCTAGTTGTAGGTCAGACCCTGCTGATTGCACCGCAAAAATACACCTGCAATTGTGTCGTCTTGTGCTATTTCCTAGCATTACCAGTGCATATTAGGTTTCCATAGTCGCATTTGTGAAAATACATGCATGCATGCATTTAATTGAGAGGGGAGGAGAGTGAATAAAATGGCCTCGCAATTCACGTTTTCCTTAAGTGCTGCTTCGCAAAACTTCCATCTTCATTTTTTATTTCTTTTTGATTTTTGAAACTCTTCCCGCGGCTGCATGGAACAACCTCTTCTTCGCGCCATGTCCTGCTCCCCCTCTCCCTGCGAGCCCTACAGCCACATGCCGCCTTTCCCTGCCAAGCCATGCATGAGCCATGCACAGCCAGGGCATGGCTGTGCATGCCTCTTTGCTCTATAAAAAGATCTCAGCTTCTTCTTGCAAGGGGAGAGCCTGGTCCTCCATGCCAAAAACCCAACACACAGCAGCTTCTTCTCCTTCCAGGCCACCGTCCCCTCCCCTCTCCCTCCATACGCAGGCCCTCCTCCTCTGAGGAGACACCCTGCGGACAGGAGCACCTCACAGTGGTGCACAACCGTGTGTGCCTACGTGCGCCCTTGCCTCCCTCTCTGCGTGCCCTGTCGTGCTCTCTCTTCCGCCCACAACCAACCGACGCATTCTTCTTCCATGTGCGCACCAGCCTGTGTGCGCCAGCCGCAAGCTGCCCGCACTCACAGCACCGGGCATACCCGGTCTCACGGCCCGGCCATACATTGTAGCCACTGTTCACGCCAGTTTGCGGAACACTGTGGCTACAGTAGGGTGACCGTTAAGCTTCTCACTTATTCAGTCACCCGGCGCGCCGCAACCGACCTTCGCCCGCACGAGCATCTCGCCCCACGTCTGGTGTCGGACCCGAATAGGTTGTTAATATGATGATTTTATCATTGAAGTGTGTATAGTGGTTAACCTAAATTGGACCTAACCATCTCTTTACAAAATTTTTAACTTGGCCTACTTGATTTTATCTTGTCACTTTTAGGCCCAGGGTCGAACTCAGGGAAGTGGGGTTACAAGTCGAGTTTCTACGCCTTTCCTACAACGAGTCTCTTCCTTTCGTTTATTGTGTTTTTGGTGTTTTTTTTTCTATTCAGATTTTTTTTGGTAATCTTTGTCCTTGAGGCACACCCTCAAAATTGGGTTCTTGGCTTTGAGCCAAAATAGAGTTCCAAAGCAGGTCTTGCTATTCGCAAGATGGAGTACCTGCAAGTCAAAGATTATCTTTTCTCTTTTATATATTTTTTTATCTTTTTACTAACAAGAAAGCGAAACAGAAATAAAGTAAATACAGTATATATATATAGGTATATACTATGTATATAAAGGGGTGGGGGTGGAGGCGGAGATGGAGTGTAGCACGGTGTTGAGTCGGTCATTGTCTAGAAAGATGCAACCAACAAGACGAAGTGCCGCGTGTAAGGTGTAGGATGGATGGTGGAAGATGAATGCGAACACGCTTTTTGTACGCGTGTATCGGGGAATATCAGCAACTGGTGCAGATATTCCCACGATACAGCGTATGGTAAATAATATGAAAATATATATATATGTATGTAAATATATCTATATGTATATGTGGTTGTAAATAGGTATATATATGTATATATATAAGTACATGTATATATGTATGTAGCTAAATGTATAGATAGATATATATATATATATGTATGTATGTATGTATGTATGTATATAATACTATATAAATGTATATATATATATGTATATATATATATTAATATATGTATATATATAGGTATATGTATCTAGATATGTGTATATATATATATATATATATATATATATATATATATATATATATATATATATATATATATATATATATATATGTATGTATGTATGTATGTATGTATGTATGTATGTATATAGGTATATGTAGCTAGATATGTATATATGTATATATAGTTATATAGATATATATATGTATATATGTATATATATATATATATGTATCTATACTTAGTTATATAGGTAATAATATATATATATATAGATATATGTATATATGTAAGTATATATGTATATATAAGTATATAGATATGTGTATATATATATATATATGTATACTAATACTTAGTTATATAAATACTAATATATATATAGATATAAGTATATATATGTATCTATGTATATTTATATAAGTATATGTATATATGTATATATATATATGTATATATATAAGTATATAGATATATATATATGTATGTATGTATGTATACTAATACATAAGTATATAGATACTACTATATGTATAAATATAAGTATATATATATGTATATATATATATATGTATACAAATATATGTATATATATATCAATATACATAAGTATACGTATATATATATGTATACAATAGAGTATAGGTGTGTGTGTGCGTGTGGAAGTGTGAGTGTAGGTGTGTGTGAGCGTCGGTGTAAAGAGAGAGTGAGAGAGAGAGAGAAAGAAAGTGGGAGAGAGAGCAGGAGAGATGGCAGCCGCGCTGCTGGAGGTGAGTTAGGTCGTCTGCAAACTAGCGGCGTCGTCTGGAGGTCTCCACGCACACGCAGGCGCGTCTGCGCGTAGAGGAGCGCGTGCTGGAGGGCAAAGGGCACGGAGAGGAGATGCAGCGCACCGTGCTGCGCGAAGGCTGGCGCGGGCCCTCGCAGCCGGGGGCGAAGGCAGACGGCTGCGGGCGGGTGAGGGCTACGCGGGCGGAGACACGCGCGCAGGCTACAGCCGGTTGCGGCGCGCCGGGTGACCGGTAAAGTGAGAAGCTCATCGGTCACCCCATTGTAGCCACAGTGTCACGCAAACTCGCATGAACAGTGGCTACAGTGGTCATCCGCGCCTTGCAACCGAGAGCTGCAGGTGGTGTGAGTGTGGCCGGCTCGCGGCTGGCGCGCGTGGGCTGGCGCGCAAGGAAGATGGTCTGCGCCGACCGGTTGCGAGCGCGGAGAAGCTCGCGACAGAGCGCATGGAGAGGGAGGCGAGGGTGCCTGCAGCTTGTGCAGAGGCTTGCAGGTGCTGGCAGGGGGCGGGGAAGCACTTGGCCGGCCGCTGCAGTGACGTGCGGTGGCCGGTTGCGGGCGGAAGAGCCCGCGACAGAGTGAAGAAGCAGGAGGCGGAGAGGGCACGCAGGCACGCGCAGAGGGTGAAGGCGCCTGCAGGCGCGCATGGAAAAGACTGGGGCTGCTACTGCTGCTGCCTTGCCGCTGCTGCTGCCGTCGAGCTCCGAGCTTCAGACCTTGAAGCTTGCGGCCATGGCTGAAGGTGTTGGAATTAAAAAAAAACTAGAAAAGAGCCACCATGCCCACCGGCTCTTTGAAGAGCTGGGCAGTGGTGGTCTCACTGTGGTGGTGTGCACCATAGTGAGGGCTCCTGCCCGCCGGGTGTCTCCGAGGAGGGCCGGCGTATGGAGGGAGAGGGAGGAGAGGGTGGTGGCTTGGAGAAGAAGTGTTGGTGTGGTTTTTTCGGCTAGGACCAGGCCTTTTGAAGATGAAGAAGTCATGGCCTTTTATAGAGGAAGAAGCCATGCACGGCCATGCCCTGGCTGTGCATGGCTCATGCATGGCCTTGGCAGGGAGAGGCAGCCGTAGGGAAGGGCAGCTGCAGGGAATGGCGCGTGAGGAAGAAAGGTGCAGCCGCGAGAAGAGATTTCCAAATCTAATGGAAATAAAAATAAAGATGGGAATATTGCGAAGTAGCACTTGAAGAAAATGCAAATTGCGAGGCCATTCATTTCATTCTCCTCCTCTCTTAATTAAATGCATGCATGCATGTATTTTTACAATGCAACTAATGAGACCTAATATGCATTGGTAATGCTAGGAAATAGCACAAGATGGCACAATTGCAAGCGTATTTTTGCGGTGCAATCATAACCCATGCCTATCTTTTGCTAGTCCCTAGCAAAATATTTTTTGTAGTATTTAGAAATGATCTTTAAGCTGAAGATTTTCTTCTGAGGCAACATAGACGTGTTTATTGTTGGATATTGTGAGAACCAATTGTATAGAAGACTACCAGTACTATAAGTCTCACATGACATAGATCATCTCTCGACTAACCAGGACTCTTGTCATTTAAACCTTAAGTACGATTTCCAGGATCCAGGAGGTTTTTGCCGTACTCGAGAGCTCAAGAGATTATGGCTTGTGCATAGTGAAGGATCAAGACTGGCCAGATGAACATTAAGACTCAAGCCTAGGGTTTCACAAATTTTTAAGTAAAGGTTGGTCCCAGTTTCAGCTCATGTTTTCGGATTGACCATTAAGAAGATGATGGAAAACTCAACTCCCATTTTCTGACATTTGTAGCTCACAGGAAAATAGAACTTTTCGTAGGAAGATTTTATAGACATTTGTAAGATATACTGACTTATTTGCATCTTTTTTTTTTTTGAAATACGTGTCAGTATACCTCTTACAACTTTATTTGGAGGAGCACACTTTTCTTTTTGGTGGGAGAGTTTCTTTTTGGTAGAAAGAGTTTCTCCTAAACACAAGACTAAAACCTAGGATAAAAAGTCTACCTGCACGCACAGGTAAGGACTCTACCTTCCCTAATGAACACTAGGGTTGGATCTTATGTTCACCTGGTCTTTCCTGATATGTGTAGTGTGAACCAAGTTTACTTAAGCTCTCAACTAGAAGCAAACCAACGAATCCTGTACTGGTGTCTCAGGTACAAGAATATGTCCTTAGTTAGGAGAGATTCCGATCTATCTTGTCAATGCTCAAGTGAATTAAGCCGAGCCTGAGCGAATCAAGCTTCTGTGGCCTGGAAAGTCTTCAAAACAGAGGTTGAATATCCATAAACACTTATTGTATTTTTGTTTCAGCTTTCAGATCATTACTAAACACAATTTATATATATATATATTTTTTTTTTTTTCTTTTCTTTTTCTTTCTCTTTCATATTTATAAATAGGTGGGAACTGCATGATACCATAACATACCCAGATCCCATGGATGCCTATCCACCCCCCCATGCCAAACAATGCTATGCCCTCATATGCATGCAGGGAAAGGTAGAGAAAGGAGGAAAGATCGAGTAACGAGAGCTGAGGTGCAGGGTATACAGCAGGGTGGTAGGGTGGGTGGATGGTGTGTGGTGAAGTGATCTTGACAACGGCGTGAAAAGTGATGGTGAATGGTGAAAGGTCTGGCATTTTCTGGGATGAGAGTGTCCCAGGCGGATCGGAGAACAAGTCGGGAAGAAGAAGTTGGCCTTCAGATTGGCCAAGAAGAGGGGTTCTTTGGATAGATGGATCCAAAAAAGAATAGCCCCAGTGAGTAGGATATGGGCTCAAGGTCCCAGTGTGGAGTTGCAAATCCGCCTGATTTGGTGGGAAAGAAAGGGCAATCCGGTCTTCAGGAGTGTGGACCGGCGGTGAGCAGCCCAGATATGACTCAGACCACGAGGTATGGGAAGCGAAGAAAACCTCATCAAAAGTCTGGTCAGGAGAAGGTACAGGAATAGGGAGGGATGGGGGAACGTCACAGTATGTGTTGATCAGGCAGTCGTTAGTGTTCATAAGTAATCCGCAGCAGTCAGAATAGGTCCCAATTAGTCCGATACACGCACTGACGGTTATGTCCTCATCAGACGTGTCATCCTCAATACAATCGCAATCAAAGTTCTTGGCTGCCTTGAAGATGTTAAGCTTGAGCTTTTCAGATCCAACGGCAATCTCAATACAGCCCAACTCGCAGTCGATAAGGGCACGGGTTGTGGCCAAGAAAGGTCGACCGAGGATGATCGGGCAATCAGAAAATGAACTAGGAACTTCCATATCTAAAACAAGAAAGTCAACAGGAAAACAAAGACTGTTGACCCTAACCACCACGTCTTCCACCACACCCTTTGGGATTTTGACAGAACGATCTGCCAACTGTAATGTGACAGGGGTGGGTTTCAGATTTCCCAAGGAAAATTTTTCGAGCATGATGGTCGGTATGAGATTAATGGAAGATCCTAGATCAAGAAAGGCACGGTTAAAACTGCAGCCTTGGATGCTATAGGAAATCAGTGGTGTGCCCGGATCTTTCTGCTTCGGTGGTAGATTCGACAGTATAGCACAACTCTCATGAGGCGAGAGAACCACCAAATTCTTAGTTTTCTTTGACTGTCGCCTGGGTGTTGTGTAGTCTTTGAAAAATCGGGCGACAGTAGATATGTGGTCGATAGCCTCGAGCAGGGGTACCTTGATTTCTACATCCCTAAACAAATTACGCAGGTTATCAAAGGCCTGCGTGTCTTTCTTCTTTCCTTTTGGCTCCCTTAGTAGAGCCTCAGGGAATGGGACTGATTCTGGCAACAATTTGGGTGTATCGTCCTCTCGCGAATGCAGCGCGCATCCTGAATGAGAGGGCGATGAAGAAGAAGACGGGCCAGGATCAGGTCGAGGCAGATCGACGGTCTACTTACCACTCCTCGTAGTGATAGCATTGGACGATGCGGGTCCAATGGGATTATACGGCGGAGGAGGGTTCGCAATGGGGACATAAGAGTGCAGTGCTACAGCGGGATTAGCCTGAAATCCCAGTGGAATGCTCGGAGCCTGCAGAATTTGATGAACCTGTCCCTGAGAAGGTTGTACCTGTGGTTGAGGACCACGGGGTACGAAGTTTCATGGGTTTGGGATAGGTTGGGCGGGAAGAGTGCCCTGAGATCAAGTCATCATGCATAGTTGACTGATCTTAGCATTTTGCCATGCCAATTGGTGCTGAAGAGAGGTCATGTTCTCTTCATGGCGCTTTGACATATCCGTCATCATTCGCATCAATTTGTCAAGAGGACTTGATGCGTGTTCGGTTTGCGGTACGCAAGGGCCTAATGGCGGATTCACCATAGGATTAGACTGGGCTCTTGGGATGATGGGTGCGGATGGCCGCATTGGTCCATCAACGGGATTTTGATGCTGCGGGCTGTTGGACCATGTGAAGTATTGATGATTACGCCACCCTGGGTTATAAGTGGTAGAGAATGGGTTATTCCCCAGGGCGCAAGCGTCTTCTATGCCAGAAGACGCATCTGCGTGTAAATATGTGTCCGAGCACATGGAGGCTTGGTCCTCCGTGTCGAAATACTGGCTCGCAGAAGCCAGTTCCACATGACTTACCGAGTCTCTCGGTGTGACACTCGGTAAGGAAGGTCTTACGGGGTTTCTTGGGATAAGCCTGGTGTTGGAAGAATTTGGATTGTGACGAAGTGGTGAAGAGGTGGTGTTTGCCAAAGATCGGGCGGGGTTGGCCAGAAGCTCGTCCAGCTTCTTATGCACGACGGAGACTTCATCCAGTTTTTGTGCAATAAGGCTTAGATCAGTGGATGAATGGGCGGGTCCCGTGTCAACTTCGTGGACATTTCGAGGCTGGCTGGTACGATTAAAGGCACCAATGGAAGCATTGTTCATCAAGTTTTCACTCATATTTTCAAACAGTTCAAATGCTCCATTCTCGTCTTTATTCATAAAGTTTCCTCCGCAGGAAGCGTCTGCAATCTACTTCAAAGTCTCATTTACCCCATAGTAGAAAATCTGGGCTATATGCCACTTAGGCAGACCGTGGTGCGGACACTTCCTGAGGAGGTCGTTATACCTCTCCCATGCCTCATGAAATTGTTCGCCGTTTTGTTGCGTAAAAGAGGTGATAGCATGGCGAAGCGCATTGGTTCACCCAATTGGGAAGAACTTCTTGAGAAACGCTGTTCGCATCTCTTCCCAAGAGTGGATGGTTCTCCCAAGGGACGTAACCATTGTGACGCTTTATCCCACAATGAAAACGGGAACATCTTCATGAGGACTATAGGTAACCCGACATTTCTTGGTTTAACAGTTTCAGCCAGCCGGGTTAGGTCTTCCAAGTGGAGAAATGGATCTTCACTTGCAAGACCATGAAAGTGAAAATTTATTAGGCCAATTATGTTTGGCTTCAATTCAAAGTCGTCCCCGCCCATGGGGACCCGAATTTATCCTATGGTCTCTGTAGCAGCGAGATTCTGATAAAAGCTAAGAGACCTAGGCTCCTCCCGTTCGAGAGGGTTCTGCATTTCCACCAATGTTTCCCGAATGGTTTCGATTTGCTCATTATACATTTCCATTTGGGCTTGGAGGCGGGTTATGGGATCTAAGGATCCACCACCTGGTGGGTTCTAAGGGCGGTTTCCTCCCTCGGGATTTGGGGGTGGACATGCAGCCATGTTTGTGGAGGAGGAGGATGATTCGACTTGTTTTCTAGATTTATCAGGCAATTCAAAAAGTTCAGGGCTTTGTGACCTCCTCCCAAACATGCACTACTGCAGGAAGAATTGGGGGGATAAGAAGGGAGAAGAGATGAGAGAAATGACGCCACAAAGGTACACTTGATGACAAATCAATACAATCAAATTCCTAACCTCTACCGTGTGCCCTTAGACCTAAAGATCTAAGTTACCTACTATCACGAACTACGGAACCGAATGCGAGCACCGCGGAACCACCGAGCCAGATTGAAAGGCCATTTGCCCCAGTCTTAGACACCGGATAGCACGTGGGAACTCTCACCAGCACGTAGCTGCTACACGCAGGTAGTTAGACCTCCAATCCTTAATAAGGGTCAAGTTAATACCAATTTTAGTTAAAGGCTTAGGGTCAAGTGCTTTTGGAATGTGAAGGGCGTTGTTTACGGGTACTGCCCAAGTGATTGATTTTTCAAGTGTGTAAAACAAGCATGCAACGAGAAAATCTCCCTGAATTGAAGTTTTTATTGGTGAATGGTTTTTAGAGTTCAGCCTTAAGTAGTATGGATTTTAGGATTTCGCTGAAATACCAATTCAACCAATCTCCGGGTTTTTTGAGAATACAAGTTTTCTTTCTAAGCCCAACAAATCCTTCTTCAATATTAGTTAGTTAATGCATGCTAAAATGCAATGGGCTACCCTAAATGGAGATTTTTATGTGTGGATACACGAATCAGTTTTAAATTAGTGTGAAAGGGAGCCAAAGCACTTCAATTCAAGTGCTCCCAATCACCAAAGATGATTTCCACACACAAGGCGTCAACCAAAAGATAAATAAAATCAAATAGTTGGGGTTGAAGTATTCGGGATCGAATCTTAGGCAAGTTGAAAAGTCGTGGTGGGGTTGGAATCGACTCAATTCCAAGTCTCCCCACCAAAAATGTGATCCCGAATTGTAGATAAGTGAGGCAAAAGAGGGGTGCAATCAATTTTTTTATATTTGCCTCAAAGAATACTTCACATGGCGAAAAATTCAAGAATCAAGATTCTTGGATTTTCGCTATGCGAAGTAAGGCAGGAAATCCCGAGGTAGTGGGTGTGAAGATAATCAATCAAACAAGTGAATTTTAATCCACTTGCCCCAAGAGATCCCAAGAAGTTTTTCTAGTTTTTTTTTTATTTTTAGTTTTTTTTTTATTAAGGTGACAAGTTAACCCTAGTTGCTAAGAAAAGAAGACCTACTTGTTCGACAACGTGTGCGAAGCTCCAATGCGGTGTCGGTGTCTTCACGCTCTCATTCCCGCCTTGGATCTGCTTCCGTCTTCAACTTCGTCTGCCTGCCTTCTCCTTACACCAAGTTCACCAGCACACCAAAAACAGAGATACCCGTGAAGAGAGAAGAGAGGAGAAAAAATTACAAGAATGGAGTAAAAACTTACTTGCAGGAGCACTTCCCTGGCAACGGCGCCAGAAAAGGTGTGGTGTCGAACCCGAATAGGTTGTTAATATGATGATTTTATCGTTGAGGTGTGTATAGTAGTTAACCTAAATCGGACCTAACCATCTCTTTACAAAAATTTTAACCTGGCCTACTTGATTTTATCTTGTCACTTTTAGGCCCAGGGTCGAACTCAGGGAAGTGGGGTTACAAGTCAAGTTTCTACGCCTTTCCTACAACGAGTCTCTTCCTTTCGTTTATTGTGTTTTTAGTGTTTTTTTTCTATTTAGATTTTTTTTTTGTAATCTTTGACCTTGAGGCACACCCTCAAAATTGGGTTCTTGGCTTTGAGCCAAAACAGAGTTCCAAAATAGGTCTTGCTATTCGCAAGACGGAGTACCTGCAAGTCAAAGATTATCTTTTCTCTTTTATATATTTTTTTATCTTTTTACTAACAGGAAAGCGAAACAGAAATAAAGTAAATACAGTGTGTATATATATAGGTATATATTATGTATATAAAGGGTTGGGGGTGGAGGCGGAGATGGAGTGTAGCACGATGTCGAGTCGATCGTTGTCTAGAAAGACGCAACCAACAGGATGAAGTGTCGCGTGTAAGGTGTAGGATGGATGGTGGAAGATGAATGCGAACACGCTTTTTGTATGCGTGTATCGAGGAATATCAGCAACTGGTGCAGATATTCCTGCGATACAGCGTATGGTAAATAATGTGAAAATATATATATATATATGTATGTAAATATATCTATATGTATATGTGGTTATAAATAGGTATATATATGTATATATATATGTGTGTGTATATATATATGTATAAATGTATATATATAAGTATATGTATATATGTATGTAGCTATATGTATAGATAGATATATGTATATATATATGTATGTATGTATGTACGTATGTATATAATACTATATAGATGTGTGTGTATATATATATATATATATATATATATATAGGTATATGGAGCTAGATATGTATATATGTATATATAGTTATATAGATATATATATGTATGTATCTATACATAGTTATATAGGTAATAATATATATATAGATACATGTATATATGTAAGTATATATGTATATATAAGTATATAGATATATATATATATATATATATATATATATGTGTATGTATATATATATATATATATGTATATATATATATATATATTTATATATATATGTATACTAATACTTAGTTATATAAATACTAATATATATATAGATATAAGTATATATATGTATCTATGTATATTTATATAAGTATATGTATATATGTATGTATGTATATATATGTATATAAATATATGTATATATATGTATATATATATCAATATATATAAGTATACATATATATATATATATGTATACAATAGAGTATAGGTGTGTGTGTGTGTGTGTGGAAGTGTGAGTGTAGGTGTGTGTGAGCGTCGGTGTAAAGAGAGAGTGAGAGAGAGAGTAGGAGAGAGAGCAGGAGAGATGGCAGCCGTGCAGCTGCAGGCGAGTTAGGTCGTCTGCAAACTAGCGGCATTGTCTGGAGGTCTCCATGCGCACGCAGGCGCATCTATGCGCAGAGGAGCGCATGCTGGAGGGCAAAGGGCGCAGAGAGGAGACGCAGCGAACTGTGCTGTGTGAAGGCTGGTGCAGGCACTCGCAGGCGCAGGCGAAGGGAGCGAGCGAGTGCGGGCGACGCCGGCAGAGACACGCGCGCGGGCTGCGGCTGGTTGCGGCGCTTCGGGTTACCGGTAAAGTGAGAAGCTCACCGGTCACCCCACTGTAGCCACAATGTCACGCAGACTCACGTGAACAGTGGCTACAGTGGTCGTCCGCGCCGCGCAACCGAGAGCTGCAAGTGGTGTGAGTGTGGCCGGCTCGCGGCTGGCGCGTGCAGGCTGGCGCGCGAGGAAGATGGTCTGTGCTGGTCGGTTGCGAGCGCAGAGAAGCTTGCGATAGAGCGCGCGGAAAGGGAGGCGAGGGCACCTGCAGCTTGCGCTGAGGCTTGTAGGTGCTAGCAGGGGGCTGGGAAGCGCTTGGCTGGCCGCTGCAGTGACGCGCGATGGCCGGTTGCGGGCGGAAGAGCACGCGACAGAGTGAAGAAGCGGGAGGCGGAGAGGGCACGCAGGCACGCGCAGAGGGAGAAGGTGCCTGTAGGCATGCGGGGAAAAGACTGGGGCTGCTGCTGCTGCTGCCGCCGAGCTCCGAGCTTCAGACCTTGAAGCTTGCAGCCATGGCTGAAGGTGCTAGAATAAAAAAAAAAACTAGAAAAGAGCCACCACGCCCACCGGCTCTTTGAAGAGCTGGGCGGTGGTGGTCTCACTGTGGTGGTGTGCACCACAGTGAGGGCTCCTACCCGCCGAGTGTCTCCGAGGAGGGCCGGCATATGGAGGGAGAGGGAGGAGAGGGTGGTGGCCTGGAGAAGAAGTGCTGGTGTGGTTTTTTCGGCTGGGACTAGGCCTTTTGAAGAAGAAGTCGTGGCCTTTTATAGAGGAAGAAGCCATGCACGGCCATGCCCTGGCTGTGCATGGCTCATGCATGGCCTTGGCAGGGAGAGGCAGGCGCAGGGAATGGCACGCAAGGAAGAAAGGTGTAGCCACGGGAAGAGATTTCCAAATCTAATGGAAATAAAAATAAAGATGGCAATATTGCGAAGTAGCACTTGAAGAAAATGCGAATTGCGAGGCCATTCATTTCATTCTCCTCCTCTCTTAATTAAATGCATGCATGCATGTATTTTTACAATGCAACTAATGAGACCTAATATGCATTGGTAATGCTAGGAAACAGCACAAGATGGCACAATTGCAAGCATATTTTTGCGGTGCAATCAGTGTCCTGCTCCAGCGCCCTCCCCCGCGTCTGAGTGCGGTCCTCTGCCAGCACCCGCCTGCCTGCGTCTTCGCCCGCGTGCGCCTACGAGTGCCCACTCCAGCCCTTCGCGTAGCACGGTGCACTGCGTTCCCCCCTCCGCGCTCACTCCCTCCCAGCGCACACGTCCTCGCGCGCATACGCGCCTGTGCGCGCGCGTGAAGCCACCAGACATCAACCCTAAGCGTGCAGACAACTTAACCCTCCAGACTTCACTCCAGCAGCGCCCTCTCTCTCTCTCTCACACAGCACTCTCTCACTCTCTTTAATGACACTTACACACTTACACTCACACTTTCATACACACACACACACCTATACACTATTATATTCACATATATATATACACGTATACATATATATATTGATATATATACATATATTTATATGCATATATATATATACTTATATCTATATATATAGTAGTATGTATATAACTAAGTATTAGTATACATATATATATATACATATATCTATATACTTATATATAAATATATATATATATATATATACACACACATATATATTTACATATATACATATACTTATATACATATATATACATATACATATATCTATACATATATTAGTACTTATATAACTATGTATTAGTCTATATATATATCTATATACTTATATATATATATATATTTATATTTATATATATATATATATATATTTATATATATACACACACACACACATATATACTTACCTATATACATATATTTATATACATATATATATATATATATATACATATATCTATATATATATTATTACCTATATAACTAAGTATAAGTATAGATATATATATATATATCTATACTTATACTACATATATATATTTACATATATATTACTATATATATATATATACATCTATATAGTTATATATACATACATATACATATATATATATATACATATAGTTACATACATATATATATATACTTATATATATTTACATATATACATATATATATACATATAACTACATATATACCTATATATTTATAACCATATATACATATAGATATATTTACATATATATATACATACATATATATATATATATTTTTCACATTACTTACCATACGTGGTATTGCGGGAATATCTACACCAGTTGCTGATATTTCTCGATACCCGCATACAAAAAACGTGGTCACACTCATCTTCCACCATCCATCTTACACTCCACGTGGCACCTCGTCCCGTTGGTTGCGTCTTTCTAGACGATGACCGACTCGACACCGTGCTACACTCCATCTCCACCTCCACCCCCACCCCTTTATACATATATAGTATATACATATATATATATATATACTATAGTTACTTTACTTCTGCTTCTCTTTCCTGCCAATAAAAAGATAAAAAAAATATATAAAGGGGAAAAAATAATCCTTGACTTGCAGGTACTCCGTCTTGCGAATAGCAAGACCCGTTTTGGAACCCTGATTTGGCTCAAAGCCAAGAACCTAATTTTGAAGGTGTGCCTCAAGGACAAAGATTATCAGAAAAAAAATCTAAATAGAAAAACACCAAAAACACAATAAACGAACGGAAGAGATTCGTTGTAGGAAAGGCGTAGAAACTTTACTTCTAATCCCACTTCCCTGAGTTCGACCCTGGGCCTAAAAGTGACCAAGATAAAATCAAGTAAGCCAAGTAAAAAAAAAAATTGTAAAGAGATGGTTAGGCTCAATTGAGGTTAACCACTATACACACTTCAACGATAAAATTACCATATTAACACACCTATCCAGGTTCGACCAACACCTGCATAGCTGGTCCAAACAGCAACGGGACAAGTTCTTGGCCAAGGCCAAGCATTATTTTTGGGATGATCCCATGTTGTTTCGCCTCTGTGCCGACCAGATCATCAGGAGGTGTATCCCTGAGGATGAAGCTCAGAGTGTGCTATCTTTTTGTCACGACCAAGCTTGTGGTGGCCACTTCTCAAAAAAGAAAACGGCTGTAAAGGTTCTACAGTCCGGATTTTATTGGCCTTCCTTATTTAAGGATGCACACAATTTCGCTAAGACTTTCTCTTACTGCCAGACTCTAGGGACCATGACCAGAAAAGACATGATGCCCCTCCAGTCCATTTTGATTGTCGAGATCTTCGACGTTTGGGGTATTGATTTTATGGGCCCCTTCCTAGCATCCAACGGCTTTAAGTACATCTTAGTCTCTGTAGACTGTCTCCAAATGGATTGAAGCTGTCGCCACATGCCGATGCGATCATAAGGCTGTCATGGACTTTGTTAAGCAGAACATCTTTTCCCGATTTGGAATACCAAAGGCCATGATCAGTGATGGTGGAAGTCATTTTATCCACACCCAATTCCGTGCCCTACTTAGAAAATATGGGTTATCCACTGCATTGCTACCCCTTATCATCCGCAAACAAATGGGCAGATAGAGGTCTCAAACAGGTAGATCAAGAATATTCTACAGAAGACTGTGTGACCTAACAGGAAGGATTAGTCCACGCGACTGGGTGATGCCCTGTGGGCATACCGGACTGCTTTCAAGACCCCGATCGGTATGTCGCCTTATCGCCTGGTCTTTAGCAAAGCTTGCCACCTTCCTGTCAAGTTGGAACACCAGGCTTACTGGGACGTGAAGCAGTGTAACATGGATCCCCAGTTAGCTGGTGCGCAGAGGATGCTCCAACTCTCCGAGCTCGAGGAAATTCGTCGGGACGCTTTTGAGAATAGTCGGTTGTACAAGGAGAAAATGAAAGCTATCCACAACCGACTCATCCATAGAAAAACCTTCGAACCTAATCAGCAAGTTTGGCTTGTTGATGCCCGTCTAAAATCTTTCCAGGGAAGCTACGGTCCAAATGGACAAGACCATTTAGGGTAGTCAAGCCCTACTCTAATGGGGCAGTTGAAATCGCTGATCCGAACACTAGGCACACTTTCACAGTCAATGGCCAAAGATTGAAACACTTCCTCACCCAGGTTCCCCCGAAGGAGGTTGTCACCCTCATTGAGGGATGACACAAAGCACTACTTAGCTGGAGGCGTTAAACTCAGCGCTTCCTGGGAGGCAACCCAGAAGATTCAGACTGATTTGGTATTTTACTTCACTTAGGTAATATCTTTTTGACCCCTGTACATCCATGTATTTGTCAATGAGGACATTGTCCAGCTTAAGCATGGGGGCGTGGTAAATTACATGATTCTGAGTTCATTTAATCAGTCTGAATAGAATAAAATAAAATAAATAAATAAAATAAAATAAAATTGAATTTAGGAAGAAAAAAGACTTAGGCATTAGAAATTTGTCAATAGTGGGAAATAAAACGGAAAGAACCCGAGCCCTTAGACTTTTTAGGCCTTCAGGCTTAATCAGCCCTGGTGTCCGTTAAAATATGGATTTAGCTTCAAATCCTTGCAACCTTAATCTATTCTAATCCACCAACTAAATAAGGTGATAAGTATATGACTTATCAACTCGTCCTCTAACTCAGAAGGACTTTTAGTCTAAGCATCTACACACATTTTTTTGCACAGACTCACTCCTCGGAGATTCTGATAGAAATTGGGTAGCTAATGAACTTTCTAGGGTGATATGGCTGGCAAGTTGTCGTGGGTAACAGTCCATTGGCAGGTTGTCCAGAGCCTAGCCACGAGACCACCTTCTTTTTAATGCCTCTAGGTAAATTTGAGACAAGGGAAGCCACCTACCAAATAAAAAAAAAAAAGAGAAGAAGAAGAAAAAAAGAAAACAAAATAAACCACATTTCATCACACGAGTATGGCTGGAAAGTGATCGTGGGTAACAACACATTGGTCGGTTGTCCAGAACCTAGCTCATTAAATGCACAAAAAGAGCCAAAACACTTAAGGAAGAAGCGGGGAAGTAGAGTAAGCTGGGGAGATATACATTGGAAAAATCCTTGTGTTGAACCCAAGTAAAACAAACGTAGGGAGAAAGCTATCGATCGAACAAATACACCTTCAGGCAAAACACTTCCTTTTCCTGTCATCTAAGGGCGTAGAAACCCGAAGTCTGCCTAAATTACCGTTGAGTGAGTCTATCACGATCTTCACACCAGAATGCTTAGCACTTAGAGTTTTTCCAAGTTTTGGATGGGTTGGGTAGCTATAAAAAGTTACCAACACACTCTTAACTCCAACAATATAAAAATAAGAAAAAAATGAAAAATATATATACATGCCTTAAAGCAAGGATTTAGGCGATTCATATTTTAGCAGACACTCGGGCACTGCTTAGTCTCTGTAGATTAGGATCTTAGTATATTTCCTCCTATTAACAAGTGACAAAATGTCCAAGTAAGTACTTAAATTCTGACTGGAAATAAGGGCTAGAATAAACCTTGCTAGGGACTAGCAAGGTGTAAGCATGGGGGTATGATAACACTGCATTGTACAATGCTAACTCTGCCAAAAAGGGACAATCTTAAAGGTAAAATGCACAAAGGATACATCATAAATAGGAATAGGAGCATCGCATGCATTGCACATCAAGATTGTTTATAATGCATTATTAACGGCCATGTGTACAAGAACAAGTCAAAACATGCCTCAGATGAATGATCAGACTGCACGGATGAACTTAGAGCGACGAACGAAGTCCAACGAACTTGAAATTGGCTAAATCCGACATCCGGAGCTCCCACAAATGGCCCAAGAAGTTCTGGCCATTAATCTAATGATCAACGGTCATGAGGCCGCCACGTGTCAGTATCGTCGCGCCCTCAACCTCCCGCAGGAGAATCTGGAAATCACACACCCGTGAGCTCCTCAACCGCAGCGCAGCACTAGCACCTCCACCGCAAGATGAATCTCGGTCGTTGATCTTCAATTAGACGGCCCTGCCTTGCCCCACGCCCGCGCACCTCGCTTCCTCGTCACGACCACTCGCCCGCACAGCACATCGGTCATGCCCTCGCAACTCACCTGCAGGGTGCGGGTTCGAATCGCCCTCCGCAGTGCAAATTCAAGGCCGGATTAGCGCGTGTGATTTCGGCCGTCGATGCACGATCGAGCGGCTGGCAGCAGGCGATGCAGCGCAATCTCGCGCGTCCAAGGCAGACTCCCATGATGATGCGTAGGGCAAGATTCCAGCAAGTGCGATCCAAGCACGCACCCCATGAGCAATCTCGACCGTCCGATCCGTGATCGGATGGCCCACAACACACGCACACGGATCGCGCGTGAAGAGTGGTGGGCTGCCTTCCTCTATAGTTTTATTATTTCGTCGTAGTATAGTATAGAGGGAGGTGATTACCAGTTTAATACAATTTGTTACTCGGAAATAAAGAGTTCCCGAGGTCGAACTCAGGGAGCAAGTTGTATTCTAGGGGTACAAGTTTCTTTTACAAAAATAAAGAAAGAGAGAGAGAGAGAATTTGTTGGCTTTTCTTCTTTTCTCTTTGCTTCTCCTCTTCTTCCTTCTCAGATCTTCTGCTCTCTTCTTTTGTTCTTCTTCTTTTTCTTCTTTTCCTTTTTTCTGCAGAGCAGTCCTGTTCTTCTTCTTCTTCTTTCTTTCCTTTCTTCTGCAGAGCGGTCCTGTTCTTCTTCTTTCTTTCTTCTTTTCCTTTCTTCAGATCTTCTTCTCGTGCTCTTTTTCTTCTTTCAGTTCTTGTCTTGGCCTCTCTGCGTTCTCCTCTGCCTCGCCTTCCTTCTCCTTCCTTGCCTTCAGGACGTCGTCTGATTTTCCAATCAGACGACTTAAATCGCCGCTGCTACAGTGCTGCTCGGTGATCCTCCTTCCTTCAGCCTTCGTCTTCTTCCACGGTTCTTCTTCACCTGTGCCTGCACACTTACACAGCTTGATCAGAGAGGGGAAAAACCTATCTCTACCCTCCCCCCGCGTCTCTCTCTCTCACAGAATCCGCTCATAGGATAGCTCTCCCAGAGCTGCCGGGTAGCCAGGTACGGGTCAGGTCCGGGTCCAGGCCCACCGGCGTGCGTGGTGGGCGAGGAGTGCAGGTCAGTCTAAGTCGGGTCGGGCCAGGTCCGCGAGGCGTGAGCGCGGACGAGACCGGGTCGAGCGAGCGAGTGAGTGAGAGGGACCTCACCCCGTGCTCAGGAGGCAACGAGCATAAGGCGCTTTTTGCGTTTATGCAGGCGCTCTCCTCTGAAAGGTTACGAGGTGGGACTAAATGTCCCACCCCAATTTGGGTGCCTGCGCGGAGGAAGCAGCGGCAGTCGAGGCGAAGCGCGGGGGCTTCGCGCGAGAGCTTCGCCTCAACTGCAGCCTAACGTTTTGCCGAAGTGCCCCCGCACAGCCTGGGAGGGTGACCTGGGCGCTTCGCACCTGGGGCAGCAGGTGAAGAAGCTGCTTCGCTTCAACAATGGCGGCGACGAGCGCAGGTACCTGCCCACAGAAAAATGGCCTCTCGGCCCAATCAGAAATGCGGAGGACCTTCGCCGTGGCACGGCGAAGGTGGTCGGGGTGTGCAGGCGGCGGGGCGGAGCCCAAGAGCTGCCCTAGGTCGGACTGTGGGTCGGAAGATGGGTTTGTTCGGTGGAGTTGCAGAGGGTGATGTGGGGGAAGTGGAAGGGCAGAGGTTGATCAGGGTGAGGAGGCGGAGGTTCTGCGGTGGTCGGCGAGCCGTGTGGGTTGCTGGAGTGATGGGAGCGGCTCGCCGGAGGATGGCCGGAGGCGGAGAAGGTGAGGGTGAGTGGTCGGAATCGAGGGCGACAGTAGATGTTTAAAGTGAGAAAAAGGAAGAGGGGAGAAAGAGGAGGAGTTCTACCTACTTAGCAGGAGGAGGAGGGGCCGGAGCGGGCGACAGTCGTATCGACTGTCGCCGGAGAAGAAAATGCCCGGGGGAAGGGGCGGCGGCGAGCAGAGGGCCGGAGAGGCGCCAGCTGGGTGCGGCGTGGCGCGGGAAGAGCAGGGGAAGAAGTCTCTGCTGCTGGTATTGCGGCAGAGCGAAGAGGAGGAGGAGGAAGAACCGCCGGAGCTGGTGGGCGTTTGCCGGAGTGAGAAGAGAGGAAAGTTGGGGGTTTTCTCCGTCAGATCCGAGCTGGGAAGAACGGTGGAGCGACGGGGGTATTTATAGGGACCGAATCAGGGAGGAAGGCGGAGGGAGACGACGTGTCTCCCTCGCCGGAGGATGCCGGAGATGGAAACCCATACCGTCCGTGCGTTCGCACGGCCGGTATGGTGGGTTACAGCGACCAGGGGGGTGTCCCTGCGACGGCTGACGACGCAGGGCACCCCCGGTTTACTTGCCAGACTCTCCCCCTCACCCTGCGCGGCGCCATGCTCCGCGCAAGGTCGCCAGAGCATGGTGCTAGCAGGTTTTGCAGGGGGACCTGAACGCAAAGAACGAAGGAGAGTTAGGGGCCAAAATGCGAGGGTTCAAAAGTTGAGGGCCAAAAAGTAAATATATGAGGACCAAAGTGTAAAGTTGGTCAAGAAGGTTTCTTCTTAGGCTCAAGTTTTTATACATGACTAATTAGGACCTAAGGAATCTGATGGTGAATTTTATTTCTAGATTAAACCTTGTTTGACTGGTCAATTTACGCAAAAACCCAAATTAAGTTATTAATTGGGTATGGTTCTCAATGTAGGTCAAGATGGGTTCCTAAGGTCAAATTGAAGGTTCTAAACCCTAGAGATTATTTTTCTATGAATTTTAGAGGGTTTATTCCATTTTTGCTTTGCCTTGAACCTCGTGAATTGAAGTGGGTTTGTTTTAGGGTTACAGATTATCATTTAGTTCCTTGGAATTGCTGTAGCCCTTGCTAGATCATCTCATCCCACTTTTATTCTTATTAAGTTGCTTTGACCTATGTTTGGACCCTGAATTACCCTGTATGCAGATTATACTGGTAAAATTGCATTTTTACCCCTTATGACTTGTTTTCTCCTTAAACTCAGAATTCTCTGAGTTAAGCCTTTCCTTGAGTTATGTAGGAGCTTTCATCCTTTGTATTGGGTCAAAATGAGCTAGTTATGGCTCATGATGAGGTTCTCATCATACCCCCATGCCTAGCTTTTGCTAGTCCCTTAGCAAAAACTTAAGGTTTCAACCCTTGTTCTAGACCATGAAGTTCTTAATAGCTTTAGATAAGTGCTTTTTTATTTGAGCTTAGATTAGGTTAGAATGCTGACCATAGGCCTAAAAGGTACTCTAGTACCAATCAAGATCCAAATCTGTCTAGCCTTAGCCTCAGTCTTTAGCAAAGGTTTTTAAGGCCCACAAGAACTAACCTAAGATTTATTGGACTTTGTGGTTAAAGCACCCGTGCTTGAAATGATTTTAGCCCTGGCTCAGTTCGCAGTGCGTTTTGTAAGAGAGAGATAGAAAGTTATTTTGTTTGGAGAGTTTTCTCTCTCTTTTTCTTTTTAGTTCTAGCCTATGATTGGCTTTTCAACACGGTCTGTATCAGATTCCTTGCTCCCATCATCAATCCTCAAGGGTTCCTGGCGATCGATGCTTCGAGATAGCACCGCCGATGGCAACCCCCGGAACCCTGGCTATTGAGATTTCGAGATAATCCCATCCATGGTGTTCCGTGGCCGAATCCAGACCCTAGCAATTGACACTTCGAGATAATGCCATCCATGGAATCTGAACCAGCAGAGTGCTTACATGCCCCCAGTAGGATATGTAAATATCCTAAGAGACAAGCACCGAGGAGATGATATTTTGTTACGCATCTTCGAGGGGATTTCCCGCCTCTCCGCGCTGGGAACTCATCCAAATCAACTTGTGTTGATCGGCCGCTCCTATTCTAGGTGTTCTTTTCAGAATTTTGCGACGCTTCTGCGTGATTCTGATTTTTACGCTTACTGAACCAGGCTGTGTGTGAGGTTAGGGTGCTTAGGTTACTGAGTCCCGTAAACCAAAAATTAGTTAACGAGGCCAAATACTTCCTAAGCCTTAGACCTAATACTTCAGCTTTTCATTTTCCTCAACCTCTTGAGGAGTGTCCAGATCTTAATGGGTACTAAGATTCTATTCAAGAATGCCTAAGGTTTGCGTTCTTACTAATCTCATTATGCACTTTTCAGTTATTTTCTTGAATGAGGTCTAGAACTTAGGTTAATTCCTTAGTTCCTTACTAATGACTATCACCTTTTCTCATAATTTTGTGCTCCTTTTTCATTTTGTTTCTTTTCTCCTTCTCCTTCAGAAAATTTCCTTCTCCTCTTTTCCTTTTTTTTTTTTTTTTTTTTTTTTTTGAAAAATTTTTAATTTTTATGGTGTTTTTGGCATATGTGAGTTTTTTTGTTTGAAACCTTTTCTTACAAGTTTTGCACTTTCATACCCCCCCCATGTCTAAGATTTGCAATGTCCTCATTGTAACCTAGGGGTTTTTATTTAACTTAGTTCATTCCTTAAGACAGAAATTTGGATGAGTGAATGGGTCGGGTTGAATTTTTGCGGACTATTTCTAATCCCAGATGCAAGCATCTGAGGTGGGGTCGGCTGTCTATAAGGGTGAACCTTAAGGGCAAAAAGGTGTCAGAAAAAGTTTTGGATTTTTAGGAAAATGACGGGTTGCCTCCCGTTAAGCGCTGAGTTTTACGCCATCGGCTGGGCGCAATAAGCTCAAGGGGAATGGAGGACATAAGATGTTTCAGCCAAATCAGTAGAAGTTACATCAATGAACGGCTTGAGTCTCTGACCGTTCACGATGAAAGGTTCAGAATCGTGGCTAAGTGGACTGATTTCGATTGCTCCATTTCCAAAAACCTGTCGGACCAAATATGGTCCGACCCACTTGGATCTCAGTTTTCCTGGGAAGAGTTTTAGTCGGGCATCAAAGAGTACGACCTTCTGACCAAGATGAAAGATCTTTCTCGAGATGTGTTTGTCGTGGAAGGCTTTAACCCGCTCCTTGTAGATTTGCGAGTTCTCGTACGCGTCTAGGCGTAATTCATCGATCTCGCTGATTTGGAGTTTTCTGTGGGTCCTAGCCTTGGAAAGATCTAGATTACAGTTCCGTACTGCCCAATAGGCTTTATGCTCCAGTTCTACGGGAAGGTGGCATGCCTTTCCGTACACCAGTCTAAAGGGAGACATGCCCAATTGGGTCTTGTGGGCGGTCCTATAGGCCCACAATGCTTCCGGAAGTCGGGACGACCAGTCCTTCCTGTCAGGTCGAACAGTGACTTGCAGGATTTTCTTGATCTCCCGATTAGACAGCTCAGCTAGACCATTAGTTTGGGGGTGGTAAGGAGTAGAGATTCGGTGAGACACCCCGTATTTGGTCATCAGTGACCTAAACTGAGCATTTGTGAAATGGGTCCCCCCATCAGAGATTATTGCACGAGGAATCCCGAACCTTGAGAAAATGTTTTGATGAATGAATTTGAGAACGATTTTGTGATCACAGGTTCGGGTCGGTATGGCTTCGATCCATTTGGACACGTAGTCCACAGCCAACAGAATGTATTCGAAACCATCCGAAACAGGAAAGGGACCCATAAAATCAATCCCCCAAACATCAAAGATTTCGCATACTAGAATCGGTTGCATAGGCATCATGTCGCGATGGCTCATGTTGCCCAAAGTCTGGCAACGACTGCATGCCTTGCAGTGATTGTATGCGTCTTTGAACAGTGTGGGCCAGTAAAAGCCGCACTGGAGGACTTTTGATGCGGTTTTATGCCCGACGAAATGGCCACCGCATGCCTAGTCATGGCAGAAAGAGAGGATATTGTTGAATTCCCCTTCCGGGACACATCTCCGGATGATCTGATCGGCACCTACGCGGAAGAGGTACGGGTCTTCCCAAATGTAATACTTGGCATCGGAGCGTAATTTGTCCTTCTTAGCCTTCGGCCAATCGGACGGGATCTGATGAGATGCCAAGTAATTTACTACATTAGCAAACCATGGAAGGCTAGTACCAATAGTCAGCAAGTGCTCATCGGGAAAATGCTCGGTGATGGGTCCGGAAGGGTCAATTATTTCAGAAGGAAGACGGGATAAGTGATCAGCTACCACATTTTACTTTCCCGCTTTGTCGCGAATCTCAAGGTCAAATTCTTGCAACAGCAAGATCCATCGGATTAATCGAGGTTTCGCGTCCTTCTTTGCAAGGAGATGCCTCACAGCTGTGTGATCCGAGTATATGATGACACGGGAACCCAGAAGGTACGATCTGAATTTTTCTAGGGCAAATACTACAGCTAGCATCTCTTTCTCAGTAACCGTATAGTTACGCTAAGCCTCATCGAGTGTTTTGCTGGCGTAGTAAATGACCACAGGTTTCCCATCAATTTTCTGCCCCAAAACCGCTCCTACAGCGAAGTCGGATGCATCGCACATGATCTCAAAGGGTTGAGACCAATCAGGGGACTGTAGGATCGGGGCTTGGGTGACTCGGTCACGCAGGATTTCAAATGCTTGAGTGCATTCCTTCGAAATTTTGAAAGGAACATCCTTGGAGAGAAGAGTGGTCAGGGAGCGCGCGATTTTTGAAAAATCAGGGATAAATCGTCGATAAAAACTGACATGCCCTAAAAAGGAACGGATGTCCCTGATCGAGCTAGGCATAGGAAGGTGAGAAATCAGATTAACCTTAGCTCGATCCACTTGGATACCTTTCTCCGAAATTGAGTGTCCCAGGACAATTCCCTCAGGCACCATGAAATGGCTCTTTTCCCAGGAAAGAACCAAATTCACATCGATGCACCGGCTGAGTATCTGGACCAAGTGTTGGAGGCAATCGTCAAATGATGCTCCGAAAACTGAAAAGTCATCCATGAAGACTTCCAGATAATCACCTACCATATCTGAGAATATGGCAAGCATGCATCGCTGAAAAGTAGCGGGTGCATTGCAAAGACCGAAAGGCATCCTTCGGAAAGCGTATGTTCCGAAGGGGCAGGTGAACGTGGTCTTTTCTTGGTCCTCAGGATGGATTGCCACCTGGTTATAACCGGAGTACCCGTCAAGAAAGCAGAAGAACCTATTTCCCGCAAGTTTTTCGAGAATTTGATCAATGAAGGGTAGTGGGAAATGATCCTTCTTCGTGGAGGAATTGAGTCGGCGGTAATCTATACAGACTCTCCACGAGTTGGCTAATCGGGTAGGAATGATTTCTCCGGTCTCAGTCGTTATAGTGGTGAGTCCTGCCTTCTTGGGCACGACCTGAATTGGGCTCACCCAACGACTATCGGAGATCGGGTAGATGATTCCGGCATCTAACCACTTGATGATCTCCTTTTTCACGACCTCCTGCAGATTGGGGTTTAAGCGTCTCTGCATTTCACGAGAAGGTCGTGTGCCCTCTTCTGAATAGATATGATGAGTACAATAAGAGGGACTTATTCCAGTCAAATCATCGAGAGTCCACCCGATGGCTCTGCGATGTTGCTGGAGGACAACAATCAGACAGGATTCCTGTTCAGGACTGAGGTTGGAATTGATAATCACAGGAAGGGTCTGATTAGAACCCAAAAAGATGTATTTCAAGTGAGCAGGAAGGGGTTTCAGTTCGAGGATGGGGTTATTAGCAGCAGCGGGTGGTTCAGTATAGATGTGAGGTTCAAGGGTGGGAGTTACTGGGTTGTTCATATCTGGATTCGACTCCTCTGTTTGCGGGTCAAGATCCTTCTGTGGTTGATAAGGCATAATCGCGTCATTCTGGAAGTGTGATTCATCAACCAAAGTCCTGATGTCACAAATTTGTTCGATGACACCGCAATTAATTCCTTGTTGGGCCTTAAATATATCAATTTTCAGTGTTTGATCTCCAAACTTAAGCTCTATTTGGCCCTCCTCACAGCTGATGTTGGCTCTAGCAGTAGCCAAGAAAGGTCTCCCTAGAATGATTGGTGTATCCCTAGGGTTCTCAGGTGCGTCCATATCTAAGACTATAAAGTCCACTGGAAAATAGAAATCCCGCACTCTTACGATAACATCCTCGAGAATCCCTTTTGGTGACTTTATAGATCGATCTGCTAATTGTAATGTTATCTCGGTTGGTTTTAGCTCAGATTCTTCTAGATGGTCAAGTAAGGATGTGGGTATCAGGTTTATGGATGCACCCAAGTCTAACAATGCTCTATCAAATTGGGTATCACCTATCTTGCAGGAAATCAGGGGAGTACCAGGATCTTTTGCCTTGGGTGGGAGTCTACTGAGGATTACAGAGCTGGCTTGCTCTGACAGAACAATTGGGCTCCCTCCCTTGGTTCGCGGCTTACGCTGGGGTGTACATATATTCTTTAGAAATCGTGCGTAAGCTGGTACGTGGCGGATTGCATCCATCAAGGGGATGTTTATGTGGACCTGCTCAAAGAGCTTGACCAGGTCCTCCTCAGGGGCCACGGGTTTGGTGGTCTTCTTTCCCTTGGTCAAGGCCTCGGGAAACGGGATCTTGGTTGGTTCTTCTAGGATAGGTCCAGGTTGTGGATCCGGAACAGCGGTTTCTTGGATAACTATCCTAGGGTCATGGTTATCAGGCTTGGAGTGGTTTGGATAATGCGGGTCTTGAGTTGTTTTACCACTACGTGTTGTTACAGAATTTAATCCGGCCTGATTTTGGTTTGGGTTTGGTAAGAGGGGTGGCTGCTGCTGAAATCCCGCATAAGAAGTTGAGGCTTCCATCTCGTCTGGAGATGGAGCAGTAGGGGCCTGATAAATCCATTGTGCGTGGCCTAAATTTGGATTCATAACGCGCTTCTGGGTTGGCACGTTATTTGGGTTAGGAAGAGGTTGGGAAGGGAGTGTGCCTGGCTGGCGAGAATTTGCCAACTGGGCCAGTTGAGTTTTAACCTCTGTAAGTTCGTCCTTGTGCTGTTTTTGAATAGCCGCATTTGTTCTTTGAATGTCAGCCAGAGTCTAAAGGATTAGGGACATTTGATCCTGATTTGGCCCTGATGGATAAGTAGGGTTGGGCCGAGGCTGAGGCGGCTGGAAATGACGAGAGGGCTGTGGGCGGGACTGAAAAGGTGGTCTTTGGGTTTGGGAATTTCCCGCCCACTGAAAATTGGGATGGTTTCGCCATCCAGGGTTGTAAGTGTTGGAGAATGGGTCGTTCTGGATGGCGTTGAGGTCCTCGCAGGTCTGAGGAACCTCCTGAGAATCAGGGAAAGGGGGAATGGAGTTCCCCGGGCTGGTGTAGAAAGGATCGGATGATCCTCCGATCCGAGAATCAGATGGGGATGGATATGGATCCATCCTAGGGGAATATCGGTGGAGGATGTTTTGCACAGTCTCCTGTGTGGAAGGAGGTTGTGCAAAGGAGTTACGCGCGGAGGTGGCTCGCTGCAAGTGCTGAGTCAGCTCATCCACCTTCTTCTCAATGATTGAGACCTTGTCCAATCGACTGGCCATTAATTCCAGGTCGACTGATGCGGACAGGCCCTGCGTCTCATGTGCTCCCTTAAGATTCGTCGCTGCGCGGGTATTCGTCCTGTCGAATAATCCCATGGAGTCATTGTTGATGGAGTTCTCGCACATGTTTTCGAGAGTCTCCCATACGGTGTCTTCATGTTGACCCATGATGTTTCCTCCGCAAGTTGCATTGACGAAAAGGCGGATGTCCTCACGGAGTCCCTGGTAAAAAAATTGGACTTGTTCCCATTTAGGAACTCCGTGATGGGGGCACTTTCTCATGAGATCCTGAAAACGATCCCATGCCTCATGGAGAGGTTCTCCTGATTGTTGAGTGAAGTGTGTAATCTGATGGCGCAAGGCGTTGGTCCGACCAACGGGAAAAAACTTTTTCAAAAACTCGGATTGAAGTTCTTCCCAAGTGTTGATCGGCCGGGTCTGAGTTTGATACCAATGGGCGGCCTTGTCCATAAGAGAAAAGGAGAACATCTTCATGAGAAGAATATCCCGATTTTGCGCATCTGATCCAAAAGTGTGGGCCAGATGCTTTAGCTGTTTGATGTGCTGGAAGGGATCTTCAGAATTAAGCCCATGGAATTTAGGTATAGCATGAATCATGTTGGGCTTTAATTCGGAATCAGGTCCTCCAGTCGGGATTCTGACCCGAGGCTCAATGGCCACCGCAGCAGGATTGTAGTGGTCCCGCATCATAGGACGCTGTGGTGGGTGCACGAAGTTTTGGAAGAGGTCATTGAGTCGCTGGAGCTGGTGCTCCAGATTATTTTCTTCCTCAACTGGCTGAGCCATGATGGGGGAAGAAGAAGAACTTGGTTCTGAATCAGAAGAGAGAATAATGTGAGGGTGTTGTTGCACAAACACGGGCGTCGACTTGGCCTTGACGGGAGCGAATTTCTAAAGGAGGTCTTAAGGGTGGTCTTAAGGACCTCCTTCCGTACATGCACTGTTGGAAGAGGTAAGTTTAGAAGGTGCTGGACCCAATCAAGACACCCAAAAATGTGTTGGGTGACTATAGAGGTGCGGGGTAGATGGACCCCTTGATCAGAAAGATCGTCCACCTGAGAATTACCTGGGCAGCCAGAGAGGGAGAGTCCCGCGAAGACCCCTACACGGTAGAGCGTCCCCACGGGTTACAGGGTTTCCCCCACCCGACCTCTCTTGTCACTGCGGTTCCAGGTAGACCAGAATGGGGATCTTGACCTCTTAAGTCTACCAATTTTTAGATCAGGGTGCTTAAGGTTTCACTTGAACTTTAGTCTTTTAAGTGCAAAGAGTGACCTAATTTAAGGTTGGTTGACCCAAGGGGTCAACTTTACCTCTTGTTTTCTTTGAGAGCTTTTAGGTCCTGTCTTTTAGGGTTCAAGTGTTTAGAGAGCCAATTGTTTTAGGTTTTCTTTGAATAGGTATTTTCAGACAAGGGCTTGGGCACACTTCATTTGGTTTTCTCAATTCTTGCTTAAGGAGTGTGTCTCTAAATCCCTAGTGTTGGATCCTAGGTTGGCTCTACTTGGTCCAGTTAATTCTTTGTTGGGTAATTAGGGCTCAAGCAAGAATGTGTTAGCCCTTAAATACCCTTAATAGTGTGCAGGAGTAATGAGTTGAAAACATGCAACTCTTTATGGTTACTAAGTATGGAAGACAGGTTAGCCCTATATTGCTTGTTCTTTTTCTTTTCTTCCTCTTTAGAGTTTAGGGGTTAATAGCAAGAGGAAAAAATTTTACCTGTCCTCGGAGTGGTTGTCGTGCGGTTGCTTGTTTTCTTGATTTCCTGTAGCTGCACAAAAGAGAGGAGATTATCAGAAACTAAAAAGAAACAGGAATGTTTACCTCTAGAATAGCCGTTGCTCCCCGGCAACGGCGCCAAAAACTGGTGGGCTGCCTTCCTCTATAGTTTTATTATTTCGTCGTAGTATAGTATAGAGGGAGGTGATTACCAGTTTAATACAATTTGTTACTCGGAAATAAAGAGTTCCCGAGGTCGAACTCAGGGAGCAAGTTGTATTCTAGGGGTACAAGTTTCTTTTACAAAAATAAAGAAAGAGAGAGAGAGAGAATTTGTTGGCTTTTCTTCTTTTCTCTTTGCTTCTCCTCTTCTTCCTTCTCAGATCTTATGCTCTCTTCTTTTGTTCTTCTTCTTTTTCTTCTTTTCCTTTTTTCTGCAGAGCAGTCCTGTTCTTCTTCTTCTTCTTTCTTTCCTTTCTTCTGCAGAGCGGTCCTGTTCTTCTTCTTTCTTTCTTCTTTTCCTTTCTTCAGATCTTCTTCTCGTGCTCTTTTTCTTCTTTCAGTTCTTGTCTTGGCCTCTCTGCGTTCTCCTCTGCCTCGCCTTCCTTCTCCTTCCTTGCCTTCAGGACGTCGTCTGATTTTCCAATCAGACGACTTAAACCGCCGCTGCTACAGTGCCACTCGGTGATCCTCCTTCCTTCAACCTTCGTCTTCTTCCACGGTTCTTCTTCACCTGTGCCTGCACACTTACACAGCTTGATCAGAGAGGGGAAAAACCTATCTCTACCCTCCCCCCGCGTCTCTCTCTCTCACAGAATCCGCTCATAGGATAGCTCTCCCAGAGCTGCCGGGTAGCCGGGTACGGGTCAGGTCCGGGTCCAGGCCCACCGGCGTGCGTGGTGGGCGAGGAGTGCAGGTCAGTCTAAGTCGGGTCGGGCCAGGTCCGCGAGGCGTGAGCGCGGACGAGACCGGGTCGAGCGAGCGAGTGAGTGAGAGGGACCTCACCCCGTGCTCAGGAGGCAACGAGCATAAGGCGCTTTTTGCGTTTATGCAGGCGCTCTCCTCTGAAAGGTTACGAGGTGGGACTAAATGTCCCACCCCAATTTGGGTGCCTGCGCGGAGGAAGCAGCGGCAGTCGAGGCGAAGCGCGGGGGCTTCGCGCGAGAGCTTCGCCTCAACTGCAGCCTACCGTTTTGCCGAAGTGCCCCCGCACAGCCTGGGAGGGTGACCTGGGCGCTTCACACCTGGGGCAGTAGGTGAAGAAGCTGCTTCGCTTCAACAATGGCGGCGACGAGCGCAGGTACCTGCCCACAGAAAAACAGCCTCTCGGCCCAATCAGAAACGCGGAGGACCTTCGCCGTGGCACGGCGAAGGTGGTCGGGGGGTGTGCAGGCGGCGGGGCGGAGCCCAAGAGCTGCCCTAGGTCGGACTGTGGGTCGGAAGATGGGTTTGTTCAGTGGAGTTGCAGAGGGTGATGTGGGGGAAGTGGAAGGGCAGAGGTTGATCAGGGTGAGGAGGCGGAGGTTCTGCGGTGGTCGGCGAGCCGTGTGGGTTGCTGGAGTGATGGGAGCGGCTCGCCGGAGGATGGCCGGAGGTGGAGAAGGTGAGGGTGAGTGGTCGGAATCGAGGGCGACAGTAGATGTTTAAAGTGAGAAAAAGGAAGAGGGGAGAAAGAGGAGTTCTACCTACTTAGCAGGAGGAGGAGGGGCCGGAGCGGGCGACAGTCGTATCGACTGTCGCCGGAGAAGAAAATGCCCGGGGGAAGGGGCGGCGGCGAGCAGAGGGCCGGAGAGGCGCCAGCTGGGTGAGGCGTGGCGCGGGAAGAGCAGGGGAAGAAGTCTCTGCTGCTGGTATTGCGGCAGAGCGAAGAGGAGGAGGAGGAAGAACCGCCGGAGCTGGTGGGCGTCTGCCGGAGTGAGAAGAGAGGAAAGTTGGGGGTTTTCTCCGTCAGATCCGAGCTGGGAAGAACGGTGGAGCGACGGGGGTATTTATAGGGACCGAATCAGGGAGGAAGGCGGAGGGAGACGACGTGTCTCCCTCGCCGGAGGACGCCGGAGATGGAAACCCATACCGTCCGTGCGTTCGCACGGCCGGTATGGTGGGTTACAGCGACCAGGGGGTGTCCCTGCGACGGCTGACGACGCAGGGCACCCCCGGTTTACTTGCCAGACTCTCCCCCTCACCCTGCGCGGCGCCATGCTCCGCGCAAGGTCGCCGGAGCATGGTGCTGGCAGGTTTTGCAGGGGGGACCTGAACGCAAAGAACGAAGGAGAGTTAGGGGCCAAAATGCGAGGGTTCAAAAGTTGAGGGCCAAAAAGTAAATATATGAGGACCAAAGTGTAAAGTTGGTCAAGAAGGTTTCTTCTTAGGCTCAAGTTTTTTATACATGACTAATTAGGACCTAAGGAATCTGATGGTGAATTTTATTTCTAGATTAAACCTTGTTTGACTGGTCAATTTACGCAAAAACCCAAATTAAGTTATTAATTGGGTATGGTTCTCAATGTAGGTCAAGATGGGTTCCTAAGGTCAAATTGAAGGTTCTAAACCCTAGAGATTATTTTTCTATGAATTTTAGAGGGTTTATTCCATTTTTGCTTTGCCTTGAACCTCGTGAATTGAAGTGGGTTTGTTTTAGGGTTACAGATTATCATTTAGTTCCTTGGAATTGCTGTAGCCCTTGCTAGATCATCTCATCCCACTTTTATTCTTATTAAGTTGCTTTGACCTATGTTTGGACCCTGAATTACCCTGTATGCAGATTATACTGGTAAAATTGCATTTTTACCCCCTTATGACTTGTTTTCTCCTTAAACTCAGAATTCTCTGAGTTAAGCCTTTCCTTGAGTTATGTAGGAGCTTTCATCCTTTGTATTGGGTCAAAATGAGCTAGTTATGGCTCATGATGAGGTTCTCATCAAAGAGGCACAGTGCGCGCATAGGACCGCTGGGAAGGAGGCTTCACCGACGCTTTTAGCATGGGTTTAGCGATGTCCCGGACGTCGCTAAAGCCCATACTTAAAATGGAAACCACTTCTCCCTATATAAACCCCTCCCAACCACCCATGTAAAGCATTCAACTACCTTGCAAGTGTTGTAACACCCTCCTAGCCCCCTTTAGCCCCTCTTGTAGTCAACGGAGTCGACGAGCAGCTGACGGAGCCTCCCTCCACCGTCGTGGCCGCCTCGCCATCTCCCCCTCTCTCTCTCTTTCATTTCCTTTAATCTAGCTTTACTTCCTTTTTATTCAAGCATTTAGCTACTGTTGTATTTGTAAAACTTGATTTGCATGTTTAATATAGTGATGATGGTTTTCTCCATCTTGCTTTGAGTAATTACTATGATTTGAAAGACTCTAACCCTACTCTCTCTCTCTCTCTCTCTCACTCATTTTTCTACCACATCTTCTTGCAAGCAAAAACTTGGTATCTCCGTGACATTAAGTGACAAAGAAAATTCAGTTTTTACGCCTCCCTGTGATCGACACTAGGACTCACATCCGTTTCTTCTTTTAAAACTGACATTGCGAGCACGAACTATAATGATCCTTTTAAACAAACACATCTTTCGCATGTCAGTTGGATTGACCGGATAAAAGTAAACTGAATAGTTTATAATCTCAAGACGGGTCATGGGAGTCTGTAGGTCTTTAGGCTAACTCACCTAAGGACAGGGTTGATTACTTGTACTGCAAGGCACCTTTCTCTCTTCTATTTTTCCTCATATTCTACCATGTATCCTTCCACTTCTTACATGCATTTCCCATCCTATCCTCCTACCACCACTTATCCCCAAGACGATTACTATTCCGACTTGACTTATAATTAACCATTCACTAGCCGGGATGACTTTGATTGGGGATATGAATACGGACCTCAGTGTCCAGAGCCTAACCTTGGACAACAAGACTATGATTATTATCCTTCCTAAAGCTACGATGATTATAAATCTTCATCCTTTGATCACCAAACCAACCCGACCTACAATCAGGAAGGATATAATGATTATAACACCTACCCTCCCCAGTATTCCACTAAATATAGGTTGCCACCATCCTTTAAACAACCTAGAACGACCAACTTTCAGGGAGGGACCTGAGAACCTCAACATCTTGACTCCCCTAGATTTAACCCAAACCCACCCAAACCTGAATCGAACAAGTCGGTTCAGGTGAACCAGATCCAGGATAGGGTGTTGGCTAATTTGAGGAACACTATACAATCTTTAGAAGCTCAACCAACACCATGCACTAAAGCACTAGAGCCTATGATCAAAATGATTGATGAACTTAATAGTTCTTTATTGGATTTGCTCCAAAGTGTTAGGGAAAGGGACCTGGGTGAGTTTCTTCTTGGGAAATTGTCGAGGTTGAGGATGAAATTTGTGGTTGCCCTAGTCAAATCTTGAGATGATTCTCAAGATGAACCCCCTTCAGGAGAGCCAATGTCTGAACCTGCTTAGGCACCTGTCGAGGGGGATACATATTTCGAGACTGGAGATGACCAGATTGGGCTAGAGCAACCCATTGAGGATGAACTAATTGATTCACCTGAGATCCCCAAGACAAGGAGCGAGGAAAAATATGTCTCTTTGAACCAGGAAATGACAATTGATTTTGAGACATATATAAATGAGGATCATAGATTCTTTGATTCTGAGGGTGAAGAATCTCCTAGTGAAGTCTCACTTGAGCATAAGGAAGATGATTTTAGTGAGACAAATGGGCTTGAGGAATTTGACAAATCATTTGATAGCCCAATTATTGAAGATTTGGATTCAGTTGGGGCTAACTTGGAGGATTCAAATCCTCATTTACTAGAAGATTCAATCAATAGCCCCATTCCTCAACCACACCCCAAAGGGATTGATTTTGATTTGGAAATCATTGTATCCAAGTCAATTCTGAGTCAGCCATGATTTCTGGACTGGGTAAATCTTATGGGGTGAACGGTATGCTAGAGGTCCCAGAACCTGAGCACTTGATGTTGGAGGATAGGAATGTTGAAATAAAAATTTGGGAGACCAATTCTGAGGGAACTTTGAATTTAGATCTAAGGGTACCTATTGACCTAAAACCACCTGCTTTCTTCTAGGACCCTTACGATATCTTTCACGTGCAACCTAAGCTCGAAATAACTAATTATTTTTCTGAGCTAGATGTTAAGTGGACAACCGCACCTATTGAACCATCTTTACCCGTTGTCCGACACTTTGGTCTTGGGTTGCACACCACTAAACCGCAGGCCCAGCCCCGCAAACACAACAACAACCTTCGATTCTGGGTGATTTTCATTCAGAACCTGAGAACCACTCAACCCTAGGGCATAGGTCTGCACCATAATCTGGTCCATATCTATGGACATCTTCTGCTAACGGCTCTAAGGATCAATCTTTTTATTTTGATTCTGACCCGCACTTGTGAATTCTCAATTTCTTCCTTGTATGTATATTATGCCTAGCTGAAGGCATTAAACTTAGCACGTGTATACACTCTTCTCTCTGTGGAGCTGATCGGATTTTCACGATACTTAGGTGATATTCTATTTACTCCACCCTTTTCATGTCTTTATTTTTACAATGAGGACATTGTATCATTTAAGCATGGGGGTGGATAATCAATTCCTAAAATTATTGTGTTAACTCTGTAGAATTTCTTTTAGTTTCTTATAAAATTAAAAAAAAATTGAAAATTTGAAAAAGATATAAAAAGAAAGAAATTAGGAAAAGTGAACTTAGACATTTGGAAGTTATTAACTTCAAGAAATGATACGAGAGGACCTAAACACTTAGACTCTTCACGTCTTCAGGCTTAATTAGCCCGGGTGTCCACTCGAATGTGAACTTAGTCTCGAGTCCTCGCCAATTCAAATTTATTTTTAATTTGGCTAATAAATTGGGATGATAAGTATGCGACTTATCAACCCACCTCTGATTTGGGGGACTTTAAGCCTAAGCATCTACACACCTTTTTTTGCACTGACTCACTTTTCGGTAGTTTCTTCGGAAATTGGGTAGCTAATGAACTATCTAGGGTGGTATGGCTGGCAAGTTGTCGGTGGTAACAGCTCATCGGCCGATTGCCCAAAGTCCAGTCACAAGACCATTTTCATTGTACTGCCTTTAAGTAAATCTTAGATCAGGGAAGCCACCTACTTAAAAAAAAAATAAACAAACAAAAAGAAAAAGAAAAAAAATAGGAAAAGAAGAAAAAAATAAAAAATAAACAAAATCACACTTCATCGCACGAGTATGGCTAGCAAGTTGTCGAGGGTAACAACCCATTAGCCGGTTGTCTAGAACCCAGCTCACAAAAATGCACAATAATTCCCAAAATACTTAGGGAAGAAGCGGGGAAGTATAATAAATCGGGAAGATATACACTGGATTCGCCCTTGTGTTGACCCAATAAATAAAAGAAATAGGGAGAAAGCTACCAGTCGAAAAGATAAACCTTTAGGTATGGTCACCTAGGGTCGTAGAAACCTGAAGTCTATTTTAACGGCCACCTAGTCAGTCTTTCACTATTTTCCAAGATGCCTAGCACTTAGAGTCCTTTTCGAGTCTTGGGTGGGTCAGGTAGCCGTAAAAAGTTATCCCAGAACTCTTAAACTCCAAAAGTACAAAAAAAAAATTAGAAAAGAAAAAAATTAAAAAAAAATGTATCTTCCCTTTATAAATAAGGCGAGGACTTGGGCGATCTGCATTCTGGCAAGCACCTGGGTACTGATGAGTTTTCGTTGTTTAGGACCTTAGTTGAAATTTTCTATTGTTAATAAACTTCTTAGACCTAAGCGATATAATCCTAATTTTGATTTTATACATAGCATGTAGCTTAATTTTGCTAGGGACTAGCAAAAGATAAGCATGGGGGTATGATATAGACACATCTATTTAGGTTAAATTGCCTATTCATGCACGTTCCTAGGCTTAGATTTGCAATTCATGTTATAAATATTGCATAACATACATCATTTTACATTTAAAGTAGTATATATTTTAGGTTAATTAGGTCCTTTTTATGGTCAGAAGAGAAGACTTATTTCAGGGCCATGGATGGATGATCGGACCATACGGATCTGATTAAGACGACGATCGGAGTCTAACGCCTCTGAAATCGTCTAGCTCGTAGAACCATAGCATCATATGAAGTCCGAGGAAGATCAACAACCAGGGGGCAATGCGACATCCATACGGGTTTCAGATGGAAAATTCGATCGTATGGATGGATCCGGAGCGACGATCATAGTCCAGCAGCGCGGGAATCATCTCGATCTGAGCACCGTGGAACCCTCTACAAAAGAAAGAAGAATGGATAGCCTCGATGGTGTCATGTGGCGCCATCCAAGCTGCCTAACGTCGGCCAGCAGCAGCGCACCACACACAGCCACAGCCACACGCAGCAGCAGCACACTCACATAGCCATAGCCACGCGTAGCAGCAGCGCACCGCGCACAGCAGCAATCGCATGCCAGCATGCGCGCACGCAACACAATGCGGGGAGCACGGGCGCGTGAAGCGGGCAGTGCGAGATGCTTGCACCAGTGGGGCGGGTGCAAGCGGAGGATAGGCGTGGATCTTCAGTGACACGGGCCTTTAGTGATGCTTGCAACTGTTCCTAATGGTCTACGCGTGCCAGAAAGAAGAATTGAAGGGCGGATCTTCAGCGACAGCTGCAGCGACGTTTGTAGACATCAGTAATGACCCAGATGCAAATTTGTTCTTCCTCCTCCACTATATAGGACCTACCCACCACCATTCCAAACCATCTCTTCCTTTCTTCCTCTCACCACCTCCAATGCTCTAAAGAGAGCTTTTCCCAAGCCTGGGATGCTCCTCTAGAGTAGAAAACCAAATAGTTTTCCCTCCCCTCACCCCCATTCGTGGAGCATCCCACGGTCGTCCTCTCACCGCCTTTCGAGAAGAAGATCCTCACTGCGATGCCATCCTGCCCCATTCTCTGTCCTCCGGCTCCGTCCTCCTTCGTCCTACTCCTTACCACCTTCCTCCAGGCAACATCAGAGCGAGTCGTCCTCAGAGCAACCGTCGAGGGGGATTTCTCTCACCTCTTTCTATCTTTTTACACTTTCGTAGTGTAGTTTTCCTACTTTCATAGTTGTAACAAACAGTTGTTCATGAATAGATGATTGTTTCTCTCTCTCTCTCTCTCTTATATTTTTGCAAGTAGATAAATTTTTCATCGACCTAATCTCTTGCTTGTTAAAAATACCAAAAAAATTAGAAAAGATAAAAACGACCAAAAAGAAATAAAAGTGAAGCATGGATTTCATAAAATCAAATGTTCGCCTCCCCGTGTTTGACCTGGGAATCACTTTTCGAGTTTCGATATAAATTTTATTTGATCACAAGTTTTGCAACTATGACAACAGGTTACTCGTAATCCCGATTTCAAACTCGCGAAACACGTGCGATCAGGCGCCTTTGTGGTTGGCAGGAGGGGCGAGAATTGTCCTCTAGATAGATGCAATGGGTGCAATAGGATGGATGAATACCCTTAAGATCAGAAAGGGTCCAGCTAATAGCTTTTCTATGTTTGCTTAAAACCTGGAGAAGTTTTTCCTCTTATGCTCGAGTAAGTCCAGAGTTGATAATTAGGGGCATGGTCTGAATTGGGCCCAAGAAAACATATTTAAGGGAGTCGGGTAAGAGTTTTAACTCAAGTTGAGGGCCCGGCTCAAAAAGAATTTCTGCCTTAGAAGTTAGAGGTGAAGTAAGAGGGAAGGGGTCAGGGGAAGTGTTAGCTGGAGAATGTGTGGTTAGGGTGGTAGGGTGGGATGGAGTGGATTGTTCAGGAATCGTGTTAATTGCGTAACAGGAACCCATGTGTGAAATCTGCGTTGTTTCCTCCACTATATTTTCAATTTCTGAATCTGAGTTATCAAAGAAATCGAGTTCTTAGAATCGCCTAGAGCTTGGAAAATATCTAGGGTAACAGATCCACCGCCACACATGATCTTCATTTTTCCAGAATCACAATCAATATTGGCGTGTGCGGTGGCTAAGAATGGTCTTCCAAGAATTATAAGGGCATACTTTAGAGCTTCCCGTACCCCCATATCCAAGACTAAAAGTCAATGGCAAATAGACAATTTCTGACCCGGACAATGACATCCTCAACAATTCCCCTTGGTTTGATTGTAGATTGGTCTGCTAATTGAAGAGTAACCTCAACAAGTTTTAATTCTCCAATCTTAAATTCCTCGAAAACTACTGTAGGGAAAAGATTAATGGAGGCACCGAGATCCAGTAAGGCGCGATCAAAAGAAGTGCCATTAATGACTACTTGAATCATGGGAGCGCCTGGATCTTTTCTCTTAAGAGGCGGTTTGCTCTGCATAACTGAGCTGACTGTCTTTAGAAGGATCACCTTTTCTAGGTTTCGAGGCTGCCTTTTGGGAGTACACAAATCTTTCAAAAACTTGGCATAGGTAGGGATATATTTTATGGCATCTAGGAGAGGGATATTGATTTCTAATTGCCTAAAGAGATCCATTAATTCCTTATCAGTGGGCTCAGATTTCTTTTTCTTTGTGTGGAGAGTGAAGGGTATTGTGTGTGGAAAGGGTATTGGGTTTTCCTTTTTTGCATTTTCAGATTCCTGAACAGGGTTAGAGGGGGGAGAAGAGTTGATTTGTTTTTCATTGAAGTGAGTTCCTTAAGCAGGCAAAGGATCTTGAGTGGTTTTCTCATTCCTCAAAGTAACTGCATTTGCAATATTGTTGTTTCTAGGAAGAGGATGGGAAGGATGACTGTGATTGAAACCCAGGGGATGCTAAGGTGCTGGGTGAATGGGCTGACTGGGATATCCACCTTGAAACTAATTCCATTGATTGTTAGGGTTGGGCATGGGTTGGGAAGGCAGATTGCCAACAGGCCTATGATCAAGAGTAACCTTAACTTGATGTTGCAAGTTGGTTATCATGCGGGTTACTTCCGTCATTTGATTATGCATACCCTGTAGAGTCTTCATGACCTGGGTGTTAATATCTTCCTAGGATGGCCCTGGTTGATATGAGGGTTGCCCATAATTCCCAAATTAATTTTGTTTGGGAAACAGAATCGGGTTCGAAGCTTTCCAAGAGGGATTCAGGTTGGTCCTCCAGTTTCGATTGTAGGTGTTGAAGGGGTTTCTAAATTGCTCCTGGAGAGCATAGATATTTTCAGTGGTGGGATTAAAAATATTTTGATTCAAGTAATCAAAATTCCCAGTTATATCTTGTGTGAAATTAGCAGAAAACTGTTGACTAGCAGGTGTGGCATCAATGTTGTGCAGATTTTCTCTTTTGAGAAGGTGTGAAGAGTTAGGGTGTGGAGAGTTAAGGTGTAGAGCTTTCTTGTGAGTGAGCTTTTCTTCCATGTTTTTCTAGTGGATTTGCATCTAGTCCAGTCATTGAGCTATCATATGTAGATCAACTTGACTGACTGGAATAGAGGTGGATTTGGAGTCAATTTCATTGACTCCAAGTCTTGGGTTTTGAGTTCTACCGAAAGTGTCCATTGAAGTCATATTAAATGAGTTTTCATTCATTTCTTCAAAAAGGAGGTAGGCACTTTCGACATCTTTATAAAGGAAATTGCCCCCACATGAGGCATCCACGAATCTCTTTAATTGATCTTCTAATCTATGATAGAAGATCTGCACTAGCTACCATTGTGGAATTTCATGGTGGGGACAACTTCTAAGTTCTTGGAATCTTTGCCAAGACTAATGGAGAGGTTCACCATTTTTTTGTTGAAAGGTCGTTATGGATCTTCTTAATGCATTAGTAGGATCATCGAAATTTAAAAAAAAAAAAAAAACTTTTTAATTGGGGCCAGGTGGTGATAGGGCTCCTAACTATTCTAAACCAATGTGAAGCTTTGTCTTTTAAAGAGAGAGGGAAAAGTCTCATGAGCCACATGTCTTCCTGCACATTGCGGGAGCAGGTGGTTTGAGCAAGGACAGTTAATTCCTTGAGATGACAGAAAGGGTCCTCTCTCGAAAGACCATGAAAATGTTTGATTAGGTTTAGAATAGCTGATTTGATCTCAAAATCCCCTTGTGGTATGACCACCCCAGGTCTTTCCTCATAATTTGAAGGATCATAAAAATCCTTAAGAGGAACAACAGGCTATTGACGAGGTGGTGGGTTTTGCTCTTGGTTGGCTAGGTTTGTCACAATCCTAGCCAAATTTTCTTGGTCTTGCTGAAGTCGAACCAAATGGTCGACCATAAGGGCAAAGGGGTTTGCATTTTGATTTTGGATTTGAGGGCCACCTAGCCCTATAGGGTTTTCTGGTTGCTCCAAATGAGGAGGTTAGGGATGGGGCAGTCAGCTTGTGAATCGGCTGACAGGTTAGATGAGGAAGTAGAATTTTTTTTGTCGGTTTCTTGGGTTTTCCATATTAACAGCAGAGGAAGAAGAAAATAATGATTTTCTGGTGTGGGGGACAAAATCAGATGGTCCCTCGAAATGTGGGTTCTAGGACCTTCGCCCGTGCATGCACTTTTAATGGGAAGAGAAGAGAGAGAGATGAGAGAAAGCGTGCAATTCAAACAAACAAGCCTAGTCTTATCTTAAGATTGACTCCTTAAAACCTAAGACATGGAAACCTAATAAGTAAGAAATCATCAAGTGAACCCAATTCCAAAAAGAGAACCCGACTAGACTAAAGAGGTGGCATCGGCCCAAGCATTTCCTAGGAAAATCACCAGGGGCATGTGTAAACCTTTACCCATCATTTAACTTCCCTTTAAGTTTGTCACCACGTTGTCTAAAGGAATTAGGAGCGCTTGGTGATCCTTAAATACCGGATATCAAGCCTAATTGAATGAAGTCCTTAAGTGGTCAAATGACTACCTATTTTAAGTTAGGCTTGGGTGTCTAAATGTGCATGGGAATGTGGAGGGAGTTAATTGGGGTAATGTTCTGTTATTTCAATTTTTTATTGTGTGCAGGATTGGAAAAGTGATTCCAAAAGCAATCAAGTTGTCACATAAATTTGATGTATTTCTGTTTTTTAGGATTTGATTTAGCTTAATGTGTTTTAAGGTTTTATTTTTAAGTTTTCAAAGAGGTTTGATATCCACAAACAAAGAGAAATCAAGTTTTAATTGTGAAGGTAGATTTCCTTTATATTGTGGGGCTTCAAATTAAAAAGAAACACTAATTGAATTGGATCCTTAAATAGAAATTTACTACCAATGAATATCTTTCAGGCTTTTCTTTTTAAGTAGTACTCCAAACAAAACAAACAACACCACTACTGTATGGAAAATCAAACAAGGATTCCAAAAAATATTTTTTGTGATTTTAGGAATTTGTTTGATATTTTTTAAAAATTTTTCTTTATGCTAGTGTCAAAGTCTAGAAATGATACCTAAGAGTATTTTGGACTTTTTAGTACCACCACCAGCCACCAAAAATTTTTTGTAATTTTATGTGCTATGTAGAATTTTACAAGTATTCCATAAAGCTAAATTTCATAGAAATTGGATGAGTATAAAAATTTCTAAAATTTGCGGACAGTAGCAAAACAGAGAAATCAGAGAGGATGACCTCCTTGTGGTTCGCGAATTTTTAAAAATTGTATAAAAAGCTAATTTCTTTGAAATTTATAACAAATATTCCTCACTTGATTTGATATCACTAGGTACAATTTCAAGATTTCTGAAGGTATGTGGTGTAAGGAATTGATTTTTGTATTCCAGACAAAAGTCTGGACCCGAAAATCAGAACACCAACACTTAAAGTGGAGTGGTGTCTAAATATGCAAGCAATCAACCAATTGATTTTTAAATGAAACCGCTCCACTTAACTTAATTGTTTGAGATCCTGAAAGCCAAGTTTAATGCTTTTTGATAGTTTGTTAGAGAATTATGTGACCAGTTTAGAATTGCTAACCTAGAATTTTGCGAGAAGACAAGGCACTTCAAGCTCTCAAAATCCCACTTCTTTCTTGTAAGACCTGCACACACCAAAGAAAGAGAGACAAGGGGATGAGATCCAATTATCAAGCAAGAGAAATACTTAATGCAAAGCCGTGCCTCCCTGGCAACGGTGCCAAAAAGTGATCGAGTTTTTACGCGATTTCTAATATGCAGGTTTTATAAGTCGTAATGCTCAAAAATTGATTCGCTTTTAAAATTTTTAACCTAAATAGTGGATTATCTAGGGTCATCCAAGGAGGCAATATTTGCAAATTCAGATCTCTTACTCAAAAAATAGGAAATCAACTTTCTTTTTGAGTTTTTCAATATAAGATTTTTTTTTTGTTTTTGAAATAATAGGCAATCGCACTTTAAAGAGGGAAAGAGACTAACACCTATAAGCTAACCCGAACGTAACAAGAGTAGCCTCCTTCTAAGCTTACTCTAGGCACCTGGAGGCCTAGAGTAATTAGGGAGAGGGAGTGAAAAAGTGCTATAACAATTATAAAAAATGTGACAAAATTGAAAAGAAGGCAATTTTGATTTAATAGAATTTATGTTTTACAAAAAGATGTAGAACAATGCTTCTACTTGAAATTGAAGATACAAAAATAGTAAAAACACAAATCCTCTTGATAGTATTGGTGAAGAAGAGAGTCTTCTTGCTCCAAGCCTAGCTGCTCTTTGGCTTGAAAAGAAGATCTCCTTCTTCTCCTTCCTTGCAAAGCTCCTCCAAGTTGGTGTCATCCTCTTTGGCAAGCCCTAAGGGGGGACATGCCTTGGCTACTCCAAGGTGGATGCTCTCCACCTCAATTGTCTCCTCCAAGGGTGGGTGTGCACCACCCTCAAATACTCCTCCTAGGTTAGGCGTGTAGCCTAGGTCTTCTCCCTTTCCTAGCTTCTCCCTTTGGCTGGCGTGGGCACAAGAGATAAGAGAAGAGGGGAAGGCACCAAGGGGATAGAGTATCCCCTTAATATTCTTCTTCTTCTTCTCCTGGCTGCCTATGGAAGGTGGAAGTATGGTGTATTAATGGTAGCCAAAAGGTGAATGTTCATGGTGGTAGGTAGGGGTATAAATAGGAGTGGTAGGGGGGTAGGTGTAGTTAAAGGATGGAGGGCTAGGATGGGTTGTAGAGGGTGGTTATAGGATCCTATGGTTGAGAGGGGTGGTGCCAAAACGGAAGGGGGCTTGATGGATGGTGCCAACCCTAGGTGAGAGCTTGGGTTAGGTTTAGGTTAGTGTGTTGTAGGGTTGAGATGGAGTTGTAGGTGGTGGTTAGGTTGATCTATGGTGGGTGTTGTTTGGCATCATATGAGGGGGTGTTTAGGTGTAGGTTATGTTGAGTTGGTGCCAACATAGGTGTGGTTAAGGGTTGGTTAGGTGGTGCCAACTTGTGGATGGTGGTGATGGGGTATGGTGGTGAATGGATGGTGAGGATTGAAGGTGGAGTTGGCATCAACAAAGGGGTGTATGTAGGTGGTGTGTTGGCGCCAACTAGGGATGGTTTAGGGTTAGTTAGGGTGGTGTTAGGTGTAGGGTTAGGTGGTGCCAACCCTAGGGTTCTAGAAGGTGGGTAGGTGTAGGGTAGGGATGGCCTTATAAGGTGGTTATGGTGGGTTAAGTGGTGTTGGCGCCAAGTGTAGGAGGGTTAAGGGTGGCGCCACTAGATGGATGGTGGAGATAGGTTAAGGGGGGATGTGTAGGGGGGATGTGTAGGGTGGATGATGGGACTTTAAGTTGGTGCCACCTTGAAGGGACGTGGGGGCTCTTTTTGGCTCCAACTTGAAGTGGGTTAAGGTGGTGGTTATGGGTAGTTTTAGAGGGAAAATTAGGTGGCCTTTGGTGGTGGTGGTTGATAAATACCAGTTTATCATCATTCTTATGCATTAAAACAAACCTAGCTCTTAGGATTTTACTCCGCAAACGGGTTTTTGGGCTGCATTTAGGCATAAATTAGGTTAAGCATGCATTGCATTTTTTTATTATCTTTTTAATGTATTTTTGTGAGTGTCAGGGATGTACAGATACACAGATCCTTAAAACCCTAACACTCAAGAAGGAAAATGGTGAAGGAGAAGCCCAGACTAGCTAGAACTCAGCTTGATCCAGCTCACCACAGCTGGAACCTAGCTTACTTGAACTAGGGTTAGCTCATCCCAGCTCCATTCAGCTAATCTCAGCTGAATGGCGGCTCATGAGAGTTCATCTTAGCTCACCCTAGCTCAAGTCAGCTCAGATCCAGCTCAACTTAGCTGAGTCTAGCTCATCTCAACTCCCACTAGTCCACAGGGAGCTCTAGCTAGCTCAGTTGAGTTGACAGGAGCTCACCTCAGCTCAGATCCAGCTACATCCAGCTCCACTCAACTCCAGCCAGCTGAAGAAGAGCTCACCCTAGCTCAAGTCAGCTCAGATCCAGCTCAACTTAGTTGAGTCTAGCTCATCTCAGCTCCCACTAGTCCACAGGGAGCTCTAACTAGCTTAGCTGAGTTGACAGGAGTTCACCCCAGCTCAGATCCAGCTACATCCAGCTCCACTCAACTCCAGCCAGCTGAAGAAGAACTCATCCCAGCTCAGAAAGCTCAAGTCCAGCTCCCGGTGACTTAGCTTAGCTCAACTCAGTTGAGTTAAGCTACCTTAGCTGCCTCAACCAGCTTGAGTCTCCCCGGGAGCACCAGACCTAGCTCACCTTAGCTCATCATGGTAGAAGCTAGCTTACTTTGGCTTGGCTTAGCAACTAGCAAAGAACTAGCAAGCTAAGCCAGCTAGAGTAGCTCCATGCCAGCCTCTTCAGCAGCAGCCAGCTCCAATTTCAACTCTAGACTTCTCCTCCTCAGCTCCTCCCTCCAAACCCTAGCTCCAACACCTTCTCCTCTACTCCACCTTTAGCTAAGGTAGCTTAGCTTAGCTTAGCTTAGCTAGCAACCAGCTCCTTGGCCATCCACCACCTTCAAAGTCAACCCTAGCTAGCTCCATCAACTAAGCTCACCTAAGCTAGCTATCCTACTCCAAGTTGGCACCACCACCATCACACCCTTTCACCCCATCACCACTACCAAAAGCCACCTATTTTCCCTCCAAAATGACCTTCTAGAACTCTTCCCTTTTGGCGCCAACTTTCCCTCCAAAATTCCCTTCATCTCCACCATACACCTCTCCTTAAATCCATCTCCGCCATCCACCTAACACCCCTTCTAGAAGACCCTAGGATGGCGCCAAAATGGTGGTGTCTCTCCACCACCAAAAGCCACCAACACCACCATAACCACCCCCTTAACGCCCCTTGAGTTGGCGCCAATTTCCCTTAGCCTTAGGATCCCCAACCACCTCCATCTCTCCATCTTAGCCCTCCATTCCAAGAGTCACCTTAGCCCCCCTTCCTACTCTATATAAACCCACCACCTACAACCATTTTAGATCATCCTCCATTAGTGTATTTTTCTACCTAAACCACCTATACCTACGGCCAAGAAGAAGGAGTAGAGAAGGAGATTAAAGGGGCACATCACCAGCCCTTTTGGTGCCTTCTTCTCCCCACTCTCTTCAACTTGAGCCACGCCAAGGAGGAGGACTCTTCCACTTCAAGGAGGACAGCCAGGCAAGGGAGAAGGACCTAGGGTGGACGTCCACCCTTGGAGAGAAGCTTAGGGCACGCCCCCTTTGGGCTTGCCTTGGAGGACATCACCTTGACGGAGCACTGCAAGGAAGGAGTTGAAGGATTCTTTTCAAGCTTGGGAGCCACCAACCTTGGAGCAAGAAGCCCTCTTCTTCACCATCTATCTAGAGGATTTGTGTTTGCTTTTCTTTATTTTAATTTTTCTAGTAGTAGAATCATTCCTCTACTAGGCTTTTTTTTGTAAAACACTTTTCAGTAATCTAGTTGCCTTCTTTGCAATTTTCTATTTTGCATTTCTACTTGCTTTGCTTTTTAGCATTTTTCACTCCCTCTCCCTAATTATTCTAGGCCTCCACTTGCCTAGAGTGAGCTTAGGGAGAGGCTCTACTTGCCACTTAGAAGTAGCAGTTAAATTTGAAGTGCACATCATCTTCCCGCCACCATTTCGCATGTTGTCTTAATCCAAAAATAAAAAAAATGATATATTGAAAAATACCAAAAAGAAAGTTGAGATCTATTTGTAAGCAAGAGAATCACATTTGCAAACATTTGGCCTCCTTGGACAACCCTAGATACTCCCCTATCTAGGAATATAAATTTAAGAGTTGATCGATTTTGCGCGTTACAATGACCTAATTAACAAACCGCGTGAAATCGCTATCAGTGGTGGACTTGGAGTAGTGGTTAGGGTGAAGTTAGGTTAGGGTTTAGATGGATGGCCATGGAGGTAGAGCTGGTTTTGAGCTTAGCTAAGCTAGCTAAGCTAGCTTAACTAATGCTTGAGTAGAAGAAGAGGTAGGAAGGATTAGGGTTCAAGGAGGAAGAGCTGAGGGAGTAGCCTTGAGCTACCTTGAAGCTTGTGGGAGCTATCATCTGCTGAAGAAGTCCTTGTAGGAGCTCAACTACTCTACTTTAGCTAGCTAGTTCTTTGCTAGCTACTAAATTGGGTAGGTTGAGCTAGGCTGAGCTGGTATCAACTATTCTGGAGATGGGGGAAGCTGGCTGTGGACTTCTCTACTAACCTAGGTTAGCTAGCTAAAAACTAGTAGCTAAGCTAAGTTGATTGGAGCTACTATAAGCTAAGAGGAGCTAGGTGGAGCTAGAGCTGAGCTGGAGTTGGAATGAACTCATGTCAACTCAGTTGAGCCAGCTAGGGCTCCCAGTGAACTAATTGGAGCTAAGATGAGCTAGACTCAACCAGGTTGAGCTAGATCTGAGCTGAGTTGAGGTAGGTTTAGCTAAGTTGAGCTACCTTGAGCTACCATTCAGTTAAGATGAGCTGGATGGAGCTGGAAGGAGCTAAACCTAACCAAAGTAAGCTAGCATCCAACTATGAGGAGCTAGATCTAGCTGAGTTCCAGCTGAATTGAACTTCTTCTTCACCATTTGCCTTCATGAGTGTCAAAGTTTTAGGGTTCTGCTTATCTGTTTTAACCCTAACACTCAAATAAACATGTTAAAAATAACAAAAGAATGCAATGCATGCCTAACCTATATGATGCCTAAATGCAGCCCAAAAACCCGTTTGTGGAGTTAAAATTCTAAGAGCTATATCTGTTTTAGGGCAAAAGAATGATGATAAACTAGCGTTTATCAGCAGCAAGCAAGGGTTAATTCACCGTGGTTGCAACCATCGCTGTGAACTCCACCACCGCCCAGCTCCTTCGTGAGAAGGTGGGCGTGGTGTTCTTTTCCTCTTTTTCTTTTTATTTTGATAGTTTTTTATCTCATTCCATCTCCATTAGAGCATGTGCGAGCTCCTGTTCTGTTTTATACTGTAGCTACTGTGGCTTTTCTATCAAACTTCATTTTCCTCGCGAGCAACCGGAGGGCTTCTCAGTTATCTAGTGACCATCGCACCGTCACACCACATCGGACCTTCAGCCGATCATGCAAGCCATCTCTTTCCTCATGCACACGCCCAACCGGTTCCTGCCCTTACCTGCCAATGCCTTCTCTCTCCATTCCACCAGCTAGATGAGAAACCCAGCCAGTGGAAAACCACACGAGCCAATGCACTTCGCCCCTGGGCACTCTTCACGTGCCCTCTCATCTCTCACTCGTGCATGGAGAGGCAACCAGGCGTTTCTCACTTAGCCGGTTGCCGCACCCTCTCTCTCTTTGCCATGACCACCTCCAGCCAGTGCCACTCCCTCACGCGAGCTCTCATGTGTACTCACACACTCACTCACCTCTCCACACACAGAAACACCCACATACACATATACATACACGCACACCCATACACACACACACACACACACATATATATATATGCACACATTCACATATATATTTATATAGTTACATACATATATATATACTTATATATAGATATATACATACATATATATAGGTATATAGATACACATATACATATATTACTCCCGCACATCCACTAATACATCCTCCCATTCACAAAACTGCATATTTCCATTTTTGCGCATTACTTCGTGGGCATATTCACACCAATTGTGCATATATCCTCGATATTCAAGCACATCAAAGTGTTCCACACACACTCCCACACATCCGCTCCACACCCACATGCGACACATAGCTAGGTTAATTGTGTCTCTCTAGACAACGGTTAACCTAGCATGGTGCTACATTCCCTTTGAATCTTTAATTCAATATTTCCCCCTTCTTATTATATATTATATAGTTATATATATACCTATATTATATATCTATATCTTATATATACATATCTATAAATAAGCTAAGTACTTCAATTCATTTCCTTTTCGCATTTCAATTCTACATTTTCTTTTCTTTTATATTCTCTTTTATTTTGTTGAGTAAGAAAAGACAAAAAAGGTATAAAGTAGAAAAGATAATTCTTGACCTGTAGGTACATGGTCTTGCATGTAGCAAGACCGTTTCTGACTTGATTTTTGGCATGTAGCCAAGGACAATTTTGAGGATGTACATCAAGGACAAGACTATCCCAAAAAAATCTAAAAATAAGAAAAACCAAAAATATAATAAGCAAAAGGAATTGACTCGTCATTAGGAATCACATAGAAACTGATTAATTTCAAAATCGCCTCCCTGTGTTCGACCCTGGGCCTAAAAGTGACTATCCTAAAATCAGATTTAGTCTACGTTAATAAATTTCAATAAACTGATGTAGATTTGCTTGAAGGTAATCACTCCACTATATACATTTCAAAGTTAATATCACCTAATCAAATAACCCTACTCGCGTTTTAACATAAGTTTTTTAGCGCCGTTGCTGGGGAGGTGCCATTTGGAGTCGGTTTCTACTCTTTTCCTCTAGGTTTATATCTTCTCCCACCCATCTCCTCACTGGTGTTTTTGTTTGTTTTTGTGTAGGTGGACCTGTTGCAAGGAGGAGACACATAGAGGAGTTCGGAGACGTGGGCAAGTCCAAGGTAAGAGCGAGAGAGTGAAGCTGTCGGCGCTGCTTGGACCTTCACACGAGTTGCTAAGGACGTAGGAGTCTTCCCTCTTAGCAATTTAAGTTCTCTTTGTCACATTAAACACAAAAAGATTAAAAAATCAAAAACCCTAAAAAAATATTCTTGGTATTTCTTGGGGCGAGTGGACTAAAGTCCATTGGTTACTTGTTTTATATCACGTCCACCACCCTCGACTTCCTACACATTCACGTGCGAAAAATCCGAGAATTCCAATTCTTTGATTTTCGTGACTCATGATTTTCTTCTAGGAAAATTAAAATTAATTATTTGCCACATTATTTGCCTCATTTATCGTATTCAGGATCCACATTTTGGTTGGGGAGTCTTGGAATCGATTTGACTCTAACCCAACCATGATCTTAAATTTGCCTTTGATTTGATCCCAAATTTCAACCCCAAAATATTCATTTTCATTTTTCATATCTTGGTGGTTGAGCCTTTGTGTGGATTATTATTTTGGTGATTGAGAACACTTAGATTGAAGTGTTTGGCTCCCATTCACATTGAATTAAAAGCGATTCGTGCATCCACACCTAGAAACTTCCATTTAGGGGGCCCATTGCATTATATCATGCATTAACAAAATCAAGTTGAAGGAGGGTTGTTTGGACACAAAGAACTTGTATTTCTTGAATACCTGGAGATTGGTTGAATTGGTAATCCACTTGAACTCTAAAAGTTATACTTCTTGAGTTTGGAATCCTAAAAACCATTCGCCATCTAAAACTTCAACTCAAGGAGATTTCCCCATTGCATGCTTGTTTTACACACTTACAAATCAACGCACTTGGCATTAGCTGTATACAACACCCTTCACATTCCAAAGCACTTGTTTCCTAAGCCTCTTAATTTAAAATTGGTAGTAACTTGACCCCATTAAGGTTTGGAGGTCTAACCACCTTCATGTAGTGCCTATGTGCTGGTATGGGTTCCCACATGCTATTGGGTGTCTAAGACTGGGGCAAACGGCCTTTCAATTTAGCCTGGTGGTTCCGCGGTTCTCACATTCAATTTCATAGGTTGCAATAGTATGCAACTTAGATCTTTAGGTCTTAGGTCACATTTAGAGGTTTGGACCTTGATTGAATTGATTTATTATCAAATACACCTATTCAACGCCATCTCTCTCTCCCTCTTCTCTCTTCCCATCACCCCCATTCTTCTTTCGGCGGTGCATGCTTGGGAGGAGGTCACAAAACCCTGAACTTGTTGAATTGTTTGATAATTCTAGAAGGGAAGAATCTGGTGAATCATCCTACTCCTCCGTAAACATGGCTGCTCGCCCACCCCCAAATCCCAAGGGAGGAAATCATTCCCCTCATAATCCACCAGGTGATGGTGGAGCCGTCGACCCAATAACCCGCCCCCAAGCCCAAAGGGCATTATATACTGTTGATGAGGGCGAGATCGTGGTTTTAAAAGATGATCGTTGTAGTATAAATGAAATCACCTCGAAAACAAATGAGAATCTTTTACTCTTATTTGCCGCACCCTCTTTGCTTTCTCTTTCTTCTGCTTCTTTCCTTTCTTCCTTCCTTTGCTGTAGCTAAGTCCTTCCTTCCCTACTTGGCCTTAGCTTCACCTTGCGTTAGCTTCAGCTACGCCCTCCTCTTCCTTCTTCTTCCCTGCACACACTGAAGAGCAAAACCTATCCCCTACCCTCCCCGTGTTGCTCTCTCTATTTCTCTCTTTGGTTCGCTCTCCCAGAGCCGGGTAATCGGTCGGGTTTCACGTGCCCGGGTCCAGGCGCACTGGCGTGGTGTAGTGAGCGAGGAGTGCGAGGAATAATAGGGTCGGTTAGCCAAATCCATGGGGCATAGGTCACGGACGAGGCGTGCGTGCATGGGCGAGGGACCTCACCCTGTGTCACTTGAGGTAAACTGCTAAGAACACAAAAACAATTTAAACAACGCCACTCACCCCTAAGTTTACGAGGTGGGACTAAAAGTCACACCCACTTCTTCGCTTGCGCCTGCGGGAAGTTCTCGCCTAATTGGGGCAGCAAGGCTCCTTACAGAGCCACTCACTTGGCTAGAGACGTGCACACACTCATCGCGCATCACCTGGGCTTGTTTGCCTGGAGTGCAGCAACCAGGGGCGCAACTCGCAAGCAAGCTTGCTTCGTGTGTTAATGGCGGAACGAGAGCCTAACCTGAAACACACAAGTAAGACCTTGAGGCCCCATTAAAATACCTGAGGAGCTTTGCCGTGTCAAGGTGAAAGTGAGACGATGGGTGGCTGGCCGCGGGGTGACCTAGGCATGCATGCCTACGTCGCTCTGTGGCTGTGTTTATGGGTGTGTTCGGTGGATGTTTGTGGAGGTGTTGGCGGTCGATGGAAGGGCATATGATGAGAAGGTGATGAGGTCGGTGGTGAGGCGTGTGGAGGTGCGGAGCGGTGGATGCGCCTTGCCGGTGGGCGACCAGAGGTGGAGACGATGGAGGTGGTCTGCGGCTACGAGGGGTCGAAAATGGAAATAGAAAGAAGGGAAATGAAGAAGGGAGAGAGGGGAATAATTCTAACCTAGCTAAGTGGACGAAGGGGGAGAGGAGACGGCTGGCCGTACCTGCCTCCACCGGAGAAGAAGATGTCTAGTGGAGGGAGAACGGCGATGACGATGGGGCTGGAGCACGCGCGCAGGTATTGCGCGACGCGAAGGAAAGAGACGAAGTTGGCTCTACCACTGGTATTGTGGTAGAGCGACGAGAAAGAGGAGGAGGACTCACCGGAGCTCGCTAGACACCTAGCCGGAGGAGAGGAGACAAAATTGGGGGTATTTCTCTGGCCAAGTCAAGCTGAATCGGAGCGACCAGAGGTGGAGAACCTTTTATAGGCACTGGCAGGGGCTCTTATGCATGGAAGACAAGATTCCAAGCACAAGAGACCTTGTCGGAGATGGAAACAGTTGGATACCCAAATCTCTCGTGCGCTCGCACGAGAGATTGGGTGCGAATCAGAGATTGGGACCATGCTCAGAAGGAAGGGAATTCCTTAGAGAATCTCCCTTCCAAATCTGGGAGATCTCTGAGGAATCAGGGAGTAATCCCCCTCCATTCCTCGCCGGAGTAGGATTCCTCCGCTTTAATGGTAGAGGGACCTAATTGTAAGAGTGGAGAGGAAGTTAGGGGGTCTGTGCAATGGTTTTCAAAAGTTAGGGGCCAGAATGTAATTGGGTGGACTCTTTTGCAAAGTAGGTCAAGATGACCTCCCCTTAGGTTCAAATTTTGATAGAAACCTAATTTGGACCTAAGGAATCAAATGGTGAAGTTGGATTTTAGGTTTGACAACGTTTGAATGGACATTTTACACAAAAACCCACATTAGGTCAAATAATGAGCGAGGACACCAATCTATGTCAAAATAGGTTCCAAAGGCCATATTGAAGGTTCTAAACCCTAGGGGATATTTTTCCATGAATTTTAGAGGGTTTAGTTGATTTTTATCCTAACCAAAACCTTGTTGAATTAAGCGGGTCTGTTTTAGGGTTACAGAATGTCATTTAATTCTTGGATTACACAATAACCCATTTCTGACTGAACCAACCCACTTTTTATCTTATTCAGACCATTTGACCTATGTTTTGCCTCTGAGAAATCTCATTTATGCACTGCAATGGTAAAATTGCAGCTTTAACCTTTGTTTCATATTTTCTTCTCAGAGCATTTCTTCCTTGAATTAGGCCCTTCTTTAGGTTATGTAAGAGCTCTTATTCTCTTTCTTAGGTCAAAATGAGCAAGTTAGGGCTCATGATGAGGCTCTCATCATATACTAAGCAGATTGAAGCCATTAGAGAAACCTTGGAGGAAATTCAAAACCCTCCCGAACAGGAGCCCAGGTCTCTTAGCTCATATCAAAATCCCACCACTACAGAGACTCTTGGGTAGATTCGCGTCCCCATGGGTGAGGAAGATTTTGAATTGAAATCAAATGTAATTAGTTTAATCAATTTCCATAATCATGGACTTGCCAGTGAAGACCCTTTTTTTCACTTGGAGGATTTAACCCTTTTAGCTGAAACAATTAAACTAAGAAACATCAGGCTATATATTGTCCTCATGAAAATGTTCCCATTTCCATTGTGGGACAAAGCCATGCAATGGTTGCACACAATTGGGAAATCCATCTGCTTTTGGGAAGAGATGTGTACAACATTTCTCAAGAAATTTTTCCCAATCGGGTGCACTAATGCGCTTCGTCGTGCCATAACTTCTTTCACACAACAAAATGGCGAGTAGTTTCATGAGGCCTGGGAGAGGTATAATGACCTCCTCAGGAAATGTCCACACCACGGCCTGCCTAAGTGGCATGTAGCCCAGATTTTCTATTATGGGCTAAATGAAACTTTAAGGCAAATTGCGGATGCTTCCTGCGGAGGTAATTTCATGAATAATGACGAGGATGGAGCGTTTGAACTTTTTGAAAACATGAGTGAGAATTCTATGAACAACGCTTCCATCGTTGCCTTTAATCGGACTAGCGCACCTCATAGCGAAGCACACGAGGTTGACATGGGACCCTCCCATTCATCCACTGATTTAAATTTAATTACACAAAAATTGGATGAAGTCTCCATCGTGCATAAGGAACTAGACGAACTCTTGGCCAAGCCCTCCCATTCTATGGCTCACACTTCAACTCCACCATGTCACAAACCCAATCCTTCCCAAGTCAGGCTGATTTCTAAAAATCCCACACGACTTACACCATCCTTACCGAGTATTACGCCGAGCGACTCGCTAAGTAATGTGGACCTGGCTTCTGCTAGCCAGTATTACGACATGGAGGAGAAAGCCTCCATGTACTCGGACACATTACCATATGCAGACTCGTCTTCAAAATTTAAAGACGTGTGCACCTTAGGGAACAACCCATATTCTGCTACTTATGACCCAGGGTGGCGCAACCATCCAAACTTCATATGGTCCAACAACCCTCATCACCAAAACCTCGCTGGTGGACCAATGCTCCCGTCTACTCCCGTCATCCCAAGGGCCCAATATCATCCACCAGCAAATCAGCCACTGGGTCCTTGCGCACCTCAAATGGATCACGCATCAAGCCCTCTTGATAAATTGATGCAAACGATGACGGAAATGTCAAAGCACCATAAAGAAAATATGACATCTCTTCAGCACCAAATGGCACAGCAGAATGCTGAGATCAATCAACTACGCATGACGACTCGATCTCAGGGCACTCTTCCTGCTCAACCTGTCCCAAGCTCGCAAAATTTTCTACCCCGTGGTCTACAACCACAGGTACGACCTTCTTAGGGTCAGGTTCATCAAATTCTATAAGTCCGAGTACTCCATCGAATTTCAGGCTAACCTCGTAGCAGCACATCAACCCTATGCCCCTATTGCGAACCCTCCTCCTCCTTATGATCCCACTAGACCTACAACATCTAATGCAATTACTACGAGGAGTGGTAAATAGATCGTCGATTTGCCTCGACTTAATCCTGGCCCATCTTCTTCAACATCCTCTCATTCAGGTTGTGCACCGCAATATTGTGAGGACGACACACCCAAACTGGTGCCAGAATCAGTCCCATTCCTTGAGGCTCTACTAAGATAGCCAAAATGTAAGAAAAAGAACACACGGACCTTTGACAATCTGCATGATGTATTCAAGGACATTGAAATCAAGGTTCCCTTGCTAAAGGCGATCGACCACATCCCGACTGTCACGTGTTTCTTTAAGGATTACACCACACCTAGGTGACAGCAAAAGAAAAACAAGAACCTAATGGTTCTCTCGCCTCATGCAAGTTGTGCTATACTGTCAAAATTACCACCAAAGTAGAAAGACCAAAGCACCCCTCTCATTTCATGCAGCATCAAGGGCCACAATTTTGATCATGCCTTGCTGGATTTAGGATCTTCCATTAACCTCGTACCAACCATCATGTTCCAAAAATTCACATTAGGAAATCTAAAACCCACCCCCATTACATTACAGCTGGCAGATCATTTTGTCAAAATCCCGCAACGTGTGGTGGAAGACGTGGTGGTTAGGGTCAACAGTCTTTATTTTCCCATTGACTTTCTTGTATTAGACATGGAAGTTCCTGATTCACTTTCTGATTACCCGATCATCATCAGTAGACCATTCTTGGCCATAGCCCGCACCCATATCGATTGTGAATTAGGCTGCATTGAGATTGTCATGGGCTCTGAAAAGCTCAAACCTAACATTTTTAAGGCCACCAAGAATTTTGATTGTGATCTTATCGAGGATGACATGTCTAAGAATGACATGGCCGGCAATGCATGTATCAGGTTGGTGGGGACCTATTCAAACTGCTGCTATGTACCCCTAGAAAATCATCAAGACCTGACTAACCTTTACTGTGACATGTCCCCACTCCTTCCCTTAGCCTTATCTCTCCCTAACTAAACCCTTGAAGAGGTCCACTCCGCTTCTTACACCTCGTGGTCTGAGTCATTTCTGGGCTGCTCACCTCCAGTCTACCCCCTTGAAGATCGCAGTGCCCTTTCTTTCCCGCCTAATCAGGTGGAAGAGACATTCCAAACTGGGACCTTGTTCCCAAGCACTAATCGCTGGGGCTCTCCTTTCTTGGATCCATCAATCCAAAGATCCCCTCTTCTTGTCCAACCTGAGGGCCAATTTCCTTCACCACTCATTCTTTCCTCTAATCCTTTTAGGACACACTTGTCCCAAGAATTGCCAGATCTTTCCCCATCCACTCCCGAGCTTAAAGCACTGCCTGACACGCTAAAATATGCTTTCTTGGGATCAAATGAAATGCTTCCTGTAATCATCAGTTCAAAATTGTCCAAGGAGCAGGAGTGCAAGTTAATAAAGGTCCTAATTGAACATAAGGCAGCCATTGGATGGCCTCTTTCAGATCTAACTAGCATTAGCCACTTCTATTGCACCCACCATATATATACGGAGGAGGAAGCTCGACCTTCCCACGAGATGCAGTGGCATCTCAATCATAATATGTGGGAGGTCGTCAAGGCTAAAATAATTAAGTGGCTTAATGCGAGCATCATTTACCCTACCAACGACAGACCCTGGGTGAGCCCGATTCATGTTGTACCCAAAAAGGTAGGTCTCACCATCCATGTCAATGACAAGGGCGAATCTATCCCTACACACACTCCTATGTCTTGGAGAGTATAGGAAACTCAATACTGCTACCAAGAAAGACCATTTTCTGTTATCTTTTATTGACCAAATCCTGGAGCTGTTAGCGGGAAATCAGTTCTTCTGTTTCTTGGATGGATTCTCAGGCTATAACCAGGTGGCTATTGACCTCCGGAACCAAGAGAAAACACCTTCACTTGCCCCTTTGGCACCTTCGCTTTTAGAAGGATGCCATTCGGACTTTGTAATGCACCAGCTACCTTCCAACGATGCATGCTGGCAATATTCCACGATATGGTGGATGATTTTTTTGAGGTCTTTATGGATGACTTTTTGGTCTTCAAACCTACCTTTGATGACTGCCTAACCAATTGAACTCACATCCTTCAGATGTATTGATGTTAACCTCGTGCTTTCCTGGGAGAAAAGAAATTTTATGGAGTACAAAGGTATTGTTCTGGGACATATCATCTTCGAAAGGGGTATCGAGGTGGATAGAGCTAAACTTGATGTGATAGTTGGTTTACCCGTACCTAGCTCTATCCAAAAAATCCACTTTTTTTTGGATCATGTCGGGTTCTATAGGAGATTTGTCAAGGATTTTTCTAAGATTTCCAGACCTTTGACGCATCTCCTATCGACCGATGTGCCCTTCAACATGGGCCCCGATTGTATTTGAGAATTCACATAGCTACGTGATGCTATCACTAAGGCCCCTATTCTCCAGTCGCCTGATTGGTCCCTCGAGCTGATGTGTGATGCTTCTAACTTGGCTATTGGAGCCATCTTGGGATGAAGACATGATAAACACCCCTTCGTGGTGTATTACGCCAGTAAGATGCTAGATGAAGCCAAACATAATTATACAACCACTGAAAAGGAGCAGTTGATTTTAGGCTAGAGAAATTTCGATCATATCTTCTAGGCTTCCATGCTACCATCTTCACAGACCACGCGACCATCTGCCATCTCATGCATATGAAGGATGCAAAGCCTCGATTGATTCGTTGGATCCTTCTGCTTCAAGAGTTTGATCTTGAGATACAAGATAAGGCTGGAGCCCAGAACGTAGTCGCTGACCATCTTTCAAGACTCGACCCGGAATATATTAGACTTACCTTACCATTGAATGAATCATTTCCTGATGAGCACCTTCTAGCGATAGATGTGGCAAGTGGATCATGGTATGCCGAAATCACTAATTACCTTGCTTCTGGCTCTCTTCCATGAGGCTAGCCTAAAAACCAGTGCAAGCGTCTCATTGCAGAAGCAAAGTGATGAGAGCCTCATCATGAGTCCTAACTAGCTCAGTTTGACCTATGAAAGAGAATAAGAGCTCCAACATAACCTGGAGAAGGACCCAATTCAAGGAATTAATGTTCTGAGAAGAAAACATGAAACAAAGGTTAAAACTGTAATTTTACCATTGCAGTACATAAATGGGATTTCTCAGAGGAAAAACATAGGTCAAATGGTCTGAATAAGATAAAAAGTGGGTTGGTTCAGTCAGAAATGGGTTATTGTGCAATCTAAGAATTAAATGACATTCTGTAATCCTAAAATAGACTCGCTTAATTCAACAAGGTTCTAGTCAGGATAAAAATCAACTAAACCCTTTAAAATTCATGGAAAAATATCCCTTAGGGTTTAGAACCTTCAATTCGACCTTTGGAACCTCTTTTGACCTAGATTGGGGTCTCAACTCATTATTTAACCTAATTTGGGTTCTTGTGCAAAATATCCAGTCAAACGTGGTCAAACCCAAAATTCAACTTCACCATTGGATTCCTTAGGTCTAAATTAGGTTTATACCAAAATTTGGACCTAAGGGGAGCTTGTCTTGACCTACTTTGCAAAATAGTCCACCTAATTACAATCTAGCACCTAACTTTTGAAAACTCTTGTGCATACCCCCCTAGCTTCCTCGCCACTCCTACAAACAGGTCCCTCCACCATTAATGGGGAGAAATCCTACTCTAGCGAGGAATGGAGGGGGAGTACTCCCTGATTCCTCAGAGATCTCCTCCTAGATTTGGAAGGGAGATTCTCTAAGGAATTCCCTTCCATCTGGGCGCAGTCACAAGATCTGAATTGCTCCTAATCTCTCCTGCGAAAGCTCGAGAGATTTGGGTATCCAACAAATTTCCTACTCTGGCTAGGACTCTTGCACTTGGAAGCTTGTCTTCCAAGCACAAGAGCCCTTGCCAGCATCTATAAAAGGATCCTCAACCCCGGCCGCATCTCTTCAGCTCGACTTGGCTAGAGATGCACCCCAATTTCATCTTCTTCTCCTCCGATCAGGAAGTCCAGCGAGCTCCAGCGAGCCTCCCTCCTCTTTCTCGTTGCTCTGCCACACTACTAGTGGCAGAGCTACCCTCACCATCCTCCTCCGCGTCGCGCAACACCCGCGCGCGCACCTCTAGCCCTCTTGTCGTTGTTGTCACCCCTCCCCTGGACACCGTCATCTCCGGTGACAGCAGGTACAGCCAGTAGCCACCTCTCCCCCTTCATCCACTTAGTTAGGTTAGAATTGCTCCTCTCTATCCCCTTTTCAATTCCCCTCTTTCTATTTCTACTTCCGACTCCTTGCAGCCACTGTCCACCACCATCTTCTCCATCTCCGACTGCCCACCGGCGAGGCACTTCCACCGCTCCGCACCTCCACATGCCTCGCCAGACAACTCACCACCTCCGCCATCATCCACTGATCACCTTCCTCCCATCCATCGACCACCATCACCTCCCTAAACGCCCCCCGACCTAACCCATAAGCACGACCACAGAGCGACCTAGGCACGCACGCCTAGGCCGGCCCACAACCAGCCAACCACGGTCTCACCTTCACCTTGATACGGCGAAGCTTCCCATGTGTTTTAATGGGGCCACTAGGCCGTATCTGTGTATGTCAGATTTGAACACCTTCCGCCATTGGAGCACACAGCAAGAAGGTCGCAAGCTTCGCTCCAGGCTGCGTGCTCCAGGTGTCAGGGTCCCAGGGGAAGCGGGTTGGTCTTGCTCATGTACGTAGCTAGGCAATTGGCTAGGCGAAGCAACCCAGCAACAGTAATTGGCGAAGGTTTCCTGCGAGCGTGAGCGAAGAAACAGGTAAGACATTTAGTCCCACCTCGTAAACTCAAAGGTGAGTGGCAACACTTAAATTGAATTTGTGTTTTGTGCTGGTTGCCTCAAGTCACACAAGGGTGAGGTCCCTCGCCCTCACTCCTCGTCCGTGACCTGCCCCTGCGGATCAGGCACCCGACCCGTTTACCTAGACCTAGCACTCCTCACACACCACACCTACGCCAGTGCGCCTGGACCCGGGCGCGCGATACCCGACCCAATTACCCGGCTCTGGGAGAGCGTACCGAAGAGAGAAATAGAGAGAGAGAGATGCGGGGAGGGTAGGGGGTAGGTTTTGTTGCGTGGTGCTGTGCAGGGAAGAAGAGAAGAAGGAAGAGGAAGGCGTAGCTGAGGCAAAGTTGAGCAAGGAAGGAAGGATACTTAGCCGCAGAAAGGAAGAAGGAAGGAAGGCCAAAGAGAAGAAGAAAAAGCGGAGAGCTAAGGAAAAGGTTGAAGAAGGAAATCAAGGCAAGGAAAAAAAGGAAGAAGAAGAAAGGCAGAAGCCAAGGGAAGGAGCAGCACCGTAGCAGAGGTGTGGCTGAAGAAAGAAGAGAAGTAAAAGAAGAACAAGAAGGAAGAAGAGGAGCGGCTGAAGAAGAAGAAAGAGCAGAACTAAAGAGACGAAGAAGAAAAGTGAAGAAGAAAGAAAGCAGAAAAGAGAATACTCAAGAAGGAGAAGGAGAAGGAAATAAGAGCTTAAAAAGAAATATCTTTTTAAGACGTCTGATTATAGAATCAGACGTCCAATTTTTCTATTTTTGTTCTAATTGATTCTTAAATTCTTGCATTTATATTCTGAATTAAGTTTTGAGTAACTCTAAGTGTTCAATTACATTATTGAGATTAGTGAATAAATTCCATTTGCTCCCTGTGTTCGACTTCGGATACTTAGGTTTTCGAGTAATAAATTCTTATTTGTTATCAACGCTTGGTCACCTATACTACAACGTGACTGACTTATACTCATCTAAAAAGCCCGACAAAGCATTATAACACAAAGTATTATTTCTAGGATAATCCACTACTTTTTAGAGTAGGTGCTAATCATATTATTCATTGCTGTGTTCCTGAAGCGAGTTCCCCAGTGTACTATTCTTTTGCCACGATCAAGCCTGTAGAGACCACTTTTCTAATAGGAAATCTGCAGCCAAGGTTTTGCAATGCGAATTCTTTTAGCCCTCCCTTCATCAAGATGCACACAATTATGCTAAGCAATGCACTAGGTGCCCGTCGCTAGGGTCAATGTCACGTCACAACATGATGCCCTTACAACCCATCCTAGCTGCAAAAATTTTTGATATTTGGGGAATCGATTTTATGGGTCCCTTTCCTCCATTCAATAGTTTCAAGCACATCCTCGTTTCCATTGATTATGTCTCGAAATGGATTAAGGCTATTCTTGCGTGCCATGTTGACCATGTCGTTACCACTAAATTCATCAAGGACTACATCTTTGCGCGCTTTGAGATCCCCCGAGCCATCATTCGAATGAAGTCATTTCACTCATTCGTCTTTTCAGTCACTTTTGAGGAAATGTGGAGTCCACCATCATATCGCTTCTCCGTACCATCCTCAAACAAATAGCTAGGCAAAGGTGTCGAACCGGCAAATCCTCTAGAAAATGGTTCGACTTAAACGTAAGGATTGGCCCAATAAGCTGATTGATGCCTTATGGGCGTATCGGACTGCCTTCAAAGCTCCCCTAGATATGTCTCTATACAGGATTGTTTTCAGGAAGCCTTGTCACTTGCCCATGGAATTGGAGCACCTCGCTTATTAGGCGATTTGCCAGTGTAACCTAGACCTTGACCTATGTGGTCGAGAAAGGAAAGTCCAACTCCAGGAATTAGAAGAGTTGCATTGTGAAGCCTATGACCCTACCTTGACCTTTAAACAACGAACCAAGGCCTTTCACGACAGCCGCATCAGGCGGAAGGAGTTTAAGCCGTCACAACAGGTTTGGCTTTACAACGCCTAGATCAAATTCTTTCCTAGAAAACTGAAGTCCAAATGGACTAGTCCTTTCCTGGTCTCGAGACCTTTTCCCAACAGTGTCGTCAAAATTGAAGATCCCAAATCTGGGCATAAATTTACGATTAATGGGCAGTGGTTGAAACTGTATCTCACTCATGAGCCTGCCCCCATTGGTGAAACAGTTGCTCTGCTGGAAGGTAACTAGCCTGTGCCTCATTCTGAGTCCTGCTGGGGATGTTAAATTCAGTGCTCATTGGGAGACATCCCAACAACCCTTTCACTCTCACTCCACATTCCATTTCATTTCACTTCACTTCATTTCGCACTTCACCACCCACCATCTGCCTACCCATCCACCCTGTTGAATTCCCTGCACTTCACTCTCACACCAAGACCCTTTAACCCTGTCTAACCCTTTTTTGCATGCATATGAGGGAATAACATGATTTGGCATGGGGGAGTGGACAGGCATCCATAGGATCTGGGTATTATATGGGTATTATGCAAATTCTTGTCCATTACACATATCCTTCTGTAGTATATATAGATAGCCTTATTGAAAAATCCATAAAAGTTAAAAATCTTGAAAAGTTTCAAAAAAAATTACAAAACACAAAAAATCCATAAAAGTTGAAAATTCAAAAAAATTAAAAATGTTTTCAATAGTGCTTAGCTATGATCTGAAAGCTTAAGCAAAAATAAAATAAGTGTTTATGGACATTCAACCTATGCTTTGAAGACTTTCCGAGCCACTGAAACTTGATTCGCTCAGGCTTTGGCTTAATACACTCAAGCATTGACAAGATAGACCAGGATTTCTCCTAACTTAGGATGTATTCTTGTACCTAAGTCACCAGTACAGGATTCGTTGGTTTACTTCTGCTTGGGATTTTAAGTAACCTTGGTTCACACTACGCAGAGTTAAGAAAAACCAGATGAACGTAAGAGTCAACTCTAGTATTCATTAGGAAAGGTGGAGTCCTTACCTGTGCTTGTAGGTAGACTTTTTATCGCAGTCTTTAGCCTTATGTTTAGAAGAAACTCTTTCCACCAAAGTTCTCACCCACCAAATAAGTGTGATCTACCAAATAATGTTGTAGGAGACATACTGACATTGCTTTTATAAAAAAAAACAAGAAAAAAAAAGTCAAAAAGAATAGAAAAAAGACTTTTTTTTAATAAGTCAGTATCTTCTCCAAATTCCTATAAATTCTTTACCAATTTTGTTTTTTGTTTTCAGGGTTCATTACTAATACCCTGTTTCCACTAGATATTCTTTAAACCATAACGCAATAAGAATTGGGTTGAGTCTTCACTCATTTTTTATAGTCGATCCAAAGACATGAGCTAAAGCTAGGACCAACCTGGACTTAAAAAGACATGAAACCCCGAGCATGAGTCTTAATGTTCATCTGGTTAGCCTTGATCAATCACTAAGCACAACCATAACCTTTTAGCTTTCAAGCTTTACAAAACCCTCTGAGTCCTGGAAATCGTACTTAAGGTTTAAATATCAAGAGTTCTTGTTAGTCAAGAGATGGTCTATGTTATGGAAGACTTGATTTCTAGTAGGCTTCCTTGCAATTGGTCCCTACAATGTCCAACTAATAAACACATTAATATTGCTTCAGAAAAATCTTCAGCTTAAGATCATTTCTAAACACTACTACCTTACTACTAAATAAGTCTTTTACTAAGGACTAACAAAAAATAGGCATATGGGTGTGATTGCGAGGCAATTCATGCCATTAATTATGCCTGCTTATGCTATTTCTTAGCAATTCGCATTTAGATTAGATAGCTTTGCATGCATTTTGTAACTATTTGCATTTGTGCATTTTATGGAGAGGAAGATAGAGAAAGAGATTGAGCCATCATTTCATTCATTTTACTCCTTTCATTTCCACCACATCTCTACCACCATACACCACCTACATTAATTCCATGACAACCTAAGTGCCTATCCATAATTTACCCTAAATATCCCTAACGACACTCTTGTCCTCACCCTCACTCACCACCCTAATCCCCTCACCTATATATTACCCTCACCCCCTTCCATGCGTGAAAGGTCGGCTCCCACCATAACCACACAACAACAGCACCCCCCCTTCCTTCACTCATAGACCTCTCACAAACGCACCTCCATCCACAGCAACCAGCCAGACCACTTCACCTCTCCTTCCTCCCTCTCTTCCTCCCCATATGCTACTCTTTCTCACCAGTTGAGGGAGTATGTAGCAAGCAGGGGTTAGTTCACCGTGGTTGCAACCACCACGGTGAACTCCACCACCACCCAACTCCTTCATGAGCAGCTAGGCGTGGTGGTTCATTTCCTCTTTTTCTTTTTATTTTGATAGTTTTTATCTCTTTCCATCGCCATTAAAGCAAGTACGATCTCCTTCCATCGAACTTGATTTTCCTCACGAGCAACCGGAGGGCTTCTCAGTTATCTGGTGACCATCGATCCTCACACCACATCGCACCTTTGGCCGATCACGTAAGTCATCTCTTTCCTCATGCACACGCCCAGCCAGTTCCCACTCTCACCCACCAACGCCTTCTCTCTCCATTCCACCGGCTAGGTGCAAAACCTAGTCGGTGGAAAATCGCGTGGGTTGGTGCCCTTTGCCCCTGGGCACTGTTCACATGCCCTCTCATCTCTCACTCACGCGTGGGGTGGCAACCAAGCACTTCTCACTTAGCCGATTGCCGCGCCCTCTCCTCACCATGACCGCCTCCAGCCGGTGCCACTCCTTCACCTCTCACTCCCTCACATGAGCACTCACACGCACTTACACACTCACTCACCTCTCCACACACAGAAACACCCACGTACACATATGCATACACTCACACCTGTTGGAACCTTGTTCCACATCTTGTTTTGGTGTTAACAAAATTATTATGGATTAATGTTTGCAATTGAGTTCTTTCATATTTAGGTGAAGATCAAGGCAAACAGGAAGTGATGGAGGCATGATGATGAGAAAGAGAAAATGATGATAAGGAGGAGGCAAGATGACAAGGATGGATCGAGAAGAAGAAGATCATCTTCGACCCTTTGTTTTTTTAGTTTAGGTTTTCATAGATTGTATGCCTCTTAACAAGAGAATTTAACTTAGATCATAAAAATCAATTAGAGATAAATTAGGATTTATATGGCATTCGTTTTCAAAGTACGTAATGAATTAAAATGCTTAAAATAGGTACTTGTAAGTAAGTACTGGTACTGTTCATCAGTACTGGTATTTGCAAGGCACAGGTTTAAGAATTCGTCTCAAACTGTGAACAACAAGTACCGGTACTAACCATAAGTACCGGTACATGTTGGCCACAGGTTGAAGACTTAATTTTGGCCTGAACCTTACAAGTACCAGTACCTATGATGAGTACCGATACAGGTAGGTTTCTGTGCCTAAGGAATTCCAAACTTGGGAGTCACAAGTACCAGTACCCATGATGAGTATCGGTACCAGGACTCATGTACTGGTGGCAGTGAGCTGCTAGTACCGGTACAAGTACTTTAGTACCGGTACCAGGTAGCCATTGGCTCAAAACTGAACGGCTAGAAAATTAATTTTGGCTATATGAACATTGGGAATTAAATCCCAACATCTAGTAGACAAGTATCCTAGGTCCTAAACTCTATAAAATGACCCTAGGACTCTTTGTTTGCACACAAGAAAGATAAGAAATAGAGAAGAAAAATTCTAGAGCTATATTTCAAATTTCCACCATTTTTTCAAGCGAGAGAAGAAGCTTGCCATTCACTTTCTCTACATTTTTGCAAGCTCAACGACGTGTTTTTCTCACGCATCTACGAAGCGATTCACGTCCATCCTAGGCTCTCAAATTGGTATTCATTTTAATTATTGTTGGGAGGCATAGGAATTCTTGTTGTAAGAGTTCTTTTTCTTACACCAGTTCTTATTTGTATTTTGAGCTTGTTGCTCGTTGGGTTGTAGCAAACCCATTATTATACTTGGGTTGAGGTACCATGTTAATTACCTCGATTTAGTAAATTGATTTTCTCGGGGTTGAGAGAATTGGGTTAAAAACCCTAAGCTGGGAGGCTTAGGTAGTGGAGTACCCAAGGGAGGGGAACCACTATACATATTGTGCCAATTTTCTGTGGTTTGATTATTTGTGCAAATCTTTCTTGTTATTACTGATTTGTTTGTCTAAGTATTTATGCGCATAGCCATATTCCATCGATCCTATCAACACCCACACACACATATATATCTATATATATACATGCACACATTCACACACACAGACATATATATACATATTCACATATATATTTATATAGTTACATACATATATATACATATATACTTATATATAGATATATTTGTATACATACATATATATAGGTATATAGATACACATATACATATATTACTCCCGCACATCCACTAATACATCCTCCCATTCACAAAACTGCACATTTCCATTTCCGCACATTACTTCGCAGGTATATTAGTACCAGTTGCGCATATATTCTCGATATTCGTGCACATCAAAGCATTCCACACACACTCCCACACATCTGCTCCACACCCGTATGCAGCACATAGCTAGGTTAATCATCTCTCTAGACAACGATTAACCTAGTGTGGTGCTACATTCCAATTAAATCTTTGATTCAATATTCCCCTCTTCTTATTATATATTATATAGTTATATATATACCTATATTATATATCTATATCTTATATACACATATCTATAAATAAGCTAAGTATTTAATTCATTTCCCTTTTGCACTTCAATTAGCATTTTCATTTCTTTTATATTCTCTTTTATTTTGTTAAGAAAAGACAAAAAAAGTATAAAGCAAAAAAGATAATTCTTGACCTGCAGGTACACGATCTCATGGTGGCAAGATTGTTTCTGACTTGATTTTTAGCATGGTAGCCAAGGACAATTTTGAGGTTGTATCTCAAGAACAAAACTATCCCAAAAAAATCTAAAATTGAGAAAAACCAAAAATATAATAAGTGAAAGGAATTGACTCGTCGTTAGGAATCACATAGAAACTAGTTACTTCCAAAATCGCCTCCCTATGTTCGACCCTAGTCCTAAAGGTGACTATCTTAAAATATGATTTAGTTCAAGTTAATAAATTTCGATAAACTAATGTAGATTCGCTTGTAGATTATCACTCCACTATATACGTTTCGACGCTAATATCACCTACTTACAAAATCATACTCGCGTTTCGACAAAAACCCTCAAAGATTAAGAAATCACCCATGGGTCGCTATGTGGATTAATTAGTGGGTAGAATTTACTAAAAGGCCCTTAGAGTTTACAAAAGATACACTAATGGGTATGCAAAATTTACATAAAACTCCCCAAGGGTTTGAAGAATTTGTTAATGGTCCTTAAGTGCATTTTTTAGTGCAAAAATTTATTGAAAACACCTCATAGTTTGAGAAATTGCATAATGACCCTTGGGTACACAATTAAGTGAAAAGAAATTGCAAAAATCACCCAAGGGTCCTGAAAATCACCCAGCTACCCCCAAGAGCGAAAATGGAGCTACAGAAGGGTCATTTCAATCCATAAGGCAAGATTTTGGGAATTTGATTTTTAGAAACCCATTAACTGATCATCAAGGTCTTAGTAAGGGTTGGATTAGGTGTAACAATAGTCATAAAAAATTCAAACCCTTACAGAGAGGGGCAAAACTCTCCTTCGGAGTTATCGAAGAGATGGGTATTGTATTAGGAAACACTACCCTCTTTTTGTTCATAGCATGGTTAGTGGTTTCCCATTTAGTGACGAGCAAAATCCTAGACCAAGAGATCTAGGTAGAGGATTTTCTCCTAAAATGGTTTCCTTTCTAAATATCTTATCTTTGTGCAATTGGGTTTATTTTTATCTTTTTGTACAATTCACCCCTCCCCTTGTACTACTTGAAGAGTATACTTAGTAATAAAATATCTATAATACCTAGATTAAAGAAATGAGTTTGGGATTACATTTATAGAAGAGGAATAATTCCTACTACTTTAAGCTCAAAAATCAATGCTAGCTGACCAAATTTGATATAGTATATTAACTCCCCTCTTATGTATAAAAGAGAGAAGAGGTCCTCTTTTCAAGGAAAGATTCAAAAATCATAACTCCATTTTAACTCTTTGTAATAGGCTCTTAAGCAATTTGCTAAGCAAGGGAATAGGTGCTAAGACTATTTTGATCCATTATTCCTGTAATGCATTTTGGAGGTTAGATCATTCCTTAAGATGAACACCTAATGCATGTAGAAACTAGTAAGTTTGGATTTCCTCTACAATTGCCTTGCTTTCAATATTTTCTCTTTTTGCCACCCTTTCCTCACTTGTGTTGACCTCTCTAGATGAAGATGTCCTCATGAATCTATCTCATGAGATTTATCCTTTCCCTTTGGATGCATCAAGTTGTATAGCATATGTGGTTGCAACACATACTTTGTAGGTTAAAGGTACAAGTAACATTTGTCTAGTAGATATAAATGATCTTTGTCAATGTCCAATCTTTGAAAGAAGGCAATTAATAAAGAATTAAATTAACCAGGAAGGCTTTTTAGAAAAAAAACTTGGCATCACACATTAAATTTTTATTTGGAAATGGGTGGTGATCGTGAAATTTGTAAGGACGATAAGAAATTGTACGTGAAAATATGATTGTTTACAAAATTTTTGAACTCTTGAAAAATAATAGGAATAGTATAGCGAGAGTTTGAGTCATCCTCAATGAGGTAAAATTATTTAAATTACTGACCTAAATTTTTTTTTTAATATTTGGGGATTTTTATGATTTTTTTGTATTTTATAATGAGTGATAAGTACTAATCCAAATCCAAGAACTAATCTTAAATCGAAAAAATAAAAATTACACATAAATCGAGAAACTAATCAATTAACTAACTAACTATAAACTACAAAACTAAGCACTAAAATCTAGAAAGAAAAGGCAAATAACTAAATAAAACTTTATTAATGAAAATAATGTCAAATTATAGCTAGAGAGAGAGTAGAGAGAGAGAGAAAAGAGCAAAGGGGAACTACTTCTCAGAGTGGTGGTGAAACGATTAGAGGGTAGTGGTGGATGCTAATCATGGTGGTAGAGAGGCAGAGTTACGTCAGAGAGTCCCCATGCATAAGAGAGAGGAAGAGGGAGAGGGAGAGGGAGAGGGAGGAGAAGAGAATGAGAAAGATGAGAGAGGGACCCTTTCCTAATGGATATATGAAGAGTTTTGAAATAGTCTTTTTGGATTGTCATAACTTGCCTCCTTATTTCAACTCTTTTACTTTCCAAATCTCAATTGCATATAAAAGGAAAGTTGTAGCTCTTGAAATTAGCTTCCAAATGCAACTTAAATTAGTCAACTAAGACTCCAAATGAGAAAGTTATGGCAAAAATACTAAAGGTGTATTGATAAACGCCAGTTTATCATCATTCTTATGCATTAAAACAAACCTAGCTCTTAGGATTTTACTCCGCAAACGGGTTTTTGGGCTGCATTTAGGCATTAAATAGGTTAGGCATGCATTGCATTTTTTTATTATCTTTTTAATATGTTTTTGTGAGTGTTAGGGATGTACAGATATATAGATCCCTAAAACCCTAGCACTCAAGAAGGCAAATGGTGAAGGAGAAGCCCAGACTAGCTGGAACTCAGCCTAATCCAGCTCACCTCAGCTTGATCCAGCTCACCTCAGCTTGATCCAGCTCACCGCAGCTGGAACCTAGCTTACTTGTACTAGGGTTAGCTCATCCTAGCTCCATTCAGCTAATCTCAGCTGGATGGCAGCTCAAGAGAGTTCACCTTAGCTCACCCTAGCTCAAGTCAGCTCAGATCCAGCTCAACTTAGCTGAGTCTAGCTCATCTCAGCTCCCACTAGTCCACAGGGAGCTCTAGCTAGCTCAGCTAAGTTGACAGGAGTTCACCCCAGCTCAGATCCAGCTACATCCAGCTCCACTCAGCTCCAGCCAGCTGAAGAAGAACTCATCCCAGCTCAGGAAGCTCAAGTCCAGCCCCCGGGGACTCAACTTAGCTCAACTCAGTTGAGTTAAGCTATCTTAGCTGCCTTAACCAGCTTGATTCTCCCCGGGAGCATCAGACCTAGCTCACCTCAGCTCATTTTGGTAGAAGCTAGCTCACTTTAGCTTGGCTTAGCAACTAGCAAAGAACTAGCAAGCTAAGCCAGCTAAAGTAGCCCCATGCCAGCCTCTTCAGCAGCAGCCAGCTCCAGCTCCAGCTCCAGACTTCTCCTCAGCTCCTCCCTCCAAACCCTAGCTCCAACACCTTCTCCTCTACTCCTCCATTAGCTAAGCTAGCTTAGCTTATCTTAGCTTAGCTTAGCTTAGCCAACAACCAGCTCCTTGGCCATCCATTACCTTAAAAATCAACCCTAGCTAGCTCCACCAACTCAAGCCTACCTAAGCTAGCTACCCTACTTAAGTTGGCGCCACCTCCTAGCCATCCCTTCACCCCATTATCTCCACCAAAAGACACTTCAAGTTGGCGCCAAAAACCACCCCTAACCACCTCTATATTGGCGCCACTTTCAGCCCCTTAATCCACCCTACACCTACCCACATAAGCCATCCTAGCCATCCACATACCCCCCCTTCTAGAACCTTAAGGTGGCGCCACCTAATGACCTTCTAGAATGCCCATTTTGGCGCCAACACCAAAGGGTGTCAACACCCATAACTACCCCTTGGTGCCCTTTAAGGTGGCGCCAACTCTCCTTGGCCATGGGATCTCCAACCACCTCCATCAACTCATCTTGGCCATCCATTTCAAAGGTCACCATAGCCCCCCTCCTATTCTATAAAAAGCCACCACCTACCACCATTTTTGGGGCATCCTCCCTTAGTATATTTTCTACCTAAACCACCTATACCTAAGGCCAAGAAGAAGGAGTAGAGAAGGAGATTAAAGGGGCACATCACCAGCCCTTTTGGTGCCTTCTTCTCCCCACTCTCTTCAACTTGAGCCACGCCAAGGAGGAGGACTCTCCCACTTCAAGGAGGACGGCCAGGCAAAGGAGAAAAGCTTAGGGTGGACGTCCACCCTTGGAGAGAAACTTAGGGCACGCCCCCTTAGGGCTTGCCTTGGAGGTCATCACCTTGGCGGAGTTCTGCAAGGAAGGAGTTGAAGGATTCTTTTCAAGCTTGGGAGCCACCAACCTTGGAGCAAGAAGCCCTTTTCTTCACCATCTATTTAGAGGATTTGTGTTTTCTTTTACTTCAATTATCTAGTAGTAGAAGCATTCCTCTACTAGGCATTTTTGTTAAACACTTTATCAATTATCTAGTTGCCTTCTTCGCATATCTTGTTTGCATTTTTATTTGCTTATTTTCAGCATTCTTCACTTCCTCTCCCTAATTATTCTAGGTCTCCACTTGCCTAGAGTGAGCTTAAGGAGAGGCTCTACTTGCTACTTTAGAGTTGTTTACTTAATTGGAAGTGTAAACACTTTTCCCGCCATCAGTTCGCATGTTGCCTTAGTTCAAAAATAAAAAAATGGTATATTGAAAATTACCAAAAAGAAAGTTGAGATATATTCCAAGCAAGAGAATCAATTTTGCAACCATATTGCCTCCTTGGACGACCCTAGATACTTCCCTATCTAGGATTATAAATTTAAGAGCGAAAGCGGATTTACGCGTTACAACAACGTATTTTAACAAACCGCATATTTTCGCCATCATGTATCATGCTATTACAAATTTTGGGATTAGGATTAGGCTTTTTCTCTTGATTAGCTATAATCATGGAAAGAATGAAGAGAGAAAGGTCTTAAACGTGGGCTTCTCTTAGGAAAGGTTAACATGCATGTTGTTTTGAAGGGAGATTTAAATTAAACTAGTCCTAATTGGGAATAGGGTTAGGATTAGTTCTCTCTTTTTGATTGGTTTTCATATGGAAAGTAAGAGAAATGGGAGGAGATGTACTCTTGGATGTGTAACATAGTTAGAAAAGGGTTGAAGTGGATGTCCAAGGGTGGCATAGGTGGTAAATATGTACTGAGGTCAAGGATAAGGGGGTAATTAAGTTGGAAATTTGGGTTTTGGTGCATCTTATTAGGCTTAGGTAGTGTATTGGAGCCTAAGATGAATGGAAATTGATATTGTGAGCTTAAATAGGCTTTCTCCTCTATAGATATTTTAGACCATCTCTTGTTCTCTTAGACTTCCAAAATGATGCTCTTAGCTTTACAAAACTTTTGGGCTCCATTATTGTAGAAATTCTTCTTCTTATAAATCAAATATTTTGCTAATTATCATTGTTGATTTACAAAACATCTTGAAGTTAGTAAAATTAGGAATGAAATGATATTAATATTAGAAAATTATCACATGACATCCTTATCTCGACGGATGTTAAACATCAATTTATTATCATTCTTATATCCTCAAATACATTTAACTCTTAGGTTTTACACATTACATTAATATTTTAGATTGTATTTAGATATTCTCTTAGGATAGGCATGCATAGCAACTATGTTCACAAATATCCAAGGGAGAGATTATTAAAAATCAAATATTCAAACCCCCTCCATAATCACCCTTAACTGTGTGAACCAGAGGGAGAAACAGGGTCGAAAGGGAGAGCAAGGAGGTGAATAGATTATTTAAATAAATATGGCAATAGTATCGCCAATCAACCACCTCCACCATTGATGCCCTCTTCTCCTTTCCGCCTCCTCCACATGCCGATCCTCCTCCTTCCTTGCTAACGACTGCACTTTCTGCTGTTGCATTTGCCATTGCTAGTGGCATGGAAGGAGAGGAAGAGAAGGAGAGAAGATGGAAGATCCACCGTCCCCTCGATCTACCGCTCTTCCCTTTTTTTCTCCCCGCCAACCATTGCTTCTCCCTGCTCGCTCACCGGCCAGCCTCGGCGTCGCCGCCCGCAACTGCTGGTGCTTTTGTGCCGTACTGCCGTGGCAGTAGTTGCCTTTGCGTGGGCGAGGGCTACGGCTGCATGACTACTACTGTTGTTGCTGTTGTTGTGGCAGCTGACCGGGGATCGGCGGAGCAAGTTGGTCCTCGTCAAGGCCCCTTCTCACATGGTGCGCCCTTTTCCTTCCTCGTTGGTTAAATCCCTAGCCCTATGCACTCTCATTTTTAGGGATTTAGGTCATGTTTGGTTAGGGGAATAAGTTTATGGAATAAGTTGAAGGAGTGGAATAAATGATGGAATAAGTGAGTTAACTTATTTGAACGTTTTGGCCGATTAAAGTTATTCCACAGAGAGGGTGGAATAAATTTATGTCGGGTTAAGTCCACTTAACTCACCATAAATAGAAGGCGGGTTAAGTAGCAGGTTAAATGCTTAACCCGCCAACCAAACATGGCCTTAAGGATTTTTGGGTTGGGATGGGGACCCTTTTGGTAAGGGTATTGAATTGACATGTTGACGTTGTTGTTGGTGCAAGGATCTTGGGAAGGGCAACCACTACGTGGAAGAATGGGAAGCTCGAGGTAAGGTAGGGATTTTTGGTTTCCCTCTGATAATTCTGTCTCTTGAATGTCTAATAGGGTTGGAATCGTGGTATTTGATATTTGAAATTGGAGACTCAATGCGTTAAATTTTAAAATTTGCAAGGGTAGTGAATAGGAAGGGTTTTAAGCACGCTAAGGTTGGGTCGTGCAAGCATGGTGATGAAATTCATAGGGTGGTGAATGTCGTGATTTTATTATGTTGTTTTGGTTACATGTGCATGATTGCACAACCTCATGTTGAGACTTGAGATGGAATGGAGATTTTCCTTGGTTACAACAACTCATAGATTTATCTTGATGATGATTTATGTCGGGTCTGAAATTAATAGATTCCATGAGGTTTTGTAGCTATGAAATGTCCTAGTATGAGTAGCAACTGGTTATTAAGGTTGGAGAAAATTAGGGGTGGATTTGAAACATGCTAAGGTTGTGTCGTGCTCGTTGCATTATTACGATTTTTATGGTTGACAATGCCTTGTTTCCTCATACATTATAATGGGTGAATGATGAATCCGAATCATTGGTGTCAAGGAAAAAGCGTTATGAAGGGGATGTGACTTTGTTGCCATGTAGAAGTGGATGATGAACATCCTAAACTAATACTACTTAGTTAGTACCAGTATTGGATGGCTAGTGCCAAGCCATTATGGCATGTTTATCGGGAGCAGTGAGTGCCCTATACTAGTACCAATTGATTAGTATTGGTATAGGCTCCTAACCCCAACTTAAAGAGCTTGTGAGTTATTAGGGCTATGAATGCCCAATACTGGTGCCAATCGATTAGTATCAGTATTGGCCTTTCTCCCAAGTCTAAATGGTGTGTAAATGGAAGTTTGGGAGTGCCTAGTACCGGTACTGAACACCAATACTGGTACTGGCTCCTTGGAATTGATGATGCAACTATTGAATCTTTTCCTAATTTACTAAAGAGAAAGGGAAAAAATGAGAGGGAAATCTAATATACTAAGAATTATTAAGAACTTGAAGACATAAATGTCACTCGTGTTAATGCTGGCCCAACATATTATGTGTGTGGAAACCCCTAAGGATGTGGATTAAAACCTGAAGCATAACTGGCTAAATCTTAAGTGAGACCTAGAATATTGAATCTTGGCGACTTTATAACGAGTCTAAAAAGGATCCTAAGGTCTAAGGCTAGACCCTAGGCGATCCAGTAGGTCTCTAGCATTTCGTTTTTAGTACAGAATTCAAATGGATTAAAAGATGATTAAGTCTACTAGGTGAGCTCGTAGAGCTACACCCACTAACTTCATGAACCACGGGTTCACTATTCAGGTTAGAGACTTGACGATATGTAGAGGCTAGAAGCTACTTAAGATCTACCTCAGACCATAGATAGTTCCCGAGTACAACAACAAGCTATGGGTGTCGCTGAGTTAAGGTACGTGAAAGCATCTGAATTCGACTTTATGCGGAGGTACGCATAGCTCTAAGCTTAGCAAGTGCCTGTATGCATAGCGAAAGATGCTAGGATGCTTGGTACTCACAGTTAGAGGCTAGTTAGGCGTAAGTGGAAGACGCCAGGGTACCGTGAGGGATTTGGTTGAGATCTCATCCGACGGTGGATTGAGAGGGTACACCTGGAGACCACGCTCTCAGCAGGAGCATTGGTGTCACACAACAATTCTGACCAACCCTGCGACTTCTGATCTAGAATGATCTGTGACTAGACCTTGTAGGGCACAAATTGAGCCCACTCTTTGATGTCACAAGTGGGTAACTCCCAAAAGGCTTGATTCTTCTGACCAAGGACAACATTCTCAATATGTCAAGAATGGGTATACCTTTCGTGAAGATTATCAGCTCTGTTAGCCCCTCCCCTAGCCAGGGAGAGGCTATCAGCTTGGGATTCAAGGAAATGATACATCTCAATCTCCTCTAGTAGAAAGGGATAATTTCCCAAAATCTGACTTCTGAGGTGAGTAAGAGAATAAGTCATGTGATAATAAAGAGGGATAATCATGAGAATAAATCCTGGTAAATGGGGAAAAAGGCTTATAGCTAGCATGTAGTGCTAATGGATTTTAGATTATTACCAGAAATGGGAAAAGACTTGTAGTTAGCTTGTTATGTAACCAAAGCATAATTATATAGGGGAGATGGCTTGTGGTTGGCCTATAGGATAGAAATCCACACACTATCCTTCTCTATTTCGATTGTTACTCGTATCCTATCCATATTGAGCCACTTGGCTCATCCCTGCTCTTGCGGCCCATTTTCAGGTATCCATTGCCATGGTGCAAGTGACACCTCACGCAGGATTTAGGTGGATAAACGAGTACTTCTATCGCTTCTTGGGTAGATTGCTGGTATCCAATGTAAATCTCTTAGTTGGTGCCCTTTTTGTTAGATTGGTAGCATGTTGGTTTCTGTTGTTGATGGTTTGTATATTATTCATGGACTTTGTATATGTAAGCTGACGGTTGATGGACGATATGGTTGTGGCTATTTGCAGTGATGTGTTTGTTGTATTTTGGCGTTGCTTTTTGTTATTTTCTCTGTTACTACCGCTTTGGTTGGTAGGGTGTGCCCACTTATGCTTTAATGCTTTTACTTGTTTTGTGGTGTGGTTGTGGGGTGTACCCACCTATTTAATTTTTTGGTATGCATGCATATGTACAGGTTCGTGTGCCTTTTCATTACCGGTCCCAAGCCCGGGTAAAGGAGGAGGGTTGCGTTAGGTAGCCGACAGCCAGCGTAAAATTTGTCGGATCTTTAAACATGGATACTAGCAAACACTCAGATTTCGTTGGGGCGTTCCCTACTTGCGACATGCTGCATCGACGCCCGGGTGTAGTGATAAATGAGCAAGGGTTCTCGCATGAGGAATGCATGCGAGTAAAGAAGTTAGTTCTGCTACATCGCCTCTCGGATGTAATCTAAAATGAGCAAGGGTTCTCACATGAGGAACACATGCAAAGAAAGAAGCTAGTTCCACCACTTCGCTATCGAAGTGTGTCATAAAGAATGCTGAGATTCAGTAGTTGGAATATTGGTACTTTGACCAGCAAGTTCATGAAGATTGTGGATACAATGGTAAGGAGAAGTATTCAAATTCTTTACCTTCAAGGGACTAAGTGAGTTGGAGAAAAAGCAAAGAAATCGAGAGAACAGATTTCAAACTATGGTATTCAGGAAGGGACAGATAGAAACGGCGTGGGTATTATGATTCATAAGGATTTGAAGGAGAGTATGGTTGAAGTTAAGAGATTGGGTGATCGAATTATTTTGATAAAATTAGTCTTAGAAGAGATCTTGAATGTCATTTCAGCTTATGCACCTCAAGTTGTTCTGGAGGAAAGAATAAAGATCAAATTTTGGGGAAAGCTTGATATGATAATTCAAGGAATCCCACAGAGAGAAATGACTTTCTTGGGTGGAGATTTAAATGGCCATGTGGGAAAAGATGCTTTAGAGTATGCAGGAGTGCATGAAAATCATGGTTTTGGTGTTAGGAATGAAGGGAAGACTTTCCTTGATTTTATTATTGCTTATGATCTTTTCATAGCAAATACCTTCTTCAAAAAATAAGAAGAGCATTTGGTTACCTATAAAAGTGACTTAATAAGAATGCAGATCGATTACTTTGCTTTGAGAAGAAGGGATCGTTTATCTTGTAAAGATTGCAAGATTATTCCAGGGGAGAGTTTAACTGCTCAACATCGTCTTTTTGGTGTTGGATGCTCATTTGAGGAAGGCAGAGAAGAGAAAATTAGTGTCTAAGAATTTGAGAATTACATGGTAGAATCTTAAGAAAGAGCAAGTGAGATTTAAAGAGAAGATGATGCAACAAGAGATTTAGGATCTTGATGGTAGTGCTGATGAAATGTGGTTAAATATGGCAAACTGTATTAGGAAGGTGGCAATGGAGATGTTAGTCGTGTCTAAAGGAGGTATTCTAGGACAAAAGGAGGCTTGGTGGTGGAGTAAGGAAGTACAGGAGAAGTTTAAAATTAAAAGAGCTTGCTTTAAAGCCTTTTATCAAGATAAAATCGATGAAAATATGAAAAACTACAAAAGAGTAAAGAAAAAAGCAAAGAAAATAGTTAGTGAAGCAAAAGTAAAAGTTTGGAAGCATTTTTATAAGAAACTTGATTCTAAAGAAGGTGAAAAAGATATTTTTAAGTTACCTAAAGTAAGAAAGTGGAAAACAAAGAACCTTACATATGTAAGATGCATCAAGGATGAAGAAGGAAGAGTGCTATTAGCTAATGAGGATATAAAGACAAGATGGAAAAGATATTTTCATAAGCTATTTAATAAAAATAAAAGAATGATATCATCTTAGGGGAGTTAACCAACTTAGAAGAGTATGTGAATCGGACATGTTATCGAAGAATACAAAAAAAAGTAGAAGAGGCTTTGAAGATGATAAAAAGTGGGAGGGTTGTTGGGCCTGATGATATTTCTATAGACGTTTGGAGAATGACGAGAAAATGGGATATAACTTGACTCACAAATTTATTTAATACTGTATAGAGAGGCAAGAAGATGCTAAAGGAATTGAGGAAAAGTTTTGTGATCCCTTTATATAAGAACAATGGAACATACAAGATTGTTCCAACGATAGAGGTATTAAGTTGATGAGTCATACGATGAAACTTTAGGAAAGAATAATTGAAAGAAAAGTGAGGCAAGTCTTTATGATAATTGAAAATTAGTTTGGCTTTATGCCAAACAGGTCTACTATTAAGGCAATACATCTCTTGAGACATATGATAGAGACATACAAAGTCAAGAAAAATGATTTACATATGATTTTTATTGATTTGGAGAAGGCCTATAATTCTATCCCAAGAGATATCTTGTGGAGAATTTTGGAGAAGAGACAAGTGCCAGTTATATATATCAACCTCATAAAGGATATGTACTATGGAGCAGCAGCTTGCGCAAAGACTAAGGATGATTTGATGAACTGCTTTGATATCACCATTAGTCTGCATCAAGGTTCGACTTTAAGTCCTCATCTTTTTGCCTTGGTCATGGATGAGTTGACAAAGCATATCCAAATTGAGGTGCCTTGGTGTATGTTTTTTGCTGATGACATTGTGTTGGTTGATGAGACAAGAGATGGAGTGAATAAAAAACTTGAGCTTTGGAGAGAAGCTCTAGGAGATAAAGGATTACGCATAAGTAGGACGAAGACTGAGTATATGAAAAGCAAGTTTAGTAGTAGATGGAACAATAAAGGGATTGATGTAAAAATTGGAGAAGAGTGCATTCCAATGAAAGATGTTTTTAAGTACTTGGGATCCATTTTACAACATGATGGTGGAATTGATGGAGATGTTACACATAGAATTAATGCAAGGTGGTTGAAATGGAGGAGTGCATCTGTTGTTCTCTATGATAAGAGGGTTCCTTTAAAAGTCAAAGGAAAATACTATCGAGCTGTGGTAAGACCAGCCATGTTGTACGGTTCTGAATGCTGGGCTATAAACTATAAGTATGTACAGAAGATATCTGTGACAGAAATGAAGATGTTAAGATGGATGTGTGGTCATACTAGAAAGGATCGTATTTCAAATGAGATTATTAGAAAAAAGGTTATGGTGGCACCGATAGAGGATAAAATGAAAGAGGCATGTCTAAGGTGGTTTGAACATTTACAAAGAAGGTCACTAGATGCTCCAGTTAGGAGATGCGAGAAGTTGGAGGTTGAATCTGCTAAGAGGGGGCGAGGAAGACCAAACAAGTGTTGGAAGGAAACTATTAAGTATGACCTCAATTACTTTAATTTAAGTCGTGAAATGGCTGAAAATCGATCTATGTGGAGGAAAAGAATCCATATAGCTGACCCCACTTAGTGTGGGAAAAGGCCTGGTTGTTGTTGTTGTTGTTGTTGTTGCATGCACATATATAGGTTGCAGGTGTAAGTTTTGGGAAAATATTGAATAAACAAGGGAAACTCTGTCGGAGTTTCAGCAGATTTCGACCCTACGATTTATTTAGAAGATCATCTTTCCTAAGACTTACCTAATTGATAAGACTACAAATTATAACCCAAACTACTTGATAGTTAGAAACCTAGCATCGGCACGCTTAGTAATCCATTCTCGATCAATCAGAAAGATTGAGACGTGACAAGTAGTAGGAGCAAAAAAATCATTCTTTATGTTCTCCACTCAATTTGTCTAGCAAGATGTAGAATCGCCCATGATGACTCTGTGTGTCCAGAAGAGCTATGGGTTGCTGCTCAAGCAACAGGCTCTATTTACCATTCAAGTGTTGTTGAAGTTGCCACACATGGGAACAATCGTGTGACACCGTATTCTCCATATTTTATTTCACTCTGATGCTACAGTAAGAGATGGGTATTCATTTGCTGCAGAATAGATGGGTATCAGAATAATTACATTGTTGCAAAAGCATACAAAAAGTTTACGAGTTCAATTGAAGAAACGGAAACTAATGCCATTATGCTTTCAATCCAGCTTGCTTTGGAGAAGCTTAATAAAGTCTCATTGATTAAGAGTAATGCTCGTAACTTTGTTACAGTCATTAATGGAATCCAACAATCAACATGGATTGCCAAAAGAGTCACTGAAGAATCTAGAGCAATTCTAAAAGAAAAGCCAAACATGCTAGCACATGTCCCAAGGAAGATGGCCGAAAAGCTTACATCCTTGCAAATTACTACACAAATATTGGTATTCAAGGAACTTAGTTTTGGCCTTATTTTCCTTTTGCTTTGCCTTTGTAATAATTTTTTATTTTACATTGCTTTGTACTCTAGTTGTTTTATTCAATGGATGGTTTCCTTTTTCTCCAAAAAGAGAGAAGGAGGTAGCTTAGATTGCTTAGAGGTGTAGATTAAAAATCAAAATTGCACACTTTAGGGGAGATTCTATTGCTTTTTTATTGTTATTGATATAAAAATAGATATAATGCAAAGTCATTGACTTTCAAGTTAGATTATCACATGTTTGCTTAAATTATTATTAGGTTCCAATTCACACCCCATAAACCCAATATTTAAGGATTATGATAGATTGCAAGATATAACACTTAACGGATTCTGTATTTTGAAGGATTGCAATGGTGTCACTAGCAAATAAAGGACTCCATGAATTCTAGGACCACGTCGACCCAAAATTCTATGCTTGTGAGAAAAGTTGTGTTTGTGCTACGGTTCATTTTTTGAATATTTAGGCTTTACGGTTAAGGAATTTTTTGTTATTCTTTGTAATATCTTGATTTTCTAATGTAATTTTTCTATAAATGAGTAATTGGATGTGTGTATTATGGAAGAAATATGGTTATGAGTTATTATGAGGAAGGGGAAATAAATGAATGAATATACTTTTCGAATGACTTTTTCATTAAAATTAATGGCTAAAAATAGTAAGCAATAAGTGGATATCCGTTCTTCCCCATCTTTTACTCATGAGACCAAAAAGAGTCCCATTAAGTAATTAGTTGTTATTTTTCTTTATTACATTGATTTATTCTTTATGAAGTCATTAAATATGAATTCTATCTCTCCATGTTCCCTCCCTAATCAATGCAGTCATAATTTCTTGCCATCATATTATACTATAATTGTACCATCCTTGAATGACAAGAGTCTTAGTCATGGGCATCATTACCGATTGTCATCGTCACATGATTGCTCTCATTATTCCTTCGATCTCTTTATATCTCTCAATTTCAAAATCCAAGGCCACTTCAACAAGTTATGAGCCTCTCCATATGTGGCCTTGCCTATCCCCCTCTTGAAAGCAAATATAGCCTCAATGAAGGGCTTTTTCCATCCGAGCTACCAACTCACTACCAATTTCATACCCATGTGATGATTGAATATGGATTTGATGCTGATCATGGTGACATATATTGTTTGCAATGGGATATATCAACGTTGTCGAATCCGTCATTATAAATATCATTAAGAGGTAAGTGAGAATAAATCGTGTAACATGTAATTATTACAATCTATTCCTCCCATGTTCTGTCATGACATTGATATGTAAAGAAAGGTAGCTCCAGTACTATTAAAAAAATACCATGCCAACTGTATTCCCTATAAGTGATCGATTTTTATACTTGTATAGAAAGTTCAAAATATTTCTTGGAGAACCACGCAAGATCTCTTTATGATCTTATTAATAAGTTTTTCAATTTCATAGATTATATATTTCGGATGTGACAAATGCATTGCATCCATCTTCAAGCACGTCATGATATATTTCTAATTAACATGAATGTATGTATAAGCATTAACTTACATTTATACTTTTATGTGAGTGAAAAATAAGGATGCCAATGTAAAGTGACATCTATTATTAATATGATTGGACCCCATTTCAACGTCGGGTTATTAAATTATCAATGTAGAAAAAAAATAATGGCATGTCCTCTTATGTTCCATAATTAAGTGTAAGTAAATAAAGTCAAATATGCACCCCTTTTTCGTTCTTACATTCACAACATTCTGCACCTACATTGATGGTCTATAACTGTCGATGTAGGTCAAAATGACTGTTATTGTAGATTTAAGGCACTATTTTGATGGTCATTGGAGTTGTTTTCTTAAGAGGTGTCATTGTAGGCAACACCGATGATTTTTTATCGTCGATGTTGTACGTAGAGCTACAGTAACGGTCACATCTTCAAAGCTGGCCATTTTTTGTGATATCAGCAACAACGCTTTTATCTGTCGCTGTAGGATAAAAAAATGTTGATAAAATTATCATTACAAGTAATAACTCCAATTATCTTTTTTACATAATACCAACATAACCATCTATCAATATAGATATCAAAGTAATATCTTAATAAAATTAAAATTTAACATAATCATCAACAACAATGTTTACCTTCATTCAAATAAAATTAAACAAAAACATACAAGATATAACACTTTTAAAATAACAAATTGAATTATTCATAAAAGCAGACATGTACATCCAATGGAACAATTTTTTCATACGATTCTAAAAGAAAATTGTCTATCCACAAGTACTATAAGTGCCACGAGTCATAATTATCCATCAATCTCTCTCTATACACAAGTATCTAATTGTTATAAAAGTTCATTAGTTGTCAAGTACTTCAACCATGAAATCTTGAGCAGCTGGCAAAGGTTCTTAATCACTTTAAGTAATGAACAATTGCAAATCATTAAATATGATGTTATACACAACAACAACAACAACCAAGCCTTTTCCCACACTGAGTGGGGTCGGTTATATGGATTCTTTGCCTCCACACAGATCGATTTTCAGCCATTTTAGGACTTAAATTAAAGTAATTGAAGTCATACTTAATAGTTTCCTTCCAACACTTGTTTGGTCTTCCTCGCCCCCTCCTAGCGGGTTCAGCCTCCAACTTCTCACATCTCCTAACTGGAGCATCTAGTGGCCTTCTTTGTAAATGTCCAAACCATCTTAGACGGGCCTCTCTCATTTTATCCTCTATCGGTGCCATCCTAACCCTGTTTCTAATAAATTCATTTGAAATACGGTCCTTTCTTGTATGACCACACATCCATCTTAACATCTTCATTTCTGCCATAGACATCTTCTGTACATGCCTATAGTTTATAGCCCAGCATTCAAAACCGTACAACATGACTGGTCTTACCACAGCTCGATAGTATAAATATGATGTTATAACTCTAGAAAAAAATGATGATTATACTGTTTGCTTATACATAAACATAAAATCATCTGTAGTATATCATAAAAAAAAAAGAGTTTCAATGTTGATATCCAACTCTTAAAAAAACAAAAAATCCTGAATATGACATGGAAGAATATATATATATATATATATATATATAGTTTTTCTTTCACTTTTTGGTGGGATTGGGAGGGGGGCAATGGGATTACATCGGATCTAAATGGGTCATATGAGAATAAATAAAACAGACATCAAATTTACATTTAGAGAAATTGTCACGTCGAATGTAAGGGGAAAAATTAATGGGACATATCCACAAGCAAGAGGCAACTTCCATCTATTTCTCCCACTATACAGCTTTGTTTGCACAACTACAATTTCAGTTTTTTTGATAAAATTTTGAAGGGGTTTCTCCAAGAGTACGTGCCTTTAGAAATCAAGTGTTTTGCTAGTTGTTTTCTGATTTCTCGAATGATTAAAAGGAAATTACTACTCAAATTATTTTCAGTTGGGTTACTCAATTCTTGTTTCTTCTCCAATCATAAAATCCTCCTTGAGTTCCCAATACTAAGATTCCCAAACTCTTGGAATCCAAGCCAAGGGGACCCAGGATCATAATTTTGACCTTCGAACATAGATCAAAGTGCCCTACATCACAGGAAGCTCAAGAAATTTGCATAGACGGAGATAGGAAATTAGAAGTCATGTGGGTTGGACAATAGTAAGTTATATCAAGGTTCGAAATGCCGATTTCGATGTCGTGCCGATGAAATTCCAAGTGTGCATTTCGTGGGTATGCTGAGGGCATGCCGTGGAAATGTCCGTTTTTCGATGGGCATGCCGATGAGCATGCCGAGGGTATGCCGATGCATACCGACAAAAATAGCAAAAGTAATTAAAAAAATCAACAACAGCCTCGGCATGGGCATCAATTTTGCCAGCATGCCGACCATGCCGACGGCATGCCGACCATGCTGAGGGCATGCCGACAATGCCGACGGCATGCTGACGATATTCCTGTAAATCGACATTTTATTCATGTCGGCACGACCCTTGCTCGGAAATAACCTTACTTAAATCAATGAGTTATATCTTTTGACACAAAGCAAAAGAACATGCTAGCAAACTCCTCTTTTCCCAAAAAATTAATATTCCCTCTTCAATATGTTCAACTTGCACATCTACCAACTTTACCATTCATAAAATATTAATTATCCTGAATTTTTAACTTAAATTTAAAATCCCTATTATGGTAATTAGGGATAATTAATCCTTACCTAAATTAGGAATTTTCTTCACTTAGTGGCATCAATAATGATCTCAACATCATCTTACTGTTGCTTAGTAGATAGTACATAAGTAACATCAATAAATTCTAAGTTGATTAAGTGGTTATCCCTTTGAAATTGATTGTGGGTAGTTATCCATTTGATAATTACCCTTCACTTTTTCAAATAATAATAATAATAATAATAATAATTTCTAAGTTGATTAAGTGGTAGTTTTGTGAGAGAAGTTTCTTGGTAATGGAATGTGTTTCCAAAGTTGCCCATGTTCCTCATGTAACTACTAGGCATAATTTCTGAACTGTCAAAATCAAAGTATAACAAATAAGTGAAAAAAGAATTTGTTGAATTCATACTTGACTCCATAAAAAATACTGTTGAATGGATATACCCATGAAAAATCTAAATCAATATTAGTCTTTTGCTGCATCCTTGAGCTACTTTACCATTGTTTGTAGCATTAAAGGTTGCAATTGTAGCCTTAGTCAATAGATTATGATATAGCACTCATTAATTTTTTAAAAAAAGAGGTTGTAGCCACAGTAATTAAGTTTTGCCTATATGGATTGAAGAAAATTGCATTGGCACATGAACGAAGAAATATTATTTATTCTTTATATGAAAAAGAAGCAACTAAGCCGTTAATTTCAGAGTGTTTAAAAATTTAGAGTTCCCTTTTTCTCCAAAAAAAACCTTAGTAGAAACACCATCCTATCTTATGGTTCAGTTTGGGCAAGAGCATGTAATCTAACCTTTGACAAAAGTGATGCATTTGCTTAGAAATTTCCAAATAGTTTTCAAATGGTATTGAAATAGGTTTACTTCTAAATCCTATGTGAGATAGGCATATGGAAGAATAAAAAACATGAATGGCTGGTAGAATATGTAATTTAAATCATATACCTTATGGTTGGTAGATAGATGATGAAGATCCTTTTTCTCCATGAGAATTGCTAAGTGCACATAATAGATAATTACCAAATACAGTTAAATTATATAATTACATAACAAACGATTCATGTATACAAATAAAATAATTGAATACTTCTGCTTGTCCCGCCTCTACCTACATATACAAAACAAACATTCAAACCATATTAAAATTTGCGAATATCATTCATGTCAAATAAATGTATTAAATCATCTTGCGTAGCGAATTGCCTTGCATGTTGCATAATATCATCCGTGTTGGCATTGGGAAATTATTCTTTGAACATCTGAACCATCCCCAAAATAATACCGAAAAGTGCATTCAAAGTCTTATGGATATTAGATTGAGGGAATGTTGTGGTGTTTGAAGCTTTTGGAAGGAGAAACTACTCCCAAACAATGAACTCTATCATTCTTCTCATCTCCCTTTACCTTCGAGTAGGCATCCCCTTGCCCAGAAGTGACTCCCTTGGAAGTTGAACTACTAACATCACTTTGATACTTCTTCATGAGGTCCTAATGATTGTAACAAGAAAAAATTCAATCCTAAAAATATACCATGGCAATTAATCATAAGCCGAGATCACAAAGAGCATATTAAAAAGGATTGGCACTTGTGGGCACTATAACACCTGCAAACCAAATTAGAAAAAGAAAGGCAATAGAATGACAATGTGTAGGTACCCTTGAATTTGACTGTTGGTTCCCTCGAATTTAGGGAAGCTCACTAACAGGAACATTGTTTGATTTGATCAGTAGTTCGGACAAAAATGCCAAGCTTAATTAATTTTCTTAGAATTATCCTTTTATTTGACATGATGTTCCATTTTTCTTGAATTAATATTGTTAGGTTGACTTAAACAACAGCAACATCAACAACAACTGACAGTCTGGGGAATCACATATCTTTCTATTAAAAATATCAGAGAAGAATATGGATTCGGTAGCTATATATGGGCCATGAATTAGTAAGCTTAAAATTATCATTTTGAAGGTCCAAAAGACCCTGTCAGAGCATTCCATTGAAAAATAATCAGGATATCAAAGCTGCGATTAGCTCTGGAGGGATCTGATTAGATTACGATAAATTCAAAGACAAATTTGTTGGATATTGACAATGTTGTGACCTGTGATACCTCAACTACCAGCTGAAGGATATTTTAAGTTGAGATAATCCATTGGTTGACAATGGTGGTTGTGATATTGTGATTGATCTAGATTATTGACAATTTTGAGAAGGGCATCTACAGCTGTAATACACATCCACTATCCATATTTTGGATGGATTTTAAAATGAAAATTCATGTCAAAGGACTTGGCTAAATCAATTTTCACTAATATATTTTTTTTTTGCCTTAGAGTAAGCAAACTTCTCAGATGGAAATTTTCAAATCTACCTATAATTAAAGGATGTTAATTAAACTGATATGATTAAACCTCTTCAGGTTGTCAGTTCAAAGCTGCCTATAATTCTCACTAATATGATTAAACAGCTCTTTTCAACACTAGTTTTCTTTGTAGCCTTTCCAAAGATGAACATTGTAGAAAGGGTTACATGTACCCTCGTGGAAACGCTATGGTCCTTGGTATTTACACAAGTCAGTCTATCAAACCTTTAGTCCATGGGCTCCATAATCAACTGAGAATACTTGCTTTACATGCACATCATCAGCCTATCAAACCTTTAAAGACCCTTCAATCATGGGAAAACTACCTTATTAACACCTACCAGGCGGTAGGATTGATAATACGTTCAATTGGAATTGGTGATGATAGCTGTAGGGTATGTCTTCTTTGTGAGGCTAACCATTAATCCTTGTGTTTTCTTTCCTAGGTGTAAAGTAAACATGCATTCTCTTTGCCTCACCATGCACGTTGGATGCATAAAGACCTGAATTGACACTTATGAATGGTCCAGTTATAATGTTGGTTACATGCTAGGATCAAACCCAATGGACACTTTACCCTTTTATTCTAATTCTTATTTAGATAGTGTTGCAATTATGGAATTCCTGACCTTGTTGATTCAGATAGTGTAACCTTGCTTTTAAGGTGATTATACATAATGATTATGATCAGTAACAAATTATTATTCATGATGTTGTATGTTCAAAGGAAAATGTGCAACAACAAAAATATAGCATATAAAATATACCATTAGATCCTTCGCCTTCTCATTAACTGCAGTTTCATCCTTGTGTTTCCAATTAGTCATGTAACTGTCAGCTCCTGTAGGAATTAGTCTATCTACCTGTGTCTAATGTTTGTATCAAGAGCTAAGCATTAACGAATTATTTTAATGTCAATAGATTGATACTTAATAAAAACATATTACCTTTTGATGGATAATCCTAGCAAATGTCTTTGTTCTAGTGCAATGGGGGTTCTCAAGTTTTAGTCGATTTCTCCTATTTTGCTCACACATTTTCTAAGGTACAAGGGCATTCAAATAAAAAGTAAGTGATATATTTGTCATAGGAAAGTGTAATTCATTTGCATTAAGACAATACTTGGTGCTCATCACTAAGCCAAATATGAGCAAGTGTAAAAAATTGTCGTTTGTCAATCCAAGCATCTTCAACTGTGTCTTTTATCAAATACTTTGCTCTTAATTTCATTTTTGCACACCCTCCATTTTGTAGTAGCACCATGCATGATATATTTCCTTGCCTTTTCATTATAGCATGGCTGAAATTCAATCTTTTCCCATAAAATATATGATATTGTTGTAAATATTTTCAATAACCAAGAAGTTAACAAAAAAGATGAATTATAACTAGCTCTTAAACCTGAATGGCCTCCCATATTGTCGTCTTATATTGAGGTCCCATGTCTTTCCAACTGGAATATCTTATGGGGGCCAAATTTGATCTTCGTACTGCATATTTGATAAAGTTTGCTAACTTAGCAGCTTCTTCTCCAACAGGAATGTCAACAACACCAAGTTGAACCTCCATCTTCATGCCATCTTCCAACTCCCATATTTCCTTCATTAAGGTGGGACCTCTCATCCTCTTTAATTGAGATGAAGCTACTCCTATGACAATAAAGAAACAAATAAAAGAATATATTAGCATCTTATATTTTCCCCAAAAAAATTTGAGAAAAAATTTCTAAATACTCTCCAAATGTTCAAAAAAAAAATGGACTATATTAGAACACTTGGTGATGAAACTGCAGTTGATTGCTCACTTACAATTGCAGGTTATTTACCTTTTCTTGCATCAACCACTTTATAGTTCCTTTTCCTCCCCATTTATCTAAAAAACAAAAGATAAGAAAATAAATCATCAAAAAAATGCATAATCGTTACTGAAGTCATTAATTTGAAGTAACTTCTTATCGGAAAATAAAATAAACTATATTGAAAAGCAATAAATAAAATCTTCTACTGAAGTTGACTTTTGTTATCTCTTCTTGTTTCTTGTCACAAGTATCCAATCATAACAGAATTCATTTGAATTGTTTGATTGTAAAGTAACTAGAATTGTTTATGTTAGGAGCAAGAATTTGATAGGTAAAAGGTGGCCGACCAGAAAAAGGGACATTTGACAACCTTCTTTATGATTTCTTACCTATATCTGTTAGTTGCTCGAATTGGGATGATAGGTAGACTACCATATTAGTTTCCATTAAAACTGTTCTCAGTAACCTGATTTCCAGCAAATGACCTGTGGTAAGAGGTCTTAAGGCTAAAGCTTCCACCAAGAGATGCTAATGATCAGTGCTTGCTTTTATTTAATGAAGTTCAAAAGACAATGAGAGTTTCTTCAACCCTTCAGGCTGATTTGAAGGTACTAATGTGTCATAGTTTTCAATTTTTCACTTGTTTTGCCACTTGCTTCATGTCCCTGAAGCTCTAAATTTTTTCAATCTTTCAGCATGACTATACGCCTCTCATATAATTAGATGGAGAGATGAAAAGTCCATCAAGGAATATCTACCAAACAAATAATCAACAAAACACAATCATTAAAGGAATTACAATGTTCACACCTCTACAGGGATCATGTTCTTGGGAGGTCAAACTTCCAAATCCACAAATGGTAAGAGTATGACTGTCCATCCCTTTTTTTTGTAAAAAGTGTAAGGTGGATGTTAAGACCCGAGACATCAAATGCTCTTTAAGATGTCTAGGAGTTGGTTCAGACATCTGGACACCTTCCCAGACGTCTGGAAATAAATATTTACGGGCATACGATTGCAAGTCTGCGTGCGTGCTCGCGCAAACTAAGCCCGCCGACTTGCAGGTGCTTTTTCTCCCCCCGACGCCTTCAAATACCCCTCTCCCCCCTTCCCTCTCCCTCATCCACCACTCCATCGTCCCTTCTTCCAGCGTGAATGTGAGAGAGAGAGCGAGGGCAGCAACTGCTGTCGGGTGCGTGCGGAGAGGAGGAGGTGCAGCGAGAGGGGAGAAGAGGGAGAGCGCGTGAGGAAGAGAGAGCGAGCTCGCAGGAGCAACTCGGAGCCGATCGACGGGCGCGCAGCGAGAGCGTGGTGCTGAGGGGGTTACCCCAGTGCTGCTGCAGCTCAAGCAGCAGGCGGCGAGCGCGGCCGTGCGCAGCAGGAAGAAGGCGAGGAGGTTCTGATTCTGGGAAATTTTCCCAGAATCAGACGTCTGGACCTACGTTCAGACGACGCGGGCGATGTCTGGAGGGAGCTCCAGATGTCTGAAAGGTACGTATTCCTCCCTCCCCTTCCTTTTGCGGATACGGCCATGCAGGCCATTCTACCGAAAGTCCTGTCTCATGCCATGTTAAGAGTGTGTGTGTACGTGTGTAGGTTTCGTTTCGGGAAGGCATAAGGCCACGCCCTCCCACGCAGATTAGACATCTGGGCACAGCACCAGACGGCGAAGAGTGTCTCCAGATGTCCTGAGAAGTGGTTGGACGTCTGGAACTAGGTCCAGACGGTTCAGCAGGATCCCTGGACGTCTGAGGAACAGCTCAAAGTGTGGTATTTCCTGGATCGCCTTTTAAGACATCTGGAAAGTGTTCCAGACGTCTGATTTGAGGCAGAATTGTCATTTTTCACCCGTTTAAGGTCCATTCGAGGTCCGATTTCTGCGTTTGAGATTCTGTTCTCAAAATTTGTTCCTCTACTTGTTTAAAATACTTTTGTCCTGTTCTGAATGGTTCCTTGTGTTTGATCCTTGTGCTAGGATCTCGTTCTGTTGCGGCTCTGAGGGTTGCGGAGGCACGTGGACCTGCCGATCACGTCCCCATTACTCCCGATTTTGCGGTTAGAGTGGCTACCCTTAGTTATTTACTAACATTAATGCATCTCTGGGATAAATGATAGATCCTAGGGTATGGCATGAATCTTAGGACCTGAAAACTAGATTGGATAATAGATCCTAGGGTATGACATGAATCCTAGGACCTGAAAACTAGATTGGATGATAGATCCTAAGGTATGTCATGAATCCTAGGGCTTGAAAACTAGATTGAATGATAGATCCTAGGGTGTGGCATAAACCTTAGGAACAGAAACACTGAAACGAATGTCTTGAATACCTGAATTGCAGTCTTGGATAAGTAGATAGAATAATGATAATTGCCTGTAATTGGATAACAGCTGCCTGTGAAATGTAGAGTACTGTTGCTAGTAACTGTTACATGTAACTCTTGTTGTTGGAAACTAAATTTGAGTTGGTTGTATATAAACTGATATTAAATGCTGCAAACATGGGCTATATGCGAATGAAACTGAAATGATGAAACCTAGTATGGCTTGGCCTGAGAAATATAAGTATGAATCCTATGGGGAATTAGGAGTAGAGTTCCTGAAAAATAAATAGAATGGAATTGGGAAAGTAGATGGGGAGGGAGAGCGGGGCGGAGAGGAGGTGCAGCGAGAGGGGAGAAGAGGGAGAGCGGGTGAGGGAGAGAGAGCGAGCTCACCGGAGCAGCTCGGAGCCGGCCGATGGGCGCGCAGTGGGAGCTTGGTGCTGAGGGGGTTACCCCGGTGCTGCTGCAGCTCAGGCAGTAGGAGGGCGAGCGCGGCGCGGCCATGCGCAGCAGGAAGAAGGCGACGAGGTTCTGATTCTGGGAAATTTTCCCAGAATTAGACATCTGGGCCTACGTTCAGATGACGTAGGCGATGTCTGGAGGGAGCTCCAGACGTCTGAGAGGTACGTATTCCTCCCTCCCCTTCCTTTTGCGGATACGGCCATGTAGGCCGTTCCGCCAAAAGTCCTGTCTCATGCCGTGTTAAGAGTGTTGTGCGTACGCGTGCAGGTTTCGTTTCTGGAAGGCGCGAGGACACGCCCTCCCACACAGATCAGATGTTTAGGCACAGCACCAGACGGCGGAGAGCGTCTCAAGACGTCCGGAGAAGTGGTCGGACGTCTGGAACTGGGTCCAGACAGTTCAGCAGGATCCCTGGATGTCTGAGGAACAGCTCAGAGTGAGGTATTTCCTGGACCGCCTTTTAAGACGTCTGGAAGGTGTTCCAGATGTCTGATTTGAGGCAGAGTTGTCATTTTTGACCCGTTTAAGGTCCGTTCGAGGTCCGATTTTCGCGTTTGAGATTCTGTTCTTCTCAGAATTTGTTCCTCTACTTGTTTAAAACACTTTTATCCTGTTCTGAGTGGTTTCTTGTGTTTGATCCTTGTATTAGTATCTCCTTCTGTTGCGGCTCTGGAGGTTGCGGAGGCACGTGGACCTGCCAATCACGCCCCCATCACTCCCGATTTTGCGGGTAGAGTGGCTACCCTTAGTTATTTACCAACATTAATGCATCTCTGAGATGAATGATAGATCCTAGGGTATGGCATGAATCATAGGACCTGAAAACTAAATTGGATGATAGATCCTAGGGTATAGTATGAATCTTATGACCTGAAAACTAGATTGGATGATAGATCCTAGGGTATGGCCTTGTATTAGGATCTCGTTCTGTTGCGGTTCTGGGGGTTGCGGAGGCACGTGGACCTGCCGATCACGCCCCCATCACTCCCAATTTTGCGGGTAGAGTGGCTACCCTTAGTTATTTACCAACATTAATACATCTCTGAGATGAATGATAGATCCTAGGGTATGACATGAATCCTCGGACCTAAAAGCTAGATTGGATAATAAATCTTAGGGTATGGCATGAATCCTAAGACCTGAAAACTAGATTGGATGATAAATCCTAGGGTATGGCATGATTCCTAGGATTTGAAAATTAGATTGAATGATAGATCCTAGAGTGTCGCATAAAGCCTAGGAACAGAAACACTGAAATGAATGTCTTGAATACCTAAATTGCAGTCTTGGATAAGTAGATAGAATAATGATAATTGCCTGTAATTGGATAACAGCTGCCTGTAAAATGTAGAGTACTGTTACTAGTAATTGCTATATGTAATTCCTGTTGTTGGAAACTAAATTTGAGCTGGTTGTATATAAACTGATATTAAATGTTGGAAACACGGGCTATATGCGAATGAAACTGAAATGATGAAACCTAGTATGGCTTGGCCTGAGAAATATAAGTATGAACCCTACGGGGAATTAGGAGTAGAGCTCCTGAAAAATAAATAGAATGGAACTAGGAAAGTGGATGGGGAAGTGAGCTGACCCTTGAGTACAGAGTACCAAGGAGAACGACTGTCCCCCTGTTTAGTGCAGGCGGAGCTAGCCGTCCCAGGGACCTGAGGTTAGGTTTGGCCACTTTGTACCGACTTTTGGCCCTCGCATACATAGTATCGGGGAGAGCTACTAGTGTAGGGAGAGAGCTAGCCACCCCACGGGTTCCGGGGTTTAGCTAGCCGTCATACACCGACTTGTTAGGCCCACTGGGCAAAGCAGGGTAGTCAAGCGAGGGTACGCGGACTGTAGAGGGGCAAGACCCCTGTTTGGTTACTGTGGAGGGGTTGGACCCCTATTACTGAGAGGGCTCTGCCCTATACTGGTTCCGTGCTATACTTTGAGCGCACCCGTTAACTGAAACGACTTACCGCGTGCTAATGCGAGGTAGCTACCCGTGCATTTATCGCGCGTGACGTAGTCACCGTTACATCTGTCAGTGACCTTGGGGCGGTTGACTAAGGGTAGGACCACCACGAGGGACTCTCCTAGCCAAGAGAACACCGCGTGCTACTACTTTTCGGAAAAGACTGCAATCAAGATCATTCCCACGAGGAACATTCGAGATCAAGAGAAAGATCTGAGAAATAATTCAAGAATGAGTAAATAGAGAAATAAAGAAAGAAATAAAAAAAATATATAATAATAGCTATTTGTCCACATTTACTGTTTTCTTAGCTAACTGGTTGCCATTTTACTCAGCATTTCGCTGACGTCACTTCTGTCACCTTTTCAGGATCAGGTGTTGAGCAACCAGAACCTGCAGCTGCAGAGGGTGCTGGGCCTAGTAGAGTCCCGTAGTTGTACCTTGTATCATTTTTCTGTAGTAGTGAGTATTTCTGTTTCACTTGTACCCTTTTATTGTAATCTTCATATTTCTGTACTTATTTTTAATTCTCTACTGTTGTGGTGGTATGTACTGTAGTAGTTCTTTTCTTTACTGCTGTGCTTTTATTAGTGTTAGTTATATGCATGGTAAATGTAGTTTATTTTAGTACTTTTTAGTTACTTCTCATTGGACAACTAGATCTTGGGATCAGTCAAGTCGATTCGATTCTCGTATCCTGTAGGAATTCGGGAATCAGATCGTAACAGTGGATCACACAAGATCAGCGATCCTCCAAATTCATCATGCCCCTAAAAGATACAAGCATATCCTTCTCTAAAAAATAGCAAGTGGAAATGCATGTTATATACCTGTTGCTTCTAAAACTGCTTCCTCCAAAAGACTTCCAAAAACGAGCCCAAAATGAATGAGTTATCCAATGAATCCCAACTCTATTCCAAATATCCTAGGCAAAAAGGCAACAGCCCTCTGGTTGGTTATTACAAAAAAGGAGCATGAGATGTCTGAGTGTGATTTATATGCTAACTGCACTAAAAAGTGGTCTTCCTACCACTTATGAGCTATGAACTTATTCCGCATAGGTCATTACTACGTAAACTCATTACTTCAAATCTCATAAGAAATCCAGCCATATGGATAAAATTTAGAATGCAGATAGTTTGCCTTTGAAATTCCATTAAGACAAAGATACTGAGACAGAAATATTAATATGAAGACTTTAGCTTGCTAAATTTAAAAAGAACAATTTAAAATGAACTTGTAAGGTGTTTGATTTGTTTTGTAAAATAATTATAAATACTTAGAGAAGCACTTGCAAAAAAAATGTGTGTGGCTCATTTATTTTGAATGAGACAGGCAGAAATCCTTATACATGTATGTAAGTATGTCTGATTTATGTGCAGCAGTGCGTTTCATGTAACAATAACCAGGCCAATTTCTAGATTGCTCATTTATAGGGTCAAACTGGGTCAAAACGGAAAATCGGCAATCTACAGTTGTGCTTTTTGTTGACTGGGCATGCACTATGCAGGCGTTTGGGCCCATTGTCACTCTAATTTGGAGCCCTTTCTTGGTCTTACATGGAGGTTTGGTATGGAGAAGCAGAAATGAATTGTTTGGTTTTTTTATTCCTTTTCTCCCAGCTTCTTATCCCTATTAATTTTTCTATTTGTCATTATCCTCTTATCTTTCAACCAAATACAAAAATGTCGAATTCCAGTTATGTATAGATTTTAACCAAAGAAAGTCAAAGATGCATATAAAGCTTCTGCACAACATGTACGTTAATAAGAGTCAGTTCCAATTTGAGGAAAAGAAAGGTTGGAATCCTTATAGTAGGTTTAAACACAAACAATAGTCAAGGATAAAGACACTTTTCTGAAGCACAAATATGTGGGGCCACTACCATCCACCTTCAAAAACTCCCTTTAACTTTGGATAATCCATCTGACATATCTGTCAAGGATAGCATGGCAAGTAGCAACATTCGGTTAGTAACTTTGATTAGAACAAGTCCATCTCCCAAATAAAGGGGCAGGTTTATGAGCGTAGGCCCAATCTTTAATTTCAAAGGAAGCCCAATGATGAAACTCGGAGCATGTTCCTTTCGTAAGCCAATTCTTTACATTTCATGAAATTTCATGTATACATAAAATGCGTAAACCTTTTTAATAGGTAGCTTAGAAATTTGATAGAGGTAGAAGTCTAAAAGGTTCTTTTCCCTGATATGGGGTGTTTACACCTAGTTGGCAGCATCAAAACGATAACTGTTTTTTATTTTTGTCTGGTGATGGCCCAAACAAGGCTGCCCTTCTAGCAATCCAAATCTAAAGTTATTCCAAGGTATGTGTTCTGTAGGAAAGGAACCATCAAGGATTTCTAGTTGTTAAAATATGTTAATCCACCTATCGCTCACAACAATATGGACACCCGAATTCTAGTGATTAATTACATTTAGCTTTAGCCCCATGAACTCGCAGGACCTCGAGCAACATTAATTCTCCTTATAGTTGCTGCTGGATTTGAATTGGTCAGCAAAATGCCTCAGAACTTTCCCTCTTGGTTCCTTTTTGACGTCCAACACCCTGCCATCTATGGTGAACAACCTAGATATAATTCGTTGATTTCCACCAGGCTTCCTCCTCCCCTTTTAGTTGTATTTAATATTTATACTCCAATAAAAATGGTACGCATGCACTTTTTTCGAGAACAAACCATACCAAATAGCTATAGGTGCCAGCATGCGTACCAAGCAACTAATTGGTCGTTCTCTACAATTAATATTATTAATTTTCAAAAAAATAAGTCATTATTTTAGACAAAGAGTTGCTACAATGTTTACAAGGAAAACATCATTTATGAAACAGCATCTTCTATTGGATACCATCATCATGTGATTCCTCATCAAATTGGTCATTCTCTATCTCAGGAGTCACATGAATATCCAAATCATCCACATCTCTTAACCAAGTTGATGATTCACTTGCTACCATCCTTGCATTCCTTGTGTCTAATTCATGCATGAGACTTTGGACGTCAACAATTTTGAAAGTATCTCTAACCTTGACCCACTTAACCACATGCCATCTTTCATTCTGATTATTCTTAATGTAGAACACTTTCGATGCTTGAGATGCTAAGATGTATGGATCATCCTCGATATCCTTCCCTGTATGTGATAAGTTAGAGAAATTAACAATGGTGAATCCATAGTCATCAATCCTACACCCTCTAGTTGGATGAACCCAATCACATTTGAATAGAACCACCCTATACATCGTCGAATAGCTTAGTTTGAGAGTCTCTTTTAGCACACCATAATAATTTTGCTCTCCGTCAATTGGCAGATCATCTTTTTGACTAGAATAGCTGCTTGAACTAAAAATGATGGCTACACCATTGATTTGTGTCGTCAAATCATTCTCATCTTCTGTGGTATGAAATCTAAACCCATTAATAATGTACCCTTTGTGGGTAATAATCATGTCAAAAGGGTCTTTAGCTAACCACTTCAACTTCTGAGAAACTTTATCACTTCTTTCTTTCTCTAAACATTCAATCTACAACAAATTAAGTAATATGATTTCAATTATTGATAAAAACTAACTCAAATTTAATTGAATATATAATTAAAAAATCAAAAGAATCTCACTTTATCACAAAACCAATCATTGAACTCAAGACTATGAAGCCTATCAAGTTCAAATTGAGATAGGAGAGGTGAGCGGTGATGCCTTCTTAGCATACACGTATGCTCCCTATTTCAATAGGGCAATGAATCTCTAGTTACACGATACTTCAACTTATTATGATAATCCAATCAAGGAAATGAAGAATTTCCAATATATTATTCTAACATGACTGATGTCTTCATCGTTAAAGAGAACATAACGATGTGCCTGAAATAGCGACTGTGAATCAAGCTTCTTCCTTGAAACTCTTCTTCATTTCTTAATATCGAATCTCTTGTTTGTTATTTTCTTCTTCCCTAAAGCTCATCCTAGTGGAGATGGTAGATCTTCATCCATCTCAAGGATAACACCCTTGTCATTTTGCGATGGCTTATCAAATTTGGCATGACTGCCATCAAGATGCCTTGAAAAAAAGGTTAAGCACTCATTTGCCAAGAATCCTTTTGCAATTGATCCCTCAGGATGAGCTTTGTTCTTGACAAAGCCTTTCAAAATCAGAAACCTAAAACATCAAAAAGCTCACATATTAGTGAAACACGATTTCTAAAAAAAACACTTAGTAGATAATTGTATACTTCAAAAATACCTACCTCTCAATGGGGTACATCCATCAATAGAAAATGGGACCTCCAAGCTTTGCTTCCATTACTAAATGGATGACGAGATGTATCATGATAGTAAAAATTGGAGGAAATAACTTTTCCATTTCACATAATGTTAGATGGCTTGGGATTGTAGTATATCAAGATCTAACGGTCTGAGAACCTTGGCACACAAGCATTTAAAGAGGTGGCATAAGCCAATTAAGATAATCGTCACTCTATCAAGAAAACAACCATGAACAGCCATTGGTAAAAGCTCCTGCATCAGAATGTGGTAATCATATGTTCTCATCAATGTTACCCTCTTCTTTTTAACTTGTATTGCATAAGAGATGTTGCATGATAACTCATCTAGAAGCTTCATCACCTTTAAGATGGTAAAAAAGATTGTAACTTCTCACTTCGTCATTTGATAACAAGCTCTTGCAATCACATTTCCAACTCCTTGTTTCAGATGGAGGTCTCTTCTAATCCCCATATCTACCAAATCTTCGCGAGACTTGTAAGTATCCTTTGTCTTTTTGATCTGACATGTGATTATCCCAAAAATATTGTCAAATACATTTTTCTCGGTGTGCATGACATCAATGTTGTGGCGTAGCAAATTATGCTTCCAATATGGCAACTTAAACAAGATGGTCAATCTCTTTATAGGATTGCATGGTTCATCCTCTAACTAGGCAATTGACTTTGCAACCTCAAGTATGCTTTTACCTAACATTCGTACAGGCACCGACAGATGCTCTGTTCTCCCATCGAATGATTCACTATCCATGCGAAAGTTGTGATTCTGATCTAACCATCTTTGATATTCCATATAGCAATACTTCTTGCTATGAGACAACCATGAAGATTTAGTGTTATAACCATAATAAGGACACCTTTTTCTCCCCTTACACTCCAACCAGAAAGTGTTTCATAAGTTGGAAAATCATTAACTATCCAGAGTAATGCAACTCACATAAAAGAGGTTTCATTTATTAGATGTATCAAAGGTTTCAATTCCATGCTCCCACAACTCCTTCAACTCCTTAATGAAAGGTTGCATGTAAAACATCTATCTTGTCCCCAGGAGCTTTTGGACCAGAAATCAACAAGGACAAGATGAAGTTGCTTTGTTTCATACATACCTAGGGAGGCATGTTATAAGGTATTAGAATGACAGGTTATGTGCTATAGGCAACATTCATATTCTTGAATGGATTGAAACCATCAACAGCTAATCCCAAACGAACATTACGAGGCTCGACAACAAACTGTGGATGCAAAGAATCAAAGTGTTTCCATGCTAAAGAGTCTACAGGATGCCTTAAGAGGCCATCCTTAAAACATTCTTCATGTCATCTCATATATGTTGTTGTCTTTGATCATGCAAACAATCATTGCAATCTTGGCTTTAAAAGAAACCACTACAATACATTAGCTAGTTTTCTTTTTTTATGTACCACAGAAAGATCAACTAATGAATCATCACCATCCTTAATGCTTTTCCATCTTGATTCACTACATATTGAGCATACATCATAATTTTCATTGTCTTTCCAAAAAAGCATACAACTATTTGGGTAAGCATGTATTTTGAGATAACTTAAGTCCAAGCTCAAGATGATGCTCTTTGCTTCATTGTGAGATTTGGTAACCCATTACCCTCCGGTAGCAAGAAGATTAACTACTCCAAGAGTTGAGTAAACGAGTTGTTACTCCAATTGTTTAGACACTTTAGATGGTATAAATATAGAGTGGCAGGCAAATTGCTCTCATTCGAGTTACCATATAATGGCTTCTCAGCATTCTTCATCAAATTAGAGATCTTGCATTGTTCCTTTTCTACTCTATTAGATCCTTGTTTGCTAGCACCTTCATATCCCATATCATCCTCAACAAAATTAACATCGTCATTGCTCTCCGTGCATCTTGCATCTGCATTAGCTCCAACAAAAACATCCTCCAACAATCCATGAACATCATGCTCAAAGGCCACATCCCCATCCCTTGCATTAGAGATTGAGGTACGAGAAGTCTCATCATGATAGGTCCAATTCACATAATTCTTAAGAAAGCCATTACAAAGCAAATGATCAAGCACCTCATCTTTTGTCCTCCACAAAACATTAACACACTTCCACTAGGGACACAAAATCCGACCATCTACCGAAGACTTATCAAATGCAAAATTCAAAAATTGCAAAATGCCTTGCATGTACTATGTGCTTGTCCTCACTTTCGACTCAATCCATGATTTATCCATTGCTTCTTGCGGCACAAACATAATCTAACAATCAATCGTAGGTATCACGATGAATCAACTCTTTATTGCATATAGGTAAGCATAACAACAAATCTACAAATAAGCCATGGTAACAATCCCTTTTGATCTAACAATCAAATGACCTCTTGATAGATCATAAATATTTTTTATTGATCAAAAGGAATTTTCAACTCTTCATTTTGTGACAAATGGAAGTTGGCAATTTGAGTCTAGATTGGTTCAACATAATATGAGATGCATAGGATTTTGAGTATAATGAGAGACTCATCATAGCTCTAAAATACTCTTAATTAACTATTTTTCCTAGTTAATTAGCTAGGAATATGTCTATTTAAGGTTTAATTATGATATAAGGGACAAAATGCTAAGGACCACAAAAATAAGTTAAAAATACTAAATCAAACATCAAATTATATTATCAATAATTTAATTAATAATTTGAACTCAAATCATACAAATTTAGCTCTCTAATTAATATATAAATTAACTTAACCATTATTTATACTTAAGTATGTAATTAACTTAAGTAATTTAATCAATTAAATAAATAAAGCTAAAAAGGTCAAAAACATAAATTCAAGGTATATATATAATATTTATCTAATTTATAATCATATATAAAAAGTTGAAAAAGAATTAAATTGAAATAAGTCTTGAAAACCTCAATTTACGTTTTAGTCCTTAGGTTTCTATTTCCCTTGAGTCCTTTTATTCTATCTAGGTCCTTAGGATTTCTTGCAAATAAGTCCCTGTGTACACTGTCGTATTCTTCCTCTTCTTCTTCATCTTTAGCTGAACGACTGAGAGTGTCCGGTTACCGTACCACCTGATCACCCTTCATCCCTCGCCTGAATTTCTCTGCCGCTGCTCTAGAGCTTCCGCTCACCTTCTTCTTCGCATCCGACAGATTGGATGACTCTTTAATCCTATCTAAGTCTAGCAGTTAAGCTCACCGACATCGAAGACGACGCCGGTGGTTTCAGTTGACCTAGACCTACACTTGTCCAGATACATCCCCCTTATCCTCCACCATCACCTATAAATAGCTCGCCATACCTCCAATTTGAGAGGTTAGCTCCCTACCCTCTTCCCCCAACTGAGCTTTCCAATAGGTTATTCTCTCTAACTCCGGCGACCTACCTCCACTTCCATGCACTTCCTCCGATTATTTCCACCAACCGTCGAGCTTCGCCATCCTCCGCTGCGCCTCTAGACAAGGTGACGACTCTAGACTCTGCTTCCTCTCCGCAAATTCGCCCGCCGGACTTCTTCCTCCTTCCCTCTAACTTCCTCCTCTGTTACAACCGTCGACGGAGTTCTATCTACCCCCTTCGTCCAAGTAACAGTAGGTTAGGTAAGTTAGAGTAGGTTAGTGTAGATAATTAGGTAGGCGGTTAGTTGTAATGATTAGTTTTTCTTCCGTCATCTTCAGCTCCGGTGAGTTCATTAAGCTCGTCAGGAGCATGATTTGATCTTTTTAACTCGTTGTTCATCTTCCTTTGCTTCTTGTGGTTTCATATCATTTCCTTCCCATGATTTTTGTCAACTTGTTCGCCTAGACCACCTCCACCTTCACCAGCGACCTCCGCTGTCCATGGTGGAGGCCTCTGAATTTAGAACACACTCATTGGGGCCCTCCATCGCCTTGACATTATCTAAGGGCCCCGTTCGATGCCTTAATTTGATAAATAACCGCCTAAATCACAAACACCTAAATTTCATCTCAACCTCTGCGCTGTTGTCAATGGCGAGCTCAGAGGAGATTATTCACCTAATTAGTTACCTATATACCAACGCCGCACGTCACTAAGTATTTTCCCTCACTCAATTGAGTGAGAGGAATTGATCTGAGTTCCAGCGAACTCAGATTACATTCTTACTAAATTCGATGCTTATCTTCTGACTTGATCTTTAATTGCCATAATTGAAGAGCTTCTGAGGTTCCTTGTGACCTCAAGGATCTTTTGATACCGTTCACGACTTGTTTTGTGGAGTTTTTAACTCCAGGTGATCATTTCTGAGTTCACCAGAGCTTCGACAAGTCGAATTTGAGTTTCAACCCTTAGAACCTCTTAAGAAGCTCCAGATCGCTTCTCTTTGACTTAGGGATTAGATTCCAATAATTGTAATGGTGTTTTATTGATTCTACACTTATGTTGAATCTTGTCTTCTCCAACTTCGGCGAAGTTGGAGAGGTAATTCTATTAGGGTTTAGACTTCTTATTTAGGTCCAGAAGCACATGTAGAACCTAACGAATCCACTCATGATCCTTAATTAGTTTGAGAACCTCTAGGAATTTCCACCGAATAACCCTACTTTTCATCTCAAGCGGCGATGCTTAAGGGTGTCTCTAGAGTTATCAAAACTTGAGTTTGAAGTGTGGATTCACCTCCTAAGGCTGAATTAAGTCAGAGTAGGGTTATAAATTGAATCTGCGAGCCTTGATGTTAAAAGTTAAACTTAGAGCTGGTTGGGTCAAAATTGGGTTGAATCTGAGGAATTTAGGCTCGATTTTATGATTAAGTGGTTTGATTGAGTCCTTGATACGATTTAGAATATATTTAAAGTGATTTAATTGAGTTTCATTGAAGATTAATTAAGAATTAGATTTTTGAGTAGTTTGGGTTTAAATTGGAACCCAACACTGTTCTTGAGTATTTTTGATGGAACTAGAATTCAATTCATGCCCAGATCGATTGTTTTTAGCCTCTTGAATCGGTTCAGACCACCTGTTGAGGTTGTTCTCTCTCTGTTGGGCAAATTCGAGCTCAAATTCGAGCTCTAAACCCCGAGAATGAAGCTTTGAGCTTCTTCTTCTTCCTGAGCCTTTTCCAGAACCGCCTTTCTTGACTCAAATGTTACGGAATGATTCACTTAAATCATTCAGACCCTCAGTTGAGGGCAACATCTCCTTTTGCAAGTCAAAAGACCTACTGCTCTTCTCTGCAGGCCATTTTGGCCATGTGAAACAGCCACTTTCATCCTTCAAATCGAAGGATTATGCGAGATCAAAGCATCAAATTGATGCTTTAATTGTGTAGAGCATATCAATTACTCTTCATCGAGCCTTAGCATGATCGATTTGACTAAGTGTGACGGTTGGAATCTTCATTTGAAGTACGGTTTGGAGTGAAGCGTATAGTCCCACATCGGGAACTATAGAGTACCAGCCTTAGTATAAGTTGTTTTCCTGCATTGGACCCCCCGGTCGTCAGCGCAGGGTGTAACTTATGATCATTGGGTGCGGGTGCGTGCGTATGCACGCGCCTGTGTGGGTGTGTGTGCACCTGTGGGAGTGTGTGCATGTGGGCTCGAGTGTGGGCGTGGATGTGAGTGGGCCTGTTTGGGCCCAATATTATGCGATGTGAAAATAAATATAAAATCCACCTAATACAAATTAGAGTGGGCCTCAAGTAGGGTCTGATCTCACCCTATGGGGTGCTGTGTATCCCCGAATGAGACCCATTCTCCCATTAAAAACCTAATTTTTAAAGTAAAGAGTAAAAAAAAATGGGCCTTAATTGAGCTGAAATCGACTAAGTGTGGTGAAATAAGAAGGCACAATAGGATAAAGAAATAGAGAAGAAGAGTTAAGAAGGGAGCTTAAAAAGAAGAAAAGGAGAGAAAAAATAAAGGAAATAAAAGAGAAAACTAAGTAGCAAAAGAGAAGCCAAGGAAAGAGAGAGAGCTCACAAGAGTTTAAAAGAAGGGCAGAGAGATGAAGACAACAATAAAAAGAGAAATGTTAAGATGTTAGATGTCCAATTCAAGACTAAAGCTGCTATATTTATATTCTTGAGCTTTAATTATTGTAAAGGCATTATTGATCCTTGTATTACATTTTATGCCTTATATTCTTGTAAGAAAATTGTAATAAACAATGTTACAGTTGATTTTTTTTTCAATGATAAATCTTTCCTGCATAGTTGTTTTATGAATGAAATATTGCATGCTTTTAATTGTAATCTCTTATGCTATATTCATGTGCTTAAGTATTATTAATTATAATCTGATTAATTAAGTAGTTAATAATTAATGTTTTAGGAATTAATGATGAATTAGGATTCAATTATGGCTTCCAGTGAACGACTTGGACTTAACTAGTTAAAAAAGATCTTAAATTCTAAAATGTTAGGTGGTGGCTGATGAGAGCCTCATCATGAGCCATAACTAGCTCATTTTGACCCAATAAAGAATATAAAAGCTCCTACATAACCTAGAAGAAGGCCTAACTGAAGGAACAAGTGCTCTGAGAAGAAAACATGAAATAAAGGTTAAAACTGCAATTTTACCATTGCAGTAGATAAACGGGATTTCTCAGAGGCAAAACATAGGTCAAATGGTCTAAATGAGATAAAAAGTGGGTTAAGTCAATCAGAAATGGGTTCATGTGCAATCTAAGAACTAAAAGACACTTGGTAACCCTAAAACAGACCCGCTTAAATTAACAAGGTTCCGGTCAGAATAAAAAGCAAGTAAACCCTCTATAAATCATGGAAAAACATACTCTAGGGTTTAGAACACTTAATTTGGCCTTTGGAACCTAGTTTGACCTAGATTAGGGTCCTAGCTCTTCAATTAACCTAATTTGGGTTTTTACGTAAAATGTCCAGTCAAACGAGGTCAAACCTGAAATCCAACTTCACCATTGGATTCTTTAGGTCCAAATTAGGTTTGTACCAGAATTTGGACCTAAGGGGAGGTCATCTTGACCTACTTTGCAATTTAGTACACCCAAATCACAAATAGGTCCCTATCTTTTGAATATCCTCGCAGAGAGCCCCCTAGGTTCTTCGCCTTCTTTGCAAACCGGTCCTGCCGCCATTGCTAGGGCAGAACCGAGCTCCGACGAAGTTTCGAGAGAGAGATTGCTCTCTAATTCCTCAGAGATTCTCTCCCAGAAATGGAAGGGAGATTCTCTGAGGAATTCCCTTCCTTCTAAAGCCAATCAAATTCGCTGGCGTGAACCCAATCTCTCGTTCGAACGCACGAGAGATTTGGGTATCTTTCTTCCTTCCAACTCCGGCGAGCCGACTGACCTAATTGCGCGTTTTTCACGCACTGATAGGAGCGGCCAGCACCTATAAAACACCCCCCGGACCCGGCCGCTCATGGAGAGCTTGGTTTGGCCGAGGTTCCACCCCCAATTCCTCTCCTCCTGCCCGGCCAAACTCCCAGCAGGCTCCGGCGAGGCCCCCTCCCCTCCCTCTTCGCTCTGCCACAAAACCAGTGGCAGAGTTAACTTCCTGACCTTCCTCCGCGTCGCGCAGTACCAGCGCATGCCGCCTCAGCCCCGTCGTCGCCGTCGTCCTCCCCCACTGGGCGTCATCTTCTCCGGCGACAGCAGGTACTGCTGTTCGCCCTCCGTCCCCTTTCGTCCTTACAGTTAGGTTAGAACTCCTCTCTCTTTTCCCCCTGTTATCTCCCTTGATCGACCCTCGACAGACGCTAACCACCCCCATCGTCTTCGCCTCCGACCACACTCCGGCGAGCCGCCCACACCACTCCAGCCCTCCACATGGCTCGCCAACCACCTCGAAAGCTCCGCCTCACCTCCAGGAACACACTCCACCCTACCACTGCCACTCCAGCCCTCCACAATCACCCCCCGACCAACCCACCATCTCCGGCCACAGGTTGACCTAGGCACGCACGCCTAGGCCGACCTGCGGCCTGCAGCACTGCCCACCGCCTTCGCCGTGCCACGGCGAAGGTCTCTAGCTATTCTGATTGGGCCGAAAGGTGCGTTTTGTGTATGACAGGGTTCGAGCCGCTGCCGCCATGGACGACCTCTGATGAAGCTCCCACGAAGCTCCAGGCACCCGGTCTTCCAGACTACAGGTGCTGCATACTAGCGCGAGTGTCGCGAGGTGAACGAGTCCAGCCAAGGAGCGCTAGCAGAGCCAGCAGCTGTGGGGCAATCGCACGACGAGGCTTCTGCAGGCGCGCGTGAAGGCGAGACCAGATAGTCCCACATCGTGGGATTGCAACCCTCAGGTACCGTATAAGTTGTTTTTGCGTTTTACTCTTATCGCCTCAGTAAGCACAGGGGTGAGGTCCCTCACTGACCCCACACCCGCCTCGTCCGCGGCCTGACCACGCGGATCTGGCGAGTCCGACCCGACCTAGACCTACGCACTCCTCGCGCATCACACACCTGCAGGTGCGCCTGGTCCCGGGTACGATCCGACCCGATTATGGCTGTGGCTCTGGGAGAGCGGTTTGAGTGAATTGCTTGAGAGAGAGAGATGCGCGGGTAGAGGGAGAAGGGTTAGGTTTTGCTCCTGTGCAGGCAGGCTGAACGCAGGAGGAGAAGGACTTGGCCGCGAGAAGGAAAAGAAAGAAAGAAGAAGGAACGGCAGAGAAGAATAGAAGAGGAAGAAACAAGGCAGAGAAGAAGAAGCAAGAAAGAAGCCTTCGCAGGAGAAGAAAGGAAAGAGCAAGCCAGAAGCAAAGGCACAGAGAAGCCAAGTGAAGACTTTGCAGAGATCAGAAGAAGAAAAGAAAGAGCAAAGACTGCAGCAGAAGAAGAAGAATAATCAAGAAGAAAAGGGGAAATGCTTTTAAGACGTCTGATCTTGTGATCAGACGTCCAATTTCATATTTTTTGCCCTAACTCCTTTTAATCGCATACATTCATACCTGAATTGATATTTTGAGTAAATTAGAGTGTTCAATTATATTTTGATTTAGTGGTAAGTTCCATTTGCTCCCTGTGTTCGACCTCGGATACTCCGGTCTTCGAGTAATAAAAGCTTTGTATTTGTTCGAACGTTTTGTCGGTTATACTACAACATAATACGCTTTAAATCCGCACAAAAACGTTGACGAACAGTGGCTAGTTTCGTCTTTATGGCTATTATGATCGTTGTGGTATATGACAAAACAGCTACCAGATTACTATAAATTTTTTACTCGGAATAACAAGTTTTCCCGAGGTCGAACTTAGGGAGCAACTATTATTCTCGAAGCATTAATGTTCACAATTATGTTACAAAAATAATAAGAGAGAGGGAGAGGGAGAGAGAGAGCTAGAGTTCTCTTTTGTTGGCTTCTTCTTCTCTCTTCCTCTTCTCTTTCTCTTCTTCTTCTGCTTTGGCCATTCCTCTTCTTCTTCTTTCTTCTTTTCTTCTTGCCTTCTTTTTTCTTCTTTAGCCTGCGGCTGTGGTGATCTTCTTCTTCTTTATCTTCTCTTTCTCAGCCTGCCTTCTTCTTTCTTCTTCTTCTCTGCTTCCTTCTTTCTTTCAGCTGCAGAGTCTTCTTCTTTCTTCTCTTCTTTCCTTCCTTGCGGCTGTGTCTCTTTCCTCTTTTTCTTCTTTCTGCTCTGGCCTGCCTTCTTCTTTTCTTCTTTCTTTGCTCTGCTTCCTTCTTCTCTTTCTTTCTTCTTCTTTGCGCTCTGGCCACTGCCCTTCCGTCGCCTGACTTGGTGCTCAGACGACTTAACTATGGGTTTGCTACAGTGCGGCTTCTTTTCTTCTTCTTCAGCTCCTCTCCTTCCTTTCTTCTTCAGTTGCTTAGTGCGGCTAAGGCTTCGGCCGCTCCTCCTCTCTTCTTCTTTCTTTCTTCCCTGCGCACACACACAAGGGTCAGTGCAAAACCTACCCCTACCCCTTCCCCGCGTCTCTCTTTCTCTCTGAATCTCTCTTAAGGATGCTCTCCCAGAGCCGGGTATTCGGGTTCAGGTAGCGCGCCTGGGACCAGCTGCAAACAGCCCGATACACTTTTTGAATTTAAGTGTGGGCATGCGGCCGCACACTTACGAGGTGGGACTAAAGTCCCACCTCCAGATTGCGCACCCGCAGTTGAGGAAGTCGCTACCAATTGAGGCAGCTGCAAGGCTCGCAACCCAAATCGCAAGCCTGGGTGCCTTCGCGGAATCAATCTGCGCTACCTGGAGCGCATGCCTGGGCTGAAATGGCCTGGAGCTGTGAGCGAAGGAGCTGCAGCAGCTCAACAATGGCGGCGAGGGGGCGCTGACCTGAAAACACAAGGACAGCCTCGCGACTGCATCAGATAACGTAGGAAGCTTCGCCGGAGTGTGGCGAAGGCAGTGCGGGGGTCGGCGAGGCGCGAGAGCACCTGTGGCAGTGGACCTAGGTCAGACTGTGTGCGCGGAAATGGGTCTGTTTGAGGGTGGTCGGGCGGTGAGTGGCGGTGTATGGAGTGGGGGAAATGGTCGAGTGGAGTGAGGGGGAGCTTCTGGGCTTGTCGGCGAGGGGTGAGGTGGTCTATGGAGGTGGGGTGACCTCGCCGGAGAAGGTGATCGGAGACGGAGCAGATGGAGGTGGAAGTGGTGGTTGGTGGAGTAAAAGGGTAAATCAGGAAAGGGAAAATGTAAGGGAGAGAGAGAGGAAGATTTCTACCTACTTAATCGACGAAGGGGAAGAGGGAGGCGTCCGGCTCATGCCTGCCGGAGCTGAGGACGAAGATGCCTAGGAGGAGGTTATCGGCGATGAGGAAGGGATCTGAGGACGCCAGCTGGTACGGCCTGGCACGGACGACGGGGTAGAGTGAACTCTGCTGCAGGTAGGGCAGCAGAGCGACGAGGAGGAGGAGGAGAAGATCGCCGGAAGCTTGGCCGTTCTGACCGAAGAGGGAGGAGATGAAAAGTGGGGTTACTCTTGGCCAGAAGAAGCTTGAAGGAGACGGCAGACCCTGCCGCTCCATATAAAGGCCATGGCGAGGAGAGGGGACCGAGGAGGCGACGTGCCTACCTCGCTGGAGAGTGGCCGGAAAGGATACCCATGCCTTTTGTGCATTCGCACGAGAGGCATGGTCAGTTGCAAAGGTCAGGGGAGGGTCCCTGCGATAGAGGACGTCGCAGGGAACCCCCCGTCTATTCTTGAGGACGGCCGCCCTACCCTGCGCACCGCCATCCTCCGCGCAAGGTCGCCGGAGGTATGGCGCTGCGTAGAAATGGGAGGGAGGACCGTTCTACAAAGAACGACGAGAAGTTAGGGGGCTAAACGCAATAGTTTCAAAAGGTAAGGGTCAAAAAGTAAATTAAGAGGACCAATTTGTAAAGTCGGTCAAGATGATTTTTTCTTGGGCCCAAATTTTATACAGACTAATTTGAACCTAAGGATTTTAATGGTGAAATTTGATTTTAGGTTGTACCATATTTGACCGATCAATTTGCGCAAAAACCCAAATTAAGTCATTAATTGGGCATGGTTCTCATTTTAGGTCAAAATAGGTTGCAAAGGTCAAATTGAAGGTTCTAAACTCTAGGGAATATTTTTTTATGAATTTTAAAGGATTTATTTGATTTTTATCCTGCCTTGAACCTCATGAATTAAAGTGGATTTGTTTTAGGGTTACAGAATGTCATTTAATTCCTAGAAGTTGCTATAACCCTTTTCAGATCAGATCATCTCGGTTTCCTCCTTATTAAGCTCGTTTGACCTGTGTTTAGACCCTTAATTACCCTGTTTGCATACTGCATTTGTGAAATTGCAGTTTTACCCCTTATGATTTGTTTTATTCTTTAACTCAGAATTCTCTGGGTTAAGCATCTCTTTGGGTTTTGTAGGAGCTTTTTCAAACTCATTTGGATTAAATTGTGCTAGTTAGGGTTCATGATGAGGTTCTCATCATTAGGTTAACTTGACCATATACTATGCTTTCGATATCAATTCGAGTTCACCTAAGTTACATTCTTGTGAAAATAATTAAGTCTAATTAACTTAATTAACTGTGTTGAGAATTGACGAACCACACCTAAGAGACACAACTTCAAAGGATGGTTGTAGATGAGTTTAATGGAAAAACTTGATGATTCATTAGACTAATTTGATATGAAATACTCGAGATTAGGTGTCTAAGAAATCATACCCATGGCATAGGCCATAATCTCAAATGAAATACTCGTGATTCCTTTGCCGCTCATTATTTATTACCTTAAACTCCAAGACCTCAACTAACTTGATAAGTATAAATAAAATCCTTGAACCTTCTCCTTTCTGAAAGTAGTAGCTCCAGATGCAGACTAGATTATTACAGTACTACATCAAATTTTTGGGGTGCTCTACTACTGAGCCAGTCCCTTCTTGTTGTTCACTATTTGGTAACTGATGAGAGCCTCATCATGAGCCATAACTAGCTCATTTTGACCCAATAAAGAAGATAAAAGCTCCTACATAACCTGGAAGAAGGCCTAACTGAAGGAACAAGTGCCCTGAGAAGAAAACATGAAATAAAGGTTAAAACTGTAATTTTACCATTGCAGTACATAAACGGGATTTCTCAGAAGCAAAGCAGAGGTCAAATGGTCCAAATAAGATAAAAAGTGGGTTGAGTTAATCAGAAATGGGTTCATGTGCAATCTAGGAACTAAATGACACTTGGTAACCCTAAAACAGACCCGCTTAAATTAACAAGGTTCCGGTCAGAACAAAAAGCAAGTAAACCCTCTACAAATCATGGAAAACATCCTCTAGGGTTTAGAACACTTAATTTGGCCTTTGAAACCTAGTTTGACCTAGATTAGGGTCCTAGCTCTTCAATTAACCTAATTTGGGTTTTTACGCAAAATGTCCAGTCAAACGAGGTCAAACCTAAAATCAAACTTCACCATTGGATTCCTTAGGTCCAAATTAGGTTTGTAGCAAAATTTGGACCTAAGGAGAGGTCATCTTGACCTACTTTGCAATTTAGTACACCCAAATCACAAATTGGTCCCTATCTTTTGAATACCTTTGCAGAGAGCCCCCTAGGTTCTTCGCCTCCTTTGCAAACCGGTCCTGCCGCCATTGCTCGGGCAGAACCGAGCTCCGGTGAAGTTTCGAGAGAGATTGCTCTCTAATCCCTCAGAGATTCCCTCCCAGAAATGGAAGGAAGATTCTCTGAGGAATTCCCTTCCTTGTAAAGCAAATTACATTCGCTGGTGTGAACCCAATCTCTCGTGCGAACGCACGAGAGATTCGGGTATCCACCTTCCTTCCAACTCCGGTGAGTCGGCAGACCTAATTGCGCGGTCTCCACGCGCTGGAAGGACCGGCCAGCACCTATAAAAGACACCCCAGACCCTACCGCAGAGGGCAAGCTTGATTTTGACGGAGAACCCTTCCAAATTCCTCCCTCTCCCATCTTCGGCCAAACGACCCACAAGCTCCGGCAACCTCCTCCCCTCCTTCTCGTCGCTCTGCTGCCATACCAGCAGCAGAGTCCTCTCCGCCGCTTCCTCCCGCGTCGCGCTGTACCCCGCGCGCGCGCTTCTGACCTCATCTTCGTCGCCGCTTCCTCCCTCAGGGTCTTTCTTCCCCGACGACGGCAGTTACGAGCCGTCCTCTCCGCCGCCTTCCTTCCTTCCAGACAATCACAGATACGTTCTCCATCCTCTCCTCTCTCTTTTCCCCCAACTATTTTACTTGATTACCCCTCAACAGTACCTCACCGCCTCCATCTTCCTCGCCTCCGACCTCACTCTGGCGAGCAGCTTCCACCATTCCAGCCCCCCCCACCCGGCTCGCCAACCACCTCGAGAGCTCCGCCTCACCACCAGGAACTCGCTCCACCCCACAACTGCCACTCCAGACCTCCATAATCACCCCCCGAACAACCCACCATCTCCGGCCACAGGTTGACCTAGGCACGCACGCCCAGGCCGACCTGCGGCGTGCAGCATCGTCCACCGCCTTCGCCGTGCCATGGCGAAGGTCTCTAGCTGATCTGATTGGGCCGTGAGGCTCGTTTTGTGTATGACAGTGTTTGAGCCACTGCCGCCATGGACGACCTCCGGTGAAGCTCCAATGAAGCTCCAGGCATCAGGCTTCCCAGGCTGTAGATGTAGGAGACTCACGCGAGTGTCGCGAGGTGAGAGAGCCCAGCCAGTAGCGCCAGCAGAATCAGTAGCTTGGGCAATTGCATACGAGAGTCTGCGGGCGCGCGTGAAGTCAGGGCGGCACCTTTAGTCCCACATCGTGGGATTGCAGCACTCAGGTATACTATAACTTGTATTCGTGCTTTAAGCCAGTTGCCTCCGTAAGCACAGGGGTGAGGTCCCTCACTGCCCTCACACGCCTCGTCCGCGGCTTGACCTCGCGGATCTGGCTGACCCGACCCGACCTAGACCTACTCACTCCTCGCGCATCACCACTTGCTGATGCGCCTGGTCCCGGGTGCGAACCCGACCCGACTATCCTTGTGGCTCTGGGAGATCGTCCGTGAGTGCATTGCTTCAGAAAGAGAGAGACGCTTGGGTAGAGGGACGGGGGTAGGTTTTTGCTACTGTGTGGTGTGTGCAGGAAGGAAGAACTGTCCCAGGCAGCAAACACTTAGTGGCTGCAGAACAGGAAGAGAAGAAAGAAGAGGCTGTGTAGCAGTGAAAGGAGAATTCTTCGCAGAGAAGAACGAAGAAGAAGACAAGGGAAGACTGCAAAGAGATTAGCAGAAAAAGAAGAAGAAGAAAGGCAAGGCAGAAGAAGGAAAGATACCAGAAGCAAAGAAGGGAGAAGAGCCACGAAGAAGAGAGAAAGAGAGCTCACATTTAAGACGTCTGATACACAAATCAGACGTCTAATTCTACTTTTTTTTCCTCCAAATCTTTTTTTTTAAATTCTCTCTTTGAATGAGTTATATTTGCATTTAAACAGTTGTATTCTTTGGTTTTACAAAGTACTGAGATTGCTCCCCGTGTTCGACCTCGGATACTCCGGTCTTCGAGTAATAAAATTCTTTATATTTGTTTAGACGTTTTGTCGGTTATACTACAACGTGACATCCTTTAAACCCACACAAAATGTCGACAACATTTTGGCGCCGTTGCCGGGGAGCAACGGGCACTTTTAAAACTTTTGAGTACAACTTTTCTATCGAATATCCGACTTGACTTCTCTCTTTTGCTGTGTTCACTCAGGGAAAGCAAAACAAAAAGGAAAGATAGCAACTGCACAATAGACTCTCCAAGGAACAGGTAATCTCCATAAACCCTCTCTCTTAACCCTCTCACAATCTAAAAAAGGAAAAAAAGAGGGAAATCAACTTAGGGCTACCTGTTTCATATTTAGTAACTCATCAAGTTGCCTGATTTTCATTTCAACATATTTTTATCTGTTCATCCAACTAAGGCAACTAGGGCTAAAACTTTCTTGATTGAGCCCTAGGTGCTAATTTCTAAGGCAACTAAATTGGACCCACTAGAGCCAAGTTAGGGATTGCAAAGCTAGGATTTTTAGAAACACATCTTCTCTAAAACAAAGAAACAAACCTTCCAAAAAGAGGTGTGCCTAAACCGTGTCTGAAACGATTTATACAAGAGGAACCCTAAGCAAATCAGGCTGATAATCCATTTGAACCATAAAAGGAAAGACCTAAAAGCTCTCAAAGGAGCAAGAGGTGAAATTGATCCCTTGGGTCAACCAACCTTAATATTAAGTCACTTTTGCACTCAAAATACTTAAAAGTTCAAGTGGAACATTAAGCACCTTGATCTTAAAATAAAAAAAAAAGTAGACTTAAGAGGTCAAGATCCCCATTCTGGTTTACCTGGAACCGCAGTGACAAGAGAGGTCGGGTGGGGGAAACCCTGTAACCCGTGGGGACGCTCTACCGTGTAGGGGTCTTTGCGGGACTCTCCCTCTCTGGCTGCCCAGGTATTTCTCAGGTGGACGATCTTCTGATCCAGGGGTCCAACTGCCCCGAACCTCTATAGTCACCCAACAATTCTTGGGTGTCTTGATTGGGTCCAGCACCTTCTAATCTCATCACATCTTTCGGTGCATGTTCGGTAGGAGGTCCTTAAGACCACCTTTAAGACCTCCCTTAGAAATTCATTCTTGTCGAGGCCAAGCCTCGACGCCCTTGTTTGTGCAGCAACCCCACCACATAAATCTTTCATCTGACTCAGACCCTGATTCTCCTTCTTCTCCCATCATGGCACAACCCATTGAAGAGGAGAATAACCTTGAACACCAACTTCAACGCTTGAACGATCTCTTTCAGAACTTTGTAAACCCACCGCAGCGACCTATGGTGCGAGATCACTATAATCCTACTGCGGTGGCAATCGAACCCCGAGTACGAATCCCAATTGGAGGACCCGATTTTGATCTGAAGCCCAATATGATTCATGCCATACCAAAGTTCCATGGGCTTAACTCTGAGGATCCATTCCAACACATTAAACAACTCAAGCATTTGGCCCAGACCTTCGGGTCAGATGTACAAAACCGGGATATCCTACTCATGAAAATGTTTTCGTTCTCCCTCTTAGACAAGGCTGCACACTGGTACCAGACTCAGACCCGCCCGATCAACACATGGGAAGAATTACAGTCCGAATTTTTGAAAAAATTATTCCCTGTTGGCCGGACGAATGCCTTGCGCCACCAGATCACTAATTTCACTCAACAACCGAGAGAACCTCTTCTCGAAGCTTGGGATCGATTCCTAGATCTCATGCGAAAGTGCCCCCATCACGGAGTTCCTAAGTGGGAACAAGTCCAGTCTTTTTACCAGGGACTCCGTGAGGATATTCGTCTATTCGTCAATGCAACATGTGGAGGAAACATCATGGGCCAACACGAGGACATGGTGTGGGAGATTCTCGAAAACATGTGCGAGAACTCCATAAACAATGACTCCTTGGGCTTATTCGACAGGACGAATGCCCGCGCATCAACGAATCTAAGAGGGACACATGAGACGCAGGACTTGTCCACTTCTGTCGACCTGGAACTGATGGCCAGTCGGTTGGACAAGGTCTCTATCATAGAAAAGAAGGTGGACGAGCTAACTCGACATTTGCAGCAAGCCACCTCTACACAAAACTCTTTTGCACAACCTCCTCTGGCAAGGGAAATAGTGCAAAACATCTATCACCAACCTGCCAAGGGGATGGACCCATATCCACCCCCGTCTACCTCTTGGACCGGAGTGACCTCCGATCCCTTCTATTCGAGTTGGGGGAACTCTGAACCCTCGTATTCTGACTTTCCTGAGGTTTCTCAGAACTGCGAGGACCTCAACGCCATCCAGAATGACCCATACTCCAATACCTACAACCCTGGATGGAGAAATCATCCTAACTTTCAGTGGGCGGGAAATTCTCAAAAACCACCATATCAACCCCGTCCACAAGCTCCTCGTCCATATCAGCCGCCTCAGCCTCGGCCCAATCCCACCTACCAATCCGGGCAAAATCAGGATCAACTGACTCTTATCCTTCAAACACTGGCTGACATTCAAAAGACGAATGCGGCAATGCAAAAACAGCACAAGGACGAGATCACAGAGGTTCGCAACCAACTGGCCCAGATGGCAAATTCCCGCCAACCTGGCACCCTTCCTTCGCAACCTCTGCCCAACCCAAATAACGTACCGACCCAGAGGCGCGTTATGAATCCGAATCCAGGCCACGCACATTTGATTTATCAGGCCCCTGCTACTCCATCACCAGACGGGATGGAGGCTTCAACATCTTATGCAGGATTGCAGCAGCAGCCACCCCTCCTACCTAACCCAAACTAAAATCAGGCCGGATTAAACTCTGTAACAACACGTAGTGGTAAAACAACACAAGACCCACATTATCCGAACCACTCCAAGCCCGATAATCGCCAAGACCCTAGGGTAGTCATCCAAGATACTACTGTCCCAGATCAAGAACCTGGACCTATCCTAGAGGAACCAGCTAGGATCCCATTTCCTGAGGCCTTGACCAAAGGAAAAAGGACAACTAAACCTGTGGCTCCTGAGGAGGATCTTGTCAAGCTCTTTGAACAGGTCCAGATAAACATCCCGTTGATGGATGCAATCCGCCACATACTGGCTTACGCAAGGTTCTTGAAAGACATATGTACACCTAAACGTAAGCCGCGAACCAAGGATGGGAACCCAATCGTACTATCAGAGCAAGCCAGCTCTGTCATCTTGAGCAAACTCCCACCTAAGGCTAAAGACCCAAGAACTCCCTTGATTTCTTGTAAAATCCAACTTCACCATTGGATTCCTTAGGTCCAAATTAGGTTTGTAACAAAATTTGGACCTAAGGAGAGGTCATCTTGACCTACTTTGCAATTTAGTACACCCAAATCACAAATTGGTCCCTATCTTTTGAATACCTTTGCAGAGAGCCCCCTAGGTTCTTCGCCTCCTTTGCAAACCGGTCCTGCCGCCATTGCTAGGGCAGAACCGAGCTCCGGTGAAGTTTCGAGAGAGATTGCTCTCTAATCCCTCAGAGATTCCCTCCCAGAAATGGAAGGAGGATTCTCTGAGGAATTCCCTTCCTTGTAAAGCCAATTACATTCGCTGGTGTGAACCCAATCTCTCGTGCGAACGCACGAGAGATTCAGGTATCCACCTTCCTTCCAACTCCGGCGAGTCGGCAGACCTAATTGCGCGGTCTCCACGCGCTGGTAGGTGCGGCCAGCACCTATAAAAGACACCCTAGACCCTACCGCAGAGGGCAAGCTTGATTTTGACGGAGATCCCTTCCAAATTCCTCCCTCTCCCATCTCCGGCCAAACGACCCACAAGCTCCGGCGACCTCCTCCCCTCCTTCTCGTCGCTCTACTGCCATACCAGCAGCAGAGTCCTCTCCGCCGCTTCCTCCCGCATCGCGCTGTACCCCGCGCGCGCGCTTCTGACCTCGTCTTCGTCGCCGCTTCCTCCCTCAGGGTCTTTCTTCCCTGACGACGGCAGTTAGGAGCCGTCCTCTCCGCCGCCTTCCTTCCTTCCAGACAATCACAGATACGTTCTCCATCCTCTCCTCTCTCTTTTCCCCCAACTATTTTACTTGATTACCCCTCAACAGTACCTCACCGCCTCCATCTTCCTCGCCTCCGACCTCACTCCGGCGAGCCGCTTCCACCATTCCAGCCCCCCCCACCCGGCTCGCCAACCACCTTGAGAGCTCCACCTCACCACCAGGAACTCGCTCCACCCCACAACTGCACTCCAGACCTCCATAATCACCCCCCGAACAACCCACCATCTCCGTCCACAGGTTGACCTAGGCACGCACGCCCAGGCCGACCTGCGGCCTGCAGCATCATCCACCGCCTTCGCCGTGCCACGGCGAAGGTCTCTAGCTGATCTGATTGGGTCGTGAGGCTCGTTTTGTGTATGACAGTGTTTGAGCCACTGCCGCCATGGACGACCTCCGGTGAAGCTCCAACGAAGCTCCAGGCATCAGGCTTCCCAGGCTGCAGATGCAGGAGACTCACGCGAGTGTCGCGAGGTGAGAGAGCCCAGCCAGTAGCGCCAGCAGAATCAGTAGCTTGGGCAATTGCATACGAGAGTCTGCGGGCACGCGTGAAGTCAGGGCGGCACCTTTAGTCCCACATCGTGGGATTGCAGCACTCAGGTATACTATAACTTGTATTCGTGCTTTAAGCCAGTTTCCTCCGTAAGCACAGGGGTGAGGTCCCTCACTGCCCTCACACGCCTCGTCCGCGGCTTGACCTCGCGGATCTGGCTGACCCGACCCGACCTAGACCTACGCACTCCTCGCGCATCACCACTTGCCGATGCGCCTGGTCCCGGGTGCGAACCCGACCCGACTATCCTTGTGGCTCTGGGAGATCGTCCGTGAGTGCATTGCTTCAGAAAGAGAGAGACGCTTGGGTAGAGGGACGGGGGTAGGTTTTTGCTACTGTGTGGTGTGTGCAGGAAGGAAGAACTGTCCCAGGCAGCAAACACTTAGTGGCTGCACAACAGGAAGAGAAGAAAGAAGAGGCTGTGTAGCAGTGAAAGGAGAATTCTTCGCAAAGAAGAACGAAGAAGAAGACAAGGGAAGACTGCAAAGAGATTAGCAGAAAAAGAAGAAGAAGAAAGGCAAGGCAGAAGAAGGAAAGATACCAGAAGCAAAGAAGGGAGAAGAGCCACGAAGAAGAGAGAAAGAGAGCTCACATTTAAGACGTCTGATACACAAATCAGACGTCTAATTCTACCTTTTTTTCCTCCAAATCTTGTTTTTTAAATTCTCTCTTTGAATGAGTTATATTTGCATTTAAACAGTTGTATTCTTTGGTTTTACAAAGTACTGAGATTGCTCCCCGTGTTCGACCTCGGATACTCCGGTCTTCGAGTAATAAAATTCTTTATATTTGTTTAGACGTTTTGTCGGTTATACTACAACGTGACATCCTTTAAACCCACACAAAACGTCGACAACAGTAACATTCAACTTCAAAGGGCAAAGTAGAATTATAATAAGCATACAGTAGCAAGAGTGTACCAACAATAAGAACGTAATACAATATCCAATACAACAATTATAATTGTTTCTTAACCGCATAGCTAAGTAAGGCACAATATATCTAAGTTGTACTATTATTATTTTAATATATTTTATTTGTTATTCTTTATACAAGATTTGAAGCTTATAAGTCATAAATTCAAAAATCAACTTCTACTACTGGATCATATAGCATAAAATGAACACAACATTAATAACATCAATAATAACAAAAATAATCTCATTAACAACAAAAACAAAAACAATGAAAAAAATATCAATTGGAAAAGGATAAAAAGAACACATTTACCTATAGAGATCAAAAAATAGAAAGTTGATAGAGAAGGTGTAGAACCTACAAAGAGACAAAAAGAGGTTAGATATGAACAGCCTAATGAATCTCATATCACATTCACAACAAAATAAATAAGTTCAAATGAATTAAAAAAAAGTCTAATAAGCAAAAATGAAGTAGATAATCGGGTTACAATTTGTTAATCAAGAAATTTACTACATGCGATAATATTTTAAAGGATTAAAGAAAAACCAAGGTATGTCTTGTTTGTGATAAAAAAGTAATAGATTAATCACTTCATATATTTCCTAAGACTAGTAAGTAGAGAAAAGTTGCCTACCATTTGCCATGAATTTGACAAATTTGATGCATACCCTTTTAGGGGAGAACAATTCACATGTGAGTTGTTTGACTTTGGTTTCATGCTTTCCAAAGCAAAATCAAACATTCCTCAATTAGATGTGATTTTTTTTTTGTGGGGTGGGGGTGGAGGGTAGGGACTAAACTAAGTTGTTTGAATCAATTCAAATTACAACAACTTAGTTGTAATTGAAATTATTATCTGTTGTAGTCAATTACTTTTGTGCATTGATATTTAGAATGATAGCACGAATATTAGAGTAATCCCTAGATAAGGTGTACGTAATTCATAAAAAGAACATAGCTTAGGTACAAGTATTAATTCAGATATCATGTTTATACAAACGGAAAACACTGGCTATAAGTAATCTAAGTAATACATTGACATATATATTTAGTAATACATTCTTCTCATGGAGGCAATCACTAGGCAGTATGTCTATTTTCATCATCAATCAGAATGGGCACTTCAGGGAGTACTCACTGGGTATCAGCAAGATAGGTGAGCCCTTGTGGAACTTAAAGCGTGAATTGAACCTATTTGAAATAGAAGTTGGCGGTCATTCACTGATTAAGGCAAATGCCTGACCCTTCAAGCTCGTCCTTGGAAGATTGGAAAATCTATTATCAACATCCTAGTTACAACTAACCTGTAGTTGTCATGATACATGTTCTATTTCATAGGCAAAGAGTTTCCCAGTTGATTAATAGAGTAAGAGCTTGTATCATTCAGCTGAAGGTCTTTTAGCACTGTACAAAAACGAGGGTTTGGATATGGCACATTGCCATACTTATGTTTGTCATGGCCCACTTGTTTATAATGATGGTAAAGTTGTACAATAGCATTTTAGTTTGATCTCGTTGATTATGGTTGAGATCTAAAGTAATTATTTGTACAATAAAATCTTACAAGCTTTTCTCATCAATTGTATATTCATATTCCTTTTTTTTTAACATCTACACCTAGTAAAGTTGATCTCTTGGATTTGTTGTAGTTCATTCAATGAAAGTGCCAATCAAGTGTTCGTTTGGCAGTAATCTAGTTCGAGGAGCTCTGTTAACTTATTGTCCATTAGGAACATACACTTCCAACGGAACCCAATCCCCCTAAAGCAACTAACCCAGCTACTGTAACTGTCACCTTCCAACTCCCTTAAGTAACAACAATTAATGGGCTCTCCTTGTGGCTAATTATGAAAACTTGGACAATGTAGTCAACTCATGGAGTGTCTTTCATGCTTAATTGCAGGGAACTAGTTGGGTGGTTTCATGGTTATTGACCATCTCTTTTGCTAGTAATATGAAAGGTCAAGCTCCTCCACAAAAATATCAGGTAGAACAAATGGTTATTGGCCATCTCTTTTGCTAGTAATATGAAAGGTCAAGCTCCTCCACAAAAATATCAGGTAGAATAAATATGGAATGCCCCTCCAATTGGTGTTTTAGTTGCAGAAAACATAATACATGATGACAATGTTGTTTTAATTTAGCTAAGTTTTGGTCTCTTCCCTTTAAACTTGTAAATAACTTAGGAGATGTCGATGGCCTACAGCCTAGCCTCAACTAACTATAACAACTTGACGGTTGCAACAACTACAACACTTGAATATGACCCTTTACTCATTATAATTGCATACAAGTCCCTTTAAAAATTGAAGAGAGAAAAAAAATATGATATCTAGACATATATTGGACACAAAATATTTAAGCAATCGTGCTAAGCTTACTATGGGAGACTGGATCACTCCAAGAATAGTAAATTATGACTTTACACCTTCAACTTAAATTTGGAACTCAAACAAGTAAGGAGGAGACAAGCAAATCCATTTCCTATATATCCCCAAGCTAATGGAAAGATGGAATTGTGTGATAACCTAAACAGATGCTTCTAGTCATCTAGGATCATAATTCATGCTCTTGAATTAAGCCCCGATTTGACCCTTGAACATATATCCTTATACTTACATTCCATGGAAGTCTCTGGCTATTACAATGGGTATCAACCTTAGGAGACATCCCTCCCTCACCAATATCAGCAAAGCAACAACTTCAACACAACTTGAGCAAGTCTCTATTGAGAAAGCTTGAGCCCAAGTTCCCTATTAACACTCCATGGCTTCCAAGAGGAATGAACTACAGTGTGTTAAATACAATGGTGGATTAGATAGTAGCCATATGGATGCCATTAAAAGACAGAAAGAAGAAAGAAATACATGTATACAATTGAAATTTTGACTTTCCACCCCACTGCAGTTTCACATCCTTGGCGCTAATATTTATGTACAACAAAATACAGAGATAACTGCAGGCCTGCAAGGGTAAAACGCAAAAAGGGGAAGGCAATGGCAAGAAATACGTTACTGGAGGAATTTCTAGTCAGTGAATTATGGAAATATATGATAAATATCAAATTTAAGAGATGAATCACAGAGGATTGAACTCTAACTGCTAACGCTTTCCCTTTGGGCATGCAACAGTGCTCCTACGTGTCACTCAAGTGTCCTATTAGTCATTCCAGCTGTAGGGGCTCATCTCATCTCCTACAGCTACTAAACAACCCCCTCTCACTCCCATTCAAGCCATCCCCTTAGGTACTTGGGTAAAATCAATGGAACTGTGAGAGAGATTGATAGAGAGAAATTGAGTGAGAGAGATCGAGTGGAGTGGGGGAGAGATCTGCTCGAGTTGAATATGATCGATGGAATAGTGAGAGATCATAAACATTAAGATCAATTTGATGAAGAGAGGGATCTATTTGAGTGTCAATTTCCAAAACCTTAAAATGGAAAATTCAAGAGAGAGATCAGATTCGAGTGAGAGATCAATCCAAAGCTGTAAAAGAGATCTCTCCACCTTCTATCATCTCCAGCAAGAGCAAGAATACAAAGAGAGATAGCTTTAACTAACCTGAGTCGACAAGAATGTGACGCTTGATCAGGGGCAACGACCGATCAGGGGTGATGACTCAATCCGACAGTACTCAACGGAGATTAGGGCGTCGCGCGATGTTGATTCGATGACACTTGATAACACCACACAAGGGGGTAATAATTATGTTGAATATGGCCCATCTTTAGAATAAAAGGCACAACATAAGTAGAATAGGAGCATTGCATGCATCATGTACCAAGATTGCTTATAAACTGTATTAATAGCCATTTGTGTAAGCATTTGTCAAAGCAGGCCTCAAATAAGCAATCGGACTGCACAGATGGATTCAGAACGACGAACGAGGTCCAACGGACTCAAGATCGGCCAAATCCGACATCCGGAGCTCCTACAATGGGCCCAAGAAGTTCTAACCGTTAATTTAGAGATCAACGGCCCAGATTGTGCCACATCAGCCCCGCCCCCACCGCACGCACGCCTTCAGCCAGCCGAGGACAAATCTCGGCCGTCGATCTTCGATCGAACGGCCGAGATCCACGCGCCCGCCCACGGTCGCCGCGACAAAAGCGCCGGCGTGGCGCAACAGTTAGCGTGCACGCCCGCATCCACGCGAAGCGCGTACGAGCCGCGCGAGGGGGGGATTTGAAGGCGGGCGAAGGGCGCGGAGAAATTGGGCCGCCCGAACAGCAGCGGGTGGTGAGGATCTCGCCACGCGGTGCAACCGCAGCGCACAAGCGCCCACGCGCGCGCGCACGTCAGGTGGAGACGCGCGTGCACACGCGCGCCCGAGGCGCGATCTCAGCGCGGGCGAGGAAGACTCTCGGCCGTTCGATCTTTGATCGGACGGCTCTGGCTCAGCGGCCACGGATCGTGCGAGGAGAAGGAACGGGGCGGGCGGCTGACCGGCGGCGAGAGGGCTACACCGACGCTTTTGGAAGCGGTTTTAGCGATGCTCTGGATGTCGCTAAAGCCCCTTCTTCTTTTAGGAAGCCCTTAACTCTATTTAAACCCCCTCCAACCACCATTCAAGGCATTCACTCCCCCTTGCAACTACTCCACTCCTCTCTTAGCTAGCTTTAGGAACTCTTGTAATCGCCGGAGACGACGAGCCGCCGACAGAGCCTCCTCCACCGTCGTGGCTGCCTCGTCGCTCTCCACTCTCTCTCTCTCTCTCTCTCTCTCTCTCAAGCTTTCCATTACTTTTGTTGAAGCATGTATTTAATGTTGTAAGTTATGAACTACGAATGCATGTTTAATGAAGTTATTTTCCGTTCAATTGCCATTGTAATTTCTGTTTAAGTTGCATGATCAAAACCAAGAGCTTTCTAACCCTAAACTCTCTCTATCTCTCTCTCTCGCTTTTCAAAAATTGCATCATTCGCAAGCAAAACTCCGCCTTTTCCGTGACAACAAGTGATAAACAAAAATCTAATTTCCACGCCTCCCTGAGACCGACACTCGGACTCACCTCCGTTTACTTCTTTTAAAACCGACGAATCAAGTGCGACTATAACGACACCTCTTAACACACACGCACAAAGACATGTCAATTTTTGGCGCCGTTGTCGGGGAGGCAATGGATTTGTTTTATCACCTCCATTCCACATTTATCCTCACATCGTCTAATGCTCTATTTTCCTTTTTACTTGACGGTTGCAGGAATTCGGTGCATGGACGGCGAAGCGACACATTCCACGACGGTAGCAAGGGAGTAGGCGCCTCGAGGACCGATAGTGAGTAACCTCTCTCTCATTGTTTGCTTGCGTGAAAAAGCTAAAAAAACTGTAAAAACTGAAAAAATTGACGTGGTGTATGATTACTTGACCCACATCCTTAACACATCACCCCACAAAAAAATGTACACTCTAACATTCTGAATAAATTCTTGGAGTGTTCTTTTCTTTTTCTTGAGTGGTGTTTGCGAAGCCACCGTGAATTAACCTGGGTCGCACCACTCAACCCTAAAACTGACTCATCTAATAGAAGCTGCATGATCATTAGGATGAGTACATTAGGGTTTTAGAGCCTCTACAAAATAAAAGGAAATCTACTTTCACCGAATTATGTGCAGAACTTGACGTGCCCACTGAAAGTTGTTTGAAAACATTAAGACACGTCAACCCTAAAAAGCACTAAAAGTAAGGATGAAATACTAAAAGACACCACATCTTAAAAAATCCTTGCTTGAAAAACCATGTTTTGCTAGAAGCACACACTTTGAAAGTGGAAAATTAAGAGTCACCACCCCAATCAATGCCTCATCACATAATCCTAAGCACAAGCACTATCCTAACCCTTTAAAACTGAGTAGACGTGCCCTAGGCAGGACTGAGTTAAGTCTCGAAAGGCGAGGTTTTGTTCGCTAGGCACTTGGCTTTCATTCCCTTGGTAGAATCTGGTGACTAGGCTGCGGGGTAGTATCAAACGACCGCGATTGTGGGGTCTACGGAACCGGAGGCGCAAGCCAAAGGAAGAACCTTCCCTGCAATCCCCTCGTAATCAACCTAGCCAGATTAGCCTTGAGAAGGGGAGTCCAGTGCTTACGAACTTAATCACCCTTTGTGAGATTTCTAGGTCTCCTGAGGAATACATCATAAGGACTAGGCTTGGGTGCTTGATTGAAACACATTTCTCGCATCTGTCACCCTCCGCATCCCCTCCTGTTCTTCTCTAGTGTATGCACGAGAGGTGCTCACTGCATCCCGAGTTGTGTGTTTTGGGGCAGGAATCTAGGCGACGTAATTCTGTTGAAAACATGGCAGAACCTAGGGTAGATGAGGCTGAGGATCAACCCCCACCTGATGCTATGGCCATCATCCAAGCTTAAATCAATGCTAACCATCGGCTTCAGCAACAACAAATCCACACCATCATGCAAGCCATACAATGGTTACAGAACCCACAAGAACAACCACCACCACCTTTCCACGACATACCAGGGCAACCTCCACTTGATTTACCGCCATTTCAGGACCAACCAAGACCCCTCCATGATTTCTATAACCCTTCTGCTATTAGAGTCGAGCCACACCTTAGGATCCCCGAGGGGGGAGATGATTTTGAGCTAAAACCGAATGTCTTAAGTCTGATCTAGAGCCACTTTCATGGAAGCTCAAATGAGGACCCCTTTCATCACCTAGAGGATCTCGACCGCATAGCACGAACGGTGAAACCTAGGAACATTAGCCTTGACATTGTTCTAATCAAGATGTTCCCTTTCTCATTAAGAGACAAGGCTTCTCATTGGCTTAGAACCCTAGGTAGACCCATCACCACCTAGGAAGAACTGAGGCATGCATTTTTAAAGAAATTCTTCCCCATAGGAAAGACCAATGCCCTCAGAAGAGCTATCACTACCTTCACACTCCAGGGTGGGGAACAATTTCATGAGGCATGGGAATAATTTAATGAACTTTTGAGGAAATGCACACACCACGAAGTTCCAAGGTGGCAATCAGCCCAGATCTTCTACCACAGTCTGGACAGCAACCTACGGAACTTCGTTGATGCCTCATGCGGGGGAAACCTCCTAAACAAAGATGAGGAGAGCGCGTTTGAGCTCTTTGAGTCTATGAGCGAGAATTCGCTCAACAATGCCTCCATGAACCAGTTTAACAGGTCCAGTCAACCCCGTGGCAGGATTTATGAGGTGCAAGCAAATTCTGGAATGGTTGACATGGACATCATTGCCAAAATGTTGGATCGAGTGGAATTGGTGGACAAAAAGATTGATGAGCTACTGAATCAGACCAGGAACTCCTTGCAGACTTTCTCCTTAGCAAAGGGAGCACATAATGTTGACCTGGTCCAGCCCTTCACCCAACTGAACCTGGAACAACCCCTGACCACGTTCCAGGGAGGGACCTTTGCTCCCTCCACCCTTGATTACTCCCTTCCCTTTTCATCAACATCGGCTATCCTAGAAGATGTGCAAGCCATCCAAGGATATGCGAAACCTGACCCTTTCTCCAACACTTACAACACCGGCTGGCGTAACCACTCCAACTTTGGTTGGACAAACCAGAAACCACTGCAATTCCAAAACCAGCCCAGGCCAAACCAGCAGCCACACTTGCCCCCCTATCAGCAAGGACCACCAGTTAGACCCCAATATAACCAGAATAGGGCGGCCCCTCCCCCACAAAACCAAATGGATACCTTAATAAAGATGATGGCTGACATGAACCAGAAACATCAGGAGGAAATGGCCTTGGTAAAGGGACAGTTAAGCCAACTCTTGGACTGTAAACAACAAGGATCCCTACCTTCCCAACCACAACTGAACCCGCGAAATATAATTAACAGAGGCCTCAATTCGCAAGGGTTCCAAAGCAACGCCGAGCAGGCTCACATGGTCCAGCCAGCCCCGCAAACACCTCCTGGGTTTGGCGCTTCTTCGTCCTCGTCTTCTCAAGGATCACCCCATGGCCCCAATGCCTCTGCGAATGCGGTAACCTTGAGAGGCGGCGCCAAAACCCAGGATCCCAAATGGTCGACTCCCCCCGAGACCTTACCTGTTGAAATACCTGACTCAGAAGAGGCACCAACTAAGGACCCAGACATGGAACCAATCCACATTTAGACACCCTACCCTGAGGCCTTGGAAACAATCAAGAAAAAGAAGAATACTGTGGAAACTAAGGAGCTGTTGGAAATTTTTAAGCAAGTACAAATTAATATTCCGCTCCTAGAAGCCGTCAAACACATCCCTGCTTACGCCAAGTTTTTAAAGGATGCCTGTACACCCAAGCGTAAGCCAAGACCGCAAGCACCTAGGAAGGTTGTACTTTCTGTGCAAGCAAGTTCCGTGATATCAAGCAACCTTCCACTCAAGCGAACTGACCCAGGAGCACCCCTGATTTCCTGCAATATCGGGGACATGACGTTCGATAGAGCGCTCCTGGACCTAGGTGCTTCTATCAATCTAATTCCAACAACCCTGTACCACCAATTTGGTTTTGGGGAGCTGACACCAACCCCTATCACCATCCAGCTGGCTTATAGATCTGTGAAAATCCCGAAGGGGGTTGTCGAGGACGTAATTGTACGGGTCAAGGACTTCTATTTCCTGGTCGACTTTTTGGTGCTCGACATGGAAGTCCCTGAAAAATTACAGAATGCACCCATAATTTTAGGCAGACCTTTCTTAGCTACGGCTAAAGCAAACATTGATTGCGACACATGATGTATGGAAATCGCCTTTGGGGACAGGAAAATGAAATTGGATATCTTCCGGGCGACAAAGTCTTTTGATTGCGATTACATTGAGGAACATGATCCCGTGGAAACTTTAATCGAGGAATGCCTCACCCTCAATTCTGTCTCAGACCACCAAACCCGTAGTTCTGACCTATCACCATCATTACCCGTGGACCTCTGTAAGTCTGAGTATCATCACATGACACCATTTGAAGAGATCGATGTTGATCAACTACTGCCCTTTCCCTTCCCATCGACTGTGGTCCCACCTGCACCCGAACTTAAACCATTGCTCGAGAATTTCAAGTACGTTTTCTTGGGACCTGACCAGACCTTCCCAATGATTATTAATTCTCATCTAACCAAGGATTAGGAACTCAGGTTGACTGCGACCCCTTCAGAACATCGGGCCGCCATTGGTTGGACCATTTCGGATTTAAGAGGAATTAGCCCCACCTATTGCACCCACAAGATTTACCTGGAAGACGGGGCCCGACCTTCCCGCCAGATGCAGAGACGTTTAAACCCTAAAATGCGGGAGGTCGTTAAAAAAGAAATCATCAAGTGGCTTGACGCCGACATCATCTACCCTATCTCCGATAGCCCCTAGGTGAGCCCCACTCAAGCGGTTCCAAAGAAAGTTGGGCTCACCGTTGTCACCAATGATCATGGCGAATTCATCCCCACCCGCACCACTACTGCATGGAGGGTGTGTATTGATTATAGGAAGCTTAATGAAGCCACTAAGAAGGACCACTTCCCCTTGCAATTCATTGACCAAATCCTTGAAAGATTGGCAGGGCAGAAGTATTTTTGCTTCCTGGATGGATATTCAGGATATAACCAAGTCGCAATTGCTCCAGAAGATCAGGAAAAGACCACATTCACTTGCCCGTATGGCATGTTTGCATTCCTTCGAATGCCGTTTGGGTTATGAAACGCACCTGCGACCTTCCAACATTGCATGCTAGCCATTTTTTCAGAAATGGTGGGTGAATACTTGGAGGTCTTTATGGATGATTTCTCTGTATTCGGGAATTCATTCGACCATTGTCTGAGCAACTTAGAGAAAATCCTGAAACGATGTATCGAGGTTAACTTGGTGTTAAGTTGGGAAAAGAGCCATTTTATGGTTCAAGAAGGAATTATCCTCGGTCACATCATCTCGCATAGGGGTATCGAGGTAGATCGAGCTAAGGTTGATTTAATTTCCAAACTTCCTCCACCTAGTTCGGTCTGGCAGATTCGCTCCTTCCTAGGACATGTTGGCTTCTACCGAAGGTTCATCAAAGACTTTTCCAAGCTTTCAAAACCCTTGACCGACCTTCTAGCCAACGACGCCATATTCCACATGTCTCCCGATTGCATCCAAGCTTATCACACCCTCCGGGACTTAGTCTCCACCGCACCTGTACTTCAACCCCCAGACTGGTCCTAGGACTTTGAGATTATGTGTGATGCATCAGATTTTGCCATAGGCGCTGTCCTAGGACAAAGGCAAGACAAGAAGCCCGTGGTGATCTACTACGCAAGCAAAACGTTGGATGAGGCCCAACGTAATTATACCGTCACAGAAAAAGAGTTGCTCGCTGTAGTATTTGGACTTGAAAAATTCCGTTCATACTTACTGGGATCCCACGTGACTATTTACATTGACCATTCAGCCATCCGGCACCTGTTGGCCAAAAAGGACGCAAAGCCCAGGCTCATCAGATGGATCCTGCTTTTGCAGGAATTTGACCTGGAAATCCGAGACAAGGCCGGATCGAAAAATGTGGTGGCTGACCACTTGTCGAGATTTCATCCAGACCACATTGGACCCTCCCTACCTCTATCTGATACCTTCCCTGATGAACACATCCTAGCCGTGCAAGACAAGAAAATGCCATGGTATGCTGACTACGTCAATTACCTGGTTATAGGACAAACCCCGCACAGCTGGTCTAGACAGCAACGGGACAGGTTCTTGGCTGAGGCCAAGCACTATTTCTGGGATGATCCCATGCTGTTTCGCCTCTGTGCTGATCAGATTATCAGAAGGTGTATCCCTAAAGATGAAGTTCAGAGTATGCTTTCCTTTTGTCATGACCAAGCATGTGGCGGCCACTTCTCTGGAAAGAAAACAGCTGCAAAAGTGTTACAGTCTGGATTTTACTGGCCGTCCCTATTTAAGGATGCACACATCTTTGCCAAAACTTGCTCACGCTGCCAAACACTGGGGACCATGACCAAGAAAGATATGATGCCCCTTCAGCCTATTTTGATTGTCGAAATCTTCGACGTTTGGGGTATCGATTTTATGGGCCTCTTTCCACCATCCAACGGCTTCGAGTACATCCTGGTCTCAGTAGACTATGTTTCCAAATGGATTGAAGCCGTCGCCACCCGACGATGCGATCACAAGACTGTCATGGACTTTGTGAAGAAGAACATCTTTTCCCGATTTGGAATACCCAAGGCCATGATTAGTGATGGTGGAAGCCATTTTATCCATTCCCAATTCCGTGCCCTACTTAGAAAATACGGGGTAAACCATCGCACTGCCACCCCGTATCATCCACAAACAAATGGGCAGACTGAGGTCTCCAATAGACAAATCAATTGCATTTTACAAAAGACTGTGAGACCTGACAGGAAAGACTGGTCCACACGACTTGATGATGCCCTGTGGGCATACAGGACCGCTTTCAAGACCCCGATAGGCATGTCGCCTTATCGCCTGGTCTTCGGCAAGGCCTGCCATTTTCCTATCGAATTGGAACACCGGGCTTACTGGGCTGTCAAGCAGTGTAACATGGATCCCCAGTTAGCCGGTGCGTAGAGGACGTTGCAATTATCTGAGCTCGAAGAAATCCGTCGGCACGCCTTTGACAATAGTCGACTGTATAAGGAGAAAATGAAAGCCGTCCACAACCGACTCATTCATAGAAAAACCTTTGAGCCTAACCAACAAGTTTGACTGTTTGATACACGCCTAAAACTCTTCCCAGGGAAACTCAGGTCCAAATGGACAAGACCATTTCGGGTGGTTATGCCCTATTCTAATGGGGCGGTTGAAATCGTTGATCTTAACACTGGGCACACTTTTACAGTTAATGGTCAAAGATTGAAGCATTTCCTGGCCCAGGTACCCCCCAAGGAAAGTGTCACCCTCGTTGAGGGCTGACACCGAGCACCGCCCAGCTGGAGGTGTTAAACTCAGCGCTTCCTGGGAGGTAACCCAGAGGATTTAGACTGATCTGGTAGTTCACGTCACTCAGGTACTATCTTTTTGAACCCTTTTGCATCATGTATCTGCCAATGGGGACATTGTCCAACTTAAGCATGGGAGGGTGGTAAATTGCATAATCCTGAGCTCAATTAATCAGTCTGAACGAATAAATTAATTTAAAAAAAAATTTAAAATTTAGGAAGAAAACTTAGGCATTAGAAACTTGTCAATAGTGGGAAATAATACAGAAAGAACTTAAACACTTAGACTTTTCAGGCCTTCAGGCTTAATCAGCCCTGGTGTCCGTTAAAATATGGATTTAGCGGCGAATCCTTGCAACCTTAAGATATTCTAATCCACCTACTAAATAAGGTAATAAGTATACGACTTATTAACTCACCCTCTAACTCAGAAAAACTTTGAGTCTAAGCATCTGCACACATTTTTGCACAGACTCACTTCTCGGAGATTTTGACAGAAATTGGGTAGCTAATGAACTCTCTAGGGTGGTATGGCTGGCAAGTTGTCGTGGGTAACAGCCCATTGACCAGTTGTCCAGAACCCAGCCATAGGCCATTTCTTTTTCGTTGCCTTTAGGTACATTTGAGAACAGGGAAGCCACCTACAAAAAAAAAAAAGGAAGAAGAAGAAGAAAAGAAAATAAACCACACTTCACCGCACAAGTATGGCAGGCAAGTGATCGTGGGAAACAGCCCATTGGTCGGTTGTCCAGAGCCCAGCTCAATAATTGCACAAAAAAGACCAAAACACCTAAGGAAGAAGTGGGGAAGTAGTACAAGCTGGGGAGATATACACTGGAAAATTCCTTGTGTTGACCCCAATTAAAACAAATGTAGGGAGAAAGCTACCAATCGAACAAATACACCTTCAGGCAAATTTGTTTCCTTTTCCGGTCACCTAGAGGCGTAGAAACTCGAAGTCTGTCTCAATTACCGTTAAGTGAGTCTATCACAACATTCACACCAAGATGCTTAGCACTTAAGGTTTTGACCGAGTTTTGGGTGGGTTGGGTAGCCGTAAAAAGCTACCAACCCACACTGAATTCCAAAAAAAATTCTTAAAAAAAATATATATATATATATATACGTATGTATAGTTATATATACATTAAAGCAAGGATTCGGGCGATTCGTATTTTGGCAGACACCCGGACGCTGCTTAGTCTTTGTAGATTAAGATTTGCGTATATTTCCTCTTATTGACAAGTAACGAAGTGCCTAAGCAATTACTTCTTGAATTCTGCAAGGAAATAAAGACTAGAATAAACCTTGCTAGGTACTAGCAAAGAGTAAGCATGGGGGTATGATAACACCACACAAAGGGGTAATAATTATGTTGAATATGACCCATCTTTAGAATAAAAGGTACAACATAAGTAGAATAGGAGCATTGCATGCATCATGTACCAAGATTACTGATAAACTGTATTAATGGCCATTTGTGTAAGCATTTGTCAAAGCAGGCCTTAGATGAGCAATCGGATTGCACGGATGGACTCAGAACGACGAACGGAGTCCAACTGACTCAAGATCGGCCAAATCCGATATCCGGAGCTCCTACAATGGGCTTAAGAAGTTCTGACCGTTGATCTGGAGATCAACGGCCCAGATTGTGCCACGTCAGCCCCGCCCCCACCGCACCCACGCCTTCAGCTAGCCGAGGACAAATCTCGGCGATCCGCGCGCCCGCCCGCGGTCGCCGCGACAAAAGCCCGGGCGTGGCGCAACGGTTAGCGCGCACGCTCGCATCCACGCGACGTGCGTTCGAGCTGCGCGGGGGGGGATTTGAAGGCGGGCGAAGGGCGCGGAGAAATTGGGCCCCCCGATCAGCAGTGGGCGGCCAGGATCTCGCCACGCGGCGCGACCACAGCGCACGAGCACCCACGCGCGTGCGCAAGCCGGGTGGAGATGCGCACGCACACGCGTGCCCGAGGCACGATCTTAGCGCGGGCGAGGAAGACTCTCAGCCATCTGATCTTCGATCGGACGGCTCTCGTTCAGCGGCCACGGATCGTGCAAGGAGAAGGAATGGGGCGGGCGGCTGACTGACGGCGAGAGGGCTACACAGACGCTTTTGGAGGCGATTTTAGCGACGCTCTGGATGTCGCTAAAGCCCCTTCTTCTTTTAGGAAGCCCTTAACTCTATTTAAACCCCCTCCAACCACCATTCAAGGCATTCACTCCCCCTTGCAACTACTCCACTCCTCTCTTAGCTAGCTTTAGTCACTCTTGTAATCACCGGAGACGATGAGCCGCCGACGGAGCCTCCTCCACCCCGTGGCTACCTCGTCTCTCTCCACCCACTCTCTCTCTCTCTCTTAAGCTTTCCATTACTTTTGTTGAAGCATGTATTTAATGTTGTAAGTTATGAACTACGAATGCATGTTTAATGAAGTTATTTTTCGTTCAATTGCGATTGTAATTTCTGTTCAAGTTGCATGATCAAAACCAAGAGCTTTCTAACCCTAAACTCTCTCTCTCTCTATCTCTCTCTCTCGCTTTTCAAAAATCGCATCTTTCGCAAGCAAAACTCCGCCTTTTCCGTGACAACAAGTGATAAACAAAAATCTGATTTCCACGCCTCCCTGAGACCGACACTCGGACTCACCTCCGTTTACTTCTTTTAAAACCGACGAATCAAGTGTGACTATAACGACGCCTCTTAACACACACGCACAAAGACATGTCAGTTTTTGGCGCTGTTGTCGGGGAGAATGCGACGCTTGATCAGGGGCAGCGACCGATCAGGGGTGATGACTCAATCTGACGGTACTCAACGGAGATTAGGGCGTCGCGCGATGTTGATCCGATGACACTCGACGGAGATTAGTCAACAAGAGATTGTTAGAGCGTCGATCCAAATGACTTGACTCGACTCGATGAAGGACAACAAAGATTAGGGCATCATGGGCGGAGTTGGAGGCACTTGAGCGACGTCGAAGTCGGCATGTTTGAAGTTGGGGAGGAGTGGCGAGGAAAGTGGTCAGGGAGGAAAGAGGTGAGTTGTTTGGGTTAGCATCGTAAGAAACTAAAGACATATTTACCCTCCATCGTTCTTTTTTTCCTAATGGTGTCCGCTGATGCAGCATGTATCATTAGTAACATCTAATAGAACCTATATCAACATATATTTGATGTCAGTGTAGATACACTGTTGGTGCAGGGTAATTTTTTTGTAGTGATTGTAACCATTCTAGTAGAACAAGTAATGAATCAAAGATGTTTAGTATTATTAAGATCTGTGTTGTTTGAGCCTTTTAAGACGTCTGGACTGAGTCAGACGTCTGGACACCTTCCCAGACGTCTGGAAATCGAAAATCTTTGGGTACGAGCTCGCGTCTGCGTGCGTGCTACGTGCAGATAATACCTTCTCGTTTTTCCTCCTTCTCTCTCCTCCCCGCCTCCAAGCAAACCCTAAACCCCACCTTATAAAACCCCTCCTCTCTCGTTCTCCTCACTTCTCAGCCACCAGCCACCTTCCTCTCTTCTTCCCCACAGCAAGCGAGAGCGTGAGAGGGGCGTAGAGGAGGAGCAGCGTGAGAAGGAGAGGAGGAGGTGAACTCACGAGCTTGTGTGGGAGTTCACCGGTGAGCGCACAATCGGAGCAGCGCATGCACTAGGCGGAGGAGTGTGTTGGGGAGGTCTTCCCTGACACTTCTGCAGTCGGAGCTGCAGGCGAGGGGGTGAAGCGCGGCCACGCGTGATGTGGGAGTAGCGGAAGCAAGTTATGGTTATGGGTTTTTCCCAGAATCAGACGTCTGGAGTGACCTCCAGACGACGGTGCAGACGTCTGGAGGTGGTTTTAGACGTCTGAGGAGAGGGCTTCGCGAAGGTACGTCCTCTTTGCGGATACGGCCATGCTGGCCGCTCCGCCGATCCCTTGTTGCATGCCCTTTTGAGAAGATTGTGTGGGTTCGTGCAGGATTCGCTTCGGGAAGGCGCGGGGCATGCCTGCCCACGCATTTCAGACGTCTGGGTGATATACTAGATGATGGGAAGCGCTTTCAGATATCCAGAGAGGTGGTCGGACGTCTGGAGCTGGGTCCAGACGGTCCAGAAGAGTTCCTGGACGTCTAAAGATTGACGTAAGGACTTAGGTACGTTACTGGACCCTTTTAAGATGTCTGAAAGATGTTCCAGACGTCTGATTTAAGACAGAAAACCTATTTTTGACCCGTTTAGGGTCCGTTTGAGTTCCGTTTTATGCAAATAAGATACCGATGTATTCCTTGTGAGTTCCTCTACTTGTTAGAAGGTTTTCCATATTGTTCTGATAGTTCCCTTGTGATTGTTCCTTGTAATAGGACTTCATTCCGTTGCGTGTTCGGGGCTTGCTGAGGCACGTGAGCTTGCCGTTCAAACCCCCAATACTCCTAGGTTTACTAGTAGAGTGGCTTCCCCCTAAATTAATTATAACCTAAATGCATGTGTGGAATGAATGACTAGAACCTAGGATATGGCATGAATCCTAGGACGAGAAACACTTGAAATGTTTGTAATGGATGATTGAATTGCAGTCTTGAATGAGTAGATAGAATGATAATAATTGCCTGTAAATAAATAACAACTGCCTGTGAAATGTAAAGTACTTGTGCTAGCAAACTGTTGCATGTAAATTCCTGTTGTATACGTTAAATGACATAATACGAGCTGCATGTATATAAATTGAGAATGGTAATGTGAATGATGGAAATACGAGCTACCTGTGTATAACCTGTGTATGGAAATATAAATGATAGCAATACGAGCTGCATATGTATAACCTGAGAATGGAAATATAAATGATGAAACCTGGTATGGCTTGGCATGAGGAATATGAGCATGAACCCTACGGGGAATTAGGAGTAGAACTCATGGAAATAAATGGAATGGATCTGGAAATGTGAGTGGGGAAGTGAGCTGGCCCTTGAGTACGGAGTACCAAGGAGAGCGACTGTCCCCCTATTTAGTGCAGAACGGAGCTAGCTGCCTTTGGGTTGGGACCCAGGGTTAGGATTGGCCACTCTGTACCGACTTCTTGGCCCTCGCGTACACAGTACCGGGGAGAGCTACTAGTGTAGGGAGAGAGCTAGCCACCCACGGGGCCCGGGGTTCAGCTAGCTGCCCTACACCGACTTATTAGGCCCACTGGGCAAACCAGGGTAGTCAAACGAGGGTGCGTGGACTGTGAAGGGGCGAGACCCTTGTTTGGTTCTTAGGGGTTAGGCCCCTGTTACTAAGAGGGCTAGGCCCTAGACTGGTTCTGTGCTATGCTTTGGGTGCACCCGCTAACGGAAACGACTGACCGCGTGCTAGTGCAGGGTAGCTACTCGTGCGCTTATCGCATATGTCGTACTCACCGTTACGTCTGTCCGTGACCTTGGGGTGGTTGACTGGGTGTAGGATCACCACAGGGGACTCTCCCGATCAGGAGAGCACCACGTGTGCCTTCTACTCTTCGGAAAAGACTACAATCAAGATCGTTCCCACGAGGAACATTCGAGATCAAGAAAGAGACCTGATAAATAAACCAAGTGGTAGAAAAGAATAATTAGTTAAAGAAAGTAAATGGAAAAAACAATAACTACCTGTCCACTTTTACTGTTTTAGTTAGTTGGTTGCCACTCTACTCAGCGTTCGCTGACTTTGTGTACTCATAACCCTTTTCAAGTCCAAGTGTTAAGCAGCCAGAGCCCACGGCTGCAGAGGGTGCTGGGCCCAGTAGAGCCCAGTAGTTGTAGCTTCTTATTGTACTCCTTTCTGTTGTAGTGAGTAGACTCTTGTACCTTTATATTATGTTCTTTATGTTCCTGTACTTGTTACTTTCTATTGTTGTGGTGGTGATACGTACTGTAGCAGTTTTTACTTCTTTACTGCTGTACCTTTTTACTATTAGTTGCTTAGCATAGTGAATGTGGTTTACTTTCCTACTTTTTGGTTACTTTCTCGTTGGACAACTGGGTCTTGGGATCAGTCGAGTCAGTCCGATCTCGTGTTCTATAGGGATTCGGGAACCGAGTCGTAACAAGTATTTTCTTTTACATGTGACAATAGTTGATAGTGTAAATAGATTAAGCTTTACACATTTTTTAATGCTTGTAAATAATTTGCCTGGTGTATATATATAAAAACCTCCCACTTGATCATAAATGGCTTATGTTTAGTTTTATTCTAATGAATTATTATTGACATATGTTGGTGACCTTTATAAGTATGTGGATGAGATAACTAGGTAATTACATGTGCTCGAATGTAAGTTTTCCTACCTTACTAATAATACTAATTTTATTATAAGACCTTATAAGTCAGACTAATATTGAATATTGACCTTTTTATGTATGCCTTGGTTAAATAATTATGAACATGTCTCTTGGGATGTGTGATGGCGAACTAAGTATATGAAAACTAATGACTATGTAATATGCTTCTTTTCTAAAGGTATATGTACAAGTTATACAATATATAAGATATCATGATAAAGAAATGAATTAAGATCAAAAAGCTGTGTACAATTGAATATGATATACAAAAAGAAAAGAATGAAATTAGTATTTATAAAGTACTAAGTTAATTGACACTACATGAATAGGCTTTTCCTGGAACGTATGGAATTATAATTCAGGAATATGTTAAGGCACTGACTCAAAGGAATCTCATGGGCCCTAAGAGGGGCAACGCCTTTGAGGGGTGAATGGTTCTTTGAACCACGGTGGCAAAAGATAACTCCACTTTAGTTGTAGCTACATTGGCAGGTTATTTTTTCATGGACTGCTTGTGCTTGCAGTTAAGCAATTAAAGTCACCTAATGATATGTGAACTAAGTCAAATGTTTTTACGAAAGAAATGATTTAATAAGGTAAACCATTGCCATGAAATTACTATGAAATGTCATTCAATAAATAATTGAAAATGAATATTGTTATGGAAAAACCCATAAAGGTGTTATTGGATGATTTGCCTATGGTTATGGTTATAAAAAATGATTATGGATAAAGTTATAAAATATGTTTATGCATGTAACATGATCAATGAAGCATTGTTGTGTAAAGAAAATGAAATTGTGCAATTATTGAAATTTCTGAGGGAGATTTGAAATTTACAAATTATGGATTTCTTATATTCAAGCAAACTTTTGAAGAGTATGAGTTATGATATTAAAGAATTGAATGATTACAAGAGTTATGACAATAATGGTGACTTATATCTTGTGTTATTATGAAAGAATTATTTATGAAATATTGTCTTTCGTGTGTTATGTGTTATCTTTTGCTAAGGGTCAAGTATGAGCTTTAAATGTGGATTGACTTTTCACTTGGATCTATTGTATAGGCTACAACAATACACTTTCACAACTGTTTGGATTTCTAAAGTTTTGGATAAAAATAAAAGAAATAAATCTCTAGACGAACTCTTGATAATAAAGTCATTTAGGACCACTTTGTATTTAGTTTTGCATTTGCTAGGGACTAGCAAGATTTAGGCATGAGGGTGTGATTGCACATCAATCATACGACCTAATCTACCTAAATTAAGTTAGATTTTAGCATAAATTAGGAACAATGCATACATAAGCATCATAATTTGTATAATAGTTAGTTTAGTAGCCTTGGAGATAATATTACCATTTTATGTTCTAAAAGAGAGATGAAATTGATTGCAGATGATCCAAGGCTGCAAATGATAGATCAGACCGTACGGATCTGATCAGGACGGCGACAGGAGTTCAACGCTTCCGGAATTGTCTTGATCAAACATCCGTAGCATCACGAATAATCCACAGAAGAACAGAGGCCAAAGAGCAAGATGACAGAAATCCAAGCCTCATATGTAAAATTCGACTGCATGGATGGATTCGGATCAACAATCGCAGTCCAACAACGCAAAAATCATCTCGATCGGAAGCCTATAGCATTGTCTATAAAGCAAGGAAGATGGACGGCTACGATGGTGCCACATGGCGCCATCACAACCGCCCCTCACTGCACCCCCAATCTTTGAAGGGCTCTTCCTACACCTTATGGGCTGTTGGATCGTCATCCAATGGCCACAAAGCAGCCACGTCGCTGCCCCGCCCCACTTCATTGACTAAGAGGAGATCTTAGTCGTTGGATCTCCATACAAAAGTTGAGAATGGACTTGCCTAAAACCTAAATGCAACATAAATGGAGGCTTGGCGCAATGGTTTGCGCGCTCGCAAGCGCGAGACGTGCGTTCGAGTCACGCTAAGTGCAAAATTGGGAAAGGCGATGGAGCGTGGGTGCAATTCCACCACTGGATCAAAAAGAAAGGTGCGAATGCAGATGCGTCGTGTGAAGTGAAACGTCTGATCAGGCGGTGCTATCACACGCTCTCTGATGCCGAATCTGACGCACTATTACACACATCCTCCTTAAGGTAGTAGCACGCGCGATTTGAATCGAGCGCGCGCAGGGAATTTGAGAAGGCGGTGCGGATCAGGATCCGAGGGCTGCGGGCGTGCCATGTGGTGCCACCAAAAGACATTTGCACGTATAAGGTACGTTGGAGGCTATTTTTAGGTGCGATTTGAGCCATGGATCTCCCGATTGATGGATTTGATCGTACCTTGGTTGTTGTATGAGTTGGAGGGCTAAAATGCCTACTTTACCCCTCATTAAAGTTATAAAAAGAGCCCCAGGGCCCCCCAGTTGAGAGGCAACTCCCACCAGATACATTTCCAGCCTCTCTCTCTGCAACTCCTCTTCGAACTTCATCCCAATGCTCTGGATCTGGACTGCTGCCGCACTTCACACAAGAATCTCACAAGCGACGTCATCATCTGCTATCTTTCTCTATCTATATCTCTCTATTTCTCTATCTACTCTTTAGCATAGTGATTTCTAATTTGAAAACTATTTCCAAATAACAATAAAACTTTGATTCTTTGGATAACTGATGTCTATATATACATATATAAATATATAAATATTTGTTTAGAATGATTTTCTGAAAAGCTTTCACATAAAAATTGTATTTTACCTCATTGTGAATGACTCGGTACTCACCGAAATTTTATAAATATTATCTGTTTCATCGTGATTCATACTACAACGATAGCTATAATCTCTACCACGTCTCGCAGTCAAACAATTACTGAGTTTCACAACTCATAGGTTTCATTTGAAACCCTACAGAATTGGGCACTATAAGTTCCTTGCAGGAAATATGATTATTTTATGCTATATCAGATTAACTACACTGATAGAGGTATGCAATTTTTGTCTAAATTTGTACTTACTAGAACTTTACCTTTGGCTATTGTTAGATCATGGTATGTGGCACTCCATGTCATAACTCAATAAATACATATGTTTAAAAAAAAAAATCCATGTAGGCATGGGTTGTTACATTCTTTGTATTTCTCTTCTAAGATTAAAAATTATGAATTTGCTAAAGAAAATCACCTATTTCATTTGTGTGATTACTTGCTATACCTTATCCTGACCAAGTGTTTATCTTTGAAGGTCACAACCGAATGTCACTTCCTTTTATTATCTTATCTCCACAACAACAATCACACCCTTTCTATAAATATGATTTTTTTTGTAGGTGCTAAAAGTATGAATTTGCTAAAGAAAACATATATATCATTTGTATTCTCACTTGTTCCACAACAAATATTTGTCTTGCCCTTGCTAAAAGTATAAATTTGCTAAAATAAAGAAACCATTTATCTCGTTTGTGTGTTTTCTTGCTACATTTTATCCCTACTAAATGCACATCTCAAAAGTGTTGAAGGGAATGAAACTCTCTTTCTTCACCCTAACTCAACTAAAAAATCCATCTTACTTGTGCTTAGGTATTGATCTTTTTCGTTAATGATTATCTTAGTTCATGTCAAGCGTATAAGAAATTTCTTTCTTTGTTTTTTTTTGAAAATAAACTTTTCATTAAAAGTGAAGTACTCGATACAAAGGATGCAAGGAAAAAGATGGAGAAACTAACCTTAAGAGGGGGAAGAAAAATATCCCGTAGAAATGGGGGGACGTCCAAACACAAAAAAATGACTAAGAAACAAAGGTAAAAGAAGAAGAAAGCAACCCAAGATTGGGAATCGGATGATCTCTTGAAGGAGATCGACCCCATGCTCGTAGAACGACAAGTGTCAATGAGAAAAACCTTGAAGAATCTGCTGGCCGTGTAAAGTATGGGGTCACACATGATCCCCAAGAAAATTTAAACTATACTAAAAAAAATAAGAAAGAGAAAACTAAACCCACAATATCAAACTAAACTACCACAACGAGCAACCACCACCTCCCGTTGCCACGCGAAGGCTGGCCGACCACATCTTCACTGGGCCGCAGATGGAGCACTCCACGAGCACAACCCCGGACCGCTGCCTCGTGATCTAGGATTGACGATTGTGGAGTGAACGCCTTCTAAACTCGAAGCAAATGTCGTCGACCACTGAGCAAATGCCATTGACCGTCGAATCGTCGAGCACCTCCACAAGCCACGGATGGTGATGCATGTCTAAGAGAAAGTTAGATCAACGTCATATGAGTGATCCAAAAGTAGAACGAAGATTCGGAAAGAAGGAGAACTTTAATCAACTAAAGGTGATGATCGAAACTTAAAGTCGACATAAATTTAATTTTTTTTTTTTTAAAAAGGAACAACCAATAGTGAATATCGCATAACATATAATAAATTTTAATTTTTCACTTTTAATTCATTCACCTCGCTGGCGGAGCCATACCTCAAAGGAAAAAAATTTCTTGCCTTGACCGAGCCGCACCGCAAAGAAAAAGAAAATCTTACCTCTACGCAAAAAGATTTATTTTATTAAATTCTAAAAAAGAGTGTCACGATTTTACTCGCATGGTAAACGACCACGTGGACGTTAACCACGCCACGTTTAACCCAGAACTCCTGAAGTCAAGCACGACACCCTCATCTCCATCTCTCTATCTACCGATCTACCCGCTGCTTTCCCCCATACGAAAGGAAACCTATATCATATAATTACATCACATGCCCATCTGTCTCTACTGGGCGTCTCTCCTGGGGGTGTATTCTCTCTCTCAGCACGTCAGCGTCCATGGAGAGCCTTAGAGCTGCTGCTGCTGCTCGAGGTCCTCTGTTGCTCCTCCTCTCTCTTGTGGTTGTCGGGATAGCCTCCTCTCTATTGGTGTACCCAAATTGGCCAAATGGGTACGGGTGGAAGTCCCCTTTCCACCCAAAGGACACGTTGCCTTTCCTGCCACGGGGGATGTCGTGGCCCATCCTCAACTCCCTCTACAGCGCCGTCGACCTCCTCCCTTCTTTCGTGGGCGCCGCCTCCGGTGAGCCCAACTCCACCGTCCACTGGAAAGGCGCCTGCTTCCACGAGAACACCGCTTGGATGGAGTTCCACAACAAGACCGGTTCCCTCTTCGGCGGTGGCACTCTTCATATCAAGGTTGGTTGGCGTAGGCAACAAGACCCCTCCCTCCTTATACAACAAAAGTAATAAAGCTCTTATCGTTTTGGCGTAGGCAAGGTGCCGTCTTTGATGGTTTTTGTGCGAGTTCTTGCTTTTTGGGATGTGGGTAGTTGTCGATTGGAATGGTTCATGTGCTTCTCTATCGATTGGATTTGGATTTGGAATCCAAGGGCTTTTTTATTTTTTATTTTTTTGTTTCCTCCCCTTGGTTGATCGGGGGCCATTTGTGCTGTTGTAGGGTAGGTGTGGTTTTGTGTAAAGGTGCGATCTTTGGTGGTGGGAGTTTGTGCGGACGATTGGGTGGATTCTCTCTGGATTGGATCTGGGACGTAGTTCGTTAATTTGGGTTGTAAAGTTGTGTGCTCGGTAGAATTTGGAGGCAAAAAATTTCCACAGCTGGATTAAAAATAATTTATTTTGTTGATTACGGTTTTAACAAAGTTAATTACCTAAGTAGCACAAAGCAGTGTCTTTGAGTCACGACTTTTTTAACCTAGGGTAACTCATGTCTAGAAGACAGCTTCAGGATAGACTAAGTCGTGTCGCAGAGACATGACTTGGGTAGGGTAACCTATGTCCTACGTTGCATCGCGTCTTAAAGATTCGACTCAGTCTAATAAAAATTTTTCAGCAGCAATACCTACTTCTGCTTCTACTAGTGAAGTTGTTGCTGCTGCTAGTGTTTTGTTAATGCATGCACATATGGTGCATAATACTAAACTAAGATCAAGAATAAATTAATGTACAAAGAAGATGATAACCATGCATACGCAAAGAATGAATAAAGCAGAGATCTAAACTTCAAATTTCATTTTAAAATTCTTGAACTTCTTTGCATCTAGTCATAGTCCAGATTACACTATAATACAATACATCATCCACCACAATACAAAACCTTAATATAGATACATGTAAAAGATTTAATATACACATACATCTAAGCTTTCTTGATAACCAAGTTCATTCATGTTTCAATGACATCAAAAATTGAAATTACAACACATAATAAAACATTCATTCACCCAATTCCCCTGTGAAAAGGGTTTAAAAAGAAACACATACAAGCATAGTCATAGAAGACCCTACCAAGAGTATCTAAAGTCCTATACACATCAAGAAGACTATACACATTCAAAACACACACACACAATCTACTTCTTTTGTTTTCTTCTTTATAAGTCTTGGAAAACTTTGCATGCGGTTATCCTAGCACAATTTGAGATACTTTTGCTTGATCAACGAACCTTCCTCCCTTTTAAACAAAGGTAAGCGTGGAAGAGTAAGCACAACTCACGAGATCTGTGTAACACTCTCCCCTATGTCCTCATCTTGAGTATGCCTTTTATAGGGCACTGGTTGAGTATTAGGAGATATTTCTACTGTGACGATTGACGGTGTAACAAAATTTGAAGTACCTTTTGTGCCAGATGATGACGGTGCAAAAGGCGAGACTTATTTATTTAGAAGGTAAATAGTTAATATATTTCCCGAACTACACTTATTTAGAACTTAAGTCATAGGTTTGCCTCCTCTTGTAGATGCTTCTCTGACTGGGGGTGTTGTGGCTGGTCATGAACATAGCCATGATCTCTTGGCCGGTCCTGGTTCTCAAGCTGACGGTTAATAAGGGCATGATTGCCTGGCTGATCATTAGGATCAGGTTGCTTGTAAACAAGGCCTTGATCTTTTGTTTGGTTGTAAACCTTTGGGTTGTCATGAACATTCGGTTGGTTATGATCATCTGGCTATGCATGACCCTACTTAGGGTCCTCCATCTCTATGCGAAGTGCTCCATGACCTTGGTGACATTGTGGTCGGTGTTCTCTCCTTGTTATTCCTCGTCCTCGTCCTCGTCTTAGTCCTTGTCCTCTTCCTCCATCTGGAACCACAAAAGCCTCAACATCATCATCACCTTAGTGCATGAGGACCTCTTCTGCAATGAACTTTCACGAAATCTCGCTTTGCAACATACTTAATGCATTGTTGGCAATCTTCCGGAGCTCGTCGAGGTTAGGCTGTGGACTTTCTAATATTTCCTTGACATGATCCCATATAACTACCCGCATATAGTGTGATTGAGTCAATATTGTTACATGTATAAAATTCAAATAAATTAAAGATTAAAAAATAATAGTTGTAGTTTACTTTAAAAAAACAAAAGTAATAGTTATTACCAAGATGGCTATACATCTCCATGTAATGCGATGGTGCCAGGCTTTGTACTTAGGTGTCACCTTGGGGGCCTCGACATCTACAGGCACAAGCTTGACTAGGCTCTGGTGACATCGACTTCATTTCACTATAGGCTCTCTCCAATCAATTTTATTTCTTCCCCTTGAGGTCAATGGCATGTAGCCGGATATCCATGTCGCAAACCAGTGGCACTTCTTGTTGGGCTCCAAATTATCTCTTGACATGGTCACTACTTAGTGCTCTATTATGTGGAATGTCATGAGTGGAACATGGGCATGCCATATATCACATCTTAATAGGCATTGTTCTAGTAATGCTGCTAACCCTCTTGTGTATATGGCTTCAACACAACCTACACATTCAATTATGAGTTACCATTAAGTATATCCTTTATGAAACATTAAAGCGTGAATCATAAAAATTGAAATTATACTTGATTTGGAGATTTCAAGTTGAATGCATCTCTGTAACATCAAAGATGTGTGAGATGCTCCTTCACATCAAAAGTTGCATGCTACTGACATATGAGAGGCTACCATGCCAGTCGGGTTGTTGTACTACAGGAGAAATGTGTAGGAATCGCTCCCATGCCTAAATCTACAGTAGGATAATGCATCTGCCAATCGGTCTAGTCAAGTTTCGTATAGTCAAGTAGAGATGTCAATAAAGAAACAGCAGACACGCAGATCCTTAGTTGAACCTCCTAATAGCCTTGAAGTTTAGTACATTAAAGAGACATAATCCCGGGAGTTGTCTAGGAATAATATGCCTCCAATCAGTTGTGGTATGTAGGCTTGGGCATATTGCTGAACTTGCACCTTAGTAGCATCATCTGGTAAATACTCGAATGCTTGCTTGAGCCATGAGAGCTTTATACGAGCACCTTTCAACTTTGGGGGTCTAACCCCAAGCAACTCCTCGCATGTCCTGAACAAACATTGCACCCATGTAGCTCCTGTGACAAATCACACATGCTTATTGTAATAAATTTTATTAAAGGAAGGGAATCGTACCAAATAATATCATACCTGTGACAAGATCACCATCAATGGGTAAACTCAAGATAACATCTACGTTTTGCAATGTGATGTCATCTCCTTGTCACGCATATGGGTTGTATGCATCTCTGGCCTCCATCGCTTGACCAACACGATGATAAGATGCTGGTTTAGAGAAATAAAGGGTAACGACAATATAAACCCAAAGCTTGCTCATTGGATATTCGGTATAATCTGCTGGTGAGGTGGCGCATGATGCAACATGGCCTCTCGTTGCTTACACGTCAACTATTTTGAACCTTATGCATTACAAAATCTTTAATTAAGTGCGATGGAAGTTGTAAAACAAAGTCATAAGCTATAATATGGGAATTCTTACATGGCTGTTTCACACAAAATGAGAATGATACCCACCCTGGAAAACCAACATGTTACTATCAATGGGTCTCAGATCCATCTATGAAAAAAATGCAAAAGAATGTCATTCAAATATACAATAATACAAAAAACTTTTAGGAAACCATTCATGGTATAAAATTTAAAAGTAAAATAAGATAAAAGTAGTACATTGGCATACCAATGTTACGACAATGTCTCCAATTATGGCTAAGATCATTGCATAAACCACATTTATTTAGATTCCTTGGTGCATTAAGATCTTGTGGACACCTGGATCGCCTAACTCTCCCAGTTTGTGATTGTGCGAGTGCATTTTGTGATGTTGTTGGCACATTTGTTGATGAGCGTGACCCATTTTATGATTGTGTTGGTCGATCTTGCGAGTTAGACTTGTTTTGGGAAGGTGTAGGGTAGAAAAAAATGACTCAAGTTGTCTTATTCCGTAACCCTACCTCTCATATATAGAGGTGGAAAAATTATATCAGTACTCATCAAAGAAATAAGCAAAATATACCAAGTCTAAATAACAATAAAAGATAAATAAGACCGAAGGGGCTCTAACACTTTCCCTCAAGCTGGGGCATAGATATTAGTCATGTTCAACTTGGAACAATAAATATCAAAGGAAGATCGAGGCAGGGATCTCATTTGCATCATTGAAGCTGTGTACACCATGGCGTGATACTCAGACTCTACACTGGATCTAGACACAATAACATGTTTCTTGCTCTTCCATGTTACTAGGTTCCCTACTACGTAGGTATAGAAACTAGTTGTAGACTTTTTGTTAGCCGGACACCCTACATAATCTTCCTTTGTATAGAACAAGACCTCGTTTCCTGGCTCTTCTTTAAGTATTTGAGCACCATCGTTGCAGCATCTCAATGCTGTTTAGTAGGCCTATCCATGAACTGACTCAACTTTCTAACTGCAAGGGAAATATCTGGTCTTGTAATAGTCAAATAGAGGAGTTTGCTCACCATTCCTTTATATTGCTAATTATCAATTGCCTCTGCCTCATCAAATAAGTATGCCTTGGGATCCATGGGAATATTGGCTAGTTTTGCCCTTATCATGCCAATCTCCTGTAACAAGTCAAGTGCATACTTTTTTTGGGAAAGTACAATACCCTTCCTGCTTTGTGCCACTTATATCCTAAAGAAGTAACTGAGAGGTCCAAGATCGTTTATAACAAAGTTGTTCATCAGACTCTTCTTGACCTCAACAATCTTAGGTCCATCATCACTTGTAAGAGTGATATCATTAATATAAACTAGCAGTGCCACCACACTTTGTGCAGTCTTTCTGACAAATAAGGAATGATCTGATGATGACCTTTGAAAGCGTAGTGTCTCAACCACTTCTGATAACTTCTAAAACCATGCCTTGGGACTTTGTTTCAGATCATAGATCACCTTGCATAGGTGACACTCTTTGGAACGCTCCCCTTGAACATCATAGCCAAGAGGCTGTTGCATGTACACCTTTTGCAAGTCACTATATAGGAAGGCATTTTTAACATTAAGTTAATGAAGGGCCTAGTCTCTCTGCACAGCTACAGGGTCCAAAATGCACATGGTAGGAAGTCGCACCACAGGTGGGAACATGTCAAAGAAGTCTGCGCCATAGGGTTGTGTGAATCCCTTAGCCACAAGACAGGTTTTGTATCTTGCTATCGTCTTGTTTGTGTGATACTTAATGGTAAAGGGCCATCCACACCCCATAACAAATTCGTCTAGAGGTAAGTTAGCAAGTTCCCATGTGCTATGGGACTGCAGTGTAGCTATTTCATCCTCCATGTCTTGATGTCACTTTGGATCAAAAATAGTTTGCTAGTGAGATGATAGAACATGTATGGTAGATAGAGCATGATAGAACTTGCTGTAGTCCCCGCCAAGAAAAGCACCAGACATGGCACTAGAAATAGGGTATTCGTCACAATTACGTTGGGCCTTGTGAATTGTAATAGGGAGATCGAGATCGTCAAGAGTAGGAACGATTTGACGTACTGCCTTTGGCTGCGTAGAGGAAGAAGGAAGTGCAACACCATCTTCTTATATAGACCTTGCTTCATCATCATCACTAAGCACAACCTCATTAGTATGTAAATCACTTGTGCTCACTTGAGGCGGAGTCGACGCAGAAGAGGGGGGTCACTGCCTCCAAGGGCATCAGAGGAATGGGCATAGATACCTCAACAACCTCAGGGAAAGACTTTGCTCAGCAATAGAAAAGTATAGGATAGACTCGTGGAAAGTGACATTGGCACTCACGTGGTGTCTTCGAGTAAACTGATCATAGCATCGATATCACTTTTGGGTGTAAGAATATCCCAAAAAGACACTCTTGACGGCCCTAGGAGTAAGCTTATCCCGATCAAGAGTAGAAATGTGAACAAAACCAACACAGTCAAACATCCGAGGTGGGACATGAAACATGTTACCCTTTGGATAAGGAACCTATAAGGGAACCTGTTCATTATTTGCAGAACTGGATATCCTATTAATCAAGTAACACGTTATGAGCATGCCATCTCCTTGATAGAGAAAGGTGACACTATGATGGATGAGTAAGGTGCATGCTACATCAAGAATATGGCTGTGCTTTCACTCAACAACCCTATTTTATTGGGATGTGTGGGCACAGGTGGTCTGATGAATGATGCCATGAGATTTATAAAATGTACATAGGCATTGGGTTCAAAACTCAAGAGCATTGTTAGTAGGAGAAAATGAGTATTCTTATTCCAAGAAGAAATCCTATACCTTTTTATATAGAGAAAAGGTGTGGGAACAATTGCGGTATAAATCCAATAATAAATAAAAATGGCAAAGTAGCTCTCATAAACATAAAACATAAACTAGACCGAACGGGTACGTAACACTCCTCAAGCTGGAGCATAGATGCCAATCATGTTCCGTTTGGAACAATACACATCAAAAGTAGAGCGAGGAAGAGGCTTGGTGACGATGTATGCTGTCTGATTCATAGAAGTAATAGGAGTGGTGTAGATGACTCTACACCGGATCAGATCCTGGGTGTAGTGGCAATCAACTTCGACATGTTTGGCCTGCTCATGAAATATTGGGTTGTTGGCAATAGAGAGTGGTAGTGCAGTTATCACACCACATCTCTATAGCTTCCTTCACCTGAACATGTAAATCTTGTAAAATGGATCTTACCTAAACCATCTCTGCAGTAGTCTGAGCCACAACTCGGTAGTCGAACTTCGCATATCTAGCCACCACTTTGTTTTTTACTTCGCCATGTGACTAAATTCCTAGTAGCATACGTATAAAAACCAGTAGTTGACTTCCTATCAGCCAAGCAACAGTCTGCATCAGAATAGCTAACCACTGTCATTGATGTGCATCTGGTAAATAGTATGCTACATTTAGGTGCTTTCTTCATATATCTAAGCACCTGCATCGCTGCTTCCCAATGCTGTTTAGTAAGCATATCAATGAATTGACTCAACTTTCGCACTGCTAGAGAAATATCTGGCTTGGTGATGGTAAGATATAACAGCTTGCCTGTTAGCTATTTGTAAGATTTGCTGTCCATAGGTGCTAACTTGGCATTATACAAATGTCCCTTGGGATCTATGGGTATGTTGGCAGGCTTAACCCTTGACATCCTTGTCTCTTGTAGTACATTAAGAGCATACTTGCACTGTGAAAGTATAATGCCTTGCTTGTTTCTTGCCACCTTAATGCCTAGAAAATATCTCAACTGGCCCAAGTTCCTCATCACAAACTTAGTAGCCAAGGTATTCTTCACCTCAACTATCTCGGTCTCGTCATCACTAGTGATAATGAAGTCATCAACATGTACTAGAAGTATAACAACTCCCCTATAACTCCGAACAAACAAAGAGTGATCTGCTAACGATCTCTGAAGGCCTATCACCTATAACACCTCAAATAGCTTTTAGAACCATGCGTATAGGCTTTGTTAAGGTCATAAATAGCCTTTCGAAGTCTACACACACACTTCCCCTGAGTCTCAAATTTGGGAGGCTGCTACAGATAAACCTCCTCTTGAAGATCACCATATAGAAATGCGTTCTTCACATTAAGCTGATAGAGAGGCTAGTTGAAGTGGATGCAATAGACATCAAAATCCGCATTGTTGGTAGACGTCAAAGAAATTCACCTCATAGGTCTGAGTGAATCCCTTTGCAATAAGACAGGCCTTTTGCTGTGAAATGGATCAATTAGGATTGTACTTTAGGGCAAAGACCTAGCAACATCCAACAACTAGAGCATCAGAAGACAAGGTTGTAAGGTCCCGCATCCCCCTAGAGTGAAGGGCAACCATTTCATCCTCCATGGCCTGTCTTCATTTTGGATCAAGCATGGCTTATTGGTATGTAAAAGGGATTGTGTAAGTGGATAGAGCAGATGTGAAGAGGCAAAACGACCTGCCCAGGTTGGCACTAGGCGCTGCTCCAGGAACCTAGTAAAGAGCACAAGTATGTGGAGCCTTCCGAATAGTAATCGAAAGATCCACATTGGCCATCTCAACCTTCAAAGAAGTAGGAGCATCCTCCTCAGTAGGATCAACACCATCAACACCAAAGAGACCTGTAGGGACATTACTAGAAGTAGAGACATCAATGGCATCAACATGTACTTGAGTTAGGGAGGATGGTGGCATGGGAGAGGGGGAGGGGTGCTGTCTGTGAGTGACTGGTAATCTGTAGATTACAGGAGGCTCACAATGTTGAACCTTTTGACTATCTGTCTTTGTTCCAACAGAAGTATGACTGATGGGTATCTCCTCTAGAGGTACAGGGGAAACAAGCATGGGTGTAGGCTCATCTCCAAATACCAACTGATGAGCTTTTTTTGGAAAGGGACAAACCAAGATAGAATATGAATCGAAATACATGGGTATCGGTGAAATTTTGCCATGTGCCAACTAATTCGACCTATATCGTATGTCCTCTTTACAAATTTCCATCATTTCGCTGATATTTATTGGCACAGGGTGACATTAGGTCCTTATTTCGAGCTTCTTTTGCTACTATTGTTGTCTGCTGGTGTTGCTGCCTGCTGCTCTCTGATGTCGTTGCTGTTAGGTGCTGCTATTGGTTGCTTTATCTCACTTACTCCCACTCCAACTTTAAGTCTCTAAACCATGTTTTATTCGAATCTTCGTCTGGATCTTCGTATCTCCAACTTTTCCTCTTCTCGAGTTTCTCCACATGTTGGGAAGGTATATTATTATCTCCTCTTCCTCCATTGTATGTATTTTTGTGTATGTATATATGTATTAATGTAGGATGTAATATGTATTCCTCTAGATCTACATGTGTATATACATTATGATTTGTGTGGCATGCTAGATGAGTAGATCTACTCATCTACAAGTAGATCTACACGAGATCGACTCGTATATACCCATATATAATACTCGTATATATGCAATTGTATTAGACATATTTAGGTATGCTGGAGGTGTAACTTAGATGTATTTAGGTATGTATTAGGTCTATTACATATATTTAAGTATGTATTAGATGTATATGCATAAGATGCATTAAATGTATTAGATGTATTTATGTAATTTATATTTTATAGTGTGAAATTGATTTATATTTTCTATGTGACCAGATTTTTGATGCACCACTTAGCCATGACACATATCATATAATCATAGTTCTTACATGCAGTTTTTTGCACCACCACCACCTTCTTCATATCCATTTTATACATCTTACCCATAGTCAGGAAATGAAGGGTACACATGTGATGCCTACTCGTGCAATGTATCTAGGTATGGATTGTTTCCCAGATTATCAAGCCTTACAGTCGATGCCACTTCCACCTCAATCTTATCAAAGCTTAACATCATCATCGCAAAGAACTTTAAGACAGGGGATCCTCGCATCAATCTCTTAGCAATCAAGATACAGGTGGTAGATATGCTCGTCTTGGCATATTAGTTAATGTGAGAGATTAGAAGTATAGACAAGCAATGATGGTCTACCAGATCATTTATTCATATAGGCGTAGGACCTTTACTATGATTACTTTCATGCCTTACAGCCCCACAATAAGTGATGGAATCAACCAAGTGGCAAGGATGGTCATGCAATGGACCCTGCATGACATTCTTGGTGTCTGATTTTCAAAAGTCTTGGCAATTTGATAAGGTATTTGAAATTTTCATTGTCTTTTAAATTTTTAATTTGGTTATACTGTAAATTGCAATTATGTACTTCAATTTGACTTTAGATATGCTTGCTTTATTTATGTGTTGACTCAACATTTGTGTTTTCACATGTATGCCCTTCTTGCATAACCTTTTAATGTTTTAAGTTGGTAATTTATGATTTACTTGCAATTTTATTCATTTTAAGTGAATTTTGTCATCATTGTTGGCATGTGTTGGCGTGCTCTTAGTGTACCCTTGAAATGGAGAATTTTCAGGGCATCGAAATCCTCGAAATTCGATGTCAAAACATGAGCATTTCTACGACATGCCTTTGGTGTGCATTTAATATGCTCACATGATGATTGGATTGGTAATGGCAAGTTTTCAGAACTGTATCAATGGTTATTCCAGCATATTTAGCATAAGGAATCATTTGTAGTCAAGTTGTGGGATAGAGAACATAATGTTTGGGACATCAGACTTCCGGAAGGACTTTTTGATCCTACGTTTACTGAATTTCAGCAGCTGCGTCCGCATTGGGGGAATTCTCTCCCACTATTGGACTGGATTTGTTGCAATGGAAACATGGCAGATACACCATCAAGAATGCGTACAATCTCCTTATTACTAATGGTGGCAAGTTTTCAGAACTGTATCAATGGTTATTCCAGCATATTTAGCATAAGGAATCATTTGTAGTCAAGTTGTGGGATAGAGAACATAATGTTTGGGACATTAGATTTCCGGAAGGACTTTTTGATCCTATGTTTACTGAATTTCAGCAGTTGCATCCGCATTGGGGGAATTCTCTCCCACTATTGGACTGGATTTGTTGCAATGGAAACATGGCAGATACACCATCAAGAATGCGTACAATCTCCTTATTACTAATGGTGGACATCGAACGCATGTGGAAAATGATTCTAAGTTGCTGTGGAGTTGTAAGATTCCTTTCAAAGTCAAGTTATTCTTGTGATTTTTTAGGAGAAAAAGATTGGCAACCAAAGTGTATTGGACTAAATGGTGCACGTCTGAGGATACCACGTGTCCTTTGTGTGGTCAATTAGAAGAGGACATTCATCATCTTTTCTTCGAATGTGGTTTCTCTAGAGAGGTTTGGGATCATCGTGCGGTATGTGGCCAACTATACTGATTTTGATTCCTTTTGGGAGATGTTCCAGGATTATCTGCATTTGGACATGGTTGGCTGGTGCAAAGTCTTTGCTCTTCTCTGGGCTATTTGGTTGCAGAGGAACTGTATAGTTTTTAATAATGATAGATGTTGGGTGGAGAATGTTGTAAGGGAGGCTTCTTATTTTTCTCACTTTTAAACTTCTAAGCAAGGATTGATATATCGGTGATATATCAGCGATATTATGGAAAAAAGATATTAAGGCTGATATCGATATGTGTTGACCCGGCGATATCGATATCAGCTTTAATATCTTTTTTCCATGATATCATCGATATATCGCCGATATATCGCCCATTGCCAATATCATGGACTTTTGTTGAACTTTAGAGCTGTACATGTTAGGGTTCTTGCTTTCTTGTAGTCCATCAAATATGTCAACTTTAAAGCTGTACATCCTCTGTCGATAATTCAGTCATTGCACTTGGCTTTACTTATTTAAAAATAGGAAGAAGATTCTAGAACATTGGTGAGAAATACATTAGCATCTTCAAACCTCTATAAAAAGATGCATAAAATTAGGCACTTTGATAATCCATGGGGGTATTGAAGGGCTATCTTGTCATCTTCCTTTGATTAAAGGATGTCATCCATGATGGTTCTTCTTTCCCCAACAACCTAGAGTTGATAGGCTCACTTGTTTCAACATGGTTATCTAAGTACTTGTGTACAAATACTTTGTTGATCTCCATTAATCTTGCAAATTGTGCATTATGCTATGATGGGTATAATTTCTCTTTAGTTATTTGAGCATTTATATTTGTCTATTATATACGCTTGTGTTATCTAAACCATGTCTTGTTTCACCAACATCTTTGTTGGTAGGAGATGTGATTTCATGTATTGAGTTCATAATGAGAAGAGTAATAGGGTGGTTCGCAAAATGTGAGACAGATCAATGAGAAAGAGAAGAGTATTGGAATGGAGAACGTGTTGGAACTGATAAGAAAATCAAATCTCTAATTATTTGACCATTTATATTTGTTCATTATATACTGTTGTGTAATATAAATCGTATCTTCTATCACAAAGTGCATCTTTGGTGATAGTATTTGTGATTTCATATCTTGAGATCGTAATGAGAAGAGTAATAGAGTGATTCACAAAATCTGAGGTAGGTCAATGAGAAAAAGAAGAGTATTGGAATAGAGAGCATGTTGAAACTGATAAGAAAATTAGTACAACTAAGACATGATTTCAATTGTCAACAATATGCAACGAAAGTTATGATCATTTTTCAATTATTATCATATTCTGTATACTTTCTTTTCAATATATGACTTTGTCGACATGCGACTAGTCATTTCTATTATGTTTTCATTCAAAATTTATGATTTTTATCTTCTAGGCATTTTTCATGATGTATTAGTTATTAAATTATTATTTTTTATAAAATTTGTGACATTTTAGGACATTTTGAGCTTTTTTGAGTGATTTCTCCAAATTTCATTGATATTAACGATATATCCCTGATATATCCCTAATATATCTCTTTTTTAGCTTGTCGATACAATATTGATATCGATATTTAAAACCTTGCTTGTAAGTCCGTTGCTATTTTAATTTAATATATTTCCGGGATGATTATCATGCTAAGGTAATCTTCCTCTTTTCTCTAAAAAAAATGCTCACATAAAATTTTATTGAAACAACATCGAAATTGGCACTTAAAACCCTTGTGGTAGACTTCTTATTTGCTAGGTATCCAACATAATTTGCATAAGTGTGCATCGTAATCTTGATATTTATGCCTTTTGTAAATAGAAGTCCTCTGCCTTAATAAGACTTTAAATCGTTAAGAATCGTTGTACCAGTATCCTAATGAGTTTTGATGGGCTTGTGTATAAACTGGCTTAAAGCAAAAGAACTATTACATAAAGTAACCTTTAGATATAAGTCACGTAATCTATATTAGTCAATGTCTAGAGGCTTTAAAGCATCATCATAAAGATGGACCTTATGGTCCATAAGAATGCGAGCTAGGTTGGTTCTTGGCATCTAGTCTCTTATAGCAAGCCTGTAGCATAATTTTCAAAAGAGCAAGTTTGTGGCATCCTTCTTGTGGGACAAAACAGCATTTTGTTTACTATAGCAACCTTTGTCCCAAGAAAATAGCTAGTGCAGTAAAAGTTAGTTGTTAATGTTCAGTCGACTGAGTCACTGACTAAGGAGTATACGGTATGTGGGTGAGTAATCGAGGAGTCCATGGATGTGTATTTTTTTAATATATGTAGTAGTAAAATATATTAATAAGGTGTATTTACTTGCACAATTCAATATTTCAATAAGTAAAATTTTAGAAACAAATGAGTGAATTGTCAAATGAGTGAATTGTATTACTCTAGAAATCCTAGGAGCCTTTATATAGAGAGGTACTATGGGACAATTATAGTACATACCCCCATACAATCATAAAATAAGAAAAGGATCTAAAACATAAAATAACTCTCAACACTCACCTCAAGCTGAAGCATAAATGTCAGATATGCTTAGCTTAGAATACAAGTAATCAAGACACCTCCTGGGAAGTACCTTAGTGAATATGTCAGCCACTTGATCTTCTGTGGAGATATAGGGGGTAGATATAAGTACATCTCTGATAAAATTATAGCCCATCTCAATATGTTTTGTCATCTCATGAAATGCTGGATTATTAGCAATAAATGCAGAGGCTTTATTATCACAAAACATAGGAATAGGATTTGACTTAGGTGCACCAAAATCATGGATAATGGATTTAACCTAGAGAAATTCGCAGGTGGTTTGTGCCATAGCACTGTATTCAAACTTTGCATTGGATCGAGATACAACATTCTGTTTCTTGCTCCGCTATGTAACTATACTTCTACCCACATATGTGTAGTAACTAGTGGTGGCTCTTCGATCTCCATGAGCCCTACCGTAGTTTGCATCAGAGTAACCCCACACATCAAGGTGGCCATGCTTTTGGAAAGATAGTCCTTTTTCATGAGCACTCTTTAGGTTTCTCAACACCTGACACACTCCTACCTAGTGCACCTCTCTAGGTCCCTGCATAAACTGACTAAGGTGTCCCACAACATAGGCAACGTTTGGCTTGGTAATAGTTAGATAAAGAAGTCCGCCTACCATAGCACAATATCTGGTCATATCTTCGAAGAGTGGACTATCTGAGTTTGCTAGATGAACAAAAGGATCCAATGGAATGTTTGCAGGTTTGCATCCTAGCATATTTGCCTTTCATAACATATCAAGTACATACTTTTTCTGAGAAAGAATAAGGTCCCCATTAATATGATGCACCTCAATTCTCAAGAAATAACCGATCAGTCCAAGATCCTTGGTAACAAATTGAGAGTGCAGAAATTCCTTGGTGGACTCAATGCCATCCTTATCTCTCCTTGTAAGTAGTATGCCATCCACATATACAATAAGAATTACTGAACTAATCATCCTAGGCAGAGTGAAAATTGGATGACCTGAGGATGATCTAATAAAGCCAAACTTTTGAATTGCTTTACTAAATCTCTTAAATCATGCCCTTGGGGTTTGCTTCTACCCATAAATTTCCTTCTTCAACCTGTAGACCTTTTGACACTCCCCCTTAGTGACAAATATAGGAAGTTGTTGCATGTAGACATCTTCATGAAGATCTTTATAAAGGAAGGCATTTTTGATGTCTAGCTGATAGACTGGCTAGTCCTGTTAACAGTAAGAGAGAAAAGTATGCGAATAAAATTTAGGTGGGCTATTGGCAAGAATGTTTGAAAATAGTCAATGTTGTGTATAACCTTTGGCTACCAGACAGGCCTTGTGTTTGTTAATAGAGTCATCAGGGAGACACTTAAGGGTAAACACCCATCTGCATCCCAGAACTGTAGCACCAAGGGGTAAGTCTAATTCCCATGTACCATAAGACTGAAGCACTGTCATTTCATCCTCCATAGTCGCTTTCCAGAAAAGATGTTGGAGAGCCTCCGAATAACTGTAAGGACCTTGATAACTGTCCACATTCATAGAAGAAAGTCAAGCCATAATAAGTAATCTATCATAAGACGTATGTTGTGAAAGAGAATAGGGGACACAGGATTGTTGGGCCTTCCGTGAGCAATAGGAAGGTCCAAATCAGACCCCTTTGAGGAAGCATCAGACCCCTTTGAGGAAGGGATTATTTGATCTTCATCAGATTCAGCAGGACTAACAGTCATGAGCATGGATGGTAGACAGTTGTTCCATACTCGGTGCAGTAGTAGCACGCTTGTGATGTCTTGGGATAGAATGGTAGTGGTGGTATTGGTGACTGAGGTGACTAAGAGGGACTTGGTATAGATGGCTGTTGTGGATGGGATGGCTCAGAGGACCTTGGAGGCAGTGTAGACGACATAGGTAAAAGGATATCTTGCAACAATGGAGAATGGGAGCTCTTTCCTTGAGTTTGATAATAAAGAATTTTCTAAAAGAAAGTTACATTAGCACAGACATAGAACTTGTGAGCCACAAGGTCATAGCAACGATATCCTTTTTGGGTACATAAATATCCCAGAAAGATGCACCTGACAAATGAGGAGATAACTTATCCACCCTGAACAAGTGGACAAAACAAATACAACCAAACGCAATAGGAGTGATATGAAAAAGATCATGACTAGAAAATAAAATACAAAAGAATAGAGGAGGATATCTTATTAATAAGAAATGAAATAGTAAAAATAACATATGCCTAATACAGTGATGGGACATGCATTTGAAATATGATAGCCCGAGCTACATAAAGTGTTGAAGTTTGCATTTAGTTAACCCATTTTTTGGGAGGTGTAAACATAAGTTTGGTGAATAACTCATAAAGAAGTAAAGAAATCAGTCACACTGGCATTCACAAACTCATGGTCGTTATCACTCAGAAAAACACAAATGATAGATGAAAATTGAGTCTTTATTTTAGAAAAGTTCTTAATGATTATAAGAGTTTCATACTTTTCTTTCGACATATAAACCCAAGTGACATGTGATGTGGGTATAATCATCAACCAAAACAAAAATATCTAAAACCCTTGAGACTCTAGACTCTACAAGGTCCCTACAAATCTGCGAGAATCAAATCAAATGAAGACTCAACTTTCTTAGTCGTACTAGAAGGAAAAGAAACTTTATGTTACTTGTCAAGTTGACAAGCATTATATCTAAAAGACTTTGGAAATTGCAGTTGCGGAAACTAATCATGTAAAATAGGGATACCTGGGTGGCCTAGACGTAAATGCCATTGTAGAGCAGCAGTAGTAAAAGCAGCAATGCTGGATGTAGATGGTAGGCTAAGGTAATATAGACATCCCGCTCAATTCCTCAACCAATCCACTTCATCATCTGGAGACGCTACAAGAAGAAAAACTAATTATAAAATACTACCCGACAATTCAATGCCTTAGTAATATGATTGATAGACATACAATTCAAAAAGAATCTTGGGGCATGTAAAACATTAGTCAAAGATAAGGATCCTGTAAGTGATATATTTCCACAGCTAGTCATAGGAGACAGCTGCCACTTGTACATTAAACAGATTGGCCAGAGATTGTAATGAGGAGAATAATGTTGCATAAGCAGTAATATGAGAAGCACCTGAATTTGTCACCCAATTTGGAGCATGTGACCAGCCAGACATCATTGTAGTAACTACTGATCTAACAGTTGACGACCCAGTAGAAGATGACACCTGTGACATCATTAGTCTATCATATTCCTCTCGAGAGATGGTGACTTGGGATGCAGAAGTATCCTCTTCCTAGAGGTAAGTCTCCTTAGCTCTTGTCGACACTTGCTGAGCACGTGGACCCTAGCTTGGTAGATAACCATGCTTGATCCAACATCGATCAATGGTGTGACCAAGTTGATGGCAGTGCTCATAGAAAAGACCACCACAACCCCGTCCATGGCTACTACCTCCCTTGAAAGTGTATCCTCTCCCCCTGCTCGAGGGAGCACCATGACCATGGCTTGCAAATGCCATGGTAGAAGAATTAGTCACTTGACTAGAGTCAAATAACTCAAGGTGGGAGAGGCGTGCATAGATTTGTGCTGGCGTAAGTATCTTCTCAAATGCCATTAACTGATCCTTGATTGCCTTGTACTTTGGATCAAGTGTAGCTAAGAACTGTATTGAATGTTTGGCTTCCTTCTGCTTGGTCATAATTGATAGGTCAGATGATATGGGTTTGTTAGGTTGAAATGCCAAACTTTATTCTGAGAGACCCTTAGCCTTTATATAGAGAGGCACCAAAGAAAGGAATTACACAAATACCTTTTCATTTACAATATGAAAAATAAGACCTACACTCATACATAACTTAACACTCTCCCTCAAGCTGGAACATATACATCAAACATGCTCGGCTTGGAACAAATATAGAGCAATTGCTTCTTAGGAAGTGCTTTAGTAACAATGTCTGCCAGTTGGTCTTCAGAACATATGTAAGGTGTAGAAATCTTCTTGGCTAGATGGCCTTTCCGATGAAGTGATAGTCCACTTTAATATGCTTGGTTTTCTCGTGGAATGCAGGATTGTTAGCTATAAAGGTGGTAGGCTTGTTGTCACAATGCATGGGAATAGAACTAGAAACTTGTACTCCAAAGTCTTCTGGAATAGATCGGACCCAGAATAGCTCACAAGTAGTCTAAGACATAGCTCCATACTAAGACTTAGCCTTAGACCTGGAGACCACTGCCTATTTTTGCTTCTCCAGGTAACTAGATTACCACTAACAAATGTGCAGTATCCCGTAGTGGATCTCCTATCCTTATGTGCATCACATAGTCTACATCCGAGTAGCCATAAATATCCAGGTGCCCATTGTCCTTGAAAAGTAGTTCTTTCCCAGGTGCACTTTCAAGTACCTGAGAATCTGGCAAACTGCATCTCAATGGACTTCCTTTGGTGACTGCATAAACTGGCTTAATCTTCCAACTGTAAAGGTAATGTCAGGATGGGTAACAATCAGATACAAGAGCTTCCCAATCATTACACGGTATTCGGTCACATCTTGTAGTAGAGAACTGCCATTATCTGCAATAAGCAAGGAAACATCCATGGGCATATATGTTGGTTTGCACCCTAGCATTCCCATGTCTCTCAATATGTTAAGGACATACTTGCGCTGAGATAGCACAAGTCCTCCTTTAGTATGCTGCACCTCAATGCCAAGGAAATAGTTGCTAGGGCTTAGATCCTTGGTAACAAACTGTGATTGAAGCAACTTCTTTGTCTCCTTTATGCCTTGCTTGTCACTGCCAGTAAGAATTATGTTATCTACATAAACCACAAGTATGACTGTACCTGTCTTCTCATGCACTATAAAAACAGAGTGATCAGCAGAAGGTTTGGTAAAGCCATATTCTTGAACCACTTTATTGAACCCCTCAAACTAGGCTCTGGGAGTCTGTTTCAGTCCATAGATGGCCTTTTTCAGTCTACACATTTTCTGACACTCCCCCTGAGTATGAAAACCTGGTGGTTGCTCTATGTGTACTTTCTCCTCCAAATCGCCATACATAAAGGCATTCTTGATATCAAACTGAAAACGGTTCAATGCTTGTTCATAGCAAGTGAAAGTAGGATCTGAATATAATTGAGACGAGCCATTGGAGAGAATGTTTTAAAGTAATCAACTCTGAATGTCTGAGTGTAGCCTTTGGCAACCGGACGTGCCTCATATCGGTCCATAGTGCCATCTGGACGATATTTGAGGGTAAACACCCATTTACACCCTACAATAGTAGCACCTGGGGGTAGATTAACAAGGTCCTATGTGCCACGGGACTGTAAAGCAGCAATCTCCATTGCCAAGGTCCAAGATGGATCTCGGAAGGCCTCATGATGATCCCGTGGTACTTGTATACTGTCAATAGTTAGAGAGAACTGGCGTCCAACAAACTGAGATACAAAATATTTGGCACACTATTGTGGAGCCTTCCTTTATGCAATAGGAAGATCTAGAGTTGTATCCTCAATAAAAGTAGGTATTTGGTCCTTAGACAAATCATCAGCAGTTGGTGGAGGGTGAACAGAAACAGTAGACAAAGGCTCTTCCACCTGAGTGACATCCTGAACTGTACGTTGAAAATGTCTAGGAAAGGTATCTGTAGTAGGAATCTCAGGATGACATGGGAAAGGACTAGGATCATGATGACTAGCCCTTGTAATAGATGACTCATTTAGCTGTGGTGGATCAGATATGACAGCAAGAGAAATATTAGTAGAAGAATTAATGGGTTGCTCTTGCTATTTTTGATAGTAAGGAATTTCCTAACAAAGAGTAACATTGGCACAAACATAAAATTTCTGTGAAACATGATCATAATAGTGGTACCCTTTTTGAGTTCTAGGATAACCCAGAAAGCGGTACTTCACGGAACGAAGAGAAATCTTATCAACCTGGTGAAGATGGACAAAACACACAGCCAATGACCATCGGAGTAATAGAGAAAATAGCCTTGCTAGGAAATAACATGGAATAGGGAGTTTTGCCCTCTAAAACAGACGAACAAACAAGGTTCACTAGATAAGTGGTAGTAAAAATAGCATCAGCCCAAAAATATGAAAGAACATTAATTTGAAACATAATGGAACGGGCAACATCAAATAAATGTCTAAGCTTACGTTTAGCTATCCTATTCTGTTGGGAAGTATGAACGCAAGTAGTTTAGTGAACAATATCCAAAGACTTATAAAAGGCAGTAGTCTTGGCATTCACAAACTCCAAACCATTATCACTTCGAAAAATCTTGATAGCAGTAGAAAACTGAGTCTTTATTTCAAGAATAAAATTTTTGGCAATATCAATGACTTCGGACTTTTCTTTCATCGTAGAAACCCAAGACATCCTGGTATAATCATCCATAAGAACAAGAAAATACCGAAATCCTCTCATATGCTCGACCCTATAAGGGCCCTAGACATTAGCATGAATTAAAGTAAAAACAGACAACTCTTTTATCTTGCGGTGGAAAGGAAGACCTATGGTGCTTGCTCAATTGACAAGCTTCACACCTAAAATCTTTAGGAAAAGATAACTTAGGGCACTGACGACGTAGAACATGTAAATTGGGATGACCAAGATGGAATTGCCACTAAAGATCTGAGGTGGCACACACATTAGCACTGAAAGATGGAGGGACATGAAGGTAGTAGAGACTGTTCTGCTCAAGTCCTCCACCAATTCGACTCATTATCTGGAAGTCCTGCAAGAAGAAATACTTGTCACGGAACACAGCTTGACATCTCAAATATTTTGTAATCTGGTTAATAGACATCAAATTGAGAGCAAATTTAGGAGTATGCATAACATTTGAGAGAGGTAAAGAGCTAAAAATATAGATATTTTTGAGCCCAGTCACTGGTGACAAACCACCATCTGCCACTTTGACATGAAAAGGGTGTAGCAAGGTCCCGTAGAGAAGAAAGCAAGGTCATGTCACCAGTAATGTGGGAGGAGGCACTTGAGTCTGCAAGGCAAGCAAGGGCTTGGGAATTAACTAACATCGCTGAAGTACCTGCAGACTTTTGAATAGAAGCAGAAGTTGACACCTGAGAAGCCATGAATCGCTCATAATTGGCCCTAGAAATAGTCATTTGGCTATCATCCTCCTGCACCTAAGTGGTCTTCTTTGCAGATATCTGATGGGCACGTGGATCTATACCTTGTTGGTAACTGTGCTTGACCCAGCATCGGTCTATAGTGTGTCCATTCCTGTGACAGAACTCACAGAAGAAAGAGCTCCAACCACGACCACGTTCACGTGCACTACCACGAGATCAACCTCCTATTCTTCTAAAGGCTCCATTACCACGACCAACTGTGGCCATAGTAGATGCTTCAGTCGTAGGCATTGGATCAGTAGTGTCAAGCTTAGAAAGATGAGTGTAAATTTATACAGGTGTGGGAATCTCATCCATGGTCATGAACTGATCTTTCACCACCTTGTATTCAAGGCTTAAACTTGACAAAAGCTAAATAGATCGAATTGCCTCTCTTTGCTTGGTAATAACAGTTGTATCAGTAGAAATAGGTTGGTAGACATCTTGCTCGTCCCAGAAGTTCTTCGTTGTGCCATAGTATTCGGATAAGGCTACAGTGCCTTTCCGAAGAGTGTGGATGTCCTCTACGACTTGGTGCAATCTAGTAATGTTGCTCCTGTGGGAATGAATCTCATGCAACCCTTCCCACATTTTCTTCGTAGAGGCATGCCATGACCTGTTTTACAATGGTCTGGGTCATGCTGTTCAGGAGACATGTAGCTACCTAGTCATTGTTTGCCTCCCAGTCTGTAGACTACTGCAAGTTTTGCCTCTATCAATATGTGCTTCTTGCGATGGGATCCGACGAATTTAGAGAATGATGTAGACCACAATAGGAAGTTGGTTCCATACAACTTGATAGAAGTCCCCTGCATGTGTGGGGGAGCGCTTGTGGTGGATGATTTCCTCAGCAAGTCACTTACAGATTCCTTTTGATCTCCCATGACTCATTACGTTGTGATCCATGAAACAGAATACTCACACTGCTGAAAAATCAGATCATACAAGTTTAATCAATAGTATTGCATGCGCTAGCTCCTGTAGTACACTCCCAAGGTCTTCGAAGAGGAGATCAAGGGTGTAGACACCCTTCTAGGGCCCTAAACTAGTGGTCAGGGGTAGTGGAAACCTTGGGCGACGCTAGGGGCGGTGCTAGCAATGCTAGTGAGTGGCTAGCGGCGCTAGGGAGTGGTGGTGGCGAGCCCAGCAGCCCTAGGCGGCACTAGCGCGGTGTTGAAGTGAGAACCGTAGCCTTAGGCAGTGCTAGGGTGGCACTGGTGAGAGCCCAGCAGCCTTAAATGGCACTAGGGTGGTGTTGGGGAGAGAATTGCAGCCCTAGGCGATGCTAGGGCAGTGCTGGGTCGAAAATATCTAAGATCTGGTCGACGGCGATCATCCTAGGTGAGGAGGAGACCAGCTACGACGAGATCTGGTTCGATGGTGGTGAGATTAGGGCAACAACGGTGAGATCTAGCTGGTGATGGCCTGATCTGAGGGCTGACAGGGGTTGCTAGTGGTGTTGTTGGCCTGAGGGTGGCCGGCGATGCAGAGAGAGGGAGAGAGAAAGGGGTTTGGGTGGTGGGTTTTCGCGGCTAGGGTTTCAGGTGGGGTACCCAAGCACCGATCTAAGATCGCTGCTTTGATACCGTGTTAGGTTGAAATGTCATAAGCTTTATTCTGAGAGACCCTGGGCCTTTATATAGAGAAGCACCAAAGAAAGGAACTACATAAATATCCTTTCACTTACAATATGAAAAATAAGGTCTACACTCACATATAACTCAACAGGTTTGATAGGTGTCTTGCTCATCCCAAAGGTTCTTTAAATAACCATAAACTCTGCCATGGACATAGTTCTCTTCTGGAACATGTTGATGTCCTCAATTACTCGATATAGACGAGCAATGTTGTTCTTCTGAGAGTGGATCTCATGAAGAACTTCTCACATCTTCTTTGTTGACGACTAAGACATCACTTGGCTGGCAATGGGCTCCTTAATGCTATTCAGCATGCAAGTGGCAACCTAATCATGTTGGCCTCACAGTCTTCTGTCTTGTCCTTGGCTAGGGGCTTATCCTTCATCAAAATGTACTTCTTCCTATGAGATCCCATAAATCAAGCAAATGATGTAGTCCACAGGAGAAAATTAGTTTCACCAAATTTAATGGAAGTTCCCTGCATGGGGGATGATGCACTCATGGTAGGTAACTTTCCCAGCAAGTCACTCAATGTATCCTTGTGATCTCCCTTGGTACCCTGATTTGAGGGTCAATAGATGAGCTGTTTTTCTCTTCGAAAACTCAGATCATAGATCATATCCAAAAAGAGGCTAAACTCCAATATGAAAATAGAGGTTTCAGATCATCAGGGATGACCAAGACCTGTCACTAATCTTCTTGCACGCACACTGAGGTTAGATCTGACCCCAGTGACTACAGAACAAGGAAGAGAAGGGCAGATAGCCACACTGAAGATGGCCTACTGCAGATGGCAGTGCCAAACCTGTGGCCACCAGCTTGCTGTAGTTGGTGGTGCAGCAGGAGATGCTGCTGGCAGTGCTGAAACTATAGCCACCTGCTTGCTGCAGTTGGCAGCGCAGCAGGAGATGGTGCAGCACCTGCTAGGTACTGCACAGTCTTGTGTTGGCTGCTGGCGATAGCCCCATGCAGGCCCTGGTGCTGCTGCTGGTGCAGTTGTGCCTAGGATGCTGTTCTTGATGGCTGCACAGTTGATAGAGAGAGTGGATCAAGAAGGGTTTGATCCAGAGAAGTGGGTGGTATTTGGTAGGATACCAAAGCTCCAACCTAGGACCATGCATAACAAATAAGCGAATTATATTACTTGGGAAACTCTAGGAGCCTTTATATAGAAAGGCACCATGGGACAATTATAGTACATACCTCCATACAATCATAAGATAACAAACCGACCTAAAACATAAAATTATTCTCAACAAAAATATATCATCGCATAAAAATCAATCATTTTTTGAGTAAATAATGATCAATCATTTTGAAGCTTATGGTACTGAAAATAAGTGGAAATAAATATCATAATATTAAAGTTTTTAATCATTGTAGATTGCAATGGCATTGGGTTGGAATCTGGTAATGAATCGGTATGTACAAATCAACCTTATAGAAGGCCAACTAGGGTGACTACTCAGTTGAATAGTCAGGCCAATCGACTATTGGCGTGCGTATGGGTACAAATGAAGCAATATCCCAATCTACCCCCTTAAATAAAAAGTCCCAATCTATCATAAACATGATTGGGACCCTAATATACACATGAACTCAAATAGACTTAAATGTCAAACTAGAAGTAGTAAGTACTCTGATGGTGCTTTCCCAATTGGCATGCCTCACACTTGATCTTTATCGCAGGAATATCTAAGGAATGGCATAGTGGAGTTTAGCTAGAGAAAGGTAACTAAGATGCAAATGCCATTGGGGACCATAATTGGTCCATCTAACTTGACCATAGTACAAAAGAATTGGGTCTTGTATACCCTTGTATGTAGCAATGCTAATGGCAACTTTAGCAAATATAGAGAATCCATCCTTCGGACCAAAGCCTCCAAACCTTTGAAATAACCATCAAACATAGGTCATGAAATCAGATCGAAAATTGATTTCACACGAAGCCCATGCAAAAATAGCTCACGGAAGGTTTATTTTAATAAATTACTAGTAATCCGATCGATTGGCGATGGTTGATGATCTCTAGTTGGGCTTGAAAAGGCTGTAATAGGCTATTTTGGCTTGCACTAGGCCACTGGCGATCGGTATCAGGTCACTGAGGCTACAAGATGGCCGAGGGAGGTCTGATTGAGGGCTAGTCACGGAGATGAATGCTTGATTGCTTGGTTTTCCTTAATCTGTGGATTGACAACCTAGTTAGTTCTTTTCTTGTTGGGCGGGTATAGGTGCTAGCCTAGGATTATTGCTTTGGTACCAAGTTAAAAGTAATGTACTTGATGTCCATTTAGAATCCTAAATCCTCTTTATACAGAGGATTGGTAGTAAAAATTACGTAAGGACTTTGAAATAGGACATAAATGAGAAGACATGAAATAATAGGGGGAAAATGTGAATTACTCACAACAATTAATCTTTATTATATTATTTACAAGCTACGTATTGTTTGCATGTTCCATAATTGAGGGGGGCTTGTTAGTTGAGACTTTGTTTTATTATTTCATTCTATATTTGGGCATAATTGAAATTCTTCCCATGTCTTTCTACATAAAGGGATCGAGGGTTTCATCATCAATAATACATTTTTCTCTGAACAATATAAAAACTCTCTTATTTTGTTTTTGGTCATCCTCATTGCACAGTCTGCGGATATAAAGGTATAATTTCTTAAGGCTTGTAATGATCGATGATTTACTCCATGTCTTGGCCATGTTCGAGCATATTTGACCACTTATTCTTTTTGTAGGTTAGCAATGCTCATAGTTGGACATGTATGGACCTCTATGTCTTTGCCACGCCATATCGTGTCACATGGGATTTCTATTTTCTTTCACGTGAACATACGCTTGATTTTGAAGAATGGGAAAATAAAGCTGAATATGAATATGTAAGTTGGCAATTCTATGTTGTTTTGCTTTAATTTATTATAGGAATTACTTTCAAAGTTATTCTTCTGTGCCTTGATTTATGTGAACTAGGTGAAATGTAATGGAATTTCCATATTTCTTATGGAGTCGGGAATGCTTGGGACACTTAGAGCTCTCTGGGATGTTTTCCCATTATTTTCAAACAGTGGTTGGGGAGAGAGTTCAAACCTTGATTTCCTTAAGAAGCACATGGGAGCAAACTTTGTTAAACGCCCTCAGCCATGGGTCACCAATATCACTGTGGATGATATACATTCAGGGGACTTCTTAGCTCTGTCAAAAATAAAGGGCAGATGGGGTGGGTTTGAAACTTTGGAGAAGTGGGTTAGTGGATCTTATGCTGGCCATTCTGCGGTTTGCTTGAAAGATTCTGAAGGAAAGCTTTGGGTTGCTGAATCTGGAAATGAAAATGAAGATGTAAGTCTATTCGAATTTTACTTTTCTTGGAATTCACTTCTTGTTAAAAGCTTACAAGAATATGTCCAATTTGTTTAAATAATCTAAGGATGTCATTCACTGTCTTCCTACTTGATCACTGAGAACTCTTCAGAACATGTTCTATCATCTGAGCTTTAAATTTTTAACTTTTTCCTGCTTTCTGATGCTTGTTGTGGAAGTACTATCTGAATAAATCACAAAGACTTATGATGCTACTTCTGTTCACACGAGAATATTCATCCATCTTTGCAAGCGCAACACCTATTCTTCTTGAACTCATGCCTTTGGCTCAACAATATTGTTTTGCAGTTTGTAATATATTTTTGAAGGATTTGAACCCAGGTTGTATCAATGGCAGTCCGACTACCCAATCGCTGGACTATTTAAGTGGATTATGGTGGTTTTTAGTATCTATAGGTACATTTGTGGTACATAGATACTTCTAAGTTGAAACTTTGTTAATTGGATTGTTAATTTGAAGGCTTTTCTGGGATGCCTTCTTTTAAATGTGCTGTTTTTTTTTTTTTTTTTTTTTGAGAGAAGAAGGAAGATTATTGGAGATCGATAATCATCCAAATATCATTAATAGCTAAATAAAAGAAATGGACTTATTGAATGTCAAGCCACAACCACAACTGGCCACATGCCTCCCTTACAATGTTCTCAATCCATACTCATTCATTTCTGAAAATCACAACATTCCTTTGAAGCCAAATAGACCACAAGGTGGCAACCACTTTGACCCAACTAGTCATGTCTGCATGGACTAAAGAACGGAAGGAATCCCACCACATGTTGGAAGACGTAAGATCAACCTGCCTAACACACACACTCTGCTAGACCTCCACAGGCAAATGGCAAGAGAAGAAAAGATGATCCAAGCTCTTCTCTGCAGCTGCACAAAAGTCACTCCAAATCTGAATTTGGAGCCCATCTTGACTGAAGCACCTCTGTAACTAACTTTTTTCTTCTAAATAGCCACAAAAAAATCTTCACTTTCAAGGATAGGGGCATCTTCCAAATCAAAGAACAATCCCTCCAAATTAACAGACTTACCTCTAAAGTTAGCATCTTAAAAGCCTTTGAAATAAAAACCTCCCCTCCTTTTAGGAGAAACTATCCACAAGGCCATCACCAACATATGTCTGATGCAGCATCCCCAATAAACCCTGCAACTCCACCAAAGAGGATTGAAAGACATGGATATTAAACAGGTGATCAAGCACTAGAGGCAGCATGCCAAACATTAGAAATAGAAGCATCCTTGGCAGGCATTAAACCAAACAAGCATAGGAAGAGATTTGAAAGAACACAACTTGTCCAATTATCCTTCCAAAATTGAATTGAGCATCCTTTACCAATCTTTGGAGCGAACAAATTTGAGGCAACACTCTACTGAAGGCTCTACAAATCTCCAAAAAGTAGACGGCTGAACTACTCGGGAACGCTTGTACACCACATCCACATGATTACCATATGATTCCCAGTTTGTCAAGAAGGCTACCACCAACATGCAAAAATCTAACTACCCACTTCATCAGCAGCAATTCATTAAACTTCTCTAATGACCTAATCCCACGCTCGTCCCTTCTCTTCAGCTTACAAATCTCCCTTTAAGGAACCAACTTTAAGAAGTGATCGACGTGATTCGTACCTTTCCAAAAAAATCATTTTTTGGCAATCTCAAGTTTGGAAACAATCTTTTTAAGTGAACATGGAAAGATAAAAAATTAGGACCGTCGACAAAATTGTCTTAATTAAAACCAATCTCCTCTTTGAGATAAAAGCCTCCCACTCCAACTAGCCAACCTCCTACTCATCCTCTTCACTACTCCAGTCAGTTGCCACCAACTACTTCCCTTTAAAGAATGACCCAAGTAAATAACAGGAAGCCGAACGATAGGCGTGCTGAGAGCCATAGAGATAACACCCTTTCCCATCCTATCCATGTGAAAAGGGACAACTGCATATTTCCTCCCAAATATTGTGATGAACTGTGCTACATGCTCTACCTGTTGAAGACCTCATTGAATGAAGAAAATTGTATCATCCGTATATTGCAATAAAGGGGTAAACAATACGCCATTAGATCTCAAAGAAAACCCAGAGAATGGACCCCTTGCAAGGCTTAAAGGCCAAAAAGGCCAATGTATCAATAGCAATGATGGACAACATTGTTGCCAATGGATAACCCTTCGTAACATTCCTTTACGGTTGAGTCCAAGGTCTTCATGGTTTCTCATTATTAATTATTGAAAAAAAAGTTGTGATGCACCTCTTCATTATTTAGACCCAAAACTCAGGGAAGCCCTCCTAAGAATCTCCCACATATAAGCCCAGGTCATCGAGTCATACACCTTTGAAAAATCAACCTTCCACTTAAAGGTAGGAGAGCCAGACCTATTCCAGGTAGCAACCATCTCTTTAGCTACCATAAATGAATCACAGAGGGACCTTCTAGAAATGAAAGCAAATTAAATTGGAGTTATCAGTTAGGAAGAACCAGATGTAATCGATTAGTAACGACCTTTGCACTATTAGATAAATAGCATTCGATAAGTCTAACGGCCTGAAGTCATTCAAAGCATTCGTGCCCTTTAGAAGCAAAAAGAGGTAAAAACGATTAAGCCTTTTAAAACCAAGATAACCATGAAAAAATTCCTGGATCATCGCTACCACATTTGCCCCAACAACATCCCATGACTCCTTATAGAACAACACCTGAAGACCATTCAGACTAGGAGATCTCTCAACCTTAAGGCCACACAAGGCAACTAGAACCTCATCATTAGAAATATCTTGAATCAACTCCATCGTAGAATTGTCATCCAATCTCTCCATATTTGACGATCCCTACCTCCACTCTCAAAGTGATCTAGTAAAAGCATGGAAATGCTCCATGATGGCCTAATAGATATGCTCTGTGCTATCAAGAACCTCATCACCAACACAGAGGAAATCATGTTGGCTCTTCTTATAGAACTGGCAGATAGACGGAAGAACCTCATGTTGGAATCACCTTCCTTAAGCTATAACTACCTAGATTTCTGTCTCTAATCCATCTCCCTTTTTCAATCCTCATCTTGGATAACATTCCAAACATTAATCCTCTCATGTTGTTTAGTCTGCCCCAACTGGCCCAAACCTTCTTTCTCATCAAGCCTATTCAAAACCTCCAAGGCTTCCTTCTTCACACCATTATGCCTTATCATAACCCCCTTTTTGAACTCAATCAATGCTTGCCTAGTCGCCATAATACGAGTGGCCAAGGTGTGTGTGGCAGAAGTGGATGCAGGAACCCTACACCACTTCTCCCTGATGAAGTCATGGAAATCAGGTTGTAATAGCCATGACTTTTGGAACTTGAAATACGTAGAGAAAGCTCTGCCATCACCACAATACCACAATAGAGGCGTGCCATCAAAAAAAGGTCAACCAATGCTGAGACTACAATTCCATGAAAAGCTCTACTAAGGAAATATTAAAAAAGAAGCGGTCTATACAAGAGGCCTGACCAGAGCCATTTCTCCAAGTAAAGTGCATTCCCGAGATTGAGAGATCAAGCAACTCCAGCTCATCAACAACTTGACGGAACTCAACAGAAGAACCATCCAACCTACCTCCAGGTTGATCATATGCTAAAACATCAACATTAAAATCCCCCCTACTAGCCACAATCAACTGTCAACAAACTCTGATGCCTGCATCATCTCCTCCCACAAGACTGGCTTAGAAGCCACATTAGAAGGTCCATACACACTAAATGGGAGAAAATGATTGAATCTATTATTCCAAAGAGTTGAGAGAAACAAATAACTTAATTATTTTCCAAAATCCTACTTCTCGTTATATATATAAAGGTGGGACAATTACAACACAACTCTAATAGAAATAAAAATGAGAATCACACCCATACATAATAATAAAACATAACATGGACTGTAAGGGTACAACACTCCCTCTCAAGCTGAAGCATATATGTCAATTATGCTTAGCTTGGAATAACAGACATCAAGGATGGATCTAGTGAAAGGCTTGGTGAAAGCATCTACTGTTTGGTCCTTGGAAGAAACTAGACTTGTGTAGAGCTGCCCTTTCTCAATGATATCTCGAGTGTAGTGACAATCAACTTCCATATGTTTCATGTGCTCATGAAACATGGGGTTGTTAGCTATGTAAGTATCTACTCTGTTGTCGCATCTCATTTCCTTAGGATTATCCATCTGCACATGGATATCAACTAGGAGAGATCGAATACACATCAATTTAGCTACTGTTTGAGTCATTGCTCTGTACTATGATTTTGCATTGGATTTGGAAACTGGTGCTTTTTTCTTGCTTTTCCAAGTCACAAGGTTGCTCGCCACATAGGTGCAGAAGCTAGTAGTGGATTTCTGGTTAGTAAGGCAACCTGTATAACCTGCATCAGAATAGCCTACCATTGTCATAGAAGCCCCTCTAGTGAACAGAAGGCCCTGTCTTGGAGCCTTCTTGAGGTACCTGAGAACCATCACCACTGCATCCTACTGCTATCAAGTGGGCATAGGCATGAACTGGCTCAATCTACCAACTACAAATGCTATATCAGGTTTGGTGATGGTGTGATACAACTTCCCAATTAGTTGCCTCTACTGCTTGCTAGCAATAGCCTCTGCCTCAGTATTAGGATCAATGGGAATGTTTGCTGGCTTGGCCACTAGCATACCAACCTCCTGTAAGACATCCATAGCATACTTCCTTTGGGATAGGACAATGCCACTCTTGCTATGTGCCACTTTTATCCTAAGAAAGTATCTTAATGGACCCAAATCCTTCATCACAAATTACTCAGCCAGGCATCTCTTGATTTCAACTCTCCTCAGCATCATCCCTTGTCACGATCAGATCATCCACATATGCCAGAAGAACAACACCTCTCCCTGTTTTCTTGATAAACAAGGAGTGATCTGTCGATGACCTCTAAAAGGCAACAGACTCCACCATCTAGGACAACTTTTGGAATCAAGCATGGGGACTCTGCTTAAGGTCACATATAGCCTTTCGTAGCTTGCATACACACTCCCTTTGAACTTCATAGCATGGGGGTTGTTGCATGTATACCTCCTATTGATCCCCATATAAAAGGCATGTTTGATATCTAGTTGGTGCATCTGCCAATCACAAGAATAGCAACATCAACAAGGATCCGCACTGTAGATAGGCATACAACTGGACAGAAAGTATTGAAGAAGTCTACTCCATATGTTTGAGTAGACCCCTTTGCAACAAGCCACGTCTTGTACCTGGCAAAGGGACCATTTGGAGGATACTTGAGTGCAAATGCCCAACGACAACCAACCACAGTAGCTCCCTTTGGTAGGGTTGTCAACTCCTATGTGCTTCGGCTCTGAAGAGCAGCCATCTCCTCTTCTATGGCTTGGCGTCACTTTGGATCAAACATGATCTCATTATACGTTGCAGGAACATGAGAAGCAGCTAGTGCATGATAGAAACTAGCAAATGTTGTCCCCATGCCATCTGTCACAAGACTCAACACTACTGGATATTTGGCATAGCTCTGTAGGGCCTTTCAAATTGCTATCGGAAGGTCAAGGCCATTCTCTTCAACTGGATCAAAAGTGGATCTGTCTGCATCATTGAACACATAATCATCAATGTCTAAAGGTGCAGGGCTCACTTGGCCTAGGGAGACTGGAGGAGGCAAAGGGGGGAAACCTGTAGGGTGATATGTGGTCCCTTATAAGTAAGAATAGACTCAGCATACTTCTGTATCTCAGTAGTGACTGTGGGAGGTGCCTGAGTTTCAGGAATAACTTTAAGCAGTATAAGCGGAATAGGCATAGGAGCAATGTCAATAGTGGGAGCTAAGTCATGGCTAGACGTGGAAAAATATGGAATCACCTCATGAACAGTAATATCAACAGACACAAAGTGACAAGAAGAAATAGGGTCAAGGCACCGATATCCCTTCTGTGTCCGTGGATACCCCAAGAAAACACATTTCATCGCTTTAGGTGCTAGTATATATTGCCCAAGACCAAAAAGATGCAGAAAGGCAACATAGCCAAACACCTGAGGTGCAACTGTCGATCAGGATGTAAAACTTGCCATGGAATTTTCTCATGTAAGGTAGAGTTTGGCACCCTATTAATCAGCAAACAAGCGGTTAACACCGCATCACCCCAATACAAAGAAGGCACAGAATGATGGATCAACAGGGTACGAGCAACACCAAGTAAGCGCCTATGCTTCCTTTTAGCCACATGATTCTGCTGAGAGGTACGAGCACATGTAGTCTGATGGATAATGCCATTGGACTTATAAAAAGACCGTAAATGAGTAGTAGAAAATTTCAATGTATTACCAGAATGAAACATGTTAATGATAATAGAAAACTAGGTCTTTATTTCAATAAAAAAAATGCTCAATAATGTTTTCAACATCGGACTTATTCTTCAACAAAAAAATTCAAGAAACTTTCGAAAAATCATTGAAAGGGATCAGAAAATAACGGTGGCCTAATTGGTCTAGAACCTGGCTAAGACCCCATACATCCATATGAATAAGCTTAAAAATGGAACTAGACCCAGTATGACCAGAAGTAGGAAAACTAGTACGGTGACAGGTGATAGTAATAGTGGAAGGAATGTGGGGAATGACGCATTTGAGTCTCCTAGTGTTGAGAAACACTAGTTATTTTTTCAATCTTTTCTGTACTATTTATTTATTTTATATTTCTCTCTGGTTCTCTGATGTAATTTACCTAACACTTCTCTCTATATAAAGAGGTGTGGGGTTTATTATTGGAATAAGACGTTTCATCCCACTTGGTATCAGAGCGGTGAGCGGCGATCCTAGATTGACGCTCGGTATCCCATTGAAATAAGCTGCCAACCTATTCCACTGAAACCTTAATTGCCTCCTTGATGTCGTTTACGCCACCACCACCTCCATCTACAATAGTAGAGTCGGGCCAGCTGGTAGAAGGCTTCATCAGCAGGGGTGAGTAGCGGCGTAGAGGGATCCCACTGCCTTTACAGTGGCGTCGTGGCCCATCCAAAGGGTCTTACGACGCTGATCTTGGGTCGTAGGCCCTGATTTGTGGTAGCAGTAGCAGCAAATCTCCTATTGATTGGCAGTAGCACCACCGGTGGGTCTGGTCTGACCCGACGTAGCGAGGAGGAAGTAGCCCTCTTGTTGAGGGCCATTAGGGGGTCCTCCTAACCCTAGTGTGCCTTATCTACTTGTTGGAGGGCTACTATGCATGTTTAACGTGATTTCCAAGGAAGGAATCACTTGGATTTCATGTTAGATCACTCTCTTTTGTGATCTATGGTGATTCTGCAGATTTGAAAATTGGATTTCAGATCTGATCTTAGCTTCTTCCCATAGTTTCAGAGCATCATGGCTCGCCAGCATCATTCGAGATGACATCGGAGACAAGTTAGGAGAATGGAAACTACAAAAATCTGTTCTTTGTTCCAATTGTGAAGTTGGATGAGACCAACTATGCTCGTTGCTCTCAAACGTTCTTGATGACCATTGAAGGTCATGACAAGGAGCATCTCTTACTTGAGCCAGAGCCTCAGAATAAGACCGGGTAGTACGCCTTGTGGAAGGACAATGCTATGGTTAGAGCGTGGATCATGAATGTCGTCTCGCCACGGATTGGAGACGGTATCATATATTACAAGACTGCTAAGGAGATGTGAGATACATTACATGACACATTTCCATGAGAAGAATTCCAACAAGGTCAACCAGATTTACAATGAAATGTTTTCTCGTAGATAGGAAGGACAACCCTTGATGCAGTACTATGCTACGATGAAAGGGCTTCTAGAGAAATACAATGTGTGCAAGCTTGTGTGCATGTGTGGTAGTCAGCATGGTTACCTCAAGGAGACAGTAGTTTTGCACTTCTTGTTTGGGTTAAGCTCGGAATGACTCTATGCGCTCTCAGATCTTGACATTGTTGGAGCTTCGTTCTCTTGAGGAGGCTTATAGTTGACTTAGCCGGATCACAGTGGCTACTCTTACTCTTGAGATCACTGGACAGACCTTTGCGTTGGTTGTTGGCGGAGGTCGAGACACTAGGAGTTTTCCCCCTACTCGTGGGCATGGACGTGGCAGTGGACAAACAAGTAAACCACGTCCTACATCACTTTCTGTGCTAGAATTGGTCATGTAAAGGCTTCTTACTGGTCTAAGCATGGAAGACCTCCTGTTTCCAATCAAGTTGTTGCTACTCTTGAGACAGAGTCTGACACAGTGTCATGAGTTGAGTATGATGTTGTGGTGTAGAGGCTTACTCAGATAGTTCAGGAGACTCCATCTTCCTCTTCAGACATTGCTACCATTGCCTCCTCAGGTATAGGGTGTGTTTTTGCTATTTATGACAGGTCTACTTGGATGGTAGATTTTGGTGTGCCTTAGCACTTGAGTGGTGATCACAGTAGCTTTCAGCACTTTCAGTCTGTGGGTCGTGGTAGGATAGTTCAGGTAGTATATGGGAGGCATACCAGAGTTGATGGGCAGGGGGAGGTGCCAATTATCCTCAATATGAAATTGTTGAATGTTTTTTTTGTTTCAGATTTTCCTATGAGCTTGTTATCTGTTAGCCAAATTACGAATGATCTTAAGTGTAGGGTGATTTTTGATGATGTTGGCTGTGTGTTTCAGGACAAGCTCATGGGGATGATGATTGGTGGAAAACATGAAGATGGGGGTAGGTATTGCCTGTCTTAGACGCTAGTCGCTGCATATTGTCAAGGGAATGTGTGTTTCACTGTAGGGAGTGCCTTATTGTGGCACAAACGCCTTGGTCATCCATCTCTGGACAAGCTTTGTCGTATCATCCCTCATCTTTTGCTACCCACCGAGATTCATTGTGATGCGTGCCAGATGGGAAAGGACCATAGATCCACTTATCCTGCTAGTTCTATTATTGCTGAGTCCGCCTTTGATTTGTTGCATTTAGATGGATGGAGCCCTAGTCGTATTCCAGATCGACTGGGATATAGATATTATTTAGTAATTGTGGATGATTGTTCTAGATTGTCGTTGATATTTTTATTAAAGAATAAGTCGAGTCTGTGATTGAGGCTTTTATTTTTAAAATAAAGAATCAGTTTACTTCTACCGTTAAAGTTGTTTGTACTGATAATGTTCTTGAGTTTTGTACTACATGAATGAAAGCGTTTTACATATCCCATGGTGTGATCCATCAAACCACATGCCCCCATACATCTCAGTAGAATGGAGTGATAGAGAGAAAGCATAGACATCTTTTGGATGTAGCTCGAACTCTGTTGATTCACCATAATGTTCCATTACAGTATTAGGGAGATGCAGTACTTACTGCATGCTACTTGATTAACAGGATGCCTAGTTTTGTTCTCTCTGAGCAGTTACCATCGCAGTTATTCTACCCAGACAAAGAGCTATTGCAAGTGCCACCTTGGCTTTTGGCTGTGTAACCTTTGTGCATATTATTGCGTCAAGTAGAGACAAACTTGCCCCTAGAGTAGTCAAGTGTGTCTTTCTGGGATACAACCATACCTAGAAAGGCTATAGATGTTAGGATCCCTTGCAGAAGAGGCACCATGTCAGTGTCGATGTTATTTTCCATGAGGCCATCCCATATTTTTCTATTTTTGGGAGATAGTTGAGTTTTGAGGCAGAGCAGGCATCTATGCCAATTCCTTCTATCTAGTTTGGAGATTTTCCTGCCACTTAGATTACCTTACCAGACACTACATATACTCGGTTTAGAGACCCTTCGCTGGTGTTTAGGAAACTAGTGACACATCGGCAACATACCCTCCTCTAGCACCATCATCCTCCCTACAGCAGGTACATGTTGACACTAATGACCACTGTGTGTCTGGTGATGACCCTCCAAGTGCTATACCAGTTGCCTCTGACTCTCCTAGTGATGTTGACGCATCATCTTCTGAGCCACTTGTTGAGACTGAGTCCCCTTTAGATGATTTGGATCTTTCGATTGCTATTCGGAAGGCCCCACCGTAGTTGTCCGCACTATCAAGTGGCAGGGGCAGTCTCTTCTGATTGCTTGAGTCGTCCATTTGCTTTGTTCACAAAGGCACTCTCTTCTTCACAGATACCAACTACTTATTAGCAGGTTATGGTTGATCCAAAATGGCATTAAGCCATAGAGGATGAGATGGTCACGCTACAGTCTTAGCAGACATGCGAGCTTACTATGTTACCTCCTGGTGTACATACTGTTGGCTGCCGTTGGGTCTTTGCTGTGAAATATAATCCAAACATATTTATTGCTCTGTATAAGGCTCGCCTTGTGGCAAATGGATTCACCCAGACCTATGGGGTGGATTTCTTTGATACATTCTCTCCTGTAGCTAGGATTCCTATTGTGCGGATTCATATTTTTGTTGTTGCTCATCTTGACTGGCCTTTATATCAGCTGGATGTCAAGAATGCCATCTTGTATGGTGACCTGAAAGAAGAGGTGTATATGCAGCAGCCTCCCGGCTTTGAGACTCAGGGGGAGTGTGTATGCATGTTGAAAAAGGCAATATATGACCTTAAGCTAAGTCTGAGAGCCTAGTTTCAGAAGTTGTTGAAGGTATGAGGCTTGTCAGGTCTACTTTTGATCATTCCTTTTTTGTGCGGAAGGCAGACAGGGGGACTGTTGCTCTTCTTGTCTATATGGATGATCTCATTATCACTGGTAATGATGCAACCAGGATAGTTGTGATCAAGTAGAGGTCGGTAGAGAAATTTATTATGAAGGATCTAAGCTCGTTGAGATACGTTTTGGGCTTACAGGTGGTAAAAGGAAAGGGTGGTATTGTCCTTAGTCAGAGGAAATACGCTCTTAATTTACTAGAGAAGATTGGGATGTTGGGACCTAAGTCAACTAATATACCCATGGATTCGAAGATGCACCTCCATGATGCCAAGTCACAGGTTGTAGAGAGCAGAGGCTACAAACAGTTGATTGAGAAGTTACTCTATCTCACTATTACGTACCCATATATCTCTCTTGCGGCTGGCAAACTTAGTTTATGGATAGGCCAACTAAGCAGCATTGGATGTTGCTATGCAGGTGCTTAGGTACCTAAAAAGAGCACCAGGATGTGAATTACTGTTCAGGAAAGGTAGGTCTATGACTATAGTGGGCTACTTTGATGTAGACTATGCAGGTTGTCTTTTTGACAGGAAGTCCACCACAGGATTTTGTACTTATGTGGCTGGTTGTTACGACCCGATTCTCGAATCCCTACGAGACACGAGAATCGGATCGACTCGACTGATCCCAAGACCTAGTCGTCCAACGAGAAAGTAACCAAAAGAGCAGTAAAATAAATCACATTTATCATACATATAACTAACAGTAACAAAAGTACAGTAGTAAAGAAAAGCACTACTACAGTACACACCACCATAACAGCAGAGAATTAAACAGGTACATAAACTTGATGCTTACAATAAAAGAGTACAATTGTAACAGAAAATACTCACTACAGCAGAAGAAACGGTACAGTAGGTACAACACAAGTAAAACTACTGGGCTCTACTATGCCTAGCGCCCTCTGCAGCCGCAGGCTTTGGCTGCTCAACACCTGGCCCTGAAAAGGTGACAGGTGACACATTAGTGAAACGCTGAGTAAAGTGGCAACCAACTAGCTAAGAAAACAGTAAGGTGGACAAGTAGCTGTTATTTTTAATTTCTTTCTTTATTTTCTATTTACTCATTCTTGAATTATTTCTCAGATCTTTCTCTTGATCTCGAATGTTCCTCGTGGGAATGATCTTGATTGCAGTCTTTTCCGAAAAGTAGAAGTAGCATGTGGTGCTTTCCTGGTCGGGAGAGTCCCTCGTGGTGGTCCTACCCTCAGTCAACCACCCCAAGGTCACTGACAGACGTAACAGTGACTACGGCACGCGCGATAAACGCACGGGTAGCTACCCCGCACTGACGCGGTCAGTCGTTTCCGTTAACAGGTGCGCCCCAAAGCACAGCACGGAATCAGTATAGGGTAGAGCCCTCTCAGTAATAGGGGTCTAGCCCCTCCACAGTAACCAACCAGGAGACTTGCCCCTCCACAGTCCGCGCACCCTCGCCTGACTACCCTGGTTTGCCCAGTGGGCATAACAAGTCGGTGTAGGAAGGCTAGCAGAACCCCGGGGCCCGTGGGGTGGCTAGTGCTCTCCCTACACTAGTAGCTCTCCCCGGTAATGTGTACGCGAGGGCCAAAAGTCGGTACAAAGTGGTCAGACCTGACCTCGGGTCCCTGTGGCGGCTAGCTCCGCTCTGCACTAAATAGGGGGACAGTCGCTCTCCTTGGTACTCCGTACTCAAGAGCCAGCTCACTTCCCCAATTCTATTCCATTCACCTCTCAGGAGCTCTACTCCTAATTCCCCGTAGGGTTCATGCTCATATTTCTTTAACTAAGTCAATTTAGGCTTCATCATTTTAGCTTTATTTTCATATAGCCTATATTCTCAACAGTTAATATCCATTCATAACAAGCAACTGTTATCCAATTACATGCAATTATCATTTTTCTTTCTACTTTTCCAAGACTGCAATTCATATATTCACGACATTCGTTTCGGTGTTTTCTATTCCTAGGACTCATGCCACACCCTAGGATCTATCATTCAATCTAGTTTTCCAGTCCTAAGATTTATGCCATACCTTAGGATCTATCATTCAATCTAGTGTTCCAGTCCTAAGATTCATGCCATACCCTAGTATCTATCATTCAATCTAGTTTTCCAATCCTAGGGTTCATGCCATACCTTAGAATCTATTAATTATCTCACAAGTGCATAAATGTTGATAAATAATTAAAGGGAGCCACTCTACCTGCAAAATCGGGAGTACTGGGGGCGTGATCGGCAGGTCCGCGCGCCTCTGCAACCCCAGAGCTGCAACGGAACTGGATCTTATCACAAGGATCAAACACAAGGAACTACTCAGAACATGATACAAGTACTGTAAACAAGTAGAGGAACTTATTCCGAGAAGAACGAAATTTAAAACGCGGAAACCAGACTTCGAACGGACCTTAAACGGGTCAAAAACGACAAGTCTGCCCCAAATCAGACGTCTGGAATATCTTCCAGACGTCTTAAATGATGGTTCAGGTCATACCTTGTTTCTGCGCGGTTCTTCAGACGTCCAGAATCCCGCTGAACCGTCTAGACCTAGTTCCAGACGTCCGATTGTCACCCCGGACGTCTAGAGACTCCCCGCCGTCTGGTGTTGTGCCCAGACGTCCGACCCATGTGGGAGGGAGTGCCCTTGCGCCCTCCCGAACGAAACCTGCACGCGTACGCAACCGGCCTCAACACGAAAATGAGGCAGAACCCTCGGCAGAACGGCCTGCATGGCCGTACACACGAAAGGAAGAGGAAAAGAAAAATTGTACCTTTCAGACGTCTGGATCTTCCTCCAGACGTCTGCCGCGTCGTTTGGATGTAGGTCCAGACGTCTGATTCTGGGAAATTTTCCCAGAATCAGGACCTCCTCGCCCTCCGCCTGCTGCGCACGGCCGCGTCGCGCCGCGCTCGCCTGCTGCCTGAGCTGCAGCAGCACCTCCCCAGCGCTACGCTCCTGCTGCGCGCCCCCGCCGGCCGGCCCTGGCAGCTCTGGCGAGTTCGCCTTCCCTCACGCGCTCCGCCTCTTCTCCCTCTCGCTGCACCTCCTCCCCGCGCACACCGGGCAGCAGCTGCTGCCCTCGCTCTCGCACTCACGCTAATAGGAAGGAGACGGTGGAGTGGTGGTGAGGGAGAGGAGAGGGGGAGATATTTGAAGGCGCCGTAGGGAGAGAGGAAGAAAAGGTGCGCTTGCAGGACGGGGAGGGAAGAGAGAGAAGAAAAGAGGGTGGCGGGTCAGTCTACGCGCGCATGTGCGTAGACGCGAAATTGTATGCCGCAAAAATTAATTTCCAGATGTCTGGGAAGGCTTCTAGACGTCTGGACCAACTCCCAGATGTCTTAAAAGACGTTTGATGCCGTAGTCTTAACACTGGCAATTTGGTGACATGGAGGAGCAAGAAGCAGAGTGTTGTCTCGTTCGAGTATAGAGTTAGAGTACAGAGTGATGGCACAGACAACTGCTGAGCTTATGTGGGTTAGATCCATTTTACTTGACTTACATGTCAAGACTGAGGAGCTTATGGAAATGAGATATGACAATAGAGTGGCTACTTATATAGCCAACAATCATATTGTTGAATACGGAAAACTACGCTATTGGAGTTGGATTTGAAAACTTGTCGTTGTAGTTCCAGTCGCGAAGAAATCCGTTCAACAGATAAAATTTATACCGAAAAATTCGTAAAGAAGTTCCGGTCGAATACAGGGAGGCGGACGTTTGATTAAAAATATGCGTTTATTTTGTTTGTCACGAAACATAATAGCTGGTTGAAAACTAGCTATCTATTTAACAAATAATAAATAAAAGAGAGAGAATATTATAAATAAAAGCAAAAGGGATGTAGAATAAACATAGATTTCATTATAAGAAGTTCATTACACTACTAATTACGACTAGAAAGCGGGAAATCTATACTAGAAAGTGGTAAATCTACTCTAGAAAGCAGTAAAAAGAATGGAGAAGTATCCTCCTCGACGATCGCTTGGAGGACGAGTCGGATGGGATGACGCTTGGAAGATGGGGAACGGAGCACGGAGGACAAAGCAGGAGGAACGAGAACGAAGCAGCACGTTGTCGTCGTCGTGGGATCCGCTTCCCGAATGCAGAGAGGACAACCGTAGGATGCTCCACGAAGGGGGACAAAGGTGGAAAAATTATGATTTCTACTCTAGAGGAGCATCCCAGGTGTGGGACAAGCTCTTAGAACTTTGGAAGGGGTGAGAGAAGAGAAGGGATGGGAAATTCGTAGGGTAGGGGTCTCCTTTTATAGTTGCAAGGAGTGGGGGCATTTTGGACATTTTAATTTCAAAAATATTAATTCAGGACTTTTAATGTTACAACTCGGTTCCCGAATCTCTATAGGACCGGAGACCGACTCACCTTGACTAATCTCAAGACCTAGTTGTCTAACAAGAAATAACCAAAAAGCAGGAAAGTAAACCACATTCACATATGCAATATAACTAAGCAGTAAAAACGTACAAGCAGTAAAGGAAAGTAAAAACTGTTATTCCAATACATACCGCCACAACAGGAACAACGGAAACGAAAGCAACAGTAACAATAGTAGCTAAAAGTCTGAAACTCACTACAACAGTAAAAGGGGTACAACAAAGAGTGCAGAAAAACTACGGCTGGGCTCGACTAGGCCCAGCACCCTCCGCAGCCGGAAGCTGGGGCTGCTCAATTCCTGAACCTGAACAGTGTTATGAAAAAGATAGAGCCAGCGAACGCTGAGTAGAGTGGTATCTATACTAACTAAAGCAGTGAAAACAACACGTTTAGTTTTCTTTTCCAGTCATTTTATTTATATGTATTTCCTTTTTCTATTTTCCACCCATTTTCCTCAAACTTTCAGATTCTCTTGATCTTGTATGTTCCTCGTGGGAACGATCTTGATTGCAATCTTTTCCGAAGAGTAGAAGGTACATGTGGTACTCTCCTGGCCGGGAGAGTCTCCCGTGGTAGTCCTACACCCAGTCAACCATCCCGAGGTCACTGTTAAGACAGCGATGACTACGGGACGCATGATAAGTCCACGGGTAGCTACCCCGCATTGACACGTGGTCAGTCGTTTCCGCTAGCGGGGATGCCCAAAGTACAGCACGGAACAGTATAGGGCCTAGTCCTCTCAGAAACAGGGGTCTAGTTCCTCAGAACCAAACAGGGGTCTCGCCTCTCCACGGTTGCGCACCCTCGTTTGATTACCCCGGTTTGCCTAGAGGGTTTAACAAGTCGGTGTAGGGTGGCTAGCTGGACCCCGGGCCTCGTAGGGTGGCTAGCTCCCTCCCTACAATAATAGCTCGTCTCGGTACCGTGTACACGAGGGCCAACAGAAGTCGGTGTAGAGTGACCAATCTTAATCCTTGGTCCCAACCCAAGGGCGGCTAGCTCCGCTCTACACAAAAAGGGGACAGTTGCTCTCCTTGGTACCACGTATTCAAGGGTTAGCTCACTTCCCGTCTACATTTCAGATTTTCCATCTAACCATAGAAGCTCTACTCCTAACTCCCTGTAGGGTTCATGCTCATGTTTACCACATTATTCCGATCCAGATTCCATTATTTACAATTTAGTTCTCGTTTATACACAGGCAGCTCGTGTTTCCACAATTTAATACATGCAACTGATGATTTCAAAGGTAACTGTTCATTTATCTCAGGCAGCTCATATTCTAACAGGCAGCTCATAACTTTATTACAGGCAATGGCTAGCAGTTTAACTTATTCATGTATACAAATACAATCATGCGGTATAATTATTTTATTCATCTGTCCTAGGGTTGATGCCACATCCTAGATTTCTAGTTGGCTAATTCCACAGACACCGTCTTATTTAATAAGATTAACAGGGGTAGACCACTCTATCAGACAATTTGGGAGTAATGGGGGCTCGAATTGCAGACCCAGGCGTCTTTGCGAGCCTCAAACATACAGCAGGTTGAAATCCTATACCAAGCAATACATCACAAAGGAAGATTCAGAACAGTGTATAAAGGTTTCTAGTACGTAGAGAAACTCACAAGGAAACTACAGATACTTCGTTTGCGTAAAACGAATCCCGATCGGACCTCAAATGGGTCAAAAGCGTGTCTACTGACTAAAATCAGACGTCTGGAAACAAGTCCAGACATCTTAAAAGTTACAGAATCTCACCTCAAGTTCCTGTGGTGTCCTCAGATGTCCAGGACTCCCCTGCGACTATCTGAAAGCAGTTCCAGATGTCTGACCAGTCCTTCGGTAGTATGGAAGTACCTCTAGTCGTCTGGTGAGCTAATCAGACGTCCGAAAGTGCATGGAAGGGCGTTCCACGCGTCTTCCCAAGGCTGCTCCTGCGTACGACAAAGCAGCCATCCTAAAATCAGCCAAACATATCTTCTGCGGTGCGGCGTGCATGGCCGTAACTGCGAAGGGAACATACCTTCACGATAAAGGTGCTTTCAGACGTCTGGTCTTGACTCCAGACGTCCAGACGCTTAGCCAGTCGTCCGAACTGCACTACAGACGTCTGATACTGGAAAAATTCCAGTTTCAGAACGTGCTCCCAGCATTCCTCGCCGCGCTCCGCCGCATTTCTCCTAGCTCCGTCGTAGCTCCAGCTGTTGCAGGTGGTCGAGGACGTCGCTCCGGACTCCCTCCTCCCACATGCGCCGCGGTGGCCATGCGAGCTCCGACGAGCTTTCACCGAAGCTCCCGACCTCGACCTCTTCCTTCTCACGCACTCTCCTTACTCTCACGCACTCCCTTACTCACCTCCTCTCGCCGCTCCGCCGCGCTTTAAAGGTGGGGATGGTGGTGTGTGGAGTAGAGAGGAGAGGAGGGGAGGGTGGCTTTTATAGAGCTGGGGGGTTTAGGATTCGGTAGGGGGAGAAGGAGAAGAGAGAGAAAAGGAGTTCTGCGCGCCGCCCTCGCGCAGAGTGTAGCTCGCATACAAAAATTTCATTTTCAGACATCTGGGAAAGGGTTTAGACGTCTGGATAGACGTTTGACTGACACTCCAGACGTCTTAAAAGGCTAAAAGTGGGATGAGTTTTTACATCATAACAAACTTAAAGGAAGTTTTGTCCCCGAAACTTGAACTAGCTAGGGTGTGGAAAAAGGAACATAAAGTGCATAACAAACTTAAAGATGACCGAAGTAGGGCCGAAAAGACATACCCTCAAAAAGCTTCGAGTACCGCTCTCGCATTGCTGCCTCAGGCTCCTAGATAGCCTCCTCGTACCGCTGGCTTATCCATAAAACCTTCACAAGGGGTACCTACTTCCGTCTCAGACTTTGGACGGCTCTGTTTAGTATCTACATTGGTCTCTCAGGGTAGGTCAGGTCGTCACCCACCTCGACACTCGTGGTTCAAAACGTGACTGGGATCGGCGACGTACTTCCTAAGGTTGGACACATGGAGCACGTTGTGCACTCCAGAAAGCTGGGGAGGAAGGGTAAGCTAGTAAGCAACGGGTTCTACCCACTCCAGGACCTCAAAGGGCCCCACAAACCTTGACGCAAGCTTCCCTTGCACCCCAAAACGTTGCAGTCCTTTCATGGGTGATACGGAGGAAGACGTGATCCGCAACATCGAATTGCACCTCTTAGCATTTTCGGTCAGCATAACTCTTCTGCTTGTTCCTGACAGTGCGGAGTCGTCTGTGGATCTGTTCTATCACCTCCTGACTCTGCCAGATCAACTTAGGGCCAACATCCCACTTGGTCTCCACCTCGACCCAACTCAAGGGTGCCGTACACCTCCGTCCGTATAGAGCCTTGTAAGGTGCCATGCCGATGCTCGAGTGGTAACTGTTATTATATGTAAACTCTGCCAGGGGTACACAGGTGCGCAAAAGGTCCTCAAGTGTCTGTATGGTCGCTCTAACTGTTCGTCCGTCTGGGGGTGGCACGCGGTACTGAACCTCAACCGCATCCCCAAAGCCTGCTGAAACTCAGCCCAAAACTGGGAAGTAAAACGAGTATCCTTGTCGGATACAATCTTACGTGGAACTCCGTGCAGGCGTATCACATCGCGAATATATCTCTCTGCCAACTGTGCTGGTCCTAAGGTGACTTGGATCGGCAGGAAACGTGCTGTTTTCGTCAACCCGTCCACTATTACCCAGATTGCGTTGTGTCCTCGCTGGGTAATAGGTAGATCCACCACCAAGTCCATGGTGATGCTCTCCCACTTCCACTCTAGCACAGGAAGTGGCTGCAACGACCCAACAGGCCTCTGGTGCTTGGCCTTCACCTGCTGGCACACTAAACACTGCTGCATGAACTCACCCATATCCCGCTTCTTCCCTCTCCACCAAAAGTCATATCTCAGATCATGATACATCTTTGTGTTCCTGGAATGTATGGTGAATTTGGACCCATGCGCCTCCGTCAGGAGCTCTCAACAACTCGTCCCTGGGAAGGCATAAGCGTTCCCCCATGTGCAGCACCTCGTCTGTAAAAGAAAAGTCTCCTAGGTCCCCTGACAGCACTCTATCCTGCAATGTCTGTAAGTACGGATCTATCATCTGCCCTGCGATGATGCGGTCTATCAGCTTTGGTCGCATCTATCGTGTCACTGTCACTGCCTCACAATACCCCTGTGGCTCCCAGGGTCGCCAACTACCCAACTCCATCAGTCTCCAACTCTGTGCCTGTAGACTGGCCAAGTGGGCGGGTGCCTTCCAGCTCAAGGTGTCAGCCACCACATTGGCCTTCCCTGAATGGTAGGAGATGCTGCAGTCATAGTCCTTCAGGAGCTCTAACCAACGTTATTGTCTCATGTTAAGCTCCTTCTGGTCAAACAAGTACCTGAGGCTCTTATGATCTTTGAAAATCTCAAAGGTCTCATCGTAAAGGTAGTGCCTCCATGTCCTCAGCGCGAAGACAACAGCTGCCAGCTCTAAGTCATGGGTAGGGTAGCTATGCTCATGAGGTTTCAATTGCCGCAAGGCATAAGCGACAATGTGACCCCATTGCATGTGCACACCCCTTAACCCCTGTAACAAAGCATTTGTGTAGACCACAAAACCGCCACTGCTGTTCGGGATGGTGAGCACAGGAGCTGAAGTCTGTCTCTCCTTCAACTCCTGAAAACATGCCTCACATGCATCTGTCCAGGCAAAGGGCACGTCGGGTCAACTGGGTCATTGGACGCGCAATCTACGAAAAACCTTTGATAAACCACCGATAGTAACCTGCTAGTCCCAAAAAGCTGCGCATCTCTGTCATGGTACGTGGCCTCTCCCACTTGAGTACGGCCTCAACCTTGGCTAGGTCTATAGCCAAACCATCCCCTGAGATCACGTGGCCCAAGAAAGTCACCTGCCTCAACCAAAACTCGCACTTGCTGTACTTGGCATACAGCCTGCGTTGTCTCAAAGTGTCCAGAATCATCCGTAGATGCTGTCCGTGCTGTGCCTGATCCCGCGAGTAAACGAGCACGTCGTCGATGAATACCACCACAAACTGGTCCAAGTAGGGTCTGAAAACCTAGCTCATCAAATCCATAAAAGCAGCGGAGGTATTGGTCAGCCCAAACGGCATGACCAAGAACTCGTAGTGCCCGTACCGGGTACGGAAAGCTGTCTTGGAGATATCGGTTTCCCTGATCCTCAACTGATGGTAGCCTGACTTCAGATCTATCTTGGAGAACATTGTGGCATCTCGCAACTGGTCAAAAAGGTCATTAATCCTTGGCAGCGGATACTTGGTCTTGATGGTGACCCTATTCAGCTATCTGTAGTCAACACAAAGTTGCAGGGTACCATCATTCTTCATAAACAACACAGGGGCTTCCCACGGGGTCGCGTTGGGCCTTACAAAGCCCTTTTCTAACAGGTCCTGTAACTGTGACTTAAGCTCTCGCAGCTCAAGTGGTGCCATCTAGTACGGTGTAGTAGAAATGGGGCTGGTCCTCGGTACAAGTGAGCTCTCAAACTCGATCTTACGCTCGGGGGTAGTCCTGGCAGATTTTTTGGGCAATAGTTATTTTCAACACTTATGGATTTCAACTAGGACCTAAACTACAGAGACATAACATCCAGGTATCCGCCCAAATGTAGACCGCCTCAAGTTCTCGCCTTATTCAAAGAGGGATCTCTTTTTCTCTTTTTCTTCTTTTTTAATTTTTTTTTGGATTTTTGAGTTCAGGGTTACAGAGCGGCTTTCTACAACCACTCAACCCACCTAAGATTCGATAAGAACCCTAAGTTCTAAGTATCTTTTTGTGAAAGTGATAGACTCGTTGATCGGCAATCAGAACAGACTTCGGGTTTCTACGCCCCTATGTGACCTTAAAAAGAAATCTATCTGAAGGTGTATCTATATGACTAATAGCTTTCTCCCTACTTTTATTTTTATGGGATCAACATAAGGGTGAATCCAGTGCATATCTCCCCGGCTTATTCTACTTCTCTGCTTCTTCCTAAGTGTTGTGAAATTTTTAGTGCATTTCTTGAGTTGGGTTTTGGATAACCGGTCGATAAGCTGTTACCACCAACAACTTGCCAGCCATATTCGTGCGACGAAGTATGGCTTATTTCTTTTGTTTTTTTTTTCTTTCTTTTCTCCTTTTTCTCCTTTTTTTTCTTTTCTTTTTGAACTTTCTTTTTCTTTTTCTTTAAGTAGGTGGCTTCCTTAGTCTAAGATTTACGTAGAGGCAGCAAGAAGAGAGTGGTCCTGTGACTGGGCTCTGGAGAAATTACCTATGGGCTGTTACCCAGGATAACTTGCCAGCTATATCACCTTAGAAGGTTCATTAACTACCCAATTTCCATTAAAATCGTCGAAAAATGAGTCAGTGACGAATAGTGTGTAGATGCTTAGACTTAAAGTTACCTCAAATCAGAGGGCGGGTTGATAAGTCGTGTACTTATCATCCCAACTTATTTAATCAAATTAGAAATATTTTCAGATTGGAAAGGACTCGAGACAAATCCACATTTTAGTGGATATCCGGACTGATTAAGTTCGAAGACGTGAAGGGTCTTTGTGTTCAAATCATGCAGTTTTATTTCGTAAGATTGAAAATTTTCTAAAGTCCAAGTTCTCTTTCCTAATTCTACAATTTTTTTTAATATAAATAAAAGAAAAACAAAATGAATTTACGGAGCCGACGAAATAATTCAGAGATAAATATCTGCCCCCTCATGCCTACCTAATGCAATATCCTTATTGTATTAAAAAGACATGAAATAGAGTGGAGTAGAGTAGAAAACATTTGAATTGCGTGAATGATGGGTCTGCTCCGAGATAAACAGAAATTGTATACGTGTTGAATTTAGTGTCTTCAGCTAGGCACACTATACAAAGAAGAAATAATGAATTTACATGTGCAGGTCAGAATCAGAATAAAAAGATTCAACCTAAGACCTACCAGCAGATGTCCACAGATGTGGACCAGATTGTGATACAGACCCATATCCCATGGTCGAGTATATCTTAAGTTCTGGATAAAAATTACCTAAAGCCTGAAATCAATATGCAAGACCATGGGGTATGGGTTGAGTATATCGGGCCTGCGATTTATGAGGATGCAACCCAAGACCAAAAAGTCAGGTTACAGAGAAATGAAGCTCAAAAGGATATCAATGAATGTGTGCTTGGAATGGACATCCTCAGAATAAATGTCGTAAGGGTCCTGGTTTGATGGTTTCAGATTAATTGGAATCCTTAGACTTGGTCTTCTACTTCCTCCGGAGCTTGCTTCCCAAATCAAAAATTCCCAGCTCCTATCCTCATTTAGAATGTCAAATTCCAGGACCTCCTGTATATTAATCACTCTGTCTGAAATTTCTAAGTCTAAAAGATGTGACTGAATCAGAATTGACTTGGGTCTAGTTATCGCAAAAACAGAATCATCAGTAAGCTCAATGGGATGTAACTGACAATCGGGGCATTGAATTGAATCCTTCAGAAAATGCGATTCTGATCCGTCATATGAGCCCCAATAAAATCAATTTCCTCAGTTATTGGGCTATCAAATGATTTAACCGATTCCATAGGCCCAATCGTCTCACAGAAATCGTGTTCTATAAACTCACGTGAGACTTCGCAAATTGAATCTTCACCCTCAGAATCAAAGAAATCTAAATCTGTATTAATGTACGTCCCAAAATCATCCATCACTTTCTGATCCATGGAGACGTACGTTTCCTCGTATCCCGGCTTAGGGATCTCAGGTGAAGAAATCAGATCATCCTTAATTGGTTGCTCTAAATCAATCTGGTCAGCCTTGTAACACGTGTCCCCCCAATAGGTGCCTAACTGGGATCTGACATTGGCTTTCCTGAAGGGGGTTCATCCTGGGAATCAAAATATGATTGAACTAAAGCAACCACAAATCTCATACTTAATTTCGTTGACTTCCCAAGTAAAAACTCACCCGGGTCCTTATCCTTAACATTTTGGAGCCAATTTAACAAATACTTGTTCAGATCATCAATCATTTCAATTAGGGGTTTCAATTCTTCAATGTAAGGTATCGGCTGAGCTTCTAAAGATTGTATAGTATTCCTTAAGTTAGCCAAAGCCTTATCTTGGACCTGGTTAACCTGAACCAAATAGTTTGGTTTAGGGTTGAGTGGGTTTAGGATCAGTGCAGAGGAGTTAACGAATTGAGGTTCGTGATGCCCTCCTTGATAATAGGTCATTTCGGGTTGTTCATGAAGTGGTGATGACTTAAAAGCAGTGTATTCAGGTTATGGGTAAGGATCCGTGTATCCTCATTGATTGCAGATCGTATTAGGTTGTTCGTGAAAGGGTGGTGATCTATAATCGATGTGGCTCAGAGAAGGATAGAAATCACAATCATGGTGTTCAGGATTAGACCCTAAACACGGAGGTCCGGAACTGTATCCCCAATCTGAGTTATCCCAACTAAGAGATGGTTGATTATAGTACGCGTTGGGATAATCATCATGTTAAGGATAAGTCATAACAGGAGGGAGAAAATAGGAATGTGTATAAAATGTGAAAGGATTCATGATGGATGGGAGGAAGAAAGGCGTCCTGCAATACAAACAATCAAACCTGTCCTTAAGTGGGCTAGCCTAAAGATCTACAAACTCCCAAAACTTGTTTTGAGATAAAGAAACGATTTGATCTACTTCTTTCTGTTCAATCCAACCAGTTAGAGGGAGGGACTGGGGAGAAGTTCTTCCTTCGGCTTGCGCTTCCGATTCCTAGTGTATCCCCCAGTCGCAATCGTTTGATTCTACTCCCCTAGCTAGATATCAGATTGAACGGTAGAAACAGACTAATCCAAAATAATCTCATTTTGAGCTCCGAAGAGCGAGTTAAATCCTTAAGGTCAATGTCTACTCTGTTTTATTTAGGGTTAGGTTTGAATGTGCTTTGGAATGTGATGGGTCCTTTATCTGGGTTGTGCCCTTAATGATTGATTGATGTGTGTGTGCGTGCACAACCAGTGGTTTTCAAGCAAGATTAGTTTTGATGCGGTGAATTTTAAGGTTCAAATCTTGCTTAGTAGCTTTTATGATTCAACTTTAGGTATTTTTAAATAAGTTTTGTTAGTACATCAAGTTTTGAAAGCACAGGTGAAGATGTTTTCCTTTGAAGCTTAAGTGTGGAGTGCCTGGTAAATCCCTAAGAGTTGAACCTATGTGCTAGCTACTTAGTGAGTTGATTTTAGTTGAAGTGGTGTGGCGCAATCAACTCAAACAATCGGCCTGTTGCACCACTTAATTAGGCACACAAGTGATTACCTAATTTGATTTCTATTCGATTATGTGTTTGGGTGTGTGTACCGGTTTTAAAGATCGGTTTACCAGTTGAGTTTGAAAATCAGATGAGGTTGTGTACCTCTGTGGGCTTTTTTTTTAATTTTTCCTTTTAAATGCGGAGGGTAAAGTGGTTGTTGGTGTCAAAAAAATAATCAAAATTAACCTTAGGGTTTATAAGAACACCTAGGTTGATTTATGTTTGTGTTATTATGTAGTGGAATGAAAATTAATGGGTAGGAGGTGGGGGTAAACTTACAGAACCTTCAATAGCACTTTGCTCCAATCTACCGATTTTGCTCGTCTCAAAAGAGTACCTGCAATCACAATAAGAAATGAGGGAAGTAAGGTAAACGATTTGTAAGTCGGAAAACGCGAAGAATCAAAGAGCGTCGCTCTCTAGCAATGGTGCCAAAATGTTGAATGCAGAAAACTACGCTATCGGAGTTGGATTCGAAAACCCGTCATTGTAGTTCGAGTCGCGAAGAAATCCATTCAATAGATAAAATTTATACCGAAAAATCTGTAAAGAAGTTTTGGGTCGAACACAGGGAGGCGGACGTTTGATTAAAAATACGTGTTTTTTTTTGTTTATAACGAAACAGAATAGTTGATAAAAAACTAGATATCTATTTAACAAATAATAAATAGAAGAGAGAGAATATTACAAATAAAAGCAAAAGGGATGTAGAATAAACATGGATTTCATTATAAGTTGTTCATTACATTACTCATTACGACTAGAAAGTGGGAAATATATACTAGAAAGTGGTAAATCTACTCTAGAAAGTAGTAAAAAGAATGGAGAGGGAAGTATCCTCCTCGACGATCGCTTGGAAGACGAGCCGGACGGGATGACGCCTAGAAGATGGGGAACGGAGCAAGGAGGACAAAGCGGGAGGAACGGGAACGAAGCAGCATGTCGTTGTCGTTGTGGGATCCGCTTCCCGAATGCAGAGAGTGGACAACCGCAGGATGCTTCACGAAGGGGATGGAGGTGGAAAAATTATGATTTCTACTTTAGAGGAGCATCCTGGGTGTGGGAAAAGCTCTTAGAGCTTTGGAAGGAGTGAGAGAAGAGAAGGGATGAGAAATTCGTAGGACATGGGTCTCCTTTTATAGTTGCAAGGAGAGGGTATTTTGGACATTTTAATTTAAAAAACATTAATTCAGGACCTTTAGTGACAGATTTATCCTTTACTAAAGGTCTGAACGTGGTCGATGTGCACGCGCCTCCTCGCCTTCGGTTGCCTCAACGCCCGCGCACGTTCAAAGGCTCCCAGTTGTCTGATCAAGAGATCAGACGGCTTAAAAAGTGTGCGCCCACTCTTCAGTGCCTCTACCGCGCGCCCACGTGCGATGAGGCGTGCAGACGTGTGTCATCGCACGCGTACGCGATCAACGATTCCCTGCGCGCCACGCCTCCTCCCCTCGGCCGCCTGATCTCCATCTGACGGCCCAATCGTGCCCACGCCCGCTCCCGTCTGATTTGAAGCGCTTGGCACGGCTCAAACACGTGCCCTTCGCTCGCGAAGGGGTGCTCGGCCTCTGCGCTACGCCTTCGTTTGTGTCGCGCAGAGGATTTAAGGCGCACGTGCTTGCGGTCGTTGGATCACGATCCAACGGCCCAGATCGCGCGTTGGAAAACCTTTGGTGAGGCAGCGGCGGTCCTGAGGGCCGATTGGGTGGTTGGGATGGCGCCACGTGGCGTCATCTTGGTCGTCCATCTTCTGAGTGTTGTATACGGTGCCACGGGTATCGGATTGGATCGATTTTCGCGTCGTTAGGTTGCGATCATTGATCCGAATCCATCCGTGCGGTCGGATTTGTCGTCTGAGGTGAGGATTAACACCATCTTGGCCCTTGATCTCTAGGGTTCTTCGATCTCTATCTGATGCTACAGATGTCCAATCAGGACGATCTTGGAGTCGTTGAGCTCCAATCGTCACCCTGAATAGATCTGTACGGTTGAATCTTCGATCCGAGGCTCTGATTAACAAGTTGCCCTGTCCTTGGCCATAAAAGGAGACAATTAACCTACATTTTATACAGACTATCCTAAATGCAAGATGATGCATGTTATGCAATATTTATAGTATGTGATGCAATTCTATGGCTAAGAACATACGTAAATAGACAGTTTATTGGACATAAACATGTTTACATCACCTATGTTCCATGAGCGTACAAAACATGTAGAGATTGATTGTCACTACATTAGAGATCTGATTTAGAGGAGACTTCTCTTTACTACAGTAGTTGCTTCAGAGAACTAGACAATTGACATGTTTACCAAGCCTTTTGCCAGATCTACATTTGAGGCTTGCTGTGACAAGCTGAGTATGATATACATTTATGCTCCTGCTTAAGGGGGAGTGTTGAGATACACTCTAGTTATCTTTTTAGTCTTTTCTATACTATTGATTTATTTTATCTCTTTAGTTCTCTGATGTAATTTGCTCAACACCTTTCTCTATATAAAGAGGTATAGGGTTTATTATCAGAATAAGACTTTTCGTTTCATCCCACTCCAAGGGTAAGTGACCAAGGTAGAGGTGCTATTGGAATGGAGATCTAGAAGTAGGAGCACCCTCTCTATGGCCAACAACAGCAGCAGTAATAAGCGAACAACTCAGATGGTACACCTCTCCTTCACGTCCACCAATTGACCTCATGAGCTTGTTCTGCGAGACAAATGATTGTGCATCAAATATAGCTTGGCAATTCAATTCCTTAGTATGCTGCTAACAGAAAGCAGACTGAGGGGAAAATCTGGCACATAAAAAACATCAGACAATCTTACGGTGGAAGAGAGGGACACATGCCCCATGCCAATCATAGGCGAGTATCAGCCATTACCAACCTGAATTGTCCTCCCTAGAGCAACCGGGCTCAAGATAGGAAAAGACCCTTGATCTCCGTACAAATGTCCTGAAGCTCCAGAATTGACCAACCACTCATTAGACCGCAGTGGAAAGGAGGTGCAAACCAACTCAATACCTGAGGAGAAAGAGGCAAGAGTTGCAGTCTCGGCAGGTGGAGTAGAGGCCTAGGTTAACAAGGAGAATCACTGAAGGAGATTATCAAACTCCGCTTTGGAAACCATCTTTGCAGGTGTATTTAAAGTGTTTGTTGCCTGGTTAGCAATGGTAGGCTTGACATGCTTCTTCCAGCTTGTAGCCTCAGAGTGTCCTACTCGACCACAATAGGTGTAAGGAATGCAAATATGACCCCCCAGATACGACCATGTACATAGGGTGCACGTCTACCACGTCCAGGGGTCATAGCCAAAGTAGAAGCCTGTCCAGAAGTATCAGTCGTAGGAGACTGAAGAGCAATCCGACTCAACCTACTATAGGTCTCCTCTAGTGATGGAAGCTCATGTGGAGTTAAGATTTGGTCCTTAGTAGTAGTAAACTTGAGACTAAGGCCAGAAAGGAACATGGAGAGCTAACTCCCTTATGAAATCATGCCAAGATGTGCAGGTACAAGTAGTCCTGTAAGAATTATGTCTCTCCAAGAGACCCTTTACAGTGGAATGGTACTGTGCTAATGAATGTCCCTTTTGACGTAGATGGCAGAGCTCATGATAGACCTGAAACACCCTTGCAGAATTCTTATCATGAGAATAAGTCTCACGAAGAGAATCCCACATCTGCTTGGTCGTGGTGTAGTACATAATCTCATTGCCAATTCGAGGGATAATGCAATTCATCAACCAATCATATACCATTGTAGCATTGCGTTATCTCTATCTCAGTTGGCATTTGCTTTGGTTTTCTCTATGGATTCTGGGCAACTTAGAATATGCTCCTTCCCATGACCTCTCATGATTATCAAAAAAGTCTAGGACCATCGGGGGTAATTGGTCTCATCAAGCTTAATCATGGGACTAAAGAATGGACTTTTGTAAGCCTTAGTGTCCATGGTAGAGTTCGAAGTCACATTGGATGAACTTGAGGATGCCATATCACCTTCGCCCATGAACCCTTAATGCTTGAGAAGTCTTGTAATCATAAACTTAGGCCACGAACATCATATTTTGGTCTAAAACAATAGAAATCAGGCTCACTTTTGTTTTGAAGAGACAAGATTTGTCTTTAAAGGGCATCCTCTTCTCCTTAGATGCTAAACCAAGGAGGAGGGTGCAAGGATGCCCCTAACAAGGTAGAATAGCTTCTAAGTCAATCTAAAAATTAGATTGGAGACCAATAACATGCGATAGCCCCCAACTTAAGGCAAGAAAGAACCAACCACACCTGGAATCAGACTTGTAGCAGTAACTGCTCACCGTAGTAGCAGGTTGGCGGCATCGCTAGGGTTCAAACAATGGATCCCAGCAGCGATGCTGGTGGCGAATAGACCACCACCAGTGGCGGCATTGGTGGTGCAGCCACCTGGTGTGGGTACGCTAGGTGAGGGAGAGGTTGGCGATGAGCAGTAGCCAACAACAAGAAAGGGGAGATCGGTGGAAAGGTTAGGAGGCTTATTCGGGTGGGATATCGAGAAATCTGGTCTAGGACATTTCTTTGATATCAAGTTGGAAGAAACAAATAACTTAATTATTCTCTAAAACCCTATCTTCCTTTATACAGAGAGTGGCGAGACAATTACAATACAACTCTAACAGAAATAAAAATGACAATCACACCCATACATAATAATAAAACATAACATGGACCGAAGGTCCACAACATAAAGAGCTCTGCAACTCTTTATATGCAGGAGAGGTGTGAGAAAATAACATAACATGTCCAGACATGAAAATAAAATAAATAGACAAAAATAAATAAAGATTGACGGGGATATGTCAACACTCCCTCTCAAGCTGAAGCATATATGTTAATCATGCTTAGCTTGAAACAACAAACATCGAAAGTAGAATGTAGAAGAGACTTTGTGAAGATATCTATCGTTTGATTTTTAGATGCAACAAAAGTAGTGCGCAAAGTTGAAAAAATATAACATGCGGAAGCATGAATCAGAGCAATAAAAGATATTAAGAATTCTTGGGTTTACGTGGAAGTCCCACTCACGAGGAGTAGGGAGAAAACCACGGGAGAAGGCCCCGATAGGGACTGATCTGTATTTCTTCTTCTCAAATGAATAGGTGGGGGGTACATGCCTATTTATAGGCCACCATTCACGCAAGTCCACATCTTCTAATGTGGCACTAAACCTACAATTCAATTCTCTCAACACTCTTCAAACTGGAGCATGGAATGCTCAGCTTGTAACACAAATAAACCTACTTTACACAGTAGAACAAATAATACTCTGAACTGGTTCTTGCTTGTCGGGAACACGGGTTGGAGCTGTTGGACGAATTGTAGCTGGCTATGAAGATCTGGTGCTGATGGCTCCCCGTTTAGTATCCCTGAAATTAGGTCTTCCTCTGAAGACCTTGAAGGTGGATCTCCATTTTTGGAGTTCACGAAACTGGATTTCCCACATAGAACCCTGAAATGAGTCCTTCCTCTGAGGACCTCGAAACTCTAGAGCTCCCAGAGTTAGGTTTCTTATGTGGAGTCCATGAATAAAGGGACTCCCAAACGGGGGTGACTACAACAAGCTCCCACACTCTTCCTTTCTCTCATACGAGTATGAGAGAAAAATAATAATGATGAGAAGAAAATAAAATATTAAAAACTAGAGAAGACTTCTCTACATCTTCTTTCAACCATAAACTTCAACCTTTTTTTCGTCATTTCTTTGATTTTTTTTTTCCTTTTTTTTTCTTCCTTAATTTTATGTTCTTTTTTTTACTATCATTTTGTTTCTCCTCTTCTTTCTTTCCTTTTCGTCCTTTTTTTTATTGTTCACGTGACTCACCAACTAACACATGGGGCAATAAAATAAATAAATAAATAACGATTGCCTAAGCAAAACCAAAAAGGGAAGGAGAAGAAATCAAATCGTCTCATTTGGTCGCGTAGGATCTTTGCTAGCTTCATCGCCGCCGATCTCTCGCTGCCTTCCTCAACCACAGGGCAGTGTCGCTCCTGCTGCGGTCTTAAGGACGGTGCTCGCACGTTCGCTTGCCACTGGGGAGGGCTCTTCTGGGATCGCCTTCGCCCTGATCGCACAACGCCTTCACCTCCCCCTTCGACAGGAACTTGCACTCCCATTGGTACGCGATCTGCTTGTCGAGATTTCCATATGCCACCCTCGGCATCCTTCTTTTGGGATCACCTTCACCCTGCCGTTAGCGATTAGGGTTCAAAGAACCCATCCTGTCACCATGGCTGCTAAAGAGAGCCAAGATCAAAGCCATCACTCCTTCCTCTACTTCTTTGGCACGTCGCCAGCTCCATCACGTGTAAGGATCCCCAAGGTCATCGTCATTACCGTCGCCAATACCATCACCATCACCACCAACGCTCGCCTGAGCACTGCCACGACTGCTCCACATGATCACGAGCCTCTCCTCCTTGCGGCGTCGTAAGAAGCACATTGCCTTGAAGCTCGTCGCCTTCCTCCTAGTGGTGCCGCCTGATGCGGCCCAACAGACTGTCGCTGCGTTGCCTCGGCAACCTTCGGTGCGTCGCTGCTCCATACGAGATCGCATCTTCCTCCTCATCGGCTTCATCATCATCTCTGACCATGTTATCTTCACCCTTGCAAACATGTTGACCACTCGTATGGGCATAGCGCTCCACCTTCATCGACGTCGCCAAGCACCACTAGTGCTCGCATGACTTCTCGAACACCTCCAGCAGCAGACTTTTTCTCCCCTTCGAACACCATCGGTGCAAGGAGAGATTAGGGTTTCCCCTTCTCTCTCAAATTAAAGACAATATGGAGACAAATAATGGAATAGATCCAAAACTTAAGAACAAAATCCAAGATCATAACTTGCTTTGATACCTAGTTGAAAAAATATAACAAGCGGAAGCATGAATTAGAGCAATAAAAGATATTAAGAACGCTTGGGTTTACGTGGAAACCCCACTCACGAGGAGCAGGGAGAAAATCACGGGAGAGGGCCTTGATAGGGCACTGATCTGTATTTCTTCTCAAATGAATAGGTGGGGGTACACGCCAATTTATAGGCTACCACTCACACAAGTCCACATCTTTCAATGTGGTTCTAAACCCACAACTCAATTCTCTCAACACGCAACATCCTACACTAGATTGTTGAGCTTCCTTGTTATCTTGTTTATGTTTAGTAGAGACTATCTTGTTAGTTTATTTTTCTGTCTGGTTCTCTTGTGTAATTTTGCCAAAATCACTCTCTATATAAAGAGGTGTAGGGTTTATGTAATGAATAAGACTATCATTCTTTCCCACTTGGTATCAGAGTAGCGATCCTAGATCGGTGCTTGGGTATCCCACCTAAACAAGCCTTCCAACCTGTCTCACCAAAACCCTAATCTAGCGGATCTCTCCACCACCGGTCGTAGCGTTGCCAGGGCGCCACAATTGGTGGCATCCTCAAGTAGCAGCTGCACGTAGCGGCAGGAGGATCTGCTGTGGGCAGCGTAAGGTGGTGGTGCGAGCGACGCTCGTTTGTTGCGTGAGGTGGGGGCACAACAGCATGAGGTAGGTCTGCACCGGCGTAAAAAGGATCTACAGTAGCGTGTGTAGCGCAGCAGCAATTGTCTACCGGTCGGTAGGAGTGCCGCTGGTGGATTTGGGCTATATCATCCTTCACGCAATGCCTTCGTTGGTCTTTTGCGTGTCACTAGGGGTCCCTCCTGACCCTAGCGTGTCCCTCTTACCATTTGGAGGGATCTCATGAGTATTTAACATGATTTCCGAAGATCAAAAAGCTTGGATTTCATGTTCAATCACGTAATCCGTGATCTGGTTGTGGTTCTGCAGATTTGAAGAAGATATTTCAGATCTGATTTTGATGGATTCCCAGCATATTTGAGAGCCATGGCTGCTTCCTCATCATCCGAAGTGTCTTTGGAGACTCCTCTGGAGAGCGGGAATTACAAAAATCCGTTCTTTGTGCTTATCGTGAAGCTATATGAGACCAACTATGCTCATTGGTCTCAAACGTTCCTGATGATCATGGAGAGTCATGACAAGGAAAACCTCTTACTCGAGTCAGAGTCTCAAAACAAAACTGGGAAGTACTTGTCCTGGAAGGAGAATGCATTAGTGCGAGCCTAGATTATGAATGCTGTGTTAACTCAGATTGAAGATAGCATCATGTACTACAAGACTGCGAAGGAGATGTGGGATACGCTTTATGATACGTATTCCCATGAGAAGAATTCAAGTAAGGTCTATCAGACTACAATCACATGTTCTCCCTCAGACAGGATGAACAATCCTTGACTCGTTGCTTTGTCGCTCTGAAAGGACTTTTAGAGAAATATAATGCTTGCAGACTAGTGTGTACATGCAGGACTCATCTGAAGTATGGCAAGGAGACGACAGTGCTTCACTTTCTTTCTGGACTAGGCCCAGAGTATGATGCTGCACGGTCTCAGATCCTGAACTATTGAAGCTAATGACACTTGAGGAGACTTACAGCATATTGGGCTGATTTATTGTGGTGGCTCTTGCTACTGAGATTACTGGACAATCCTCTGCATTAGCTGTTGCTGGAGGTCATGGCATGAGAGGGGTGTCCTCTACTCGTGGACGTGGTCGTGGTCGTGGCAAAACATAGACAGGCAAACCACGACCCATGTGCACCTTATGTGGAAGGATTGGTCATGTGGAGGCTTCCTACTGGTCTAAGTATGGGAGACCTGTTGCCAATCAGGTGGCTGCTTCTTCTGAGATCGACTCTGGCACAGTGTCACATGCTGAGTATGATGCTGTGGTGTAGAGGCTGGCTCACGTTACCCAGGAGACCCCGTCTTCAGATACTGTTGTTGTCGCCTCAGGTATAGAATCTGTTTTTCTTGTATCTGATAGGTCTACTTGGCTAGTAGATTTGGGTGCATCCCAGCACTTGAGCGGTGATCATAGAGATTTTCAGCACCTTCAGCCTGTTCATCTTGGTAGGACTGTTCAGGTAGTAGACGGGGGGCATGCCAGGGTTGATAGTCAGGGGGAGGTGCCAGTTACTCCCAGTATGAAATTACCAAATGTTCTGCTTGTCCTTGACTTTCAAATGAGTTTGTTATCTGTTAGTTGGATTACAAAAGATCTCAACTGCAGGGTGATATTTGATGATATTGGCTGCGTTTCAGGATAAGTTCATGGGGTGGATGATTGGTGGTGGACATGAAGATGGGGTATGTATCGCCTATCTTAGATGCCATTTTGCAGCACAGTGCCAAGATGTGTGTTTTGTTGCTGGAGTGCCTTGCAGTGGCACAATCGCCTTGGTCATCATTCATTAGGCAGGCTATGCCGGGTCATGCCTCATATTTCTCCAGCCACTGAGATTCACTATGATGTTTGTTAGATGGGAAAGCATCATAGAGTGACTTATCCTGCTAGTTCTAGTGCTTTAGAGTCCTTGTTTGCTTTGTTGCATTTAGATGTATGGGGTTCCAATCGAATTCCAGATCGACTGGGATATAAGTATTATTTGGTGATAATGGATGACTGATCCAGAGTTGGTTATTTTTGCTAAAGAATAAGTTAGACGTTGGGTTTGTAATTGAGAATTTTATCAAAGAAATAAAAAATCAGTTTTCTTCCATTGTCAAAATTGTGCATATGGATAATACATTACAATTTTGTACGACTCGTATGAAGAATTTTTACACTTCTCATAGTGTGGTTCATCAAACCACGTGTCATACATTACAGTAAAATGGAGTAGCAGAGCGGAAACACCGACATATTCTGGATGTGGCATGGACCCTTTTGATACATCATAATGTGCTTTCACAGTACTTGGGAGATGTAGTGTTGACCGCATGTTACTTGATCAACAGAATGCCTAGTTCTATTATATTTGAGCAAGCGCCTTGGCAGATATTGCACTCTAACCAGGTGTTGTTTCAGTTGCCACCTTGAATTTTTGGTTGTGTAGCCTTTGTACATGTTACTGGGCCAGGTAGAGATAAATTGGCCCCCCAGGGCAGTCAAATGTGTTTTTCTTGGTTACAGTCATACCCAGAAGGGATATAGATGTTATAGTCCCCTACATAAGAGGCACTTTGTCAGTGCTGATGTCACTTTTCATGAGGCTGTCCCGTAATTTTCAGTTTCTAGGAGGTAGTTAGTACTTGAGGCAGAGAGGGCTCCCATGCCCATTCCTTCAATTTAGTTTGGCGACTTTCCAGCCCTTCTGATAGGGTCATCAAACACTACAGTTACTGATAAGGATTGGTTCGGAGATCCAACATTGGTTTTTACTAGACCAGTCACATATCGGCAACATACCCCTCCTCTTCATCATCCTCCCTACAATAGGTATGTGTTGAAACTACTGACCCCTATGTATTTGGTGATGATTCTGTATGTGCTATATTGGCCACTTTTGAGGTTATTTCTAGTGATGAGGGAGCATTATCATTTGAGCCAGAGTTTGCTTTTGATGATATGGACCTTCCGATTGCTATTCGGAAGCCTCCTAGGAGTTGTGCACATTATCAGATGGCAGGAGCTGTTTCCTCTGATGGTCTGAGTTGGCCGATTGCTTTGTTTATAGATGCACTCACTTCTACACAGATACCAACTACATATCAGGAGGCTATGCTCGATCCGAAATGGCATCATGCTGTAGAGGATGAGATGGCTGCACTTCAATCTCGGTAGGCTTGGGAGCTTACTCTGTTGCCTCCTGGTGCATGTACAGTTGGGTGCCGTTGGGTCTTTACCGTGAAATACAATTCAGACAAGTTGGTTTCTCGGTACAAGGCTCATTTTGTGGCAAATGGGTTTACCCAGACATATGGAGTGGATTTCTTTGACACCTCTCCTGTGGCTTGGCTTCCTACAGTCCAGATTCTTATTTCTGTAACTACTCATTTTGGCTGGCCTTTATTTTAGCTGGATGTGAAGAATGTCTTCTTGCATGGTGATTTACAAGAAGTGTATATACAACAGCTCTCGGGATTTGAGGCTAAGGGGGAGTATATATGCATGTTGAAGAAGGCGATATATGGCCTTAAGCAGAGTTTGTGAGCTTGGTTCCACAAGCTGTCAGAGGTTGTTGAAGACATGGGACTTATGTGCTCTACTGTTGATCATTCCCTATTTGTGAGGAAGACAACCAAGGGGATTGTGGCTCTCCTTGTCTATGTAGACGACCTCATCATCATCAGGGATGACACCACTAGGATAGTTGAAGTCAAGTAGAAACTGGCAGAAAAATTCGTTATGAAGGATTTGGGCTTATTGAGATACTTCTTGGATATAAAAGTAGCAAGAGGAAAGAGTTGTATTGTCCATAGCTAAAAGAAACACACACTTGATTTATTGTAGGAGACTGAGATGTTGGGATCCAAGTTTGCCAATATACTCATGGATCCTAAGATGCACCTATATGATCCTGAGTCCAAGGTTGTTGAGAGCAGATGATACAAATAGTTGATTGGGAAGCTGCTTTACCTTACTATTACAGGTCTCGATATCTCACTTACAGTTGGTAAGCTTAGCTAGTTTCTGGATAGACTGACTAAGCAACACTGTGATGTTTCTTTGTAGGCGTTTAGATACTTAAAGCGAGCACCAGGACATGGACTGCTATTAAGGAGAGGCTGGTCTATGAGTATAGTGGGATACTTTGAAATAGACTATGCTGGATGTCTCTCCGATAGGAAATCTATTATTGGGTTTTGTACTTATGTTGCTGGTAATCTGGTAACGTGGAGAAGCAACAAACAGACTATAGTGTCTCGCTCTAGTGCAGAGCCAAAGTACAGAGCCATGGCACAGATGGCAACTGAGCTTGTGTGGGTTAGATCTGTGTTACTTGACTTACATGTCAACGTTGAGGAGCCCATGGAGATGAGATGTGACAATAGAGCAGCTATCTACGTAGCCAGCAATCCCTTCATGAGCATATGAAACATGTACAGATTGACTGTTACTATACCAGAGATCTGATCTAGAGAGGACTCCTTTTCACTACATCTGTTGCTTTAGAGAACTAGATTGCAGACATGTTTACTAACCCTTTGGCCAGATCTGCCTTCGAGGCTTGCTATGACAAGCTGAGCATGATAGATATCCATGTTCAAGCTTGAGGGGGAGTGTTAAGTTTCCTAGTTATCTTATTTTATGTTTAGTAGAGACTATCTTAGTTTATTTTTTTGTTTGGTTCTCTTGTGTAATTTTCCCAACACCTCTCTCTATATAAAGAGGTATAGGGTTTCTATGATGAATAAGACTATTTATTCTTTCCCACTTGGATCAGGTCTCTTGTGTAGTGGCAGTCTACCTCGACGTGCTTGGTGCACTCATGGAACATGAGATTGTTGTCAATATTTGTAGCTGCCCGATTATCACACCTCATATCCATAGGTCCTTGAATCTGGACATGTAAATCTTGTGGTAGAGATCTTACCTAGATCATCTTTACAGTTGTCTGGGTTATAGCCTTGTACTTTGACTCGACATTAAATTTGAAACAACTCCCTGTTTCTTGCTCCTCTAGGTAACCAGATTCTCAGCTACCAATGTACAGAAACCAGTGGACCTTTCGTCTGCAAAACATCCTGCATAATTTGCGTTAAGAGTACCCAACCATTGTCATTAGAGATCCTCTCTGAAAGAGTGTCCCACGTCCAGGTGCTTTCTTCAAGTATCTAAGCACTTGCATAGTCGCCTTTCGGTGTCGTTTGGTCGATCTATCCATAAACTGGCTTAGCTTACCCATAGCTAATGCAATGTCTGGTCGAGTAATCATCAGATACAATAATTTTCCAATAAGTAGCTTGTATGCCCGATTGTCTACGGGCTTTGCCTCCTCATCATAGAGATTCACCTTCGAGATCCATGGAAATATTGGCTGGCTTGGACTCTAGCATGTCGGTTTCCTGAAGTATATCTAGAGCATACTTGCGCTAAGATAAAACAATTCCCTACTTGCTTTTGTCCACCTCGATCTCAAGAAAATACCACAGTTGTCCCAAATCCTTCACAACAAATTGCTCAGTAAGAGACCGATTAACCTCGGTTATTCTGGCTTCATCATCACCGATAATAATGAGATCATCAACATAGACCAAGAGAGCCACTACGCCCCTCTCAATCTTTCTGACAAATAAGGAATGGTCTAATGAAGATTGCTTTTGACCCATCATCACCACCTCTGAGAGCTTTTGGAGCCACACTATCAGACTCTGCTTAAGACCATAGATGGCCTTTTTCAACCTGTAGGCAGATCCCCTTTGAACCTTGAACCCGGGAGGCTGCTGCATATAGACCTCCTCTTGAAGATCGCCATATAGGAAGGAGTTCTTCACGTCAAGCTGGTGAAACATCCAGTCCTTGTGGGTAGAAATAGATATAAGGATTTGTATCGTCGATAGGCGAGCCACAAGGGATAAAGTATCGAAGAAGTCAACCCATACTTCTGGGCGAATGCTTTTCCACCAATCGAGCTTTGTACCTTGATATTGATCCATCAGGGTTGTATTTCAAGGCAAAGACTTAACAGGATCCCAGAAGACAAGCACTAGCTGGAAGTAGGGTAAGATCTTACGTCTATTGAGCATGAAGAGCAGCCATCTCATCCTTCATGGCTTAACGTCATCTTGGATCAAGTAAGGCTTGCTGGTACGTGGGAGGTATCTGCATGCCGAACAATGTAGTAGTAAACAGTTTAAAAGCAGTCCCCAAATTAGTTGTAGACATAACCTCAGCCACATGGTACTACATACAAGTATGTGGTGCCTTTCGAATAACTATTGGAAGGTTATCATTAGGAACATCAATTGGGCCTGCGTAGTCACCACTAGCCACACGTTGGTCAGAGCTCTCAATACATACCTGACTCGGGGAAGAAGGTGGCACAAAAGTGGAGGGGGGTGCTTCCTGTAAGTAACTAGCAACTGATATATGATGGGTGGATCTCTGAACCTTGGATCATCATTACCACTGTTAGGTGCTAGAATAGTTTTAGAAATAGGGATCCCATCCATAGGAACTGGAGGAACAGGCACGGGTGCAAACTCTACCTCTGGTGACAATTGTCATGCTGCAAGTGAGAAATAAGGGATAGACTCATGCACTTACGTAGTGCTTGCTAGCTACTGAATCAAAGCATCGGTATTCTTTCTGTGTTTGTGAATATCCAAGAAGCATTTCACGGCCTTTGGCGCCAACTTGTCTCTCCCTGGGCCTTGGAGATGCACAAATGCTACACACTCAAACACACGAGATGGTAACTGAAACCGATCACTCTTAGGATAAAGAACGTGCTAAGGAGTATGTTCATGCAACACAGAAGATGGCATCTTGTTGATAAAATAATATGCTGTGAGAACTACATTGCCCTAATACAACTATGGCACACAATGATGGATAAGTAATGTACGAGCCACATCTAACAAATGCTTGTGTTTCCTCTGTCACACCATTTTGTTGTGAGGTATGGGAACAGGAGGTCTGATGTATAGTGCCATCTGACCTGTAGAAGGTAACTAGTTTGGTAGTACAAAATTTCAATGCATTATTATCAGATCTGACAATTTTAATAGCAGATTCTTTATTTCCGATAAAAATGTTTTCTTCAATAAAAATAATCAAGACAACCAAGAGAAATCCTTTTTCAAACAAAAAAACCAAGAGATCATCCACTATAACTAAATATTACTTGTGACCTTGTCATATGCACTAAATGAAAAATAGTAGTACCTACTTAATGGAAAAGATCTGTGGTGTTTCTCAAGCTAACATGCATTACAATGTATCTCTGTAGTAGGTGAAATATGCAAGATGATATGTTTGAGCCTATCCAGAAAAGGGTGACTAAGGCGTTGGTGCCACTGCAAGACACTCTTGACAGGAAAGCTACCATCACCTCTGTAAGCAACTGCAAGTGAAGTCTGGACTAGGTGATACACATCTCCCTCTTCATGTCCGCCACTAATTGCCCTCTCTGATAGCTTGTTTTGAAAGATGTATCCCATATTATAAAAAATAGCACGACAGTCAAGCTGCTTGGTAATCTTATTGATAGATAATAAGTTCACGGATAAATCAGGGACAAAAAACATTAGATAATCCCATGGTGGGAGTGACTGCCACCTCCCTCTGACCATTGCTCTAGGCATGTCTACCATTGCCGACATGCACTGTTGAAATTCCCGACAAGAGGGGGGTGAATAGTGCGGTATAAAAAAATGCAAAAATAAAATCCAACTACACAACCTTATTCACCACAAGAGATAAGTAATTTTTAGGTGGAAACCCTAAAGATAAAAATTATCACCTAAGTCTCTCGACTTAGGATTTCTCGGTTGACTAAGTCGACCAAATCCACTACGTGTTACTTAAACATGGGTGGCACAACCTCAAGTACAACCATGCTATTTTAACCTGAGGATAGCATACCTCAAAACCTTCCTCCATGAGTATTTTGTCTAACGAAGGAAACGAGAATTCACCACTTGAATACCTAACCAAAGAAAATAAAATACAAATGACCTGTAGAGCCACAAAGTATATATTAAGCTATGCTACTATAGGCAAAGGACTTCCCTAATACGGAAGTAGACTGGCATGATGGTGCAACAGAGTTTCGGTGCTCTCAGGTTTGGAGTGAGGATCTTAGAGAGCAACAACTTCTCTTCTTGATGATCTCTTCTCTTAAACACTCAAAATGGTGGACAATATTGACTCAAGTTGTGTCAAGGTGTGTCTAATTCAAGGAGGGGTCCTCCTATATTTATAGAGGCCTTAGGAACCTTCAAGAAGGCTTGGGATAATGCGCCTAGTTGTTGGAAACAAATTCAAGGAAAATCAAACCGGAATCAGGGTAATGATGATTCTGATAGTAGAATCAGACATCTAATATTCGAGTCAGATGTCTGGTCAGACATCTGATATCAAGTTTGGACATCTGATATGAAGGGTCAGAGTTTCTGATTTTGTCGGATGTAGACTAGATCTAAGTTAAACGTCTAGAAAGCTATTTTAGGACGTCTGGGTGTATATTTGGATGTCTAATTTTGTGTGGGTGTGTTTTCTAGAATTGATCGGATTAAACAGGGATCTAGTATACATGTGTCAGACGATGGACTGGACATCTGACAGATGGCTGGACATTTGAGACTAAGGGTGCTCAGCGGGAGTTAATTTCGCAAGAAGTCAATGGTCATATGGGTCTGACAAATCAAGATTTAGGTCAGATTTTGTCTAACATTTCTTTATCAGACTGAAGACTGCACTAAGGAGAGAGATGAGCGAGAGGGGGAGCGCGAGAGGGGGAACACGAGGGTGGGAGGGGGAAAGGTCTGGTTGGACGGCGGTGAAGGGGAGGTCACGGAGGGGTGTGGAGCCGGTGCGTTGCTTCAAGTGCCTCGGGAGGGGCACTTCGTGGAGGGCTGTTGGGAGCCGGTGAAGTGTCTGTGGTGCGGAGGTCTTGGACATAGGCAGGTGCGATGTTGTTTCCGAGAGCCTGTCGTTGGGGTTTCTGTGGGGAGGGTGAGGATGTTGCCACCTCCACCAGAAAGGGCGCCTCTCGTAGAGGTTGAAGCGTCGTGGTCGGAGGAGATCAGGGCCCTGGAGGGGAGTTTGGCGGCGGCTCTGGTCGCGGTGGTGTTGGAAGGGGAGGTGGGTTTGGGGGATTTGAGAGGGGCGGTTTCTTCGTTCTTGGGGATTGGAAGGGGTGCCTTTGGCATTGCGTCTCTCAGGAGTGGCTGCTTGGTGTTGTTGGGGCTCGGACTGGTGATGCTACGGCGCTTGGCATTCAAGGAGATGTCATGTGGCCGAGGTGTGGTGAGATGGAGGTGGCCGGTGAGGTTGGATGGGGCCGTGGAGGAGCGGCCACCGATTGGCGAGAGGCAGAGGGTGGTGATTGAGGGGGTCCCTCTCTTCCTTCGTACGGTGGAGGTGGCAGCAGTGGTGGTTGCTCTGTTTGCGAGGCTTTGGAGCTGCGAGGGTTTGGGCCTGAGATCGGAGGACTTGTCGAGGTTCGGTGCATGGGTGGAGATGAGGTCGGGGATGCAAATTGCTGAAAAGGTGATCCTGAGATGGGGGAGCTCCTCCTGGTTGGTTTGGGTCTCGCAGGAGGTCGGGAGACCTCGGTCTTTCGCTGAGGCGGTGGCTGGCGGTGCGACGGCGGAGCATGGCGTTGGAGTTGGCTCGCGGACGGACCGGGGGTAGGCTGTTTTTGGGATGGCAAAAGATCGCAGAGATGATTGCGCGACTGTTGCGGTCCCCGCGACTTGATTGGTGGCAGACGAGCTAGCGGTGGACTTGGATGGAACCGCGGGATCTACGGCGGAAGTATTGAAGGGTTCTGTAGTGCTGAAGACGAAGGTCCCCGTTAACCTGGATCGATTTTTAAAGGCGTGTACCCTTGGCGGACCCGGGTTAGGTGGACCGGATCTGGAGGTGGGTAAGGATGGTTTCGGAGGGGCCTCTGGGTTGGGCTCCTCTTCCCGCAAGGGTCCGGGTCAGGCTCTGAGCGGTGGCAGCGGTTGAATGAACCTGGAGGAGAGCCCCCGACGCGATCTTTGTTGGGTCGACTGGGTGGTGACGGGCGATGCGGACGGGATGGTGATGCGCTTGCAGAGGTGGAAGTCGAGGAGGCCTCTGTCGCAGCGGCTCACGTATAGGCCGAGGTGGACTTATCAGAGAGGGAGGGCTATGATCGCTCCGACCAAGAGTGAGGTGGGGAGTGACCAACTTCGAAGGAAGGTAGTTGTTGGCGACACTGCGCCAACTGGTAGGCGAGGTGGAAGGTCGGCAGAGGATTCGATGGGTAGCGGAGGTGGCACGGGGTGTGCTGGGTCAATGTTGGTGGCTGGTGGTGGCGCTGATAGCCAGCGAGTGGCTTGGGTTGGAGGGGACACAGGGACTGAGGAGGGTGCAACTGAGTTGGGGGTGGCTGAAGAGAAGGTGGTGCGGGCTGGGGAGGTGGAGGTCCCACTGGCAGGGGAGCAAGTGCAGCAGGGACTTTCGGGTTGGCCTGAGGAGCTGGAGGAAGGGGAGGTTGGCAAGGTGGCTGCGGAGGTGGGTTTCAGGCGCACGATGCAAGGTGGAGTCTCCCGAACTTCTCTATGACTAGGGTCCTCTCATGGAATGTGAGGGGGTTGAACGACCCCTCCAGACGGGCAGCGTTGTGTGGTTATATTCAGAGGTGGGGACCTGAGGTAGTGTTTCTCCAGGAGACTAAGTGGGGGAGCTGTACCAGAGATTGTGGAGGGAGGTGGGTAGGAGTGGCATTGGGGAGTTCTTGGCCCTTGATGCGATTGGAAGAGCAGGTGGGATTGTTGTTGGGTGGAAGGGAGATGCCTTCTCCTTGCTAGACTCAACGGTCGGTTCCCATGTTGTTACAGTCAAGTTGCAGAGGTGTCGGGACCTCTGCATGCTCTTCTCCTCGGTTTATGGTCCGACTGATAATATGCGGAGACAAGCTTTGTGGGAGGAATTAGGTCAAGTCGCGGCGGCACATCAGGGGACCCCATGGTTGATTGGAGGCGATTTTAATGTCACTTTGCTGGCGGAGGATAGACCAGATGGCCGTGGGGGGGTGGACCAGGCTTTGAGGCCTTTGCAGGTTTTGTTGCTGCACAAGGGCTGGTTGACATGCCGCCCTCTTCTTGCCACTTCACCTGGAGGAGCTCTAGGGGGAAGTGATCTCGGATTGATAGATTTTTCGTCTCGACGGCGATGGCAGAGGCTTTCCCTGTGGCGGAGGTTAGACCTCTGGAGCGGTCGTTCTCAGACCACACTCCCTTGCTTTGGGTGACGAATGAGGGCTGGAGGCATGGAACATATTTTAAGTTTGATAGAGCTTGGCTCCTAGAAGAGGGATTCTGGGGGTTGGTGGAAGAAAGATGAAGATCTACTCATGTGGAGGGCTCGACAGCTGCTAAATTGGAAGCTAAACTGAGAGATTTGAGGTCCTTCCTCAAGGTCCTTAAGAAGCAAATTAAAGAGGAGTGCGGGAAGAGGAGAGATGAAGCTCTCAGTGAGATTGCAAGGCTGGACTTGGCTGAGGATGTTGGCCTCCTATCTGAAATGGATAGGGTGAACAGAGCAAAGTGCTTGCAGGTGGTACAAGAGGAAGATCTGAAGGTGGAAGTGGAGTGGAAGGTGAGATCCAGGCAGAGGTGGCTCAAGGAGGGCAATTTTAACACTCGATTTTTTCATATGACGGCATCCGGGAGGAGGAACTGGATCGATAGATTGGTGGTGGAAGGGGAGGAGTTTATGGGTAGAGAGGCGGTGGGAGGGGTGGTTGCGAGGTACTTCAGAGAGTTTACCGGTAGGAGGCAGGGGGGAAGATGGAGGTGGTTGGGATCCGAGGTGCCACGGATCAGGGATGTGGAAGCGGAGCTCTTGACAGGGCCGTTTGAGGAAGATGAGATTCATAAGGCGATCTGGGGACTGAATGTTGATGGTTGTCCAGGTTCGGATGGTTTTCCAGTCGCCTTTTATAAGGAGTTTTGGCCGGTGGTTAAGGATGATGTGGTGCAGGTACTGCAGGAGTTTAGAGAAGGAAATTCGGGCTTCAACAGATTGAACAAATTTTACTTGTTCTTATTGCCGAAGAGGGAGGGAGCGGAGGAGATCCGAGAGTACAGGCCGATAGCTCTCTCAAATGCTATTTACCTGATTGTGGCTAAGATCTTGGCGAATAGGTTGAGGAAGACCTTGCTGAGGATTGTGGATCCAGTACAGACGGCTTTTGTCCCAGGCAGGAACATTTTGGAGGGGTATGTAGTGGCTTCGGAGATCCTATCGTTTTGGAAGAGGAGGAAGGATTTCATGTGGAAGGTTGATTTCAGTAAGGCGTATGACTCGGTGCAATGGTCTTTCCTTTGGGCCTCTTTGGTGAAGAGGGGATTTCCACCCGTGTGGATTGAGTGGATGAAAAGGTGTGTCACCACGACGTCTTTCTTGGTTCTTATCAATGGAAACCCGACAGGGGGTTGGATTCAGCCGAGAAGAGGGGTGAGACAGGGGTGTTCGTTGGCTCCGATGCTTTTTGTTATAGCGACAGATGCACTTGCGAGGGCGGCAAATAAATATTGTGTGAGGAACTTGGTGAGGGGTTTCTCCTTAGGAGATGGGACAAGCATCCCGTTGCTGCAGTATGTGGATGATATGATTTTCTTTATAGAAGGAGGGGAGGTGGAAGCCAGGAGGATGCGGATTTTGCTTCTTTTGTTTGGTGAGGCTTCATGTCTGCAGATTAACCTGTCCAAATTAGGTTTTGTCCCTTTTAATTTGATGGAGGCGGAGACGAGGGAGTGCAGCACGGGTCTTGGCACAGAGTAGGTGAAGCTACCAATCAGATACTTGGGTTTACTGCTGACAGATGGTAGGATCCTGGTGTAGGATTGGGCTCCCCTATTGGGGAGGCTGGAGGGGAGGTTGGCGGGTTGGGCGTGTAGGCTTCTGTCGAAGGGTGGAAGGCTGGTTTTGTTCAAGGCAGTTCTGGCGGCGATGCCGTCATATTTCACCTCTATCCTGAAGCTGCCCCGGCAGGTCGTCTTGAGAATGTTGAGGCTTATGAGGAATTTCTTCTGGTCCAATCAGGGGTCGAATGGGCCTGGTGTTAGGTTGGTGGCGTGGGAGGAGGTTTGCAAGCCGGTGGAGGGGGGCTTGGGGTGAGGGATTTGGGGAGGTAAAATGATAGCCTGTTGGTGAAATGGGTTGGGGGCCTCTTGGAGAATAGGGGGGATTTGATGGGGATGGTTTTTAGGACAGCTTATGGTGGCCCTCTACGTTGGGACCTCCTTTTATCCCCGCCAAGGGATGCTTCTCACTTCTTGAAAGGCTTGTCGACGGTGGCTCCTAAGGTGCAAAACTGTTTTGTACCAGTGGTGGGGACGGGGGAGATTTTCAGGTTTTGGCAGGATGATTGGACAGGGCAAGGTGCACTTTTTAGAAGGTTTCCGAGACTATTTGCTCTGTCTTCGAGTAAAGAGGCGTCTGTGGCTGAAGTTTGGGGAGGTGGGTGGTGTCCGTCTTTTGCAGGGAATCTTTTAGATGCTAGAATTCATGACCTCCAGAGGTTGCTTGAAGAGTTGAAAGGCCTGCAGCTGGCATCCTGAAATGATATGTTTGGTTGGGATGAAGGAGATTTCTTAGTGGGGGCTGCGTACAGGAGATTGTCCGGTAGGGGTCCCACTGGTGATTTGGATCTGGTGAGAGATTGCAGACAGGTTTGGAAGGCGGCTTGTCCTTTGAAGGTCAAGATTTTTGTTTCACTGCTTAGGAGGAGAAGACTTATGACTAAGGTGTGGAGGGCGAGATGGGCTCCTGGGGAGAGTAAGGTTTGCCCTTTGTGTGGAGGTGAAGATGAGGATGTAGACCACCTTTTCTTCTCTTGCCCGTTTGTCGTGTAGATCTGGAGCTGTGTAGGAGTGGGGTGGTGGAGCTGAAGGTCTTTTAATGATTTTTGGAGCGATTATAGAGGCGGAGGGGGCAATGCTGAGCAGAAAGTCTTCCATATGAAGGAGAGGGCCAGACTGTTGGCGGTCCTCTAGGATGTTTGGTTAGGAAGGAATGATGTCGTCTTTAGAGGGTAGAGGCCTTATGTGGAGAATTTTGTGGAGTCTATTTTTGTTTTGTTTGAGCTTTGGAGTGAGTCCTTGTGAGTGAGGGGTCTTTGTGTTTGCCCCTTGGTTTGGTGTTGGCTGTTAGCTATCTCTTCTAATATATTTGGGTAGTTATCATTTTGGATAACTACCTTTTCCTTTTTTTTTTTTTAAAATCTCTTTATCAGACGTCTGGATATCTCTACAGACGTATGAAAGTAATATTAAAATAATCCTAAGGTGATCCTCGAAGATTCTGCTCTGATAGTCCAACGGTCCTATTATTGGATGGCTGTCAATGTCATTGGACGTCTGGAACTAAGACTGGACGTCTAACTGGAAATGCACAAATTGTTAATTTGAAGCCTAGGTAATTAGACGTTTGGGTCAAATATTAGACTGGAATAGTGTTAGACGTCTGATATGTTTGTTTGATTCATATTTAGGCTTTTTGTTTCTATTATAAGGTTTGCCTAAGTGTTTTAGGGAGTGTAAGTGTTCCTAAGACTAAGATGATATACTTTAGGCCCATACAACATTTCTAAGGAAAAATAAAGAGCAAAACTGTAACACAAATAAATCAAGGAAACCATTTATCCTATTTTTCATCTCCTTTTTCAAGCTTTCACTTCACATGAAACTCCATCTCCATGCTCCTCTATGCTCCTTGATGCTTTTATCCAAGAGTAAGCCCCTTCGGCTTGCCTCAATTTGCATTAATCCTAAAACTTAATCATTAAAAATGCAAATGTCAAATAATAAGTGTTTTATTATTATCAAAATTAATGATTGTGGTGTCCTTGCACCAACGACCTCCCCTTTTTTTATTATGACAAAATCATAAACAATAATCCAAAATTTTTCCCTCCTTTTGACATAAAAAAGATTTAATCAATTTTAATCATTTTATCCTATGCTCCCCCTTAAGACATGCTCTTCTAATTTGGGTTAACTCCCCCTTTTTGACATAATAAAACAAGAATTGCATTCTCTCCCTTTTTGACATAACAAGATAATTATTCCATTAACTCCTCCTTTCTAATGAAAATATAGCTAAATTTAGATTTTAAAATCTCCTAAATATATGCATTTCTACGTAGGTTTGAAAAAACTAATGTTAAAGGTGATTTTCTCCCCTTTTTCTATGATAGCATAAAAATGTTTATCTATCTCCCCTTATTTAGCATAATAATGCAAGGGTTGTGTTTGCAAACAATAAACTTTATTTTCCTTTATCTAGATGCTAATTTAAAAAGATTAAGGAGAAAGGGCGTTTACCTCCATTGGTATGGATTCCAATGACCATACCCGTTTGGTTCACCAAGAATTCTCATACCTCCTCCATGGACTTCGTAGAGATAATATCTTGGGTCAAATGGAGTGTTATGGTAACCTGCAAAACAAGAGTCTAATAAGTGTTTTGGTATCCACATTTTCTTAGGTCTACCATGGTTAACTGTTCTCAACCTAGGTTAGAGTCCACTTAGATTCCAACCATTTGACTTTTGTACATAAAAGCTCTTGGTGTTGCATTAGCCTTAATCTTGTCGTTAGTGACTTTATCTAGCTAAACAATTTTTCAGATTTCTCTTTGAAGACAAGTAAGGTCATTTTCAATAAAACTCATCTTACTTTTCAAAATAGATATTTCAGATTTAAGCAAGGTATTTTCTTCAATCAATTTAGTGTTAACTAAGAGGAGATCATGATTTCTACCATAAGAGTATTCTTTACACATTTGGTAGAATCAAAGGAGGCATTTAAATCTAAATCTTTAGTAACAAAAGTTTCTATTTCAGATTTCAGACTCCCTTTTCAAGTTATTTTCTATTTTTAATGATTTGCTAAGATTATATAGTTTATCTATTGCTTCTTGTAATTCAGAATTTGTAAACGAATTTACCTCTTCGTTGGAGTTTTCGTCGTCATTATCCGCAATTGCCATGAACCCAAGACATGTGGTCTTGTTCTTCCTAGGATCCTCCTCTTCCTCTCCCTCCTAAGTTAAGTCGTCCTAAGTGGCTTAGAATGCCTACTTGTTCTTCTTCTCTTTCTTCTCCTTCTCCTTCTTTAGGAGAGGGCATTCCAGACGGATATACCCTTGTTGTAGTGGTAGCAACAAGTTGAACATTCTTCCTCCTCCTTCTTGTCCTTCTTTGAGGCCCTGCAAAACTTATAAAATTTTTTAATTAAAATCCTAAGGTTCTCGTCATCAGAACTCACCTCGCTGTCTGATGCAGCTTTGAAGGCGAGGCTTCTCTTCGGCTTTGGCTCCGGGGTCTTCTTTTGCTCCATTTTTGTCTCGTAGGCCATTAGGTTGCCTAGGACATCCGCTATGTTCTGCTCCTTGATCTGGTTGGCCTCCTCGATCGTGATGACTTTCTGCTCCCATTCCGATCCAAGGGAGCGAAGAAGCTTTGATTGAAGCTCCCCTTTAATGAAGGTCTTCCCTAAAGACTTGAGATTGTTCATTATAAGAGTGAACCTTGTATATATCTCACTCAAGGATTCATTAGCTTTCATATAAAAGGATTCAAATTCTTGAGATAAAACATTAATCTTAGAAGCTTTTACCTTTGAGCTACCCTCATGAGTTACCTCATGTGTGGTGGCACATTGCGAGATGCGATTGAATTCTTTCATGCTCAACGTACAGTACAATGCGTTCATCACTTTAGTGTTGAGAGAGTTCTCGGGCCTGCTGCACCATATAACCTCCCTTGGGTCTTGTCGGGATGTCGTAGGGCGTCTCGCATCTTGACCATATGGTGAATTAATTAGTTTGAAGTCACATCTTCATCCTCAGTTTTTAATACCCGTAATTGCTCTCGTCGAAGTAGGGAGGACCGGTGGTGGATTGTCCTTCCATGTGTTTTGTTGCGAAGATGCTCCCCTCCATTAGATCCTCACCAGTTTTTTATGTCAGATGTGTTAGAATCTACTCTGATATCAAATGAAATTTCGGACCAAAGGGGGGTGATTAATGGGTATAAAAAAATATGCGGAAATAAAATCCAATCACATTAACTTATTCACCATAAGAGAAGCAATTTTTAGGTGGAAACCCCAAGGGTAAAAACCACCACCTAAGCCTCTCGACTTAGGATTTCCTGGTTGTTTGAGTCGACCAAATTCACTACGTGTCACTTGAACAAGGGTGACTCAACCTCAAGTATAACCACGCTATTTTAACCCGAGGATAGTGTACCTCAAAACCCTTCTCTCCACGAGGAGTATTTTGTTTGACGAAGGAGATGAGAATTCACTATGTGAATACCTAACCAAAGAAAAGAAAATACAAATGACCTATAGAGCCACAAAGTATATATTAAGTTATGCTACTATAGGCGAAAGGACTTCCCTAATATGGAAGTAGATTGACGTGATGGTGTGCTAGAGTTTCGCTTCTCTCAGATTTGGAGTGAGGATCTTGGAGAGCAACAACTTCTCTTCTTGATGATCTTTTCTGTTAAACACTAAAAAATGGTGGAAAGTATTAACTTAAGGTGTGTCAAGGTGTGTCTAACTTAAGAAGGGGTCCTATATTTATAGAGGTTTTAGGAACCTTCAAGTAGGCTTGGGATAAGGTGCCTAGTCGTTGGAAACAAATCTAAAGCAAATCATGCTGGAATTAGGGTAATTATGATTCTGACAGCAGAATCTGACGTCTAATATTCGGGTCAGATGTTTGGTTAGATGTCTGATATTAAGTTTGGATGTTTGATATGAAGGGTCGGAGTTTATGATTCTGTTGGACGGAGACCAGATCTAGGTTAGATGTCTGGAAAGCTATTTTAGGACGTCTGGGTGTAAATCTGGATGTCTAATTATGTGTGGGCGTGTTTCCTGGAATTGATCGGATTTAAACAGGGATTTAGTATGTGTGTCAGATGATGGACTAAATGTCCGATAAATGGTTTGGATGTCTGAGACTAAAGGTGCTATGTGGGAATTGATTTCCCGAGAAGCCAACGGTCAAATAGGTCTGACAAATTAAGATTTGGGTCAGATTTTGTCTAACGTCTCTTTATCAGACATTTGGGCATCTTTATGGACGTCTGAAACAACAACCACAACCAAGTCTTTTCCCACATTAAGTGGGGTCGGCTATATGGATTCTTTGCCTCCACACAGATCGATTTTCAGCCATTTCAGGACTTAAATTAAAGTAATTGATGTCATACTTAATAACTTCCTTCCAACACTTCTTTGGTCCTCCTTGCCCCCTCTTAATGGGTTCAGCCTCCAACTTTTCGCATCTTCTAACTATAGCATCTAGTGGCCTTCTTTGTAAATGTCCAAATCATCTTAGACGTGCCTCTCTCATTTTATCCTCTATTGGTGCCACCCTAACCCTTTTTTTAATAAACTTATTTGAAATACGGTCCTTTTTTGTATGACCACACATCCATTTTAACATCTTCATTTCTGTCACAGACATCTTCTGTACATGCCTATAGTTTATAGCCCAGCATTCAGAACCATACAACATTGCTGGTCTTACCACAGCTCGATAGTATTTTCCTTTGACTTTTAAAGGAACCCTCTTATTAGAGAGAACATCAGAAGCACCCGTCCATTTCAACCACCCTGCATTAATTCTGTGTAACATCTCCATCAATTCCACCATCATGTTGGAAAATGGATCCCAAGTACTTAAAAATATCTTTCATTGGAATGCACTCTTCTCTAATTTTTACATCAATCCTTTCATTGTTCCCTCTACTACTAAACTTGCATTCGATATACTTAGTCTTTGTCCTACTTATGCGTAATCCTTTATCTTCCAGGGCTTCTCTCCAAAGTTCAAGTTTTCTGTTCACTCCATCTCTTGTCTCATCAACCAACATAATGTCATCAGCAAAAAGCATACATCAAGGCACCTCAACTTGGATATGCTTCGTCAACTCATCCATGACCAAGGAAAAAAGATAAGGGCTTAAAGTCGAACCTTGATGCAGACCAATGGTGATATCAAAGTAGTCCGTCAAATCATCATTAGTCTTTACACAAGCTGCTGCTCCATAGAATATATCCTTTATGAGGTTGATATATATAATTGGCACTTGTCTCTTCTCCAAAATTCTCCACAAGATATCTCTTGGGATAGAATCATAGGCCTTCTCCAAATCAATAAAAATCATATGTAAATCCTTTTTCTTCACTTTGTATGTCTCCATCATACGTCTCAAGAGATGTATTGCCTCAATAGTAGACCTGCTTGGCATAAAACCAAACTGATTTTCAGTTACCATAGAAACTTGCCTCACCCTTCTTTCAATTATTCTTTCCCAAAGTTTCATCATATGACATCAACTTAATACCTCTATAGTTGGAACAATCTTGTATGTCACCCTTGTTCTTGTATAAAGGTACCACAAAACTTTTCCTCCATTCCTCTGACATCTTCTTGCCTCTTCAGACAGTATTAAATAAATTTGTGAGCCAAGTTATACCCCATTTTCCTGTCATTCTCCAAACGTCTATAGAAATATCATCAGGCCCAACAACCCTCCCACTTTTTATCATCTTCAAAGCCTCTGCTTCTTTCTTTTGTATCCTTCGATAACATGTCCGATTCACATACTCCTTTGAGTTGGCAAACTCCCCTAAGATGATATCATTCTTTTATTTTTCATTAAATAGCTTATGAAAATATCTTTTCCATCTTGTCTTTATATCCTCACTAGCTATAAGTACCCTTCCTTCTTCATCCTTAATGCATCTTACATGTGTAAGGTCTTTTGCTTACCGCTTTCTTGCTTTAGTTAACTTAAAAATATCTTTTTCGCCTTCTTTAGAGTCAAGTTTCTTATAAAAATGTTCCCAAGCTTTTACTTTTGCTTCACTAACTATTTTCTTTGCTTCTTTCTTTGCTCTTTTGTAGTTTTCCATATTTTCATCGGTCTTATCTCGATATAAGGCTTTAAAGCAAACTTTTTTAATTTTAAGCTTCTCCTGCACTTCCTCACTCCACCACCAAGCCTCCTTTTGTCCTGGAACACCTCCTTTAGACACGCCTAACACCTCCTTTATCACCTTCCTAATACAGTTTGCCATATTTAACCACATTTCATTAGCATTACCATCAAGATCCCAAGTCTTTTGTTGCATCATCTTCTCTTTAAATCTCATTTACTCTTTCTTAAGATTCCATCATTTAATTCTCAAATTCTTAGACACTAATTTTCTCTTCTCTGCCTTCTTCAAATGAACATCCAACACCACAAGACGATGTTGAGTAGTTAAACTCTCCCCTGGAATAATCTTGCAATCTTTACAAGATAAACGATCCCTTCTTCTCAAAGTAAAGTAATCGATCTGCGTTCTTGTTAAGCTACTTTTATAGGTAATTAAATTCTCTTCCCGTTTTTTGAAGAAGGTATTGCTATGAAAAGATCATAAGCTATAGCAAAATCAAGGAACATCTTCCCTTCTTCATTCCTAACACCAAAATCATGATTTTCATGCACTCCTGCATACTCTAAAGCATCTTTTCCTACATGTCCATTTAAATCTCCACCCAAGAAAATCATTTCCCTTTGTGGGATTCCTTGAATTATCATATCAAGCTCTCCCCAAAATTTATTCTTTATTCTTTCCTCCAGACCAACTTGAGGTGCATAAACTGAATGGACATTCAAGATCTCTTCTTCTAGGATTTATTTTATCAAAATAATTCGATCACCCAATCTCTTAACCTCAACCATACTCTCATTCAAATCCTTATGAATTATAATGCCCTTGCTGTTTCTACCTTTGTCCCTTCCTAAATACCATAGTTTGAAACCTGTTCTCTCGATTTCCTTTGCTTTTTCTCCAACCCACTTAGTCTCTTGAAGGTAAAGAATTTGAATCCTTCTCCTTACCATTGTATCCACAATCTCCATGAGCTTGCTGGTCAAAGTACCAATATTTCAACTACTGAATCTCAGCATTCTTTGTGACACACTTCGATGACGAAGTGGTGGAACTAGCTTCTTTACTTGCATGCGTTCCTCATGTGAGAACCCTTGCTTATTTATCACTACACCCAGACGTCGATGCAGCGCGTCGCAAGTAGGGAACGCCCCAACGAAATCTGAGTGTTTGCTAGAATCCATGTTTAAAGATCCGACAAATTTTACGCTGGCTGTCGGCTACCTAACGCAACCCTCCTTTACCCGGGCTTGGGACCGGCAATAAAAAGGCACACGAACCTCAACATAGGCAGAGTTACGGACGTCTGAAAGTAATATTAAAATAATCCTAAGGTGATCCTTGGAGAATCTACTCTGATAGTCCAATGGTCCTATTATTGGACGTTTGTCAATGTCATTGGACGTCTTATAGGACATCTGGAACTAAGATAAGATGTCTAATTGGAAAGGCATAGACTGCTAATTTGAAGCCTAGGTAATTGGACATCTGGGTCAAATATCAGACGACTTAAAGTGAGTTATCAAACGTCTGGGAATAGTGTTAGACGTCTGATAGGTCTGTTTGATTCTTGTTTAGGCTTTCTGTTTCTATTCTAAGGTTTGCCTAAGTGTCCTAGGGAGTGTAAGTGCTCCTAGGATTAAGATGATATACTTTGGGCTCTTTACAACATTTCTAAGGAAAAATAAAGAGTAAAACTATAAACACAAATACATTAAAGAAACCATCTATCCTATTCTTTATCTCCATTTTCTTTAAGCTTTTGCTCCACGTGAACCTCCATCTCCTCCATGCTCCTCTATGCTCCTTGATACTTTTATCCAAGAGCAAGCTCCTTATGGTTGCCTCCATTTGCACTAATCTTGAAACTTAATCACTAAAAATGCAAATATCAAATAATAGGTATTTTATTATCATCAAAATCAACGATCGTGGTACCCTTGCACCAACACTGCCATGGCGCACAGATTGTAATCTACTAAAGCATCCCTAATGTCCTGACAAATGATGTGAAGCACTAGAATCTACCAACCAAGACATACCTGCAAAAACCAGAGCACACATATTTGTACTTGATGAGGCAAAGGCAGTGGTCTCAGTAGATGGGGTGGCTGGCTCCTGGATTAACTGAGAGAGGTGCTGGAGTAAAGCATCATAGGTAGCCTAAGGAATAGGGACAATATCAGATTGCTCCTCTGAAATCATGGTGGCTTGGTTAGCAACTGGAGGCCTCTCATGTTTGGCCCAACATGAGGTCTCTACATGATGACCAACTTACTATAGAAGGTAAAAGTAGTGCAAGGTTTCCCAAAAGGGCCTTGTCCTCTCCCACGTCCATGACTAGAAGGTGCTCCCCTACGACCATGTGTAGTAACTACAACAATTGTGGAGGCCTGACTTGCATTGTCTCTATTCTGAGGTAAGGTCAGAACAATCCAATTGAGATGGCTATATGCTTCTTCTAAGGTAGGAAGTTTAAAAAGTGTGAGAAACTATGGACGAGTAGCAGCATAATCTGGATCAAGTCCGGATAGGAACTAAAGAACAAGTCTCTTGGTGATACTCTCTCTGTATGGAACATGTACAAATTGACCTATAAGCATTGTACTTCTCCGGAGTCCCTTCAGGGAGGAGTAGTACTGAGAAAGAGAGCACCCTTCCTGCTTCAACTCGGATAGTTCGTGATAGATCTGGAAAACTTGGGATGAGTTTTTCTCATGTGAGTATGTGTCACGAAGGCTGTCCTACATCTCTTTGGCGGTTTGGTAGTACATGATCTCATCTCCAATTTGTGGGATTACATAGTTCATCAGCCATGCTCGAACCATAACATTATCTTTCCTCCACGTGGCTTATTCCCCAATCTTTCTCGTTGGCTTAGGCTCTAGCAATATGTTTTGTATCATGACCTTCCACTGTTGTGAAGAACGTTTGAGACCACGTAGGATAAGTGGTAACATCCAATCTGATTATGGGATCAACAAATGGACTCTTATAGGTCTCAATCTCGAAAATGATGCCCGATGTCACCTCAGAATCGCTAGAGGAAGCCTTCCCAAGCCCTGTAAACGAGGGAACACGCCCAAAAATAGATATGAAATCTGATTTCAGACCATAGAAACCATCGTATGCAGTAGATCAGACCTCAAACATGGATATTTAGGTAAATGGAAGCCTAGAATCTGTGTCAAAGGCCACGTTGAGACCCCCAGACATAGCAGGGATGTGCGATGGAGCCTAGATGGGCCCTAACAGCATTGCCCGAGGGTCCTAGATCCTCCTCTCTAGCCGTTGGATCCAACGAAGAAGACCAGCAGCACCCTTGCGCTGTTGGTGGGGTGGCATTGGACTTGTAGGGGGTAGCACAGGTGAGATGAGAGGGGACGGCGATGAGAGGGGGGAGAGAGAGAGAGATAAGGGTTGAGGTGTGGGGTTTTGAAGTCTAGCTGCTTGGTGGGATATTAGAGCTTGGTTTAGGATTGTGCTTTGATACTAAGTGGGAGAAAATGATTGAATTTGTTATTTCAAAGAGCCCTACATCTCTTTCTATAAAGGAAAGGTGTGGGAAAATAATGTAACGTGTCCAAACAAGAAAATAAAATAATACAGAATAAATGGATAGAAATAAATAAAGACCGAAGGAGATATGCCAACACACCAGAAAAAAAGGCCAACTCATACGATCAGAGATTCGGGGGAAAATTTTGGTAACCACTCGTGAAGCTAATCTAGAGCTCAAGAGACGAAAGATGCTGCCATTCCACATAAGAATCTGTCCACTGGATCTACTAGTAGCCTCATTGCCACACGAACTCTTCTTGGTCACCTTATCCATCCCCTTGCAATATCACAACATCCACTCTTCACTCCACTAAGTACCTCATCAACAAAGACTCAGCCAAATCCTAAAGACCCCTCACGTTTCATGTTAAAACACTAGCCATGAGCACCAACCGAAACCCCGCCAGAGCAAGAACATGGCACCTTCTTGAGATTGAGCACCTTGGCCACTCTAAGCTCCACTTTTGACCCTTGATCTTCAACAATCACAGGCTTGGTCTTTACAAGCTTCCTTTTATACAAGGAATGATACTGCAAACCATTCCTCATAGATAGGGATCGACATGCCTCAGACTTCATAGACCCAGAAGTGGAAGACATACCACGTCTCCTGGCCATAGTCATCTTGGAGGATGCAAAAGAGGACATAGGAGAGGACCCACCACGACCACCGCTTGCCTCGCCACGACTCCTACTCTGTTGCTATGTTTGTGAATTTCTGTTTAAGTGCCAAGCTATTTAAATATGAGGTAAGATGGTATTCCCAAATTCATCAGCTTTGTTATACTGACTGTTGGCAATGAGCTTTTTAAGTTGACCATTATTTTCTTTGTTATGCAGGGAGAAGATGTGATTGCTGTGTTGCCGTGGGAAGAATGGTGGGAGTTTGAGCTTACAGAAGATGATAGTGACCCTCAGATTGCTTTGCTTCCGTTGCATCCAGATATTCGTGCAAAATTCAATGTGACTGCAGCTTGGGAGTATGTCAGAAGTATGGCAGGGAAACCTTACGGTTATCATAACATGATATTCAGTTGGATAGACACAATTCATGATAACTATCCTCCGCCGCTGGATGGCCACTTGGTAAGGATGCTGATTTGATTTCATTGCCTAACTTCATCATTTTTAAGATGTTTGCACATTATATCAATTTATTCTACAAAATAATTCATCGTACCATACTGATTCCTTTATATATTCTCTGATGGAGACAAAATCAAGAAATTTAATTTCTTATGAATTTAATATCTGTAGACAAAAGAGTAGATTGTATGCCGAAAATAATATGACTAGACCACTTCTCATGTAGGAGATTCCCACTTCTTGTAGTGATATGTCATTCTTATATCTTCCTGCTCATGGTCATCTATTTTATAATTTTATTCTCCTTTTTGAAAGCTTGTAAGAGATCATGCCATTATATTTACTTCCTTTCTCTCATATTATGCTTACCAGCAAGATTTTAAAACATTGCTATCCCGCCCTTGAGCCTGATGGGACTGCTTGTGCCTGGTCCTCAGTTCAATATCAAGTTGTGACGTCTGCACCATATGGAGAGTTGGCCCACTCTCTATTCAGCAACTCTGATCTTCTATAAATGCTATAACCGCTACTAGCTGAGTTTATTTACATATCCTCAAGCTGTCCAAATGAATTAGTTTGACATTGTTTGAGTTACTGGATAGATTACAGTGGACTGGAAGAAGAGTGATGGCTATTATTGAAAGTAACTTCTGCAGTATCGTTAATCCCAAATTATTGCAATATTGGCTGACATCCCAAATTGCTAGGTTGCTTCTGTGATGACTGTGTGGACTCAAGTTCAGCCTGTATATGCTGCTAATATGTGGAATGAGGCCCTGAATATGCGACTTGGAACTAAGGTAATGACCAAGAAATTCTGCATGCCATGTGGTGCTGACTTAATTGGGAAGAATATTTAAAATATTTCATTTAGTTCCCTTCATCTGCCTCTAGTGCAAGCTGTGCTTTTTCTGAATTTACTGAAGAATTTATCTTCAGCTTTTTGAAATTTCCAGTGAGATGTCAAATCTCTTATTTTAGCCTTTTATGGAACTATGCATTTCTGTTTATAGTGATGGGTGCTTGGTTAGCTGGGTCGTTGGATTGTGTCAAGATCCAATTATGTGGGGTTTAGTGGATCTTAGGTTTGTCCCAAATAAGCTATTAGGAGAGTTAAGCAAGGTGGTTTTTATAAAGAATCTTGTACAGCCTTATTTCATTCAGTAGAAATAGTAGAGTATGCCCCTTTTTGTTTGCATGGTCAACCTCCATTTGAGAAAGCTTTTTGACATAAATCAAGTTCTTATATTTGGCCTTTGATTTTGCGATTGTATTCATTCATCTTTCCCAACATGGTATCAAAGCTTACCCTTTTTGTTTTGAGGTCTTGCTCCTGGATTTTTGCCTTCTTACTTTCAAAGCTATCGTATGATTTCACACGATTATTTGCTACCATTATCAGTGATGGAAGATTGTGCAAGATGCTCTGGGAAAGCATTTTGAGATCTTTGTTCAATTGTTTGACCTGAGTCACCGTCTGGATCATTACATTTGTTTTCAACAGAGTTGTTAGATTGCTTCCTTGACCCAATAGATGGCATATGATTCTCAATTTGATCTCTCCACTGTTCCATGCAATGTGATGGAGTCTTGACTTATAGCTCATGTGGAACAAATTGAGATTCTCTCACAAATGGAGAAATCTAAGCAGTCACATGTGGATGAAGAGATTTGAGGATCACATATAATCAGATCTTTAGTACATGTCTTGAGAAGAGGTCTAATATTGAAATCTCCACTAATCTTTGAATCAATTATAAAATCTCCACTAATCTTTGAATCAATTATAATATCCTTCTTGCTCTCTCCTTGACATGAAGAACAAGAAGTGGCAGAATTCGATGCTGCGGATGAGGGTCTGGACCCCTATATGTAGGTGTGGATCAATTGTAACCACCACTGCTAATGTGGCAGTTGCTTAGTGTCCACATCTGGTTGTGCTGGTACGATGGAATATGCTTTTTGACAGCTGTTGAGCTGGAAGCTTGTTGAGCTGGATTGATGTGGTAGAATTATTGTTAGAGTTTGTTACAAGAGAAATCTGCTTGTGTGTCTTCAATTAAAACACGGGAATAGTCTTTCACATAAGTTCAGCTGTTATGTCTCATCTCAGCCAATTAGCCTCATATCTTGGGCAAGGAATATTATCTCTGTATTTAAGATACTTAACAAACATCCAGTGAATCATTATTACTTGACTTTGATTGTCTTGTAGGCTGTACCTTTCTTCTATAATAGAATACATGGTCCGTAAATCTACTTTTTTCCCTTAATAGGATAATCAATATACAAAATTTTGAAAAATAGGCTGGGGATTAATCTATTGGCTTGGTATAGGGCCTTTCACTCTGCAATAGAGGTACTAAGCCATCATTCACAGTCTTTGGACATTTTCTCCCTGTATAATAAGGATACTTGGTCGAAGCATCCAAGGAGAGGGAAATTCTTTGTTTGGAGGACCAACATTTTGATGATGGATGGTGAAGTTAAATCTGTCTGGATATCTTGGCTGTGAGAAGAGTTATTTGCTTATTGTCTCAGTATCTATCCTTTCCAAACTGAGGAATTGGCAAGAAGTAAGCCATTGATTTATATGCTGCATGCACATCAGCCTTCATCATGTATATCTTAAAATAAGGGAATCTGAGATATAGTATCCTAGGATAATTTGTCTCTAAGAATGAGATCACTTTTTACCCTCATCACAGTAGTTACTCAAAACTAGGATCTTGCATAATCAGTGGTTTTCTTTGCCTTTTCCTGACGTCGTAGTTACCACCTATTCTCAGGTAGTCTGAAACTCAGTTGCAGGTGTGTGGATGATCTCATGTCTTGATTGCATAGCCAGATGCACTAACCCGTTCTAGAATCTCTGCATGTTTGCCTTACGACTTAGTGTTATTAACATAGGTTTTAAAATTTGCTCCTTGAAGTACTTGAGGTGTAAGCCTCAAAGCAAGGTGCAAGGAAATAGCCTCGAGGCTATAGCCTTAGAGTTGAAGCTTGAGGCATTCACCTCACTTTGCCAAGGTAGTGCCATGGTGAGCGTAAGGCGCTGCCTCAAAACCCCTTTGCACGGTCATGTGACTATCACATGACCCAATTCTAATGTGAAATCATCCATAAACCCCCCAACTCTCTTAACCAACCCTAAATTGTTATTTGTCTTAGTTTACTGATAGGTTATTTTTGTTTGTTATATATGTTTTATTGTGGTAGTGTTAATATTTTGTTATATGCTTTGCTACTGCGAATCGACCGTTCATGTTATTTTTTTTATTCGGTATTTCCTTAGACATACGAAGTATATAAGTATGTTTTTTTGGTTTATTTATAACTTTTTCTTAGTGATTAGTCCTTTTCTGGGGTATGTTTGATTAATTTGTTTTTCTTATTTACAAACCAGTAATTATTTTGTGTGGCTCTTATTTATTTTTGGTTCGTATTTACAAAACATTTAATTTCTATCTAGAATATATTTGGTTCATTTTTTGTGTGGTTACTATTTACATGTTACATGTGTATATTTTGAGTGTTTGTCGTTATTGTTTACATGTTTATATGTGGTAAAATGTGCATGGTATGGTTACTTTATAGTGTCATTTTGAATATTTGGAATTCCTTTTTGATAACTGTTGCATCAATAATCATTGTTTAATCGTCACCAAATAATTAATCTTTGACCATTTTTTAATTAGTGTTTGGAGCTTTATTTTTATCTACATGTCAGTTCTCATCTAATTCCACTTGCAATAGAGCAAAATGGTATGAAAGTTTTCTTTTTATATTATTTTTTTTCATTATTAACACTTAACTATTGTATATTTATCATTTTTTCTTTTTTTCCATCCAAAATTCAAGGCTTATGCTCCAACCACCTTGAGGCTTACGCCTTGCCTTTATTGAGTTATGTACGGTGGGTGTTTTTATTTTCATTTATAGTGAATGAGTATACTTGTAATTCTTTCTCTGGAGCCTCTCTCTATAAAGGCCCAGGGTGTCTTTGAATAAACTCTCATTTCGATCCTAACATGGTATCAAAGCAACTGTCCTAGACCAGGGTTTTGGTATCCCACCAAACCCTACCCTCCAAAACCTAACACCACCAACCCTGCTTCTCTCTGCAGCGCTGGCAGCCACCAATAGGGCCAGTAGCGTCGCCCCTTACCAGCGCCGTCAGCCTTTGCCAGAGGCCAGTAGTGTCAAGGCGACACAGGGTCACCTCCACCCAGCACCGCCGTTGCCCTAGGCGATGTAGGTTGCCCCACCACGCATCGCCATGACCATCCTGGGTGTTGCAGCGTCGCCCTCCACTGTGTTGCCGTTGTTCTAGGTGTTGTTGTAGGCCTTAAGCGACGTCACCCTCCCTGCTGTGGGTCGACACAGCCTCCAGATCATCTTCTAGAGGTTGTGTTGGTTTAGAACCAGGGTTATCGGTTCACATCTAGCCTGACAACTCTCTCGAGAGTTCCTTCAGCTTGGACAACACCACTAGGGCTGTTCATATGCCTTAGCGTGTGCAAGCAAGTTCTATTGTGGTATCAACATGGTACATGATCTGAAAATCATCTTCGTGTGGCTTGCATGTGGTTTTTGGAGGCATTTTTGGTCTGAAAATTACGATTTCAGGTCCTATGATCGATTTTTCAGATTTATAAATCAGTGTTTGTTGTGGATCTAGGCTCTGGGCACTATGGGGGACAAGAAGGAAGCTGTGAGTGACTCAGTGGCAAAGACTTCTACCACTAGCACCCCTCATATGCAGGGAACATCGATTAAATTGGATGGATTCAACTTTTTCCTATGGTCCACTTCCTCTCAGTTCGTTGGATCCCATATGAAGAAATACATCTTGACAGATGTGCCTGATGTGAAGTCTGCAGATTGGGAGGCAGACAGTGACTGGGTGGCCACTTGTCTTCTTAACAGTGTGACATAGACCATTGCCAAGCATTCATGGCTCATGCCTCAGCCCAGAAGATATGGGAGGTACTGCGTGGGATCCATTCCCACAGGAGCAATATCACCATGTTGAACAGAGTTGTGGAGGATATCCACAACCTTCAGAAAGGCACCATGGCCTTATTTGAGTATTATGGCACCATGAAAAATTTTTGGGATGAGCAAGATGCATACCAGCCTATCTCTACAGATGCATCTGTGATAGCCAAGCAGAGAGAAGCTATTCATTCCATTCAGCTTCTGTCTGGACTTGGCCTCATATACAAAGTAGTTAAAGATCAATTCATGACTCTGGATGAGATTCCTTCGCCTGAACAGATCTATGCTCGTCTCTCCAGGTTACTACCTCAGATTCCGTCCCTACATCTAATGCCTTTGCCATGGCTGTTGTTGGCTGTGGTAGAGCAAATTCGGGTGGAAAAGGTGGTAGAGCTCGTGGTGGTGGTGGTGCATGTGGACGTGGTCGTAATTCTTTCTTTTGTGAGTACTGTCACTGGAATGGACATACTGTAGACTAATGCTGGGTCAAGCATGGTTATCCACAGGGTATGGATCCACATGCCCACCAAGTATCTGCAGAGGATAACACTCAGATGCAGGAGGATGATAGTCAGATAACTTTTTCCAGGGCTGATTAAGAGTGTTTAATAGCTTCTCAGGGATCTGCTTTTGCTTTAGTTTAGAGATCTGCAGGTATTTTTGCCATGTCAATTAAATCCCAAACTCCTATTTGGCTTGTGGATTCAGGTGTCTCCTCCCATATTACTGGTGACACTACCTTATTTTTGTCTCTATGAGATGTTGCTATGCCCTTTCAGGTTAAAGTGGTTGATGGTGGTTTGTCATGAGTCACTAGACTCGGAAATATTTTTATTTCTAGCACTTTACCTCTCTCAAATGTTATGCATACTCCTAAATTTGCTTTCAATTTAATGTCTATTAGTTAGATTATCAAAGATTTGAGATGTCGGGCTGTGCTCCAGACCAATATTTCTTTTTACAGGACCTCCAGACAATGAGGCAGATTGGTGGACTTGGGTAGAATGGTCTCTACTATCTTCATGTCCCACCTTCTTCCAGTGCTGATGCTGTGTGTGGCACTACTACTCTCCAGTGGCATTTGAGACTTGGTCATCCTAGTTTGTATGTTCTGCACCGTCAGTTTCCTGAGTCGTCATTTCCTGATGTTTTGAGGTGTGAAGCCTGTCAGTTGGACAAGTACCATAGGTCTTCGTTTTTGCCAAAGAATAAAAGATCTGAGTTTATTTTTACTTTAGTTCATGCTGATGTTTGGGGCCCTTGTAGGGTTAGGAGTGTTAAAGGATTTTTGTATTTTCTTATTCTTGTGGATGACCATACTAGGATGTCCTGGGTTTTTACGATGAAAGAAAAGTTCGAAGTCTTTGATATTGTCAAAAATTTTATTTTGGAAATAAAAACTCAATTTTTTACTATCATTAAAGTTTTTCGGAGTGACATTGGTTTGGAATTTGTGAATGCCAGGACAACTACTTTTTTCAAGTCATTCGGTATTATTCATTAGACTACTTGTGTTAATACATTTCAACAAAATGGGGTGGCTGAACGTAAGCTTCGACATTTACTTGATGTAACTTGTTTTATCATGTTTCAAATGAATGTTCTCTCGCATTTTTGGGCTGATGCTATTCTTACTGCTACTTATCTGGTGAATCGTGTTTGTTCGTTTGTATTAGGAGGTAAAACTCCGTACTTTATGTTTTTTCCTGGCAATGACTTTTTTTTTGTCACTTCGGCTGTCTTTGGTTGTGTGTGTTTTGTTCACTTACATAAAGTGGATAAGATTTCTTCTCGCTTTGTGAAGTGTATGTTTCTGGGCTACTCTAGGACCTAGAAAGGGTACAGATGCTATGACCCTGTTTCATAGAGATTTTATGTTTCTACTAATGTCACATTTTTTTAGGAGATTCCCTATTATCAAAAACAGGGGGAGCAGCCTACTAAGCCACCACATGAGGTACCTCTTCCTATGCCCACTGAGCCACCACAGCACACTGAGCCACCTATATATTTAGGATTAGTTAGCCTGATCCTGGTCCTTTCCCATATCATCTTGAGATTCCTGATACAAATACTTTTCCTAAGCATTTTTAGTGTAGAACCCAAGATGTTCCTCAGGTGGAAGAACCATTGTCTACTGTTTCTACTCAGTCCCCACCAGTCGTTGATGATTTGTTTGACCAGGTATCCGCTATCACTGAAGATACTACTATGAACCTTCCTATTGCACAAAGGAAGGCTTCATGTTCTTATGCTAAATATTCTGCATCTCAGTTTATGTCAACAGTTGGGCTCTAGTTTTCTCTGGCTATTGACAGTGTGCAGGTACCACAGGACCATCATGAGGCGTTCCAAGATCTATCTTTGACCTTGGCAATGGAGGAAGAGATGGTAACTTTATAGTCCCGTGGCACGTGGAACCTTATTGATTTACCCCTAGGTGCTACTGTTGTAGGGTGTAAATTGGTGTTTACTCTCAAGTGCCGTCCTGATGGCACTGTGGAACTGTACAAGGCACATCTAGTTTCAAAAGAATATACTCAGACGTTCGCGGTTGACTACTTTGAGACTTTTTACCCGGTAGCTTGTCTTAATTATGTTCGGAAATTACTGTCTCTTGCTGTCAACATGCATTAGATTGTCCATCAACTTGATATCAAAAATGGCTTTCTGTATGGTGATTTGGAGGAGGAAGTCTACATGGAGCAGCCATTAGGCTTCCCTACTCAGGGGGAGTGTCAGAAGGTGTGTAGACTGAAGAAAGCTATCTATGGATTGAAACAAAGTCCCAGAGTTGGGTTTGAGAGGTTCAACAGGGTGGTTTAGGATTATGGTTACACCAGATCTTTTGTTGATCATTCTGTCGTTACATTGCATAAAAAGACAGGCTTGGTCATACTTGTTTATGTAGATGACATACTTATGATTGATAGTGACAGGCAAGGCATAGAGGAAACGAAGAAGATGCTATGGTCACAGTTTGTTACCAATGATTTAGGTCCATCAACTATTTTCTTGGTATTGAGGTACAACACACTGGAGGAGGACTTGTGTTATCCCAGCGCAAGTGTGTTTTTGCCATGCTGAGAGACATGGGTATGCTTGGGTGCAAACCAACATATGTAACCATGAATGTCCTATTGCAGATGATGATAGCCCCCTATTGCAAGATGTCACTAGATACTGTGCAGTGATTAGTAAGCTTTTGTATCTGATTATTACTCGTCTTGACATTACCTTTGCAGTTGGAAGGTTAAGCTAGGTCATGCAGTCGCCAAGAGAAGTCTATTGGGATGGTGTTTGTTAGATTCTCAGGTACTTGAAAAGTGCACTTGGGAAATGACTCCTGTTCAAAGACAATGGGTACTTGGATGTTTGTGGATATTCTGCTGCTGACTATGTAGGAGCTCATGAGGATCAGAAATCCATTACAGGATACTGTACATTTGTTGGATGTAATCTAGTCACATGGAGGAGCAAGAAATAGACAGTGGTATCTAGATCTAGTGCTGAATTTGAATACAGAGCTCTGTCTCAGACCACTTGTGAGCTACTCTAAGTCTGTTCCATTTTAAAAGACTTTGGAGTATAGGTACTTGATCTTATTTTGATACATTGTGATAAAAAGGCTGCCACCTTTATTGCAAACAATCCGATTTTCCATTAAAGGACTAAGCACATTGAAGTGGATTGTCACTTGATCAGATATGCTTATCTTAGCTAAGAAGATTTTTACACCCTACATATGCATTGAAGACCAACTGGCAGATATCTTCACTAAAGCACTTCGCAAGAAGAAATTGCACTTTATTTCTTCCAAACTGAGCATGTTTGATGTTTATGCTCCAGCTTGAGGGGGAGTGTTGAGTTACGTACGGTGGTGTTTTTATTTTTATTTATAGTGAAGTGGTATACTTGTAATTCTTTCTCTGGAGCCTCTTTATATAAAGGTCCAGGGTTTCTCTAAATAAACTCTCATTTCGATCCTAACAGCCTTGATAAAGTAAAAGTGCCTCAGTATTGCCTTACGTTTTTTAAGACCTTGGTGATGCCAACTGCTATTCTTACAAGACTCATGATCATTGGTTATTGCTTCTTAGCATGTCAAACCACTTTTAAATTAGCAATAGAAGCACCCTACTCAATAAAAGTGGCCAAGCAGCCTTCCTTACGGGGGTGCTTTTCCTTGTGGCAGGATTGCATAGGGACCTGGATCCAATCCCACTACACTATTGTGTTGTGCATTTCTTGGATTTTATTTGCCCTAAGTGAGACATCTGTGTTATGTAATAAGATTGCATTTTCATCTAAATAAAGAATTTGATTATTTTTCAGTAAATGATTTGGGTCCCTTAGTACGATTAAGGTTACGTACTTAGCCATATCGAATAAACCTGATGTGTGTTGATTCAGAGATCTAAATGGTTTATAGGATTTGATAGCACACCAAGAAACCATTTGATTCAATCAAATGTTTTCGATTTGAGTTGGGTTGGCAACGTTCTCCAGAGGCTGCCACTTGATTGATGTTCTCGATTGGACATTTGATAATTGTCATGCAGGTCGAGTTAATGAGTTAACTTGATGAAACAATAGATAGCGAAAGTCCTTCGATGTTGTCATGGAGAAGGCGTATTGTTTGACCTGAGACAGGTATGTGTCTATACATGAGCACATGCATTTGGCAAACCAATAGTTGATGCACTCACCTTGGTATTGACTCTGTAAAGCTGGTGTATGTGGGAAGGGATATAAGGTGCATGTTCTCTTGAAGAGATCACATAAATCTATTACATAAGTATATATAATCGATTGGAGGCATGAGCTCACTTGGCATATATTGGGAGTGACAAATTTTACATGTCGCAGAGTCCTGGGCAGACTCAAGGCAGGAAGGGAAGAAGATAGACCTTTGGAAAAAGTTTTGATTTTCGTTTTTGTCCCAATGATATAAGCAAATATCAAGAATAATATTATTTAAAGAGGAATGACAACAGTCTAATGGGATTAGACCTTGGGATAATATTTTTCTCTAGGTGTGAAGGATTCATGAGTATTCATAATACTTGAGGGGGTTAAGTGCCAAAATTTCACCTAACCTATGTGTTCATTATTGGAGTGATAAAACCAATAATGATTGAAGAATAAATCAATTGTAATTTAAAAAGTTAAATTACATTTGATATGATAATTAATTGCACATAATTTGATTAGTTACAAAATGATATTGTTGAATTATAATTAATTTAAGTTTGGATACTAGATCTAAACTTTCTATAATTTGTTATGGGTTAATCATGCAATTGTCAATTAGGATTTGATTTTCACAATTGGATGGAGATCTAATGGATCCCATCAAGTCAAGTTTAAGTTAGGAATCCCTGTAACTATCTCTCAAGGGAAGAAACTTAATGGCAATTCATTCAATCAATTCCTTGATTGGAATTTCCACTAAATCCACTAAAGTTTGTAACCGTAGCCTCTAGAAGTAGTAAGAGGAAACATACCCTCATGCCTGCAATAGCCAGCCACCAATAATCGTAATGGTCGGTGCCTCCTGTACTAGCCGATCGACTAGTTAGCGAATTGGCCGATTGATTATAAAGGAGTTGAAGTTGCAACCCCTTCTTTGCACGACCTCTTGCCCCTCTTCAGTAGCCATTCGGTCGGCTCTCCTTTGAGTCGATTGGCCACTGTCGGACTGATTTTCTTGAAGGTGTTCTTGAGGTTCGATTTAGATTTTGAGGTGAGCATCATTTCGGATTTGTAAAGGAGTTCACGAATCTCTTGTGGAATTTGTCCTCCATGACATGAGGGTTTTATTCACTTGTCGTGGAGTGATTAGAGTTTCTTCCGAGACTTATTTAAGGAGGCACCACTTCTTAGGGTGTTGCAACATGCCATCTCGTAAAGGTATAATCCTTGAACTCGTGGGTCCTAGAATGGGGGGAAGCTAGTTCCTCCCATGTGATTCTGGTCATAAGTGTTCCGTTTGATTTCCTTGATCATTTTATGGCATTAATTCGATCTTGCATTCGAAAATTTTTGAAACATACCTTTTCATGTTTTTATGCTTCTGTGATGCCATGAGGTCGATGTGATTGAACCCTTCTTTTCTAGCTTCCTTTCTTCTTTTCTAGCTTCCTTTTATAAATCTTCTCCGCCTCACTTTTGCTTAAGAGGTAGGAGAAAATAAAGGATGGTATGAGTTCTAACAGGAAGACATCTATGGCTATTTACTTCTCATTTGATATCTTGAGATAAGAGGAGCATCTTCGTGGAAAAATGGTTGCAGACAAGGTTGAGCACATGTATTTTCTTGATGGTGCCGGTCAAGTAAGAAATATGCTAAACGCACAGTTACCATGTCTACAATAGCCTTATGCTTATACTTTTATAGCTATCAAAGGAAAATAGAGATTTTGTCCATCTTTCCATTTATGCCGTGCGTCTTAATTACAATGTGCTATAGCTGAATTTTCAATTTTCATTTGCTCAAGAAGGTCACAACTATATGTAGTTCCAATGCTATATAGTTGGTTTGTTATTTCTATGTGCTTCTCACGAGAAAGAAGACATGGTGAGTTTCCAATTCAGAATGCGTAAACCAATTGAAATTTCTCTTTATCTCAAGAAAGTATAAGTTCTGATCCTTTTTGGCAAAGGTTGTATTGGTTTGGTTTGAAATTTTTTTGAGACATTCATGTTAGTCCTGGTTTGCCAAAAGTTTAAGCCTTTCATCCCACTCAGTTAGGTTTAAGCAAAACATATTTAGGAATTCTAGTTCAAGCCAAAGGTTTTCATTGCAAGTATTTAATTCTATTTTATTTTCATTTTGGTTTAATAGTCAGTTATTTAGGCAAATAAAGCGTTCAATCAGGGTCTCCAGATTTTAGATGTGATCTATATCAGCTGGGTTGGATTTGATGTGTTAGAGATTTAATTAAGTTGTTGATTGGGCTTTTTGGAAAAAGTAGTTAAATTTGGTAGTTCGATTAGGATTTGATTAGAGATATTTAACATTTTAGTAAATTTTGTTAATAAAAGTTTGATGAAAACATGGAAAAGTACAAAAGAGCAAAGAAAGAAGCAAAGAAAGTGGTTAGTGAAGTAAATGTAAAAGCTTAGGGACATTTTTATAAGAAACTTGATTCTCAAGAAGGTGAAAAAGATATCTTCAAGTTAGCTAAAGTAAGAGAGCGAAAAGCAAAGGACCTCACACATGTAAGGTGTATTAAGGATGAAGAAGGGTGCTTATAGCTAGTGATGATAAAAATATAAGATGGAAAAGAAATTTTCATAAGCTTTTTAATGAAAAATAAAAGAATGATATCTTAGGAGAGTTAGCCAACTCAGAAGATTTTGTGAATCGGGCAAGCTATCGAAGGATACAAAAGAAAGTAGTGGAAGTTTTGAAGATGATAAAAAGTAGGAGGGTTGGGCCTGATGATATCCCTATGGACATTTGGAGAGTGATGGGAGAAAGGATAACTTGGCTCACAAAATTATTTAATACTATTTGGAGAGTTAAGAAGATGCCAGAGGAATGGAGGAAAAGTTTTATGATACCTTTATACAAGAACAAATGAGACATACAAAATTGTTTCAACTATAGCGGTGTTAAATAAATGAACCATACGATGAAACTTTGGGAGAGAATAATTGAAAGAAGGGTGAGGCAAGTCTCTGTAGTAACTGAAAATCAGTTTAGCTTTATGCCAAGCCGGTCTACTACTAAGGCAATACATCTCTTGAGACGTATGATGGAAACCTACAAACTCAAGAAGGATTTACACATGATTTTTATTGATTTGGAGAAGGCTTATGATTCTGTCCTAAAGGATATCTTGTGGAGAATTTTGGAGAAGAGACAGGTACCATTTTTATATATCAACCTCACAAAGGATATGTACTATGGAGCTGCAGCTTATGTAAGGACTAAGGATGATTTGACAGACTACTTTGATATCACCATTGGTCTGCATCAAGGATCAGCTTTAAGCCCTTATCTCTTTGCCTTAGTCATGGATGAGTTGACAAAGCATATCTAATTTAAGGTGCCATGGTATATGTTTTTTGCTGATGACATTGTGTTGGTTAATGAGATAATAGGTAGAGTGAACAGAAAACTTAAACTTTGGAAGGAAGCTCTAGAAGCTAAAGGACTACGCCTAAGCAAGACAAAGATTGAGTATAAGTTTAGTAGTAGAGGAAACAATGAAGGGATGTATGTAAAAATTGGAGAAGAGTGTATTCCAATGAAAGATGCTTTTAAGTACTTGGGATCCATTTTCCAATAAGATGGTGGAATTGATGGAGATGTTACACATAGAATTAATGTAGGGTGGTTGCAATGGAGGGGTGCATCTGGTATTCTCTGTGATAAGAGGGTTCCTTTGAAAGTCAAAGGAAAGTACTATCGAGCTGTGGTAAGACCAACCATGCTGTATGGTTCTGAATGTTGGGCTATCAACTATAGGCATGTGCAGAAGATTTCTGTGGCAGAAATGAATATGTTAAGATGGATGTGTGGTTATTCAAATGAGATAATTCGAGAAAAGATTAGGGTAGCACCGATAGAGGATAAAATGAGAGAGATGTCTAAGATGGTTTGGACATTTGTAAAGAAGGCTGCTAGATGCTCTACTCAGGAGATGTGAGGAGTTGGAGGTTGAATCTTTTAAGAGGGGATGAGGAAGACCAAACAAGTGTTGGAAGGAAACCATTAAGTATGACCTCAATTATTTTAATTTTAGTCCTGGAATGGCTCAAAATTGATTTGTGTGGAGGCAAAGAATTCATATAGCTGACCCCACTTAGTGTGGAAAAGGGTTTGATTGTTATTGTTAATAGAAGTCTATTCTTTGGCCTGTCCAAGAAGCAAAAAGATATGAATTAACAAAATTTGGGTCTTGTTATGAATTTGAAATTTTTAATGCAGATGTTCACTAACAAAGATGACCATCCTTTTTCCATTTGAAGAAAAAAAATTGGGTCTTGTTTAGGATTTATATGCTCATTCTCATCTTAGTTTCTTCAGCATCTCAATTCCATCTTTGTTAAATAATATTAGAGCTTAGCTTTTCATTCTTATGATTTGATGATTCACATTGACTGATTGATATGAACAATGAAAAGTTCTTCGAGTTGTTTTTTATTATGAGAACCTTCCCAACTCAATGTTCCATCTTTGTCATTGTTGTTGCTTGGCTCATGCGCATCAGTATCCATCCACATCGGTTCTCCATTTATGCCAACCGATTGACACCATGCTACCCTTTGGCAAGTTGGCTCTTGGAGACAAAAGGGAGTGGATTGTTTTAGAACTTTCAAACACATGAAACTATGATGCCAAAACTATTGATCGAATTGGATTAAAACCAAGGAAATGATTTCTAATTGCACGAGTTAGGAAATTATACCTCTATGATTGGCTATCATTGGATAATGATAGTACGTGGAAGCACTTTCACACATCTACTTTGTTGAACCCCTTCAGTCATTTTTTGTTCCTTTTGTTATTTTCGTATTCTTATGGACGTGCTATTTTTCCCACTTCTATATATTGAGAAGTAGGGTTATGAAATAAAGGAATTCACTCATTTTTTTAACTTGGTATTAGAGTGCGGTCCTGGATCGGGGGTTGGTACCCATCTTGATTCTCATAGCTTTTTTCTTTCCATGAAAAAAAACCTTAGGGAAGAGAGGTTCACCACCATCGTTGCCAGCCTCAAGGTCGGTTGGTGATCCCCAAAGCTTCTCCTCCTCCTTTGGTGACCACCTTTCTGATCATGGAGGGGGGGGGGGGGGGGGGGCTTCATCTCTACCACCCTTTGATTGCAAGATCTAGGGGGTGTTGCTACCCTTTAATCTCAAGACCTGGAGGGCGATGCATCGTTGTGACACCTTCCTTGCAGTATTGCTAGACTTGATTGAGGTATGGAGCAGTCATCGGAGTAGCCAACGCTGTCACCTGGGCCTGTCGATGATTGCTGCACTGCTGGGTGAGCCTTTTTCTCCTTTGCAGTGCTGTCGCCAGTCCCTGTGGGGGCTCAAGATCATCTCCAATGCCGTTGCTTGTCCCTGTAGCGGTCTTAGATTGACTCCGATAAAGGCTAAGATTCCTACTTTTGTTGTGGTGCAGAGTTTTTTATGCTGTAGTGGCTGGTTTGGTGCTTCAGGGTAGTAATTCTAATGTTTTAAGGGTCTGATTTTTGCCCGTTGTGTGTTGTTTGGCTCACGGTTGAAGCGTGATGGCATTTGAAGGCTCTTTTAAGGTTACATTGGAGTAGACGTCGGAGATAGGGGTCTATAAGAGCCCCTTTTTTGGTCCCATGTGTAAGTATTTCTGTTTTGACACACCAAAATTATGTTTATTGCTAGACTAACATTTCAGGACTATCTTGGATTAAAGTATCAAAGCATTTTTCAAGACAAGAGAAGATAGTTGCTGATATGTGTCTTTTATATTTATTTGAGTCTAGGACATTATTATAAGGAACCTCAAATAAAACTCAAATACGAATTTTTGCACATTTTTTCAAAACCAAACTTTTAGGGTTATTGATCGACCAATCGAGATAATTGATCAACCAAATCACCTTGATCGACCAACTAAATTAATTGACCGATCAAATCAGCCCATTTTAGGAAGTTGAGAAAAATCCTCTTGATCGACCAACTAAGTTAATTGATCGATCAATCAGTGATTGACCAACCTTCTTAATTGATCGACTAAATTACCTTTTGATCGACCAATTAACCTTAATTGATCGACCAGTTTAATTTCCTATTCAGGCAAAACCTTTTGTATAAATAGAGGTCGCACGCAGCTCATTCCTTTACAACTTTTAAATATAAATACCATTAAAAAATAGAGCTTCTTGTGCTTATTTTTAAAGGCTTTCGCGCCCCGTTCACGTTCTTCAAAAGCATGACGCCTCGAACATCTGCAAAAAATCAGTTTAATCGTTTATTGAGGTTCCATAGAATTCATTTTCTTGTTATACTATTTTGTTGTTTTGATTTACGGATTCCAAGTTTGGTTGGAAGATCCGTGTTGTTTTTGCTTCTCTTCAAGATAAAAGGGAAGTGAATTGTAAGATGTTGTGTCACCCTTGTTCAAGTGGTATGGTTTAGTGGATTGACTAGCGGTGCCTGGTCGGAAAAATCCTAAGCTGGGAGGCTTAGGTAGTGGTTTTTACCCAGACTGGGTTTCCACTATAAATTAGGTATACTTTGTGCATGAATTTCTGGTGTTTTATTTTTTAATCTTTGCATATAATTCAAAGCAATACTATTCACCTCTCCCTTCTAGTATTTAGTTGTGATTCACAGGATATTCCTATGACTCACTTGGTATCAGAGTTTAGTTTAGAAAGATGTCAAAGTCTTCTATTGACACATACGCTGAGGGGCAATCTTTTGTTTGTCCTCCTTTTTTCGATGGAACAAACTATGGATATTGGAAGACTAGGATGCATATTTTCCTTGAATCTATGGACTTTGAGGTATGGGATGTCATTGCATCCAAATACACTCATCTTGAAATCAAGGAAGGAGTGGTGGTGACACCAGACCAGAAGAAGATGGCAATCCACAATGCCAAAGCAATGAATGCAATTTTCTGCGGACTTTCAAAAGCAGAATTCAACCGCATCTCTGCATGCAAAATGACATACGAGATCTGGAACATGCTTGAAGTCACCCATGAGGGAACTAAGGTAAAAGAAACTTGAGTAAATTTACTAACACAAAATTATGAGTTTTTTAGGATGAAGAAGGGAGAATCTATCAAGGAGATGTTCACACGATTCATGGACATCATAAACTCCCTACGGAATCTGGATCAAGATATAAAGAATGAAGCTCTGGTAAGGAAGATCCTTCGTTCACTTACCAGTGATTGGGAGACCAAGACAACAGCCATTCAAGAATCAAAAGATCTGTCCACCCTGAAACTGGATGATCTTATTGGAAGTCTGATGGCTTATGAAGTTCATCTCCAACACATGGAGTAAGAAGATGAAGGAACCAAAAAGAAGATCATAGCCCTTGAAGCAAATCAGGAATTTGAAGAATTATCAAGCGGAGAAGAAGAGGAAGGCATAGCTCTTCTCTCCAGAAAATTTAGAAAGTCCCTGAAGAATAAGAGGAGTTGGAGGAAGAAAGAAGAATCAAAGACGGATGCAATCATTTGCTACAACTGCAAAAGAAAGGGACACATCAAGAAAGATTGTTCACTTCTCAAGAAAGAGTCGGAAAAAAAGTTATTTAGAAAAGATGGAAAGAAGGCTTTCACAACCACATGGGATGAATCAGACTCAAGCTCAGAAGAAGAAACTTTTGGAGAAGCACTTCTAGGACTAATGGCACTACAAGATGAGATAACCTCTTTTTCACAAGATGAGTTATTAGAAGCTTTTTTCTGAGATGCATGACATAGCTAAGTCATCAAAAATAGAAACTAAAACCCTAACGAAAGCATCAGGAGAAGAGAGAACACACAAAGATATACTTACTCAACAAAACAAAGAATTATATGTTGAAATCACATTATTAAAATCACAGATAGACAATTTAAAGGTGGATAACGATAATTTGAAAGAGAACTCTGCTAGTCTTTTAAATGATCTGATTAAATTCACAAATGGAAGTAGAAACTTGCATAAATTATTAGGAATACAAACCCAAAGCACCACAAAATTTGGGTTATGATATATACCAAAAAATAATCATGAAGCATCCAGTTCTAGTCAGATCAAAGGGAAAGGTAGCTTGCCAAAGTAGGCAATGCGAACTAACCACTGTGGACCCAAACAAAAATGGGTACCAAAAAGTATTTTGCAATCTTGTTTTGTAGGTTTTGTAGATTATAAGAAGTAGACTTTCCAACAAATCAATGGAAAATTGAAGCCACTTTATCAAACAAAGCCTCATGATCACAAACCAATAATAGGAAAGAGAAGAAAGGTGGATAATGGACAGCGGCTGTTCCAATCACATGACCGGCGAGGAAGACCTATTCCTGTAGCTCAATCGTCAGGAAGGTTGTACGGTCACATTTGGGAACAACGACAAAGGCCATATTATTGGTACTGGCAAAATTAGTAACTCTTCTACCTCTTTTGATAATGTGCATTTAGTTAAGGGATTAAAACATAATCTATTAAGTATAAGCCAAATATATGATAAAGGAAATAAAATCACATTCACATCAAAAGGTTTTAAAATTCGTAACAAATAAACAAAACGAATTATTCTTAAAGGTAATAGACAAAGGCATTTACACCGTAAACTTCGACAAATATGATAGTCTTGAATGTCTAGTCGTATCTGATGAAGCAACACTTTGGCATAAACGACTAGGTCATGTTTACATGGGCAACATTAGTAAACTTGTGAAACATGAACTTGTCATGGGACTGCCAAAGATCAACTTCAAGAAAAGCCAAGTTTGTGATTCTTGTCAAGTTAGTAAACAAATCAAAAATCTGTTTAAACCAAAAGGGATGGTTAGCACTTCTCAACCCCTGGAGCTACTTCATTTAGACTTGTTCGGACTAACTAAATCCAAAAGCTCAAGTGGGTGTAGATACTATTTAGTCATAATTGATGACTTTTCTAGATTCATTTGGGTATCCTTCTTAAAAGTAAAGACTTAACCATAGATCCCTTTAGCAAACTAGTTAGAAGATTACAGATTGAGAAAGGATTTGAGGTAATTAGGATCAGAAGTAATCATGATGGAGAATTTGAAAATGAATCTTTTTCGAATTTTTGTGATTAATATGAAATCAAATATGAGTTTGCCTTCCCTAGAGGTGTACCTCAGAATGGTGTAGTTGAGAGGAAAAATAGGACTTTGCAAGAGTTTGCCTGCACAATGCTGTGCGAGTCAAAGTTGCCTCGATATTTTAGGGTTGAAGCTGTAAACACTGGTTATATCCAAAATAGAACCTTTATCAGACCAATCATAAAGAAGACACCTTTTGAACTCTATCATGAAGAACACCTAGATTTTCCTACTTCAAGATTTTCGGATGTCGATGCTTTATATTTAACACTAAAGATAATCTTGATAAGTTTGATACTAAAAGCTCGGAAGGGATTTTCTTAGGTTATTCAACAAGTAAAGCCTATAGGGTCTTTAATAAGAAGAATTCTCTTGTTGAGGAAACCATGCATGTATCATTTGATGAAGGTTTAGTTCAACATAAATCTTTTACGATTGATGATGAACTAGTACATGATCCATCGAACATTCCAGAAGAGAATATTTCTAGTGAACTACACAAAGATATCTCTTTTGTGAAAGATCATCCTAAAGAGCTGGTAATAGGAGAATTGTCAAAAGTTCAAACTAGATCTTCCCTTAATACACTAGCCTTTACGACCTTTGTTTCACAATTAGAACATAAAAATGTTAAGGAAGCTTTCTCAGACAACTGTTGGATTATTGCCATGGAAGATGAGTTAAATCAATTTAAGAAAAATCAAGTGTGGGAACTTGTTTCGAAGCCTGAATGACAAACCATTATAGGAACCAAGTGGGTTTTTAGAAACAAACTTGATGAATCAGGAAATGTAGTTAGAAATAAAGCAAGACTTGTGGCTCAAGGATACAATCAAGAAGAAAGAATAGATTTTGATGAAACATATGCATCAGTTGCTCGACTAGAATCTATTAGAATGTTGCTAGCTTTTGTGGCACATGAAATTCAAACTCTTCCAAATGGATGTCAAAAGTACCTTTCTAAATGGATTCGTTAAAGAGGAAGTCTTTGTTAAACAACCTCCAGGTTTTGAAGATCCAGATCATCCAGAACACGTATACAAATTAAACAAAGCATTATATAGTCTAAAACAAGCTCTACGAGCTTGGTATGATAGATTAAAATCATATCTAATTGACAATGAGTTTAAAATTAGTCAAATAGATCCAACCTTATTTACCCAAAGAAAAGAAAATGATCTCTTAATAATTTAAATATATGTAGATGATATCATTTTCGGTGCTAGTAATGATCTACTTTGCCAAGATTTTGCAAAGGTAATGCAGGATCAATTTGAGATGAGCATGATGGGAGAACTCAAGTTCTTCCTAGGTCTTCAGATTGATCAGATATCCTCTGGAATCTTCATATCTCAAATGAAATACACAGCAGAGATATTGAAGAAATTTTCGATGGATAAAGTCAAAGGTAAAGAAACACCAATGGCAGCTTCTACCCAATTGAAAACTGATGACACAGGTAAATCAGATCAAAAACTATATAGAAGCATGATAGGATCTCTATTATATTTAACTACAAGTTGACCTGACATTCTATTTTGTACTTGTTTGTGTACTCGCTTTTAAGTAAACCCTAAAGAACCACATCTACATGCTGTTAAAGAATACTTAGATATCTAAACAACACACAAGACTTGGGACTTTTTTTATTCGAAGTCAGACACATTGGAATTATATTCCTTTTGTGATGCTGACTATGCGGGTAGCTTTACAGACCGTAAGAGCACTAGTGGAACTTGTCAATTTATTGGAAATTCCCTAGTCTCTTGGTTCTTTAGAATGCAAAATACTGTATCACTATCCACAACTGAAGCAGAATATGTAGCAGCATCTTTAGCTTGTTCACAACTATTGTGGATGAAACAAACATTACAAGACTTTGGTTTATATTATAAGAATAACAAAATTTTGTGTAACAACACAAGTGCTATTAAGCTTTCCAAAAATCCAGTACAACACTCTAGGATCAAACATATAGATGTTAGACACCACTTTCTTAGATATTGTCTTAAAAGAGAATATCAATTTAGAATTTGTTAACACAGAAAATCAGCTAGCTGATATATTCACAAAACCATTACCAAAAGGTAGGTTTAATCAAATTTGTCATTCACTAGGTTTATCTAGATTAAAAGAGCTTAATTAATTGGCCTAATAAATGTCTCTTTTATTGTTTTGATCGATCAATTTTCAAAAATTGATCTACCGACCTTTGAACTTGATTTTTTCTTGGCGGGAATTTTCCCTCCACAACTCTGCCCTTTTGATCGATCAATCAAATTTTTTGATCGACCAATCTATTTGGGTGGGAATTTTTCTTCCAAACATTCAAACTCTGATCGACCGATTTCTTCTTTTGATTGATCGCTTATTGTTTTGATCGACCAAAAATCTTTTTTTATTGACCAAAACTGGCAGTTTCTCTTTTCGAAGATTGTGATCTCGCTTCCTCATTTTGCATTCGTAATCCTTTCTTACTGGTTCTAACCTATGTGATTAGTTGCCTTAAGTGCATTACCTATTTTACTAAACATGTTCTCTATAAAATACATGGTTTTTTACCCCATACAACTATTTTTTACTATACAAAATCTTTTGGTTCCCACTCAAAACATACCCGACCCCACTTCTCTTTACCGTTTGATCGACCAACGCCGACCTCCTCGCACAAGCAACCTCCATGTGTGGGTCAACTGTGCATCGGTCCTCACGAGTGCGTGCTCGCTCGTCGCCTGTTCGCACCTTCGTGCTCGCATGACTTCGACCTCCTCGCACGCCCTCCATCCGGCCTCCATTTTGATCGACCAACTTTGGTTCAATCTCGATACATTCTAAACCTTTAATACATCCATTCCTTTGGATTTTTCTTGTGTTTATAATGTGCTTTGACTTAGTCTCACTTGTTTGATCTTACTTGTGAATTTTTCTTGCGAAATCATGTAGCATATGTGAGTTTATCATTCGGTTAAACATTCTTTTTTCGATCTGAGGTCTTTTGGTCCACCAAACTCCTTGGTCGATCGACCAAAAGTCCGATTCTTTTTTGGTCGACCAGTCATTTTATTTGATCGACCAACCGTGTTTTCCAGCTCTTTACCATGGCACCCAAACGTGCACCCAAACGTGCATGCAACTCTTCTAGTCATCGTGTTGACACTTTTGATCACCTTTTCATTACCGAGGTTGCTCATGATCGTTTCTCGTTGTTTGCAAAATTCTCTCTGCATGTCGGTAGACCTGTTGACTTCACTTATTCCGAGTCTATTTTCCTTGGGATCCGTGAAAAATTTGCATAGCATCAGATTTTGCGATTGTTTGAGTGGAACTTTTATGCGGGTTCCAAACATAGCCACATTCCTGGTGTTGATCCCATGGTTTGTCACCTATTTTATGCCAATCTCAAAGATATAGGTGAAGGTGCCAACATCGAGTTGACCTCGAATGTCTACGGGGTAGAAGTTCTGGTCAATGCGGATGTTTTGACAGATTCTTGGTTGTCCTTCTGTTGGACCTACTTTTCTTGACTTGCATCAACAGACTCAGTTTGACACCATCAGGGAGACCCTACTCCCTCTCATTTTGACTTGGGCCAACCTGCCAAGTCACCCTATTTTCGACGTTTGCCTTGTTTTCTAAATCGTGTATTTTTGTGGAATTTCATGTCTAAGTCCACATCATTTGAGAACTGCCCTGGCATTATGCTTTTCACCCTCTATGCTTTTATGAAGAACAAATGGTTCAATTAGAACTATTGTGTTCTTTATCTCATGAGTAACCACCCAGTAGCTCATTGCAGTTTGGGACACTTCTCTCCCATATTTTTCTTCACTTCAATGTGCTTATGGACATCAATCATAAACAGTTTATCACTCGTGTCTCCATATTCGATAAACTCACATATGCGAAGATGGAGCAAGCACAGGGAGCCTGTGGTAAGAAAGCAGCACTGAGAGCTCGTGGTGAGGAAGCAGCACAGGAGCAGCAACAGCACTTGGAGTAGACTGCAGTACCTCCTTCGTTCTCGCCTTATGAGCACTTCACTGCGACATGTCCACCTCCATTGCGACCATCGCCTTCTACGACCAGGACTGGAGCCTTTTTGACAGACAGATCTCAGGCAGGGACTTCGTCACTATTCAGGATGTGACCAGTGGCATTTCTTTGATGATGCATAGGCAACGGGAGACTGACATGGTTATGATGAGTCACGGGCATTAGGTATCAGAATACCTGAATGCTTAGAGTCAGTTTTTGGACAGACTTGGAGAGTAAATTCATAGCATTCAACAACAGCTTCACCAACCTCGACCTTGTCGTTCGACTACCATGTCTTTAGCACCTTCTACATCAGCATCACCAACAGCACCATCAGCATTAGCAGGACTAGCTGACCAGCAGGTTACTCCTCGCAGGACATCCAGGCATTCGACACCACATTCATCAGCTCAGCAATGCCTTTGCCTTGGTCAGCCAGCATCTTCTGAGAGATCAGATTCACTGGACCTCGAGTTGGACACTGATCTTCAGAGCACTATGGATGCCTTCTTGGCATCATTAGATGATTAGATGTTATATTTGTTTATGTCTTGGCTTATATAACTTTATTTCTCTGAACATTTATATTCTATGCACTGATTATCTAGACTGTATATTTATGCATGAAAATTATCTCTCTCAGTGTTGTGTTTTTCTTTCGCTCTCTTATATTGCATAATATGCATGATGCTTGAATTACTTCTTTAAGGGGGAGTTAAATGTAAAATCACAAGGCAGCATGTTTTACTTTTTACTGGAACAAAAGGGAGGGGATTTTATGTAAAACTATTTCTCAATTTCATAATTATAATTTTGTTGTCATAAAAAAGGAGAATGTAAGTACCTCTATTTTGATACACCAAAATTATGTTTATTGCTATACTAACATTTCAGGACTATCTTGAATTAAAGCATCAAAGCGTCTTTCAAGACAAGAGAAGATAGTTGCAGATATGTCTTTTACATTTATTTGAGTCTAGGACATTATTGTAAGGAACCTCATAAAACTCAAATACGAATTTTTGTGCATCTTTTCAAAACCAAACTTTTAGGGTTATTGATCGACTAATCTAGATAATTGATCGACTAAATCACCTTGATCGACCAACCAAATTAATTGACCGTTCAAATTAGCCCATTTTAGGAAGTTGAGTAAAATCCTCTTGATTGACCAACTAAGCTAATTGATCAATCAATCAGTGATCGACCAACCTTCTTAATTGATCAACTATCGACCAATTTAATTCTTATTCAGGCAAAACTTTTTGTATTAATAGAGGTCACACGTAGCTCATTCCTTTACAACTTTTAAATAGAAATACTATTCAAAAATAGAGCTTCTCGTGCTTATTTCTAAAGGTTTTGTCGCCCCGTTTTTCATGTTCTTCAAAAGCACGATACCTCGAATCTCTATGAAAAATCGGTTTGATCATTTATTAAGGTTTCATAGAATTCATTTTCTTGTTATACTATTTTATTGTTTTGATTTACGGATTCCAAGTTTGTTTGGAAGATCCGTGTTATTTTTGCTTCTCTTCGGGATAAAAGGGAAGTGAATTGTAAGATGTTGTGCCACCTTCGTTCAAGTGGTATGGTTTAGTGGATTGACCAGCGGTGCCTGATCGGAAAAATCCGAAGCTAGGAGGCTTAGGTAGAGGTTTTCACCCATATCGGGTTTCCACTATAAATCAGGTATACTTTGTGCATGAATTTCTGGTGTTTTATTTTTTAATCTTTGCATATAATTCAAAGCAATACATTCACCCCTCCCCTCTAGTATTTAGTTGTGATCCACAGGATATTCCTACAAATCTCACCATGGTGAAGCTTGACGAGACTAGCTATCATAGACATTCTTGATGACCGAAGAAGGTCATGATAAGGAGCATGTGTTACTTCAACTAGAGCCAACTAAGAAGACTAGCAAAAATGCATCTTGGAAGGACACTGCCATGGTTTGAGTGTGGATCATGAATAGTGTTAGCCCCAGGATGGGAGATGAGATCATGTACTATCGCATGACGAAGGAGATGTGGGATTGCCTACGTGTTACCTACTCCCACAAGAAGAATTCAACCAAAGTCTTTAAGATACATAATGAACTTTCTAAACTTCGTCAACAGGGATAGACGCTCTCACAGTACTACTTTGCCTTGAAGGGTCTTTTGGAGAAGTAGAACACATGGAGACCTATGTGCACATGTACTACTCAAAGAGCATATCATCGTGAGTTTGTTGTGTTGCAGTTCTTAGATGCCTTGGTCTTGATTATGCTATGGCGATATCCCACATGCTTACCTTGTTTGAGCTTCCAACTCTTGAGGACTATAGTAGACTGGGTAGGATATTTGTTGCACTACCCCCTCATGATACTATGGGCCAGATTATGACCCTTGCTGCTACCCAGAGTCATGGATGAGGTGCTCCAACTACCATAGGTCGAGGCCGTGGTCGTGAAGGTGGTGGATGTGACAAGATTAGGCATGTCAAGAGTACTTGCTGGACCAAACATGGTTGTCCACTCATGGCCAACCAGGCTGTTGCTACTGCTGAGCATATTCTAGACATTGTTATTAGCGCTGGGTATGAGGATCTTCTATAGTGCTTCGAGAAGCTGTCCTAGGAATCGCCATCCTCCTTAGAGACAACAACCTTCGCCTCCCAATTAGGTACAGAGGCTGCTTATACTTCTACCATGGATGTTGATTGTGATACGAATTGGTTAGTGGATTTTGGTGCGTCTAGATATCTTTGTGGCGATCACCATTTCCATCATACCAGATTGGATTTGTCAGGGAGGATTGTATAGGTTGTAGTTGGGGCACACTTAAGGGATGTAGCAGTCACCCCTAATACAAGATTACATGATGTTCTTTTTGTTCCTCATTAGTCTCCTTTCTATTAGCAAGATTACTAAGGAGCTGAACTGAAGGGTAATATTTGATGATTCTACTTAATTTTTTCAGGACAAGCTGATAAGGAGGACAATTGGTGGCGACCATGAGGAAGGGGGTGTCCATCACTTGTTTCAGCATCTTGTTGCTGTTGAATGCCATAGGGGTGTCGTGTCACCTTCTCTACCAAATCTCCATACCAGTGGCATTTACGTCTTGGTTACCTTTTGTTAGATGGACTTCGTCATATTATTCCCAGTATCTTTTCGTCTGCCACTATTACTTGTGATGCTTGTTAGCTAGGCAAGCACCATCGGAGTTCCTATGTTGCCAGTTAGAGCTCACGGTCTACCACTTTGTTTTAATTGTGTTATGTCGATGTACAGGGCCTAGTTGTCTTCCTAACAGGCTAGGTCATTGGTATTGTGAAGAACAAAATGATGCATTGCCTTTAAAAGAAACCCTAGCCTCTCTTTTATACCAGAGAGGTTTTAGAAAATTACATAGTCATCCAAAAATAACATAAAATAGCAAATATATCCCTAGGTTCAACACTCCCCTTCAAGTTAGGGTGTAGATATCAACAAGACCGAACTTGTCACATAGAAAATCAAGATGCTTTTTCTTCAGAGCCTTGGTGACTATATCCACTAGCTGAAGCTTATAAGAGACACAAGTAGTGTTAATCTTCCCTGCAAGGACCGTATCACGAACAAAGTAACAATCTACCTTAATATGCTTGGTCCTCTCATGAAAGATCAGGTTCAAGGCAATATATTTTAGCTAACTTGTCATAAAGAAGTGGGACTAGCATAATGGCCTGAATGCCTAAATTATGCAAAAAGGTAATAACTTACATAATTTAACAAGTAGCCTGGGCCATCGCTTGGTACTCAGCCTCTGTATTCGAGCGAGTAACAATACTTTGCTTCTTACTTCTCTAGGAAAATAGGTTCCCACCAAGATAAATTGCAATGCCTGAAGTAGAATGTCGATCATCCATAGACCAGAATGTCCAAACTACCGCCATCTCTATAGTATAGACCTCTACCTGGTGTTCCCTTGAGGTACTTAAGAATAAGGCAAACCTCATGCCAATGATTGTATCTTAGAGTCTGCATATACTGGTTGGCTTTGTTCACTGCGAAACTAATATTAGGCATTGTGATATTTAGATAGAGTAAATGTCCCATTGTACTACGATATCGGGTGACATCTTTATATAGTGGATCCTCCTCATTAGAAGAATGTTGAGGTAAAGGCTTAACGAATATACCAGGGGTTTGGTTCCAAGCAAACCAGCCTTAAGGATTTGCAACGTATACTGCCTTTGTGACAAGGAAAGACACGATCCCTGTCGTACTGCCTCGATCCCTAGAAAATATCTAAGATCACCCAAGTCCTCGGTGACAAATGTGGACTGTAAGGACTTGGCCTGGGAAATCCCATCCTCGTTATCACTAGTGAGAATCATGTCATCTACATAAACCAGAATAACAACTCGAGTATGATCACCACACCTAGTCTTCCTGATGAAGATGAAGTGATCATAAGTACATCGCTGGAACCCAATCTTTTCAATCTCTGAGCTAAGCTTCTCAAACTAGACACGGGCTTCAACCCATATATAGCCTTCCTCAGATGACCAAGAACCTCCCCCTGACTAATCTAACCTGGTGGCTGTCTCACGTACACCTCCTCAGATAAGTCATCATACAAGAAGGCATTTTAAATATCAAGCTGATATAAAGGCCATCTCCTGACAGCAGTAGTTGAGATGATAATCTTGATAGAAGTAATACGAGCTACAGAAAAGAATGTCTCAAGATAGTCTATCTCATAAGTCTGGGTGAAGCCTTTGGAAATAAGCCTGGCCTTATATCTATCCACTGTCCCATTAGCTCTATAAGTAATGGTATAAACTCATTTGCAATCAACCACTATAGCATCCGGAGTATATGGTACAAGATCCCTTGTCTTCCGTGATTGTAATGCTTGCATCTCCTCATCCATCGTTGCATGCCACCTAGAGTCCTGAGAGGCATGAACAAAGTCCCTGGGGATAACAGTTGTAGTAATGGCGGAAGCAAATTGATGAACCCTATCCTCCAAGTGGGCAACTCCTATGTATTGTGAAAGAGGATGAAGTGTGCATGCTTTGCTGGATCTCCTCAGAGCTGACTGCTCTTCTGTATCTGAACCACGCTCATTTTTCAGGATGGGACAAGACATTGTGTTTGGTGAAGTCAGTGGTCTCTGGTGGTAAACCTGTGTCTCCTCCAAGGTAGCCCCTATAGAAGTTCCTTCCTCTGAGAAATATGGGATATTCTCAAAGAAAGTAACATTTGCTATAACAACGCATCTCTTGTGACTCGGGTCATAGCACCTGTATCCCTTTTGTGTCCTAGGATACCCAAGGAAAACACATTTGATTGCTCTAAGAGAGAACTTATCCTGATTGCCATATGTATGAACAAAGCAAGTACATGCAAAAATCCTTAGTGGAAGAGCAAATGGCTTATCACAATTTGGATAGATCACCTGAAAGGGAACCTGTCCTCTAAGCATAGATGAAGGCACCCGATCAATTAGGTAAGCTGTAGTAAGTATAGCGTTCCCTAGAATTGCTTAGGAATCTTCATATGGATCATTAAGGTCTTAGCAATATTCGAGAGATGTCAAAGGTTGCGCTCAGCAATACTATTCTGCTGAGATGTGTGTGCACAAGACGTCTAGTGAATAATGCCTTTAGAGGAGAAAAGGCTCTGAACATCTCGCTGCATAAACTCTAAGGTATTATCACCGTGGAAGACTCTAATTGCGCTGGCATACTGAGTTTGAACCTCTGACTGGAATTGTTGAATGATTTGAGGAATCTTCAAGCATGTCTTCATCAAGAAGAGGCAAGTGAGGTGACTGTGATCATCGCTAATGATAGTATAATACCGATGTCCTCCTGGAGTAGGAACTCTAGATGGCCCCTAAACATCACAATGCACTAAAAACAAGGGAACAATACTCACCCTAGCAACCCTCCGCGGGTAAGTGTTCCTGTGATGCTTCCTAAGTTGACAATCCTCCAATTGCAGGGTCAAAGAATTTGGCAATCCAGGATACACCTGTTGCATCTTCTTTAGTGACGGGTGCCTAAGTGTCCTATGGTAAAAATAGACTCAGCTCTTTTATTATTTGGTGGAAAAGAAGACCTATGGTACTTACCCAACTGACAGGATTCACACCTTAAAACATCGGGAAAGGGTAACACAGGAGACTGATGGCACAAAACATGCAAACTGGGATGACTAAGTCTCAAATGCCACTGGAGAGTAGTAGTGACACAAACAGCATCAGCATTGGAAGGTGGGATATGTAGGTAGTAGAGACCAATATGCTCAAGTCCTATACCAATCTGCCTTATCGTCTGGAGGTCCTGTAGGAAGAAATATTGGTCATGAAACCCAGTCCGACATCTCAAATCTCTGGTAATTTGGCTAATAGATGTTAAATTAATCGCAAATTTGAGAGCATGCATGACATTTGAGAGAGACAAAGTGCTAGAAATAGAGATATTTCCGAGACCAGTGATTGGTGACAAGCCCCCATTAGCCACTATTACTTGAAATGTCAAAGCAAGGTCTTGTAGAGAAGAAAAAAGTATAGTGTCATCAGTAATATGGGAGGAGGCATTAGAATTTGCGAGCCAAACAGGAACTTAGGATTTAACTGACATGGTAGAAGTACCTACAGACCTTTGAGCTAAAGCAGAAGTAAATCCCTGAGAAGCTATGAGATGCTCATAATCAACCCTGGAAATAGTGATCTGGCTATCATCCTTCCGCACCTGAGAGTTATCTTTTGTAGATACTTGGTGGGCATGTGGATGCATACCCTATGGATAATAGTGCTTGGCCCAACATTGGTTCATAATGTATCCATTCTTGTGACAAAATTTAGAAGAAGGAATTCCGACCATGACCATGTCCATGTGTACCACCACCACGAGCTCTGTCACCTCTTCTACCCGAATTTGCTCTATCACGACCAACAGCAGCTGTGGCAAAGGCATCAGAAGTAGGAATGGAATATGAGGTAGTAAGACTGGAGAGACGAGCATAGATTTGTTCTGGTGAAGGAATCTCATCCAAAGTCATGAATTGATCTTTCGTTGCTTTGTACTCGGGGCCAAGTCCAGACAGAAGCTGAATCGAACGAATGGCTTCTCTCTGCTTGGCAATAACCAATGCATCTATAGAGATAGGTTGATACACATCTTGCTCATCCCAAAGATTTGTCATAGTGCCATAATACTCGGATAAGGTTGTGGTGCCTTTCCGAAGGTTGTGGATATCCTCCATGACTATATACATCCTTGTAATATTGCTCATGTGGGAGTGTATCTCATGTAGTACCTTCGACATCTTCTTGGATGAGGCATGGGCCACCTCGACCACTACGGTTGTTAATAGCTGCATGGGCAGAATATGTATTGGCGACAACTGTATCATGAGTGGGCTGAATCTGCAACCTGCTCAGCCTTCTGTAAATTTCCTCAATAGGAGGAAGCTCAGAGAGAGTCAGAATCTGAGAGTGAGCCGCAGAATAATGATTACTCAACCCTGCAAGGAACATATGGGCTGTAAACTCCTCCCTGTGATCCTTGCATGTGGTGGAAGTACACATCGGCCTGTAAGCATTATATTTCTCCAATAACCCCTTTATAGTAGAGTAATACTGTGACAGAGTCATCACCTCTTGATTGAGATGGCATAGATCATAGTGAATTTGGAATACTTGAGTTGAGTTCAACTCATGTGAATAAGCGATCTTCAAGCCATCCCACATCTTCTTGGCTAAGGTGTAATACATAATTTCATCTCCAATGCGGGGAATAACACTATTCAAGATATAAGCTTTCACCATTGCATTATCTGATCCTAAGTTGCATACTTTCCTGTTTTCTACTTCGATGGTTCTTCCATGAGCACATGTTTCTTCTCATGACCTTCCACAGTAACAATGAATATTTAAGACCAACGCGGGTAATTGGTCTCATCCAATTTCACAATTAGAGCGAAGAAGGGGATCTTGTACACCGCACTTTTTGTACTCTATCTTGAAGACACCTCAGAATCTGTTTATGAAGCCATGCTAACTCCAAACACAAAGAAAAGAACACAAACAACAGATCTGAAATTTGGTATCAAACACCAAAAAAAAACTGGGGAATACACACCCTGTTGTCCACAGATAATATCTCCAATACTTCACTGGGGAATACACACCCCAATGATCATGCAATAAGGGGAATACACATCCCAAAAATCATTAATCAAAGGGAACACACACCCTAAATCAGACCACAAGATTAAAGGAAGTCATACCACACATAGGAAGGTTCTTGATTCAAAATTTCATCTCTAAGATATTCAAGAACCTTCCTATGAAGTTCTGGAGGCAAGCAACCCCCTCTCCGGTGGCCTGGATGGGGGCGTGGTGTAGCACACTACTGCAGCATGCACAGTGAGGTGCGGCGGCATGCTACAATAGCAGCAAGCTGCGGCGGCGAGGCATGCGGGCGATGTGCTAGAGCAGCAGCAAGCCGCGTCGGTGAGGCTCGTGGGTGCCACGCTGCAGCAACAGGCGCGAGAGTGTCGACTTGCTACAGCAGTGGCGGTGGCCTGTCGTGTCGCTGCTGCGGCGACGAGGCAGCATCAGTGCTATCGCCGGTGGTAGCGGTGGCCTTAGGCGGTGAGGGCTTGAGGTAAGTTTAGGGTTTCTTCTTTGGTGGAGTCCCTAATTTGGTGCTCTGATACCAAGTTGAAGAAAAGAGTTTCTTAATTACCAAGCTGTCCCTACACCTCTATATATAGAGAGAGAGGTGAGGGAAAGGTTACATCATAAGTCCAACATGAAAAATAGAAATAACAAATAGTCCCTCACACAACCAAATGTAACAACACTTATAAATCGAATCATATTCAAGTTTGTAAAGAGTTATGTGATATTATGATGGTTGGAGGAAGAATACCTAGTCCTGTGGATGTTCCAGAATCTTTTCGATTGCTCGTTCTTCTTAAGAGAACCTTAATGAAAAGCCTAACTTAAATAGTTCATCTAAAGCTCAACTTTAGTAGTTCATCTTCCATGCTCAAGCTTATAGTTGTATGCCATATGATGCATCCTTGTTGTCATTTGCTACAGTGAAAAGGAGCCATCACCTAAGATGCAGTGATGTCATCATCTCACCTACCTATAAGCAAGAATGGGGATGCAATTTTGTGTTCATTCTTCGAGAGAAGTGCCATGCCTTAGGGTGCATCATTTGTTAGCATTTTTGTGGGAGTACTAATCTCACATTTTTGCAACGTTCTGAATGTCGATTTCGATATTATTTCAATAAATTTTCAAGTGTGCAATTTGGAGGCACTTTGTGGGCATGGCGATAAAATTGCTAGAAGCAGTCAAAATGATTATAATTTCAAGAAAGTCATAAGTTTAAGCTGGTTATGTAAGAATAAGAATATTATATCATAATATTCATATGCAATATGTAGTTTACTATGTCATGTTCAAGTTTAAGAATCAGATATCAAATGATTATCATCCAAATTAAATTAAGGCATACAAAGATAAGAGATTCAAACGCACAAATTATGGTAAATGAAGGTAAAATAATTTAAAAAATGAAATTTGCATACCTAAGTAATTGATGCATACGAGGCCAGAAGAATTACACAATTAATTTTTTTGTGTTTTTGTGAGGAACTCTATTTCTCATCTATTTCCTTTCTAATGACATCCTCACCTTTCATCTTCATCAACGTGACTGAACAACACATCTCTTAGTCTTTTTCCCTCTCCTTTTTTTACCTCATCTTATCTCCTCCATTGTAACCCAACACCTTACATCATCACTGTTGAGTTGTAAGGGGTGCATGATATTTTATTTATATTGAGGGGATACTTATGTAATTAGCTCTGTTCTCTTTTATTATAGAAGAGGACTAGGGTTTCATTTGATAGTAAGACATTCTTTTGATTCTCCACATGGTATTAGAGCAGCGTAGTGCAGTGGTGGCGCAATGTGGCAGTCTGTCGCCCTTGGCGGCGATAGCTAGTGGTCTGGTGGCGTGAGCGGTGTCGCCTGATCTGGTGGTGCTGCTACTGGTTGGCTTTTGCTGTTGTTGGCAGCAGGTGCTACTGCTGTCAGTGATTGCCTTATTCATGGCTTTGAGTGCGTGACGAGCCTTTTCTCACGCCTCCCATCGATGGCGATGTGACTTCTTGTTGGTGTTGAGGAGAATTGATTTGAGTAGATCAAGTTCAGATTCAATTGGGCTAGCGTTTGTAGCCCATGAAATTGGCGTAAGAAAACAGAGGACCATAAGTGCATGGGTAATTGATTTTGGTGCCTCTGTTCATCTTACTGGAGATAGAGATCGCTTGAAGAATCCTGTGCCTTTACATGGAATTCATGTTGTACGGGTAGCCAATGGAGTAACTTCCCCTGTGACTGTTGTTGGATGTGTAGATGTTACATCTAAGGTGAAGATAGAACAAGTATATTATGCTCTTGAGTTTCCCATGAATCTTCTGTTAGTCAGTAAAATTTATAGAGATCTTGGATGTCATGTTATTTTTGATGAGAGGCATTATTATTTCCAAGATCGAATCACTGGTGATATTATTGGTGGTGGAATAGAAAGGGATGGATTATATTATTTAGACATGCATACCTTGTTTGCTAGGGCAGTGTGTTTCCCGTGATCCCTTACGCTGGCACAGCAGACTTGGGTATCCTTCTATGAAGAAGATGCGTCAGATGTACCTACAACTACCTAATTCTTTGGTCTTAGAGTTGGAAGATTGTCAACTGGGGAATTACCACAGGGGTAATTATCCTGGGAAAGATGCTGGCGCTAGTTCTATGCCATTTTCTCTAGTACATTGTGATGCTTGGGGGCCTTCTATAGTTGCTACAACTGGTGGACACAGATACTTTGTAGTTATGATTGATGACAACAGCAGGTTGACCAGGGTTTTCCTGATGAAGGCCAGAAGTGAGATTCCTACTATTATCAGCAGTTTCTATCTGAGATATAGGCACAATATGATACTATTTCGAGTCTTCTGTAGTGATAATGCATTAGAATTTATGCGTGATGATTTATAGGAAGAGTTTCGTTCTAGGGGAATCATTCATCAGACATCTTGTGTTCACATTTCCCAGCAGAATGGAGTTACAAAGCACAAGTTGCGCCACTTACTTGATATTGCTAGGACCTTGATGTCTTATATGAAGGTTCCTAAGTCATTTTGGGGAGATGCTATATTATCTGCAACCTATCTGAGTAACACATTACCATCTTCAGTACTTCATGGTCAGATTCCCTATTAGGTTATACATCTTGAGTGTGACAGGATTTTTCTATTTCCTCTATGAACTTTTGGGTGTCTACTTTGTTCAGAATTATGGTATATAGGATAAATTTGCTCCTCGTGCCACAAAGTGTCTTTCTTGGGTATTCTAGGACCTAGAAGGGCTACAAGTGCTATGATCCAGGTCATAGAAAGTCTCCTACTTCTCAGAGGAAGGTTCATCCCTAGAGGCGGATCACAGCTATATGACATCATAGTTGAGGAACTAGCTCAACTTGTTGCCCCACCAGATAGGGGTGACTCAGATGGAGAGCATGAGAGTGTGCAGAGGAGACCTGACACCACACTTCGTCGTATTTCTTGTTATACTACTGTATCTTATCTCCAGGAGGACAGGTAGTTTGCATCTGCCATTACCACAGCAATTGTTCCTAGAGATTTTGTTCAGGCTCTCCATGATTCAAGATGGAAAGTTGCTATGGATGAGGAGATGCATGCACTTCAGATTAGGAAGACATGGGATCCTGTTCCATCTCTTGAGGGTGCTACAGTTGGTTGCAGATGAGTGTACACATCAAATACAGATTAGACGGGACAATGGAGTGATATAAGGCAAGACTTATTGCCAAGGGATTCACCTACACATATGGAGTGGATTACGTAGAGACCTTTTCGCCTGTTGCTCGTATCACCTCCATCAGGATCATCTTGTCCATTGCTGTGGCTCGGGGGTGGCCCATGCATCAGTTACATATAAAGAATGTTTATATGGCGATCTAGCTAAGGAAGTATACATGAGACAACCACCAGGTTATGACAGTCAGGGGGAGTTTGTTTACCGCTTATGGAAGGTTATCTATGGCCTAAAGTAGAGTCCACGAGCTTGGTTTGAGAGGCTCAACCTAGAGATCAAGAAGATTGGGTTCCATAGATCTACTACTGACCATCCTATATTTATTAGGAGGACTGAGCATGGTGGAGCATAGAAAGTTATTATCTTAGTAGTCTATGTTGATGACATGATCTTGACAGGGGATGATATTGATGAGATAGTAGAGACGAAAGCCTTTCTCTACTCTACTTATGTCACCAAAGACTTGGGTGATCTTTGCTACTGCCTGGGGATAGAGGTTGTTCGTCAGGAGGATGGCTTATCCTTATCACAGAGGCAGTATACCTTACAGATTCTTGAGGAGGTTGGACTACTTGGGTCCAAGCCATCAGGGATACCGGTCGAGGCACCGGTTAGTTATACCTCCGATGAGTTAGATCCCTTGTTTGTGGGTATTACCAGGTATCGTAATACTATTGGTTGGTTGTTATACTTGACCATTACTCGATCAGATATTAGCTTTGCAGTCAGTCATGCTAGTCAGTTTATGTAGAGTCTCAGGTACAACCATTGGCATGATGTGTATGTTATCCTGAGATACCTGAAGGGCACCCCAAGGCGAGGTCTGTACTACAGTGCAAGTGGTACTTTTGATCTTGTGGCTTACTTTGATGGAGACTATGTAGGATCAGTAGAAGACAAGCGATTTACGTTAGGCTTTGCTGTATACTTGAGAGGAAATCTGATTTCTTGGAGGAGCAAGAAACAAAGTGTTGTTGCTTGCTCCAGTGTAGAGGCAGAGTGCAGGTCCATGGCATAGGATTATGTGGATGGTTGGTTTTCTGCGAGATTTGAGGGTGCTAGTTGATACCTCGGTTCCACTTTATTGTGATAATAAGTCAGCAACATACATTGCTTCTAATCTTGTCTTTCACGAGAGGACGAAGCATGTTGAGGTTAATTGCCATTTTATATGGGATGTGGTCCTGAAGGGCAAGTACCCTTTATATATCTTCTGAGCTGCAGGTTGCTGATATTTTCACTAAGCCTCTCAAGGGGAAATACCATGATTTTCTGAGTGGCAAGTTGGGCCTCATTGACATATACGCCCCAACTCGAGGGGGAGTGTTGAGTTGTAAGGGGGTGCATGATATTTTATTTATATTGATGGGGTACCTATGTAATTAGCCTAATTCTCTTTTTCTATAAAAGAGGGTTAGGGTTTCATTTGATAGTAAGACATTCTTTTGATTCTCCATAACCATCAACAGACCCTTCACCTTGAACCTTCTCCCCTCTCCTCCTCTGTGTGACCCAATAGAGACCCCCCACCTCTCCCTCCTTGTAAGGCGTAAGCTACAATGCCACTATCACCTAAGTAACTTAACTTATTGCTCCTGCCATCACTTATACTAAGGTTTTAAATAGCTATATCGATATCGTATCGACAAATCAAAAGTAGATATATTACTAATATTAGGGGATTTTGGGAAAATCGCTTAAAATGACAAAAAAATGGTTTACAATGTCACAAAATTGATGAAATTAATATTTTAATAGCCAATACATGCATGAAAAAATGCCTAGAAAGCTAAAATTGTAAATTTTGAATAAAAACAATGTAAATGCGTTACGATGTTTACTTAGCTACGTGAAACAATCCTAAGAAGTCATCTCATGCCGGTGAAAAATCTTTCTCTTGAGGAGAAGATAAATTTGAAATGGGCATTCAAGTAGAGGGAAGGGAAAGAGCGTGATGCTTAATTCTTTCATTAGTCATTAAATTTTTGACATCAACTAAGCATGAGTTGAAGATTTAGTAAAATCTTGGTGTAAAAAAAAATTAATTTTCAATGGGAAAGTCTGAGGTGTTGCCAAGTAGTAGCATGCCCTGAAACAATCGTGCACCATATCGAAGTAGTTGGCATAGTTGAAATTGTCGACATGCTGCTGGCACCCCTATATTTGGATACCCCTACAGTGTCGATATGGTCCTAAAACCTCCCATTTTGCTAGCATGCCAATGACATCTTGATCACTGCATTCTTAATGGTGCAACAAAGTTGCAAACAGAAGATGCATAGGGATCTTGATGAGTTGAAGGGCCTTTATGAGTGCAACAATGGTCAATCCCTCCTCTATGAACTCAGAGGATGAGGAGGGAAGAAGCAACTGAAGGTGAAGATAAATTACGTGACCCCATTAGAGATGGCCCTTATGGTCAAGTATTTCCCGTTTGGGGTTGACCTCTTCAACAAAAGGAACATGACCAAACCCCTGACTGTGCAAATTTACAGGAACAAGGCCTGCCCCCAGCTGCATGGGGTTTGTAATCACCAACCCCATACCGTTGCTACCCTGATCATCAGCACCCAAATCATTGCCCTATCTTCTCAATGTGTTGAGTCTGTTGACTGATCTCTACTCCCATGCTCTCCCACGTGGGATCCCATTCCCTCATGCACTTACGTGCTTGATGTTGACATCATGGGGGATCGCGAGGTTCACCATGGTGTAGATGACCTCCATTGATGACCTGGAGGCCACCTTTGGCACCTGCGAGAATGAGGCCACGACCAAAGTGGCATTGGTGTGTTTCCTAGAGAAGTCATTCATGGGTGAGAGGAAAGTTGTAGGGCTTTTGATTGCCGAGGAAGTCAATGTTGCCTTTCTCGTTCAAGATGCGATGGTGGTGGATAGACCTATATGGGGCACACATGAGTCCTAATGTGGGCCTATTGGGTTCTATCAAACCCTCTGGGTAGGCTAAGAAATCTTTTTGATGAAATGATTACAAAGATAGTAACCGGACTTATGATGCTTCATTGGGTGTAGTCATCTTGAGCAAATAAACAATACAAAAACCTCTCGTAAGACTTGCACCATTGAGATATGGGCTTAGGAGTCCCTCAGTAAAATAAACTATTTTATTCATATTCAATCAAATGTTAGGTGACTAGTCCTTACAATTCCAGATCAAAAAATAATAGCCCACATAGATGCCTAGTTTCCTATTGAAAAACATCAATAAATAATGAGGCCTCTTGCAGCCACCTGGGTTTACAGTTTTTATATTGCCTATAATGGTCAGGATACACATGGACAAAGATTATCTGTTATGTTTTCTTTTCTATTTTCTCATCACTTCTTTAATAACCTGTCTGGTTGTTATTTTGGGTAATAAGAGTTCTAACTGTTTGTTCACAGAATCTTTCACTCCCTCAAATTCTGGTGGAGACAGAAAAACGTGGTTTGCCATTCGAGGAGCTGCTCACTATTCCAGAGCAAGATAATTGGGTTTATTCCGATGGGAAGTCAGCCTCTTGCATTGCTTTAATTCTAGAAATGTACAAGGAAGCTGGGCTTTTCAATCCAATTGCTGATTCCATCCAAGTCACAGAATTCACTGTAAGTCTATGAGCATCTCTATATCAGTTGTTTTAACATTATCAGATGACCTGAGGCATGAATATGGTTGCTTTTGGTTGCAAAATTAACTACCAATTGTATTAGTTAGCAGGAAGATGGTAACCTCCATAACACCCCCTCTCCTTCCCCCCACACACCCCCAAACCACCAAGAAAAAAAAGGAACAGAAAACAAAAAGAAAGGGAAAGGAAACAAGTCTAAGAGGACACATACAACATAAAGCACACACAAAGCACCAAATACCACCACCCACCCCTAAATACAGAAGCACCCACACATAGTCAAGGGGACATGTCCCATTAATTGGCTTGGCAGCAACAATTCTATTAACTTACATCATAATGGATAGTCCAAAATGGCTTAGTGCAAAAGCTGGTGTAAATGAGGCAATATTGGCACTGGATCATAGCTCAGCTTTCTCTCCTTTTTGGATATTCTTCTTTCCTTAAAGTTTTGGGAATAAAATGTTTGTTTACAATAAGAAGTTAATACAATGTTTTCCTTTCAATTACTAAAGCTAATAGTACCCGTAATTGTACTTCATGTGGCAATTTGGTCACTAGAACATTATGCTTTTGACAAAATTTATACATAAAAGAGAGAATGAATATGAATGGCTATATAGGTGGCTGTATTACTTATTTTCTCTTTGAAGTTGGTCCTTTGTGATGTTAGAATTTTGGGTGAGAGGGAGAGAGAGTGGTTATTTCCTAGTTGCTAAGGCACATTGAGGAGGCGTGATGTTTTATTTCTTGTAATTTGGTGTTGGTGGAGGCTTCAGTTGAGGTTACGTAATAATGGACATCCCTGCATGCATCAGCTTGTGCTAAGGTTCAAAATGTGCCATTATTGGTGCTTCTGTTGGTTGTGCTAGGTGGTTGGACCACTTAGGTAGAAAAAGGTTGGTGGATGGTAGTTTGCGAAAGAAAGGAATTGGCATGGTGATAGTAGATTCCAGTGGATCAAAGGCATTCTTGAAATCTCATTTTTTAGATTTAAAGGTATTGGGTGAAGACCATTGCAATATACAAGGGATTGTATTGCTGATCATAATTGGCAAGTGTTATTTTACCCCTAGTGTTGGAGATCACAAGTTCCTACGTGGAGTGGTGGGCAAGGAAAGTCCCACCTTGCTAATCAAATCAAGTTATTAGTTTCCTTATTGTTAGGAATATCTATTTAGGAAAGTTGTTGGAGATTTGTTTCTTGTTAAAGAAGTTCCTATTTGCATAAGGAGTGGCTATCTATGTAAGGAGGCCAACTCTCTCATTTGTATTTGAGTTCTCTACATCAATAATAAAGAGTTCTCTACAATGTAATCTCTAACGTGCTCCTCTCTCTCTCTCAACGTGAATATGTGTATGCTCTCCTCCATCTTCATTGTCGTAAACTCTCACATGGTATTAGAGTAGGCAAAACTGAGCTCCTAGCTCACCAAGTGTTGTGAGATCCACGTGGGGATCTCTTCTACGATGAAGCCAACTTACACATGTATAGTAGCGTAGGGCTTCTAAGCCCTTGTGTGTCACTGTCAAAGTGTGTGCAGGAGAACGGACCATGCAAAGCCTCTCCTACCCTTGTGCATGGGTTACCCAATGTGATTAGTCCACGTGTGCTCTGTGATTTTTTGATCAAGGCTATCTTGATTTCCTCACTGAGTTGTGCACAGACTTCTCTATGTGTGTTACTATGGCGGATGTGGAGATTTAGCATGGGATCTCTTTCTATGTGGAAGAAGGCCTTCCACGAGTAGGAGAGGAGTGCAACCAAAAGTGCCTCCTTTGGTCTTGTGGCATCGACATGTAAGGGAGAAGTGGCATGCAAGTCTCTTCCCCTTGTGCGTTGAACAACCCACGTTAAACTAAGTACATTGGATAATCCCACATGTGATGGCCAGTTTTTGGCTGAGGAAACTCGAGTTTTTTGCCAATCTCTGCATAGATATCATGTGCATATGTGGCCATTACTTATGCTACGATCTTCATTGTTCGTTGCGTCGACAACCGCGCCTAGCTCGAAGACTAAAGTACTGGGTCATGTCCTCTAAGAGGAGGATGATTACCAGTTGTGCTTGGCATCGACTCCCATTCCTATATTTGAGGTTATTCTTTATGACTACTTCCCTGAATACTACTACATCATGTTCTCTTGCAATTGGACGACCTTCAAGGAGTCCAACTTTGGGGGGAGTGTTGGAGATTTCGTGAATCTCCACGTTAGAGATCACAAGTTCTCACGTGGAGTAGTGGGCAAGGAAAGTCCCGCCTTGCCAATCAAGTTTGTTAGTGTTAAGAAATAAATAATGTGGAAATGAACAACAAAGCATAAGCAATAAAGAATGCTTGGGTTTACGTAGAAACCCTACTCACGAAGAGTAGGGAGAAAACCATGGGAGAAGGCCCATATAGGGCTGATAGTTCTATTCTTCTCAAAAGACAGATGAGGCTACAATAGCCTATTTATAGGCTACCACACTATTTTTTTCGCTCCACTATGTGGTACTAATCGTACCACTACAATAGACCACATCTCTTAATACTCCTCAAGTTGGAGCATGGAATGCTCAGCTTGCCCAACAGATATCCCCACTCTACAAAGCAAAAATAGACACTCCCCAAATCAAATGATGCTGTCGGGTCACAGCTGCCTTGCATTACAGGCTTCTTCATCCTCAACTTGCTTTTAGATGAGTGCAAGTAGGAGTCCGGAGATAAGTCATAGACGATTGATTTTGTGCTCTCTAGGATTACAAAATAAGCTCCACACTCCCTCTTTCTCCCATACTTGTATGCAAGAAGTAACGTAGAAAAGAAATAAAAATAAAATAGAGAAGTGTGTTAGCATATGTTATTATTTATGTTTGTATGGCTTTTGGGTGTTTTAGCTCCTTAAGGGCATTACTGTATTTTTTACCCTTTTTGTCTCTTTATATAAGAGAGCCTAGGGTTTTCAATAATGAATTGAATCATTTCAATCAATTTGGTATCAAAGTAGTGGTCTTAAATCGAGGCTCTAGGTATCCCACTGCTAAAGCCTCCAAACCTTAATCACCAAATCCTTTCCTCCTTTTCTCTCCCTATGCTCACCGTGATCGGCCTCCAATGGGGCAGCGGTGGTGGTGATCGTGTGGTCCGGTGGCGCTGATCATGCGATCCAACGCGTGATCGTGCTGATCCTCGTGTGGTAGCAAGACTTGGTAGCGCAAGTGATCTACGACGACCCTAGCGGCAGCGAAAGGGGTCGGCGACGCTGGAGCAGGTACGGCGGTGCTCTGGCAGCGCTCCTATTGATCGGCGTCACCCACGTGGCACTCTTGTAGCGCGAGTAGGTCCTTGACGCACGGTCGGCGGGGACCTTGAGGGGTTTGTAGCCCTATTCTAAGGGCTACATCCTTATGGGCCATCTCGGGTGTTCTCCCCATACCTGGGCTAGGCCAATACCCGTCTAAGGGGGCTTTCCATGAAGATGCAGGTTTGAACGTTTCTGGTTTCAGATCCATTGATGATTTCTTAGACATAGAAGGTGATCGAGGCTTTCGGATCGTGAAGATGGTTTCAGATGATCAGTCTGAGGTGACATCAGGCTCTCTTTCAGACATCGAGGTACTTAAGAATCATTTTTTCGGTCCAGTCGTCAAGTTAGACAAGACCAACCACCTGCGGTAGTGCCAGACATTCTTTATGACTATCATGGGTCATAAGAAGAGCCACATTCTTATGGATCTAGAGCCTGCAAACAAGACCGGCACAAATGGCAATTGGGACAATGACAATGCCATGATCTGTGCATGGCTTATGCAGACGGTTATTTCCTGAATAGGGGATGGGATCATGTACTGGACCACAACGAAGGAGATGTGGAAGTCCTTGCGTTACACTTATATGCCAAGAACTCTGCACGAGTTTTTCAGGTCCTTTATGACCTCTTCTACTTGTGTCAGGAAGGATGCATGCTGCCACAGTACTACTTCCTCATGAAGGGAATGCTGGAGAGGCATTACTCCTATTTGCCGGGGTATGCCTGTGAGTCCTGGAGGAGCTTTAGGAGATAGTTTGCAGTCTCCTTTTTCTTGGCAGGTCTTGGACCTGAGTATACGGCAGCTAAAGATCAGATCCTCACCGCTTCTGAGCTTCCTACCCTGGAGGAAGCTTATAGTAAACTCAACAGAGTAGTAGTGCGTACTCCTACTCTTGACTCTAGTGCTTAGACGTCCGTACTGGTTGCAATCCCTGGACGTGGTAGGGGTGCTCCCTCTCTTGCACGTGGTTGTGGACACGGACACTCTTCTGGTACACGCACTAGGACGCCGTGTACCTACTGTGGCAGACTTGGCCACTCTGAGGCTACATGATGGCAGAAGTTGGTAGGACACTTGTGGCCAACCAGGCAGCCGAGATTACAGATAGAGTTCTCCCTTGTCCTGATGTTAGTTCTCTAAGCATAGAGATTGAGACTTTGCGATAGTAGATTGCTCAATTGACTCAGGCATCTTCGTGATCAAGCCAACACGTTAGCATTAGGATGCGGCATTGATGGTGCTCCGATACATCAAGAATGCTCTTGGGAAGGGTATCCTCTTCTCCAAGGGGTCTTTTATGACCTTGGTTGGCTATTCTGATGCGGACTATGTCGGATGTCATGTGGACCGCAAATCCACTACTTGGTTCGGCACCTTTTTGGCAAGGAGTCTGATCATGTGGAGGAGCAAGAAACAGGGCATGGTTGCGGGATCCAATGTCTAGTTTGAGTACAAAGCCATGGCTCAGATGATTGCAGAGATGATGTGGATCAGGCCCCTATTTACTGACTTACAGATCAGTTTTCCAGCCCAATGGAGATGCGATGTGATAACAGAGCAGCTACCTTCATTGTTAACAACCCATCATTTTACTAGAGGACGAAGCGTGTTGAGGTTTATTGTCATTATACTAGGGACATCATTCAGAAGGGGTTGCTATATGCCACACTAGTCACATCTAAGAAGCAGATTGCCGACATTTTCATCAAGCCCTTAGCCAGATCGTTGTTTGATTCATGTGTATTCAAGTTGAGCATGATAGATATCTATGCTCCAGCTTGAGAGGGAGTATTAGTGTATGTTATTATTTATGTTTGTACGACTTTTGGGTGTTTTAGCTCCTTAGGGATACTATTGTACTTTTATCCTTTTGGTCTCTCTCTATATAAGGGAGCCTAGGATTTTCAATAATGTATTAAATCATTTTAACCAATTAAGAGCTTCTTCACCTCTTCATCGTATTTTCTTCTTTTTTTTGCCTTTTTATCTTTTTTTATTTTTTATTTTTTATTTTTTGCCTTTTTTCTCTTTTTTTCTTCTTTGTTCTCTTTTTCTTTTTCCGTTTTCTCACTTTATTTTTGTTTCATTCATCTTTATCTAATAATTAGCAATAAGAAAAGAGGGTAAAGTTTGCAGTTTACCCAAATCACCATTTTATTGCTTTAAAACCCAAATTCCACCACCACTGTAACCTTGTTCTCGCAAGGTCTCTACTGCACTTCTTGCGTCAACTTCGCCTCCACGAGATCATCGTTGAGATTACCATCACCATTGCCACGATCTCCGCCATTAGGTTGCATGCATTGTCCCATCTCAGTCGAGATCGGTCGCACGCGAGATCTCTGTCGAAGATGTTGACCTTGTTCCATATCTTTACAAGAAAGATCTTGCACGTCGAAGAGCTCGTGAATGTGTAGGCTTGTGCAACCAGCAGTCGATTTGGACCTTAATCTCCTCGGCCTCCGTCTTACACCTTCGATCTCCTCACCACTGCGATACTCCATCTCTTGCCTTCACCATCACCGTGCTTAAGATAAGCAATCGATGCGGTCTCAACGAAGGACTAGAGCCATGGTGCTCTTGATCGGGCTCCTTTATTCGTCCTCCTCGTGCACGCCACCACACGAACTTCCTCGTGATGCTACACGCCAGTGCCACCTTCAAGATCGCCTCGATATCCACTCCTTGATTCAGTGTGATAAAGCATTGGCCTTGTGCCTCCTCGTGTATCACCTCGTGCGTAGCTACTTCGTGCTTCCTCGTGGGATCCTTGCAACAATAGCATCACTGCTTGCTACTCCTTGCATAACCTCGCATCTTGTGTGAGTTCCGCCTTGCGCCGATCTCCTTTAGCAGCTTCAAAAAATCATGTTAGAGTTTTTGAACTCGACAAGTCACACCATTGCTTCTTTTGATTAAGCGGTGGATGGAGATGCCATGAATATGGCAAATCGTCCTCCACAAACCCTTAATAATAAGAATCGAGAATAATAAACATAATAATAATCTTTAAGGACAAACGAATCAAAGATTGACTTGCTCTGATATCATGTTAAGCAATAAATAATGCGGAAACAAATAATAATATCAAAGCATAAACAATAAAGAATGCTTAAGTTTACGTGGAAATCTCACTCACGAAGAGCAAGGAGTAAACTATGGGAGGAGGCCCTAATAGTGCTGATAGTTCTATTCTTCTCAAAAGAAAAATCGGGGTACAACATCTTATTTATAGTCTCCCACACACCACCCTTTTCTTCGCTCCATCATGTGGTAGTGGTACTAAACATACCACTACAATAGACTGCATCTCTTAACAGTTAGTTTACTTGTTAGTCAAGTTTACTTGTCAATCAAGTTATTAGAGTGGAATAAAGTGAATTGTGTCAACTTATTTAGAAACCCTACCTCTCAATATATAAAGGTAGGAAAAGTACAAACAACCCCATACAGAAAGATAAGAAAATACAACCAAGGATAATAATATAAAAGAACATAACTAAGAGATCGAAAGGGTACAACACTCCCCCTTAAATTAGAGTATAGATGGCAATCACACTCAGTTTGGAACAATAAACATCCAATGGTGATGTGCAAATGGCTTGGTAAATGTTTGTTGTCTGATCCTTAGAAGATACTGAAGTAGTGTAGACAAGTTCCGTATGGATCAAGTCACAAGTATAATGACAATCGATCTCCACATACTTGGCCCTCTCATGAAACATGGGGTTGTTAGCTGTGTAGTAGCTTGATTGTCGCATCTCATCTCTATAGGCATATCAATAGATATATGCAAGTCCATAAGGAGTGACCTCACCCACATTATCTCAGTTGTAGTCTGAGCCATAGTTTTATACTTAGAATCTGCACTAGATGTAGATACAACAGCTTGCTTCTTGCTTTTCCTTGTCATAAGATTCCCTGACATGGAGGTATAGAAGCCTGTAGTGGACCTCCTGTCAGCCAAACATCTTATATAATCTGTATCTGAATAGTCCACTATACTTATAGACATTCCTTTGCTAAATATAATCTCATGTCCTGGTGCTTTCTTCAAATACCTCAAGACCATCATTGCAGCATCCTAGTGCTGCCTAGTTGGCTTGTCATAAACTGACTCAACCTCCCAACAGTAAGGGAAATATCAGGTCTAGTGATGGTGAGGTACAAGAGCTTGCCCACTAGCCTTTATATTGTCTACTATTAGCTGCCTTTGACTTCTCATCATACATGAGTCTTGGGATCCATGGAAATGTTGGCTGGCTTGACTCCTAACATGCCAGTCTTTTGAAGTAAATCAAGTGCATATTTCCTTTGAGACAAAATCATGTCCTTCTTGCTATGATCAATTTCTATCCTAAGAAAGTACCTCAATAGTCCAAGGTCCATCACAAAGCTCCCTGATAAACATTTTTGACCTCTGTAATGCCTGTACTGTCATCACCAGTAATAATCAGGTCATCAACATAAGCTAAGGGCACAATTGTATCTCTCCCTATCTTCCTGAAGAACAAGGAATGATTAAATGAGGACCTTTTGAGGCTCATGGTCTCCACCACCTCTAAGAGCTTTTGGAACCAAGCTCTAGGACTCTTCTTTAGGTTATATATAGCCTTTCTCAATCTGCATACACACTCCTTCTGAACCTCATAATCTGGGGGTTGGTGCATATATACCTCCTCCTGAAGATCCTTGTAAAGAAACACATTCTTGGATCTAGCTGATGAAATAGTCAATCACGTTGAACTGCTATAGAAATCAGAATGCATACAGTAGATAGACGTGCAACCAAAGAGCAGGTATCAAAGAAGTCCACACCATATGTCTATGTGAACCCCTTTGCAACCAGGCAAGCCTTGTATCTGGCAATTGACCCGTCTGGATTATATTTGCTTGCAAATACCCATCGACATCCAACCATTGTTGTGTCCTTAGGTAAAGTAGTAAGTTCCTAAGTATCATGGGAACGAAGAGCAGTCATCTCATCCTCCATGGTCTGTTGGTACATGGAAAGAATCTACACTATTGATAATACATAAGAAAACTGCCGAAAGGTAGTCCCTAGACCCTCTGTGGATAGGGCCTCTACAACTGAATATCTGGCACAACTTTGGGGAGCCTTCCGAATAGCTATCAAAAGGTCAAGATCGGTTGGCACTGCATCCTGCAACTACTCTAACTCTGTCTCAACACTGGATACAGATCCTCAACTATCATCCTAGGAACTCCCTACATTATCATAGTGAATGTCTCTTGTGGGCATTTGAAGCTAAGGTGGAGTAGGATCAAATGGAAAGGATATCTGCCGATACGTAACAGGAAGCCTGTAAGTGACCAGAGGCTCACGAAATCTCTCAGGTCTAGAAAGTGATGGCCCTGATGGCGAAGATCCAGTCTCAGTGATAGGAATGACCCTAGTGGTATAGGAGTGATAGGCATGGGTACCTCAGTAAGCTTAAGAGAGATTTTTTGGCAGTAGAGAAGTATGGAACAAACTCATGAAAGGTGACATCTGCACTGAAGTAGTGGCGTCCTCCAATAGGACCATGCATTGATATCCTTTCTGAGTCTACGAATACCTAGGAAAAACACACTTGACTGCGTGAGGAACAAGTTTATCTCTGTTGGGGTCATGGATATGCACAAATGCAACACATCCAAAGACCCGAGGAGGCACTCCAAATAGATCACTATCAGGAAACAGGATGGTGTAGGGGACTTGCTCATCGAGAATAGTGGAGGGCATTCGATTAATAAGATAATAAGCAATCAATATTGCATCTCCTTAGTATCTATCAGGTACATGATTATGAATTAAGAGTGTCCGTGCAACATCAAGAATGTGCCTATGCTTCTGTTTCGTCACTATTCTGTGGAGATGTGTGGGGACAAGTTGTCTGGTGAATGATGCCATGCTCATGGTAAAATTACACAGTGAAGTGATGCAGAACTCTAATGCATTGTCTGATATAATGATTTTTATCTTTGCTTCATACTGAGTCTTGATCTCTACTAAAAGGCATGAATCATGTCACCTACCTCAAATTTGGCCTTCAACAAAAATATCCAAGTATGATGAGAAAAGTCATCCACAATAGCCAGATAGTATCTGTGTCTCAGGTGATCTGGAGTTTGGCTGGGTCAGCAAATATCCATATGAAGCAACTGGAATAAGGCTTGGGATCCCCAATGCTGACTCTTAGGGAAGGTACTCCTATGGTGCTTCCCAAGTTGACATGCTTCACATTGAAAGGTAATAATAGGAGAAATATGTGGTAGCATCCGTATAAGCTTCGGCAAGGGGAGATAACTAAATATGAGATGCCACAAGAACCTAGTAGCACTCCAATGAAGCATATCCTGCATAGGGCAACTGCAGAAGATGATAAACAACACCTTCCTCATGACCACACCCAATAATATGCCTAGGGAGAATATCCTCAAAAGTAAGAGACAACATCGAAGATTGCCCTGTAGTTCAACTCCTTCATAATCCTACTTATTGACAGCAGACTTAGTGGGAAGTCAGGGGCTAAAGGAACATTCTCCAACTTCATGTGCGGGGCTACACGAACCTCCCCGTTACTAAATATACTAGATTGTCTCCTATTAGCAACCTGCATAGATTTACTTGGTGGAATTGGACGAATGGTGGTGAAGTGTCTCTCATCATCACAAATATGTTGAGAAGCTCGTGAATCAACAATCCAATATGCTTCTCCAGCTTGAGACAAACAACCTATACCCGCCTGAGAAGCACCATATTGTGTATACAACTAGAGCAATGCCTCATACTCGCTCCTAGAAACAATGATAGTGTCAAGTGTCTCCTGTCATCATGGTAGCCTTCTCCCAAGAATTAGGGAGGGGGCTTGCACATGCCTGAGATTCAAAAGACATCGCACCACTTCTAGTCACTAAAGCTGATGAAGAGGCACTAAATCATCTAGTTTGACATAAACAACTCCAAGATATGAAACTATTCATGACATCTTCCTGTAGATCAAATTTGAATACTCTGTTTCAGATCTTGTGTAATTTGAAAAAAAAAAGTATGGTTTTATAGGCATAGTAATCACTTCTGGGGAATTAGGGATCCACGGAAGTGACTACCTCCCCCTTTTAGAGTCCACTGTTGCCTAGGACAGAAGAGAGGAGGGCAATACACTCGCCTCTACCAACAATAAGCCTTCACGCATAGCTACACAAGTAGAACCCTTGCGCAAGGCTATAGGGGTCCCTTCCAGGCAGCGTGAGACCTGTAGCAATCGCAGCAAGTGCTACTGTAGTGGTACATGGGGACAAGCAATCCCTACGGCGGTGTTGAGGCCCTGCTGGGGCCTAGGTGATGCTGCTACAAGGACTGCAGCAACATCGAGGGAGAGCAGGAGGCCCTGCGATGGTGCTAGGGCCTTGGTGGTGCTACTGCACGGCCATCGGAGATGAGGAAGTGGGTCACTGAAGAAGAGGTGTTGGGCCGGCGGTGAGGGGTGAGGAAGGCTAGGGTTTTTGGTGGGATATCGAGCTTTAATCCAGGATCGTTGCTCTGATATCAAGTAGAATAAAATGAATTGCATTAAATTATTCAGAAGCTCAAAAAGTGCTAACAACCCCATACAAAAAGATAAGAAAATACAACAAAGGAAAATAATATAAAAGAACATAACTAGGAGATCAAAGGGGTACAACAATTAGTTTCCTTACTGTAAGGAATATTTATTTAGGAAAGTTGTTAGAGATTTGTTTCTTGTTAGAGAAGTTTCCTATTTGAATGAGTGGCTATCTATATAAGGAGGCCAACTCTCTCATTTGTATGAGTTCTCTATGTCAATAATAAAGAGTTCTCCACAATGTAATCTCTAACGTGCTCCTTTCCCCCTCTCTCAACATGAATGTGTATGCTCTCCTCCCTCTTCTCTATTGTCGTAAACTCTCACACCTAGGAAATCTTGAATATGATGACTAGGAGCATAAAGTCAATGCTGTTGGATAGGAGCCTTTCGAAACTAGATTCGGTGAGACACCTATCTCCTATGGCTTGGACTTCATTTTTATTACTAAGCTTTGTTGCGTCGGACCTTATTGATAGGGGCCATTAAAGGATGGCATCATTTCATATGTAAATGAACACAATTGGTCCATTTACTAAAGGTTACCTCATGTTTAGGCAGATTTTTTCTTCATAGTTGATGAGGTTGCATTGTGTTAGAGATCTCAACTTCAGTGGTGGCATGGTGGTCGTTGGAGGGGTTTGTAAGTACCTCTGTTTTGATGCACCAAAATTATACTTTCTGCAAGATTAATCTTTCAGGACTCTCTCATGGATTAAAGTTAGAAGATTACTGACTTCATCTCAGTGTCTTTTTATCTTTATTGAGTCTAGATTATTTTGTAAGTAGTCTCAAAATAAGTTTTAAATGGATTTTCACACTTCACATAAAAAATAAGTTTTTAGGGTTATTGATTGACCAACCAACTTAGTTAATCGATCAAAACAACCCATCTTAGGAAGTTGATAAATACACCTTTGATCGACCATTTAGGTTAATTAATCGACCAATAATTGATCGATCAAATAGCTAGTTTGACCAACTAAACTTATTTTGATCGACTAAACTACCTTAATTGATCGACTAATTTAATTTCCTTTTCTGGTTGATTTGCTGGTATAAATAGAGGTTGTACGTAGCCTTTTTCAAATATACTCAAGAAAAATTCCATCTAGAAAAAAGAGCTTTTCGTGCTTTCCTTCTAAGTGCTTCTGCGCTTCTACTTTCACACCTTTCAAAGCATGTCGATTCAAACCCCCACTAAAATTTGGTTTGACTTTCCTTGAGGTTCCATAGGATTATACTATTGTTATATTACTTCTTGCTTTTGATTATGGATTCCAAGCTGTTGGGAGAAATCTGTTATGCTTCTCTTCAGGTTGTAAAGAGAAGGGACCATTGTAAAAGGTTGTGCTACCCTCGTTTCAAGTGGTGCATTAAAGTGGATTACTACTCTTGACTAGTTAGGAAAATCCTAAGCTGAGAGGCTTAGGTATTAATTTTCACCTGGAAAGGGTTTCCACTAAATCCAGGTGTCTTTTGTGCTTGAATTTTTGTTGTTTGATTTGTCTTTGTTACTATTTTATTTAAGTTTATAAAAGGCGATATTATTCACTCCTTTTCTTTAGTATCCATTAAGATATGTAGGCAACCTTAGGGTCATGCACTATCATTTGAAAAAAAGGAAATCTGATTTATTACATCCATCATTGAGTTGAATACGGTGCACATCCACAGTACTTTAGATGGACTAGCAGAAAAATTGGGATCTACTGAAGTTCTTTAAGAAACTTGCTAGCATTGAATGTTCGAGATTTGTGAGATGAGGGTTCTAGATGGTTGAGACGATGCTTGCACCTAGTCAATGGATGTTTCTATGTTGCATAAGACGATTGGAGTCATGTGATGCAATATTGTGGGACTAAGTTGGAGTCTTGTCTCTGGATGGCTTTTCGATGAGTTATGTAGTAGCAAGGTCAAGGGAATTCATTAAGCTTAATGGTTTGGATCTTTGAGGACTCGAAGGAAGGGGCTTTCTTTGTGGTTGCAACTCTCAAAAGAAGGAATGAGTTATGTTAGTGTCATATGCATTTGTGGCCTTCATGCCCATGCTTCAACCTTTTCCAAGGCTCTCCAATTGTGGATCACAACTTTTCCTAAAATATCATGGCCTTATAAGACTTTAATTGATGCTTAAGGTTGATGATTGATCAAGAGGATGCACATGATTGAAGATAAAGGTTCCAAGGACTTTAAGGATTTCCTTGTAAAGGTTGCGATGGTGGTTTTCAAGGTTATATATCATTGTCTTGCTCGGCATAGAATGGTAATGCTATGGGAGTTTCTTTAGAACATGGAGAACTTTTATTATTAGAAAACTCAAAGTGAAACAAGGGGAGTTGGTCTCTTTATATAGAGCAATCCTACTTCAGATCTTAATAAAATTTTTTAAATAAAGAAAAACACGTCAAACCAAATCACATGAAATCTTAAACAAATTTCCTAAAGAGATAATGTCGAAATAGAAACATAAAATTAGGTAAGAGATAAGTTGGCAAGTAGATTTCTTTTTCTCTGCTCAACATGGAGATCACATGAGATTGCCAATGTGAAAATCTCAGAATCTCCAACACTCCCCCCCCCCCCAAGTTGGATGTGCACGATCCAACTTGAAGGAGTACTTTGGCAAACACTCCCCCCTTTTGATCTAGTCAAGGTTGGAGCATACGTGTAGTTTTCTTCACGCACATACTTTGTCTTCAACATAAGTCGATCTTAGGCATGAACTTAAACTAGAACTTGAATATGAAAATACTTGAATTGAATTGATTACTTCAACTGGGGCACATTTCCAAGCACTAGAAGTCACCCATCTACAAAGGAAAAACTCCATGCTAAGAGAAGAGAACTGGGCTCGAGCATTTATGGATGGGGTTGAGCCTATGGCTTAGTTTCCCTACTACACCACTCATTGATGTCTTCCGCATCGATGACATGACCCAAAGCTTCAAAGCTTTCTTTCAAACTAGGCACAAGTTGCGTAGACATGACTTTGGCGACCTCTGCAATGGTTGCAATGACAACAGTAGAAGATGAAGATTGTAGTAGTAGAGGAGGCCCCGCTCTTCAATTAATTGTGTGAAGGGAAAAAGATGTATTACTATTGAAAGGAAACCCTAGCCTCTCTTTTATAATAGAGGTTTGGGAAAATTACACAGTCATCCAAAAAAAATGAAAAATAGTAAATACATCTCCAAGCTCAACACTCCCTCTCAAGTTGGAGCATAGATATCCACGAGACCCAACTTGTCGCATAGGAAATTAAGGCATTTTTTCTTAAGAGCCTTGGTGAATATATCCGCTAGCTGAAGCTTAGAGGAGACATAAGGAGTGCTAATCTTCCCTGCAAGGGTTGTATCATGAATAATGTGGCAATCTACCTAAATATACTTGGTCCTTTCATGAAAAACTGGATTTGAAGCAATATATGTGGTTGACTTGTTACAAAAAAGTGGAACTAGCATAGTGACCTTGTGGAGTTTTGGAAAAAGGACTTTGTTTTTATTAAGAAGAGTCCTTGGGTCTCTTTTTATAGAGAGAATGCAATGGCAAATAAAGCAATTACAATCACCATTTACGAAATATAGAAATAAATAATAAAATCCCTAATTTTATTTCCTATGATTTATCTCCTAACACTACCCCGCAAGTTGATACGTAGGAGACGGTGAGGACTTGAATCCTTAAGGTAGTGAAGATCAACTCTTGTCGACGTAGTAGTCTATTCTTCATGTCTTCAACCTTGGGTCTCTTTTTGTACGCCCTCACAGAGCCAGTTAACGCTTGGTTTCTCTTGAGGTGCGTGAGAGTACTACTCATACACTTGACATCTTGAGGTGGCTCCCATCTTGTCTTCATCGTGGTAGTCCTTTCTTCGTGTCTTGTACCTTGGGTGTCTCTTCTTGTATGTACTCACAGAGTTAGTCAACGCTTGATTTCTCTTGAGGTGTGTAAGAGTACTGCCAATACACTTGACATCTTGAGGTGGCTCTCATCTTCCTTGTATCTTCTACTCAACATATAAGGACCCAAAATCCAAAACTTAAGGGCTATATGCAAATGCCCAAAGAAAAACAAAAGACAACTTCTAATACTTTACAAGACCTTAACGCAAAAGATTGTAAACCCCCCCTCTTTTTTTTATTGAAATAAGAGAGAGTGGTAGTAGGGGCACTTGTTGCTGTCACCGATACCATTGCTATTGCTAGTGCAATCAGAGAAGGGAGGAGAGAATGAGAGAAGCCATATTTCCTCTCTTTTTTATTCTTGTTCATTCGGCAGCGGTGCTATAGTGGGGAGGAGCACGTCGGTGCTCCGGTGAGCTAGAGGAGATCCGGATCACCTTGGTCCGACAGCTTGACCTCCAAGGAGTGGAGAGAGCCTCTCAAATCCTCGATTAAGCGAGATTTGGTGGGCCAAAATAGAGATTTGGATCTCTGTTTTCAAGGGCGATGCTGGAGCTTGTTTGGCTCGCTGACAACGATTGTATTAGCCAATGGCTGTCGGAGATGATTGGTGTGGTGAGGATGAGTCCTGCGACCACCCCTGTGGTGCTCTTTTGTTGGATGGTCAATGAGTGAAAACGAGAGGAGGAATAGAAGGGGAAGAAGAGAGGTTTGGGAGAGGGGATAGCCTCTTCGGTGACTTGCTGGAGGTCGACGGCACAGCCAGAGGGCCTCCCCCCTCTAAGGTTTCTTCTTCTCTCTACTTTTCTCTTTTCCCACAGTATCAAACCCGCTCTAATACCACGTGGAGTTTTGGAAAAAGGACTTTGTTATTGAGAAGAGTCCTTGGGCCTCTTTTTATAGAGAGCACAATGGCAAATAATGCAATTATAATCACCATTTACTAAATATAGTCAAATTAAATATAAAAATAAATAATAAAATCCCTAATTTTATTTCCTATGATTTATTTCCTAACAGACCTGAATGCCCAAGTCCTGCAGAAAGGAGACAACTTACATAATCTCACAAGCAACTTGAGCCATCGCTTTGTATACAGCCTCTGCACTCGAACAAGCAACAACACTTTGCTTTTTAATCCTCCAGGAGACTAGGTTCTCACCAAGATAGACTGTAAAGCCTGAAGTAGAACGTCAGTCATCTATAGATCCAGCATAATATTTATCAGAGTAGGCTAGAATGTCCAGATTACCACCATCTCTATAGTAGAGTCATCTACCTGGTGTCTCCTTGAGGTATTTAAGAATAAGGCAAACCTCATACCAATGACTATATCGTGGAGTTTGCATGTGTTGGCTAGCCCTGCTTACGACAAAACTGATATCCGGCCTCGTGATAGTAAGGTATAGCAAACGTTCCACTGTACTGCAGTACCGAGTGACACCCTCATACAGTGGGCCCTCAGAAGAATATACAGGTAGCGACTCCATGGGTATACCAGATGGCTTGGTCCCAAGCAAGCCAGCCTCAAGAATTTGCAATGTGTACTGCCTCTATGACAAGGAAAGACAGGATCCTTGTCGAACTGCTTCGATCCCTATAAAATATCTGAGATCACCCAAGTCCTTGGTGACAAAAGTGAACTATAAGACTTGGTCTGGATAATTCCATCTTGATCATCTCCAGTAAGAATCATGTCATCAACATAAACAACAAGAATGACAACTCGCTCATGATCACCATACCTAGTCTTCCTAACAAATATAGAATGGTCTGAGATGGAACGCTTGAACCCAATCCTCTCAATCTCTGAGCTAAGCTTCTCAAACTAGGCACGGGGACTTTACTTTAACCTGTATATAGCCTTCCTCAAGCGATACACAAGTTCCCCCTTAGTACTATATGCTAATGGTTGTCTCATTTATACCTCCTTAGATAAGTTATTATATAAGAATGCATTTTTAATGCCCAGCTGATATAAAGGCCAACTCCTAACATCAACAACAACTGAGATGATGATCCTGACAGATGTAATGCGAGCCACAGGAGAGAAGGTCTTAAGATAGTCTATCCCATAGGTCTGGGTAAAGCCCTTGGCAACAAGCCTGGCCTTATAACTATCCACAATCCCATTAGCTTTATACTTGATGGTATAAACCCATCTACAATCAACAACAGTAGCACTAGGGAGAGGTCTCAAGATAGTTTATCCCATAGGTTTTGGTAAAGCCTTTGGCTACAAGCCTAGCCTTATAACTATCCACAGTCCCATCAGCTCTATACTTGATGGTATAAACCTATCTACAATCAACAACAGTAGCACCAGGGCGACATGGTAGAAGATCTCATGTCTCTCGAGACTGTAGTGCCTGCTTCTCTTCATCCATTGCTGCATGCCACCTAGAATCCTGAGAGGCTAGAACAAAATCTCTGGGGATAATAGCTGTGGTAATGGCTGAGGCAAATTAGCGAACCCCATCCTCTAGATGGGCAACACCTATATACTGAGATAAAGAATGAAGAGTACATGTTATGTTGGACTTTTTCTACATTGCTTGCTCCTCAGTGTCTGAGCCACTCTCATTTGTCATAATATGATGAGTCATGGTATCAGGAAAAATTTGTGGTCTCCGATGATAAACCTGTGCCTCCTCCAAAGCGACCTGTATAGATGTTCCTTCCTCTGAGAAGTATGGGATCTTCTCAAAGAAAGTAACATTTGTTGCAACAATATATCTCCTGTAGAAGGGGTCATAACACCTGTTTCCCTTCTGTGTTATGGAATATCCAAGGAAGACATAGTTGATTGCCTAGGGTGAAACTTGTCTTGGTTCTATATGCCTATACGAAACAAGTATACCCAAAAATCCTCAATTGAAGAGCAAAGGGCTTGTCACAATTTGGATAAATCACTTGATATGGAGTTTGTCCTCCAAGCAGCGTTGTTGAGGCAGTCGCCTCAGGCGACGAGGTGACGAGGCGAGGTGAATCAGGTCATCGCCTCGAGGATGACCCAGGCGAGGCCCTTCGAACAGGCGATGCGCTTCCTCGCCTCGCCGCCTCATTGCCCGAACCCTAGATGCCTCTGTGGAGAGCTTTCTCATCTCCACGGCATCCCTCACCGCCTCACGCCATTATCGCCTCCGCGGCGGAGTAGCTTGAGTAGCTGAGCTTCGTCGACCACCATCGCCGCTCGAGCATCACCAATTACCATCTGCGACGCCTCCTCGACCTCAGTCGCCCAAGTATCTCCTTAGCTCGAGCTTCTTCAAGTTTGACCAGCGTCGCCGTCGCTTCTTCATGTCGGGGCTTCCGGCTTCGTTTCTTCTCCTCGAAATGAAATGAACTCCTTTCATTTCTATTATATATATATAAATATATCTAACATAAGAAATACATATGTATGTAATATTATCTATAATATATGTATGTATAAGTAAGACCTAAGTAATGTATAAGTATATTTATAAGTATATACATAAGTATGTTGTATATATGTATGTTACATTGGATGTATATGTATGTTATATATATGTATGCCTCCTTAGTATATATAAGTATGTATATAACATAAGTATGTTGTTATATTATATATGTATGTTACGTTATAACATTATATATATATATAAAGTGAAATGATCCTAAGGCTGTCACCTCAATTCACTCAGGCTGTTGCCTTTTTGTCGTCTCTCGCCTCGGGCGATTTTGAGTAGTGTCGCCTTGCTATTGCCTTTCGCATTGACAGCATTGCCTCCAAGAATAGACGAAGGCACCCGATTAATCAGATACACCATAGTACGTATAGCATCTCCCCAGAACTGTTTAGGGATCTTCATGTGAATCATCAATGTCCTAGCAATATCAAGATGTTAAAGCTTTCTTTTCGATCACGCCATTCTGCTGGGATGTATGAGTACACGATGTCTGGTAAATAATGCTCCTGGAAGAGAAAAGCTCTTGTACATCTCATTGTATAAACTCTAATCTGTTATCACTATGGAAAACTTTGATGCTGGTAGCATATTGGGTCTGAACCTCTGAAAGAAACTGCTATATGATCTGAGGAATCTTTAATCGAGCCTTTATTAGGAAGACCCAAGTAAGGCGACTATGATCATCCACAAAGGCTGCATAATACCGATGTCCTCCTGGAGTAAGTACTCTAGATGGCCCCAGGCATCATAGTGCACGATAGAGAAGGGAACAGTGCTTACCCAAGCCTTTCTTCGTGGATATGTACTATAGTGCTTCCCAAGTTGGCAATCCTTGCACTCTAGAGTCAAGGAGTTTGACAGACCAGGATACATCTGGCGTATCTTCTTATGTGATGGGTGTCCAAGTCTTCTGTGCCATAGCCAAGGATTAATGGCTATGGAAACGGCTCCAGCAAACAAAGTGGGAGTGTCAAGATAATAGAGACCATCTCGCTCTATAACCCTACCTATAATCTCTCTTGTTTGACGATCCTGGAAGTAGTAGTGTGCCACATCCAGCACTACAAGATACCCAAAGTCCTTGCAGATGCGACTCACAGACAACAGGTTCATCGGGAACTCAGGAGCACAATGAACCTTTGCAATCTTCATCTTCGAGGATGCCCGTACACTTCCAACCATCGTGATTGGTGATGTAGCCCATTGCCCACTCTAACATCTTTAATCCCACGTGGATTTATGGGATTCACCAACTGCTCAACATTGCCCATGAGACGTATAGAGACGCCAGAATCAACTATCCATGTGCCTCTGGCCCCCTTCTTCCTCTTCAAGTCTCCTTAGGCTGCACACGCATGCCCTTGTAGGTCTGAAATGGGCCTTTCAAACGACCCCATCACATCCTCCTTGCATGAGAGAAGACTCATCATGCTTGATAAGGGAAGATTCATCAACCAAGGTGAGAGTAGACTCATCACCACATACACTAAGTGTGAGAGAAGGCTCATCACATAGATCACAACATCAAGGATGGAAACCACTGGCCACCTGCCGGCCTACAGGGTTGTCGATAGGCCTCTTGCAGTGGCGCCGGCAGCACTGCCAGCAACGCTGATAGACCCTGTGGTAGCGGCAACGGCATTAAGAGATGCTTCTCCCATGTTGCTGCTGCTGCGATTTTGGCTTTGTTTCTCTATCGAATTACCTTCCTATTGGTGATTCGATCGTCTTTAGGGTGGGTATTTGGTGGGATATCAGAGCACCGGCCAAGGATCGTTACTTTGATACCATGTGAAGGGAAAAAGATGCATTACCATTGAAAGGAAACCTTAGCCTCTTTTTTATAATAGAGAGGTTTGGGAAAATTACAATCATCCAAAAAGAATAAAAAATAGTGAATACATCCCTAAGCTTAACAAGCTGCAACATGGAGGCTCTGTGGCCCCTAGAACTAATACGGAGGCCAAAATCTTGGCCTCAACGGTCACCGTAGTCGAATCACCTTTAGCTATGACATCGGCCACGTATGTACTTCACAAAGCACAAGTTGGATCGAACCAAGAAAGTCGGTTTGCGATTCGGTTTAGAGGCCTAGCATGGAATCATTGATCCACGCCATGAAGATGTTGCTCGTTGGAGAGGCCCTATGTGTTGAGTTAGATGGCCAACAAGGCCTTCTTGAATCGGTGATGGAAAGGGATGGGGCCAAAGGACATGCCTTGGCCTTCTTCGGTGGCTACTGGCGATGCACGGTGTCGTCAACACAAGGTAAGGGATCGATCATGGTTCCCAAGGCACAAAAAAGGTTGGCGACACTCCTCTACGGTACGGTGGAGCACATGGTCTTCCTAAGAAAGACCTACTCTGATACCATGTGAAAGTTTCTGTAGAATATGGAGCACTTTTATTATTAGGAAACTTTGAGAAACAAAGGGAATTGGTATCTTTATATAAAGAGACCAATCCTACTTCAAATCCTAATAAAATCGTCTAAATAAAGAAAAACATATCTCAAACCAAATCACATCAATTGCCAAATAAATTTCCCAAAGGGATGATGCCAAAATAGAAAACATTAAAAATAGGAAAGAGATAAGTTGGCAAGTGAATTTCTTTTGCACTCAACATGGAGATTATGTGAGATCTCCAATGTGGAAATCTTGTAGAATCGCCAACAATTGCCATTACCATGTTCAATGCTGATCACTTCTCATCCATTAAGTTTCCATTAGGTTCTTATGTCCAATGTCCTAGTTCAGGATAGTCATTTCTCTGGTCCCACTCCTTTTGATTCTTGAATAAGGGATCTAGGCTTATGATTTTCTTGTTTAAGAAGTTGTGACTCCTTGAAGAGGGCTTTAGATCTTGAATGGAAAACTATAAATGGAATTATTATATCCATGTTGGCAGCCATGGTTTTGAAGGCTAAACTAGATAACTTAAGGATGTGTGTTGAGAGTTTTTAGATTATTGTCTTTTTTACATTTATTTTTTTAATTGTTTTCTCTATTATCTTAGAGTAGAGGGACATGTTCATAGTTTTCCTCCCTTTAGCCTCTCCTCTATAAATCGAAGTTGAGCATTTCATAGTAATGGAAGGTGCTTCATTCTTTCAACGTGATATCAAAGCGATGGTCTTAAGTCGAAGCTCTATACCTTCTTGAAACTTAGGTCAAAGCTCTATACCTTCTTGAAACCTCATCCCCTTTTTTCTCTACCAAATAAAGATTAGGGCTTCTTCTCTTGCATTGGGATTTTAAACACACCAAGATAAGAAATCCTTGTGTTGAGCCCCTTCGGTTTGTTGTTGCTTTTCTTTTTTCTTTTTTCTAAAAACCATGAGATTAATTTTTTTTTTAATAACTCTCATCTATTTCCTTCCCGACGAGATTCTCACCTATCATGTTCGTTCCCCACCGAACAAGCCTCATCCTTTTATCTTTTTCCCTCCTTACCTCATATTTTTCCACATTGTAAACTACCACCTTACTCCACCAATAAACCCTCAACCTTCTCCCCTCCTCTATGTGACCCAACAAATCCACCACCTCTCCTTCCTCCTCCCTATGAGCCGCACCACCATCAAACCTGTTGCTAGCGAGGCCACCACAAGTGGCCAACAGCAACATAGTTGGCACAGGCGTCGATACAATCAATATATCGCTAGTGTGCCTTGATATTGACACCTTTTGCATGTTGATATGAACCTTCGCCCAAAACCCCCCGTATTGGTGGTATGCTATCAGCATCTTGAACGCTGCTCATTGGCAAGCACTTTTGTAGGCGGTGCTGTTAGAGGTGCAAGGTGCTTCAAGGCATAAAAAGGCACAAGGCTCACATTTAGGTGCATGCCCAAGAAAAGTGAAGCACATAATATAGTACAAAGTATATATCTACAAATAATTCCTAAACCAATTCATAGGCAAAAGGCATGCATATACTAGTTTAGAAACAAAAGCACAAGCATTTAGTAGTTCATAAGCAAAAAATACAAACATCCACTGCACCGTATTAGTGCATGTTAGCGTGGGAATAAAGCCACGTGGCACTAGTAGTTGGTGGCTACATGGCAGTGCCACGTGGCAACGTCCAATAGGGCCCATTGTTGGGCACGTGATGTGGTGTGTGTATTGGAAATGGGTTTAGGATGTGTCACATGTGACAATTTATTTGTAGTGATTGATTCAGTCCAAAAGAGGAATAGTTAATTGTTTGTAATTGTGTTTGCTTAGGATATGCAAATCCAAAATTTGTTAGGATTGTAATTAGGTTTGGTTCTCAGGATCAATACTTTATTTTTTGAGTTCCAATAAACTATTTTTCATCATTCTTGAACTCCTCTCCTCTCCCTCTACAACTCCACCGCCGGCTCCTCTCTCTCTCTTACCTCCACGCGTCTCTCTCTCCGATGCGTGTACATCACATGCTCAAGAGGCCACACTAGCATTGCAAATCTTCACAGTTCATAATCAAAGAGACAATTCTGTATTCAGGTAAACAGGTCCATTGATCTATGACCAAATCATATGAGCCTTTTTGCTTAAGTGCACACCTGAGCACCTCGCACCTGATGGAAGGGCATGTAGCTTTCCTGCACTCAAGCAAATTGTAGTCGCCTGTGTATTCCTCAAGGTGCTGGATGTGCCCCTACCTCAAAGGTGCATGCCTTGACAGCACTTGTTGCAGGGAGGTTTTTTCTGTTTGGTGTGATTTTCCATGCTTAATACTAACACATGGATGACCACTGATGCCGAGTAATACTCTCCAAAAAAAGAAAAAAAAAATCCCGACATCTAATAATCTATGACTATGCTGACATGTTAAGTGAGACAACCTTTTTCTTTATTCATCTGTTGCTCGCACTGTCATGTATGCATTATAGGTCCTCTCAGAAGCAACTCGTTGATCTTGTGATTTCTTGCTTTGTTACTGTATGAAACAGATAAAAGATGCTTATATACTCAAGTTCTTTGAGGACAACATGACCCGCCTGCCAGACTGGTGCAAGGAAGGTAATGGCACCAGACTTCCTTTCTGCCAAATCCGGGGTGCATACCGCATGGAATTGCCAGGTTACAACACCATTGATCCCTACCCTCACATGAATGAGAGGTGCCCATCTTTACCTCCGGATTATGCCAGGACAGAAGGGTGCTAAATACCTCAGTTCATTTCTGTCCTTACAATACATGAAAAAATTGGTTGGTAATTTGCCACGCAGCTGTTCTAAGTTTAGGTGTAGAATGTATGTATATATAGAAACACTTGTAGATGATTGTGTAGGTTGGAGGCTGAAATTGTGTCACAGATTATTGATCTCATGTTGTGAATACAAGTTGCTTTGGTATTTTTCAAAGGAAAAGCCATCTGCTTCAACCATTTTCCGTTGCATGACCCGCATAGTTTTGCATTCAACCAAATTAGTGGAAACTTGGAAATGGAAAAGAAAAAGTATGAACTCCTGGAAAATTCTTCGTTAAAAGGAAAATGATTTTCTTTTTTCTCTTTCCCTTATTATTTGAAAAAGGACTAGGGTACAAGTTCTCGATCATTTTAAAATCAAAAACACTTCTAGAACTTCCTGTATGGTTCAGAAGCACAAAGTTTCTAGTCAAGACGAAGTTTTTACATTCCAAGTCGCACTTAGGTTGTAGCCAATCGGTTATTATCACGTTGTAGACGATTTTCCTTCCGTAAAGCATCCAAAAGCTGTTAGATTAATCCATAATGGTACAGGTAAATTAAGAAAGATAAGAGTGGACCATTGACTGTGGAAGAAGAAAACAGTCGTGAAGATCCTTGACGCGTCTTCTCCCCACTAAGCTTTTCGACCTTACCCACTGACGGCTCACCCTTCCTGGCTTTTTGCTTGCGTAGTTCACGTGCTCTTCGATTTACCATCCATCTGTTCTTAATTTTCTTTTCTAGGATATCAATTTTTATATCTCTAACATGATGGAAAATTACATTTCAATGTCTTATGAAAGTATAAGATAACGAGATAAATGTGTGTTCCGTTGAAGATGAATATGAAGAATTTTCTTGAATATTTCGGTTACATAAATGATTAAATCCAGTCATGATTCAACGAAATAATTTTAACATTTTGAAAAATTAGATCCCGTATTGAAAAAACTTGGGATTCAATAAGAAGCAGAAGGAAAAGTTTTGGCCATGGTCACATTTTTGAAGCAAGCCCACAATTAACATGCATGCTATCTCTTCTGGATACTCTTTTCTCTCGACAGTCTGATTTCAGTTATCCCCTAAATTTCTCACTTCAGGGTAAATTTATGTTGTAACTGTACTTTTATATCGAGATATATTCTTAATGAAATGTATGATATTCTTAATTTAATTTCGCTAAAAATTAGGAAAACGTAGTTAATGACGTAAAAAGTGATGTGGGAAAATTTGTGAGTGATGTTTTTATACTTTACACAGTGTTGAGAATGTGAGTCTACTTGATAATTGATATTTAATGTAAAGAAATAAAAAAAACATGAGGTTTGTTACTGTAAATTCTACTGGAGGGAGGTGAGATTTACGTGATAAACAAATAATGCGGAAATATATCAATCAATCACACAAAAAGAGTAATCACAGGAGTACATAATGATTTTTAGGTAAAAATTCAAATCCAGGTAAAACCACCACTTAAGCCTCTCGACTTAGGATTTTTCGATCTACCTAGTCGATTAGATTTACTAACCGAATTACTTAAAATGAGGATAGTTCAACCTCAATACAACTGACACTACTTTGAACCGAGGGTAGCATAACCTTAAACCCTTTCTCTTCACAAGGAGTATTTTGTCTCGCGAGGAAGACGAGAATTTGCAAGGCGAATATTCAAACAAACTCAATTACAATAAATCCTATAGAGCTACAAAGTGAATGTAAATGAAACTAGCTTCTATAGGAAAAAGGACTTCCCTTAGATGGAAGTGGAGCGACGTAAAGTCAGCAGTGTAATAGTGCTCTCGGATAAAGACTATGTAGACGGGAGAGTAATGGCACTTCTAGCACTTGGAACTTTCTCTTTCAAAGACAATATGAGTGGAAATAATATTTCAAGGTATATCTAATAAAGGAAGGATCTTCTTCTATTTATAGATGGCTTAGGAACTCTTAGGAAGGTCTTGGAAGGTCTAAGTAGCCATTGGATACAAATCCAAGACAAATCCAGTCGAAATCTGGATTGAGTTGGATCAAGACGGACATCTAAGATTCAATTATAAGATGCCTGGGAGAATAATCAGGCATCTAATCCTAAGATGGTTTCCTTTCTGTTTTCACAAGATCGAAACAAGGTTCTAGTGTTAAGTTGCACAGATGACAGGTTAGACGTTTGGCAATAAATCTAGACATCTGGAAATAGGATTCTCTGCAGGAATTGATTTCCCGAGCATAAATAGTAATTAGGTTTGACAAAAGGTGATTTGGGTCAGATCTTAGCCTAACATCTATTTATCAGATGTCTGGGATGCTTTACGAATGTTTGAAAGTAGATGTAAATCAGATTAAGGATTAATCATCAAAGATTAAGCCTGGCAAGCCAACGGTTCTTTAGTTGGATGTCTAGTAAGGTCCTCAGACGTCTTTTAGGAAGTTTAGACTAAGGGTTGGACGTCTGAATGTGGCAGACAGATAGTGGATTTTTAGCCTAAGTGTTTTGTACATCTGATCAAACAGTCAGACACCTTAAAGTCTAAGATCAAACGTTTGATGTCCAGATTGGACGTTTGATCAGGCTATCTGCTGCCTATTTTGATTTTCTGATTTATCTAAGAGTTTGTCTAAGTGTCCTAAGGTAGTGTATGTGTTCCTAGGATTATTGTTTGTTAGTTTGGGTTCTTTAACAATTAATCTAAGCAAATAAGGAGCAAAAAATAAAAAGACAAATACATAGAACAAGATAAAAAGATATCTATCCTATTCTTCTTATCTTCAAGCTTTTGCTCCAAGCGAAGCTCCTCCTCTATCAAGCTCCTCAAACCCACTATGAACGCGAACTTGAACTACTTCACACTTAATTCCATTTGCATTTATCCTGAAACTATAACTCAAATGCAAATATTAAATAACAAGTATTTTGTTATCATCAAAATCAACAATTGAGGTGCTCTTGCACGAATAATCTTCCCCTTTTTGATGATGACAAAGTCATAAATAATAATCCATAAGATTCTCCCCCCTTTTGACATTATCAAATAGGTTTAATTGATTTTAATCATTTATCTTATACTCCCCCTTAAAACATACTCTTCTAATTCTATTTTTTGATGTAACATGATAGCTATGTAATTTTCTCCCCTTTCTAATGGAAATGTAGCTATTTTATCTTTTGAGATCTTTCTCTATCTAAATGAAGGAAATCTTTCTCCCCCTTAATGATTGACATATAGCTTGTAATTTTTATCTCCCCCTATCTAAATGCTACCTACTATTGGATGGGGCAAGTGTTGTCTTTTAAGGAATGTATGTCGTGTCGTAGTATAGTTGACGAAAATCACTTTACAACATTTAAAATTTATAAAGTACTCGAAAATAATAATTGGGTCCGAGGTCATTCGCAGGGAGTAAATATGGAATTCATGCATTAATCACAATATAAATCAATGAGCACAATAAGATCTTCAAGGAATGATAAAAATTTACTCAAAATACTATTCAATAATAGCAAATGTATCTCATAAATAAGTGGGACAAAAAGAAGAATTTAAAACCTAAAAATGGTGATTTGAATCACCACTTAAATTCCACATTTAAGAACATATCAAAGCATTCAATTTCTCAATAGTATCTTGAACCACTTATTCAAATGTCCATGGTAAGAACCAAGTATCTCCATAGTAACTCAAATATAGCAATAGTACCAAATCAGACGTCGACCATAGAGACCAGATGCCTTAAGTGATCACAGCACCACAAGTCACAGAGCACAAGGCAAAGCCTCAGAGATGCTAAGTGTTAAGCATAGATGGGCATGCATCTCGAGGTAAAACCTACCCCTACCCTCAAATTTTTCTCTAATCAGGCTCGTAATCCGATAATCGAATCGAGTATAGGGTCCAAGTCCACTGGTAGTGGTGGTAGGCGAGGAGTGACAGAGAGAGAGTGAGGGGACCTCACCCCCGTGAGAGGCGCTAAGCCTACGTGAGGAATCCAATTTATGTGTGTTTCTAGATTCATAGCCCATGATGTGAGACTTTTTTCCGCTATTCTCGTTACGCGAAGCTACAGGGGATTGGAGATGAAATCAGAGCTGCTGCATCTGCTGTCGTGCTCAATTGAAGACTTGGATGCCTTCATGGCTTCGATTCGTAGCTCTTGGAGGTTGTCTCAAGGTTGGAGGACATCGAATAGCCGCAAACGACAGAGGCTATTGACGGCGGCGAAGTTATCTCTGGTGAACCTTGAAATGCATGAATATGGACTGTAAGCCCCGATTAGTAGGTTCATGAGCATCGCTGGAGTATGACGAAGGTGATGATGATGAGAATGAAGTGTTTTGAGATGTGTGGAGTTCGGTCGAAGTCGGTAATGGCGTGCGTGAAGTGCGATGTTCAATAGGGCAATAGAGTGAGTGAAAGTCCCAATAGGTTTGGGGCTTTTACTTTATGGAGTATGGCGAAGGTGTAGGAAGTGGAGGAAGCGAGTTTGGTGGTCTGTGGAGGTGGGGTGGCTTCGCCGAAGGCATTGTTGTCATTGGAGAAGACGATGGGGGAGTGATGATAACATCATCATCAGCCATATCTAGTTCTATTTAGTAATAATCCATTGATAAATGCTCCTACATAACCGCCAAAGAGCCATAATTCATTGCATATCTGTTCTGAGAAAGAAACATGAAAACAGGGGAAAAACTGCAGTTTTAACAGAATATCCTAAATGCAGAACAATCATGAGATTTTTCAAGGGTTAATTAAAGTTCAAATGTTCATAAATGCCTAATAAGTGAGTTCATGCAGACAGAAATGAGTTTTCATGTGTTTTGAGAATTAATGGACATCTGAAACCTTAAAAATAGACATGCTTAAATAACTAAGGTTTCAGTCAGGATAAAATTTACCTAAACCTTCTAAAAATCATATAAAAATATTTCCTAAGGTTTGGTATGCTTGCTTTGACCATTGGAACCCAATTTGACCTAAAATAGAGTCTCAGACAAATAGTTACCCTAATTTGGGTTTCTATGCAATTTACCCAGTCAAAATTGGTCAAAGCCTAAATCCAACTTTATCATTAGATTTTTTGGGTCCAAATTATGTTCTTACCAAAATTTGGGCCCAATCAGAGATCATCTTGACCTAGTTTGCACTCCAGTTTTGATCTGACTCTTTTCCTTACATATATACTCCTAACTTTTGAAATCTATTGCAAGGGCCCCCCTAACTTCTTCATATCCTTCACATCCAAGTCCCTGCTGCCATTAGGAATAGCTGTAGCTCATCGGCGAGATTCGAGCAACATTTTCTTGCTCATTTCTCAATAATCGATCCCAAATTTGAATTAGAGATTCATTGAGGAATTCTCTTTCAAATAGACCTGGCCATGATTTGTAACTTTCCTAATCTCCCATGCGAATGCATGGGAGATGTGGGTATCCTACATGTGTGTAAGCCTCAAGCATCCAAGCTTGGAAGGCCTTCTTGAGCCCTATAGATAGACCCATGTGTAATTTCGGGGCCTACCAGGAGGGGTGACGTAATAAAATGCGGAAATAAAATATAAAGCAATCTCACAAAAATCAATCGCACAAGTACACAAGTAATTTTAGGTGGAAACCCAAACCGGGTGAAAACCACCACCTAACCCTCTCGAGTTAGGATTTTCCGATCAACCTAGTTGATCAAATCCACTAACCGAATCACTTTAAAATGAGGGTGATTCAACCTCAGTACAACCACGCTACAAGTACGAGGGTAGCGTTCCTCAACCCCTTCTCTCCACGAGAAGGATTTTGTCCTACGAAGGAGACGGGAATTCGCAAAGCGAATACCCAACCAAGTAGCAAAGATAAAATAAACAACAAGTCCTATAGAGCCAACAAAGTAATAAACCTAAGCTTCTATAGGATTTAGGAAACTCCCCTTTGCAAGGAGTGCGTCGACGATGACGCGGGTGCGTGAGCCACGCAACGGCGCAATGTCGCTTTCGTGAACAACGGTGGGAGAGCGGGTGCGCGAAGGCTTGATTTGATGCTCTCAAGATGTAGAACTTGAGCTTGGAGAGCAAGAGTTAGCTAGGACACAAGAGAGTGGAACTATGTTGCTTAAGTGTGTCTTGTGTTTCTCTTGGTGTTTCAAGGTGTGAAAAGGCTCCCCTCTATTTATAGAGGCCTTAGGAAGGCTTTGGAAGGCTTAGAAAAGCTTCCATAGCCGTTGGGAAAAAAGCCCAAGAGAATCAGGCCGAAATCAGGACAATGATTACACTTGACAGGGTAATCAGACGTCTAACTCTGGAATCAGACGTCTGGAAGGCCACTTTAAGACGTCTGATTTCAATGTCAGACGTCTGATTCTATGCGGGTTTTCTCCTGACTTGAATCAGATCTAAACAGGGTTTTTGTTCAAGTCGATCAGACGACATATAGGACGTCTGGAAACCTACTTTTACTGTGGGAATTGATTTCCAAACATTGCAACGGCTAGAAAATCTCTGAGAAGAGATTTTGGGTCAGCCGAGGCAAAACGGTCATTTATCAGACGTCTGGAAAGGCCTAAGGACGTCTGATAAGGCTCTAACGGTCATAATCTTGAGTGCCTGCTAAGCTAGCCAACGGTCCACTATCTGGACATCTGGCAAGTCCATCAGACGTCTTCTAAGATGTCTGGACTAAGGTATGGACGTCTGATTTCATCAGACAGAACTAGCTATGTCCAGCCTAACAGTTATCAGACGTCTGAAACAATAGTCAGACGTCTTAAAATTACTTTATCAGACGTCTGATTTGGGAATTAGACGTCTAGAAGTGCTGTTTGAACCCTATATGGTTTTCTAAGTATTTTACAGAAAACCTAAGTATCCTAGGGTTGTGCCGGTGTTCCTAGGACTACTGTTAGGGTTCTTTGAGGCTCTTTAACATAAAATATCTAAGGAAATAAAGAGCAACAAAAGAAACGAAAAATACAACAAGTACAAAAGAAGGAAATCTATCCTATTCTTCATTTCCTTCCATCTTCAATCTGTCGCTCCACGCGAACCTCCTCTGTTTTCCGTCAAGCTCCTCCAATCCGTCCTGGATGCGAGCTCGAACTCCGTCTAAACACGTCCACATTTGCAATTGACCTGAAATCTAGGACTCAAATTGCAAATGTTAAATAATACGTGTTTTGTTATCATCAAAACAAATGATCGTGGTGCTTTAGCACCAACAATCTCCCCCTTTTTGATGATGACAAAAATCGTAAATAATAATGCATAAAAATCCTCCCCCTTTTTGACATTATCAAAAAGGTTTAATTGATTTTATATTTCCTATAACTCCCCCTTAAAACATGCTCTTCTATGAGTTTATTTTAACAAAGGTGATATTCTCCCCCTTTTTGTAACAACAAGATAGCTATTATTTTTCTCCCCCTTTCTAAAGGAAATTTAGCTAACTTGTATCTCCCCCTTAAAAATTGACAATTAGCTCATTAATTTTAACTCTCCCTATCTAAATGCTTATGATAAAAAGATAGGGTAAAGGGTTTTACCTCACCTACCATGGCCAATAAAATGGCCCGAATGGTGGTGGTGGATGCCACATCGGATGGGGCTCCCATCCGTAGCTTGGAGGCCCAGGCATTGGCGCCGGTCTCCAATCTGGTGGTTGACGTGCGGCGGGTCCGTCGTTTGTTCGCCGTCTCGTCGGTCTTCTTGTTCTCCTCCTTGGTCTACTCCTTGGTTCTCCCAACTCGAGTTGACCAGACTTGAGCTTGTAGGTCCAGTCCTTTATGTTGTAATTATCCCTGAACCCTACAAAATAAGATTCTAATTCTTTTTTCGGTATCCAAGTGGGCTTGGATCCGCATCTGTTAGCGGGTCTCCTTGATGGAGATCCTTTCTCAACCTTAGGGCTATAAAAATTATCTACTTTATTGATTAGTTTGTTAGAGTTTTCCCTAAGACATGCAATTTCTTTTTCTATAGTATTCATCTTAGTCTTTAAATCAGAAATTTCTAACTTTAGACTATCATTTTCCTCAATCAACTTATTATTTTCATTGATGAGGTTATGATTTTCTAATAACAGGTTATTATCCTTAGGACTAGTTTCTATGTCCTTAAGTTGTTTTTTCTAACATATTATTTTCATTTTTAAGAAAACTAAGGTTCTTTTTAATGCTTTTATTTTCTATCCTAAGTGATTTACTAATCTCAAAAAGTTCATTAAATGCTTCTTGAAGATCGAGATTTACCTCGTTGTCGCTGTCGTCGCTTCCACTTTCGCTGTCGCTGTTGGTTCCTCTGGCCATGAAACCAAAGCAAGTGGTTTCTTCTTCTTTTCTTCTTCTTCTTCCTTCGAGCTGGAATTCTCATGAGTGCCTTCCAACCTCCTCCATATCTCGTGGGCGGTGGTGCACTCTTGGATTCGTTCGAATTCCTTCAGACTCAATGCGCAGTACAAGGCATTTATTGCCTTTGCGTTGAGTGAGAGCTCTAGAATCTGCACCTGCGAGTACCCTCCTTGGGGTCGCTTCGAGATCTCATATGGGGTTTCGCAACATCCCCATACCTCGAATTCAGTGGCTTGGAGCCACGTCTTCATCCTCAGCTTCCAGTAGCTGTAGTTGTTCCCGTCAAAGTAGGGTGGTCGGACGGTGGACTGCCCCTCGGAGATTCTGATTGCGGCTATGCTTCCCTCCATGTGATCTTTCCGCGGATGTTACTCCTGTTGGCGGAAAACCTGCTCTAATACCAAATGTAATTTTGGGGCCTACCAGGAGGGGTGACGTAATAAAATGCGGAAATAAAATATAAAGCAATCTCACAAAAATCAATCGCACAAGTACACAAGTAATTTTAGGTGGAAACCCAAATCGGGTGAAAACCACCACCTAACCCTCTCGAGTTAGGATTTTCCGATCAACCTAGTTGATCAAATCCACTAACCGAATCACTTTAAAATGAGGGTGATTCAACCTCAGTACAACCACGCTACAAGTACGAGGGTAGCGTTCCTCAATCCCTTCTCTCCACGAGAAGGATTTTGTCCCACGAAGGAGACGGGAATTCGCAAATCGAATACCCAACCAAGTAGCAAAGATAAAATAAACAACAAGTCCTATAGAGCCAACAAAGTAATAAACCTAAGCTTCTATAGGATTTAGGAAACTCCCCTTTGCAAGGAGTGCGTCGACGATGACGCGGGTGCGTGAGCCACGCAACGGCACAATGTCGCTCTCGTGAACAACGGCGGGAGAGCGGGTGCGCGAAGGCTTGATTTGATGCTCTCAAGATGTAGAACTTGAGCTTGGAGAGCAAGAGTTAGCTAGGACACAAGAGAGTGGAACTATGTTGCTTAAGTGTGTCTTGTGTTTCTCTTGGTGTTTCAAGGTGTGAAAAGGCTCCCCTCTATTTATAGAGGCCTTAGGAAGGCTTTGGAAGGCTTAGAAAAGCTTCCATAGCCGTTGGGAACAAAGCCCAAGAGAATCAGGCCGAAATCAGGACAATGATTACACTTGACAGGGTAATCAGACGTCTAACTCTGGAATCAGACGTCTGGAAGGCCACTTTAAGACGTCTGATTTCAATGTCAGACGTCTGATTCTATGCGGGTTTTCTCCTGACTTGAATCAGATCTAAACAGGGTTTTTGTTCAAGTCGATCAGACGACATATAGGACGTCTGGCACTATGCCTGGACGTCTGGAAACCTACTTTTACTGTGGGAATTGATTTCCAAACGTTGCAACAGCTAGAAAATCTCTGAGAAGAGATTTTGGGTCAGCCGAGGCAAAACGATCATTTATCAGACGTCTGGAAAGGCCTAAGGACGTCTGATAAGGCTCTAACGGTCATAATCTTGAGTGCCTGCTAAGCTAGCCAACGGTACACTATCTGGACGTCTGGCAAGTCCATCAGACGTCTTCTTAGACGTCTGGACTAAGGTCTGGACGTCTGATTTCATCAGACAGAACTAGCTATGTCCAGCCTAACAGTTATCAGACGTCTGAAACAACAGTCAGACGTCTTAAAATACTTTATCAGACGTCTGATTTGGGAATTAGACGTCTGGAAGTGCTGTTTGAACCCTATATTGGTTTTCTAAGTATTTTACAGAAAACCTAAGTATCCTAGGGTTGTGCCGGTGTTCCTAGGACTACTGTTAGGGTTCTTTGAGGCTCTTTAACATAAAATATCTAAGGAAATAAAGAGCAACAAAAGAAACGAAAAATACAACAAGTACAAAAGAAGGAAATCTATCCTATTCTTCATTTCCTTCCATCTTCAATCTGTCGCTCCACGCGAACCTCCTCTATTTTCCGTCAAGCTCCTCCAATCCGTCCTGGATGCGAGCTCGAACTCCGTCTAAACACGTCCACATTTGCAATTGACCTGAAATCTAGGACTCAAATTGCAAATGTTAAATAACACGTGTTTTGTTATCATCAAAACAAATGATCGTGGTGCTTTAGCACCAACACCATGATGCGTGACCAAGTTCCTTAGCAATGTTTGGGGCCAAAAAACCTCTTCCTAACCCTATCTCCTGCTCCTCTCCGACCAAGCTTCGGCGGTACTCCATCCCCTTCATCCTTCAGGTAGCCAACGGCCAAATTGGCCTGCCCATCCTCTTCCTTGTCTTCCTTCTTGCCTCACCAGTCAAAGCGAGGGTCGTCCTTCCTATTCCTCGCCTCTGTCCCTCTTAGGAGACTTCATCTTCCACGGCATCACCCTGCCTACACCGGTGTCAATTCTAACCCCCTTCGACTGTTAGAGTAGTTTAGTTAGGTCCCTTTTAGTTCTTAGGTTAATTTCCCATATCCGAAACTCAAAAACAAACCCTGATGCTGCCGCATGCGTCATCTCGCTCCGCTCCAACCACTTCTTCGGTGAGGTTATCCGCTTGCTACACAAGTCCACCCACCTCGCCAATACCTCCACAACCTTCACCACATCACCACGAACAAAAGCCTTAACCTTTCCAAGGCTATTGACCTCCCACGACCACCACCGAACAAACCCATCACCGGCCTCCGTCCCCAACTCCGTCCAACCACCACACACCTTCACACGCCATGAGACCACCGCCAATGCACTCCACACCCTACGACAAAGGTCCTGAGCTTATTTAATTGGGTCGTGAGGCTGTATTGTTGATTTCAGGTCTTCCACCGGAGCTCCGCCACCGCTGCCATCGTCGCCACCCCGTTCCTCGTGTTCAAAGCCACGCTCACCCCAGGTCGCACCTCCAGTAGTGCAGAACTAGCCCATGACCACTCCCAGGTGGTCAATTGAAGACCACACCACCTCCTGTTGCTCCAATTGAGGATGCCTTCATTGCTGTTGCAGATGCGAAAAAGGAGGGACATTAGTCCCACATCGGATGTGGATAAGTGACCGTGCATGCATATATTGAATTTCTATCATTAGCTTAGCGCCTCAAGAACACTAGGGGTGAGGTCCCCTTCACCCTTCACTAACCCAACCCACCTAGTCCTTCACTTGACTGTGACCCACGCTCGCAGCCTTGGACCCGAGTATGCGACCCGTATACTCGATTACTTGGCTGTCTGAGAGAATGAGGAGAGGAGGAAAGATAGAGAAAGAGAGAGAGCAGGGGAGGGGTGGGTTTTTCTTCAGAAAGAAAGCCCAACACTTAGCCGTAAGAGCTTAAAAGAAAGGAAGAGAAGGCAGAAAAAGAAGAATAAGAGGCCAAGGAAAGAAAGAAGAAAAGAAGACGAAGAGGTGAAGCAAGGCAGAAGAGAAAAGAAGAGAGCCGTGCCTGAAGAAGAAGAAGAAAGAAGAAGACACTGTAGCAGGCGACATTTAAGTCATCTGATACACTTGCCAGATGTTTGATTTGGGTTTAATGCTGGTACTGTTGGAACATTTAAGTACCTAAGTTGCACGGTTGAAACTACTGTAGCATTATTTGAGTAATTAATATATATGCTTAGCTAATAATTGGTGATCCAAATCACCATTATTTTTCTTGGTTATCATTTTGGTCTTGAAATACTTATATTATTCATTGAATATTTAATGTGACAAATTAGCATTTCATTGAATATCATTATTGCACCTATTTATATGCTCATTTATATTTTTATTGAAGATTATCATGTGAATTCCTATTTGCTCCTTGTGTTAGACCTTGGACTTTTTTTATAGATATTCGAGTTATAAATATTATTCGTTGACAAGCGATTTCGACTATACTGCAACGCATCTCTTATAACGTCGATTTCGCATGGTAAACAGGGAGCGAGGCAATCAGCAGTGGAATTGGGAAGGTGAGGGGCTAGGAATTATCTAGAAGAGGAGAGGAAGATAAAGAATCTATTTTAATGGATGAAGGGGGAGGAATGATGTCGGCTGTGATTGGTCGGTGCCGGAGGGGATGAAGTCTCCATTAAGAGAGGACGGCGGCGATGACAAGGAAAATGACTCCTGCTGTGGCTGGAGAGGAGCGGAGCAAGGCAAAGAAGATGGAGGGTCACTTGATTTGTCTGTCCAGTGGTTGGAGGAAGGAAGTCGAGGAGGCTTGCTGGAGCTTCGGTTGGAGAAGGTCGGGGAAGGAGTAGAAAAGGAATTTTGGCTTGGAACCGAGCTAAGAAGCATGGTATTGGGTCGAGAGCTTCTTATAGAGCTCAAGAATGAGCTCTAATTGAAGAAAGAGGTCTGATTTGGTCAATTTTTTAGGGAAGTAAATCCCTAGAATTTCTCGAGCTCATTTGAGCTCTATAGGTTGATTTGGAGTCTTTAATGTATCTCGAGAGATTAGGTATCTCATCTAGGTCCTTCCCTCTAAATTTGGAGGTGATTGGCTTTGATTTGAGGCAGAAAACCTCCCTCAAATCTCGTTCAAGGTACGTTCCCACTGTCAATGGCAGAAAGGACATAAATGAAGAAAATGATGAGAAGATAGGGACCAAAATGCAAGAAACATGAAAGTTAGGGGTAAGATTGTGATAAATAGAGATTTTAGGGACTGAAATGCAAACTAAGTCAAGATGGACTTTGATTCAGCCTAAATTTTGGCCTTAACCTAATTTAGACCCAAGGAATGTAATGGTGAAGTTGGATTTGAGTTTTGACCACGTTTGACTGGGCAATTAGCACAGAAACCTAAATTAAGGTAGAATCCCGTCTGAAACTCTGTTGCAGTTCAAAATTGGTTTAGATGGTCAAACCAAGGGTACCAAACATCTTAGAATATTTTTTTATGAATTTTAGGATATTTATATGAATTTTTTCCTGACCATAATCTCTTCAATTTAAGCAGGTCTGAAATTAGGATTTTGGTGTGCTGTTTTGGTTCTCAGAATGTGTGAAACCCCATTTCTATCTGTGTTGATTCACTTCTTGGACTTTAATACTTATTTGACCTCTAATTAACCCCTGGGTGACCCCGTGGTTACTCTACATTTATGATGTGATGTTAAAATTACAGAATTAACCCTATTTTAATGTTCTCTCCTCAAAATGGATTTGAGTGGAATTACTATCCTTAGGTGATTATTCAGGAGCATTTATCTTTTGATTCTAACTAATTCAAGTTATTTATGGTGAATGATGGTGTTAACATCACCTACTAAAATTAACATAAAAGTGAGGGTAAAGAATTTACCTCATTTACTAAGGCCAATAGCATAGCCTAAATGGAGGTTGATGCCAAAATGGATGGAGCTCCCATCCATAGGTTAGTGGTCTGGGCATTGGATCCAGTCTCCAATCGAACAATCGACATATGGCGATTTGATCACCCGTCGATCTTCTTGTCGACCTTCTCGTCATCTTCTTTGGTCTACTCCTTGGTCCTCCCAATTCGAGTTGACCATTCTTGAGCTTATAGGTCCAATCCTTCATGTTGAAATTTTCTTTGTAACCTACAAAACAAGTGTCTAATTGACTTTTGGATCTGATTTTGTTAGTTGGTCTCCTTGAAGGAGATCCTTTCTCAACCTTATGACTAGTGCTAACTCTATAATTAGAGAAATTATCTAATTTATTCATCAAGTTATTAGAATTTTCCATTAAACATGCAAGTTCTTTTCTATAAGATGCATCTTGATTTTTAAACTAGAGATTTCAATTTTTAAATAAGTATTTTCCTCAATCAATTTACTATTTTCATTTATTAGGTTATTATTTTCTAACAACAAGTCGTCCTTTTTAGAAATGCTAAGACTAATTTCTAGATCCCTAACTTTAATTTCTAATATTTTATTTTCAGATTTAAGAAGCTAAGATTCTTTTTTATGCTCTTGTTTTCTATGTTTAATGACTTACTAAGCTCATATAGTTCATCAACAGCATCTTGTAATTCATTAATAGAGCTTACCTCCTTGTTGTCATCTTCACTTTCGCCATCACTTGCAAAGGCCATGAAACCCATGCAAGCGACTTCGATTTTCTTCTCAGGATCCTCTTCGTCCTCCTCCTAGGTCGAGTCATCCCAAGTGGCTTGGAATGCTTTCTTCTTATACTTCTCCTTTTCCTTCTTCTTTTCTTTCTTTAGAAGAGGGCATTTGGGTCTAATATGCCCCTTCTTGTTGCAATGATACCAACGAGTTGGACTTTCTAATTGCACAATATCATGCAACCTAACTCACCTGAATTAAGCTAGAACCTAGCATAACTTAGGATTAATGCATTCATAGGCATTGTAATTTACACAATAGATAATTTATTAGTCATATAGATAATATCATTATTTTATGACCTAAAATAGAGATGATTTTAATCACAGATGATTCAAAGTCGCAGATGTCAAATCAGACCGGACAGATCTGATCAGTACGATGACGGGAATCCAACGCTTCTGAAATCATTTCTATCAGAAAACTAGGGCACCTTGTGCAGTCCATAAAAGAACGGAGATCATAAAGCCAAAGGATAAAGATCCGAGCCTCAGATGAAGAATCTAACCGCACGGATGAATCCGGATTGATGATCGTAGTCCAATGGCGCAAATTAACTCGATCGGAGGTCTATATCACCAGCTATAAGGAAAAGAAGATGAACGACCATGATGGCACCACGTGGCGCCATCACAGCCGCTCCCTCACCACCGCCCCATCGAGGAAGGCCACCTCGCATGACGTGGGTTGTTGGATCTTCATCCAACGACCACAAGCGCGCCACGTCGCCCACCCAGATTGAATAAGCATAAATAGAAACAAACAAGTATATATAATAGAAGGTTCTCACGCGTGTGTGACGCGCGTTCAAGCCGTGCGGTGCGGAAAATTGAAGTGGCACTGGGTGTGCGGGCACGGGAGCAATTACTCGATCGGAGGGTGGAGGCACGACCACGTGGCGTGATTAGAGCTCGCTGCGGGCGGACACGCGATCGCACACGTTTTGTGAGATTAGGAAGGAGAAGTAATCGTGCTCGAGCCATCCGATCTCACAATCAAACAATTGAGGATCAAGTGCTGAAAAGAGCCTTGTGGGTGTGCGTGCGGATAGAGGTTGTTGTAGCGGGCGGGCGAGGAGGATGCGGGGCCGTGTGATAGCGATCCAAGGGCACAACGGGTGCCACGTGTTAGCCAGGGATTAAATCCACGTGATGGAGGCAAATTTGAAGGTTTTTTGAGGCCAGATTTGATTTGTTGGTCTCCTAATCAACGGATCTGATCAAACAAGAGTTGTTACATGAGATTAAGGGCTAAAATACCCTTTTTATCCTCCACAAAAGCTATAAAAGAAGGCCCAGGGCCCCCCAGTTGAAGCATCTATCTCTCTCTTCCATCAACTCTAGACATATTCCACCTTCTTTGCAACTCTCCATCCCTCTACAACTCTGCTCTGACCTTTGTCCCGGTGCTCTGGATCTGAGGTGCTGCTCATCTCGCACAAGCATCCCACAAGCGGCATCATTTCTCTGCCACTTCCTTCTCTCTCTCTTTATCTCTCTCTCTCTTTCTATCTATCTATTTCAATTTAGCATAGCAATTTCTACTGTGAAAAACTCTTTATCAATGCAATGAAATTTAATCTTATGAATATCTGATGTCTCTTTCTACATATATACATATATAAATACCTGTTAGAACTAGTTTTATTGAAGAGCTTCTATTAAATTCGAGATTGCCTCCCTACGAATGACCCGGTGCTCAACGGAGTTTTATAAATTTATTTGTCGATGTGTTTTCATGCTATAGTACAACTAATTAGCTTTTAAAACATGAATTACGTGCCGAACACTTTCCTTCTCCTTCTCCTTTTCTGAGGCCCTACAAAACTTAGAAAATTTTTAAAATAAAATTCTAAGATCCTCGTCATTGGAACTTACCTCACTATCCAAAATGACTTTGAAGGTGTGAGTCTTCCTTGGCTTCAGTTCTGGTGTGTCCTTCTTTTGCTTCAACTTCATCTCATAGGCCATAAGGTTTCCTAAGAGGTCTTCCATGTTGAGCTTCTCTATTTGGTTGGCCTCCTCAATGGTGGTGACCTTTTGCTCCCACTCCAGTCCAAGGGAGAGCAAGAGCTTTTATTGAAGCTCTTCCTCGATAAAGGTCTTCTTTAGAGACTTAAGATTGTTCACTATAAGAGTAAACCTAGTGTACATCTCATTCAAGGATTCATTAGTTTTCATATAAAAAGATTCGAATTCTTGAGAAAGAATGTTAATCTTAGAAGATTTTACCTAGGAGGTCACCCGATTTAATGACTATACATAAATACCCTAGAAAAATGAGAAGCCACTCGATCTTTCCAGATGACCAGAGAAAAGAGCTCATCCTTAAAAAGAGTGGAGTCCATGAAGTAGGATTTAACGAATCAACATGGAATTGGATGAGCATAAATACCTCTAACCTATCACGGGGAATCTTGCATATAATTAGATGTGTAAAATTTGTCTGCATTCATGATTAGAAACTTTATTATATAATATATAGATATCAAACCATTTGACAATTAACACCAACTTTCTGTGATAATTTTTGATGTCACTTAATAGTCATTCATTTTTATAGTAGCTTACAATACAATTATACAAATATATAAGATATTCTAATAATTTCATCGAAAGGCCCATTTCATTAGAGGTATAAATTGTTCTTCCTATCTACAAAAGGAACCCTTCCTTTGCAATTAAATTGTGCCTCCACCGATTGATTTAGAAAATGAGATGTTTGTAAAGTTCATTCCTTTTTCTCATTTAACCATATTTCTTATGCATGTTCTATGCAGAAACAAACTTTTTTTATCCAAAGTCATGTGACAGGGTACATGATTTTTAACTTGTGCCAGACTTAATTTCTTTTTCTAGCTTTAGTCTTCCTTGCAATGTTGGGTTTTCCAAACCTTCTGTAGGCTATAGAGGGAGGAAGAAGATAAAACCATAGCATCCATGCTAACATATTGATGTTATAGTAGCATAATGCTACAAAAGCACAATAACTACATAGCATTGATGATATAACAACATTGTAGCATCATTACTATAGCAACACCGTGGTACTATAGCATCAATGCTTTGGCAATGTAATCCTATAAAGTATTGATACTATAGCAATCATGTTGTAGCATCATAGCATCAATTTCAATACAACATTACAACACTACAACATGCAGTGCCATAGCATTTCAATGCTATAACATCAATGTTATACCAAGATAATACTAGTTTAGATGCACTACACAATATTGACACCATAGCAATGCCATATATAGATCCCACAACAGCACTACTGCATTGCAAATAGGAGTAAGCATTGGTACAGATCCTCACAAGTCAAACAAATCTCAATCTAATTATCCAATGAGTTTAAAACTCAAATAATTTATTCAAGCCCATTACAACATACTATTATATATTTTACAAAATTGCTGATGTATTTTATAAAGAGTGTATGCATTGTTACAAACCAAGTTGCTATTATAAAATGTGACCTGTAATTTACAAATTAGTGTTTTTATAACTTTTCATTAAGATGACCATCAAAATTATTTTTTGTTTGAAATTTCATTTGTAACCTCTCTAATCAATAAACTTTCAATCTATATATTTGGATTTATTATTTGAGACTCCACATGAGTTTGTGTAAAGCTTCAATAAGAAATCCAACCACATGGATTGAAATTTTATTGGTTGGATACGTTGCATATGAAATTTCACCAAAAATGAAAATAGTTTTTATGGTCATATTAATGAAAAACTTATAAAAACACTACTTTGTAGTTATAAGTCGATGTTATAAATTATAAGTCATGTTTTGTAAAACATATTTAGTTTACAATAGTCAATATAACCTTTATAAAATACATTAATAGTTTTGTATAATATATAATAGCATTTTCAAATGGTCTTGAATGAATTATTTGGACCTGAAGCTCGCAAGATAATTTTCCTATGTGTACCTTTGTGTCTACATATATGATAGAGTGATTCTATGAGAAGTTGTGAGAAACATTTGAAATAAATTAAATTTACAAAAAACAATCGTATGGATTGAAAGAATGCCATCCTAGTAGAGTATATGAGTATCTACAAAAGACCAGAAAAATCTGATATGTGAAAGATTTTTTTTCTTTTAATAGATTTAAGTTGGCCATTTGTAGAGATTTTTATTGGAATTTCTTGAAAACTTGTGCTACACTTCTTTGATTTAAATGCAAAAATTGCTGGTAATATTTCATTCAAATGTAAAAATTGTTGGTAATATTTCAAAAATCACAGGTGATATTTGGTTTAAATATAAAAATCACTCATAACATTTCAAAAATCTCTGATGATATTTAGTTCAAATAGAAAAATCTTCGATGATAATTAGGAATATGGAATTGATGGTGATTGATTGGAGGGATTTTTGGCAACTCACATGGTGGCATCAAGGTTGATTGGACTAATTTGGATGTGGGTTTTGACTTTGGAAAGTGGCTTGGGTGGCTCCTAAGGAAGGATTCTAGAAGATGCTCCAATTGTCTCCTTAATTAAGTTCACTTTGGATTTGATTGGAGAGATTTTAGGAGGCTAAATTGGAGGCCAGATCTAATCTAATCAACACCACATTTTTGCAATTAAATAAAAAATTATTTAACATAAATTAAGGTCTAAAAAAATTATGTGGCAAGTGGATAATGTATAGGAACCTATAGGATTAAGATTAGGATTAGGACTAGGACTAGGACTAGGACTAGAGTGGTGTCACTAGGTGTGTGAGCTAAGTTTTAGGAATAGGCTAGGAGTGTGGTGTAGGGTTAAGATTAGGGTTAGATGAGCTGAGGATAGCTGGTTAGGGTTAGGTTTAGGTATCAGGATTGAGTCTTTGGATTAGGGTTTTGGATGAGGCCAAAATAGTCAGGTTCTGACTAGGTTAGGGCTAGGGTTTCCAAGGCCTGAAAGGAGTCTTCTCTCAAATGAAGCTTTGGTGACCTATACTCCTGCTTCTTCTCCTTATAAGCTTGATGAAAGGATTTCTACACATAGCAAGACCTGAAATTAGTACAACATAGGCTCAAAATGATAGTTTTACCCTTACTATGCAAATATGCAATTATTGATGGGAACACCATCATAAGCCCTAACTAGCTAATTTTGGTCTTAAAAAGGTAATAAAAGCTCCTACATATCCATCAGAGGGTCTTAAATGCTTGATGTTTTGTTTTGAGAAGACAAGATGAACACAAGGTTATTTCTGCAAAATTAATTGCATTTCCACAAATACAAAATAACCATGGGGTCTTTTAGGGCTTTATTAAAGGTTATATAGTCATTAATGTGTAATAAGTGGGTCCATATAGAACAAAAATGGGTTTTCACGCGATTCAAGAATTAATGGACATCTGAAACCCTAAAATAGACTTGCTTCATTGACTAAGGTTTTGGTTAGGATAAAATTTACTTAAATCCTTTACAAATCATAGAAAAATATTCTCTAGAGTTTAGCATCCTTGATTTGACCATTAGAACCCAATTTGACCTAAAGTAGAGTCTCAGATAGACAATTACTCTAATTTTGATTTCTACGTAATATACCAAGTCAAACTTGGTGAAAACCTAAATCTGAATTCACCATCAGATTCCTTGGGTCCAAATTAGATTTGTACCAAAATTTGGGACCAATCAGAGATCATCTTAACCAAGTTTGCATTTTGGTCCAATCTAACTCTTTTTCTTACACACATGCCCCTAACTTTCGAATTCTTTGCAAGGACCCTTCTAAATTCTTCATCTTCTTCACAAAAAAGCCCCCACCGCCATTGAGGTCAAATCCGACCTCCAAGAAACGTTGACTGACCCAAATCCTACTCTATTGGTGGGATTAATGTTCACACCTAAGACACAATCTAGGATCAATTTGGAGTCCCAAGTCTCCATGGATTGCTCGTGCAAATGCACGAGAATCATGAGTTCTTTTCCTTCAAGCCCAAGACTTGGAATCCCGCTTTCCTAATCCAAAGCTTCCCCTGAAGCTATATAAAGAGCCGATGTGCACAACCTTTTCTCCCTAGTAAGTTTTGGCGAGCCAAATCACCCTAATTTCTCCTCCTTCAGCCACCGAAACCTCTGCTTCGGTGACCTCCCGGGATCCTCCTCCTCTAGCCGTCCAACCATCAAATTGGATGACCTAAGTTCTTTCTCTTCCTCTCGATCCTCTCTGGCCAAAGAGAGGATGTGTCTCTGCCTTATTTGCCGTCGCTGCCTCACCGTCTCCATCTCCTTCTCCGGCTCCGGTCAAGCCACGACCAGAGCTCTCCGGACTTCTCCCTTTTTCCTAAGACCCTATTTTTCTTCCTTTCTCCCTCTACATCACTTTCCCTCACCTGCACTCCAAATCAACCACACTACCACCCTCACGCCCTCCATCTCTCTCTGCTCCATTTTAATCCAATCTTTTTGCACATTGTACTTGGTTTTATCTATATATCATTTTGTGTTTTTAGGAATGAAGTTTTGATTATAATTGCTTACATTTCCGATTAAATTGTGATTGGTGAGATTAAATTGCAATTGATTGCTCCCTACATTCGACCTTGGACTTTAAATTCGAGTATAAATTGTATTTGTTTTCGCGCGATTTCAACCTATACTGTGATGAAGTATTTTGAAACATCGATCTCTCGCATTAACATTTTGGCACCGTTGTCGGGGAGCAACGTGCAATTTGATCTCTTGATTACAATTCCTGGCTTGATACTAACTTGCTCTATCTCTTTGTTGTGATTTCTGCAGGGATTCAGTCAAGGATAATGATCAACTGCACGACAACCACTCCAGGGGCAGGTAATCTCATTTACCATCTTCACTAAGTCATTGATTTTGAAAAAAGATGAAAAAGTAAAGAAATCATTTAGAACCAACTTGCATTCTATATTTAGATTCAATCAACACAAGTTGCCTGATTTGGTTCATTTCTAGAAACATCCTGAACTTGATTTTTGGACCCATTTAGGGATTTAAGACACCTAGGGCTATGCACCTTCTTGATTGAGCCCTAGGTGCCAGATTTGGAAGAAATTAATTGGACCAAGTAGAGCCACATTAGGGTTTCCATTTCAGGATTTTAGAGACACACTTGCTGACAGAAGAATATATTCTCCCAAATTGTGTGTTTCCTAAGCCTTGATTGAACTTACCTAAAAAATCAAACCGTAAAATCAAGCTCTAAACATCACTTGAATCCTAAAAAGTTGGACCTAATAATCAAGGACAAATTAGGTGAAGTTGACCCACCTTGTGGGGTCAACCAATCTTCAAATTAGGTTACTACTCACAAAAATATCTTAAAGTTCAAGAGAAATCATAAGCACCCTCTCTCTAAGGTTAAAATTGGTAGACTTAGGAGGTCAAGTTATCCATTCTGGTCTACTTGGATCCACGGTGACAAGGAAGGTTGGGTGGGGGAAACCCTGTAACTTGTGGGGGTGTTCTACCATGTAGGGGTCTTCGTGGGACTCTCCCTTTCTGGCTGCCCAGGTTTTTCTCAGGTGGACGACTTTTTGATCTAGAGGTATCATCCGCCTCGAACCTCTATAGTCATCCAAAAATCTTTGGGTGTCTTGATTGGGTCCATCACACCTTCTATCCCTGATCTTCTCCATTGGTGCATGTTTGGGAGGAGGTCCTTAGGACCACCATTGAGGCCTCCATTAGCTATTCACTCTCGTCGAGGACAAGCCTCGACTTCCTTGTTTGTGCTACAACATGACCATATCAATATATCTTCTGATTCATCTGAGCCTAGATCTCCTTCATCCATAATCATGGAACACCCAGCAGAAGAAGAAAACAATCTCCAGAATCAGCTTCAGCACCTCAACGATCTATTCGAGGCTTTTATGAATCCACCACAACATCCTATGATGCGAGATCATTACAATCCTGCGGCAATGGTGATCGAACCTTGAGTCCAAATCATGGTTGAAGGTCCTCATACTGAACTCAAGCCCAACATGATTCATGCTATTCCTAAATTTCATAGTCTTAATTCCGAAGATCCCTTCCATCATATCAAGCAACTCAAGCATCTAGCCCAGACCTTTGGGTCAGAAGGTCAAAATCGGGATATCTTGCTCATGAAGATGTTCTCCTTCTCTCTCATGGACAAGGCTGCTCATTGATACCAAACCCTAACTCGTTCAATCAACACATGGGCTGAGCTGTAATCCAAGATTCTGAAAAAGTTCTTTCTCGTCGGTTGGACAAATACTTTGAGGCACTAGATCATGCATTTCATGCAAAATGTAGGAGAACTGCTTCATGAGGCATGGGATCGCTTTTTAGATCTCATGCGAAAGTGCCCCCAATATGGAGTTCCTAATTGGGAACAAGTCTAGCCTTTTTACCAGGGACTCCGTGAGGACATCAGATTGTTCATCAATGCGACCGATGGAGGAAACATCATGGGTGTTGAGATGTGGAAAACTACGCACTTGAAGTTGGTTTCGGAAAACCCGTCGTTGTAGTTCAATTTGTGAAGAAATCCGTCAATAGATAAATTTATACTGAAACTCTAAGAATTCCGGATCGAACACAGGGAGGCAGACATTTGATTCAACACCGTGTTTGTTTAATTATCACAAAGTAGATTAGCTAGTTGAATTGAATCTAAACCAACTATCTACTTAAAGAATAAAGAATAGAAGACAGAGAGAGGATATTATGAATAAAGACAAAAGAGAGGTAGAATAAACATGGATTTCATTATCACAAGTTGATGTTCATTACGATTACAACTACCCACTGCACTAGAAAGCAGGAAATCTACACTAGAAATCGAGAAATCTATTCTAGAAAGTAGTAAAAGAGTTGATAGAAAGAAGTTATCCTCCTCGACGACTGCTTGGAGGATGAGTTGGACGGGACGACGCCTGGAAGATGGGGGATAGAGTAGGAAGAAGGAGGACAAAGCAGGAAGAAGCAGGAACGAGGTAGCACGTCATCGTCGTCACGGGATCCACTTCAGGAACGGGAAGAGAAAATTGGATTTTGGCTCTAGAATAACATCCCGGGTTTGGGGCAAGCTTTTCTTAAGCTTTGGAGAGGGAGAGAGGTGAAGGAAGGGATGAAGAAGTGGAGGTCAGGTCTCCTTTTATAGTTGTAGGAGTTGAGGGCAAAATTGTCATTTCAAGCTTAAAGCATTAAAATCAGGTCTTTAGTGATGGATTTATCCGTCACTAAAGGTCTGATCGTGGGCGATGTGTGCACGCTGCATGTGCCTCCTCCTTTGCCATGCACAAAATGCACGCCCATGTCTTCGTAATCATGGCCGTCCGATCTTAAGATCGGACTGCTTAAAGTTGTCCATGCCTGCGCCTTCATTTGCACTTAACCGCACGCCTGCGTGTGATCGGGCGTGCGCTGTGCATCTGATCGCGGATGATCTGAGCCGCTTGTAGTCAATCGCGTGATCTCAATTAATCACTCGCGCACTGCAGATGGCAAGTCGAACGTGTGTCCCACACTCGCACGTCGCTCGACCGTTGTGCTAGCAGCGCTTCTTTGTCGCGCTTAAGCTTTAAGTGTGAGCACTTCACGGCTATTGGATCAAGATCCAACAGCCCAGATCTCACCTCGCCGCACCTTCAGAAGATGGGGAGTGGTGCTACAACCAATTTGGGCGGCTGTGATGGCACCACGTGGTGTCGTCATGGCCATCCAACTTCTGTGACATGTAGAAGGTGCCATGGATGTCGAATTGAGTCGATTTTCACGTTGTTAGGCTGCGATCATCGATTCGAACCCATCTGTGCGGTCGGATTTGTCGTTTGAAGTACAGATTGGCATCATCTTGGCCCTTGATCTTTAGGCTTCCTCGATCTCTATCTGGTGCTACGGATGCCCGATCAAGGCGATCTTGGAGTCGTTGAACTCCAATCATCACCCTGATCAGATCCGTATGGTTGGATCTTTGATTCGAGGCCCCAATTAAAAGTCACCCTGTCCCTAACCATAAAAGGAGACAATTATTATACAATTTATACAATTTGTCCTAAATGCGTGATTATGCATGTTATGCAATATTTATAATGCATGATGCTACTATGACACTAAGAACATGCATTAATAGACATTTTTGGTTATTTAGATGTATGCACATTACACTCCCATGCCTATCTTTTGCTAGTCTCTTGCAAAAACTACATGCTTTTTATAAAAGAATTAGGGTTGGATTACTTGGGCAAAAGTCAATTTCAACATTAAGAAATTTTTACGTAGGACTTGAACTTTCAAAGACACAACAACGGCTTGGTATCTGCCAAAATGCAGACCTCCTCAAGCCCTCACCTTATTCAAAGAAAATCTCTTTTTCTCCTTTTTCTTCTTTTCTAGTTTTTTTTGGATTTTTGAGTTTAGAGTTACAGAGTGGCTTTCTACGGCCACTCAACCCACCCAAGACTTGATGAGAACCGTAAGTTCTAAGCATCCTTTTGTGAAAGTGATAGACTCGTTGATCGGAAATCAGAACGGACTTCGAGTTTCTATGCCCCTAGGTGACCTCAAAAGGAATTCTACCTAAAGATGTATCTATACGATCGGTAGCTTTCTCCCTACTTTTTCTTTTTATGGGGTCAACACAAGGGTGAATCTAGTGTATATCTCCCTAGCTTATTCTACTTCTCTGCTTCTTCCTAAGTGTTTTAGGAATTCGACGTGCACTTCTTAAGCTAGGTTTTGGATAACCTACCAATGGGCTGTTACCCACGAAAGCTTGCCAGCCATACTCGTGCAGTGAAGTGTGGTTTATTTCTTTTGTTTTCTTTTTCTCCTTTTCTTTTCTCTATTTTTTTTTCTTTTTGGACTTTTGTTTTCTTCTTCTTCTTTTTTAAGTAGGTGGCTTCCCTGGTCTAAGATTTACCTAATGGTAGTAGAAAAAGAATGGTCTAGTGGCTGGGCTTTGGACAACCTACCTATGGCTGTTACCCACGATAACTTGCCAGCCATACCACTCTAGAAGGTTCATTAGCTACCCAATTTCCGTTAAAACTATCGAACAATGAGTCAGTGCAAATAGTGTGTGAATGCTTAGACTTAAAGTTCCCTCAAATCAGAGGGCGGGTTGATAAGTCTTATACTTATCACCCGAACTTATTTAATAAAATTGAAATAGAATTTAGGATGGCAAGGACTCGATAAACAAATCCACATTTTAGTGGGTACCTAGGTTGATTAACCCCAAAGACCTGAAGGGTCTTAGTGTTCAGATTCTACTATATTATTTCCTAAGATTGAAAAGTCCTAATGCCCAATTATTCTCTCCTAATTCATTTTTTTAAAATAAATAAATCAAAAGAAAACAAAAAGAATCTACTAAGACGACAAAATAATTCAGAGATGAATATCCACCCCCCTATGCCTATCTAATGCAATGTCCTCATTGTATTAAAAAAGACATGGACAGAGTGGAATATAGTAGAAAGCACCTGAATTGCATGAATAGCGGGTTGGCTCCGAGATGAAAAGAACCTATATATGTGCTGAAATTCGTGCCATCAGTTAGGCACACTATACAAATAAAGAAGAAATAGAGAATTCACAGGTGTAGGTCAGAATCAGAATAAAAAGATTCATCTCAAGACCTGCCAACAGATGTCCACAGATGTGGACTAGATTGTGGTACAGACCCATACCCCATGGTCGAGTATATCTAAGGTTCTGGATGAAAATTACCCAAAACTTGAGATCAGTATGCAAGTGGGGTCGAGCTTGCGATTTGTGAGGATGCAACCCAAGACCAAAAAGTTAGATAATAGAGAGATCAAGCTCAAAAGGATAATCAATGAATGTTTGCTTGGGTTGAACATCCTCTGAGAAGATGTCATAAGGGTCTTGGTAGAATGGTGGTTTTAGAAAAATTGGAACCCTTAGACTCGATCTTTCGCCTCCTCCGAAATTGACTTCCCATATCATCATTTTCCACTTTCTATCCTCCACAATCAGGATTTCAAATTTTGAGACTTGCATATTAATTACCCCGTCTGAATTTTCCAAGTCTAAAAGATGTGACTGAATCAGAATGGACTTAGGTTTAGTGATTTCAAAATCAAAATCGTCAATAAACCCTATGGGGTGTGATTGAGGATCAGGGCTATGAATTGAGTCCTTTAAAACAGTATCTGAATCTGCCATGCGAGCCCCAATAGGATCAAATTCCTCAATTTTAGGCCGTCAACTGATTTATCGAATTCCTCTATCCCAGTTGTCTAACTAAAATTGTGTTATGTAAACTCATGTGAGACTTCGCATAATGATTCTTCACCTTCAGAATCAAAGAAATCTGAATTCGTATTAATGTATTCCTCAAAATTATCAATCACTTTTTGATCCATAGAGACATACGTTTCCTCGTACCCCTGTTCAGGGATCACCGGTGAAGAAGTCAAATCATCTTTATTTGATTGCTCTAAAACAACTTGGTCAAACTCGATCTCGTAACACATGTCCCCCTCAACAGGTGCCTGAGCGGGTTCCGACATTAGCTCTCTTGAAGGGGGTTCATCCTGGGAATCATCCCAAGATTGAACTAAAGCAAGCACAAATCTCATCCTCAATTTCGATAATTTCCCAAGTAAAAACTCACTCGAGCCCTTATCCTTAACATTCTGGAACCAATTCAACAGATACTTATTCAAATCATCAATCATTTCAATCAGGGGCTCCAATTTTTCAGTGCAAGGTGTTGGTTGAGCTTCTAAAGATTGTATGGTGTTTCTCAAGTTAGCCAACACCTTTTCTTGGACCTCGTTAACCTGAACCACATGGTTTGGTTCAAGGTGGAGTGGGTTTGGGTTCAGTGCAGGGGAGTTAACGAATTGAGGATCTTGATACCCTCCCTGATAATAGGTCATTTCAGGTTGCTCATAAGGTGGTGATGACATAAAGGTAGTGTATTCAGGGTAACGATCAGTGTATCCTTCTTGATTGTAGATCATATTAGGTTGTTCAAATGAGGGCAATGATCTAACATCAGTATAGCTTGAAGAAGGACAAGAATCAAAATCGTGGTGTCCAGGGTTAAACCCTGAACACAGAGGTCCGGAGCTGTATTCCCAATCAGGATTATCCCAACTAGAAGATTGATGAGAATAAGTCTGGTTGGAATAATAATCATTTTGGGAATAAGATGTTTTAGGAGGATAAGAATGGGAAAGCGTGTGGAATGCGGAAGGATCCATGACAGAACAGGAAGAAGAAAGGTGCTCTACAATACAAACAAACCTATCCTTAAGTGGGCTAGCCTAAAGAACTACAGACTCTCAGAACCCATCTTGAGATAAAGAATCGATTTGATCTATTTCTTTTTGGTCAATCCAACCAGTTAGAGGGAGGGACTAGGGAGAAGGTTCTTTCTTTGGCTTGCGCCTCAGGTTCCTAGTGTACCCCCCAGCCACGATCGTTTGATTCTGCTCCCCTAGCTAGACATCAGATTGAACGGTAGAACAAGATTAATCGAAAATAATCTTGGTCTGGGCTCCGAAGAGCGAGTCCAATCCTTAAGGCCAACGTCTACTCTGTTTTAATTAATGTTAGGTTTGAATGTGCTTTGGAATGTGATGGGCCCTTTACGTGGGTTGTACCCTTAATGATTGATTGATATGTGTGTGCATGCACAACCAATGATTTTCAAGCAAGATTATTTTTGAATGCGGTGAATTTTATGATTCAAATCTTGCTTAGTAGCTTTTAGGGTTCAACTTTAGGTATATTCAATCAAGTTTAGTTGACAAACCTGGTTTTGAAAGCACAGGTGAAGTTGTTTTCCTTTGAAACTTAAAAGAATGTTGAGTGCTTGGAAAATCCCTAAAAGTTGAACCTATGTGGTAGCTACTTGATGAATTGATTTTAGTTGAAGTGGTACGGCCCAAACAACTCAAACAATTGGCCTGATGCACCACTTAGTTAGGCACACAAATGATTACCTAATCTGAATTCTACTCAATTATGTGTTTGAGTGTGTGTACCGGTTCCAAAGATTAGTTTATTAGTTGAGTTTGAAAATCAAAAGAGGTTGTGTACCGCAGTGAGAGATTTTTTTTTTAAATTTTTTTCTTTTATATGTGAAGGGTGAGGCGGGTGTAGGTGTCAAACAAACAATCAAAACTAACCTTAGAGTTTATGCAGGCTCCTAGGTTAATTAGGGTTTGTGTTATTAGATGATGGAATGAAATCTAGCAGGTGAGGAGGTGGGGGTAAACTTACAAACCCTTCAACAACACTTTACTCCAATCTACCGCTTTTGCTCGCCTCGTGAGAGTACCTGCAATCACAATAAAAGAGGAGAAAAGTGAGGTAAAAGATAAGTAAGGCGAGAAAATGCGAAAAATCAAAGAGCGTCGCCTCCTCGGCAACGGTGCCAAAATGTTGTGATGTGGAAAACTACTCGATCGAAGTTGGTTTCGAGAAACCTGTCGTTGTAGTTAGATTTGCGAAGAAATTTGTCAGCAAATAAATTTATACCGAAACTCTAAGAATTCTAGGTCAAATACAAGGAGGTAGACATTTGATTTAAAATTGCATTTGTTTAATTGTCATGAAGTAGATTAGCTAGTCGAGTTGAATCTAAACCAACTATCTACTTAAAGACTAAAGAATAGAAGAAAGAGAGAGAATATTACAAATAAAGACAAAAGAGAGGTAGAATAAACATGGATTTCATTATCACAAGTTGATGTTCATTACGATTACAACTACCCACTACAGTAGAAAGCAGGAAATCTACACTAGAAAGCGGGAAATCTATTCTAGAAAGTAGTAAAAGAGAAGATAGAGAGAAGTTATCCTCCTCGACGACTGCTTAGAGGACGAGCCGGATGGGATGACGCCTAGAAGATGGGGACGGAGCGGGAAGAAGGAGGACAAAGCAAGAAGAATCGGGAATGAGGCAGCACGTCGTCGTCGTCGAGGGATCCACGATTCCTTATGGCACCTTTATGTTCCTATGATTGCCATTTGGCTTGTGCAATGTTCTTTCTATGTTCCAAAGATGTATGTTGTAGATTTTTTCTGATATGATTGATGATTTCTTAGAGGTTTTCTTGGATGATTTCTCCATCTTTGGAGGAAATTTTGATCAATGTCTCCTTAAGTTGACCAAGATTTTGACTAGATGTAAAGTGTAACGAGCGCGTACCCCAGACGTCTTTTAAGACGTCTGGGAGGTGGCCCAGACGTCTGTCAAGACGTCTGGGATCACATCCAGACGTCTGACCAGACGTCCGGGATAGTTTACATACGTCTGACGAACAGTTATACTCGCACGGGATATTCGTCTGCGCGCCTGTGCGCGCAGACCTGCGATCCGCATCTTCTCTGCGGCTGCAGGCGACTGCGGCCGTCTCTCTCCTCCTCTCCGCGCGGCGTTAAAAGGGGGAGGGGGCGCGCCTCCCCTCCCGTCTCCACCATCTTCCTCCTCTCCTGCTGCGGGCGGAGCGAGCGGACGCGAGGGCGCAGCGGCAGCGGCGCAGCAAAGGCGCGGAGGAGCTGCGGCGTGCGAGGGCGGGACTCTGCCGTGAGGGCGAGCTCGCCGGGAGCGGCTTGGCCGGCCGGCGGAGGGCGCAGGGGGCGCAGAGCGTCGCGAAGAGGGACCTGCTGCGGGCGGAGCAGCGGACGCGCGAGGTGCGACGCGGGCGGCGTCGCGAGCGGAGGCCGAGCGAGGTTTTGATTCTGGAAAAATCTCCAGAATCAGACGTCTGGACTGATATCCAGACGGCAAGGTCGACGTCTGTGTGATCATACAGACGTCTGAAAGGTGAGTTCCGCTTTCTCCTTCTTCTTTTGTCGACTGACCGTACTGAAGGAGGAGGGTTGGCTGTGCGCAGGTGTTCGGATTCGTCATCCTTTGCGAATCCGACGTCTGGAAGTTGTACCAGACGGCGGGAGTGACCTCCAGACGTCCGGAGATACCATCGGACGTCTGGGATCTAGGAGAGACGTCGCCACAGACTTCTGGACGTCCGGGGAACCAAGCCGAACAGGTAATTCTCTGATCCACCGTTTAAGACGTCTGGAAGGAGTTCCAGACGTCTGATTTTGCACAGTATTGTCTTTCTCGACCCGTTTAGGGCCCGTTTGGGCTCCGTTTTCCGCGATTCGAGTTGCGTTCGTTTCAGAATTTATTCCTCTACCCGCCTACAGTAGCTATACACTATTTTGAGACACTCCTTGTGTTTGATCCTCGTGATAGGACCTCGTTCGGTTGCCGTCTTGAGAGTCGCGGAGGCGCGCGGGATTCCCGACCACGCCCCCATTACTTCCGTTGTACCTGGTAGAGTGGTTTTAAGCATTAATAAAATCTGTTAAAGTATGGAACCATAACTAGAACCTAGGGCATTGCATGAACCCTAGGAATGAGAAATGTATGGAATGATAGCTCCTAGGTGTTGCATGAATCCTAGGGCCGGAAAATTAGATTGTATGATAGATCCTAGGATATGGCATGAATCCTAGGATGGAAAAACTAGTGGAATGTATATTACTGCAGTCTTGGAAAAATGGAAAGGAATATATAAGCTGCCTGTGAAATTAATTAACAGCTGCCTGTTATGAACAAGGAAACATGTTGAGATCATGGAATGTGAGAACGTGAATCTGGAAAGTGAAACATATGATGTTCTGAGATAAAGAGCTGGAACCCTACGGGGAATTAGGAGTGGAACTCCTGGAAAGAAAAGGAATGGAACTGAGATGTAGTTGTACTGTCTCTTGGGTACGCAGTACCAAGGGAAGTACCTGTACCTGCTTTAGTGCAGAGTGGGGCCAGCCGCCCCAGGGACCCGGGGTTAGGCTTGGCCGCTCTGTACCGACTTGTTGGCCCTCGTGTACGTAGTACCGAGGAGAGCTAGTAGTGTTAGGAGAGTACTAGCTACCCCACGGGCCCCGGGGTTCTGCTAGCCTCCTTCACCGACTTGTTAGGCCCACTAGGGCAAACCAGGGTAGTCAGACGAGGGTGCGCGGACTGTGGAGGGGCAAGGCCCCGGTTTGGTTACTGTGGAGGGGTTGGACCCCTGTTACTGAGAGGGCTCTGCCCTGGTTCCGTGCTGTGCTTTGGGCGCACCCGTTAACGGAAACGACTGACCGCGTGCCAGTACGGGCTAGCTACCTGTGCGTTTATCGCGCGTGCCATAGTCACCGTTACGTCTGTCAGTGACCTTGGGGTGGTTGACTGAGGGTAGGATCACCACGGGGGACTCTCCCGGCCAGGAGAGCACCACGTGCTACTTCTACTGTTGGAAAAGACTGCAATCAAGATCGTCCCACGAGGACATTCGAGATCAAGTAAAGGATCTGAGAAGTAAATGAAATAGTGAGAAAAATTGAAAGATGTGAATAAAGGAAGTAATAGAACATAACAGCTACTGTACACTCTACTGTTGCCTTTAGTTAGTTTGCCACTCTACTCAGCGTTTTGCTGACGCGTTACACTCGTTACCTTTTTCAGGACCAGGTGTTGAGCAGCCAGGGTCGGCGGCTGCAGAGGACGCTGGGCCGAGTAGGGTCCAGTAGAGTTGCCACAGCTTTGTACCTTCTTTAGTTTCTGTTCTAGTGAGTAGTTTTGTTTCCGCTGTACCTTCTTTACCTGCAGTTTTTGTTATATGATAAATGTTGTTTTACTGTTGTGGTGGTGCCTACTGTAGTAGTTTCTTTCCTTACTGCTGTACTTTTTACTGTTAGTTATATTCATGCTGAATGTGGTTTATTTTACTGTCTTTTGGTTACTTCCTCGTTGGACGACTGGGTCTTGGGATTAGTCGAGTCGGTCCGGTTCTCGTGTCTCGTAGGGACTCGGGAACCGGGTCGTTACAAGATGGTATCAGAGCAAGGTCGTCCCGAGAAGTGAATCAACTGACTGGAAAATAACCAATTCACATGTTTATAGCTAGAGTAGCCACCACAACATATCTCTTGACATGAGCTCTTAGAAGTTTCGTTAGGTACCGTCTGTTTAGAAGCTTTTCTTTTTGTTTCGCGTCTCCATTGTAGGAGATGCCGCGTCGTGGAGCTAGGAGGGTGGGCCGCAGGCGCGGCCGAGGTCAGGGCCCGGGGGACAGATATGTCGGGCTTGGAATACATACTACCCCTCCTCTTCTCCTGAGTATACCGTCTCGGGACCTCGTCCAACTGATTCGAGAGGTGGTTCGAGAAGAATTTCAGCTTCCACCCACGTCGCTACCCCCTCCCCCTTCCGAGCGTACGACAGGGGAGTTAGTGGTGGAACGAGATTTCCGCCGCCACACCAGGCGTGTTAGGAGAACTCCACGGAGACACGTGGCGTCCGCAGGAGAGCCGTCACGTTGTGTAGGGCCATCAGTGGCCTTTAGGGGCCCTCGACAGGGGCCAGTCGCCAGCACCGGACCCCCGCCTAGCCGACAGCAGGGACTCACTGAGGGCGGGAGTCGGGTTCCCCTCTGCTACCAGTGTGGCCAGCCGGGCCACGTCAGGAGGGACTGCCCATCTAGGGCAGGAGGTCAGCAGATACTTCCCGCGCAGAGCACTGGAGGGCGCGCAGGAGGCCGCGGTTTCCAGGCGCGAGGAGGAGGACCGCAGTCGCGAGGAGGGTACCGGCCAGCACCTACCCGTCCGACGCAGAGTGTGGCTGCTTCGTCCGCACCTAGAGCTGAGGGGCGTATCAACGCCCTAACACACCGGGACGCCAGAGCTTCGGGATCCGTGGTAGCAGGTATGGTTTCAGTTTCTGGCAGACTCGTTTACACGCTTTTCGATTCCGGCGCTACGCACTCGTTTGTCGCAGACAGTTTCGCAGTTAGTTTGGACCAGGATTATACATTGTTAGAGAACCCGTTCGTAATCAGAGGTCCGAGTGGTCAGCTGTTTGTAGCTGAGGAGGTGTACACGGGTTGCGGGGTCAGCATCGGGGGACACAGCCTGCCAGCTGACCTGATTATGATACAGATGGAGGACTTTGGGGTGATCCTGGGGATGGATTGGCTGTCCGCTTACCACGCATTGGTAGACTGCTTTGAGAGGAAGATTGTCTTCTCCATTCCGGAGTTGCCTTCCTTCGAGTTTCACGGGCAGCCAGTGGACGGAGGTTTCAGGTGCATTTCGGCACTTCGGGCGGCGAGACTTTTGAGCCAGGGGTGTGAGGGCTTCTTAGCTTGTGTGGTGGCAGAGCACAGCCCCGTGGCAGACTTCCAGAGCATCCCGGTGGTCAGAGAGTACCCCGACGTGTTTCCAGACGAGTTACCAGGACTACCGCCCGAGCGTGAGATCGAGTTTGAGATCTCACTAGTACCAGGGACCAACCCCATCTCCACCGCGCCATACAGGATGGCACCGCTTGAGCTGCGAGAGCTCAAGTCTCAGTTGCAGGACCTTTTGGAGAAGGGTTTCGTGAGGCCCAGTGCGTCTCCCTGGGGAGCCCCGGTACTGTTTGTGAAGAAGAAGGATGGGACCCTACGCCTTTGTGTGGACTACAGACAGCTGAATAGGGTCACCATCAAGAACCGATATCCGCTGCCGAGGATTGACGATTTGTTTGACCAGTTGCGGGGTGCCACGGTGTTTTCCAAGATCGACTTGAGGTCTGGATACCACCAGTTGAGGATCAGGGAGACCGACGTCTCCAAGACAGCTTTCCGCACCCGGTACGGACACTACGAGTTTTTGGTCATGCCGTTTGGGCTGACCAATGCCCCCGCTGCTTTCATGGACCTGATGAACCGGGTGTTCAGACCGTACTTGGACCAGTTTGTGGTGGTTTTCATAGATGATGTACTCATCTATTCTAGAGATCGGACGCAGCACGGACAGCACTTGCGGATGGTTCTGGACACTCTGAGACGACGCAGGCTGTACGCCAAATACAGCAAGTGCGAGTTCTGGTTGAGGGAGGTGACATTTTTGGGTCATGTGATCTCTGGAGACGGCCTGGCGGTGGATCCCGCCAAGGTCGAGGCAGTGCTCAGGTGGGAGAGACCGCGTTCAGTCACTGAGATTCGCAGTTTCCTGGGACTGGCAGGTTACTACAGACGGTTCATCAGAGGGTTTTCGCAGATTGCACGTCCTATGACACAGTTGACTCGGAAGGATGTGCCTTTCACTTGGACAGACGCCTGTGAGGCGTGTTTTCTGGAGCTGAAGGAGAGGTTGACCTCGGCTCCCGTGCTCACCATTCCTGACAGTAGTGGCGGGTTCGTCGTGTACACGGATGCTTCCTTGCAGGGGTTAGGAGGTGTGCTCATGCAGAGGGGTCACGTGGTCGCTTACGCTTCGCGGCAACTGAAGCCCCATGAGCATACCTACCCTACCCATGACCTAGAGTTGGCAGCTGTTGTCTTCGCGCTGAAGACATGGAGGCACTACTTGTACGGTGAGACCTTCGAGATTTTTACAGATCACAAGAGCCTCAGATATCTTTTTGACCAGAAGGAGCTCAACATGAGACAGAGACGTTGGTTGGAGCTCCTGAAGGACTACGACTGCAGCATCTCCTACCACCCGGGAAAGGCCAATGTGGTGGCTGACGCCTTGAGCCGTAAGGCGCCCGCACGCTTGGCCAGTCTACAGTTACAGAGTTGGAGCCTTTTGGAGGAGGTGGGCAGTTGGCGACCTCTAGAGTTACGAGGATACTGTGGGGCAGTGACGGTGACACGGCAGACCAGACCAGAGTTGATAGACCGCATCATCACGGGACAGATGGCCGATCCGTACTTGCAGTCTTTGCGCGACAGAGTACTGTCAGGGGACCCAGGGGACTTCTCTTTCACAGACCAGGTGTTACGCTTGAGGGGACGGCTGTGCGTCCCCAGAGACGAGGAGCTGTTGAGAGAGCTCCTGACTGAGGCACACGGTTCCAGATTCACCATACATCCCGGAAACACGAAAATGTACCATGACTTGAGACGCGAGTTCTGGTGGAGAGGGATGAAGCGGGATGTGGGTGAGTTCGTGCAGCAGTGCTTAGTGTGCCAGCAGGTGAAAGCCGAGCATCAGAGGCCTGCAGGGCCGCTTCAGCCGCTTCCAGTGCCAGAGTGGAAGTGGGAGAGCATCACCATGGACTTGGTGGTGGGTTTACCTGTTACCCAGCGAGGACACGACGCGGTCTGGGTAATAGTGGATAGGTTGACGAAGACGGCACGATTCTTGCCGATCCGAGTCACTTTGGGACCAGCACAGTTGGCAGAGAGGTATATCCGTGATGTGGTGCGACTACATGGAGTTCCGCGGGAGATCGTATCCGACCGGGATACCCGCTTTACGTCCCAGTTTTGGGCTGAGTTTCAGCAGGCTTTGGGGACGAGGTTGAGGTTTAGCACGGCTTACCACCCCCAGACGGACGGACAGTCGGAACGCATGATACAGACACTTGAGGATCTTTTGCGTGCCTGTGTACTAGACTGGAGGGGCTCTTGGGAGGAACACCTGCCCCTGGCAGAGTTTGCATACAACAACAGTTATCACTCGAGCATCGGCATGGCTCCCTACGAGGCTCTGTACGGGCGGAAATGCACGGCACCCTTGAGTTGGGTTGAGGTGGGAACCAAGTGGGAGGTTGGCCCCAGGATGATCCGGCAGAGTCAGGAGGTAGTTGAACAGATCCACAGACGACTCCGCACTGTCAGGAGCAGACAGAAGAGCTACGCAGATCGCAGACGCAGAGAGGTGCAGTTCGAGGTTGGGGACCACGTCTTTCTTCGTGTTTCGCCCATGAAGGGCTTACAGCGGTTTGGGGTGAGAGGGAAGCTCGCGCCGAGGTTCGTGGGGCCCTTCGAGGTCCTGGAGCGGGTTGGACCCGTTGCTTACAGACTTGCCCTTCCCCCGCAGCTTTCTGGTGTGCACGATGTGTTCCACGTGTCCAACCTCAGGAAGTACGTAGCCGATCTCAGCCACGTACTGAGTCACGAGAGCGTCGAGGTGAGCGACGACCTGACCTACCCCGAGCGGCCAGTGCAGATCCTAGACCGAGCCGTCCGCAGGTTGAGACGAAAGCAAGTACCCCTGGTAAAGGTTTTGTGGAGGAGCCAGCGGTACGAGGAGGCTACCTGGGAGCCTGAGGCGGCAATGCGGGAGCGGTACCCAGAGCTTTTCGCGGGTACGTATTTTCGGACCGGCTTCGGTACTCTTTGAGTTTGTTATGGTTATTTGGACATCCTTTTTCCGCACCCTAGTTGGCGCAAGTTTCGGGGACGAAACTTCCTTTGAGTTTGTTATATTGTAACGAGCGCGTACCCCAGACGTCTTTTAAGACGTCTGGGAGGTGGCCCAGACGTCTGTCAAGACGTCTGGGATCACATCCAGACGTCTGACCAGACGTCCGGGATAGTTTACAGACGTCTGACGAACAGTTATACTCGCACGGGATATTCGTCTGCGCGCCTGTGCGCGCAGACCTGCGATCCGCATCTTCTCTGCGGCTGCAGGCGACTGCGGCCGTCTCTCTCCTCCTCTCCGCGCGGCGTTAAAAGGGGGAGGGGGCGCGCCTCCCCTCCCGTCTCCACCATCTTCCTCCTCTCCTGCTGCGGGCGGAGCGAGCGGACGCGAGGGCGCAGCGGCAGCGGCGCAGCAAAGGCGCGGAGGAGCTGCGGCGTGCGAGGGCGGGACTCTGCCGTGAGGGCGAGCTCGCCGGGAGCGGCTTGGCCGGCCGGCGGAGGGCGCAGGGGGCGCAGAGCGTCGCGAAGAGGGACCTGCTGCGGGCGGAGCAGCGGACGCGCGAGGTGCGACGCGGGCGGCGTCGCGAGCGGAGGCCGAGCGAGGTTCTGATTCTGGAAAAATCTCCAGAATCAGACGTCTGGACTGATATCCAGACGGCAAGGTCGACGTCTGTGTGATCATACAGACGTCTGAAAGGTGAGTTCCGCTTTCTCCTTCTTCTTTTGTCGACTGACCGTACTGAAGGAGGAGGGTTGGCTGTGCGCAGGTGTTCGGATTCGTCATCCTTTGCGAATCCGACGTCTGGAAGTTGTACCAGACGGCGGGAGTGACCTCCAGACGTCCGGAGATACCATCGGACGTCTGGGATCTAGGAGAGACGTCGCCACAGACTTCTGGACGTCCGGGGAACCAAGCCGAACAGGTAATTCTCTGATCCACCGTTTAAGACGTCTGGAAGGAGTTCCAGACGTCTGATTTTGCACAGTATTGTCTTTCTCGACCCGTTTAGGGCCCGTTTGGGCTCCGTTTTCCGCGATTCGAGTTGCGTTCGTTTCAGAATTTATTCCTCTACCCGCCTACAGTAGCTATACACTATTTTGAGACACTCCTTGTGTTTGATCCTCGTGATAGGACCTCGTTCGGTTGCCGTCTTGAGAGTCGCGGAGGCGCGCGGGATTCCCGACCACGCCCCCATTACTTCCGTTGTACCTGGTAGAGTGGTTTTAAGCATTAATAAAATCTGTTAAAGTATGGAACCATAACTAGAACCTAGGGCATTGCATGAACCCTAGGAATGAGAAATGTATGGAATGATAGCTCCTAGGTGTTGCATGAATCCTAGGGCCGGAAAATTAGATTGTATGATAGATCCTAGGATATGGCATGAATCCTAGGATGGAAAAACTAGTGGAATGTATATTACTGCAGTCTTGGAAAAATGGAAAGGAATATATAAGCTGCCTGTGAAATTAATTAACAGCTGCCTGTTATGAACAAGGAAACATGTTGAGATCATGGAATGTGAGAACGTGAATCTGGAAAGTGAAACATATGATGTTCTGAGATAAAGAGCTGGAACCCTACGGGGAATTAGGAGTGGAACTCCTGGAAAGAAAAGGAATGGAACTGAGATGTAGTTGTACTGTCTCTTGGGTACGCAGTACCAAGGGAAGTACCTGTACCTGCTTTAGTGCAGAGTGGGGCCAGCCGCCCCAGGGACCCGGGGTTAGGCTTGGCCGCTCTGTACCGACTTGTTGGCCCTCGTGTACGTAGTACCGAGGAGAGCTAGTAGTGTTAGGAGAGTACTAGCTACCCCACGGGCCCCGGGGTTCTGCTAGCCTCCTTCACCGACTTGTTAGGCCCACTAGGGCAAACCAGGGTAGTCAGACGAGGGTGCGCGGACTGTGGAGGGGCAAGGCCCCGGTTTGGTTACTGTGGAGGGGTTGGACCCCTGTTACTGAGAGGGCTCTGCCCTGGTTCCGTGCTGTGCTTTGGGCGCACCCGTTAACGGAAACGACTGACCGCGTGCCAGTACGGGCTAGCTACCTGTGCGTTTATCGCGCGTGCCATAGTCACCGTTACGTCTGTCAGTGACCTTGGGGTGGTTGACTGAGGGTAGGATCACCACGGGGGACTCTCCCGGCCAGGAGAGCACCACGTGCTACTTCTACTGTTGGAAAAGACTGCAATCAAGATCGTCCCACGAGGACATTCGAGATCAAGTAAAGGATCTGAGAAGTAAATGAAATAGTGAGAAAAATTGAAAGATGTGAATAAAGGAAGTAATAGAACATAACAGCTACTGTACACTCTACTGTTGCCTTTAGTTAGTTTGCCACTCTACTCAGCGTTTTGCTGACGCGTTACACTCGTTACCTTTTTCAGGATCAGGTGTTGAGCAGCCAGGGTCGGCGGCTGCAGAGGACGCTGGGCCGAGTAGGGTCCAGTAGAGTTGCCACAGCTTTGTACCTTCTTTAGTTTCTGTTCTAGTGAGTAGTTTTGTTTCCGCTGTACCTTCTTTACCTGCAGTTTTTGTTATATGATAAATGTTGTTTTACTGTTGTGGTGGTGCCTACTGTAGTAGTTTCTTTCCTTACTGCTGTACTTTTTACTGTTAGTTATATTCATGCTGAATGTGGTTTATTTTACTGTCTTTTGGTTACTTCCTCGTTGGACGACTGGGTCTTGGGATTAGTCGAGTCGGTCCGGTTCTCGTGTCTCGTAGGGACTCGGGAACCGGGTCGTTACATAAAGAGACCAACCTAGTATTCGGTTGGGAGAAGAGTCATTTCATGGTGCAACAAGGAATTGTACTAGGGCATATTATTTCAAGAAAGGGGTTGAAGTTGATAAGGCAAAAGTTGAAACCATCCCCAAGCTTCCACCCCCTTTTAATATGAAGCAAGTATGATACTTTTTAAGCCACGTGTAGTTTTATAGGAGATTCATCAAAGACTTTAGCAAAATTTTTAGACCCTTATGTGAGCTTCTTGCTAAGGATATCACCTTTGTCTTTGATGAGAATTGTGAGAAGGCCTTTTGGTGCCTCAAATTTGCACTCATCTATGCTTCAATCATTCAACCTCCTGATTGGAATTTACCCTTTGAACTCATGTGTGATGTTTCTAATCAAGCAGTAGGGGAAGTCCTAGGTCAAAGAAAGGATAGGAAACCTCATGTGCTATACTATGCTAGCAACACCTTGACTAACACACAGCAAAACCAGATAGTTACAGAGAAAGAATTACTAGCAATAGTTTTGGCTTTGGAGAAGTTTAGGTCTTATCTTTTGGGATGAAAGGTTATGGTGTTTACTGATTATTTTGCTCTCAAACATCTCTTAACTAATATAGACACCAAACCTAGATTGATTAAATGGGTTTGGCTACTACAAGAGCTTGATATGGAGATTAAGAACAAAAAGGAGTAGAAGATGTAGGAGTAGGCCACCTTTCCATGATCCCCCATGAGGACTCTCAACCACAAGAAGACATCAGTGACACTTTCCCATTTGAACACTTATTTGTAGTCACCAAACACTCTCTGTGGCATGCAAATTTGGTGAATCACTTGGTCAATGAGGAAACCCTAGTAGGATGGAATAGAAATAGAAGAGACAGATTTCTATCTCAAGCCAAGAGTTGCCACAGGGAGGACCTTGAGCTTTTCAAATACTGTTCTAACCAAGTCATTGGAAGATGTGTTCTCGAAATTGAGCAATAAAGTATCCTGAATTTCTGTCACACCTTACATTGTGGTGGCCATTTTAGTGGTAAGAAGACCATTGCCAAAGTCCTCTAATCTAGATTTATTGACCTACACTCTTTAAGGATGCACATCATTTTTCCCAAGATTACACTAGATGCCAACAGATTAGGACAATTGGTATACAGAATAAAATGCCCTTCAACCCGATATTACCTATTTAGATCTTTGATGTTTGGGGCATAGATTTTATGGGACCTTTTACTTATTGTTTTGGATATGAGTACATATTGGTTGCAACTGATTACATGTCTAAGTGGATAGAAGCCATCTCTACTAGAACAAATGATCATTATGTGATGCTAAAGTTCCTTAAATCCAACATCTTTACTTGATTTGGCTACCTGAGGACAATCATTTGTGATGGATCAGGTCCACACTTTAAGAGCTACCACTTTTCCACGCTCTTGAAGAAATATGGTATCATGCATAAGGTGGAAACACCAAATCATCCATAGATGAGCAGGCAGGTAGAGGTGTCTAATAGGGAGATCAAGCCAATCTTAAAGAAAATTGTTAGGCCTGATAGGAAGGATTGGTAATTGAGATTGGATGATGCCTTATGGCCCTACAAGACAACATATAAGACTCCCATTGGTATGTCTCCCTAGCAATTGACTTGTAGAAAAGTGTGCCACCTACCTGTTGAATTGGAACATTAAGCCCTTTGGGCAATCAAAGCATTAAATCATGATAGGGTTGATAGAGAGCGGAAATTACAGTTGACTAAGCTTGAGGAGATATGAAATGATGCTTATGAGAGCTCCCTACCATATAAAGAATGCACCAAGGCTTTTCATAATAGATACATTGATGATGTAAGCACCAGGGTGATTAAATAATTATAAATAATTCTATAGTAGAGGAATGCTTAGGTCAAAATTTTTAATATTCTTATTTTTTATATTTTTATATTTTAAATAAATATCCATAAAGATAGAGCATTAGTAGGAATCCACCTACCAAGGATTCAAAACCCTAAATACCTTTCAGAAATAGGTATTCGTAAAAATAGAATCTCGACGAGAATTTCTTCAAATCAAAACATTGAAAACCTATTTATTCTTTGTATCCACTCTAAACTCTAAAATCAAAGTAGTCAAGATGATTAAGGTAATAGTACTCAAAGACTGGAACTTCAATTCTAACTAAAAAATTCAATAGAGATAGGTTAATCCTTAGGCTCGTGAAATTCAATTTTTACCGACCTAAGCTTTTGCAAATTAGCTAGACACCCTTTATTAATCAAATTCAGAGAAGAGTAAAATCCCTAGACCAACCAACCCACAACATCAAGGACAGACTTCTAGACCTAAGGTTTTGTCAATCTATCTCGTTTACTTGTCAACCGCTAGTCTCCAAAACTTGATTTCTCAGGCTTCACTGCCCAATGCAAAGGTCTAGTAGCTATGATTTTAAAGCATCTGTGCTTGTGAATAGACCTGTCCTAAAGGCATCCAAAGTTGCAAAAATCCAGATCTTAAGACATCAATTTCCAATCCAGGTTATTCCAATTCAAGCCTTCGGTTTGGCCTTACTCAGATTTGGTTGCTTTCTCCTTACCATTTTTTTATCCCTAGGTCAACACTATAGGTGTATATCTCCTCGATGGATCACTGGGTCTCTTATTCCTATATTTTATCTCCATATTTTTCCAGTCCATTTTCTATAGCACTATAACATACTTTACGTTTTCCGTCGCTTGGAAACCGACGGTAAAACCCAAATAAACGATGCCATTAAGAGATGCCATTATTTTCGTAGTTGTTAGAGGGCACATCCGACGTCAAAATAATGTTTGACCATGGGACGAATTGGATATTTCGATGTTGTTTCAAAATCGACAGTAATTGTATTTGCTGTCACTTATGACATAAGAGACAACATATGTAAATTGCTTTTTCCCACCTTTACGAGCCCTTTCTTTATTTTTGCCATTGTTTAAGTAAATTTCCTGTCACTTAGATAAGTGACGGCAAAAATATTTTTGTCGTCACTTTTCCTTAAAAGCGACAACATACAGATGACTCCAAGAACAGTTTTGCCGTAGCTTATTTGAATAAGCGGCGACATAGATGTGATGCTAAAAGTATTTTTTCCGCCACTTATCCTAATGTTTTCCTCACTCTGAATCGGGGTTTTAAAAATGATACATCGCAGTATAGCCGATAAAGCGCGAAAACAAATAGACTTTATGCTCGAATGGAAATCCAAGGTCGAACTCAAGGAGCAAGTAGCAAATCAATCTCAAAATCACAATTTCAAGTAAAATATATAAGCAATTGCAACCAAAACTTGATTCAGAACTATTAAAAAATGATATATCAATAATTCAAGTACCAATGTGCAAAAATAATGGGTTAAAATGGTGATTTGAATCACCAACTTAACCCTAGACAATTTAATCACAATTATTTGAAATGTTTGAACAATGAATATCAACCAATTTCCATATCAATTAGTATCTCAATGATGCAACAGTAGCCTAGAACCAACAACAGAGGCAAAGGCCTCTCTTCTTCTTCAAGCCTCAATGAGAGGCATAAGCACAACATAGAGGTACGAAAGCCTTTTAGAGACTAAGCGTTGAGAGCAGAGGCACAAAGAGCAAAAACCCCCCTTTCTCTCTTTCTTCTTTCTCTTCTCTCACAGAAACTCAAATGGATCTGGGTAATCGAACCCACGCCCAGACCTGCGTGGCGTGAATTGTGGGCGAGGTCACGTGTAATGGAGCATGCAAGTGGGACCTTACCCTGGTGCTCTCGAAGGCAACTGATGATAACATCATCATCAGCTATATATAACTTTAATTAGTCATAATCAAGGAATAAATGCTCCTACATAACCGCCAGAGGACCCTAATTCACTGCTAATCCATTATGAGAGAATAACAAAAAAATAGGGGTAAGACTACAGTTTTAATAGCATATCATGAATGCAAAACAATCGCAAATTTCTCTAGGGTTTAATTAAAGGTCAAATGGTCTTAAATGTCTAACAAGTGGGTCAGTGCAGATAGAAATGGTTTTCACACCCTTCGAGAATTAAATGACATCTAAAATCCTAAAAATAGACCTGCTTGATTCACTGAGGTTATGGTCAAGATAAAATTCACCTAAACCCTCTAAAATTCATAGAAAAATATTCTATAGGGTTTAGTACCTTCAATTTAACCATCAGAACCCATTTTGACCTAAAATAGAGTCTTAGACAGATAGTTGCCCTAATTTGAGTTTTTTCATAAATTACCTAGTCAAACATGATCAAAACATAAATACAACTTCATCATTGGATTCCTTAGGTCCAAATTAGGTTTCTATCAAAATTTGGATCCAATCTGAGATCATCTCGACCAAGTTTGCATTTTAGTCTAGTCAGACTCTTTCTCATTCAGACCCTTAGCTTTTTGAATTCCTTGTAAAGTGCCCCCTAACTTCATCATCTTCTTTGCACGCAGGTCCTCACACCATGTTTAGAAAGTTGAACCTTCACCGTCGAGTTTTGAGCTAGGATTTCACACTCGACTCTCAATCAATCTCTCCCAAAATTGATATGGGGATTCCTTGTGAAATTGCCTTCCATTTGAACCACATCTGAGGCTCTACTTCTTTCCCAAAAGGTCATGCGAACCTTTCAAAGGTTTGACTTTCCTTTTTGCATGAACCTCCCAAGCTTGGAAGCTTCTTTCCAAGCTTGGGAAGGCTTCCTATGGCCTATAAATGAACCCTTGTTGCATTTCACATCTTCTTAGCTAAGTTTTGGCCAAAATACCCTCTTCAAACTCCTTCCTCGACCATCTCTGACCTAGCTCTGACGAGCTCCTCCTGTTGTGTCTCTATGGCCTCCCAATGACCAAATTGGGAGTGCCATCATCTTTGTCTCCTTCGTCCTCACCTGGTGTGCCAAAGCCAGGGTCGTCCTCCCTTCTCTTCCTCGCTGTCCACCTCAACGGAGAAGTTCTCTTCCATGGCATTGGCCAATCAAAGCCGACGTCCTCCTACCCCTTTCATTCATAATTCTAGGGTTAGTTAGGTCCCTCTCTTTCTCTACTTCATTTCTAGCTTCTTTCCTATCCCTTTCAACCACTGACCATGCCGTTCACCCTCATCTCCTCTATCTCCGGTGACCACTTCGGCGAGGTGTCTCTGCTACTACACCCCTCCATCTGCCTCACCACCATGACCTACACCTCCGCCTCAACTTCACGAACAAAAGCCCTAACATTTCCAAGCCTATTTCCCATTCCATCTCCTCACTGACCGACCCATTGCAGCACCACCATCTCCGACTCTGACGCATCACCATATGCCCTCTCATGGCACGCCACCGCCACCTACACATTTGTCATGGTTTGACGATATTCCTGGACTATTTGATTGGGGCCTTTGAGCCCGTGTTACCCTTTTCAGGTTATCGCCAGGGCTCCACCACCGTTGCTCATCTCCGACCTCGTTCTTCAAGCTCCAGGAGACAAATGGCCTAGGTGTACCCTTCAGGTGCTGCGGACCAGGCTCAAGACCTTTCCTAAGTCTTTGATTGGGGGCGCCAACCTTTGCAGCTACCCAATTGAATGATGCAGTAGTTGTAGCTTCATGCGAGAAGGAAGGTGTGGGGATAGTCCCACATTGATGAACGAATGGAGCCTGATAGCGCTTATTACGTTTTTGTGCTACGAGATTATCGCCTTGACTCATGTGGGGTGAGGTCCCCCGCGGACCTACCCTACACGCCTCGCTCGTGACACACCTACACGCAGGTCTGGCGAATGCTCTTAACTCAATTGCTCGCCAAACTTTATCACTTTTTGTAACGACCCGGTTCCTGAGTCCCTACGAGACACGAGAACCGGACCGACTCGACTAATCCCAAGACCTAGTCGTCCAACGAGGAAGTAACCAAAAGACAGTAAAATAAACCACATTCAGCATGAATATAACTAACAGTAAGAAAGTACAGCAGTAAGGAAAGAAACTACTACAGTAGGTACCACCACAACAGTAAAACAGCATTTATCATATAACAAGAACTGCAGGTAAAGAAGGTACAGCGGAAACAAAAACTACTCACTAGAACAGAAACAAAAAGGGGTACAAAAGCTGTGGTAACTCTACTGGGCCCTACTCGGCCCAGCGTCCTCTGCAGCCGCCGACCCTGGCTGCTCAACACCTGGTCCTGAAAAAGGTAACGAGTGTAACACGTCAGCAAAACGCTGAGTAGAGTGGCAAACTAACTAAAGGCAACAGTAGAGTGTACAGTAGCTGTTATGTTCTGTTACTTCCTTTATTCACATCTTTCAATTTTTCTCACTATTTCATTTATTTCTCAGATCCTTTACTTGATCTCGAATGTCCTCGTGGGAACGATCTTGATTGCAGTCTTTTCCAAAAGTAGAAGTAGCACGTGGTGCTCTCCTGGCCGGGAGAGTCCCCCGTGGTGATCCTACCCTCAGTCAACCACCCCATGGTCACTGACAGACGTAACGGTGACTACGGCACGCGCGATAAACGCACAAGTAGCTAGCCCACACTGGCACGCGGTCAGTCGTTTCCGTTAACGGGTGCACCCAAAGCACAGCACGGAACTAGGGCAGAGCCCTCTCAGTAACAGGGGTCCAACCCCTCCACAGTAACCAAACCGGGGCCTTGCCCCTCCACAGTCCGCGCACCCTCGCCTGACTACCCTGGTTTGCCCTAGTGGGCCTAACAAGTCGGTGAAGGAGGCTAGCAGAACCCCGGGGCCCGTGGGGTAGCTAGTACTCTCCTAACACTACTAGCTCTCCTCGGTACTACGTACACGAGGGCCAACAAGTCGGTACAGAGCGGCCAATCCTAACCCCGGGTCCCTGGGGCGGCTGGCCCCACTCTGCACTAAACAGGTACAGGTACTTCCCTTGGTACTGCGTACCCAAGAGACAGTACAAACTACATCTCAGTTCCATTCCTTTTTCTTTCCAGGAGTTCCACTCCTAATTCCCCGTAGGGTTCCAGCTCTTTATCTCAGAACATCATATGTTTCACTTTCCAGATTCACATTCTCAAAATCCATGATCTCAAACATGTTTCTTTATTCGTAACAGGCAGCTGTTAATTAATTTTACAGGCAGCTTTATATATTCCTTTCCAATTTTCCAAGACTGCAGTAATATACATTCCACTAGTTTTTCCACCCTAGGATTCATGCCATATCCTAGGATCTATCATACAATCTAGTTTTCCGGCCCTAGGATTCATGCAACACCTAGGAGCTATCATTCCATATATTTCTCATTCCTAGGATTCATGCAATGCCCTAGGTTCTAGTTATGGTTCCATACTTTAACAGATTTTATTAATACTTAAAGCCACTCTACCAGGTACAACGGGAGTAATGGGGGCGTGATCGGGAATCCCGCGTGCCTCCGCGACTCTCAAGATTGCAACCGAACGAGGTCCTATCACAAGGATCAAACACAAGGAGTGTCTCAGAACAGTGTATAGCTACTGTAGGCGGGTAGAGGAATTAATTCTGAAACGAACGCAACTCGAATCGCGGAAAACGGAGCCCAAACGGGCCCTAAACGGGTCGAGAAAGACAATACTGTGCAAAATCAGACGTCTGGAACTCCTTCCAGACGTCTTAAACGGTGGATCAGAGAATTACCTGTTCGGCTTGGTTCCCCGGATGTCCAAAAGTCTACGGGGACGTCTGTCCTATACCCCAGACGTCCGATGGTCCACACGGACGTCTGTAGATCACTCCCGCCGTCTGGTACAACTTCCAGACGTCTGATTCGCAAAGGATGGCGAATCAGCGAACCTGCGCACAGCCAACCCCCCTCCCTCAGTACGGTCAGTCGACAAGAAGGAAGAAGAAAGCGGAAACTCACCTTTCAGACGTCTGTATGATCTTACAGACGTCGACCTGGCCGTCTGGCTATCAATCCAGACGTCTGATTCTGGAAATTTTTCCAGAATCAGAACCCTGCTCGGCCCCCGCTCGCGACGCCGCCCGCGTCGCACCTCGCGCGTCTGCTGCTCAGCCCGCAGCAGGTCCCTCTCCGCGTCGCTCCGCGCCTCCTGCGCCCTCCGCCGGCCGGCCAAGCCGCTCCGGCGAGCTCGCCCTCACGGCAGAGCCCCGCCCTCGCACGCCGCACCTCCTCCGCGCTCACTGCGGCTGCCGCTGCCGCTGCGCCCTCGCGTCCGCTCGCTCTCGCGCACAGGCAGGAGAAGAAGGAAGAAGACGGTGGAGACGGGAGGGGAGGCGCGCCCTTTTAAGGCCGCGCGAGGAGGAGAGAGAAGGCGGTCGCAGCCGCCTGCAGCCGCAGAGAAAGAGGGGAGAATCGCAGGTCTGCGCGCCTGAATCTCCCGTGCGAACATAACTGTTCTCCAGACATCTGTAAACTATCCCGGACGTCTGGTCAGACGTCTGGATGTGATCCCAGACGTCTTGTCCGACGTCTGGGCCACCTCCCAGACGTCTTAAAAGGCGTCTGGGGCACGCGCTCGTTACACTTTTCGGCTACTACCCCACTACTGGTAGCCTTGGACCTGAGTGCGCTCATGACTGATTACTCGATTACGCTTGGATGTTGAGAAAGAGAGGAAGGAAAGGAGAGAGAGAGAGCACGGGGTTAAGGGGGGTTTTGCTTCAGAGAGATTCGGATACTTGGAAAAAATTCCAAGGGTTTGTAGCCCTTGTGCGTGAAGAGGATAAGAGAAAAGAAGAGCTGTGGTGTGAAGGAAGGTAGAAGGCTTGTGCTTGCCTTCTGTTATGATGTCTGATTGCTAAGCCTGTCGTTTGAGGCACTCTAGCATTCAAGCTACTGTTGGTTTATTTGAGATAATAGATGGTTGAATGCATGCTTAAACTTTAGAGGATATAAGTGGTGATTCAAATCACCATTGTTTTTTATTCTTTTTTCTTTTTATCCTCATTCTTGAGATACATTGGATTTCATTGAATAAATAATGTGACATGTTATTATTCATCGAAAATCTATACTTTGCTCAATTTCTTGTGCTCATTTATATTATACGTTGAGATTAGCGCGTGAATGCAATACTTGCTCCCTGTGTTTGACCTCGGACTTAAATTCGAGTAATAAATTTTATCTGTTGATTGAGCGATTTATAGGATACTACAATGAAGGCATATTTAAATCTCCTCGTTCGCCTGTTCAACAGCAACCAGCGAAGATCACAAAGTCAATTTATCTCCTATGTGGGCTTCAGCAACCCACGATGTGGGACTATCCCACCCGCTTCTCTTCTACACATAGCAGTAGGTGAAGGGCTTCCAATTGATGGTGAAAGAGGCATTGGCAGTTGCAATTGGGTGCCTAGGAAGACACCTGGGAGTCATCCGCAGCTTCAGGAGATGCTTGCAGGGAAGAACATGATCGGAGAAGGAAGGTCGACGTCGGAGAAGATGACCATGGCAGCAGAGCAATGATAGGTACCTGAAATAGAAAACACGGTCTTGCAGCCATGTCAGAGCAGCTCAGAAGGATCATCGGATCTCGACGAGTGCAGTGGTGGTGTTTTTGTGGAGTGAAAGTGCCTATGGTGGTTTGACGACCTTGGGAAGGTGGTGTCTAGGTGGTGGTGTTTAGGGGTGTGATGGAGTGGGTAAAACCCTAAATAGGTTTAGGGCTTTTGTAGGTGGAGTCGAGGTGAAGCTTCTGGAAGTGGTGGTGATGAATTTCGTGAAGTGTGGTGGCCAGGCAAACTCGTCAGAGTTTCACCGACTGTGGGGAAGATGGGGTTGGTGTGGGTGGTATAGTGGGTGTGAGTGGTTTGTGAGTGTGGCGAAAGAAAGTGTAGGGAGAGAGGAAGAGATAGAAAGGCTTAGAGAGGAGGATAGTAGGTAGGAGGCTCTGGTGGTGTCTAACTGGAGTCAGAGAAGAAGGTGAAGATGGCGAGACTGCAACGAAGTAGAAGGTAGAGATGGCAGTCATGGTTTGGTTGGCGACGATTGCGATGAAGAGAGGAAGATGATCGGCCGTCCAATTTGATGGTTGGATGGCTGGAAGAGGAGGGTGGAGAGAGGTCGCCGGAGCAAGGTGTGGAAGTGGCTGGAGAAGGAGGAAGAGGATTCTCTCACCAAAACTTGCTAAGGAGGTGAGGAACTTGATGTAGGATCATTTATAGGCCATAGAACGGAGTTCTAAGTTTGGGAAGCAAGCTTGCGAACTCCATGCTTTTCGCTCAAGCTAGATACCCTTCTTTTCAAAGAGTTTGCATGAGCTTTTGGGAAGGAGTTAGGATCCAAGATTGGTCTCATTTGGAAGGGAAATTAAGAAGGAATCTTCGATTCAAATTTAGGATTGTTTGATTGAGAATTGAGCGAGAAAATCTTTCTCGAATCTCGTCGGAGCTCGACGTGTTCAGACCAATGGTGATAGGGACCTAACTGTGAAGATGATGAAAATTTAGGGAGCTATTTGTAAAGAATTCAAAAAGTTAAGGGCCATTGTGTGAGAAGAAGAGTCTGTTGGAACTAGAATGCAAACTAGGTCAAGGTGATCTCTGATTGGGCCCAAATTTTGGTACAAACCTAATTTGCACCCAAGGAATCTGATGGTGAAGTTAGATTTAGGTTTTTACCAAGTTTGATTGAGTAAACTATGTAGAAACCCAAATTAGGGTAATTGTCTGTCCGAGACTTTGTTTTAGATCAAAATGGGTTCCAATGGTCAAATCAAAGATGCCAAACCTTATAGAATATTTTCTATGATTTATAAAAGGTTTAGGTGAATTTATCCTGACCAGAATCTTAGTGAATTAAGCAGGTCTATTTTTAAGGTTTTAGATGCCATTTAATTCTCGTAATGCGTGAAAACTCGTTTCTTTCTGCATGGACACCCTTTTTGGACTTTTTGACCATTTGACCTTCAATTAGCCCTTGGAATTCTCCATGATTATTTTGTAGTTGTGAAATGTTGTTAAAATTGAAGAAATAACCCAGGTTTCATCTTTTCTTCTCTAAATAGAACATTAAGCATTTAGGACCTTCTGATGGTTATGTAGGAGCTTTTATTCATTTTGAACGACCAGAATAGGCTAGTTAGGGCTCATGATGGTGTTCCCATCATACCCCCATGCCTAGCTTTTGCTAGTCCCTTAGCAAAACCTTATGGATCAAACCAGTTATCTAGGTCAGATGTAACCGTCAGGGTACCCTACTAAGCTGCAACTCTAGGAATCAAATCTTAATACCAACAATAGGCCCAGAGGTACTCAGGTACCAGCCCAGACCTTGACCTGACTAGCCTCGCCTCAGTCTGCCATGAAGGTTTTTAAGGCCCGTAGGAACTAACCTAAGGTTCGTTGGACCCATCGGTTAAAACACCCGTGCTTGCAACATGTTAGCCTAGGTTTAGTTTGCCAGTGCATTTTTGTAAGAGAGAGATGGAAGAATTTTCATTTGTGGAGAGCTTTCTCTCTCTTTTTCTTTTCATTATATTTTTCCTTAGATCCAACCTCAGATTAGCCCTAAACACGTTATGTATTGGATTCCTTGTCCCCACCATCAATCCTCGCAGAGTCTCTGGTAATCGATGCTTTGAGATAGCACCGCCCATGGCAACTCCCAGAACCCTGGCTTTTGACACTTTGAGATAGTGTCGCCCATGGTGTTCTGTAGCTAAATCCAGACCCTAGCAATTGACATTTCGTGATAATGCTGCCCATGGCATCAGAACCAGTATAAGGTGCTTATGTGCCCCCAATAGGATATTTAGATATCCTAGGAGACAAGCACCGAGGAGACAATACGTTATTATGCATCTTCGAGAGGAATTTCCCACCTCTCCGTACCAGGAACTCATCTAAATCAACTTGTGTTTTTGAAATGCTTCAAATCTAGATCTTAGGACCTTTTTCAGAATAGGATAAATACTTTTTGGCATGATTTCATATTTAAGTGCACCGAACGAGACTGTGTGTGATTTAGTGTGTTTAAGTTATTGTGTCTTGCAAATGAGAGGTCAGTTAATGGGGTCGAATAATCCCTAAGCCTTAGACCTAATACACAAGCTTTTTACTTTCCTCAACCTCTTGAGGATTAATCTAGATCTTGAGAAGTATGTGAGTGTTTAAATCTCAGAACAGATCCAAGAGGCCTAAGGTCAGTATTCACTCCTAATCCCTTAAGTTTTAGCCTTCCAGGTCATAATTCATCATTCGATCCAACCTAGAAGTTAGGTAAGTTCCATATTATTTTGAAGGGACTCCATATTTTTCTTTATCTTTTTGCTCCTTTCTTTTCTTTTTAATTTTCCTCCCTCCTTTTTCTCATTTTCTCTCAAATGGACCTTCTTCAACCTCCATTTTTTTTTATGAAATCCTTTTGGGCTTTGATTTTCATGATGTTTTGCACTTTAATACCCCCCCATGCTTATGCTTTGCAATGTCCTCATTGTAAATTAGGTGGGTTCGAGTTCAGCATAGATTGTATATTAGAACAGGGTCAAAGGGTCGAGGTGATTGTTGCGGACAATTTCAAGCTTTGATACAATTACCAAAGGTGGAGTCAGCTGTTCTAATGGATGACCCTAAAGTGCAATATGATTTCAGCAAAGAGATATGTCAAAAGGATTTCGTGTCTTTTCAAAAGATGACGGGTTGCCTCACATTAAGTGCTAAGTTTAATGCCATCAGCTAGACGCAATGAGCTCAGGGTGAATGGAGATCAAAAGAGACAATAGCCAAGTTTGGATCAATAAGTTTGACGAACGATTTGAGTCTCTGACCGTTCACAATGAAAGGCTCAAAATTATTGCTAAGTGCACTAATTCAATAGCTCCATTTCCAAAGATTTTTCTTACCAAGAAAAGCCCAATCCACTGAGATCTGAGTTTTCCTGGGAAGAGTTTGAGCTTGGCATCAAAGAGTAGGAATTTTTGACCAAGGTGGAAAGATTTTCGCACAATGTGCCTGTCATGGAAGGCTTTGACCTGCTCTTTGTAGATACGTGAGTTCTCGTATGCATCATTGGATAGTTCCTCGATCTTGCTCATTTGCAACCGGTGGTGTATTCCAGCCTTTATCAAATCTAGATTGCACTTCCATATTGCCTAATAGGCCTTATGCTTCATCTCTATGGGAAGGCGACACACCTTTCCGTACACTAATATGAAGGGAGACATGCCTAATTGGGTCTTGTGGGTGGTCCTATAGGCCCACAAAGCTTCCGGAAGGCGAGTAGACCAGTCCTTCCTATCAGGCCGAACAGTGACCTGAAGGATCTTCTTGATCTCTCGATTTGATAGTTCTGCCACTGCATAGTCTGGGGGTGGTAAGGAGTCGAGATACGATGTGATACCCCGTATTTTTCATTAGGGACTGGAAGTGCACATTGTTGAAATGAGACCCGCCATCGCTGATGATGGCCTTAGGAACCCCAAATCTGGAAAAGATGTTCTCCTGGATGAATCGGAGAACAACTTTATGATCGCTAGTTCTTGTGGGGACAGCTTCGATCCATTTAGAGACGTAATCAACAGCAAGCAAGATGTATTCGAAGTCGTTAGATCAGGGAAAGGGTCCCATGAAATCGATTCCCCATATGTCAAAGATTTTGCACACAATTATTGGGTTCAAGGGCATCTTATCCCGTGAGCCCATGTTGTCGAGGGTCTGACAACAAGCACATGCCCTACAGTACTCTTGTGAATCTTTAAACATCGTGGGCCAGAAGAACCCACATTGGAGAATTTTTGTTGTGGTTTTACTCCTAGAGAAATGGCCATCGCAGGCCTGGTCGTAACAGAATGAGATCACGTCATTGACCTTGTCTCAGGAATGCATCTTTGGATTGCTTGATCATTGCCAATGTGGAAGAGATACGGTTCCTCCCAAATATAGTACTTGGCCTCGGAAATTAGCTTGTCCCACTTGTAAGTTGCCTAATCTGGTGAGACTTTCCTTGTAATAAAGTAGTTCACTACATCAGCAAACTAGGGGAGACCGCGAATGGATAGTAGGTGCTCGTTTGGAAAATGCTCGGTGATTGGACCAGACGGGTCAATGACTGAAGAAGGAAGACGGGACAAATGGTCAGCTACCACGTTCTATTTTCCCACCTGTTGTGAATCTCGAGATCAAATTCTTGTAACAGCAAGATCCAACGGATTAATTGAGGTTTCGCATCCTTCTTCGCTAGTAAGTGCCTCACAGCGGTGTGATTTGAGTAAATGATGACACGGGAACCCAGAAGATAAGATCTGAATTTCTCCAGGCCAAATACTACTGCAAATAGCTCTTTCTCAATAACCGTGTAGTTACACTAAGCTTCATCCAGTGTCTTGTTGGCGTAGTAAATGACCATGGGTTTCCCATCAACTTTCTACCCAAGCATCGCCGCCACTGCGTAGTCAGGCACATCACACATAATGTCAAAGTGTAGAGACTTGTTAGGGGATTGTAGGATTGGTGCTTGAGTACCTCGATCACGTAGTCTCTCAAATGCATGAGTTCACTCATCGATGATCTCAAAAGGAACATCCTTTGAGAGAAGATTAGTCAGGGGGTGTGCAATTTTTGAGAAATTAGGAATGAAATGATGGTAAAAATCACTGTGCCCCAGAAAAGGGCAGATGCCCTTGATCGATCTAGGCATGGGTAGTTTAGAAATCCAATTAACCTTGGCTAGATCAACTTGGATGCCGTTCTCAGAAACAAGGTGACCCAGGATAATTCCCTCAGGAACCATGAAATGGCTCTTTTCCCAAGAAAGAACTAAATTCACGTTGATGCAACGCCTAAGGATTTGGACCAAGTGTAGGAGGCAATCATCAAAAGATTACCCAATATCGAGAAGTCATCCATAAAGACTTCAAGGTATTCACCTACCATATCTGAGAATATGGCAAGCATGCACCGTTGAAAGGTAGCGGGTGCATTGTAGAGACCGAAAGGCATCCTACGGAATGCATATGTCTCGTAGGGTAGGTGAAGGTGGTCTTCTCTTGGTTTTCAGGATGGATTGCCACTTGATTATAACTGGAGTACCCTCCAAAAAGCAGAAGAATCGATTTCTCGCTAATTTCTTGAGTATCTGATCAATGAACGGTAGTGGGAAATAATCCTTATTCATGGAGGCATTCAGTCTTCTGTAATCAATGCAGACCCTCCATGAGTTCGCTATACGGGTTAGTATGGTCTCTCTGATTTTAGTCGTGAACACAATGATTCCTACCTTATTAGTCACAACCTGGATTGGACTCACCCATTGACTATTGGAGATCGGGTAGATGATCCCTGCATTATACCACTTGATGATCTCCTTCTTCACGACCTCCTACAGATTAGGATTCAGATGTCTCTGCATTTCACGGGATGGTCGTGTGCCCTCTTTGATATAAATGTGGTGTGCGCAATACGAAGGGCTAATACCAGTCAGATCATCGAGAATCCAATCAATGGCTCTCTGATGCTGCTGGAGGATAGAAATCAGAGGCGTTTCCTGATCAGAGGTGAGGCAGGAATTGATAATCATGGGAAATGTCTGATCGGAACCTAAAAAGACGTATTTTAGATGATAGGGAAGAGGCTTTAGTTCCATAATGGGATCATCAACAGCAGCAGGTGGTTTGGGATGGGCCTCAAAAGAAAAGGTGGGGGTTGTGGGTGGGTCTAGATCGGTGCTAGGATCCTCTATTTGCTAGGTGTGGTCTGGTTGGAGCTAAGGATCAGGGATAATCAAGTCATCCTTGGGAAATGTGTCCTCAACCACAGAACTGATGTCGCATATTTGTTCCACTGCCTTGCAGTTAATTCCTTTCTAGGCCTTAAATATATCAATTTTTAGTGTCTTGTTCCTGAATTTCAATTCAATCTGGCCCTCTTCGCAATTAATGTTTGCCCTAGCTGTTGCTAAGAACAGTCTACCTAGTATAATCGGTGTATTCTTCAGATTCTCAGGAGTCTCCATATCCAACACAATGAAGTCCACAGGAAAGTAGATATCGCGGATCCGAACTAGAACATCCTCGAGAACTCCTCTAGGTGACTTGATCGATCGGTCAGCTAATTGTAAAGTCACCTTAGTTGGTTTTAGCTCAATCTCCTCGAAATTATCTAGTAGGGATGTAGGGATCAAATTGATGGAAGCTCCCAAGTCTAAAATGGCTCTATTGAACTCTAAATCACCGATCTTGCATGAAATCAGAGGGGTACCAGGGTATTTTGCCTTAGGCGGGTGTTTACTTAAGATGATGGAGCTGGCTTGCTCCGACTGTATGATTGGATTCTCATCTTTAGTTCGTGACTTATGCTTGGGTGTATACACATCTTTCAAGAATCGTGCGTAAGTTGGTACGTGGCGAATTGCATCCATCAATGGGATGTTTATTTGGACTTGCTCAAAGAGCTTGACCAGGTCCTCCTCGAGAGCCATGGGATTGGGTTTCCTCTTTCCTTTGGTCAAGGCCTTCGAAAATGGAACCTCTGTAGGTTCCTCTAGAATTGGTCCAGGTTCTTGATCTGAGGCAGGGGTATCCTAGATAACCAACCTAGGGTTTTGGTGCAAACTACCGGGCTAAGAGTGGCTCGTATAAGGTGGGTCTTGAGTTATTTTGCCACTACGGGTGGTAACAGAGTTAAGTCCTGCTTGGTTTTGGGTTGGGGTAGGAAAAAGAGGTGGTTGCTGCTGATAACCCGCGTATGATGTCAAAGCTTTCATCCCGTTAGGTGATGGAGCAGAAGGTGCCTGATAGATGATGGAGTCGACAGTAGGGTTTTATAGCGTCGTAGTATAGCCAGTTGTTGCCATCATTTCAAATATATAAATTTTTTACTCGGAAAAGAGTTCCCGAGGTCGAACTCAGGGAGCAAGTTGTATTCTAGAGATATACATGTTTCTTTTACAAAAATAAAGAAAGAGGGAGAAAGAATTTGTTGTCTTCTTTTCTCTTTGTTTCTCCTCGTCTCAGATCTTCTTCTTCTTTGTCTGCAGAGGTGATGTTCTTCTTCTGCAGTGGTGATGCTCTTCTTCTTCTTCTTTGTCTGCAGAGGTGATGTTCTCCTTCTGCAGTGGTGATGCTCTTCTTCTTCTTCCAACTGTTCCTGCTCTTCAGTCTTTCTTCAGATCTTCTTCTTTCTTCTTTGTTTTCTTCTTTCAGTTCTTCCCTTGTTCTTTTGTGTTCTCCTCTGCCTCGCCTTCTTCTGTTGTTCTTCAGACCTCCTTCTTTCTTCTTTTCTTTTTCTAGTCAGGACGTCGCCCCTCCTTCTTTCTTCTTTTCCCTTCAGGACGTCGTCTGATTTCCAAATCAGACGACTTAAACTGCCTGTTGCTACAGTGTCTCCCTCAGCTTCCTTCTTCTTCCGCGGTCCTTCTTCTCCACCTGTGCCTGCACACTTCAGAGCTTACGTCAGAGGAAAAAACCTACTCTACCCTCTCCCCCCCCGCGTCTCTCTCTCTCTGAAACCACTCTTGGGAAAGCTCTCCCAGAGCTGCCGAGTAGTCGGGTACGGGTCAAGTCCGGGTCCAGGCCCACCGGCATGTGTGGTGGGCGAGGAGTGCAGGTCAGTCTAAGTCGGGTCGGGTCAGGTCCGCGGGGCGTGAGCGCGGACGAGACCGGGTAACCGGGCGGGTGAAGGGGACCTCACCCCGTGTGCTGAGGCAGTAAGGCTAATGCACAAAATCAATTTAAACGATGCAGAGGTTGTGAGGCTTACCGATGTGGGACTAAACGGAGGCCTTTCCTCGCGTGCGCCTGCTGGGAGACCGCGGCCTAGCTTCTGCAGCTGCGGCTTCGATTTGCGTCGGTTGCTGGCTGGCTGCCTTCGCAAGACTCCCCGCAATCCGCAGCAGCTGGAGACCTGGAGTCCTCAAGCCTGGAGCGCGGGAGAAGCTGCTTCAATGTGCGTTAATGGCGGTCGAACCTCAAAACCTGTCGGACACGAATATGGCCTCTCGGCCTGATCAAACCACTGGGGACCCTTCGCCGTGGCACGGCGAAGGTGTGGAGCTGCGCGGCAAGCCGCAAGGTGGTGTCTGGCGGCAGCCCTAGGGTGGACTGCAACCGGAGGAATGGGTTTGTTCGGGGGAGCGTTACGGAGGTGTGGAGTGGCAGTGGAGGGGTGGGGGGTGCTCAGTGTGATGAGGCGGAGGTTCGGTGAGGGTCGGCGAGGTGTGTGAGGCTGTGGAGCGATGGGAGCATCTCGCCGGAGGGTGGCCGGAGACGAAGGGGGTGACGATGGTCAGGGTCGGTCGAGGGCTTAATTGAATAAATTGAAAGCGGGGAAAGAAAGAGGAGAAGAAGGGGAGTAGTTCTAGCTTACTTGCAGGGACGAAGGGGGAGCAGCAGGGCGACAGTCGTATCGACTGTCGCCGGAGAAGAAGATGCTCAGGGAAAGGGGCGGCGGCGAGCAGAGAGCCGGAGAGGCGCCAGCTGGGTGCGGCGTGGCGCGGGAAGAGCAGGGGAGGAAGTCTCTGCTGCTGGTATTGCGGCAGAGCGAAGAGGAGGAGGGGGAGGAACCGCCGGAGCTGGTGAGCGTCTGCCGGAGAGAGAAGAGAGGAAAGTTGGGGGTTTTCTCCGTCAGATCCGAGCTCCCCCGGTCGGGGGAGCAACGGGGGGTATTTATAGGGATCAAAACAGGGAGGAAGGCGGAGGGAGACAACGTGTCTCCCTCGCCGGAGGATGGCCGGAAATGAAAACCCATACCGTCCGTGCGTTCGCACGGCCCATATGGTGGGCTACAGCGACCAGGGGGGTGTCCCTGCGACGGCTGACGACGCAGGGCACCCCCGGTTTACTTGCCAGGCTTCCCCCCTCACCCTGCGCGGCGCCATGCTCCGCGCAAGGTCGCCGGAGCATGGTGCTGGCAGGTTTTGCAGGGGGGACCTGAATGCGAAGAACGAAGGAGAGTTAGGGGCCAAAATGCGATGGTTCAAAAGTTGAGGGCCAAAAAGTAAATATATGAGGACCAAAGTGTAAAGTCGGTCAAGGAGGTTTCTTCTTAGGCTCAAGTTTTTATACATGATTAATTAGGACCTAAGGAATCTGATGGTGAATTTCATTTCTATATTAAACCTTGTTTGACCAGACAATTTACGCAAAAACCCAAATTAAGTTATTAATTGGGCATGTTTCTCAATGTAGGTCAAAATGGGTTCTGAAGGCCAAATTGAAGGTTCTAAACCCTAGAGATTATTTTTCTATGAATTTTAGAGGGTTTATTCTATTTTTACTTTGCCTCGAACCTCGTGAATTGAAGTGGGTTGTTTTAGGGTTACAGATTATCATTTAGTTTCTTGGAAGTGCTGTAGCCCTTGCTAGATCATCTCATCCCACTTTTATTCTTATTAAGCTGTTTTGACCTATGTTTGGGCCCTGAATTACCCTGTATGCAGATTATACTGGTAAAATTGCATTTTTACCCCTTATGACTTGTTTTCTTCTCAAACTCAGAATTCTCTGAGTTAAGCCTTTCCTTGAGATATGTAGGAGCTTTTATCCTTTGTATTAGGTCAAAATGAGCTAGTTATGGCTCATGATGAGGTTCTCATCAATAGACGTAGTAAGCCTGGCCTTGATTCAAGTTCATAACGCACCTCTTGTTCGGCTTGTTATTTGGATTGGGCAGAGGTTGCGAAGGGAGAGCACCAGGTTGGCGAGGATTTGCCATCTGGGCAAGTTGATTACGAACCTCTGTGATCTCATCTTTGCGCTATTTTTTGCATAGCTGCATTCGTCTTTTGAATGTCAGCCAGAGTTTGAAGGATAAGGGTCATTTGATCTTCCCGTGTCAGCCTGGATTGATAATTTGGGTTGGGCCTAGGTTGAGGCAATTGATATGGACGAGAAACTTGTGTTGGGTTTGATATTGAGGTCTCTGATTTTGATTGTTCCTTGACCACGTGAAGTTAGGATGATTACGGCATCCAAGATTATTAGTGTTTGAGAAAGGATCATTTTAGACGACGTTGAGGTCCTTGTAGGTCTGAGGAACCTTGGAGAAATCAGAAGACGACAGTTCAGAGTTCCCCAACTAGAGTAGGTAGATTCGGAATTTCCTCCGAACCCTAGATCAGATGGGGGTGGATATGGATCCATCCCCTGAGAAGATCAGTGGTAGATGTTATGCACAGCCTCCCTACCAGATGGTGGTTGTGTGAACGGGTTTTGTGCAGAGGTGGCTTGCTGTAGATGTCGAGTCAGCACATCCACCTTTTTCTCAATGATCATGACCTTGTCTAGGTGACTGGCCATTAACTATAAGTCGACGAAAGAGGACAGGCCCTGCGTCTCATGTGCTTCTCATAGATTCGTCAATGCACGGACATTCGTCCAGTTGAACATGCCCATGGATTCATTATTGATGGAGTTCTCACACATGTTCTTGAGAATCCCCCACACGGTGTCTTCATGTTAACCCATGATGTTTCTTTCACAGGTCGCATTGACGAACAATCGAATATCCTTATGGAGTCCTTGGTAAAAAGATTGGACTTGTTCCCATTTAGGAACTCTGTGGTGGGGGATTTTCGCATGAGATCCAGAAAGCGAACCCATGCCTCATGAAGCGATTCTCCTACTTGCTGTGTGAAATGTGTGATCTGGTGCTGCAGAGCATTTGTCTGATCAATAGGGAAGAACTTTTTTAGAAACTCGGATTGCAGTTCAGCCAATGTGTTGATTGGACGAGTTAGGATTTGGTACTAGTGAGCAGCCTTGTCCATGAGAGACAAGGAAAACATCTTCATGAGCAAGATATCCTAATTTTGAGCTTCTGACCCAAAGGTCTAGGCCAGATGCTTGAGTTGCTTGATATGCTAGAAGAGATCTTCAAAATTAAGCCCATGAAATTTAGGAATAGCATGAATCATGTTGGACTTAAGTTCAATATCAAGACCTCCAGCCAGAATTTGGACTTGAGGTTTGATCTCCACCATAGCGGGATTGTAATGATCTCGCATCATAGGATGCTATAGTGGATTCATAAAAGCCTGGAATAGATCGTTGAGGCACTGAAGCTAATTCTGGAGACTGTTTTCTTCTTCTGTTGGGTGCTCCATGATTATGTATGAAGGAGATCTTGGCTCAGATGAATCAGAAGAGATATCAATTTGGTCGGGTTGTTGCACAAATAGGGAGGTCAAGGCTTGGCCTCGACGAGAGTGAATAGCTAATGGAGGCCTTAAGGGTGGTCTTAAAGACCTCCTTCCAAACATGCACCAATGGAGAAGATGAGGGATAAAAGGTGTGATGGACCCAATCAAGACACCTAAATATATTTGGATGACTATAGAGGTTTGGGGTGTATGATACCTCTAGATCAGAAAGTCGTCCACCTGAGAATTACTTGGGCAGCCAGGAAGGGAGGGTCCCGTGAAGACCCTTACACGGTAGAGCGCCCCCACGGGTTACAGGGTTTCCCCCACCCGACCTTCCTTGTCACTGCGGGTCCAGGTAGACAAGAATGGATAACTTGACCTCTTAACTCTGCCAATTTTAAGTTTATAGTGTGGGTGCTTAGGATTTCACTTGAACTTTAAGATGTTTTTATGAGTGGTGACCTAATTTGAAGATTGGTTGACCCCACAAGGTGGGTTAGCTTCACCTAATTTATCCTTGATTATTAGGTCCTGCTTTTAGGATTCAAGTGAGATTTAGAGCATGATTCTTAGGGTTTGCTTGTTTAGGTAAGTTCAACCAAGGCTTAGGACACATACAATTTGGGAAGATTGAATCTTTTTTAAGCAAGTGTGTCTCTAAAACCCTAGAATGGAAACCCTAATTGGCTCTAATTGGTCTAATCAATTAATTCCAAATCTGGCACCTTGGGCTCAATCAAGAAGATGGTAGCCCTAGGTGTCTTAAATCCCTAAATAGGTGCAAGAAAAAGGTTTGGGATGTTTCTAAAAATGTACCAAATTAGGCAACTTGTGATGATTAATCTAAAAATAGAATGCAAGTTGGTCCTAATTGATTTCTTTCCTCTTTTATATTTTCAAAATCAGGGGCTTAACGAAGATGGATTCTCGGTTTACCTACCCATGGAGTGGTTGTTGTGCGGTTGATCTTGCTCCTTAGCTAAATTCTTGCACAACTCACAATCAAAAGAGATGAATCAAGTTAGTATCAAGTCAGGAATCATAATCAAGAGATCAAATTACGCGTTGCTCCTTGGCAACGGCGCTAAAATGTTGTTTTCTCTAAATCGGGGTTTTAAAAATGATACATCGCAGTATAGCCAATAAAGCGTGAAAACATATAGAATTTATGCTCAAATGGAAATCTGAGGTAGAACGCAGGGAGAAAGTAGCAAATCAATCTCAAAATCACAATTCCAAGTAAAATATATAAGCAATTGCAACCAAAACTTGATTCAGAACTATTCAAAAATGATATATCAATAATTCAAGTACCAATGTCCAAAAATAATGGGTTAAAATGGTGATTTGCATCACCAAATTAACCCTAGATAATTTAATCACAATTATTTGAAATGTTTGAACAGTGAATATCAACTAATTTCCACATCAATTAGTATCTCAATGAAGGAATAGTAGCCTAGAACCAGCAACAGAGGCAAGGGCCTCTCTTCTTCTTCAAGCCTCAGTGAGAGGCACAAGCACAGCACAGAGGTATGAAAGCCTCTGAAAGACTAAGTGTTGAGAGCAGAGGCACAAAGGGCAAACCCCCTTTTTCTCTCTTTCTTCTTTCTCTTCTCTCTTAGAAACCTGAACAGATTTGGGTAATCGAACCCACGTTCAGACCTGCGTGGCATGAACCGCGAGTGAGGGCACGTGCGATGGAGCATGCGAGCGGAACCTCACCCCAATTCTCTTGGAGGTAGCTAGAGAAGATCACAAAATCAATTTATCTCCTACGCAGGCTTCAGCAACCCACAATGTGGGACTATCCCACCCGCTTCCCTTCTTTGCATAGCAGCAGGTGAAGGGCTTCCAATTGATGGTGAAAGAGGTGCTGGCAGCCATAATTGGGTGCTTGGGAAGACACTTGGGTGTCATCCACACCTTCAAGAGTTGCTTGCAGGGAAGAACATGGTTGGAGAAGGATGGTCGACGTTGGAGAAGATGACTACGGCGGTAGAGTGACGACAGGTACCTGAAATAGAAAACATGACCTCGCAGCCACGTCAGAGAAGCTCAGAGGGATCACCGGATGTCGACAAGTGCAGTGGTGGTGTTTTTGTGAAGTGAAAGTTCCTGTGGCGATCTGACGACCTCAGGAAGGTGGTGCATAGGTGGTGTGATGGAGTGGGTAAAACCCTAAATAGGTTTAAGGCTTTTATAGGTGGAGTCGAGGTGAAGCTTCTGGAAGTGGTGGTGATGAATTTCGTGAAGTGTGGTGGCCAGGCGAACTCGTCGGAGTTTCGTCGGCCATGGGGAAGATGGGGATGGTGTGGGCGGTATAGTGGGTGTGAGTGGTTTGTGAGTGTGGCAAAAGAAAGCATAGGGAGAATGGAAGAGATAGAAAGGCTTAGAGAGGAGGATAGCAGGCAGGAGGCTCTGGTGGTGTCTGAGATTGCAGTCGTGCTTTGGTTGGAGATGACCGTGATGCAGAGAGGAAGATGATCGGCCTTCCAATTTGATGGTTGGACGGCTAGAAGAGGAGGGTGGAGAGAGGTCACCGGAGCAAGGTGCGGAAGTGTCTACAGAAGGAGGAAGAGGATTCTCTCGCCAAAACTTGCTAAGGTGGTGTGAACTTGATGTAGGATCATTTAAAGGCCACAGAACAGAGTTCTAAGCTTGAGAAGCAAGCTTGCGAACTCCATGGTTTTCAGTTAAGCTGGATACATTCCTTTCAAAGAGTTTGCATGAGCTTTTGGGAAGAAGTTGAGATCCAAGATCAGTCTCATTTGGAAGGAAAATTCACAAGGATTCTCCGATACAAATTTGGGATTGTTTGATTGAGAATCGAGCAAAAAAATCTTGCTCGAATCTTGCCAGAGCTCGATGTGTTCATACCAATGGTGGTAGGGACCTAAATGTGAAGATGACGAAAAAGTTAGGAATCTATTTGTAAAGAATTCAAAAAGTTAAGGGTCATTGTGTGATAAAAAGAGTGTTAGGACTGGAATGCAAACTAGGTCAAGGTGATCTCTGATTGGGTCCAAATTTTGGTATAAACCTAATTTAGACCCAAGGAATTTGATGGTGAAGTCAGATTTAGGTTTTGACCAAGTCTGTTAGGGTAAATTGTGTAAAAATCCAAATTAAGGTAACTGTCTGTCTAAGACTCTATTTTAGGTCAAAATGGGTTCCAATGGTCAAATCACAGATACCAAACCTTATAGAATATTTTTTTATGATTTATAGATGGTTTAGGTGAATTTTATCCTAACTAGAACCTTAGTGAATTAAGCAGGTCTGTTTTTAGGATTTTAGATGTCATTTAATTCTCGTAATACGTGAAAACCTGTTTCTTTCTGCATGAACCCCCTTTGGACTTTTATGACCATTTGACCTTCAATTAGCCCTTGGAATACCCTGTGGTTATTCTATAGTTGTGAAATATTGTTAAAATTACAAAAATAACCCTGGTTTCATCTTTTCCTCTCAAAATAGAACATTAAGCATTTAGGACCTTTTGAAGGTTATGTAAGAGACTTTATTCACTTTGAATGACCAGAATAGGCTAGTTAGGGCACATGATGGTGTTCCCATCACCTAATAAGCGAAAGTGTAAAAGGGGAAATGTGATTCTCTCGAGCCTTATATACCGTCGCTTATTAGGATAAGTGATGGGAAAAATATTTTTAGCATCACATCTATGTCGTCGCTTATTCAAATAAGCGACGATAAATGTATGGGTCTTTTTTTTAAAAAAATTACAAAATGATGGGATCTACCTACTAAACCTACATAAAGGACTTGCTTTTATAGAAAAATAAGTAATGAAAATGAAGAGAAGTTTATATATCATAAATATAAAGTCTAGTACATAAAAAGTTTGAAAATGAAATATTTACATAAAAAAGGTAACATGAAAAACATAACAAAAGAAAATTGATAAAAATCAAAATGCAGCTGCCTCAATGCCACTAGCTCCACCTGCACCACCCATGGAGTCGTCGTCATCTCATTTGTAGATGCTGGGATCTTGTGAAGATGGATGCTCTGACTGACCCTTCTTTAGAAGAAGGGTTAAAAGCTTATCATCCATAGCATTCATCTTATTCTTCATCTCTACCTCTTTCTTCTCCCTCTCTACCTCTCTCTTCTCCCTCTCCTCTCATCCCTATAGTGTGTCGATCTCTTGATGCAGCTAATTGACGACACTAGATGAGATGACACCTTTCCTCCCATACCAGGTGCGTAAAGTGTGTGCCCTCCCCGCACTACAAACGAAACCACTGTGGTCTGGTGGCATCACTCTCCTAAATGCCTCCTCTATATCCAAAGGCTAGTGGACGCTGTCAAAGGTCTCGTCAGTGGGGGATGTACTAAGTGTACCATTTGCTTCTAAATGTATTAAAAAATATTTTCATAATATATATATACAAAGTTATAAATTTTTTGAGTTTAGGAAACTTACGTGTTTCTCTTAGTATGACTCATGAATCCACTTACAAGCACCCTCGGCTGCAGCCTTACTATGGGTGGCCTCGTAAATATCCATCCTATTCATTTCTATCCCATCATGTGTAGCAGACTGAAAATATAAAAATGATACAATTATATTAAGATAGCTTAAAAATTAAGTAATATTCAACTGAAAAGTAGTTTCAACACTTACATAACGGCTCCTAACCGTCTCGATGCTCCTTCGACCCAAATAATGGGTCTGTGGTGGAGCTTTAGCCCTATTGGCCTTATTTTTTCTTGCTTGCTCCTGTAGATATATACAATAATATTTTTTTTATGAATTTAAGATATATGAAATTAATAAAATAATTTTTAATCATTCACTAACCTCAGTATTCAAATCCAGCCAATTCTCTCATGCCTTATTCCAATCATCAGGCATGACATTAGGAGGATAATTCTCCATTGGCTTCTCAGGTGAACTATAGTTTGAGGAAAACTAAATACCAAATATAAATCGTTAGAAATAATATATGAAATTATGTATATAATAAAAATGTAAATGTTTAAAAATCATTACATTTCTCTTGGTCTCCATCCTCCAATCTCTGTGGATTTTGGCGACATGCTTAAGGATATATTGGGAGGCATTAGGGTTGTCACCCCAATTGTAATTTGCCTACATTGATATAAAAAAAATGTCAATCTTACTTTTTAATAATTTTAAGATAAATTTATAATAGAAATAACTTTGATAAATGAAATTACCTCCAACTGACGGAGGAACTACCTCTTCAACTCTGTGGGCACCTTCTTCCAGTCGAAGTAGCAATTGGGCACAACAGACTTAACAATTGTGCCCACTCTACTGATGCAGCTCGAGTAACTCTCCGCCTCCCCTGCAGTTCTAAGCCTGATCGTTATTCTCAGGCCCTCGGGGATATGCTAGAGGTCTAGTTTCTTTATCTTCTCCCATCCTCTTCTTACTTTACTTGCGTAAACATTAATCATATTCATTATATATTTCTGAAGTTATAATAAACTTTAAAATATATAAGTAATTTACGACCTAAAGGTATATGAGTTCTTACCAAAACTTATGCTTGCCGCTAAGGGGTTTACATGAACTGGGGACGTACTCCCCACCATCTCATCCTCCATCTCCTCCCCCTCCTCCTCTCCCTCCTCTTCCACCTCCTCCCCCTTCTCCTCATCTGATGCTCCATAATCTAGATCATCCTCTACTCGCTTTGACAATGTCTGAGAAATCTCCTTCCCCTTTCCCTTTCCCCCCGCATGTAGTAAATGTGCCATTTCCCCAGGTCGTACGAAATGTGACTGGGGGGAGCCTGGTGTCGAGGGGGTGGTTGAACCTGCTGTTAGGAGGTGGTTGAGCATGAGGAGACGAATCAGGTTGGGTAGATGGCTGTGTCTTAGGGGGATCCTTTCTTTTTGGTTTTCTCTTAAACAACATCATCTGTAACAAATAAAAAATGCAATAATTAATATAGTTGAAAATCATTAATATATAAATCATTATTGAAAAAAGTTTACCAAACATAAAAAAATATTTAAAAATTTCAGCAGAGTTTCCCCTTAAATTTGGAGGTTTCTCTATAAACTTTCATATTAAAATGAAAGTGGGCACACCCCACATAAAAAAAAGTGCAAAGACAAACCACAAGGACTTGCATATTTACAACTCAAAGGAAATGCAAGTTATTCAAATAGAAGTTTGCTAACTTCATTAAACATCCAAAATCATTCATCTACATCCAAGGGTCATATATTAAGAAAAAAGCATTCATCCAATTACAATTCAAATGGTTTAAACACCCAATGGTTTCAAATGCAATGGTTTAAAAGAAAAACCATCAATTAACATGAGCTAATACCTTCTAACTCTTTAGCAAGAGGAGCTCCTAAGAAGTTAAAAGTGGTAGCCATTGATGTCTTGACCATGGATTAATATTCCAAAATACTGGAGTATGTGCTCAAGAATTCCTATTTCCTTGCAATCTTGCCATCATTGATAAGCCACCTAAAGTTTTTTTTTTCTTTTTTTAATTCAAGAATATCTTTTACAAACCTTTTACCAACACCCAGTAGGTAGGGTATTTTGTTATTGACCAACTATATATGTGATGGATTCCTTGATTGATTCATCAATCTAACCTTATCATCTTTTGCTATTAGGTTGAATAGTGTAACCCAGGGCCCATATTGAACCTTGAAGCTCTAAGCCCTTTACATATTGCCCTCATAAACATTATAGCAAAGAAGATGCTCTTTGGATGTTTTCTCTAATCATAATCCTTGTTCTACCTTTCTCTACAACACCTCCCCTTAGGCGCCGATAGCAAGGGTCATGTGCCCCCCTCTGCCATTAGATTGCAATCGACATGGGATCCACGCACACCTCCCCCTAGGTACACTCTCACTCTACCCTCTAGGTACACTCTCACTCCCCTCTAGGTTCTACCTCCATTTTAGTAGTTATGTTCTCCCCTTTAGGTTCTACCTCTAGTCTCTAGGTTCTACCTATAGGTGATGTGGCAATGTCATTTAAAATATTTTGGTAGAGTTTCCCCTTAAAATCTGAAGTTTTTCTATAGACCTGCATAGCACATAAGTGGGTACACCCCATATCCATTCAAATTAACGAAATATAAAGCAAACAAGTGGGTACACCCGACATCCATCCAAATAAAACATGCAAATATGCAAGTGGGTACACCCCACATCTAGCAAAAACCTATAACTTTATCCAATTAAATTTACTACATTGAAATTATACCTCTAAGTACAACAGCCTCCGAGTATGCCCGTCACCGATAACCTGTAATTTGAAAAACAAAAGTAATTAAATGTCAGTAGAGTAAGAGTAACATATTTTGAACATGTGTGTGTGATTGGTTTAAGTTTTGGTATTTATAATGTATAGAAAATGCCAGTAGAAGTTTAGGTTTCTTAAATTTGAATATGAATTTGATATAAACAAAAATGAAACAAAGCAAAGAAATTGTAACTAACCTTAGATGTTCACATCTACTGCATTTGAATCTATATGACCTTCTTCCATTAATTCTTGGTATTCTTCAGACTGTGCATCAAAATGATTGCACGATACTATTCTCATTAGTATAACCCAGCCCTTTTGGCAATTATCGGGGATATAGAAAACTTGTGTCGCTTGACATGCCAATGTGAATGGTGCATCAGACTGAAGAATTTGACGATTAGGATTTAAACTCAAGAAATTATGTTTCTTATTAATTTTGAAACTAGTGCCCTCTTTAAAGACATCAAGCCAATGATATTTAAATAGGGCAACTCTGCGATTATATCTGAAGTCGATCTCCACAATTTCTTTGATTTCACCATAGTATCCATTTGGATCGATGGAAAGATCTGAATAAACAACAACTCCAGCCTACTGTGTAACATTTCTATCATCAATTTCTTTTATTTTGAATCTGAACCCATTTATTATATACCTAGAGTGGTAATGTGCATAATGAAATGGTGAATCGGCAATTATATTAAAATCTGGAACCCATTGTGGGTCCTTATGCTCTTTCAATTGATTAACTCAATCTTTAAACCAATCTAAGAAGCTAAATTTGGTTGTCCTTGAAAGAGGTAATCATTCGAATTCCTCATAAAATGGATCAATTTCAGGAATTTATTTTAAAATATATAGATGTGCATAATGTTTGTCATTTTTTGAAATAGCCTTGTATTCTGTATGAAGAATCGACCTTCCTTTGATATCAAAAATTGACAAACATTCTTCATCACTGTCATTGTATTCCCCATCATAGTTCCTTTGAAGTTTATTAAAGCGGTTATCTGTTTCATTTATGTACATGGAGGTAAAATTTATTCACTCCTCCACGAGATAGCCTTCTACAATTGATCCTTCCGGCTTTGCCTTGTTCAAAACATAATCTTTAAGTTTTTTGAAAAATTACTTCACAGAATACATCCATCTGAATTGTATAGGTCCACTAATTCTCGATTCATTTGCAAGATACAACGTGAGATGAACCATTACATTGAAGAAGGCTGGGGGAAGAATCTGTTCCATATTATAGAGAGTAATGACTATTTATTTATCCTAGTGATCCAGCGTATCATTTTGTAGCATCTTCAAACAAACAGCTTAAAAAAACCTGCTCATCTTTGTGAATGAATCAAGAACTAGCAGGATCCCCCATATCGCCAGTGGAAACAATACTTGCATATAAACGTGGGAGCCATGACTTTTCTAGACAGGTATCTTTTTCTGCGCTTCATTCACATAACGAGAAATTTGCAAGGAAAACTCATCTAGCACCCGAATTTCCTTTAAGAAGGAGAACAGTCTACTCTTCTGGTCTTGATTCAAGTTGTAAATGGCAGGTGGGAAGTAGCCATCATCCTCATGAATATGCAGCTCTAGATGTAACCCCAAACACTTCATGTCTTTTCATGTTTTCACTGTGTCCTTTGGATCATCAGTCATATTTAATACATCTAAGATGTTATCCATCACATTCTTTTTGATGTGCATAACATCTAAATTATGATGTATTGTAAGATCATTCCAGTATGGCAGCTTCATAAAGAAAATGCTTTTCTTTCAGAATCCAGAATTCCTCAAGGTCATCTGGTCTTGTTTGAATGGTCGACCCAACTGTATCTTGTTGGAACCTAGTTCCACTTCTCTTCTATGTTTTGGTGTTAACAAAATCGTTTTAAAATCTAATGTGTTTATGAAGTATTACAGGACAAAAGAATCTATGGATGCAAGCAACAGGATAGCATTGAAGGGACAAGATATCATATGAAGGAAGAAGATTACAGTTTTTGTTGTATTCATTGTATTTTAGAGTCTTTGTATGTCTCCTAACAAGTACAACATAATCTAGGAGTTAAAATCAAAGTAGAGATAATTAGGGTTCAAAATATCATTCATTCATTCGTTTCAAAACTCAAATTCGATTCTTTCAAAATAAAGTTGTATAGAGTAGATGGGATAACTCTAAAAATTGTCTTAAAGTCATTCTTGGTACAGGTTTGGGTTTTTAGTTCCAAACTGTGAACAACAAGTACCGGTACTCATCATGAGTACTGAAACTTGTTGTTCACAGTTTGGAACTAAGTACCAGTACAAGGTGCTCACAGCTTGTAGACTGATGTAGTTCCTGAATCTTACAAGTACCGGTACTCATCATGAGTACCGGTACATGTAGGTCACAGGACCCAAATCTGTGAGTCACAAGTACTGGTACTCATCATGAGTACCGGTAACTAGTGACTTGGTTGGGCTGACTGTAGGCAGTCAGTATTGGTACCAAAAGTTTAGTATCGGAACCAACTAACCGTTGCGACCAGTCTGAACGGCTATTTTGCAATTAAACCTATCTCTAATCTTCCTAAATTGCCCCTAACGTATAGTATTTGTAGGAGAGGTGCTTAGTGGCTTATATAAGCACTCTTTGAGTGTCTTTTGCATGCAACTAAGAAGCCAAAAATACTATCCTTGTCTACACCTTCAATTCTCAATTTTTCTAGTTGCAAAGGAGCTTGATTTCTTGCATTCTTCTCAAGGCCTCTCTCCATTTGCAACAAATCATCAAAGGTGACCCTGTTCTTCCTTGTTCAATCATTCGTTTACACCTTAGTATTCTCGTTAGATTAATTTATACACTCTTATTAAATAATATACTTGTTGGAGACTTAGGAATTTGTTGTAAGCTTTTATTTGCATCATGCTTACACCTGTATCTTTATTCCTTTTGATATCTTGTAATTGGGTTGAGGTAACCCGTTAAACTATAATATTTCTACATGTTTGGAAATATCAGGGTGTTATTTGCAATATGCTTGCTTAACTTAGGTTGAATGGTATTTTTTCAACACCTAAGTTGTTAATTACATTTCTCTCAACCACTTAAGTGGTCATGTGACTAGCACATGACCCATCCCATATAAAAGAGGCCAAGTGCAAGCACTTGCCACATTTTATCACTTGCAAACCCTAGTTCTCTTCACAAGGGCCTCTCTAAGCCCTAGCCAAGAAGAGAAGGATCATCTCCAAGCCTTAACTATAGGCATACTCTTATCTTCTTGTCATTTCGTGCTTCATTGAGTCATCTTGTATCTTGTTTTCACTCTCTCAGAACCATTCCTGCTGCTGTACTTCATTCATGTTGAGTACCAAATGGTACTGGTACCCATCACTGGTACCGGTACTAGTTGGTTGCAGCAGAGCCTGCTTTAGGTAGCATGTACCGGTATTAATTACCAGTACCGGTACATGCAGGCTTAAATGTGTTTTTGTACAAACACATGAAAGAAAGTTTTCTATACTTATAATTATTTTTCTATTCCTTGTTGTTGCATGATTTCAGATGGCACATAAATCTAAGAGTAAGGGAAAAACACATCAAGATGCTTTTCATCAATGAGGATGCTAGGTCGAAGTTTGATTGGTATAAAGGCCTAAAACTTCATCATTGTAGGCCAGTTGAGTGGAAGGATTTCTCTCTTCAACTCTTTAATTTTACCACTTGTCTTTCCGAACAAAAACTCATGCATTTCTTTGATGAATCATTTTTTGCCGATGTTCTTGGCGTATACCCTGATGTCAATTGTCTATGTTTTACTAATCTCCAAGAACAAGAAAAATGAGTCACCTTGTCCTAACAACAAATGTTTTTGGTTAGAAAATCACCATCACACCAAAATTCTTGTCAACAATCATTGAATGTCCTAATGAAGGTCATGCATTTAACACACTTAAGGAGCAATTTCCTACTCATAAAATCCTTGACACTCTCTTTCTCCCTAACTATTAGAGCAAAGCATTGGTTTCCCCAAACATGACCTTATTTGCTCGCGTCCTTTTTCATATCTTAGCATGGAACTTAAGGGCTAAAAATTTAGGATTCCACAAAATTCCTATTGATATTTTACCCTTAATTTATGCTATCATCACAAGCTTCCCGGTAAATTGGAACACATTTTTCATTCACTTTCTTAGACCCCATTACCATGCATCAGCTTTACCATTAGATATCTTAGTATCCCACATTCTTCACAAAAATAAAATTGACCTCTTTAATTATACTCCTCTTAGAAAAGTGGTCTATTTCAAATGGTCCACTCTCTGGAAAATGGGAGTGAAACCTGTTAGAGAGGAATCCTCTAGTGATAATGAAGAAGAAGAGTATGTTGATCCAAATGCTCAATCTTCTTCTTATTAACCTTCAAACTCATCTTCAGCTTTTGTCCTTATAACATATCCATATCCAGAAGCTGAAACACCTTGGGTAAACCTATCTCATGGGTCTAACATCGATCCAAATTTGATAAATACTTTCAATTACATTGGTCAAAATATATCTAATCTCAATTTTGCCTTCTGTCACATGGAACACAAGTTTCATGACCTTTCTCTTTCTATTGAGTCTTCCCATGTTGCTTCTTCCACTCAACAATCTAAACAAAGGAAGCAGACTCAACCGAAAGCACCTCAAGAATATAGTGAAAGAAAGCAAAAGCACTTCCAAGATCCATCTTCTATCTCTTCTCCAATTGTGGAAGAAGAACCTTTTCTCCATGTTGATGAGGAAGAAGAAGACACTGAAGATGAAGAAGTTTCATATCAAGATAGTGATGATGAAGATGAAGATGATGACGACGACGATGATGATGATGATGGAGGACATGTACAAAAGCTTATCAGAAAATGTCCTAGAAATTAGTTTAGTTTTCATTTTGTTGCTTGTTGAACTTGTATAACATTTATGTCTTGATAAACTTGTATGAGTTTTAAGATTTCTTATGTGTGGCTTTGCTAAAATTGTCTCAAGCTTTATCTTTATGAACTTTATCATGTTTAATTTTTATGAAGATTGTATAGAATTGGTTGCTTATATATCATGCTTTGATTGCTTAAAAATGTATTATTTGCTCATCTTTTTTGATTGCTTGACAAAAAGGGGGAGAAATGATTGGATACTTCATATTTAAAATAGGGGGAGCTTAGTTTGAGGGAGAAGTTTTTCACTCCTTGTAGAGTTTTTTATTCTTCTCTTATTAAGTCTCTATTTATTTTTAAATATGAGTATCTTGTTTGTTTTGTCAACACCAAAAAGGAGGAGATTGTTGGAACCTAGTTCCACCTCTCTTCTGTGTTTTGGGGTTAACAAAATAGTTTTAAAATCTAATGTGTTTATGGAGTATTACATGACAAAAGAATCTATGGATGCAAGCAACAAGATAGCATTGAAGGGACAAGATAACATATGAAGGAAGAAGATTATAGTTTTTGTTGTATTCATTGTATTTTAGAGTCTTTGTATGTCTCCTAACAAGTAAAACATAATCTAGGAGTCAAAATCAAAGTAGAGATAATTAGGGTTCAAAATATCATTTATTCATTCATTTCAAAACTCAAATTAGATTCTTTCAAAATAAACTCGTATAGAGTAGATGGGATAACTCTGAAAATTGACTTAAATTCATTCTTGGTACTTGGCACAAGCTTGGGTTTTTAGTCCCAAACTGTGAACAACAAGCACTGGTACTCATCATGAGTACCGGTACAAGGTGCTCACAGCTTGTAGACTGATGTAGTTCTTGAACCTTACAGGTACCGGTACTCATCATGAGTACCGATACATGTTGGTTACATGACCCAAATCTGTGAGTCACAAGTACCGGTTCTCATCATGAGTATGGGTAGCTAGTGACTTAGTTGGGCTGACTGTAGCCAGTCAGTACCGGTACCAAAAGTTTAGTACCGGTACCAACTAACCATTGTGACCAGTCTGTATGGCTATTTTGCAATTAAACCTATCTCTAATCTTCCCAAATTGCCCTAATGGCTAGTATTCATAGGAGAGGTGTTTAGTGGCATATATAATCACTCTTTGAGTGTCGTTTGCACACAACTAAGAAGCCAAAAATACTATCCTTGCCTACACCTCCAATTCTCAATTTTTCTAGCTGCAAAGGAGCTTGATTTCTTGCATTCTTCTCAAGGCCTCTCTTTATTTGCAACAAGTCATCAAAGGCGATCGTGTTCTTCCTTATTCAATCATTCGTTTACGCCTTAGTATTCTCGCTAGATTAATTTATATACTCTTATTAAACAATATACTTGTTGGAGACTTAGGAATTTGTTGTAAGCTTTTATTTTCATCTTGCTTACACCTGTATCTTTTTTTTTTTTTGATACCTTGTAATTGGGTTGAGGTAACCCATTAATTACCTCAGGTCATTAGTAAATTGATTCCCTCCGGGTTGAGGGAATCGGGTTAAAAATCCTAAGTCGGGAGACTTAGGTAGTGGACTACGCAAGTGAGGGGAACCACTATATATCTTGTTTGTTTTTGTGGTTTGTTATTCCTGCAAATTTTTATCTACCACACTATTCATCCCCCCTTCTAGTGTACTTATGCATTACATATCCTACATATCTCACCCATTTCTTGTAATCTCTCCATTATAACCTAACCCGGCAACTTGATAGAATTTGTACTAAGTTTATTCTTTAGATTTTTCTTTGAATACCAACACACCCTACCATCAAATTTACTCTTGAAGTGTAAAATTCATCATCTATGTTTAACAGGTAGAAATTTGCAATGTCTTAAGTAATAGAATTTCTTACTTTCCAGTAGTCGTAGGTAATGAGTGTCTTCCATACATACTAGGCAAGCAAGCTTTCCTTTAGTGCTCCAACATGAAAAATTTGTGTCTTCCATGCATATTGTAAAATTCTTTCTTTTTGCAACATATGTCTTAACGTCGGTGTACCACAATTGTTTTAGTTCATCGATTAATGGTTGAGATAAACATTTATTGCATTTTCTGGTTATTTTGGACCAGGGATTAATAGGGTCAGCATCATGTATGACGATCTCATACACAACCAAGGAGGTAAGTTATAAGTGACTATTACCACTGGCCATATAGAGTGCAATGGGTACATACTCTTAAATGGATTAAATCCATTGCTTGCAAGACTCAACCGTACGTTCCTTGTTTCTAAAGTGAATGAATTATTTCTTTTGTCAAATATCTTCCACTCCTCTAAATAAGTAGGATGACGTATTCTTCCATCTTGAGATTTACAATCCTGATGCCATGTCATCCATAGATATAAAAGGAGTTGAAGTCTAGGTGTTAGTGGGAAGTAATGAAGAACCTTCTGAGGTTGTTTCCTCTTACTTTCATTTTTACCTTCCTTATATCTCTCAAGTCCACATTCGTGATAGTTACTCAAGTTTGCGAATTCATTTCTAAAAAGAATGCAGTCATTTGAACGTGCATCGATCTTCTGATAGTCCAAACCAAGCTTATGAATTTGTTTCCTTACCTCATACCATGAAGCCGAAAAATCATTAGGGTTATTCAACAGCTCAGCAATGAACTGAATTATTTATGACATGAATTTAGCACTAGCTTTATTCATAAGCTTCAATTGAAACATCAACAAAAATGACAGCTTTGACATTTTCATAACACCAGGAGCAATAGGATCCTCAGCCGCCTTAACAACATCATAGAACGAATCACAATTGAATGGATCTTCCTCATCTGTATTTATATCCTCTCCTATTTTCATCTCTTATAACATTTCTTATATTTCTTCACCTCCACCATCAGCAATTTCCTAGTCAATCTCTTCGTCAATAGTGTTCTCATTGTTTATGACTTTCTCAATCAACTCCTCTCCATGGGCTACCCAAGTAGTGTAATGCTGCCACCACCCATTACAAATCAAGTGATTGAGCACAGTATCACGATCATGCAAGGAATGATGGGAACACCATCATGAGCCATAACAAGCTCAATTTGATCTGATTAAGTGAATAAAAGCTCCTACATATCCATTAAGAGGTCTTAAGGGCACAAACACTAATCTGAGAAGAAAAATAAGAAAATAGGGTTATTTTGCAAATTTACCATTCTATCACAAAAAGAGAATAACCGTGGGTTTTTCTTAGGGGTTGAATAATGGTCAAAATGTGCTTTAGAGTCTAACAAGTGGGTTCATACAGAACAAAATAGGTTTTCACGCATTACAGGAATTAATGGACATCTGAAACCCTAAAAATAGACTCACTTAATTAACTGAGGTTTCAGTGAGGATAAAATTCACCTAAACCCTCTAAAAATCATAGAAAAATATTCTCTAGGGTTTAGTGCCTTCAATTTGACCATCAGAACCCGTCTTGACTTAAAATAGAGCCACAGATAGACTTTTGCCCTAATTTGGGTAATAGAGTAATTTCTCCAATCAAACATAGTTAAAACCTAAATCTAACTTCACCATTGGATTCCTTTGATCCAAATTAGGTTTGTAGTAAAAGTTGGGCCCAATCTGAGGTCATATTGACCAAGTTTGCATTTTGGTCATGTCTGGCTATTTTTTCTCACACCCGTGCCCCTAACTTTCGAAAAATCTGCATTTGGGTACCTAACTTTTGTCATCTTCTTTACAAGCTAGTCCCTGGCAACATTGGTGTGAGCACACCTTCTTCCGATGAGATTCGAGCGAGATTTTCTCGCTCGATTCTCAATCAAACAATTCCAAATTTGAACTAGAGATTCTTTGTAAAATTCCCTACCAATTGAGATCTATCTTGAGCTCCAATTCATTCCCAAAAGGTCATGCGAACCTTTCAAAGGTTCAGGTACCCTATTTCACGAAGACTTTCCGAGATTGGAAGCTTCTTTCCAAGCTTGGAAAGACCTCCCAAGGCCTATATAAGAACACTCAATGCCTCACCATGCTTCTTAGTAAGTCTTAGCGAGTCAACAACCCCTAAATCACCTCATCTGGCCACCAACGACTACTGCTCCAGTGACATCCTTTGATCCCCTTCCTCCGACCTTCCAACGACCAAATTGGTCGATCCTCTCGACTCTCCTCTTTGTCGTGATCCTCCCCGATCAAAGGGAGGACATGCCTCTGCCTACATCACCGTCGTCGCTCCACCACTCTCTCTGTCTTCTCCAGTGTCGGTCGACCAAAATCGATTATCTTCGCCTCTCTCCCACCTAGCTAAGTCCTTCTATCGCTTTCTCTCCTCCTCTATTTCTTTTTCCCACACTTATGTCACACACACGACTACCAACCACTCCCCCCGCACTTCATCTTCACGGCCGGCGAAACTTCGGTGAACTCGTGCCATCGCCACATCGCATCAAACTTCACAGCACCACCTTCAAAACCTCTGCCATGACTTATTAATGCGGCTAGATTGTGTTTTAACAAATATTGTGTTGTAATATAGACGAACTTTCCGCGAAAACAAATAAAGATTTATAACTCGAAAATCAGAGTATCCGAGGTCGAACATAGGGAGCAATCTAAGTATTCCAAAACTTGAGAACACAACTTTTTAAATAAGAAGAAATGACTAGTTCAATGAGAGTGATAAGGAAAGAAATTGCTCAAGAAAAAAATGGACGTCTGATGCAATATCAGATGTCTTAAAGTATTTCTCAGTCTCTTCTTTATGTGATTTTCTCTTTCAGCTCCTTTTCCTTTCTTTTTGCTGCTTCTGTTCCTCTTTTTTTTCTTCTCTTCTTGATTTGTGGCCAAGGTCTGGCTTGCCTCTTCTTAAGTGGTCTTCTCTTTCTTCTTCCTTTTCTTTTCCTTTGCTTTCTTGATTCTTTGTCTGTCCCTTATCTCTTTCTTCTTCCTTCTTTAGTTCTGTTCTCTTTGGCCTCGCTTCTTCTTTTCTGCCTTGCCTTTCTTTTTCCTCTGCAGAGCCTCCTTCCTTCTTCTCCGTTGCTTGTAGTGGCTAAGTCCCTGCTTCCTACACACAAGCACACACAACAAAACCTACTCCCCTACCCTTCCTACACGTCTCTCTCATTCTATATATCACTCTTCAGCATGCTCTCCCGGAGATGGGTAAATAGGTCGGGTCGCGCGTCCGGGTCCAGACACATCAGCGTGGGTGTGGTGCGCGAGGGTGCTCAGGATGGTGTCGGGTTGGGTAATGCCAGATCCGTTTGATGAGCTCACGGACGGGGCACAGTGTTTAGGTGAGGGACCTCACCCCAAGTGTAATCGGAGGCAACAGGGCAATCACACAAATTCAATTTAAAGGACTCACGCACTTTACAGCTTACTGGGTGGGACTAACGCCGACCGCACTTTCTCGTGCACTCCCAGCAAACCGTGCTTCCAATTGCCACAATTGCAGGCTTTGCGGCGTCACTTGCTGGGACGACTGGATTCGCAAGACCTTCCCAAGTTTGCTGCACCTGGAACCCTGAAGTCTCACAACCTGGAGCAAGCAAGCGGCTTCCTCGAGTCACCACTAATGGCGGTTGGAGCTCAAAACCTGCCTGACACAACAAGGGCCTTGCGGCTCAATCAGATCATAGGGGGACCTTCGCCGTGTCACGGCGAAGGTGAGGCACTAGGTGGCAGCCTGCGGGGCGGCCTAGGCGTGCGTGCCTAGGTCACTCTATGGTCGGATGGATGGGTGTGATCGAGGGGGCTGTTGTGGCTGTGTAGAGGGTCTGTGGATGAGTGGAGGGTATTTAGTGAGGTGAGGTGGACGTTATGCGATGGTCGGCGAGACGTGTGGGGCTGTGGAGTGACGGGAGTGTCTCCCTGGAGGGTGGCCGGAGATGAGGAAGGTGGTGGTGGGCAGTGACGGTCGAGGGGCGGTTGTGTGAAATAAAGTGAGGGAAATGAAAGAGTGGAAGATGGGGAACTTATCTGGATTGTTGGGAGTGAAAGGGGGCAGCGGAGTCAGACGGCTCGTTTGCACCATTGTCGGAGAAGACAACCCTGAGGGAGATAACGGCGAGGAGGAGGAGGTTAGGGAGGCGTGCACTTGGTGCAGCGCGACGCGGGAGGATGAGGCGGGGTGGACTCTGCTGCTGGTATGGCAGCAAAGCGACGAGAGGGAGGAGAGGTAATCGCTGGAGCTTGCGGGTTTCTTGGCCGGAGAGAGGAGAGATGAAGTTTGGACGGTTCTACGGCCAAAACAAGTCTAAGAGATTCGCAGTGGGTCGGAGGTCCTTTTATAGGTGCTGGCTGAGCTTCTGCTGTGTGGAGGGCAAGCCGTTAGCCACCGTCGTCTCGCCAGAGAAGGGAGGTGGTTGGGATCCCAAATCTTTCGTGCATTCGCACTAGAGATTAGACAGGAATCAGAGATTGTGATCGGGCTCAGATGGAAGGGGATTCCTCAGAGAATCTCCCTTCCAATTCTAGGAGGAGATCTCTGAGGGATCAGAGAGTATCCCCCCTACCTTCCTCGCCGGAGAAGGATTCCTCCCCATTAATGGTGGAGGGATCTGATTGTAAGATTGGCGAGGAAGCTAGGGGGGTTTATGTGATGGTTTTCAAAAGATAAGGGTCAAAATGTAATTAGGTGTACTAATTTGCAAAATAGGTCAAGATGACCTCCCCTTAGGTTAAAATTTTGGTATAAACCTAATTTGGACCCAAGGAATCCAATGGTGGAGTCGGATTTTATGTTTGACCACGTTTGACTGGACATTTTGTGCAAAAACCCAAATTAGGTCAATTAATGAGTTAGGACCCCAATCTAAGTCAAACTAGGTTCCAAAGGCCAAATTGAATGTTCTAAACCTTAGGGGATATTTTTTCATGAATTTTAGAGGGTTTAATTGATTTTTATCCTGACCGATACCTTGTTGAATTAAGCGGGTCTGCTTTAGGGTTACCAGATGTCATTTAATTTCTGGATTGCACATGAACCCATTTCTGATTGAATTAACCCACTTTTTATCTTAGTTAGACCATTTGACCTATGTTTTGTCTCTGAGAAATCCCACTTATGTACTAAAATGGTAAAATTACAGTTTCAACCTTTATTTCATGTTTTCTTCTCAGAACACTTATTCCTTCAATTAAGCCCTCTTTTAAGTTATGTAGGAGCTTTTATTCTCTTTATTAGGTCAAAATGAGCTAGTTATGGCTCATGATGAGGCTCTCATCATACCCCCATGCCTAGCTTTTGCTAGTCCCTCAGCAAAATTTCAAGGTTTTAACTTCTATTCTAGACCCTGGGTGTCTATCATCAGTTATGATAAGTGCTTCTATTTTTCTTTTGTGATTAGGTTAGAATGCCGACAATAGGCCTAGAGGTACTCAAGTATCAACCAAAATCTGGACCTGACCTGCTTTAACCTCAGTCCTCTGCAAATGTTTTTAAGGTCCACAGAAACTAACCTTGGGTTTGTTAGACTTCGCAGTTAAAGCACCCGTGCTTGAGACATTTTTAGCCTAAGTTCAGTTTGCAGTGCATTTTTGTAAGAGAGAGACAGAAGATTTATTTGTTTGGAGAGCTTTCTCTCTCTTTTCTTTTTATTTCTAGCTTCGAATTAGCTTCTCAACACGGTCTGTATCGAATTCCTCGTCCCCATCATCAATCCTCAAGGGTCCCTGCCTATCGAGATTTCAAGATAATCCCGCCCATGGCAACCCCCAGAACCATGGCTTTCAAGATTTTGAGATAATCCTGCCCATGGCGTTTCGTGGCCGAATTCAGACCCTGGTGATCGACATTTCGTGATAATGCCACCCATGATATCTATACCAGCATAGTGCTTACATGCCCCTGGTAGGATATTTAAATATCCTAAGAGACAAGCACCGAGGAGATGATATGTTGTTACGCATCTTCGAGGGGAATTTCCCGCCTGTCCACATCAGGAACTCGTCCAAATCAACTTGTGTTGATCGGCTGCTCCTAATATAGGTGACTTTTTCAGAACATTAAACGCTTTTGCATGATTTGGATATTTATGCACACTGAACCAAACTGTGTGTGAATTTAGGGTGCTTAGGTTACCGAATCCCGCAAATCGAAGGTTAGTTAACGAGGCCGAATACTTCCTAAGCCTTAGACCTAATACTTAATCTTCGCATTTTCCCCAACCTCTTGAGGATTATCCAGATTTTAGTGGATATTAGTGGATACGTGAATTTTTAAGCTAAAGAATCTAGCCCAAGAGGCCTAAGACCAGCGTTTCCGCTAATATCTTGTTATGTCACCTTAGCACTTTTTTTCTTCTTTTTCAATTTTCTTGATCTGGTCTAGAACTTCAATTAATCCCTTAATCTTTTAGTAATGACTATTTCTTTTTCGTTTTCATTTTGTGCTCCTTTTTTGGCATTTTACACTTTTCCTCCTCTCATTTTGTATGGCCCGAATTGTTTCTCCCCCCTCCTTCAAGTTTTTTTTTTTTGAATTGAAACCCTTTCTTGATATGAATTTTCCTAACATTTTGCACTTTCATACCCCCCCATGCCTAAGATTTGCAATGTTTCAATTTCAGCTTGGTTCATGCATTAGGACAGGTGTTTGGTGAGTGAACGGGCCGAAGTGACTTGTTGCGAACGATTTCTAATCTCAGGTAGGGGTACCTGAGGTGAAGTCGGCTGTTCTAATGGATGAACCCTAAAGTGCAATATGAATTCCACATAGAAATGTTAGAAAAGGTTTTAGGTTTTTCAAAGAATGACGGGTTGCCTCCCGTTAAGCGCTGAGTTTTACGCCATCGGTTGGGCGCAATGAGCTCAAGGGGAATGGAGGGTAAAGGATGACTTAGCCAAATTTGTATCGGTCATGTCAATGAACGGTTTGAGTCTCTAACCATTCACAACAAAGGGTTCAGAATCGTGGCTGAGTGGGCTGATTTCAATGGCTCCATTTCCAAAGATTTGTCGGACTAGGTAGGGTCCGACCCACTTAGATCATAGCTTTCCTGGGAATAATTTGAGTCGGGCATCAAAGAGTAAAACCTTTTGACCAGGATGAAAGATCTTTTTAGAAATGTGTTTGTCGTGAAAAGCCTTAACCCGTTCCTTGTAAATTCGCGAGTCCTCATAAGCGTTGTGGCGTAATTCATCGATCTCGCTTATTTGAAGCCTTCTGTGGGTTCCAGCCTTAGAAAGGTCTAAATTACAATTCCGTACTGCCCAATAGGATTTATGCTCCAATTCGACAAGGAGGTGACATGCTTTCCCATACACTAGTCTGAAGGGAGACATTCCTAATTGGGTCTTGTGGGCGGTCTTATAGGCCCACAATGCTTCCGGAAGCTGAGAAGACCAATCTTTTCTATCAGGTCGAACAGTAACCTGAAGGATTTTCTTGATCTCTCAATTGATAGCTCAGCTAGACCATTTGTTTGGGGGTGGTAAGGAGTAGAGATTCGGTGTGACACCCCGTATTTGGTCATCAGTGACCTGAACTGAGCGTTTGTGAAATGGGTCCCTTCGTCGGAAATTATTGCTCGTGGAATCCCGAACCTTGAGAAAATGTTTTGATGAATGAATTTGATAACAACTTTATGATTGTTGGTTCAGGTTGGAATGGCTTCTATCCACTTGGACACGTAGTCAACTGCGAGTAAGATGTATTCGAAGCCATCCGAGATTTGGAAGGGTCCCATAAAATCAATCCCCCAGATATCAAAAATTTCGCATACCAGGATTGGCTGTAGAGGCATCATGTCTTGGTGGCTCATGTTGCCCATAGTCTGGCAACGGGTACATGCCTTACAGTGATCGTATGCATCCTTGAAAATTGTGGGCCAGTAGAAGCCACACTGGAGGACTTTTGATGCGATTTTGTGTCCTGAGAAATGTCCATCGCATGCCTGGTCATGGCAAAATGAGAGTATGCCTTTGATTTCTACTTCCGCGACACACCGTCGAATTATCTGATCAGCACCAATGCGGAATAAATACGGGTCTTCCCATAAGTAATACTTGGCATCAGAACGCAATTTGTCCTTCTTGGCCTTCGGCCAATCAGACGGAATCTGATGTGATGCCAGGTAATTCACTATATCTGCAAACCATGGAAGGCCTGTACTGATAGTCAAGAGGTGCTCATCAGGAAAGTGTTCTGTGATGGGTCCGAAAGGGTCAATTATTTCAGAAGGAAGACGGGACAAGTGATCAGCTACCACATTTTGCTTTCCCGCTTTGTTGCAAATCTCAAGGTCAAATTCTTGCAATAGCAAGGTCCATCGGATTAATTGAGGTTTCGCGTCCTTCTTTGCAAGGAGATGCCTCACAGCTGTGTGATCCGAGTATATGATAACACGGGAACCCAGAAGGTATGATCTGAATTTTTCTAGCGCAAATACTACAACTAGCAACTCTTTCTCAGTAACTGTATAGTTACACTGAGCCTCGTCTAGTGTTTTGCTAGCATAGTAAATGACCACGGGTTTCCCGTCAATTTTCTGCCCCAAAACCTCTCCTACAGCGAAGTCAGATGCATCGCACATGATCTCAAAGGATTGAGACCAATTAGGGGACTGTAGGATTGGGGCTTGGGTGACTCGGTCACGTAGGATCTCAAATGCCCGAGTGCATTCCTTGGAAATTTTGAAAGGCACATCCTTGGAGAGAAGAGTAGTCAGGGGGCGCACGATTTTTGAGAAATTAGGGATAAATCGACGGTAAAAACTGACGTGCCCCAAAAAAGATCAGATGTCCTTAATCGAGCTAGGCATAGGGAGCTTGGAAATCAGGTTAACATTAGCTCGATCCACTTGGATGCCTTTCTCCGAGATTAAATGTCCCAGGACAATTCCCTTAGGCACCATGAAATGGCTCTTTTCCCAGGAAAGAACCAAATTCACATCGATGCACCACCTGAGTAATTCGACCAAGTGTTGGAGGCAATCTTCAAATGATGCTCCAAAAATTGAAAAGTCATCCATGAAGACTTCCAGATAGTCACCTACCATATTTGAGAATATGGCAAGCATGCACCGCTGAAAAGTTGCGGGTGCATTGCAGTGAACGAAAGGCATCCTTCGAAACACGTACGTCCCGAAGGAGCAGGTGAATGTGGTCTTTTCTTGGTCTTCTGGATGGATTGCCACCTGGTTGTAACTGGAGAACCCGTCAAGAAAGCAGAAGAACCTATTTCCCGCTAGTTTCTCGAGGATCTGATCAATAAACGGTAGTGGGAAATGGTCCTTCTTCATGGAGGAATTGAGTATTCTGTAATCAATGCAGACTCTCCACAAATTAGCTATTCGGGTAGGAATGACTTCTCCGGTTTCAGTCGTGATGATGGTAAGTTCAGCCTTTTTAGGCACAACCTGTATTGGACTCACCCAATGACTGTCGGAGATCGAGTAGATGATCCCTGCATCTAACCACTTTATGATCTCCTTTTTCACAACCTCCTGCAGGTTAGGGTTTAAGCATCTTTGCATTTCTCTTGAAGGTCGTGCGGCTTCTTCTGTGTAGATTCGATGTGTGCAGTATGAAGGGCTTATGCTAGTCAAATCATCGAGAGTCCATCCAATGGCTCTACGATGTTGCTGGAGAACAGTAATCAAACGGAGTTCCTAGTCAGGTGTGAGTCGAGAGTTAATAATCATAAGAAACGTCTGATTGGAACCCAAAAAGACGTACTTCAGATGCTCGGGAAGGGGCTTGAGTTCCATGACAGGATTGTTAGCAGCAACAGGTGGTTCGGGGTTTGTATCAGGAACAAGGGTCGGAGTCATAGGTGTGTCTAGATCATGTTCGCACTCCTCTGTTGGCTGGTTTTGATCTTCTAGTGGTTGATCAGGGATAATCAGGTTGTCCTCTGTATGCGATTCATCAACCACAGCTTTGATATCACATATTTGCTCTATAACCCCTCAATTAATCCCTTGTTGGGCCTTAAAAATGTCAATCTTCAGAGTTTGATTCCCAAATTTTAATTCTATCTGGCCCTCTTCGCAGTTTATGTTGGCCCTAGCAGTGGCCAAAAAGGGTCTCCCTAATATGATTGCTGTGTCCCTTGGGTTCTTAGGTGCATCCATGTCCAGAACTATGAAGTCCACCGGGAAGTAGAAATCCCATACCCTAACAATGACATCCTCGAGTATTCCTTTAGGTGACTTGATAGATCGATCAGCTAACTGCAATGTCACCTCAATTGGTTTAAGTTCGGACTCTTCAAGGTGGTCAAGGAGGGATGTAGGTATTAGATTTATGGAGGCACCTAGATATAGTAAGGCTCTGTCAAATTGGGTTTCACCAATTTTACAAGAAATCAGGGGAGTTCCAGGGTCTTTAGCCTTGGGTGGGAGTTTACTCAAGATGACAAAGCTGTCTTGCTCTGACAGTAGATCGGATTCCCATTCTTGGTTCGTGGCTTACGTTTAGGTGTACATATGTCTTTCAAGAATCTTGCGTAAGTCGGTATGTGGCGAATTGCATCCATCAAGGGGATGTTTATCTGGACTTGTTCAAAGAGCTTGACCAGATCCTCCTCGGGGGCCACCGGTTTGGTTATCCTTTTTCCTTTGGTTAAGGCCTCAGGAAATGGAATCCTAGTTGGTTCCTCTAGAATAGGTTCAGGTTCTTGATCTGGGATACTGGTATCCTGGATAACTATCCTAGGGTCTTGGCTATTACCAGGCTTGGTGTGGTTCAGATATTGTGGATCTTAGGTTGTTTTACCACTACGTGTTGTTACAGAGTTTAATCCAGCCTGGTTTTGGTTTGGGTTTGGTAAGAGGGGTGGCTGCTGCTGAAATCCCGCATAAGATGTCGAAGCTTCCATCCCGTCTGGTGATGGAGTAGCAGGGGCTTGATAAATCAAATGTGCGTGGCCTGAATTTGGATTCATAACGCGCCTCTGGGTTGGCACGTTATTTGGATTTGGCAGAGGTTACGAAGGAAGGGTGCCAGGTTGGTGGGAATTTGCCATCTGGGCGTGATCTCATCCTTGTGCTATTTTTGCATTGCCGCATTCATCTTTTGAATGTCAACCAGTGCTTGAAGGATAAGAGTCATTTGATCCTGGTTTGGCCCAGTTTGGTAGGTGGGATTGGGCCGAGGTTGAGGCGGCTGATATGGACGAGGGGCTTGTGGACGGGGCTAATATGGTGGTCTTTGAGTTTGAGAATTTCCTGTCCACTGAAAGTTAGGATGATTTCACCATCCAGGGTTGTAGGTATTGGAGAATGGGTCATTATGGATGGCGTTGAGGTCCTCGCAGTTCTGACGAACCTCAAGAAAGTCAGAATACGAGGGTTCAGAGTTCCCCCAACTTGAGTAGAATGGACCAGAGGTCACTCCGGTCCGAGAGGCAGACGGGGGTGGATATGGGTCCATCCCCTTAGCAGATTGGTGGTAGATGTTTTGCACAGTTTCCCTCGCCAGAGGTGGCTTGCTGTAAATGCCGAGTTACCTCGTCCACCTTCTTTTCTATGATAGAAACCTTGTCCAACCGACTGGCCATCAGTTCCAAGTCGACGGAAGTGGACAGGTCCTGCATCTCATGTGCCCCTCTCAGATTCGTCGATGCGTGGGCATTCGTCCTGTCGAATAAGCCCATGGAGTCATTATTTATGGAGTTCTTGCACATGTTTTCGAGAATCTCCCACACCGTGTCCTCATGTTGACCCATGATGTTTCCTCCACACGTTGCATTGACGAATAATCGAATGTCTTCATGGAGTCCCTGGTAAAAAGACTGGACTTGTTCCCATTTAGGAACTCCGTGATGGGGGCACTTTCGCATGAGATCTAAGAATCGGTCCCATGCTTCGTGAAGAGGTTCTCCCGGTTGTTGAGTGAAATGAGTGATCTGGTGGTGCAAGGCATTCGTCCGGCCAACAGGGAAGAACTTTTTCAAGAATTCAGACTGAAGTTCCTCCCATGTGTTGATCGGACGGGTCTGAGTTTGATACCAATGGGTGGCCTTGTCCAGGAGGGACAAAGAAAACATTTTCATGAGTAGGATATCCCAATTTTGTGGATCTGGCCCGAAGGTCTTGGCCAGATGCTTGAGTTGTTTAATGTGTTGGAATGGATCCTCGGAGTTAAGCCCATGAAACTTTGGTATGGCATGAATCATACTGGGCTTCAGTTCAGAATCAGGACTTCCAATCGGGATTCGAACTCGAGGTTCGATCGCCACTGCAGTGGGATTATAGTGATCTCGCATCATTGGTCGCTGCGGTGGGTTTACAAAGTTTTGAAAGAGATCATTCAGGCGTTGAAGTTGGTGCTTAAGGTTGTTCTCCTCTTCAATGGGTTGTGCCAGGATGGGAGAAGAATGAGAACTTGGTTCTAAATTAGATGAAAGATTTATGTGGTGGGGTTGCTGCACAAACAAGGGCGTCGAGGCTTGGCCTCGACGAGAACAAATTTCTAAGGGAGGTCTTAAGGATGGTCTTAAGGACCTCCTACCGAACATGCATCGAAGGATGTGATGAGATTAGAAGGTGCTGGACCCAATCGAGACACCCAAAAATTATTGGGTGACTATAGAAGTTCGGGGCGGATGATACCCCTTAGTCATAAAGGTCGTCCACTTGAGAAGTACCTGGGAGGCCAGAGAGGGAGAGTCCCGCAAAGACCCCTACACGATAGAGCATCCCCACAAGTTATAGGGTTTCCCCCACCCGACCTCTCTTGTCACTACGGTTCCAGGTAGACCAGAATGGGGACCTTGACCTCTTAAGTCTACCTTTTTTACTTTAAGATCAAGGTGCTTAAGGTTCCACTTGAACTTTTAGGTCTTTTGAGTGAAAAAGTGACCTAATTTTAAGGTTGGTTGACCCAAGGGATCAACTTCACCTCTTGTTCCTTTGAGAGCTTTTGGGTCCTTTCTTTTAGGGTTCAAATGGATTTAAAAGCCTGATTTGCTTAGGGTTTCTATTGTATAGATCTTTTCAAATAAGGTTTAGGCACACCTCTTTTTGGAAAAACTTTTTTCTTTGTTTAAGAGAAGATGTGTCTCTAAAAACCCTAGCTTTGCAATCCTTAAGTTGGCTCTAGTTGGTCCAATTTAGTTGCCTCAAAATTTGGTATCTAGGATTCAATCAAGAAAGTTTTAGCCCTAGTTACTTTAGTTGGATGAACAGTTAAAGATGTGTTGAAATGAAAATCAGGCAACTTTGATGAATTACTAAGTATGAAACAGGTAGCCCTAAATTGATTCTTCTTTTGTTCCTTTTCAGACTTTGAGGGGGTTAAGAGAGAGGGCTAATGAAAATTACCTGTTCCTTGGTGTGTCTGTTGTGCAGCTGCTTTTCTTTTCTCTACTTTCCCTGAGACAAGCACAATAAAAGAGAGGAATTAAGTCAATATTAGGTCAAAAGTTGTGATCAAAAGCTTTAGAAGTGCCCGTTGCTCCCTAGCAACGGTGCCAAAATGTTAATGCGGCTAGATCATGTTTTAACAAATATTGTGTTGTAATATAGATGAACTTTCCGTGAAAACAAATAAAGATTTATAACTCGAAAATTAGAGTATCTGAGGTCGAACACAGGGAGCAATCTAAGTATTCCAAAACTTGAGAACACAACTTTTTAAATAAGAAGAAATGACTAGTTCAATGAGAGTGATATAGAAAGAAATTGCTTAAGAAAAAAATGGACGTCTGATGCAATATCAGACATCTTAAAGTATTTCTCAGTCTCTTCTTTATGTGATTTGCTCTTTCAGCTCCTTTCCCTTTCTTTTTGCTGCTTCTGTTCCTCTTTTTTTTCTTCTCTTCTTGATTTACGGCCAAGGTCTGGCTTTCCTCTTCTTAAGTGGTCTTCTCTTTCTTCTTCCTTTTCTTTTCCTTTGCTTTCTTGATTCTTTGTCTGCCCCTTATCTCTTTCTTCTTCCTTCTTCAGTTCTATTCTCTTTGGCCTCGCTTCTTCTTTCCTACCTTGCCTTTCTTTTTCCTCTACAGAGCCTCCTTCCTTCTTCTTCTCCTTCGCTTGCAGCGGCTAAGTCCCTGCTTCCTACACACAAGCACACACAGCAAAACCTACTCCCCTACCCTTCCCGTGAATCTCTTTGTCTTTGTATATCACTCTTCAGCATGCTCTCCTAGAGCTAAGTAAACGAGTCGGGTCACGCGCCCGGGTCCAGGCGCACTGGCATGGGTGTGGTGCGTGAGGAGTGCTCAGGATGGTGTCGGGTTGGGTCACGCCAGATCCGTGTGATGAGCTCATGGACAGGGCATAGCGTTTAGGTGAGGGACCTCACCCCAAGTGTAATCGGAGGCAACAGGGCAATAACACAAATTCAATTTAAAAAACTCACGCACTTTACACCTTGCCAAGGTAGGACTAATGCCCACCGCTCTTTCTCGCGTGCCCGCAGCAGACCGTGCTTCCAATTGCCACAACTGTAGGCTTTGCGGCGTCACTTGCTGGGACGACTGGATTCGCAAGACCTTCCCAAGTTTGCTGCACCTGGAACCCTGAAGTCTCATAACCTGGAGCAAGCAAGTAGCTTCCTCAAGTCACCGCTAATGGCAGCCGAAGCTCAAAACCTGCCTGACACAACAAGGGCCTTGCGGCTCAATCAGATCATAGGGGGCCTTCTCCGTGTCACAGCGAAGGTGAGGCGCTAGGTGGCAGGCTGCGGGGCGGCCTAGGCGTGAGTGCCTCGGTCACTCTGTGGTAGGATGGATGGGTGTGATCGGGGGGGCTGTTGTGGCAGTGTAGAGGGTCTGTGGATGAGTGGAGGGTATTCAGTGAGGTGAGGCGGAGGTTATGCGATGGTCGAAAAGACGTGTGGGGCTGCGGAGTGATGGGAGTGTCTCGCCGGAGGGTGGCCGGAGATGAGGAAGGTGGCTGTGGACAGTGACGGTCGAGGGGCAGTTGTGTGAAATAAAGTGAGGGAAATGAAAGAGTGGAAGATGGGGAACTTATCTGGATTGTTGGGAGTGAAAGGGGGCAGCAGAGTCAGACGACTCGTTTGCACCGTCGTCAGAGAAGACAACCTTAAGGGAGATAACGGCGATGAGGAGGCTAGGGAGGTGTGCGCTTGGTGCGGCGTGACGCGGGAGGATGAGGCGGGGTGGACTCTGCTGCTGGTATGGTAGAAGAGAGACGAGAGGGAGGAGAGGTAATCGTCGGAGCTTGCGGGTTTCTTGGCCGGAGAGAGGAGAGATGAAGTTTGGAAGGTTCTACAGCTTAAACAAGTCTGAGAGATTCGCAGAGGGTCGGAGGTCCTTTTATAGGTGCTGGCCGAGCTTCTGGTGCATGGAGGGCAAGCCTTTAGCCACCGTCGTCTCACTGGAGAAGAAAGGTGGTTGGGATCCCAAATCTTTCATGCGTTCGCACAAGAGATTGGACAGGAATCAGAGATTGTGATCGTGCTCAGATGGAAGGGGATTCCTCAGAGAATCTCCCTTCCAATTCTGGGAGGAAATCTCTGAGGGATCAGAGAGTATCCCCCTTGCCTTCCTTGCCAGAGAAGGATTCCTCCCCATTAATGGTGGAGGGACCTGATTGTAAGATTGGCGAGGAAGCTAGGGGGGTTTATGTGATGGTTTTTAAAAGATAAGGGTCAAAATGTAATTGGATGTACTAATTTGCAAAGTAGGTCAAGATGACCTCCCCTTAGGTTCAAATTTTGATACAAACCTAATTTGGACCCAAGAAATCCAATGGTGGAGTCGGATTTTAGGTTTGACCACGTTTGACTGGATATTTTGCATAAAAACTCAAATTAGGTCAATTAATGAGTTAGGACCCCAATCTAGGTCAAACTAGGTTCCAAAGGTTAAATTGAATGTTCTAAACCCTAGGGGATATTTTTTCATGAATTTTAGAGGGTTTACTTGATTTTTATCCTGACCGAAACATTGTTGAATTAAGCTGGTCTGCTGACCGAAACATTGTTGAATTAAGCTGGTCTGCTTTAGGGTTACCAGATGTCATTTAATTTCTGGATTGCACATGAACCCATTTCTGATTGAATCAACCCACTTTTTATCTTATTTAGACCATTTGACCTATGTTTTGTCTCTGAGAAATCTCGTTTATGTACTGCAATGGTAAAATTGCAGTTTTAACCTTTATTTCATGTTTTCTTCTCAGAACACTTATTCCTTCAATTAAGCCCTCTTCTAAGTTATGTAGGAGCTTTTATTCTTTTTATTAGGTCAAAATGAGCTAGTTATGGCTCATGATGAGGCTCTCATCACGACTCTAGAAGCAAAATCCCTAACCTAATTAGGACTATTGCCCATGCATTCGTCTCCCCAAGCACACCCACCTCCACTTACCCTCTTTAACCTTGCCACGCACATTCACACACTCGTACGACACATCACCACACCCAGCACCTTCACTGTCATCCGACGATCCTCCTAAGCACTTTAACTAGGGCTTATAGCTCGTATTTTTGTCTCAGATACCTTCATCAGAGCTTTGCTGCCGCACAGTCTTCTCTGGTTGCTGCCCTCCAGCCAAGTTCCATCTCTAGGCATCCAATTGAAACCATCAACCATCCCTTCGATGCCAATCACAAACCCCAGCTGTTGAAGTGTGCATGTGGAAGAAGCAGGCATCTTTAGTCCCACATCATTAACAGGAGAAGCGACGCAGTAACATATATTATTTTTGTGCTGTAGGCTATTCGCCTCAGCACGCATAAGGGGTGAGGTCCCCACATGCACGCCCATACGCACGCCTCACCTATGGTCATGCCACGCTTGTCTAGCTAGATCCAGTTACCTGCCTGTTTCCTTGATTAGTGTGGGGTTTTGAGGGGGAAGAGAAGAAAAGAGAGAGAAGAGGGTGGTTTTGCCTCATGCCCTCTCTACACTTAGCCGATTAAGAGGCCTTCACCTCTGAAGCTACAGTGCCTATGCCTCTCCCTGAGGCTTGAAGAGAAGGAAGGAAGAGGCCCTTGCCTTTGTCTACTAAGCATCGGTTAAGGCGCCGAGTGCCTATTTTGTTGTCTGATATTTGCTGATACCTTGGTTCTGTTGGTTAAATTAAGATTTGCTTGACTTATACAAATTTGTTACCTGAATAACTTGCAAAGATTAACATTGTAGGGTAATTTGGTGATTCAAAGCACCATTTTACCCTCTTCTTTTTGCACATTGCTACTTGAAATTATTGTTATATCATTCTGAATCAATTCTAATTGTAATTGCTCATATCTTTTACTTAGAATTGTGATTTTGAGATTAAATTGCCACTTACTCCTAGCGAATGACCTCGGATTTCTTTCGAGTATAAATATTATCTATTTTTCACGCTGATTCAAATTGTACTATAATGCAATGACTTTAAAACCCATTTTAGAGCGATTAACAAGGAACCATTCAAACATCTTCTGCATGGGCAGAAGATATTATCAAGTGGACCTCCTCGCATAAATATCTTCCCATCATCATCAAAGGCCCAATTTAGGAATAAAAGTACTCCCTCCTTATATTTGGTGTAATCTAAACCTTGCAATCCAATCCAACATTTATCCATTCTAACCTAAAATTTAATGTAAACGAATCACTTATTAGGAAGGGAAAGGACTGAATGATGTGTATCGTGATAAGATTTTTTACTTTATAGCCCATCCTCAAAGATTTGATCACAACTTAGGTTTGCTCATTACATGTAACCTTAGTGTGGTGAAATTTTGGCAACATCTCCCCTCACTTCTTCAGTATGCTCCCCAATACTAACCTTAGCTAGATTTCCTTTAACACCCAATTAAGGGCATTGCAGGAGACTGGATAAGATTAGTTGGTATACCAGAGAAGAGCAGGAAGAAGCTACTGAAATTTCACCGCACAAGGTTACATGTAACGAGCAAAACTAAGTTGTGATCAAATCTTTAAGGACCTTCTTTAGTTCGGTACTTCACTGAACTAAAGTCGATCGAATCTTATGGCATGCTACAAAGACAACACATCATGCATGTAAGTGAGGTATACATACACTTCCTGCATTGTCCATATAACATGATCATAAGTCTCGATGGGCAAGTAATCTGGACACAATTTGACTTGGAGGACTTTTACCCTAGGGGTTAGAATACCTAATGTTTGGCCTTGCATGCATATATCTTCTTTAGCAAGTGTGTGTATCTAAATAATAACTAATTTGAACATTAAAGAAATTTACCAAAAAACTAAAATATCATTCAATTAAATTAAAAATACTGAATGTACATATACCTCCAACTACTCAAGCCTCTGAGTGTACTCGACACAGATAACTTGCAATTTCAAAGGTAAAATTAATTAAAAATAAATTATAATCTTAAATGTTAATAAAAAATATATTAACATAAGATATATATTAATGAGGAGGAGGAGGATGACGATGACGAGGAGGAAGGGCAATACGAGGATGATGAGAGGATGATAGGAGGAAGGGAGTCTTCTTCTTCTTTGTGAAGTTAGGAGGAGGGTAGGAGGATAGGAGGAGGATGGTAGGAGGAGACAAGGAGGAGGGTAGGAGGAGACAAAACAACGCTGAGGATGCTATGCATCAATGGTTGAACCATAAAGTCTAATTGGGCTTTAAGGTTGAACCATTGTGCCCATAGGGCAAACATGCATCAATGGTTCATAGAAAATTCTCTCTTGTGAAGTCAGTGTCACGGTTTAAGATTAATCACCATGGCCTTAAGGAGAAGGTTTGGAAGTCATGGACGATACTAGTTCCTAGTCTAGCATAGAATATGAACAAAGAGTTAAGGGGCTTCTTGGTATGAATTCCCCCTATATTGTAATTAAGAATGGATTTCAAAAATTGAAGTAATGAGACCCTCCTTAGGGCAATGCTAGCATTTTGGCTCCTCGAATTGTTCTCAACTAAAGAAGAAGATCCTTTGCTCCATAGTTCATCAGAACATTTGAATCTGAACCAGGATAAGCAATCTAATAGGAAATTCTCTCAAAGTATAAGTTCGAACCGAATTAGCAAGACCTAGATAAAATCTGAAAAAATCAAAATAGATTAAAGTCGGATTCAAATTAGAGTCAGTAACCTTGCCATTACCATTATTACTTAGCTCAACAAGAATTTTTTGCACAAAGATATCACAAAGATCTTCATTGATTCTTTTCCTAAGCCTAGTAGCTTTGTCAAGATTGAAGAAATCCTAGCTTTAAAAATCAAGTAAACAAGTAATGAAAATGACAATGAACATCAAGGAAATAGCACTGCACCTGCAAAGCTTTCACATGATTCCCATTAACACTCTTACAATTTCAAGGGGAAGGCAGGCGACCATGAGGAGGAAGTAGAGGACAAGGCGGAGGAGGGTAGGGGACTCGAGGCGGAGGCGGAGGAGGGGAGGACAACCATGAGGGGAGGAGAGGGTCGGGGAGGAGGAGGAGGGTGACAGGAGGTGATCGGGAAGGAGGAGGATGGCAGGAGGATCAGGGAGGAGGAGGGGGGCGATAGGAGGGGGTTCGGAAGGAGGAGGAGGGCAGCAGGAGGGGGTTCGGAAGGAGGAAGATGACGACAGGAGGGGGAGGAGGAGGAAGGGGTCAAAAAGGAGTCTGGGAGGAGGAGGGTGGCGGTAGGAGGGGGTTGGGGAGGAGGAGGAGGACGGTAAGAGCGTATTGGGGGGGAGGAGGGTGTCCGGGAGGAGGAGGAGCATGGGGATGGCGAGGAGGAGGAAGAACCCATCAGAGAAGGAGAAGGAGGGCATCGTGGAGGGGAAGGAGGATGATGAGGCTGCTGGGGACGGTGAGGAGGACAATGAGGAGACCGTCGGAGGAGGAGGAGGGTGTCGGGGAAGAGAAGAAGTTACCTGAGGAGGAGGAAGAGGAGGGGTGGCAACGAGAGCTTCGGCGGTGCTGTCGGAGGATGGGTTTGGGTTAGGTTTGGGGAAGATGAACAGCAATGGGAGGTCGGTGCTGTGTGCGATAGATGAAGCAATCTACACCATCGGTTCTACCAGAAACCAACGGTAAAGGATAACTTCAATCCCTCCTCGATCGCGCCCAAATTTTAGCCGCTAATTTTAACTTACTTTTCGCCATCGCTTATTCCATTAACCAATGGCAGAAGTTAAAATTAAACAACTAATGCTGCCTAAATTTTAGGTGCTAATTTTAACCTACTTTTCGCTGTCACTTCTTCCACTAACCGACGACAGAGGTCAAAATTAAACAACTAATGCCACCCAAATTTTAGGTGCTAATGTTAACCATCTTTTTACCATTGCTTCTTACACTAACCAACGAAAAAAATATATTTTCCTTCGCTTAATCAACCGATGGTAAATATTAATGACCATCGCATGCCCATCACTTTTTCCCAATTGATGGTAGGTCGATTACAACCCTTTACCGTCGCTTATTTTAATAAATGACGGAAAAAATATTTTTGCTGTCAGTTTTAGAAATTGACAGCAAGGAACCGATCCCATTTTTCCAGTAGTGTTGGTTAAAACACCCATATGTAGCGAGGTGTTTTTATTTATGGAGGAAAGGATAGTATCCATATGTAGTGAGATGCTTTATTGGGTGGATAAAAATTGCATAAGCACCCATTTGTAGTGAGATGCTTAACTGCAGGGTGTATATAATTTAATAATTTTTTTTCAATAAATTTATTTTTCTTTTCCTCATTTTTCTTACTAAATTAAATACTCCAAATCCTTTTTCTAAAAATAAGATAAGTGAGTTCAAACCAACAGAAGGTTAGCAACAAATCAATTCTAATTTTGAATGATAGGTGGATCATTTTTGTACAACAAAGGTTGCTGATGCGGTTTGGAAGTTCACTCTCGGGAGGTGCAGAGGATGGGTTTTGATTCAAATCAAAGGCCTGATTAAAAAAGTGTACTTGACCCTGGTGTGGCCTAGGATGTGGCAGATTCCTAGGATTCGAAATTGGCTGAGATGGAAGAGTGCCTGGCTGATGAGACTTAGCCAAAAGCATGATCTGATTTCATAAATCAGCCAATTCTATTGTACATTTCCTTTGGATCTTAGTGAAAGCTTCAGCATTCTGACATTGACTCTCTATAATACCTCGCAAAATCTAATCAAGCTGCGTATCTCTATTTGGCCCTGAGTAGTTCTACATACTGACGTGAAAGGACCTCGCATTCGGTTGCTGAGAAGGCAACGAAGAAGGGTTTTGTCGAGTCTGATTCGGATATTGTGGTCTTTGGTCTTGATTAGGCTAAGAGAAGTTTGAGTGGTTTCTCCATCTAGGGTTATAGGTATTAGAATATGGGTTTGATCTAGAATCATTCTCTTGGATGGCATAAAGATTATAAAGATTTGATGTGTTTTCTGCAAAAGACGGGATTGGAAGAAAAGTGGGAATGAGTAGGGAGAAAACCCAAGGAAGAAGGATCCCTAGAATCCAGATTATTCACAAATTCCCTCCTGTAGGAATTTACAAAACATGGAAACACGTGGGATTCTACGTAGCGAGAAGAGGGTAAGAGTCTTCATTGTGTTTCAGACCTCGTCGAGATGCTTCGCTACGATATCGACTTTGTCCAGTTTCTCAGCTGTAATCTCTAAATCCCTTGAACTGGACCGATTCATGATCTTGTGAATGCCCTTTTGATAAGGATTTTGATGTGTATTTGGATTATCCCACGTGAATTGCGACATGGATGCGTTGTTGATCGAGTTTCCCGCCATTCCTTCAAATAGTTCTGAGGTGGATTCTTCGTCGTGATTCAAAAAGTTCCCTCCATAAGAGGCATCGACCAAATTGCGAATGCCCTCTTGCAATCCATAGTAAAAAATATGCATGAGTTGCGAATAAGGGATGTTGTGATGTGAGCATTTACTTTGCAATTCATGAAAGCTCTCCCATGCTTCACGAATTAGTTCTCCTTGATTTTGAGTGAAAGTCATGATGGGTTGCCTAAGGGCATTGGTGTGACCTATAGGAAAGAATTTCTTCAAGAATGCAGATTCAAGATCAACCCAAGTCGAGATGGGTCATGCGATTGTGCGGGTACCAATAGGCAGCTTTATCTTTTAGGCTAAAAGAGAACATCTTCATTAGTAGAATTTCTCGATTTTGATTTCGAGGTCCAAGAGTTTGAGATAGATTTTTAAGATCTTCAATATGTTGAAATGGATCCTCAGATGCATAGCCATGAAAGTGTAGGATTAGGCCTATTTTGTTTGGCTTTAGTTCTAGGTCATTTTTCCCAACGGAAATCCTAACACTAGGCTCTACTTGTGCATTGGATGGATTATAGTAGTCATGGTGTAGAGGCCTGGGTAAAGGATGAGGTAAGAGAAAATCCTGTGGATCAGGACCCACCTTAGGCCAAGGAGGAGGACGGGCCTGTAGATTCTGAAGAGCAGCTGTCAATAGATTTATTTGATGGTTCTGCTCAAGCATTTATAGATTCTGGTTTAGGAGTGCGTCATGGATATCAAAAGGTGGCATCTCCCCCTGACCAGAAGAAGAAGGGATCTCAGGATTCAGGTTCTGTGGTTGATCCATAGAATCAAATGTAGAAAATGCAGAAAAAGCAGATGGGAAAATTGGTTGCCTCAGTGCGACCGTCCTAGGTAGACCTGTCAAAGGAGATACGAGAGGTAGTTGTTTAAGCGAATTCATCATTGTTTAAGAAATGCTTCTTAGTATAGGACAAATGCACTCAAATCATTTAAATTTGTAACTTAGATTTAGAAAGAGTCTGAGGTTGAACACAAAGAGCAAGTAATAGCAATTTAATCTCACCAATCATAATAAATATAAGCAATTATAATCAAAACTTGATTCAGAACAACTCAGAATGATATATAAATGAAATCAAGTATCTCAATGCAAAAAGAATGGGTTAAAATGGTGATTTGAATCACCAATTAACCTTTTGAATGTTAAGCTCAAATATATCATCAATAATTATCAACTAATATTCCACGTTAGCCAATATCTCAATAGTATTCTGAACCAAGGCACCAACAGATAACAGACAACTTAAGTTGCTTTCAAGGCCCAGCTTAATAGAACAGAGGCAACGACCTCTTCTCTTCTTCTTCCTTCATGCCTTAATGGAAAGAGGCAACCGTAGCATAGAGGTGAAGGCCTCAGGATCGACTAAGTGTAGAGAGAGCATAGTAGAGAGAAAATACCCCCTCTCTTTCTTTCTCTCAGAAACCTAGGTTTAGCTAGGTAATTGGGAGAGTAACCAGGCATGAACAGGGTACAGGCTTGTAGGTGTGGTCATAGGCAAGAAGTAGTGTAGGTTGGTAAGCGAGTTGTGAGGGTGAAGGGGACCCGACCCCCGTGTCTCGGCCGAGGGGTCGGGTTGAGAAATCCTACTTATCCCGCTCACTCAGCTGCAAACATAACAATGTGGGACTAAATGTCCGACAGTCTTCTTTGCACACAGCTAGAAGTTGATGGCTCTGATTGCTGTCGCTACTGTGGATGAAGGCTCCAATTGGGAACTTGGAGATGCTCTTGGGATTATACTGCGAGGCCTGAGGGTATTGCCTGGAGAAGTCATAGTCGGAGAACTGCAAACATGGTCGGAGGAGTTAAGGTGGTGACAAAGGTCGCTAAATCACCTGAAAGCATGAACACGGCCTTACGGCCAAGTCAAACTAGTTCAGAAGCTTCGCCGTGAAGCGGCAAGTGTAGTGGTGGGTGCAGTGTGCGGTGCGTGGGCGTAAGGAGGTATGACGACCTCGAGATGAAGGTACGGAGGTGACGGTGGTCAATGGGACATTTTGGTGGATGAAAGCCCAAATTGTTTAACGGCTTTTGTAGAGGGTGGTGCGGTGGAGCTTGTGGAGGTGGCACGGGGCTGTTTGGAGGTGTATAGAGTCAGGAGTGCTTCGTCGGAGTGTTGCCGGAGCGGAGGACGATGGTGGTGTAGCGGGTGATATTGTGGGTGTGAGGGTGTTGTGAGTATTGGGAAGGGAAGTAGAGGGAGAGAGGAAGAGATAGAGCGACTTAGTAGTGAAGGGGGTGGTTGGAGAGCACCTGCATTGGCAAGCCGGAGTCGAAGAAGATGAAGTCTGGTGAGTTGGTGCGACGACGACGAGGAGGAAGATCGCCCCTGCTGTGGCTGGCGAGGAACGGGGTCGACGAAGGAAGGTAGAGGGTCATCTAATTTGATTGTTGGATGGCCAAAAGATGAGGATGGAGAGGGCTCGCCGGAGCAAGCTACGGAGGTGGCCGGAGAGGGAAAAAGGAGAGTTTTCTCTGACCAAAACTTGCTAAGGAGCAAGGATTCTTGCTCCTGATCCTTTTATAGTCCTAGAAAGAGGAGCTCCAAGCTTGGAAACAAGCTTGAGAAGCTTGAGAATTTCACTATTGTGGGATACTCACATCTTCCATGCATTCACATAGGAGATTGGGAAAGACTTAGGATCCAAGGCTAGATCTATTTGGAAGGAAATTTCTCAAGGAATCTTCCTTCAATTTTGGGATAGTCTGATTGAGAATTGAGCGAGAAATCCTCACTTGAATCTCGACGGAGCTTGGTGTGTTCACACCTATGGCTAAAGGGACCTGTTTGCAAAGAATGCTGTGAAACATAGGGACCTGGTTGCAAGGATTTCAAAAGCTAAGGGCATGTATGAGAGAGAAAGAGTTAGACTGGACCAAAATACAGACTAGGTCAAGATGATCTCTGATTGGACCCAAATTTTGGTACAAACCTAATTTTGACCCAAGAAATATGATGGTGAAGTTGAATTTGAGTTTTGACTAAGTCTAACTATGCAATTTGCATAGAAACTCAAATTAGGGCAACTTTCTGTTTGAGATTTTGTTCTAGGTCAAAATGGGTTCCAAAGGTCAAATCAAGGGTACCAAACCTTATAGAATATTTTTATATAATTTTTAGAAGGTTTAGATGGAATATATCCTGACCAAAACTTCTGTTATTTAAGTGGGTCTGAAATTAGGGTTTTGGGGCTACTATTAATTCTTGAAATGCACAAAAACCCATTTCTGTCTGCATGGACCCACTTATTAGGCTTTAATGCTCATTTGACCTTTATTCCACCCCTAGTCAACCTCTCGGTTATTCTGTGTTCATGATATGTTGTTAAAATTACAGAATTAACCCTGGTTTCTTATTTTCTTCTCAAAAAATAATATGGTGGAGATATAACCCTCAGATGAATATGTAGGAGCTTTTATCTTTAATTCCAGACTAAAATGGGCTAGTTAGGGCCTATGATGGTGTTCCCATCATACCCCTATGCTTAGCTTTTGCTAGTCCCTTAGCAAAACATTCCATGGATCAAACCAGGTCTCTAGGTTGGATATAACCGTCAAGGTGCCTTACTAAGCTACATCTTTAGAAATTAGATCAGAATGCCAACAATAGGCCTAGAGGACTCAAGTATCAGCCAAGGTCCATACCTGACCAACTTCAGCTTGAGTCTACCATGAAGGTTTCTAAGGCCCACAAAAACTGCCTAGAGGTTCGTTGAACCCATCGGTTAAAGCACTGTGCATAGATGTAACATGTCCAAGTTCAGTTTGCCAGTGCATTTTTTTGTAAGAAAGAGATAGAAGGATTTTCATTTGGGGAGTTTTCTCTCTTTTCATTTTACTTTTCGCTAAATTTAGCCTTAAATTGGCCTTAAACATGATCTGTATCGGATTCCTTGTCCCTACCATCAATCCTCGAAGGGTCCTTGGCAATTGATGCTTTGGGATAGCATCGCCTTTGGCAATCCCTAGAACCTTGGCTTTCGACACTTCGAGATAGTACCACCCATGGTGTTCTGTAGCTAAATTCAGATCCCCACAATCGACATTTCGGGATAATCCCTCCCATGGCACCTGAATCAGCACAAGGTGCTTACATGCCGTCGATAGGATATTTTGATATCCTAGGAGACAAGCACCAAGGAGACGATATGTTATTACACATCTTCGAGGGAAATTTCCCACCTCTCTGTGTTGGGAACTCGTCCAATCAACTTGTGTTGTCGAGCCACTCCTAAGCTAGATTTTCGAGATGACTTTCCTGAACATAGCACTTTTGGCATTATTTTCCTTTATTAAGGGCACTGAACCAGACTAAGTGTGTGATTTTGGGGGCTTAGGTTACCAAGTCCTGCAAACCAATGGGCAGGCAACAGGGCTGAATAATCCCTAAGCCTTAGACCTTCTACATCTGCCTCGCACTTTCCTCAACCTCTTGAGGATTAATCCAGATCTTAATAGATACATGAATGTTTAAGCCCTAAAACAAGCCTAAGAGGCCTAAGGTCGGTATCCACCACCAACTTCCTATGTTTTAGCCTTCTAGGTCTTAATTCATCATCCGATCCAACCTAGAAGTTAGGTAGGTTCCATATTCAATTTCAAGGGACTCTTTTTTTTTTATTTGCTCCTTTTTCTTCTTTCTTTTCTTTTCCTTCCCTCTCTTTTTTCATTCAGCTCAAAATGACCTCTCGTTTCCTCTTTTCTCCCTTTTTTTTTATGAAATCCTTCCATGCATTGATTTCACAGCATTTTGCACTTTAATACCCCCCATGCCTACAATTTGCAATGACCTCATTGTAAATTAGGTGGGTTCGAGTTCAATCTAGATCATACATTAGAACAGGTGGGTGGTGAATGGGTCGTAATGACTGTTGCGAATGATTTCAAGCTTTGATACAAGTATCAAAGGTGGATTCTACTGTTCTAATGGATGAACCCTAAAGTGTAGTATGAATTCAGCAAAAGGATATGTCAGGAAGGTTTTGGGTTTTTCACAAAGATGATGGGTTGCCTCCCATTAAGCGCTAAGTTTAACACCATCAACTGGGCATAATGAAGCTCAAGAAGAATGGAGATCAAAAGATACTACAGCCATGTTTGTGTTAGTAAGTTTGATGAACGATTTGAGTCTCTAACTGTTCACAACAAAAGGTTTAGAATCAAGGTTGAGTTTATTGATTTTGACAGCTCCATTTTCGAATACTTGTCTCACCAGAAATGGTCCAATCCATTTAGATCTGAGTTTACTTGGGAAGAGCTTGAGTTTGGCATCAAAGAGTACTACTTTCAAACCTAGATGGAAGGTTTTTCTTGAAATGTGCTTGTCATGGAAAGCTTTCACCCACTCTTTGTAGATTTATGAGTTCTCAAATGAGTCATTGCATAACTCCTCGATCTCACTCAATTGCAATCGGTAGTGTAATCTAGCCTTCACAAGATCTAGATTGCACTTTCGTACTGCCCAGTAGGCTTTATGCTCCATTTCCACGGGGAGGTGACATGCCTTCCCGTACACGAGTCTGAAGGGAGACATGCCTAACTGGGTCCTATGGGAGGTCCTATAGGCCCACAAGGCTTCCAAAAGGTAAGTAGACCAATCCTTCCTATTGGGTTGAAGAGTGACTTGAAGGATCTTCTTGATCTCTTGATTAGATAGTTCTACCAATCCATTAGTCTGGGGTTGACACACCTCGTACTTTTTCATCAGGGATTGGTGTTATATGGGCTATCAAGGAATTTTAAGTCATTTCGTTGTAGTAAAACCTCAATTACTCGAAAACAAATAAATTTATAACTCAGATTCTTAAAGAAGAGTCCGAGGTCGAATGCAGGGAGCAAATATGGAATTCACAACATTAATCTCATTCAGAATCAATGAGCATAATTAATTGAGCATTAAAATATATATGTAATGAATGAAACTGCTCAGAATTAATATTCAATGTATCTTAGAAGATTATGAATCAAAAAGAAAAGAGAATCAAAATAATGATGATTTAGATCATCACTTATTCTCTTAATTAAGCATGCATTCAATATTTCAAATCAGAATTCAATCTCAACTTAGGTTTTTAAATTATTCAACAGTACTTAGAATCAACTCAGATCAGACGGCTTATGTAGCACAGGCACAAGGCTTTCAAGAAGCCTTTCTTCTTCAGCTTCTTTTCAATGCCTTCTCTCTTCTTCCTTTCTTCTTCTTCTTTCCTTTCTCATGCATAGCACAGGGGAATCAACTTTCCTTCAATGATTAAGTGTTGCACAGGGCACAAGTCTCAGAGAGCAAAACCCTCCCCCACTCTCACAATTCCTCCTTTTCTTCTCTTAAACCCAGACCCAGAGCATATTCGGATTCGATTACTGGTAAACGGGTCATGTACAGTGTCTAGGGTCACAGGCGTGGGTGATGATCGAGGAGTGAGCATAGGTGGGTTAGCGGTTGAATGGGTATGAGGGACCCGACCCTTTGTGTTACTGAGCGAATAATTGAGTACACAAAAGCATAATAAGTATTGTGGTTGGTTTGAGATCCCATGATGTGGGACTAAACTCATTGCTCCTTCGCGTGCGCCAACAGGAGAAGATGCTGCACGATTGGGGCTACTGAGGGCCTCGTGAGTCCAATTAACACTGCATCTTGCTACGTAGGTGGAATCCACACCTTCTGGAAGTGGAATCAGGTGTTGAGCTCGTCGGAGTACTGCAGTTGGAGCCAGAGATTAGGGTGGCGACGACGGAGGATGGCGTACACCTAAAATAACACGAACGGCATCTTGGCCAGATTAAAATACTTCAGGAGGATTGCCAAGTGTTGGAAAATGTGATGGTGGTAGTTTCGTGGCATGAGCGTGTATGTGGTGGTCGGACGATGTCGGGGACAGAGTGCGGTGATGGGTGTGTCTGGTGGGGTGTTTGAGTGGGTGTTTGCTGGAGTTAGGTGAGGGGTTTTGAAGTAGGGAGGATGATGATGCTTATGGGAATCATGGCGAGGCGAGTGGTGCAGTGTAGTGTCGGGGAGGTGTCGCCGGAGCTTCGCCAGAGAGGAGGAAGACGGAGGGGGAGAAGCGTGGATAGTGGTCAAAATGAAGGGAAAAAGGGATAGATAGAACCTAGGGAGAAAAAGAGAGAGTGTGGACCTAATTATGGACGACAGGGAAGAAGTTGGTGCTGACTTTGATTGGTCGGTGCTGGAGAAGGAACTTGCTCCTTTGAGGGAGATGGTGGCGAGGAAAGGGGAAGACAACCCTCGCTATGACTGGCGAGGCGTAGATGAATGTGAAGAAGAGGTTGGATGGGCCAATTTGGTCATTGGCCTTCCTTAAGAAGACGGAGAAGGAGAAACCATCGGAGCTGGTCGATGCTGGTTGTGGATAGGGAAGGAAGAAGGATTTTAAGGCCAAACTTAGCTAAGGAGAAGCGGAAATGCATGCTAGGTCTTTTTATAGGCCTTGGGGGTGTTTCTAAGCTTGGAAAGAAGCTTTCAAGCTTTGGCCAATTCACACACATGGGATACCCACATCTTCCATGCATTTGGATGGGAGATTGGGAAAGAGTTAGGAATCATGATCGAGCCCATTTGGAAGGGGAAGGGAATTCCTCAAGGAATCTCCCTTTCAATTTTGGGACTGTTTGATTGAGAATCGAGCAAGAAATCCTCACTCAAATCTTGACGGTGGAGGTTTTGTTCACACCAAAGGTAGAAGGGACCCATTTGCAAGGAATGATGAGAAACATAGGGACCTTTCTGCAAATAATTCAAAAGATGAGGGGCTAATTGAGAGAGAAAGGTCAGACTGGACCAAAATGCAAACTAGGTCAAGATGATCTCTGATTGGACCCAAATTTTGGTAAAAACCTAATTTATATCCAAGGAATATGATGGTGAAGTTGGATTTTGGTTTTGACTAAGTTTGACTAGATAATTTGCACAGAAACCCAAATTAGGGTAACTTTCTATCTGAGAATATTTAAGGTCAAAATTGGTTCAGATGGTTAAATCAAGAGTACCAAACCTTATGGGATATTTTTCTATGAATTTTAGAAGGTTTAGATGAAATTTTTCCTGAGTATAACCTTTGTTAGTTAAGCAGGTCTCAAATTAGGGTTTTAAGTTATGGACCAGTTCTTGAAATGCGCAAAAACTTGTTTTTATCTGCACGGAGCCTCTTATTAGTCATTATGCTCATTAGGCCTTAAATTAACCCCTGGTGAACCCCGTGATTACTCTACATTCATGATGTACTATTAAAACTGTAGAATTAACCCTGTTTTAATGCACTCTTCTCAGAATGGATATTCAGTGAATTACGACTCTCTAGCGATTATGTAGGAGCGTTTCTCTTGATTATTACTAATTAAAGCTAGCTATGGTGCATGATGATGTAATCATCAACTGGAAGTGCACATTTGCAAAATGAGACCCTCCATCGCTGAAGATGGCTTTTGGAGTCCCAAATCTGGAAGAGATGTTCTCCTGAATGAACGAAAGAACTTTAATGAACTGAAGAACAAACTAACTAAAGACTAAGGAAAGAAATACTCACAATGGTATGTATAATGAATAAGGGAGAAAAATACGAAATAGAAAAACCCACCTTCCTCCTAAGAATACCTGTGAAGATATCCTTGAAAGAAGACAAAAACAAAGACAAAAACAAAAACAAACTAGTTAGAAATGAATCATGTACAAGAAAATAATTAGAATGATAATGGCAAATATAATTTGCAGGTTATCTCCTCAGCAATGGTGCCATTAAAATAATGATTCTTTTCTCAACACAATTAATTAAGGTTATCAGGCTTAATTAATCATGTAAAGAATGGACTTAGGTTAACTTGAATCATTAAATCATTGTCGTTGATTGTAGTATATGGTCAAGTTAACTTAACATTTTAGATCTTTAGTTTATTTAACTGGTTGAGTCCAGGTCGTTCATTGGGAGGCATAATTATATTTTAATTCACCATTTTTATTCTAATGCATAATTACTAATTAATTAAGAAATATGTTAAGCGTATGAACAATTGCACAATAATTTAAACTCTAAAGAATGGCAATTATTCCATTAATAGAAAAGGAATATACATGAAAGATTTTACAATGAATGACAAAAGTAAAGGAATGATTATTACAAATGTAAGGCATAAAACAAATTATAATGAATACAAAATGCCTTTTATTACAATATAAAACTCAAAACACTTCTTTTCTCTCTCAGCTTTCAGCTTTTGATTATCAAACGTCTCTTGTAATTTTCAGACGACTTAAAAGTTGGACATCTAATTATAATGTCAAACGTCTGTCTCTTTTAATCCATCATTTCATTTCATTTAAACTTTCCTCTTTCTTCTCTTGCCTCTTTCTCTTCTCCTATTTTCCCCTGTTCTTCAGCTTTAACCCTTTTCCTTAACTCTCATTTCCTTTCTTTTCTCTTCACTGTGCACTCATACTCTTCACACTTAGTTGATTTTTAATCCCTTAACCCACATTTAACTCTCAACAAAAATTGTTCAATGGGCGGCTCAGGCTCTTTTAGGAATACGTAGCACCCACTAGGGGTGGGACCAGACACTACTCGAGCCCAAGCCTAGTTTTATTAGGTGGATTTGAGATATTTTAAGCATTTGCATGGTACCAGGCCCATTCAGGCCCACACGCTCATGACCACCTGGGCCCACGCACACACAGGTGTGCACACACATGCAAGCTCGCACGTGTACGACACACGCTCAGAATGGTCAGAATGGTCAGAGGAGATATGTACGCCCAACGCTTAATGACTGAAGCGCTGGGTGCACTTTTTTCGTTTTATACCAAGGCACACGCTTCAGGACTTCTGAGGTGGGACTAAATCCAATCCTCCTACTTCTGCTGCTTCGTCCACAAGCATGATCTTCAGATGGTGATTCCAGTTAGTTCAGTGGATCAAATTGTGCGTACAATAGCTCGATTGAAAGCTCCAAGTTTATCGCCAATTTGGTGATTGGATTAGTTCTAATCCAAGGATTCAGAGATGAACAGACGTTGTTGCTGTATGCCTGTAGCACGTAGCAGGAGATGAATTCAGGTCTTTTAACCTGTAGAGAGGAGATAATACCCTTGATTGAGGGTCTACTGACTTCATTGATGCAATTCATGTTGATTAGAAGAAGAAAGGAGGTCTGTGAAGCTCAGAATCTTGAGAGCTTCAAATATGAAGCTCATAACTCTAATTTCAGAATTAAATCTACCTAGACGATAGATTAAAGTGTGTTGAAGAGTTCTGGATCAATTTAGAAGAAACAACATGACAAATCTGGGCTAGATTCGAGCTTGAATCTCAGCAAAGACCTATGGAATAGTGTTGGGTTCCTTTTGAAACCCAAACTGGACATAACTTAGAAACCCCATTAAAGCTCCATGAAACTTAGTTGAATCATTTCCTATAGGTTCTAAATCGAATAAGAAGCTTAACCAACTCATTAAATCAGAGATTTGAGCATTTTAGCCTCAAATTAGACTTGGGTTTGACTTAGGAAGCTCAAAATTTGACTTTTAAATCAATGCTTCTCAAATGAAATCAAAGTACTCAAATTAACTAATATCAACATGAGGAATTGATCTAACACTTCAAAATCCTATTTCGAGCTCTCCAACAGTGGTCTCAGGCTTCCCTGCTTGGGCTCAAATGGAGGTTTGTTCATTAGACTAATCTAAAGCTTCTCAGACCTAATTAAAACTTGAAATAGGTTCTCTGGAATGTACTCATTCTTCAGAACCTATTCCAAGAACCTAAAACCTAATGGTTGCATCTCTCCAACTCCGGCGGAGTTGGAGAAGACGACACTAAATCCAAGCAATCAATCATCAAAACTTAAATTCAATGGGTGGAATCTTATCTTGACAACTTAAAGAGTTGATCTAGAGGTCTCACCCAATTTGGAAAGCTAAGGCTCTAAATGAAGTTGTCGGAGCTTGCCGGAGCTCCAATGAATGCCGTGAAATGACATTGGAGATCAAATCTCCATGAAATAGATCGAGAATGATCTTGATCAATTCCTGAGGTCATAAGGAACCTCAAGAATGTCTCAATTAAAGCAACGATGAATAGAATCATGAATTAATCAATGAATGTATAATGAGTGAATCTCAAGTTTGCCTGAACTCAAAATTCGCCCTCTCACTCAATTGAGTGAGGAGAAATGTTTAGAATGACTTGACAATGGTGTATGAGTGTGTGATTAAGTGGAACCACTTCTCTGAGCTCACCATGGATAGTGAGCTTAGAGATTGATAGAGAATTAGGCGTTTAGTGTATTGGTTGTAATTGAGCTAATAAAATGGTGGAACAAGGCCTTAATGTTGTGATTAGGTGATGAAGGGCCCCTATTAAGTGTGGAGTAGGTCGAGGACCTCCACCATGGATAGTGGAGGTACTTCGGTGAAGGTGGAGTGAATTAAGTGAAATAGGTTATAGAATTGAGGAGGGAGAAGGTGAAATGGAGTCACGGTGAGGTGAGGAAGATGATCAGGTGAATGAAAGCATGATTCGAAGTCTGACAAGGTTGGAATTTACCTCGCCAAAGACAGGGAAGACAGCAAGGAATTTGAGCTAATCTATGCCTACTATGATTACTCGCCTAAATCCTAGCTAATCCTACTCCTAAGAGGTAGAGCTACTTACCTGATGAAGGAGGTGAGGGAATCCGTCGTTGGCAAGGTAGAAACAAGATCAAAATCAGACTTGGTGAGAGGAGCAACTCCAGCCAAGTGAAGCGAAGAGGATTCAAAGTTGTGGCGCACTCCAACACCGTTGGCAAGGCGGAGGAGAGGAAGAGGGGGTGAGAGAGGCAGTGCTCCTCGGCGGTAGAGCTCGAGAAAGGGGATGGGAAGACGTCGGAGCTAGGAGGAATAGCCTATCATCGACTATGGTGGGGGAAGAGGGAAGGGAGTTGACAACCTCTATTAGAGGTGGTCATGGGTATTTATAGGTGGTGGCGAAGGTCATAGGGAATGTACTTGGACGGTATTAGGTCTAGGTTCAATGTACTCACCGGTGTCGTCTCCGACGTCGGTGAGATTATCTACCTAGTCTAAATAGGATTTCCATGAAATTCATCTCATTGGATGAAGAGATGCCGGTGAGCATAAGCTGAGTGGTAATGCCGGTGGTCTTCTGGTGCGAGATGAGCAGTGATCAACGGGTATAGACACCGGACATCGTGGATCATCCATAGCAAGGATGAAGACGAAGAAGAAGACGTTGAAGAGGTGTACACTGGGGTATTTTGTAAGAAAAGGGACCTGAATGTAAATAAGAAGGGCTAAATTAGAATGAAAACTAAGGACCTAAACATAAACAGTGAGTTTTAAGGCTTATTTTAATTTATTTCATTTTCAACTTTTTATATGTTATTATAAATTAGGTAAATATTGTATTTATGCCTTGAAATTACATTTTTTCCCTTTCTAGCTATATTTATTTAAATGATGAATTTAATTAAGTTAATTAAGTACTTAGTTTATAATATTAATTAAGTTAGTTTAAATATTAAAGATCTAGCTAAATGGTTATTAATTGAGTCCAATTTATTAATTAAATTATTATTAAGATTAATTGATATTTAATTTAATGTTTTTAACATATTTTGGAGGTCCATGATAATTTAACCCCTAGAGTGTAATTAACCCTGTAATTAATGTATTCTCAGTTAATTAACAAGGAAAACTAGTTAATTAAAGATAATTAGGAGCCATGATGAGTCTCTCATCATACATCCTTAGGAAAACTTTTGAACCCAACCAAAGAGTCAGATCATCAATTATTAGTCTAAGCACATATATATCAAATACTCATCAATGTTAAATAAATGATCAGTGATCAGATGTCTGATTTGATAATCAGACGACTTAACTGTTCTCTGCTTCTGTTGCTTTCTCTTCTGATCTTCTTCTTCTCTTGTTCTTCTTTGGCTCTTCTTCCTTCTTCTTCTTCTCTTCTCTCCTTCTGGCATGGTCCTTCAGCCTTGTCTTTCTGCGTTAGCCTCTTCTCTTCTCAAGTCTTCTTATTCTTCTTCTACCTTTAACTCTCCTCCTCTTCTCTTCTTTTCTCCCTAGCAACTGCCAGGCTCTTTCTCTGAAGAGCAAAACCCACCCCTCCCCCAATCTCTGTTCCTTTCCTTTCCTCTTCCTCTCAGATAGTCAGGTTATCGGGTACACAGGTATGCATAACTGAGTCCAGGGTTGTGGGCATGGGGTCGCAGCCGACAAACCCTGAAAAATAAGAACATGACCTCTTGGCCCAATCAAAAGTGTTCAGGAGCATCGCAATGGTGTGTCAAAGGTGTTGGTGGCGGTGGCGTGCTGCAGAGGTGGACGTAGGTGGCTGGTGAAGGCGAGAAGTGAGTGCGAAGGTGGGTTTGTTTGGGGGGTCACAAGAGTCGATGGAATGGGAAATAAAGATGGGAGTTCGGTGCTGGTGGATGAGGTGTAGGGGGTTTTAGTGAGGTGTGTGATGCGGTGGAATGATGGGAAGGCCTTGCCGGAGATGTGGTTGGAGCAGAGGAAGATGATGGTGTGCGTGTGCGTCGAGGGGTGATTGGGGGTTTTGAAGATGGGAAAAGAACCTAGGGACCTAGCTAAACATAATTAACCTAATCTAATTGGATGAAAGGGGCAAGATGGTGTCAGCTTTGATTGGTTGGCGTCGTGGAAGATGAAGTCTTCGTGAGGGGAGCCTTCGCTTTGGCTGGCGAGAGGTAGAGGAAGGTGAGGAAGATGATAGGCCACTTGATTTGATTGTCTAATGGTTGGAAGAAGGAGGTTGAAGAAGCTTGCCGAAGCTTAGTTGGAGAGGGGGCGGAGGTATGGCTTGGAAGAGGTTTTTGGCCCCAAACCTTGCTAAGGAGGTAAGGAAGTTGGGGCGAAGCTTATATAGAGCTTAGGACCTACTGCAAATAAGGGAAGAAGCTCGAAGAGCTGTGAAATTTTGGGTGCAGAAATCCCTAAAATTTTGAAGGTTTGTAATAGCTTTTGGCTTTGATTCCATGTCCAAGAAGTTGCTTAGATGATCGGGAGTCATCTAAGGAACACTCCCAATTTTGGAGGAGATTGATTGAAGGATTAGAGATCATTTCTTAATTGAAGGTCTCTTGCTTGGTGGGTTTAGGAATTGGCTTGAAGGAAGGCAGAAAGGACTGTTTGGTGAAGAAGGAGACAAAGGTAGGGGGCTTTATGCAAATATTTCAAAAGTTAAGGGCATAAATGAGAGAGAAAGAGCCAGACATGACCAAAATGCAAACTTGGTCAAGATGATCTCAGATTGGGCTTAAATTTTGGTACAAACCTAATTTCGACCCAAGGAATTTGATGGTGATGTTGGATTTACGTTTTGACCAAGCTTGACTAGGTAATTTACATAGAAACCCAAATTAGGGAAACTATTTGTCTGAGACTCTGTTTTAGGTTAAAATGGGTTCCAATGGTCAAATCAAGCATACCAAACCTTAGAGAATATTTTTATATGATTTTTATAAGTTTTAGGTAAATTTTATCCTGATCAGAACCTTTGGTATTTAAGCGGGTCTATTTTTAGGGTTTTAGATGTCATTTAATTCTCAAAATGCGTGAAAACCCATTTTCGTCTGCATGAACGCACTTATTAGGCATTTATGAACATTTTACCTTTAATTGACCCATGAGAAACCCCTTGATTGTTCTGCATTTACGTTATACTGTTAAAACTGTAGTTTTACCCTTGTTTTAATGCATCTCTCAGAATGGATATGTAATGAATTATGGCTCTTTGGCGATTATGTAGGAGCATTTATTTGTTGATTACAACAAATTAAAGCTAGATATGGCTGATGATGATGTTATCATCATTACCTATCCTAGAAACCCCTTCAGAATAGACTAAAACCTTATCTGAAAACCTATAGTGGTCGACTGCTAGGATACCTAACCCTATCCACCTAAAATCTCAACAAAAACCTACAAACCTAAGGTCTAATCCTTCCTAACAACCTAGATATCTACCCCCCTCCTAAGCTAACCCTAGCCACCACCTGATCCCTTCCATATGGCTAGCCACCTACATAGAACCTATCCTAATTGGCTAGCCACCTTAGTAAAAACAAAACCCAACAAAAAAAACCTCCTATTATAAACTCTTCATCCTAGATCCTAGGGCCCTTATCCTACCTATCCTGGCCGCCCACCTTAGATTTAATATAGGCCGTCCACATCATCAATCCAAGGTACACTAGTTGGACCAATAAAAGGCCTTCCTACTTTCTACAAAAGCACCTACCTACCCCCCCCATGCCCCAGGTAATTTAGTTCCTACTTTATTCCACCAACTAAAACAAGTCCTTCTTCCTTCTTCCTTCTTCTTCTTCCTCCCCCTAGAGTTCTTGGATGCACCTTCACATCTGCTACACCATCTCTCTGAACTTTGCCTTTAAAGCCTCATTTTCTAGTGTTTATGTTCTAGTTCTAGTTGTACTTAAATTCTTTTTCCAAGTATTCTTTGATTGCGCAGCAATCATAGGTCTTAATTGGCCAAGATTAAGCTAGGACTTAGCATAAGTTAGGGTTATTCTTGCATGCATGCACATTATCTGCATCTTTACTGCTTTCCTTTAGCTATGCATAAAATAATGTTATAATGTGCTGATTAAGTGCATTATGTCGATTGCAGGGAATAAGCTGATCAGGAGCTGGATCTGAAGCTGGATAAGGAATAACGGGAGTTGTAGCAGAGCTGGAGCAGAAGGCCTAGTTTAGATGTAGGAATAATAATGTAAGGGGGTTAAAGGTTTTCTATTCTATTAAGTAGAAATAAAGCAGTAAAATGTGAAGAGCTTAGGTCCATCCTAGCCCTAGGATAGCCTAGAGACTTCCCCAAGCCTTAGCCACCCTTAGATTAGGTCACAACACCCTAGGAAGCCCTAAAACCCTAGTTCCAACACTTCTCTGGACATCCAGATAAGTTTTAAGACGTCCAGGATCCTTAGCCAACTCCCGCACACTTCAAACCCACTTCTGCAGTGTTATTGGACGTCCAGACACTTTTTCAGACGTCCAATTTCTGCAGAATACCTAAAATAGAACCCGAAACCCTTCCTGACTCTGATTGGACATCCAGACAACAAGTCTAGACTTCTGATTTTTGAGTATAAGACGTCTGATACTGCTCTCCAATTCCTGTTTTGAGATTTAAGCCTTGATCTTGGATCTCTAGGTCCCTAAACCCAATTCCAACCCCATAGGAACCTAAATTAAGGTGCCATAACCCTAATACATCACCTCTAGACCTCCCTAAGGACCTAATGAGGTCCTCACTAAACCTAATTGACTTGGATCTTAGTCAAATCCATCAGCCTATTCAATTGGACTCATTGAGTCCAATTGAGCCCTGATCTCAGCACACACTGTCCAATTGGACTCAGTGAGAGTCCAATTGACCTAGACCTGACTTAATTGAGTTGTTTTACTCTCAATTAAGTTTCCACACACCCAATTAAACTTGTATTAAGTTTAATTGCACTTTACCTTAGTGAATTAGGGTTTATAACCCTAATTTGAGACCTACCTTGACCTAAACCCAGTAGAACCCGACCTAATCAACCTAGCCACCTAGGTTTCGACCCACACACACCCACACACACCATCCACACGAAAATATCTAGCCTAGAGTTCTCTAGAACTCTCTATCATGTGTGGTTGCCTTGGTTGCCAAAAATAGCAACCAAGAGCCATTCAATTTTTAGATCCACATTTGGTGGATCTAAAAACCACCATCCACCTTCTCTCTCTCACTCTCCCACGAGCTCCCACCATAGGCCTCTCTAGAGAATTCCATAATTCTCTAGAGAGCTTCCCTTAGGTCTATAAAAAGACCCCATGGGTGGCCATTTGCACCCATTCACTTCTTTGGCAATTGCACTCCATTGGTGCCATTCATGCCACCTCCATAGTCACTCCACCTCCACGAGCTCACTACCACCACCATGGAGGACACCATGCCGGGATGCTGGATCAACCCTACCTCCCTCCAAGGTTCGGCCTAAGCTACATTGGCCTCCCCTCATTCTCCTCTCGACCACTCCAAGGCCATCGGGGACCACCCCTGAATGACCTATACTCTTTTAGCTTTAGATCATGCTCTTCATAAGTTTTATTGCTTTCATTTACTGCTTAGTAGAGTAGTTTCTCTTCTCCCCCAATGATGCATGCGAAATCCCCCCGTCGATTCTTGTATGCAATCGTTTTCTGGTAGCTAGGTTTAATTTAAAGCATTCCTGTATAAGATTTCCTCTAGATTTCCTGTACAAACAACTCTCCCCCAATGAATGAATGAAAAATGCATTTATATATATATCTCTCTCTTTATGTGTTTGAAATCACCATGAGCTGAATGATTATTTTATTTGCGTGATTTAAGTGCCTGTTCTTTAACCGCCTATATATTGCGCACCAGAATACTAAGTAGAGCGGCTTTAAGATCGATTTCAAAAATAGAAACACGCCTCCCAGAGACAAACGACTGGGACTCAAGTCTCGTTATTTTACAAAATAATATTTTGACGAACGTTTTTGCACGACTATACTACGATTTTCGACGACTTTCAAATGCGCGAAAATGGCTTTCCGTCATTCTTCTAGTTGTAATCCATAATGCTACTTATTTTAAAACTCTATTTCGTAATAAAGTTCCTATTTCATTTTCAACTTGCCTTCAAGTTGCTTTCATTCTTCTAGTGCTTATTCTAGTTCTGCTATTTTACTTAGTAATTGCATGATACTAGTTCTAGTAGATTTTATTTTAGTTCTAGTTCTTGTATTACTCTTTCTGCTTGCTGTGCTAATCGCTTAGTTCATAGGAATTAGGAAAGTGAGCTAGTGCAGTAGCCTCCCTGCGAATGACTCAGACTTTGTTTTTGAGCTATGATGTCCATATTTACGAGTTCGATTTGAATATACATTTAAGAATTTCTAACACGATTTTACTATGATCAAAGCAAATTTTCACAATCATCTCCATGTTTAGAACACAGCAATTATTTCGCTTTCAATAGTTGCATTTAGATTTGTATTTGTGGGATCTAACTTGCTCTTATCTTTTTGATGTTTTGTGTGCAGGGATCGCACATTCACACAAGAACGGATCGTAAAGCGACAAGGAGAAAAGTGCAGGTGAAGATCTTCAGGTTGGTTGTCTACATCTTAGATCTAGGTAGATTCATGAGTTTAGGATCAATTGCATTTTGTTTATTTTAGTTGCATTTAGAAAAAAAAAGAAAAAAAAGGAAAAAAATCCCTTATCTTGTTCTTCTTATTCTTTAAAGATCATATCCTATCTTAACTAAGTTCGGATTGGTTCTTCTTGCTGATTTAAAAATTTTATCCTGAACTTTTGGTGCATCCAAAACTTCTAAACTTTCATTGCTTTATCCCCTTGAAATCAGAAACCAACCCACCAAATTTCATGCAAAAATTCATTTTGTGCTATCCTACAACAAACTTGTACTATCGGTATTCGCCAAAATTTTCTGAATTTTATATAACTCCAAATTCGATGAAATGTTTTTATTGGATTTCTGATCAAATCTAGTTTCTTGAAAAAAACTGGCAAAATTTTCTGAAGGTTGTACCCTTACTATTTTTGGAAATTACTTATTAGGGGTCTATTTGGATTGATTTGTCATCTTGATTTGCAAATTCTTAAAAGAATATTTTTAAAGCCCTAAAAGTTTTGAAAATATTCATTTGCGTGTGCTTGATCAAGTGGTGTTTGGGAAGCCACTGTTGCATTATTTGGGATGCACCACTTGAAATAAAATTGATTCACGTAGAAGTTGCATGATTAGTGTGCCACATTAGGGTTGCCAGATTCACATTCAAATTCTAAAGGAAAAAGATCAAGGTCCCGTACTTGTAAAATAATTACCTGTCCACTTGAACTTGTTTGAAATGACCTTAAAATTGGAACCATAAAATTGGTGAATTAATTATTTGAACTTTAAAAGGCACATCACCAATTAAAATTTGTTTGAGGACCCTTGATCGACACACACACACACATAACCTGATCTAATTTTGGAAACCACCCCCTCATTCCCATCATCTAATCCTGTGCACTCTAGATCCCAAGCCCTAATTAATATGATAGACATGCCAACTAGTTTGGATTTTATTTCCAAACTTGAGCTAGACTTAGTTGATTGAATCTAAGGCCTTATCTATTTGGACCAACTGGCTACAAGAAAGGTCAATGTGGTAACCACGTTAACCTCTAGTGGTGTCGCACCATGCAGTTTGCCCTAGGAGGACCTACCCTTCTAGCCAGCCAAGTAATTCAAGGGTTAGTTAAGTTGGCTAGGTCTAGTGAAATCTAGAGTAGGTCCAATAGGTGCAACATTTCTAGGAGTAGATTTGATTGGTTGATTATGTACACTCATGCATCTCTCTTATTCTGAACCTAGATTCCTTCCATCTGTATCCGTGGACTTCAATTCTTCTTCTTCTTATTCCTTTTATTCCCAATCTAATTTTTATCCAAATTTGACCCAACATTATCCATCATCTAATTGGGATGACTATGCTTCTAATTAGGGATCTAAGCTAGGATATTAATATCCAAGATATGATTCTAATCCCCAGGATGATCTTAATTCTTATCCCAATTTGACTTTTACTTCCACTTCTTTAAATTAGGATAGAGATTTCTAACTAGGGATATTATTTTGATCCTGGATATCGAAATCTATTCTCTTATCCTCCTAGAGATAACTCCCAATTTAGGTCATTAGATCCAACTAATTATCCTAATATGACCCACAACCAAGGAAGATATCCAAGCCCTTGTGGTTGCCAAGATAACTCTCAATATGGGTTAACCAAATCAAATGATTACTCTTATTTAACCCACAATTCGGAAGGGATAACCAAATCTAGTCATCCTCAACCTTGGTCCCCTAGCGAAGAATCTGATTGAGAGGATGACTTTGAACATGAATTATTTTGGAGTTGAACTAAGAAAAAGATGGTCATCTACAAGAATTAGATCCAGAATATGATATGATAGGGGACCCACCTAAAAACTTTAAAATCAATATCTATGCTCTGTATTCTGATCCTCAGCAGATGGACCCATGCTAATTTGACCCATCTAGTCTTGGATTCAATCAAGATCAAGCCCCAGATCAATTTGTGGCCTCAATCAATACCTACAAGTAATAAATATGAGCAATGGGTGGAAAAGTTATGCTAGTTGGATATCATGAGGGATAAACTTTTGGAATAAATGAAATAATGGATAATCAGTCTCAAAAGACCCAAGCTGAGATGATGCATCAAGAGATTATCAGAATGAAATCTCAAATGGTGGATGTAATGTTATAGATACCAACTTTATTGGTTGGATAAAGGATAAATCTCTAGAAATAGAAGCTGAGGAGCCTGGTAAAGACCCCCTATCATAAATCCAACTCATGACTCTTCTTATGAACCAATAAAGAATGATTTAATTGAACTTGAAGGAGTGGTCGATGAAACTTTGTATTATGAGCCTAATTCTGAGGAATCATAGAATGAGGACATTGAGGCATACTCAATTAATGTTGAAATAGAATCTGATTTTGAGACATCTAATTTCAAACAAGGACTAACTAAGGAAATCGATACTGAGGATGTTTATTTTGATGGCATCTGTCTTTATTTAGGTCAGGTGGCACATGAGGAATTGCTTTCTGAATTTAAAGAGGAACTGATCAACAATCTCACCTCCCAATCAACCCCTAAAGAGCCTATATATGAATTAATTGGACTTGAATTTGATGAACCCAAGTCTCAATCAATTCCTGTGATGATTTTGTAGACTTGGATCTTGTGGAAGGGGTTGATGAAATTCCAAATATCCTAGGGAATGATATGAATGATTTGGAGGGTATGAATAAAGAATTCATCATTTTATAAGAAAATTTAGAGGGAGATTTATACTAGAATTTAAAGGTTGCTTATGATTTTAAACTTCCGACCTTATATGAGGACCCTTATAATCCTCCTGATTCACCTAAGGCTTGTGTACTCAAGTGAAGTTACCCTATGAGTCATCTTTTCAATTTTCATTACCAAGGGACACAAGCTTCTTAGTGTATCTCGATTTTTAGACTTAGGTGCATGGGCCTAAACTGAATACTACACCCCATTACCAACTGCAGGAAAATAGATGGATGTAGTTATTTTTGATTCCGCATCTGTTGAGCATTTGACCTTTAGGTATGGGGTTGCATCACTAGCTCATCAGCATTTATGGACATTTAATTTTGAGCTTCCTTGATCTATCTATTATTATACTCTTGACCCTCTCTTATTTATTGATAAATTCATCCTTTTAAGGGTCTATGTCTAGCTACAGACGTGGAATTCAACGCTTGTTGGGAGGCAACCCAATTGATAAATCTACATTTAACCGTGTTAATTTGCCTATTTATGCATGTTCCTAGGTTCATAGAAGTATCATGCATTATAAATATTGCATAACATGCATCATTCTACATTTAGAATAATTTCTGTAAATTATGTATTAATTCGCCTCTTTCTGTGGTTAGGGGATAGGGCGATATCTTTCTGGGCTTCAAATTGAAGATTTGATCGTACGAATGTGGTCAGAGTGATGATCGGAGTCTAACACCTCCGAGATCACTCCGATCCGACATCTATAGTATCTTATACAAGCCACAGAAAATCAAAGGCCAAGGGGCAAGGTGGTGAAAATATGGACTTTAGACAATAAATCCAATTGCACGGATGGGTTCGAATCAACAATCACAGCCCAACGATGTGAAAATTGATTCAATTTGACATTTTTGGCACCATCTATAAGTATTTGAAGATGAACAACCCAGATGATGCCACATGGCATCATCCAGGCTGCAAAAGTCACCGTTGCATTCCTCTCTAGCCTAAGGGGCTTGTCCATCAAGCGATCTTGGCCGTTGGATCTTCATCCAACAGCTGAGATTAATCCACGCCGCCTGCCCCTTAGTTTCTACGAACGAGATATCTCAACCGTTGGATGAAGATCCAACATGTGAGGAACGTCCACATCACCCCCCTTTACTCTCCACATTCTCGGAAGATAAATGTCCATGCAATCTCAGTCATTGGATCTTCATCCAATGGTGAGAGTGTGTGAGCCTTGATTCAAGAACTTGACAATCCACTCCATAGCATGGTGGATAAGGTGTTGTGCCACTAAGAGGGGTGCAGGTTCGAAACCTCGCATGCCTCTCCAATCCACCGAAAAGGAGGCATGGTGAAATTGGATCGTTGGATGATGATCGAGTGGCAACGGATGCATCGACGTGGCGCATTTAGAGCTGTGCGATTCAAACGTGCACAATCACGTGTGATTTGAAGCGCGGGCGTGATCTTAAGATGTCCAAGTGAAATCCCCTTCATCTGATTGTGATCTAAGCGTGCGATTTGAAGTACGGGCGTGAGCGCTTCTCAAGCGTCCGATCTCCATCGGACGCTCGTGATTGTTCCACATTGTTGTGCTGATCCTTAACGGCTGAAGCTCAAGCATTGCATGAGAGATCAGATCTCGAGCGTTCGATCTTAATCTAAGGGCTCCCCTTCCACGCATGCTTTAGCAACGTGCACCTTCAGCAACACCTGCATGTGTCACTAAAGGTCATAGAATTAATTCTAAAGGCCTTGAAATGACTCTTATGCCCCCATCTCTTCACCTACAAATAGCCTACCCCTCCTACACATTTCTTCATCCCTTCCTTCTCTTCTCACATCTTCTAAGAGCTAAGAACATGAGTTTGCAGGATCACTCTAGTGCTCCCAAGCTACGGGAAACTCCACTAGAGTTAAAAACAAATATTTTTCCCACTTCTCATCCTATTTGCAGAGCTCTCACCAGTTGACTTCTTGCTCCCATTCCGGAAGCGGATCCCACGATGACAACATCCTGCCTCATCCCCGATTCTTCTGGTTTCATCCTCCTTATTCCATCTCCATTCTTCTTCCTCCATGTGTCATTCAACCAGCTCATCCTCAAAACATTCATCGAGGAGGATAATATCTCTTCTCATATCTTTTTACTATTTTCTAGTGTAGATTTAAATTTCCAGCATTAGTTTTGTAATAAACATTTGTTAGCTATAAAAGTAATTTCTCTCTCTCTCTCTCATTCTTTTTCTCTCTTTATTTTGCAAGTAGAATAGAATAGCATAGAGTTGGAAATATTGTGATCTTTTCTCTTATAGAAAATACAAAAAAAAAATCATGAATTTCCAAAAAATTGACAGCCTCCTTGTGTTTGACCCGAGACTCACTTTGAGTTTTGGTAAATTTATTTGGTTATTGAATTTTTTGCAACTTCAATGACTTATTTCAAAACTCAATCTTTCTCACATAAAAATCTCGCTTATCACCAATGGATGTAGGTAATCTTGTTATTTTCTTTGAAATTTTCATTCAGGAGATGATTAAGTCTTCATTTCTTTAGAACTCTTGAGGTTCAGGTAATATGTACTTTTTGCTTATGTTTATTGCATGAATTGGGGACATTGGATGAAATAGGCATCAGGGGGAGTAGATAGCATTTTTCAAGACATTCTTATTTATCTCTAGAATTGTAGGTATTAGTGTTTTTCTCGAATTAGTCATGTTATGGAAAAGTAGTGGTTCTTTTTCAAGAAAAAAAAGAAAAGAAAAGAAAAAAAATTGATGTTTCTAGAGTTTGAGCTATGAAAAAATTTGGAAAATTCTATTTTGTAGATTTAATGATCTTAGGAAAAGTACGAACAAAGGCTTTTTTCTTATACTCTTCAAGTCATATGTCAACTTAATTATCTTGAGTATTTACCTAAATTTGGATTTGTTTTCCTGAGTCTTTAAAAGGATCTGGAAAAGCTAAAAGTATTAAGTTAAAAGGGTGATGAGTGAATGACTTATCTTTCCATCCTATGGCTTGGATAGTCTTTGAGTTCCAAGCATCTTCACTTGCACATTGCACTGACTCATCTTCTAGGCGATTTTGTTGAGTCCTTAGTGGTCAATAAGATTTAATCCTGAGGTAAAAGATCCAAAGGACTTGGCTGTGTTTTTAGCTCTTAGGGTTGTTCCTATTTGTAGGGGATGCATTTAGAATGGATGAAGGAGAGCCACTCAGCTAGAAAAGTGAGTGTGACAAAGAAGATAACCCAGAAAAATGAGTAGTCGGAGGAAGTTATATATATATATATATATATATATATATATATATATATATATATATATATATATATATATATAAAGTGGAAAGAAAGAGAGAAGCAAAGACAAAATACATCTCTTTCATCTCTTACCTACATGAGTGCATCCTAAACATAGTGAGGCAGCCAACAAGAGACCTAGGGATCTAGTTGGGGAGGTATACACCTTGTGTGTTGACTTGGGATAGAAAAGTGGTGAGGCAAAAGCTGCCAAATACTAGTATGGCTTAACTGAAGATTGGTTGTTCTAGAGAGAACATAGAAATATTCTAAGTTTTATTGAATACCTGGAATCAACTTAGTTTCCCATTTGGAAAGTCATATTATTTCACACACCAGATGCTTATTTCCCACATTCGATTTGAACCTTGGGTGGGTCGACTTAGTCAGAGAACGTTACTCTAGCGACCCAAGTATGATGGCTAGCTAATAAGATTCCTGATTTGATTTGGGTGGACTATATTTGAGCTGATACTTTAGAACTGTCGAGTCTTCTACATTAAGGTTTTGTGTATAATTCCTTTGCTTTGGTGAAGAATCGAGATTGGGGACTTTGATTTGACATAGCTCAAAATTAGCAAGTTGGTTTCCCGTGTAAATGCTATTTTCTTGTAGGTTTTCTGCTTAGTATTTTGCTCAAGTACTAGCAAAAGATAGGCAAAGGGTGTGATATTTCCATAATTATTTATGTTAATTAATGTCTAACTAATGTTGGTCTAAGGGATATTTGGGTTAAATTGCATTTAGTTAGGTCAGATTAGGCATTTTACGTCATTCTGTAACTTTTGGGCTTTTATACAATTTTCTTGCAATTGTATCCGGTACCTTGATGTGTCTATTTTTATATGTGCAGGTACAAAATTTTAGGTTGATCAAAGCAAGGTTGAATGGACTTTCTGATCTGAGCTCATTTGGAAAAGGACTGAGCCTAATTGGTGGGCCTCTTTGGAGACCCAATTAACTTAAACCCTAACCCAATTTAGGAACCTAATTACCTAGCCTAGAAACCCCTTTTAGGATACACCAAAACCTTGTTCGAAAACCTCTAGTGGTGACCTCTAGGATATCTAACCCTATCCACTTAAAATCCCAACAAAAACTTAGAAACCTAAGATCTTATCCTTCCTAACAACCTAGCTAGCCGTTCCCCTCCTAACCTAACCCTATATGGCTGCCACCTTATCCCTTCCATATGGCCGACCACCCACCTAGAACCAATCCTAAGTGGTTGTCACCTTAGTCAAAAGAAAACCCCAAAAAAAAACCTCCTAATCTCAACCCTTCATCCTAGATCCTAGGGCCCTTATCCTACTTATCCTAGTCGCTCACCAATATAGACACATCTATTTAGGATAAAATGACTAATCATGCATGTTCCTAGGCTTAGATTTACATTTCATGTTATAAATATTACTTAGCATGCATCATTCTGCATTTAGAGTAGTTGTATATATTTTAGGTTAATTAGGTCCTTTTTATGGTTAGGAGGGAAGAGGATTTATTTAGGGCCTTAGATGGACGATTAGACAGTACAGATCTGATCAGGATGACGATTGGAGTCTAACGCCTTCGAAATCGTCTAGATCGGAGTCCTGTAGCATCATATGAAGCCCAAGGAAGATCAATGGCTAAGAGGGAAATGTGACATCCATATGGGCTTTAGATGAAAAATTTGACCATGCGATGATCCAGAGCGACGATCGCAGTCCGACAACGTGGGAATCATCTCGATCTGAGCACCGTGGAACCCTCTACAATAGATAAAAGATGGACGGCCTAGATGGTGCCATCCAGGCCGCCCAACACCGGCCAGCAGCAACTGAAGGAGCCCACTCTTCATCTGTGACCTCCACTCCCAACCGTTGGATCTTGATCCAACGGTTGAGAGGCCTTCGCACTGCTCTCCTCTTCGCGACACAAAGGAGGGCTTAGCACAGTGGCTAAGCGGCTTCCGCAGATCAAAGGGGCATGGGTTTGAATCCCACTGAAGCGTCCCCATCGCATCAATTGAAATTCGACCACTGGATCTTCATCGAGCGACCGTGAAGCTTCCACGCAGCACAATCTTGTGGGCTAGGTTCGCGCACACGTGCGATCACGCAAAATCACATGCGTGATCGTATGCGGCATGAACTTAAGGCATCCACTGGCATTGTCAGTCGTCTGATGCTGATCCAGCGGTGTGCGCACGCCTCTCTTCGACGCTAGCGATGTGCGTCTTCAAAAGGCATGATCAATGGGTGCGTTTGAGCCGTCAGATCTTGATCAAATGGCAGGGAGGAGATCCAACAGATGCCAGCAGAGATAGAGCACGAGCGCCAACAAGATTTAGCGTTGTTTAGGGGATTGGCTGGCGTGGATCTACAGCGACACCTTTGATGTCACTAAATGCCCTCTACACGAATTGCCCTCTTCCCTTCACTATAAAAGGATCCCTACACCTCCCCTTCCTCTTCATCTCTTCCTTTCTTCCTCTCACCACCTCCAAGGCTCTAGAGAGAGCTTGTCCCAAGCCCGAGATGCTCCTCTAGAGTAGAAAATGAAAATAGTTTTCCCACCCCCATCCCCATTCGTGTAGTATCCCGTGGTCATCCTCTTACCGCCCTTTGGGAAGAAGATCCTCACCGCGATGTCATCCTACCCCATCCTCCATACTCTGGCTCCATCCCCATTCGTCCTGCTTCTCACCACCTTCCTCCAGGCAACATCAGAGTGAGTCGTCCTCCAAGCGACCGTTGAGGGGGATTCTCTCACCGCTTTCTATCTTTTTTCACTTTCGTAGTATAGTTTTTCTGCTTTCGTAGTTGTAACAAACATTTATTCATAAATAGATGATTGTTCTTCTCTCTCTCTCTCTCTCTTTCCTTTATATTTTGCAAGTAGATTAGCTAGAATTCATCAACCTGATCTCTTGCCCTATTAAAATACCAAAAAAATTATAAAAGATAAAAATGACAAAAATAAATAAAAGAGAAATGCGTATCTTTCAAAACCAAACGTTCGCCTCCCCGTGTTCGACTCAGGACTCAATTTTTGAGTTTTGGTTATAAATTTTATCTGATCGATGGATTTTCTCATGAATTGAACTATGACAACGAGTTTTCCAAATCTGAACCTTTCTGCACGCGAATCTGCCTCGATCATTTTGGCGTCATTGCTGGGGAGGTAACACTCTTTGGTTTTTTCATGTTCTCCCGCATATGTACATATTTTTCTAACCTATCTTTCTTCTTCAATTTATTGTCTTGTAGGAACCTAATCGAGGAGCCAAAGGTAGCAGATTGGAGTAAAGTGCGGGTAGAGACATTTGTAAGTTTTCCCCCACTTCCCCATCCACTAGATCATTTCACCACCTTAATAATCAAGACCTAATCTACTTAGGTGTTTTCACAAACCCTAGGATAGAAATTGTTTGTCTTGTTTGTCACTCCACTCACCTCACCATCCACATAAATAAAAAAAATGAAAAAAAAAGTTATCTGATTGTGGGATTTCCTGAAAGAGACACATTAACACCCACAACTCTCGACTTAAGGCGCACCATTCCACTTTGATTCTACCACTTTACCAGAATCTGACTTGTGGATCCGGTACACCTTAACTCAACACACAAATAAGTGAGTAGACAATTTGGATAGGTTAAACATCTTGTGTGCCAACAGGCCAATTGATTGAACTATTTGGGCCGCACCGCTTAAGATACAAGTGATTTAGTAGTAGCTTGCCACTTAGGGTTGATTTTTAGGGCTGAACCAGGCACTCCATATTTTTTCTGATTTCATAAGGAATACATCATCACCAGTGCTTGTGAAACCAGGAATGTTCTATTGAAACCTGATTGAACCAACCTAAGGATTAAACCCTAAAAGCTACTAAACAAGGTTAAACCCTAAAAAACACATCATCAAATAACCTTGTTTGCAAACTCTGGTTGTGCATGCACACACATTTGAATTAATCATTAAGGGCACAACCCATCTAAAGGGCCCATCACATTCCAAGAGCACAATCATCCTAAGCCTAATTAAAACTGAGTAGACATTGGCCTTAAGGATTAATTCGCTCTTCGGGGCTTAGATTGAGATTTTTTTTGATTAATCTGCTGTTGTTGGTCCATTTGATGTCTAGCTAGGGGAGTAGTGTCAAACGACCGCAGCTAGGGGGTACACTAGGAACCGGAGGCGCAAGCCAAAGGAAGAACCTTCTCTCTAGTCCCTCCTTCTAACTGGTTAGATTGACTGGATAAAAGTAGACCAAATCGGTTATAATCTCAAGATGAATCCTGGGAGTTTGTAGGTCTTTAGGCTAACCCACCTAAGGACAGGGTTAATTACTTGCATTGCAGGGCTCCTTTCTTTCTTTTGATTTCCCCTTTTATTCTACCATGTATCCTTCCGCATCCTACACTCATTTTCCATCCTACCCTCCTACCACCACTTATCCCCAAGATGATTACTATTCCGACTTGACTTGTAATTACCCATCCACTAGCTGGGATAACCTTGATTGGGAATATGAATACGGACCTCAGTGTCCAGGGCCTAACCCTAGGCAACAGGACTATGATTACTATCCTTCCCAGAGCTACAATGATTATAGCTCTTCATCCTTTGATCACCAAACCAACCCGATCTACAATTAGGAAGGATATAATGATTATAACACCTACCCTCCCCAGTATTCCACTGAATATAGGTTGCCACCATCCTTTGAACAACCTGAAACTACTTACTATCAGGGAGGGAACCAGGAACCTCGATATCTTGACTCCCCTAGATTTAACCCAAACCCACCCAAACTTGAATCGAACCATTTGGTTCAGGTAAACCAGATCCAAGATAAGGTGTTGGCCAATTTAAGGAACACTATACAATCTTTAGAAGCTTAGCCAACAACATGCAATGAAGCATTGGAGCCTATGATCCAAATGATTGACGAACTTAATAGTTCTCTATTGGATTTGCTCCAAAATGTTAGGGATAGGGACTTGGGTGAGTTTCTTCTTGGGAAATTATCGAGTTTGAGGATGAAATTTATGGTTGCCCTAGTCAAATCTTGGGATGATTCTCAAGATGAGCCCCCTTCAGGAGAGCCAATGTCATAGCCCACTCAGGTGCCTATCGGGGGGGATACATGTTCTGAGATTGGAGATGACTAGGTTGGTCTAGAGAAACCCATTGAGGATGAACCGCATTTCTCACCCGAGATCCCAGATCCAGGGAATGATGAAAAATGTCTCCATGGACCATGAAATGACATATGATTTTGAGACGTATATAAATGAGGATCAAGAATTCCTTGATTTTGAGGGTGAGGAACCTCTTAGTAAAGTCTCACTTGAGCTTAAGGAGAATGATTTTAGTGAGACAAATGGGCTTGAGGAATTTGATAAACCATTTGATAGCCCGACTATTGAAGATTTTGATTCCGTTGGGGCTAACTTGGACAATCCTAATCCTGATGATTCAATCAGTAGCCCCAATCCTCAATTGCACCCTGAAGAGCTGACTTTTGAGATCATTGTGCCCAAGCCAATCTTGATTTAGCCACAATTTCTCGACTTGGGTATATCTTATGGGGTGAACGGTATGCTAGAGGTCCCGGAGCCTGAGCACTTGATGTTGGAGGATAAAAATGTTGAAATGAAAATTTGGGAGGTTAATTCTGAGGGAAAAACAAGTTTGGATTTAAGGGTTCCTGTTGACCTAAAACCACCTACTTTCTACTAGGACTCTTACAATATCTTTCACGTGCAACCCAAGCTCGAAATAACTGATTATTTTTCTGAGCTGAACATTAAGTGGACATCCGCACCTATTGAACCATCTTTACCCATTGTCCGACACTTTGGTCTTGCGTTGCACACCACAAAATCGTAGGCTCAGCCCCTCAAGCTTAACAACCTTCGGTTTTAGGTGATTTTAATCCATAACCTTAGAACCACTCGACCCTGGGGCATGGGTCTGCACCATAACTTGGTCCACATCTGTGGACATCTTCTGCTGGCGGGTCTGAGGATTAATCTTTTGATTTTGATTCTGACCCGCAATTGTGAATTCTCAATTTCTTCCTTGTATGTATGTTATGCCTAGCTAAAGGCATTAAATTTAGCACGTGTTTATATTCCACGTTCTCTGCAGAGTTGACCAGATTTTCACGTTATTTAGGTGATATTATATTTACTCCGCCTTTTCAAGTCTTTATTTTTACAATGAGAACATTGCATCATTTAGGCATGGGGGGGTGGATAATTAATTCCTGAAATCATTTTGTTAACTCCGTAGAATTTCTTTTAGTTTCTTTATAAAAAAAAATGAAAATTCAAAAAGATAAAAGAAAAGAAGAATTAAGAGAAGAGAACTTAGGAATTTAGAAGTTATTAACTTTAGGAAATGATACGATATGACTTGAATACTTAGAGTCTTCAAGTCTTCAGGTTTAATTAGCCCAGGTGTCCACTTGAATGTAGACTTAGTCTCGAGTCCTTGCCAATTCAAATTCATCTTTAATCTAGTAAACAAATTAGGATGATTAGTACACGACTTATCAACTCACCCTCTGATTTGAGGGGATTTTAAGTCTAAGCATCTACACACTATTCGCACTGACTCACTTTTGGATGGTTTCTTCAAAAATTGGGTAGCTAATGAACTGTCTAGGGTGGTATGGCTGACAAGTTATCGGTGGTAACAACTCATCAGCCTGTTGTCCAGAGCCCAGCCACAAGACCATTTTTTTCGTATTGCCTTTAGGTAAATCTTAGATTAGGAAAGCCACCTACTTAAAGAAAAAAAAAAAAGAATAGAAAAGGGAGAAAATGAAAAAAAAAAAAAATAAAATCACACTTCACCGCACGAGTTTGGCTAGTAAGTTGCCATGGGTAACAGCCTATTGGCTGGTTGTCCAGAGCCTAGCTTACAAAAATGCATAATAATTCCCAAAATACTTAGGGAAGAAGTGGGGAAGAAGAATAAATTGGGGAGATATACACTAGGTTCTCCCTTATGTTGACCCCATAAATAAAAGAAGTAGGGAGAAAGCTACCGTTCGAAAAGATAAACCTCTAGGTAAGGTCACCCGAAAAGAAACCCCAAGTTCATTTAACGGCTGCCTAGTGAGTCTTTCACTCTTTTCACTAGATGCTTAGCACTTACAGTCCTTTTCAAGTCTTGGGTGGTTCGGGTAGCCGTAAAAAGTTATCCCGGAACTCTCAAACTCCAAAAGTACAAAAAAATTAGAAAAGAAAAAGCAAAAAAAAAATGTATCTTCTCTTTTCAAATAAGGCGAGGACTTGGGCGGTCTACATTCTGGCAGACACCGGGGTACTATTGAGTCTTCGTAGTTTAGGACCTTAGTTGAAATTTTCTATTATTAATAAACAACTTAGGCCTAAGCGATCGAGTCCTAATTCTATTTTTATACATAGCATATAGTTTAATTTTGTTAGGGACTAGCAAAAGATAGGCATGGGGGTATGATATAGACACATCTATTTAGGTTAAAATGCCTAATCATGCATGTTCCTAGGCTTAGATTTGCATTTGATGTTATAAATATTGCATAGAATGCATCATTCTGCATTTAGAGTAGTTGTATATATTTTAGCTTAATTAGGTCCTTTTTATGGCCAGGAGAGAAGAGGATTTATTTCAGGGCCTCGATTAGATGATCAAACCATACAAATCTGATAAGGACGACAATCGGAGTCTAATGCCTTCGAAATTGTCTAGATTGGAGTCCCTTAGCATCATATGAAGTCCAAGGAAGATCAATGACTAAGAGGGTAATGCAACATCCATATGGGCTTCGGATGAAAAATCCTACTGTGTAGATGGATCCGGAATGACGATCGCAGTCTGGCAATGCATGAATCATCTCGATCTGAGCACTGTGGCACCCTCTGCAATAGACAGAAGATGGATGGCCCAGATGATGCCACGTGGCTCCATCCAGGCCACCAGCAACTGAAGGTGCCCACTCTTCATCCACGATCTCCACTCCCAATCGTTGGATATTGATCTAACTGCTGAGAGGCCTTTGCACCGCTCTCCTCTTCGTGACACAAAGGAGAGCTTAGCGTAGTGGCTAAGCGCCCTCCACAGATCAAAGGGGTGCGGGTTCGAATCCACTGAAGCATCCCTGCCGCATCAATTGAAATTCGACTGCCGAATCTTCATTAAGCAACCATGAAGCTTCCACATGGTGCAATCCCATGGGCTAGGTTCGCGCATGCGTGCGATCATGAGAAATCATATGCACGATCATACGCGACGCAAACTTAAGACATTCGTTGGTGTTGTCAGCCATCCGATGTCGATCCAGGGGTGTGCGCAAGCCTCTCTTCAATGCTAGCGATGTGTGTCTTCAAAGGGTGCGATCAACGGGTGCATTTGAGCCATCAGATACTGATCAAACGGTGGGGAGGAGATCCAACAGATGCTAGCGGAGATAGAGCATGAGCACCAGCAAGCTTTAGCGATGTTTGGGAGATTGGCTGGCGTGGATCTACAGTGACATCTTTGATGTGACTAAATGCCCTCTACACAAATTGCTTTCTTCCCTTCACTATAAAAGGACCCCTACACCTCCCCTTCCTCTTCATCTCTTCCTTTCTTCCTCTCACCACCTCCAAGGCTCTAAAGAGAGCTTGTCCCAAGCCCGAGATGTTCCTTTAGAGTAGAAAAAGAAAATAGTTTTCGCACCTCTCATCCCCATTCGTGGAACATCCCATGGCCGTCCTCTCACCACCCTTTGGGAAGAACATCCTCGCCGCGACGTTGTCCTACCCCATCCATCGTCCTCAGGCTCCGTTCCCGTTCGTCACACTCCTCACCACCTTCCTCCAGGTGATGTCAGAGTGAGTCATCCTCCAAGCGACTGTCGAGGGGGTGATTGCATAGCAATCATGGGTCCTAATCAACCTAAATAATGTCTGAACCTAGCTTAATTTGTGGATATTGCACTCATATCTTGCATATCATGCATTGCATCAGTCTATTTAGAATAAGATGAGATATCTTGCTAGTTAATGGTTTTTATTGCTATTTGCAGATAATAAAGTGATCCAAGATGCAGAAGATAGTGGAATAAAGTAATAAAGGAAGAAGAAGACTGATCCAGATAGGAAGAGTGAGGAGGATAGCCTTATCCCTACCCTTAGAAACTCTAGGACAACCTTCCCAAACCCAAAACAACTTCCATTAGGACACCTTAGCCGCAAAACCCAAACATGGATATCATTATCCATGTTCTTATCCACCCTATCCCTCTCCCAAACACTTAGGAACCAAAACCCACCTTAGAAAACCTAAAACCCACTCTCCAGCACCTTTTAGGACGTCCAGACATCTGGCTGGACGTCTGATTTCTGTAGAATATCAATCCTGGAAGCAAAAACTCATACTCACACAGAATTGGATGTCTAATTTAATGTCCAGACATCCAATTTTGTAGTATAAGACGTCTGACCACTATCCTGGACGTCTAATACTGCTCTCTGGTTCCTGATTTTGGTGTTGGAAGCCCTAGCTTGCCTATTTTGACCTAGGAACCACACCAGACACCCTAGGAAACCTAATTAGACACTACTTATCCTATCCCTAACCTAACTGAACCATCCCATACCTAATTGGGTGCATCTACAGTTGATTGGGTGCACGTGAGCCCAATTAGATCCACCCAGGATCTAATTGACTCATACCTATTAGGGTTACCCTAGCCTAATCACATGCACAAATCCAATTAGACTTGACCTAGACCTAATTAGGATCACTCCTATCCAATTAGACTTTCCTAAGCCTAATTAGGTCCACACCCACTTAATCTAAATTGACCCAATGTATTTTGCACTTAATCCTACCAAAACCCACAACCTAGCCCTATGAAAAGCACACACCCACACACACCTTCCTATTTTACCCCTACCAAACCCAGGCACACTCTCTTGGAAACCATAAAACTTGTGTCAAACCTAGATCCTAAAAAGGTGTCATTGGCTATTTTTGGAGCCACCAAAAATGGCAACCAAATGGAGCCTTCCATATGGGAAAAGAGAGAGCCACGAAATTCCATCGATTCTCTCCACTCTCTCAACTTGCGACCACACCTCCTCCTCTCCCTCTCAAAGCCATCCTCCTCCTCCAAGACCCCTCCATGGACGGCTAAAGAAGAAGCTCCTCCAAGGCATCTTCATGTGGGTGGCAAGAAGAAGGAGAGCACTAGGGTGCAACACCCTCTTCTCCTCTCTTCACTTGGGCGTGTCCTTTCTTCTCCATAGAGATGACGCACCCTCTTTTTCTTCTTCTTCTTGGATAGCCATGAAGGCTCGCCCATAGCCTCTTGTGGCTAGCCATCCCTTGTTGGTAAGTGTGTAGATGGGTTTGTATACCCATGGTCTAGCCTACACCCTCACACATAGTTGATGGCCCTAGTGTCACCTTCCCGGCGTGAGGGATTTCCTCTATTTATATGCTTTCTAGTATAGATGTTAATTGATATTTGTTTCTATGCATAAATAATATTATGTGATTATTACTTCTGTGATTGCTTGTCTTCATGCTACTTAGGCTCGTTCACACTATGCACGGCCACCATGGCCCACTTAGATGCAAGTAGTCACTTAGGTTTTAGCTAGTACGTCTAGATCTAGGTTTCGTTTCGCTTTTCAAAATAAAAATAAAGAACACAAAAAGAGAAAAAAAAATAAATATTAGGTTAGATTAGATTTAGTTTAGATTAAGCCGATCCAAATCTCGACTTGTTTTCACGCCTCCCAGAGACGAACGACCGAGACTCAAGTTTTCAAAGGAATAAAATCCATCGAGTTTCGATGTTATAAATGTTTTTGTCAAGGGGATTTCATGACTATACTATAACGTTGTTTCCTGAAAACTTGTGATTTCTACGCTTGTCAAATGGCACCGTTGCCGGGAAGGCAACGAGTGAGTTTAGATTTGGATTTGCTTAACTTCTATTTGTTTTGATTGTAGGGTGTCAAGACAAGGATTCGTGCATGCATTGACCCGTGGTGAAGACCACAGGTATTTTCTTCATCCTCAATTTTGTTGCTTTCTCAGGTTAGAAAAAAAAATTTATATATATAAAAAAATTCAAATTCAAATTTTCGGATTTGAATTTACAAAAAAAAAATTTTCTTTCTATGGTGTGTGTTTTAACTTGGAAACTATTTAAACACACCAAAGTCAGATTTGGAAATCTGGCTAGCAAATATTTACGATTTTCAAAAATTTATTTACGTCAAATTAGGAGTCCAAAAATCTTGGGATTCTTTGTAATATTAGGTTTTCAAACCAGCTTTTTAGCGCCACCTTTTATTTAGAAAAATTCACACTGTACGAATTTTAAAAATTCGTACAGTGGAAGAGGGTTAGAATAGTCTGCACTCTGATTTTATATAACTTTAAACGTTAATTATGACCTCTACATAAATTAGATCTCTTTGAAATTTGTGGGGTTGGAAAGCCATTGAAAGATACTTGCTTCTGTAAATTTTCAAGAATTTTTGAATTTTTTTTGATACTGTTTCAAACTGAATTACTTGCAGGGAGTCTATCTGGCCTATTTGACCTTCTAACACTAAAAAGTTCTTCAAAATTGCATGAAATAGTAAAAAATCTTAAAAAAAATTCCTTGAAAAACTTATTAAAAAATAAAGATCTATACCAAATTTTATCTTATTCTAATTTATTTACTAATTTGAGGAGTGATTTCAAGTCAGACTAAGGTCTAATTGCTGATTGTTAGAAGAAGCATAAACCCTAGGTGTTTCACATTAGGGTTTAAATTTAGAGACCCTAATAAACCTGTCTGAGCTTGATTTGTGTGTGATTGCATGAGAGGGATCTGGTTTGGTTGGTTGTCCACCCCTTCGCCCACTTGAACTGAAATTAATTTACATTTCAACCTAGGGAACCAATTAGGTCTATTTCACTTAGTGGTGGTGCATTAGGACCTTTGTTTTCCTTGATTGGGTCACGCCACTTCTACCTTATTAGACTTAAAATCATCATATAGACCTATCTGATATTAGGGTTTTCACACTAAGGTGGAGCACATTTGCATTCCATACTTAAAGGAAATTCTTATAACAAATTGGGACTTGCAAAAACTGTTGCGTGCTCCACCACAACCTTGTTTGAATTGACTTAAACAAGGAAACCCTAAAAGAAAAAAATTAATACAAGTACTTGAACCATAAAATCCACTACACCAACTAAAGCTTGTATTGAAAATCCTTTATCTGTGCACTTCACACTCTAAATCCAATTTTAAGGCAACACCCCCAAACGCCCAATCACATTCCAAGAGCACTCTAAGCCCAAGCCTAAAACTAAGTAGACGTGCCCTAGGCAGGACAAATTTACTTGGTAACCAAAATTTAATTGGGTAAAAATCAAGGCCTTGTCTATTTGGACCAACTGGTGACAAGAAAGGTTGGTGCGGTAACCGCGTTAACCTCTAGTGGTGTCCCATCATACGGGGTGTCCTAGGGGGTCCCACCATTCTGGCCAGCTAAGTAATTCAAGGGATGGTTTAACCCAGTTCCATTTTAGGATACCAGGTTTAGATCCAATTAAGGTATACAATTTAAGGCTAGCTTGTTTACTTGATTTGGGGCTCTCTCATCTTTCTTCTTAGGCCTTTGCCTTAATTCCACCGGCCCCTTGTAGCTGGTTGTGTCTTCCTAAGGAAGACTATCTCTTATCTCTATTCGCATCTTTTCTCAAATATCTATGAACCCATACCATTCTTTTGACCCTCAGGGTCCTCCATCGCCCAACCCAACCATGATTTCGACTCCTCCTAGTTGGGAGACTCATCCTAACCAGCTGGGATATGATCATCCTTATCCCCTAGCTTATTTAGAACTTGAACCTCATGGATTCGACCCTTATCTAGATCAAAACAAATTGAAAGCCATAGTTGCTGAATTCTGGGAATATAACAAGGACTATACAGATCAATGTGCTAAGCTTCTGGAGCAAATTAGATGATCTCAGGCACAATCTCAATCTTATCACTCCTCCCAAGAACAAGAGACTTGGAACAACCAACCTAGTGGGTCCAGTGACCCATATTTTAGATCCACTATCTACTCTACTGATTCTTGCTACCATGGGGAGGCATCCTGGACTCAGCCAACCCAAAAGGCACCTTTGGACCTAATCCATGATTTGGGTAGATCATTTGAGGAATGCACCATTTCTGATACACCTGTACCTGATGATATATCACTAAGGAATTGGAATAATGGATCACAAGTACAGGACCACATAACAGGTTCTCAATCAACTCCCTCTATAGTCAGCCCCACTTAGGGCGATACACCTATTGATTCATATCTAGATTCGTATAACCTTGAGTGGAGAGACAATCCTAATCTATCATGAACACCACAATGACTGACTCAGACTAAACATCAATCTAGGCCAGCCCAATATTCCACTCAAACCACTTTGGGGCAACCATCTAGTCCAGCCCAACCTGCAACCACCCTTGAAGATATCATGAACATTTTGTTGGACTTTGAAAAGAAAAATGAAGAAAGGCTGACTAAGTTGGAAAATCAAGTGAAATCTCAAGGGGATCAAATCAAGAGACTTCAAGAATCACTTTATCCCCGTATGCACACTCCTCTTCACTCCTATTCTCCACCTATTCTTCCGACCCCTCCTCCAATCTATCATACATGCTATTGTGCTGTGGCCAACTCTTTGGCCTCTAAAAGGAAGAGGAAAGCTAAGAACCCACCCAAAAGATCTAATTTGGGCTCAACCAAAAATCATAAGACTAAACCCACATCCAGCTCTGACTCAGACTCTAGGGACAAAAAGAAGAAAAAGGCTTCTGAAGTTGATTTGACCTATTTACCCTTTCCTGAGGCCTTAAAGAAAGAGTTACAAAAGAAGAAAAAGACTTGCACACCTAAAGAGGTGGTTTTATCTGCTAACATAAGTGCATTTGTTTCTGGCAATCTACTACCCAAAATGACTGATCCTGGAAAACCCTTCATATCTTGTTCCATCAAGGGATTCACCTTCAACAAAGCCCTTGTGGATCTAGGGTCTTCCATTAGCTTGATTCCTACCGCCCTTTTTGACCGCACCAGAGTTGGAGATCTTCACCACACACCTATCACCATTAAAATGGCAGATGCCTCCATCAAAACACCTAAGGGGGTAGTTCAGGATGTGATTATTAAAGTGAAAGGTCTTAGCTTTTTGATTGATTTTATTGTCTTGGACATGAATATACCGGAGAAGCTAAGTAATTCACCCATCATTCTAGGTTGACCTTTATTAGCTACAGCCAATGCACGGATTGACTGTTACTCAGGATGTATGGAGATGAGTAGCAGCAATGAGAAGATTCACTTTGATATTTATGCAGCCGCTATGAAAACAAAGTCAGGGCATTTTCTGGATGACATGGAAAGTGAGTCGGAGGGTAATTCGGAAGAAACTATGGCAATTGACACCTGGGTAGAACCACATGACCCGAATCAACAATCCATTAGATCGCATAAGTCACCCTCAATACCAGATCAAATCATTGATAGTATGGTTGACTATCTTGATCAACCTAGCCCAATTCAAACCCTTGCCCCTTGCAATGAATCCCAGATTGCTCAATTGATCAAAATGATTCATGAAATAAAAGAAGCTAGTGCAAGAGAATATGATGATATAAGGAAAGAGCTTCATAGAATCTGGGATGAGCAACAAAAATTAGAAATGTTTGAATTTGGGTCAGATGTGTCACAACCGATTTGTGATTCGGCGGTGGTCATGCAGGATTCTGTTGATAAAACACTCGAGGTGGATGATATTGATAATCTTATTGAAGTTGAGAATGGAGATTTATTCGAGAATCTTGATCTTGATTTAGGGCCTGAATACCAATCATTTCATTTTGAGGAACCAAGCATTAAGGGACCTGAATATGATTTTGTTGTATTTGAGAATACCCATGGAGACATTGATGAATTAATTCAAATGATCTCATACACGGAGCAACAAAATCAAAAGGACTGTAATAACTCCTCAATCAATGATTCAGTCCATTTCACTTTCACAGAGGGACTCACCACTAAATCTAATGACCAATTTCATCTAAGTGAGGAGAAAATGTCCCCTTATGAAAAGGATATTCAAGAGATTGAAAGATTATTGGGGATAACATACGATGAGTTATCGGAGGAAGCTAAAAATTTTGAGGAATCATGTGATAATTGGGAATCGGCATTGGAAAATTTGGAAGAGATAAAAGAAGATGATACCCAAACATCTTTGGTAGAGACAGAGACTGATCAGTGGACCTTGATTTCCAGATCTGACCACACTACTTGGGTCATGCCTTCCATTCATCACCATTATCAAGACCCATATGATTTCACCCCACACGACTCTACCTATACCCCTACCACCCACATTCTCCATCACCTCTTTGGGATGCCTTCACCATTACTTCTTCCAGGCACCAGTATTTATCTAGCTTTCTTCTGTAGCATCTGGCTGCAGATAATCCCAAGCCCCATCTACATTTTTTTTGATTATTTAGGCTCGAAATTCATGGACAACTGGTCCGCATTTCCAGCCTGTTGTTGGCGAACGAGATTAAAATTCTTATCATTTTACTCGCCATTCTCAATAGTGTATTGACATATCCTTTTTGAGTGTATGCCCAGTTGGAGGTATTAATCTCAACACTTATATATAGCATATTTTATTTGGCATATTTTCTTGCATATTCAATTTCAGGTGTTGGAATAAGTGGAACGTCAAAATTCAGGAGCCATTCTAGGTGAATTCTACCCATTTACTCCTTGTCTTAATTTATTTTTCGTTGTATTCATGCATGAGGACATGCAAGAAAGTATGCATGGGGGGGGTTAGTAATTGTAAATTGAAATTTTTTCTGCCAACAACTAGGAAAAATCTTTCGTACATTATGCTAATTGCGCTTTAGTGTCCTTAAATTGAGAACAACCGACTCCACCGCTAATGTTCGCATTGAAGCTAAAAATCATCCGCAACAACCACTTTTGACTCATCCATTCATCTTTTTGTTCTAAATTTAGGGTCAAGATGAATACAACCCGAATTAGGGAAATTTTCGAAGTGCAACTTTGAAAGATTACAAATAGCATTTATATATATTGCATTCATAAATAAGATTTTTATCAAGAGAATGTATTAAGGATTTCATCCTCTAGTTGATTCCTGCAATCTGGAATTCAGTACAATTTTCACTCATATGTAGATTTTGAAATGGATTCACGGTGAAGACTGATGAACGTCTTCAGTTTGTCGAGAAGCAGTGCTTCTTTTCCTGAACCCCTGGACAGTGTTTTGGGAGCTAGGCAGATTTTCTTCCAAAAATCCATCAAATAGTGTGAGAAGAGAATAGAAAGACTGGTGTTCTAAGATTAGTGCAAGGAATCTGGAATCCTAGATAATTAGGTGATGATTCTCAGAGATTAGGCATAGTTTTCACTCTCGATTCCTGCGTATACATTTTTGCGTGAAATTTTGAGAGCCACCAAATAAGGCAAATATGCAAAGAGCTAGTTTTCATAAAACTAGGGCTAAGGTGAATGGTTATGACCATTCTTTACGGAATAATCGGCTGAAGGAGGGTATTGATGTCAAGGTCAGAAATACACCATCCTATCGATCTCTCCCGGTGCCGTGAGTAGGTACTTCCGCCAAATAATCTACCCAATGTCTCTTGAGTACCACCAATCCCTAATAATGCCTCCTCAATAAAGTTCATGAATGTATGCTAGCATGTGTTGTGTTGAAAAAAAATAATATTTATACATAAAAAAAAAGAGAAGAAAAAAAAGAAGAAAAAAAAAGAAACATTGAAAAAGAAAAAAATTAGAAAAAGAAGAATGTGTGAATATTTAGTGTTTATTTCAATTGTATTGAGACAATACCACCAAATAAATTTGAGATCCACCAAATAAGGCCTTAACCTATTTTTCTGTGTTTCTAACCACCCGGATACTGGCTGAGGAACTCCGACTTAGTGTTAAGGCTATGAGAAGTAAATTAAAGTGTTAATGCCAAGTGAGACCACCAAATACAGGTCATATGTGTGAATCTAGTGAGATTGTGAGCTCTGAAAAGAAAAGAAAAAAAAAGAAAAAAGAGAGAATGAATACAAAGGAACCATAAGGGAGCATAGTTTTCTCATCTTTCTCTGGGTCGACTTGAGAATTTGGGAATCTAGATTCTATAGTACTAATTTCTGTATAGCACCTAGTGAGAGTGAGCCACCAAATAAACACATCCATTTCCCTCTGACATTCTCTACCTAAGCTTAAAGATGGGGTGGAACTCGAAAAAAAAAATATATATATCTTGGATACCCCGAGGGAAGAAGTCTGCCTATCCAGCTAGAATTTTACTAGGGGTTAAGTACAGACTCTAGAGGTGAATCAGGCCTTTCACTTGATTCCGTTGCAAAAGCTACATAGCTGCACTTTCACGTATCTGGATTTGTAGATTTCTGGATGAAATAGAAGGAGAAAAATCTTTAGTCAAGCTGTTTGATAAAAAGAATAAGCAGTCTTTTAGGGATTGAACTTGTAAATAACTTAGCCATGCACTTAGTCTTGCATTTGCTAGGAACTAGCAAAGTTTAGGCATGGGGGTATGATTGCATAGCAATCATGAGTCCTAATCAACCTAAATAATGTCTGAACCTAGCTTAATTTGTGGATATTGCACTCATATCTTGCATATCATGCATTGCATCAGTCTATTTAGAATAAGATGAGATATCCTGCGAGTTAATGATTTTTATTGCTATTTGTAGATAATAAAGTGATCCATGATGCAGGAGATAGTGGAATAAAGCAATAAAGGAAGAAGACTGATCCAGATAAGAAGAGCGAGGAGGATAGCCTTATACCTACCCTTAGAAATCCTAGGATAACCTTCCCAAACCCAAAACAACCCCCATTAGGACACCTTAGCCTCAAAACCCAAACATGGATAGCACTATCCAGGTTCTTATCCACCTTATCCCTTTCCCAAACACTTAAGAACCGAAAGCCAGCTTAGAAAATCTAAAACCCACTCTCCAGCACCTTTTAGGATGTCCAGACAGATTTCTGCAGAATATCAATCCAAGAAGCTAAAACTCATACTGACACAGAATTGGACGTCCAATTTAATGTCCAGACGTCCAATTTTGTAGTATAAGATGTCTGACCACTATCCTGGATGTCTGATACTACTCTTTGGTTCCTAATTTTGGTGTTAGAAGCCCTACCTTGCCTATTTTGACCTAAGAACCCCACCAGACACCCTAGGAAACCTAATTAGAGATCTCCTAAGCCTAGTCCACTATCCATAGCCCTACTTATCCTATCCCTAACCCAATTGAACTATCCCATACCTAATTGGGTGCATCTATAGTTGATTGGTTGCACCTGAGCCCAATTAGATCCACCCAAGATCTAATTGACTCATACCTATTAGGGTTACCCTAGCGTAATCACATGCACACATCCAATTAGACTTGACCTAGACCTAATTAGGATCACTCCTATCTAATTAGACTTTCCTAAGCCTAATTAGGTCCACACCCACTTAATCGAGATTGACCCAACCTATTTTGCACCTAATCCTACCAAAACCCACAACCTAGCCCTACGAAAAGCACACACCCACACACACCTTCCTATTTTACCCCTACCAAACCCAATCACACTCTCTTGGAAACCCTAAAACTTATGTCAAACCCAGATCCTAAAAATGTGGCATTAGCTAATTTTGGAGCCACCAAAAGTGGCAACCAAATGGAGCCTTCCATAAGGGAAAAGAGAGTGCCACGAAATTCCATCGATTCTCTCCACTCTCTCAACTTGCGACCACACCTCCTCCTCTCCCTCTCAAAGCCATCCTCCTCATCCAAGGCCCCCTCCATGGACGGCTAAAGAAGAAGCTCCTCCAAGGAATCTTCATGTGGGTGGCAAGAAGGAGAGCACTAGGGTGCAACACCCTCTTCTCCTCTCTTCACTTGGGCGTGTCCTTTCTTCTCCATAGAGAGGACGCACCCTCTTTTTCTTCTTCTTCTTGGACAGCCATGAAGGCTCGCCCATAGCCTCTTGTGGCCGGCCATCTCTTGTTGGTAGGCGTGTAGATGGGTTTGTATACCCATGGTCTAGCCTACACCCTCACACATAGACGATGGCCTTAGTGGCACCTTCTCGGCGTGAGGGATTTCCTCTATTTATATGTTTTCTAGTATAGATGTTAATTGACATTTGTTTCTATGCATAAATAATATTGCGTGATTATTACTTCTGTGATTGCTTGTCTTCATGCTACTTAGGCTCGTTCACACTATGCACGGCCACCATGCCCACTTAGATGCACGTAGTCACTTAGGTTTTAGCTAGCACGTCTAGATCTAGGTTTCGTTCGCTTTTCAAAATAAAAATCAAAAACACAAAATGAGGAAAAAAAACAAATATTAGGTTAGTTTAGATTTGGGTTCGATTAAGCCGATCCAAATCTCGACTTGTTTTCAAGCCTCCCAGAGACGAACGATCGGGACTCAAGTTTTCAAAGGAATAAAATCCATCGAGTTTCGGTATTATAAATTTTTTTCAAGGGGATTTCGCGACTATACTACGATGTTTTTCGAAAAATCTCGATTTCTACGCTTCTCAGGGGGATTCTCTCACCTCTTTCTATCTTTTTTTGCTTTTGTAGTGTAGTTTTTCTGCTTTCGTAATTGTAATAGACATTTATTCATAAATAGATGATTGTTCTTCTCTCTCTCTCTTTCCTTTATATTTTTCATGTAGATTAAATAGAATTCATCAACCTAATCTCTTACTCTATTAAAATACCAAAAAAATTATAAAAGAAAAAAATGACAAAAATAAATAAAGAGAAACATGTATCTTTCAAAACCAAACATTCGCCTCCTCGTGTTTGACCTGGGACTCAATATTTGAGTTTCGGTTATAAATTTTATCTGATCGACGGATTTCTTGCGAATCGAACTACGACGAGAGGTTTCCAAATTCGAACCTTTCCATGTGCGAATCTGCCTCGATCACTCACCGTAGATTCAATCTAGGCCATCCACATCATCAATCCAAGGCATACTATTTGGACCAATAGGAAGCCTTCCTACTTTTTATAAAAGCACCTAGCCGCCCCCTCCCCTAGGTAATTCAATTCCTACTTAATTCTTTCTACTTCCAAATAAGAGCCACCAACTAGAACTAGTCCTTCCGTCTTCTTCTTCCTCCCCTCAGAGTTCTTGGATGAGCCTTCTCATGTACTACGTCGCTGCTCTAGTCTTTGCCTTCAAAGCCCTTATTTTCTATTGTTTATGTTCTTGTTCATGTTGTACTTAGATTCATCTTCCAAGTATTCTTCTAGTTGTAATAAGTAGCATTACTTGTTTTGAAACTCTTATTTCACAATAAGTTCATATTTCATTTTCAACTTGCCTTTAAGTTGCTTGCATTCTTCTAGTGCTTATTCTACTTCTAGTACTTTAGTTAGTAATTTCATAGTAGTAGTTCTAGTAGATTTTATTTTAGTTCTAGTTCTAGTAGTACTCTTTCTACTGACTATGCTAATCGCTTAGTTCATAGGAATTAGGAAAGTGAACTAGTCTAGTAGCCTCTCTACGAACAACTCGAACTCCATTTTCGAACTACATTTTCTATATTTATGAGTTCGATCTAAATATAAATTTAAGAATTTCTAACGTGATTTTACTATGACAAAAGCAAATTTTATCAATCATCTCCACGTTCAGAACAACATTAAAAGTTAATGTCTAGAGATTAAAGCACTACACTGACACCATCCAAGATAGCCAAATCATTGACACCTTTTATCTGACTTATCATTGAGTTTGGTGCAGCACCGTCTGGCTGTCGACGTAAAATGCAACTGTTAAGATCCATGTTATTAAGCCTTTTTAAGATGTCTGTACTTTAGGTCAGATGTCTGGTAAGACGTCTGGACTGAGGGTCAGACATCTTGCAAGACGTCTGGACTCATTCCTAGATGTCTGAAAATCAAAATTTTCATCTACGAGCTCGCGTCTACATGTGTGTTGCGTGCAGACAGTACGCGACCCTCGTTTTCTTCTCCTTCTCTCTCCTCTCGCCTGATGCAAACCTTAACCCCACACCTCATATAAACCCCCACCTTTCCCTCACACCACCCCCACTTTTAGCCACTTCCTTCCTCTACCCTCCAGCGAGAGCAGTCGAGCGACGAATGGCGGAGAGGAGCAGCGTGAGGAGAGAAGAGAAGGTTTGAGAGCTTGTGTGGAAGCTCGCCGGTGAGCTCACGATCGGTCGATGAGTGCGCAAGGTGGAGGAGTGCATCGGGGAGGTCCTCCTCGACACTGCTTCAGCCGGAGCAGCAGGCGAGCGGGCGCGGTGCGAGAGGGTGGAAGCAGGTTCTGGTTCTGCGATTTTCCCAGAATTAGACGTCTGGAGTGACCACCAGATGACGGTGAGGATGTTTGGAGGCAGTGCCAGACGACTGAGGAGGAGGCTTCGCGAAGGTTTGTCTCCTTTGCGGATATGGCCATGCAGGTCGCTCCACCTAGACACTGTTCGTTACCTTTTTGAGAAGATTTCGGTTGATTCGTGCAGGTGTTTCTTCGGGAAGGCGTGGGACACACCCTCCCACGTACTTCAGACGTCTAGGCGAGGCACAAGACGATAGGAAGCGTTTCCAGACGTCTGGAGAGGTGGTCGGATGTCTGAAACTGGGTTCAGATGGTCCAGCGGAGTTCCTGGACATCTGAGGAGTAGCGCAGGACTGAGGTATGGCTCTGGACTCTTTTAAGATGTTTGGAAGGTGTTCCAGATGTCTGATTTGAGTCAGAATCACTATTTTTGACTAGTTTAGGGTCCGTTTGAGGTTCGATTTCCATAATTAAGATACTGATATTTCTCGTATGATTTCCTCTACTTGTTGGAATACTTTCTATACTGTTCTGAGCCGTTTGGGCTTGGCTGTGCTTACCATTCCGGACAATAGTAGCAGGTTTGTTGTGTACGCGGATGCCTCTTTGCAGGGGTTAGGGGGTGTGCTCATGCGGTGGGGTCATGTTGTCACTTACGTTTCGCGGCAACTGAAGCCCCATGAGCATAGCTACCCTACCCCCGACCTATAGCTGGCAGCTGTCATCTTCGCATTGAAGACTTGGAGGCACTACCTGTACGGTGAGACTTTTGAGATTTTAACAGATCATAAGAGCCTCAGGTACTTGTTTGATCAGAAGAAGCTCAACGTGAGACATAGACGTTGGTTAGGGCTTCTGAAGGACTATGACTACAGCATTTCCTACCATTCAGGGAAGGCCCATGTGGTGGTTGACACCTTGAGTCGGAAGTCGCCTGCCCACTTGGCTAGTTACAGGCACAGAGTTGGAGACTCATGGAGGAGATGGGCAGTTGGCGACCCCTAGAGTTACTGGGGCACTGTGGGGCAGTGACTGTGACACGATAGATGAGGCCAGAGCTGATAGATTGCATCATCACAGGACAGATGGCAGACCTATACCTGTAGTTGTTGCTGATAGAGTACTGTCAAGGGACCCTAGAGATTTCTTGTTTACCGATGAGGTGCTGCGCATGAGGGGACGTTTGTGCGTTCCCTGAGACGAGGAGCTGTTGAGAGAGCTCCTGACTGAGGCACACAGATCCAGGTTCACCATACATCCTGGGAACACAAAGATGTATCATGATCTGAGACGCGACTTTTGGTGGAGGGGAATGAAGCGGGATGTAGGTGAATTTGTACAGCAGTGTTTAGTGTGCTAGCAGGTGAAAGCCGAGCATCAGAGGCCTGCAGGGCCGTTGTAGCCACTTTCAGTGCCAGAGTGGAAGTAGGAGAGCATCACCATGGACTTGGTGGTGGGCTTGCCCATTATCCAGCGAGGACACGACGTAGTCTGGGTGATTATAGACAGATTGACGAATACGGTACGTTTCTTGCCGATCCGAGTCACTTTCGGACTAGCACAGTTGGTAGAGAGGTATATTCGCGACGTGGTACGTCTGCACGAAGTTTTGCGGGAGATTGTATCTGACCGAGATACCCGTTTTACGTCCTAGTTTTGGGCTGAGTTTCAGCAGGCTTTGGGGACACGGTTGAGGTTCAGTACAGCATACTACCTCCAGACGGATGGATAGTCAGGGTGCACGATACAGACGCTTGAGGACCTTTTGTGTGCCTGTGTACTAGACTGGAGGGGCTCTTGGGAGGAGCACTTTCCCCTGGCAAAGTTTGCATATAATAATAGCTATCACTCGAGCATTGGCATGGCACCCTACGAGGCTCTGTACGGACGGAGGTGTATTAAACACTTGAGTTGGGTTGAGGTGGGGACCAAGTGGGAGGTTGGCCCCAGGCTGATCTAGTAGAGTCAGGAGGTGATTGAGCAGATTCACGGGCAACTCCACACTGTCAGGAGCAGACAGAAGAGCTATGCCGATCGGAAGCATAGCGAGGTGCAGTTTGAGGTTGGGGATCAAGTCTTCCTTCGTGTTTCGCCCATGAAGAACCTGCAGTGTTGTGGGGTGAAAGGGAAGCTAGCGCCGAGGTTTGTGGGGCCCTTTGAGGTCCTGGAAAAGGTTGGACCTGTTGCTTACAGGCTTGCCCTTCCTCCCCATCTTCCTGGTGTGCACGACGTGTTCCACGTGTCCAACCTCAGGAAGTACGTTGCCGATCCCAGTCACGTTCTGAGCCACGAGAGCGTCGAGGTGGGTGACGACCTAGCCTACCCCGAGCGACCAGTGCAGAAACTAGACAGAGCCGTCCGGAGTTTGAGACGGAAGCAGGTACCCCTGGTGAAGGTCTTGTGGAGGAGCTAGAGGTAGAGGAGGCTACCTGGGAGCCTGAGGCGGCGATGCGAGAGTAGTACCTGGAGCTCTTTGAGGGTACATTTTTTCGGACCGGCTTCGGTCCTCTTTGAGTTTGTTATGCGTATTTTGTTCATTATCACACCCTAGCTAGCTCAAGTTTCGGGGATGAAACTTCCTTTGAGTTTGTTATGTTGTTAAGACCCGTGTTATTAAGCCTTTTTAAGACGTCTGTACTTTAGGTCAGATGTTTGGTAAGATGTCTGGACTGAGGGTCAGACGTCTTGCAAGATGTCTGGACTCATTCCCAGACGTCTGAAAATCAAAATTTTTGTGTATGAGCTCACGTCTGTGCGCATGCTACGCACAGACAGTACGCGACCCTCATTTTCTTCTCCTTCTATCTCCTCTCACCTGATCCAAACCCTAACCCCACACCTCATATAAACCCCCTCCTCCCCTCACACAACCCCCACTTCCAGCCACTTCCTTCCTCTACCCTCCAGTGAGAGCAGCCGAGCGACGAACGGCGGAGAGGAGCGACGTGAGAGGAGAGGAGAAGCAGAGTGAGAAGGAGAGGAGAGAAGGTTTGCGAGCTCGCGTGGAAGCTGGCCGGTGAGCTCACGGCCGGTCGGCGTGTGCGTAAGGCGGAGGAGTGCATCGGGGAGGTCCTCCCCAACACTGCTGCAATCGGAGCAGCAGGCGAGCAGGCGCGGTGCGGCCACGCGTGGCACGAGAGGGTGGAGGCAGGTTTTGGTTCTGGGATTTTCCCAGAATCAGACGTCTGGAGTGACCTCCAGACGATGGTGAGGACGTCTGGACGTGGTGCCAGATGACTGAAGAGGAGGCTTCACGAAGGCACGTCTCCTTTGCGGATACGGCCATGCAGGCCGCTCTGCCGAGACACTGTTCCTTACCTTTTTGAGAAGATTTTGGTTGATTCGCGTAGGTGTTTCTTTGGGAAGGCGTGGGACACGCCCTCCCACGTGCTTTAGACGTCTGGGCGAGGCACCAGATGACGGGAAGCGTTTCCAGACATCCGAAGAGGTGGTCGGACGTCTGGAACTGGGTTCAGATGGTCCAGCAGAGTTCCTGGACGTCTGAAGAGTAGCGCAGGACTGAGGTATGGCTCTGTACTCTTTTAAGATGTTTGGAAGGTGTTCCAAACGTCTGATTTGAGTCAGAATCACTGTTTTTGACCAGTTTAGGGTCCGTTTGAGGTCGATTTCCATAATTAAGATACTGATATTTCCCGTATGATTTCCTCTACTTGTTGGAATACTTTCTATACTGTTCTGAGTATTCCCTTGTGATTGATGCTTGTAATAGGACCTTGTTCCTTTGCTGGTTCGGGGCTTACTGAGGCACGTTAGCCTGCTATGCAAGCCCCCATTACTCCTTGGTTTACTGGTAGAATGGCTTCCCCTCAATTTAATTACAACCTAATTACCTATGTGGAATGAATGATTAGAACCTAGGATATGGCATGAATCCTAGGACTAGAAATATTGGATTGTCTATATTGAATGAATGAATTGCAGTCTTGAATGAGTAGATAGAATGATAGCAATTGCCTGTAAATGAATAATAGTTGCCTACGAATTATGTAGTATTTGTGTTAGTTAACTGTTGTATGTAACTTCCCTGTCGCACACGTGAAATAATATAATATGAGCAGCATGTATATAATTTGGAAATGAAAATGTGAATGTTGGAAACATGAGCTACCTGTGAGTAACCTGAATATTGAAATGTGAACTATAGAATTTCAAGTTGCATGAGTATAACCTGAGAATGGAAATAGAAATGATGAAACCTGGTATGGAATGGCATGAGGAATATGAGCATGAACCCTACGGGGAGTTAGGAGTAGAGCTCTTGGAAATAATGGAATGAATTTGAAAATGCATTGGGAAGTGTGCTTGCCCTTGAGTATGTGGTACCAAGGGGAGCGCATGTTACCTCTTAGTGTAGAGGGGTGCTTGCCGCCTTCGGGTTGAGACCTGGGGTGGGTTTGCCCACTTTGCACCGACTCAATGGCCCTCGTGTACACTGTACCGGGGAGAGCTACTAGTGTAGGGAGAGAGCTAGCCACCCCATGGGGCCCGAGGTTTAGCTAGTCGCCCTACATCAACTTGTTTGGCCCACTGGGCAAACCAGGGTTATCAGGCGAGGGTGTGCGGACTGAGGGGCGAGACCCCTGTTTGGTTCTTAGGGGCTAGACCCCTGTTACTGAGAGTGCTATGCCCTATACTGGTTCCGTGCTGTGCTTTGGCTGCACCCACTAATGGAAACGACTGATCGGGTGCCAGTGCAGGGTAGCTACCCGTGCGTTTATCGCGCGTGCCGTAGTCATTGTTATGTCTGTCAGTGACCTTGGGGTGGTTGACTGGGTGTAGGACCACCACGGGGGACTTTCCCGGCCAGGAGAGCACCACGTGCTACTTCTACTCTTTGGAAAAGATTGCAATCAAGATCATTCCCACGAGGAACATTCAAGATCAAGAAAGAGACCTAATAATTCAACCAAGTGCTGAAAGAAAGAATAATTAGTTAAAGAAAGAAAGAAATTGGGAAACAACAGCTACCTGTCCACCTTTACTGCTTAGTAGTTGGTTGCCACTCTACTCAGCATTCGTTGACATTTGTACTCATAACCTTTTTCAGGTCCAGGCGTTGAGCAGCCCGAGCACACGGCTGCAGAGGGTGCTGGGCCCAGTAGAGCCCAGTAGTTGTAGTTCTTTTGTACTCATTTGTAGTAGTGAGTAGCTTCTTGTACCTTTATATTCTATACTCTTTCGTTCTGCTCTTTATATTCTGTACCCGTTTACTTTTCTACTGTTGTGGTGGTGTGTACTGTAGTAGTTCTTCTTTACTACTGTACTTTTGTTACTGTTAGTTGCTAGCATGGTGAATGTGATTTATTTTACTACTTTTTGGTTACTTTCTCGTTGGACGAATGGGTCTTGGGATCAGTAGAGTCAATCCGGTCTCGTGTCTTGTAGGGATTCGGAAACCAGGTCGTAACAGCAACTCTTGTTGAGAGGCAACCCAATGTAGGTCGGTAACACATAAGTAACCTAGGTTCTTTCTTTCCTTACACCCTTTCTTCTTATACAATTTGGACATTGCAACATTTAGGCATAGTGGGAGGAATCATTTTTGCATTAGTTTCGTTAGGTTTGGTGTAATAAGGTTAGTCTCAGTGGAATCGAGACCTTGTTTATTTGGACCAACCGGTGATGAGATGGAATGGTGCAGGAACTGTGTTAACCTCTAGGGGCAACCACTGTGCATATTTTCCTAGGGGTTTCCTTCCATCCAGCTAGCCAAGTAATTCAAGGGTGGAGGAGATTTGATCTAACCCTAATTGTATCCGGATATTAAAAAAAAATTGTAGGGCTTGGGAAAGGATGACAAGATTAAGGTGTTATGAGTCATTAACTTTGGGAATATGTAAGATCTTCCACTTTGACTCTTCAGGTCAGTCAACTTAATCAACTCAAGCATTTACTAAGATTTGAACTTGTCTTTAAGTCCTAGAGGAGACTGATTGGACTGAGGTACTAAGTCAACTATATGAGAAGTACTTGGCTTTCTTGTCACCCTAAGGAATTGATGGAATTTTCAAGTTTGAATATCTCACCTTTGCACTTGCACTCTAAGATGGCTTGTGAGCATACCAAAAGAATATAAGTCTTGAATGTCCATGTTCTCCTATTAAGGAAATGCTTGAAAAATTAATTGAGAGGAGTCCCATAATCTATGGAAAATTGCTACTTCAATTATATATGTGTGGATATCCAAATATCCATTGCAGATCTTTATATGTGTAGATATCTAAATATCCACTATAGATATGTCAAGTGACTCTTACGGCATCATCACAAGGCGTCGAAGTGTAGGGCTTGGCTTGGAGGGTACCTCTTGAAGTGTAGGGCCCTTGATGTACCTCAATGTATAAAAAGGGACAATGACTCTTGTACTTAATAAAGCAAAACCAAAGTGGGAGATATGGAGTGATGGGTATATATTAAGGAGATTGCCACTTGCCAAATTAGCATCATGTACACAAGTGCTTAGTACTTTTTGAGACTATTCAAACCTATGGGTGGATTGATGAGCCTTAGAACCCTATGCTTGGGACCCAAGTCCAAAGCTTGTTAGAATCTAATGGGACAAAGTGGTTTACATCTTGGTCAGTACTCCAGTGCTATTGAGTACCTCTACAATGAGATTTTGTATATATCTTCTTTGGTTAGTGATGACCAGTACCTTTAGACTTAGAAATCCTAACTCAAATTCTGTTACTTTTCTTACTAAATTTTGCTTGAGACTAGCAAAATTTAGGTATGGGGGTGTGATGAACACATAATTACCTATCTAAGAGATGCTTAATTTATGTTAGCCTTATGGTAGCAAGGGCATAACTGTATTAGGTTAGCTCATTATAGAAATAATTGCATCTAGATCATAGTGCATGCATTATGGGTTATTTATGTGTTGTTGAGCATATTTGTGATGAAGAGTAGTAATTCGTATTTATTTATTTTACAGGACTGAGTCAGATTGGAATCAAATTGGATTCAATTTGAATCAGATCAAAGTCGGAATGGAGCTTGAGAAACCCTAACCCTAACCTACTCTCCATGCCACCTAAACCCTAATCACCTAACCTTAGCCCACCATCATATCCTAATAATAACCTAATTTATGTTCCTATCATGCTTAATCTAGGGTTAGTTCCTAGGTAAAAACAATCATTTAGGTTGTAAATAGTGAATTCTAGGCACACATACATAATTAGGACATATATATTATGCATAATTTGTATCTAATTGTGATATTTATGAATAATGCAAGAGTAAGAGATGAAGTTGAGATGGAAAGAACAAGTTTAGGAGCTATCAAAGCAATAATGAAGAGAGAAATAAAGTGGAGCCCAAAGAAGAATAAAGACAAGGGACACATGACATGCTTGTAACCCTCCTTATCCTTTGAAACCTAAGACAAACTACTCAAAAAATAGCCTTGTTCTAAACCTATTTTAGCCAACCTATCTTACCATTGATCTTTCATCCAATGGCCACTTAAGACCTTCCTATTTTTAGTAACCAAAACCCATTTCATCTCAACCCTACACACCTCTGATATATTCAAATTTATTTACTTAATTCCTGCCTAATTATTTCTAATTTCAAGGTGATTTAGGTCTTATTACATTACATTAAGTCATATTAGCCATTTTGCAGCATTTTGTAAATATTACATTTTTAGGGATTAAATTGTAATTTTTGCTTCTACTTATATCTAGTGCCTTGATGAGTATTGTTTATATGTTTGTAGGTACTAGGTATGAAACTAATTAGAGCTCCACTAGAATGACAAGTCAAACAAGCTCATTTGTGCAAATGAGCTTGAACTTATTCCTAAACCTTAAGCAATTTGACCTTTCTAGCCCAATTAAGAACCCAATTTTCCTAACCTAGATCCTAGCCACCTTAGCCTAATTTCCACCTTCATTGGCCAACCATGCACCTTAATTCTTAGCCTTAATTGGCTGGCCAACCACTGAATTTATTGAGCATATCATATCACCTACCAACCTAGTTCTAGATCCCCCTTAACAAACCTAACCTAAGCCACCCTTATCCCTCTCTTTTATGCCTTGTTAGATGCCACCTATCGACCCTTCGATCCTTCTGTGATGGCTGAGAAGTACCTCATCCTTACCCTTAAATTCACATCCTAGGGTCCTAGATGAATCACCTATGCCTCCAACCTAACCTTATTCCTAAACCTACCAATTATTCTACCCTTTTAGCCACCCATATCTCTTAGAAAAACCCTTAGGGTCTGTTTACGTAGTGGGATATTCAACATTTTGTGGGATATCCTGTGCTTACGAAGGGGAATAAGTGAACCTGTGTTTTACCTTAAACCTGAGTTTCCTCAAACCTAGTTATGAGTTAGGGATGAGTTATCCCATGCCCAAATCCCTTGCAATCCCAGCTTATTCCCACCTTAACCCCTATTCACGAAAACACCCACATGGAATTATCCCAAGTTACACATAAATACTAACATGGGATATCCCCTGTTTGCAAGTTTTTATCCCATGGAATACATCCCACAATGTAAACTAGCCCTTAGGGTTAGGCACCTTAGGTGCCTAAATCCTAGCCCTTTATTCTTGATCCTAAGCCCTAAAACTCCCTCCAAAAATCTTAGCCTAATAACACACCTAAGCCTACTTATGTCCAGCCTTATCTCCTCCAACAAAACCTATGTTGCCCGGCCATGTATACCCCTTTGTATCATTCATATGGCTGGCCAATTTGAGCTACATCTCGACCATCCATTGTTGGTCCTAGGGCCTTCATTTAGCCACCCAAAATCCTATCCAAAAATCCTACCTAACCCTAGTTTGAACAGCCACCTAAGCACCTTAAATCCTAGCCTTACACTTTGCATCAAAGGGCCCATCTTCCTCTTCAAGTGACTGACCAAGAGCCAACAAAAAACTACCCTATATGGCCAGCCAATTGTGCTTTAATTTCATCCCTTGATCTTCCTCTTGATTAGAACCTAACCCTTGATCCTAAACCTTCTTCTATCCACACAACTTTTGATCCTAGCCCTTCATTATTTAGATGAGATCCTAGCCCTCCATCACAACCTTCCTAATACTTTTATAAAGTCCCCTTGGATGCCGCCTTCCTCTTCATTCTTTACCTTACTCCTTCCTACTACCCTCCTCTCTCTACTCTGGATGTCCACCTTTGTCTCCACTTCTTCACATCCCTTTGGATCTCCGCATCTTCCTGCTGCTTCTAGTGCATGGGGACTAGGTGGATTTTGCTGACGCCACTTTAGAGCCTCTGCATCCGCCACTTTTCTAGATTCTTCATCTACTTTAGTTTTTATATGCTTTATAGTTCTAGTTTGACTTGTAGAAATTTCAGTTCTAGTTAATTGTTTTAGTTGTTTAAACATTCCTCTACTAGTTGTAATCTGATTTTTAGTAGCAATAAAAGTTCTAGCTTGCAGTTCTTAGTTCATTGTTTCTTTATTATTCTGCTTGCTTTTCATCACTTGTTGTAGTTTTAATTGCTTTATTATTTGCTTTCCTAGTTAGGTTTTTGATTCCTGCATATTCTCACATTTCGTAGTTATAACTAGTTTCTCTTATCTCATACCATATTTCATTTCATATTAAAAAATACAAAAGAAATTGCAAAATCAAACATAAAAGAAAATATTTCCCTTTGAGCAATTTGAAAACAATTTCAAAACTATGCATGGCTCCCTGTGAAGGACTCGAACTCCCGTATTTCGATTTGAAAATCTTATGAGTTTGATTGTACAAATTTAAGATTGTTACGAATTCCCATGCTATGACTGCTTTATGAACTTAGGGTTTTCCCAAACAAGTTTTGGGCACTTTCCAGGGAGGCACGACCCAATTTGTTTTCATTTTCATTTTTTCTTATCTCTGATTCGAAACTAACTTGCTCATCTTTGTTAGTTTATTGGTGTGCAGGAACCCAAAGTAAATCGCGAAGAAACTCACCATAAGTAGGTGAAGACTCAAGGTACGCTTTTGACTCTTTTATTTTTCTTACTATTATTTATTTAGCAGAAAAGAATTTTAAAAATCAAAAATAAGAAAACCCTAGGGTTTGATCTTTTGCATTGCAAAAGATTATATCCTGTCTCTTTATACTCGGAACAGAATTGAAACCAATTTTGAAACTTCATTTCCAAGTATTTTAAGGTACTAAAAATTTTGAAATTTTTTCTATCGTTGCACTATCCAGTAAAGAGAAAACTCACCAGAATTTGTGCTAAAATTTGTTGTAATGTTTCTTTGGAAAATTCTTTTACTGTTGGTTTGTCCGACCTAAAACAAAATAGAAAAATTCCAGGTTCTTAGAAATTTCCTGATTTTTCTACTACTTCAAATTGTTTAAAATTTGTTTAGTTTTTTTTCTGATCAAGACTAATATTTGTGAAAAATTGAAAAATTTAACACAGCATATATATTATTTTTCTGAATTACATTTTAGGGGTCATATCTACCTGATTCCAATTATAAAATCATTAGAAACTATTAAAACCCCCTGAAAAATTCATCCAAACCAAGTGGTGTAACAAAACCTGGAATGCTTGTTTGAGCCTGTCTTGACAACTTGGTGATAAAATTGGAACACCCTGCTTGAAATCTGAAGTAGAAGTTGCATATCTAGGGTGATCACATTAGGGTTTCTCTTCTAATGGACACAAAGCTCTGGACTTATTAAAGGAACATATCAAACACATGTTTGTAGAACTTGGTGTGCCCACATGAACCTTGTCTGAATCAATAATCAAGGGAACCCTAAAATCTGAGATTAACAAGACTAAACCTTAAAAGATGTTGATATCTAATAAAAAACCTTGTATGTTGTTGTTTGACACTGCACTTACACTGATATAATTAGATAATAAGGAAAACCACCCCCCTAACACCCATCACATTCCAAAAGCAACAAGTACCTAAGCCTTAAAATCGAGTAGACATTCCCTAGGGAGGATAAATTAGTCTTAGGGTGTATAGGCATTGTTGTCACGGCGAAATTGAGCTTAAAATAAAGCATTGTAGTATAGTCCAAATCGTGTTGAAAACAAATAGATTTTATTACTCGAAAAAGGTTCCGAGGTCGAACATAGGGAGCAATATGGAATTTAGAAATCAAGATTATAATTTAACTTGTAAAGTATTGCAATAAGAATGCCAAGTATCAATGTGCCCAAAAGATGGGAGTAAAATGGTGATTTAAATCACCAAATACTCCTTACAGAATTAGCGAAGGAACTTGATGTAAACACATTTGTTGAGGGTAAAATGCCTATTAATGCATGTTCCTAGGCTTAGATTTGCATTTCATGTTATAAATATTGCATAGCATGCATCATTCTGCATTTAGAGTAGTTGTATATAATTTAGGTTAATTGCATCTTCTTTGTGGTTAGGAGAGAAGCATATTTATTTTGGAGCCTCGGATTGACAATCCAACCATACGGATCTTACCAAGACGGCGATTGGAGTCCAACGCCTCTGAAATTGCCTCGATTGGAGTTCCTTAGCACAATATGCAATCCAAGGAAGATCAACAGCCAAGGGACTAGGAGACATAATTCGAAGCTTCAAATGATAAATCCGACCACGCGGATGGATTTGGGTCGATGATTGCAGCCTAACGGCATGAAAATCGACTCAATCCGACCTCTGTAGCAGCCCCTACAATAAGAAGAAGATGGACGGCCTAGACTGTGCCACGTGGCACAGCCTAGGCCGCCAGCACATGCAGCACCGCACACGTGCAGCAGTGCAGGAGCGCGCGTGGTGAGGCATGAGCATGGCGCCAGCGCAGCATGAGGTGAACTACAGCGACGCATGAGCTAGACTTACAGCAACGCTTATAGCTGTCGGTAATTCATCTAATGCCAGCAAAGCCAGCTGTAGGCGCCGGCGAGCATGAGCTGCCTACAGCGACGTTTCTAGCGATGGCCTTGATGTCACTAATGGTCCCATACCGATTTTTGCCTCCTCTACCACTATAAAAGGACCTACACCCTTTCCCTTCCAGGACATCTCTACCTACTCTACTCCCACCTACTCCCAAGCTCTAGCAAGCCTACCAACGCTCCATTAGAGCTTGTTCTCAAGTTCCCAAGGTGCCTATTAGTGTAGTGAACCTCTACCCCACCAAATACTCCTCCAACTTCCCATCTCCCTTCATAGGTCACCTTAGAGCTGTCTTCCCACCTCCATTCCGGTAGTAGATCACCTTCGTCTTCTCAACTCCATTCCGGAGCCACGTTGAAGCTTTCCTCAACACGACGTCCTCCTGCATCTCACCTCCATCGTCCCGCTCCTCACCTCCTTCGTTTGAGCTTTCGCCAGGCACCATTGTCTCACTGAACAGCCGATTTGGGAGATTTCCTCTCACCTCCCTCTCTTTTTATGCTTTCATAGTAGATTGTAATAAACATTGGATTGATATATATACCATTTTCGTTCCTCCTCTCTATCTTGTGCTTCATTTTCTTGTCTTTTATTTCAAAAATACAAAAAAATAACAAAACCTTAAATTACCAAAAAGAAACAAATCAAAGCACGATTTTCAATAAAGTAAACATCGCCTCCCTTTGTTCGACCCGGGACTCCCTTGGAGTTTTGGTATAAATTTTATCTAATCGATGTGTTTTGCAACTACAACAACGGGTTACTTGTAACCTCGATTTCTAACACGCGAAACACGCCTGACCATTTTGGCACCGTTGCTGGGGACAACTCGACCATATTCGCCGTTGCCGGGGAGGCAACGGAATTTACTTTATTGTTTATTGCATTTCTTTGCATTTACATAGCATTAACTCTACTTGTCTTTGATATACTATCTTGCAGGTACCCTAGCATGGAGATCCAAGTGCGGTAGACCAGAGTAAAGTGTGGGTAGAGTGTTTTGTAAGTGTCCCCCACACCACCCCCACCTTAGTTTTCATTCCATAACCGAATAACTCAAACCCAAATCAACTTAGGTGCTTTTTATGAACCCTAGGATCGATTTGGTTGTTTGTTTGCCACCTCCACTCACCTCGCCATCCACACAAATAAAAATAAAAAAAAGTGTTATCTGATTGTGGGATTTTCTGAAAGCTACACACTTAACACCCACAACTTCTTATCCTAAGGTGCACAATCACTTTGATTCTACTACTTAACTGGGATTTGACCTGTGGACCCGATACACTTCAACTAAATACACAAAAGTGAGTAGAAATCTAAATAGGTTAAGCATTCTTGTGTGCCTTAACTAAGTGGTGCAATAGGCCAATTGATTGAGCTGTTTGGGCCGCACCACTCAATCTAAAACTAATTCATTAAGTAGCTTGCCACTTAGGGTTGATTCTTAGGGCTGAACTAGTCACTCCACATTATTTTTTATTTTTAAAGGAACATATCATCACCTGTGCTTTCAAAACTTGGAGTGTTCTACTAAACCTTGATTGAACCAACCTAAGAATTAAACCCTAAAAGCTACTAAACAAGGTTGAACTCTAAAAGGCACATCATCAAATAACCTTGTTTGAGAACCCTAGTTGTGCACACACACACATTTTAACTGATCATTAAGGGCACAACCCATCTAAAGGGCCCATCACATTCTTGAAGCACCATTGTCCCAAGCCTAACTAAAATTGATTAGACTTTGGCCCTAAGGACTGGTTCGCTCATCAGGATCCAGATTCAGATTGTTCACAATTAACCTACTTATACTAGTCTATCTGATGTCTAGCTAGGGGAGTAGCGTCAAACGATCGCGGCTGGGGGATACACTAGGAACTGGAGGCGCAAGCCAAAGGAAGAACCTTTTCCCCAGTCCCTCCTAATTGGTTGGATTACTTGGACATAAGTAGAGTAAATCGTCTATAATCTTAGGACAGATTCTGAGAGTCTGAAGACCTTTAGGCTACCCAAACTAAGGGCAGGCTTATATTTTTGTATTGCAGGGCTCCTTTCTCTTTTGATTTCCCTCCTTACTTCACCATGTACCCTTCCACATCCTACACACATTTCACATCCTATCCTCCTACCAGCACTTATCCCCAAGACGATTACTATCCCGACTTGACTTGTAATTACCCATCCACTAGCCGGGATGACTTTGATTGGGGATATGAATCCGGACCTCAGTGTCCAGGGCCTAACCTTGGACGACAAGACTGTGATTATTATCCTTCCCAGAGCTATAATGATTATGGATCTCCATCCTTTGATGACCAAACCAACCCGATATACAATCAGGAAGGATATCATGATTATAACACCTACCCTCCCCAGTATTCCACTGAATATAGGTCGCCACCATCTTTTGAACAACCTAGAATGACCTACTTTCGAGGAGGGACCCGAGAACCTCGACATCTTGACTCCCCTAGATTTAACTTGAACCCACCCAAACCTAAATCGAACCAGTTGGTTCAGGTGAACCAGATTCAGGATAGGGTGTTGGCCAATTTGAGGAACACTATACAATCTTTAGAAGCTCAGCCAACACCATGCACTGAAGCACTAGAGCCTATGATCAAAATGATTGATGAACTTAATAGTTCTCTATTGGATTTGCTCCAAAGTGTTAGGGATAGGGACTTGGGTGAGTTTCTTCTTGGGAATTGTCGAGGTTGAGGATGAAATTTGTGGTTGCACTAGTCAAATCTTGGGATGATTCTCAAGATGAACCCCCTTCAGGAGAGCCAATGTCTGAACCCGCTCAGGCGCCTGTCGGGGGGGATACATTTTCTGAGACTAGGGATGACTAGGATGGGATAGAGCAACCATGTGAGGATGAACCGATTGATTCACCCGAGATCCCCGAGCCATGGAGCGAGGAAAAATATGTCTCCACGGACCATGAAATGACATATGATTTTGAGACATATATAAATGAGGATCATGGATTCTTTGACTCTGAGGGTGAAGAATCTTTTGGTGAAGTCTCACTTGAACTTAAGGAAGAGGATTTTAGTGAGACAAATGGGCTTGAGGAATCTAACAAACTAGTTGATAGCCCAATTATTGAAGATTTGGATTCGGTCGGGGTTAACTTGGAGGATCCAAATCTTGATGATTCAATCAGTGACCCCAGTCCTCATCTGCACCCCAAAGAGCTGACTTCTGAGATCTTTGTGCCCAAGTCAATCTTGATTCAGCCACGATTTCTGGACTTGGGAGAATCATATGGGGTGAATAATATGCTAGAGGTCCCGAAGCCTAAGCCCTTGATGTTGGAGGATAGAATTGTTGAAATAAAGATTTGGGAGGCTAATTCTGAGGGAAGTTTGATTTTCGATCTAAGGGTACCTATTGACCTAAAATCACCTACTTTCTACCGGGACCCTTACGATATCTTTCACGTGCAACCCAAACTCAAAATAATTGATTATTTTTCTGAGCTAGATGTTAAGTGGACAGCCACACCTATTGAACCATCTTTACCTGTTGTCCGGCACTTTGGTCTTGGGTTGCACACCACTAAACCGCAGGCCCGGCCCTGCAAACACAACCTTCAGTTCTAGGTGATTTTCATCCAAAACCTGAGAACCACTCGACCCTGGGGCATGGGTCTGCACCATAATCTGGTTCACGTCTGTGGACATATTTTGTTGGCTGGCTTCAGGATCAATATTTTTATTTTGATTCTGACCTGCACTTGTGAATTCTTAATTTCTTCTTTGTATGTATGTTATGCCTAGCTGAAGGCATTAAACTTAGCACGTGTGTATACACTCTTCTCTCTGCGGAGCTGACCGGATTTTCATGACACTCAGGTGATGTTCTATTTACTCTGCCCTTTTCATGTCTTTATTTTTACAATGAGGACATTGCATCATTTAGGCATGGGGGTGTGGATAATCAATTCCTGAAATCATTATGTTAACTCCGTAGAATTTCTTTTAGTTTCTTATAAAATTAAAAAAAATTGAAAATTTGAAAAAAGATAAAAAAAGAAATTAGGAAAAGAGAACTTAGGCATTTGGAAGTTATTAACTTTAGGAAATGATACGAGAGGACCTAAACACCTAGACTCTTCAGGTCTTCAGGCTTAATTAGCCTGGGTGTCCACTCGAATGTGGACTTAGTCTCGAGTCCTCGCCAATTAAAATGCATTTTAATTTGGTAAATAATTTGGGATGATAAGTATGCGACTTATCAACCCGCCCTCTAATTTGGGGGGACTTTAAGCCTAAGCATCTGCACACATTTTTTTTTTTGCACTGACTCACTTTTTGACGATTTTTACGGAAATTGGGTAGCTAATGAACCGACTTAGGTGGTATGGCTAGCAAGTTGTCGATGGTAACAGCTCATCGGCCGGTTGTCCAGAGCCCAGCCACAAGACCATTTTCGTTGTACTGTCTTTAGGTAAATCTTAGATCAGGGAAGACACCTAAAAGAGAAAAAAAGAAACACTCAAAAAGAAAAGAAAAAGAGAAAGGAGAAAATAAAAAATAAATAAAATCACACTTCACCGCACGAGTATGGCTGGCAAGTTATCAGTGGTAACAGCTCATTGGTCGGTTGTCTAGAACCTAGCTCACAAAAAAAAAATGCACAATAATTCCCAAAACACTTAGGGAAGAAGCGGGGAAGTAGAATATACAAGGAGATATACACTGGGTTTACCCTTGTGTTGACCCCATAAATAAAAGTATGGAAAAAGCTACCGATCATAAAGATAAACCTTTAGGCAAGGTCACCTAGGGTCGTAGAAACCCGAAGTCCATCTTAATGACCATTTTGTGAGTCTATCACTTTTTCACAAAGATGCTTAGTACTTAGAGTTCTTTTCAAGTCTTGGGCGGGTCGGGTAGCCGTAAAAAGTTATCCCGGAACTCTCAAACTCCAAAAGTACAAAAAATTTAGAAAAGAAGAAAAATAAAATATATATATCTTCCCTTCTCAAATAAGGCACGAACTTGGGCGGTCTGCATTCTAGCAGACTCCTAGGTACTGTTGAGTTTTCGTAGTTTAGGACCTTAGTTAAAATTTTCTATTGTTAATAAATAACTTAGGCCGAAGTGATCTAATCCTAATTCTACTTTTATACAAAGCATATAGTTTAATTTTGCTAGGGACTAGCAAAAGATAGGCAGGGGGTATGATGTAAACACATTTGTTGAGGGTAAAATGCCTATTCATGCATGTTCTTAGGCTTAGATTTGCATTTCATGTTATAAATATTGCATAGCATGCATCATTCTGCATTTAGAGTAGTTGTATATAATTTAGGTTAATTGCGTCTTTTTTGTGGTTAGGAGAGAAGCATATTTATTTTGGAGCCTCAGATTGACAATCCAACTGTACGGATCTGATCAAGACAACGATTGGAGTCCAACGCCCCTGAAGTCGCCTCGATCGGAGTCCCATAGCACCATGTGCAGTCTGGGGAAGATCAACGGCAAAGGGACTAGGAGACATAATTTGGAGCTTCAAATGATAAATCCGACCGGGCGGATGGATTCGAGTCGACAATCACAGCCTACCGGCATGAAAATCGACTCAATTTGACCTCTGTAGCAGCCCCTACAACAAGAAGAAGATGGACGGCCCAGACTGCGCCACATGGCACAGCCCAGGCTGCCAGCACATGTAGCACCGCACGCATGTAGCAGCGCAGGTGCACATGCGGGTGCGTAGCGCCAGTGCGTGGGCACACGCGCACACGTAGTAAGGCAAGAGCGCGACGCCAGCGCAGCGTGAGGTGGACTACAGCGATGCATGAGCTGGACTTACAGCGACGCTTACAGTCATTGGTAATTCATCGCAGTCCATCAAAGCTAGCTGTGGGCGCCAGCGGGCATGAGCTGCCTACAGCAATGTTTCCAGCGACGGCCTGGATGTCACTAATGGCCCCATATTGATTTTTGCCTCTTGTCCACCACTATAAAAGGACCTACACCCCCTCCCTTCCAAGCCATCTCTACCTACTCTACTCCCACCTACTCCTAGGCTCTAGCAAGCCTACCAACGCTCCATTAGAGCTTGTTCTCAAGCTCCCAAGGTGCCTATTAGTGTAGCGAACCTCTACCCCACCAAATACTCCTCCAACTTCCCATCTCCATTCATAGGTCACTGATGCGTGCGTTTCACTCAACCCAGTAATTAAGTTAATTTTATTTAATTAAGAGTAGAAGAAATCACTTAGGTTAACTCGAAGTTGTGTCGGTTGTGTAGTATATGGTCGAATTAACCTAACATTTTAGAAATTTTTACTGGTTGAGTCCAGGTCATTCACTGGGAGGTATAATAATTTTCTCCAAATTCACCAATTCTCTTTTATTTCTCTATAAGTTTAGGAGATATAACTAGTTTGATTTTAAAAACATGAATTTTGTCAAAATATTTAAACTATAAAGAATATACAAAATTCCATATGAAACATATTTACTCAAAATGATCTACTTTATTAACAAGTAAACATGCTAGTTTTCCAATTTTATTTCATTCCAAGAAATTAAGGAAATTAAAAGTTATCCTATTAAAACATGCCTTTTTACAATTAAGAACAAAAAGATAATGATGCAAGAAAAATTCATTTGTTTTCCAAAGTATTGATGCCTTTTTATTTTCTTCAGCCTTTTATCTTCTTCTTTCTTTCTTTTATTTTCTTCTCTCGAGCTCTCTTTCTTGTATTGTTCCTGCCTTCTTCTCTTCCTGTCTCTTATTCTTTTTCCCTTAGTCTTCTCCTGCCTTCTCTTCTTCCCTTAGTTTTCCTTTCTTTGACACTCCTTAGTCTCTTTTCCTTAACACTCCTTAGCGCCTGTGCTCCTTCTTTAGCTTTCAGCTTCAACACTTAGCTTTAACTTAACATCCTTCAGCAGCTTCTCTTTTCCTTAAGTCCTTAAACTTTTAGTTGAACTGGGTTTTTTTTATTTTTTTAACCAAAAATTATTTTATTTGCGACGAGGTCCTTTCGAGGATACACAGCACCCTGAGACCAGGGTGGGACCAGACCCTACTCGGCCCTCGCCTAATCTCAATTAGGTTCGTTTCGATTTATTTCTTCTTATCGGTTCACAGTCTCGAGCCAATTCGGCTCAACCCGGCCACTCTCGCCCTCCCAGGGCACAATCTCATTCACGCCCCGAAGGGCGTACACCCGCAAGCATAAGCCTGTGCACACACACATGCAATGCTCAGATCAGATCAGATGAGTAACAGATGCGTCGAGCGCTGACGACTGCATAGCCAAGGAAACAAATTATTTTTATCCCCAGGTGCACGCTCGTGAATAAGCGAGGTGGGACTATCCTACCCCTTTCAGACCTGAATTCAAATGATCATAACTTTCTACCCAGAGCTCCAAATCGAATGATTTCAAGTTTGTTAGAAAGCTCTAAGGGTAATCTACACAATTGCAGGGTCAATTTAATGTTTTAATGATGTTTTCGTCTTTAATTTGAAAGATGAAATCAAGGGTTCCTATGGGTTAATTTTAACCTGGAAGTGAAATTAAGTCAGGAGAGTCCTCAGATGGACTTCTCTCTTTTATTTTAAGGTCTCTACATGTTTACAAGTAATTCCGCTTCTGTTAGAGTAGTCTTTAAGCTCTCAAGACCTTCAAAACAAGCAGAGAAGCTCTTCACTTCTCTGAAAGCTTCAGAGTTTGATTTTTCAGATTTCAATAAGTGCAACAGATACTTAAAAGTGTTTCTAATTGATTTAGATTAATTCTAAGGGTTATAATTAACTCATCTGGGCAGGATTTAAGTTTAAATTTCAACAAAATAGTACTCCTATTGGTTTGGGTTCCGAAGTAACCCAAATTGGCAGAAACTAAATTCTCAAACAAAAATTCATCTGAGCTTACTTTATTCTTTCTAAAAACATCAAACATGATCCCAAAAATAGTTTTCACTCCTCAATACCTCAATTCAAGCTCAGATCTCCATTATCAGACTCATGTTGACTGTGGAAGCATAAAAATTGACTTTCTGTTCAAAGCTTCCTCCCAAGAAATCAAAGCCTTAATTAGAGTCTTCTCACCATCCAGAACTTATGCGAATCTTCAGAAAGGTGTTTTGACTTTAATTCCTAGGGTTTCAGGCTTGCCGCCTGAACTTATAAATGTGTTTGTTCGACAGAATCATTCAGAGTTTGTTACAATGTTTTAAAGGTTTAAATAGCTTTAGTGCATCGCATTGAAGCTTCTAGGATCATTAAATGTCTCCCCTATCTTTTTATCAGACTTCTCCAACTTCGCAGGAGTTAGAGAAGATGAAGTTACTTCTTCAACTCTAGTGGCTAATTCTTCAAACAAATATCCTCAAATTAATCAGTGATCCATATTATACTATTCTGGAGCTTCTTAGCAAGTTTTAAAGGCTGAAATATAGTTTTGGCACGTCGGAGCTTGCCAGAGTTTCGGTGAGTCCAGAAAATATAAAAAGTGTGCATAGATTGATAAAACTAACCATTTTTTATTCAAAAAGATCTTGAGGTTGCAAGGAACATCAGTATCACTTTTAATTCCTCATTTGTTCATTAGAATTAAGATTTGATGGTGAATTCGTTTTCTTAAAGAATCTGATTTGAAATAAGCTCAGGACTTGTTTAACCACTCCATTGAGAGGTTAAAACAAGTCAACAGATGTTTATATTCATAAATATATATTTAATTTATAGTTTGATCTGTTCCTGAGCTGCCATGGATAGTGACCTCAGGAACTAAATTAAATTTTGGGCGTTTAATTTATAGATGATAATAATATGTATTATAGTGTCGATTAGGGTTCATAAGTGGTGATAGGTGATGAAAGAACCCAATGGAGGTGGAATTAGGTCGATTACTATCACCATAGACAGTGATGGTAATCGGTGAAGGTGATATTTGAATTAGGTGGTTAGGTGATTCAATTAAATGATTAAGTGATTTAGAAGTGATCATGGAAGATACAGGAAGGTGTACAATGAGTTAAAAGACAAGATTAAAGCTCTGGAGAGCTCAAGGAACTCGTCAGAGTCGGAGAAGATGAAACTAAAATCTAAAATTACTCTAATCTAACTACCTGATCTAACTAACTAAGCTAGCCTACTCCTACTCCTACTCCTAATCTACTATTACCTGGATGAAGGGGTCAATAGGGTTCTGCCGAAGTCTCATGGCGGACAACGAAATCAGAGGGTTGAAAAAAGATCTCCGGCGAGTGGATTTGAGATGGAGGGAGGAATCCTTGGGTCGGCGCCTGTGTCAGAGGTGCGGAAGACCACGTCGGATCTCCTCGGCTGATTAAGATGGATGGAGGAAGTCGGAAAATGGAATGGGAAGTCGCCAGAGTTTTGGATGAATAGCCTATTAGGTTTGCTGCATTGTTAGAAGAGGGAAGGGAGCCAACCTGAATAAAATCAGAGGTGTGAGGGGTGATGAGTGGCTACTCATCATGGCTAAAGAGCTGAAATTAAGCTAGACACTAAGCAAAACAATATCAAATTAACAGATAAAAAGGGTTAAGTGTGAGAATTAAAGAAAAAGACCTAAAACTTTTACTTTGTGTTAAAACCTCCTAATTAGGTCACAAAATGAGATTTTCTAAAAACAAAATACAAATGATGATCCATGCGTCAATTGAACACATAAATTAGTATGAAAAGCCAAATCAGATGTATAATCAATGTCTTAAATGTTCAATTAAGCACATATAAAAATTTGAAGGAAATTGGACATCATTTAGGTTATGAAATAGATAGTTGACACTTAGGTCCTTCATGCATTACACTTTAACCCTTAAAAACTCATTTTTGGACCTGCTTGTAAGCTGCAGGGACCCTTTTGAAAACCTGCAGGGCCCTTCCAGTTATAGTTCTTTTCACTTATGGGCCCGGACGCTATTCTTCTACCCCTTCGTTCAAGGGTCTTCCTGTAATTTTTCCCTCATTTCAGAGAGAAGACTGCTGCTCTTCACGTGCACTGTAGCGTGCGAAGAACACGGCCAATCTCAGCCGTCCATTGCTCTTTAGATCTTGATCTGCGGTTGGATTCGATTGGAACTTTTGCGCAATTCAGTGCGAGCATTCACCTCTCTCCCCAGATCTCATTTGACGGTCAGATCTCGCGCTCAGCTCACCGCGCGCTCCGCCCCTCACATCCTCGCCGCCGGTTGCATCTTGTTTATTCTCACCTGCGTGGTGATCTCAGCTACTGAGCTGCTACTTAAGCATCTCAGCGGTGTCGCACGCAAGGGATCGCTCCCTCCTACACCTCTTAGCGATCAATTCGTCCACTCCAGTCTCTCCTCCCCATCTAGCCTCTGATTTCACAGCCCCGACTGTGAAATCATCACCTTCTCTCGACACTCCTCGTCACTAAGGACTTCATAGCACTTGAGGACGACCCTGGAGCCTCACTAGCAGACTCTTCCCTCTGCTGGAGTCATCTTCCTCCATAGGTCCCATTCTTCCTGTTAGTTTAGTTTGCGACGAAGAGAGTGGCGGGGTCTGGCCAAGGAAGGAGCTCGAGGAGCTTAACCTCCGTCGTCGTCTTCGACGACGGTGAGGTTACCTCCCACTAAAAAATAAGATTCCCGGTTAATCCAGACTGGTGGATCAAGTGGAGGTGGTGAGCGCAAGCTGCAAGAGCTTGGACAGAGAAGGATGATGTCGGTAGGGCGGTAATCGTGTGGTGGGGTGACTCTCTGCCGCCAGCCGTTCATTCGGCTGAAGAAGAAGAAGAAGATGAAGAGGGACATAAAAGTAATAAAACTTAAGGACTTGTGTGAGAAATAAGGACCCGACTGTAATGAACATTAAGGACTAAAATGTAAACCCAGGTTTTGAAGGTTTATTTTAATTTAGATCTTTTTCAACTTTTTATATATGTTTGTAAATAAGGTAAATATTATGTTTACACCTTGAATTTACATTTTTGACCTTTTTAGGTTAATTTATTAGATTAAGTAAAATTACTTAAGTTATTTTATACTTAGGTATACATTATATTTAAGTTACTTAACTTATTAATTAAGGGAATGATTAATAGGATTTCGAGTCTGATTATTATCTAGATTATTAATAATGTTAATTGAATGATAAAATGTCATTTTTAACTTATTTAAAGGTCCTTGGCTAAATATCCCTTATTCTATAATTAACCCTTATATATTCATAACCTTAGCTAATTAACTAGGAAGACTAGTTAATTAGGGGTAATTAGAGATCATGATGAGTGCCTCATCAGTCACCTTGGAGCTATCTTCCCACCTCCATTCCGGTAGCAGATCACCTCCGTCTTCTCACCTCCATTCTGAAGCCACGTCGAAGCTTTCCTCAACACGACGTCCTCCTGCATCTCACCTCCATCATCCTGCTCCTCACCTCTTTCATCCGAGCTTCTACCAGGCACCGTCGTCCCATCGAGCAGCCGATTCGGGAGATTTCCTCTCACCTCCCTCTCTTTTTATATTTTCATAGTAGATTATAATATACATTGGATTGATATATATACCATTTTCGTTCCTCATCTCTATCTTGTGCTTCATTTGCTTGTCTTTTATTTTAAAAACACAAAAAAATAAGAAAACCCTAAAATACCAAAAAAGAAATGAATTAAAGTGCAGTTTTCAATAAAGTAAACATCGTCTCCTTGTGTTCGACTCGGGACTCCCTTGGAGTTTCGGTATAAAGTTTATCTGATTGACGTGTTTTGCAACTACAACGACGAGTTACTTGTAACCTCGATTTCTAACACGCGAAACACGCCCGACCAGAACTCAAAGTATATAGATGAAATAAACTCAAATTGGACGTCTGATTTGTAAATCAGAAGACTTAAATGTCTGATGCTACAGTGAACTTCTCTTCCTTTCCCTTGTACTATTCCCTCTTCTTTCTCTGCTGCAGCTCCCTCTTCTCTTCTTCTTCTACTCAGCCTCTTCTTCTTTCTCTCCTTTATCCTCTATGCCTTTAGCTCTTCTTCTTCGTCTGGTTTCTTCCTCGAAATCCTGCTAAGTGTCAACCTAATTTCCTGAGAGCAAAACCCCCTACCTCCACGTATCTCTCTTCCTTTCTTTCTATCTTAGGATCCGCTCTCCCAGAGCCATGGATATAATCAGGTTATCAGATCATACGCACCTGGGTCCAGGCTCACCAGCGTGCGGTAGTGAACGAGGAGTGCAGGTCAGTCTAGGAGGGTAAACGGGTCGAACCAAGTCCACGGGGAGTGGTCGCGAAAGGCACAGGTATGCGTGGGTGAGAGGGATCTCACCCCGTGTTATGAGGCGAATAGTCTCTAACACAAATTCAATTTATGCGAGTGCACTGCTTCAGCACTTTTCGATTTGAGACTATCCCAATTCCTTCTTCGCGTGCAAACGGCTGTAGAGGATGTGATCAATTGAAGGTGAAGAGGAGGTAGACTCCTCCAATTAACAGCCTGGGTCACTTCCTGGGCTGATTCCACGCTACCTGGACACAACACCTATAGCTGCAGGTTGCTAGAACATGCTTCAAGCTCCTTCGAAGTAGCTACGGCAATGGCGTGAACCTATATCCTGAAAATCACAAAGAAGGTCTCTTGACCACGTTTAAACGCTCAGGAAGTGTCGCCAGAGCTAAGCAAACTTGTAGAGAGGATCAGCGTGGTGGATGGATGCATATCGTGACTGGTCAGAGTCAGACTATGTGCGTGAAGGTGGTTATGCTAGGGGGCGAGTTTTGGTGGATGATGGAGCGAATGGAGTGAGGGGAAAGGTGTGGAAAAGTGAAGTGGAGGTTTCGGTGTGGCTGGCGAAGGATTTGGAGTTGTGGCATGAGCGGGGGATTTCATCGAAGGGATTGCCGGTGCAGAAGATGATGAAGTCGCGGAGGAGCGTTGGTGGATAGATTTGGAAAATAAAGAGAGGAGAAGAAAGTAAGGGAGATAAGGAATCTAAGAATCTACTCTAAGGATGAAAAGGTGAATGGATTTCCATGCCAGTGTGGTTGCCGGACATGGGGAAGACGAACCTCCGTTGGGAGCAACGGCGGCGAAGATGGGGAAAGGACTGCGACAACTGGTATTGCACGATGTGGAGGATGGTGAGGAAGATGAATCTACCACTGGTTTTGTTGTCAGACGAAGAGAGGAGTCGGAGAGAGACCATCGGAGCTTGCGTAGATTTGCAGCCGAAGAGGAGAGAGGAAGAAGGGGACTTCTGGCCGAATTTCAAGCTTGGCAAGTTCGGGGGGATCTGGGCTCTCTTATATAAGGGTCTGGAGACGATTTGAGCTTGGGAAATAAGTTTTCCAAGCTTGGAAAGCCTCGACGGATATAGGAGTTTCTTGATACCCAAATCTCTCATGCATTCGCATGAGAGATTGGGAAAGATTCGAAGCACATGGACGGGTTCAGATTGAAGATAATTTCTCAATGAATCTCTCTTCCAATTTTGGAAGGGATTTGCTAAGCAATCAGGGAGAACTCCTCAGTCAAAGATCACTGGAGTAGGCTTCCACCGCGATAATGGTGGAGGGACCTAATTGTGAATATGATGAAGAAATTAGGGGGCTATTTGAAGGATTTTGAAAGTTAAGGGCATAAATGTAATCAGATAAGACCAATTTGCAAACTAGGTCAAAACAAGCTCATCTTGGGTCAAAATTTTGGTACAAACTTAATTTAGCCCTAAGAAATTCAATGGTAAGGTTGGATTTTGGTTTTGACCATGTTTGACTAGGTGATTTATGCAAAAACCCAAATTAGAGAAAATATCTGTCTGAGACTTTGTTTGGGTCAAAATGGATTCTGATGGTTAAATTGAAAGTTCTAAACCCTATAGAATATTTTTCTATAAATTTTAGAGGGTTTAAGTGAATTTTATCCTGATCAGAACCTCAGCTATTTAAGCGGGTCTATTTTTAGGGTTTTAAAAGTCATTTAATTCTCAGAACACGTGCAAACACTTTTCTGTCTGTCTTGTCCCACTTGTTATCTTTTTAATACTAATTGACCTTCATTCAACCCCTAGGAAAACCCTTGGTTGTACTGCATTCAAGATGAGCTGGTAAAATTACAATTTTAGCCTTAGTTTCTTATTTTTCTTTCAAAATGAATATGCAATGATTTGTGACTCTCCGACTGTTATTGACTTAATTGGGTCAAAATATGCTAGTTATGGCTCATGATAGTGTTCCCATCAGGCATATCCACAGATAATTTGCATGTGTCTCTATTAGCTAATAACTTGGTGTTAGGTTGAGGAGCTTGATTGTCAAACAACTTAAGTTGGGTAGAGGTTACTTAATTATCACCTGGACAATATTCTGGGAAATGTCCCCTTTATCCTACACGTGTCAGCCTAACCAGATTATCTGTTGAACACAAAGGTGGAGTTATTCATTGGTGTGTCTATATATTCAAGGCTTAGGACAATAGGGTTACATAATAGGGATAGCTTGGATGCTTTGATTGGTGGGAGAGATTTCTCTTATCTGTTCCCTTCTCGTCTCCCTATGCTCTTCCGAGTTGTATGCATGGTAGGAGATCCCTGAACCTTGATCTGTGGGGACCTTTGAAGTTTAAAGCTAAGAGAAGACTTGATTTTGAGCACTCTTCACCTATGGCTAAACTATTTGGTTCAAACCCACAACTACCACCACTAAACTGTGCTGAGCTTATGAAGAAACTCACCCTGATTGAAGAAAACGAAAAGTGGATTATAGCCCAAATGATTAGACTTGAAAAGCATAAGCCACTCAAAGATTTATATAATCCATCCATGCACTTATCTAGGCCTAATGTTATGATTCCTGAGGGTGATTGTATGGTGAAACCTCAAATACTGAGTTTAATTCGACACTTCTATGGGAACCCTAGGGAAGATTCTTTTTAGGACATAGAATAACTAACCACCCTAGCTCATACCACCAAGGCTTGCAACACTGATGACGATCAGATGATAATGAAGGTCTTTCCCTACTTTCTTAAGGACAAGACTACACATTAGTATAGGAACATAGGAAGGCCCATCACTACCTGGGCTGAGTTGAGAAGCACCTTCTTAAAGAAATACTTCTCGATTGGTCATACCAATTCCCTTGGGAGAGCTATTACCACCTTCACTTAGAAGCTTGGGGAGCAACTTCATGATGCCTAGGAAACCTAACCGGGAAGTGTTCACACCATGAGTTGCCCAAGTAGCAGCTCGTGCAGATCTTTTATCACTGTTTGATTGACCAAAACTGTCATCATGTGGATGCTATCCACACAACTTTTGATCCTAGCTATTCATTCTTTAGATGAAATCCTAGCCCTCCAACATGACCTTCCTAATGCCTATATAAAGCCCCCTTGGACTCCCCCTTCCTATTCATTCCTTACCTTACTCCTTCTTACTACCCTCCTCACTCTACTCTAGACATCCACCTTTGTCTCCACTTCTCCACATCCTACTAGATATAATAGTAGGCACAATTTGTGATGGTTGTGAACCGTTGCCAATTCTTGATAAACTGTCACCACTGACTGCCGCTGTAGATCGCATCGCTGCTTTAATTTAGCGACAGTTACATTTGCTTATCGCTGCCATCTCATCATGCGCAGATGCGAAGGAAACTAGGGTCTGGTGACAGTTTGTAAACCGTCGCTAAATGAAATTAGTAATGATTTTCTCTTAGATCGTTGCCGCTGGTCTTGGCGGGTGTCGTGTCTGTGAAATCCCATTTTTAAAATACTTTCATCATAGTATAGTGTGAAAACACATCGACAAATAAATATAGTGAGATTTGGTAAGTCCCGGTTGAACTTGAAAGGTATAAATGCAACTTGATTTAATAACGATCTAATCTAACTAGAACTAGAATAATAAGCAAGATAGAGATATGATATAAAGCAAATCAACTTATTCAAATAAAAATCAGACAAGTTTTCCATCTAGTTGAATGCTCGAAAAGAAGAATAACTAGAACTAAATGAGAAACTAGAATAAAAGCTACTAGAACTAGAAAAAAAATAACTATCTATTTTACTAGAACAAGGGCACTAGGGAGTGATCCTTGGTGGCCTTTGGAGAGGTGTGAAGGAGCAGTAGCAGTGCACCAAGGGTGGCCTTGGTGGACGTCTTGGAGGGATAGGGCTATTTGGAGGAGAAGGGAGTGGGAGATGTGTGGAGGTGGAATTGCCTCTCAAATGGGGGGTCTGGGGTCCTTTTTATAGCCAAAGTGAGGGGAAAAATGGGGTTTTTTAGACCCTCAATCCGTGCAAACACTTTTGTTGGTGATCTACAGCTTAGATTGCATAAAAAATCCACGTTCATGGGCCTCCATCATGCGCCCACCGTGCGCTCACACCGGAATGCACCACGTGGCACTCTCTACATCGCCCGATCTACTGCCTTTGCACTCATGGTGCTCGTGTGCTTTCAACCTTGGTTGTCTGATCGCGACGATTGACTGCTAAGATTGCACGCCGCTACCTCCTCATCGCTTACCATGTGCAACTGCACGTCCAGCCACGCATCATCGAATGCTTCAATCTGACACACGTTCGCATGCCACGCATCTCATTTTGTGCCGCCCGATTGAAAATCGACCTCTAATTTCGCCTATGTGTGCCACCGCCTCAATTGCTAGCGTCATGTGTTTTGAGCGCATGCGCTTGGCTTTCGTGTGAAGGTGATCTCTGTTGTGCTACGGCCGTGAATGGTACCGATTACGCTTTAACATGCATGTGCCCTCAGCCATTGGATGAAGATCCAACAGCTTAGATGAAGTCCTTGATGAAGTGCAGGGAGGTGGCAACATGTCACTTTTATGGCCATTGGATGAAGATCCAATGGCCCACAAAGCACGTAGAACATCCTTCAGTGGATGGGGGCCGGAGGTAGGCTGTTGGGATGGCACCACGTGGCACTATCTTGACCGTCCATGCTCCTACCTTTGGAGGTGGTGCTACTGGACTCTGATTGAGGTGATTTCCGCCATCGAACTGCGATCGTCGCTCTGAGTCCATCTATATGATCAGATTTATCATTCATGGCCTCGAATCATCTGCAATTATTATTGCATATTAATTAGAACATAAAAATAGCATCATTATTTACATAACTAACAAATCAACTATGATGCAAAATATGTTGCTCATGCATGCATTATTCCTAATTTAAGCTCAGATCTAACTTAATTTAGGTAGATTAGGTCCTATGATTGCCATGTGTAAGAGTTGCTAGACGGAGAAGTTAAAATTGGGGTTTTTTTTTATGCGTTTATGAAAACACATCATTGTAGCTTATTTTGCCCTTAACGCTAATACACTTAAACTTTTTTAACGGAACTCGAAATGGTTTAACTTGATGGAGTCTTGGTCAATCCCACGAGGAGGCTTAGAAAGAACTTGGACCTTGTTTTGCCTTAAGAGAGTTCCTTTATTCTATTTTTATGCTTTTTCTCTTTTCTATTTCTTTTTGGTTTTCTTGTGAATAGCAAAACAAAATCTAAAGCTAGTTAGTAAACCTAATTTTTTTGTTTTTTTTTTACTTGATAACAAAATGAAAAGATAACTACTATGCTTGTGAGACGTTGTCAGGAATGGTATTATGGTGACTAGTTAATATGTGCAGGTAAGGTTTCACATTAGATGCGGGAAGTGGCTACGCAAGTGATTAGTAGGGGTGAGGAGAGTGACCATAACTATACAATAGGGCATTTTTTTCTTTTATATATATATTTTTGGTCTTTTTGTTTTATGGAAGTAAAAATGCGAGTGACGTATTTACAATCGCCAACGAAACAAAGACAAGAGAACTTTAACAACTGTACTCATTTTTTTTTATTTCTTTTCTTAACAAAGTAATATAAAACACGCAAGTGAATAACAACTTTAAACTTGTATTTCACAACACGTACTACAACATATTACAAAATAAAACACACATATGGAAAGATCAACTCCAACTACTACAACATGAACCACACATGTGAAGAAGATCAACTCCACTACACTAGGGTGAAAAGATCCACTTATCCAAAGCACACAAAAGATAGATAATTACAAGCACTTTTACTCCAACACTTGGAAAATGGAGATGGCTAATGGAGGATGAAGTGTTCACGCTCCCTAAGGTGGTTGATGTGGAGAGGCTCGGTAATGTGGGTGATTAGGTGCTCATTGGTTCTAATGTTGGTGGTGATAACCATGGCTGTTACGAATGTGGGCATCATACGTAGTTTAAGACGTCTAGGAAGTGGCCCAGACTTCTGGAACCCTGCCCAGACGTCTGGTATTAAGTTTTTTCGGCGTACGGGTTCGCGTCTGTGCACGTGCGCGCGCAGACTGAACCCGCCACCTTCGTTCTTTGCTTTTCTCTCTCCCTCCCTGCAGATGACGCCGCTTCTTTTCTCTCTCTCCCCGCTGCCTTCAAATACCACCGCCCTCTCCCTCACCCTCACTCCACTGCCTTCTCTTCTCCTTCTCCCTGCCAGCGAGAGCGCGAGCGAGCGAGTGAGCGAGTGCGGCAGCAGCGGCTGCTGCGAGCATGCGGGAAGGAGTTGTTGCGAGAGGAAGAAGAAGCTCGACTGCGAGGGTGCGAGCTTGCTGGGGCAGCTAGAGCCGGCCGACGGGGGAGCAGCGAGAGTGGGGTGTTGCGAAGGAGCTGTTGCAGCTCGGGCAGCAGGCGAACGCGACGTGGCGCGGTCGTGCGTCGCGGGCGGAGAACGAAAAGGGTCCTGATTCTGGTAAAATTTCCTAGAATCTGACGTTCGGACTTACGTCCAGACGATGCAGAAGATGTCTGGAGGAAGGTCCAGACGTCTGACAGGTACAATATTTTCCTACCTTCTTCTATTTACGCATGTACGGCCATGCATCCGTCCGCCGCATTCTCTACGCCTCTTCATGATGAGAGTAGGTGCGCGTGTGTGCAAGTGTTGTTCGGGAGGGCGCGAGGGCTTGCCATCCCACACAGATCAGACGTCTGGGCGTAGTGCCAGACGACGGAGAGGACCTCTAGACGTCCGGGGTGACAATCGGACGTCTGGGAACTAAGAACAGATGATCCAGTGGGCTTCTGGACGTTTGAAGGACTGCGCAGACTGAGGTATGGCCTGATCAACATTTTAAGACGTCTAGAAGAAGTTCCAGACGTCTGATTTTGGACAGACTCGTCGATTTTGACCCGTTTAGGGTCCGTTCGGAATCCATTTTCCGCGTTTCAAGTTTCATTCTTCCCAGATTTATTTCATCTACATGTTTACGGTAATTGTATACTGTTCTGAGAAACTCCTTGTGTCGATCCTTGTGTTAGGACCCCGTTCCATTGCGATTTTGGGGTTGCAGAGGCATGCAGGATTGCCGACCACGCCCCCAGTACTCCCAGTTTCGCGGGTAGAGTGGCCCTTTAATTTATTTAACAAAATTTGTACAATTAGGAAACAATTAATAGAGTCTAGGGCATTGCATGAACCCTATGGCTGAGAAATTAGATTGAATGATAGATCCTAGGGTATTGCATGAATCCTAGGACTGGAAAACTAGATTAAATGATAGATCCTAGGGTATGGCATGAATCCTAGGACTGGAAAACTAGTTGAGTATATAAACATTGCAGTCTTGGAAAAGTGGAAAGGAAATGATAACTGCCTGTAAATTGGTTAACAGTTGCCCGTTATGAATGAATAAATACGGCTGAGAACATGGGTTATATGAATATAAAGCTGGAATGGTGAAACCTAAATTGGTTGAGTTAAAAGAGCATGAACCCTACGGGGAGCTCCTAGAAATAAATGGAATGGAACTGAGAAAGTAAAACGTGAAAGTGTGTTGTCTCTTGGGTACTTGGTACCAAAGAAAGCACATATTACCTCTTAGTGTAGAGGGGAGCTTGCCGCCCTCAGGTTGAGATCGGGGGGGGTTTGGCCACTTTGCACGACTTTCTGGCCTTTGTGTACACAGTACCGAGGAGAGCTACTAGTGTAGGGAGAGCACTAGCTACCCCATGGGTCCCGGGGTTCTGCTAGCTCTCCTACACCGACTTGTTAGGCCCACTGGGCAAACCAGGGTAGTCAGGTGAGGGTGCGGATTGTGGGGGGGCTGGACCCCTGTTACTGAGAGGGCTCTGCCCTATACTAGTTCCGTGTTGTGCTTTGGGTGCACCGTTAACGGAAACGACTGACCGCGTGCCAGTGTGGGGTAGCTACCCGTGCATTTATCGTGCGTGCCGTAGTCACCGTTACGTCTGTCGGCGACCTTGGGGTGGTTGACTAAGAGTAGGACCACCACGGGGGACTCTCCCGACCAGGAGAGCACCACGTGTTACTTCTACTTTTCGAGAAAGACTGCAATCAAGATCATTCCTACGAGGAAAATTCAAGATCAAGAGAAGGATATGAGAAATAATCAATAGTGAATAAATGGAAAAATATAACAGCTACTGTACACTTTACTGTTTCTTTTAGCTTTTAGTTGTCACTCTACTCAGCGTTTCGCTGATGTGTCACCCTTGTTACCTTTTCAGGACCAGGTGTTGAGTAGCCAGAGTCAGCGACTGTAGAGGGCGCTGGGCCTAGTAGAGCCCAGTAGTGTTACCTGTAGTACCTTCCGTACTTTTCTTTCCACTGTAGTGAGTAGTTTTCTGTTACTCCCTGTACTCTCTTTATTGTAAGCTTCATGTTATGTACATATTTATTTCTCTTCTGTTGTGGTGGTATATACTATAGTATTTCCTTTCTTTACTGCTGTATTTTGTGACTGCTAGTTATATACATGGTGAATGTGGTTTATTTTACTGCTCTTTCGGTTACTTTCTCATTGGATGACCGGGTCTTGGGATCAGTTGAGTCGGTCCGATTCTCGTGTCTCGTAGGGATTCGGGAATCGGGTCGTTACAAGATGGTATCAGAGCAAGGTCGTCCCGAGAAGTGAATCAAATGACTGGAAAATAACCAATTCACGTGTCTGTAACTAGAGTAGCCACCACAACGTTTCTTTTGACATTAAGCTCTTAGACTTCTTCGTTAGATATCGTTCCATATTGATGTGTTTCTGTTCTGTTTCGCGTCTCCTTGCAGGAGATGCCTCGACGAGGGACTAGCGAGGAAGACTGCGGGCGTGGCCGAGGATGAGGTCGGCGAGGTGGGCGTGTTGCGGTCGACGTCTCAGTGGACCAGCCATTGCTCTCAGGCATTCAGGCCCAAGACCTCGCCTAGCTGATATGGGATATAATGCTAGAGGAGCTCCACCCACCACCTCGAGCGCCTCTCCCTGGGGCTGCGGAGGGGGAGTCCTCTGTGGGACCACGCGATGGATGCGGCGCTGGACGCGAGCACGAGGATGGGCCGCCACCGCCCCCACCTTCCTCTGACACTTCTGTGCACGAGGCTCCTTTACCTGGAGGTGCACCAGCATCTCCACTACAGTGCCACTTCGAGCTTTTCGGGCAGTTCCGGAAGCTGAAGCCCCCTCCTTCAAGGGGGATGAGGACCTGATCGAGAAGGTTTTCGACACCCTTCGCCCCCCGATGGAGTGCCGCGTGGCCTTTGCCACGTACCAACTGGAGAGTGGGGCACACAGGTGGTGGAGGGCGGTCAGGGGATAGGAGAGGGACAAGCCGACCTGGGACCGGTTTGTCACCCTCTTTTGCAAGCAGTACTTTCCCCAGATGTGGCAGGACCAGAGGAGGTGGGAGTTCCGCACTCTCCGCCAGGGGACGATGACCGTGAGTGCTTATCGCACACGTTTTCTAGAGCTGTCCCGCTTCGCAGCGACAGCAGTAGCCACTGAGGAGGAGCGCCTTTGGAGGTTCACTGAGGGGCTCTGGCCTACGATTCGGGGGTATGTCAAACCCTTGAAGCTGCCTACATTCTCGAGGGTGGTGGAGGCAGCTATGACCTACGAGGAGACCAACCCATCCGCGCGAGATACTGACAGCGGGTGGAAGAGGCCCTACCAGCCAGACTTTTCACAGGGCCGGCGAGAGAGGAGACACGTGGCATCTACAGGAGAGCCGTCACGTTTTGCAGGGCCATCAGTGGCCTTTGGGGGCCCTCGACAGGGGCCAGTTGCTAGCACCGGACCTCTGCCCAGCCGACAGCAGGGACCCATTGAGGGCGGGAGTCGGGTTCCCCTCTGTTACCAGTGTGGCCAGCCGGGTCGCATTAAGAGGGACTGCCCATCTAGGGCAGGAGGTCAGCAGACGCTTCCCGCGCCGAGCACTGGAGGGCAAGCTGGAGGCCGCGGTTCCCAGGCGCGAGGAGGAGGACAGCAGTCACGAGGAGGGTACCGGCCAGCAGCTACCCGTCCGACGCAGAGTGTGGCTACTTCATCCGCACCTAGGGCTGAGGGGCGTATCAACGCCCTGACACACTGGGATGCCAGAGCTTCGGGATCAGTGGTGGCAGGTATGGTTTCAGTTTCCGGCAGACTTGTTTACACGCTTTTCGATTCCGGCGCTACGCACTCGTTTGTCGCAGCCAGTTTCACAGTTGGTTTAGGCCAGGATTATATGCTGTTAGAGGATCCGTTCATGATCAGAGGTCCGAGTGGTCAGCTGTTTGTAGCTGAGGAGGTGTACATGGGTTGCGAGGTCAGTATTGGGGGACATAGCCTTCCCGCTGACCTGATTATGTTACAGATGGAGAACTTTGGCATAATTCTGGGGATGGACTGGTTGTCCACTTACCACGCTTTGGTGGACTATTTTGAGAGGAAGATCTTCTTCTCCATACCATAGTTTCCTTCTTTCGAGTTCCACGGTCAGCCAGTGGACGGAGGCTTCAGGTGCATTTCTGCACTTCGGGCGGCAAGACTTTTGAGCTAGGGGTGTGAGGGCTTCCTAGCCTATGTGGTGGCAGAGCCCAGCCTTGTGGCAGACTTCCAGAGTATCCCGGTGGTCGGAGAGTACCCCAACGTGTTCCCAGACGAGTTGCCAGGACTACTGCCCGAGCGTGAGGTCAAGTTTGAGATCTCACTAGTACCAGGGACCAGCCCCATCTCCACCGCACCATATAGGATGGCACCACTTGGGCTGCGAGAGCTCAAGTCTCAGTTGTAGGATCTCTTGGAAAAGGGCTTTGTGAGGCCCAGTGCGTCTCCCTGGGGAGCCTCGGTACTGTTTGTGAAGAAGAAGGATGGTACCCTACGCCTTTGTGTGGACTACCGACAGCTGAATAGGGTCACCATCAAGAACAGATATCCGCTGCCGAGGATCGACGACTTGTTTGACCAGCTACGAGGTACCATGGTATTCTCCAAGATTGACTTGAGGTCTGGATACCACCAGTTGAGAATCAAGGAGGTAGACATCTCCAAGACAGCTTTCCGCACCCGGTACGGACACTACGAGTTTTTGGTCATGCCGTTTGGGCTGACCAATGCCCCTGCTGCTTTCATGGACCTGATGAACCGGGTGTTTAGACCGTACTTGGACCATTTCGTGGTGGTATTCATTGATGATGTGCTCATCTATTCTCGAGAACAGATGTAGCACGGGCAGCAGTTGCGGATGGTTCTGGACACACTGAGACGACGTAGGTTGTACGCCAAATATAGCAAGTGCGAGTTCTGGTTGAGGGAGGTGACCTTCTTAGGTCATGTGATATCTGGAGATGGCTTGGCGGTGGACCCAGCCAAGGTCGAGGCAGTGCTCAGGTGGGAGAGACCGTGTACGGTTGCTGAGATTCGCAGTTTCCTAGGACTGGCAGGCTACTACAGACGGTTCATCAGGGGTTTTTCATAGATTGCACGTCCTATGACACAGTTGACCCAGAAGGACGTGCCCTTCACTTGGACAGACGCCTGTGAGGCATGTTTTCAGGAGCTGAAGGAGAGGCTGACTTCATCTCCCATGCTCACCATCCCTGATAGTAGTGGCGGGTTCGTTGTGTACACGGACGCCTCCTTGTAGGGGTTAAGGGGTGTGCTCATGTAGAGGGGTCACGTTGTCGCTTATGCTTCACGGAAACTGAAGCCCCATGAGCATAGCTACCCTACCCACAACCTGGAGCTGGCAGCGGTTGTCTTCGCGCTGAAGACCTGGAGGCACTACTTGTATGGTGAGACCTTCGAAATTTTCACAGATCATAAGAGCCTCAGATACCTTTTTGATTAGAAGGAGCTCAACATGAGGCATAGACGTTGGTTGGAGCTCCTGACGGACTATGACTACAGCATTTCCTACCACCCGGGAAAGGCCAACGTGGTGGCTGACGCCTTGAGCCGGAAGGCGCCCGCACACTTGGCCTGTTTATAGGTGCAGAGTTGGAGCCTTTTGGAGGAGATGGGCAGTTGGCGACCCCTAGAGTTACGGGGGCACTGTGGGGCAGTGATTGTGACACGACAGACGAGGCCAGAGCTGATGGATCGCATCATCACAGGACAGATGGCTGACCCATACTTGCAGTCCTTGCGCGACAGAGTACTGTCAGGAGACCCGAGGGACTTCTCTTTCACAGATCAGGTGCTGCGCCTAAGGGGATGTCGGTGCGTTCCCATAGACGAGGAGCTGTTGAGAGAGCTCCTGACTGAGGCACACGGTTCCAGATTCACCATACATCCCGGAAACACGAAGATGTACCATGACTTGAGATGTGAGTTTTGGTGGAGGGGGATGAAGTGGATGTGGGTGAATTTGTGCAGAAGTGTTTAGTGTGCCAGCAGGTGAAAGCCGAGCATTAGAGGCCTGCAGGGCCGCTACAGCCACTTCCAGTGCCAGAGTGGAAGTGGAAGAGCATTACCATGGACTTGGTAGTGGGCTTACCTGTTACCCAGCGAGGACACGACGCAGTCTGGGTAATCCTTGATAGATTGACTAAGACGACGCGTTTCTTGTCGATCTGAGTCACCTTGGGACCAGCACAGTTGGCAGAGAGGTATATCCACTACGTGGTACGTCTACACGGAGTTCCATGGGAGATCGTATTTGACCGGGATACCTGCTTTACGTCCCAGTTCTGGGCTGAGTTTCAGTAGGCCCTGGGGACGCAGTTGAGGTTCAGTACAGCTTACCACCCCCAGATGGACGGACAGTCTGAGTGCACGATACAGACACTTGAGGACCTTTTGCATGTCTGTGTACTGGACTGGAGGGGCTCTTGGGAGGAGCACTTGCCCCTGGTGGAGTTTGCATACAACAACAGTTATCACTCGAGCATCGACATGGCACCCTACGAGGATCTGTACGAATGGAGATGTACGGCACCCTTGAGTTGGGTCGAGGTGGGGACCAAGTGGGAGGTTGGCCCCAGGCTGATCAGGTAGAGTCAGCAGCTAGTCGAGCAGATTCACAGGCGACTCCACACTGTCAAGAGTAGGCAGAAGAGCTACACAGATCGGAGACGCAGAGAGGTGCAGTTTGAGGTTGGGGACCATGTCTTCCTTCGTGTTTCGCCCATGAAGGGCTTGCAGCGCTTTGGGGTGAGAGGGAAGCTCGCGCTGAGATTCGTTGGGCCTTTTGAGGTCTTGGAGTGGGTTGGACCCATTGCTTACAGACTTGCCCTCCCTCCTCAGCTTTCGGGTGTGCACGACGTGTTCCACGTGTCCAACCTCAGGAAGTATGTCGCCGATCCTAGTCACGCCCTGAGCCACAAGAGCATCGAGGTGGGCGATGACCTGACCTACCCTGAGTAGCCAGTGCAGATTCTTGACAGAGCCGTCCGCAGTCTGAGATGAAAGAAGTACCCCTGGTGAAGGTTTTGTGGAGGAACCAGCGGTACGAGGAGGCTACCTGGGAGCCTGAGGCGGCAATGCGGGAGCGGTACCCAGAGCTTTTCGCGGGTATGTCTTTTCGGACCAGCTTCGGTCCTCTTTGAGTTTGTTATATATATATATTTTTCTTTCCCGCACCCTAGTTAGCGCAAGTTTCAGGGATGAAACATCCTTTGAGTTTGTTATATTGTTACGAACGTGGGCATTATACGTAGTTTAAGACGTTTGGGAAGTGGCCCAGACGTCTAGAACCCTTCCCAGACGTTTGGTATTAAATTTTTTCGGCGTATGGGTTCGCGTCTGCGCGCGTGCGCGTGCAGACTGAACCCGCCGCCTTCATTCTTCGCTTTTCTCTCTCCCTCCCTGCAAACGACGCCGCTTCTTTTCTCTCTCTCCCCGTTACCTTCAAATACCACCGCCCTCTCCCTCACCCTCACTCCACCGCCTTCTCTTCTCCTTCTCCCTGCCAGCGAGAGCGCGAGCGAGCTAGTGAGCGAGTGCGGCAGCAGCGGCTGCTACGAGCGTACGGGAAGGAGGAGTTGTTGCGAGAGGAAGAAGAAGCTCGATTGCGAGGGTACGAGCTTGCCGGGGCAGCTAGAGCCGGCTGGCGGGGGAGCAGCGAGCGTGGGGTGTCACGGAGGAGCTGCTGCAGCTCGGGCAGTAGGCGAACGCGGCGCGGCGCGGCCGTGCGTCGCTGCTGGAGAGAGAAAAGGGTCCTGATTCTGGGAAAATTTCCCAGAATCAGACGTCTGAACATACGTCTAGACGACGCAGAAGACGTCTGGAGGAAGGTCCAGACGTCTAACAGGTACAATATTTTCCGACCTTCTTCTATTTACGCGTGTACTGCCATGCAACCGTCCACCGCGTTCTCTGCGCCTCTTCGTGATGAGAGCGGGTGCGTGTGTGCGCAGGTGTTGTTCGGGAGGGCGTGAGGGCTTGCCATCCCACACAGATCAGACGTCTGGGCGTAGTGCCAGACAACGGAGAGGACCTCCATACGTCTCGGGTGATAATCGGACGTCTGGGAACTAAGAACAGATGATCCAGCGGGCTTCTGGATGTCTGAAGGACTGCGCAGAATGACGTATGGCCTGATCGACATTTTAAGATGTCTGGAAGAAGTTCCAGACATCTGATTTTGGACAGACTTGTCGGTTTTGACCCGTTTGGGGTCCATTCGGAATCCGTTTTCTGCGTTTCAAGTTTCGTTCTTCCCAGATTTATTTCCTCTACCTGTTTACAGTAAATGTATACTATTCTGAGAAACTCCTTGTGTTAGGACCCCATTCCGTTGCGATTTTGGGGGTTGCAGAGGCACGTGGGATTGCCGACCACGCCCCCAGTACTCCCGATTTCGTGGGTAGAGTGGCCCTTTAATTTATTCAACAAAATTTGTACAATTACGAAATAATTAATAGAGTCTAGGGCATTGCATGAACCATAGGACTGAGAAATTAGATTGAATGATAGATCCTAGGGTATTGCATGAATCCTAGGACTGGAAAACTAGATTGAATGATAGATCCTAGGGTATGGCATGAATCCTAGGACTGGAAAACTAGTTGAATATATAAACATTGCAGTCTTGGACAAGTGGAAAGGAAATGATAACTGCCTGTAAATTGGTTAACAGTTGCTTGTTATGAATGAATAAATACGGTTGAGAACATGGGTTATATGAATATAAAGCTGGAACGGTGAAACCTAAATTGGCTGAGTTAAAAGAGCATGAACCCTATGGGGAATTAGGAGTAGAGCTCCTGGAAATAAATGGAATGGAACTGAGAAAGTAAAACGTGAAAGTGTGTTGTCTCTTGGGTACTTGGTACCAAAGAAAGCACATATTACCTCTTAGTGTAGAGGGGAGCTTGCCGCCTTCAGGTTGAGACCGGGGTGGGTTTGGCCACTTTGCACCGACTTTCTGGCCCTTGTGTACACAGTACCGAGGAGAGCTACTAGTGTAGGGGGAGCACTAGCTACCCCACGGGCCCCGGGGTTCTGCTAGCTCTCCTACACCGACTTGTTAGGCCCATTGGGCAAACTAGGGTGGTCAGGCGAGGGTGCGCGGACTGTGGAGGGGTTGGACCCCTATTACTGAGAGGGCTCTGCCCTATACTAGTTCCGTACTGTGCTTTGGGCGCACCCGTTAACGGAAACGACTGACCACATGCCAGTGCGGGGTAGCTACCCGTGCGTTTATCGTGCGTGCTGTAGTCGCCGTTACGTCTGTCAGCGACCTTGTGGTGGTTGACTGAGAGTAGGACCACCATGGGGGACTCTCCTAGCCAGGAGAGCACCACGTGTTACTTCTACTTTTCGGGAAAGACTGCAGTCAAGATCGTTCCTATGAGGAACATTCAAGATCAAGAGAAGGATCTGAGAAATAATCAATAGTGAATAAATGGAAAAATATAAAGAAAGAAAGTAAAAATATAACAACTACTGTACACTCTACTATTTCTTTTATTTTTTAGTTTCCACTCTACTCAGCGTTTCGCTGACGTGTCACCCTTGTTACCTTTTCAGTACCAGGTGTTGAGCAGCCAAAGTCAGCGGCTGCAGAGGGCGCTGGGCCTAGTAGAGCCCAGTAGTGTTACCTGTAGTACCTTCCGTACTTTTCTTTCCGTTGTAGTGAGTAGTTTTCTGTTACTCCCTGTACTCTCTTTATTGTAAGCTTCATGTTATGTACATGTTTATTTCTCTTCTGTTGTGGTGGTATATACTGTAGTATTTCCTTTCTTTGCTGCTGTATTTTGTTATTGCTAGTTATATACATGGTGAATGTGATTTATTTTACTGCTCTTTTGGTTACTTTCTCATTGGACGACTGGGTCTTGGGATTAGTCGAGTCGGTCTGATTCTCATGTCTCGTAGGGATTCGGGAATCGGGTCGTTACAGTGGCAATGGTGGTGATGGTGGTGGCATGGATGGTGCAAGCGAGTGAGAGTGTGTGCAACTTGAAAAGTAGATAAAGCAAAACAAAAAGCAAGTAGTAAGAAGCTTGAAAATGAAGTCTATTCTACTACCAAGAAAATGAAAATAAGCAAAGTGCAAATAAAGAAAATAACTATACTAACAAAGAAAGTAAAAATAGAGTAAGATGAGAAGATAGGCGTTCTTCCAATGGGGGCACAAGGCCTATTGGATGGGGAAGAGGATCCTTGGCACTTGGCCTACCTCTTCTTCACCTAGGAAACCAAGTCCAAGTGGGCACAAGCTGGCCTTTGGCCAAGGTTTGAGAGCTTAGCTATGGAGCTCTTGAGGAGAGGAGCTCTTTGCAAGAGAGTGGAGTGGAGTGGAGAGTGGAGGGGGGGTGGGTGTGTGCAATCTTGTGGGAGGGTGTTTTATAGAGTGTTGGGTTGTGTGTGGTGTCCCTTGGTGTTGGTTTAGAAGGGCTACTTTAGGGCAGAACTTAAGAATAGAAGGTTCTATCCTAAGGTGCAAAAGCAAGTGAGGGTGCAAGTCAAGGCTTCGTCAAGCCAATGGATAGGGAAAAGTGGGCGTCCCATGTGGTGGGATTAGGTGGGGGTTAAGTGTGTTCTAAGTGGTGGTAAAGGCTAACTAAGTGGGGTTAGGTGGGTTTGGATTAGTGGGTGTTTGGGCTTCCTACTTGTGTGGGCTATAGTGTGCAAATGTAGTGGGACTAAAATAAATAAATTAAATACCAATACATATAGTTACTACTAGGTCCACATATATGTAAATAAAAATAGGCACACATATAAATAATTGTAATAGAAAATGTGCACAAGTATTTTGCATGTGTAAAAATGTATATGAGATTATAAGTACATGCAATTCACAATTAATGTGTGTGTGTGTTCATGGATTTGTGAAGGTGGGTTAATTGGGGAAGGATAGGTTGGCATAGGCTTGCATGGGTTCACTGCTCTACTTCTTCTGCCAGCCACTTTGCTCCTGTGCTATTGATATGGCCCTCCTATCTCTTGAGCTCCAATTTTGCTCCCTGATTATGATCCTACATGTATAAATTGATGGTATTACTCAAAGGACCATAATATGATAGAATTAGAATAAGGATGTACAGATACAAGTATGAGTACAATGCATGCAATGTATGCTCTATTTACAGGATGTGACCTAGGTTATTAGCTTAATTTAGTCAAATTAGGACCTATGATTACTATGCAATCATACCCCCATGCCTAAATTTTGCTAGTCCTTAGCAATAATGTGCATGATTGACTAAGACCTAATTTTTTTCTTCTTTTTTCTCTATTTTTGTTAGAAATATATTGATTCAAGAATCAGACTTCAAGATATCTAGTTGTCACCAGTCCTGAGAACAAATACTTAGGATTTCATCTTCAGAGACTAAATAGTACCTAGGTGCCTATCAAAATGCAGACCCCCAATTCGTTGCCTTATTTATATACATATATATATTCTTTTTCAAAATATAATTTCTCTTTTTTTTTTTGTTTAGGGTTTCAAGGCAACTTTCCTCGACTACCCAATCCACCCAAGATTCCAAAGACTTGAAAGTACTAAGCATCAATTTGTGAAAGTGTGACTCATTGGAAGGTTGATGTAATGGATTTCCAAAAAGCCCTAAACTCCTGTTGACCTTATTATTAAAAGAAAATGTTGCCATTGGGTTTATCTTTTCGACTACGTAGCATCTCCCTATCGCTTTTGCATAGGTGTGTTTATTTTTCTACTTCCCTGCTTCTCCTTATTTATGGTAAGAGAGTCAAGGCTAGGCTCTTGATAAACGGCCAATGTGGCATCAAACCCACGATAATTTGCCAGCCATGCCTGTGCGCGGGTGTTTCCATGTTGACTTTTTTCTGCTATATATATTTTTTTCTTCTTTTTTTTTCACAACTATCTTTTCTTTGCTTTTCATTTTTTTTCACATATATCATTTTTCTAATTTTTCTTTATTTTTTTTTGAAACATTGAGGATTGCTATCATGAGCCCATAGCAATCTGAAGGGTAGTATATTTCATATCAAAAAACTATTACAAAAAAGAAGCCCAACTATGTATGAGAGACCAGCACTCCGTTACAATATTCTCACATCTCACCGATCTCTCCTGAAAAAGCTTATCATTATGCGCCCTCCACACACACCACAAAACGGCTGCCATAGCCCCCAAGGGTCGACCAAGAGTGATGAATCACTGCCATATAGAATCCTAGGAGGGGAGGGGTTCTAAGAAAACCAACCTCTAAATCTTGTCCGTGATCAAACAGGATGAGAAAATGTGTGAAACACTATCAGAGTGGAACCCACAAGAAGGGCAGGCATTTAGAACAGTCCCCAGCCTTCTATGTCTCAGATCGCCAGTGATCAACCCTTCTCGTCTACAGAGCCACAGGAATATCTGAACCTTCAGAGGAACTCTCAGAAGCCAAATCTTTCTATCGACAGGGTCCCATTCCACCTCACTATTGGCTCTAATAACCTTCTCATACGCTTGCTTCACTGAAAGACTGCCTTGCCAGCAGTAAGTATTCGTCTCATCACTCACAAGTTGCATCTGCTGTAGACTCGCCATCAGTTTCTACCTCTCCTCCCATAGTTGAGTGCCCGGCCTACACTGTTGCAGCCCTTCCAGCCGCCAGCAACCCTTTGCCTGAGACCACAAACTACTAACTGTGGCTTCCTTATCTGCAGCAGCGTCATACACCCTCGGGTAAATCTCTTTCAGCAGGCCCAAGTCAGACCATTGCTCATTCCATAAGCTGAAGCTTCTACCATCTCCGAGCTTAAGTTGCAGCAGGTGCCAATAGCTGGTGACTGCAGAAATCACTGATCGCCAAAAGGGAGAAGGTTTCTTCGGTTGAAGCCTTTACAAACTACTGTTAGATCCACCATAGCTATCCTTGATCAGATCACCCATCAGCCCCTCCTTGCAATCCAAAATTCTGAAGGCCCACTTCAGCAACAAGGCTTAATTGAATTATTTAAGTGCTTTAATTCCCAACCCCCCAATCTCCTTTGGTCTGCAGATACAATTCCATCTGATGGGCTGCATGAATCCACCCTCATGACCTGCACCCTTCCAGAAGAATCTCTTCCTCATAACATCCAATCTCTTCTAGATACATTTAGGGGCCTTAAAAATGCTGAAATAGAAAATCGGTATGGCTGTAATGACTGAATTGAGTAGGATTAATCTTCCACCTTTGGATAGGAATTTACTACTCCAACCCTTCAGCTTTCTAGAAACCCTCTCAAAAAGAACATTCCAATCTGATTTTTTCAGTTTTGTGGCCCTCAGAGGTAGTCCAATGGCAATTTAGCACGGGGTGACCCCAATACAGCCTCCAACTCCATCTGCTCCTATTCACTCATGCCAAAACAAATCAGAATCGACTTATCCCTATTCAAACATAAGCCTGAAATGTCACCAAATATATTTACCAATAACCCCAGAGAATGTGCCTCAGACTTGGACCCTTCCACAAAGAACACCGTGTTGTCTGCATACTGTAAAATGGGGGCTAGGTTTCCCCTGTTAGACAGTGAATACCCTTTAATAATACCCACCTCAGCCAATTTGCAAGCATACCTTGCAAGCCCATCCACCGTAAGGCTGAAAATCAATGGGGCTAGAGGAAATCCTTGTCTAACCCCACGTTGAGGTTGGATCCAGGCTCCACATGGCTTTCCATTGACCAAAGGAGAAAAAGAAGCCGTAGTGATACAGTGTTTCATCCATTGGATCCAGAGGGGGGGAAATCCTCTTCTTCTAAATATCTCCCATAGGTATGACCAAGAGATCGAATTATAGGCTTTCTGGAAATCCACTTTCCACATGAAGGCATTGCACTTCCTTCGGTGCCATCCATTAACCATTTCCTGAGCCAGTATAAAGGATTCTTGAAGTGATCTGTTGGGCAAGAAAGCAGCCTGTACTAGATGAATCAGGTCTTGTAGAACAACTCTCATACTATTAACCAAGGTCTTGTTGATGATAAGGTAGATGGAGTTTGAAAGGGAAATCGGCCTGAACTCTGAAAAGTGCTCTGCTCCCATTGATTTAGGCAAAAGAAAAAGGTAGGACTTGTTAATCCTCTCAAAACCCGCATTTCCCACCTCAATTTCTCTGATAACATCCATCACCTCCTTACCCACCACACTCCACATCTCCTTGTAAAAGAAAACCTATATTCCATCAAGGCCCGGAGAGCCTTCCACATTTAGTTCGCTGATTGCCTGTAGGGTCTCCTGTTCAGTAATAGGTGCAGTCAAGTGCTCAGCCTGCCACTTGTCACCCTAGGACCTTCGTTTCCTACCATTCTCCATTTCCCCCTCTTAGATGCCCGAGATACCCCTCTGAAATATTTGATGGCTTCAGATTTAATCACCTGATCAGAAGAGACCCTATGTCCACCACATACAATAGAGGAAATAAAATTAGCACGTCTCCGAGAGCTAGCTGCAAGATGAAAAAGCTTCGTATTGGCATCCCCCTCCTTAAGCCATAGCTGCATAGATCTCTCCCTCCATTCTATTTCTTGTTTCAGGTCTTCATCAAGAATCACACCCTGCCACATTTTTCTTTCAGCCAACTCATCTTCAGATAAACAGCCAGCTTCTTCCTTGGAGTCAAGCTCCTGAATTTTACTCAGAGCTTCCCTTCTCCTCTGCCCCCTCAGCAAGTCAACAGTAGATCCATATTCTTTTAAGACCATGCGCAAACCAGCCAGCTTGGCTAACAGCCTGACAGTGGCAGACCCCTACACCTCTTTAGCTCTCCACCAAGAGCCGATCATCTGGTAAAAGCTCGGTTCATACAGCCATGAACGTTTCACTTTGAAATAGGATCCAACCAAATTTTCTTCCCCACTATTCTATACCAAAGGGGTATGATCTGAAAAGGGTCGGCTCAAACCACTCACATTCGATAATTGAAATCTAACAAGGATGTCGACATTCCCAAAGAATCTGTCAAGCCTGGATGCCAGCCCGTTTCCATTGCGCCAAGTAAATTCCACACCAGAGGAAGGATATTCATTCAACTGCAGAGATTGAACCATCATCTGAAATCCAATAGCCGAACTGTCCGTGCTGCCATTTAGCCTGTCAGCCCCTGTTAACACACAACTAAAATCCCCACCTGTCAACCACATACCCCCTACACCAACTCAGCCACCGCAGACCACTCCTCCCACAACTCCTGCCTGGCAGATGCAATACAAGGACCATGTACTCCAGTAATCCAAATATATTCTTGCCCCTGGTGAATATGAAATTTGCATGTTAGTAATGCAATGGTTTGCAATGGCTGATTGATGTGTAATGTGGATAATGTGTAATGGTGTTGGTTTTTGAGATAATGATGTGTTGTAGTATGTTGTGATTTGAAACACCATGAGTGTCATTGTGGTGAGTTGTATGGAATACCAGTCATTACAACCATTATTATTTACTTATCTAATTTTTATTGATTTTATTCAAAGTCGTTCACTGGGAGGCAATTATTGAATTACATTGCTCTTTATCTCAAAGTTATCCTCTAATTCCAAAAAGAAGCTTTACATCTTATTAAAGAATGAATGAATGTGGACATGGTTTGCCTACTTACTAAGAATTAATTGTAATGCTTGCAAAAACTACTACAAACAAGCACCGAACAATTTATCACTATACTTTAAACTATGTCTTTACAAGTTATAGTATTAATACTTACATGAAAGTACACAATAGACTAAGATTACATAGTATATTAACTTAACTTACTAGTCTGATATCTACAGTAACACATACAACAGTTATAGTGACAGACGTAAGCGTCGCTAGATCCCAGAAAACACTATATACAAACCTAAGGAGGAAAACTGGGGTCTGTAGCGACGCTTATGGTGACATTTTATTCTGTTAGTAAATATATGGGTTTATTTATAAAAATAATTGGCTATACTACGTATACATATATATATATATATTTATATTTCTCTTATATTTGTTTTTACTTACGTAAGTACAACTTCTCGCTCTCCTCCTTCACACCAACCTTCATCAGATGTTCTTCTTCTGTGTTTTCATTTTGCCTTAGTGACTTTAACACGCTGTGGCTAAGAGGCATTTAACAATCGCCATTAACTCTCTTTAATTAATTAAAAATGTGTTTAATTTGCAGGTGTGCTTTTCGAGGGATACACAGCACCCAGGGGGTGGGACCAAACCTCTACTAAGCGTGCCCTAATTCTCATTAGGCCACTTAATTATGTCTTTCATAACTTAGCACAGGGCCTTCTCAGCCCCACGCACACACGCCTCTCTCCGGGCCCCCGGCCCCACAGATCAAGCTCAGAATGCTCAGTATATGCTCAATGTAAGTATGATAGTGTGGTTGTTTCGGGCGCCCGGCGCCCGTGACGACTGCACTGTCTAAACACAAATTCCATATAAGTTGCTGTGCGCATTTTGCAGCGCACGATGTGGCGCTATTCGAGCGCCACATCTGCGCTGAAAAACGTGTGCAGCTGTGGGCTGGAATAGATTTTGGCCCTCAATTCGTGGGCCATAATTTATTTAAAAATAAAAATAAATTATGGAAAATAAAGTATTTACATAATACTATATAATTGTTCGATTAATTTGAAATTTTAATTAGATTTACTATATAAATAAATTCACTAAAGTAGCCTATTTTTACACACTGATTTTGGTGTTTTCTTGGTTAATTGCTTATAAATTAGTTACTAGATGGTCTAATTGACCTCAAACAGAGTTAGAATACATACATAAGTATTTTATACATATTTTTATTATATTTTTCCGAATTAATGTATGTGTTATTTACATTTAAATAGCAGTTTTAATTGTTCTACTTATTAATTAAGTTAAACTTAATATAATCAGGTATAAATATACTTAAATTAGCTTAAATTACTTAAAGTATATTTGTCTTAGTATAAAGATTCAATTTAACTTAATTATAATTCTAAATTACTAATTTAACTAATTTAATTTAACAACTTAGCTACAAACTTAATAAATTCATTATTTATTATTTATAAAGGATTAAATTAAGATAAAAGATTTTATTTACTTATAATCTACATATACATAGATATATATACATTTTTATAGTTTAACTTTCTTAATTATACTATTTACTGATCTAGTTAGTTTAATAATATAAATAAATTAGTTTAATTTATAGATAGTTATATAATTATTGTATTTACTGTCTAAACTAGATCTAAAATCTAAATTACAGTACTCATTATATTTACATAGTTAAGTATACAGTATATATATATATATACACTACCTATTTACATATGTAGCCTAGTATATAGCTTATGTCTATATAAGTATACTTAATATACAAAGTAATATATATGTGAATATATATATATATTTATTTATTTTTGGTTCTTTTGGGTGTTTCATTTTAATTTGTTTACTGTTGTTGCAGATCTGAAAGAGTTAGGAGAGAAGGGAAGAGTTGACTGAGGAGAGAAAAAAAACTTATTTTACTGGTTTTTTTTTTTTTAAAGTTTTTAGCCCTTTTTATCTTGTTTATGATTGCCTTCTTTCTATATAGCATGAAATTTAGGAAGTGTTTACCCATCTTAATACTGTCCTCAGTTAAGTTTCCAATTTTAAAACATGTTTGGGTGGTGATTTTTGACTAAACTAGCTGACACAATTGAGAAAGATAACACAAGCATGCACAGAAATTAAAGTTCAGTCAGTTAAATAAGAAAGTTTAAATACACAGGGAGTGAATTACATTCAAATGTCAGCTATGTCCAAAACAAAATCTACAGGGTTTTACATTAGAACCTATCTGCTACAACTTATAACAACTAGACAGTAGCAGCAACAAGACATTCCAGACCCTGCAGCAGCTCAGTTCACTGTCCAAATGGTCTAACTGCTGCTGCAGTTAGTCCATTTGAGATGAAATGTGAGTTTAAGAGAAGAAAAATGTAGCTGCAAGATGCAGCACTTTGCTATGTCTACTGGGATTAGAATCACAAATCCAAACTGAAAAAGAAAATCTCTCTCAATCCCCAATCTGACAAGGGTTTAATTTCTCACTAAAATCACTAAATACCCCAATTCAAATGCCAAAAACCCTTATCAAAAACTTCATTTCAGATTAAATCCATAAATATCACTGATTTAACTCTTCCTAATGCTATAGATAGTATGAAGGGAGAATTAATTCAGTCAATTAAAGCCCTTAGTTCAAATCCCAATTTCTAAAACCTTAAGGAGTATTGAGAACTCCTTAGGTAAGGAAATCACCAAACATCCTTTCAAAAAATTCTTATGAATGCGAGATCAGACTTCAAATTACTACAGTAATTATCCTTAGATCTGACTTGCATTCAATGCATTCAAGAAATTATTAAATCAGATCCATGTATGGCTCTTCTGAGATGATTTCTGTCACCAGAAAACCTCTCAGATTCCTTGCCAATAATGAATTCAAAGCAGACTTCATTCAATTTGTCAGATCAAACAGTAAAACCAAATTGAAGGAAAAATCCTTAAAATCCAAATTGAGGAGAAATCTGACAAACTGAAAATTTCAATTCAATCCAGGGGCTTTTGTGACCAAGAGTGAGGTGAATGGGAAGCCCCTTAAGTGCTTTTTGACGCCAATTTCAGATCTGAAATTGGGTCATAGTGTATGGGTGGAAAGCGAGAAACAAGTCGTGGAAAATCAGAACTGGATATGACAGTATGGAGAGGTAGGGAATTTGAAAACATGGTTATATGAAATCTTCTCCTTTGATATGGAATGAGCAGAGGAGGTGAGGGGGGGGGGGAATTAAAGCCTAATTCTACTACTACAGCTACTTTATCCTACAACGAAGTTAAACATTACCAATTACATTAATTCTACTCTAAACTACTTAACTACAGCTAAAACTAATCTGCAGAATTATAAACCTAATCTAACAGGAAGAATGGGACCTATGGGTCCTTAGCCGGTGGCTAAGGCGGAAGAAAGGAGGAAGATGACTCTAGCGGAGGGAAGAGTCTGCTGGTGAGGCTCCAGGGTCATCCTCAGGTGCTACGAAGTCCTTAGCGACGAGGAGGTCGAGAGAAGGTGATGATTTCACAGCCGGTGGCTGTGAAGTCAGAGGCTTGATGGGGAGGAGGGACTGGAGTGGACGAATGATCGCTAAGAGGTGTAGGAGGGAGCGATCCCTTGCGCGCGACACCACTGAGGTGCTTAAGTAGCATGCTCAGTGGCTGAGATCACCGCGCTGGTGAGGATAATCAAGATGCAACCAGCGACGAGGATGAGAGGAGAGGAGCACGCGATGAGTTAAGCACAAAATCTGAACGTTAGATGAGATCTGGGGAGAGGGGTGATCGCACGCGCCAAATCGCGCGAAGCTTCCATTCAAATCTAACTGCAGATCAGGATCATAAAGAGCGACGGACGGCTAAGATTGGTTGTGTTCTTCGCGCGCTACAGTGCGTGCGAAGAGCAGCAGACCTCTCTCTGAAATAAAGGAAAATTGCAGACAGACCCTTGAACGAAGGGGTAGAAGAATTGCGTGTAGGCCCATAAGTGAAAAGAACTACAACCGGAAGGGCCCTGCCGCCTTTCAAAAGGGTCCCTGCGGATTACAAGTAGGTCCAAAGGGGAGTTTTTAAGGGAAAGAGTGTATTGCATGAAGGACCTAAGTGTAAACTACCTATTTCATAACCTAAATGATGTTCAATTGCCTTCAAATTTTTATATGTGCTCAATTGAACATTTAAGACATTGATTATACTTCTGATTTGACCTTTCAAACTTATTTATGTGTTCAATTGATGCATGGATCATCATTTGTACTTTGCTTTCAGAATATCTCATTTTGTGACCTAATTATGAAGTGTTAACATAGAGTAAAGGTTTTAGGTCTTTTAATTCCCACACTTAACCCTTTTTATCTGTTAATCTGATGTTGTTTTACTTAGTGTCTAGCTTAACTTCAGCTTTTTAGCCATGATGAGTAGCCACTCATCATGCCCCCATGCTTACGTTTTGCTAGTCCCTTAGCAAACAATCTGTTGAAGTGTAAGGCAATTTGAGTATCAGCAAGGTAAGTGTGAAGAGATATCTTTTTCTTCTTTCAAAAAGTTTTAAGTGTTTGATGATGATGATCTTCAGGCTGAAAGATTTTTTCAATAAACCAACTGTGTTTTGGACATTGTGAGAACCTTATTATTAAGGATAACCTACCAGAACTCGAGGCTTAAATGACATAGACCATCTCTCAACCAACAAGGACTCTTGATATTTAAACCTTAAGTCGAATTCCAGGACTCAGGGGGTTTTACAGAGACTCAGAATGCTATGAGGTTATGGCTGTGCTTTGTGATAAGTCAGGACTAACCGAGTGAATTCTAAAGCTCACTCCTGGGGTTTCACTTCTTTTTAAGTCCAGGTTGGTCCTAACTTCAGCTCATGTTTTCGGATGACTCTCAAGAATTGATGGATATTCAAACCCAACCCTTATTGTGTTTGTGGCTCAGAGAACTTTTTGGTAGACAAACAGGGTATTTGTTTTGAACCCTGAAAACAATTTTGGTGGAACAAGAGTATTTCCAGATTTTTGGAGAACATACTTGACTTCTCTTTTTTTTTTTTTTTTGATCAGTATGTCTCCGGAACTTATTTGGTAGAGCGCACTGTATTTGGTGGGTGAATTTTTTTTGTGGAAAGAGTTTCTCCTAGACACAAGACTAAAGATTAGGACAAAGAGTCTACCTGCACGCACAGGTAACGACTCCACCTTCCCTAATGAACACAAGGGTTGAAGTTTAGGTTCAAGTGGTCTTTCCTGACATTGTGTAGTGTAAGCCAAGGTTACTTAGACTCCTAAGTCAAAGCAAACCAACGAATCCTGTACTGGTTACTCAGGTACAAGAATATGTCCTAAAGTTAGGAGAGACTATGGTCTATCTTGTCAAGGCTCGAAGTGTATTAAGCCCAAGCTTGTATCAAGCTATTATGGCCCGGTAGGTCAAACTAGTAACGGTTGAATGTTCATAGACACTTATTCTAATTTTTGTTTTTAGCTAGAAGATCATAGTTAAACACTTATCTTTTATCTTTTTCTCCCTTTCTTCTTGAAATTAATGTCCTCCCTTGAATGAATAGGGTGCATGTCCCTTATTGTATTTTTGGAATTTTTTGTGATTTTTTTTTGTATTTTTAGCTTTGTAATTTTTTTCAAAAAAATTTTTCAAATTTTTTTTTTCAATTTTTTTTAAGTTTTTTTTTTTTGATAATACTATATGTACTGTAAGTGTGTCTACAATTGCATTTCAGTTTAAATGGTTCACCATTTATACCCCCCATGCTTAAATGTTGTAATGTCCTCATTGAAAGACTAGGGTGGATGCAAATGCATGCTCAACTTTTCACTATCCTAGATTGGGTGATGGAAGGAAGTCGGAATGAGGAGATAAAATCTCTATGCGGATGATTTTAAGTCTGATCTAGGATCAGAGTGAACAGTCGGGTTAGGAAGTGAAATGTGTGTCAATGAAAGTATGCTCAAAATGCAAGGGTAGACACTATATACAAATAAAGGCAAGAGTAGGAAAGGTGAAAACAGCTATATACAAGGATAGGTTTTTGCTAAGTTTAATGCCTTCAGCTAGGTGAAAACTTGTATGGTAATTCAAAATGTAGGAGCGAAATGGTGGAATTGACAAGTCTGAGATCATGCGGCTCAATGAAAGGTTTCAGTCTTTGACCATTTACAGTAAAAGGTTCAGATTTGTCAATTTCATTGATCTCAACGGCTCCATTGTCAAATATTCTTAAGATCTTGAAAGGTCTAGTCCATTTTGATCTTAGTTTCCTAGGAAAGAGTTTTAGTCTAGAGTTGAAGAGGACTTTTTGACCAGGGTGAAATGATTTCCTAAGAATGTGACGGTCATGGAAGGCCTTAAGCTTATCCTTATAAATCCTTGAGCTTTCATAAGATTCATTCCTTAATTCATCGAGCTCAGAAATTTGCAATTTCCTAAGATCATTGGCCTTCTCTAAGTCCAAGTTACACTCTTTGATGGCCCAATAGGCTTTGTACTCTAGTTCTACGGGAAGATGACAGTGTTTCCCATACACAAGTCTAAAAGGAGACATGCCTAAAGGGGTTTTGTGGGCTGTCCTATATGCCCACAACGCATCAGAAAGGCGGGAAGACCAATCCTTTCTATCTGGTCGGATTGTAGTCTGTAAAATCTTCTTGATCTCCCGATTGGACAATTCAGCAAGTCCATTGGTTTGAGGGTGATATGGTGTAGCTATCCTATGTGACCTCCCATACTTTTGAAGTAGGGACTGATAATGTGTGTTTCTAAAATGAGACCCTCCATCACTAATGATGGCTTTCGGTACCCCAAATCTAGAGAAGATGAAATCTTGAACGAATTGTGTCACAACTCTATGATCATTAGTCCTCGAGGGGATGGCTTCAATCCATTTTGAAACATACTCAACTGCCAACAATATGTACTCGAAGCCATAAGATTTAGGAAAAGGTCCCATGAAGTCAATGCCCCAAATGTCAAAGATTTCTCACACAATGATCGGATTCAAGGGCATCATGTCTCGGCGGCCAATACTGCCGAGAGACTGACAGCGTGAACATGCCCTGCTATATTTGTGTGCATCTTTAAAGATTGTGGGCCAATAAAAACTGCTTTGCAAAATCTTTGCAGCAGTCTTTTTGCTAGAGAAGTGACCGCCGCATGCCTGGTCATGGCAGATCGATAAGATGCTTCTAATCTCCTTATTTGGAACACACTTCCTAAAGATCTGGTATTTGCAGTGCTTGAAAAGCCAGGGTTCTTCCCAGTAATAGTGCTTGGCCTCGGATCTAAGTCTGTCTTTTTGATGTCGAACCCAATCAGTGGGGAGGATTCCAGAAGCCAGGTAGTTGACAATGTTAGCATACTAGGGAAGATTAGAATGAATGACCAGCAATTGCTCGTCATGGAAGTGGTCAGAAATGGGTGAAAAAGGAGAAATTGCTTCAGAAGGAAGGCGGGATAAGTGGTCAACTACCACATTCTGCTTTCCAGCCTTATCACGAATCTCTAAATCAAATTCCTGTAAAAGCAGGATCCATCTAATCAGACGAGATTTCGTGTCCTTCTTGGCGAGAAGATGTCAAACTGCCGTATGGTCAGTGTAGACTATAATGTGGTAACCTAAAAGATAAGGTCTGAATTTCTCCAGTGCAAATACTACAACTAGCAATTCCTTTTCCGTGATGGTGTAATTCCTCTGGGCTTCATCTAAGGTCTTGCTAGCGTAATAGATGACTGTGGGTTTCCCGTTCAATTTTTGACCAAGGACAACTCCTACTGCATAATTAGAGGCATCACACATGATCTCAAAAGGGTGAGACCAATTCGGGGGTTGCAGTATGGGGGCCTTGGTAACCAGATCACGAAGTGTCTTATAGGCACAAACACAATCGTCAGAGATCTAGAAGTCTTCATCTTTAGAGAGGAGAGTAGTGAGAGGTCGGGCTATTTTCGAGAAATCCACTATAAAGCGGCGATAAAAACCAACATGCCCGAGAAAAGATCGAATATGTTTAACCGACGAAGGTAGTGGTAAATCAGAAATCAACTTTACCTTCGCACGGTCAACCTCAATTCCTCTCTCAGAGATAAGGTGACCTAATACTAGTCCTTCTGTTACCATGAAATGAGATTTCTCCCAGGAAAGTACCAGATTCACATTTATGCATCTTTGCAGGACCTTAGTCAAGTGGTCTAAGCATGCATCAAATGTGCTCTCGAAGACCGAGAAGTCATCCATGAAAACTTCTAAGTAATCACCTACTAAGTTGGAAAAGATTGCAAACATACACCGCTGAAATGTAGCAGGTGCGTTGCACAACCCAAAAGGCATCCTACGGAATGCAAAGGTTCTGTAAGGGTAGGTGAATGTCATTTTTTCCTGATCATCGGGGTGAATTGCCACCTGATTATATCCTGAATAGCCATCCAAAAAGTAGAAAAATCTATTCCTCGCCAGTCTTTCCAGTATCTGATCAATGAAGGGCAAAGGGAAATGATCTTTCTTCGTGGCTTGGTTGAGTTTTCGGTAATCTATACATACTCGCCACGAACTAGCAATGCGTGTAGGGATGACTTCTCTAGAATTAGTGGTGATGATGGTAAGTCCGACCTTCTTTGGCACAACCTGAATAGGACTTACCCATCTACTGTCAGAAATAGGAAAGATAATTCCATTGTCCAACCACTTAATCATTTCACTTTTTACCACTTCTTGTAATGTAGGGTTCAATCTACGCTGGGCCTGTTTAGTAGGTCTAGATCCTTCTTCAGTAAAAATCCTATGTGTGCAAAAAGAAGGACTGATGCCAGTTAGGTTAGAAAGGTTCCATCCTATAGCCTGTCTATGTGCTCTTAGGACAGATAAGAGTCGTGATTCTTGATCAGATGATAAGGAAGAGTTAACAATCACCGGATAGGTCTGATCAGGTCCTAAGAAAACATATTTGAGAGAGTTAGGAAGAGGTTTGAGTTCAACAGGTACAGGATCAGAAGGAGCAGGTGTGAAAGTTTCAGGAGATCCTAGAGATACTAAAGGAATAGGAGGTAGGTCCTCAGTATCTAAATTCGGTATCTTAGTGGAAGTCAAGTCAGAGTCCAAAGAGGGTTGAGGTTCTAAATTTAATGAATTGATTAAGGTATCCTCAACCAACCAGTCCAAAGAATCCATAGAAAAGATTTCTTCAATTAAACTAGAGGTCGGTCCTCTTTGGGCCTGAAAAATATCAATTTTTATTTTCTGATCTCTGAACTTCAATTCTATAAGGCCCTCCTCACAATTGATGTTTGCCTTGGCCGTAGCCAAGAAAGGTCTTCCTAAAATGATAGGTGTGTTCTGGATATCTTCAGGTACTTCCATGTCAAGGACTATAAAGTCTACAGGAAAGTAAAAATCCTTGACCTGCACTGTGACATCTTCCAACACTCCCTGAGGTGTCTTAATTGATTTGTCAGCTAACTGCAGGGACACCTCGGTTGGCTTCAGATTGCCAACCTCAAAATGTGTTAGCAGAGAGGTTGGGATAAGATTGATGGAAGCACCTAGGTCAAGTAGTGCTCTATTAAATGTGGTGTTACCTATCATGCAGGATAAGAGAGGGGTGCCTGGGTCTTTCATCTTAGTTGGGAGGGTACTAGAGATGATGGAACTAGCTTGTTCCAAGAGGATGATTGGACTAATCCCTTTTTGAATTCTTGCTTTACGCTTAGGTGTGCATAGGTCTTTTAAAAACTTAGCATAAAGAGGAATGTGGCGGATTGCATCCAACAAGGGGATGTTTATGTGGACTTGCTTAAAGAGCTTAAGCAAATCCTCCTCAGGTGCCACACAGGTCTTTTTCTTTCCTTTCTCCTTCTTCTTTAAAGCTTCAGGAAAAGGTACTGGAGTGGTGATAAGAGGCTCAGTCATAGGTAGAGGAGAAGTAGGAAGTGGAGGAGCAGAACTAGAAGTGGTAGATGTTGGAAGAGATGGATCTAGTGTGCTTTTACCACTCCTAGTGACTATGGCATTTAGTTCAGCCCTAGAGGTAGATGGTAAATCAGTGTTAGGTAGCAGAGGTGGTTGTGTTTGTGCAAGAGAAGAACTTGAGTTAGTGAAGAATTCAGTGTTGTGCAAAGGTTGTGAAATGACATGTGCTTGGTCTTGCATTGCTGGTCTAGGTTAGACATACCTCTGAGCAGGTATGTTCCTAGGTTGGGTTTTGCTTGAGATGGGAGTGAATGTGGTTGACGGGACTCCGTCAAGTGTGATAGCTGGGCTCTCATCTCAGCTAAGGCCGCGTCCTGTCTCTACTGCAAAGCAATATTCTGTTGTTGCATATCAGCAAGAGTTTTCATGATAGACCCCAACTGGTCATCTTGTGTAGGCCAAGATTGAGAGTATTGGGTGGGCCTGGGTTGGGGTTGCTGGTAGGCACGCGGTGGATATCCGTGTGATTGTGGAGGTGGTGCTCGGATTGGGTTGTGCAGTGGTGGTGCAGAAGGTTGTTGAAAAGGAGGTCTCTGTGAATTTCCCGACCACGAGAAATTTGGATGATTGCGCCATCCAGAATTGTAGGTTTGTGCGAAAGGGTCATTATGAATGGCATGGAGCTCCTCCGAAACTCCAAAAGATGCAGGGAAGTCAGTGTAGGGAGGAACAAAGGTTCCTCCAACCGGTGAAGGATATGGAAATGGAAAATCCGGTAATGCAATTTGTGTCACAGAAACGTTATTCACAGTTTCCCTCCCTATGGGAAACTGAGAAGAAGCGTTTTGTGCTAGTGACTGAGAAGAAGAAGATGAGGGTTTTGAGAGAAATTTCCATACTTCATCTACTTTCTTCTCGATTAAGCCCACTTTATCCAGTTGACTAGCCACTATCTCTAAGTCTTTGCTACTGGATTGGGCTTCGTGTACCCCAGTATGTGAGTGGGAATGTGAGGACTTTCTATTAAACACGCTCATTGAAGCATTATTAATAGAATTTTCGGCCATGCCTTCAAAGAGCTCAAAGGCTGAGTCCTCATCCCGACACAGGAAATTGCCTCCACAAGCGGCATCTACAAAATTTCGTGTGTCATCATGGAGCCCATGGTAGAAGATCTGGACCTGTTGCTGGCGTGGGACACCATGGTGGGGACATTTTCTTAGAAGCTCGTGGAATCTCTCCCAAGCCTCGTGCATTGGTTCTCCTGAATTCTGACTGAATGTAGTGATGGCACGCCTTAAGGCATTAGTGCGGCCTACAGGAAAGTACTTCTTTAGGAACTCATGTTCTAAAGAAGCCCAGGAATCTATAGGTGTAGTCCGTGCAAGTGTTCAAAACAAAAAGGCTGCCTTATCTTTCAATGAAAAGAACATTTTCATTAAAAGCGTGTGCTGATCATGTCCTTGCGGACCCAAAGTTTGGGCAAGATTCTTCAGCTCCTCTAAATGCTGAAAAGGGTCCTCAGAAGCAAGTCCATGGAAGTGAGGAATGAGTGCTATAATGTTTGGCTTTAGTTCACCAGCACGACCCCCATTGGGATAACGTACCACAGGCATTGGTTGGGCAACTGCGGGATTATAATAATCCCGTAGTTGAGGTCTACGGGGTTGGGGTGGTGCCTGGGGATTTCTAGGTTGAAGTGGTTGTGGTTGGGGGTTAGCTAAAAGATTAACAGCTTGAGCAAGCTGTTGCACCTGTTGGGTTAGGGTATTCATTTGTAGTGTATCAAAAAGGTGCTGAAGATGAGGCATAGGTCATCTCTCCGGGGCGGATTAGGAAAATTAGGATAACGTGGAGGTTGGAACCTAGGGATAGGTGGTTGTTGTGGTGGAGGATGTGCAACTAAGTCTGGAGGAAGTTCTTCAAAATCCTTGAATTGTGATGACTCAAGATCATCCTCTTGGTGAATGGGATTGTGAATAAGATTTTGAGACTCGGGAGGTAAAGGATTAGAAGTGGAGGGCAAAGAGAAAGATGCAGTAGCTTGTGTACTAGTACCCAAGGGGAGTACAAGTTCTGGGTTTTGGGATCTCCTACCTTCCATTGAGTTGGTTTTTGAAAACACGTTTACTACAACTCGTTCCAACTCAATGGGAAAATTTTAACCAAGTTCACAAAAAGCGGAAAAATCCCAATTAAATCTCAATTCACTCAGAAGACCAATCAAGCGAGATGAATCGAAAAATTTTTTTCCTAGAGGTTGCTACGCAAAATTATGTTGTACGCAAGCAATTGTTTCAAACAATTGTATGTGTCTTAAGATAAACCTAGCGATGTGCAAACCTCTAAAATCTACTGGGAATCTGGATAAGACTTAGCGTGTGAATCCAGATCCTGTGGTTGCAGAAAGAGATGAGGTAAAAACCCGTGTGTTGTGACCTTAAGTGATCGTGCTGTGTGCACGATAGCAATCAACACAAGGCGATGCAAATCTCAATCAAGGTTTCACCCAAAGTTAATATCTTCTTTTTGACTTAATTCAAGTGATTATGATATGATTTCTATGCTGCTTGTCTCGCTTTTTACTCAGTTCAGTACAAGAGATGGTCTTCTTAATTTAAGTCAAATGCAATGATGACAAGAGTTAGAGTAAGGTAAAGAATGTGTACCTGACTCCAGCAATCTTCTATATGCATATTTGACTTGAATTAAAATCTAGCAGAGAAATATGCAACCTAAGATGGGTGCCTATGATTATGCTGCTGCTAGATAAGGATGAGATCTTTTTGATTTTTGATTTTTTTTAATATGCAACAAGCAAAAACAAGGAAAGAAATCGATTCGGAAAATCATAATGGAAAAACTGTATCGATGAGGGAGAAGTAGAAAATAAAAGTCCAGACAGTCCACAATTATTACAATGAATGTGTGAGAACAAGCTCTCACAACTTATGACTAATAATTCATCCTAGTTAATATACCTAAATCTATCTAAACTATACTACTATTATTACTAATCCTACAGCTACTCCGAGGGCAAACTCCGCTTGGATGTCGGGTCAGGAGCGTAGCGACTCCACCTGGAAGACGACCTCTACCTGGATGATGATACTGCTTCTCCTCCTCCTCAAGTGCTGTGGAAAAATAACAAATGATTAGTAAAAGAATAAAAGAATGTAAACACATTAACAAATAAATCAATGGAAGAAAGCAATTACAATCAATGAATTTAAATGAAATGAAGAATTTCTATATACAAAAGAATTAAAGGGTAATTTTGGCGTAAAGAGCATTGCCTCCCCGGCAACGGCACCAAAAATAATGCAATGGTTTGCAATGGCTGATTGATGTGTAATGTGGATAATGTGTAATGGTGTTGGTTGTTGAGATAATGATGTGTTGTAGTATGTTGTGATTTGAAACACCATGAGTGTCATTGTGGTGAGTTGTATGGAATACCAGTCATTACAACCATTATTATTTACTTATCTAATTTTTACTGGTTTTATTCCAGGTCGTTCACTGGGAGTCAATTATTGAATTACATTGTTCTTTGATCTCAAAATTATCCTCTAATTCCAAAAAGAAGCTTTACATCTTATTAAAGAATGAATGAATGTGGACATGGTTTGCCTACTTACTAAGAATTAATTGTAATGCTTGCAAAAACTACTACAAACAAGCACCAAACAATTTATCACTATACTTTAAACTATGTCTTTACAAGTTATAGTATTAATACTTACATGAAAGTACACAATAGACTAAGATTACATAGTATATTAACTTAACTTACTAGTCTGATATCTACAATAACACATACAACAGTTATAGTGACAGACGTAAGCGTCGCTAGATCCCAGAAAACACTATATACAAACCTGAGGAAAACTGGGGTCTGTAGCGACGCTTATGGTGACATTTTATTCTGTTAGTAAATATATGGGTTTATTTATAAAAATAATTGGCTATACTACGTATACATATATATATATTTATATTTCTCTTGTATTTGTTTTTACTTACGTAAGTACAACTTCTCGCTCTCCTCCATCACACCAATCTTCATCAGATGTTCTTCTGTGTTTTCATTTTGCCTTAGTGACTTTAACACGCTGTGGCTAAGAGGCATTTAAAAATCGTCATTAACTCTCTTTAATTAATTGAAAATGTGTTTAATTTGCGGGTGCGCTTTTCGAGGGGTACACAGCACCCAGAGGGTGGGACCAAACCTCTACTAAGCGTGCCCTAATTCTCATTAGGCCGCTTAATTATGTCTTTCATAACTCAGCACAGGGCCTTCTCAGCCCCACGCACACACGCCTCTCTCCGGGCCCCCGACCCCACAGATCAAGCTCAAAATGCTCAGTATATTTTCAATGTAAGTATGATAGTGTGGTTGTTTCGGGCGCCCGGTACCCGTGACGACTGCACTGTCTAAACACAAATTCCATATAAATTGCTGCGCACGTTTTGCAGCGCACGATGTGGCGCTATTCAAGCGCCACATCTACCAACGATGTGCTACAGTATCCCCATCGATGAAGACATCGACCTTCAAACTCAGCAGACGTCCATTCCCCTCCAGCAGTCCGACAATCGCGTCCTCTACCACTGATGCAAAGCCTGAGATCATCATCGACACAACCTCCTTTGACCTCAGATGTAGAGGCAGACCCTCGATCTCGAGTTTTCCAGACTTTCTCCCCACTCTTTGGGGTAGTCTCTCCGGCAAGGCTCCATAAAAAGGAGAGACCAATCTCCAGATCACCGTGCAGCCATCGTTGCAAGATGTTTGAAAACATAGCTTCTCGACATCCCCCATACCCAACCCAAATAGAACAAAGCGTGTATTTGAAAGAAAAGAAATCTGCCAAGGGTTGGTCGAGAGGGATAGAGAGGTTACCAAGGTGCGAACACTCTCCGCCAACGATCTTCCAGACATCACCTCCCCCACCAGAGCTCCACGCAAGGCCATCTCCGTAGCTTTGATGTTCTCCATCATCGGCACCTCCACATCAGCCACAAGCCCTCCCAGCTTACGCAGAGATGGGGGCGGAGGCGGGATCTACGTAGCCCTAAAATTCAAATTTCCCAAGCGTGGGAAAAAAGCGATTAGTCCTCGGTCCCCCCCAACTTCTACATGAATCCCTTTTGTGACCGAAACCCCCGCATCCCAAACTGACCATGGGGAATCGATAGGTGGCTACCATATGTCCCCGCCGTCGGCAGCGGAAACACATAACCTTACCGAGCAACTTTGTTCCCCTTCTATCAGACCAACTCGCCTCCATCCCCCTTTTGCCATAAGAAGTAGATTCCCCCCGCTCCTTCCTCCTCCAACCCTTAGGCCTCCAAATATGCCAACCTTCCCCCTCCCTACTCCCGCCAGCCGCCGCCCCTAAATCGCTTGCCGTCGGGACAACCATCGCCTCCTCTTTCTCTCCCTCTAATTTTTCTCTTAGGAGGTGGCTTCCTTAGTCTAAGATGTTCCTAAGGGCAATGGTCAAGGAGATGGTCTAGTAGCTGGGCTCTGGACAACCGGCCAATGGGGCATCAAACCCACGATAACTTGCCAGCCATACTACTCTTGTATGTTTAATGGCGCTTTAGGTCCCATTATAACTACCTAACAATGAGTCAGTGCAATTTGTGTGTAGATGCTTAGACTTTCAAGACTTCCAAAGCAGAGGGTGGGCTGATAAGTTGTGTACTTATCATCCCAATTTATTAGTATCTTCAAGTTTATTTAAGGTGGCAAGATCTTAAGAATAAATCCACATCATAATAGACACCTACGTTAATTAAGCTGCTAGACCTGAAGGGTCTAAGCAACAAAACCCTAATTGTATTATTTCCCAGGGTCGGAGACTTCTTAATACCCATTAGTCCTATCTTGACTCAATTTATTTCTTTTTGTTGTTTTTGTTTATATGCAATTTTTTTCATTTTTTTTCTTTGTAGGTATTTCTGTACAAAACTTAAAAGTGGAGGAAAATTTTTTTTCATCTTTGCATTTTTCCATTGTTTTAAATTTTTTTAGCTATTTTGAAAGAAATATCAAAACTCTAGATATTGGCAGAATATTTAATTTTTCTCTACTCAACCCCCCATGCCTAAATATGAGCATGTCCTCATGCCAAATTTAAAACAAAGATACAGGGAATAGATAGCACCTAAATTTGACGTACCGTGGATTGCTTCCAAAACCTAGAGAAGAAATGCAAGATATAGTATTTACAGGTATGTTGGTTGCCTCCCAACAAGGTAGAATTTAACGCCCCTAGTTGGGCGGAAATTCAGGAAAGAAACCCTCAATCAAATTGATTATTTCATCAGGTGGTGAGGGTTCTTGAGTGATAACAGCCTTTAGTCTTTACCCATTAATGGTGAATATATGCCCAATTTTTGGATATTGGATCTGGACAGACCCATTGCCATAAGAGGTCACAACATGGTAGGGTTTAGACCACTTTGATTTCAGTTTTTCAGGGAATAGCTTGACCCTAGAGTCTAATAGCCAAACTACCATCTTCGGCTTAAACTGTTTTCTCCGAATGTTCTTATCATGGAAGGCTTTTAATTTATCTTTGTAAATCTTAGCATTTTCGTAAGCCTCCGGCCTAATCTCTTCCAACTATGCTAATTGTAATTTTCTTTGCTAACCTCCTTGTTCCATGTCCAGATTACATTTCTTTACTGCCCAAAAAGATTGGTGTTCTATTTCCACTGGTGAATGACAAGGCTTCCCATACATCAATTGATATGGTGACATTCCCAAGGGAGCCTTGTAAGCGGTTCGGTATGTCCACAGGGCGTCAACTAACCTTTCGGACCAAACTTTTCTATTGGGTCTCACTATCTTACGTAAAGTTTCCTTGATTTATCTATTTAAGGCCTTTGCCTACCCATTTGTTTGCGGGTAATACAAGGTAGAAATGCGGTGGTTTACCCCATACTTTTTCAAAAGAGATTTGAAATGGCCATGCATGAAATGAGTTCCCCTATCGCTAATCATGGCATGGGGAATACCGAATCTAGCAAAGATGTTTTCTCAAACAAATCAAATAACGATTTTATGATCAACATGTCTTGCCGAGATGGCTTCGACCCATTTGGAGACATAGTCTACATCCAAAAGAATGTATTCGAAACCAAGACAGTTTGGGAAAGGGTCCATGAAATCGATTCCTCAATCATCAAAGATTTCCATGACTAGAATTGGTTGAAGGGTTATCATGTCCCTTTTAGCCATGGTTCCCAATGATTGGCATCGCATGCAAGAATGGGTAAAACTATGTGTGTCCTTAAACAAAGACGACCAAAAGAATCTAGACTACAAAACTTTTGAAGAAGTTTTTCATCCCGAAAAATGGCCTCCACAACTTCACTATGGTAGAAAGATAGAATGCTTCTTATTTTCAAATCTGGAACACACCTTGTGATGATCTGGTCTGACCCTAATCGAAAGGGAAATGGTTCATCCCAAAAGTAGTACTTGGATTTAGCAATGAATTTGAGATTTTGGTCTTTTGTCATGTCATGAGGTATTTTTCCAGAGGCCAGGTAATTCACAATATTTGCGAACCAAGGAAGCTCAGGAGAATTGATAGCCAATATACTTTCATCAGGAAACTTTTCAATGATAGGTAAAGATGGAGTGAAATTCAAATCCAATCTAGAGAGGTGGTCAACACCCACGTTTTGAGCTCAGGCTTTATCCCTGATTTCAATGTTGAATTCCTGGAGCAGAAGGATCCATCTAATGAGGTGTGGTTTGGCATCCTTGTTGGCCAATAAATGTCAGAGAGCAGAATGATCAGTGTAAATAATCACTTTAGACCCTAGGAGATATGATCTAAATTTTTCCAAACCAAAGACAATAGCCAGCAGCTCTTTTTTAGTGATGGTATAACTCCGTTGATCTTCATTTAGCATCTTGCTGGCATAATAAATGACATGGGGTCTCTTATCTCTTCTTTGTCCCAAAATTGCCCCTACCGCATAGTCAGAGGCATCACACATGATTTCAAAATCAAGGGACTAGTCTGGGGGTTGGAGAATGGGAGAATTAGTGATAGCCTTTCTACGGATATTGTATGAGTTAAGACAATCCTCATTGAATTCAAATGGGGAATCATTTGAGAGGAGTTTGGTCAAGGGTCGGGCTATCTTGGAGAAATCCTATATGAAACGTCTATAGAACCTGACATGTCCCAAAAATGATCTGATTTGTCAGACTGAGGTTGGCGGTGGTAGCTTTGAAATTACATTCGATTTTTCTCAGTTGACCTCCAATCCCTTCTCAGAAATCTTGTAACCTAGCACGATTCCATCTTGAACCATGAAATGGCTCTTCTCCCATGAGAGTACTAGGTTCATGTCTATACACCTCCTCAAGCTCTTGGTTAGATGCTCCAAACAAGTTGAAAAATCATCTCCAAACATGCAGAAATCATCCATAAAAACCTCAATGTAATCCTCTATCATATTTGAAAAGATAGCCATCATGGAACGCTAGAATGTTCTTGGAGCGTTACACAGTCCAAATGGCATTCTCTTAAATGCAAAGTTACCAAAGGGGCATATGAAAGTGGTTTTGTCTTGGTTTTCAGGACTAATGGCTACTTGATTGTATCCTGAGTAGCCATCTAGAAAATAGAAAAACTTCTGCCTAGCAAGTCTCTCCAGTATTTGGTATATGAATGGTAGTGGGAAGTGATCTTTCCTAGTTGCTGAGTTAAGTTTCCTGTAGTCTATACATACCCTCCAAGAAGAAGTGGTTTGGGTGGGGATGGATTCACTGCTTTTAGTTTTAACTACGGTCACTCCTGCCTTCTTGGGTACTATCTGGATCGAGCTTACACATTGACTGTCAGAGATTGGGTAAATGATATCAGCATCCAACCACTTAATGATTTCCTTCTTGACAAACTCCAACATGTTTGGATTGAGTCTTCTTTATGGTTGTCTAGAAGGCTTTGTCCCTTCTGTTAACAGGTGAGCTAGAGGAGATTTAAAAGATGTAATCGTTGTAGCAAAGCCTCAATCGCTCAAAAACAAATAAAATATATAAACTCAAAATCTACAATGGAGTCCGAGGTCGAACACAGGGAGAAAATGTGGAATTCACAACATTAATCGCATTCAGAATCAATGAACACAATTAATTGAGCATTCAAGTAGATATTCAATGAATAATATATGCAGAAATATATTCAATAAGGAGTAATTATAGCTTTGAGGATCATTTGACAAGAAGAAAGCAAAATAATGGTGATTTAAATCACCAATTATTTTCATTAGTAAGCATACATCTCAATCATAAATTAACTCAAATAACTGCACAATACTCTCATTGCTAGAGTGCCTCAGACGACAGTTTCCCAAATCAGACGACTTAAAGTGTAAGCAACAGCACAAGCACAAGGCTCTTAAGCCTTTCTCTTCTTCTTCTTTCTCTTCTTCAGACCTTCCCTACTTCTCTTCTTCTCGAGCCTTCCCTTCACAAGCACAAGGGAGCCAACTCCTTCAGCGTCTAAGTGTCACACAAAGCACAAGAGACCAAAACCCTCTTCCGCTCTCTCACAAATGTTCCTCATCTTCTTCTCTCTCAAACCCCAGGTCTAATCGGATTCGGGTAATTGGGTTATCGGGTCATGAGCATAAGGGACCAGGGTCACCGACATGGGGCAGTGATCGAGGTGTGAGGCGTATGTGAGGAGGGACCCAACCCCTCAGTGATTGGGCGAATAGCTCAATGCACAAAAATAATATATGGGTGCGTGGGCGTTCTTCCGCACCTGATGTGGCACTAAAGTCACTGCTCTTTTCCTTGCGCACGACCGCGACAGGTGCTAAAGGAGATGCCTCCAATTGATGTCGAAGATGAGAATGTGGTCTCTAATTGATGGCCCGAGATGATGCCTGGAAGGTGTCCGCATGACTTAGGGTTGCAAGGGAGGTTGAAGGTTACTGGAACACAGCTCCAAGGTTGCGCGAAGAAGCTCTGCCAATGGCAGTCAAGGGTCTAGTACCTGAAAAGATAAAAATTGGCCTAATGGCCACATTAGAAGCAATCAGGAGCTTTGTTACGGCACGACGAGGGTGGTGGTGGCAGTGGTGTGTTGCGAAGGTGGTCGTAGGGGGTTGGCGAAGGTGGAATGTGGAAGCCATGGGGGAGGTGTTTGGTGGAGTGGTTGACATAGCAATCCCCTCAATTTCTTGAGGGGTTTTTCTCACGTGGACATGGAGAAGGTGTAGGAAGTGTTGGCGTGCCAAATGGTGGCCTGTGGTGGTGTGGAGGACTTGTTGGAGGTGCGGCTGGAGAGGAGGAAAATGACGGGGGCGGCGGTGATATGGTGGTCGACTTAAGGGATAAAGAGAGGGAAAAGGAAGTAGAGGGAGAGGGGAGCCTAACTAACCTAACCTAACCGAACGAAAGGGTAGGAAGACGTCGGTTATGGTATGGCCGGTGCTGGAGAAGGAAGGACATCCGTTGGGGGAGAATGGCGAGGAAGATGGAGGAAGGAGACGCTTACTAGTATTGCAATATGCAGACGAACTTGAGGACGGAGAATCGGCCAACTATGCTCTATGGCGACTAACGAAGAGGGTGGACGGAGAAGCTCATCGAAGCTTGCAGAGAGTTTGGCCGGAGATAGGAGAAGACGATGGAATCCGGTCCAAAACCAAGCTAAGGAGGTGAGGTTTGCAATCAGGGTCTTTTTATAGGGCATTAGACGAGCTTCTAAGCCTAGAAACAAGCTTGAAAGCTTGAAAATTAGGTAAGGAGGACTTGGCGATTTCCAAGAGTTCGCATGAACTCTAGGGAAAGATTCGAACATCAAGATTGGGTTCGGATTGAAGGGAATCTCTTGAGGAGTCTCCCTTCCAATTTTGGAAGGGTTTGGGCATGAAATCAGGGAGAAATCCCAGATTGAAGGTCGGTACTTGATGGGTTCACATGGAAATAGCGGCATGGGACTCTTGGTGAGGGTAATGATAAATGTAGGGGGCTAGATGCAATATATTTCGAAAGCTGAGGGGTTATTTGAGAGAAAAAGAGTCAGACTAGATTAAAATGCAAATTAGGTCAAGATGATCTCTAATTAGGCCCAAATTTTGGTAAAAAACTAATTTGGACCTAAGGAATGTGATGGTGAAGTCGTATTTTGGTTTTAACTAAGTTTGACTGAGAAATTTACGTAGAAACCTAAATTAGGGAAACTTTCCGTCAGAGACTCTTTTCTAGGTCAAAATGGGTTCCAATGGTCAAACCGAGGATACTAAACCTTATAGAATATTTTTATATGAATTTTAGAAGGTTTATATGGAATTTATTTTGACCAAAACCTTTGTTATTTAAGCGAATATGAAATTAGGGTTTTGGGTACTGTTAATTCTCGAAATGCGTGAAAACTCATTTTTGTTTGTACAGACACTCTTATTAGTCATTAATGAATATTTGACCTTTGTTTAACCGCTGGGAAACCCCATGATTATTCTGAATTCATGATCTTATGTTAAAATTATAGATTTAACCCTGATTTAATGGACTCTTCTCAGAAAGGATATTCAGTGAATTACAACTCTCTGGTGATTATGTAGGAGCATTTATTAATTGATTCTGACTAATTAAAGCTAGTTATGGCTGATGATAATGTTATCATCACCTTCCTTGGTGTAAATGTGATGTGTATAGTACGAGGGGTGAATTCCTTTATGGTCTGAAATGCTCCACCCGATAATAGCTTTATGTTCCTTTAAGATTGCTATGAACTGTCTCTCTAGTTCTTAGGTGAGTTGTGAGTTTATGATCATAGGAAGGGTTTTGTGTTCATCCAAGAACACATACTTCATTGAATCGGATAGAGGCTTGAGTTCCAACATTGGCAGAGAAGGTTCAATGATATTTGAAGAGGTTGTTGAGGGATGGTCTTGATGCTTATGAACATCAAGTGGTGTCACCGAAGTGATGGGCATCACAAGTCTTACAGATGTTGTACTTGCAAGACGACTGATGTAAACATGTTTACACTACATAATATGTCTATTTATGCATGTTCTTAAGCATAGAATTGCATTGCATACTATAAATATTACATAACATGCATCATCTTGCATTTAGATTAGTTTGAATAAAATGGAGGTTAATTGTCTCCTTTTATGTTCAGGGACAGGGCAAATTTTTATCGAGGCCTCGGATCAAAGATCCAACCGTACAGATGTGTTCAGGCCTCGGATCGAAAGTAGATCCTACGACGACGACGACATTCTACCCCGTTCCTGTTCTTCCCGCTTCATCCTCCTTCGTCCTACTCTGTTCCTCGTCTTCCAGGCATCGTCCCTTCTGGCTCATCCTCCAAGTGACCATCGAGGAGGATAATTCTCTCTCCATTCTTTTTAATGCTTTCTAGAGTAGATTTACTGCTTTCTAGTGTAATCATTTTCTGCTTTCTAGTCGTAGTGAGTAGTGTAATGAGCAATCTCTTTGATAATGAATTCCATGTTCATTCTACATCTCTTTTTGTTTTTAGTTTGTAATATTCTCTCTCTCTTCTATTTATTGTAAATAGATAGATAGTTTTTAATTAATTAATTTGCTTCGTGACAAATAAAACAAACGCGTATTTTTAATCAAACATTCGCTACCCTGAGTTTGACTTGGGATTTCTATTCCGATGTAAATTTTATTTGTTGAACACGAGTTCTTCACTTTCAAACTACGACTACAGGTTTGTCAAAACCAAATACGTTAGCGTAGTAACTCGTAGCTTCAACATTTTGGCATCATTGCCAGGGAGGCGACACCCTTTGATTTTTTCGCATTTTATAACTTACAGAACATTTACCTTACTTCTCTCCTTTCTTATTTTGATTGCAGGTACTCTTTCAAGACGAGCAAAAGTGGTAGATTGGAGCAAAGTGCTGTTGAAGGTTTTGTAAGTTATCCCCCACCCCCCACCCATTAGTTTTCATTTCACCACGTAATAACACAAACATCAATCAACCTATGTGTTTTTATAAACTCTAAGGTTAGTTTTGTTTGTTTGTTTGACACTCACACCCACCTCAACATCCACATTTAAAACGAAAAAATAAAAAAAAATATCACTGAAGTGCACAACTTCATCTGATTTTCAAACTCAATCGGTAAACCGATCTTTGGAACCGGTATACACATCCAAACACATAATTGAGTAGAAATCAGATTAGGTAATCACTTGTGTACCTAATTAAGTGGTGCAATAGGACAATTGTTTGAGTTGATTGGGCCACACCACTTCAATTAAAATCAACTCATCAAGTAGCTGCTGTTTAGGTTCAACTCTTAAGGATTTACTAGGCACTCCACATTCTTTTAAATTTCAAAGGAAAACATCTTCACCTGTGCTTTCAAAACCTGGTGTGCCAGCAAAACTTGTGTGAAAATACCTAAAGTTGAATCCTAAAAGCTACTAAGCAATATTTGAACCCTAAAATTCACCGCATCAAAAGTAATCTTGCTTGAAAATCACTCGTTGTGCACGCACACACACATCAATCAATGATTAAGGGAACAACTCAGATAAAGGGTCCATCACATTCCAAAGCACATTCAAACCTAGCCCAAAATAAAATAGAGTAGACGTTGGCCTTAAGGATTCGACTCGCTCTTCAGAGACCAGAAGGAGATTATTTTCGATTAGTCTGTTTCTATTGTTCAATCTGATGTCTAGCTAGGGGAGCAGAATCAAACGATCACGGCTGGGGGGTATGATGAGTCCATTTTAATGGACTAATATTACGCCTAAGTAACTTTAATTGTACCTTTTAGGCTTGTTAATAACTACATTAAGTTATAGAATGTTTGCATTCATCATGATTTAAGTTTACATCTATTTTATAGTATTCTATAACTTAATATGTAATGATGTTACATTTTTATGTTGCAGGAATGATATTTAGAAAGAACAAGGGAAGGGAATAAATTTCCCCAATAAATAGCCGGTGCTATCCCTCCCTCATCCTCCGACCAGCCGTAATTCCTCCCGCACATTTATCTAATCTTCCGCCTCCCTCCCTCAACAAACGAGGCCATATTTAGAAAGGATTTTGAAAATCCCTGGAAGGGAGAAGGAGAGGAGCTAAGAGGAGGCGGAGAAAGGAGAGTAGGGGCTTCATCATCCAGGAGGGTGCAAGCACTGCGTGCACTGTGCACCAAATCACCTTCCAACCTACTCCAGCCGCACCCGCAGGCGTTGCGTGCCTTCACCACTGCCTGTACGCGCCCTCGCAGGCACTGCAGAACCTCCACGTGCCACCTTCTTCTCCTTCTTGCAGCCACCACAGGATGCCATCAGCCGCGCCGTCACCACCATCGGGTGCGGCCTGAGCGGGGTGATCTTCAGCGGCAGCCTCGACGTCCGTCTCTCCTCCTCCTGTGCGCAGAAGCTGCGGCAACAAATCCTCTGTTTTGAAGTTGATTAAAAATTACATTTAATGCCATTGGCACCATAATTTAATTTTCATTTATGATTATTTTATTGTGGCAAAATTGCGAATGCGCACTCATGCTTTTTGATAATTGCACATTATTGTTATTCACCTATTTCAAGATTGGTTTTGGGATTAACATGTGCACCAATTTTCTATAGTATATGTCAATTGAAAATTACATAAAATCATCATATATTTATTGAAGATTTTAGTGAGGGAAAATTGCACATATACCCTTATATTTTTGAGTTATTGTGAATCTTCTTTCCATCGCATTTTATGTCGGATTTGACTAGGGATTTCGCACTTAACCGAAAGAATACAAAATAATCGAGAGTTTATTGCATAATTGCCTCCCTGTGGACACGACCCACTCTTTTGTGAGTGGTTATTTTTGTTGTTGATTAGTTGATTTTTCCACCACTTAAATACTACAACGCATAACGGAAAATTGACCTGTCAAATTTGCACCGTTGCCGGGGAGGCAATAGACATAATAGATTTACTTCATTGTTTTTGAATATTCTGAGTTGCAAAATTATCTGATCAATTTTTTTTACTGTGCAAGGAATCTGATGAGGCGACGAGGCGCAATAGAGCGGCGACAGCAACCACGAGCTAAGCCACACGAGGAAAAGACAAGAGACCAAGATCCTGCTTTCACAAAGGATTCTCCATCGTTACAAAATTTATTTCTATCTTTTCACCCTTGTAGTAATTGGGGATAAATTTTTGGGGGTTTGTCCCCACATTCTTTAGCTACTAGGGCTTACATTATTTTTTGTGCATACATGATTCTATTTTCTGTTTGCCTGCCTTTAAAATCAACAAAGAAAATGTTGAGCTACCTATTTAGAAGTTGCATGCCCTTAGGTGCTCGCATTTAGGGGTGACTAAGCAGCACATTAGATCTTATTATTGCATTGCAAGCATATTAGCACGAAGATAACTGGAGACAGGTACACCTTTCTAACTTTTGCATCCAGCTCCTATTCACGCATTTGCATTCAAATTAAAATTCAAGACCACCAAACTATTTGAATTTACTAATTCAGTGGTCACATAACTAAAAGTGGGATTGATAATCAGATTCAACCCTAAAAGCAATTCACATTTGATCTGATTCTAAGGGACTTGTCTACAATTTCAAAAGAAATTACAAAGATTCACGGTGTGTTGCACACTTCTGACACTGAGCTCGCACATTAGGCACCGCACTAAGGCTCGATCCCTTAAGGCTATAGGCACCGATCTCTTTATCGATGCAAACCCTCCTATTATGCTTTGTGGTGGTGGTGATACTATCTTTTGACCAAGTGTTTTGATACTCCACGGAGGGAGACACCCCTTAAAGGAGCAAAAGGGTAATTAAGGGGCACCGCATACGCATCGCCTCAAAGGAAGGGTTCACCCTACTTGCATCCCTTTGTTCGTCCTTGGAGTAACTTCTCACTTGATCACCTGGGAGTATTATCCAAGCAAAGTATAGGTCCTAGGGCACTCGAAGGTTGAATTAAGGCACGTAATTGCAGTGAACAACTTGTTTGGCCGTTTATATTAAATAATTCGACCTCCGCAACAATGCATGTTAAGATTTCAAGTCCACACCCCTCTTATACCAGTTACGTAGGAACGGAGGGATAAGTCTTGATCTTTTGACTTATCTTTAGAATGGAGGCATCACTTAATCAATAAGAACCCGAATTGTGTTTTGTATGCTTGGCAGATGCTCTCTTGAGGGTAGTCTCGTGTTTGATCCTGAGCCTGAGAGAATTCTTAGGAGAGCTCACCTAGGAGAGGAAAAAGAAGGAATGGCTGAGCAAGGTGCAAATCAACAAAGGACCCTAAGGGACTATTTTATTCCAACTAACCAACCTGCACAAGCACTAAGACGACCGGCAGGGGATAATCCGCATGAGATCAAAAGCAGTACCATATCTTTATTGCCCTCTTTTTATGGTACTACTAGGGAGGACCCCTACTGGCATTTGGAGGAATTCACCGAGGTCTGTTCCACGGTGAAGCTCTAGGGCTTTACTGATGAAGCCCTGATGAGGACTCTATTTCCTTTCTCCCTTAAGGATAAGGCCAAGCACTGGTATCATACCCTTGATGCAAGCGTAAATGATTAGGCCACCCTTAAGGGAGAATTTTTGAAAAAGTATTTTCCTATGAGTAAAACCAACCATTACAAAAGAGAGATTATGGGTTTTACTCAACAGAAAGGGGAGCAATTTCATGAGACTTGGGAGTGTTTTAATGACCTTCTTAGGTTATGCCCCCACCATCAAGTGCCAAGATGGTAGTTGGTCGAAAGGTTCTATAACGGATTATCTGAAAGGCATAGGCAAATCATCGATGCAGCCTGTGTAGGAACCTTCATGATCAGAACTGAGGATGAAGCCTGGGCATTATTTGAAACATTAAGCGACAACTCCATACATCTGTCCTCTTCCTATCAAGAAAGAAAACCATCAATTTTGCAGAGGAAGATAGAGGCCCATGAAGCCGGGGCTTCTCAGGATTTGGCTTATCAGATTCAACTACTGAATAAAAACTTTGATAGGCTTTTAGCAAACCCCGGCATGAACCCGCAAGCAGCCTCTATTTTTCAGGCTTCATGAGAATGCTCCATTTGCCAAAGCACAATGCATGCCACTGCGGAGTGCCATCAGGTAAACCAATTCCCTGAGTTGATTCAGGCCGACTTGAACGCGGCCCAAGGTTTCCGCCCCCCTCGCAATAACCCTTATTCCAACACTTATAATCCAGGGTGGCGAAACAATCCAAATTTCTCTTGGAAGCAAGGTGATGCTTCTAACTTAGGGAATACAAGACCCTCACCTCCCCAGCCCATATACCAACCTTCTTATGAAAATCCTCCTCCGAATAGTCCCTCTGAGATGGATGAACTGAAGGCCATGATGAAAGCAATGCAATGAGGAGAACCTTAAGGGCAAGGAGGTTGCATTCAGAGAGCACGTCCAAGCAGTGACCGTGTTGAGGAGTGGAAAAAAGATTGACAAGCTTGATAACACTTCTACGGTTACATCTCAGAATTCCCCTTCCACACCTGACCCGACTTCCATCTCACCTGAGGAAGAGCCACACCACTCTCCCTCACAAAAAATCACCCACAATGAGGATGTCTTCCTTCCACCGCCCCTTTCCCGCCATGACGACACCTCTACCCAGAAGTCGAGGGTGCCCTATCCAGAGAGCCTATATGCTCCTAGGGAATCTTCTGTTGGTTCGTCTGGAGCCAAGGATAGGACGGAAGAGATTATGGATACTTTTAGGCAAGTCCAGATTAACTTGCCTCTGTTGGAAGCGATTAAACAGATTCCATCCTATGCCAAGTTTCTGAAGGACCTGTGCACCCAGAAGCGTCGATCTAGGAAACAAGTCGAAACCAAGGTCATCCTGCCTGACCATGTTAGCTCGGTTCTCCAGCATAGAACACCCCCCAAAATGAAAGACCCAAGGGCCCCGTATATTTCAGTGGTTATAGATAACCAACACATTGATGAGGCTCTGCTCGATCTAGGTGCAGAGGTAAACATGCTATCGAGCTCTGTCTACGACCTTTTGGGAGGAGGCAAGCTAAAGCCTAGTCCAATAATCCTCCAGGTTGCAGACAGATCACTTAAGATATCGCGGGGATTGTTGGAAGATGTCCTTGTGAGAGTGGAGGATTTCTTCTTCCCCGTTGACTTTCTAGTACTTGATACCGACCCATCTAATAAGCTCACAAAGCCATCCATTATTCTGGGATGCCCCTTCTCGGCCACAGCCAATGCCTCTATAAATTATAGATCTGGGGCACTTAAAATGGGCTTTGGGAACAAGAAGATCTGGTTGAATGTTTTTGATACTTACAAGCAACCCAGATTTGAAGATTGTTCTCAGATTGAGGTCGTTGATGAAATAATTGAAGAGACTACTCTAGCACTCTTATGTAGAGATCCCCTTCAGAAGGCCATACCTAAGGACCATCCCTTGATTATTAAAGAAACTAAAAGGGAAATGCCCGAACTAGAAGAGTTGCTGGGAATACACACTGAGTCTTTGTCCCTACCCTGGACTGTGAAGGTATATCCACTGCCTGAGGCGGGGACATCTCAACTAAAACCCTCAATCCAAAAGGCTCTTGAATTGGAGTTGAAACCCCTCCCGAGCACATTGAAATATGTTGTCCTTGGCCCTAATAACATGCTCCCCATTATTATCTCGTCTGCATTATCTGAATTGCAGGAGGGAGCTCTGCTTGAGTGTTTACAAAGGCACAAGGAAGCAATTGCCTGGACAATTGCTGATATTAAGGGTGTTGATCCCTCTCTTTGCATGCATCATATATACACGGACGAGCCCATGAAGCCTTTCCGAGATATGCAGAGAAGGCTCAATCCAAATATGCGGGAGATTGTTAAAAAGGAGATTCTAAAATGGCTGGATGCAGGGATTATCTATCCCATTTCAGATAGTAAATGGGTTAGTCCTATTCACGTAGTTCCGAAAAAGGCAAGAATCACTATGGAAGAGAATGACAAATGAGAATTGGTGACCACTAGACCCTCAACTGGTTGGAGGGTCTGCATGATTACCGCAGTTTAAACACGGCTACCCAGAAAGACCATTTCCCCTTACCATTTATCGATCAAATTCTAAAACGATTATCAGGGAACAAGTACTTTTGTTTTCTTGACGGGTACTCTGGGTACAATCAGATAGCCATTTTTCCTGATGACCAGGAGCGTACCACCTTCACGAGTCCGTATGGCACTTTTGCGTTCCACTGAATGCCATTTTGGTTATGTAATGCTCCTGCCACTTTCCAAGGTTGTATGATGGCTATCTTTTCTGGTATGATAGACGAGTTCGTTGAAATTTTCATGGATGAATTCTCCATTTATGGCTCGTCGTTTGACCTATGTCTTTCGCACCTTGATAAAGTCTTAACCTGTTGCGAAGAGGCAAAGTTGGTGCTTAGCTGGGAGAAAAGCCACTTTATGGTCCAGCAGGGCATTGTGTTAGGGCATGTAGTTTCCGAGAGAGGATTAGAGGTGGACACCACAAAAATCAATTCCATCTCTAAGCTTCCATTGCCCGCCAATGTTCGTCAGGTTAGATCTTTCCTTGGCCATGCTGGATTTTATAGGCGCTTCATTAGAGATTTTAGTAAAACCTCTAAGCCACTCTACAACCTGTTAGCGAAGGATGTCTCAGATTTTGATGATAGATGTAGCGAGGCTTTCCAAGCTTTGAAGAAAGCCCTCATTACCGCGCCGATTCTCCAAGCACCAGATTGGACCCTCCCGTTTGAGCTTATGTGCGATGCTTCTGATTTTGTAGTGGGACCGGTCTTAGGTCAAAGGGTTGATGGCAAACCTCATGTGCTGCATTATGCCAGCAAGACCATTACGGATCCTCAGCAAAACTACGCGGTCACTGAAAAGTAATTACTTGCTGTACTATTTGCTTTAGAAAAGTTTCGGTCTTATCTTTTGGGATCCAAGGTTGTAGTGTTCATTGGTCATTCGGCCCTAAAACATCTTCTGGCTAAAAAGGACACCAAACCTCGCCTAATTCATTGGATTCTGCTACTCCAAGAGTTTGAACTGGAAATTAAAGACAAGAAAGGAGTTGAGAATGTGGTAGCAGACCATTTATCTAGGATCCCTATTGAGGCATCAAACCCTGCTGGCAGTATTCAAGAGACTTTCCCTGATGAGTCTCTGATGGCCGTGGAAGCTAAAACTCCTTGGTTCACTGACATAGTGAACTATCTGGTCACAGGCATTGCCCCCAGTACTTGGGACAAGCAGAAACGAGACAGGTTTCTCGCCAATGCTAAATTTTATAATTGGGAGGAACTCGAGCTTTTTAGAATAGGCCCTGACTAGCTTTTTCGCCGTTACGTCCCTGACGAAGAACAAAGAAGTGTTCTGAGCTTTTGCCTTGACCTCCATTGTGGGGGACATTTTAGTGGGAAGAAGGCTGCCCATAAGGTTCTTCAGTCTGGCTTTTGGTGGCTCACATTATTCCGAGATGCACATACGTATGTGGGCACATGTCTACGTTGCCAGCAGGCGGGAACCATTGGAAAAAGGGATGAGATGCCCCAACAACCTATTCTCCCTGTTGAAATCTTTGATATTTGGGGCATTGACATCATGGGTCCCTTTCCTGTGTCCTTCGGATATGAATACATCCTTGTGGTAGTTGACTATGTATCAAAATGGATAGATGCCATACCCACGTGAACTAATGACCATTCCGTGGTCTTGGGCTTTGTTAAGGCTAATATCATTTCTCGGTATGGGTGCCCAAGGACGTTCATAAGTGATGGAGGACCTCACTTTAAGAATGTACACTTCACAAGACTACTCCAAAATTTGGGAGTCAAGCACATGATGGCCACACCTTATCATCCCCAAATGAGTGGACAAGTTGAAGTGTCTAATAGGGAGATTAAGCGAATTTTAGAAAAAACTGCTAGGCCTGATTGAAAGGATTAGTCTAAAAAACTAAATGATGCTCTTTGGGCCTACAGAACTGCATATAAGACTCCCTTGGGCATGTCTCCTTTCTGTCTTGTCTACGGAAAAGCGTGCCACCTTCTTGTTGAAATCCAACATAAAGCTTATTGGGCTATTAAAAATGTTAACTTGAATCTGAATAAAGCGGGAAAGGCACATATGTTAGAATTAAGTGAGCATGAGGAGCTTCATAATGAAGCTTATGAAACTTCTCAAGCTTACAAGCAACGTACAAAAGTCTTCCATGAAAAGCACATCATTAGAAATACTTTTGAGCTCAACCAGTGGGTCTGGCTTTTCAATTCTAGACTTAAATTATTCCCTCGAAAGCTCAAGTCCCGCTGGGATGGGCCATACATTGTTATCAATACTTTCCCTCATGGAGCTGTAGAGATTTGGAACCCTATTTCAGGTGCGAGCTTTAAGGTAAATGGCCAACGACTTAAACCGTATATTACTCTTTCAGATGGATAGGTTTTGGACGCACTTCTGCTTGAGGAGCCTTAGCTCCTCCCACTCTCCTCCTCAGGTGATATTCTTCTATGTCTACATTTTTCCAATGAGGACATTGTCAGTCTTAGGCATGGGGGGGTATAACCTGAGAATATTTATAGCATTTATAAATATTTGCATACATATATATATATATATATATAAACTCTTTTCTTGAGTTGAATGGGTTAGTCCCTAGCAGAATACCTTTGTCATTGGAGGTTTTTCTTCTTAAAATTATTTCTTAAGTTTAGAATCCAGTACATTTATTTTACGTGCACGTAGACTTGGTAATAGATCCTTGAAGAAAACTAATAAGCATTTGTAGTCTACTAAACCCTTGGACAGTTCATAGGGAGTCAGGCATACTATATTCTAGTAGATCCACCTCATATTTGCGAGAAGAAAGTAGAGAGATTATTGGTGCAATAAGTCTAGTGCAAGGATTCTTAAGTTTTGGACAATTAGATGATGATACTTTAGAGTTAGGAGCAGTTTTTCACTCTCTGTTCCTGTGTGCATACTTTGTGTGAATTCCTTAGAGTCACCAAATAAGGCAGATACATAGAGATGGGGTCTTAATAAAGCTATGACTATGGTGGATGGTTACGACCATCCTTCATAGAGTCCTCAGCTGAAGGAGGGTAATAGTGTCAAAGGTCAGAAATATGCCTTTCCTATCCATTCCTTCCCGGTGTCGAGAATAGGCACTTCCACCAAATAAGCCACACAACTTCCTCTTTACCATCATCATCCCTAATAATGCCTCATAAATAAAAGTCTGTATTGTGTTGTGTTGATTGAAAAAGAAACAAAAATAAGAAGAAATAATAATAAAAAAAAAGAAGAGAGAAAAGAAGAAGAAAAAGAAGAAACAGAAAGAAGAAAAAGAAGAAATAGTTATATTACAAAAAAAAAAAGAAAGAGAGTCCAAGTTTATAATGTAACATTGTTTCTGAGGCAACATAACACCTTTCGCGTTCCACCAAATATGACCCATATCTACGTTTTAGTATTTCTGATCGCTCGAATACTGGTTGAGGACTCTAACTTAGTTGTAGAGTTATTAGGACTTTAATTGAAGTGTGGATGCCACGTGAGGCCACCAAACAGTGAGTACAATTACTAAATCTGGCGAGGTTTGTGATCTCAGAAAGAAAAGAAAGAAAAGAGTGAGCGCCCAAGAACATCAAGAGAGCACAGTTGTTTAGCCTCTCTCTGAGTTAACTTGTCTAATAGTTTAGAAATCTAGAGTCTGTAGTACTAGACTACATGCAGCACGAGATAAGTGTGTGCCACTAATTACAAATCCATTCAACTCGATATCTCCTACCTAAGCCAAGGTCAAATTACAGATTATCGTCTGCTTTATCCTCGAGGGAAGTAGTTGCCTATCCCGACAGCAATATTTACCAAGGGTGAAGTACAAACTGCCCTTGCTAATTGGCTTTTTCACTTGGATCTGTTACTTAGGATATCATCACTTCACATTTGTATGGATCTCTAAAGTTTTGAAATAGGAAAGGAAGAAATCTTCTGATTACTTCTATTATTTTTCATTTTTGCTAGGGACTAGCAAATCTTAGGCATGGGGGTATTTGATGAGTCCATTTTAATGGACTAATATTATGCCTAGGTAACTTTAATCGTACCTTTTAGGCTTGTTAATAACTACATTAAGTTATAGAATGTTTGCATTCATCATGATTTAAGTTTACATCTATTTTATAGTATTCCATAACTTAATATGTAATGATGTTACGTTTTTATGTTGCACGAATGATATTTAGAATGAACAAGGGGGGAATAAATTTCCCCAACAAATAGCCAGTGCTATCCCTCCCTCATCCTCCGACCAGCCGCAACTCCTCCCGCACATTTATCTAATCTTCCGCCACCCTCCCTCAACAAACGAGGCCATATTTAGAAAGGATTTTGAAAATCCCTGGAAGGGCGGAGGAGAGGAGTTAAGAGGAGGCGGAGAAAGGAGAGGAGGGGCTTCATCATCCAGGAGGGTGCAACCTGTTATGAACGCGTGCCCCAGACGTCTTTTAAGACGTCTGGGAGGTGGCCCAGACGTCGGACCAGACGTCTGGGATCACATCCAGACGTCTGAAAAGACGTCTGGGATCGTTTCCAGACGTCTGGAAAATAGTTATTTTTCGCATGAGAGATTCGTCTGCGCGCCTGTGCGCGCAGACCCGCGATTCCTCTCTCTCTCTCTTTTTCCCTCTCTCTCTGCGGCTGCAGACCTGCCGTGCACTCTCTCCCTCCTCCTCGCGCGGCCTTAAAAGGCCACGCCTCCCCTCCCGTCGTCTCCACTGTCCACTTCCTCTCCTCCTTCCTGTGAACGAGAGCGAGCGAGCGCGAGGGCGGCAGCGGCGGCCGCAGTGAGTGCGGAGGAGGTGTGGCATGCGAGGGCGGAGCTCTGCCGTGAGGGCGAGCTCGCCGGAGTGGCTTGGCCGGCCAGCGGAGGGCGCAGGGGGCGCGGAACGACGTGGAGAGGGACCTGCTGCGGTCTGAGCAGCAGACGCGCGAGGTGCGACGCTGGCGGCGTCGCGAGCGGAGGCAGAGTGGCGCCATGATTCTGGAAAAATTTCCAGAATCAGACATCTGGGTTGATAGTCAAACGGCGAGGGAGACGTCTGGAAGCTCATACAGACGTCTGAAAGGTGAGTATTCCGCTTTCTTCTTCCTTCCTGTCGACTGACCGTACTGAGGGAGGGAGTTGGCTATGTGCAGGCTCACTGATTCGCCATCCTTTGCGAATCAGACGTCTGGAAGTTGTACCAGACGGCGGGAGTGACCTCTAGACGTCCGTGGTGACCATCGGACGTCTAGGAGCTAAGCCAGACGTCCCCTCAGACTTCTGGACGTCTGGGAAACCATGCTGAACAGGTAATTCCTTGATCCTCTTTTTAAGACGTCTGGAAGAAGTTCCAGACGTCTGATTTTGCACAGTATCGTCTTTTTCGACCCGTTTAGGGCCCGTTCGGGCTCCGTTTTCCGCGATTCGAGTTGCGTTCTTTTCAGAATTAATTCCTCTACCCGTCTACAGTAGATATACACTATTTTGAGACACTCCTTGTGTTTGATCCTTGTGATAGGACCTCGTTCAGTTGCAGTCTTGGGAGTCGCGGAGGCACGCGGGATTCCCGATCACGCCCCCATTACTCCCGTTGTACCTGGTAGAGTGGCCTAAGTTTATTATTAAAATCTGTTAAAGTATGGAACCATAACTAGAATCTAGGACATTGCATGAATCCTAGGAATGGGAAATGTATGGAATGATAGCTCCTAGGTGTTGCATGAATCCTAGGGCAGGAAAACTAGTTGTATGCTAGATCTTAGGATGTGGCATGAATCCTTGGATGGAAAAACTAGTGGAATGTATAATACTGCAGTCTTGGAAAAAAATGGAAAGGAATATAAAGCTGCCTGTAAATTGAATTAACAGCTGCCTGTTACGAATAAAGAAACATGAATGAGATCATGGGTCGTAAGAACGTGAAACTGGAAAGTGACACCTGGATGTTTGAGTTAAAAGGATGGAACCCTACGGGGAATTAGGAGTGGAACTCCTGGAAAGAGAAAGGAATGGAACTGAGATGTAGTTTGTACTCTCTCTTGGGTACGCAGTACCAAGGGAAGTACCTGTACCTATTTAGTGCAGAGTGGGGCCAGCCACCCCAGGGACCCGGGGTTAGGATTGGCCACTCTGTACCGACTTGCTGGCCCTCGTGTACGTAGTACCGAGGAGAGCTACTAGTGTTCGGAGAGTACTAGCTACCCCACGGGCCCCGGGGTTCTGCTAGCCTCCTTCACCGACTTGTTTGGCCCACTAGGGCAAACCAAGGTAGTCAGGCGAGGGTGCGCGGACTGTGGAGGGGCAAGGCCCTGGTTTGGTTACTGTGGAGGGGTTGGACCCCTGTTACTGAGAGGGCTCTGCCCTGTACTGGTTCCGTGCTGTGCTTTGGGTACACCCGTTAACGGAAACGACTGACCGCGTGCCAATACGGGTTAGCTACCTGTGCGTTTATCGCGCGTGCCGTAGTCACCATTACGTCTATCAGTGACCTTGGGGTGGTTGACTGAGGGTAGGATCACCACGGGGGACTCTCCCGGCCAGGAGAGCACCACGTGCTACTTCTACTTTTTGGAAAAGACTGCAATCAAGATCGTTCCCACGAGGAACATTCGAGATCAAGTAAAAGATCTGAGAAATAAATGAAATAGTGAGACAATTGAAAGATGTAAATAAAGAAAGTAATAGAACATAACAGCTACTGTACACTCTACTGTTGTCTTTAGTTTTAGTTGCCACTCTACTTAGCGTTTTGTTGGCGTGTTACACTCGTTACCTTTTTCAGGACCTGGTGTTGAGCAGCCAGGGTCAGCGGTTGCAGAGGACGCTGGGCCGAGTAGGGTCCAGTAGAGTTTACCACAGTCTTTTGTACCTCTTTTGTTTCTGTTATAGTGAGTAGTTCTTGTTTGCGCTGTACTTTCTTTACCTGCAGTTCATGTTATATGATAAATGTTTTTCTACTGTTGTGGTGGTATCTACTGTAGTAGTTTCTTTCCTTACTGCTGTACTTTCTTACTGTTAGTTATATTCATGCTAAATGTGGTTTATTTTACTGCTCTTTTGGTTACTTCCTCATTGGATGACTAGGTCTTGGGATTAGTCGAGTCGGTCCGGTTCTCTTGTCTCGTAGGGACTCGAGAGTCAGGTCGTTACAAGATGGTATCAGAGCAAGGTCATCCCGAGAAGTGAATCAACTAACTGGAAAATAACCAATTCACATGTTTATAGCTAGAGTAGCCACCACAACATATCTCCTGACTTGAGCTCTTAGACGTTTCGTTAGGTACCGTCTGTTTTGACGTTTCTGTTTTGTTTCGCGTCTCCTTGCAGGAGATGCCTCATCGCGGGACTGGCGAGACGGGCCGCGGGCGCGGCCGAGGACGAGGTCGGCGAGGTGGACGTGCTGTCATTGACGTCTCGGTGGACCAGCCACCACTCCCTGGCATCCAGGCCCAGGACCTCGCCAGACTGATACGAGATATTGTACGAGAGGAGCTCCACCCACCGTCCCGAGCACCTCCCCCTGGGGCTGCAGAGGGGGAGTCCTCTGTGGGACCACGCGACAGACACGGCGTTGGACACGAGGGAGGGGATGGGCCCCTGCCGCCCCCACCTTCCTCCGACACTTCTGTACATGAGGTACCTTCACCTGGAGGTGCACCAGCACCTCCCCTACAGCGCCACTTCGAGCTTTTCGGACAGTTCCGGAAGCTGAAGCCCCCCTCCTTCAAGGGGGATGAGGACCCGACCGAGGCAGAGGACTGGCTTGAGCAGCTGGAGGAGATCTTCGACACCCTTCGCCCCCCGGTGGAGTACCGCGTGGCCTTTGCCACGTACCAGCTGGAGAGTGCGGCACACCGGTGGTGGAGGGCGGTCCGGGGACAGGAGAGGGACGAGCCGACGTGGGACCAATTCGTCACACTCTTTTGCGAGCAGTACTTTCCCCAGACGTGGCAGGACCAGAGGAGGCGGGAGTTCCACACTCTCCGCCAAGGGACGATGACTGTGAGCGCGTACCGCACGCGTTTCTTGGAGCTGTCCCGCTTTGCAGGGACAGCGGTAGCCACTAAGGAGGAGCGCCTTTGGAGGTTCACCGAGGGGCTCCGGCCTGCGATCCGGGGGTATGTCAAAACCCTGAAGCTGCCTACGTTTTCGAGGGTGGTAGAGGCAGCTATGACTTACGAGGAGACCAACCCGTCTGCGCGAGAGACCGACGGTGGGTGGAAGAGGCCCTTTCAGCCAGACTTCTCACAGGGCTGGCGAGAACGGAGACACGTGGCGTCCGCAGGAGAGCCGTCACGTTGTGCAGGGCCATCAGTGGCCTTTGGGGGCCCTCGACAGGGGCCAGTTGCCAGCACCAGACCCCCGCCTAGTCGACAGCAGGGACTCACTGAGGGTGGGAGTCAGGTTCCCCTCTGCTACCAGTGTGGCCAGCCGGGCCACGTCAGGAGGGACTGCCCATCTAGGGCAGAAGGTCAGCAGATACTTCCCGTGCAAAGCACTGGAGGGCGCACAGGAGGCCGCGGTTCCCAGGCACGAGGAGGAGGACAGCAGTCGCGAGGAGGGTACCGGCCAGCACCTACCCGTCCGACGTAGAGTGTGGCTGCTTCGTCCGCACCTAGAGCTGAGGGGCGTATCAACGCCCTAACACACAGGGACGCCAGAGCTTCGGGATCCGTGGTAGCAGGTATGGTTTCAGTTTCTGGCAGACTCGTTTACACCCTTTTCGATTCCGGCGCTACGCACTCGTCTGTCGCAGCCAGTTTCGCAGTTAGTTTGGACCAGGATTATACACTTTTAGAGAATTTGTTCGTAATCAGAGGTTCGGGTGGTCAGCTGTTTGTAGCTGAGGAGGTGTACACGGATTATGAGGTCAGCATCGGGGGACATAGCCTGCCAGCTGACCTGATTATGATCCAGATGGAGGACTTTGGTGTGATTCTGGGGATGGATTGGCTGTCCGCTTACCATGCCTTGGTGGACTGTTTTGAGAGGAAGATCGTCTTCTCCATTCCGGAGATACCTTCTTTCGAGTTTCACGGACAGCCAGTGGATGGAGGTTTCAGGTGCATATCGCTACTTCGGGCGGCGAGACTTTTGAGCCAGGGATGTGAGGGCTTCCTAGCTTGTGTGGTGGCAGAACCCAGCCCCGTGGCAGACTTCCAGAGCATCCCGGTGGTCAGAGAGTACCCCGACGTGTTTCCAGACGAGTTACCAGGACTACCGCCCGAGCGCGAGATCGAGTTTGAGATCTCACTAGTACCAGGGACCAGCCCCATCTCCACCGCGCCATACAGAATGGCACCGCTTGAGCTGCGAGAGCTCAAGTCCCAGTTGCAGGACCTTTTGGAGAAAGGTTTCGTGAGGTCCAGTGCGTCTCCCTGGGGAGCCCCGGTACTGTTTGTGAAGAAGAAGGATGGGATCCTACGCCTTTGTGTGGACTACCGACAGCTGAATAGGGTCACCATCAAGAACAGATATCCGCTGCCGAGGATCGACGATTTGTTTGACCAGTTGCGGGGTGCCACGGTGTTTTCCAAGATAGACTTGAGGTCTGGATACCACCAGTTGAGGATCAGGGAGACCGACGTCTCCAAGATAGCTTTCCGCACCCGATACGGACACTACAAGTTTTTGGTCATGCCGTTTGGGCTGACCAATGCCCCCGCTGCTTTCATGGACCTGATGAACCGGGTGTTTAGACCGTACTTGGACCAGTTTGTGGTGGTTTTCATAGATGATGTACTCATCTATTCTAGAGATCGGACGCAGCACGGACAGCACTTGCGGATGGTTCTGGACACTCTGAGATGACGCAGGCTGTACGCCAAATACAGCAAGTGCGAGTTCTGGTTGAGGGAGGTGACCTTCTTGGGTCATGTGATCTCTGGTGATGGCCTGGAAGTGGACCCCGCCAAGGTCGAGGCAGTGCTCAGGTGGGAGAGACCGTGTTCAGTCACTGAGATTCGCAGTTTCCTGGGACTGGCAGGTTACTACAGACGGTTCATCAGAGGATTTTCACATATTGCGCATCCTATGACACAGTTGACCCGGGAGGACGTGCCTTTCGCTTGGACAGACGCCTGTGAGGTGTGTTTTCTAGAGCTGAAGGAGAGGTTGACCTTGGCTCCCGTACTCACCATCCCTGACAGTAGTGGCGGGTTCGTTGTGTACACGGATGCTTCCTTGCAGGGGTTAGGAGGTGTGCTCATGAAGAGGGGTCACGTGGTCGCTTACGCTTCGCAGCAACTGAAGCCCCATGAGCATACCTACCCTACCCACGACCTAGAGTTGGCAGCTGTTGTCTTCGCGCTGAAGACATGGAGGCACTACTTGTACGGTGAGACCTTCGAGATTTTTACAGATCACAAGAGCCTCAGATATCTTTTTGACCAGAAGGAGCTCAACATGAGACAGAGACGTTGGTTGGAGCTCCTGAAGGACTACGATTGCAGCATCTCCTACCACCCGGGAAAGGCCAATGTGGTGGCTGACGCCTTGAGCCGTAAGGTGCCCGCACGCTTGGCCAGTCTACAGTTACAGAGTTGGAGACTTTTGGAGGAGGTGGGAAGTTGGCGACCTCTAGAGTTACGAGGATACTGTGGGGCAGTGACGGTGACACGGCAGACCAGGCCAGAGCTGATAGACCGCATCATCACAGGACAGATGGCCGATCCATACTTGCAGTCTTTGCGCGACAGAGTACTATCAGGAGACCGAGGGGACTTCTCTTTCACAGACCAGGTGCTACGCTTGAGGGGACGGTTGTGCATTCCCAGAGACGAGGAGCTATTGAGAGAGCTCCTGACTGAGGCACACGGTTCCAGATTCACCATACATCCCAGAAACACGAAAATGTACCACGACTTGAGACGCGAGTTTTGGTGGAGAGGGATGAAGCGGGATGTGGGTGAGTTCGTGCAGCAGTGCTTAGTGTGCCAGCAGGTGAAAGCCGAACATCTGAGGCCTGCAGGGCCTCTTCAGCCGCTTCCAGTGCCAGAGTGAAAGTGGGAGAGCATCACCATGGACTTGGTGGTGGGCTTACCTGTTACCCAGTGGGGACACGACGCAGTCTGGGTAATAGTGGATAGATTGATGAAGACGACGTGATTCTTGCTGATCCGAGTCACTTTGGGACCTGCACAGTTGGCAGAGAGGTATATCCGTGATGTGGTACGACTACACGGAGTTCCACGGGAGATCGTGTCCGACCGGGATGCCCGCTTTACGTCCCAGCTTTGGGCTGAGTTTCAGCAGGCTTTGGGGACGAGGTTGAGGTTTAGCACGGCTTACCACCCCCAGACGGACGGACAGTCTGAGCGCACGATACAGACACTTGAGGACCTTTTGCGTGCCTGTGTACTGGACTGGAGGGGCTCTTGGGAGGAGCACCTGCCCCTGGTGGAGTTTGCATACAACAACAGTTATCACTCGAGCATCGGCATGGCTCCCTACGAGGCTCTGTACGGACGGAAGTGTACAGCACCCTTGAGTTGGGTTGAGGTGGGGACCAAGTGGGAGGTTGGCCCCAAGTTGATCCGGCAGAGTCAGGAGGTAGCTGAGCAGATCCACAGACGACTCTGCACTGTCAGGAGCAGACAGAAGAGCTACGCGGATCGGAGACGCAGAGAGGTGCAGTTTGAGGTTGGGGACCACGTCTTCCTTCGTGTTTCGCCCATGAAGGGACTACAGCGGTTTGGGGTGAGAGGGAAGCTCGCGTCGAGGTTCGTAGGGCCCTTTGAGGTCCTGGAGCGGGTTGGACCCGTTGCTTACAGACTTGCCCTTCCCCCGTAGCTTTCTAGTGTGCACGACGTGTTCCACGTGTCCAACCTCAGGAAGTACGTAGCCGATTCCAGTCGCGTACTGAGTCACGAGAGCGTCGAGGTGAGCGTCGACCTGACCTACCCCGAGCGGCCAGTGCAGATCCTAGACCGAGTCGTCCGCAGTTTGAGACGAAAGCAAGTACCCCTGGTAAAGGTTTTGTGGTGGAGCCAGCGGTACGAGGAGGCTACCTGGGAGCCTGAGGCGGCAATGCGGGAGCAGTACCCGGAGCTTTTCGCGGGTACGCCTTTTCGGATCAGCTTCGGTCCTCTTTGAGTTTGTTATGGTTATTTGGACATCTTTTCCCCGCACCCTAGTTGGCGCAAGTTTCGGGGACGAAACTTCCTTTGAGTTTGTTATATTGTTACGAACGCGTGCCCCAGATGTCTTTTAAGACGTCTGGGAGGTGGCCCAGACGTCGGACCAGACGTCTGGGATCACATCCAGACGTCTGAAAAGACGTCTGGGATCGTTTTCAGACGTCTGGAAAATAGTTATTTTTCGCATGAGAGATTCGTCTACGCGCCTGTGCGCGTAGACCCGCGATTCCTCTATCTCTCTCTTTTTCCCTCTCTCTTTGTGGCTGTAGACCTGCCGCGCACTCTCTCCCTCCTCGCGCGGCCTTAAAAGGCCACGCCTCCCCTCCCGTCGTCTCCACCGTCCCCTTCCTCTTCTCCTTCCTGTGTGCGAGAGCGAGCGAGTGCGAGGGCGGCAACGGCGGCCGCAGTGAGCGCGGAGGAGGTGCGGTGTGCAAAGGCAGAGCTCTGCCGTGAGGGCGAGCTCGCCGGAGCGGCTTGGCTGGCCAGCGGAGGGCGCAGGGGGCGCGGAACGACGCAGAGAGGGACCTGCTGCGGTATGAGCAGCAGACGCGCGAGGTGCGATGCGGGCGGTGTCGCGAGCGGAGGTCGAGTGGAGCCCTGATTCTGGAAAAATTTCCAGAATCAGACATCTGGGTTGATAGCCAGACGGCGAGGGAGACGTCTGGAAGCTCATACAGACGTCTGAAAGGTGAGTATTCCGTTTTCTTCTTCCTTCCTGTCGACTGACCGTACTGAGGGGGGAGTTGGCTGTGCGCAGGCTCGCTGATTCGCCATCCTTTGCGAATCAGACGTCTGGAAGTTGTACCAGACGACGGAAGTGACCTCCAGACGTCCGTGGTGACCATCGGACGTCTGGGAGCTTGGCCAGACGTCCGGGAGCTAGGCCAGATGTCCCCTCAGACTTCTGGACGTCTGGGAAACCATGCTGAACAGGTAATTCTATGATCCACTTTTTAAGACGTCTAGAAGAAGTTCCAGACGTCTGATTTTACACAGTATCGTCTTTTTCGACCCGTTTAGGGCCCGTTCGGGCTCCGTTTTCTGCAATTCGAGTTGCGTTCTTTTCAGAATTAATTCCTCTACCCGTCTACAGTAGCTATACACTATTTTGAGACACTCCTTGTGTTTGATCCTTGTGATAGGACCTCGTTCAGTTGAAGTCTTGGGAGTCGCGGAGGCACGCGGGATTCCCAATCACGCCCCCATTACTCCCGTTGTACCTGGTAGAGTGGCTTAAGTTTATTATTAAAATCTATTAAAGTATGGAACCATAACTAGAATCTAGGACATTGCATGAATCCTAGGAATGAGAAATGTATGGAATGATAGCTCCTAGGTGTTGCATGAATCCTAGGGTTGGAAAACTAGTTGTATGCTAGATCCTAGGATGTGGCATGAATCCTAGGATGGAAAAACTAGTGGAATGTATAATACTGCAGTCTTGGAAAAAAATGGAAAGGAATATAAAGCTACCTGTAAATTGAATTAACAGCTGCCTGTTACGAATAAAGAAACATGAATGAGATCATGGGTCGTAAGAACGTGAAACTGGAAAGTGACACCTGGATGTTTGAGTTAAAAGGATGGAACCCTACGGGGAATTAGGAGTGGAACTCCTGGAAAGGGAAAGGAATGGAACTGAGATGTAGTTTGTACTCTCTCTTGGGTACGCAGTACCAAGGGAAGTACCTGTACCTATTTAGTGCAGAGTGGGGCCAGCCACCCCAGGGACCCGGGGTTAGGATTGGCCGCTCTGTACCGACTTGCTGGCCCTCGTGTACGTAGTACCGAGGAGAGCTACTAGTGTTAGGAGAGTACTAGCTACCCCACGGGCCCCAGGGTTCTGCTAGCCTCCTTCACCAACTTGTTAGGCCCACTAGGGCAAACCAGGGTAGTCAGGCAAGGGTGCGCGGACTGTGGAGGGGCAAGGCCCCGGTTTGGTTACTGTGGAGGGGTTGGACCCCTGTTACTGAGAGGGCTCTGCCCTGTACTGGTTCCGTGCTGTGCTTTGGGTGCACCCGTTAACGGAAACGACTGACCGCGTGCCAGTACGGGTTAAATACCTGTGCGTTTATCGCGCGTGCCGTAGTCACCGTTACGTCTGTCAGTGACCTTGGGGTGGTTGAATGAGGGTAGGATCACCATGGGGGACTCTCTCGGCCAGGAGAGCACCACGTGCTACTTCTACTTTTTGGAAAAGACTGCAATCAAGATCGTTCCCATGAAGAACATTCGAGATCAAGTAAAAGATCTGAGAAATAAATGAAATAGTGAGACAATTGAAAGATGTAAATAAAGAAAGTAATAGAACATAACAGCTACTGTACACTCTACTGTTGTCTTTAGTTTTAGTTGCCACTCTACTCAGTGTTTTGCTGGCGTGTTACACTCGTTACCCTTTTCAGGACCTGGTGTTGAGCAGCCAGGGTCAGCGGTTGCAGAGGACGCTGGGCCGAGTAGGGTCCAGTAGAGTTTACCACAGTCTTTTGTACCTCTTTTGTTTCTGTTATAGTGAGTAGTTCTTGTTTGCGCTGTACTTTCTTTACCTGCAGTTCATGTTATATGATAAATGTTTTTCTACTGTTGTGGTGGTACCTACTGTAGTAGTTTCTTTCCTTACTGCTGTACTTTCTTACTGTTAGTTATATTCATGCTGAATGTGGTTTATTTTACTGCTCCTTAGGTTACTTCCTCGTTGGACGACTAGGTCTTGGGATTAGTCGAGTCGATCCGGTTCTCGTGTCTCGTAGGGACTCGGGGGTCGGGTCGTTACACAACCACCGCGTGCACTATGCACCAAATCACTTTCCAGCCTGCTCCAGTCGTGCCCGCAGATGCTACACGCCTTCACCACCACCTGTACGTGCCCTTGCAGGCACTGCAGAACCTCTACACGCCACCTTCTTCTCCTTCTTGCAGCCACCACAGGCTGCCATCAGCCACGCCGTCACCACCATCGGGTGCGGCCTGAGCGGGGTGATCTTCAGCGACAGCCTCGACATCCGTCTCTCCTCCTCCTGTGCGCACAAGTCGTGGCAACAAATCCTCTATTTTGAAGTTGATTAAAAATTGCATTTAATGCCATTGCCACCATAAATTAATTTTCATTTATGATTATTTTATTATGGCAAAATTGCGAATGCACACTCATGCTTTCTGATAATTGCACGTTATTGTTATTCACCTGTTTCAAGATTGGTTTTGGGATTAACATGTGCACCAATTTTCTCTAGTATATGTCAATTGAAAATTACATAAAATCATCATATATTTATTGAAGATTTCAGTGAGGGAAAATTGCACATATACCCTTATATTTTTGAGTTATTGTGAATCTTCTTTCCATCGCATTTTATGCTGGATTTGACTAGGGATTTCGCACTTATCCGAAAGAATATGAAATAATTGAGAGTTTATTGCATAATTGCCTCTTTGTGGACACGACCTGCTCTTCTGTGAGTGGTTATTTTTATTATTGATTAGTCAAATTTTCCACCACTTAAATACTACAACGCGTAGCGGAAAATCGACCTGTCAGGGTACACTAGGAACCGGAGGCACAAGCTGAAGGAATAACCTTCTCCCCAGTCCCTCCTTCTAACTGGTTGGATTGAACAGACAGAAGTAGATCAAATCATTTCTTTATCTCAAGATAGGTTTTAGGAGTCTATAGGTCTTTAGGCTAGCCTACTTAAGGACAGGTTCGATTGCTTGTATTGTGGGGTGCCTTTCTTCCTCTCGTCTCTCATGAATCCTTCCACGTTGTTTACGCATTCCTGCCTTTCCCTCCTGTTTTGAGTTATCCTCAACATGATGATTATCTTGACTCGTACTGTAATCAACCATCAGTTGTTGGGATACCTCGGATTGGGGATACAGTTTTGGACCTTCGTGTTTAGGGTCTAACCCTGAACACTATGATTGTGATTTCTATCCTTCTCAAAGCCACATTGATTATAGATTATCACCCTTTCATGGACAACCTAATACGATCTACAATCAAGAAGGATACATTGATTCTTACCATCCTTTGATTACATTGCCTTTAGGTCATCACCACCTTTTGAACAATCCAAAATGACCTATTATCAGGAAGGGTATAACAAATCTCAATTCATTAACTCCTCTGCACTGATCCCAAACCCGCCCAACTCTGAACCACGTCATTTGGTTCAGGTTAACCAGGTTCAAAATAAGATTTTGGCTAACTTGAGGAATATCATACAATCTTTAGAAGTTCAGCCAATACCTTGCATTGAAAAATTGGAGCCTCTGATTGAGATGATTGATGATTTGAATAAGTATTTGTTGGATTGGCTCCAGGATGTTAAGGATAAGAACTTGGGTGAGTTTATACTTGGGAAGTTAGAGAAATTGAGAATGAGATTTGTGGTTGATTTGGTTCAATCATGGGATGATTCCCAGGATGAACCCCCTTCAAGAGAGCTAAGGTCAGAACCCGCTCAGGCACCTATTGGGGGGGACACGTGTTACGAGGGTGACTAGATTGAATTAGAGAAACTAATTAAGGATGATCTGATTTCTTCACCTGAAATCCCTGAGCCAGGGTACGAGGAAACGTATGTCTCCATGGACAAGAAAATGACAGATGATTTTGGGACATACATTAATACGGATTTGGATTTCTTTGATTCTGATGGTGAAGATTAAAGTTAAGAAGTCTCACGCAAGTTTACAGAACACGATTTCTGTGAGATGATTGGGCTTGAGGAATCTGATAGATCATTTGATAGCCCAATAACTGAGGAAACTAAACTTATTGGGACTCACATTACGGGTCTAGAATCACATTTTCTGGAGGATTCAATCCAATGCCTTGATTGTCAATTACACACCATTGAGTTTATCGATTATTCTATTTTTGAGATAACTAGACCCAAGTCAATTATGATTCAGCCACATCTTTTAGAATTGGAAGTTTTAGATGGGGTGATTAATATGCAGGAGGTCCCAGAATTTGACATTCTGAATGAGGAGGATAGGAGCTGGGAAATTTTGAATTGGGAAGCAAATTCTAGAGGAAATAGAAGATCGAGTCTAAGGGTTCCAATTCATCTGAAACCATCAAACCAAAACCCTTATGACATTTGTTCTGAGGATGTTCAACCCAAGCATACATTCATTGATTATCCTTTCGAATTCTCTGTAACCCGACTCTTTGGTCTTGGGTTGCATCCTCATAAATCGCAGGCCCGACCCTGCTTGCATACTGATTTTAGGTTTTGTGTAATTTTTATACAGAACCTTAGATATTCTTGATTATGGGGTATGAGTCTACACCACAATCTGGTCCACATCTATGGACATCTGCTGCTAGGTCAGAGGTTTCTTCTTTTTATTCTGATTCTGATATGCACCTGTGAATTCTTTATTTCTCTTCTTTGTATAATGTGCCTAGCTGAAGGCACTAAATTCAGCGCATATACAATTTTTATTTATCTTGGAGTGGACCCGACATTCATGCAATTCAGGTGCTTTCTACTCTATTCCACTCTGTTTTATGTCTTTTTAATACAATGAGGACATTGCATTAGATATGCATGAGGGGGTGGATATTCATCTCTGAATTTATCCGTTAGCTTCGTAGATTTATTTTATTTTCTTTTATTTATATTAAAAAAAATGGTGGATTAGGAAAGAGAACTTGGGTTTAAGAAAATTTTCAATCTTAGGAAATACTACATTAGGATTTGAACACAAAGACCCTTCAGGTCTTCAGACTTAATCAGCCTGTGTATCCATTAAAATGTGGATTTGTTTTTTGAGTCCTCACCAACTCGAATTCTATTTTAATTTGAGTAAATAAGTTTGGGTGATAAGTACACGACTTATCAACCCATCCTCTGATTTGAGGGAACTTTGAGTTTTAAGCATTTACACACTTTCTTTGCATTGACTCATTGTTTGGCAATTTTAACGGAAATTGGGTAGCTAATGAACCTTCTAGGGTGATATGGTTGGTATGTTATCCGGGGTAACAGCCCAAAGGTAGGTTGTTCAGAGCCCAGTCACTGGATCATTCTCTTTTTGCTGCCTTTAGGTAAATCTTAGACCAGGGAAGCCACCTACTTCAAAAAAAAGAAAGAAAGAGAGAAAAAGAAAGTCAAAAAGAAAAGAAAAAGAAAAGGAGAAAAGAAAAGAAAACAAAAGAAATAAGCCACACTTCACCGCACAAGTATGGCTGGCAAGTTTTCGGTGGTAACAGCTCATCGACCGGTTGTCCAGAACCCAGCTCAATAAATATACTGAAAATTCTCAAAACACTTAAGAAAGAAGTAGAGAAGTAGAATAAACTGGGGAGATTTACACTGGATTCACCCTTGTGTTGACCCCATAAAAATAAAAGTCGGGAGAAAGCTATTGGTTGTAAAGATACACCTGTAGGTAGAATTCTCTTTTTAAGGTCACTTAGAGGTGTAGAAATCCAAAGTCTATTTTAACTTCCGATCAATGAGTCTATCATATTCACAATAAGATGCTTAGAACTTAGGGTTCTCATCAAATCTTGGGTGAGTTGAATGGTTGTAGAAAGCCACTCTTAAACCCTAAAACTCGAAAATCCAAAAAAATTAGAAAAGAAGAAAAAGAGAAAAAGGAAATTTTCTTTGAATAAGGCGAGGGCTTGAGGCGGTCTGCATTTTGGCAGATACCCGGGCACTGTTGTGTCTTTGAAAGTTCAGATCTTAAGTAGACATTTTCTTAACGATTGAAAATAACTCATGCCCAAATAATCCAACCTAATTCTTTTATAAATAGCATATAGTTTTTGCTAGGGACTAGCAAAAGATAGGCATAGGGGTGTGATGTAAACATGTTTACACTACATAAGATGTCTATTTATGCATGTTTTTAAGCATAGAATTGCATTGCATACTATAAATATTTCATAACACGCATCATCTTGCATTTAGATTAGTTTGAATAAAATGGAGGTTAATTATCTCCTTTTATGTCTAGGGACAGGGAAAATTTTTATCGGGGCCTTAGATCAAAGATCCAACCATACAGATGTGATCAGGGCAACGATTGGAGTTCAACAACTCCAAGATTGCCCTAATCAGACATCTGTAGCATCAGATAGAGATCGAGGAACCCTAGAAGATCAAGGGCCAAGATGGTGTGAATCCACACTTCAGACGACAAATCTGACTGCATGAATGGATTCGGATCGATGATTGCATCCTAAAGGGGCAAAAATCGACTCAATCCGATAACTGTGGCACCATCTACATCATCCATAAGATGGATGGCCAAGATGGCGCCACGTGGTGCCATCTCAGCCACCCAACCGGCTGCTACACCCGCCACACCCTCTCTTCTTCGTCGATTCTCTGCCGCTGGATGTGCATCCAACGGCTTTGGATGCACGTGCACAAAGCGTAAGTGCGACACAAACGTGCCTGTTAGGTGAGGCAAAGCGAGCATTTGATTCTTTGCGAGCGGCTGTTGAGGCGCGACGAGCGGGAATCGAGCGGTCGCACGTGCACGATAGCGCTCACGCCGCATCAGGCGCCCGCGCATAACGCGGGATCAGATGTGGTGAGCGCACGATGAGAAGGCGCAACTGTTATCAAATCTTAGCCGTTTGATCTCGCGATTGAATGGCTGAGACTTGATGAACGTGAGCACGTGTTTCATGCACGGGAGGCAAGCAGGTGGCACACGTCGCCCATGACTGGGGCTTTAGCGACAGTTTTATCTGTCACTAAAGATCCCTTATTTAATATTTTGAAATTAAAAAGACCAAATTGCCCTCACTCCTTGCAACTATAAAAGGAGACCCCCTCCATATGAAATTTTCATCCCTTCTTTCTCTTCTCTCCCTCTCCAAAGCTCAAGAGAATCTTGTCCCACACCTGGGATGCTTCTCAAGAGATAAAGTCAAATTTTCGTCCCCCTTTTGGAAGTGGATCCCACGACGATGACGATGTGCTGCCCCGTTCCCATTCTTCCCACTTTGTCCTCCTTCGTCCTGCTCCGTTCCTCGTCTTCTAGGCGTCGTCCCGTCCGGCTCGTCCTCCAAGCGACCGTCGAGGATGATAATTCTCTCTCCATTCTTTTTAATGCTTTCTAGAGTAGATTTACTATTTTCTAGTGTAATCATTTTCTGCTTTCTAGTCATAGTGAGTAGTGTAATGAGCAATCTCTTTGATAATGAATTCCATGTTCATTCTACGTCTCTTTTTGTTTATAGTTTGTAATATTCTCTCTCTTCTATTTATTGTAAATAGATAGTTTCTAATCAATTAATATGCTTCGTGACAAATAAAACAAATGCGTATTTTTAATCAAACGTCCGCCTCCCTAAGTTCAACCCGGGATTTCTATTCCGGTATAAATTTTATTTGTTGAACACGAGTTCTTCACTTTCAAACTACGACGACAGGTTTTTCAAAACCAAATATGTTAGCGTAGTAACTCGTACCTTCAACAACGACCTTGCTCTGAACTTGATTCCATGTCATCTATTTCTGTGACAAAGTATGGTGCAGTCCCATTTTCTGTCCAAGTTAATGCTGGTGGTTCCATGTGACTGGTTGAGTCCAGGTTAGCTAAACCATTAGGGGCAATCTATGAAGAGTATTCACTAGAGTTTTCCTGGGTTATGCTGAGAAGATCAATTGAATTTCCTTTATTGTCAAAAAATCAAGCATCCCAAATGAATGGCTAATTGGATTAGTGCATAGCATCCAAATGTTGGCACAAAGTTCCTGCTTGTCATCCTCAAATTCATCATCTATTTTGTCACAATCAAAGTTCGTAGTTGCCCAGAAAATATCCATCCTCAATTTCTGCTCTCCCAGGGCTATGTCCATACATTTAGTTGCACAATCGATGTTTGCCCTGGTAGTCACCAAGAATGGGCGGCCTAAAATTATAAGAGCTTCCTTTAAATCAGTCGGGACTTCCATGTCTAGCACAAAAAGGTCTATAGGGAAATAGAATCTGTTAACTTTAACAATCACATTTTCCACTATTCCCCTTGGTATTTTCATAGTTTGGTTTGCTAGTTGGATTGTGACAGAAGTTGGTTTAATTCCCCAAATTGAAATCGATCATACACTATGGTGGGGGTCAATTTGATTGAGGAACCTATGTTTAAAAGGGTCCTGTTGAAAGGAGCATCATGCAACTTGCAGGCAATCAATAGGGCTCCTGGGTCCTTTTGTTTAGGCGGTAAATCACTTGCCTATTGGGAAAAGACTACCTTGCCAGCCTTCTTGGGCTGGCTCCTAGGAGTACAGTATTCTTTGAAAAATCGAGCTATGGTAGGGATGTAGTCAATAGCTTCCAATAGAGGAACTTGTATTTGTACATCCTTAAACATGGCCTTTAATTCATCAATGTTGCTGTTGTCCTTACCTCTTTTCTTAATCTCTTTCGTCAATGCCTCAGGAAAGGGCACGAAATTTGAGCTTCAGGGTCGGCCATTACTTTCTTTCCTTTTTCTTCCTTGTTCCTCTCATCTTCTAAGGGTTCAAATTCCCATAATGGTTGGTTTGATGGGCCTAGGTCTTTTCTTGGAATGGGCTCTTTTGTGACTCTCCTACTCCTCAAAGTCACTGCGCTAGCGTTAACTTGTGGCTCATATGGTGGATGAGGAGTAGAAGGGCTAGGTACAGATGTACCTTGAGGTGTAGGGAATCCTAGGGGATATGATGGTGTCTGTAATACAGCATGAACCTGCCCTTAGGGGCCAATGGGTCATGGTAGGCCACCGGGAATGTTCCTAGGGTTTAACATAGGTTGAGATGGAAATTTACTTTGGGTCCTGATGGGAACACCATCATGAGCCCTAACTGGTCACATTTAGTCAGGTTTGTTAAAAGCTCCGATCTAATCATCTAAGGGTCGTAATTCCATATTATTCTGATTTGAGAGAAGAATTAGAAATCAGGGTTAATTATGTAATTTTAATAGCACAACACAAACACAGATTAACCACGGGGTCACTTAAGGGTTAAATGAAGGTCAAATGAGCTCAAAGTCCAAAAAATGGGTCAATACTGGCAAAAATGGGGTTTCACACATTTCTAGGGTGAAAATAGCACATAAAACCGTAATTATCAACCTGCCTAAAGTGAAGAGGTTCTGATTAGGATGAAATTCATAGAAAAATAATCTAAGAGGCTTAGTACCCTTGGTTTGATCTTCTGAACCTATTTTGACCTAGAATAGAGTTTCAGACGGAATTCTAACCTAATTTGGGCTTCTGTGCAAATTACCTAGTCAAACATGGTCAAAACTCAAATCTAACTTCATCATTAGATTCTTTGGGTCCAAATTAGATTAAGGCCAAAATTTAGGCCCAATCAAAGTCCATCTTGACCTAGTTTGTAATTTAGCCCTTTAAACTTATTTCTTACATTTGGCCCCTCAGGTTTCGAATTTATTGCAAATGGGTCCATAAATTTTTATCATTTTCTTCATTTTGTCCCTTCCAACATTGGTGTGAACCCAAGCTCAGTAGCAAGATTCAAGGGAGATTTTCTCCCTCAAATCATGGACAAACTTCTCCAAAATTAGAGAAAATGGTCGCAAGGATCTTCTTTACAGATTGGACTAAGTTTTACGATCGATTACAGCTGGATTTGTCATCGGCAAGCCCTATAATCTCAAGATCAAAAATTGAATTGGGGTTTGCCTATTCTGGTTATTTCTACGCTTCTAAGAGCTCTATATAAACCCCTGGTATCCTCACCGTTCTCCTTAGTTAGGTTTTAGGCCAGAAACTCTTCTCCTCCCCCAACTTGCTCTAACCAAGCTTTGGCAAACTCCTCAAATCCCCTTCTTCACCTTCTACCACGTACAATTGGCAGAGGGAACATCTTCCTTAAAGTCTTCTGCATCTAGTGCACATCAGCTAGCATTGTCTACCTACGTCTCCGCTTCTCACTACCAAAGCATTCACCTTCTCCGATGTTGGCCAATCATAGCTGGCACCAAATTCTTCCCCCCTTCATCCATAAATACCCTCTCTCTCTTCCTCTCACCTCCTTGCTTCTTTCTACACCTTTAGGCCTTAGGTTTGAAGCACACAACACCCACATCACTTTCATCTTCCCTAGCGCCGGAGAAGCTTCGGCGACGTCGTGCAACTACCACAAACCACCAATCCACCCGCTACAACTCCCAGAAGCTCCATTGCAACTCCACCATCAAAAGCCCCCACCCAATTTAGCCTTATGACCTCTTGAGCACCCCACCTAACATGCACTCCTATGTTCACCTTCTCCGACTCTGCCACACTGCCACACACATGCTCACCACACACCACGACTGCTGCGACACTCACCACACTCAGGCGAATCGCCTAAATGTTTCTGACGAGGATGCAAGGCCGTAGTTCCTTTTTTAGGTACCTCATTGGGGCTCTGCCATCACAGCACCTTCTCCAAGTTTGGCTTTAGTCCTCCGTTCAATCTCGACCATTGTGCAACCTCTAGGAACTATGAAAAACCATTGCAACTCGCTCCAGGTCATCAATTGTGCCTCCTCTAGTTGTTGTCGTGTGCAATCAAGGAGAGTCCTCAACGCAGCTACGCAAAGAAGGAAGCATTAGATTTAGTCCCACATTGGGGCCATTGAGGCCCACGACAACATATATTATGAAGGCGTGCCCTAAGCTGGTTGCCTTTGAGAGCACTGGGGTGAGGTCCCACTCGCACACTCCAATGCACATGACCTCGCTCACCTTTCACGTCATGCAGGTCAGGGTTTGGGTTCGATTACTCAGGACTGCTCTGGTTTTGAAGAGAAGAAATCTGAGAAGGAAGAGGGGGATTGTTGCACTGTTCATACCTCATGAATTGTGCCCCTGCGCTCAATAATTAGCTGTTCTATGGCTTGCAAGGCCCTCAAGCCTCTTCTGTGGTGCTTTGCCTTAGCTCTTGCTGAGGCTCTTGAGGTTAAGGCATCTGTGCCTTGCATCTGACGTCTGATTTGGTTCTAATAAGCTTGGTTCTGGCATTTACATTTGATTGTGAGTACTGTTCATATATTTGAGTTAATTGTAGAGCCTAACATTGGGGTTAAAATGGTGGTTCAAACCACCATTTTAACCCCATCTTTCTGTACTCTGATTCCTGATTTTATTGAGATATTCTTCTAATTTACATTGAGCATTATTCTAATTATATTTGCATATCTTTCTTGATATTGTGATTGGTAGATTGAATTGCCAATTTGCTCCCTAAGAACGACCTTGGACTCACATTGATTTCGAGTTTATAAATTTAACTACTATATCGCTTTTGTTCGCTATACTATGATGTGTTTTTCTAAAACTCGATGAAAATGATGCAACATTTTGGTGCTACTGCGGGGAGCAACGCGCATTTTATTCACTGATTACAATCCTGATTAGATACTAACTTGATTTCTGTGATTTGTTGTGATTTTGTGAGGCACACGGGGGAAGATCAGCTGCACAACAACCACTCTAGGGGTAGGTAACTTTATTCCCTTCTTAACCCACTCATTTCTGGAAAGGATTAAAAATAAGAATCAATTAGGATCAACTCGCATTATTTCATAAAATTAATCACCTGAGTTGCCTGATTTGGTTTGATTTGATTAGACATCCCCATCCTGATATCTGCACCTATTACAGACTTAAGGTGCTTGGGGCCATTCACCTTCTTGATTGAGCCTTAGGTGCCAATTTTGGAAAGAATTGGACTTGGAATAGAGCCAAATTAGAATTTCCATTTTAGGGTTTCAGGAAAACACACTTGCCTAATTTAAAGAGAACTGATTTCCCGCATCGTGTGTTACCTAAGCCTTGGTTGCATTGGCATAATCAAGTAAACTCTAAAAGAAGGCTCTAACAATCACTTGAATCACGAAAATTTGGAATCTAATAACCTGTTTGCAAACCACTTAGGGTGATTTTGGGTTCTTTACCCAACTCATCCTAAATTGTAGGGCAGGTTGGGTGAAGTTGACCACATTGTGGGTTAACCAATCTCCAAATTAGGTTATAAATCATAATAAATTCTAGAGTTTAAGTGAAATTCAAGGAACAATATTCAGGATTAAAATTGGTAGACTCAGGAGTCAAGCTTGATCATTCTGGTCTACTTGGATTATCGATGACAAGGAAGGTCAGGTGGGGGAAACCCTGTAACCCGTGGGGACGCTCTACCATGTAGGGGTCTTTGTGGGACTCTCCCTTTCTGGCCACCAAATTAGGTGAGTGACATTCTGATCTAGAGGTATCATCTGCCTCGAACATCCTTAGTCATCCAAAGATTTTTGGGTGCCTCGATTGGGTCCATGATGGTAACACCATCATTATCCATAACTAGCTTTAATTAGTTAGAATCAAGAGACAAAGGCTCCTATATAATCATCTGAGAGCTGTAATTCCATGCAAATCCATTCTGAAAAGAAAACATTAAAACAGGGGTAATTCTATAGTTTTAGCATCACATCATGAACGTAGAATAACCACGGGGTTTGTCAGGGGTTAATTGAAGGTCAATTGAGCATTAAAGTCCTAAGAGTGATCCACACAGATAGAAACAAGGTTTCACACATTTCGAGAACTGAATCAGAACCCAAAACCCTAATTTCAGATTCGCTTAAATTAAAGAGGTTTTGGTTAGAATAAAATTCATATAACCTTCTAAAATTCATAGAAAAATATTTTGAGTGTTTTGATACCCTTAGTTTGACCATCTGAACTTATTTTGACCTTGAATAGAGTCTTAGACGAGATTTTACCCTAATTTTGGGTTTCTGTGCAAATTTCCCAGTCAAACATGGTCAAAACTCAAATCTAACTTCACCATTAGATTCTTTGGGTCTAAATTATATTTTTATCAAAACTTGGGCCCAATCAGAGTCCATCTTAACCTAGTTTGCATTTCAATCCATTAAAACATTATTCCTCTCAATCAAGCCCCTAACTTTCCAATTATTTGCAAAAAACTCCCTAACTTCTTCATGTTCTTCACCATTAGGTCCTTTCCTCCATTGGAGGTCAACCTACTTCAGTACCGACCTTTGAACACCTTAAAACCTCATCAGATAATCACTAAATCCAACTAAAATTGGTGGAATTGGTGTTCACACTACAAAGAATCATTTGAACCAAATCTTGGCTTCCAATTTGCGCTGATGTGCCTTAGTGAATCCATGAAACTTGTGGGTTCCTTGTGACCTAATTCCCAAGCCAATCAAGCCTCTTTCCTAAATCAAAGCTCAACTAGGAGCTCTATAAAAGCTCCTGGAGCTTCAGGCCGTGCTTCGTAGCAAGTTTTGAGGTCAAAATCTCCTCTTCTTCCTCTTCCTCCAGCCTTATCTAGCTTGCTTGGGAAATCCTTCTTCTTCGGCTTCCTCGCCCTCTTCCACATACCATAGGTAGCGGGAATCCCTTCCTCTCTGTCATCTACTCCTCACCATACATGCGAGAGGCTTCCTCCTCCTTCAGGCGTCGTTGTTCCCCTCTTTGGAGCTCTCTTTGTCTCTGGCGTTTACCAATCATAGCCGGTGCCATCCTCACTCTCTCCTCGTCCGTAGTCACTCATTCTCAACTCCTCTTCTTCCCTTGACTCTTCCTACACCCTTAGAACTTAGTTCTCACACTACATCACCCATACCACCTCCACCTTGCTCAGTGCTAGCATACCTCTGGCAATCTCGCATGTCGGCTCCACCGCACAAATCACCTGGCCACAACTTCCAAAAGAACCATCGCATCCCCACAACCAAAAGCCTAACATCACTGGGGCTATTAACCGCCAGAACACCTCACCAAACTCCACCACCTTCATTCTTCTTCTTCGACTTCACCACGCACACACACATCTCCGCACCATACGAAACTACCACCACCAAGTCTGCCACACTCAAGTGATCCTCCTGAGCTATTCTGATAGGGCCGAGAGGCTGTATTTTTTCCTTTCAGGTCTACGTTGGAGCTCCGTCATTGCTCCTTCTTCTCCGGCTCCGTTCACCGTCTCCCGGTCGAGTTCATCCATGCTACTGCCTCTAGGTGCTGAGGAGCATCCCTAGGCTCCCGTCTAGGTCCTCAATTGCAACAACAGGCGCTCCATTCATCCTCAATTGAAGCAACTCCACTTACAGCTACTACACGAAAGAAGGGGATCTCATTAGTCCCACATCGTGTGTAGGAGAACTGCCAACGTAGTATAAAAGGAAAAGCGTATTCCGACCCCTTGCCCAAGACAAGGGGGTCGGATCCCCATCACACGAGCCCGCGCACCCTCACCCCCTACACCACGCCAGTGGGTTTGGACAACAACCACTCCAGGGGCAGGTAACTTCATTTCCTCTTCTTAAGCCCTTATTTTTGGAAAGAACTAAAAAGAAGAATCAATTAGGATCAACTCACATTTTTTTCTTAGAATTAATTACTCAAGTTGCCTGATTTGATTTATTTAGAAATCCCCATCCAGATACCTGCATCTATTAGGGACTTGAGGTGCCTATGGCTATTCACCTTCTTGATGGAGCCCTAGGTGCCCAATTTGGAAAGAATTGGACCTGGAAAAGAAACAAATTAGGGTTTCCATTTTAGGATTTGAGGAAAACACACTTACCTGATATTAAAAGAGAACTAATTTCCTACATCGTGTGTCACCCAAGCCTTGATTGAAGTGATCTAATCAAGAAGACCCTAAAAGAAGGCTCTAACATTCACTTGAATCCTTAAAATTTGGGACTTAATAACTTGTTTGCAAATTGCTCAAGGTGATTTTGGGTTTCTTTACCCAAGTCATCCTAAACTTTAGGGCAAGTTAGGTGAAGTTGACCCACCTTGTGGGTTAACCAACCTTTAAATTAGGTCACAAATCACAATCAATTCTAAAGTTCAAGTGAAATTCAAAGCACCATAAGTCCGGACTAAAATTAGTAGACTTAAGGGGTCAAGTTGCTCATTTCGGTCTATTTGTATTCTCAATCACAAGGAAAGTCGGGTGGAGGAGACCTTGTAACCCGTGGGGACACTACCATGTAGGGGTCTTTGCGGGGCTTTCCCTTCCTATCTTCCCAATTACTGAAGTGAATGATTTTCTGATCAAGGGGTATCATCCACCTCAAACCTCCTTAGTCATCCAAATATTTTTTGGGTGCCTTGATTAGGTCCATCACATTTTGTCCCTCATCTGGCTCTATAGTGCATGTTCGGGAGGAGGTCCTTAAGACCGCCCTTGAGGCCTCCATTAGCAGTCCATTCTCATCAAGGACAAGCCTAAACCCACTTGTTTTTGCTACCACCTGACTAGATTGATATCTCTTCCGACTCATCTGCTTCTAAGCCCAGATCTCCTTCATCCGCATCCATGGAGAATAACGAAGAACTCGATCTCCAGAATTAGTTACAATGCCTCAATGATCTAGTCCATGCACACATCAATCCACCACTGTGTGCTCAGATGTGAGATCACTACAATCCTGCTGCAGTGGAAGTTGAGCCCATAGTACAAATTCTAGCTGGAGGGCCTGATGTTGAAATCAAACCAAATATGATTCATGCTATCCCTAAATTCCATGGCTTGAACTCTGAAGATCCCTTCCAGCACATCAAGCAGCTGAAACATCTGGCTCAAAACTTTGAGCCTGCTATACAAAATTGAGACATCCTACCCATGTAGATGTTCTCCTTCTTTCTCACGGATAAAGCTGTCGATTGGTTTCAAACCCTAACTCGTCCAATCAACACTTGGGGGGACTCCAAACTGAATTCCTACAGAAATTCTTCCCTGTTGGTCGGACAAATGCTTTAAGGCATCTGAGAATGCACTTCTCGCAAAATGCGGGAGAACCACTTCATGAGGCATCAGATCATTTTTTGGATCTCATGCGAAAATGACCCTGTCATGGAGTTCCTAAGTGGGAACAAGTCCAGTCTTTTTACCATGGGCTCCGTGAGGACATCAAGCTCTTTGTCAATGAAACTGTGGTGGAAGCATCATGGGTCAACATAAAGATATACTTTGGGAGATTCTTGAGAACATGTGCGAGAACTCCACAAACAATGAATCTCTAGGTGTGTTTGATTGGACAACCATCTGTGCATTGATAAACACATAGGAGGTACACAAGACTCGAGGCTTATCTGCATCCGTCGATTTGGAGTTGCTGGCCAGTCGCTTGGATAAAGTCTCAATCATCGAGAAAAAGGTGGACAAATTGACTCGACATCTGTAGAGAGCGACCACTGCACAACAAAACACGTATGTGCAACCTCCCTTAGGTAGGGAGGTTGTGCATAACATTTACCACCACTTGCAACCGGGGATGGACCCATAACCACCCCCATCTGATCCGAGTTTCAAAGGAAACTCTGGATTGATGGGAACACCATCATGAGCCATAACTGGCTTAATTTGGTCCAATAAAGTTGATAAAATCTCCAACATAACCATTAGAGGATCATATAAGCATAATAATTTGTTTTGAGAAGAAGAGATGAAAATAGTGTTATTTATGCAATTTTACCATCTTATCACAAATAAAGAATAACCACGGGGTATGCTAGGGGTTTATTAAAGGTCATATGGTCATTAATGTCTAATAAGTGGGTCCATGCAGACAGAAACGAGTTTTCACACATTTTAAGAATTAATGGACATCTGAAACCCTAAAATAGACCCACTTAATTAACTGAGGTTCTGGTCAGGATAAAATTCACTTAAACCCTCTAAAAATCATATAAAAATATTCCCTAGGGTTTTGCATCCTTGATTTGACCATTGGAACCCATTTTGACCTAAAATAGAGTCCTAGATAAATAGTTGCCTTAATTCAGGTTTCTATGCAATTTAGCCAATCATACTTGGTCAAAACCTAAATCCGACTTCACCATTAGATTCCTTGAGTCCAAATTAGGTTTTTACCAAAATTTGGGCCCAATCAGAGATCACCTTGACCTAGTTTACATTTTAGTTCTGTCTTACTCTTTTCTCTCACATTTTTGCCCTTAACTTTGGAAATAATTACAAAATGCCCCTAGCTTTGTCTTCTTCTTTACAAATTGGTCCCTCCACCATTATTGCAAAGGAATTCCAACTCTGGTGACCTTCAATCAGAGATTTCTCTATGATTTCTTGATGAATCTCTCCCAAATTAGAAAGCGAGATCCCTGATGAAATCCTCTTCTATTTGAGCCATGCATTGGGCTTTGAATCCTACTCAAAACCTAATGCGAAGCTTTCAAAGATTTGGGTCTCCTTGTCGCGCAAGCACCACATGCTTCCAAGCTTTGCTTTCAAGCTTGGAATGCCCTTCGAAGCCCTATTTAAGGACCCAGGTCACAAGGTCGAATTCCGTAGCAAATTTTGGTGAGCCAAAACACCCTAATCTATCCTCTCCGACCACCAAATATTCTTGCTCGAGCGACACCCTCCATCCTGCTCCTCTGCACCTCCAACCATCAAATTTGAGGTGCCACCATCTTCGTCTCTTTCTCGCACACCTCTCTGGTTAAAGGGAGGGCATTCCTCTACCTCAATCGCCATCGCTGCTTCATTGTCTCTATCGTCTTCTTCATCTTTGGTTAGCCACAACTGGAGCCCTCCGCCTATCTCCTTCCCCTCTAAGTCTCTCTATTCCTTCTTCTCCCCCTCTACTTTCTTTTCACCTACGCACAAGTTACTCACGACCACTACACGACCCTACCACACCATCATCTTCATCCGCTCTGGCAATGCTTCGGGGACGCCTATCCGCCACTCCATTGCATGAAACTCACCACTACCACCCTCATAAGCTTCGCTGTGCTACCCTCTACAAAATCCCTCAACCTATTTCGCAATTCACCCACCAAAACACTTCCTTGATCTCAAGCACTTTCGCTTCATTGTCTCGAGGTCGTCAGGTCTTCACCATCACTAGCACCACACACTGCACCCACCATCACACTCACCGCTTCACACCGAAGCTTCTAAGCACCTTTAACTTGGCCGCAAGGCTATGTTTGTGCCTTCAGGTACTTCGCCAGACCTCCGTCACTGCCTCAACTCCTCCGACTATGCCTTCAGTCCTCCGACCACAACTGCTCTAGGATACATTCCTAGGCACTGAGGTTGACCTCCAGACTCCTCTACAGGCACTCAATTAGATCCAGTAGCCTCATCCTTGACCTAAATTGGAACTTTCACCATCTGCTGCTGTGTTGAGACGAAGGCGGGAGGGATAGTCCCACATTGGATAGTACAAATGTTGCGACAGCACATAAATTATTTTTGTGCCTATGGCTCGTTGCCTCTGCATGCACAGGGGGTGAGGTCCTTGCTCACACACGTGCATATGCATTCCCTCGCCTGTGCTCATGCCTTGCTGGTCTAGGCCTTGGTCCGTTTACCCAGATACCTGGGTCCAGTCTAGTTTGCCTGATTCTAAGAGAGAAAGAAGAGAAAGAAAGAGAGAGTGGGGGGGTTTTGCCCTATGTTGCTCTCTACACTTAGGGAATTTGAAGAGGCCTTCACCTCTGCTCTGCTACATTATTCTTGTGCCTCTCCCTAAGGCCTGAAGGAAAAGAAAGGCCTTTGCCTTTGTTGCTGGTTCTAAGCCACTGTTGCATTATTGAGATACTCAGCTGATGTGGAATATTTGGTTGGATTCACTATTCATTTATTTGAGATACTTGAGCTTAACTAAAAGGGTTAATTAGTGATTCAAATCACCATTTTAACCCATCATTTTTGCATATTGTTACTTGAAATTATTGATATATCATTTTGAATTAGTTTTGGTTGCAATTACTTATATCTTTTATTTAAAATTGTGATCTTGAGATTGATTGGCTGATTGGTCCCTGTGTTTGACCTCAGACTTCTTTTCTATGTTATAAATTTAAGTGTTTAATGTGATTTTGTCCTATACTATAACACATTTCTTAAACATCGATAATTTCGCGTTAACACGGACCCACCTACTCTAGTTGGGGGAACTCTAAACCCTCATACTCTAACTTTTTTGGAGTTCCTCAAACCTGCGAGGATCTCCACACCATCCAGAATGATCCATTCTCGAACACCTATAACCCTGGATGGCGTAATCATCCCAACTTTGTGTGGTCGGGGAATAATTAGAATCTGAGATCTCAAATCCAGCCCTGACTACAGGCTCCGTGCCTATATCAGCCCAATCACTAGGCCCAATCCGAATTACCAATCTGGGAATAGCAAGGAAGATCAAATGAGCATGATTCTGCAAGCCCTGGCTGACATCCAAAAGATTAATATGGCTATGCAGAAACAACACAAAGATGAGATCACAGAGGTTGGAAATCAGCTTGCACAGATGGTGTGGACTTGCTAGCCTGGTGCACTTCCTTCCCAACCTCTGCCAAATCCAAACAACATGTCAACCCCAAAGCATGTGGTGAATCAAATCCAGGGTCAATCATGCTACACTCAGCCAGGCCCATCAGCCCATACTTGCGTGTTTGGAGCATCCACCTCAACTGATCCAAATCATACCATGACTTATCCTACTATTCAGCAATAGGGTCCAATTCTCTCTCCTCTGCCTCTGTATCATGATTGTGTTATGATCAATGTTGTGGGCATGAGAAAAGATCATAAGACCAGGCCCCGAGGCCCATCTCCCAAATCTTACCCAACCCATGATCAACGCAACGAGGTCGAGGACAGAACCAAGAGGTGGAAACTGAAACCCATCCCCCAAGATAGTTAATCCATTCCCCTATACCAAATCTTATCCCACCTCCACATTAGAGGATTGTCTAAATCTGACATAATGGGACCATTAAGGAACGCACAAGTTACTATCCCGTTACTAGCTATCCTCACTCTCAACTCCACCTCACCTGACTTATCCAAAAAAGTGGTAGAGGAACCCTCACAAGGGAAGGTAGTACTGTTTGAAGGTGTGAGTCCATAATCCAAAATAGGCTACCTCCTAAGAAATCTGATCCAGGTACCCCGTTGATCCCCTGCAAGATCGGTGGTACAAATTTCAAGTGGGCTGTACTGGATCTTGGCGCTTCAGTCAACTTAATCCTGACCACCCTATTTGAGAAGCTACGGATAGGACAACTAAAACCCACTGATGTTACTCTGCAATTAGCTGATCGAATCATAATCACCTCAATTGGGCTAGTAGAGGATGTGGTAATTAGAGTCAAGGATTTCAGCTACCTAGCCAATTTCCTAGTTCTTGACATGGATGTGCCACAACAAATACAAGAATTGCCCTTAATTTTGGGGAGACCTTTCTTGGCTACTATAGGAGCCATAATCAATTGTGAATTAGGGCACATGATAATTGCCTCTGGGGATAAGTGAACTGAGATCAATATTTTCGAGGCATATTCTAAAAGAAAAGACAAGTGCTTGGCAAAACAACTAGGTTTAGTTCAGGATCTCATGACCATTTCGATACTAGAAAACCTAGAACCAGAACTAAAAGCTTTCCCCATGACGGAGGATCTCGATTTAGCCAAGCATGATTCTAGGGAATTGAGAGTATTAGAGGCTTTCACCTTTGATCTTGGGGACATGGATTTTAGGGAACATGATGACATTCGATGGGATTTGGATTTTTATTCCATGGATCTGGAGATATTTTATTATGAGGATTGTTTTGAGGATCTCCAGGAATTGGGCATGGTATGTACCGAGAATGACCACAACCCAGAGTATGAATCCTTTGCAGATTTGGAGTGGGATGATCCAAAAGGCACTCTTGAGGCATTCACTTTTGATTAGGATGAAAACCATAGAGAAGAATCATTAGATGACCTAATCTTCGAGTCATTTTTTGAGGAATTGATCTTACACCCATTAGAGAAGAATCAAGATGACTCATTAGAAAAGCATCCATTAGGTCACATTACACAAGAGGAATCACACATCTGGGATATGTTGCCTAGATTCACCTCTGTTGGGTCTTAGACCCACGACGATCTTACTTCAGAACCCCATGATCACTACATCTTCCAAGTGATTCCTCCGCAAAAACTCCATAAGAGCCACCTAGAAATGAATCGACTTGACCCATATCATAGACCTTCTAGAATGCCTCTTCATCATAATTTGATACTCATTGTGGCCATTTGATTCTCATCCACCACAATCAAATACTTTCTCCTATCACTCATCATAATGCGGCAGATGACATATCCTTGTGAGCTCCTTGCGCCCAGCCGATGGCGTTAAACTTAGCGCTTAACGAAAGGCAACCCATCATTTTGAAAAACCTAAGGCCCTTCTGACGATCTTTTGAGCTACACTCATACTACATTTGAGAGTTCAACTTTAGAACAACCGACTTCACCTTTGGTACTCGTATCAAAGCTTGAAATCGTCTACAATAGTCATCCCGACCCGTTCACCCACCCTTTGACCCTGTTCTAACTCTTGAACCTAGCTAAATTCATACCCACCTAGTTTACAATGAGGACATTGCAAAATTTAGGCATGGGGGGTGCTAAAGTGCAAACAAATGGAAAATCAATTCTTTAAGGGGTTCTCACAAAAAAATACATATTAAAAAAATGGGGAAAGGGGAGGAAAATTTTGAGAAATGATTGAAAATCTTTCTTGAGGAGGAAATGCAAAATGTCAAAAGGAGCAAAAATTAGAAAGAAAAAAATGGTAGTTATAGCAATTGATTATGGGATTTACTTAAGTTCTAGACCAAATCAAAACAAAGATTAAGTCTTAAAATGCTAGAGACAAGGAGATTAGTAAGAGTGCTGATCTTAGGCCTCTTGGGCTTATCTGAGGGCTTAAAAGCTCAGTATTCGTTAAGATCTAGATTAGCCCTCAAGAGGTTGAGGAAAGTGTGAAGCTGATGCAATAGGTCTAAGGCTTAAGGATTATTCGACCCTATTGCCCGCCCTTTGGTTTGCGGGACTTGGTAACCTAAGCACCCAAAATCCACACACTAGTCTGGTTCAATGCGCTTAATAAAGAAATAATGCCAAAAGTATTCTGTAGTGAAAAACTGGATTGGAAATCTAGCTTAGGAGTGGCTCAAAGACAAGTTGATTGAATGAGTTCTCGATGCAGAGAGGTGGGAAATTTCCTTTGAAGATGTGCAATAACATATCATCTCCTTGATGCTTGTCTCCTAGGATATCTAAATATCCTACCGGGGGTCACATAAGCACCTTGTGTTGGTTTAGATGCCATGGGCAGGATTATCCTGAAATGTTGATTGCCATGGCCTGAATTTAGCTACAGAACGCCATAGGGGGCACTATCCCGAAGTGTTGAAAGCCAGGGTTCTGGGGGTTGCCATGGGCGGTGCTATCCCAAAGCATCGAAAGCCAGGGACCCTTCGAGGATTGATGGTGGGGATAAGGAATCCGACATAGGTCATGTTTAGGGCCAATCTGAAGCTAGATTTAGGGAAAAATAAAAAGAAAAGAGAGAAAACTCTCCAAATGAAAAATCTTTCTCTATCTCTCTCTCATAAAAATGCACTGGCAAACTGAACCTAGACATGAAACGTCTACTCACGGGTGCTTTAACTACTGGGTTTAACGAACCTCTGGGTAGTTTTTGTTGGTCTGAGAAACCTTCATGGTAGACTCAGGCTGAAGCTATTCAGATCTAGATCTTGGTTGATACTATTGATGTTGGGAATTGATGTTTTAAAATCATTGCATTGCAGTATAGTCGAAATCACACGAAAATAAATAATATTTATAACTTGAATATCTAGATATGAAGTCCGAGGTTGAACGCAAGGAGCAAATATGGAATTCACATGCTAATCTTGAATAAAATGTAAATGAGCATAAGGAATCGAGCCAAATAATGATATTCAATGGATGGTAACCTGTCACATTAGCAATTCAATGAATTCTCATGTATGTCAAGAATATGAGGGCAAAAGGAAAATAGAATAAAAGTACAATGGTGATTTGAATCGCCACTTAAATCCTCTAATTAAGTATGCCTCAATTTAACCTTAACCATAGTACTTAAATAATGCACCAATAACATAGATAATGCTTAATCAGATGACAAGTTTATTAATCAACTGACTTAAGTACTTAGATGCTATAGTGCAAAGGCACTATTCATCTTCTTCTCAAGCCTTCAACTCTTCTCTTCCTTCACAGCACATGGGGAACCACTTCTTGCCAACGACCAAGTGTTAATAACCCTGAAGAGCAAAAACCCCCCTACCCCTCTATCTTTCCCTTCTCCTCTTTCTTTCTCAGACCTGAGTAATCAGATCTTTAAGCCGGTAATTGAATCCTGAATGGGGCTAGACCCGCGTGTGTGACTGCGGGCGAGGCATGCAAGCACGGAGCACGTGATGCAGGGACCCAACCCTTATGTCTTGGGCACGGAGGGTATGGGACAAATTCTCTTTATACCATTTGATTGGTTTTCCCACACACGAGATGGGACTAAATTAGTCCACCTCTTTCACACAGTAGTAGCAGAGGAAGAATCCATGAATTGGAGGGGTTGCACTGTAGACTCTTCTCAATTGAGGTCATGGAGTGATTCTGGATTGAAGACCACACAGCCTGAAGGTGGTTTGGATGAAAAACATGGCTACGGCCTGATGAACACAGTCGGGGAAGATGACGTAATGGTGAAGCTCCAGCAAGGGACCTAAAACCAAGAACACAGGTGCTAAGCCCCAATTAGAGCACTCAAAAGGTTCGCCGTGGCAAGGCAAACTCAGTGGTGGTGGTTAGTAGATGGATGGTGGCTGGAGGACATGTGTCGGTGATGGCGATGGAAGAGTGAGGGTGCAGTGTTCGGTGGGTTGCATGAGTGGGTGGAATGGAGAATAAGTAGAGGGGTTTCATGCAGATGGTTAAGGCAGAGGTTTTGGCATAGGTGGCGAGGTGTTTGGAGCAGCAGAGTGTGTGGAAGCCCTCACTGAAGGAGTGGCCGGAGATGGAGATGAAGGTGGATGGCGACAGCGTCAATGGTCAAAACGGAGATTAAAGGAGAGGGAAATAAAGTGGAGAGGATGAGGAAGCTATAGGATCTAACTATGGACGAAGGGGATGAAGGTTTGGCACCGACTTTGGTTGGTCAACGTTGGAGAAGGAGAATGCTCCGTGAGGGTGACGAGGAGGAGGAAGGTGTCTAAGAGCCTTCGCTTTGGCCAGCAAGAGGCAGACGAAGATGAGGAGTAAGAATGATGGGCCAATTTGGTTGTTGGCTATCTATAGGGCAATAGAGAGTGAGGTCACAGGAGCTTCGGTTGGAGCGAGCCGGAGAAGGGAAAGGAAGACTTGTTGTGGCTTAAAATCTAACTAAGGATGTAAGCAATGTGGGTCCTTTTATAGGCCATAGGGTCGAGCTTCAAGCTTGGAAACAAGCTTGAAATCTCAAAAATCAGGGGCTTAGGTTTAGGAATTTCCAAGAGTTCGCATGAACTCTTGGACGATTTAGGCAAGTCATGGAAGAGCTTAGATGGAAGGGAATCTCCTCAGGAGCCCCCTTCCAATTTTGGAAGAGTTTCTCCATGAAAGCAGGGAGAGAACTCTGATTGAAGGTCGGCTCTTGTTGGGTTCACATGGTGGCAGGGACTTGCGTGTGAAGAAGACAACGAAGTTAGGAGGCTATTTGTAAGGATTTCAAAAGTTAGGGGCCATTGTGTGATAAAAAGAGTCTGTTTGGACTGAAATGCAAAATAGGTGAAGATGATCTTTAATTAGGCCCAAATTTTGGTACAAACCTAATTTGGACCCAAGGAATCTGATGGTAAAGTTTGATTTTGGTTTTGACCATGTTTAACTTGGTAAATTACGCAAAAATCTAAATTAGGGCAACTGTCTGTCTGAGACTGTTTTAGGTCAAATTGGGTTTCAATGGTCAAATCAAGTATACCAAACCTTATAGAATATTTTTATATGATTTTTAGAAGGTTTAAGTGAATTTTATCCTGACCAAAACCTCACTGAGTTAAGCGGGTCTGTTTGTAGGGTTTCAGATGTCATTTAATTGTCGAAACTCATGAAAACCCATTTCTGTCTTCATGGACCCATTTATTAGACATTTATGACAATTTTACCTTTAATTAACCCCTGAGAAATCCTGTGATTATTTTTAATTTAGGATATTTTGTTAAAACTATAGTTTTAACCTTGGTTTCATGTTAAACTCTTAGAAATGATGTGCAATGAATTATGGTCCTTTGGCGGTTATATAGGAGCATTTATCAATGGATTTTGACTAATTAAAGCTAGATATGGCTAATGATGACGTTATCATCAGGTACTTGAGTACCTTTAGGCTTATTATTGGCATTTGATCTAATTTCTAGAAAGTGGCACACATTATGCATCTGAACATCAAAAGCATGGTCCAGATATCTAGTTCTTTCCATGAGATTTTACTAGGGACTAGAAAAAGTTAGGCATGGGGGTATGATGGTAACACCATCATTAGCCATAAATAGCTTTAATTATTTAGAATAAAGAGACAAAAGCTCCTACATAATCACCTGAGACCTGTAATTCCATGCAAATCCATTCTAAAAAGAAAACATTAAAATAAGGGTAATTCTGCAGTTTTAGCATCACATCATGAATGCAGAGTAACCATGGGATTTTTCAAGGGTTAATTGAAGGTCAATTGAGTATTAAATTCCTAAGAGTGTGTCTATATAGACAAAGATAGGGTTTCACGCATTTCGAGAACTAAATCAGAACCCAAAATCCTAATTTCAGACCCGCTTAAATTAAAGAAGTTTTGGTAAAGATAAAATTCATCTAAACCTTCTAAAGTTCATAGAAAGATATTCTGAGAGGATTGGTATCCTTAGTTTGACCATTTGAACCTATTTTGACCTTGAACAGAGTCTCAGACGAGATTTTACCCTAATTTTGGGCTTCTGTGCAAATTGCTCAGTCAAACGTGGTCAGAAATCAAATCCAACTTCACCATTAGATTCCTTGGGTCTAAATTAGATTGGTACCAAAACTTAGGCCCAATCAAAGTACATCTTGGCCTAGTTTGCATTTCAGTCCATCAAAACTCTATTCCTCTCAATCAAGCCCCTACCTTTCCAATTATTTGCAGAAAGCCCCTTAACTTCTTGATATTCTTCACCGTTAGGTCCTTGCCACCAATGGAGGTCAACCGACCTTAGCATCAACCTTTGACCGCCTCAAAACCTCATCAAATCATCACCAAATCCCACCAAAATTGGTGGGATTGATGTTCACACTACAAAGAATCATTTGAACTAGATCTTGCCTTCCAATTTGCGCTGATGTGCCCTAGCGAATCCACAAAACTCGTGGGTTCCTTGTGATCTAATTCCCAATCCAATCAAGCCTCCTTCGTAAATCAGAGCTTGGCTAGGAGCTCTATAAAAGCTCTAGAGCTTCAGGTCGTGCTGCTTAGCAAGTTTTAAGGTTAAAATCTCTTCTTCCTCTTTCTTTGGCTTGCTCCAACTTGCTCCGATGACCCTTTTTCCCTGGCTTCCTCACCCTCTACCATATACCATAGATAGTAGGAATCCCTTCCTCTCTGTCATCCGCTCCTCGCCATACCTGCGAGAGGCTTCCTACTCCTTCAGATGTCGTCATTCCCCTCTCTGGAGCTCTCTTCATCTCCAGCGTTGGCCAATCATAGTCAGCGCCATCCCTACTTTCTCCTCATTTGTAGTCGCTCATTCTCGACTCATCTCCTTCCCTTGACTCTTCCTACACCCGTAGAACTTAGTTTTGCACACTACATCACCCATACCACCTCTTCCTTCCTCAGCACCGTCGTACCTCCGATGAGTTCGCACGCCTGCTCCACCACACTAATCACCTCACCACAACTCCTAGAAGCACCACTGCATGCCCGCGACCAAAAGCCCTAACATCACTGGGGCTATTGACCACCAAAACACCCCACCGAACTCCACCACCTTCATTTTTCTTCGACTTCGCCATACACATACACATCTCCACACCACATGAAACCACCACCACCAAGTCCGCCACACTTAGGTGATCCTTCTGAGTTGTTCTGATAGGGCCGAGAGGTCGTATTTCTTCTTTTTTGGTCTACACTAGAGCTCCGTCGTCACCCCTCCTTCTCCGGCTCTGTCTGCCATCTCCCAGCTAAGTTCATTCGTGCTACTACCTCCAAGTGCTGCGGAGCATCCCTAGGCTCCTTTCCAAGTCCTCGATTGCAACAGTAGGCGCTCCATTCATCCTCAATTGAAGTAACTCCACTTGCAGCTACTGCACGAAAGAAGGGGATCTCATTACTCCCACATCGTGTGTGGGAGAACTACCAGCGTGATATAAAAGGAAAAGTGTATACCGACCCCTCGCCCAAGTCACGGGGGTTGGGTCCCCATCGCACGAGCCAGCACACCCTCACCTGCTACACCACGCCGGCAGATCTGGATCTTTGACCGCATACCTGATTACCCGATACTGTTTACCTGGGTCTGAGTTGAGAGGCTAAAAAGAGAATCAAAGAGAGAAGGTGAAGGGTTTTTCTCTTCTTAGGATTCGTGCCCTCTCCCTCTCTCAAAACTTAACCTCAGAGGCCCTTGCACCTTTGTTGGTGCACTGCTGCTGTGCCTCTTCTGTGAGGCTTAAGGCAAGGCCTTACACCTTATGAGACTCTGTTGGTTAAGGCGTTTGTGCCTTGCGTTCAACGATTAATGGAGTACATTGGCCAGATAATTGATTAAGATTACTGTTGGTTTATTTAAGTTGATTTGTGAGCATTATACTTAAAGGTTAATTTGGTGATTCAAATTACCATTTTAACCCAATCTTTTTGCACTAACTCTCTATTCTTTATTGAAATATTATTCTGAGCATTTCATTGGTTTCAATTGCATATTATTTTTGATATTGTGATTAATGGATAGAAATTGCCATATTTTCTCCCTGCGAGCGACCTCAGACTCACATTTTTTCAAGCCTATAATTTAAGTGTTTTGTGTGATTTTCATCTTATTCTATGACGCATATTTCTAAACATCGATGATTTTGCGTTAAATAGTCCATCACACATTCTATCCCTCATCTGACTCTCTAGTGCATGATTGGGAGGAGGCCCCTAAGGTCTCCACTAACTGTTTATTCTCGTCGAGGCCAAGCCTCAACCCATTTGTTTGTGTTACCACCCGACTAGATTGACATCTCTTTCGACTCTTCCATTTTTCAGCACGGATCTCCATCATCACATCCATGGAGAGCCAAGAAGAAGAGCCCAATGTCCAGAATCAGGTGCAGTGTCTCGCAGATCTAGTGCATGCACTGATGAACCCTCCACCATAGCCACAGATGCAAGATCACTATAATCCCGGCTAGAGGGCCTAATACTGAACTCAAGCCGAATATGATTCAGGCTAGTCCTAAATTCCATAGTTTGAACTCTGAAGATCCCTTCCAGCACATCCAGTAGCTGAAACATCTGGCCCAGGCCTTCAGGCCACCTGTTCAAAATTAGGACATCCTACTCATGAAGATGTTCTCCTTCTCCCTTATGGATAAGGCTGGTCATTGGTATCAAACTATGAACCATCCGATCAACACCTGGGAAGAACTCCAATCTAAAGAAATTCTTCCCAATTGGTTGGACGAACACTTTGAGGCACCAGATCACACACTTTACGCAGAATGCAGGAGAACCACTTCATGAGGCATGGGATCGCTTTTTGGATCTCATGTGGAAATGCCCCCATCACAGAGTTCCTAAATGGGAACAAGTCCAGTCTTGTTACCAGGACTCTGTGGGGATATCAGGCTCTTTGTCAATGCAACCTGTGGTAGGAACATCATGGTCAACATGAAGATATGATTTGGGAGATTCTCAAGAACATATGAGAGAACTCCATAAATAATGAATCTATAGGTATGTTCGACCGGATGACTACCCGCACTTTGACAAACACGTGAGGGGCACACGAGACTCAAGGCCTATCCGCATCCATCAATCTGGAATTGGTGGCCATTTGTTTGGATGAGGTCTCTATCACTGATAATAAGGTGGATGAGTTGAATCGACAACTACAGAGAACCATCGCCACACAGCAGAACATGCATATACAGCTACCCTCAAGTAGGGAGGCTGTGCATAACATTCACCACCACTCTTAGCAAGGGATGGACCTGTATCGACCCTTGTCTAACCCCGATTTCGGAGCAAACTTTGGACATGCCTACTCTAGTTGGGGGAACTCTGAACCCTCGTACTCTGATTTCTCTAGAGTTCCTCAGACCTGAGAGGATCTCCATGCCATTTAGAATGATTCATTCTCTAACACCTATAACCCTGGATGGCACAATCATCCCAACTTTGCATGGTCGGGAAATAATCAGAACACAAGACATCAATTCCAACCCCAACCACAAGCTCCGCACCCATATTAGTCTAATCAACCTAGGCCCAATCTAAATTACCAATCTGGGGCTAGCAAGGAAGATCAGATGAGCACTATTCTGCAAGCCCTAGTTGGCATCCAGAAGACTAATGTGGCTATACAGAAACAACACAAAGACAAGATTATAGAGGTTCAAAATCAGCTTGCACAGATGGCGTGGACTCGCTAGCATGGTGCACTTTCTTCCCAACCTTTGCCAAATCCAAACAATGTGTTGACCCAAAAACACGTGGTGAATCAAATCCATGGTCATTCTTGCTACACTCAGCTAGGCCCATTGACTCATACCTGCATGTTTGGAGCATCCACCTTAGCTGATCTGAATCAAGCGTCCATGACTAACCCTACTATTCGACAACAAGGTCCAATCCTCTCTCCTTTGCCTCTACATCATGACTGTGTTATGATCAATGTTGTGAGCATGAGAAAAGACCACAAGACCAAACCCCAAGGCCCATCTCCCAAATCTTACCCAACCCATGATCAACATAATAAGGTCGAGGACAAAACCAAGAGGTGGAAATAGAAACTCGTCCCCTAAGATATCCAATCCATTCCCCTATCCTAAATCTTATCCCATCTCCACACTTGAGGACTATCTGAGACTGACATAACGGGACCATTGAGGAATGTATAAGTCACTATCCCATTACTAGATATCCTCACTCTCAACTCCACCTCACCTGACTTATCCAGAAAAGGGGTGGAGGAATCCTTGCAAGGGAAGGTAGTACTGTCTAAAAATGTGAGTGCCATAATCCAAAACAGTCTACCCCCTAGGAAATCTGATCCAGGCACCTCACTAACCCCCTATAAGATTACTGATACAAGTTTCAAGTAGGCTGTATTGGATCTTGGTGCTTCAGTCAACCTAACCTCGACTGCCCTATTTGAGAAACTAAGAGTAGGACAACTAAAGCCCATTGATGTTACTCTGCAATTAGCTGACCGAACCGTAATCACCCCAATTAGGCTGGTAGAGGATGTGGTAATTAGAGTCAAGGATTTCAGCTACATAGCTGATTTTCTAGTTCTTGACATGGATGAGTGATTGCACAGTAGTCATAAGACCTAATCTACCTGAATTAAGTTAGATTTTAGCTTAACTTAGGAACAATGCATGCATAAGCATCATAATTTGCATAGTAGTTAATTTAGTAGCTTTATAGATAATAATGCCATTTTATGCTCTAAGAGAGAGGCTATATTAATTGCAGATGATAGATCTGACCATATGGATCTAATCAGGATGACAATGGGAGCCCAACACTTCCGGAATCATCTTGATCAGACCTCCGTAGCATCACATACAACTCGTAGAAGATTAGAGGCCAAGGAGCAAGATAGTAGAGATCCAAACCTCAGATGTCAAATCTAACTGTGTGGATGGATCCGGATCAATGATTGTAGTCCAACAATGCAAAAATCAACTCAATCGAAGCCCTGTAGCACCAACTGCAAGAGCGGAAGATGGACGGTCAGGATGGTGCCACGTGGCACCATCCCAACGATCCACCGCCATGCCCAAACCACTGAAGGAAAAAATGTGGGTTGTTGGATCGCCATGCAATGGCCATGATGAGGTCACATCAACCCCATCCACACGCTTCCATCAAAGGAGGGACCATCTCATCCGTTGGATCTACATCCAATGGCTAAGAGAAGTCTCACGCTAAAGCCAAAACACAATATAAGGGTGTGAATAGTGCGTTGGTCTCAGCACTTGCACATAAGCAAGTAGTGCGAGTTTGATTCACGCTGAGTGTGAAATCGAAGAGGCAGTGGAGCACGAGCGTAATTGAACCGTTGGATCAGACCAAGCAGCACGAGGGTGGCCACGTGGCACATGGAGGCATGTTGGATAAGGTAGTGCCAATGGACGCCTAATCTGATGCCCAACTTGATGGCCCGTCAAACGTGGAGTGGCATTCGAAGAAGAGGAGGTGCTGCATTCGTTTAAAGTTGTCTGATCGTGAGATCGATGGTTGAGATTGAATGCACATGTGCGAGTGAGGAAGCACATGTGAAGGGCAAGCGGGGCGTGCGGATCAGATCCAACAGCTGGACTTTCACCATGTGTCATCATCTGGTGCATTCTACACATTTAAGGCACGTGGAGGTGTATTTTGAGGTGCGATTTGGTCCATTGATCTCCCGATCAACGAATCTAATGGCTCCAAGGTTGTTGCACAAGTTAGAGAGCCAAAATACCTGCTTTGACCATTATTAAAGCTATAAAAAGGGCCCAGAGCTCCCAGTTGAGAGGCAACTTTCACCATACACATCTCTAGCCTCTCTCTCTTTGCAAATTCTCTCCAATCTTCCTCTTGACACTCTGGATTTGAAGTGCTGCCGCACTTCGCACAAGCATCTCACAAGCAGTGCCATCCTTCATCTATTTTCTCTTTCTCTATTCTTTAGCATAGTTGTTTTAATTCCTAGTTTGAGAACTATTTGCCATTAGCAATAAAAATCTAATTTTCTGAATATTTATTCTCTATTTCTATGTTGCATTAGGATAGATTAGTTAGTACGAAAAGCTTTGAAAATTGTGTTTTGCCTTCCAGCAAACAACTCAGGACTCACTGATTCTGATTTATAAATTTATTTGTTTTGACGTGATTCGCACTACAATGATAGAAATAATATTTTACATGTTTTGCGATGAACAAGTTGGCGCCTGATGTGAAGAAAAGCGTGATTTGTAAAAAGCAGGTTTTGAGTCATTGTAACATGCTAATTCGCAATTGCTTTTAAAATTTGTAAAGCCTAGATAATGGGGTATGTAGGTTTATCCAAGGAGGCAAGTTTGCCCTTTCAAACTTTTGCTTGAAAATGGGAAATCAACTTTCCTTTTTGGTTTTTAAATATAAGCTTTTTTTGGTTTTTTTAAAAAATAATAGGAAGATATGTAATTGAGATCGGGAAAACAATTACACCTAAATTGCTAATGCAAATAATAAAGTGACAAGATAGTCTTCTCTCTAAACTCACCTTAGGCACGTGGAGGCCTAGTGTAATTAGAGAGAGGGTGATAAGTGCTAGAACAACAAAAAGATGCAATCACAAATGAAAAGAAGGAAACTTCAATTAAGGAGAAAATTGTTTTACAAAATGGAAAAGTAAAGGAATGCTTCTACTCTAACAAATGAAAATAAAAGAAAACAAAAATCCTCCGGTGCTGATCTTGGTGAAGAGGAGAGAGAGGCTTCTTGCTCCAAGCTCAGCTGCTCCTGGGCTTGAAAAGAAGTTCTCCTTCGTTTCCTTCCTTGAATAGCCCCTCCAAGATGGTTAATTAGCCCGTATTTGTGAGCTATTTAAGTATTTAAGTGCCTAGACATTAGGTTAATTCTAACATTTATTTAGCATAAATTAGGATGTAAATAGATTAATTCATATTTCTAATTCAATTACATAATTCATGCATCTTATTCATATTTAAATGCATTTAGAATTAACTTAGAATTGCATTAGTTAACTAATTAGGTACATTGCATGCATTAATTTAGGTTAACATAAAAGTTGAGGGTTTGTATATAAATAACCATAATATTTTATCATTATTTTTTATTCTTCTTCTACGTGCAACAGCTGCATTTCTTCCTCCAGCTGCCGCAGTGAAGAACCCAATCAAGGAGGAGCGGATGTGTTGGATCTGGTCGGACAGCTGATTTCAAAAGAGAGGAGGAGGTAGCCGAGATCACTAGGCCTCCACCCCCAACCCACACTGTGCAGAGTCCATCTCTTCCATTCCACACCGCCGGCCTCAACTGTGGCGACGACCCTCCACCACCGTGGGCTTGTGGTGTGACAGGCCACACCGCCATCCGGAGGTCGTCCGCATTACCGTGAGCACCTCACCGTGCACCTCCCTTGCCGTCGTCATCAACAACCACCATCGCAGCTACTGCAATCACCCCTCAGCCAGTTAAGATGTCCAGGAAGTTTCCCGATCGTCTGAAGCTTCGACCTCCCACTCCTGCAACAACCACACTCACCTGCTCACTCCACGCCTGCCCGCATGCCCTCCAGCCGCGTGCAAGGCGGGCACGGCCAGCAATCCTCCCGCGCCCTCTAGCCCTCGTGCACACCCGCGCCCACCGCCAACAGTGCGCGCATCCACCTGCAGCCTCCCCGCCTCTACCTACAGTGCTGCACCAGTACGTGCGTGCACCCATGCCAATATGCAGCACCGATTGCAGCACTCACCTACATGCAACAGTAGAGCCGCCCTCCTCCTGCGCCTGCGGCGCCTCTCTCCTGTGCACGCAACAACAGGCTGCACACACCAGAGCCTCCCGCCAACAACAGCTGCAGCATCGTTTGCAGCCACCTCCGTCAGAGCTCCGTCCGGCCGGCTCCGGCCACCCGCAACACGCCGCCACCACCACTTCGAAGCCCTCGGTCCAAAGAACTTCCTTCGAGCTTCTCGCATCCGGCCATCCACTCTTCTTCGCGCACAGCCAAGGGGAATAAATCCCCTGTTTTGCTACAGTAACCATGCCATTAATAATTACATTTTCTACCATTGTCAACTTTTAATGATATTTTATTGATTCTGCATTGCAACAAATATCCTCTAGTTATTAAGAATTGCTATTTCAGCATGATTTCTTGATTCAACCTTAATCTAAAGGCAATTTTGGCTTGATTCTTGTCTAAACTAACTACAAACGAACATTTTTAACTGGTGCGAATTTAAATACATCATTGCCTCCCTGTGGATACGACCCGCTCTTCTGCGGGTGGTTATTTATTTTTTAAATATTGATTAGTCGATTTTTCCACCACATAAAACTACAAACGACTTTAAAGCGAACAATCGACTCGTCAAATGGCGTCGTTGCCGGGGATGCAACAAATGCAATAATTTTACCTGATATTATTTTGATTATTTGTCAATTGCATAGTGATTTGACCATTTATTATTTTCTTTTCTATGAGAGAAATTTGTGAAAGAATCAGCCATTGTGAGAGGCGACCCTTGACATCGCCAGAGGAGAATTGGATGAGCTATTTTGAAAAGGAGGAGAAGGACGAGGATGCGATAGACATCATTGTATATTTAATCGCTAATTTGATTAGAATAGAATTTAGACTTTAGATTTAATTTGTCATTGCATTTTGTTTGGAACCCTTGTTTTGGGGTATATTTTGAGGGGTTTGTTCCCCGATTTTGTTTTAGGCCCGTGTTGGGTAATTTTTGGGAGCCTGTTCCCTTTTCTTTAGATTTAGGTTTTTAGTTTATTGATTACTGTCATTTGCTTGTGCATAAGTAGTTTTAAAAATAATAATAATAAAATAAAACAAATGAGCTACCTGCTAGAAGCTGCTTGCCCTTAGGACGAACCATTTAGGTCTGTATGAGTAGCCTCTAGATTTATTTCTCTGCATTGCATGCATTCTTGCATTGTTGATTGCTGGAAGCAAGGTACTCATTTTCTTACTTTGCATCCTATTCTTGATCACGCATTGCATTAGGACTTAATGCAAAGACCACCTAATCTGTACTAAATAAATCTAACAAGTGGTCACATATTTTCTAGAAAAAGGACTAATTAAAGGAGGGACATTTTAAACCAAGGATTTGATTTTCAAACTTGGCATGCTATTCAAAATTCAAAATCTTTTGTGGTGTATGCACACTTATTTTGCTTGCACCACGGCACGCTTCTAGACACTCCTTAGGTTTGGAAATACTAGGACAAGAGCCCTCCTATCGTTGGATTCTGAAGTGTTCGAAACTTAAGATCAAAGGTTTTGTAAATCCAAAGAGGGGGATACCCTGTCATGGATTTTTGGGGGTAGTTGAGAAGCACCGCGAAAGCACAGCTTCAAAGGAAGGCTTAGGCCTACTTGCATCCCTCGATCTTCCGTCTTTGGATTTACTTGACCATTTGAGATTTAGGGAAGAACACCTAAGCTCTAACTAGGTCTTCTTAGGCGAGCCGTAGGTCGACAATAGGCACATAAATTGATTGAACAAATTGTATTGTCACCTGCAATCTGACTTAAAATCAAAAGCCTAAATTAGGAAAGACTTAAAAGGTCCTTTTTGAATTGTGTTTTGCTTGGGGAATTCTGATTGAGGTGTGAGTTAGAATGGACCACATTGATTTTCATCCTTTCACATCTTGCCCACACCCTCACCCCCACTCTGCATCCTTCGATCCCAGATGCTGAGATGGTCCATCCCTTGATGGACATAATGACAATCACTGGGATCCGTTTTACTTTTATTATAGGAGTATTGGCCTGGTTAAGCCCCAAATCAGTGAGTAGAACCTAGGAGTGGGATTTGCTTCGCCCAACATCTCACACACCATAGAAATACCCAACCCACCCTCCCTGAAAAATTATTATGGTTGGATAGACACTCCTAGGTACTATAAACCTGAGCCTGACTTCTCTCATGATAGAAATGACCTCTCCTCTTTGAAGATGGAAATACATAAAATGCAAAACGAAATGATTGAATTGTTAGGAGAATCTTTGAGGGCAGGCCAACAAGAAAGAGATGAAATTAGCCACCCAATATACCCCATTGAGGATGACGTACACCCCTCTACAATAGATGCATCTCCCGTGGGAGAGCTACACTTTAAGTTGGAGGGAAATTCTGGGGAGAATAGCTACTTTTCAAGGATCGATTTTGAAACCTCCTCATTAGATGACACTTCCTTGAGAGATCCACACCTTAGGTGGGAGGAAGATACACATGAAAGTAGCTATGCATTGGATGAAGAAAGGTGGCAACCCGAGGAAGATGATGATAAGGTTGAGTATCCACCTGAATTATATTGGAGTCAAAGGAAGGGAATGATAGTACCATTGGAAGACCTCGACCCAGATGATAGTATTTTCGTGACATTTGATGAAGTGGGTCGAAGTCAAGTTGTTAATCCTACCCTCCCTTCTGATCACGATATGGAACTCAAGCCCACCCTTAGGGAACCTAACCGTAAAGAAATTGACCTATCTGAGGAGTCTGATGTTACTAGTGTAAACCATTTACCTCAGATAGAGCACCCTAGGGGATCTGCTGAGATATTAAATGATTCTAGACCTCGGGTATATGGTGAATTGTGTGATGAGGAGGAAGACGAATTATATGAGGAACCTACATTCAAGATTTAGAGTGACACTAAGGGTGACTATGTCGTATTTGAAGAGTTAGCCCCTGAGGATGTCACAAATTTGACCAAATTAGGTTTCCTTAGCACACCCATTGATGATATTTCTCCTCATGATGAAATGATGGAAAATTTGGAAGCAATTTCTAAGATTTATGTGGATTCACATATAGACTCCGGGGAAGATTTGGGTAAAGAACAAAAACCCGGGGATGACATTGATAGGATAATCCCTAGATCTGTTGCTTCCAACCTGCCTTCATTCATTTCAAAGTCACCCTCTGATTCGCTTATATCTGAAAGCGAAATTGTGACTCTTGATGAAGAGCAGGAAGATACATGTGATGGTGCAAGGAATGCTAGGGATGAAATTGAGGATTTAGAAAGAGTGTTAGGGATGCACACAAGCTGATTAAACCCAACCTAGATCTTATGGCCATCCCGTAACCTCGTAACTTGGACACCTTAGACGATCCTTGCCTTAGAAAATTGCTCACTTTTGTTCTGACCAGGGGGCTTAACAGACCAATATTTCCCGTAATGGAGTATCGGGTATGGATTGATGATTTCTTTAGTCAGTCCATTACCCTGGGGGTTTATCTCTGCACCATTCCTTCCCCATTCTCTTTGGAGGATCCATCTTATCCTCCCCGTACCCTTTGGAGGTTGTTATACCTATTTATCCTTTAGAACCTCCTTTGGTGACCTGGGAAGATTTCATTCCCATCTTAGTTGGGCGAGCATTTGCTATTGGGATTCATCATCAACTCGCCAACATCCTAGGTTACCTATTTTCTATGCCAACATTGCTTTGCTCATTTTTAGGGCCTATTTCTGTAATTCTTGAACCTGATTTGTAGGTTCTTTGGCTATTCAGCCTAGCTCTGACCCAGGTAATATCCTTCTAGGCAATGAGGACATTGCAGATTTTAGGCATGGGGGGGTGTACTTGGGGATATACATAGCATAATGCATTCATTGCATACATTTGCATATAAAAAAAAAAAAGTTTTGAGCTTAACTGGCTAGATCTTGCAGTCTTAAGCAAATCAGAACTTTAGGGTGGACTAAATTAATTCTAGGGTCAAGCTTTAGAAGCTAAATGAGCTGCTAGCTTTAGACCTTTAGGGTCCTTTGTGGACTTAAAAACTTAAGTAGGAGTTAAGTTGCGGACCATTCCTCAAGAGGTTGAGGAAGGAAAGTTAGGATTTGAGTTAAAAGGTGGGGTAGTACCTGGAGTCTTGTACTACCTTTTGGTTTACGGGTTCTTGTAACCCAAGCATCCAAATTTCACACACTTGGTCTGGTAATTAACTTAATTTCTTTCTTTCTGAAAAGAGATTTGGTTCTCTTAGTTTTGACTTAGGAAAGGCTTGAAAACACATTTTGATTGGAAGAGTTCCCGCCACAGGAGAGGTGGAGTATATACTCACCTTGAGGATGCGATGATAACATATTACCTCCTCAACGCTTGTCTCTTAGGATATCCATCCTACTGGGGGCATGTAAGCACATTGTGCGGTTCAGGTACCATGGGCGGCCTTATCTCGAAGTGCCGATTGCCATAGGCCTGAATTCGCTTAAGAAATCCATGGGCGATACTATCTCGAAGTGTCGATTTCTAGGAGTTCTTGGGGTCGTTATGGGCGGTGCTATCTCAAAGCATCGAAAGCCAGGCACCCTTCGAGGTATGGTAATGGGGACAATGAATCCGACACAGACCGTGTTGATAGCTGATCTGAGGTTAGACTTATAAGAATCAAATAAACAAAAAAAATATATATATATAAAAAAAAACTTTTTCCTTTAACTCAAATAACTCAGACCAATGCACAGGCACGGATGCTTTAATCTCAGGGATCAATAAACTTTAGGGTAGAGTCCGAAATCAGGGAAATTTGTGCCTGCAACTTGTCTTTAGCCGACCTAGTCTGTAACTTAGCAACTACTTGGGAACCTTGGGTTTAGAGTCTGAACTTAATATGCTTCTGAAGGAAGACCAAGTGAGTTGACTAGTCTACATGGAGTGCCAGGTTTCACTTAATTTTGCTAGGGACTAGCAAAAACTAGGCATGGGGGTATTTGATTAGCCCATATTAGTGAGCTATTTAAGTATTTAAGTGCCTAGACATTAGGTTAATTCTAACATTTATTTAGCATAAACTAGGATGTAAATAGATTAATTCATATTTCTAATTCAATTACATAATTCATGCATCTTATTCATATTTAAATGCATTTAGAATTAACTTAGAATTGCATTAGTTAACTAATTAGGTACATTGCATGCATTAATTTAGGTTAACATAAAAGTTGAGGGTTTGTATATAAATAATCATAATATTTTATCATTATTTTTTATTCTTCTTCTACGTGCAACGGCTGCATTTCTTCCTCCAGCTGCCGCAGTGAAGAACCCAATCAAGGAGGAGCGGATGTGTTGGATCTGGTCGGGCAGCTGATTTCAAAAGAGAGGAGGAGGTAGCCGAGATCACTAGGCCTCCACCCCTAACCCACACTGTGCAGAGTCCATCTCTTCCATTCCACACCGCCGGCCTCAACTGCGGCGACGACCCTCCACCACCGTGGGCTTGTGGTGTGACAGGCCACACCGCCATCCAGAGGTCGTCCGCATTACCGTGAGCACCTCACCGTGCACCTCCCTCACCGTCGTCATCAACAACCACCATCGCAGCTACTACAATCACCCCTCAGCCAGTTAAGACATCCGGGAAGTTTCCCGATCGTCTGAAGCTTCGACCTCCCACTCCTGCAACAACCACACTCACCCGCTCACTCCACGCCTGCCTGCACGCCCTCCAGCCACGCGCAAGGCGGGCACGGCCAGCAATCCTCCCGCGCCCTCCAGCCTTCGTGCGCACCCACGCCCACCGCCAATAGTGCGCGCATCCGCCTGCAGCCTCCCCGCCGCTAGCTGCAATGCCGCACCAGTGCGTGCGCACACCCACGCCAGCGTGCAGCACCAGCTGCAGCGCTCACCTGCACGCAGCAGCAGAGCCGCCCTCCTCCCGTGCTTGCAGCGCCTCCCGCCTGTGCACGCAACAACAGGCCGCGCGCACCCATGCCACCCACACACCTTCAGCAGAGCCGCCCTCCTCCAACGCGCACACCTGCCTACAGCGCCTCTCGCCTGTGCAAGCAACAATAGGCCGTGCGCACCAGCGCCTCTCGCCAACAGCAGCTGCAGCACCGTTTGCAGCCACCTTCGCCGGAGCTCCGTCCAGTCGACTCCGGCCACCACGTGACACGCCACCACCACCGCTTCGAAGCCCTCAGTCCAAAGAACTTCCTCCGAGCTTCCCACGTCCGACCGTCCACTCTTCTTCGCGCATGGCCAAGGGGAATAAATCCCCTATTTTGCTACGGTAACCATGGCCTTAATAATTACATTTTCTACCATTGTCAACTTTTAATGATAGTTTATTGATTCTGCATTGCAACAAATATCCTCTAGTTATTATGAATTGCTATTTCAGCATGATTTCTTGATTCAACCTTAATCTGAAGGCAATTTTGGCTTGATTCTTGTCTAAACTAACTACGAATGAACATTTTTAATCGGTGCGAATTTAAATACGTCATTGCCTCCCTATGGATACGACCCACTCTTCTGCGAGTGGTTATTTCTTTTTTTAAATATTGATTAGTCAATTTTTCCACCACATAAAACTACAAATGACTTTAAAGAGAACAATCGACTCGTCAATGGTGTCCTCCTTGGCATGTCCTAAGGGGGCATGCCCTTGCTCCTCCAAAGGTGGGTGATCTCCACTCATAAATCTCCTCCTAGGGTGGCGTGTACCACCCTTAAGACCTCCTCCTAAGGTCTTCCTTGTTTGGCTGCTCCTTTGGTTGGTGGAGGCACAAGGGAGAAGGGAAGAGGGGAAGGCAACAAGGGGACTGAGTGTCCCCTTAATCTTCTTCTTCTCCTTCTTCTCTTGGTCGACTATATGGTGCAGTAATGGTGGAGAATATCAAGCTAAAGGATGAAGGAAATGGTGGTGGTTATGGGTCTTTTTATAGAGTTGGATGGGGGTTGTAGGTGACTTTTGGGATGGATGGTTAGGATAGGTTTTTAGGGTAGTTAGTGGATCCAAGGGCTACTAAGAGTTGGAGCCAACTCAAAGGTGGTGATTACCACCCTTGGTGCCTCTTGAGTTGGTGCCAAAATGGGGGTTCTAGAAGGGTATGGGTTGTCGCCATTTAATGGAGGGTTGGGATGTGTTTGGTGGTGAATGGATGGCTAAGATGGAGGGAGAGGTTGGCGCCAAAATCAGGGTGGTTGAGGGGGCTTTTTGTGCCACTTTTTTGGTGGCTTTTGGAGGTGGTGCTATGAAGAGGTGTGAAGGTTATGGTTGGTGCCAAAATAGAGTAGGAGTAGGTGTAGGTGGTTAGCTTACTTGGTGAACTAGCTAAATGGTGGATGGCTGATGTGCATACATCTGAATAGTAAAAAATGTCTATTAATACATGTTCTTAGTATCATATTAGCATCACGCATTGTAAATATTGCAGAACATGCATCATCATGCATTTAGGTCAAATTGTATAAATTGTATAATAATTTCTTCTTTTTGGTGGCCAGGGATAGGGTGACTTTTAATTGGGGCCTCGGATTAAAGATCCAACCGTATGGATCTGATCAGGGCGATGATTGGAGTTCAACGACTCCAAGATCGCCCCGATTGGACTTCTGTAGCATCAGATATAATCCGAGAAAGGTCAAAGATCAAGGGCCATGATGGCATCAATCCATACTTCAGATGATAAATCCAACCACATGGATGGGTTCAGATCAATGATTGTAGCCTAACAGTGCGAAAATCGATCCAATCCGACATCCGTGGCACCTTCTACAAGTCACAGAAGATGGACGGCCAAGATGGTGCCTGATGTGCATACATCTGATTAACCTAAAATGTCTATTAATGCATGTTCTTAGTGTCACATTAGCATCATACATTGTAAATAGTGCATAACATGCATAATCATGCATTTAGATCAAGTTGTATAAATTGTATAGTAATTGTCTCCTTTTTATGGTCAGGTATAGGGCGACTTTTTATCGGGGCCTTGGATCGAAGATCCAACCATACAGATCTGATCAGGGCGACGATTGGAGTTCAACGACTCCAAGATCGCTCTAATCGGACATCTGTAGCACCAGATAGAGATCGAGGAACCCTAAAGATCAAGGGCCAAGATGGTGTTAATTCCCACCTCAAACGACAAATCCGACCGCATGAATGGATTTGGATCGACGATCATAGCCTAACGACACAAAAATCAATCCAATCCGACACCCATGGCACAGTCTACAATACTTAGAAGATGGACGGCCAAGATGGCACCACGTGGCACTATCTCAGTCACCCAACCGACCCCAAGGACCCGCATCTGCCTTTCCTTCTTTACCTGCCCGCTTGATCTCGACCGTTGGATTCTCATCCAACGGTCGTGAAACTACGCGCACAAAAACTATCGCTTGCCTAAAGAGAAGGCGTAGCGCAGTGGTCGAGCGCCTTTGCGAGAAGAGCAGTCGCACGTTCGAGCCACACTACGCCTTAAATTGAAGAGCGCGCATGGAGCGGGCGAGCAAGCGGAGCCGTGCAATGAAGATCGTGCGGCGCTGAGCAAGCGATAGCGCCCACGCGTAATCAGACGTGCGGCGCTGACACGTGATCGCACGCGGGTGCGTGACACGAGCCAGGATGGTTTAAGCCATCCTATCTCTTGATCGGACGGCTGATATTGCATGTACGTGCACGGGCATTTTGAGCAGAGAAGAGGAGCGGGCGCGTGCGGTGCGTGCACACGTTGGCCACGATGGACCTTTTGTGACATTTAAGTCCATCACTAAAGGTCCCATATTAATGTTTTTCAAATTAAAATGTCCAAAATTCCCCCACTCCTTGCAACTATAAAAGGTGACCCCCTCTATACGAATTTCTCATCCCTTCCTTCTCTTCTCTCCCTCTCCAAAGCTCACGAGAAGCTTGTCCCACACCTAGGATGCTCCTCAAGAGATAAAATCAAATTTTCACCCCCATTCCGAAAGGGGATCCCGTGACACGATGACGTCCTGCCTCATTCCCATTCCTCCTGCTTCGACCTCCTTCTTCCTACACCGTTCCTCATCTTCTAGGTGTTGTCTCGTCTGGCTTGTCCTCCAAGCGATCGTCGAGGAGGATAACTTCTCTCTCCCATTCCTTTTTCCTGCTTTCTAGTTGTATTAGTTTTCCTGCTTTCTAGTGTAATTTCTCGCTTTCTTAGTTGTACAAACATTTTGCAAGTTCAAGTCGATGTTTTCTCTCTCTCTCTCTCTTATTGTTTATATTGATTCCATTGCATTGTAATTACTTCGTTATTAAACAAAAACACAGAAAAAGAATATAATTGAGAATCTTGATCGACGTAGCCTCCCTGAGTTTGACCCGGGATTTCTATTTCAGTATAAATTTTATTTGTTGAACCCAAGTTCTTTGCTATTCAAATTACAACGACAGGTTTTCAAAACCAACTCCGCTAGCGTAGTCTTCCGACATTCAACATTTTGGTGCCGTTGCCGAGGAGGCAATGATTTTTTGATCTTCCTTTCGCATTTCACGCACTTTACTGTCTTCTAACTTGCTTTCTCTTGTGTTTATTGTTATGCAGATACCTCTATTAGGGAACCGTCAAGCGGTAGAGCAGAGTAAAGTGCAGTTGAAGACGACTGTAAGTGCTCCCCATTCTTCCCCCTCCATAGATTTCATTTATCACATTAAATTCAAATTTCAATTAACCTAGGTGTTTGCATAAATTCTAGGATTAGTTTGGTTGTTTGGATTTCCACTCACATTTCACCCTTGCATTTATAAAATAAAACAAAAAGATAATTTTGTGTGGTAATTCAACATACACACAACATACACCCACATTCAAGGCACTTAACCTACTTGATTTTCTTCTACTCAACTGGATTCTGATCTGTGGAATCGGTACACACAAATCAACACATAAAATAGTAGAAATCATTCTAGGTTAATCATTTCTGTGTGCCTAATTAGTGGTGTAATTGTGGCTAATTGTTTGAGTTGTTTGGGCCACACCACTCAACCTAAAATCAACTCACCAAGTAGCTTCCTCTTAGGGTTTTCAATCTAAGTTCATACCAGGCACTCCACTTTATTTCTGATTTTAAAGAAAAGCAATCTTTACCCGAGTTTGAAAACCTAGTTTGACTCATACTTGATTGAAATCAACCTAATTCTAAACCCTAAAAGCTACTTAAGCAAGATTTGAACATTAAAATCTATTCATCATAAATAATCTTACTTGAAAACCCTAGTTGTGCACGCACTTACACATACTCAATTGATCATTAAGGGCACAACCCATTTTAAGGGCCCACCACATTCCATAAGCACTACAATCCCAAGCCTCAATAAAATCGAGTAGACATTGGCCTTAAGGACTGATTTGCTCTTCGGGGCGTAGTCTGAGATTGTTTATGATTAACCTACTTGTACTGATCAATCTGATGTCTAGCTAGGGGAGTAGTGTCAAACGACCGCGGCTGGGGGGTACACTAGGAACTGGAGGTGCAAGTCGAAGGAAGAACCTTCTTCCTAGTCCCTCCTAACTAGTTGGATTGAGCAGACACAAGTAGAGTAAATCGTTTATAATCTTAAGGCGGGTTCTAGGAGTCTGTAGATCCTTAGGCTACCCCACTTAAGGACAGGCATGTTTTGTTGTGCTATAGGGTTCTTATCCCTAGTCCTTCCAACCTTTTCCTAGTTTATGCCGGGAAGAAGGTCATTGAATCCCCGATTGGAAGGACCACTAGAGTATTCTAGAAGGCGTAGATTGGATTTTGGCCAAATCGATTCCATGGACGATCAACAGCCTCCTCTGCCTCGGGATCCACAGGAGGAATTTCGAAGGCAGCTGGAACAAATGTGGAGAATGCAAGAATGGTTCTAGAGAATGCAGGGTGCTTAGCCCTTGAAGGATTTTTATGATCCTTCAAATTACGGGGAACGTCCTGACATCCAAATTTCTGCCGGAAACGTAGAAATCAAGCCCCAGGTGTTAAGCCTGATCAAACATTTCCATGAGCTTGGCTCTGAAGACATGTTTCAGCACCTGGAGGACTTGACCACTTTGGTCCAGACCACCAAGGTGTGAAGCGTGAATGAGGAGCAAATGATCATGAGACTCTCCCCCCACTCTCTTAGGGATAAAGCCACTCATTGGTATAGGACTATAGGAAAACCAACTGCAACTTGGAATGAGTTGAAATCGGCCTTTCTGAAGAAATTCTTCCCTATCGGACGTACCAATGCTTTGAGATGGGAAATTACTACCTTTACCCAGCAGCTGGGGTAGCAGTTTCATGTGGCCTGGGAGTGATTCCAGGACCTATTGCGGAGGTGTCCACACGACGAAGTGTCGAAATGGCAACTCATGCAGATCTTCTACCACGGGTTGACTGAGTAACTCAGAAATCACGTGGACGCTTCTTGCGGAGGCAATTTCCTCAACAAGGATGTAGATAGCACACACGATTTGTTTGAGGAGATGAGTGAGAATTCTATTAATCATGCCTCCATGGATACTTTTAACTGGTCACAGCAGCCCAGGTCGAATGTTAATGAAGTCCACGACTCTCATTCATTCGATATGGAATTGATTTGTAATAAACTTAATAAGGTGGACTTGGTTGCTAAGAGAATGGAGTGGATGGCTGGAAATTCAATGAACAACTCTCGATCCACTCAATCCCAGAATTCGAGATTCCATTCGTCGTGAGCTCCTTCTCGATGGGAGTTCGTGAATCAACTTGATGCGACTCAACTTGCAAGCTAGCATTATTCGGAACCCCATAGGTTCCAAACTGGGGCTTTTGATCCTAGTTTCTCTGATCCTTCCCTTTCTTTCTCTCCATCCTCACCCTATGGGGATGTTTGTGCTGTACAGGAGAATGTTAGATCCAAACCCTACTCAAATGCTTATAATCTGGGTTGGAGAAACCACCCTAACTTCTCCAAAAAAACCTAGGGTAGCAGACCCAATTCTCACCCAGCAACTATGCTTCACAATGACCAATGGGTGAAGGTCATGTTTATACTCAGTTACCCCCAAATCAGGTCAATCAGCTAGCTTGGAATGCCCGTCAACCTGTAGGGCAGGCTGATTTGAACTGACAAATGGTAGAGATGCAAGGATCTATGCTCCAGCTCATGTAACAAATGAAAACCTCGCTAAACAACTTGCAAACAGGGCTCATAGCTAACTCTTGTCAACCTGGATCTCTACCATCCCAACCCATACCCAACCCACGAAATATCCTGAATCTGGGAAATCAAGCCCATGGGTACAGAAGTTAGAGGGACCCACAGGCACATGCTCAGGTGGTTGAGTAGGGTCCTTCCTCTTCTTCTTCTTTTTCTGTAAATTAATGATTCTTGGCTAATGAAGCCCCTCCAATCTTTCCTAACCCTCCCCAAGACCCAAACTTGTTTGCATCCGCAAATTCTATTACTTAACTTAGGATCCACAACCACACTGTTCTGATTTACCAAATCTTGAAGAACCTGAGGAGAGAGGAGAACTCTGGAGAAGAAATCAAGGCTCAGGAACCTGATTCCAAAAATCTGACTCATGTTCCTTTTCCTGAAGCCTTAATCAGATCAAGGAAGAAGTCTGTTGATAGTAATGAGGAGCTTCTGAATATTTTCAAGAATGTCGAGATCAATATCCCACTCATCGACGCTATCAAGCATATACCAGCTTATGCGAGATTTTTAAAGGATTTATGTACACAGAAGCGTAAGTCGAGAGAATCTATTCCGAGGAAGGTGGTACTCTCCGAGCAGGCTAGTTCTGTTATCCTTCACCACCTCCCTTAGAAAAGGAGAGATCCAGGTGCTCCGTTGATTTCTTGTGTCATTGGAGATTACACTTTTGACAGAGCACTATTGGATTTGGGTGCATCCATCAACCTAATTCTGACTTCTCTTTATGAGAAGTTTGGATTAGGTGAACTTCAGCTGACTTTAGTAACGCTACAGTTAGCAGACCGTTTGGTCACAAATCCACGAGGCGTTATTGAAGATGTGATTGTTAAGGTTAAGGATTTCTATTTTCCTGTAGATTTCCTTATCCTTGACATGGATGTACCTGAAAATCTGAGGAACACACCCATCATTCTGGGGTGTCCATTCTTGGCTACCACTAAGGACAACATTAACTGTGAAAGCGGTAGCATGGAAATCGCCTTTAGGGATCAACGAATGAAATTGGATATTTTTAAGGCGATTAATAAATTCTAGGATTGTGGATTTATTGAGGCAATTGAGGACGATAATGTGAATATTGAAACTTGTATGATGGTTTCTCCATTTTAAAGTTCCTCCTTTGATGATGAATTGGACTCTCAACCCTCTATGGCAAATCTGCCATCTTCTGAAGAGGTTATTGATTTTGTTCACTCTCAACCTCTTCCTCTTGATGAGTCTTCATCAGCATCTTTGTTACCTTCCATCATCAGCTCGCCCTAGCTTGAACTGAAACCATTGCTTGAGAATATGAAATATCAGTTTTTAGGACCACACAAGATGCTCCCTGTGATTATCAGTGCTAAATTAACAAAGAAGCAGGAAATTAAACTGATTAAGGTCCTGAAGGAACATAAGGAGGCAATTGGTTGGACAATTCATGACCTTAGGGGGATCGAGCCATCTTATTGCAATCATAGAATATTTTTGGAAGATAGATCCCGCCCTTCTCCCCAGATGCAGAGGAGATTAAATCCAAATATGCGAGAAGTGGTCAAAAAAGAGATTATTAAACGGCTCGATGCAGGAATCATTTATCCGATCTCTGATAGCCCTTGGGTAAGTCTTGTATAGATTGTTCCTAAGAAAGCTGGGATTACAGTTGTGACAAATGAGAAAGGAGAATCTGTCACAACTCATTCAACTTCCTCTTGGAGGGTTTGTATCGATTATAGGAAGCTGAACACGGACACGAAAAAGGATCATTTTCCTCTGCCTTTCATTGATCAAATCCTGAAAAGATTAGCCAGGCAAAAGTACTTCTGTTTTCTTGATGGCTACTCGGGATACAACCAAGTTCCAATCCATCCCGAGGATTAAGAAGAAACTACTTTCACCTGTCCTTACAGAACCTTTGCTTTCTGTAGGATGACATTCGGTTTATGCAATGCACCTGCGACTTTTCAAAGGTGTATGCTGGCCACATTCTCTGATATGGTGGGAGAGTTTATGGAAGTCTTCATAGATGATTTCTCTATTTTTGGAGAATCATTTGACTCTTGTCTAGCTAATCTTGAAATGATTCTTAAACGATGCATCAAAACAAGATTGGCCCTTAGTTGGGTAAGGAGTCATTTCATGACATAAGAAGGCATCGTCTTGGGTCATGTAATCTCTGAATGGGGAATTAAAGTGAATAAAGCTAAGGTTGATGCTATCGCTAAACTTCCTCCTCCCACAACTGTTAAACAAATTCGATCATTTCTTGGTCATGTGAGATTCTACAGGAGATTCATCAAGGACTTTTTGAAGGTTGCTCATCCTGTGAGCAATCTTCTCGCCAAAGAAATGCTGTTTGATTTCGATGAATCATGCCCGTAAGGCATTTGATTTTCTTTAAACGACAGTCACTTGATAAATGATCACTATGAGTCAGACTCCATAAAATTGGATCCATTCTTTTTTCTGTCGTTAGGGTGGAGAACTGAACCAAGAATGGTTTTTCTTCATAATGAATCAAATCATTGTTCCCGAGCCGGGATTCTATTTTATCATCAATCCAAGGCAAGCTTGGACAACCCCTTTTGAGATTATTACCGACGCTTTAGATTACGCGGTCGGGGCCATTTTGGGTCAGAAAGTTGATAGGAAGCCCTCTATCATCTACTACGCTAGTAAAACTCTGGACGAGGCCTAGAGGAATTACACTGTTATTGAGAAGGAATTACTAGCTGTAGTATTTGCTTTGGAAAAATTTAGGGCTTATCTCTTAGGGTCTCACATCATTATATATATCGACCACTCGGCCTTGAGACATCTCTTGGCCAAAAAGGATGCCAAACTCTAACTTATTCGTTGGATTCTTCTACTTCAAGAATTTGATCTTGAAATCAAGGATAAATCTAGGGTACAAAATGTGGTGGCAGATCATTTGTCAAGACTTCTGAGTGATTCTTCTCGTTTGGACATCCCGATTGCTGATGCCTTTCCAGACAAAACCATTCTTACAGTTTCAGGCGTCCAAACCCCATGGTTTGCTGACATTGTTAATTATTTGGCCGTTGGTCAAATCCCCCAAGATTGAACCAAGCAACAACGGGATAGACTCAAATCTGAGGCCAAATATTACTTATGGGAGGACCCTGAACTGCACTGCATCGGCTCTGATCAGATTATTCGTCGATGTGTTCTGGAGAACGAATTTAATAGTATACTCGAGTTCTGCTATGCATTTGCGTGTGGTGGACACTTCTCCGGGAAAAAGACGGCTGCAAAAATTTTGCAATCTGGATTCTATTGGTCGCCTTTATTCAAGGATGCTCAGGATTTCTCAAGGTCGTGTTCCCGATGCCAGGCACTCGGGAGCATAACTAAGAGAGATATGATGCCCCTAAACCCAATTCTTCCTGTCGAAATCTTCGACGTTTGGGGCATCGATTTCAGGGGACCCTTCCTCCCTTCATTTGGACATCAGTACATTCTCATCGCTGTTGGTTACATGTCCAAATGGATTGAGGTGATTCACACCCAAACCAATGACCACAAGGTGGTCATCGATTTTGTCAAGAAGAACATCTTCAGCAAGTTCGAGATTTTGAGGGCCATCATCAGTGATGGTGGCACTCATTTCACTAATGCCCAATTCTGTAATTTGCTTGCTAACTATGGGGTTAATCACCGAATCTCTACACCTTACCATTCCCAGACGAATGGATAGGCTGAGATCTCCAATCGGGAGATCAAGAATATTCTGCAGAAAATAGTTAGGCCTGATCGCAAAGATTGGACTCAAAAGCTTTAGGGCACTCTTTGGGCCTACCGTACGACATATAAAACGTCCATCAGCATGTCTCCGTTTCATCTGGTGTATGGAAAGGCATGCCATTTACTCGTAGAGATTGAACATAGGGCATTCTGGGCAATCAAGCAATGCAATCTAGATCTGAGTTTAGCCGGGAAGACCAGGAAACTCCAACTATCTGAGTTGGAAGAGCTTAGAAATGATGCTTATGAGAATGCCAAGATCTACAAGGCTCGGACCAAATCTCTACATGACCAATTGATTTCCCACAAGAGCTTTGAGCTGAACCAGAAGGTCTGGTTATTCGATTCTTGACTTAAGCTCTTTCTCGGCAAACTTAGGTCGAAATGGAACGACCCATTCATTAGCAAATAGATTTTTCCTAACGGAGTCGTTCAGATCTCTGACCTGAAGACAAGTAATTCATTCAAATTCAATGGTCAACGTCTGAAACCTGTTATTGACCTTACTCTTCTAGAACTTATCTCAGACACGATTGCTCTAGCCATGTTGTGACTTCTTTGGCTGGAATTCGCCTAGCTGACGTCATTAAACTTAGTAGTTGTACATATGACTCAGAGCTGACCCGAGCTTCATATTCAGGTGATATCTTCCGTACTCTACCCTTCCTTTCATGTCTCTTTTTCTCAATGTGGACATTGCATCAGCTAGGTATGGGAGGGTGGATTCATTTTTGAATCATTTTGTCAGCTTTATGAAATTCTTGTAAATTCTATTTCTCTTCTTATATATACATAAAAAAAATTTTGAATTAGGAAGGAATACTTGGACATTAGGACTTTTCAATCTTAGGAAATATTACATTAGGATCTGAACACAAAGACCCTTCAGGTCTTTAGGCTTAATAAGCTTGGGTATCCACTAAAATGTGGATTTGGTTTTCGAGTCCTCACCATCTTGAATTCTATTGTAATGTGATTAAATAAGTTTGGGTGATAAGTACACGACTTATCAACCTGCCTCTGATTTGAGGGAACTTTAAGTCTAAAGCATCTACACACTATCCTTTCACTGACTTGTTGATCGACGATTTTAGCAGAAATTGGGTAGCTAATGAACCTTTTAGGGTGATATGGCTGGCAAGTTATCGAGGGTAACAGCCCATAGGTAGGTTGTCCAGAGCCTAGTCACTGGACCATTCTCTTCTTACTGCCTTTAGGTAAATCTTAGACCAGGGAAGCCACCTACCTCAAAAAAAAGAAAAAAAGAAAGTCAAAAAGAAAATAAAAAGAAAAGGAGAAAAGAAAGAAAAAAAGAAAAAAAAAGAAATAAGCGACACTTCGCCGCACGAGTATGGCTGGCAAGTTGTCGGTGGTAACAACTCATCGACCGGTTGTCCAAAATCCAGCTTAAGAAATGCACTAAAAATTTTCAAAACACTTAGGAAGAATCGGAGAAGTAGAATAAACCGAAGAGATATACACTTGATTCACCCTTGTGTTGACTGCATAAAAATAAAAGTAGGGAGAAAGCTATCGGTCGTAAAGATATACCTTTAGGTAAAACTCTCTTTTTTAAGGTCACCTAGAGGCGTAGAAACTCGAAAGTCCATTCTAATTGCCAATCAATGAATCTATCACATTCACAATAAGATGCTTAGAACTTAGGGTTCTCATCAAATCTTGGGAGGATTGACTGGCCGTAGAAAGCCACTCTTTAACCCTAAACTCAAAAATAAAAAAAAATTAGAAAAGAAGAAAAAGTGAAAAAGAAAATTTTCTTTGAATAAGGTGAGGGCTTGAGGTAGTCTGCATTTTGGCAGATACCCAGGTGTTGTTGTGTCTTTGAAAGTTCAGATCCTGAGTAAAAAATTTCTTAATGTTGAAAATAACTTATGCCCAAGTAATCCAACCTAATTCTTTTATAAATAGCATATAGTTTTTGCTAGGGACTAGTAAAAGATAGTCATGGGGGTGTGATTTGCATACATATGATTAACCTAAAATGTCTATTAATGTATGTTCTTAGTGTCACATTAGCATCATACATTGTAAATAGTGCATAACATGCATAATCATGAATTTAGATCAAGTTGTATAAATTGTATAGTAATTGTCTCCTTTTTATGGTTATGGACAGGGCGACCTTTTATCAGGGCCTCAGATCGAAGATCCAACTGTACGGATCTGATCAGGGTGACGATTGAAGTTCAACGACTCCAAGATTGCCCTAATCTAACATCCGTAACACCAAATAGAGACCGAGGAACCCTAAAGATCAAGGGCCAAGATGGTGTTAATCTGCACCTCAGACGACAAATCCAACTGCATGGATGGATTCGGATCAACAATTGCAGCCTAACGGCGTGAAAATCGATCCAATCCGACACCCGTGGCACCGTCTACAATACTTAGAAGAAGGACGGCCAAGATGGTGCCATGTGGTGCCATCTCAGCTGCCCAACCGACCCCAAGGACCCGCATATGCCTTTCCTTCTTCACCTGCCCGCTCAATCTCGACCATTGGATGCTCATCCAATGGTAGTGAAACCGCCCGCACAAAATCGCTCGCTTGCTTAAAGAGAAGGCATAGCGCAGTGGTCGAGCACCTTCGCAAGAAGGGCGGTCGTGCGTTCGAGCTGCGCTATGCCTTAAATTGAAGAGCGCACATGGAGCGGGTGAGCGAGCGGAGCTGTACGATGAAGATCGTGCGACGCTGATCGAGCGATAGTGCCCACGCGCGATCGGATGCGCGGTGTTGACGCGTGATCGCACGCTGGTGCACGGCAAAAGCGAGGATGGTTTAAGCGTCCGATCTCTTGATCGGACAGCTGATATCGTGTGTACGTGCATGGGCGTTTTGAGCAGAGAAGAGGAGTGGGCGCATGAGGCATGTGTACACGTCGGCCACAATGGAGCTTTAGTGACATTTAAGTCCGTCACTAAAGGTCCCATATTAATGTTTTTCAAATTAAAATGTCCAAAATGCCCCCACTCCTTGCAACTATAAAAGGAGACCCCCTCCATACGAATTTCTCATCCCGTCCTTCTCTTCTCTCCCTCTCCAAAGCTCAAGAGAAGCTTGTCCCACACCTAGGATGCTCCTCGAGATATAAAATTAAATTTTCACCCCCATTCCGAAAGTGAATCCCTCGACGACGATGACGTGCTGCCTCATTCCCATTCCTTCTGCTTTGACCTCCTTCTTCCTGCTCCGTTCCTCGTCTTCCAAGCGTTGTCTCGTCCGGCTCATCCTCCAAGCGATCGTCGAGGTGGATAATTTCTCTCTCCCATTCCTTTTTCCTACTTTGTAGAGTAGAATTTTCCTGCTTTCTAGTTGTAATAGTTTTCCTGCTTTCTAGTGTAATTTCTCACTTTCTTCGTTGTACAAACATTTTGCAACTTCAGGTGGATGTTTTCTCTCTCTCTTATTGTTTATATTGATTCCATTGCATTATAATTACTCTGCTTTTAAACAAAAACACAAAAAAAGAATATAATTGCGAATCTTGATCGACGTAGCCTCCCTGAGTTCGACCCAGGATTTCTATTCCGGTATAAATTTTATTTGTTAAACTTGAGTTCTTTGTTATTCAAACTGCAACAACAGGCTTTGAAAACCAACTCCAATAGCATAGTCCTCTAATGTTCAACAGCGCCACGTGGCACCATCTCGATAGCCCAAACTGACCCAGCCAAATTGGTGAGGATTGTCATGCTCTCTCTCTCTCCTCACCAGCTCGATTGATCTCAGCCATTGGATCTTAATCCAATGGCTGAGAGCGAGTGTGCTTGGATCCAAAGCACGCCTCAAAGGGCAGCTTGGCGTGTTGGTCTCGATGCCATCCACGATGAAGAGGGCGCGAGTTTGAGCCCCGCCCTCCTCAAATCAAGCGGGCGATGTGCGCAGGCCAAATTTGGCTCTCAGATGGAATGCAAATGACGAATCAAGTGATGACATGGTGCGATGGATGGGCAAGTAGCACATATGCACATGATGACGCGCTTTTGCATGCTCCATCGCACGCACAGGCAGGCGGTTATGTTGAAGCGGGCGAGGAGCGGTTTAAGCTGTCCGATTGTGAGATTGCTTGGACATGCACGTGTGTTAGGCATGCGGGAGAGGAAGAGACAACGGGCGCACTTGCACATTGCCTACGTTCAGGCCTTTAGTGATGGATAAATCCATCACTAAAGGCCCTGAATTAATGTTTTATATATAAAAAGACCTAATTGCTCCCAACCTCTACACCTATATATAGCCCTACGACCTCCACTTCTTCTTCATCCCTTCACCTCTCTCCCTCTCCAAAGCTCTAAAGAAGCTTGTCCCAAACCTGGGATGCTCCTCTAGAGCCAAAATCAAAGTTTTCTCCCCCCGTTTTGGAAGTGGATCCCGCGACGATGACGATGCCCTACCTCGCACCCAGTTCTCTATCTCTAATGGGTATTTATCTAATATACCCATTAGAGGGTATGGTGTTAGCTAGCTGTATAGTATTATTTTTTCCTCCCTTGAGGTCGGTCCTCCCATAGGTCGAGTTTACTGGGTGGGATTGTTTATCTATTTTGTTTGGATTTGGTTGATGGCTCTCCCTCTCCATATTGTTGTTGTCTCCTGCTTCTAGTGGGAGTCAATCTCAGAATCAACCTAGAAGAAGGGTTTATTGTATCCCATGGGCTAGGATACCTACCCAGCCCATGGGGGTTGTTATACCTCTATTTTGAGGTTATGCACACTTCGAAACAAGGGGATTGTCTCCACCACAATCGAGCTAGAAGATATCGATTGTTGGTTCAGATGGTATAGGATACCTCAACTTGATTTGAGATCGATTTGAGGCCTCCTTTGACCGCCATCTCCTCTCCAGGAGATGGCACCCTGGTATCAGGAGATGGCTCTTCTCTTATAGGAGGTTGAGGACCTCTGTCTTCCAGGCGTCACCCTATCCGGCTCATCCTCCAAGCAACCGTCGAGGAGCATAGCATCTCTCTCCCTTCTTTACTGCTTTCTAGAATAGAATTTCCTGCTTTCTAGTTGTAATCATTTCCTGCTTTCTAGTTGTAAAAATAATATTCAGTTGCAAAGTTATTGTTCTCTCTCTCTCTTAGTGTTAATATCAAATCCATTGTGATTATCTTGCTTTTAAAACAAAAATACAAAAGAATATAATCACGGATTTTAGATCAATGCAGCCTCCCTATGTTCGACCTAAAATTTCTTTAAGAATTTCGATAAATTTATCTATTAATGGATTTCTTCGCAAACCATACTACGATGACGGGTTTTTCAAAATTCAATCCTTTTTGCGTAGATCTTCCGATACAACATTTTGGCACAGTTGACGGGGAGGCAACGATTCTCGATTTTCTTTCCGCATTTCACGCACTTTATTATTTTCTAACTTATTTTTATTTCTCTTCTATTATTTTGCAGGTACCTCAATAGGGAATCTTCAAGCAGTAGAAAGGAGTAAAGTGCAGTTGAAGACAATTTTAAGTGCTCCCCATTCTCCCCCCCTCCATAGATTTCATTTCACAACTTTAAGTCAAACCCTAATTAACCTAGGTGTTCGCATAAACCCTAGGATTAGTTTGGATGCTTTGATTTCCACTTCCACTCATCTCACCTTCGTAAAAAAAAACAAAAAGATACTTCTTGTGGGATAAATCAAAATACACACTACATACACCCACATTCAAGGTACATAACCTAACTTGATTTTTATCTACTCAACCAGGATTCTGACCTATGGAATCGCTACATGCAAATCAACATATAAGAGAGTAGAAATCAGTCTAGGTTAATCATCTTGTGTGCCTAACCCAGTGGTGCATTTCGTTCAATTGTTTGAGTTGTTTGGGCTACACCACTTTATTTTAAAATCAACTCATCAAGTAGCTTCCCCTTAGGGTTCACAATTTAGGTCAATACCAAGCACTCTACTTTGCTTTTTGATTTCAAAAGGAAAAGATCTTCACCCATGTTTGAACATCTGGTTTGCCTCTGAAGCTTGATTGAACTCACCTAATTCTAAACCCTAAAAGTTACTTAAGCAAGATTTAAACCTTAAAATCCATTCATCCAAATAATCTTGCTTGAAAACCCTGGTTGTGCATGCAGTCACACATATTCAATCGATCATTAAGGGCACAACCCACTTTAAGCGCCCACCACATTCCATAAGCACTATAATCCTAAGCCTAAGTAAAATCAAGTAGACGTTGGCCTTAAGGACTGATTCGCTCTTTGGGGTCCAGACTGAGATTGTTTGAGATTAACCTACTTGTACTAGTCAATCTGATGTCTAGCTAGGGGAGTAGAATCAAACGATCGCAGCTAGGGGGTACACTAGGAACCGGAGGTGCAAGCTGAGGGAAGAACCTTCTCCCCAGTCCCTCCTCCTAACTGGTTGGATTGACTGGATACAAGCAGAGTAAATCGTCTATAATCTTAAGACAGATTCTGAGAGTCTATAGATTCTTAGGCTACCCAACTTAAGGACAGGCTTGTTTTGTTGTGCTGTAGGGTCCTTATACCCATTCCTTCCAACCTCTTCCTAGTTTATGATTGGAAAGAGGTTATTGAATCCTTGATTGGAAGGACCATTAGACCATTCTCGGAGGCGTTGATTGAATTTTGCCCAAATTGATCCGATGCTGATCAACAGCCTCCTTTGCCTCAGAATCCACAGGAGATATTTCAAAGGTAGCTGGAATAAATGTAGAGAATGCAAGAATGGTTCCAAAGAATGCAGGGCGCTTAGCCCTTGAAGAATTTTCATGATCCTTCAAATTATAGGGAACATCTCGACGTCCAGATTCCTACCGGAGACGTAGAAATCAAGCCCCAGGTGTTAAGCCTGATCAAGCATTTCAATGGGCTTGGCTCTGGAGACCCGTTTCAGCATTTGGAGGGCTTGACCACTTTGGCCTAGACCACCAAAGTGCGAAACATGAATGAAGAGCAAATGATCATGAGGCTCTTTCCCCATTCTCTTAGGGATAAAGTCGCTCATTGGTGTAGGACCATAAGAAGGCCGATCACAACATGGAATGATCTGAATCGACTTTCCTGAAAAAATTCTTCCCTGTCGGACATACCAATCTCTGAGAGGGGCGATTATTGCCTTCACCCAGCGGCCAGGGGAGTAGTTTCATGTTTCCTGGGAGCGATTCCAGGACTTATTGCGGAAGTGTCCACACCACGAGGTGCCAAAATGACAGCTCGTGCAGATCTTTTACCACGGGTTGACTGAGCAACTCAGAAATCATGTGGATGCTTCTTGTAGAGGCAATTTCCTCAACAATGATGCAGATAGTGTGCATGATTTTTTCGAGGAAATGAGTGAAAATTCAATCAATCATGCCTCCATGGATACTTTTAACCAGTCCCAACAACCTAGATTGAATGTTAATGAGGTCCACGACTCTCGTTCATTCAATATGGAACTGATTTGTAATAAACTAGATAAGGTGGACTTGGTTACCAAAAGGATGGAAGAGTGGATGGCGGAAAACTCTGCAAACAATTCTAGATCCACTGAATCCCAGAATTTGGGATTCCATTCTTCACGAGCTCCTTCTAGACAGGAGTTCGTGCATCAACTGGATGTGGCTCGACCTGTGAGCTAGCATTGTTCAGAACCCCATGGGTTTCAAATTGGGCCCTTTGATCCCAGTTTCTCTGATCCCTCCCTTTCTTTCTCTCCATCCTCACCCTATGAGGATGTCTATGCTGTACAGGAGAATGTTAGGTCCAACCCTTACTCTAATGTTTATAATCCTGGTTGGAGGAACAACCCTAACTTGTCCTAGAAAAACCTAGGGCAATAGACCCAATTTTGACCCAGCAACTATGCTCCACAAAGACCAATGGGTCAGGGTCATGTGTACACTTAGCTGCCCCCAAATTAGGTCAATCAGCCAGCTTGGAATGTCCGTCAGCCTGTATGGCAGGCTGATTGGAACCGTCAGATGGTAGAGATGCAATGATCTATGCTCCAGCTCATGCAGCAAATGAAAACTTCGCTAGACAACTTGCAAACTGGGTTCATTGCTAATTATCGACAACTCGGATCTTTGCCATCTCAACCTGTACCTAACCTGCGTAATATACAAAATCCAGGCAATCATGCACAAGGGTACAGGAATTAGAGGGACCCACACACACATGCTCAGGTGGTTGAGCAGGGTCCTTCCTCTTCTGTTTCTTCATCAAATCCGAGGTTTCTGGCTAATGAAGCCCCTCCAATCTTTCCTAAACCTCCCCAAGACCCAAACCCTTATGCATCTACTAACTCTGATACCTTGAGGAGTGGAAGGCAAACCCATGACCCAAAACTACCTTGTTCTGATCTACTAAATCCTGGAGAACCTAAGGAGAGAAAGGAGAACTCTGAAGAAGAAATAGAGGCTTAGGAATCTGATTCCAAAGATCTGACTCGTTCCTTTTCTTGAGGCCTTGATTAACCCAAGGAAGAAGAAGCCTGTTGATAGTAACGAGGAGCTCTTGAATATATTCAAGAATGTCGAAATCAATATCTCGCTCCTCAATGATATCAAATACATACTGGCTTACATTAAATTTTTAAAGGATTTATGCACATAAAAGCATAAGTCGAGGGAATCTGTTCCGAGGAAGGTGATACTCTCCAAGCAGGCTAGTTCTGTTATCCTGCATCACCCTCCTCTAAAAAAGAGAGATCCAGGTAACCCTTTGATTTCTTATGTCATCGGAGATTACACCTTTGATAGGGCACTTCTAGATCTAGGTGCATCGATTAACCTAATTCCGACTTCTCTTTACGAGAAGTTCAGATTAGGTGAACTTCGGCTAACCTCAGTAACGCTATAGTTAGCGGACTGTTCGGTCACAAATCCAAGAGGCGTTATTGAGGATGTTCTTGTCAAGGTTAAGGACTTCTATTTTCCTATAGATTTTGTTGTCTTTGACATAGATGTACCTAAGAATTTAAGGAACATGCTCATCATTCTGGGGTGTCCGTTCCTAGCTTCTGCTAAGGCCAATATCAATTGTGAGAGTGGTAGCATGGAAATCGCCTTTGGGAATCAGAAATTGAAATTGGATATTTTTAAGGAAATTAACAAATTTAAGGATTGTGGATTTATAGAGGAACTTGAGGAAGATAACTTGAATATTGAAACATGTATGGCGATTTTTGCAATTGAAAGTTCTTCCTATTGTGATGGATCTGACCCGCAACCCTCTGTGGCAAACCTACCACATTTTGAAGAGGTTATTGATTTTGTTCACTTTTAACCTCTTCCTCTTGATGAATCTTAATCAGCATCATCCTTACCTTCTATCCTAAACCCACCCCAGCTCAAATTGAAAACATTGCCTGAGTGTTTGAAATATCAATTTTTGGGACCTCAAAAGATGCTCCTTGTGATTATCAGTGCTAGATTAACTAAGGAGCAGGAGATTAAACTGATCAAGATCTTAAAGGAACACAAGGAGGAAATTGGTTGGACCATTCATGACCTTAGGGGGATCGAGCTATCTTACTGCAATAATAGAATATTCACGGAAGTTGGATCCCGCCCTTCTCACTAAATGCAGAGGAGATTAAACTCTAATATGCGAGAAGTGGTCAAGAAAGAAATAATTAAGTGGCTTGATGAAGGAATCATTTATCTGATCTCAGATAGTTCTTGGGTAAGTCCTGTGCAAATTGTTCCCAAGAAAGCCGGGATTGCCGTTGTGATTAATGAGAAAGGAGAATCTATCACAACTCGTTCAGCTTCCTCTTGGAGGGTCTATATCTATTACAGGAAGCTGAACACAACCATGAAAATAGATCATTTCCCTTTGTCCTTCATCGATCAAATCCTTGAAAGACTAGCCAGGCAAAAGTACTTCTGTTTCCTAGATGGTTACTCAGGATATAATCAAGTTCCTATCCATCCTGAGGATAAGGAAAAAATGACTTTCACCTGTCCCTACGGAACCTTTGCTTTCCATAGAATGCCATTTGGCTTATGCAATGCACCTGCGACTTTTTAATGGTGTATGCTAGCTATATTCTCTGACATGGTGGGAGAGTTTATGGAAGTCTTCATGGATGATTTCTCTATTTTCGGAGAATCGTTTGATTCATGCCTGGCTAATCTTGAAATGATCCTTGAAAGATGCATCAGAACAAGATTGGTCCTTAGCTGGGTAAAGAGTCATTTCATGACACAAGAAGGCACCATCTTGGGTCATGTAATGTCTGAATGGGGAATTGAAGTTGACAAAGTTAAGGTTGATGCTATCTCTAAACTACCTCCTCCCACATCTGTTAAACAAATTCGATAATTTCTTGGTCATGTGGGATTCTATAAGAGGTTCATCAATGACTTCTCTAAGGTTGCTCGCCTTCTGAGCAACCTTCTCAACAAAGATATGCTGTTTGATTTCAACGAATCATGCCATAAGGCATTTGATTTTCTTAAAACGGCAGTCACTTGTACTCCGATGTTGTACCACCAGTTTGGATAGCCCCATTTGAGATCATGATTGATGCTTCTAATTATGCAATCGGGGTTGTTTTGGGTCAAAAGATCGACAGGAAGCCCTCTGTCATCTACTACGTTAGCAAAACTCTAGATGAGGCCCAGAAGAATTACACTGTTACTGAGAAGGAATTGCTAGCTGTAGTATTTACTTTGGAGAAATTTAGGGCTTATCTCTTAGGGTCTCACGTCATAATTTACACCGACCACTCGGCCTTGAGACATCTCTTGGCCAAAAAGGATGCCAAACCTTAGCTTATCCGATGGATTATTCTACTTCAAGAATTCGATCTTGAAATCAAAGATAAATCTGGGGCACAGAATGTGGTGGCGGATCATCTTTCGAGACTTCTAAGTGAATCTTTTCATCCGGATATTTCGATTGCTGATACTTTTCCAGACAAAACTATTCTTACAGTATCAGGTGTCCAAATCCCGTGGTTTGTAGACATTGTAAATTATTTGGCCATTGGTCAAATCCCCCAAGATTGGACCAAGCAATGAGATAGACTCAAATATGAGGCCAAATATTACTTCTGGGAGGACCCTGAACTGTACCGCATCGGCTCTGATCAGATTATTCGTCGATTTGTTTTGGAGAATGAATTCCAAAGTATATCAAGTTCTGCCATGCATTTGTGTGTGGTGGACATTCTTTGGGAAAAAAGACGGCTACAAAAATTTTACAATTTGGATTCTATTGGCCACCTTTATTCAAGGATGCCCAGGAATTCTCGAGGTCGTGTTCCCGATGCCAGGCACTTGGGAGCATAACTGAGAGATATATGATGCCTCTAAACCCGATTCTTCCCATCAAAATCTTCGACGTTTAGGGTATCGACTTCATGGGACCCTTCCTCCCTTCATTTGGACACCAATACATTCTCGTCGCTATTGATTACGTGTCCAAGTGGATTGAGGCTATTCCCACCAGAAACAATGACCACAAGGTAGTCATCGATTTCGTTAAGAAGAACATCTTCAGTCGGTTCAGGATTCCGAGAGCCATCATCAATGATGGTGGTACTCATTTCACTAATGACCAGTTTTGTAGTTTATCGGTAAAATACGTGGTAAATCATAGAATCTCCACACCTTGCCACCCCCAGACAAATGGATAGGCCGAGATCTCCAATCGGGAGATCAAGAATATTCTGTAGTAAACAGTTAGACCTGATCGTAAAGATTGGACTCAAAAGCTTGAGGATGACCTTAGGCTTACCGTACGATGTACAAAACACCTATCGGCATGTCACCATTTCATCTGGTGTATGGAAAGGTGTGCCATTTACTCGTAGAGATTGAACATATGGCATTCTGGGCAATCAAGCAATGTAATTTGGATTTGAGTTTAGTCGGAAAGACCAGGAAACTCCAACTATTTGAGTTGGAGGAGCTTAGAAATGACACATACGAAAATGCCAAGATCTATAAGGCTCGGACCAAAGCTCTTCATGACCAATTGATATCTCGTAAGAGCTTTGAGTTGAACCAGAAGGTTTGGATCTTTGATTCTCGACTTAAGCTCTTTCTCGACAAACTTAGGTCAAAATGAAACGGCCCGTTCATCATCGATCAGATATTTCCAAATGGGGTTGTTTAGATCTCTGACCCAAAGATGGGTAATTTTTTAAAGTTAACAGTCAACGTCTGAAGCCTTTTGTTGATCGTATTGTTCCAGAACCCATCTGATGAGAACCTCATCATGAGCCATAACTAGCTCATTTTGACCTAATACAAAGGATAAAAGCTCCTACATAACTCAAGGAAAGGCTTAACTCAGAGAATTCTGAATTTAAGGAGAAAACAAGTCATAAGGGGTAAAAATGCAATTTTACCAGTATAATCTGCATACAGGGTAATTCAGGGTCCAAACATAGGTCAAAGCAACTTAATAAGAAAAAAAGTGGGATGAGATGATCTAGCAAGGGCTACAGCAATTCCAAGAAACTAAATGATAATCTGTAACCCTAAAATAACCCACTTCAATTCACAAGGTTCGAGGCAAAGTAAAAATAGAATAAACCCTCTAAAATTCATAGAAAAATAATCTCTAGGGTTTAGAACCTTCAATTTGGCCTTCAGAACCCATTTTGACCTACATTGAGAACCATGACCAATTAATAACTTAATTTGGGTTTTTGCGTAAATTGACTGGTCAAACAAGGTTTAATATAGAAATGAAATTCACCATCAGATTTCTTAGGTCCTAATTAGTCATGTATAAAAACTTGAGCCTAAGAAGAAACCTCCTTGACCGACTTTACACTTTGGTCCTCATATATTTACTCTTTGGCCCTCAACTTTTGAACCCTCGCATTTTGGCCCCTAACTCTCCTTCGTTCTTTGCGATCAGGTCCCCCCTGCAAAACCTGCCAGCACCATGCTCCGGCGACCTTGCGCGGAGCATGGCGCCGCGCAGGGTGAGGGGGGGGACCTGGCAAGTAAACCGGGGGTGCCCTGCGTCGTCAGCCATCGCAGGGACACCCCCCTGGTCGTTATAACCCACCATACCGGCCGTGCGAACGCACGGACGGTATGGGTTCTTGTTTCCAGCCATCCTCCGGCGAGGGAGACACGTCGTCTCCCTCCGCCTTCCTCCCTGTTTGATCCCTATAAATACCCCCCGTTGCTCCACCGACCGGGGCAGCTTGGATCTGACGGAGAAAATCCCCAACTTTCCTCTCTTCTCTCTCCGGCAGACGCTCACCAGCTCCGGCGGTTCCTCCCCCTCCACCTCTTCGCTCTGCCGCAATACCAGCAGTAGAGACTTCCTCCCCTGCTCTTCCCGCGCCACGTCGCACCCAGCTGGCGCCTCTCCGGCTCTCTGCTCGCCGCCGCCCCTTTCCCTGAGCATCGTCTTCTCCGGCGACAGTCGATACGACTGTCGCCCTGTTCCTCCCCCTTCGTCCCTGCAAGTAAGCTAGAACTACTCCCCTTCTTCTCCTCTTTCTTTCCCCGCTTTCAATTTATTCAATTAAGCCCTCGACCGACCCTGACCATCGTCACCCCCTTCGTCTCCGGCCACCCTCCGGCGAGATGCTCCCATCGCTCCACAGCCTCACACACCTCGCCGACCCTCACCGCACCTCCGCCTCATCACACTGAGCACCCCCCACCCCTTCACTGCCACTCCACACCTCCGTAACGCTTCCCCCAACAAACCCATCCTCCGACCCACAGTCCGACCTAGGGCAGCCCTTGCACGCCGCCCCGCGCCTCGCCACCACCCACACGAGCTTCGCCGCACCCTGGCGAAGCTCCTGGCACTTTCTGATTAGGCCGAGAGGCCGTTTTCTTGTGAACAGGCCACCCGACCTCCACCGCCATTGCCGTGCAGAAGGAGCTGCTTCCGCCTGCAGCTACAGGCGCGCCACGCTCAGCGCCACGCCCAGATTCAACTCCCTGGCCTAGCGAGGCGTTTCGACAAAACACCAGGCTCGCAGCTAAGGCAGAAGGCTTCGCGTGACGCCGCGATCTCCCGCTGCTTTCCCCGCTGCGGGCGCGCAAGCCTGAAGAGGCGCAGCGATATAAGATGCAAAAGTGCTGGAGGCTTACTACCTCAGCACACGGGGTGAGGTCCCCTTCACCCGCCCGGTTACCCGGTCTCGTCCGCGCTCACGCCCCGCGGACCTGACCCGACCCGACCCGACTTAGACTGACCTGCACTCCTCGCCCACCACGCACGCCGGTGGGCCTGGACCCGGGCACGACCCGTACCCGATTACCCGGCAGCTCTGGGAGAGCTTTCCCAAGAGTGGTTTCAGAGAGAGAGAGACGCGGGGGGAGAGGGTAGAGTAGGTTTTGTTCTCTGACGTAAGCTCTGAAGTGTGCAGGCACAGGTGAAGAAGAAGAACCGCGGAAGAAGAAGGAAGCTGAGGGAGACACTGTAGCAACAGGCAGTTTAAGTCGTCTGATTTGGAAATCAGACGACGGCCTGAAGAGATCTGAAGGAAGAAAGAAAGAAGAGCATCACCTCTGCAGAAGAAGAAAAAGAGAAGGAGATCTGAAGAAAGAAAGAAGAGCATCACCTCTGCAGAAGAAGAAAAAGAGAAGGAGATCTGAAGAAAGAAAGAAGAGCATCACCTCTGCAGAACAAAGAAGAAGAAGGAGATCTGAAGAAAGAAAGAAAGAAGAACATCACGAGGAGAAAACAAAGAGAACAACAAATTCTTTCCCTCTCTCTTTCTTTATTTTTTGTAAAAGAAACATGTATATCTCTAGAATACAACTTGCTCCCTGAGTTCGACCTCGGGAACTCTTTTATTTTCCGAGTAAAAAAATTTATATATTTGAAATGTTGGTAATAACTGGCTATACTACAACGTTATAACAATAAAACCCGGTTGACCCAACGTCTTCATTTTGGCGCCGTTGCCGGGGAGCAACGGCTATTCTAGAGGTAAACTGTCCTGTTTCTTTTTAATTTCTGATAATCTCCCCTCTTTTGTGCAGCTACAGGAACTCATGAAGACAAGCAACCACACGACAACCACTCCGAGGACAGGTAAATTTTTCCTCTCGCTATTAACCCCTAAACTCTAAAGAGGAAGAAAAGAAAAGAACAAGCAATATAGGGCTAACCTGTCTTCCATACTTAGTAACCATAAAGAGTTGCATGTTTTCAACTCATCACTCCTGCACACTATTAAGGGTATTTAAGGGCTAACACATTCTTGCTTGAGCCCTAATTACCCAACAAAGAGTTAAATGGACCAAGTAGAGCCAACATAAGGTCAAACATTAGGATTTCAGTAGAGACACACCCCTTAATCAAGAATTGAGGAAATCCAAAAGAGGTGTGCCCAAGCCATTGATTGAAAATAACTAATAAGAAAAATCCTAAACAATTGGCTCTCTCTAAACACTTGAACCCTAAAACAAGGCCTAACTTCTCAAGGAAACCACTAGGTGAAGTTGACCCCTGGGGTCAACCAACCTTCAAACTAGGCCACTTTGTTCACAAAAACACCTAAAGTTCAAGTGAAACCTTAAGCACCCTGATCTTAAAAATTGGTAGACTTAAGAGGTCAAGATCCCCATTCTGGTCTACCTGGAACCGCAGTGACAAGAGAGGTCGGGTGGGGGAAACCCTGTAACCCGTGGGGACGCTCTACCGTGTAGGGGTCTTCGCGGGACTCTCCCTCTCTGGCTGCCCAGGTAATTCTCAGGTGGACGATCTTTCTGATCAAGGGGTCCATCTGCCCCGCACCTCTATAGTCACCCAACAAATTTTTGGGTGTCTTGATTGGGTCCAGCACCTGCTTATCTCATCCAGTCCTTTAGTATTTTTCAGGAGGTCCTTGAAACCTCCTATAGAAATTCACTCTCCCCGAGGCTAAGCCTCGGCTCCTTTTTTTTTTTTTCAAAAAAAATCATTCACACAGCCCTTCTTTCCTCTGATTCTGAACAAAATCCCCTTCTTCCATCTTGATTCAAACCTTGATTCTATATCTTGATTCCACCACCTGATCCAATTATGCAGCCTAATTACCTAGCAAGACTACCATTCAAAAAACCTGAATATATGAGATCCATGAAAGATAAAATGATTGAGGATGCCCTTGAAATCTATGAAATCAAATATAAACCCTCAACACCAATAGGAAACATTCAGGTTGATGTTCCAACAACCACAGCTTTCATCATAAACTGTGCCCAAATTCTATTGACTGAAATTTCAAAAGGATCAACCCGAGATATGCTCATGGCAGGATACATTGAGATGGAAAAATTACACCAATCTGAATACCTTCAATGCTTGACAAATCCTGTACTTTGGGAACAACACCAAGATGCCCTTATGAAACGGGTAGAAATGATGAAATCAGTAGAACAAATTATCAACCAGAAATACCCGTATATACCAGAAACAGAGGATGAACCATCTTGGAACAGTATTAAGGAACAATCCAGTTTCCCAGATCTCGGGACTGAGGCACAAGGTGGTTGTCGACTCCCAACCCAAATAGAAGATAGCATTAAAATAGGTTGGGAAGTTGCAGGAGAACACAATGCTGAGCCAACCCTAGGCCATAAATCACCAAGCTTAGAACTCCAAGACTCTTGCAATAACAAGATTAGAATTGAACCTCTGGAGGGTATAAATTCCGCCCCTTGTTTTGATAAGGTGACCCTCGAAGGTTATTCGGACTTAGGTTCTAATAATTCTACCCACATCCTAAACCTAGAACCTAGATCTGAAACTTATTGGGAAGATTATGAGGCCCCTTATGAGAAAGATCAAATTTTTACAGAATATGATTCCGGGCCTCTATTTGATGAATATCCCTCTCCAACATCCTCAGGAAATCTGATCGATTTTTCAGAAAACATGCCAATTTATGATACAGAAACTGAGGAGTTGGATGAGCAAGGTTTTAATGGGGTCTATCCTACCAGCTTAGAGCTTGAACAGAACATCTTTTTGAGCCCAGAAGTGACATATAGGCTAGAACCCAGTCAGGCTGCTGATTCCACATCTGATGATTTTTGTTGTGGTGGAATTCATGATCATTTTCGCCAACTCTCCGACAATTTCAGATCTGACTATAATTGCGGAGAGATTCCCCTTCCTGAACACGCCAGGCCTATCTACGACCTCAGTTCACATGACTCTGACTCTGACTCTGAGGTCCTGATTCCCGAGATCACTAATAACACAGAATCACTCCTTTTCGATCCTCAGGAACCAAAAATAGAAAATGCCAAGAGTGATTACAACCAAGAATCCAAATTTTTTCTCGAATCCGATTCCTTTCATCCTACAGACACTCTTCCGGCATTTGATAGTTACCCAGAGGACTCTCTACAGAAAACCACCTATCATCTGTTTCTAGAAGAGCCCTCATACACAATGGCCACCTCGTCCGCACACACAGAACGGATCAAAACCTCTCCCAAACCCCGACCTGCAACCGGACTCAAGTTCTATTCAGATTCACCTCTCACCGAGCCGATTGCATTTCCACATCGGGTTTCGAACATTGATCAGACTACATACCATGCTCTATCATTCTCTGATCACCCCTGTAGGGTTTCCGCGTCATTCATTGATTATTCTTTGGGTCCCTACTCTGATCAGGCTGATTCGACTCAGCCAAACTCTGCGTTTACACTTCCACATCCATCTGAGCTTCATAGTTTATGGTGGGTTCCACACCTTTTTATCCACATCTATCAACCCACCAGATTGATTGGGTTTGGGCTGCATCATCAGCCTGTTGATCTGAACAAGCACCTGGTTGGACCAACCAGGCTCTTAATCAAGGTGCTTGTCTTACAAAACTCTGCTGATTTGACCATCCCCTCTCCATCACATTTCCCGCTTGGCTGAAGGCATCAAATTTAGCGCTCAACGGGAGGCAGCCCGTCATTCTCTTTGAAAACCTGAAACTTGTTCTGACAGCTTTTTGCACTTGAAGTTCACACTTTAGGACAGCCGACTCCACCTCAGGTGCTTGCATCTGAGATTCATCAAAACAGCTATCCTAATGTATGAACTTAGTTGAATAAAAACCCCTAGGTTACAATGAGGACATTGCAAATCTTAGGCATGGGGGGGGTATGGAAGTGCAAAACTTGTAAGAAAAGGTTTCAAACAAAAAAAATTCACATATGCCAAAAACACCATAAAAATTAAAAATTTTTCGAAAAAGAATAAGAGGAAAAGAGGAGAAGGAAATTTTGTGAAGGAAAAAAGAAACAAAATGAAAAAGGAGCACAAAATTATGAGAAAAAGTGATAGTCATTAGTAAGGAACTAAGGAATTAACCTAAGTTCTAGACCTCATTCAAGAAAAGTGCACAAAGAGATTAGTAAAGAATGCAAACCTTAGGCATTCTTGAATAGACTCTTAGTACCCATTAAGATCTGGACACTCCTCAAGAGGTTGAGGAAAATGAAAAGCTGAAGTATTAGGTCTAAGGCTTAGGGAGTATTCGGCCTCGTTAACTAATTTTTGGTTTACGGGACTCAGTAACCTAAGCACCCTAATCTCACACACAGCCTGGTTCAGTAAGCATAAAAATCAGAATCACGCAGAAGCGTCACAAAATTCTGAAAAGAACACCTAGAATAGGAGCGGCCGATTAACACAAGTTGATTTGGACGAGTTCCCAGCGCGGAGAGGCGGGAAATCCCCTCGAAGATGCGTAACAAAATATCATCTCCTCGGTGCTTGTTTCTTAGGATATTTACATATCCTACTGGGGGCATGTAAGCACTCTGCTGGTTCAGATTCCATGGATGGCATTATCTCGAAGTGTCAATTGCCAGGGTCTGGATTCGGCCACGGAACACCATGGATGGGATTATCTCGAAATCTCAATAGCCAGGGTTCCGGGGGTTGCCATGGGCGGTGCTATCTCGAAGCATCGATCGCCAGGAACCCTTGAGGATTGATGATGGGAGCAAGGAATCTGATACAGACCGTGTTGAAAAGCCAATCCTAGGCTAGAACTAAAAAGAAAAAGAGAGAGAAAACTCTCCAAACAGAAAAACTTTCTATCTCTCTTACAAAACGCACTGCGAACTGAGCCAGGGCTAAAATCATTTCAAGCACGGGTGCTTTAATCACAAAGTCCAATAAACCTTAGGTTAGTTCTTGTGGGCCTTAAAAACCTTTGCTAAGGACTGAGGCTAAGGCTAGACAGATTTGGATCTTGATTGGTACTAAAGTACCTTTTAGGCCTATGGTCAGCATTCTAACCTAATCTGAGCTCAAATAAAAAAGCACTTATCTAAAGCTATTAAAAACTTCATGGTCTAGAACAAGGGTTGAAACCTTAAGTTTTTGCTAAGGGACTAGCAAAAGCTAGGCATGGGGGTATGATGAGAACCTCATCATGAGCCATAACTAGCTCATTTTGACCTAATACAAAGGATAAAAGCTCCTACATAACTCAAGGAAAGGCTTAACTCAGAGAATTCTGAATTTAAGGAGAAAACAAGTCATAAGGGGTAAAAATGCAATTTTACCAGTATAATCTGCATACAGGGTAATTCAGGGTCCAAACATAGGTCAAAGCAACTTAATAAGAAAAAAAGTGGGATGAGATGATCTAGCAAGGGCTACAGCAATTCCAAGAAACTAAATGATAATCTGTAACCCTAAAACAACCCACTTCAATTCACAAGGTTCGAGGCAAAGTAAAAATAGAATAAACCCTCTAAAATTCATAGAAAAATAATCTCTAGGGTTTAGAACCTTCAATTTGGCCTTCAGAACCCATTTTGACCTACATTGAGAACCATGCCCAATTAATAACTTAATTTGGGTTTTTACGTAAATTGACCGGTCAAACAAGGTTTAATATAGAAATGAAATTCACCATCAGATTCCTTAGGTCCTAATTAGTCATGTATAAAAACTTGAGCCTAAGAAGAAACCTCCTTGACCGACTTTACACTTTGGTCCTCATATATTTACTCTTTGGCCCTCAACTTTTGAACCCTCGCATTTTGGCCCCTAACTCTCCTTCGTTCTTTGCGATCAGGTCCCCCCTGCAAAACCTGCCAGCACCATGCTCCGGCGACCTTGCGCGGAGCATGGCGCCGCGTAGGCTGAGGGGGGGGACCTGGCAAGTAAACCGGGGGTGCCCTGCGTCGTCAGCCGTCGCAGGGACACCCCCCTGGTCGTTATAACCCACCATACCGGCCGTGCGAACGCACGGACGGTATGGGTTCTTGTTTCCGGCCATCCTCCGGCGAGGGAGACACGTCGTCTCCCTCTGCCTTCCTCCCTGTTTGATCCCTATAAATACCCCCCGTTGCTCCACCGACCGGGGCAGCTTGGATCTGACGGAGAAAATCCCCAACTTTCCTCTCTTCTCTCTCCGGCAGACGCTCACCAGCTCCGGCGGTTCCTCCCCCTCCACCTCTTCGCTCTGCCGCAATACCAGCAGCAGAGACTTCCTCCCCTGCTCTTCCCGCGCCACGCCGCACCCAGCTGGCGCCTCTCCGGCTCTCTGCTCGCCGCCGCCCCTTTCCCTGAGCATCGTCTTCTCCGGCGACAGTCGATACGACTGTCGCCCTGTTCCTCCCCCTTCGTCCCTGCAAGTAAGCTAGAACTACTCCCCTTCTTCTCCTCTTTCTTTCCCCGCGTTCAATTTATTCAATTAAGCCCTCGACCGACCCTGACCATCGTCACCCCCTTCGTCTCCGGCCACCCTCCGGCGAGATGCTCCCATCGCTCCACAGCCTCACACACCTCGCCGACCCTCACCGCACCTCCGCCTCATCACACTGAGCACCCCCCACCCCTTCACTGCCACTCCACACCTCCGTAACGCTTCCCCCAACAAACCCATCCTCCGACCCACAGTCCGACCTAGGGCAGCCCTTGCACGCCGCCCCGCGCCTCGCCACCACCCACACGAGCTTCGCCGCACCCTGGCGAAGCTCCTGGCACTTTCTGATTAGGCCGATAGGCCGTTTTCTTGTGAACAGGCCACCCGACCTCCACCGCCATTGCCGTGCAGAAGGAGCTGCTTCCGCCTGCAGCTACAGGCGCGCCACGCTCAGCGCCACGCCCAGATTCAACTCCCTGGCCTAGCGAGGCATTTCGACAAAACACCAGGCTCGCAGCTAAGGCAGAAGGCTTCGCGTGACGCCGCGATCTCCCGCTGCTTTCCCCGCTGCGGGCGCGCAATTGAGGTGGGACATTTAGTCCCACTTCGGAAAAGCCTGAAGAGGCGCAGCGATATAAGATGCAAAAGTGCTGGAGGCTTACTGCCTCAGCACACGGGGTGAGGTCCCCTTCACCCGCCCGGTTACCCGGTCTCGTCCGCGCTCACGCCCCGCGGACCTGACCCGACCTGACCCGACTTAGACTGACCTGCACTCCTCGCCCACCACGCACGCCGGTGGGCCTGGACCCGGGCACGACCCGTACCCGATTACCCGGCAGCTCTGGGAGAGCTTTCCCAAGAGTGGTTTCAGAGAGAGAGAGACGCGGGGGGAGAGGGTAGAGTAGGTTTTGTTCTCTGACGTAAGCTCTGAAGTGTGCAGGCACAGGTGAAGAAGAAGAACCGCGGAAGAAGAAGGAAGCTGAGGGAGACACTGTAGCAACAGGCAGTTTAAGTCGTCTGATTTGGAAATCAGACGACGGCCTGAAGAGATCTGAAGGAAGAAAGAAAGAAGAGCATCACCTCTGCAGAAGAAGAAAAAGAGAAGGAGATCTGAAGAAAGAAAGAAGAGCATCACCTCTGCAGAAGAAGAAAAAGAGAAGGAGATCTGAAGAAAGAAAGAAGAGCATCACCTCTGCAGAACAAAGAAGAAGAAGGAGATCTGAAGAAAGAAAGAAAGAAGAACATCACGAGGAGAAAACAAAGAGAACAACAAATTCTTTCCCTCTCTCTTTCTTTATTTTTTGTAAAAGAAACATGTATATCTCTAGAATACAACTTGCTCCCTGAGTTCGACCTCGGGAACTCTTTTATTTTCCGAGTAAAAAAATTTATATATTTGAAATGTTGGTAATAACTGGCTATACTACAACGTTATAACAATAAAACCCGGTTGACCCAACGTCTTCACCATCCCAGACACGGTTGCTCTAATCACATCATGATTTCTTTGGCTGGACTTCCCCTAGCTGATGTTATTAAACTCAGCACATGTACAGTCTGACTCAGAGCTTACCCGAGCATCATATTCAGGTGATATCTTCTAGATTCTACCTTTCCTTTCATGCCTTTTATTTTCAATGAGGACATTGCATCAGCTAGGCATGGGGGGTTGGATTCATTTCTGAATCATTTTGTCAGCACTATGGAATTCTTGTAAATTCTACTTATTTTTTTTTCTATTCTTTATTAAAAAAGATTGAATTAGGAAAGACTAATTGGGCATTAGGATTTTTCAACCTTAGGGAATAATACAGTAGGATCTAAACACTTAGACCCTTTAGGTCTTTGGGCTTAATCAGCCCGAGTGTACACTAAAATGTGGATTTGCTTATCAAGTCCTCTCCATTCTGAATTTACTTCAAATTGGTTAAATAAGTTGGGGTGATAAGTACGCGACTTATCAACTTGCCCTTTGATTTGAGGGGATTTTAAGTCTAAGCATCTACACACTTTTGCACTGACTCACTTTTCAGTGATTTTTACGGAAATTGGGTAGCTAATGAACCTTCTATGGTGGTATGGCTGGCAAGTTATCATGGGTAACAACCCATAGGTAGGTTGTCCAGAGCCGAGTCACACAACCATTCTTTTCCTGTTGCCTTAAGGTAAATCTTAGATCAGGAAAGCCACCTACTTAAAAAAAAAAATCCAAAAAGAAAAGAAAAAAATAGAAAAGGAGAAAAGAAAAGAAAAAAAAAATAAGCCACACTTCACCGCACAAGTATGGTTGGCAAGTTATCGTAGGTAACAGCCCATTGGTAGGTTGTCCAGAGCCCAACCCAAGAAATGCACGTAAAATTCCAAAACACTTAGGAAGAAGTAGAGAAGTAAAATAAGCCGAGAAGATATACACTAGGTTCACCCTTGTGTCGACCCCATAGAAAAAAAATTAGGGAGAAAACTATCGGTCGAATAGATACACCTTTAAGTAGAATTTCTTTTCAAGGTCACCTAGGGGCGTAGAAACCCAAAGTCCATTCTAATCGTCAATCAGTGAGTCTATCACATTTCACACAAAGATACTTAGAACTTAGGGTTCTCTTCGAGTCTTGGGTGGGTTGAGTGGCCATAGAAAGCTACTCCAAAACCCTAAACTCAAAAATCCAAAAAAAAAAATTAGAAAAGAAAAGAAGAAAAAGATCCGCCTTTGAATATGGAGAGGGATTGAGGCAGTTTGCATTTTGGCAGAAACTTGGGCATTGTTGTGTCTTTGTAGTTCAGGTTCTTAATAAAAATTTCCTATTGTTGAAGAATAACTTTTGCCCATGAAATCTAACCTAATTCTTTTATAAATAGCATATAATTTTTGCTAGGAACTAGCAAAAGATAGGCATGGGGGTGTGATGTGCATACATCTGAATAGCCAAAAATGTCAATTAATGCATGTTCTTAGTAACATATTAGCATCACGCATTGTAAATATTGCATAACATGCATCATCATGCATTTAAGTCAAATTGTACAAATTGTATAGTAATTTCTTCTTTTTGGTGGCCAGGGATAGGGTGACATTTAATCGGGGCTTCAGATCAAAAATCCAACCATACAGATCTGATCAGGGCGACGATTGGAGTTCAACGACTCCAAGATCGTCCTGATTGAACTTCCGTAGCATCAGATATAATCAACGGAAAGTCAGAGATCAAGGGCCAAGATGGTGTTAATCCGCACTTCAAATGACAAATCCAATCGCACAAATGGGTTTGGATCTATGATCGCAGCCTAACGGCACAAAAATTGATCAGACATCCGTGGCACCTTCTACAAGTCACAGAAGATGGCGGCCAAGATGTCGCTCGGCCACCCAAACTAGCACAGCCAAATTGGTAAGGACTACCGCGCCCTCTCTCTCTCCTCACCAGCTCGATTGATCTCAGCCGTTGGATCTTGATCCAACGGTTGAGAGCGAGTGCGCTTGGATCCAAAGCATGCCTCAAAGGGTGGCTTGGCACGCTGGTCTCGACGCCATCCACGACGAAGAGGGTGTGGGTTCGAGCCCTGCCCTCCTCAAATCGAGTGGGCGACGTGCACGGGCCAAATTTGGCCGTCAAATGGAATGCAAACGGCAGATCAAGAGATGACATGGCACGATGGATGGGCGAGAAGCACATACGCTCGTGATGACATGCTTCTGCATGCTCCATTGCACGCACGGGCACACGATTATGCTGAAGTTGAAGCGGGCGAGGAGTAGTTTAAGCCATCCGATCTTGCGATCGGATGACTAAGACTGCTTGGACATGCGCGTGCTTTAGGCTCGTGAGAGAGGAGACGGCAGGCGCACTTGGACGTCGCCTACGTTCAGGCCTTTAGTGACGGATAAATCCATTACTAAAGGCCTTGAATTAATGCTTTATATATAAAAAGACCTAATTGCCCCCAACCTCTACACCTATATATAGCCTACGACCTCCACTTCTTCTTCATCCCTTCCTTCACTTCTCTCCCTCTCCAAAGCTCTAAAGAAGCTTGTCCCAAACCCGGAATGCTCCTTTAGAGCCAAAATCAAAGTTTTCTCCCCCCATTCCGGAAGTGGATCCCGTGACGAAGATGACACCCTACCTCGCCCTCGGTTCTTACTGCTCCATTCTTCGTCTTCTGTCTTCATCCTCTGTCTTCCAGGCATCACCTTGTCTGGCTCGTCCTCCAAGCAACCATCGAGGAGGATAACATCTCTCTCCCTTCTTTACTGCTTTCTAGAATAGAATTTTTCACTTTCTAGCTGTAATCATTTCCTACTTTCTAGTTGTAAAAATAATATTCAGTTGCAAAGTTATTGTTCTCTCTCTCTCTTAGTGTTAATATCAAATCCATTGTGATTATCCTACTTCTCAAACAAAAATACAAAAAAAAATATAATCACGGATTTTAGATCGACGTAGCCTCCCTGTGTTCGACCCGAAATTTCATTACGAATTTCGGTAAATTTATCTGTTGATGGATTTCTTCGCAAACCATACTACGACGATGGGTTTTTCAAAATCCAATCCTTTTTGCATAGATCTTCTGATACATCAATGGCCATTTGGAGCTAAGGTATAGTTAAGCTAAGCTAGCTAAGCTAGCTTAGTTAATAGTTGAGTAGAGGAGGAGGTGGAATGGAGCTAGGGTGTAGCAAGAGGAGCTTAGGAAAGGATGTTTAGAACTAAACTGGAGTTGGTAGCTGCTGAAGGAAGTTGCAGGGAGCTGCTTTAGCTGGCTTAGCTTACTAGTTGTTTGCTAGCTACTAAGCCAAGCTAAAATGAGCTGACTTCTGCTGGAATATGTTGAGGTGAGCTGGGTATGATCTTCCCAGGGAGGACCTAGCTAGCTAGAGTAGGTAAGATAGCTTAGCTCAACTAGATTGAGCTAAGTGGAGTCCTCGGGAGCTGGACTTGAGCTGGCCTGAGCTATATGGAGTCATCTCCAGCTGACTTGAGTTGAGTGGAGCTGGAAGTAGCTAGACCTGAGCTAAGGTGGACTTCAGTCAACTTAGCTGAGCTAGCTAGAGCTTCCAGTGAACTGAATGGAGCTAAGGTGAGCTAGACTCAACTAAGTTGTGTAGGGTATGAGCTGACTTGAGCTAGGGTGAGGTAATATGAGCTGCCCTGAGCTACCATTCAGCTAAGATGAGCTAAATGGAGCTTACTGGAGCTAACCCTAGCTCAAGTGAGCTGGTATCCAGCTATGATGAGTTGGAATTGGCTGATTCCCAACTGGGATGAGCTTCCTCTTCACCAGTTGCCTTCATGAGTGCTGGGGTTTTAGAGATATGTCAATCTGTTTGTCCCTAACACTAAAACAAACGTATAAAAAATATAATAAAAAATGCAAATGCATGCCTAACCTAATTAATGCCTAATGCAGCCCAAAAACCTATTTTCGTAGTTAAAATCCTAAGAGATAGGCTTGTTTTAGGGCATAAGAATGATGATAAACTGGCATTTATCACACCCCCATGGTTATGTTTTTCTAGTCTCTTAGAAAAATAAACTTTTTACAAAATGGAATTTTTAGGAAAACCAAAATTTTCAACTTTTTTAAGGAGAAAGAGATCACGGAACTTTGGTTGGTTAAAACATGGGAGGTATGGGATTTGTTAAAGATAAACATCGGGATTTGTTTTCGGATCCAAGATTTAGACGAATCGGGATCAATGTATCCTCCAATTCACAGATTAACCCCTTCTTAATTCAAATGACTCAAAATTTTTGTAGTTAGGATTTTTCCAACTCTTGAATCTGATTCGCAACTTGTAATAACCTTTAAAACCTTGTGTCTGTGCTTATGGAAAGCCAACAATTATAAGGTCGTGTTTTTTGGTTTAAAACTTTTTTTTTGTCTCCCCCATGCTTATTCTTAGTTTAGTCTTATAATAGATGTGTTGGGATCATCATTCCTATTACCAATCCTCGAGGGGGCTCTAGCACCAGTACTTTGAGATAGCACTGTCCATGACTCCACCCAGGAGCTCATAACCCCAAAACACAATGCGGTGTAAAGGGGCGCTCCAAGCAAACTCAAGCTCTTACTTCGATGCTACGAGTAGAGCATCTTCCAAGACACTTGAGTTGCAAAAATGTGCCTTAATGCTTCATCTAAAGATATGAAATATAGATACAGAGTAGCGCCGAGGCGGTAACATGTTGTCTTCGCATCCTCAAATAAGGATTTTCCTCCTCAGTGGTGGGAACTCAAACCAATGATCTGCTTCAAACTTTTCCTAAGGCCAAACAAAGGGTTTTTCTAATTTCTAATTATTTTTTAGGTGTTGGCTTGTGTGTGAATTTTGACATAGGAAATTTTGCATGATATGCAAGTTTTTGGATCGAAAACTAAGTCGGATACTTTCTATGTTACAGAAGAGGATCAAGTCACCTAAACTATCTTGAGTTCAGGTGAAATTTTAGAGAAGGATATTTGATCTAGTCTAAAGGTAGACCCTGAAATTCTAATGATCAAATCCGTATTCTTATCCCTAGTTTGTTAAAAGTTAAATCCCATTATACCAAAAGTGAATGTTCAACTTTAGTCCCGATTTCAAAATCTCCTCAAAATGTTTTCAACATTTTTATTTTTTGGGTATGCAAGTAGAAAATAAAACAAGAAAATTGCATGTTTTTAGGTTTTGAAAATCTTGATTTGATCATCAAAATTTTAAAAACAACCCCCCATGCTTAAGATAGGGCATGTCCTCATGCAAATGGAAGGGAAAAGAAATTACCTCGGTGATGGTGGTCAAAATCAGGATAGTCAAAACGTCTAAAGAAAAAAAAAGAGAAAAAAATGGGAAAAACGATGGGTTACCACCCATCTAGTGCTATCTTTTTCGCCATTCAGTCAGGCCTGAAGTTATGCACATAAGACGAATCATTGTGTAAGTAATTGGACACTTGAATGCCCGCATGAAGGTCTTCCTCTGGATCCCCTAATAGATGAGGGGTAGGAATATGGGGATCAAAATTGGATGGAAAAATGGAAGGATGACCCGAGTCTGGCCGTCGTTTTAATTATTGATGAATGCCATACTCGGGCAAGGCTGGTGGTAGGTCCAGTGAAAGGGACTGAGAGGGGAATGATGATGGTTGGGTGAGGTTAGTATGCAAGGGTGGGGTGAGAGAAGAGTGGGTGGGTCAGGAAGATAATCAGGAAGAGATTTGAGAGGGGGACAAGGCTCCAAGTCATAGATTTCGTTGACCAATGATTCAGGGTTAGAGTCCTCAAAAAACTTGTGGTCGAGAAGGGTATCTATTAACATTGTCTCCTCCACCAAATTGGATATTTCAGTATCTGAGTCCTCGAAAAAATTATCATTATCATGGAATCTCTTGGAGGAATTGAAAATATCAAGAGTGATGGTTTTGCCAGCGCAAGTAATATCCATTTTTCTACGTTAACCCTTAGTGGTGTTTCACCATACGAGGTGTCCTATGGGGTCCCACCCTTCTGGCAAGTCAAGTAATTCAAGGGTTGATCTAACCTAGTCTTGTTTTGAGGAGCCAAGATTAGGTTTAATTAGGGTTTACACTATAAGGATTAGCTTGATTGTTTATACTATGAGGGGGGGGGGGGATTCTCTCGTCTGTCTTATCTCTCATATATTAACTTTCATCTGGTACATGGATGTTAAAAGGTCTTTGAACCCTGATTTGGTACCACCTTTAGAGAGTAACCTAAGGAGAAGACCCAATTTTTCTATGCCTGAATCCTTTTCCATGGGTAATTACCATAAGGAAGAACCGATTAAGGAGGAGAACTTGGACCCATACTCTTTAGCTTCCCATTATTCCTCCTTTTCTCCCTATCCCAACCCATCCTTTACTCCAATTTCTTCAGGATGGGAGAACCTTCCTCAACACCTGGAATTGATTCCCTTACCTACACCTCATATTCCTCGGGTATAGCTAGGCCTACTTCATTCTTACAGAATCCCACACGGATCTCTAGATATCAAGGATCTCTACAATCTTAAGAGACACTCTTCATACAGGACCAGCACCTGATCGACATGACCAACTATCTTGATCGGTTCAGTCGGACTCATCTCTCCCCTTGTTAGGGATATGCCTCAGAGTCCCAATACCTAGGTTATCAATCCTATCCTCGAAATCACTTTGCAAATTATCCCAATTCCACCCAAAACACACCACCTTCTTATTGGGATAACCCTAAACCACCCAACCAAGGATATGATTCTTACCCGAGGTATTCAAATGATAGATATCCTAATTTGAATGAGGTTAAAAATCCTAGAAATTATTATCCTCAACCCACTCAAACCCCTGACCATGGCAGTAATCTTGAGATTACCCAATTGCTCCAAATAGTCCAAGAGATGAGAAAAGCTAATAAAAGAAATACGGATAACCTAACAAAAGAACTTAACAGAATCCGGGAAGCACAATGTGATAAACCTGGCCAGAGTGTGCCACAAGTTGGTGGTAAGCCACTTAAGGTTGAGGATCCAACTTTAAGTATGACATCTTATCTAATCCCAACCTCTACATACACTGAGCCCACCCACCAGCCCTGTGATTATCTAGAATAGATCCTACCTGGCCCTACATCTGAACTAATTGATAATTATGATATCCTAAATACTGACTTTGAGGAGAAAGACTTACTCAAGGATCTAAATCTTGATTCAGAACCTAAATTACAATTCTTTATGTCAAAAGATGTACAATTGGACCACTTGGATGATTCGAATTTGGATACCTAGAAAAATTTGGGAGAATCAGAATAAGATTTTGAAGAGCCCCATCAAGAAGATAGAAGGATTAGGGACAGTGACACTCCCAGCCAAGCATGGTTGGATGGTTCTGATATGATTTTCTCTGAGGATTACCATGATCAGATGTGCTGAGACGATTCAATATCTGGATTCAACGATACTAATCATTCTGAGATATTCCATATAGAAGCCAAATCTGCTTTCACTTCTGTATCAGCTAATTCACACCCTTCTCTTCTCATCCACCAGAGTCTTGAGGAAAACCCTGACTCTTGTCCCCAGCATCTCGAGATTGAACAAAACAAACAATCCCCTTATGAAAAAGATGTTCAAGAGATTGCAGAATTATTAGGGATGACTTATGATGATTTATCTGAGGAAACAAAGAATTTAGTTGAATCATGGAATTTTGAAGAACTTGATTTGATTGATGAGAAACAAGAAGACATTCCCTCAGAAGATGTAGTTCAAGAGAAAGACAACTAGGATCAAATTTATAATCCTACTTAGAAATTTACCAAACAAAAAGGATTTGAGTCCTTGATTAATCTAGATTTCGATCTTACTCTCCCTAGGAAAATGATTCTAAGGAAAAATGAATTTTTGTCCATTACATTTGAGGATTTGCATCATGAATTAAGATAGGATTTGGGTGACTCATATGAGATTTTCTATCACCCCAGGAATGAGCTTGATGATTCTGATTTGAATATCCAGCATGATTTGAGTGAATTTGGAACTATTGAGATGGACTACTAGATTTTATTTGACTCACCTACTCTACATCCATCCACACCTAACTTGACTTACGAAGTGGTTCTTATACCATTTCGGACTACACCACTTAGGTTCCTCATTTCATTTCCCATCACTTTCAAGACCCGTATAATTTATTCCCCACTGACTACTCTTTACCCACCTCATCTGCCTTACTCATGCACCACTTCTTAGGGTTGCCACTATCTACTTTCCACTCCAGCACTCGCACTTATTTTTCTCTTTTTTGTAGCACCTGGATGCAAATAATTCCAAGCCCATTTATTTTATTTTTCAGACCTTTTGGGCTTGGTATTCATCATCAGTTGGTTCACATTTGTGGATCACTAATTCTTGGACCACACGATCATATCTTTATGTTAATTCTAAATCTTTTAGCAACAATTATTTCTCCTCCTGACTCACAATATTGAAATACATATTTCTTTTGGGTTTGGGTTCGGTAAATGACATAAAACTTAGCGTTGGCTAGGAGGCAACCTAGTATTTTGTACGGGTATTTTTGTCATATTAAGCTGCTTGGATTAACAAGCTCAGTCAGGTGATATCCCCTCCTCTCACTTATTACATTTTAATTTTTCTGCATACATTTCAATGAGGACATTGTAATAAATAAGCATGGGGGGTAGACATTGCATGTCTTATTTTTATGTCAGAAAAAAAAATTGCATAAAGAATTTTTATCAAGAAGGTTTTATTGGGGATTTACTCTTAAGTTGATTCCTAAATTTAGAATCCAATACAATTTCACACTTACACGTAGAATTTGCAATGGATCCTCTGTGAAGACCAATAGACATCTTTAGGTTGTCGAGAAGAAGCAATGCTGCTTCTCTTGAACCCTTGGACAATAATTAGGGAGTCAGGCAAACCATCTTCTAGTAGCTGGGGTGGATGAATGGCTAGATCAAGGGATGTAGAAGGAAGTTGATCATTTTTGCGCGAGCTCAAGCAGGGGTTTAAGTAGGCAGGGCATTGGATGAAAGCACCACAGTGGTGTGATTTGGCACCTAAGGTATCGACAGTGGGGGTGGGTTAGCAAGTGCGCACGAGGATCAAAGCAAAATGCAGTTGTTGGATGGAATCTAGGCAAGGTGGTGACCTCACGTGCCGAAGCATGCAAAGCTTCAATTGGATCAGAGCCAAAAGATCAGGAAATCAAGGATGGACAGCCAAGATACAATGTGTTCCACAGGTGAATAGTGCACCTGCGGGTGTAGCAGGTGTAGGTGATTTTGCGGAGAAGCCTTTATGGGCGAAGGGATAGAACAATAGCAGCAAAGCCCATAAGTGGCTAAGAAGTTCTATAGAGCAATCCTTAAGTGTTGCAAATAGGCCCCTACAGATTACAAAGTGGTCCCTAGAAGGTTTTTAATGTGAATAAATATATGTGAAGAAAGGACCTAAATGTAAAACTACTAATGAAAGGTCCTAATGATGTCCAAATGCAACTAAGTTTTTGTTGAAGCTTAATTGAACAATAAGGAAGTTAATTATGATTTTGATTTGAACTCTTGAACTCAAATGTTTGTTCAAATTGCAAATGGATCATCATTTTACATTAATGAATAGAGTATCTCATATAATGACCTAATTTTGCATTTTTAACACAAAATTGATGTTTTGGGTCTTTTTCCCTATTTCCCACACTTAACCCATTTCATGTGTTAATTCAGTAGTATTTAACCTAGTTTCTAGCTTAACTTGGCATTTTAGCTATGATGAGCCACACCTCATCAAGGTCATCGGAGATGATAGCCTTGGTCGAGGTGTTGGTTGATAGGTGAAGGTTTTGGTCAAAGATGGAGGTGGTGGGGACTAAGGTGGGGACAGTGGGAATGTTTGGAGAGGGTGCGGACGATGGTAGAGGTGTTTTGTGGTGGTGGTGGTTTGGGAGGTTAGTATATGTGGTAAAAAAATTTTGGTTGAGGATGATGGTGAAAAAATATGTTTTTATAGAAAATAGATCATCCAAAATAGGTAGGAACGAATTTGGAAGAGTGGTTGTTGAAATGGAAGAGAATAGTAATCAAATCTCTTTGATTTGATTAACAAAACTGAAATCTTAGCGAGGTAATTTCACCCAAATTTGGTTGATCAAAAAGTGCAGTTGGTTGACCAAATTCAAATTTGATCAATCAGAAGGAAAGTTTGAATAATGAATTTGAATTCCCAGTGGAGGAAAATTTCCTACTCAGTTATTGATCGATCAATCTTTGAAAGTTTTGGAGGGAATTTTCCCACTCAAAACTTAATCAATCAAAATAATGTTTTGGTCGATCAATGTGCTGATCGATCAAAGGAATCTTATGATTGACCAACAACTACTAAGACAAATAATAAAGGGAAGTTAAAGTTCATTTAGCCTTGTTAGACCTAGTTCTCTTCTAATGGTTATAAACCTTTCTTTTGTTAGGGGTTTGATGAAGATATCAGTCAATTACTTTTATGTTTGTATGAACTCTAAGCTTATTTCCTTTTTCAGTGTATAATCTCTTTGGAAGTAATATCTAATATCTATATGTTTTGTTCTAGGGTGTTGAATAGGATTTTTGGATAGGTTAATGGCACTTGTGTTATCACAAATAATCTTAGTGTTTTCAAAGCTAAGTACAAAATCTTTAAGTGTTTGCTTCATCGACAAAATCTGCGAACATGCTAAGTGACAATGCATTCAGCTTTAGTTGTGGATAGTGGAACACAGTTTTGTTTCTTGTTGACCCAAGAGACTAGCGAATTTCTGAGAAACAAACAAGTTCTACTAGTACTCTTTAGATCTGTCTGGCTACCTGCATAGATAGCATTACAGTAGAAGAGTAAGTCATGTGTGGCTGGCCTAGGATAGAACAGACCTAGATCTACAGTGTTTTGAAGGTACCTAAGTATACATTTTACGGCATTATGGTGTAAGTCCTTAGGGTTTACTTGAAACCAAGCACATAGGCAAGTGCTAAATAGTATGTCTGGTCTACTGGCAGTTAAGTGGAGTAAAGACCCTATCATACTTCTATACAATTTCTGATCTACACACTTACCTGATTCATATTCTTTAACTTGTGTAGTTGTTGCCATCGGTGTTTTCTTTCCTTTGGTGTTATCCATGCCGAATTTCTTTATGATTTCCTTTGTGTACATGGTTTGCAAGATTAAGATGCCACTCTTCAACTGACCAATCTGTAAGCCTAGGAAGAACTTTAATTATCCCATCAAGCTCATCTTGAATTGATCCTGCATAACCTTTGCAAACTCTTGGCATAGAAGATCATTAATTAGTAGCACCAAATATTATGTCATCACCATAAATTTGAATTAGAATTAGCTGATTATCTTTTCTTTTGGTGAATAGAGTTAGATCTACTTGACCAATTTTGAATCCATTATCCAACATATAATTTCTTAATCTTTAATACCAAGCTCTAGGAGCTTGATTTAATCCATATAAGGCTTTGTTCAATTTAAAAACATGATCATGTTTGTCTGAGTTTTCAAAGATAGGAGGTTGTTTAACATAGACTTCCTCTTTAATGAATCCATTTAGAAATGCACTCTTGATGTCCATTTGGAATAACTTAAATCCCATTTGGGCAGCAAAGGCTAGCAACATTCGAATAGATTCTAATCTAGCCACTGATGCATAGGTCTCATCAAAATCAATTCCTTCTTCCTGATTGTAAACTTGAGCCATAAGTTTAGCTTTGTTTCTTACAACCTTACTTGATTCATCAAGCTTATTTCTAAATACTCGATTCTGATCAAGGATTGTGATTCTGATCTAAGAACTAATTCTCAAACATTGTTTCTTTCAAACTAATAGCAGTCATCAGTGAATGCTTCTTTTACAGTTTTAGTTTCTAACTAGGATACAAATACACTAAGTACAAGATTGTTTAAAGAAGATCTGGTTTGAACTCCTTTAGAAACTTCACTAATCACAAGATCCATAGGATGGTCTTTTGAGTAGGTTAGATCTTTAGGTAAGTCACTAGAAATGGTTTCCTCAGGTATATTTGTGGGATCTTCTAAAATCTGATCATTATCTCTAGTTGATGCTTTTTCTTTTTATCTGATTCATCAAAGGAGGCATGCAAAGTTTCTTCAACAGTCAAAGTCTTCATATTATGAACTCTGTAGGCTTTGCTTCTAGAAAAGCATCTTAAGAATATTCCTTCATCACTTTTTGCATCAAACTTATCCAGGCACTACAACAAAATATAGATTTAGTGACATTTCACCTTGCAAAGAATAAAGTATATGCTACTAATAGTACCCTCTAGCGACATGCCCAAATAGTTCATTGATAAAAAAAAAGTTAGCTAACACAATTTTTTAATGGCAATTTTTTATGTCCGTAAAGTCATGCATTAGCGGCATAGCTATATCATTTGCTACTATGTAAATATGTTAATTGACAAATACTTTTAGCGACAAATTTTATTCATTGGTATTTTTATGAGTTAAGGACATTCATTTATTTGCCACTACATTAGTGAATATAAATATCAATTTAGGAAGAGATATATTAATCATCTTCATGGTATATATTAATAAAAAAAAGTTACTGTTAATTAATGCACCAAGAGATAATTTAAAATATACTTTCACAAATGATAAAAAAATTATAGCAACTTTTTTTATGCACATTATTCAAAAATTTCTCTTAATTCCTTAATTTCTTCTTACTACTCCATCATAAAATCCTAAAACTTTATAATAAAATTCTACCTCTACCGTCGACAAAATCCATCACGCCTGCACGAAAAACCTACATACACAAAAATTCTCCCCACTGCCGAGGAAAACCAAATTTTCCACCGTGAAGCCGCCGCAAAACCCAATCTCCTCGCACCTCCAAGACCCTGCGCTTTGCCATCCCCTTAATCCCTCGCACCTCTAGAAGAAGAACTCCATCACACTCCGCCACCCCTCTCCATTGTGCTCCGCCACCCCCCCATCATGCTCCAAACCCTTGCGAATCTCCCCACAGATCCTTCCATCCCACAATCTCTGCCGTCATCTTCCCCTCGCGAAATCTCCCATCAATTGTGCCATCGCCATATCTCCACCACCCCTTCCGCCTTTGATTCCCCTCACGCTCGCCTGTGGCCACCTGACGGTCTCTAGTACCTCCTCGAAATCCCCTCAAGAATCCCATTATGCTCACAAGTCCCGCAACCACCAGTTCCTCTTCCTGCTCCCTCCCTTCCCTAATCCCCTTCATCGACCTTACCACCCCCAACCCATCCAACTCCCCCAATCATGACCTTTACCACCATTCTCTTCCCCCATGATCTCTGTTGCCCAAAACCCTTGAGTGCCTACCCTCATCCCCATACTCATTGCCAACCTCAGCCCCCTCCCCCAAGCTCGTTCATCCTCACAAGCCCGCTCGTCACCGAACATAGTCGACCGCACACTCTCATTAATCTCACAAGCCTGCTTGTCGTCGTCTTACCCAGGTTCCAGACTAGTGTCTTGCAGGTTTGGATTTGTGGTTTGTTATACGATAGTTTTCTATGGACCAATATCTCTAAATGTGCTTAATGCTCCAGATTTCAATCTAGCTTTTTCCCTTTACGCATTTTGAGTAGATTATGTAATTTCAAAAGCAAGAAGTTAAGTGGTAAAATGGAAATTTGGTCCAATCAAAAACATGGGATGTGGGATGTGTGTTGTATATGAGACCATCTATTTCTTGCATGATAAATGACGAATGTGCAGTATGTGTTAAGCTTGGTTTAAACTTAAGAGTTGAAAGTAATATTTTTTCTACTCAAGTATGTGTTTTCTGGCTAAGTTTAGAAGAACTTGGAGAAATTAAAAAATAAAGGCAAAATAGAGTCCATGTTCTATCAGTGCCAATGTGTTACCGATGAGATGTAAACCTAAAACAACATATAAATTAGCAAAGCATGATACTAACCATCTCATTATAATTTTCAATATCATATTTGCCTTATGTATTTGTAAACAACAATTTATCATCATTCTTTTGCCCTAAAACAAATCTAGCTCTTAGGATTTTAACTCCGCAAATGGGTTTTTGGGTTGCATTTAGGCATTTAACTAGGATAGGCATGCATTGCATTTTAGTTGTATTTTTAATGTGCTTAATTGAGTGTCAGTGATAGACAGAGAGTCAGATCCCACATACCTTGTCACTCAGGAAGGCAGAAGATGAAGAAGAAGCTCTTATCAGCTAGATTCCAGCTAGATCCAGCTCATCTCAACTCGATCCCAGCTAGATCCAACTCAACCCAGCTGGATCCCAACTACTTTTAGCTAGATCAGCTCATCCCTAGCTCCATTCAACTCATCTTAGCTGAATGGTAGCTCTAGCTAGTTCACCTCAGCTCCATTCAGCTTACCTCAGCTAGATGGTAGCTCAAACTAGCTCAAGTCAGTTGATCCCAGCTCCATTCCAGCTCCTCCAACTTAGAAGAGTTCACTAGAAGTTCAACCCTACTAAGACTAGCTATTAGCTAGACCTAGTCAGTTGAAGATGGCCTTAACCAGCTCAGGCCAGCTTAAGTCCAGGTCCCAGAGGCTAAATTCAGCTCAACTTAGTTGAGCTGAGCTACTTGACCTAAGCTAGCTACTCTAGCTAGCTCAGTAATCTTCGGGAAGACCAAACCCAACTCACCTTAGCTCACATCAACAGAAGCCAGCTCATCTAAGCTTGGCTTAGTAGCTACCAAAGAACTACCAAGCTAAGCTAGCTAAGGTAGCTCCTTGCAACTCTCATCAGCAGCCACCAGCTCTAGTGCAACTCAAGACTACTTCTTTCAGCTCATCACCTCAAAATCCCTAGCTCCCTTTATCTCTCTACCCTACTCGCTACTAGCTAAGCTAGCTAAGCTAGCTTAGCTTAGCTAGTCACCTCCTTGGCAACCAAAACCTAACCTTAAAACCCACCTAACTAGCTCCACCAACTAAACTTACCTATGTCCACCTAAGCTACCAGCACTCCACCTCAATCTTGGTGCCAACCCTATAGATCCCTTCACCCCTCTCTACCACCAAAAGAGACCACCAAATTCCTTCCAAAACCACCTAAAAATGGTGCCAACATTTTCCCTCCAAAACCCTTGAAATACAACCCTATACCTACCCCTTCAACCCATCTCCACCCTCCATTTTTTCCCTCCAAAATCAACACCTTCTAGAAGGTATTTTTGGAGGGAAAACTAAGGCTCCACTTCATTTCCCTCTCATTTTTCCCTCCAAAAAAATCCAAGCACCCCTTCATTTCCCTCCAAAAAATACCATAACCACCCCTTCCCATCCTATAAATACCCTACCCTACCACCACATAATTCCCATCTCTCCTTTCGATTAGTTAGGTTCCATATTCTTCCATTATTTTAGGTTCCACTCTACCTTAGCTATATCATTTTCATGCCATGGAGGAAGAAGGGAAGAAGATCAAGGGGGCACACACCCACCCTCTTGGTGCCTTCTTCTCCTTCGTCTCCCTTACCTACGCCAAGGAAGAGGTCATCTTCAACACTAAGGGGGTGGCTAGGCAAAGGAGGAACCAACAAGGTGGTTGATGCCCACCTTTTAGTAGAGCTTGAAGGAAGGCCAATTGAAGAAGGAAGAGAAGGAGAACTCTTTTCAAGTGTGAGACAACCACATTTGGAGCAAGGGCCATCCAGATCTTCTACCAAAGAATCCCCCTTTCTTCTTTATCTTTATATTTTTCTTGTATTAGCTAGTGTTTCCTTATCTTTCATGTAACAAGCATACAGCTACATTGCATCTACTTTGCTAATAATACAAGTCATATTTGCCTTCCAAGCTCTTGTTTAAATGTTAGTGTTTTTTTCATGTTGTTCATGTAGTTGTAGTGTACCACAACTCTCTTCTAATTACCATAGGTGCACTTGCCTATGGTGAGCTTAGAAGAGAGGACATTTTTGTCACTCTAGTATAGTTGATAGGCATAGCTTTAGCATACTTTCATCTTAGCATCTGTTTCCCGACTATTTCTGAAAACCCTAAATAAAACAAAATCAAAAATACAAAAAGATATGTGTTGATTTGATTGGTGAGAGAGAGAACCATTTTTGTGACTAACAAATTTCCCTCCTTGGATGACCTTAGATACTCCACTATCTAGGCATTATAAATGAAAAAGTTTGATTGCGGATTTACGTGTTGCAATGACACTGATCGCATCATTTAACAAACCATGTATTTTCCGTATCAATTTTTAGCATCGTTATCGAGGAGGCACGGCTTAGTCACACATTTAATCACTCTCTTACTTGCTTGATCTTTAGAAAATTTTGTTTGTTTTGATTTCAGGTGCGAATTAGGGGCTGGAGCAAGATTTGGAGCACTTGGAGCGGAAGCTTCAAGACTCTTTTCTTCCCTCATACTTCAGGTTAGTACCCTAAGCCTTTTCTTATCAAAAGCAAAAGCAAAATCTCTTTGAAAAATCTATAAATTATCAAAAAAATCAAAAACAAGAAAAATTAAGGGTGGTGGAACCATAAAATTCATGTTGTTGCTTGTTTGCTTCATTTTTCCACCACCTTTGCCTTATTGGTGTTTGATTTTTTGAAAATCCAAACTTCTATCTTGATTTTCAAAAATTAGGTTCAGGCACCTAGAAGCTTCCTAAAATCACCAAATTTCATCCAAGGAAGCCTCTTTCTGTCAGGAATCTTCAGTCCAATTTTCAAGCAATTTTGTTGAACAGAAAAAATAAAACATTCACGGAGTGAATAGGGGTCAGGCTTTGTTTCCTTACTGTTTTGTTATTGTCTGTGAATTTTATAAATTTTTTTACTCATCAGATTTAGGAAAGCTTTATATTGCTGGAAACCTTGAGAAATTATATACAACATATAAAATTACCAAAAAATTTTGAGATCATTTGAGGTTTCTGCAAAATCAATTCCCCGAATCTATTATTTCTGACTCCTGACACTTGTAAGAATAAAAATTTCAAAAAAAGAGCAAACAATTTCATAAAATCTCAAAAAAAATATTTTTGGATTCCTTGTTTGATTTTCTATTAGGTGGTAGTATTTTTTTTCATGTTTGGACTACCACTTAAAAATATTTCAAAAAGAGATTCATTTTTAGGAGGTGCATAACTAAGAATTTCAACTTTAGGATTTTTAATTTCTCTTAGTCACATCAACTCTAAAGGAATTGAATTCCACCAACTACAACTTGATTGTTATTATTTGTGGAACATCAAAACCTTGTTTGAACATTTAATAGGAGAGAATCCTAAAAGATATTAAATATTTATTAAAACCCTGAAACACTTCAACCAAAAAATCCTTGTTTGTAAATCCTTTTGATTTGCTTGGGCACCACTTCCCGCCTAATTTGCATACAAAAAAAAAGAAATAATCGGCCATTACCTCAACTAACGCTTATCACATTCCTTGTGCACTTTAATCTTCTAGACTTAATTAAAATTTTATAGCAATTTGACTCCTACGGTTTCATCAAACTTAGGCTTACTACCTAGGTTTTAAGTTTTCTTGAGTTGGTATCAATTCTTTCATCTATATCTGGTACCAGGCTGAGGAGCCATGTCAAACAATCAGGTGTGGGTTTACACAAGCCCCTAATGATTTTCCTAGGACATGCTTGGGCCCAACCCTCCCCTTATTCAGCCTAACCAGATTTGTTGAGAGAACAGATATCCACTACAGATTTCTTATTTCCTAGATACACCAAGTCTTAGGTTAATTTTTAGGGAGTCACATTTAAGTTAGGTCTAGAATTTTGTTGCTTGATTGCACACTTTCTCTCATCTCTCCCTCCTCTCCTCCCTGTTTCTTCCATTTTTTTTTGCACAGGCGACGGTCCCAAACTCCGCACTTGGAGGGACCATTTGATTTTGCCCCCCACACCAAAGACCTCTTTTCCCGCATTCTTCCTCTTCTTTGCATTTTTTTTTAAATGAAAAAACAAAATAGGTCCTCTAACCCACATGCTGATTTTTCTATCCCCTATCTATTTGCCTTGGAGATACCTAATCATGCCTGCCACCTCATTTCTATTCCATGATCGTTAGTTACAAGCTAATCAACAACAGTTGACTAGGGATATAACAAACCTAGCCAACCAAGGGAGACCTGCCAAACTTACCCAAGCTCCACGAGTTCCACATGTCACCCCTTCTAACACCCCAAAGAGAGAAAATTTGCATAATCTAAATACTACCCTTGCTGAGTATAATCAATATTCGAAGGTTTTCTTTGATTCAATGGGGAATTGCACATATCCAAATCATCACCCCACTTAAAATATCTTTACCCTCCAAGAGCAATTTAAAAATTCCTCTAATTGGAGGAATTATCCAACTCACTCCTGGAACAATCCAGTTCCTCACCAATAATAAAACCCATTTGGAGGGTATGGTTCAAATCGGACTTGTTATCAATCTGGGCCATCTCAAGAAGACATCAATGACCAAATGATGAAAACCCTGTAGGAAATGTAAAGCAAAACGACAGAAATAACATGTGTTATTAACAATCTCCATGATCAAGTTGTGGTTACTTCGACCCAAAGACCTACAGGACATTCACTGTTCTAGCCCACACCAAACCCTATCAATCAAAGGAACCAACAGCCAGGTGGAAATCAAAATTAGAACCACACTAATCAGCCTCCTATTAACCCAATACCTTAGCACCAACCAGGTTTCTATCAACAACAGGCCCCCCACCTCCTCCTAGTGATAACCAAACTGCATATACAGATACTTTGAGGAGTGGGAAAACCACCACTGATTTAGGGCTTTCAAATCAAATTGATGAAACCCACTCTCAACCTATGCAAATTAACTCTCCTAACCACAATCAGAAAGAAGAAAAAGAAACACTAAAAGCATAAGATTCAAATCCTATTTCCCATCCTCAAGCACTGCAATTCAATCCTTCTAAAAGAAAGCAAGCAGAGCCCTCTCATTAAGATCTTTTGGACTTATTTGGGCAAGTCAAGGCTAACATCCCCCTCCTAGATGCCTTCCCTGCCTATGTTCAATTTTTGCAAGCCAGGTGTACTCTAAAGTGGCAGAACTAGAGTTTAAGATGGGTGGCCCTTTCTGAGATAGTTAGCTCAGTTGTACAGAGCAAGCTACCTCTCACGAAAAAGGGCTCGGGTGCACCACTCATTTTGGTTGTTATAAATGACACCACCTTTTATCACACCCCTCTCGACTTAGGTGCCTCTATTGATCTCATTCCCCGGTCTTATTTAAGGAATTTTTATTCAGTGAATTAAAACATATTAAGGTTCAATTTCAATTGCAAGACCAATTTACCATTAACTGCGGGGAGTTTTCAAGGATATTATTGTTAAGGCTTGGAATTGTCTATTTTTGGTTGATTTTCTCATCCTTGACATAGAGGTACCTGAGACTCTCAAAAATGCCCCTGCCATCCTTGGAAGACCCTTTTTGGCTACTGCAAAAGTCAATTGTCATTCTAGAAAAATGGATATAACTTGCGGTAACCAGATTATCCCATTAGACATTTTCAAAGCTTCCAAGAGATCCATTGATCATGAATTTTTTGAGGACCTCGATAATAAAATGGAAGCAGTAATTGAGAAATCTTTATTGATCAATTCCTACTCTACTTTGACCACCATTAATCCAAATTTTATTGATTCATATTCCAAATATGATTTTGTGGTCCAAGACATTTCAGATCAACTAGGGTTTGACTTTTACTCTTTTAATCTTCCTAATTTATCACCAAAAACATCCACACTAACTTCACCCACCCTGCATCACATTAACTTCTCTCCCCCTCCCTTTCCATTGGACCTACCACCCGACCCATCCAAGTTTGGCTTTCATCATAAATTCAAACCATGGCAAGACTTGGGTCATTCCTCCAATTTTTCATTTCATTTTGATCCCTATATCTTTACCAATCATCTTTTAAGGGATCCTGAGGAAGACACCTTTCTTGAGGACATTCAAGTGTCTAATTATTTATATGATTGTCTGTCTTTCGTGCATTGCAATTCACGCCTGATAGCATGGCGTAAAAGATAACATTGGATGGGTGGTAACCCATTGTTTTTCCTGCTTTTCATTTTTCTATTTTTTCAATGATTTTGCCTATCTTGATTTTGACTACCTTCACCAAGGTAATCCCTTTTCCCTTCCAATTGCATGCGGACATGTCACATCTTATGCATGGGGGAGGGTTTTTTAAATTTTGACTATCAAATCAAGATTTTCAAAACCCAAAAACATGAAACTTTCTTATTTTATTTTCTGCTTGCATACCCAAAAAAATAAAAATGTTGAAAACTTTTTGAGGAAATTTTGAAATTGGGGCAAAGGTTGAACATTCACTTTTGGTACAATGGGATTTAATCTTTAACAAACTAGGGATAAGGATACGGATCTGCTTATTAGAATTTCAAGGTCTACCTTTAGACTAGATCAAGTATCCTTCTCTAAAATTCCACCTGAACTCATGATAGTTCAGGTGACTTGATCCCCCTTTGTAACTTGGAAAGTATCTAGCCTAGTTTCCGATTCAAAAACTTGCATCTCATGCAAAAGTTCTTGTGTCAAAATTCACATACAAGCCAACACCTAAAAAGCAATTAGAAATTAGAAAAAACCTTTGTTTGACCTTAGTAAAAGTCCAAAATAGATCATTGATTTGAGTTTCCATCGCCGAGGAGGAAAATGCCTCCTTTAACGATGCGATGTCAACATGTTATCGCCTCGGCGTTGCTCTATATCTATATTTTATATCTTTAGACAAAGCATTAAGGCACATTTTTTTTGCAGCTCAAGTGTCTTGGATGGTGCTCTACCCATAGCATCGGAGCAAGAGCTTGAGTTTACTTGGACCGCCCCTTTGCACCGCATTGTGTTTTGGGGTTATGAGCTCCTAGGTAGTATCACGGACAGTACCATGTCAAAGTACTAGCACTAGAGCCCCCTCGAGGATTGGAAATGGGAATGATGATCCCAATACATTTGTTATAAGACTAAGCTAAGAATAAGCATGGGGGAGACAAAAAGAAAAACAAAGAAAAGTTTTAAACCAAAAACATGACCTTATAAATGCTGACTTTTCACAAGCACAAACACAAGGTTTTAAAGGATATTGCAAGTTGCGAATCGGATTCAAGAGCTAGAGAAATCCTAACTACAAAAATTTCAAGTCATCTGAATTAATAAAGGGTTAATTTGTGAATTTTTGGAGGATATATTGATCCCGATTCGTCTAATTTTTTGGATCCCAAAGCGAATCTTGATGTTTATCTATAACAAATCTCGTACCTCCTGCGTTTTAACCAACCAAGGTCCCACGATCTCTTTCTCCTTAAAAAAGTTGAAAAAATTAGTTTTCTGAAAAATTCCATTTTGTAAAAATTTATTTTGCTAAGAGACTAGTAAAAGATAAGTATTAGAGTGTGATAAACGGTAGTTTATCATCATTCTTCTGCCCTAAAACAAACCTAGCTCTTAGGATTTTAACTCCTCAAATGGATTTTCAGGTTGCATTTAGGCATTTAACTAGGATAGGCATGCATTGCATTTTAGTTGTATTTTAAATGTGTTTACTTGAGTGTCAGCTATAGACAGAGAGTCAGATCCCACATACCTTGGCACTCGAGAAGGCAGAAAATGAAGAAGAAGCTCTTATCAGCTGGATTCTAGTTAGATCCAACTCATCTCAGCTGGATCCCAGCTAGATCTAGCTCATCCCAGTTGGATCCCAACTCCTTCTAGTTGGATCAACTCATCCCTAGCTCCATTCAGCTCATCTCAGCTGAATGGTAGCTCTAGCTAGTTCACCTCAGCTCCATTCAACTAACCTCAGCTAGATGGTAGCTCAAACTAGCTATAGTCAGTTGATCCCAGCTCCATTCCAGCTCTTCCAACTTAGAAGAGTTCACTGGAAGTTCAACCTGACTAGGACTAGCTACTAGCTAGACCTGGTCAACTGAAGATGACCTTAACCAGCTCAAGCCAGCTTAAGTCCAACTCCCGAAGGCTCAACTTAGCTCAACTTAGTTGGACTGAACTACTTGACCTAACCTAGCTACTCTAGCTAGCTCAGTAATCTCTGGGAAGACCAAACCCGGCTCACTTTAGCTAACATTAGCAGAAGCTAGCTCATCTTAGCTTGGCTTAGCAGCTACCAAAGAACTAGCAAGCTAAGCCAGATAACGTAGCTCCTTGAAACTCTCTTCAGCAGCCACCAGCTCTAGTGCAGCCCAAGACTACTTCTTCCAGCTCATCACCTCCAAAACCCTAGCTCCCTTTACCTCTCTACTCTACTTCCTACTAGCTATGCTAGCTTAGCTTAGCTAGTCACCTCCTTGGCCACCAAAGCCTAACCCTAAAACCCACCTAACTAGCTTCACCAACTAACCTTACCTAAGTCCACCTAAGCTACTAGCACTCCACCTCAATCTTGGTGCCAACCCTATATATCCCTTCACCCCTCTCTACCACCAAAAGAGACCACCAAATTCCCTCCAAAACCACCTAAAAATGGTGCCAACATTTTCCCTCCAAAACCCTTGAAATCCAACCCTATACCTACCCCTTCAACCCATCTCCACCCTTCATTTTTTCCCTCCAAAATCAACACCTTCTAGAATGTATTTTTGGAGGGAAAACTAAGGCACCTCTTTATTTCCCTCCCATTTTTTCCTCCAAAAATATCCAAGCACTCCTTCATTTCCCTCCAAAAAATACCATAACCACCCCCTTCCCATCTTATAAATACCCTACCCTACCACCACATAATTCCCATCTCTCCTCTCCATTAGTTAGGTTCCATATTCTTCCATTAGTTTAGGTTCCACTCTACCTTAACTATATTATTTTGACACCAAGGAGGAAGAAAAAGGGAAGAAGATCAAGTGGGCATACACACACCCCCTAGGTGCCTTCGTCTTCTCCTTCTTCTCCCTTACCAACGCCAAGGAGGAGGTCATCTTCAACACTAAGGGGATGGCCAGGAAAAGGAGGAGCAAACAAGGTGGTTGATGCCCACCTTGGAGGAGAGCTTGAAGGAAGGCCAATTGAAGAAGGAAGAGAAGGAGAACTCTTTTTAAGTGTGGGGCAATCACATTTGGAGCAAGGGCCATTCGGATCTTCTACCAAAGAATCCCCCTTTCTTCTTTATCTTTATATTTTTCTTGTATTAGCTAGTGTTTCCTTATCTTTCATGTAACAAGCATACAGCTACATTGCATCTACTTTGCTAATAATACAAGTCATATTTGCCTTCCAAGCTCTTGTTTAAATGTTAGTGTATTTTTCATGTTATTCTTGTAGTTGTAGTGTACCACAACTCTCTTCTAATTAACCTAAGCGCACTTGCCTAAGGTGAGCTTATAAGAGAGGACATTCTTGTCACTCTAGTATAGTTGGTAGGCATAGCTTTAGCATACTTTCATCTTCGCATCCATTGCTCGACTATTTCTGAAAACCATAAAAAAATAAAATAAAAAATACAAAAAGATATGTGTTGATTTGATTAGCGAGAGATAGAATTATTTTTGTGACTAACAAATTGGCTTCCTTGGACGACCCTAGATACTCTACTATCTAGGTATTATAAATGAAAAAGTTTGATTATGGATTTACATGTTGCAACGACATTGATTGCATCATTTAACAAACTACATATTTTCCGTATCACATATCTCTTTGTTTGCTCAAGTATGGTGACTATTTGTCTCACTTATCTGTATGAGTAGTTCACCTTAGAAACTATTTTCTTTCGCAAATGGAATAAGATTTTGGAATGAATGAGTCGATAAAAATATTTGGCCTATCTACATGGTAAAAACCCATAACTATGAAATATTGAAATTCTTGAGATTGATAATCATATGGATAGCTTGGAGTTATCATTCTAAAGGGTATGTATTGAAGTCTCTGATCAATAGGGTAGACATATTTGCGGGCAACAGGATAGAATTGGTTATCATAGGTATTCCATTGACTCTTGTGCACATTCTAAAGATCAAGACAAAAGGTTGGCCACATATAGAAGTCCTACCAGTAAATAGGGTGGTTATAGCAATCATTTGGAGGTGTCATGTCCTTCATAATGGAGCTCATTTGTTCAAAGGTAGTTGCACCTAGATATATTTTATTTTCATCCTTATGCTCAGCCAACTCTTCAACAACATTTACATTGTCATGGGATTTGTATGAAATGGACTATATAATGTTATAGTTTAGGTGGATATCTGTTAATGCAATTTAGAGATCAATTAGTAAGGGAAAATCTACCCTTATCAAGAAAGAAATGCTTTTGATGTGATATATTTCTTGTTTGCTTAAAACAAATGGGTGATCATAATGGAGTGGGCATCCTATCCACATAATTGATTAGTAGAACAATGTCATTTAGGATAAACATGGAAATTTTTATATGTGATATGGGTAACAATTGAAAGCAAAAGAGTGGTTGTAGGCATTCTAGTTGTTGTTTGAGATGATTTCATCTTTCCAGTTGTGCCTTGTGTTGGTCTTGCTTGCCTATTGAGATTTGCAATGTATTCATTTTTTCCTTGTTTATTATTGTCAAGTATAAGCTATTATTTGATGCATGTTAATTAGTAATTGGGATTGCTTAGATATATTTTGCATGTTTTAATTAGTTCAGTTGGAAAATAATTAAGATACCATCAAAAACTAGTTATGATACCTACTTTATTTGGACTAGTGAAAAATATTCATATTGCTGAAAGCATCATTTGCAAGTACTTTTTTAAAGAGATTAGAAATTGCAAATACTATATTTATGATAATCTGCATTGAAAATGAAGTGTGGTTTGTTAGTATACTAATTGTGATTTGAGATGATTATGCTTTTCAATTGTGCCTTGTGTTGTTCTCGTATGCCTCTTGAGATTCTCAAAGTCTTTGGTTTTTCCTTCTTTATTACCATCAAATACAAGTGTTATTTGATGCATGAGAGTTTGTAATTGGGATTTTTAAAATATGGTTTGCAACATTCAATTAGTTTAGCTACATCTAGAAACCAAGTTATTGAGTAGTTTACATCCATGTTTTGTCTCCTCCATGCCAATCTGTTGCCTATTTTCCATGTCTGAAAAAGTGGATGGACCCTGGTGTTTGTGGACACTGGATCGGTGTTTAAGAGTATTGCTTTGTAGTACAGCCGAAAAACCATTCAAAACAAATACAATTTTATTACTCGAATTTGAAGTCTGAGGTCAAACACAGGGAGCAAATTGGTATTTAGAAATCAAGATCACAATTAAGAATTTAAAAGAATATGTAATAATATCAGTATCAAAGTGCAAAAATATGGGAGTAAATGGCGATGTAGATCACAAAATACTAAAGAACTCAATGTATGTGAATATGAATTAAACTCAAATTGAACGTTTGATTTATAAATCAGACGACTTAAATTGACGCTACAGTGCTCTTCAGATTTCTTCTTTCTCTACTTCTTTTCTCTTCTTCTTCTTATTTTGCCTTTGCGAGCTTTCTTCTCTTTCTGTCTTTCTTTCCTTAGCTTTCTCTATCTTCTCCTCCCTTCTTCTTCTTTGGCTTTTCTTCTCTTTCTCTGACTTCTGCCTTCTCTTCTTCTTTCTTCCTTCTTTTTCTTCTACTCCTCTTCTTTCTCTTTACCTTTGGCTTCTGTCTTCTTCTTCCTTTATGATCTTTCTCTGCCTTTTGCTTTCCTTAGCTTCTTTAGCTTCTTTTTCCTTCAGCTTCCTCCTCCTCTTCAGCCTGCAGCAAAACCTACCCCTTACCCATGCACAACTCTCCTCTCTTTTTCTCTTAAGTTCCACTCTCCCAGAGACACACGTTTTTGGGTAATCGGGTCGGGTACATACCCGGGACCAGGCTCACCGGCATGTGGTGGTGGGCGACGAGTGCAGGTCAAGTCAAGTCAGCCAAGTCCACGTGGGCAGTGCTGCGGACGAGACCGAGTCGGTCGGGTGAGATGGACCTCACCTTGTGGATCTGAGGCGAATAGCTACAGGCACAAATTCAACTTATGCGGGTGCGCGGCCTCAGGACTTTTCGAGGTGGGACTATCCGCGCACCCTTCTTCTTACGCACCCACAGTAGAGGTGGTCCTCCAATTGTAGCAACTACTATGTCCTTTGACTGGAATTGAGAGCTTAGAGTCATGTGCAAGAGTCTTCCACGTAGCCTGGGACAAGAGCCTAGAACTAGCAAGGCCTGGAGCGACCTCAAGCTTGCTTCAAGCTTGGTCACCAATGGCGGAGGACACCTGTACCTGAAATCACAAAGATGACCTTGCGACCACGTCAAATCGCTCACGACAAATGTGTTGCGATGGTTGGTGTGGCGTGAGGATGCCTGTGCGAGCATGCCTAGGGTACATTGTGTGCGAAGGTGTGGGTGTGTTCGGTGAGGTGCGTGCGTGAGTGGAGTGGTGTGTGAAGTGGGGGGAAATGTTCAGTGGAGTGAGGGGAAGCTTATGGACTTGTCAGCAAGGAGTGGGATGGCCTGTGGTGGTGGCCGAAGATGAAGGATACGAGGGTGTTGGAGGTCGGCAGTGGTCGGTTTGGAAGAATAAAGGGTAGAGAGGAATTTAGAGGGGAAAGGGAACTTATCTGGGATGATAGTGGATGAAGTGGAGATGAAGATGGCAGCGGACGCGTACTGCCGACGTCGGAGATGAAGGTGCTCAAAGAGAGATGGTTGGCGAGGATGAAGGGGAGACAAGGGCGTCAGTGGCTGCTGCACGATGGGGATGAGAGCAACGAGGAAGAGCCTGCCACTGGTATTGTGGTCAGACGATGAAGGAGAGTGGGGAAGGTCGCCAGAGCTTGAAAAGTGAATCGGCCGGTGGAGGAGAGAAGAATTTGAGGGGGTCTCCAGTCGAATTCAAGCTTGGGGAATGCAGTTGGATCTGGGGCTTCTTAAATAAATCTCTGGAGGGGGATTTGTGCTTGGAAGCTAAGCTTCCAAGCAAGGCATGCTCGCCGGAGAAGGAAAATCAAAAGAGACCCAAATCTCTCATGCATTCACATGAGAGATTGGGAAGAAATTAGGGCATCAAACTAGGTTCACATCGGAGGGATTTTCTTAGAGAATCTCCCTTCCAATTTTGAAGGGGTTTCTCTCAGCAATCAGGGAGAAACCACCTTCCAAATCTCGTCAGAGTAGGATTCCTCCGCTATAATGGCAGAGAGGCCTAATTGCGAAAATGATGAAGAAGCTAGGGGGCCTTTTGCAAAAGTTTTTTGAAAAATAGGGGTACAAGTGTAATCAGGCTAGACTTTGTTGCAAACTAGGTCAAGGAAAACTGAACTTGGGTTCAAATTTTGATAAAAACTTAATTTGGACCTAAGGAATCCAATGGTGAAGTTGGATTTTGGGTTTGACCATGTTTGAGTTGGAAATTTATGCAAAAAACCCAATTTAGGCCAAATATCTATTTGAGACCCCATTCAAGGTCAAGATGGGTTCCAATGGCCAGATTGAAAGTTTTAAACCCTAGATAATATTTTTTTATGATTTTTAAAGGGTTTAGTGAATTTTATCCTGACCAAAACGTGGTTAATCAAGTGGGTTTGTTTTAGGATTTCAAGAAGTCATTTAATTCATAAGGTACATACAAACCCTTTTTTGTCTGATCCACTTATTATCTTATCAAGACCTTTTAACCTTTATTTAGCCCTTGAAAAACCCATTGTTGTACTGCATTGGTAAAATTACAGTTTTACCCCTTGTTTCTTATTTTTCTCTCAGAAAGGTTATGTAGTGACTTAGGACCTTCAGTTGGTTATGTAGGAGCTTTCATTCTCTTCATTGGGTCAAAATGAGATAGTTAGGGCTCATGATGGTGTTCCCATCATACCCTCATGCCTAGCTTTTGATAGTCCCTTAGCAAAATGTTAAGGTTTTAACTTTGATTCTAGACCATGTAATCTTTTTGATGCTCAAAATTGTGATGTGTGCTTTCTTCAATGGATTAGGTTAGAATGCCGATAGTAGGCTTAGAGGTACTCAAGTACCAACCAAGATTCAGACCAGACCAGCTCTAGCCTCAGTCTGTCGCGAAGGTTTTTAAGGCCCACAGAAGCTATCCTAAGGTTCGTTGAACTCTGCGATTAAATCACCCGTGCTTGTAACATATTTTAGCCTTAGTTCAGTTTACAATGCATTTTTGTAAGAGAAAGACAGAGGAATTTTCTTTGTTTGGAGAGATTTCTCTCTCTTTTCTTTTTATTTCTAGATTCGAATTGGCTTCACAACGCGATCTGTATCGGATTCCTAGTCCCCATCATCAATCCTCGAAGGGTCCTTGGCAATCGATGCTTTGGGACAGCACCGCCCATGGCAACCCCCATAACCCTGGCTTTTGAGATTTCTAGATAATCCCACCCATGGTGTTCTGTAGCTAAATCCAGGCCCTAGCAATCGACATTTTGTGATAATGCTGCCCATGGCATCTGAACCAGCATAGGGTGCTTACATGCCCCCGGTAGGATATGTTGATATCCTAGGAGACAAGCACCGAGGAGACAATATGTTATTGTGCATCTTCGAGGGTAATTTCCCACCTCTCCGTGCCGGGAACTCATCCAAATCAACTTGTGTTGATCTGCCACTCCTAATCTATGTAACCTTCTCAGAATAATTTAAACGCATTTGCGTGATTTTGATACTTATGAGCACTGAACCAAACTGTGTGTGGATTGGGGTGCTTGGGTTGTCGAGTCCCGCAAACCAAAGGCCAGTTAACGAGGCCAAATACTCCCTAAGCCTTAGACCTATTACTTAAGCTTTGCATTTTCCCCAACCTCTTGAGGACTATCTAGATCTTAGCGGATACTTGAATTTTTAAGCCTAGGAGTATAGCCCAAGAGGCCTAAGATCAACGTTCCTACTAATCTCTTCTGTGTTTTATTAACACTTTTTGCTTCTTTCATTTTGTTTCTTATGGTCTAGAACTAAGTTAATTCCTTAATTTCTTACTAATGACTATCTCTTTTTCTTTTTCTTTTCAATTTGTGCTTTTTTTGACATTTTTCACTTTTCCCCTTTTTCTCCTCAAGATTTGTATGGCCTCAAAATTTTCTCTCTCAGAATTTTTTTTTGTTCTTTTTCAAGAATTTTTTCATCTTTTTCATATTTTTGGGATATGTGATTTTTTTGATGAAACCTTTTCTCGTGAGATGATTTTCACGGCATTTTACACTTCATACCCCCCCATGCTGATGATTTGCAATGTCCCCATTGTAAATTAGGTGGGTTCGAGTTTAGCTTAGATCATTCATTAGAACAGATTCTGGGTGGGCGAACGGGTCGAGATGACTATTGCGGACGATTTCAAGCTCGGGTATGGGTACCTGAGGTGAAGTCGACTGTTCTAATGGATGAACCCTAAAGTACAATATGAATTTAGCATAGAAATGTCAAGAAAGATTTTGGGTTTTTTCAAAAATGATGGGTTGCCTCCCGTTAAGCGTTGAGTTTTACGCCATCAGCTGGTCGTAATGAGCTCAGGGAGAATGGAGGGTAAAGGATTTCTTAGCTAAATTTGTATCGGTAAGGTCAATGAACTGTTTGAGTCTCTGACCGTTCACGACGAAAGGTTTTGAGTCATGGCTGAGTTGACTGATCTCGACAACTCCATTTCCAAAGATTCGTCGGACGAGGTAAGGTCTGATCCATTTCGATCTTAGTTTTCCTGCGAATAGTTTGAGCTTGACATCAAAGAGTAGGACTTTTTGACTAGAGTGAAAGATCTTTCTGGATATGTGCTTTTCGTGAAAGGCCTTAACCCGCTATTTGTAAATTCACGAGTTCTCATACGCGTTGTGGCGTAATTCATCGATCTCGCTCATTTGAAGCTTTCTGTGGGTTCTTGCGTTAGGAAGATATAGGTTGCAGGTTCGTACTACCCAATAGGCTTTGTGCTCCAACTCGATGGGGAGGTGACATGCCTTCTCATACACCAATTTGAAGGGAGACATACCTAATTAGGTTTTGTGGCTATAAGCCCATAAAGCTTCTGGAAGCTGGGATGACCAGTCTTTTCTGTCAAGTCAAACAGTAACCAGGAGGATTTTCCGATCTCTCGATTTGATAGCTCAGCCAGACCATTAGTTTGGGGGTGATAAGGAGTAGAGATTCGGTGTGATACCCTGTATTTGGTCATCAGTGACCTGAACTGAGCATTAGTGAAATGGGTCCTTCCATCAGAGATTATAGCACGTGGAATCCAGAACCGTGAAAAGATGTTCTGATGAATGAATTTGATAACCACCTTGTGATCATTGGTTCGGGTCGGAATGGCTTTGATCCATTTGGACACGTAGTCAACAGTGAATAGAATGTACTCGAAGCCGTCCAAAACAAGAAAGGGTCCCATAAAATCAATCCCCCAGATGTCGAAGATTTCACATACGAGAATCGGCTGTAAGGGCATCATATCACGGTGGCTCAGGTTGCCTAAGGTCAGACAACGAGTGCATGGCCTACAGTGATTGTATGCGTCTTTGAAAATCGTGGGCCAATAGAAGCTGCACTGGAGGACTTTCGCTGCTGTTTTATGACCTGAGAAGTGTCCACCGCATGCCTGGTCATGGCAGAAGGATAATATGTCCTGAATTTCCGCTCCCAAGACACATCGTTGAATGATTTGATCAGCACCAATGCGAAAAAGATACGGGTCTTCCCAAAAGTAGTACTTGGCATCGGAAAGTAATTTGTCTTTCTTGGCTTTCAGCCAACCGGACTGGATCTGATGTGATGCTAGGTAGTTTACTAGATCAGCAAACCATGAAAGCCCTGTACTGATAGTCAGAAGGTGCCCATCAAGAAGATGTTTCGTAATGGGTCTGAAAGGGTCGATAACATCAGACGGAAGGCAGGATAAGTGATTAGCTACCACATTCTATTTTCCAGCTTTGTTGCGAATCTCGAGGTCAAACTCTTACAACAGCAAGATCCAGTAGATTAATCAAGGTTTCACCTCCTTCGCAAGGAGATGCATCGCAGCTGTGTAATCGAAGTAAATGATAACACGGGAACCTAGAAGATATGATCTAAACTTTTCCAGGGCAAATACTACGGCTAGCAGCTCCTTCGAAGTAACTGTGTAGTTACGCTGAGCCTCGTCAAGTGTCTTGCTAGCGTAGTAGATGACCACGGGTTTCCCGTCAATTTTCTGCCCAAGTACCACTCCTACAGTGAAATCAGATGCATCGCATATGATTTCAGAGGGTTGAGACCAATCAAGGGACTATAGGATCGGAGCTTGGGTAACTCGATCACGTACTATTTCAAATGCTTGAGTGCATTCCTTGGAGATTTTGAAAGGAACATCCTTAGATAGTAGAGTGGTCAAGGGGCGTGCGATCTTTGAGAAATCAGGAATGAATCGATGAAAAGCCGACGTGCCCCAGAAAAGATCGAATGTCCTTGATCGAGCTAGGCATAGGGAGTTTGGAAATCAGATTCACCTTGGCTTGATCAACCTGGATGCCTTTTTCTAATATGAGATGTCCTAGGATAATTCCTTCAGGCACCATGAAATGGCTCTTTCCCCAGGAAAGAACCAGATTCACGTCAATGCACCGCCTGAGGATCTGGATCAAGTGTAGGAGGCAATCGACAAATGATTTGCCAAATACTGAAAAGTCATCCATGAAGACTTCCAGATAATCACCTACCATATCTGGGAATATGGCAAGCATGCACCGCTAAAAAGTAGCGGATGCATTGCAGAGACTGAAAGGCATCCTTCGGAACGTGTACGTCCTAAAGGGGCAGGTGAAAGTGGTCTTTTCTTGGTCCTCAAGATGGATTGCCACCTGGTTACAATCGAAGTACTGATGAGAACCTCATCATGAACCCTAACTAGCACAATCTAACCTAAATATGGGAGAAAAAGCTCCTACATAACTCAAAGAAAGGCTTGACTCAGAGAATTCTGAGTTTAATAAGAAAATAAGTCATAAGGGGTAAAAGTGCAATTTCACCAACACAATCTGTAAACAGGGTAACTCAGGGTCCAAACATAGGTCAAACTAACCTAATAAGAAGGAAAGTGGGATGATCTGATCCAATAAGCACTACAGCAACTCCAAGGAATTAAATGACATTCTGTAACCCTAAAATAAACCCACTTCAATTCATGAGGTTTGAGGTAGGGTAAAAATCGACTAAACCCTCTAAAATTCATATAAAAATAATCTTTAGGGTTTAGAACCTTCAATTTGGCCTTGGGAACCCATTTTGACCTACATTGAGAACCATGCCCAATTAATGATGTAATTTGGGTTTTTACATAAATTGGCTGGTCAAACAAGGTCTGACCTAGAAATAAAATTCACCATTATAATCCTTAGGTCCCATTTAGTCATGCATAAAAACTTGAGCCTAAGAAGAGACCTTCTTGACCGACTTTGCAATTTGGTCCTCATCTATTACTTTTTGACCCTCAACTTTCAAAACCCTTGCATTTTGGCCCCTAGGTTCTTCGTCGTTATTTGCATACAGGTCCCTCCTGCAAGTCTCTACGCAGCGCCATGCTCCGGCGACTTTGCGCGGAGCATGGCGCCGCGCAGGGTGAGGGAGGCATCCTGCAGGTTGAACCCGGTGTTCCCTACAACGTCTGCTGTCGCAGGGACACCACCATGCCTTCTGTCCTCGCCCACACCTTCCGTGCGAACGCGCGGAAGGTATGGGTCAAAATCTCAGCCATTCTCCGACGAGGGAGGCACGTCGCCTCCCTGCGCCTACCCCTCCGCCACCGCCTTTATAAGGATCGGCGTCGCCAGCCGATTTGGATAGCTTGGTCCTGATGGAGAAAACCCCTACCATTCCTCTCTTCCTACTCCGGTAGAAACCCACCAGCTCCGGCGGCTCCTCCTCCTCCGTCTTGTCGCTCTGCTGCAGTACCAGCAGCAGAGCCACCTTCGCCTGCTCTTCCCGCGTCGCGCAGTACCCAGCGCACGCCCTCCGGCTCTCTTCCACACCGCCGCCCTCCCCCTCTGGGTATTTCTTCTCCGACGATAGTCGGTACGACTGCCACCCTGCTCCGACCCCCCTCGTCCCTATAAGTAGGTAACAGTTATCTCCCTTCCTCCCCTCTTTCTTTTCCCCAACTCAATTTGTTAAACCGCCCCTCGACAACGCCTGACCACCCTCGTCTTCCATACCTCCGGCCCCCATCATTCCGCCACTCCACATGACTCGCCGACCTACCCAAAACCTCTACCTCATCACACTGAACCACTTCCGCCCCTTCACTGCCACTCCACACCCACACAAAGCCCCGCCGAACACACCCACTTTTCCGATCACAGGTCGACCTAGGCACGCACGCCTAGGCCATCCTGCGACCTGCTACACCCCGCATCACCTTCGCCGTGCCACGGCAAAGGTCACCCTGTAGTCTGATTAGGCCGAGAGGCCATGTTTCTGTCTGACAGGGTCGGAGCCCCAGCCGCCATTGACGACGACTGAAGGAGTTTCTACGCGAGCTCCAGGCCCTGCAGCAGCAGGATCCCAGCTGAGGCGAGCTGCAGGGACTTGGGCGAAGGCAACGAGCTGGTCTGCGAAGAGAGGCGAGGACGCAGCTGCTGAGGCCATGTCGTGACTTTCCTGCGGGTGCGCGCGAGCAAGGGACAGAGTTTAGTCCCACATCGTGGGATTTCGAAACGTCGCACCGGCTTAAATTGATTTTGTGTTTTCTCTTAAGCGCCTTGAGACACACGGGGTGAGGTCTCGCACCCCACTCACCCGCCCGGTCCGCGAGTTCACCACGCGGATCCGGCGGACCCGACCCGACACCACCTGCGCACTCCTCGCATACCATACATGCCGGTACGCCTGGTCCCGGGTACGCAACCTGACCCGATAACCCGGCTCTGGGAGGGCTTCCTATGAGCGATTTGCAGAGAGAGAGAGAGACGTACGGGTAGAGGGAAGGGTTAGGTTTTGCTGTGGTTTGTGCAGGGACAGGGTGCGAGGGAAGAAGGTTCACACTTGGCCGCAGGAAGAAGAAGAACTGCAGAAGGCCAAGGAAGAAGAAGAAGAGAAGGAGAAGCAGGAAAGGAAGAAAGGGGAAGCACTGTAGCAGACCACCGTTTAAGCCGTCTGACTGAGATATCAGACGACGAATAAAGCTCTGAAGAGAAAGAAGAGAAGAAGAAAAAGAAAAGAAAAGGTTCCGCAGCTGGAAGAAAAAAAAAAGAGAGAAGGAAGAAAGAAAAAGAAAGAAAGAAGATAAAGAAGAGAAGAAGAAGAACTGAAGAAGACCCGTAAAGAAAAGAAGAAAAAGAAGAGAAAAAGAAGACAAGCAAAGAGAGAAAGAAGAGGAAGAAAAAGCCAAGAAACAGAAATCTACTTCTCCCTCTCTCTCTCTCTCTTATTTTTGTAATAAAGAAACATTGTACTTCTAGAATTCCAGTAGCTCCCTGAGTTCGACCTCGGGAAAAATATTTCTAAGTAAAATTGTAATGGCAACGACAACCGTAGCTATTTTATCTATACCACAACGATATTTCTGTAATAAGCACTAAAACAAACAAAGACTAGCCACGGTTCTGTCGGGACATCCGCCATTATCAAGTACCCTTCCAAAAGCAGAAGAACCTATTTCCTGCTAGTTTCTTGAGGATCTGATCCTTCTTTGTGGAGGTATTGAGTCTTTTGTAATCAATGCAGACTCTCCACGAATTTGCTACACGGGTCGGTATGATTTCTCCGATTTCAGTCGTGATCACGGTGAGTCCTACCTTTTTAGGCACCACCTAGATTGGACTCACCCATCGACTATCGAAGATCAGGTAGATGATCCCAACATCTAACCACTTGATGATCTCTTTTTTCATGACCTCCTGCATATTAAGATTCAGACGTCTCTGCATTTCACAGGAAGGTCATGTGCCCTCTTCAATATAGATGCGGTGTGTGCAGTAAGGGGGACTGATGCCAGTCAAATCATTGAGAGTCCATCCAATGGCTCTTCGATGTTGTTGGAGAACAATAATCAGACGGGATTCCTGATCAGGTGAGTCTGGAATTGATAATCACAGAAAACGTCTAATTGGAACCCAAAAAGACATACTTAAGATGCTCGGGAAGAGGCTTGAGTTCCAAAACAAGGTTATCAGCAGCAACAGGTGGTCTAGAGTATGTGTCAAGAGCAAGGGAGGGAGTGATGGGTGTGTCTAAGTTAAGTTCGGACTCCTCTGATTGCAGGTTTTGATCCTCTTGTGGTTGATCAGAAGTAGTCAGGTTTTCTTCAATATATGGATAGTCAACCACAACCTTGATATCACATATCTGTTCTATAACACCGTAATTAATCCCTTGTTGGACCTTAAGATGTCAATCTTTAATGTTTGGTTCCCGAATATCAGTTCAATTTGGCCCTCTTCATAATTTATGTTGGCCCTAGCAGTGGCTAGAAAGGGTCTCCCTAGTATAATTGGTGTATTCCTTGGGTTTTCTGGAGCATCCATATCCAAGACTACAAAGTCCACCAGGAAATAGAAATCCCGAACCCTAACAATGACATCCTCAAGAACTCCTTTAAGTGACTGAATAGATCGATCAGCCAATTGTAATGTCACCTCTATCGGTTTGAGCTCAGATTCCTCAAGATGGTCAAGTATGGATGTAGGTATTAGGTTTATGGAGGCTCCTAGATCCAATAATGCTCTATCAAATTGGACACCAATTGTACAGGAAATTAGGGGAGTACCTGGGTCTTTTGCCTTAGGTGGGAGTTTACTAAAAATTACAGAGCTGGCTTGCTCTGACAATACGATTGGGCTCCCACTTTTGGTTCGCGACTTACGCTTAGGTGTACACACATCTTTCAGAAATCATGCGTAAGCTAGTATGTGGTGGATCGTATCCATCAAGGGGATGTTTATCTGGACCTGTTCAAAGAGCTTGACTACGTCCTTCTCAGGTGCCACGGGTTTGTTGTCCTCTTTCCCTTGGTCAAGGCCTCGGGAAATGGAACCTTGGATGGTTCCTCTAGAATAGGTCCAGGTTCTTGATCTAGGACAAGAGTGTCATAGATAACTATCCTAGGGCTTATGTTAGCACTACCAAGTTGAAAGTGGCATGGGTAAGGTGGGTCTTGTGTTGCTTTGCCACTGAGAGTTGTAACTGAATTTAGTCTTGCTTGGTTCTAGTTCAGTGTTGGTAAAATAGGTGGCTGCTACTGAAATCCCAAGTATGATGTCAAAGCTTCCATCCCATCAGGTGATGGAACAGAAGGGGCCTAATAAATCATGTGGGCTTGGCCTAGATTTGGGTTCATAACGCGCCTCTTGTTCAGCACGTTATTTGGATTCGGCAGAGGTTGCGAAGGGAGTGTACCAGGTTGGCGGGAATTTGCCATCTGGGCGAGTTGATTGCGAACCTCTGTCATCTCATCTTTGTGCTATTTTTGCATAGCCGCATTCATCTTTTGAATGTCAGCCAGAGTTTGAAGGATAAGAGTCACTTGATCTGACTGAGTTGGCCCAGATTGATAGGTGGGGTTGGGCCAAGGCTGAGGCAGTTGATATGGACAAGGAGCTTGTGGATGGGGTTGATATGGTGGTCTTTGATTTTGATTATTTCCTACCCATAGGAAATTGGGATGACTCCACCATCTAGGGTTATAGGTATTAGAGAATGGGTCATTCTGGATGGCGTTGAGGTCCTCGTAGGTCTGAGGAACCTCAGAAAAATCAGAGTACGAGGGTTCAAAGTTCCCCCAACTAGAGTTGGTAGGATCAGAGTTTCCTCTGGTCCTAGAATCAAACGAGGGTGGATATGGGTCCATCCCCTGAGAAGATCGGTGATAGATGTTATGCACAGCTTCCCTTCCAGAGGGCGGCTGTGCGAATGGGTTTTGCGTAGAGGTGGCTCGCTGCAGATGTCAAGTTAGCTCATCCACCTTCTTCTTAATGATAGAGACCTTGTCCAAACGAATGGCCATCAATTCCAAGTTAACTGATGCGAACAGGCCATGCGTCTCATGTGCTCCCCTTGGATTCGTTGATGCATAGGCATTCATCCGGTCGAATAAGCCCATGGAGTCATTATTGATGGAATTCTCACACATATTCTCGAGAATCTCCCACATAGTGTCTTCATGTTGACCCATGATATTTCCTCCGCAAGTTGCATTGACGAATAAACAGATATCTTCATGGAGTCCCTTGTACAAAGATTGGACTTGTTCCCATTTAGGAACTCCATGATGGGGCACTTTCTCAGGAGGTCTAGGAAATGGTCCCATGCTTCATGAAGTGGCTCTCCAAGCTGTTGTGTGAAGTGTGTGATCTGGTGTCGTAAAGCATTCATCCGACCAACTGGGAATAACTTTTTCAGAAACTCGGATTGTAGTTCAACCCATGTGTTGATTGGATGCATTTGAGTCTGATACCAGTGAGCTGCTTTGTCCATGAGAGAGAAGGAGAAAATCTTCATGAGAAGAATATCCTGATTTTGGACATCTGACCCGAAGGTCTAGGCTAGATGCTTGAGTTGTTTGATGTGCTGGAAAGGATCCTTAGAATTAAGCCCATGAAACTTTGGACAAGCATGAATCATGTTGGGCTTGAGTTCAGAATCAGGACCTCCAACCAGGATTTGGACTCGAGGTTCAATTGCCACCGTGGCGGGATTGTAGTGATCTCGCATCATAGGATGCTACGGTGGATTCACAAAGGCTTGGAATAAATCAATAAGGCACTGAAGTCGGTTCTCAAGGTTATTCACTTCTTCTACGGGTTGTGACATGATGATGGAAGGAGAATTAGGTTCAGATGAATTAGAGGAGATGTCTATGTGATGGGGTTGCTGCACAAACACAGAAGTCGAGGCCTGGCCTCGATGGGAGTGAATAACTAAAGGAGGCCTCAAGAATGGTCTTAAGGACCTCCTACTTAACATGCACCGATGGTCTAGATGAGAGTTGAATGTGATGGACCCAATCAAGACACCCAAAAACCTTGGATGACTATAGAGGTTCGGGGCAGATGATACCCCTTAGTCAGAAAGCCATCCACCTGAGAAATACCTGGGCAACTAGAGAGGGAGAGTCCCATAAAGACCCCTACACGGTAGAGCGCCCCCACAAGTTACAAGGTTTCCCCCTCTTGACCTCTCTTGTCGTTGATGTTCTAAGTAGACTAGAATGGGGACTTGACCTCTTAAGTCTACCAGTTTTATTAAAGAGCAAGGGTGCTTAAGATTTCACTTGAACTTTAGATGTATTGAGTGTAAAAAGTGACCTAATTTCAAGGTTGGTTGACCTAACAAGGTGGGTCAACTTCACCTACTTGTCCTTTGAGAAGTTTTAGATCCCTTCTTTTAGGATTCAAGTGAGATTAAGAGACTGAATTTTAGGATTTGCTTGAATAAATCACTTCAACCAAGGCTTAGGCACATATCTTTTTGGAGATTTGATTCTTGCTTATGAAAGTGTGTCTCTAAAATCCAAAATTGAAATCCTTAATTTGGCTCTAATCTTGTTCCAATTTAGTTTGCCAAATGTGGTATCTAGGGCTCAAATAAGAATGTGGTAGCCCTAGTTACCTTAAATGGGTGCACAAATAAGATTTTGTTGTTGAAATCAAATCAGGCAACTTGATGAATTAGCTTAGAATGTAAAGCAAGTAGCCCTAATTGATTTTATCCTTTTTTTCCTTTTCAGAATGAGGGGCTTTAAGAGAAAGTAATAAGAAATTACCTACTCCTGGAGTGTTTGATGTGCGGCTATCTTTCTTTGAATCTTCTCCCTGAAATAATCAAAACAAAGGTGATATAGCAAGTTAGTACCAAATCAGAAATTGTAATCAAGAATTCTAAATCGCCCGTTGCTCCTCGGCAATGGTGCCAAAATGTTTGTGGACGTTGGATCGATGTTTAAGAGTATTACATTGTAGTACAACCGAAAAAATGTTAAAAAAAATACAATTTATTACTCGAATTTGAAGTCTGAGGTTAAACACAGGGAGCAAATTGCTATTTAGAAATCATGATCACAATTCAAAATTTAGAAGAATATGCAATAATATCAGTATCAAAGTGCAAAAATATGGGAGTAAATGTCAATGTAGATCACAAAATACTAAAGAACTCAATGTATGTGAATATGAATTAAACTCAAATTGGATGTCTGATTTATAAATCAGATGACTTAAACTGATGCTACAGTGTTCTTTTGATTTCTTCTTTCTCTGCTTCTTGCCTTTGCGAGCTTTCTTCTCTTTCAGTCTTTCTTTCCTTAGCTTTCTCTGTCTTCTCCTCCCTTCTTCTTCTTTGGCTTTTCTTCTCTTTCTCTGACTTCTGCCTTCTCTTCTTCTTTCTTTCTTCTTTTACTTCTACTCCTTCTCTTCTTTCTCTTTGTCTTTGGCTTCTGTCTTCTTCCTTTACAATCTTTCTCTGCCTTCCTTAGCTTCTTTAGATTCTCCTTCTTTTTCCTTCAGCTTCCTCCTCCTCTTCAGCCTACAGCAAAACCTACCCCCTACCCACGCGCAACTCTCCTCTCTTTCTCTCTTAGGTTCTGCTCTCCCAAAGCCACACATTTTTGGGTAATTGGGTCAAGTACGTACCTGAAACCAGGCCCACCAACATGTGGTGGTGGGCAAGGAGTGCAGGTCGGGTCGGGTCAACTAGGTTCGCGTGGGCAGTGCCATGGACAAGACCAGGTCAGTCGGGTGAGAGGGACCTCACCCTGTGGATCTGAGGCAAACAGCTACAGGCACAAATTGAACTTATGCGAGTGCGTGGCCTCAGGATTTTCCAAGGTGGGACTATCCTCGCACCTTCCTTCTCGTGCACTCGCAATAGAGGTGGTCCTCCAATTGCAGCAGCTGCTACATCCTTCGACTGGAATTGAGAACCTGGAGTCATGCGCGAGAGTCTTCCGCGTAGCTTGGGACAAGGGCCTGGAACTGGCAAGGCCCGGAGCGACCTCAAGCTTGCTTCAAGCTTGGTCACCAATGGTGGAGGACGCCTGCACCTGAAATCACAAAGACGGCCTTGCGTCGACATCAAATCGCTTAGGAAGAAACGTTGAGGCAGGACAAATGTGCTGCAGTGGTTGCCGTTGCGTGAGGATGCCTATGCAAGAGTGCCTAGGGCACACTGTGTGTGAAGGTGTGGGTGTGTTCGGTGAGGTGCGTGAGTGAGTGGAGTGGTGGTGAAGTGGGGGGAAATGTTCAGTGGAGTGAGGGGAAGCTTATGGACTTTTCGGTGAGGAGTGGGATGGCCTGTGGTGGTGGAGTGGCCTCGCCAGAGGTGGTGGTCGGAGATAAAGGAGACGAGGGTGTTGGAGGTCGACAGTGGTCGATTTGGAAGAATAAAGGGTGGAGAGGAATGTAGAGGGGAAAGGGAACTTATCTGGGATGATAGTGGATGAAGGGGAGATTAAGATGGCGTTAGACGCATACTACTGACGTCGGAGACAAAGGTGCTCAGAGAGAGCTGGTCGGAGAGAATGAAGGGGAGATAAGGGTGTTGGCGGGTGCTACGCATTGCGGACGAGCGCAAAGAGGAGGAGCTTGCCACTGGTACTGTGGTCAGACGACAAGGGAGAGTAGGGAATGTCGCTGGAGCTTGAAGAGCGAATTAGCCGGAGGAGAGAAGAATTTGAGGGGGTCTTCGGTCGAATTCAAGCTTGGGGAATGCGGTTGGATCTAGGGCTTCTTAAATGGCTCTCTAGAGGGGGATTTGTGCTTGAAAGCCAAGCTTCCAAACAAGGCATGCTTGTCAGAGAAGGAAACTCAAAAGAGACCCAAATCTCTCATTCATTCGCATGAGAGATTGGGAAGAAATTAGGGCATCAAACTGGGTTCACATTGGAGGGATTTTCTCAAAGAATCTCCTTCCAATTTTGAAGGGGATTCTCTGAGCAATCAGGGAGAAACCACCTTCCAAAGCTTGCCGAAGTAGGATTCCTCTGCTATAATGGTGAAGGGACCTAATTGCAAAAATGATGAAGAAGCTAGGGGCTTTTTGCAAAAGTTTTTTGAAAGATAGGAGTACAAATGTAATCAGGTTGGACTTTTTTGCAAATTAGGTCATGGAAAACTCAACTTGGGTTTAAATTTTGATAAAAACCTAATTTGGACCTAAGAAATACAATGGGGAAGTTGGATTTTGGGTTTGACCACGTTTGAATGGGAAATTTATGCAAGAAACCCAATTTAGGGCAAATATCTGTTTGTGACCCCATTCTAGGTCAAGATGGGTTCTAATAGCCAAATTGAAAGTTATAAACCCTGGAAAATATTTTTCTATGATTTTTAGAGGGTTTAGGTGAATTTTATCCAGACCAGAACCTTGGTTAATCAAGTGGGTCTGTTTTAGGGCTTCATGAAGTCATTTAATTCACAGGGTACACACAAACCCTTTTTTATCTAATCCAACCCATTTATTATCTTATCAAGACCCTTTGATCTTTGTTTAGCCCTTGAAAAACCCATTGTTGTACTGCATTGGTAGAATTGCAGTTTTATCCCTTGTTTCTTATTTTTCTCTAAGAAAGGTTGTGTAGTGACTTAGGACCTTCAGTTGGTTATGTAGGAGCTTTTATTCTCTTCATTGGGTCAAAATGAGCTAGTTAGGGATCATGATGGTGTTCCCATCACCTGGTTAGTAATGGAACTCAATTTGGGAGTAAGGATCATGGATTAGTTAACTATTAAATGAAATGTAATTGAAATTCGAGGAGGGATCAAATTGTGAACTAAAATGTTAGATTCCTTTTTAGTTTTTTCCATTGTAATGGTGAAAAAAATTTCCACCTTCCCCTTTTAGCCCTCGCAACATGATATGATATTCTTACATATACAAAATATGCACCACATCTAATTAAAGCCAACCTCATTCACATTTCTAGCTTCAATAAGGAAAAATCTTAGATACTTTCCCAGCCTTAGAATTCCCTCAACATAACTTTAAAAAATTTTATACACTTTCCCAATGAGAACATTGTTAGGGAAGGCTTGACACCTGATGATGTAACATATTATGCATTGTTTATTATACTATGCAAGTGTAATGTTGTAGATGTTGGGGTTAAATTTTTAGACAGGATGGTTTTTGGAGGAATGGTCTCTGATCAATTGTCACTAGACATTCTTTTAATCAAGTTAAGTAAAAATATTTAGATTAGGAATGTCTTCAAGATAGTGACATGCATGAGTAAGCTAGGCCTTTCACCCAGTAAAAGTACGTACCTATAGTGCCATGATTATCGAACTAAATGCCTAATGATAATTTTTAGGAAGCTTATTTTTCATTACTGGAAATTACAAAGAAAGGGCTCATCCCAAAACATACCTACTTCATCAAATTGATTAATGGGTTATGCAGAGTTGGTGATATTCGAGGGGTTGTCTAAGTTGGAGAAGATATTGAGTTGTTAGGTTTATTTCCTAATGGTGTCATTGAGGGTACTATCGTCAAGGATATTTGCCAGGTCAGTAAAATTGAAGAGGCACTCTCAGTTGTGGAAACAATGCTTCAAAAAGGAGTTCTGCCAACTGTTGGAACTTTCAAAACCACTATGCATTGGCTGTGCAAGAGAGGGAAGTTTACTGATGCCTTCTACATTCAAGGTCTAATGGGATATTGTAGTTTAGAACTTGAAGTCATCTCTTACAATGACCTCATCATAGGGTTGTGCAACCATCATCACATATGCATGACCTTGAATCTGTAGAGAGAGTTGAAGGCAAAGGATGTTTGGCCTAATTTAACTACTTATGCTCTACTCAGTTCCATTGCCAAGGAGAACAACATGCCTGAGGGTGAAGTGCTTCTAAAGGATATAGAAGAAAGGAACTTAGTCACTTTAAACAGTAATGAGGTTAGTTTATCATCTCAAATTGGGTACTGGATGGTATTTCTAGGCCATATTGACTTGCAAGTAAAGGGGCAGGAAGTACCCAGTACCGATGCTATGCAACTAGCACTAATACTGGCTACTTCCCTAATCTTGAATGGCTTGAAATGAATATTTGGTGGTGCCCAATATTGGTCCTGGAAATCAGTACCAAGACTTGCACTATCTGGCAACCACTGGGCTGGTCTATTAAGTCAAATGAAGCCCCATTAAATCTTATTTGGAGGGTGAAAGGGGATTCTATCCCTATTTTGAACACCAAAAAGAAAGCCTTGATCATGATCGTACCTCTAGGAGGACCTGGGCCAATAATAGAGTACTTGCTTTATTTTTCTTTTGGGTAGGTCTTACTAAGTAATGTAATTAGCATAGTTGGGTTTCTTTTATTTAGTTTGTAGCAAGGTAATTCCCATTGTATAAATGCTTGTAAATGTAACGTATTGATGTGCATACATATGATTAACCTAAAATGAATATTAATGTATGTTCTTAGTGTCACATTAGCATCATACATTGTAAATAGTGCATAACATGCATAATCATGCATTTAGATCAAAGTGTATAAATTGTACAGTAATTGTCTCCTTTTTATGGTCAGGGACAGGGCTACTTTATATCGGGGCCTCAGATCGAAGATCCAACTGAACGGATCTGATCAGGGCAACGATTGGAGTTCAACGACTCTAAAATCGCCCTAATCGGACATCCGTAGCACCAGATAGAGATCGAGGAACCCTAAAGATCATGGGCCAAGATGGTGTTAATCTGCACCTCAAAAACAAATACAACCGTACGGATGGATTCGAATCGACGATCGCAACCTAACAGCATGAAAATCAATCCAATTCGACACCCGTGGCACCATCCACAATACTCAAAAGATGGACTGCCAAGATGGTGCCACATGGTGCCATCTCAACCGCCCAACCGGCCCAAGTACCCACAGCTACCTTTCCTTCTTCACCCGCTTGCTCGATCTCAACCATTGGATGCTCATCCAACGGTCGAGAAACCGCGCGCACGAATTCTTCACGCGACTCAAAAGCGCCCACAGCGCGTTAGTCGAGCGCACTATGTGAGAAGAGAAGACGCACGTTCGGAGCCGCAGGCACCTCAAATTGGAGAGCAGGCGAGCGGGCGTGCAAGGAGCGGAGCCGTGTGATGAAGATCGTGCAGCGCTAAGAGGCTGATAGCACCCATACGCGATCAGATGCACGACACTGACACGAGATCACACGCAGGCGAGCCTTACTTAGACTTATACTTATAACATTTTCAAAACACACTTAAAACAATTTGTAAACAAGAATTTTACTCTGAATTAGAATTCTTCAAAAATCTCTTAATCTTTGTAACTATTCTTAACTCAAATTAGAATACAAAGTGTTTTAAGAAAACAAAACTTAAGAATTGAGAATTAAATTTTAACTCAAAAACTCAAATAGATTTAAGTCAATCCCTTGTTTATGATATTTGACTTTTATCAATATAAGTTTAAGCAAATTGACCAGATATTCATTATTAATCAAAGTTAGAGTAGTAAAACTCTAATTTACTAGCCTACAACACTAAAGAATAACTTCTAGACCTAGGATTCTATCAATTCTTCTCCTTTAGGTCTCAACTTATAATCTTCAAAACCCAATTTCTTAGGCTTCATTGCCCAATACCAAAGTTCAGTAGCTATGATTTTAAAACATCTGTGCTCAGTGAAAAGAATTATCCTAAAGACATCCAAAGTTGCAAAAATCCAGATCTTAAGACATCATTTTCCAATCCTAATTATTCTAATTCAAGCCTTTGGCTTGGCCTTACTCAGGTTTGGTTGCTTTCTCCTCACCAGTTTTTTATCCCAAGGTCAACACTTTTTGTGTATATCTTCCCGGTAGACCATTGGGTCTCTTATTCCTAATATTTTTTTTCTCCATATTTTTTTTCTTCACTTTTTCTATAGGTTAGAACACCCATTTGTAGCGAGGTGTTCTTTTTATTTGATGGAAGGAAGGGTAGCATCCATTTGTATTGAGATGCTTTTATTTATTATGGAAAAACTGCATAAGCACCCATTTTTAACGAGGTACTTAACTGCAGGGTGTTTTATTTACCTTTTCTTTTTCTTTTCCCCCCTTCTCATTTTTCTTACTAACTTTATTCTCCAAATCCTTTTTCTAGGTGAGTGGCACATCCTTCACCCTTTCAAGAACCGCCCCACAGAAATCCTTGGACTAAAGAGGATTCAGAACTGATCTCTTAACCTCTGTGTTTTCGCGGTCTCAGATGCCAACAAGACAATTCTATGTGTATGAATTTAGATGTTTAGGTTACTTAGCTCTCAAACCAGAGCTTGGACAACAAAGCTCTTTACTCTTAAGTTCTTCAAATTTTTAGTTTCCTCCTATAGGATCCGTCAAGACAAAATTTACCAAGTCTAGTTATTTATCTCTAGCTTGTAAGTTATGTAAACTAAAATTCTACCAACTCTCTATTTAATTAACTTTGAATATCTGGCATTTTTACTTAACTTTATGATAAAATAAAAATTTCAAAAACTAAAAGGATTACTTAATCTAATTGATTAGAAAGTTATAATTTAATTCCAAAAACTTAAGTTTAAATCTTAACACAGTTTCTTAATTCAAGATAAGAATAGAAAAACAAATCTTAAAAAGATTTAAAAGATTCCTAATTCAAATAAAACCTTGTTTTAAAAATTAAAAACAAAGGTGTGTTTTTACAAAATGTTTAAGTAAAAATATAATTAAGAATTGAATGCTCTTAAATATTCTATATATATTTTATATACATTTTAAACTTCTGACCTAAAAGAAAATTAAACTCTTAATTATAATATATATATATACTCTCTTTTTCTTCTTTATTAAAAATGAATATACCCCTCTTATTATTTTTATGAATTTTCTTTTCAAATTTTTGTATTTATATATTTTATTTTTATGTATATAAGATTTTCCAATTTTTATGATTTTTTTTCAAAAATTTTTGAAATTTTTACGAAATTTTTGATTTTTAAAAATTTTTATCATTTTTGAAATTTTTTACTTTTTAAATTTCGTGGATATTTAATTTTTATGTGTTTTTATATTTTTAACTCACATTTAAAGTGAAAATTTCACTTCAACACCCCCCAAGCCAAAATTTTACAATGTCCTCATTGTAAGAAGGGTGAAAAGATATTACACTTCATTTAGTATAGGGTGATGGAAGGAGTCGAATAGAGGAGATTAAAGATCTCTGTGTGGATGATTTCAAGCCTGACAAAAGGTCAGAGTGGTGAGTCGGACTAAATGAAGGTAATCAATATGAAATATGAAGTGAAATTTTAAAGTGTAGAAGAAGATAAAAAAGGTGAAAACAAGAAACAGTTATATACAAATGCTAAGCTTTACGCCTTCAGCTAGGCGTAAACCCTAGTAAAGAACTCCTAAAAAGAATAGGTATACGATAAAAATAGAGTTATGAAAGAATTAGATAAAAGAAAATAGGAAAACAGATTAAACCACCCAATCAAAACTCATCCTGAAATTGCCTAGAATAGATGATCTCATAGAACCCAAAATCAGATTCTCGTGAAAATCTCAGAAAGATTAGACTAAATCTTGTAAAGATTAGATCTGATTTAGGTTGAGATGTAGAATGTTAAAGATTAAGGCAATTAAAAAAAAATGATTCCACTAAGTTCAAAAGATCAGCATAGTAAATTTTGATTCTCAATAATAGGTGGGTCATTTTGACACAAAATAAGTTGCTGATGCAGGTTTGGTGGATTATTTTCAGGTAATACGGAGGACGGGTTATGATTAGAATCAAAGGCTTGATTAAGGAAATGGACTTGGCCTTGATTTTTCCTGGGATTTGGTAGATTCCTAGGATTTGGAATTGGCTAATATGGAAGAGTACCTGGCTGATGAGACTCAACCAAAAGCATGATTTGATTTCATAAATTAGCCAACTCTACCTTACATTGCCTATGGATCTCAGCGAGAGCTTCAGCATTTTGTCGCTGACTCTCTGACACAGCTCTTAAAATTTGATCTAGCTGTGTATCTCTAATGGGCCTAGAGTAATTCTGCATACTCATCCTATTAGGCCTTAAATTTGATTGCTGAGGAGGCAATGGAGGTGGGTTAAAATGGGTCTGATTTGGATAATTTGGTCTTTGATTTTGATTTTGATCAGCCTAAGAAAAATTTGGGTGGCTTCTCCATCCAGGATTATAGGAATCTGAATAAGGGTTTGGTCTTGGAATATTTTCCTGGATGACGTGTAAACCTAAAAGATATGGTGTGTTTTCTACAATAGGAAAGGGTGGGGAAAAGGGTGGGTAAGATTGTGGGACAAAGGTCCCTCCTTGGGTTGGTGAAGGAGTAGATAGAAAACCCAAGGGAGATGGATCTCTAGAATCCAGACTATTCACAAATTCCTTCCCCGCGGGAATTTGTGAAACAGGTGAATACACGAAATTCGTAGCAAGTAGAGGCGTAAGAGTTTTCATTGTGTTTCTAACCTCGTCGAGATGCTTTGCTACAATATCTACTTTGTCCAGTTTTTCTGCAATAATCTCTAAATCCTTTAAACTGATTAGATTACCGATCTCGTGAATTCCCTTATGCGGATTTTGATGATTCGTATTTGCGCCCCCACGTAAATTGCGACAGTGATGCATTGTTGATCGAGTTTTCCACCATCCCTTCAAATAATTCTGAAGCGGATTCTGCGTTGCGATTAGAAAATTCCCTCCACAAGAGGCATCGACTAGATTGCGAATGCCCTCTTGTAAACCATAATAAAAGATATGCATGAGTTGCCAACAAGGGATATCATGATGTGGGCATTTCCTTTGCAATTCATGAAAAGGTTCCCACACTTCATGAATTGGTTCTCCTTGGTTTTGATTGAAAGTAGTAATAGCTCGCCTTAAAGCATTGGTTCGACCAATTGGAAAGAATTTCTTCAAAAATGCAGATTCGAGTTCAGCCCAAGTTGAGATTGGTCTTGCTATAGTTCTATACCAATATGTTGCTTTAGCTTTAAGGCTAAAAGAAAACATTTTCATTAGTAGGATTTCCCTATTTTGATTTCGAGGACCAAGAGTTGGAGATAAATTTTTAAGATCTTCTATGTGTTGAAATGGATCCTCGAATGCAAATCTGTGAAAGTGGGGGATTAAACCTATAATGTTTGGCTTTAATTCAGGATCATTCTCCCCAATAGGAATCCTAACATTAGGCTCTACTTGTGCATTAGATGGGTTATAATAATCTCTAAGTAGAGGCCTTGGATGAGATATCGGTAAATCAGGGTTTTCAAAACCCGCCTCAAGTTGAGGTGGAGGACGGGTTTGAAGAGTCTGTAAATTATTTAAGGTTGCTGTTAATAAATTGATTTATCTTGTTTGCTCTAGCATCCTAAGGTTCTGGTTTAGGAGCGCCTCATGAACATCAAAAGGCGGCATCTCCCCCTGACCAGAAGAAGAAGGGATCTCAAGATTAAGATTCTACATTTGATCAAAGGAAGTAGATGGATCAGACGGGAAAACCATTGGTTGCTGATCTGCAACCAGCCTAGGATCACCTGTCAACGGTGGTGCAAGAGACAGATGCAAGGATCGCCTCTCGTCCATAAATGGAAAATAATGTTCTAAGGCACACGCACACCACCGGTAAAACAGTGGCACAAAAAACCTGCAAAATAGCACAAAAAATGCGGGTTTTGCTCTTCTTTCAAAAGAAAGAAGAAATTCCTACGATACGCAAAGTAATTTGACGTAAACAAATAGAGTAACAATATCAAAATACTCATCCTAATCTATGTCTATGCAGGTGTGTACCTTAAAGCTCAAAGGTCTAAGGTCTAGGATCGAGACTGCTCACTACTGGCTCCCCGGGGTTTAGTAGTGAGACAGACTTGTTGATCTTTGACCAAAGCCCTAAGAGGTGCAAAGAGGAGAGATAGAAAAATAGACTCGCGTGACTCTAGTGATCGCACTGTGTGCGCGATAGCATGCAACAGACGATAGCGATATAAAAGCCCACATGCATTCTGTAATCAGATTTAAGTCACAATTTTTTACTTCCTCTTTTTACTTAATCTTTTTCAAAAATATATCAATCTAAACTACAATGGCCTCTTTTTATATCTTTTCAAATAAAAATATATGGTTTTTTAAATCTCAGAAGACAAGGATCTACGCAGGTTTTCTCGTGTTTTCCAGCTGATACGAGAAAAATAGTTTAAAATTCCCGAGTCAGATTGCACTAATACTAGCAGATAATGCGCTCCTAAGAGTGTATGCCTATGTATATGCTGCTGCCAGTTAGATAAAGATGTATTTTTATTTTTTTTGTTTTTTTTAAATGCAACAATACAAAAAAAAATAAGACTAGAAATACTCACAAAAACAAAAATAGCAACATGTGAGAATAGTTTCCTACCTTCTCCTGAGATCACCCGTGAAGGTAAACCTGAAAAGAAGACAGAAAATAAAAACAAAAAATAAAAATAAAAAAAAATAAAACACACTAATTAGAACAAAAGTTAGTAAAAATAAAAATATATTACAAATACCTCCTAGTTAGACAATTAATCCAACTATTTTTAGTGAATCAAAATATTACCTCCCCGGCAACGGTGCCATTAAAATGATGTTTAGACGAAGAAATGCCAGGGAATATTTTGATGAGTGAAATGAAATAAAATATTACCTCCCCGGAAACGGCGCCATTAAAATGATGCGTGTCTTTCACTCAACTTAGTAATTAAGTTAATTTCACTTAATTAAGAGTATAAAAGGTCACTTAGGTTAACTCGAAATTATGTCGGTTGTGTAGTATAGGGTCGAATTAACTTAACATTTTAGAAATTTTTACTGGTTGAGTCCAGGTCGTTCACTGGGAGGTATAATTTTTTTTAAATTCACCAATTTTCTTTTATTTTCCTTTCAGGTTTAGGAGGTATAACTAAGTTGATTTTAAGAGTATGAATTTTGCCAAAATATTTAAACTATAAAGAATAAACAAAATCCATATGGAAGACATATTTACGCAAATGATGTATTTTATTAACAAGTAAACATGTTAGTTTTCCGATTTTATTTCAAAGAAATTAAGGCAATAAGATTGTTCTATTAAAACATGCCTTATTACAATTAAAACAAATTCAAAATGAAATTAAAGAAATAAAACTCATTTCTTTAGCCTCTCTCTTCCTCTTCTTTTCCTTTTATTCTCTATCTCGAGCTCTCTTTCTTACCTCTCTTCTTCTGTTCTTGCCTTTTTCTTCTCTTCCCTTAGTCTTTTCCTTCCTTAGTGCCTTAGTAGTGCCTGTGCTCTTTTGTTTAGCTATTGCCTTCTCAACACTTAACTTTAGCTTTCAGTACTTAGCCATCAGCTTCTCTGCTTCTCTTTTCTTTTCCTTTAATCCATCAGTTGAACTGGGTTTTTTTTACTTTTTAACCAAAAATTATTTTATTTACGGCAAGGTCCTTTCGAGGATACACAGCACCCTAAGACCAGGGTGGGACCAGACCCTACTCGGTCCTCACCTAATCTCAATTAGGTTGGATTTTAGTTTATTTCATTTCAGTTCATACTTTCGAGCCAATCCGGTTCAACCGGCCTCCTAGGCCTCGCCCTCCCAAGGCACACTCGCTCACGCCCACTCGGGCGCACATCCGCAGGCACACATGCCCGCACACACACATACACATGCTCAGAATGCCAGAATGTTAAGATTGGTAACCGGTGTGTCGAGTGCTGATGACTGGGAAGCACATGTAACAAATTGCTTTTGTTCCCAGGTGCATGCTCAGAAACTGACGATGTGGGACTATCTTAACCCCTTTTAGACCTAACTTCAACCAATCAAATCTCCCAGCTCAAAGCTCTGTTTCAAGTGATTTAAAGTTTGCTGGAAAGCTCTAAGATTACTCTATAGGATTGTAGGGTCAATTTAAGGTTTAGAGGATGTTTTCCTCTTCAATTTGAAAGGTAAAATTAGGGGTTCCTATGGGTTATTTATCACCTGGAAATGATTTTAATGTCTACAGAGTCCTCAGATGGACTTTTCTCTCTTAATTAAAGGTCTGTATAATTACTACAAATTATTCCGCATTTGTTAGAGTAGTCTCTAAACTCTCAAGACCTTCAAGAACAGCTAAAAAGCTTCAGAGATCAAAATTTCAGACTTTGATATGTGCAACAGACACTTAAGGGTGTTTCTAATTGATTTAAACAAATTCTAAAGGTTATAAAAGACTTATCTGGGTAGGATTCAAGTTCATATCTCATCAAAATGCCTTTTTTGTTAGTTTGGGTTCAAAAATAACCAAAACTGATAGGAATTAAAATCCTATCAAAATACATGTTTGAGCTCAGTTAAATCTCTCTAAAACAATCCAATAGAATCTCAAAATCTGTTTAAGCTTCTCAATTCATCAAATCATGCTCGGATTCAGAATATCAAACTCATGTTTGACTATAAGGCCTCAAGTTTGACTTTCTGTTCAAAGCCTTCTCCCAGGAAATTTAAGCCTCAACTAGAGTCTCCTCAATGCCAAGAACTTATTCAGATCTTTAGATAGGTGTTCTAACTCATATTCCTAGGGTTATAGGCTCATCGCCTGAGCTTGAAAAGGTGTGTGTTCGTCAGAGCCATTGGAAGGTTGTTACAATATTCTAAGGGCTTAAACAGCTTCAGTGCATTGCACTGAAGCTTCTAAGTTCCTTAAATGCTTCTTAAATCTCTCTGTCAGACTTCTCTAACTTCGTCGGAGTTGGAGAAGATGAAGTCATATCTCAAACTCCAGACACTTAATCCTTAAAGAATCATCCTCAGAGCAATCAGTGATCCATTTTATATCATTCTAGAGCTTCTCAACAAATTCTAGAGGCTGAAACACAGAGTTGGCTCGCCGGAGCTTCGGTGAGTCCAGAAAATATGTAAACTGTGTATAGATTGTGAAAACTTACCATTTTTAATCTAAAAAGGATCCTAAGGTTGCAAGAAACCTCAGAATCACATTTAATTCTTCATTTGTCTCTTTATTTGTAAGATTTGACAGTGAATTCATTTCTTTAAAAATCTGATTTGAATTAAGCTCAGGACTTGTTTTACCACTCGACTGAGCAGTTAAAACAACTCAACAAGTGTTTATGGTCATAAGTATATATTTAATTTAGGATTTAAACTGCTCCTGAGCTGCCATTGACAGTGAGCTTAGGAGCTTAATTAAAATTAGGAATTTAATTTATATGTGATATTTATATGTATTATAGTGTCGATTAGGGTCCATAAGTGATGGATAAATGATGAAAGACCCTATGAAGGTGGACTTAACTCGACTACTGTCACCATAGATAGTGATAGTAGTCGGTGGAGGTGAAATGTGAATTAGGCGATTAAATGATCAATTAAACGATTAAATGTGCTAGAAGTGATTGTGAGGGTTAAAGGAAGGTGGACAGTGAGTTAAAAAGACAAGATTAAATCTATGGTGAGCTCAAGGAGCTCGTCGGAGTCGAAGAAGATGAACATTGAAATTCTAAAATTACTCTAATCTAACTACCTAAACTAACTAACTAAGCTAACCTACTCCTACTCCTACTCCTAATCTACTGTTACCTGGACGAAGGGGTCAATAGGGTTCCGCCGAAGGTTCATAGCGGACGAAGAAATCAGAGGGTGGAAGAAAGATCTCCGGCGGGTGGATTTGAGGTGGAGCAGAGGATTCCTTTGGTTGGTGCCTGTGTCAGAGACGCGGCAGACCATAGCGGATCTCCTCGGTTGATCAAGATGGATGGAGGAAGTCGGAAAGTGAAATGGAAAGTCATCGAAGTTTTGGACGAATAGCTTATCAAAGTCGGCTACAGTGTTAGAAGAGGGAAGGGAGCCAACTTAAGTAAAATCCGAGGGGTGAAGGGGTATTTATAGTAGTTGGCAGCGAAGAAAATGGTGGGGTCTGGCCAAAGAAGGAGCTTGAGGACCTTAACCTCCGACATCGTCTCCCACAATGGTGAGGTTATCTCCCACTGGAAAATAGGATTTCTAGTTAATCCAGATCGGTGGATCAAGAGGAGGTGGTGAGCGCAAGCTGCAAGGGCTTGGACAAAGAAGGTTGATGTCAGCAGGGCAGTAATCACGCGGTGGCGTGACTCTCCGTCACCAGCCGTTCATTCGGCTGAAGAAGAAGAAGGAGAAGGAGGAAAGGGACTTTAATGTAATAAAACTTAAGGACCTATGTGAGAAATAAGGACCCGATTATTATAAGTTTTAAGGACTAAAATGTAAACTCAGGTTTTAAAGGTTTATTTTAACTTAGATCTTTTTCAACACTTTATATATGTTAGTAAATAAGGTAAATATTATGTTTTCACCTTGAATTTACATTTTTGACCTTTTAGATTAATTTATTAGATTAAGTAAAATTACTTAAGTTATTATATACTTAGTTATACATTAAGTTTAAGTTACTTAACTTATTAATTAAGGGAATGATTAATAGAATTTTGAGTCCAATTATTATCTAAATTATTAATAATGTTAATTGAATGATAAAATGTCATTTTTAACTTATTTTAAGGTCCTTTACCAAATATCCCTTATTCTATAATTAACCTTTATATGTTCATAACCTTAGTTAATTAACTAGGAAGACTAGTTAATTAGGGTAATTAGAGATCATGATGAGTGTCTCATCATGTCATGAGTGGGGATTGTTTAAGCCGTCTGATCTCTTGATCAGACGGCTGTAAGCATGCAGACGTGCACGTGCGTTGCGTGACGCAGAGGCAAGGAGGCGTGCAGCACGGGCACACGAAGTCCTGAATTAATGTTTTTCAAATTGTAATGACGAAAATGCCCCCACTCCTTGCAACTATAAAAGGAGACCCCCTCCATACGAATTTCTCATCCCTTCCTTCTCTTCTCTCCCTCTCCAAAGCTCAAGAGAAGCTTGTCCCACACCTGGGATGCTCATTAAGAGATAAAATCAATTTTTCACCCCCATTCCGAAAGTGGATCCTGCGAAGACGACGACGTGCTGCCTCATTCCCGTTCCTCCTGCCTCGACCTCCTTCTTCCCACTCCATTCCTCGTCTTCCAAGCATTATTTCGTCCAGCTTATCCTCTAAGCGATCGTTGAGGAGGATAACTTCTCCCTCCCATTCCTTTTTCTAGCTTTCTAGAGTAGAATTTTCCTGCTTTCTAGTCTAATAGTTTCCCTGCTTTCTAGTGTAATTTCTCACTTTCTTAGATGTACAAACATTTTGCAACTTCAAGTGGATGTTTTCTCTCTCTCTCTCTCTTTCTCTGATTATTTATATTGATTCCATTGCATTGTAATTACTCCGCTCTTTAAACAAAAAAAATATAATTGCAAATTTTGATCGACGTAGCCTCTCTGAGTTCGACTCAAGATTTCTATTCCGATATAAATTTTATTTGTTGAACCTGAGTCCTTCACTATTCAAACTACAACGACAGGTTTTCAAAACCAAATCCGATAGCGTAGTCCTCCAGCATTTCAACATTTTGGTGCCGTTGCCGGGGAGGCAACGATTTTTCGATCTTTTTTTCACATTTCACGCACTTTACTGTCTTCTAACTTGCTTTCTCTTGTGTCTATTATTTTGCGGAGACCTCCATCAGGGAATTGTCAAGTGGTAGATCGAAGTAAAGTGCAGTTGAAGACGACTGTAAGTGCTCCCCATTCTTCATCCTCCATAGATTTCATTTGTCACATTAAATTCAAATTCCAATTAACCTAGGTGTTTGCATAAATACTAGGATTAGTTTGGTTGTTTGGATTTCCACTCACACTCATTTCACCCTCGCTTATATAAAAAAAATTAAAAGATAATTTTGTGGGGTAATTTTCAATATACACACAACATACACCCACATTCAAGGCACTTAACCTACCTGATTTTCTTTTACTCAATCGAATTCTGATTTGTGGAACTGATACACACAAATCAACAAATAAAAGAGTAGAAATCATTCTAGGTTAACCATTTCTATGTGCCTAACCTAGTGGTGCAGTTGTGGCTAATTGTTTGAGTTGTTTGGGCCGCACCACTCAACCTAAAATCAACTCACCAAGTAGCCTCCTCTTAGGGTTTTCAATTTAGGTTCATACCAGGCACTCCACTTTATTTCTAGTTTTAAAGGAAAGCAATCTTTACCCATGCTTGAAAACCTGGTTTGCCTCAAACTTGATTGAAATCAACCTAATTCTAAACCCTAAAAGCTACTTAAGCAAGATCTGAACATTAAAATCTAAGCATCACAAATAATCTTACTTAAAAACCCTGGTTGTGCATGCACTTACACATAATCAATCATTAAGGGCACAACCCATTTTAAGGGCCCATCACATTCCATAAGCACGACAATCCCAGGCCTCAATAAAATCGAGTAGACATTGGCCTTAAGGACTGATTCGCTCTTCAGGGCCTAGTCTGAGATTGTTTACGATTAACCTACTAACGGAGAGATTTTTGCTTTCTTCTGATAGCAATAGAAGATATGTTGTTGTAATTAATGTGGTGGAAATCTCTCAATCAAAACTAAATATCAATTTTAACCACAGTAAAGATGTCGTATCCACAGAGAGGAATAGACCAATAAATTCACAAGAAGAGAAATATAATATTCACAAACACTTTCGCGACTTTAATGTGAGGAATATGCTATTTTAAATGGAGCTTACAATATCTTTAAAAGTTCAGGGTTAGTTATGCAATTTTCACATCAGGAATTAAGCTCCAAAAATATGCATATGATGCATGTGTAATGGCATATCATATAAATTCAACTTGCATGCAAATTTGATTTAAAATTCAATGTAGAATCATGCACATAACACAAGTAAAGTAATTTCAGGAAAGTTTAAGTGCATCAATGCAATGTGGCTTGAATAAAATATGAATATATAATTGGAAATGGCATTGAATGTAATTATTAATTGAGACAAAAACAAAGGATTTCTCTTCTCTCTTCCTCGCATGGGCGGCCGTGCACAGTTGGCAGTGAGAGTCGACGGGGGAGGTGCGCCTCGATGAGGGCTATGCAACGGTGGTGACACGGCGGCCAAACGGAGGAGAAGGCCTGCCGGCCTGTAGGAGGAGGAGACCATGCATGAAGAGGATGGCATCACTGATGCGGCCCACGTGGTTGTGTGCTGGGCGCGCGCGCACAAGGTGTTCTGCAGGCTGCTTAGGCGTGCGGGGTCTTATGGCTGTGCAACTATAGGGTGGTCTTGGATTGAACAGACTTAGTCTTCTATTTCCTCCAAAGTTTGCTTCCTAAATCAGAACTTCCCAACTCCTACCCTCAATCAGAATGTTAAATTCTGGGACCTCTTGCATATTAATCACCCCGTCTGAAATTTTCAAGTCTAAAAGATATAGCTGAATCGGAATTGACTTGGGTCTAGTTATCTTAAAAACAAAATCATCGATAAGCTCAATGGGGTGTAACTGAAAATCAGGGCATTTGATTGAATCCTCTAAAAAATGTGATTTTGGATCCATAATGTAAGCCCCAATAAGATCAGTTTCCTCAGTTATTGGGCTATCAAATGATTTATCAGATTCCTCAGGCCCAATCATCTCACAGAAATCATATTCTGTAAACTCCCGTAAGGCTTTACAAATTGAATCTTCACCATCAGAATCAAAGAAATCAAGATCCGTATTAATGTATGTCCCAAAATCATCTATCACTTTCTGATCCAAGGAGACATACGTTTCCTCATACCCTGGCTCAGGGATCTCAGGTGAAGAAATCAGATCATCCTTAATTGGTTGCTCTAATTCAATATGGTCAGCCTCGTAACACATGTCCCTCCCAACATGTGCCTGAGTGGGTTCTGACATTGGCTCTCCTGAAGGGAGTTCATCCTGGGAATCATCCCACGATTGAACTAAAGCAACCACAAATCTCATCCTCAATTTCGCTAACTTCCCAAGTAGAAACTCACCCGGGTTCTTATCCTTAACATCCTGGAGCCAATCCAACAAATACTTGTTCAAATCATTAATCATTTCAATGGAAGGTATTGGCTGAACTTCTAAAGATTGTATGATATTCCTCAAGTTAGCCAGAACCTTATCTTGAGCCTGGTTACCCTGAACCAAATGAGTTGGTTTAGGGTTGAGCAGGTTTGCGGTCAATGCAAGGGAATTAACGAATTGAGATTCGTTATACCCTTCCTGATAATAGGTCATTTCGGATTGTTCAAAAGGTGGTGATGACCAAAAGGTAGTGTAATCAGAGGATGGGTAAGGATTGATGTATCCTTCTTGATTGTAGATCAAATTAGGTTGTCCATGAAAGGTTGACGATCTATAATCGATGTGGCTCTGAGAAGGATAGAAATCACAATCATAGTGTTCAGGGTTAGACCCTAAACACAGAGGTCCGGAACTGTATCCCCAATCCGAGTTATCCCAACTAACTGATGGTTCATTACAGTACGAGTCGGGATAATTGTCATGTTGAGGATAATTCAAAACAGGAGGGAAAGAGTGGAAATGCATATAATATGTGGAAGGATTCATGATAAACAGGAGAAAGAAAAGTGCCCTACAATACAAGCAATCAAACCTGTCCTTAAGTGGGCTAGCCTAAAGGCCTACAGACTCCCACAACCCATCTTGAGATAAAGGAACAATTTGATCTACTTCTGTCTGTTCATTCTAACCAGTTAGAAGGAGGGACTGGGGAGAAGGTTCTTCCTTCAACTTGCACCTCCGGTTCCTAATGTACCGTCCAGCCGTGATTGTTTGATTTTTCTCCCCTAGCTAGACATCAGATTGAATAGTAGAAATAGACTAATCGAAAATAATCTTGTTCTGGGCTCTAAAGAGCGAGTCGAATCCTTAAGGCCAATGTCTACTCTATTTTATTTAGGGCTAGGTTTGAATGTGCTTTGGAATGTGATGGGCCCTTTATATGGGTTATGCCCTTAATGATTGATTGATGTGTGTGTGTGCACAACCAGTGATTTTCAAGCAAAATTATTTTTGATGTGGTGAATTTTAGGGTTCAAATCTTGCTTAGTAGCTTTTAGGATTCAACTTTAGGTATTTTTAAATAAGTTTTGCTAGTACACCAGGTTTTGAAAGCACAGGTGAAGATGTTTTCCTTTGAAGCTTAAGTGTGGAGTGCCTGGTAAATCCCTAAGAGTTGAACCTATGTGTTAGCTACTTAGTGAGTTGATTTTAGTTGAAGTGGTGTGGCGCAATCAACTCAAACAATCGGCCTGTTGCACCACTTAATTAGTCACACAAATGATTACGTAATCTAATTTCTACTCAATTATGTGTTTGGATGTGTGTATCGGTTCCAAAGATCGGTTTACCGGTTGAGTTTGAAAATTAGATGAGGTTGTGTACCTCTGTGAGATTTTTTTTTTCTTTTTAAATGTGGAGGTTGAGGCAGGTGTGGGTGTCAAACAACAAGCACTCTAACCTTAGAGTTTATAAGAACACCTAGGTTGATTGATGTTTGTGTTATTACGTGGTGGAATGAAATCTAATGGGTGGGAGGTGGGGGATAACTCACAGAACCTTTAACAACACTTTACTCCAATCTACCGCTTTTGCTCGTCTCAAAAGAGTACCTGTAATCACAATAAGAAAGGAGAGAAGTGAGGTAAATGATTCGTAAGTTGGAAAATGCGAAAAAAAAATCAAAGAGCGTCGCCTCCCCGACAATGACTCCAAAATGTTGAACGCTACGAGCTACTATGCTAACGTGTTTGGTTTTGAACAACCTATCGTTGTAGTTTGAAAGTGAAGACTCATGTTCAACAAATAAAATTTATACCAGAATAGAAATCCCAGGTCGAACTCAAGGAGGCTACGTCGATCTATATTCGTAATTATATTTTTTTTAAAATTTTTCTTGAAAAGTGAAGCAATGTAATTACAATGAAGCCATAATAACAATCAGAATAAACGAGAGAGAGAGAGACAGAGAGAAAACATGCATTCAATAATTCAAAATGTTTATACAATAAAATCAAAGAAGAATTACACTAGAAAGTGGGAAATCAGCTACACTAGAAAGTAGGAAAATTCTACACTAGAAAGTTGTAAAGAAGAATAGGAGAAAGAAGTTATCCTCCTCAATGATCGCTTGGAGGACGAGCTGGATGAGACACCACCTGGACGAAGGAGGACAGAGCGGGAAGAAGGAGGTCGAGGTAGGAGGAACGAGAATGGAGCAGCATGTCATCGTCGTTGCGGGATTCGCTTCCGAAATGAGAGCAAAATTTTGACTTTATCTCACGAGGAGCATCCCGGGTGTGGGACAAGCTTCTCTTGAGCTTTGGAGAGGTGAGAGAGAAGGAAGTGATGAGAATTTCGTGTGGAGGGGGTCTCCTTTTATAGTTGCAAGGAGTAAGGGCAATTTGGTCATTTTAATTTGAAAAACATTAAATCAGGGGTCTTTAGTGACGGATAAAACCGTGGCTAAAGCCCCATCGTGGCGTAGTGGGGCGCCACCCACGCGGCTGCTTGCCTCCTTGCACATAACGCGCGCTCCACGTTCAACTGATCCTAGCCATCTAATCATGAGATTGGATGGCTTATCTCGCGCCTCCGCCCGCCTCCTCTGCGCGCTCGCCCGCATCTGATCTCGCGTGAGGCGTGGGCGTGCGATAGCGCGTGGGTGCTATTGAGTGCTCTCGATCGCGATCCAACGCTCACCTGCACCGGCTCGCCTACGCTCGCTCGACCGCTCCTCGCGATTCGATCACGTGCCGCTTGCTCGCATAAGCGCTCTTACCCACTTCACTGTGGAGGAGAAATGGTCGCGCATTCGAGTTAAGGAACAACTATCCATGGTCGTTGGATGGCGATCCAACAGCCATGATTCAACATGCGGTAGAAGGGTGCGGTCGGCTCTGAACTTAGCTGGGCCAGTTTGGGTGGCCGAGATGGCTCGACGTGGTGCCATCTAGCCGTCCATATTCTGGATGATGTAGATGATGCCACGGCTGTCGGATTGAGTCGATTTTTGCGCCATTAGGCTATGATCGTCGATCCAAATCCATCCGTGTAGTCAAATTTTTCATTTAAAGTGTGGATTCACACCATCTTGGCCCTTGATCTTCTTGGGTTCCCCGATCTCTATCTGATGCTACAGATGTCTGATTAGGGCGATCTTGGAGTCGTTGAACTCCAATCGTCGCCTTGATCCCATCTGTACGGTTGGATCTTTGATCTGAGGCCCCGATAAAAGGTTTTCCCTATCCATGAACATAAAAGGAGATAATTAACCTCCATTTTATTCAAACTAATCTAAATGAAAGATGATGCATGTTATGCAATATTTATAGTATGCAATGCAATCCTATGCTTAATAACATGCATAAATAGACATCTTAAGTAGTGTAAACATGTTTACATCACCTGCAAGGGTGCTGAGAGGGTAGCACACGGAGGGGGGTGCGCCGCATGCCTGCGGTGCAGCGCTTGCGAGCCTGGTGAGGGCGTGCAGTGCTGGCGTTGAGGCAACGCCTGCAGGCGATGCTGGCTTGAGCACCTGCGGGCGGTGCCGGCTTGAGCACCTGTAGGCAGTGCTGGCTTGAGCACCTGTGGGTGGTTGTAGCCTGCGGGCTAGCGTGGAGGCAGCACCTGCGGGTGGTGGAAGGCGATGGAAGGTGGCGCGCAAGGGCGCTGAGCACCTGTGGGCGCTTGGCAGTAGTAGTGATGAGCGTGTGCATGGGTGCATCTGTGAGCGGTCTTGCATGGCATCGGAGGCTGAGCGTCTGCAGTGGAGAAGACACTCGGTGCAGTGGTGTGAGGCATGGGCGTGCGGGTACGCACCTACAGACAGTGCAAGGGTAGGCTGTGGAGGGCGCTTGGTGAGGGCACTGTAGCGCAAGGGCAGGTTGGCCTACGCCTGCAGAGGGTGCGGGTGCACGGTGATGGAAGGCTTGGCACAATGCACGCAGTGCTCACAGTGTCCGCCCTCTCCATGTTGGGGAATGTGGATATCCCCTCAAGGGGAGGAAGAAGAACAGAAGATGAAGAAGATTTGCCCAGCCTCTCTATTTTTTTATCTCCTCTCCCCACGTGAGTTAAGGGATTTTTAAATCCCTTAGTAAATTTGGCCTTTGGCTGTTGAGGAGCTGTTGAGGACGGTCGGAAGACTCAGTTGTGGCCGACGGCTGTTGGGGAGGGGAGAATTTAATTCACCCCCCTCATCTCTTGCAATTTTTTCCTAAATAATAAAACATAAAATAATTACATACTAAATTATAGAATGCAATAAAATAGATAAAAACTTAAGTAATGATGCATGTACTTATTTAGTGACATAATGTAATTATTGACAAACATACTATGTTAGAATTAAGTACTTAGGCGTAGCAATGGTCCATTAAAATAGACTCATCAAATACCCCCATGCCTAAGATTTGCTAGTTCCTAGCAAAAATGAAAAATAATAGAAGTAATCAGAAGATTTCTTCTTTTCTTATTTCAAAACTTTAGAGATCCAGACAAATGTGACGTGAGAATAGCCTAAGTAACAGATCCAAGTGAAAAAGCCAATTCGCATTGGGAGTTCGTAGTTCGCCCTTGGTAAATATTGCTTCGGGATAGGCAACTACTTCCCTCGGGAATAAAGCAGAAGATAATCTGTAATTTGACCCTGGCGTTTGGCTTAGGTAAGAGATATTGAGTTGAATGGATTTGTATTTGGTGGCACACACTCATCTGGTGTTACATGTAGTCTAGTACTACAGACCTAGATCTCTAGACTATTAGACAAGTCAACTTGGACAGAGGCTAAACTAATGTGCTCTCTTGATGTTCCTGGGCGCTCACTCGTTTCTTTCTTTTCTTTCTGAGATCATAAATCTCGCCAGATTCAGTAATTGTACTCACTGTTTGGTGGCCTCACATGGCATCCACACTTCAATTAAAGTCCTAATAACTCTACAACTAAGTTAGAGTCCTCAACCAGTATTCGGGCAATTAGAAATACTGAAAGGTAGGTATGGGTCATATTTGGTGGAACATGATAGATGTTTTCTTATCTCAGAAACAATGTTACAAGGATAAAATTATAATCCTGGACTCTTTTTTTTCTTTTTTTTTCTTTTCTCTCTCTTTTCTCTTTTTTTTTCACTCTTTTTTTTTTTCTTCTTCTCTTTCTTTTTCTTTTTCTTTATTAATCAACACAGCACGATACAAACTTTTATTTATGAGGCATTATTAGGGATGATGATGGTCAAGAGGATATTGTGTGGCTTATTTGGTGGAAGTGCCTATTCTCGGCATCGGGAAGGAATGGATAGGACAAGCATATTTCTGACCTTTGACACTATTACCCTCCTTCAGCCGAGGACTCTATGAAGGATGGTCGTAACCATCCACCATAGTCATAGCTTTATTAAGACTCAATCTCTGTGTATCTACCTTATTTGGTGACTCTCAGGAATTCATGCAAAGTACGCACAGGAACAGAGAGTGAAAACTACGCTTAACTCTGAAGTATCATCATTTAATTATCCAAAACTTAATACTCCTTGCACTAGACTTAGCGCACCAGTAATCTCTCTACTTTCTTCTCACAAATATGAGATGGATCTACTAGAAGTTAGTATGCCTGACTCCCTATGAACTGTCCAAGGGTTCAGTAGACTACAAATGCTTATTGGTTTCCCTCAAGGATCCATTACCAAGTCTACGTGCACGTGAAATAAATGTACTAGATTCTAAACTTAAGAAATAATTCAGGAAGAAAAACCTCCAATGACAAAGATATTTTGCTAGGGACTAACCCATTCATCTCAAGAAAAGAATTTTTTTTTATATGCTAACCTAAATGCATGAATACTTCCTAAGATACAAAATGCACCCCCACACGCCTAAATCCTACAATGTCCCCATTGTAAAATTAAGACAGGAGGAGAAAGGAAAGAAATCACCTGATGATGGTGTTATTCTGACCGCTGGGTTGCCTCCCAATAAGTGCTGCATTTTCTGTCAGCAGCCAGACTTAGAAGGAACCTGTAAGTCTGGTTCCAGATAGAAAAAGTTAGGCCCTAAAAATATGCATAATAGTACGAGCCTAGAAAACAGGTAGCCACGGATGTTGGTGAGCTGATGATGCAACGTAATACCAAATGCTCGCCAGAAGATATGAAAGCGAAGAACCTCGTTGGTTACCTTGGGAGGTCTAGGAATAATAAAAGGAATATGAAAAGGGACCTCCCGAAATGGAATAAGTGGAGGATAACAAGGATCCTCCAAAACAGGACGGGTTTTAAAAGATATAAACATTAATAGTTCAAACCCTTGAATGGCGAGAGTAAAAGTACAAGCATCAATCCACACTCGCCATTCTACCCAAGGATGTACTGGCCTGATATGTTCTCCAGAAAGAATGTACATGAGCAGAGATTTGAGCCAAGGATCGGTTAGGGAGTATAAGGGTTGTTTGTAGTGTTGGAAGGTAATGCTTAAGTCCAATGAGGGCTTAGTCGGTGTTAGGTCCAATTCCAACAATGATTCAGATTGTGTACACTCCCTAACAATTGTAGACAATTGCATGTTACCCTGCCTAGCATTAATGATCGGAGTCATATTTGAATCAAGGGTAGACTCCAAATTACAACTCTTTAATGGCAGGGTCAAAATGTCAGAATCATTATCATTCAGTTCATCCTCGGATTTGTTTGGTTCACTCAAATTTTTGTCGGGGCGTATATGTGATTCATTAGGAGTTGGATCAGTATCCTCAATTATTCCCAAAGGTGGATCAATCTTAATGTTTGGAGCAAGCCTATATCACTGAATTTGTTATTCTTCTCAGGGTATAAATCCTCAATTGATGTGTTTTGTCCCCGAGAGTCTCCCATAGACTTCTCACTATTTTATTTTTCCTCCTCTAATAGCAACTCCTATTTTGATGGAGGATGACTCTCAAAAAAAGGGAGGAATCTGGATTTCAGCATAGTATTTATATCCTCTGGAGGTAAATCCTCAAATAATAAATAATTCCCTTATGATTCACTCCAGATTTTCAGTCCAGGTTCCTCTATTGGGGCATCCTCGTCCTCTGAAATAGACTTTTCATATCCCTGAGACCAAAATTGATCTAATTCATCCTCCATTCCCTTAGGGTCACCTTCATTGGGTGCATTTAAATCCTCAGGAAACTAAATGGCAGGTGCTGATTCCCTAAGAGGAGGGTCAGGAGTAGGCTCACTAAGGGTAGAATGGGATTCTACCAAATAATCAATAGGGAAAGTGATAGGAACTATACAACCTTGACCCAGGTTGGTAGGGGTAAGGAGAATACTGTCATTGGGGTCAAGGTCTTCAAGAGGTACCATCTTCCCTCGCTTTTGACTCCAATATAGATCGGGTGGATAATTACTATGATCGTTCTCCTCTAGTGGCCGTGTCTCATTGGGAGAGTCTATGTGATAGCTACATAAAATTGGATCCCTATTGTCAATGGTTTCCTCATAATTATTTTCATGATCATGGTCGTATGGGTAGGGATCAGAATTATTGGGAAGCATGTAGCTAAGCTGTCTTATTTCTTCATTTAATTGTTGACTATTCCTCAACATCTCTCCCATTGATTCCACCATTTCCTTTTTCTATTGTTGCATTTTTATCATAAAAGAGGAGAGGCTACTATTATCAAGTTGGGGAGGATAGTTAATTTCAGGCTCTGGTTGCCCAGGGGTATCGGTCCAACTTCGATACGGAAAATCATGAAGGGTGGGAGGGTTGAGTGTTTGCATGGAAGTAGGGATTTCATGGTTGGAAAATCCCGCTCCTAGGCTCTGCTCAAAAGTGGGAGTTATCGAGCCAGTACTCCCAGGATAAGAATAAGAATGATCCCATGAATTGTCAATGTACCCATCAAAGGATGGATACGATCGAGGCATGGGATCCTAATTAAAAGATGGGAAGTATTGACTCTGATAATCTAAATGATAGGAGTAAGGGTGATCCATTTCTTTAAGCAAAACAGCTTTAACTCTCTTAGGATTTAGAAGAATTCAAAACACGAGTAAAAACTTCCTAGAGAGTTCTACTGTCAAAGCAAACGCAAATTTAGTTGGATCTTGTTTTTAGTAGATTGTAGGTCTTAGAATTAAATGTTCAGTTGGTGGCCAAACAAGTTTTTCAAAAAATTACGCTTCCTAGGCCAACCTTCTCTGGTGCCTATAACCTACTCATAAGGGATGGAAGTCTCGAATCGAGCCCACACACGAGGAATCGAAGTAACTTGGTGGATAGGCTTGTTGATTTCCGACTAACTTCCCTTGTGGTGCAAAAGAGGAGAGGTAGAATTTATCTACTGACCTTATGTGTGAGGTGCACAGTGTCTCAGGTGTGCAAACATATGATCGTGTTTTGATTTTTTGAAATTTCGCAAACAAGATCCTTTTGCACACAATTTTAAGTCAAAGATTTTAAGGTCCAACCTCTTACCAGTCCCAACTTTTAAAGTAACCACTGAATTAATTTGAGTCAAGCACTTTAGTGGTCTTAGATTTAGGTTTAATGCATGTGCATGATAGGTAATTGTTGCTAAAGAGAAGGCGTACCTTACTCCAGCTTTCTTCGTGTAGGAATGTATGTAATGCAGTAAAAATAAACTAGATGCTGCTCATTCAGTCCTAGATGGTCGTCCTATAGATATGCAGCTTCTAGCAGGCAGTTCGAATATATATATATATATTTATTTATTTCAGTAATAATAATAAGTAAACAGACCTAATCTAACTAACTAACCGACATGCAGTTCAATCAATTCAAATAATCCTATAATCTAAATAAATGGGAACATGCTCCCAAAAATATGCTCCCACATACAAGAGTGATAAGAAATAAAGAAGCACTGGGAACACATTCCCAAAAATACCTGACAAGGGTCCAAAAGACAGTAATTAAATTCTAATGTCTATCTAAACTAAATCTAAACTAAGATCTACTGACTAAATCAAAAACAGACTCCTCTGTAAGCTTATGTGCATGGGATCAAGGCTCACGTGTTCCTGTTGCTGGCCTCCAGGTGGCATCAAGGTCCACCAAAAAGATCATCTCCGCCGTGCATGTCGTTCAGGGTCAATGTCGTCGCTTTGCTGCACCTGTTGCCGTGTTAGATTCCTCACACAATAAGAAAAATGATCAGATAACTGTGCAACTCAGAATATTCAAAAAAATAATAATGTGAATCTATTGCGTCTGTTGCCTCCCCGGCAACGGTGCCATTTTGACAAAGAGATTTTCGCTTTCTTATGATAGCAATAGAAGATATGTCGTTGTAATTAATGTGGTGGAAATCTCTCAATCAAAACTAAATATCAATTTTAACCACAGTAAAGATGTCGTATCCACAGGGAGGAATAGACCAATAAATTCACAAGAAGAGAAATATAATATTCGCAGATACTTTCACGACTTTAATGTGAGGAATATGTTATTTTAAATGGAGCTTGCAATATCTTTAAAAGTTTAGGGTTAGTTATGCAATTTTCACGTTAGGAATTAAGCTCCAAAAATATGCATATGATGCATGTGTAATGGCATATCATATAAATTCAACTTGCATGCAAATTTGATTTGAAATTCAATGTAGAATCTTGCACATAACACAAGTAAAGTAATTTCGAGAAAGTCTGAGTGCATCAATGCAATGTGGCCTGAATAAAATATGAATATATAATTGGCCATGGCATTGAATGTAATTATTAATTTAGACAAAAATAGAGGATTTCTCCTCTCACTTCCTCGCATGGGCAGCCATGCATAGTTGGCAGCGAGAGTCGACGGGGAGGTGCGCCTTGACTAGGGCTACGCAATGGTGGTGTCGCAGCGGCCGGGTAGAGGAGAAGGTCGGCTAGCCTATTGGAGGAGGAGGCCGTGCATGAAGATGATGGCATCGCTGCTGTGGCCCGTGTGGTTGTGCGCTGGGCGCGCGTGCGTGCAAGGCGTTCTGCAGGCCACTTAGGCGTGAGGGGTCTTTTGGCCGTGCGGCTGCAGGGTGTCGCGAGGAGGTCTGAAGCAGTGCCTGCAAGGGTGCTGAGAGGGCAGCCCATGAAGGGGGGTGCGCCGCATGCCTGCGGTGTAGCGCCTGCGGGCTTGGTGAGTGTGCGCGATGCTGGCATGGAGGCAGCACCTGCGGGCGGTGCTGGCTTGAGCGCCTGCAGGTGGTGCTAGCTTGAGCGCTTGCAAGCAGTTTCGGCCTGCGGGCTGGTGTGGAGGTAGCGCCTGTGGGCAGTGGAAGGCGATGGAAGGTGGTGCGCAAGGGCATTGAGCCCCTGCAGGTGCTTAGCAGTAGCAGTGATGCGCGAGTGCCCGGGTGCGCCTATGGGCGGTCTTGTAGGGCGCTGGAGGCTGAGTGCCTGCAGTGGAGAGGACACTCGGTGTAGTGGCATGAGGTGCAGGCGCGCGGGTGCGTACCTACAGACAGTGCAAGGGCAGGTGGTGGAGGGCACTTGGTAAGGGCACTGTAGCAAGAGGGCAGGTTGGCCTACGCCTGTTGAGGGAGCAGGTGCGCGGTGATGTAAGGCTTGGCATAGTGCATGCAGTGCTCACAGTGTCCGGCCTCTCCACAGTGGGGAAGGTGGATATCCCCTCATGGGGAGGAAGAAGAACCGAAGATGAAGATGATTTGCCCAGCCTCTATTTTTTTATCTCCTCTCCCCACGTGATTTAAGGGATTTTTAAATCCCTTACTAAATTTGGCCTTCGGCTGTTGAGGAGCTGTTGAGGCCAGCCGGAAGACTCAGTTGAGGCCGGCGGTTGTTGGGGAGGGGAAATTTTAATTCACCCCCCTTATCTCTTGCAATTTTTTCCTACAACAACAAAACATAAACTAATTACATACTAAATTATAGAATGCAATAAAATAGATAAAAACTCAAGTAATGATGCATGTACTTATTTAATGACATAATGTAATTATTAACAAACATACTATGTTAGAATTAAGTACTTAGGCGTAACAATAGTCCATTAAAATGGACTCATCACCTACTTGTATTGATTAATCTGATGTCTAGCTAGGGGAGTAACATCAAACGGCCGCGGCTAGGGGCTACACTAGGAATCGGTGGTGCAAGCCAAAGGAAGAAACTTCTCCCCAGTCCCTCCTTACTGGTTGGATTGAGCAGACACAAGTAGAGTAAATCGTATATAATCTTAAGGCGGGTTCTGGGAGTCTGTAGATCCTTAGGCTACCCCACTTAAGGACAGGCTTATTTTATTGTGCTGTAGGGTTCTTATCCCTAGTCCTTTCGACCTTTTCCTAGTTTATGCTGGGACTAAGGTCATTGAATCCCCGATTGGAAAGACTACTAGAGTATTCTAGGAGGCGTAGATTGGATTTTGGCCAAATCGATCCCATGGCCAATCAACAGCCTCCTCTGCCTCGGGATCCATAGGAAGAATTTTGAAGGCAGCTGGAACAGATGCAGAGAATGCAAGAATGGTTCCAGAGAATGCAGGGCGCTCAGCCCTTGAAGGGAATTTTATGATCCTTCAAATTGCGAGGAACATCACGGCATCCAGATTTCGGCCAGAGACGTAGAAATCAAGCCTCAGGTGTTAAGCCTGATCAAACATTACCATGGGTTTGGCTTTGAAAATCCATTTCAACATTTGGACGACTTGACCACTTTGGTCCAGACCACCAAGGCATGAAACGTGAGTGAGGAGCAAATGATCATGAGGCTCTTCCCCACTCTCTTAGGGATAAAGTCACTCATTGGTACAGGACTATAGGAAGACCAATTGCAACTTGGAATGAGTTGAAATCAGCCTTTCTGAAGAAATTCTTCCCTATCGGACGTACCAATGCTTTGAGACGGGCAATCACTACCTTTACCCAGCAGCTGGGGGAGTAGTTTCATGTGGACTGGGAGCGATTCCAGGACCTATTGCAGAAGTGTCCACACCACGAGGTGCCAAAATGGTAACTCATGCAGATCTTCTACTGCGAGTTGACTGAGCAACACAGAAATCACATGGATGCTTCTTGCGGAGGCAATTTCCTTAACAAAGATGCAGATAGCATGCACGATTTGTTTGAGGAAATGAGTGAGAATTCGATCAATCATGCCTCCATGGATACTTTTAACTGGGCCCAGCAGCCCAGATCAAATGTTAATGAAGTCCACGACTCTCATTCATTCGATATGGAATTGATTTGTAATAAACTTGATAAGGTGGACTTGGTTGCTAAGAGAATGGAGGAGTGGATGGTTGGAAATTCAATGAACAACTCTAGATCCACTCAATCCCAGAATTCGGGATTCCATTCGTCGCAAGCTCCTTCTGGAGGAGAGTTCGTGAATCAACTTGATGCGGCTCAACCTGCGAGCCAGCATTATTCGGAACCCCACAGGTTCCAAACTGGGGCCTTTGATCCTGGTTTCTCTGATCCTTCCCTTTCCTTCTCTCCATCCTCACCCTATGAGGATGTTTGTGATGTATAGGAGAACGTTAGATCCAACCCCTATTCCAATGCTTATAATCCAGGTTGGAGAAACCACCCTAACTTCTCCTGGAAAAACCCAGGGCAGCAGACCTAATTTCGACCTAGCAACTATGCTCCGCAATGACCAATGGGTCAGGGTCATGTTTATACTCAGTTGCCCCCAAATCAGGTCAATCAGCAAGCTTGGAATGCTTGTCAACCAGTATGGCAGGCTGATTTGAACTGACAAATGGTAGAGATGCAAGGATCCATGCTCCAGCTCATGCAGCAAATGAAAACCTTGCTAAACAACTTGCAAACTGGGCTCATAGCTAAGTCTCGTCAACTCGGATCTCTACCATCCCAACCTGTTCCCAACCCAAGAAATATCCTGAATTCGGGCAACCAAGCCCATGGGTAGGAAATTAGAGGGACCCACACACACATGCTCAGGTGGTTGAGTAGGGTCCTTCCTCTTCTTCTTCTTCTGCAAATCAACAATTCTTGGCTAATGAAGTCCCTCCAATCTTTCCTAACCCTCCCCAAGACCCAAACTCATATGCATCCACAAATTCTGCTACCTTGAGGAGTGGTAAACACACTCAGGATCCACAACCACACTGTTCTGATTTACTGAATCCTGAAGAACCTGAGGAGAGAAAGAACTCTAGAGAAGAAATCAAGGCTCAGGAACCTGATTCCAAAGATCCAGCTCATGTTCCTTTTCCTGAAGCCTTGATTAGATCAAACAAGAAGAAGTTTGTTGATAGTAATGAGGAGCTTCTGAATATTTTCAAGAATGCCGAGATCAATATCCCACTCCTCGACGCTATCAAGCATATACCGACTTACGTGAGATTTTTAAAGGATTTATGTACACAAAAGTGTAAGTCGAGAGAATCTATTCCGAGGAAGGTGGTACTCTTTGAGCAGGCTAGTTTTGTTATCTTGCATCACCTCCCTCAGAAAAAGAGAGATCCAGGTGCTCCGTTGATTTCATGTGTCATCGGAGATTACACTTTTGATAGAGAATTGCTGGATCTGAGTGCATCCATCAACCTATTTCCGACTTCTCTTTACGAGAAGTTTGGATTAGGTGAACTTCGGTCGACTTCACTAACGCTGCAGTTAGCAGACCGTTTGGTCACAAATCCGCAAGGCGTTGTTGAAGATGTTATTGTTAAGGCCAAGGATTTCTATTTTCTTGTAGATTTCCTTGTCCTTGACATGGATGTACCTAAAAATCTAAGGAACACGCCCATCATTCTGGGGCATCCATTGTTGGCTACCGCTAAGGCCAACATTAATTGTGAAAGCAGTAGCATGGAAATCTCCTTTGGGGATCAACGAATGAAATTGGATATTTTTAAGGCAATTAATAAATTTGAGGATTGTGGATTTATCGAGGTACTTGAGGATGATAATGTGAATATTGAAACTTGTATGATGGTTTCTACAATTGAAAGTTCCTCCTTTGATAATGAATTGGACTCGCAACCCTCTATGGTAGACTCGCCATCTTCTGAAGTGGTTATTGATTTTGTTCACTCTCAACCTCTTCCTCTTGATGAGTCATCCGCATCTTCCTTACCTTCCATCATCAACCCACCCTAGCTTGAACTGAAACCATTGCCTAAGAATTTGAAATATCAGTTTTTTGGACCACACAAGATGCACCCTGTGATTATCAGTGTTAAATTAACAAAGGAGCAAGAGATTAAATTGATTAAGGTCCTGAAGGAACATAAGGAGGCAATTGGTTGGACCATTCATGACCTTAGGGGGATCGAGCCATCTTACTGCAATCATAGAATATTTTTGGAAGATGGATCCCACCCTTCTCTCCAGATGCAGAGGAGATTAAATCCAAATATATGAGAAGTGGTCAAGAAGGAGATTATTAAGTGGCTCGATGCAGGAATCATTTATCCGATCTCTGATAGTCCTTGGGTAAGTCCCGTTTATTTTGTTCCTAAGAAAGTCAGGATTACCGTTGTGACTAATGAGAAAGGAGAATCTATCACAACTCATTCAGCTTCCTCTTGGAGGGTTTGTATCGATTACAGGAAGCTGAACATGGCCATGAAAAAGGATCATTTCCCTCTGCCTTTCATTGATCAAATCTTGGAAAGATTAGCGAGTAGAAGTACTTCTGTTTTCTTGATGGCTACTTGGGATACGACCAAGTTCCTATCCATCTCGATGATCAGGAAAAAACTACTTTCACCTGTCCCTACGGAACCTTTACTTTCCGTAGGATGCCATTTGGTTTATGCAATGCACCTGCGACTTTTCAAACGTGTATGTTAGCCATATTCTCTGACATGGTGGGAGAATTTATGGAAGTCTTGATGGACGATTTCTCTATTTTTGGAGAATCATTTGACTCTTGTCTAGCTAATCTTGAAATGATTCTTAAACGATGCATCAAAACAAGATTGGTCCTTAGCTGGGAAAAGAGTCATTTCATGACACAAGAAGGCATCGTCTTAGGTCATGTAATCTTTGAATAGGGAATTGAAGTGGATAAAGCGAAGGTTGATGCTATCGCTAAACTTCCTTCTCCAACATCTGTTAAACAAATTCGATCATTTGTTGGTCATGTGGGATTCTACAGAAGATTCATCAAGGACTTCTCAAAGGTTGCTCGTCCTTTGAGCAATCTTCTCACCAAAGAAATGCCGTTTGATTTCCACGAATCATGCCGTAAGGCATTTGATTTTCTTAAAACGGTAATCACTTGTGCTCTGGTGCTGCAACCACCAGTTTGGACAGCCCCTTTTGAGATCATGACCGACACTTCTGATTACGCGGTCGGGGTAGTTTTGGGTCAGAAAGTTGACAAGAAGCCCTCTGTCATCTACTACACTAGTAAATCTCTGGAGGAGTCCCAGAGGAATTGCACTATTACTGAGAAGGAATTACTAGCCGTAGTATTTTCTTTGGAGAAATTTAGGGCTTATCTCTTAGGATCTCATGTCATTATTTATACCGACCACTCAGCCTTGAGACATCTCTTGGCCAAAATGAATGCCAAACCCCGGCTTATTCATTAGATTCTTCTGCTTCAAGAATTTGATCTTGAAATCAAGGATAAATCCGGGGTACAAAATGTGGTGGCGGATCATTTGTCGAGACTTCTGAGTGATTCTTCTTGTTCGGACATCCCGATTGCTGATACTTTTTCGGACGAAACCATCCTTACAGTTTCAGGTGTCCAAACCCTGTGGTTTGCTGACATTGTTAATTATTTGGCCGTTGGTTAAATCCTCCAGGACTGGACCAACCAACAACGGGATAGACTCAAATTTAAGGCCAAATATTACTTCTAGGAGGATCCTGAACTGTGCTGCATCAGCCCTGATCAAATTATTCGCCGATGTGTTCTGGAGAACGAATTCAGCAGTATACTCGAGTTCTGCCATGCATCTACCTGTGGTGGACACTTCTCCGGGAAAAAGACGGCTGCAAAAATTTTCCAATCTGGATTCTATTGGCCGTCTTTATTCAAGGATGCCCAGGATTTCTCAAGGTTGTGTTCCCGATGTCAGGCACTCTGGAGCATAACTAAGAGAGATATGATGCCCCTAAACCCAATTCTTCCTATCGAAATCTTCGATGTTTGGGGCATTTATTTCATGGGACCCTTTCTCCCTTCATTTGGACATTAGTACATTCTTGTCGCTGTTGATTACGTGTCCAAATGGATTGAGGCGATTCCCACCCGAACCAATGACCATAAGGTGGTCATAGATTTTGTCAAGAACACTTCAGTAGGTTCAAGATTCCGAGGGCCATCATCAGTGATGGTGGCACTCATTTCACTAATGCCTAGTTTCGTAATTTGCTGGCTAAATATGGGGTTAATTACTGAATCTCCACACCTTACCATCCCCAGACAAATGGACAGGTCGAGATCTCTAATCAGGGGATCAAGAATATTCTGCAGAAAACGGTTAGGCCTGATCGCAAAGAGTGGACTCAAAAGCTTGAGGACGCTCTTTAGGCCTACCGTATAGCATATAAAATGGCCATTAGCATGTCTCCATTTCGTCTAGTGTATGGAAAGGCATGCCATTTACCTATAAAGATTGAACATAGGGCATTCTGGGCAATCAAGCAATGCAATCTATATTTGAGTTTAGCCGGGAACACCAGGAAACTCCAACTATCTGAGTTGGAGGAGCTTAGAAATGATGCATATGAGAATGCCATGATCTATAAGGCTTGGACCAAAGCTCTACATGACCAATTGATTTTCCGCAAGAGCTTTGAGCCGAATCAGAAGGTCTAGTTATGTTACAAACGCGTGCCCCAGACGTCAGACCAGATGTCTGGGATCACATCCAGACGTCTGACCAGACGTCTGGGATCGTTTCCAGATGTCTGGAAATCAGTTATTTTCGACACGTGCGGGTCGTCTGCGTGCCTGAGCGCGCAGACCGCATATTTGCTTATTCTTCTCTCTGCGGCTGCAGACGCCGCTGCCTTGCTCCCTCTCTCTCCTCCTCGTGCAGCATTAAAAAGACCACGCCTCCCCTCGCTTCCGTCGCCTCCACCCCTTTCCTCTTCTTCTTCCAGTGAGCGAGCGCGAGAGCGGGCGCGGGGTTGCTGCGGTGGCGACGGCCGCAGTGAGCGCGGAGGGGGCGCTGCGTGCGAGAGCGGCGCTCAGCCGTGAGGGCGAGCTCGCCGGGGCTGCCAGGGCCAGTCGGCGGGGAGCGCAGCGGGCGCGGAACGATGCGGGAGGCCTGCTGCGGCTCGAGTAGCAGGCGCACGAGGTGCGATGAGGCGCGACGTTGCGAGCGGAGGGTGAGTCGCGCCCTGGTTTTGGAAAAATTTCCAGAATCAGACGTCTGTGCTGATAGCCAGACGGCGGGGTCGACGTCTAGAATACTGTCCAGACGTCTGAAAGGTGAGTTTTCCGTCTTCTTCTTCCTTCCTGTCGACTGACAGTACTGAGGGAGAGAGATGGGTGTGCGCAGGCTCGGTGATTCGCCATCCAACGCGGATCAGACGTCTGGCTGTAGTACCAGACGACGGGAGCGACCTCCAGACGTCCGGGGTGACCATCGGACGTCTGGGAACTAGGACAGACGTCCCCGCAGGCTTCTGGATGTCTGAGAAACCACGCAGAACAAGGTAATTCTCTGATCCACTTTTTAAGATGTCTGGAAGAAGTTCCAGACGTCTGATTTTGCACAGTGTCGTCGTTTTCGACCCGTTTAGGGCCCGTTCGGGTTCTGTTTTCCACGATTCGAGTTGCGTTCTTTTCGGAATTAATTCCTCTACCCGTCTACAGTAGCTATACACTATTTTGAGACACTCCTTGTGTTTGATCCTTGTGATAGGACCCCGTTCCGTTGCAGTCTCGGGGGTCGCAGAGGCACGCAGGATTCCCGATCACGCCCCCATTACTCCCGTTGTACCTGGTAGAGTGGCTTTAAGTTATCAATAAAATCTGTTAAATTATGGAACCATAAATAGAACCTAGGACATTGCATGAATCCTAGGAATGAGAAATAGATGGAATGATAGCTCCTAGGTGTTGCATGAATCCTAGGGCTGGAAAACTAGATTGTATGATAGATCCTAGGATATGGCATGAATCCTAGGATGGGAAAACTAGTGGAATGTATAATACTGCAGTCTTGGAAAATGGAAAGAGATATAAAGCTGCCTGTAATTTGAATTAACAGCTGCATGTTGTGAATAAATAACGTGGTTGAGAACATGGGTTGTAAGAATGTGAAACTGGAAAGTGAAACTTGGATGTTTGAGTAAAAAGGATGGAACCCTACAGGGAAGTAGGAGTAGAACTCCTGGAAAGTGAATGGAATAGTATTGGGGAAGTGAGCTGGCCCTTGAGTACGGAGTACCAAGGAGAGCAACTGTCCCCTTGTTTAGTGCAGAGCGGAGCCAGCCGCCCCAGGGACCCGGGGTTAGGACTGGCCACTCTGTACCGACTTGCTGGCCCTCGCGTACGTAGTACCGAGGAGAGCTACTAGTGTAGGGAGGTACTAGCTACCCCATGGGCCCCGCGGTTCTGCTAGCCTCCCACACCAACTTGTTAGGCCCGCTGGGGCAAACTAGGGTAGTCAGGTGAGGGTGCGCGGACTGTGGAGGGGCAAGGCCCCGGTTTGGTTACTGTGGAGGGGTTGGACCCCTGTTACTGAGAGGGCTCTGCCCTGGACTGGTTCCGTGCTGTGCTTTGGGCGCACCCGTTAACGGAAACGACTGACCGCGTGCTAGTACGGGTTAGCTACCTGTGCGTTTATCGCGCGTGCCGTAGTCACCGTTACGTCTGTCAGTGACCTTGGGGTGGTTGACTGAGGGTAGGATCACCACGGGGGACTCTCCCGGCCAGGAGAGCACCACGTGCTACTTCTACTTTTTGGAAAAGACTGCAATCAAGATCGTTCCCACGAGGAACATTCGAGATCAAGAAAAAGATCTGAGGAATAAATGAAATAGTGAGACAATTGAAAGATGTGAATAAAGAAAGTAATCGAACATAACAGCTATTGTGCACTCTACTGTTGTCTTTAGTTTAGTTGCCACTCTACTCAGCGTTTTGCTGACATGTTACACTCGTTACCCTTTTTCAGGACCAGGTGTTGAGCAGCCAGGGTCAGCGGCTGCAGAGGATGCTGGGCCGAGTAGGGTCCAGTAGTGTTACCACTGTCTCTTGTACCTCTTTTTGTTACGTGGTAGTGAGTATTTTTTATTCCGCTGTACTTTCTTTACCTGCAGTTCAAATTATATTATGAATGTTGTTCTACTGTTGTGGTGGTACGTACTGTGGTAGTTTCTTTCCTCACTGCTGTACTTTCTTACTGTTAGTTATATTCATGCTGAATGTGGTTTATTTTACTGCTCTTTTGGTTACTTCCTCGTTGGACGATTAGGTCTTGGGATTAGTTGAGTCGATCCGGTTCTCGTGTCTCGTAGGGACTCAGGAACCGGGTTGTTACAAGTTATTTGATTCTCAACTTAAGCTCTTTCTCGGCAAACTTAGATCGAAATGGATTGGTCCATTCATTATCGACCAGATTTTTCCAAATAGAGCCATTCAAATCTCTATCCCGAAGATGGGTAATTCATTCAAAATCAACGATCAATGTCCGAAGCCTGTTATTGACCGTACTCTTCCAGAACCCATCTCAGACACAGTTGCTCTAGCCATGTTGTGACTTCTTTGGCTAGACTTCGCCTAGCTGACGACATTAGGCTCAGCAGTTGTACATATGACTCAGAGTTGACCTGAGCATCATATTTAGGTGATATCTTCCATACTCTACCCTTCTTTTCATGTCTCTTTTTCTCAATGTGGACATTGCATCAGCTAGGCATGGGGGGGTGGATTCATTTTTTAATCATTTTGTCAGCTCTGTGAAATTCTTGTAAATTCTATCTCTTTTTATTTATACATTAAAAAAAATTGAATTAGGAAGGAATATGTGGACATTAGGACTTTTCAATCTTAGGAAATATTACATTAGGATCTGAACACAAGACCCTTCAGGTCTTTGGGCTTAATTAGCCCATGTATCCACTAAAATGTGGATTTGTTTTTCGGGTCCTCGCCATCTTAATTCTATTGTAATTTGATTAAATAAGTTTGGGTGATAAGTACATGACTTATCAACCCACCCTCTGATTTGAGGAAACTTTAAGTCTAAAGCATCTACACACTATCTTTTCACTGACTTGTTGATAGGCAGTTTTAATGAAAATTGGGTAGCTAATGAACCTTCTAAGGTGATATGGCTGGCAAATTATCATGGGTAACAGCCCATAGGTAGGTTGTCCAGAGCCCAGTCACTAGACCATTCTCTTCTTGCTGCCTTTAGGTAAATCTTAGACCAGGGAAGCCACCTACTTAAAAAAAAAGGAAAAAAAGAAAGCCAAAAAGAAAAGAAAGAGAAAACAAAAGAAATAAGCTACACTTTGCCGCACAAGTATGGCTGGCAAGTTGTCGATGGTAACAGCTCATCGACTGGTTGTCCAGAACCCAACTCAAGAAATGCACTGAAAATTCCCAAAACACTTAGGAAGAAGCGGAGAAATAGAATAAATTGGGGAGATGTACACTGGATTCACCATTGTGTTGACCCCATAAAAATAAAAGTAGGGAGAAAGCTACCGGTCGTAAAGATACACCTTTAGGTAGAACTCTCTTTTTAAGGTCACCTAGAGGCGTAGAAACCTGAAGTCCATTCTAATTGTCGATTAATGAGTCTATCACATTCACAATAAGATGCTTAGAACTTAGGATTCTCATCAAATCTTGGGTGGGTCGAATGGCCATAGAAAGCCACTCTTTAGCCCTAAACTCAAAAATCTAGAAAAATTAGAAAAGAAGAAAAAGAGAAAAAGAAAATTTTCTTTGAATAAGGCGAGGGCTTGAGGCGGTTTGCATTTTGGTAGATAACTGGGCACTGTTGTGTCTTTGAAAGTTCAGATCCTGAGTAAAAGAATTTCTTAATGTTGAAAATAACTTATGCCCAAGTAATCCAACCTAATTCTTTTATAAATAACATGTAGTTTTTGCTAGGGACTAGCAAAAGATAGGCATGGGGGTGTGATGTGCATACATCTGATTAACCTAAAATGTCTAAAAATGCATGTTCTTAGTGTCACATTAACATCATACATTGTAAATAGTGCATAACATGTATAATCATGCATTTAGATCAAAGTGTATAAATGTACAGTGATTGTCTCCTTTTTATGGTTAGGGACAGGGTGACTTTTTATCGGGGCCTCATATCGAAGATCTAACCGTACGGATCTGATCAGGGTGGCAATTAGAGTTCAACGACTCCAAGATTGCCTTAATCGAACATCTGTAGCATGAGATAGAGATCGAGGAACCCTAAAGATCATGGGCCAAGATGGTGTTAATACACACCTCAGACGACAAATCCGACTGCGTGGACGGATTCGGATCGACGATCGTAGCCTAACAGCATGAACATCGGTCTAATCCGACACCCGTGGCACCATCCACAATACTCAGAAGATGGACGGCCAAGATGGTGCCACGTGGCACCATCTCAGCTGCCCAACCGACCCCAAGACCCGCAGCTTCCTTTCCTTCTTCACCTGCCCGCTCGATCTCGACTGTTGGATGCTCATCCAATGGTCGCAAAATTGCACGCATGAATTCTCTATGCAAATCAAAAATGCCCGTAGCGCGTTGGTCGAGCGCGCTATGCGAGGAGAAGATGAGCGTTTAAAGCCACAGGCACCTCAAATTGGAGAGTGGGAGAGTGGGCATGTGAGGAACGGATCCGTGCAATGAAGATCGTGTGGCACTGAGCGGTCGATAGCACCCACATGCGATCAGATGCGCGGCACTTACGCAAGATCATACACGAGCACGCAGTGCGAGCGAGGATTGTTTAAGCCATCCGATCTCTTGATCGGACGAATGTAAGCGTGTAGACGTGCGCGTGCATTGCGCGATGATGAGGCGAGGAGGTGCTCGGCGTGCGCACACGAAGGCCACGTTCAGGCCTTTAGTGATGGATTTATCCGTCACTAAAGGTCCTGAATTAATTTTTTCAAATTGTAATGACCAAAATGCCCCAACTCCTTGCAACTATAAAAGGAGACCCCTTCATACGAATTTCTCATCCCTTCCTTCTCTTCTCTCTCTCTCCAAAGCTCAAGTGAAGCTTGTCCCACACTCGGGATGCTCCTCAAGAGATAAAATCAATTTTTCGCCCCCATTCCGGAGCGGATCCCATGACGACGACGATGTGTTGCCTCATTCCCGTTCCTCCTGCCTCAACCTCCTTCTTCCCTCTCCGTTCCTCGTCTCCCAGGCATTGTCTTGTCCGGCTCGTCCTCCAAGCGATTGTCGAGAAGGATAACTTCTCTCTCCCATTCCTTTTTCCAGCTTTCTAGAGTAGAATTTTCTTGCTTTCTAGTTGTAATAGTTTTCCTGCTTTCTAGTGTAATTTCTTACTTTCTTAGATGTACAAACATTTTGCAACTTCAAGTGGATGTTTTCTCTCTCTCTCTTTCTCTTTCTCTGATTATTTATATTGATTCCATTGCATTGTAATTACTCTGCTCTTTAAACAAAAACAAAAAAATGTAATTGCGAATTTTGATCGACATAGCCTCCCTGAGTTCGACCCGAGATTTCTATTTCGCTATAAATTTTATTTGTTGAACCCGAGTTCTTCACTATTCAAACTACAATGACAGGTTTTCAAAACCAAATCCAATAGCGTAGTCCTCCAGCGTTTCAACACATATGAATGGTTGTACAAGTTATGCTTTAAACGGTGGGCTGTATGAGAGTCTTTTGGTTAATTAGGTTGTTTATCGAAATGTATTAGCAGTAACTTGGCTTTGTTTCTCGCTATTTCCTATGTTTTTTCCACTTTTGGATGCAAGGTGTGCTCGCTTGTGTTTCATTATTGTTATTTCTACCTTTGTGGTGTTATGGTGGGTAGTGCCCATCCATAAAATTTGTGGTATGCATGTATAAGTGCAGGTTACAGGTGAAGATTTTAAGAAAATATCGATTAAACAAGGAAAACTCTACTGAATTTTTTGTAGGTTTTGGGCTTACATTTAGTTTTAAATCGATCATCCTAAGATGTACATAATTGATAAGACTATGAATTATAACCCGAGCCACTTAGTAGCTGAGACCCTAACGCCAACACCCTTAGAGATTCATTCCCAATCCAACTGGAGGATTATCGGAGCATGACAAAGGATGCTTGCAATAAGAAAAATAAGACCCTCTCCAACAAAAAATAAAGAAAGATCCCTTAGACCTTATTACAAACTGATTCATAGTTGGGTGAAGCTAACCAGTAGCTATATCTTTCATTTTTGAATGGCCTCTAACCCCCTTGTTGGGGAGGAGAAAAAGAGGGGAGGCACAAGAGGAGAAGGTAACCCCCCCTCCTCCGCTCCCCTTTGTGATGCGATCGCATACTGTCGGCTTAACACCTCTAAATCCATGACCCAAAAGTGTGCCTAGAGTTGGGGACATGTCATTTACGTTCACTTTTCTTTTGTGAGAGTTCTATAAAAAATGGGGTTAGCATACTTTGGAATAGGATTTCAACTTGAACATGTTGTATGTTTTTTTTGTAATGACTCAATTTAGGCTCTTAGTTTTTGTGTAACACTATAAAAATGTGATGTAATATTTTGTTTAGAGGAACCTTTATTTTGTAACGAATAGTATGTGGGTATGTGTGCCTGTACTTGTAAATGTTTTTTATTATATTTCTTATGGTTTGTGAATGTGATTGTAGGGTGTACCCACTATATTATTATATATTCTTGCATAGGTCACTTCATTACAGGTATAGGTTTTTGGGAAAAATGCAATAAAGCAGGGGAAATTCTGTCGAATTTTTGGAACAATTTAGCCCTTTAGTTATTTAGATTCATCAATCTTGGATTGTCAATTATAGATCCAATGCTACTGAGAGTTTCTTGAAAATAAGATGTCCACCATTGCATATGCTCACAAGGAAAACTATTTGTGTTTTTTTCATTCTTATGCACTTCAGCTACATGTTATTTATTCTCCATTCATTGAGTAATCATGTGAGTAAATTAGTCTTGTGAAGAATTCTAAATATTACATTTAGTCTTGGCATACAACATCATTTATGAAGTAAACTACTGTTTGCTTAATGATAGAATCAAAGTTGTTATATACTTTCTACTGATCCTATTTTAGAAGTTTGTTTTAATATAGGAACCAATTTCTAATTATGTAGACTCTACATTAATTAGCAGGAACCAATTTCTAATTATGTAGACTCTACAATAATTAGCAGAACTAGAGTCCAATAGAAGATCCTAATATCAATATTGCTATCACCAAAATTGCCAACAACATAATTCCCAAGTCTTCTCACCCTCTGGCATTCGCTAAACCTAATCCAACTAAGAACTAGAAAAAACTCATAGAGGTTGGTTCATTTTATTTGTTAGTTGGTTTTGATTTTCATTTTTCTAGGTGTTAGTGCCTTCACACTAAATTTTTCCTTTGATTTTCACTTAAATGTATCATTAACAATAAATATCCAATACTATATTTTTAGGATATCATATTCTTTTGCCAAATAAAGTAATGGATAAAAGTTGGATATATGAAGATAGGTCAAGTAGTAAATACCTGGTGGGTATTGCAAATTTCGTTGAGTTTGCATTTAATAAAGTGGTCAAGGAAGGAACCATTGCTTGCCCTTATCGAGACTGTGCTAGTGCTATTTAAGTTAATCGACAAACAGTTGTTGACCATTTATTATGGAGAGGGTTTCCAAAGGTTATACTCAGTGGGTTTTACATGGTGAAGAGCTTGAAAACATCCAAGAAGAAGTTAGTGACAATCAAGAAGTAGGGGATGATGTGCATGATTTGCTACATGAAGCTTTTGGGTTTCAAGATATGGATAAGGATGCATCTTACATGGAATGCACTTTGCCAAATAATATTACTGAAGATGCAAATACATTTTTTGAATTATTGGAGGATGCCAAATAAGAGCTATATCCAGGATGCAAGAAGTTTAGAAAGTTACCTTTTTTGGTTCAAATTTATCACATAAAGTGCCTTAGTGGATGGACAAACAAACAAATCTTTTACCATGCTGCTTGATCTCCTTAAAGACGCATTGATAGAGGGAGAAACCCTTCCTAATTCTTTCTATCAAACCAAGAAAATTATAGCTAAACTTGGCCTTGTTTATGAAAACATTGACATATGTCCAAAGAAATGTATGTTATATTGGAAAGAGCATGCAAATGATAATTCATGCCACATATGTGGTACTTCGAGATGGAGATAAAGAACATCACAATATGAACTTGATGAAACTCTTCAGCTTGAATTAGATAAAGGAATTATTTCTCAAGTTATGTGGTACTTTACATTGAAGCTAAGGTTACAAAGACTATTCATGTCATCGAAGATATTGCACCTATTGAGATGGTATTCTAAAGGTCGATTAAAAGAGAAAATGCTTAGACATCCTACAAATTCCCCAACATGGAAGACATTTGATAGTAAATATCCTTATTTTACTTCATGTAACGACCCGGTTCCCAAGTCCCTACGAGACACGAGAACCGGACCGACTCGACTAATCCCAAGACCTAGTCGTCCAACAAGGAAGTAACCAAAAGGCAGTAAAATAAGCCACATTCAGCATGAATATAACTAACAGTAAGAAAGTACAGCAGTAAGGAAAGAAACTACTACAGTAGGTACCACCACAACAGTAGAACAACATTTATCATATAACAAGAAATGCAGGTAAAGAAGGTACAGCGGAAACAAAAACTACTCACTAGAACAGAAACAAAAGAGGTACAAAAGACTGTGGTAACTCTACTGGACCCTACTCGGCCCAGTGTCCTCTGCAGCCGCCGACCCTGGCTTCTCAACACCTGGTCCTGAAAAAAGTAACGAGTGTAACATGTCAGCAAAACGCTGAGTAGAGTGGCAAACTAACTAAAGGCAACAGTAGAGTGTACAGTAGCTGTTATGTTCTATTACTTCCTTTATTCACATCTTTCAATTTTCTCACTATTTCATTTATTTCTCAGATCCTTTACTTGATCTCGAATGTCCTCGTGGGAACGATCTTGATTGCAGTCTTTTCCAAAAGTAGAAGTAGCACGTGGTGCTCTCCTGGCCGGGAGAGTCCCCCGTGGTGATCCTACCCTCAGTCAACCACCCCAAGGTCACTGACAGATGTAACGGTGACTACGGCACGCGCGATAAACGCACAGGTAGCTAGCTCGCACTGGCACGCGGTCAGTCATTTCCGTTAACGGGTGCGCCCAAAGCACAGCACAGAACCAGGGTAGAGCGCTCTCAGTAACAGGGGTCCAACCCCTCCACAGTAACCAAACCGGGGCCTTGCCCCTCCACAGTCCATGCACCCTCGCCTGACTACCCTGGTTTGCCCTAGTGGGCCTAACAAGTCGGTGAAGGAGGCTAGCAGAACCCCGGGACCCGTGGGAGTAGCTAGTACTCTCCTAACACTAGTAGCTCTCCTCGGTACTACGTACACGAGGGCCAACAAGTCGGTACAGAGCAGCCAATCCTAACCCCGGGTCCCTGGGGTGGCTGGCCCCACTCTGCACTAAACAGGTACAGGTACTTCCCTTGGTACTGCGTACCCAAGAGACAGTACAAACTACATCTCAGTTCCATTCCTTTTTCTTTCCAGGAGTTCCACTCCTAATTCCCCGTAGGGTTCCAGCTCTTTATCTCAGAACATCATATGTTTCACTTTCCAGTTTCACGTTCTCACAATCCATGATCTCAATCATGTTTCTTTATTCATAACAGGCAGCTGTTAATTCAATTTACAGGCAGCTTTATATTCCTTTCCATTTTTTTTTTCCAAGACTGCAGTATTATACATTCCACTAGTTTTTCCTTCCTAGGGTTCATGCCACATCCTAGGATCTAGCATACAACTAGTTTCCAGCCCTAGGATTCATGCATCACCTAGGAGCTATCATTCCATACATTTCTCATTCCTAGGATTCATGCAATGTCCTAGATTCTAGTTATGGTTCCATACTTTAACAGATTTTAATAATAAACTTAAGCCACTCTACCAGGTACAACGGGAGTAATGGGGGCGTGATCGGGAATCCCGCGTGCCTCCGCGACTCCCAAGACTACAACTGAACGAGGTCCTATCACAAGGATCAAATACAAGGAGTGTCTCAAAATAGTGTATAGCTACTGTAGATGGGTAGAGGAATTAATTCTGAAAAGAACGCAACTTGAATCGCGGAAAACGGAGCGAGAATTACCTGTTCAATGTGGTTTCCCAGACGTCCAGAAGTCTGCGGGGACGTCTGTCCTAGCTCCCAAACGTCCGATGGTCACCCCGGACGTCTGGAGGTCACTCCCGCCATCTGGTACAACTTCCAGACGTCTGATTCGCAAAGGATGGCGAATCAGCGAACCTGCGCACAGCCAACTCCCTCCCTCAGTACGGTCAGTCGACAGGAAGGAAGAGGAAAACGGAATACTCACCTTTCAGACGTCTGTATGAGATACCAGACGTCGTCCTCGCCGTCTGCCTATCAACCCAGACGTCTGATTCTGGAAATTTTTCCAGAATCAGGGCGCGACCCGGACTCTGCTCGCGACGCCGCTCGCGTCGCACCTCGCGCTCCTGCTGCTCAGACTGCAGTAGGTCCCTCTCCGCGTCATTCCGCGCCCCCTGCGCCCTCCGCCGGCCGGCCAAGCCGCTCTGGCGAGCTCGCCCTCACGGCAGAGCTCTGCCCTCGCACGCCGCGCCTCCTCCGCGCTCACTGCGGCCGCCGCTGCAGCCCTCGCGCTCGCTCGCTCTCGTGCATAGGAAGGAGAAGAAGAAGGAGACGGTGGAGACGGGAGGGGAGGCGTGGCCCTTTTAAGGCCACGCGGAGAGGAGAGAGAGAAGGCGCGGCAGGCGTCTGCAGCCGCAGAAGAAAAAGAGGGAATAACGAATATGCGGTCTGCGCGCGCAGGCACGCAGACGACTCGCGAGTGTGGATGATAATGGTTTTTCAGACATCTGTAAACCATCCCAGACGTCTGGTCAGACGTTTGGGCCACCTCCCAGACGTCTTAAAATACGTCCGGGGCACACGTTCGTAACACTTCAAAGCCTCGAAATGTTCACCTTGGTTTAGCTATTGATGGGTTAAATCATTTTAGGATGATGACAACACAACATAGTACTTGGCCTATTATCCTGATTTCCTACAATTTACCTCCATGGTTATGCATTGAGTAATCAAATTGCATATTATTGACATTAATTCTCAGTTCGTCTAGTTCAAAAGATCATATACATGTATTTTTGCAACCATTAATTGAGGAATTGAAAGATTTATGGGAAATTGGTATTCCAACATTTGATGTTCGTTGCAAAGAAATGTTATAGTTGCATGCTGCAATAATGTGGACTATCAATGACTTTCCAGCATTTGCTAATATTTCAAGATGGGGCACAAAAGGATATCTTGCATGTCCTTCTTGTAATAAAGACAATGATTCACAATACTTGGAAGGTAGTTGAATGGTATGCTACATGGGCCATCGTTGTTTTCTTCCAATGAATCGTATATTTAGAAGGAAATCAATACCCTTCAAAGGAAATCAAGATTTGAGGTGTATACCAAAGACATTATCAAGCACGTTGATAATGACACAATTAGAAAGGTGCCTAGTATTATTGGCACAAATCCCAAAAAGAGGCGTAAGTATTGGCCTAATTGGACAAAATTAAGTATATTTTTTTAGTTGCCATATTGGAGAGAGAATGCCATATGTCATAATCTTGATGACATGCATATTGAGAAAAATGTATGTGACAGTATATAATAAGAACTTTATTACAATTAGAAAAGAAAAGCAAAGACGGTATAAAGAGTCATATTGACTTGCAAAAGTTGAACATTAGACATGCACTTCATCCCAAAGAGGTTGGAAATAAGACTATCTTGCTTCCAGCATGTTATAACTTAGACAAAAATGAGAAGTCAAATCTATGTGAGATTTTTAAAAGAGTTAAAGCTCCAGATAGTTATGCATCTAATATATCAATATGTGTAAATCTACGTGATTGCAAGATTTCAGGCTTGAAAAGTCATGATTGTCATATACTGATGCATCAACTACTTCCTAGATCATTACAAGTTGCCATATCAAATGATACTATTCAATCAATATTTATAGATTTCTGCAACTTTTTTTGAGATATATGTTCAAAAGAGCTTGATCCAGAATATCTTCAACAATTAGAGCAGAAGATTGTCATTCCCATCATCATTTTTTGATATTATGATACATTTAGGAATACATTTGGCAACATAAGCAAAGATAGCTGGACCAATTCAATATCGATGGATGTATCCCATAGAAAGGTATACTCCTATAGTATTTTAAAAAAGTCAATATAAGTGCTTTTTAACATATTCTTTAACTCGTACATGGTTACTTAATAGGTATCTTCTTAAACTAAAAAGGTATGTTCGTAATATGAATCGTCCAGAAGGCTTTGATGCGGAAGGGTATATAGTAGATGAATGCTTGATATTTTGTTCAAGATATTTATCAGGAGTGGAGACAAGGTTTACATCAAGAAACTTTCTAGATGAATTCCATGATGTGGATCAAGGGTTTTCTATATTTTCACAATCTGGTCATGCAATAGGAAAGATGACTCCTAAGAAATTAAATTTGATTACAATAAAATAGGCACATGGATATATCTTATCCAATTGTGATGCTATCCTTCCATTTAAAGAATAAGCATTTGAAACTCATTCTTTGAATTATTCATGTTACATGTTCTATCATAACATTTTAATAATTATTGTAAATTTGCAGAGAACATCGTCATGTACTTAGGAACTCATATCGTCGATTATCATAGAAGGAACTTAGTAACAAACATAATGACACTTTTAGTGAGTGGTTCAAGAGATATGTATGTTTCATAAATATCCACCAATCTAGTAGTTTTAATGTCTTGAGACACTTATTGTTACTTTTTGCGATTCAGATTGAAGAAAAGGCAAAAAAGGAATTTGTATCAAAAGATCTTCGAGTGCCTGCTCGAGGCCCTCATGAAGTAGCAATGTATTATAGTGGTTATATTGTTAATGGCTTTAGATTTCATACGAAAAATAGAGAGAAGAATCGACAAACACAAAATAGTGGTATTGTTAATGCCTAGACTGAGTGCTTTTCCAAAGCATCAAATAAAAGTCCTTCAATTGGTGAAGTTGATTATTATGGAGTGATCACAACCATAATTGAGTTGAATTATTATGAAAAGTTTAAAATAGTATTATTCAAATGCCAGTGGATAAATACTAAGTTAAAAAATGCAATTGGGAAAGCAAATGGACTAAAATCAGTGAATTTATCGTGTTTAGGACATGAAAATAATCCATTGGTTTTAACAACTCAAGTACAACAAGTGTTTTATGTCCAACATCCGATACGCAAGGATTGGAATTTTGTTGTCAGAACAAGACCTAGAGATTTATTTGTTATGGAAGAAAAAGTTGATGACTTAGATAATGATGATACGGTACTTGCCTACTCCTATGATTTGAATGAAAGTGAGATGGATACAACTGGCAACGATGATGACATTGATGTTGTACATACAGACATTGATGGTGTTTCCTTTTCTAGAGAGAACTGGGAATAACATATTAATGATATTAGTAGAGTAGATAACAATGAAAGCGAGTCTGATGATGACAATTAGATTGATGCAAGTTATTTGTTGTTATTTTGTATGAACATAATTTTTTAACAAGTCATTTTTTTCATTGTTATATGTTATGACTTTATTTTGTTGATTGTTTAACTTATTTCTTTATTATGTTTCATATAGGATGTCAAAGTGACCACGATTTGATTCTCGAGTTATTCCAGTTCCAGGAGGATATCAGTCAAAGAAAATTTTGGTAGCCCTGAACCAACAAAATGTTGAGCCAACACGTAATGATAATGGAACTAGAGCTACAACTTCTACATTTAAGAATAATCCAATGTTACTAAAGAAATAATCTAAGGAAAAGCAAATTATAAGAAAAGATCATTCCACGCTTAGGAAAACAAAAAAGACAAAGTATGCTGCCATTGAAACATTGGAAGAAGAATATCAAGGTAACATAGCAAGTTGTACACAGTTCTGCAGTTGGAGAAACTAATGAAATTGATCTTCAAGACATTAGTAAGATATTTCATGTGTGAAAACTTACTTCTATAATACATCTTTTACTATTTTCTTACAAGTTAGTTTAAGATATTTAGATATCATACATAGATTAAATTTGAATTCATTTAATAGTGTTCTTTTGCCATTAAAAATCTAGATTCTAATTCAAAAGGAAAGGGTAAGAGAGGATCTACTATGTGCCCGAAAGTATGGAACAATCAAGATGGAAAGAAGATATTTGTTGAGATGAATGATTCGTACTAGCCACTTGGAGAAAATCAAAATCATTTGAAAAATTTTTGTAAAACTATTGCACGTAATTCAGATTTGGCCACATTGGATTATGATGATAGGAGGAAGAAGCCTATAGAATACAAGAATAGAATGATAGAATTTGTGGAGGTAAATTTTTAACCATAATAATTTTGTTAATTATATTTAAGTTTTGATGATTTAACATATTTTATGATATAGTGCAAATTTCAATTTAATGAGAAGATGCGACCATGGGTGCTTCTAAGCATAGCTAGGAAATGGAGAGAATTTAAGTGTAACCTTAAGGAGAAATATTATCGACCACAACTCTCCATGGAAGAAAGCTTAGAATATCGTGATTCATGGGTAACTAAGGAACATTGGAAGTTCCTTAATGAGCATTGGGATTCAGAGAAGTGAAAGGTAATTAAAAGTGTTTTTTTTTTCTTTACCTTAACTTAGAAAATGGTTCTAAAAAATTATGATTCTTCTAGTTACGTTGTTCTAAAAATAGAAGAAAATTAATGCTTCATCATACTACAAGGACAAAAAGCTATGCATGCATAAGAGATGAGGTACATTCTTTATTTTCAAAATTTTCACTTTTTAAGTTGATGATTTAAGTGTAATAATATTTATTACTTTTAGGTGGAGAAACAAATGGGATGAAAGGTAAGCAAGATTGATTTATTTGTAAATGTTTATAAAAAGAACGTTGGCAAACCAACGGATGAAAGAGCAGCTTCTATGATTGTAAGTTAAACACATTATATAACTTATTCTTGATGTGCAATTTATCTTTTGATCTTTGTTTACATTTATTTTCATTTATAGTATCAACGTTTTCATGCAATTAAGAGAACAAATACTAATTTTCTACATGTAAGATACTTGAAACATTAAATAGCGGTAAAATTATAATGCTTTTAAATAAATGGTAATTTTGTTTACTTAATGTATGATTTTGATCAAGAATAAACTTTTTAATTTGACCTTTTTTTTATGCCATTTTAGTTGAGATTTTTATTAGCTTTAATTTCTTCATAACTATTTTAATAGCATAGAGGATTATATGATGGCAAGTTTTTCTTATAAGAACAATTTAACGAGACAACTGAGAAGATGGATGGTTCAAAAGACCCTTCATTGGTCGATGAAATTTATGCAAAAGTTGTTGGAAAAGATAAACATGGTCGTGTTAAGGGATATGAATTAATATCACCACATTCTGATTTATGGAGGCAAAAATAAATTGAGGAATGAGAACAAAGGAAAGAGTAGGAAAGATAAATTGAGATGTGATTTATGGAAGAGATAAAAGAAATGAAAGAAAGTCAAGCAAACTTTCAAGAAATGCTACTTCTGTCTTTAGGAAGAACAAATTTGCATATTTCCCTATCATTAAAGAGGTCACATGTATTATGATTTTTAGTTAAATAATTGAGTATATTTAAGTTAAGAAATTAATCATATCATCTACAATCAGGGTACTCAAGATGTGGTTATGCAACAAGGCAACATTTGTGCAAGTTTAAAGAAGACAAAGAATCAACATAAGGATGGGACTCAATCTATGTTGGTTGAAAGCCAGGTAAACTTTTATGTAAAAGTACATTAAAATTTTAAATTCAATATTAAACTTTCATTAAAAATTATAACTAAATTGATCTTGATACCATCATTTTATTGCTATTATATTTCACATGTAGGATGTGTATCTACTAGACATGGTAGACATGTAGAGGAAGGTTGCACTTGCATGAGTGAATAGTATTGATCCTAGTGCAATTATTGGAGGAGCTACCATTGGTTCCACTTGTGCAGGGGTTTATGTTGAAGTTGCCATCGACAAGGAAGAGATGTTTTTTTTGAGAAGAAAAGGGGTCCCGAATTTCTTGCTAGCCACGAAGCTCCTCCGTGATCAGAGCCACGGCCATTCTCTAGCACTGAGTCAGGGTGGCTAGACATAGTCAGCCACCACACACCACCACACACCTATGTGCATATGGGCAAGTCCAGGGGATCGAACCCGGTACCCCGCAAAGGGAGGATGTTATGGGGACGAGCGGCACCAGTTATGCTGCCCTTTTAACCCCAATGAGGATGAGATGTTCATTAGGTCATATGGTAAATATGAAGTTTTAGGTGACACAATTGGAGCTATCATTACTTGGCCTGAGATGTTTATTATTTCACAATAGGCATTGTCATAAAATTATTTTGAACCATGGTATTTAAACGTAACTCTTCCTTTATTTAATGTACCTTAGAATTATTTTGTAACAAAATTTTTCTTTTTTTTTCAGGATCTTTTCAAGTTGCTAATAGAAGATGCACTCGAGTTATCGGTAGAAATCTTTTTACGTGCTTTTAATTTAGTCAATAATTTTTTAGACTTTTTTTGCTTTATCTTGGACATGCATCTTTTTTGGTTATGTTACTCTATAACTTTGACTTGTTTATGAAATTTTTTTTTCTAATAAAAGACAATTGGTTAATGAATGAATATTATATATGATCGACATGACATTTTAGATATTTGCTCTTTCTTACTACCATTAAATTATAAAAATATGCAGTTGGTTTAAACGTCATACCACGTTTTCATTATTTAATTTTAAAACAAAAATATTTATTTTTTATCACAATAGATCTTTATAATATTGATTTGTTATTTAAATATTTATTCATTTCAACTTAGGAGTCATATACTTGATAATTAGAGTTAATGTAAGATAAAGTGTAATAATGACCCTTAAGATATAGCATTAGGTAGCAATCAAAGTTAATTTATCAAGTATATAAAACAAATGCTATTAGTGATAAAATTATGGCATTGAATAAAAAGTTTATTATTTAAAATTAACAACAAATTTTACTGCCCTTAATAATCTCCATTAGCGACATCAAATTTTATCATAACAAGAATTAAAAGAGTTGTGAGATTAATTAGCGACGAAAAGTGATTACCTCTAAAGCATCTTATATTGTCAATTTGTTATGACAATTATTTTTGTCGCTATTTTTTCTTTACAATAGAGTCAATTGTAGCAACAAAAAGATAGTCGTTAAAAGTAACATTTACCAACAGAAATATCGACAAAAGTAATTGCCGCTAAAGATTAAAAAAATACTGAGAGTCTAAAATTGTCGATAAATCTTTGGCAACACTAGTTATACCGACAGACAAGCGACGAATCCAAAAAGTGTTGGAAAATGTCTATAGCGACCAATATTAATGCTTTACCAACATATATCTTTTGTTAGTAAAACTATTTTTATTGTAGTGAGGTTTTCTTTTGTGTTCAAGATAAAGCATTTATGTCCAAAGACATTGGAGTAGGAAATTTTAGGTGTCCTATCATAGTAAAGCTTAAAGGATGTTCTCTTAAGGATTGGTCTAATAGAGGCTCTATTCTGAATGTAGCAAGCAATGTTAACTACCTCAGGCCAAAAATACCGAGGTAGCATTAACTTGCACAGCATTTTGTAGGCGCACTCGTGCAAGGTTTTATTCTTTCTTTCTACTACACCGTGTTGAGAAGCTTCTTTAAGAAAAGTAAATTCTTGTTTTATTCTGCAAGTTGAGAAGAAATCTTTGAAGTTTGATCACTTCTTATTCTAGTGATAGAATATCCTTTCTTAGTCTGGATTCTTTTGGCTAATTTACTAAACCCTTAAAAAGTAAAATCTTTGGATCCTAAGAACAATACCCAAGTAAATCAGGAAAAGTCATCAATAATGATAAGACAATATCTACATCCACTTAGGCTTTTAGAGTTGGTTGGTTCAAAGAGGTCAAGGTGAATCAACTCAAGTGGCTTTGAGGTGCTGATCATATTTTTCGGTTTGAAGGATGTTTTATGAAGTTTACCTAATTCACAAGAATCACAAAGATTTTTCTTCTTAAAGAATATCTTAGGCAATCCTCGTACTAAGTCATGTTTCACAAGCTTGTTTATATTTCGCATGTGAACATGACCCAATTGACAATACCAAAATACTGACTCATCATCTGAAGCAACCAAATAATTTAGGTTATTGCAATTGTTAAAGTCAATAGTGTAAGCATCTTTTGATCTGTGTCTAGTTAGAAGAATTTCTTTAGTCTTCTTATCCTTAATTTTAAAGCATTTCAAGGTGAGATGTACTTTATAACCTTTTATCACATATTTGACTTACCCTAAGAAAGTTATGTTTTAAACCCTTGACTAGATGAACATTATCAAAAGAGGTTTTAGAGTTACCAATTTAGACAGTACCAATAATATGATCCATGTGGTTGTTACCAAATGTGTTACAACCCAGTTCCCGAATCCCTATAGGACACGAGACCGGCCTGACTCGATTGATTCCAAGACCCAGTTGTCCAACAAGAAATAACCAAAAAGCAGGAAAGTAAACCACATTCACTACGCTATGTAACTAACAGTAAAAGTGTACAAGTAGTAAGGAAAGAAAAGCTGCTAATAGTATATATCACCACCACAATAGTAAAATGGAAATAAGGTACAGAACGTAAAGGTAAAAAGAGTCTAAAACTCACTACAATAGAAAGTACTACAACAAGAAAGCTATTGCTACTGGGCTCTACTAGGCCCGGCACCCTCTGCAGCTGAAGACTCGGGCTGCTCAACACCTGGACCTGAAAAAGGGTTATGAGTAAACAAAGTCAGCGAACGCTGAGTAGAGTGGCAACCAACTAGCTAAAGCAGTAAAAGCTAACAGGTAAACTATCTATTCCAATTGTTTATTTTACAAGTTATTCTTTTTCACCCGTTGGTTTATCTTTCAGATCTCTTTCCTGATCTCGAATGTTCCTCGTGGGAACGATCTTGATTGCAAACTTTTACAAAGAGTAGAAGTCGCACGTGGTGCTCTCTTGGCCGGGAGAATCCCCCATGGTGGTCCTACACCCAGTCAACCACCCCAAGGTCACAGACAGACTAGCGGTGACTATGGTAGCTACCCCGCACTAGCACGCAGTCAGTCATTTCCACTAACGGGTACACTCAAAGTACAACACAGAACAGTATAGGGCCTAGCCCTCTCAGTAACAGGGGTCTAGCCCTTCAGAACCAAATAGGGGTCTCGCCCCTCCACAGCCCGCGCACCCTCGTCTGACTACCCTGGTTTGCCCAGTGGGCCTAACAAGTCGGTGTAGGGTGGTTAGCTGAACCCCAAGCCCCATGGGGTGGCTAGCTCTCTCCCTACACTAGTATCTCTCCCCGGTACAGTGTACGTGAGGGCCAAGAAGTCGGTGCAGAGTAGCCAATCCTGACCTTGGGTCCCAACCCAAGGGCAACTAGCTCCGCTCTACACTAAATAGAGGATAGTTGCTCTCCTTGGTACCACGTACTCAAGGGTCAGCACACTTCCCCACTCCCATTTTCAGATCCATTCCATTTATTTCCAGGAGCTCTACTCCTAATTCCTCATAGGGTTCGTGCTCATATTTCTCATGCCATTCCATACCAGGTTTCATCATTCACATTTCCATTCTTAGGTTATACACATGCAGCTCGTATTTCTATCATTCACATTTCCATTCTCAGGTTATACACATGCAGCTCATATTTCTATCATTTAACGTATACAACAGGTAATGTAACATGTAACTGTTTAACTAACACAGGTAATTCATATTTCACAGGCAGCTCTTATTCATTAGCAGGCATTTGTTATCATTTCTATTTATTCATTCAAGACTGTAAATCAAACACACATACAGGCATTTCAAGTAACTTCTCATCCTAGGATTCATGCCATATCCTAGGTTCTAGTTATTCAATCCACATATGCATTCGAGTTTATAATTAAATTAGGGAAAGCCACTCTACCAGACAACCCAGGAATATTGGGGGCTCGAACGGTAGGCTCTTGTGCCTCAACAAGACCCGAACCTGCAATGGAATGAAGTCTTATAATCAAGGAACAATCACAACGAAACATTTAGAACAGCATAAAAGGCCTTCTAACAAGTAGAGGAACTCTTAAGGAAAACACCAATAACTTGTTTGCGCAAAATAGACCTCAAATGGATCCTAAACGAGTCAAAAATAGAGCTACAGACTCAAATCATACGTCTGGCACAAGGTCCAGATGTCTTAAAAGTAAACAGGAACTCACCTTAGGTTCTGCGTCAACCTCAGACGTCCAAAACCTCCATTCAACCATCTGGACCCTATTCCAGATGTCTGACCTCTCTCTCAGACGTCGAGGAGTGCTTCCGATCATCTGGTAATCTTTCCAGACGTCCGAAGAGCATGGGAGGGTGTGTCCCATGCCTTCCCGAAGCAATCCCTGTAGGTGACAGCAAATCTCCCGTAATTAGCCATGCAAAACGTTGCTGCGGAGTGGCCTGCATGGCCGTATCCGTAAAAGGAAACATACCTTCACGAAGATTTGCTTTCAGATGTCCGATGTAGTCACTAGACGTCTGCCCCGACGTATGGACGTCACGCCAAACGTCTGATTCTGAAAAATTACATAACTAGAACCTCTTTTCGTTCTCCCTCACCATGCACAGCCACGGCCACACCTCCTCGCTTGTAGCTCCGGCTGTAGTAGTGTCGAGGACTACTCCCCTGACGCTCTCCTCCTCCCGCACGCGTCGCTCTGGCCGTGCACCCTTCGGTGAGCTCTCATGAGCTCACGAGCTCGATTCTTCTTCCTCTCCTCACTCCGTCTCTCCTCATCGCCACTCTCGCGCTCTCTCTCATGCTAGCTCCTCTAGCTGGGGTGGAGAGGAAGAGAAGAAGGTGGCTGGCAGTGGAGTGGGGAGAACGGGAGAGGAGAAGAGGGGTTTATAAAGGGGTGCATTAGGGTTTGGATGGAAGAGAGAGGAGGGAAAGAGAGAGAGAGGGTACTGTCTATGCACAGGCCGCACGCAGACACGAAGCTCGTACCAAAAATTTCAATTTTCGAACGTCTAGGAAGGGGTCCAGACGTCTGACTGACAGTCCAGACATCTTAAAAGGCTCAGGACAGAACGGGTTTTTACATCATAACAAACTTAGAGGAAGTTTCATCCCCGAAACTTGAACTAGCTAGGGTGCGAAAAAAGAACTATATACGCATAACAAACTTAAAGAGGATCGAAGCCGGTCTGAAAAGTCATACCCTCAAAAAGCTCTGGGTATTACTCTTGCATCACCACCTCAGGCTCCCAGGTAGCCTCCTCGTATCTCTGGCTCCTCCACATGACCTTCACCAGGGGTACCTGCTTCCATCTCAAACTTTGGATGACTCTGTCTAGTATCTGCACTGGTCACTCAGGGTAGGTCAGGTCGTCACCCACCTCAACACTCTCGTGGCTCAGAACGTGACTGGGATCAGCGATATGCTTCCTGAGGTTGGACACTTGGAACACATCGTGCACACCAGAAAGCTGGGGAGGAAGGGCAAGCCTGTAAGGAATGGGTCCTACCCACTCCAGGACCTCAAAGGGCCCCATAAACCATGGCACAAGCTTCCCTTTCACCCTAAACCGTTGCAGGCCCTTCATAGGTGAAACATGAAGAAAGACATGATCCCAACCTCGAAATGCACCTCTCTACGCTTTCGATCAGCATAACTCTTTTGTCTACTCCTGAAAGTGTGAAGTCGTCTATGAATATGCTCAACCACCTCCTAACTCTGTCGAATCAGCCTGGGGCCAACCTCCCACTTGGTCCCCACCTCAATCCAACTCAAGGGTGCAGTACACCTTCGTCCGTACAGAGCCTCGTAGGGTGCCATGCCGATACTCGAGTGATAACTGTTATTATATGCAAACTCTGCTAGGGACAAGTGCTCCTCCCAAGAGCCCCTCCAGTCCAGTACACAGGCATGTAAAAGGTCCTCAAGTGTCTGTATCGTGCGCTCTGACTGTCCATCTGTCTGAGGGTGGTATGCCATACTGAACCTCAATCGTGTCCACAACACCTGCTAAAACTCAGCCCAAAATTGGGAAGTGAAATGGGTATCCCGGTTGGATACAATCTCACGTGGAACTTCGTGTAGACGTACCACGTCACGAATATACCCCTCTGCCAACTATGCTGGTCCCAAGGTGACTCGGATCGGCAAGAAACGTGCTGTCTTCGTCAATCTATCTACAATCACCCAGACTGCATCGTGTCCTCATTGGGTAATGGGCAAGCCCACCACCAAGTCCATGGTGATGCTCTCCCACTTCCACTCTGGCATAGGAAGTGGATGCAACGGCCCTACAGGCCTTTGATGCTCAGCCTTCACCTGCTAGCACACCAGACACTTCTGCATGAACTCACCTACATCTCGCTTCATCCCTCTCCACCAAAAGTCACGTCTCAAATCATGGTACATCTTCGTCTTCCTAGGATGTATGGTGAACCTAGACTCGTGTGCCTCAGTCAGGAGCTCTCTCAACAACTCCTCGTCTTTGGGAATGCACAAGCATCCCCTCATGCATAGTACCTCATCTGAAAAAGAGAAGTCTCCTGGGTCCCCTGACAGTACTCTCTCAACGACTGCAGATACGGATCTGCCATCTGTCCTGTGATGATGCGGTCTATCAGCTCTGGTCTCATCTGTCGTGTCACTGTCACTGTCCCACAATGCCCCTGTAACTCTAGCGGTCACCAACTGCCCAACTCCTCCATAAGTCTCCAACTCTATGCCTATAAACTGGCTAAGTGGGCGGGTGTCTTCCAGCTCAAGACATCAGCCACCATGTTGGCCTTCCCCGGATGGTAGGAGATGCTACAGTCATAGTCCTTCAAGAGCACTAGCCAACATCTCTGTCTCATGTTAAGCTCCTTTTGATCAAACAAATACCTGAGGCTCTTATGATCCGTGAATATCTCAAAGGTCTCACCGTAAAGGTAGTGCCTACATGTCTTCAGCATGAAGACAACAACTGCTAGCCCTAAGTCATGGGTAGGGTAGCTATGCTCATGGGGCTTCAGCTGCCGTGAAGCGTAAGCGACAACGTGACCCCGCTGTATGAGCACACCCCCTAACCCCTGTAACGAAGCGTCCGTGTAGGCAACGAAACCGCCGCTACTATCTGCGATGGTAAGCACAAGAGCCGAAGTTAGCCTCTCCTTCAACTCCTGAAAACGCACCTCACAAGTGTCTGTCCAAGCAAAGGGCATGTCCTTCCGGGTCAATTGAGTCATAGGACGTGCAATCTGCGAGAAACCCCTGATAAACTGCCGGTAGTAACCTGCCAGTCCTAAGAAACTGTGGATCTCTATCACTGTACGTGGCCTCTCCCACTTGAGTACTGCCTCTACCTTGGATGGATCCACAGCCAAGCCATCCCCTGAAATCACATGACCCAAGAAGGTCACCTGCCTCAACCAAAACTCACACTTGCTATATTTGGCATACAGCCTACATTGTCTCAACGTGTCCAGAACCATCCACAAGTGTTGTCCGTGCTGTGTCTGATCCCATGAGTAAATGAGCACATCATCAATAAATACCACCACAAACTGATCCAGGTACAGTTTGAACACCCGGTTCATTAAATCCATGAAGGCAATGGGGGCACTGGTCAGCCCAAACGGCATCACCAAAAACTCGTAGTGTCCGTACCGGGTGTGGAAAGCTGTCTTGGAGACGTCGGTCTCCCTGATCCTCAACTGGTGGTAGCCTGATCTCAGATCTATCTTGGAGAATACCGTGGCACCTCACAACTGGTCAAACAGATCGTCAATCCTCGATAGTGAATACCTGTTCTTGATGGTGATCCTATTCAGTTGTCTGTAGTCAACATAAAGGCATAGGGTACCATCCTTCTTCACAAATAACACCGGGGCTCCCCACGGGGATGCATTGGGCCTCACAAAGCCCTTCTCTAATAGGTCCTGCAATTGGGACTTGAGCTCTCACAGCTCAAGTGGTGCCATCCTGTATAGTATTGTAGAAATGGGGCTGGTCCCCGGTACCAGTGAGATCTCAAACTCGATCTCACGCTCAGGCGGTAGTCCTAGCAGCTCCTCAAAAACACGTCGGGATACTCTCTGACCACCGGGATGCTCCGAAAGTCTGCCACGGGGCTGGGCTCTGCCACTACACAAGCCAGGAAGCCCTTACACCCCTAGCCCAAAAGTCTCGTTGCTCGAAGTGTAGAAATGCACCTGAAACCTCTGTCCACCAGCTGTCCGTGAAACTCAAAGGAAAGCATCTTCGGTATGGAGAAGGCGATCTTCCTCTCAAAATAGTCCACCAACGCGTGGTAAGTGGACAACCAATCCATCCCCAGAATCACGCCAAAGTCCTCCATAGGTATCACGATCAGGTCAGCGGGGAGGCTGTGTCCCCCAATACTGACCTCACAGTCTGTGTCGACCTCCTCAGCTACAAACAGATGACCACCTGGACCTCTGATCACAAAAGGATCCTCTAACAACACACAGTTCTGTCCCAAACTGATAGCAAAACTCGTAGCAACAAATGAGTGCATGGCGCCGGAATCAAAAAGTACATAAACTAATCTGCCAGAAACTGTAACCATACCTGCCACCACTTAACCTAATGCTCTGGTGTCTCTATGTATCAGGGCGTTGATACACCCCTCAGCTCTCGATGCAGAAGAAGCAGCCACACTCTGCGTCGGACGGGTAACCGCTGGCCGGTACCCTCCCTGCGACTACTGTCCTCCCCCACGTGCCTGGGAACCATGACCACGTGCTCGGCCTCCAGTGCTCAGTGCGGGGAGCATCTGCTGCACTCCGGCCCTAGACGGGCAGTCCCTCTTGATGTGGCCCGGTTGGCCACACTGGTAGCAGAGGGGAACTCGACTCTCTCCCTCGGTAGGTCCCTACTAACGGCTGGGCGGGGGTCCAGTGCTGGCAGTTGGCCCTTGTCAGGGGCCCCCAAAGGTCGCTGACAGCCTCGTAAAACATGACAACTCTCCTGCAGGCGTTGCGTGCCTCCTCTCTTGCCGACCCTATGAGTACTCTGGCTGGTAGGGCCTCTTCCATCCATTGTTAGTGTCTCATGTGGCTAGGTTGGTCTCCTCATATCTCATAGTTGCCTCCACCACTCTTGAGAATGTGGGCAGCTTCAAGGGTTTGACATACCCCCGAATGGTCGGTTGGAGCCCCTTAGTGAACCTCCACAGATGCTCCTCCTCAGTAGCCATAGCTGTCGCAGCAAAACATGATAGCTCCAAGAAGCGCGTGCGGTACATGCTAATAGTCATCGTCCCCTGGCGGAGAGTGTGGAACTCCTGCCTCCTCTGGTCCTGCCATTTCTATGGGAAGTACTGCTCGCAGAAGAAGGTCATAAACTGGTCCCACGTCGGCTCTGCCCTCTCCTGGCCTTTGACTAACCTCCACCACCTCTGGGCCGTGCTCTCCAGTTGGTACGTGGCAAAGGCCTCATGGCACTCTGCAGGGGGGCGAAGGGTGTCAAACACCTTCTTGATCTGCTCCAACCAGTCCTCCACCTCAGACGGGTCCTCCTCCCCCTTGAAGGAGGGGGCTTCAGCTTCTGGAACTGTCCGAAAAGCTCGTAGTGCAGTTGTAGCTGGGGAATGGGCATGCCTCCAGGCAGGGAGGGCTCGTGCTTGGAAGTGTCAGAGTGCGGCGGGGGTGGTAGAGGACCACCCCCTCCCCCACGCCTAGCGCTGCGTCAGTCTCATGGTCCCACAGAGGACTCCCCCTCCACATCCCCAGGGAGAGGCGCCCGTGGAGGCGGGTGGAGCTCCTCTCGTACTATATCCCGTATCAGCTGCGCGAGGTCCTGGGCCTAAACGCCCAGGAGGAGTGGCTGGTCAACTGACGCCTCGGGCCTAGCACGTCCGCCCCTCCAACCTCGTCCACGGCCGCGTCCGCAGCCCGCTTCAAGGACTCCATGTCGAGGCATCCCCTGCAAGGAGATGCAGAACAGAACAAAAAGAAGTCAACTCTAACAGACTTCAGCAAAGGAAACTCAGAACAGATATCAAGCGGTACATTATGGTGGTTGCTTTAGTTACATGCACGTGAACTAGTTATTCTCAAGCTAGTTGATTCATTTCTCGGGATGACTTTACTATCATACCATCTTGTTACGACCTGGTTCCCGAATTTCTACAGGGCACAAGACTGGCCCGACTCGACTGATCCCAAGACCCAATCGTCCAACAAAAAATAACCAAAAAGCAGGAAAGCAAACCACATCCACTATGCTACGTAACTAACAGTAAAAGTGTACAAGCAATAAGGAAAGAAAAGCTGCTAACAGTACATATCACCACCACAACAGTAAAATGAAAATAAGGTACTGAACATAAAGGTAACAAGAGTCTGAAACTCACTACAACAGAAAGCATACAATAAGAAAGCTACTACTACTGGGCTCTACTGGGCCCAGCACCCTCTGCAGCCGGAGACTCGAGCTACTCAACACCTGGACCTAAAAAGGGTTATGAGTAAACAAAGTCAACGAATGCTGAGTAGAGTGGCAACCAACTAGATAAAGCAATAAAAGCTAACAGGTAAACTATCTATTCCAATCCTTTATTTTACAAGTTATTCTTTTTCACCCGATGGTTTATTTTTCATATCTTTTTCTTGATCTAGAATGTTCCTCGTGGGAATGATCTTGATTGTAGTCTTTTTCGAAGAGTAGAAGTCGCACGTAGTGCTCTCTTGGCTAGGAGAATCCCCAGTGGTTGTCCTACACCCAGTCAACCACCCCAAGGTCACGGACAGATGTAGCAGTGACTACGACACATGCAATAAGCGCACAGGTAGCTACCCCGCACTGGCACCTGGTCAGTCGTTTCCGCTAACGGGTATGCTCAAAGTACAGCATGGAATAGTATAGGACCTAGCCCTCTCAGTAACAGGGTTCTAGCCCCTCAGAACCAAACAGAGGTCTCGCCCCTCCATAGTCCGCACACCCTCGTCTGACTACCTTGGTTTGCTTAGTGGGCCTAACAAGCTGGTGTAGGGTGGCTAGCTGAACCCCGGGCCACGTGGGGTGGCTAGCTCTCTCCCTACACTAGTAGCTCTCCCCGGTACAGTGTACGCGAGGGCCAAGAAGTCAGTGCAGAGTGGCCAATCCTAACCCTGGGTCCCAACCCAAGGGCAGTTAGCTCTGCTCTACACTAAACAGGAGACAGTCGCTCTCCTTAGTAGCACGTACTCAAGGGCCAACACACTTCCCTACTCCCATTTCCAGATCCATTGCATTTATTTCCAGGAGCTCTACTCCTAATTCCCCATAGGGTTCGTGCTCATATTTCTCATGCCATTCCATATTAGGTTTCATCATTCACATTTCCATTCTTAGGCTATACACATGCAGCTCGTATTTCTATCATTCACCTTTCCATTCTCAGGCTATACACATGCAGCTCATATTTCTATCATTTAACGTATACAACAGGTAATGTAACATGTAACTGTTTAACTAACACAGGTAATTCATATTTCACAGACAACTCTTATTCATTAACAAGCAGTTGTTATCATTTCTGTTTATTCATTCAAGACTGCAAATCAAACACACATACAGGAATTTCAAGTAACTTCTCGTCCTAGGATTCATGCCATATCCTAGGTTCTAGTCATTCAATCCACATATGCATTCAGGTTTATAATTGAATTAGGGAAAGCCACTCTACTAGACAACCTAGGAGTATTGGGGGTTCGAACGATAGGCTTTTGTGCCTCAACAAGCCCCAAACCCACAACAGAACGAAGTCCTATAATCAAGGAACAATCACAATGGAACATTCAGAAAGTATAAAAGGCCTTCTAACAAGTAGAGGAACTCTTAAGGAAAACTTCGATAACTTGTTTGCATAAAATGAACCTCAAACGGACCCTAAACAAGTCAAAAACAGAGCTACAGACTCAAATCAGACATCTGGCACAAGGTCCAGACGTCTTAAAAGTAAACAATAACTCACCTCAGGTTCTGCATCAACCTTAGACATCCAGAACCTCCTCCCAGTCGTCTGGACCCAGTTCCAGACGTCCGACCTCTCTCTCAGACATCTGGGAGTGCTTTCGATCGTTTGGTAATCTTTCCAGACGTTCAAAGCGCATGGGAGGGCATGTTTCGTGCCTTCCAAAAGCAATCCCTGCATGCGACAACAAATCTCCTATAATTAGCCACGCAAAACGTAGCTACCTAGCAGCCTGCATGGCCGTATCCGCAAAAGGAAATGTACATTCATGAAGATCTACTTTCAGACATCTTGTGTAGTCACCACACGTCCCCCCGACATCTGGACGTCACGCCAGATGTCTGATTTTTGGAAAATTTCAAAACCAGAACCTCTTTCTGCTCTCGCTCACCGCGTGCAGCTGTGACCATGCCTCCTCACCTGCAGCTCCGGCTGCAGTAGTGTCAGGGATGACTCCCCTGACGCTCTCCTCCTCCCACACGCGCTGCTCCAGCCGTGCACCCTCCGGTGAGCTCTCATGAGCTTGCGAACTTGGCTCTTCCTCCTCTTCTCACTCAACCTCTCCTCGTCGCCGCTCTCGTGCTCTCTCTCGTGCTAGCTCCTCTCGCTAGGGTAGAGAGGAAGAGAAGAAGGTGGCTGGCAGTGGAGTGGGGAGAACGGGAGAGGAGAAGAGGGGTTTATAAAGAGGTGCATTAGGGTTTGGATGGAGGAGAGAGGAGGGAAAGAGAGAGAGGGTACTATCTGCATGCAACCTCCACGCAGACGCGAAGCTCGTACCAAAAATTTTGATTTCCAGACGTCTGAACAGACGTTTGATCGACAGTCTAGACATTTTAAAAGGCTCAGGACAAAATGGGTCTTTACAAAATGTGACTGAACCACCTTCCTTGCGGTCAACCTCAAGGAACAGGTCTTCTTCTACTATCATGTGCTTAGAGCATCCACTATCCATGACCTATCCTCTATTTTTTAGGACTTGTCATTGGTTTAGGCTTGCGAGGTCTAGAGTTCCTTCTAATAGCTACAAGATGCACTACCAAGAAAAGTGCAATTTGCAACAACTTTTTAGGGACAATTTTATAACCGTCGCTAATGGATTCCTTTAGGAGAGGTTATCCCACTAATCATTGCCTAAAGCCTCCTCCCTCCTCCCCCAGCCAAACTTAACTTGGGCAATGATTTGGAGACTATTTTATAAATAATTGTCGCTGATGATCATTAGGGAGCATGAGTTTTTTGCACGCTAAATGTGAATTAATTGGGGATTGATGACGGTTATGTGGATAACCGTCGCCTAATGTCCATTGAAGAGCATGCCACCCCAAACTTCGTTGCCAGTGCAATAGATAAGTTAAATTCAATTGACAACGATTATGGGTAAAATCGTCTCTAAGTGTGCCCCCTCTAATGGCATTTGGCAACCGTATTAGCAATGGTTTCAAGAAAACCATTGCTAAAGGTCAAGATATTTTCATGCAGCAATCGGTCTTCTCCTTCGACCATCTCACTACCGACAAGCTTGTCTGCAGCCTCGCCACACCGTCGACCACATCGTCGTCATCATCGTCGCCAGCCACCAAGCTCCTCCACTGCACGATCGCCCTCAAGCTCCTCCACCAGTATCACCTCTGCCTCCTCGATCCTTCACGTCAACAACTTGGCATCGCCACCTCTAGCCATGCCCCCAGTGTGCCTCATCCTGCAGCCCCCATGTTGCCGCCCCCCACCCCTCACACCACCCCGCTGCACTGCCACCTGTGGTTCCCCGTACCACCCCCCACGCCATCACCCCTTGCCCTGCGGGTCACCCCACTGTGTCGCTCCTCGCACCACCACCAACCCCTACCCCACAGGCTCCCTCCCTTGCCCTTTTAATTTTTTTAAAATTAGATTTATTTTTTAATTTGCAAATTATTATTAGTACATCGGTTAATTAACATGAAATTAATACATATGAATTAGAATTATTACATGTAATAAATAGTACATGTGTTATTTAACATAAAATTAGTTTATAAATGATAATTAGTTTGCAAATGAAATTTGAAATGTGATAATTAATTTTTAGAATTAAGTTGTTATTAATTTGAAATTGTTACATGTGAATTAACATGAAATTGTTAGAAATTTTTTGTCAAAATTAGTTCATGTAAATTATATTGATATTATTGTTATGTGTTCATGCTTGTGAATGTGAATGTAATGTGAAATGTGGGGTATGCCCACATGTTAGTTGCTTTTTTTATTTGATCTAAATGCAGGGTGTGCCTACACATATAATGTATTTTATTATATGTAGGAATTGGTGAATGTACATATTATAGGGAAACTCTGCCAAAATTTATTTGGCTTTGAGTTTACCTTCTTGGTTTGGGGTCTAGGATTTGGGTTTAGGTTTTCGATTGATGATGGAATTGGATTTTAAGTTTAAAGTGTTGGGTTACGGGTTTTGATTTTAGGATTTAAAATGTTAGATTGACGGTTTTGAGTTTAGATTTTAGGATTTAGTGTATTGTATTTTAGGTTTCAATTTAAGCATTTTGAATTTAGAGTTTAGGGTTTTTGATTTAGGATTTAGGGTGTTTGGTTTTGGCTTTTGGGTTTGGGTTTTAAGGTATTCAGTTTAAAGTATAGGGCTATGGATTTAAAGTGTTCGATTTTGGATATAATTTTTACACTTTCGAGTTTAGAGTTTAAGGTTGGGTGTTGGATTTTGGGTTTAGGTTTTAGGGTTTTGATTTTAGAGTTTAGGGTTGGGTGTTGGGTTTTTGGTTTATGTTTAAGGTTTTGAGGGGGTTTTGGATTTAGAATTTAGGGTGTCCAATTGTATGATTAAGGAGACAATTTTTTTCGATGAAGTTTGTAATAAGGAAAATAATTTAGAAATAAATTTTTTTATTATCAGGTTTTTGTGTTATATCATTTACTCTCACACACTTGCACAAATTTAGAAGCACTTCGTGACAAACAGCAGAAATTCTAACCCCTAATAGGTTGTAGGAGGGATATGATTGTGTCAAAATATTAGCCCGTCGAGACTTATGATCCTATTATATGGACAATGTAGGGTGTGTGTATACCTCACTTACATGCACGATGCGTTGTCTTTATAACATGCCATAAGTGTCATCGTCCTTCGTTCAGAGAAGTTTTAAGCTAAGGGGGGTCCTTAAAGATTTGATCACATCTTAGGGTTGTTACATGTAACTAGTGTATATAGAAATTTCAGATGTATTTTCTTGGTCTTCTCTAGTATACCAACTAATCTTAACTTCATTCCTAAAGTTCCCTTTAGTGAGAGTTATTGGGAATATAGTTAAGGTTAGTCTTGGGGGGTATACTGGAGAACTACGGGTAGATGCTACCAAAATTTCTCCGCACACTAGTTGCAGGTAAGAAGTAATGTTGTGATCAAATCTTCAGGGATGGGCTATCAATTAAAAATCTTCTTTAAAATTCAAATACCTTCCGTATATTCGCTTCTAACTTGCAGGTTGTTTGTAATATAATTTTATGTTATGATGGATAAGTCTTGGGTTAGTATGAGGAATTTGGATTACCCTAAGTATAAGAGTGGAGTGATCTTATTCTTGTATTGGGCCTTACACGAAAATAGGAAACAATATAGACGTGAAGAATTTTTGGAGAAAATATTCTGTCCATGTAAGAAGTGTTTCAATGGATTCATGCAAGGTAAGAACATAATTCTAGAGCATGTGATTTGCAATGGTTGGTGACAGCATTACACGAAGTGGACTACATATGGAGTGGAAGTGGATGATTCTGATGATGAGGAAGATGAAGATAATTAAATCGATGAAATGCTACATGAGATGAGAGAGGTTGATCCTGATATTACAAATGATGAGGAAGGACTCAATAGATGTAATTAGTTTTATGATGCGATGCAGGTAGCTGAGGAGCCTACCACGCCTGGAATAAGTTCCATGTCGAGGTTGTCCTTCCTGTGAAAATTATTTCAGATGAAAGTTATGAATAGAGCTACAACAAAAATAATGTCGGACTTGCTTCAGCTTATACGGGAGTTGTTGAATAGTCCCAGTGGTGTGCCAGAGTCATGGTATGAAGCCAAGAAGCAAATCTGAGTACTTGGTATGAATTGTGAGAAGATTCATGCATGTCTTAATGATTGCGTGTTACATAGAAATGAGTACCCTAGCTTGACTTCCTACCCAAAATGTGGTAAGGAAAGATATAAAGGAGAGAGGAAACAAGCCAAAAAGGTTCTTCGCTACTTTCAGTTAATTCCAAGGTTGCAACGGTTGTTTTTTTCTAGTAGGATTGCAACGTTGATGAGGTGGCATCACGAAAAGAAGTTAGCAAATGGTCATATTCACTATCCAACTAATTCAGATGAGTGGAAAAACTTCGACGGCAGACATTTATCTTTTGTAGAGGATTCACGTAATATCAGATTGAGACTTGCAAGCGATGGGTTTAATCCACTTAAGAACATGTACCTGTCATACTCTATTTGGCCAGTTGTGATTGTTACTTACAACTTATCTCCATGGCTATGCATGCAATCCTTGTTATGATGTTGACCCTCTTAATCCTAGGTCCTAAGTAACCAAGAAATGCAATTTACATCTATTTACAGCCATTAGTAGATGAATTGAACAATTATGGCACGACAATGTTTAGACGTATGATGTAGAGAATAAAGAATTCTTTTAGATGTACGAGGCTTTGCTGTAGACCATTAATGGCTTCCCAGCATATGCAAATCTTTCTGGATGGAGTATGAAATGGAAGTTTGCCTGCCCAGTATGTATGAAAGTTACACATCATTTACATTTACTTGAAAGTAATAAATTTGGATATTTAGGGCACCACAGATTTCTTCCAATTGAGCACAGATGGTGGGGTGCACAGTTTAAGGATAAATTTGACAGTACAACATGTCGGTATTCCAGGAGGAATTCGAGAAATAAGTTGTCAACAAATTCCATTCAACTGCCAGGGATTAAAGTAATGGCAAAATTACAAAAGCTTGCCAATGTACGACTGGATTGCCCCTTCAGGAAAGATCTAACAACACTAAGACTCTGGTTTTAAGAAGAAAAGCATCTTCTTCATGGTGCTTCCATATTGGAAAGATGTTACAATACGTCACAATCTTGATGTCATGCAAATTGAGCAAAATGTCATGGACAACATCTTAGACGTGTTGAATTTAACAAAGAATCCCAAAGACACATTAAGATTGAAAAATGGCATGAATAAACTGGGTATCCGTCTTAAGCTACATGTCACCGAGGGAGAAGAAATGGCACTAGCAATGTACAGTCTACAACAAGGATAGAGGGATAAGATATTCTCTTTTCTGAAAAGAATTTGGGTCCCAGATGAGTTGTCTTCATAGCTCTCGCGTTGTGTGAATGAGGTTCAGAAGAAGAGCAGTGGATTGAAAAGTCACGATTCACATGTTTACATGCATATTTTGCTTCTGTTAGCTATTCGTGGAGTGTTTCCAAATCCAGTGGTCGATTCATTCACGAAGATGAGCCAATTTTTTAAAGTCATTTGCTTGAAGAGTTTGAATTGTGAAAGTCTAGACTATTGGAATGATCAAATTGTAATTACACTATGAGAAATGGAATAAATCTTTCTCTCAACTTTCTTTGATGTCATGGTGCATCTAACGCTACATCTTGCAAGAGAAGCAAGAGTTGGTGGGCTTGTACAGTATAGATGGATGTATCCAGTTGAGCGATTTCTGAACAAGCTAAAAGATTACATTTTACATAAAGCTATGCCAGATGGGTCAATCGTTGAGGGTTACCTTTCAGAAGAATGCATAAACTTTTGTGTTATGCACGTGGACAATGTCAACAATGTAGGATTTGTAAATCACAAGCACACTAGAAGGGGGATGAATAGTGTGGGAAATAAAAATTGCAAGATAAAACAAACCACAAAAACAAAGGCACAAGATATGTAGTGGTTCCCCTCACTTGGGTACTCCACTACCTAAGTCTCCTGACTTAGGATTTTTAACCCGATTCCCTCAGCTCAGAGGGAATCAATTTACTAATATCAGAGGTAATTAACGGGTTACCTCAACCCAATTACAAGATATGAAAAATGATAAAGGTATAAGTGTAAGTAAAATGTAAGTAGAAGCTTACAACTATTTCCTAAGTCTCCAACAAGAATATATCTTATAACAAGTATAACCAAATCTAACAAGAAAACAAAGGCATAAAACAAACGATTAAATACAGAAAAATACGATGGTCTTTGATGATTTATTGCAAAATGGTGAGAGGCCTTAAAAGGTATGCAACAAACCAAACTCTTTTTCAGCTTGAAAATTGAGAATTGAAGGTGTAGGCAAGAGTATGATTCTTTTTAGAGATGTGTAAAAAAGCAACACTCAAAGAGTGCTTATATAAGCCACTAATCACCTCTCCCACGAATTCTAGCCATTAGCGGTATTTTAGGAACATTAGAAATATGATTAATTACAAACTAGCCGTTCAGACTGGTCACAACGGTTAGTTGGTACCGGTACTGAACTCTTGGTACCGGTACTGACTGCATACAGTCAATACAACCAAATCACTGGGTACCAGTAGTCATTGTGAGTACCGGTACTTGTGATGCACAGTCTTGGGTCCTGTGACCTACATGTATCGGTACTCATGATGAGTACTGGTACTTGTAAGGTCGAGGCAAAAACCCAGTGCACAAACTGTGACCACTTGATACTGGTACTCATGATGAGTACCGGTACTTGATGTTCACAGTTTGGAACTTAGGTCCAAACCTATGCCTAGCAAGTACCAAAGATCATTAGTGTAAATCAATTAGAGAAATCCAATCTACTCTAGGCGACTTTGTTTTGAAAGAGTCGATTTTGAGTTAAGAACCGAGTAAATGAATGATATTCTGAATCCTAGTTATCTCTACTTTGATTTTAACACCTAGATTATGTTTTACTTGTTTGGAGACATACAAAAATTCTAAGATACAATAAAACCTAAAGTCTTCAAAACTTCTTCCTTCATGTGCAATCTTTTTGCTTGCATCCACAAATTCTTTTGACCTGAAATTGTTTCATAAACATATTAGATTTTAGAACGGTTTTGTTAAAACCAAAACACAGAAGAGAGTTGGAACTAGGGTCCAACAATCTCCCCCTTTCTGATGTTGACAAAACAAACAAGATACTCATATTAAAGATAAACAGAGACTTAATAAGAGAAGAATAAAAAAACTCCATAAGAGAGTGAAAAACCTCTCCCTCAAACTAAGCTCTCCTTATTTTAGATATGAAGTATCTATTCATTCATTTCATTTCTCCCACTTTTTGTCAAGCAAGCAAAAAATAGGCAAATACCATAAAGCATGACATTATCAAACAAACTCACATTATCAAACAAAGCATCAACTTTCATAACATGATAAAGTGCATGACACAAAAGAAATATTAAGAGTCATACAAGTTTAACAATCTTAAGAGTCATACAAGCAACAACAAGCTTACATACTTAAAAAATAAACTAATTTCTACAACATTTTCTAATAAGTGGTTGTTCATCCTCATCATCGTCGTTGTCATTGTCATTGTCATCATCATCATTGTTGTCATCATTATCATCATCGTAATTGTCGTTGTCATCATCATCGTCTTCTTCATATGAAACATTTTCTTCATCTTCCATGTCTTCTTCCTCATCTTCATGGATAATAGGTTCTTTTTCTGCTACAAAAGATGGATCTTGAAAGTGCTTCTATCTTCTTTCACTGTATTTCGGAGGTGCTTTTGGTTAAGTCTACTTCCTTTGTTTAGTTTGTTGAGTGGAAGATGCAACATATGAAGACTCAAGAGACATAGAAAGATCATGAAATTTGCATTCCATTGACGGAAGGCAAAATTCAAATTGGTTAAATTTTGACCAATATAATTGAAAGTATTGATCATATAGGGATCGGTGCCAGACTCATGAGATAGGTTCCTCCAAGGAGTTTCGACTTCCGGAAAGGGATAGGTAATGGGGACAAAAGCCGAAGATGATTCAAGAGGTGGATGAGAAGAAGATTGAGCATTTGGATCAACTTCATTATCTTCATCATCACTAGTAGATTCCTCTCTAGTGGGTTTCACTCCCATTTTCTGGAGAGTGGCCCATTTGAAATAGACCACTTTTCTAAGAGTGAAATTAGAAAGGTCAATTTTATTTTTATGAAATATGTCAAACACTAAGATATCTAAGGGTAAATCCAATGCATGGTAATGAGGTCTAAGAAAGTGAATGAAAATCGTGTTCCAGTTGGCCGGAAATCCTGTAAATTAAGGGTAAAATCTCAACGAGAATTTTGTGAAAACCTGAATTTTTAGCCCTTAAATTCCATGCTAAGATACAGAAAAGAACACAAGCAAAAAGAGTCATGTTGGGGGCAACCAATGCTTTACCCTGGCAATTAGGAAGAAATAGAGTTTCATGAATTTTGTGAGTAGGAAATTGCTCCTTAAGTGTGTTAAAAGGATGACCTTCATTTGGGCATTGGGTGATGGTTGATAAAAATTTAGGAATAATGGTGATTTTTTGACCAAAAACTTTGGATGTTAAGACAAGATGGCCTCAATTTTCTTATTCTTGGAGATTAGCAAAAAAATAGACAATTAATGTCAGGGTAAACTCCAGGAACATCAGCAAAAAATGACTCATCAAAGAAATGCATAAGATTCTATTTGGAAAGATAGGTAGTAAACTCATAGATTTGGAGGGAAAAATCTTTCCACTTAATAGGCCTATAGTGATGGAGTTTTAGGCCTTTATACCAATCAAATTTTGATTTAGCATCCTCATTGATGCAAAACTTGTGGAATGCATCTTGAGGTGCTTTTCCCTTGGTTTTAGATTTAGGTGCCATATGAAAACATACAACAACAAGGAATAGGAAATACAATTAAAGATAAAGATAATTTCTTATCATGTGTTCAAGTAACAATACATTTAAGCCTGCATGTACCGGTACTGGTTGATTTCTGTCTCAACCAGAAATTCGAGCTAGTACCGGTACTCATCTTCAGTACCGATACGTACTCTCTAAAGCAGGCACTACTGTGCCCAACGAGTATCGGTACAGATGATGGGTACCGGTACCATCTGGTACCTGATGAAAACATATTGCAACAGTAGAAATGACGTTGAGAGAAAAAAAACATGATGTAGAATGACTCAAGGAAACAAGATTTGGTGAGAAGAGAAGAATGTACCTAGGGTATGAAGATTGGAGATGATTCTTCTTCTTCTTGGCAAGGGCTTGGAGAGACTTGTGGTGGAACTAGGGCTTGGTTGTGATGAAATGAGGTAAGTGTTTGCACTTGACCTCTTTTATATGGGATGGGTCATGTGCTTGTCACATGACCACTTAAGTGGTTGAGAGAAGAAAAATTGACAACTTAGGTGTTGAAAAAAATAATGTAATCAACAACCTAAGTTAAGCAACCAAATTGCAAACAACACCCTAGTATTTCTAGATATATGGAAATATTACAATTTACCCCTCTTTTAGTAAGCATGGGTAATTTGCAAGAAAGCCCTCAGGAATTTTCATAAGTATAAACAAAGTTCATATCAAACAAATTGTTAGATTAGAATCTCTTTTATTGTAGAAAGTCCTAATTTTCTCCTTATAAAGTAGAATCTCTCTGCTGCAAGAGGTTTTGTAAAGATGTCTGCCAATTGATTTTGAGTGTCAATGAATTCTAATTGAATAGAGCCTTGAAGAACATTATCTCTGAGGAAATGATGTCTAATGTCTATATGTTTGGTACGTGAATGATGTATCGGATTTTTTGATAGATTTATTGCACTTGTATTATCACATAATATCTTGGATTGCGTAAAAATCAATCCAAAGTCAGACAAAGTCTATCTCATCCAAATGACCTGAGAGCAAGCAAGTGAAGCTACAATATATTCTACTTCAGTCGTAGAAAGTGAAACACAAGTCTGCTTCTTAGAGAACCATAAGACTAGAGATTCTCCAATAAAATGACATGTGAAGCTTGTGCTTTTTCGGTCTATCTGACTCCCTACATAATCTGCATCACTATAGGATAATAGATCTAAGGATTGTGCTTTAGGATAGAAAAGACCAAGGTCTTTTGTGCTGTTTAGGTATTTAAATATTCTTTTTACTGCATTAAAATGAGATTCCTTGGGTTCGGACTGGAATCTCGCACATAAACATCTAGCAAAAAGATTATCAGGTCTAGAAGCTGTGAGATATAGTAGTGAACCTATCATTCCTCGATATTTCTTTTCATCTACCCTCTTGCCAGATAAATCATCACCAAGAGAAGTAGATAGAGCAATCGGAGTCTCTTTGCCATTTACATTTTCAAAGTTAAATTTCTTGAGAATTTCAAGAACATATTTTGTTTGGCTAATGTAAATTCCTGTGTCTAATTGTTGAATTTGGAGTCCTAAAAAGAATCTGAGTTCACCCATCATACTCATTTCAAACTCAGTCTTCATAGTCTCATAGAAATGTTGATACAGGGACTCCTTATTTGATCCAAATATAATATCGTCGACATATATTTGAACCAATAAGATGTCATTACCTTCTTTTACAAAAAGAGTTGAATCAACAACTCTAATTCTAAAATCGTGCTGAAGAAGAAAGGACCTAAGCCTATCATACCAGGTCCTGGGAGCTTGTTTAAGTCCATATAATGCCTTATTGAGCTTGTATATATGCTCTGGGTGTGCTGGGTCCTCGAACCTGGGAGGCTGAAGAACATAAACTTCTTCCTTAATGTAACCATTAAGAAAAGCACTCTTGACATCCATTTGATATAACTTGAAGTCCTTTGCACTTGCAAAGGCAAGTAGCATCCGTATGGACTCCAAGCGAGTAACAGGAGCATATGTCTCATCAAAGTCAATACCCTCCTGTTGATTATAGCCTTGAGCTACAAGTCTGGCTTTATTCCTGATCATTGAACTAGATTCATCCAATTTATTTCGAAACACCCACTTGGTTCCAATGATGGAATTACCCTTAGGAGCGGGTACCAAGTTCCATAAATTGTTCCTAGTAAATTGGAGTAGCTCCTCCTGCATAGCTACAACCCATGATTCATCCTTTAACGCCTCATCAACTTTCTTGGGTTCAAGTTGTCAAACAAAAGCATTAAGGACAAAATCAGCTCTAAAGTGAGATCAGGTTTTTACACCTTGTTCAATATCACCAATAATCTATTCTTGAGGATGATCCTTATGGTGTATCCATTCTTTTGGAAGATCATGTACATTTTGTGAATCTTCTATTTTTGATATATCAGTGAAGGGGGTATCTTCATCATCATAATCTAAATGATTTGGTTCCGGTTCACCTAAGTTTTTTTCATCAAATGAAACATGTAGGGATTCTTCAATGACAAAAGTCCTTTTATTAAAGACTCGATAAGCTTTTCTTCTTATTGAATAGCCAATAAAAATGCCTTCATCACCTTTAGCACCAAACTTATCAAGCCAGTCACGGGTGTTTAATAAATAACATCTACTTCCAAACATCCTAAAATATGATATCCTAGGAGACTTCTCATAATAAAGCTCATATGGAGTTTTCTTAATAATAGGCCTTAAAAGTGTCCTATTTAGAACAAAACATGCCATATTAATGGCTTCTGCCCAGAAATATTTTTGAAGCCCAGACTCCAAGAGCAAAGTTCAGGTGCATTCTTGTAGAGTGCGATTCTTGTGCTCTACAACACAATTTTGAGATGGAGCCCAAGGAAATGATAATTCATGGGTTATGCCAGAATTAACACAAAAACTTGAAAATTTTTCATTTTCAAATTCACCCACATGATCAATCCTAAGTCTAAGAATAGAGGATGATTTTTCCTTTTGAAGTCTTCGAGCAAGACTTAGGAAGGAATCAAATAAGTCATCCTTATGTTTCAAGAAGATGACCCAAGTGAACCTAGAGAAGTCATCGACAATAACTAGGCAAAATTTTTATCCATTTAGACTCTCAAATCGTGTTGGTCCAAATAAATCAAGGTGTAACAATTCTAAAGGTCGTGTTGTTGAAACTAAGTCTTTAAGTTTAAAAGAGGCTTTGTGCATTTTTCCGAGTTCACATGACTTGCACAAAACATCCTTCTTATAAGTTAGTTTAGGTAAGTCCCTTACTAACTCATTTTTGACTAACCTATTAAGATGTTTGTGATTAATGTGACCTAGCCTACGGTGCCAAAGATCTACTTCAATATGGGAGGCAAGCAGACATTTTACATATTTCTTTTTTGAAAAATGAAGAGCATATATATTTTCATATCTAAGTCCTTCAATTAAAATTGTATTTGTTCCTTCTTTTAATATTTTAAATCCAACTTTAGTGAACAAAACATCACATCCATTATCACATATTTGACTAACACTAAGCAGGTTATGTTTTAAGTTTTCTACTAAAAGAACATTACGTACCTACTTAGAAGAGTTTCCTATTGTACCTTCACCAATAATGCGACAAAGTTTGTTGTTGCCCAACTTGACATGTCCTCCATCTTCGATTTTGGTCCATTTGATAAAGAGGTCAGAGTGTCCCGTCATGTGCTTGGAACACCCACTGTCTAGGATCCATTTGTCCTTTTTGACCTGCAAGACAATTTATTAAATCTATTTTAGGTACCCATTTTCTTTTGGGTCCTTGATGGTTAGTACCTTTCAAATCCTTAGGTTTATATATCACTTTAATGTTATATCTATAATTCTTAGGATTCTTGACCTTTTGATAAATCCATGCATGTCTAGGTGCATGTGATTTATTTTGTGTGTTCTTTTTATTATTGAACTTGGCTTTTAAATTATTACAAAATTTCGTATTCAGCCTAGTTGTTTTTAAATTATTCAAAGTGTCCTCAAAGTGTTCATAAATATCTTTTAATTTTATTATTTTTGCATGTAATTGATTGTTAGTTTCTTTGGACAAATCTAATTCTATTTCCAAACAAGATTTCTCTATTTCTAGAGTTCAATAACTATCATGCAAAACCTTATTTTCCTTTTTAATCATCCTAGCCTTATTATATAAATCTTCATATGCTTGTACTAATTCATTAAAGGTGACTTCAGAATCTACCTCGTTTTTCGAGTTGTTGTTGTTTGCCATTAAGCAAAGATGTGCAACTTCTGTTTCTTCAGATCCTTCGGAAGACGATTCCATGTCGAAATCACTATCATCCCAAGTTGCCTTGTATGCCTTTCTTGAAATCTTCTTTTTCTTTCGATCGAGTTCTTTGTCCTTCTTTTCTTCCTTCTTCTTCTTGATCACTAGACAATCTTTTCGTACGTGCCCCTTCTTCTTGCACTCAAAACAAATAATGTCATTTGAAACTTTATTGACTTTCTTACCTTATTTTTGGATGAATCTTCTGAATCTTCTATTTAGAAGAGCAAGCTCCTCTTCTTTGTCGGAATTGGAGTCATCAAAGTCTGATACCTCCTTTAAAGCTTTGAAAGCAAGCTCCTTTTTCTTGCTTATGGATTTTTCTTCATTCTTCTTCATATTTTCCAACAAGACTTCATATGCCATGAGGCTTCCAATTAACTCATCTAAGGAGAGAGTAGAAAGATCTTTTGCCTCTTGGATGGCTGTGGTCTTTGGAGACCAATCGCTTGTAAGGGACCTTAAGATTTTCCTTACATGCTGCTCCTCCTTCAGCTTGACTACAAGATTCTTCATTGGATTCACGATCTCTCCAAATCTTGTGTACATCCCTTTGATTGTTTCACCTTTCTGCATCCTGAAACACTCATAGCTTTCTGTTAGAATAGAGAAATGTGTTTCTTTAACCTTACTCGTACCTTCATAGGTGACTTGCAATGTGTTTCGCATCTCGTATGCGGACTCGCATGCAGAGATACGGTTAAACTCTTCCCTTGATAACGCACAATAGAGTGCGTTCATCGCTTTTGCATTTCCCATGATCCATTTCTTTTGTTTTGTAGTCCAAACAACACCTTCCTGTGGCTCCGGATCTATGTACTTCTCTTGGATAAGCATCCATGAGTCTTCATCCATGGCCTTGAGGAAGATTTGCATCCTCCTCTTCCAGTATCCATAGTCCGTCCCATCAAAGTAGGGAGGACGTGTGGATGACTGTCGTTCGGTGCGCTTGACTGGAGATGCCATTGCGAAAGAGAATTGTCACTTCTTTTCGCAACCCGCTCTGATACCACCTGTAGGATCTGTAAATCATAAGCACACTAGAAGGGGGGGATGAATAGTGTGGGAAATAAAAATTTCAATACAAAACAAACCACAAAAACAAAGGCACAAGATATATAGTGGTTCCCCTCACTTGGGTACTCCACTACCTAAGTCTCCTAACTTAGGATTTTTAACCCGATTCCCTCAACTCAAAGGGAATCAATTTACTAATATCAGAGGTAATTAACGGGTTACCTCAACCTAATTACAAGATATGAAAAGTGATAAAGGTACAGGTGTAAGCAAAATGTAAGTAGAAGCTTACAACTATTTCCTTAGTCTCCAACAAGAATATATCTTATAACAAGTATAACCAAATCTAACAAGAAAACTAAGGCATAAAACAAACGATTCAATATAGAAAAATACGATTGCCTTTGATGATTTGTTGCAAATGGTGAGAGGCCTTGAAAGGCATGCAACAAACCAAACTCTTTTTCAGCTTGAAAATTGAGAATTAAAGGTGTAGGCAAGAGTATGATTCTTTTTAGAGATGTGTAAAAAAAATAACACTCAAAGAGTGCTTATATAAGCCACTAATCACCTCTCCTACGAATTCTAGCTGTTAGGGGTATTTTAGGAACATTATAAATATGATTAATTGCAAACTAGCCATTCAGACTGGTCACAACGGTTAGTTGGTATCGGTATTGAACTCTTGGTACCGGTACTGATTGCATACAATCAGTACAACCAAATCACTGGGTACCGGTACTTGAAAAGGGATGTGGTGTAGCCCGGATAGGTTGTGTTAATATGGTGATTTTATCGTTGAAATGTGTATAGTGGTTAACCTAGATCGGACCTAACCATCTCTTTACAAAATTTTTAACCTGGCTTACTTGATTTTATCTTGGTCACTTTTAGGCCTAGGGTCGAACTCAGGGAAGTGGGGTTAGAAGAAGTTTCTATGCCTTTCCTACAACGAATCTCTTCCGTTAATTTATTGTGTTTCTGGTGTTTTTCTGTTTAAGATTTTTTTCTGATAATTTTTGTCCTTGAGGTACACCCTCAAAATTAGGTTCTTGGCTTTGAGCCAAATTAGGGTTCCAAAACTAGTCTTGCTATTCGCAAGACTGAGTACCTGCAAGTCAAGGATTATCTTTTCTCTTTTATATGTTTTTTTATCCTTTTAATTGCAGAAAAGAGAGATAGAAATAAGATAAATATAGTATATATATATGTATATATTATATATGTATAAAGGGGTGGGGGTGGAGGTGGAGATGGCGCGTAGCACAGTGTCGAGTCGGTCATCGTCTAGGAAGACGCAACCAACAGGACGAAGTGCTGTGTGGAATGTAAGGTGGATGGGTGGAAGATGAGTGCGAACACGCTTTCTGTATGCGTGTATCGGGGAATATCAGCAACTGGTGTAGATATTCCCGCGATACAATGTATGGTAAGTGATATGAAAAAATATATATACGTATATATGTATGTAAATATATCTATATGTATATATATATATGGTTATAAATATATAGGTATATATGTAGTTATATGTGTATATATATATATATGTACATATATATAGGTATGTAAATATATGTATAGATAGATATATGTATAGATATATATATATATATATATATATGCATATGTATGTATATATAACTATATAGATGTATATATATATATGTATATATAGTTATAGATATATACATGTATACATATTTGTATATATATATATGTATATATATATGTATCTATACTTATACTTAGTTATATAGGTAATAATATATACATATAGATATATACATATATATACATATATATATATTTATACGTATATAAGTATATGTATACATAAATATATGTGTGTATATATATATATATAAGTATATAGATATATATATATGTATATATGTATAATAATACTTAGTTATATAGGTACCGCTATATGTATAAATATAAGTATATATATTTATGTATATAAATATATATATGTATGTATATATATATATAAGTATATATTAGTGTATAGGTGTGTGTACGAGAGTGTGAGTGTGTGTGTGTATGTGTCGGCAGAGAGTGAGAGAGAGCGCCTGCGATGAAGAAGGTTGGAGAGTTAAGTCGTCTGCGTCCTCAGGGCGTCGTTTGATGGCCACAGCGCACCACGGTACGCGTAGGCGCAGGAAGACGCATGCGCACACAGGGAGTGACTGTGAGGGAGAGAAGCCGCAGCGCACCGCGCTGCGTGAAGAGCGAGCAGGTGCGGGCGAAGGGAGATGCGGACGTAGATGCTAAAGCGGGCTGGCGTTGGCAGATGCGGGCGCACGCAGACGCGCGGGCGGGAGCTAGAGCGGGCGCGTGCTGGGACCGGTTGCGGTGCACCGGGTGACTGGTTAAGTGAGAAACTTACCGGTCACCGCACTGTAGCCACAGTGTTCCGCTGACTAGCGTGAACAGTGGCTACAGTGCATGGCCGAGCCGCACGATCGGCATATCCGGTGCTGTGAGTGCAGGAGGCATGGAGCGGCTCGGCGCACGCGCGGTAGAGGCTGCGCCGACTGGGCTGCTGGCGGTACTTCCCGATAGAGCACGCGGAGAGGGGCGTGGGCGGCCTGCTGGCGTGCGCGGTGGAGGTCGAGGGCGACCTGCTGGCTTGTGCGGTGCTTGCGCGTGTGGAAGAGGAGTCCGGTGCCGTGCTACTACTGTGCGGAGCTTGAGCTTCAAAGCTTGAAGCTCCTGCTCCAATGGCGGATTTGGCTTGAACGGCGAAACAGGGAGAGAACCACCACGCCCACGAGCTCTTTGATGAGCTGGGCGGTGGTGGACTCACGGTGGTGGTTGTGCACCACAGTGAGGTACTCCTGCCCGCAGAGTGGCTCCTCAGAGGAGGAGAGGCTGCGTATGGAGGGAGAGGGGGAGGAGATGGCCTGGAGAAGAAGAGATATAGTGTGTTGGATTTTTTTGTGTGGATCAGGCTCTCCTTGCAAAGAAGAAGCCGTGCCTTTTTTATAGAGGAAGAAGGCATGCACAGCCATGCCCTGGCTGTGCATGGCTATGCATGCAGCTGCAAGAGCGGCTTGCTGGAGAGAATGGCACGAGGAAGAGGCTGCCATTCATTACAGCCGCACGGAGAAGAATTTCAAAGTCAAATAGAAATAGAAAATAAAGATGGAGATTTTGCAAGGTAGCACTTGAGGAAAACATGAATTGCGAGGCCATTTTATTCACTCTCCTCCCCTCTCAATTAAATGCATGCATGCGTGTATTTTTACAAATGCGACTATGAATACGTAATATGACCTAGTAATGCTAGGAAATAGCACAAGATGGCACAATTGTAGGTGTATTTTTGCAGTGCAATCAGTACTCATTGTGAGTACCGGTACTTGTGATGCACAGTCTTAGGTCTTGTGACCTGCATGTACCGGTACTCATGATGAGTACCGATACTTGTAAGGTCCAAGCAAAAACCCAGTGCACAAACTGTGACCACTTGATCTCGGTACTCATGATGAGTATCGGTACTTGATGTCCACAGTGTGGAACTTAGGTCCAAACCTGTGCCTAGCAAGTACCAAAGATCATTAGTGTAAATCAATTAGAGAAATCCAATCTACTCTAGGAGACTTTGTTTTGAAAGAGTCGATTTTGAGTTAAGAACCGAGTAAATGAACGATATTCTGAATTCTAGTTATCTCTACTTTGATTTTAACACCAAGATTATGTTTTACTTGTTTGGAGACATACAAAAATTCTAAGATACAATAAAAACTAAAGTCTTCAAAACTTCTTCCTTCATGTGCCATCTTTTGCTTACATCCACAAATTCTTTTGACTTGAAATTACTTCATAAACATATTAGATTTTAAAATGGTTTTGTTAACACCAAAACACAGAAGAGAGATGGAACTAGGGTCCAACAGAAAACAAATTTAATTGATTGGAGAGGAATTTTGACGGGGGATACAACAAAATAAATGATGATTCTTTAACAATTTTTGACACGAGGGGAAGGTCTATCCTGCACATAGAATACAGAATGATCAATTTAATGGATCAACAGTTAGCTCAATTATATTTCTTGAAACAGTCTTCACCTCATGCCATTCAAGAGCTGTAGTTCTTTGATTGGTTTAAATAGCGTGTATATAAAATGAAGGAAAAAAAAGACCCACGTTGGGTGGATGACTTTGATGAAATATGCGAGACTTTGTTGAGTTATGGCCATTATCATTTTGGTTACCTAATTAACGAATTCAGGTTCAGAATAAAGTCAATCATTGATGCGAAGACATCACAACAGACTGCAGTTCTTGTCAGTTGTGATATTGGAACGGGTTGTGATGGCTACCTAATAACAAAAATGGTTGCAATGGTTATAGTGATGGTGAAATGATTTGGAATGTGTTGTAGTTTGTTGTGATTTGAAACACCAAGAGTGTCATTGTGGTGAGTTGTGGAGAATACCAGTCATTACAACCATTATTATTATTTACTTATCTAATTTTTACTGGTTTTGTTCCAGGTCGTTCACTGGGAGGCAATTTATTGAATTACATCGCTCTTTGATCTCAAAATTATCCTCTAATTTCAAAAAGAAGCTTTACATCTTATTAAAGAATGAATGAATGTGGACATTGTTTATCTACTTAATAAGAATCAATGGTAATGCTTGCAAAAACTAACTATAAACAAGCACCAAACAATTTATTACTATACTATAAACTATGTCTTTACAGGTCATAATATTAATACTTACATGAAAGTACACAATAGAGTAAGATTACATAGTATATTAACTTAACTTACTAGTCTGTTATCTACAGTAACACATACAGCAGTTTTAGTGACAGACAAAAGCGTCGCTAGATCTCAGAAAACACTATATACAAACCTAAAGAGGAAAACTGAGGTCTGTAGTGACGTTTATGGTGATATTTTATTCTGTTAGTAAATATATGGGTTTATTTATACAAATAATTGGCTATACTACGTATACATATATATATATTTATATTTTTATTGTATATGTATTTATTTACGTATGTACATAATCTCTCTTGTATGTACATCTCTCTCTCTCTCTTACTCCTCACTAAGCTTCTTCTGTTCTTCTTCTCCTTTGTTTCTGCCTTAACCAGTTTCAGATACAGCGACGTAAAGGTGATTAATCAACCGCCATTAGTTCTCTTTAAGCAGTTAAAAATGTGTTTAATTTGCGGGTGCGCTTTTCAAGGGATACACAGCACCCATAGAATGTGACCAAATCTCTACTAAGCGTGCCCTAATTCTCATTAGGCCGCTTAACTACATTTCTTAACTCAGCGCAGGGCCTTCAAGCCCAACGCACACACACCTCTCGAGCCCCCGACCCCACACAATTCATGCTCATATGCTCATATCAGATGCTCAGATAGTATGCTCAAATAGTATACATGTAACGTTGCTTCGGGCACCCGTGACGACTGAACAGCTATAACACTTTTTACATATATACCGCTGCGTGCGGTTTGCAGCGCATGATGTGGCGCTATTCAAGCGCCACATCTGCGCTGGAAATCGCGCGTAGCTGTGGCCTGGAAGCGATTTTAGCCCTCAATTCAAGGGCCAGAAGTTATTAAAAAAAATAAAATAAATTATGGAAAATAAAGTATTTACATAATACTACATAATTGTTCAATTAATTTTGAATTTTAATTATATTTACTATATAAATAAATTCACTAAAGTAGGCTATTTTTACACACTGTTTTAGGTGTTTTCTTGGTTAATTACTTATAAATTAGTTAGTGAATGGTCTAATTGACCTTATACAAAGTTAGATTACATACATAAGTATTTTATACACATTTTTATTATATTTTTCCGAATTAATTTCTATTTTATTTACATTTAAATAGCAATTTTTGACAGTTTTTTTTATAAATTAAGTTAAAGTAATATAAAAAAGGTATAAATATACTTCAACTAGCTTAAATTACTTAAGATATATTACCCTGAGTATATAGATTCAATTAACTTAATTATAACCCTAAATTACTAATTTATCTAATTTAATTTAACCACTTAGCTGTTAACTGAATAAATTCATTATTTATTATATATAAAGGATTAAATTAAGGTACAGGATTTTATTTACTTGTAATCTACATATGCATAGATATATATACAGTTTTATAGAATATACAATGTACTACATATATATACTTACAGAGTAATATACTATTTACATACTGCCTATATACAGAATAATATACATATATTATTTTAAATCAGATTACAGTATACAATATACTTACATAGTTAGTTATACAGTTATATGTATATAATGCCTATTTACATATATATATATATATAGTAATATATACAGTTTAATATTTACATAGAACTTATTTATATAGGAGTATACAGAGTAATATAAATAAGTAATTTTCTATATATACTGTCTATCAGAATTTTACATAATTTTATACAGAGTAATATATTTATGTACCAGAGTTAGTTTGATTGTTTCTGTAAATCCTACAGCAGTAGGAGGTGAGAAAGGAATAGCTAATTGTGTTCAGTTTTCTCTTTTAACAGCAGCTGAAGCTACTGTCCAAGAGGTGAGAAGGGAAGAATTAAAATGGGCTATCAGAGTTTTAAATGTATGGTATTAAGCTTAGGGGTTTTTCTCACTTTGATTGGTTCTAAAAATAATCCTACAGTAGTAGGAGATGAGACAGGAAGAGCTAATTGAGGAGAGAGTCCTCAGTTCAGATTTTTTTGTCTTTTAACAGCAGCCTAAGCCACTGTCCAAATGGGCTAACTACTGCTACAGTTAGTCCATTTGAGAAGAAATGTATCCAAATGGTGAGAAGGGAAGAATTTGGAAAGAAAGAAATATGTACCTGTAAGATGCAGCAATTTACTGTGTTACTGGGATTAGAGTCACTCAAAATCGACTGAAAAGCAAATCAGTAAATCCCAAATCTGACAAAGGTTCAATTTCTCACGAAAGTCATTAGGTATCTCAATTTAGATGCCAAAAACCCTCATCAAAAACCTCATTTCAGATAAAACCCACAAATATCACTGAATTAACTCTTCCTAATGCTATAGACAGCATGAAGGAAGAATTAATTTAGTCAATTAAAATCATAAGATCAAATCCCAGTTTCTTGCAACCTTAAGGAGTATTGAGAACTCCTTAGGTTAGGAAATCATCAGACAAACCAGACATCCAAAAAAAAAAACTTATGAATGCAAGATCAGACTTCAAATTACCAAAGTAATTATCCTCAGATCTGACTTGCATTCAATGTATTCAAGGCTTATCAAAACAGATTTAAGTATGGCTCTTCTGAGATGATTTCTATCACCAGAAATCCTCTCAGAATCCTTGCCAACAGGGAATTCAAATCAACTTCAATTTGTCAGATCAGGCAGTAAATCCAGAAAGCTAAAAATCTTTAAAATCCACATTGAGGAGAAATCTAACAAACTGAAAAATTCGACCCATAATCAGGGGCTTTTGTGACCAAAGGTGAGGTGAGTGAGAAGCCCCTTAGGTGCTTGTGATGCCAATTTCAGATCTGAGGTTGAAAACCAACCAGATCTGAAATTGGATCAGAGTGTGTGGGTGAAAGATGAGAAAAATCTATTGTGAAAAAATCAGAACTGGTTTGTGAAAAAAAATGGAGAGGGAGATAATTTGAAACATGGTTTGATGAATTCTTCCCCTCTGATCTGGACTGATCAGATGAGGTGAGGGGAGGGAATTTAAGCCTAATTCTATTACTACAGCTACTTTAACCTACAGTGAAAATTAAACATTAACAATTATGCTAATTCTACTCTAAACTACTTAACTACAGCTAGAACTAATTATGTAGAATTAAAAACCTAATCTAACAGGAAGAATGGGACCTATGGGTCCTTAGCCGGTGGCTAAGGAGGAAGATGACTCCAGCGGAGGGAAGAGTCTGCTAGTGAGGCTCCAGGGTCGTCCTCAGGTGCTACGAAGTCCTTAGCGACGAGGAGTGTCGAGAGAAGGTGATGATTTCACAGCCGGTGGCTGTGAAATCAGAGGCTGGATGGGGAGGAGAGAATGGAGTGGACGAATTGATCGCTAAGAGGTGTAGGAGGGAGCGATCCCTTGCGTGCGACACCACTGAGGTGCTTAAGTAGCAACTCAGTGGCTGAGATCACCGCGCAGGTGAAGATATTCAAAATGCAACCGGCTGCGAGGATGTGAGGGGCGGAGCATGCGGTGAGCTAAGCACAAGATCTGACCGTCAGATGAGATCTGGGGAGAGAGGTGAACGCACACACCGAATTGCACGAAAGTTCCATTCAAATCCAACCGCAGATCAAGATCTGAAGAGTGACGGACGGCTGGGATTGGCCTTGTTCTTCGTGTGCTACAGTGCGCGTGAAGAGCAATAGGCCTCTCTTTGAAATGAGGGAAATTTTGCAGATAGACACCTGAACGAAGGGGTAGAAGAATAGCGTGAAGGCCCATAAGTGAAAAGAACTATAACTGGAAGGGCCCTGCAGCCTTTCAAAAGGGTCCCTGCAGCTTACAAGTAGGTCCAAAGAGGGTTTTTAAGGGTAGGAGTGTAATGCATGAAGGACCTAAGTGTAAACTACCTATTTCATAACCTAAATGATGTCCAATTACCTTCAAATTTTTATATGTGCTTAATTGAACATTTAAGACATTGATTTTACTTCTGATTTGGCCTTTCAAACTTATTGATGTGTTCAATTGATGCATGGTTCATCATTTGTACTTTGCATTTAGAATATCTCATTTTGTGACCTAATTATGAAGTTTTAACACAGAGTAAAGGTTTTAGGTCTTTTTCTTTAATTCCCACACTTAACCCTTTTTATCTATTAATTTGATATTATTTTACTTAGTGTCTAGCTTAACTTCACCTTTTTAGCCATGATGAGTAGCCACTCATCACTACCATAGGCAAATCATTGAAATCGTGGAGATGAGTTTCAAATACGATCGCAAGGTGGTCTTATTTAAGTGTGATGGTTTGATGCTTTTAAGGAAGGGATTGGTTTCAAAAAAGATAATAAACATGGTTTCATCAGTTTAATAAGAATCGTTGAATTCTTCAAACAACTAAACCATTCACACTAGCCTACCAAGTATCACAAGTTTTTTATGTGCCCAATGATAGCTAGAATGGGTGGATCATACTAGTAAAAATCATGCCTAGTTATTTCTTTGATGAAAGAAAATATAATGAAATTTATGTCACATCTTAAGCATATCAAGAAATTCAAATGGAAGCAGAAATAGGTCTCGGTGCAATAGATACTAATGTTTAAGGTATAAGAGCATTTATTTTCTAATGAACTCAATTTCAATGTAGTTACTTTTTTTAAAATAATTATTTATAATTTTTCCTTTTATCATATACATTTTCCAATATATGTTTACTTAATTCTATATTTATTTATGTGCACATGAGGCCACAAAAGAAGGTGCTATTAGGGGTAGACCACCACCTATGCATGATGTTAGGGAGGAGGTACAATCTCAGCCTCCTATTTCCCAGCCTCCTCCCTATACCCATTATGCCCAGATTCCCTCCCACTATCTCCAATACCTCCCTCCACATATTTCAGCCTAGTACTGTCACGCTTTTCGTAGAGGTCAGTCATCAGCCCCAAATACCTATGATGTTGAGGTGAATCCTTAACTTGAGATCCATCGTGAGGAGTTGCTAGTGTAGTAGGGGGTGGGTTACAGATGAGGAGGTATAGCAGCCGTTTGAGCAGCTAGATACTTAATATGGCATATCATTAGAGCTAGATACTCAGGTTGACACGTTGTAGCAGCTTGATACTCATGCACGCACCAGTTCTAGTAAGAATTTAAAATAATTTTATTCAAAAGCTTACTATATTTAATTACACTTAACCTTTTAGCATATGTTGATTCATGTTTTCAGCTAGGGAAAACACGTGAAGTCCCACAAGAAATGCAGACCTCGACAGACCACCCGAGGGCACCAAGATTACAGTGTCCATTACTGCAGCTAGGGAAGCGAAGAACTACCAAGCTTTATGAGCTAGTTAGCCACGATTGTTAAGACAACTATGCCACTTTCCTACATTGATTGGAGGAGGGTCACCAATGAGTTGAAGGCATCCATTATTCAGGAGTTGCAGGTATAAATGTGAAATTCATTCATTCACATTTATAACAATTATAATCGATTTATATATTATTGAATACAAGGCACTTTTGATTAAGGCGATAATTCCAATGTGCCTAAGGCTATCCTGCAGCATTCAGGTAGTATGCATCGTGGATAAAGAGAGGACATAAAGAATACGATATGAAATTATTTTAGATTCTGAATTTATTTAAATATTTATATATAATGAAAAATTTCAAATAAAATTTTGTAAAATTATTTTAGTTTTTTAGCAATAAGTCTTATGAGGAGGCATCGAGAAATGTGCCTGCTAAGATTGTGCCTTCCATTTGGAGGGTGTTGCGAGCATTGGAGGATCCAGCGATAGAAGTAAATAAATAGTTTCAAATTTTATTTTTGTATTTAGTTTACAACGAATAATTACATAAACTTATAGTAATAAAATTTATATTTCTTACAGGAGCAAATCAAGAACAATTAGGCCAATAGGGCTTGAGCTCTTGCCCAGACCCAATGCTTAGGTGGAATGAGTATTGACTCATTACAGGACAGATCTGTAGCTTTATTTATTTAGTATTTGAGATAAAATTAAAATAATTTAGTTAAATTAAAATAAGATGAAAATATTACTTCATTTTCAGGAGGAAGTACACGAGGGTACTCAATTAGATCGAGTGGGAGTCTATGAGCAGGCTCATAGTAAAGAAACACCCGACAGTCCATGTCCATGGATACATCAAACATACCAGGAGATACATGTAAGTAAATAAAAGTCAGTTACATTAATTTCAATTATATCAAAACTAATTGCAAATATATATATTTACAGGGTCGTATGATGGATTTGATCTATCCTCCTGAAGTTGCAAATGAGACCTCTGGGAATGTTCCACAGACCCCTCTCACACCAGAGGAGGCCTTCAAGACCGTGATGACTCTAGAGCATGGAGGCTTCATCCGTAGCACTGGGAAGAGTACGACGATCTCCTCCTGGTATTGTAGGAAAGGATCCTCCTCGTCCGCCCACGACAATAGTCTATGCATCGAGGTTCAGACCATACAGCATCGAGAAGTGGAGTGGGAGAAAAGGTTGGAGGAGGTCACCGCCCAGCTGCAGCCCACCACTCGTAGGATGGAGTGCCAGAAGGAGTTGTTAGAGTGGCATAATGATGGCGTCGACAGTAGGGTTTTATTGTTATAGCGTCGTAGTATAGCCAGTTGTTGCCATCATTTCAAATATAAAAAAATTTTTTACTCGGAAAAAAGTTCCCGAGGTCGAACTCAGGGAGCAAGTTGTATTCTAGAGATATACATGTTTCTTTTACAAAAATAAAGAAAGAGAGAGAAAGAATTTGTTGTCTTCTTTTCTCTTTGTTTCTCCTCGTCTCAGGTCTTTTTCTTCTTTGTCTGCAGAGGTGATCTTCTTCTTCTGCAGTGGTGATGCTCTTCTTCTTCTTCTTTGTCTGCAGAGGTGATCTTCTTCTTCTTCCAGCTATTCCTGCTCTTCCTTTTTCTTCAGATCTTCTTCTTTCTTCTTTTCTTTTTCCAGTCAGGACGTCGCCCCTCCTTCTTTCTTCTTTTCCCTTCAGGACGTCGTCTGATTTCCAAATCAGACGACTTAAACTGCCTGTTGCTACAGTGTCTCCCTCAGCTTCCTTCTTCTTCCGCGGTCCTTCTTCTTCACCTGTGCCGATGTGGGACTAAACGGAGGCCTCTCCTTGCGTGCACCTGCTGGGAGACCGTGGCCTAGCTTCTGCAGCTGCGGCTTCGAATTGCGTCGGTTGCTGGCTGGCTGCCTTCGCAAGACTCCCCGTAATCCGCAGCAGCTGGAGACCTGGAGTCCTCAAGCCTGGAGCGCGAGAGAAGCTGCTTCAATGTGCGTTAATGGCGGTCGAACCTCAAAACCTGTCGGACACGAATATGGCCTCTCGGCCTGATCAAACCACTGGGGAACCTTCGCCGTGGCACGGCGAAGGTGTGGAGCTGCGCGGCAAGCCGCAAGGTGGTGTCTGGCGGCAGCCCTAGGTTGGACTGCAACCGGAGGAATGGGTTTGTTCGGGGAGCGTTACGGAGGTGTGGAGTGGCAGTGGAGGGGTGGGGGGTGCTCAGTGTGATGAGGCGGAGGTTCGGTGAGGGTCGGCGAGGTGTGTGAGGCTGTGGAGCGATGGGAGCATCTCGCCGGAGGGTGGCCGGAGACGAAGGGGGCGACGATGGTCAGGGTCGGTCGAGGGCTTAATTGAACAAATTGAAAGCGGGGAAAGAAAGAGGAGAAGGGAAGTAGTTCTAGCTTACTTGCAGGGACGAAGGGGGAGCAGTAGGGCGACAGTCGTATCGACTGTCGCCGGAGAAGAAGATGCTCAGGGAAAGGGGCGGCGGCGAGCAGAGAGTCGGAGAGGCGCCAGCTGGGTGCGGCGTGGCGCGGGAAGAGCAGGGGAGGAAGTCTCTGCTGCTGGTATTGCGGCAGAGCGAAGAGGAGGAGGGGGGAGGAACCGCCGGAGCTGGTGAGCGTCTGCCGGAGAGAGAAGAGAGGAAAGTTGGGGGTTTTCTCCGTCAGATCCGAGCTCCCTTCGTCGGTGGAGCAACGGGGGGTATTTATAGGGATCAAAACAGGGAGGAAGGCGGAGGGAGACGACGTGTCTCCCTCGCCGGAGGATGGCCGAAAACGAAAACCCATACCGTCCGTGCGTTCGCACGGCCGGTATGGTGGGCTACAGCGACCAGGGGGGTGTCCCTGCGACGGCTGACGACGCAGGGCACCCCCGGTTTACTTGCCAGGCTTCCCCCCTTACCCTGCGCGGCGCCATGCTCCGCGCAAGGTCGCCGGAGCATGGTGCTGGCAGGTTTTGCAGGGGGGACCTGAATGCGAAGAACGAAGGAGAGTTAGGGGCCAAAATGCGATGGTTCAAAAGTTGAGGGCCAAAAAGTAAATATATGAGGACCAAAGTGTAAAGTCGGTCAAGGAGGTTTCTTCTTAGGCTCAAGTTTTTATACATGATTAATTAGGACCTAAGGAATCTGATGGTGAATTTCATTTCTATATTAAACCTTGTTTGACCAGTCAATTTACGCAAAAACCCAAATTAAGTTATTAATTGGGCATGGTTCTCAATGTAGGTCAAAATGGGTTCTGAAGGCCAAATTGAAGGTTCTAAACCCTAGAGATTATTTTTCTATGAATTTTAGAGGGTTTATTCTATTTTTACTTTGCCTCGAACCTCGTGAATTGAAGTGGGTTGTTTTAGGGTTACAGATTATCATTTAGTTTCTTGGAAGTGCTGTAGCCCTTGCTAGATCATCTCATCCCACTTTTATTCTTATTAAGCTGCTTTGACCTATGTTTGGGCCTGAATTACCCTGTATGAAGATTATACTGGTAAAATTGCATTTTTACCCCTTATGACTTATTTTCTTCTCAAACTCAGAATTCTCTGAGTTAAGCCTTTCCTTGAGATATGTAGGAGCTTTTATCCTTTGTATTAGGTCAAAATGAGCTAGTTATGGCTCATGATGAGGTTCTCATCATACCCCCATGCCTAGCTTTTGCTAGTCCCTTAGCAAAAACTTAAGGTTTCAACCCTTGTTCTAGACCATGAAGTTTTTAATAGTTTTAGATAAGTGCCCCTTTTTTATTTGAGCATAGATTAGGTTAGAATGCTGACCATAGGCCTAAAAGGTACTCTAGTACCAATCAAGATCCAAATCTGTCTAGCCTTAGCCTCAGTCTTTTAGCAAAGGTTTTTAAGGTCCACAAGAACTAACCTAAGGTTTATTGGACTTCGTGGTTAAAGCACCCGTGCTTGAAATGATTTTAGCCCTGGCTCAGTTCGCAGTGCGTTTTGTAAGAGAGAGATAGAAAGTTTTCTGTTTGGAGAGTTTTCTCTCTCTTTTTCTTTTTAGTTCTAGCCTAGGATTGGCTTTTCAACACGGTCTGTATCAGATTCCTTGCTCCCATCATCAATCCTCAAGGGTTCCTGGCGATCGATGCTTCGAGATAGCACCGCCCATGGCAACCCCCGGAACCCTGGCTATTGAGATTTCGAGATAATCCCATCCATGGTGTTCCGTGGCCGAATCCAGACCCTGGCAATTGACACTTCGAGATAATGCCATCCATGGAATCTGAACCAGCAGAGTGCTTACATGCCCCCAGTAGGATATGTAAATATCCTAAGAGACAAGCACCGAGGAGATGATATTTTGTTACGCATCTTCGAGGGGATTTCCTGCCTCTCCGCGCTGGGAACTCGTCCAAATCAACTTGTGTTGATCGGCCGCTCCTATTCTAGGTGTTCTTTTCAGAATTTTGCGACGCTTCTGCGTGATTCTGATTTTTACGCTTACTGAACCAGGCTGTGTGTGAGGTTAGGGTGCTTAGGTTACTGAGTCCCGTAAACCAAAAATTAGTTAACGAGGCCGAATACTCCCTAAGCCTTAGACCTAATACTTCAGCTTTTCATTTTCCTCAACCTCTTGAGGAGTGTCCAGATCTTAATGGGTACTAAGAGTCTATTCAAGAATGCCTAAGGTTTGCATTCTTTACTAATCTCTTTGTGCACTTTTCTTGAATGAGGTCTAGAACTTAGGTTAATTCCTTAGTTCCTTACTAATGACTATCACTTTTTCTCATAATTTTGTGCTCCTTTTTCATTTTGTTTCTTTTCTCCTTCACAAAATTTCCTTCTCCTCTTTTCCTCTTATTCTTTTTCGAAAATTTTTTAATTTTTATGGTGTTTTTGGCATATGTGAATTTTTTTGTTTGAAACCTTTTCTTACAAGTTTTGCACTTTCATACCCCCCCATGCCTAAGATTTGCAATGTCCTCATTGTAACCTAGGGGGTCTTAGTTCATTCCTTAAGACAGAAATTTGGATGAGTGGATGGGTCGGGTTGAATTTTTGCGGACGATTTCAAATCCCAGATGCAAGCATCTGAGTTGGGGTCGGCTGTCTACAAGGGTGAACTTCGAGTGCTAAAAGGTGTCAGAACAAGTTTCAGGTTTTCAAAGAGAATGACGGGCTGCCTCCCGTTAAGCGCTGAGTTTTACGCCATCGGCTGGGCGCAATATGCTCAAGGGGAAAGGAGGATATAAGATGCCTCAGCCAAATCAGTAGAAGTTACATCAATGAACGGCTTGAGTCTCTGACCGTTCACGATGAAAGGTTCAGAATCGTGGCTGAGTGGACTGATTTCGATTGCTCCATTTCCAAAAACCTGTCGGACCAAATATGGTCCGACCCACTTAGATCTCAGTTTTCCTGGGAAGAGTTTGAGTCGGGCATCAAAAAGTAGGACCTTTTGACCAGGATGAAAGATCTTTCTCGAGATGTGTTTGTCATGGAAGGCTTTAACCCGCTCCTTGTAGATTTGCAAGTTCTCGTACGCGTCTAGGCGTAATTCATCGATCTCGCTGATTTGGAGTTTTCTGTGGGTCCCAGCCTTGGAAAGATCTAGATTACAGTTCCGTACTGCCCAATAGGCTTTATGCTCTAGTTCTACGGGAAGGTGGCATGCCTTTCCGTACACCAGTCTAAAGGGAGACATGCCCAATTGGGTCTTGTGGGCGGTCCATAGGCCCACAATGCTTCCGGAAGTCGGGACGACCAGTCCTTCCTGTCAGGTCGAACAGTGACTTGCAGGATTTTCTTGATCTCCCGATTAGACAGCTCAGCTAGACCATTAGTTTGGGGGTGGTAAGGAGTAGAGATTCGGTGAGACACCCCGTATTTGGTCATCAGTGACCTAAACTGAGCATTTGTGAAATGGGTCCCCCCATCAGAGATTATTGCACGAGGAATCCCGAACCTTGAGAAAATGTGTTGATGAATGAATTTGAGAACGATTTTGTGATCACAGGTTCGGGTCGGTATGGCTTTGATCCATTTGGACACGTAGTCCACAGCCAACAGAATGTATTCGAAACCATCAGAAACAGGAAAGGGGCCCATAAAATCAATCCCCCAAACATCAAAGATTTCGCATACTAGAATCGGTTGCATAGGCATCATGTCGCGATGGCTCATGTTGCCCAAAGTCTGGCAACGACTGCATGCCTTGCAGTGACTGTATGCGTCCTTGAACAGTGTGGGCCAGTAAAAGCCGCACTGGAGGACTTTTGATGCGGTTTTATGCCCGGCAAAATGGCCACCGCATGCCTGGTCATGGCAGAAAGAGAGGATATTGTTGAATTCCCCTTCCGGGACACATCTCCGGATGATCTGATCGGCACCTATGCGGAAGAGGTACGGGTCTTCCCAAATGTAATACTTGGCATCGGAGCGTAATTTGTCTTTCTTGGCCTTCGGCCAATCGGACGGGATCTGATGAGATGCCAAGTAATTTACTATATTAGCAAACCATGGAAGGCTAGTACCAATAGTCAGCAGGTGCTCATCGGGAAAATGCTCAGTGATGGGTCCGGAAGGGTCAATTATTTCAGAAGGAAGACGGGACAAGTGATCAGCTACCACGTTTTGCTTTCCCGCTTTGTCGCGAATCTCAAGGTCAAATTCTTGCAACAGCAAGATCCATCGGATTAATCGAGGTTTCGCATCCTTCTTTGCAAGGAGATGCCTTACAGCTGTGTGATCCGAGTATATGATGACACGGGAACCCAGAAGGTACGATCTAAACTTTTCTAGGGCAAATACTACAGCTAGCAGCTCTTTCTCAGTAACTGTATAGTTACGCTGAGCCTCATCGAGTGTTTTGCTGGCATAGTAAATGACCACAGGTTTCTTGTCAATTTTCTGTCCCAAAACCGCTCCTACAGCGAAGTCGGATGCATCACACATGATCTCAAAGGGTTGAGACCAATCAGGGGACTATAGGATCGGGCTTGGGTGACTCGGTCACGCAGGATTTCAAATGCTTGAGTGCATTCCTTGGAAATTTCGAAGGGAACATCCTTGGAGAGAAGTGTGGTCAGGGGGCGTGCGATTTTTGAAAAATCAGGGATAAATCGTCGATAAAAACCGACATGCCCTAAAAAGGATCGGATGTCCCTGATCGAGCTAGGCATAGGAAGGTGAGAAATCAGATTAACCTTAGCTCGATCCACTTGGATACCTTTCTCCGAAATTGAGTGTCCCAGGACAATTCCCTCAGGCACCATGAAATGGCTCTTTTCCCAGGAAAGAACCAAATTCACATCGATGCACCGCCTGAGTATCTGGACCAAGTGTTGCAGGCAATCGTCGAATGATGCTCCGAAAACTGAAAAGTCATCCATGAAGACTTCCAGATAATCACCTACCATATCTGAGAATATGGTAAGCATGCATCGCTGAAAAGTAGCGGGTGCATTGCAAAGACCGAAAGGCATCCTTCGGAAAGCGTATGTTCCGAAGGGGCAGGTGAACGTGGTCTTTTCTTGGTCCTCAGGATGGATTGCCACCTGGTTATAACCGGAGTACCCGTCAAGAAAGCAGAAGAACCTATTTCCCGCTAGTTTTTCGAGAATTTGATCAATGAAGGGTAGTGGGAAATGATCCTTCTTCGTGGAGGAATTGAGTTGACGGTAATCTATACAGACTCTCCACGAGTTGGCTAATCGGGTAGGAATGATTTCTCTGGTCTCAGTCGTTATAGTGGTGAGTCCTGCCTTCTTGGGCACGACCTGAATTGGGCTCACCCAACGACTATCGGAGATCGGGTAGATGATTCCGGCATCTAACCATTTGATGATCTCCTTTTTCACGACCTCTTGCAGATTGGGGTTTAAGCGTCTCTGCATTTCACGAGAAGGTCGTGTGCCCTCTTCTGAATAGATATGATGAGTACAATAAGAGGGACTTATTCCAGTCAAATCATCGAGAGTCCATCCGATGGCTCTGCGATGTTGCTGGAGGACAATAATCAGACGGGATTCCTGTTCAGGACTGAGGTTGGAATTGATAATCACAGGAAAGGTCTGATTAGAACCCAAAAAGACGTATTTCAAGTGAGCAGGAAGGGGTTTCAGTTCGAGGATGGGGTTTTCAGCAGCAGCGGGTGGTTCAGTATAGATGTGAGGTTCAAGGGTGGGAGTTACTGGGTTGTTCATATCTGGATTCGACTCCTCTGTTTGCGGGTCAAGATCCTTCTGTGGTTGATGAGGCATAATCGAGTCATTCTGGAGGTGTGATTCATCAACCAAAGTCTTGATGTCACAAATTTGTTCGATGACGCCGCAATTAATTCCTTGTTGGGCCTTAAATATATCAACTTTTAGTGTTTGATCTCCAAACTTAAGCTCTATTTGGCCCCTCCTCACAGCTGATGTTGGCTCTAGCAGTAGCCAAGAAAGGTCTCCCTAGAATGATTGGTGTATCCCTAGGGTTCTCAGGTGCATCCATATCTAAGACTATAAAGTCCACTGGAAAATAGAAATCCCGCACTCTCACGATAACATCCTCGAGAATCCCTTTTGGTGACTTTATAGATCGATCTGCTAATTGTAATGTCACCTTGGTTGGTTTCAGCTCAGATTCTTCTAGATGGTCAAGTAAGGATGTGGGTATCAGGTTTATGGATGCACCCAAGTCTAACAATGCTCTATCAAATTGGGTACCACCTATCTTACAGGAAATCAGGGGAGTCCCAGGATCTTTTGCCTTGGGTGGGAGTCTACTAAGGATTACAGAGCTGGCTTGCTCTGACAGAACAATTGGGCTCCCTCCCTTGGTTCGCGGCTTACGCTGGGGTGTACATATATTCTTAAGGAATCGTGCGTAAGCTGGTACGTGGCGGATTGCATCCATCAAGGGGATGTTTATGTGGACCTGCTCAAAGAGCTTGACCAGGTCCTCCTCAGGGGCCACGGGTTTTGTGGTCTTCTTTCCCTTGGTCAGGGCCTCGGGAAACGGGATCTTGGTTGGTTCTTCTAGGATAGGTCCAGGTTGTGGATCTGGAACAGCGGTACCTTGGATAACTATCCTAGGGTCATGGTTATCAGGCTTGGAGTGGTTTGGATAATGCGGGTCTTGAGTTGTTTTACCACTACGTGTTGTTACAGAATTTAATCCGGCCTAATTTTGGTTTGGGTTTGGTAGGAGGGGTGGCTGCTGCTGAAATCCCGCATAAGAAGTTGAGGCTTCCATCTCGTCTGGAGATGGAGCAGTAGGAGCCTGATAAATCCATTGTGCGTGGCCTAAATTTGGATTCATAACGCGCTTCTGGGTTGGCACGTTATTTGGGTTAGGAAGAGGTTGGGAAGGGAGTGTGCCTGGTTGGCGAGAATTTGCCAACTGGGCCAGTTGAGTTTTAACTTCTGTAAGCTCGTCCTTGTGCTGTTTTTGAATAGCCGCATTCGTTTTTTGAATGTCAGCCAGAGTCTGAAGGATTAGGGACATTTGATCCTGATTTGGCCCTGATGGATAAGTAGGGTTGGGCCGAGGCTGAGGCGGCTGGTAGTGACGAGAGGGCTGTGGGCGGGACTGAAAAGGTGGTCTTTGGGTTTGGGAATTTCCCGCCCACTGAAAATTGGGATGGTTTCGCCATCCAGGGTTGTAAGTGTTGGAGAATGGGTCGTTCTGGATGGCGTTGAGGTCCTCGCAGGTCTGAGGAACCTCCTGAGAATCAGGGAAAGGGGGAATGGAGTTCCCCCGGCTGGTGTAGAAGGATCGGATGATCCTCCGATCCAAGAATCAGATGGGGATGGATATGGATCCATCCCAGGGGAAGATCGGTGGAGGATGTTTTGCACAGTCTCCTGTGTGGAAGGAGGTTGTGCAAAGGAGTTACGCGCGGAGGTGGCTCGCTGCAAGTGCTGAGTCAGCTCATCCACCTTCTTTTCAATGATTGAGACCTTGTCCAATCGACTGGCCATTAATTCCAGGTCGACTGATGCGGACAGGCCCTGCGTCTCATGTGCTCCCTTAAGATTCGTCGCTGCGCGGGTATTCGTCCTGTCGAATAATCCCATGGAGTCATTATTGATGGAGTTCTCGCACATGTTTTCGAGAATCTCCCATACGGTGTCTTCATGTTGACCCATGATGTTTCCTCCGCAAGTTGCATTGACGAAAAGGCGGATGTCCTCACGGAGTCCCTGGTAAAAAGATTGGACTTGTTCCCATTTAGGAACTCCGTGATGGGGGCACTTCCTCATGAGATCCTGAAAACGATCCCATGCCTCATGAAGAGGTTCTCCTGATTGTTGAGTGAAGTGTGTAATCTGATGGCGCAAGGCGTTGGTCCGACCAACGGGAAAAAACTTTTTCAAAAACTCGGATTGAAGTTCTTCCCAAGTGTTGATCGGCCGGGTCTGAGTTTGATACCAATGGGCGGCCTTGTCCATAAGAGAAAAGGAGAACATCTTCATGAGAAGAATATCCCGATTTTGCGCATCTGATCCAAAAGTGTGGGCCAGATGCTTTAGATGTTTGATGTGCTGGAGGGGATCTTCAGAATTAAGCCCATGGAATTTAGGTATAGCATGAATCATGTTGGGCTTTAATTCAGAATCAGGTCCTCCAGTCGGGATTCTGACTCGAGGCTCAATGGCCACCGCAGCAGGATTGTAGTGGTCCCGCATCATAGGACGCTGTGGTGGGTGCACGAAGTTTTGGAAGAGGTCATTGAGTCGCTGGAGCTGGTGTTCCAGATTATTTTCTTCCTCAACTGGCTGAGCCATGATGGGGGAAGAAGAAGAACTTGGTTCTGAATCAGAAGAGAGAATAATGTGAGGGTGTTTCTGCACAAACACGGGCGTCGAGGCTTGGCCTTGACGAGAGCGAATTTCTAAAGGAGGTCTTAAGGGTGGTCTTAGAGACCTCCTTCCGTACATGCACTGTTGGAAGAGGTAAGTTTAGAAGGTGCTGGACCCAATCAAGGCACCCAAAAATGTGTTGGGTGACTATAGAGGTGCGGGGCAGATGGACCCCTTGATCAGAAAGATCGTCCACCTGAGAATTACCTGGGCAGCCAGAGAGGGAGAGTCCCGCGAAGACCCCTACACGGTAGAGCGTCCCCACGGGTTACAGGGTTTCCCCCACCCGACCTCTCTTATCACTGCGGTTCCAGGTAGACCAGAATGGGGATCTTGACCTCTTAAGTCTACCAATTTTAAGATCAGGGTGCTTAAGTTTCACTTGAACTTTAGTCTTTTAAGTGCAAAGAGTGACCTAATTTAAGATTGGTTGACCCAAGGGGTCAACTTTACCTCTTGTTTTCTTTGAGAGCTTTTAGGTCTTGTCTTTTAGGGTTCAGGTGTTTAGAGAGCCAATTGTTTTAGGTTTTCTTTTGAATAGGTATTTTCAATCAATGGTTTAGGCACACTTCTTTTGGATTTTCTCCATTCTTGATTTAAGTAGTGTGTCTCTAAAACCCTAATGTTGAATCTTATGTTGGCTCTACTTGGTCCAGTTAGTTCTCTGTTGGGTAATTAGGGCTCAAGCAAGAATGTGTTAGCCCTTAAATACCCTTAATAGTGTGCAGGAATAATGAGTTGAAAACATGCAACTTTTATGGTTACTAAGTATGGAAGACAGGTTAGCCCTATATTGCTTGTTCTTTTCTTTTTTTCCTCTTTAGAGTTTAAGGGTTAATAGCGAGAGAAAAAAAAAATTTACCTATCCTCGGAGTGGTTGTTGTGCGGTTGCTTGTCTTCTTGATTTCCTGTAGTTTTCTGCACAAAAGAGAGGAGATTATCAGAAATTAAAAAAAACAGGAATGTTTACCTCTAGAATAGCCGTTGCTCCCCGGCAGCGGCGCCAAAAATGATGGCGTCGACAGCAGGGTTTTATTGTTATAGCGTCGTAGTATAGCCAGTTGTTGCCATCATTTCAAATATAAAAAAATTTTTTACTTGGAAAAAAGTTCCCGAGGTCGAACTCAGGGAGCAAGTTGTATTCTAGAGATATACATGTTTCTTTTACAAAAATAAAGAAAGAGAGAGAGAATTTGTTGTCTTCTTTTCTCTTTGTTTCTCCTCGTCTCAGGTCTTTTTCTTCTTTGTCTGCAGAGGTGATCTTCTTCTTTTGCAGTGGTGATGCTCTTCTTCTTCTTCTTTGTCTGCAGAGGTGATCTTCTTCTTCTTCCAGCTGTTCCTGCTCTTCCTTTTTCTTCAGATCTTCTTCTTTCTTCTTTTCTTTTTCCAGTCAGGACGTCGCCCCTCCTTCTTTCTTCTTTTCCCTTCAGGACGTCGTCTGATTTCCAAATCAGACGACTTAAACTGGCTGTTGCTACAGTGTCTCCCTCAGCTTCCTTCTTCTTCCGCGGTCCTTCTTCTTCACCTGTGCCGATGTGGGACTAAACGGAGGCCTCTCCTTGCGTGCACCTGCTGGGAGACCGCGGCCTAGCTTCTGCAGCTGCGGCTTCGAATTGCGTCGATTGCTGGCTGGCTGCCTTCGCAAGACTCCCCGTAATCCGCAGCAGCTGGAGACCTGGAGTCCTCAAGCCTGGAGCGCGGGAGAAGCTGCTTCAATGTGCGTTAATGGCGGTCGAACCTCAAAACCTGTCCGACACAAATATGGCCTCTCGGCCTGATCAAACCACTGGGGAACCTTCGCCGTGGCACGGCGAAGGTGTGGAGCTGCGCGGCAAGCCGCAAGGTGGTGTCTGGCGGCAGCCCTAGGTTGGACTGCAACCGGAGGAATGGGTTTGTTCGGGGGAGCGTTACGGAGGTGTGGAGTGGCAGTGGAGGGGTGGGGGGTGCTCAGTGTGATGAGGCGGAGGTTCGGTGAGGGTCGGCGAGGTGTGTGAGGCTGTGGAGCGATGGGAGCATCTCGCCGAAGGGTGGCCGGAGACGAAGGGGGGTGACGATGGTCAGGGTCGGTCGAGGGCTTAATTGAACAAATTGAAAGCGGGGAAAGAAAGAGGAGAAGAAGGGAAGTAGTTCTAGCTTACTTGCAGGGACGAAGGGGGGAGCAGCAGGGCGACAGTCGTATCGACTGTCACCGGAGAAGAAGATGCTCAGGGAAAGGGGCGGCGGCGAGCAGAGAGCCGGAGAGGCGCCAGCTGGGTGCGGCGTGGCGCGGGAAGAGCAGGGGAGGAAGTCTCTGCTGCTGGTATTGCGGCAGAGCGAAGAGGAGGAGGGGGAGGAACCGCCGGAGCTGGTGAGCGTCTGCCGGAGAGAGAAGAGAGGAAAGTTGGGGGTTTTCTCCGTCAGATCCGAGCTCCCTTCGTCGGTGGAGCAACGGGGAGTATTTATAGGGATCAAAACAGGGAGGAAGGCGGAGGGAGACGACGTGTCTCCCTCGCCGGAGGATGGCCGGAAACGAAAACCCATACCGTCCGTGCGTTCGCACGGCCGGTATGGTGGGCTACAACGACCAGGGGGGTGTCCCTGCGACGGCTGACGACGCAGGGCACCCCCGGTTTACTTGCCAGGCTTCCCCCCTTACCCTGTGCGGCGCCATGCTCCGCGCAAGGTCGCCGGAGCATGGTGCTGGCAGGTTTTGCAGGGGGACCTGAATGCGAAGAACGAAGGAGAGTTAGGGGCCAAAATGCGATGGTTCAAAAGTTGAGGGCCAAAAAGTAAATATATGAGGACCAAAGTGTAAAGTCGGTCAAGGAGGTTTCTTCTTAGGCTCAAGTTTTTATACATGATTAATTAGGACCTAAGGAATCTGATGGTGAATTTCATTTCTATATTAAACCTTGTTTGACCGATCAATTTACGCAAAAACCCAAATTAAGTTATTAATTGGGCATGGTTCTCAATGTAGGTCAAAATGGGTTCTGAAGGCCAAATTGAAGGTTCTAAACCCTAGAGATTATTTTTCTATGAATTTTAGAGGGTTTATTCTATTTTTACTTTGCCTCGAACCTCGTGAATTGAAGTGGGTTGTTTTAGGGTTACAGATTATCATTTAGTTTCTTGGAAGTGCTGTAGCCCTTGCTAGATCATCTCATCCCACTTTTATTCTTATTAAGCTGCTTTGACCTATGTTTGGGCCCTGAATTACCCTGTATGCAGATTATACTGGTAAAATTGCATTTTTACCCCTTATGACTTGTTTTCTTCTCAAACTCAGAAGTCTCTGAGTTAAGCCTTTCCTTGAGATATGTAGGAGCTTTTATCCTTTGTATTAGGTCAAAATGAGCTAGTTATGGCTCATGATGAGGTTCTCATCACATAACAAGTAGTGGGAGGAGGTCTTGTCTTATCTCTGAAAGGGGGTGCTAGCATACCTGATCATTCGTCATTCCACATTCTGAGTTGTAGCGACGACGATGATGGTAGTTCTAGGGCTGCTGACGTAGGTGCCCCAGCATAGTTTATATATATCTGTTTATATTCTTCACAACTTTATTAATGTTGTAATATTCTAACCTCGTCTATATATATATAAATTACTTTCATTTTATAATTCATTTCTATTGAATGTTTTGGACAATTTACATTATTTTCATGCATTTCTGATTTATTGTGTAATTGCATTAAAAAAAAAGTAAAGAATTACTAGCAACGGTTATCAATAACGATCACTATGCAATACGTTAGGCGATGGTTATATAACCATCATCGTAGGCCCTTTTGGCCCCCCCAACAATTAACGTAAGGTCTCACCTGTCATTTGGTGACGGTTATTAAACCGTCCCTATTAGAGACGATTTTCGTGAAAATCGTCCCTAAAAGTATAGAAATTCATGGCAACAGTTTAATTAATTTTCACGAAAATTGTCCCTAAATTGGGTTCCTGCCAAGAAAATTGGCAACGGTTTAAGTAATAACCGTTAGTAATTTATTTTAGGGACTGTTTTAAAATAGTCGTCAAATCCCACTTCCATGTTCGCCTGCGGACACTCAAAAGGTGACGATAAGGGATTGTAACTGCCGCCAAAATAAAACAGTGACGCGATATACTGCGAAGGTCATTGGTGAAGGTTTAGAATCATTGCAAAACCCATGTATTGTTGCAGTGATGTCCATCCTTTTCTTTGTAGATCTAGTCTATATACTTTATGATTCCTTCATTTGGGTGTCCTACAAAACAGGATTGCAAGTTTTTCTTTAGTACCCATTTTCTTTTGGGTCCATATTTGTTAGTTTATGCCTATTTAGGCATGAACCTATTCTTGGCCTTAGGGCAAGAATTACTATATGTTTTGGTTTGTGAACTTGAGGCTTCATGATCACTTTTGGGAATATACCCTAACGCAAATTTAGTTGTGGTTTGGGTGTGTGTGCCTAGCAATTTTTTTGGATTTGCTCTACCTTTAATAAATTTAGCTAGATTATTTACAAGAATGATGGACTTTTGCTTAAGCTTTTCTAATTCTATTTGAAGTGAATCTACGTGTCTTTAATGAAGTGATCTCTTGTGAGAGTTGATGATTTTGTGAAGCAAATCTATGTTTGAACTCGATTTCTTCATCTAGATCTTTAGTTAACTTTTTGTTAGCTACTTTCAGTGCTTTAGGTAAATCATGCAATTCATAAAAAGCATCCAATAGTTCTTCAAAAGAAAATGAAGATACCTGGATACGAAAAATATGCGATTTGTAAAAATGCAAATTGAGTTGTTAAGACGTAAAATATGAACAACTTTTAAAATTTATAAACCTAGATAGTGGGGTATCTAGGGTCGTCATAGGAGGTGAATTTTAGTTACCAAAATCGATAATCACTCTCACTCTCTCAAATCCTCTTTTCTTTTTGGCTTTTTTTTTTCAATTTTGTGATTTTTAGGATTTTGAAATCAGGGCAACGGAGATAAGAAATACACCTAAGTAAATATACTCGATAAAATGAAACCCTACCTTCCTCAACTCACGTTAAGCAAGTGTGGCCTAGGATAAGTAGGAGGGTGGTGTTTGCAACAAAAATCACTAGATCCTAAGAAGTATAAAAGAGAATAAAAATTGAAAGAAAAATTTTGTATTACTTCAAATAAGGAGAATGATGTCAAAATACAAGACCTACTTGGAAAGCTCACTTGTGTGGAGGATTCCATGAAATAGTTCCCAACTAGAGGAAAGCTTCCGTACTACAAAATAAATATAACAAAAAGCTAAAGTAGAAAGTCTCCCAAATGAAGAAGATGATCCTTCCTCCAAGTGCGGTTCCTCCTAGCTTGAAGAGGACTCCTTCTTGCTCCAAGATGATGCTCGTTCCTACCTCTCAAGGGGGTGGTAGACATCCACCATTCTCTTCCTTGCCTGGTCATCCTCCAAAAGATGATCCTTAGCTCCTCTCCTTGGAAGATTGAAGTAGAAGTAGACACCAAAAGGGAGGGAGGTCTCCCCCATGATTCCACGCCACCTCTTCTCCTCCAAGGGTGATTGTAGGAAGATTAAGGTGGAGAAAATGTGTAGCCAAGGATGGATTAAGGTGGTGGTTATAGGGCGTATATAGTATAAGGAGGGAGGTGGCTATGGTGCATGGTGAAAGGGCATGTAGAGTTGGCACTACCATGAAGAGTTGGCTTCATTTTTGTGCCAATTTTGGCTTCTAGAAGATGTATTTTTGGCGCCATGATGGTGTTTGGGGATGGATGGAGGGTGGAGATTTTATGTGGAGCTTATAAGAAAGTTGGCGCCATTTTTTGGTTAGAGTTATGGTGGTGGTTATGTGGTGAAGAGTCATATAAAAGTGGAACCAACTTGAAAGGGTGTCAAAGGGTGGTGGCTATCTTCATTTTGGCACCAAAAAGGAGAGGAGAACATGGTGGTTTTTGGAGCATGGTGGCCATTCACCTTAGTAGAGGATGAGCGAAGTAGGAGCTTGAGTAAAGGAGCTAGCTTGAGCTAGTTAGTAGATGAAGAAACTTGCATGGAGTTGCTACGAGCTATTATGGAGTTGTAGGAAGATGGGATGTGATGCAAGAAAATGCGTGATTTGAAAAGACAGGTTTTTATATCATTGTAACATGCAAGTCCGCACAACTTTCAAAATTTATAACCTAGATAGTGGGAGTATCTAAGGTCGTCAAAGAAGGAAAATGATAGTTACAAGTAGTCTCTCTTTCGCTCTCTCAAATCCTCTTTTCTTTTTGGTTTTTAGGTTTTGAAATCTTTAGGGTTTTGAAATACGGGCAACAAAAGATAGAAACTCACCTAAGTAATTACGATAAAAGGAAAGCGATAAAACCCAACCTTCCTAAACTCACCCTAGGCAAGTGTTGCCTAGGATAATTAGGAAGGATGTGTGTGCAACTAAATTAAAGACACATCAAAAATTGGGAAGCATAAAATTGAAACGCAAAATTTTCTCTTGTTATGAAGTAGTGTTTACACAAAATACTGGGAGAGCTCACTTGTGTAGAGGAGTTCCGCACAAGTAATCTTCAAGTAGAGGAATGATAATTTACTACAAAAATAAAGACAAAATTGAAGATAGAAATCTCCCAAAATGAAGAGGTAGTCGATCCTCACTTTATGCCTTGATGTGCTCCTTCACTTGAAGAGAATCTCCCCCTTTCTTCCGTAAGATGTTGCTCTTTCTCTTAGCTCTCCAAGGGTGGGCATCCACCCCTTTCATCTCTCCTAGCCGTCCTCCAAAAAGGTGGACCTCCTTGGTGTGGCTCCCAAGAAAAAAGGGAGGCAATTGGATACTAGAGGGGGGTAGAGATGATCCCTCCATTTCCAATGCCTTCCTTCTTTTGTCAAGTGATTGAAGGTAGATTGAGGTGGAAATAAATGAAGCCAAGGATACCCTTTTGTGGTAGTTACATAGTCCTTATATAGAGACAAGGTAGGTGGTGGTTGTTGGTTGAAAAGCCACTTATGGGTGGCACCAACCATAGAGAGATGACACTACTTTGGTGACAAAATAGGGCTCTAGAATGCAAGTGTTTTGGCACCAAAAATGGAGAGTTGAGATGGATGATTAAGGTGGGTGAATGGTGGATTTCATGGTGGTTATGAAAGGATACTTGGCGCCAACTTTGGAGGGAGTGCAATGTGGTTGGCACCACTTTTGAGGTGGTTTTGGTGGTGGTTGTGGATGGAAGGGGTGCCTTATGGTGGCACCACCCTTGAAGGGGTGTGAAGATGGTTGAATGGGAGGTTTTCCCTTTAGAAAATATTGAGAAATGATGATAAGTAGATGTGTCATCACAGTAAAGTGTGTGGTGGAAAATCCCTAATAAAAAATTAATAAAATAATACTAAAATTATACCACAACTTCAAGTCATATCACAGGGAGTCACAAATGCAATGAAAGTGTTCACACATATCAATTTTGGCCATAGGTGCGAAATGAGGTGAATAGAAGAGTCTAGTAATAATGTGAAAGAGTGAGTATTGTGCTGCAATTTTCACCTCAATAAAATAATAAAATAAATAAAAGTGGCAATGGCAAATAATGTAATTTCTAATTAAACCCAAAATAGGGGAAACCATCCCCTTGTGCATACATGAAGAGGAGTGGACGGCTGGAGGTGTGGTCGCATGTGGCCGCCTCGTGGAGTTTGGGTTCCTCTTCTCTGTCGACGAAGAAGGACAAGAAGAAGAAGAGAGGTCGAGCACGTGGTTTGTGGCTGCTCTTGCCTGATGTGCAATTGGTCACGAGAGGGTGTGGCCGGTGGTCTCGTAGTGGCTACTTACGAGTAAGGGGACTAAACAACGAGAGTGTTGTTGACAGGGAAGGAGGAGCCGATTGTAAGCTACTCTGTTGCTGCTAGTGCCTCACTTGGAGTGGCTGTGGCAATGTGAGGGTACGTGCAAGGGTATGTGAGGGCTGATGGCGCATGTGGGCTAGCTGCGAACGCACATGTGGCTGCACGTGGTAGATGGTAGCATCGGTGGGGCATTGACATCGAGGAAAGGTGCTACGGGAGGTGGAGACATTGGGTTTGTGTCACGAGGTGAAGAAATAACATAGATGAAGAAGAACAGTTGATGAAGAATGCAGTGGTGGTGGCACGGTTGATGCTCAGAGTGTAGGAGGTTGCGGACGTCGCAGTGGTGCGATGGTCATGGAAGCATAGTGATCACCACATGCTGTCATTGCATGGCTATCGCAGTCATTTGCAGGAAGGAGGATAGCGCATAGTGGTGTTCGTAGGCGGAAGTCATGATGTGGTTGTGTGGTAGGAGAGAGGTCGACGTCACGGTGGACAGGCGGAGTGTGGTCGGTGGTTGGTGGTGGCACACGGTGGAGAGGTTCTCCCCAGAGGGAGTTCTACCCTCTGTTGGAAGGAGGAGAGGTTCTTGTTGGGTGGAGCCATGGGTGGAAAGATGAACCCCCTTGTTGCTCTTCATGCCTGTTATAAACAAAGAGGGAGAAAAAATCAAAGAGAATAATCGTGATTTCATGTTACCAAAAGAAGAAAGTGAGGTTTGAGGGAAAATAAAAAAGGGAATGCCATTAATTTGAGAGACATATAAGGATGTTGAAATGATTCCCTTGCTAATTTTTTGATAGAACAAAATCCCAACATTATGGTATCTCAAATTGAGATTTAATGTGATGCTGTTGCCTTTAAAGTGAATAATTGATCTCTGCATATAAAGATTAATGCAATTAATGCATGAAATGATAAATCTAAAGCTCACTTAATTTTGTCAATATCATGCACGCTTTAAATTAATTTCTTCTTCCAATAACAACAATCTTAGGATCTAATTAAGTCCATTAAAGTGGATTTATCAAATATCCCCATGCTTAAGTTTTGCTAGTCCTGAGCAAAATCATATGAAACAGACCAGGTCTCTAGGCTGAATTTTACCGTCAGGATGCCTTACCGTGCCACACCACTAGATATTAGATTGAAATACCAAATATAGGCTTAAAGGTACTCAAGTACTAGCGAAGATACTGACCTAACCAGCCTCAACCTTGGGTTCGTCATGAAGGTTTCTAAGGCCCACAAAAACTGCCTAGAGGTTCATTGACCCCAGCAGTTAAAGCACATGTGAGTATGTGCAACAAGTCTAGGTTCAGTTTGCTAGTGCATTTCTAATAAGAGAGATAGAGAGAGATGTTATTTCTAGAGTTTTCTTTCTTTTTAAATTCCCCTAAACTCAACATCGGATTGGCCTTAAACACGATCTGTATCAGATTCCTTCTCCCCACCATCAATCCTCGTAGGGTCCCTAGCAATCGAAGCCTTGGGATAGCATCGCCCGTGGCAACCCCCAGAACCTTGCTTTTGACACTTCGGGATAGTGTCGCCCATGGCAATCTGTAGCTAAATTCAGACCCTGGCATTTGACATTTCGGGATAGAGCCGCCCATGGCATCTAAACTAGCACAAGGTTCTTTCGTGCCCCCGGTAGGATATTTAGATATCCTAGGAGACAAGTACCGAAGAGACAATATGTTATAACACATCTTCGAGGGGAGTATTTTTCATTCCTCCTCTCTACGTCGGGAACTCATCTAATCAACTTGTGTCTTTGAGCCGTTCCTAAGTCAACGTTTTGAGAAAACATTTCATAACACACTTTTTGGCATTATTCTTCATTATGCACACTGAACCAGACTGGTGTGTGATTTTTTTGGGTGCCCAGGCTACTAAGTCTCGTAAACAAAGGGCAGGGAACAGGATCGAATACTCCCTAAGCCTTAGACTTAATATGTCAACCCTGCAACTCCCTCAACCTCTTGAGGAATAGTTTAGATCTTAACAAATACGTGAGTGTTTAAGCCTTAAAATAGACCCAGGAAGCCTAAAGTCGATATCCCTCGCTTATCTCCTTCCCTTTGGCACTTCATGGCTTAATTCATCATCCGATCCAGCCCAAAACTTACAGAACTCTGCCATAATCAAATGCTAGGACTAACATGATTTTTTGCACCTTTTCCATTCTGCGTCTCTTCCTTCTTCTCTTTTTCTTCCTCACTATATTGCAATTCAACTCACAAAAGTTTCATCACCTTCCTTCTCTTGTTCTCCTTGCATCTCTCACTAGTTTTTCTCTTTTATTCAATGAAAGTCCTAACTACATGCATGCAAAGATATGTATAAATGCTATGTACAACCTCAGGTTTTGCCCCCCCATGGTCGGATCTAACAATGTTCTCATTGGGAAGCAAAACCCAGGAAAGATATTACCTAAGGTAGAGTGATTGGAGCTAAGGCTCCTCTAGCTTGTAGGTGTCTAATACTTGGCCATCATAAAGAGTGACATACAGTTTCAAATGTTGGCCATTTACCTTGAAAGTCTCACCAAATGAGGGATTTTGTATCTCAACTGCACCATATGGGAACACCTACATGACAATGTGTGCCCCATCCCAACGAGACTTAAGTTTCTTAGGGAATAGCTTGAGACTAGAAATTGAATAGCCAGACCCGTTGGTTGGGCTCAAAGGTTTTGCGAAGGATGTGTTTATCGTCAAAGACCTTAGTGCACTCTTTATAAGTTTGAGCAGTCTCATAAGCCTCATTCCACAATTCTTCAAGCTTAGTCAGTTTTAATAAGCACGCTTTGCTTGCATCCTCGAGATCCATGTTAACATTCTTAATAGTCCAGTAAGCTCTATGCTCAATCTCAATAGGAAAATGGCATGCTTTTCCATACACTATACGGAAGGGAGGCATACCCAAGTGGGTCTTATAAGCAGTTCTGTAAGCCCATAATGCATCATCAAGTTTCTTCGACCAATCCTTCCTATCAGGTCTTACAATTTTCTGTAGAATTCATTTGATCTCCCTATTGGACACTTCAACTTGTCCACTCGTCTATGGATGATACAGGATGGCTATCTTGTGGGTGACACTAAGACTTTTAAGTAGGCGAGTGAAGTGTGCATTCCTAAAATGAGGTCCCCCATCACTAATGATCATCCTCGGGCAACCAAACCATGAAATGATGTTGGCCTTAATAAAAGTTAGGACCACAGAGTGATCGTTGGTCCTAGTCGGAATGTCCTCTATCCACTTGGACACATAATCAACTACCATGAGGATATATTCATAGTTGTTAGACGATGGAAAGGGGCCCATGAAATCTATGCCCCAGACATCGAATATCTCGACCGAAAGAATATGTTGTTGGGGCATCTCATCCAACTTCCCGATCATTCTTATCTGTTGGCAATGAAGACATGCCCCCACATAAGTATGTGTGTCTTTGAAAAGTGAGGGCCACTAGAAACTAGACTGAAGAACCTTATACTCCATTTCCTTCACACTAAAGTGTCCTCCACAGTGCAGTGAGTGACAACAATTCAATACACTCTGTTATTCCTCCTCTGGCACACACCTACATAAGACCTAGTCACAACCTATCCTATAGAGCTCAGGGTCCTCCCAGTGATAATACCTAGTATCAGCGAGAAATCTATCTCGCTTATGCTTATTTCACGTACTGGGGATTTTGCCAGGGACCAAGTAGTTGATGACATCAACATACCAAGGTGTTGTTGGCTGCATCGCCATCACTGTTTCGTCAGGAAAGGTGTCATGAATGTCTCCAGACGGGGTTGAAGCCTCAATTGGGATCCTGAATAAATGATCGGCGACTACATTTTTGACCCCTTTCTCACGGATACCCAGGTTGAACTCTTGTAGTAACAGAATCCATCTAATCATTCTAGGTTTGGTGTCCTTCTTAGAGAGCAAATTCTTCAAGGCTGAATGATCAGTATACACCACAACCTTGGATCCCAGAAGATAAGACCTAAACTTCTCCAAAGAAAATACTACCGTAAGAAATTCTTTTTCTATCACAGTGTAGTTTTGCTGTGGATCAGTAAGGATCTTGCTAGCATAGCACAACACATGAGGCTTTTTATCAACCCTCTAACCAAGGACTGCTCCCACAGCAAAATCTGAGGCATCGCACATCAACTCAAATGGGAGGGTCCAATCAAGTGCTTGTAGGATAGGTGCAGTTATGGCCTCCTTCAAGACTTGGAAGCCCTCAGCACACTTTGCATAAAAAATGAGGTAGTATCATTCTCTAGTAAGTTGCAAAGTGGTCTAAAAATCTTGCTAAAGTATTTAATGAAGCGACTATAAAAGCTAACATGGCCCAAGAATGACTCAATCTACTTGACATTGGTAGGTGGTGGAAGCTTTGAAATGGACTCACCTTGGCTTTATCCACTTCTAAACCTCACTCATACACTACATGCCCAAGAATAATGCCCTGTTGAACCATAAAATGGCTTTTCTCCTAGCTAAGCACCAATCCTGTCTCTTCGCAGCAGGTGAGAACTTTTTCTAAATGCGAGAGACAGTGGTCAAACGATGAGTCATATATAGAAAAGTCATCCATGAAAACCTCAACGAACTCATCGATCATCTCCGAAATGATGGACATCATACACTGTTGAAATGTTCTCGAAGCATTGCATAGTCTAAATGGCATCTGACAGAAGGCAAATGTGCCATAAGAACTTTTTAAAGTAGTGTGCTCCTGGTCGTCTGGAAAGATGGCAATCTGATTGTACCCAGAATATCCACTGAGAAAATAGAAGTATTTATTCCTCACCAATCTCTCTAGGATTTGATCAATAAATGGCAGAGGGAAGTGGTCTTTCTAGGTTGCGGTGTTAAGGCAACGATAGTCTATGTAGACCTTCCATCCAGTTGTGGGTAGGGTGGTGACTTGCTGTTACGACCTGATCCCAGACACATACAGGACTCGAGACTAGTTCGCCTCGACTAATCCCAAGACCCAGTCGTCCAACGAGAAATAACCAAAAGCAGAAAAGATCCCACAACCACACATGCAATGTAACTAGGTAGAAAATAAATAGGTAGACAGTAAAGGAAACAGAATGATGTGTCTCACCATATTACATGCCATCACAACTACAACAGTGGAAACGAAAGCAAAAATGTAATAGAAATAGTATTACAGATATCAAATACTCACTACAACAACAGAAGCTCATAAATGAAAAGGGGACAATAGCTAAGGCTAGGCTCGACTAGGCCCATCTCCCTCTACAATAGGTGGTGCTGGCTGCTCAACTCCCTGACCTAAACAAGGTTATAAAATCCATGGTCAGCTAACGCTGAATAGAGTGGTAGTTAAGCCATTTACATGCAATTAACATAAAACAAGCAGCTAACTCATTATTCATTTGCATTTAGCTCAACTAATTGGTTCTGATTTGTTTATTCTCCTAAGAAATCGGTCATTTCTTAATCTTGTCTGTCCCTCAAGGGAATGATCATGATTGCAGTCTTTCCTGTGATATAGGATATACATGTGGTGCTCTCCTGGCTGAGAGAGTCCCCTTGTGGTAGTCCTACACCCAGTCAACCACCCCAGGGTCATGGTCGCGATGTAGCGGTGACTACGACATGTGCGATAAGCGCATGGGTAGCTACCCCTCACTGGCAAGCGGTCAGTCGTTTCCGCTAGTGGGTATGCTTAAGGTACAATATGAAACAGCACAAGGCCTTGCCCTCTCAGAATAGGGGTCTCGCCCCTCAACAAAATAAGGGTCTCACCCCTCCACAGTCCGCGTCCCTCATCCGACTATCCTGGTTTGCCTAGTGGGCCTAACAAGAGTCGATGTAGGGTGGCTAGTCCTAACCTCGGGCCTTGTGGGGCAGCTAGCTCCCTCCCTACACTAAGTAGCTCACCTTAGTACCACGTATGCAAGGCCAAGCAGGAGTTGACGTAGAGTGGCCAAACCCATCCCGGGTCTCAACTCAAGGGGTGGCAAGCTCCCCTCTATTCTAAAGGGATAGTTGCTCTCCTTGGTATTATTTACACAAGGGCCATCTCACTTCCCGTCTACTTACAAGGTTCTTTCTGTATACAGGAGTTCTCCTCTTAATTCCCCGTAGGGTTCATGATTGTATTCCTTTCATTTTATTTCTTAACATTCAGATATCACTATTCACATCCTGGGTTTCATTTTTATAACAGGCAGCTCGTGTTTTAATAACCGAGAAATCATCACATCAAGTAATTAATACACTTGCTAGCAATTAGGATTTAACATGCATCTCCAAGTAAATAGTGTAGCTCAAGAAATATTCATTCACTTTTGCCCTAGGGTTCATTTCACATTCTAGGGTTCAATCAAGTCATTTTAAACATGCACTTCATTTATTTAAATCTTAATATTAAAGTAAACCACTCTACTATGATTCATAGGAGGAATGAGGGCTAGAACCATAGGCCTTGTCTCCGTGGGCCTTGAACACGCTACAGGTTGGTGACCTATACCAGTGACTAAGTCACATCAGATGAGTTCAAAGAAGTATATAATTGACACTAACATGTAGGGAAACTTGAGCGGAAAATAATGGTATTTCATTTGCATAAATTCGACTTCGATTGGGCTCTAAACGGCCAAAAACGTGCATACAGTCTAAAGTTAGACATCTGGGACTAGACCTAGATGTCTTAAACGATCTCAAAACCTCACCTTGCTTCCCTGCATTGCTGACGAACATTCGGAACCCCTTTACAGTCGTCTGGGGTCTTTCCAAACGTCTGTCGGTGCTCACAGACGTCTGATAGGTCTATCAGACGTCTATGGAGACATCCAGATGTCCTAAAGCACCTCGAAGAGCATGCTTGAGTGCCTTTCCAAGGCCCGTACTTGTGCATACATTCGTAGGTTCAAAACCATGATAGTGCAATGCCACGTACTTTACGTACATGCATGCATGAGCGTTTGGGATGCTTACCTCAGCACTTTATGAGTTTTCAGACATCCAACTTCAGCTCCGGACGTTCGCTACTGCTCCTAACATCTGGCAGATGCTCCAGACGTCTGATACTAGAAAAATCCAATACACACAACTCCTCATGATGCTCGTCTTGTTGCAAGCCTCCGTCCGCAGAGACTGCAGTAGTGACCTCAGTAGTTGGAGGAGGTCGAGAAGCTCTTCTCCATGAGCTCCTCCTCCTCGTGTGCATCATTGTCTCCTCCCACAGGAGCCCCTCTAATCTCCCATGGCCCCTACCCTCGTAACTCCAAGTGCTCACTGTTGCACCTGTAGCAAGGGCGCTCCCTGTGCACGAGCTCTCCTGCTCAAGCTCCTTCGGTTGCGCATGCTCAAGCTCCCCTGAGCTCTCTCTTCTCCCTTCCACACCCTCCCTTTTCCTCGGTCACACTTCACCCTCTCTCGTTCTCCTCCTCTCACAAGCTCCTCTCCTCTATGCGCGATAGCAAGCGGAGATGGGGAGGCCGTTGGTGGCTTGTCGACAGACTAAGGAAGGAGGTGGAGGTGGTGGTGAGGGTGTGATGGTGAAGAGGGTGGTGGGGTTTAAGGAGGGTGAGGTTAGGGTTTTGGGGAGGAGAGGGGTGGTGAGTGTGTGTGGGTGGGTGAGTGTGGTGAGGAAGAGGAGAGAGAGGGAAAAATTATGGAAACTTCCCTGCCATCCTCTCTTCTTCCCGTGAAGCCCACACACTCAACTCAAAGGGTCAAAATTTTCACTCACGTCCCTAACATTCTAGAGAAACTCTGAATAGTCCTTGGAAAGAGTCATTTCACTTGCTCCCTATTTTCATTGGTCTCTACCATGAATCCTGCCTTTTTGGCCACCATGTGAATTGGACTGACCCATTTACTATCAGAAATGGGGTAGATTATCCCCACATCCAACCATTCTAAAATTTCCTTCTTCACCACTTCTTGCATGTTGGGGTTTAATTGCCCCTGCATATCTCTGAAGGGTTTCACAGAGTCATCCGTGTAAATGTGATGCATGCAGAGAGTCAAGTCAACCCCTTTGATGTCAGCTAGTCCAAGCAATGGCTTCTTTCTGGCATTTTAGGCATTCAATTAATGCTCTCTCTTGCATCTCAGATGGAGCAATCGAGATGATGACAGGGAGCATATCATTGGTCCCAAGGAAAACATATTTGAGGGTCTCTGGAAGTGGTTTAAGCTATAAGTTGGGAGCTTGTTGAATCGAGGAAATTACATTCGATTCCCTGCCTCTGGAGCCGGATCTATCTTGATTGTCCATGGTGGGGAGAGGGACTCGGCTTTGACACCCAACAATTCTTCTAATTTAGGCATATCTCCCTCTCCTTCTTTAAGATTCGGGGTACGGTCCTTAGAAATGACAATTTGGAGGGGATCATTGCACAAAAGAGCCGGTGTCGTTTCGTCTACAATTTGATCGATCACCCCGATTTGGGAATAATCTTCCAATCCAGGTTGTTTATAGGCATCAAACACATTCAACTGGATTTTCCGATTCCCGAAGCCCATCTTGAGTGCCCTTGATTTGCAATTGATGGACGCATTAGCCGTTGCCAAAAAGGGATGCCCTAGGATAATCAAAAGTCTGGTGGTGATGTTGGATGGGTTAGTATCCAATATTAAAAAGTCGATGGGAAAGAAGTCCTCCACTCTTACCAGGACATCTACTAAGAGCCCGCATGGTGCCTTTAGCAATCTATCAGCTACTTGGAGGATTACAGGACTAGGCTTCAATTCACCTCCTCCTAATAGCTCATAGATCGAGCTCAGCAATACATTAACCCTTGTGTGATGGTGGTTACTCCCTTTTTAGTGCCAAAAGGGATGGAAAGAAGAGGTGATTTTTGGTGGATGTTGGCACCATATTCTAAGTGGAAGAATAGGGAGCTAGTTGGAGTAGAGAGCTAGCTTAGCTAGTGATTACATAGCAATCATGGGTCCTAATCAACCTAAATAATTTCTGAACCTAGCTTAATTTGTGGATATTGCACTCATATATTACATATCATGCATTGCTATAGTTTATTTATAATAAGATGAGATATCCTGCTATATAATGGCTTTTATTGCTATTTGCAGATAATAAAGTGATCCAGGATGTAGGAGATAGTGGAATAAAGAAATAAAGGAAGAAGAAGATTGATCCAAATAAGAGGAGTGAGGAGGATAGCCTTATCCCTACCCTTAGATACCTAGGACACCTTAATCTCAAAACCCAAGCATGGATAGCACTATCCATGATCTTATCCACCCTATCCCTCTCCCAAACACTTAGGAACCCCACTAGACACCCTAGGAAACCTAATTAAAGACCTCCTAAGCCTAGTCCATTATCCATAGCCCTACTTATCCTATCCCTAACCCAGTTGAACCATCCATACCTAATTGGGTGCATCTACAGTTGATTGGGTGCACCCGAGCCCAATTAGATCCACTCAGGATCTAATTGACTCATACCTATTAGGGTTACCCTAGCCTAATCACATGCACACATCCAATTAGACTTGACCTAGACCTAATTAGGTTCACTCCTATCCAATTAGACTTTCGTAAGCCTAATTAGGTCCATACCCACCTAATCTAGATTGACCCAACCTATTTAGCACCTAATCCTACCAAAATCCATAACTTAGCCCTACGAAAAACACACACCCACACACATACACACACGCCTTCCTATTCGACCCCTACCTTACCCACGCGCACTCTCTTGGAAACCATAAAACTTGTGTCAAACCTAGATCCTAAAAAGGTGGCATTGGCTAGTTTTGGAGCCACCAAAAGTGGCAACCAAATGGAGCCTTCCCATAAGGATAAAGAGAGAGCCACGAAATTGGAGGCCAATTCACCCCTATTTCCATTCACTCTCTTCCTCTATCAACTTGCAACCACACCTCCTCCTCTCCCTCTCAAGGCCGTCCTCCTCTTCCAAGGGTCCCTCCATGGACAGTAAGGAAGAAGCTCTCCTCCAAGCTTCTTCGAGGGTGGCAAGAAGAAGAAGAGCATAAGGATGTAACACCTTCTCCTTTCTTCTTGTGCTCATTCCCTCTTCTTCCACCATAGAGGATCCACGCCCTCATTTTGTTTTCCTCTTAGAAAGCCATTGAGAAGACCCCCCTCAAGATCTTCTCAAGGATGGCCATTGGTAGAGAGAGGGTGCAACATCCTCCTCTCTCCACTTGGGTGCACACACCCATCCTCCTCTCTTAGTGGATGGCCAAGAAGGCTTCTCCTTAGCCTCTCTTGGTTGATCCCTTTCTTTAGTTTAGCTTTATTTCCATGTATTCGGATTTTATAGTGACTTAATTTTTGATGCATGATACTCTTGTCTAATGGTTTTAAATGCATGCTATTATCTTCATGGCTTACAACTTTGATGCATGCTTATTAGTGTACTTAGGAGCATCCCATTTAGGTTTGTCACACCATGCACGACCACCATGGCCCCACTTAGATGCATGTAGTCACTTAGGTTTTAGCTAGCACATCTAGATCTAGGTTTCATTTTGTGTCTCAAAATAAAAATAAAAAAGCACAAAAAAAAGACAAAAATATTAGGTTAGGTTAGATTTAGGTTAGAAAAGCTGATTCAAATCTCGACTTATTTTCACACCTCCCAAAGATGAACGATCGGGACTCAAATTCTAAAAAGAAAAGAAATCTAAGCGAGTTCATAAACAATTGAATATTTTAATCAAGCATTTAGCGCAACTATACTACAATTTCCGATAAGTTCAAAATGCGCGAAAATGGATTGGTCAGCTAGTAGCTAGTAGGAGCTAGGAGGAGCTAACTTAAGCTTTCTTGAAGCTGAGCAAAGGTGGTATTGAGTTACTAGATGACTCTTTAGTTAGCATAAGTAGCTATATCTCAACTAGCAGACAAGCTCATGGAGTTGAGCTAAAAGGAGCTATGATAAGCGCCAGTTTATCATCATTCTTATGCATTAAAACAAACCTAGCTCTTAGGATTTTACTCCGCAAATGGGTTTTTGGGCTGCATTTAGGCATAAATTAGGTTAGGCATGCATTGCATTTTTTATTATCTTTTTAATACGTTTTCGTGAGTGTTAGGGATGTACAGATATATAGATCCCTAAAACCCTAGCACTCAAGAAGGCAAATGGTGAAGGAGAAGCCTAGACTAGCTGGAACTCAGCATGATCCAGCTCACCACAGCTGGAAGCTAGCTCACTTGAACTAGGGTTAGCTCATCCCAACTCCATTCAGCTAATCTCAACTGAATGGTAGCTCAAGAGAGTTCATCTTAGCTCACCTTAGCTCAAGTCAGCTCAGATCCAGCTCAACTTAGCTGAGTCTAGCTCATCTCAGCTCCCACTAGTCCACAAGGAGCTCTAGCTAGCTCAGCTGAGTTGACAGGAGTTCACCCGAGCTCAGATCCAGCTACATCCAACTTCACTCAACTCCAGCCAGCTGAAGAAGAACTCATCCCAGCTCAGGAAGCTCAAGTCCAGCTCCTAGGGACTTAGCTTAGCTCAACTCAGTTGAGCTAAGCTACCTTAGCTGCCTCAACCAGCTTGATTCTCCCCAGGAGCACCAGACCTAGCTCACCTCATCTCATTATGGTAGAAGCTAGCTTACTTTAGCTTGGCTTAGCAGCTAGCAAAGAATTAGCAAGCTAAGCCAGCTAGAGTAGCCCCATGCCAGCCTCTTCAGCAGCAGTCAGCTCCAGCTCCAGCTCCAGTTGCAGACTTCTCCTCCTCAACTCCTCCCTCCAAACCCTAGCTCCAACACCTTCTCCTCTACTCCCCCTTTAGCTAAGCTAGCTTAGCTTAGCTTAGCCTAACTTAGCTAGCACCCAGCTCCTTGGCCATCCACCACCTTCAACTCAACCCTATCTAGCTCCATCAACTAAGCTCACCTAAGCTAGCTATCCTACTCAAAGTTGGCGCCACCACCATCACACCCCTTCACCCCATCACCACTACCAAAAGTTACCTATTTTCCCTCCAAAATAACCTTCTATAACCCTTCCCTTTTGGCGCCAACTTTTCCTCCAAAATTCCCTTCATCTCCACCATACACCTCTCCTTAAATCCATCTCCACCATCCACCTAACCCCCCTTCTAGAAGACCCTATGATGGTGCCAAAATGGTGGTGTCTCTCCACCACCAAAAGCCACCAACACCACCATAACCACCCCCTTAACACCCCTTGAGTTGGCACCAATTGCCCTTAGCCTTAGGATCCCCAACCACCTCCATCTCTCCATCTTAGCCCTCCATTACAAGAGTCACCTTAGCCCCCTTCCTACTCTATATAAACCCACCACCTACCACCATTTTAGATCATCCTCCATTAGAGTATTTTGCTACCTAAACCACCTATACCTACGGCCAAGAAGAAGGAGTAGAGAAGGAGATTAAAGGGGCACATCACCAGCCCTTTTGGTGCCTTCTTCTCCCCACTCTCTTCAACTTGGGCCACGCCAAGGAGGAGGACTCTTCCACTTCAAGGAGGACGGCCAGGCAAGGGGAAGGACTTAGGGTGGACGTCCACCCTTGGAGAGAAGCTTAGGGCATGCCCCCTTAGGGCTTGCCTTGGAGGACATCACCTTGGCGGAGCACAGCAAGGAAGGAGTTGAAGGATTCTTTTCAAGATTGGGAGCCACCAACCTTGGAGCAAGAAGCCCTCTTCTTCACCATCTATCTAGAGGATTTGTGTTTGCTTTTCTTATTTGCAATTTTCTAGTAGTAGAAGCATTCCTCTACTAGGCCTTTTTGTAAAACACTTTTTCATTTATCTAGTTGCCTTCTTTGCAATTTTCTATTTTGCATTTCTACTTGCTTTGTTTTTAGCATTCTTCAGTCCCTCTCCCTAATTATTCTAGGCCTCCACTTGCCTAGAGTGAGCTTAGGGAGAGGCTCTACTTGTCACTTAGAAGTAGTATTTTAAATTGAAGTGTAAATCACCTTCCTGCCATCATTTCGCATGTTGTCTTAATTTAAAACATAAAAATGATATATTGAAAAAGACCAAAAAGAAAGTTGAGATTTGTATTTCAAGCAAGAGAATCAATTTTGTAAACATTTGGCCTCCTTGGACAACCCTAGATACTCCCCCTATATAGGAATATAAATTTAAGAGTTGATCGATTTTGCGCGTTACAACGACGTATTTAACAAACCGTGTGAAATCGCCATCAAGCTACAATGAGTTGATGTAAGCTTCATGAGCTGAAGAGTAGCTAGGGTGAGCTGAGGATAAGCTAATTGGAGGCTCTATCTTCTTCTTGACTTTTACTACCTTTCATTATGTTACAGTTAGTAATCCGCAATTGTTCCTCATTCCCTAACAATCAAATGGCATATATAAGTACATGAATTACAAGAAATCCTAATAATGCATGCACTAACCCTAAATGCATGTGAATACCTAAATGCAACCTAATACTGCAATGCAGATGCAAAATACCTAGGAACTAAACTACAATGCATATGAAAAACACCTAGGAACTAAGTGTGTAATTTTCCTAAGAGTGATGATAAACTAGAGTTTATCACACCCCCATGTTTAGCTTTTGCTAGTCCGTAGCAAAATTTGTTTCATGAAATAGTATTAAGAAAAACTATAAAAAAGGATTTTCTTTTGTCTTGAGGAGAGAAATTTTACGAGTCCATGTTAATTTGAGAAACAAGGAAGGTATGAGATTTATTTTGATAAAACATTGAGATTTATCCCTGGATCCAAAGGAAAGTATAATCAGGACCTGCTTATCTTCCCAAGAATTCAACAATTTCCCCTTCTAATTCTAGCTATTCCATTATTTGTTTTCGCAGTTAGAACCTCCTTGACCTAAGAACTCAATCCAAAGTTTGTGTGACAACAAAAATTCAAGTGTCAGTGCTGTGATTAGCCAACACAATAAGTTTCTTTAAGCAGAATACTTGTTGATTTGTTCTGTTAAGAACGTGGGCATCAGACGGATTTTTAAGATGTCTGGGAAGTAGCCCAGACGTCTGGACAGACGTCAGGTAATAAATTTTTTCGGCGTACCAGGCTGCGTCTGCGCGCGTGCGCGCGCAGACTACGCCCGCCGCCTTCGTCTTCTTTTTTTTTTCCTCTCTCTTCCTGCATACTCGCCGTCCCTCTTCTCTCTCTCCCCGTGCTGCTTTATAAACCCTCACCGTCTTCTCCTCCACCCTTCTCTTCTCCTTCTCCCTGCCAGCGAGAGCGCGAGCGAGCGAGTGAGTGGCGGCGGCAGTGGTGGCCGCGGCGAGCGTGCGGGAAGGAGGGTTGCGAGCAGAAGGAAGAAGCTCGACCGTAAGGGTTTGAGCTTACCGAGGCAGCTAGAGTCGGCCGTTGGGGGAGTGGCAGGCGCGGGGTGTCGCGGAGGGGCTGCGGCAGCTCGAGCAGCAGGCGAACGGGACACGGCGCGGCCGTGCGTCACGGACGGAGAGCGAATCAGGCTTTGGTTCTGGAAAATTTTCCAGAATCAGATGTCTGGACTTACATCCAGACAACGTCGAAGACGTCTGGAGGACTGTCCAGACATCTGACAGGTAAGATATTTCTTGTCTTCTTTTTGCACGTGTACGGCCATGCAGCTGTCCGTCGAGACTTCTGCACTTCATCGTGCTGAGAGCAGGTGTATGTGTGAGCAGGTCCTGCTCGGGAGGGCGCGAGGCTCACCATCCCACGTGAATCAGACGTCTAGCCGCAGTGCCAGACGACAGAGAGGACCTCCAGACGTCTGGGGTGACAATCGGACGTCTGGGAGCCAAGGCCAGACATTCCAGCGGGCTTCTGGATGTCTGAAGGACTGCACATAACTGAGGTACGACCGATCCACCTTTTAAGACGTCTGGAAGATGTTCCAGACGTCTGATTTTGGACAGTTTCATCGTTTTTGACCTGTTTAGGGCCCGTTCGGAGTCCGTTTTTCGCATTTGGAGTTGAGCTCTTTCCAAAATAAATTCCTCTATCCGTTTACAGTAATTGTATACCATTTTGAGAAACTCCTTGTGATTGATCCTTGTGTTCGGACCTCGTTCCATTGCAGTCTTAGGGGTTGCGGAGGCACGTGAGATTACTGACCACGCCCCCAGTACTCCCGATTTTGCTGGTAGAGTGGCTTTTTTTTAACTTAACAAAATTTGTTACAATTGTGGAACAATTAATAGAGTGTATGGCATCTCATGAACCCTAGGACTGAGAAACTAGATTGAATGATAGATTCTAGGGTATTGCATGAATCCTAGGACTGGAAAACTAGATTGAATGATAGATCCTAAGGTACGGCATGAATCCTAGGACTGGAGAACTAGTTGAATATATAAATATTGTAGTCTTGGAAAAGTGGAAAGGAAATGAAAATTGCCTGTAAATGGATTAACAGCTACCTGTTATGAATGAATCCATACGATTAAGAACATGGGCTATATAAATATAAAGCTGGAACGGTGAAACCCAAAATGGCCAAAGAAAAAGAACATGAACCCTACGGGGAATTAGGAGTAGAACTCCTGGAAAGAGAATGGAATGGAATTGAGAAAGTGAAACGTGGAAGTGTGTTGTCTCTTGGGTACGTGGTACTAGAGAGCACACATTACCTCTTAGTGTAGAGGGGAGCTTGCCGCCCTTAGGTTGAGACCAGGGTGGGTTTGGCCACTGTACACCGACTTGTTGGCCCTCGCGTACGCAGTACCGAGGAGAGCTACTAGTGTAGGGAGAGCACTAGCTACCCCATGGGCCTCGGGGTTCTGCTAACCCTCCTACACCGACTTGTTAGGCCCACTGGGCAAACCAGGGTAGTCAGGCAAGGGTGCGTGGACTGTGGAGGGGTTGGACCCCTATTACTGAGAGGGCTCTGCCCTATACTGGTTCCGTGCTATGTTTTGGGCGCACCCGTTAACGGAAACGACTGACCGCGTGCCAGTGTGGGGTAGCTACCCGTGCACTTATCGCGCGTGCCGTAGTCACTGTTACGTCTATCAGGAACCTTGGGGTGGTTGACTGAGGGTAGGACCACCACCGGGGACTCTCCCGACCAAGAGAGCACCACGTGCTACTTCTACTTTTCGGAAAAGACTGCAATCAAGATCGTTCCCGCGAGGATCATTCGAGATCAAGAGAAAGATCTGAGAAATAAATCAATAGTGAAATAATAAAAAGACGTAAATAAAGAAAGAAAAAAAAGAAAAATATATAACAGCTACTGTACACTCTACTGCTTCTTTAGCTTTTAGTTGCCACTCTACTCAGCGTTTCGCTGACGTGTTACCCTCGTTACTTTTCAGGACCAGGTGTTGAGCAGCCAGGGTCAGCGGCTGCAGAGGACGCTGGGCCTAGTAGGGTCCAGTAGGGTTACCTGTAGTACTTTCTGTACTTTTCTTCCACTGTAGTGAGTAGATTTATTTGTTATTCCCTGTACTTTCTTTATCGAAAACTTCATGTTATGTACATGTTTATTTCCCTTTTGTTGTAGTGGTGTATGCTGTAGTATTTCCTTTTCTTACTACTGTATTTTGTTACTGCTAGTTATATTCATGGTGAATGTGGTTTATTTTACTGCTCTTTTGGGTACTTTCTCGTTGGATGACTAGGTCTTGGGATTAGTCGAGTCGGTCCGATTCTCGTGTCTCGTAGGGATTCGAGAATCGGGTCGTTACAAGATGGTATCAGAGCAAGGTCATTTCGAGAAGTGAACCAACTGACTGGAAAATAACCAATTCACATGTCTGTGACTAGAGTAGCCACCACAACATTTCTTTTGACATGAGCTCTTAGACCTTTTCGTTAGATATCATTCCATATTGACATGTTTCCGTTCTGTTTCGCATCTCCTTGCAGGAGATGGCTCGTCGCAGGACTAGCGAGACGAGCCGCGGGCACAGCCGAGGACGAGGTCGGCGAGGTGGGCATGCTGCTGTCGATGCCTCAGTGGACCAGCCACTGCTCCCAGGCATTCAGGCCCAGGACCTCTCCCAGCTGATATAGGATATTGTGCGAGAGGAGCTCCACCCATCGCCCCGTGCGCCTCTCCCTGGGGCTATAAAGGGGGAGTCCTCTGTAGGACCACGTGACGGATGCGGCGCTGGACACGGGGGAGGGGATGGGCCACCACCGCTTCCACCTTCCTCCGACACTTCTATGCACGAGGCTCCTTTACCTGAGGTGCACCAGCATCTCCACTGCAGCGCCGCTTCAAGCTCTTCGGGCAGTTCCGGAAGCTGAAGCCCCCCTCCTTCAAGGGGGATGAGGACCCAACCGAGGCAGTGGACTGGCTCGAGCAGCTTGAGAAGATTTTCAACACCCTTCGCCCCCCGGTGGAGTGCCACGTGGCCTTTGCCACGTACCAGCTGGAGAGTGCGGCACACAGGTGGTGGAGGGCAGTCAGTGGACAGGAGAGGGATGAGCCAACCTGGGACCGATTCGTCACCCTCTTCTGCGAGCAGTACTTTCCCCAGACGTGGCAGGACCAGAGGAGGCGGGAGTTCCACACTCTCCACCAGGGGACGATGACCGTGGGTGCGTACCGCACGTGTTTTCTGGAGCTATCCCACTTTGCAGCGACAGTGGTAGCCACTGAGGAGGAGCACCTTTGGAGGTTCACCGAGGGGCTCCTGCCTGCAATTCGGAGGTATGTCAAACCCCTGAAGCTGCCTACATTTTCGAGGGTGGTGGAGGCAGCTATGACCTAGGAGGAGACCAACCCGTCCGTGCGAGACACTGACAGCTGGCGGAAGAGGCCCTTCCAGCCAAACTTTTCACAGGGCCGGAAAGAGAGGAGACACGTGGCATCTGCAGGAGAGCCGTCACATTTTGCAGGGCCATCAGTGGCCTTTGGAAGCCCTCGACAGGGGCCAGTCGCCAGCACCGGATCCCTGCCCAGCCGACAGCAGAGACCCACTGAGGGTGGGAGTCGAGTTCCCCTCTGCTACCAGTGTGGCCAGCCGGGCCACATCAGGAGGGACTGCCCATCTAGGGCAGGAGGTCAGCAGATACTTCCCGCGTCGAGCATTGGAAGGCGCGCAGGAGATCGCGGTTCCCAGGCGCGAGGAGGACAACAGTCACGAGGAGGGTACCGGCCAGCACCTACCCATCCGACACAGAGTGTGGCTGCTTCGTTTGCACCTAGAGCTGAGGGGCGTATCAATGCCCTGACACACATGGATGCCAGAGCTTCGAGATCGGTGGTGGCAGGTATGGTTTTAGTTTCCGACAGACTAGTTTACACACTCTTCGATTCCGGCGCTATGCACTCGTTTGTCGCAGCCAGTTTCGCAGTTAGTTTGGGCCAGGATTATATGCTGTTAGAGAATCCGTTCATAATCAGTGGTCCGAGTGGTCAGCTGTTTGTAGCTGAGGAGGTGTACACGGGTTGCGAGGTCAGTATCGGGGGACATAGTCTGCCAGCTGACCTGATTATGATACAGATGGAGGACTTTGGCGTAATTCTGGAGATGGACTGGTTGTCCGCTTACCATGCTTTGGTGGATTGTTTTGAGAGGAAGATCGTCTTCTCCACACCAGAGTTGCCTTCTTTCAAGTTTCACGGTCAGCTTGTGGATGGAGGCTTCAAGTGCATTTCGGCACTTCGGGCGGTGAGACTTTTGAGCCAGGGGTGTGAGGGATTCATAGCTCGTGTGGTGGTAGAGCCTAGCCCTGTGGCAGACTTCCAGAGCATCCCAGTGGTCAGAGAGTACCCTGATGTGTTCCCAGACGAGTTACTAGGACTACCGTTGGAGTGTGAGATCGAGTTTGAGATCTCACTAATACCAAGGACCAGCCCCATCTTCACCGCACCATACAGGATGGCACCGCTTGAGCTACGAGAGCTCAAGTCTCAGTTGCAGGATCTTTTGGAGAAGGGCTTTGTGAGACCCAGTGTGTCTCCCTGGGGAGCCCCGGTACTCTTTGTAAAGAATAAGGATGGTACCCTATGCTTTGTGTGGACTACAGATAGCTGAATAGGGTCACCATCAAGAACAGATATCCGCTGCCGAGGATTGACGACTTGTTTGACTAGTTCAAGGTGCCACGATGTTCTCCAAGATCGACTTGAGGTCTGGATACCACCAGTTGAGGATTAGGGAGGCAGACGTCTCCAAGATAGCCTTTCGCACCCGGTATGGACACTACGAGTTTTTGGTCATGCCATTTGGGCTGACCAATGCCCCCGTTGCTTTCATGGACCTGATGAACCGGGTGTTTAGACGATACTTGGACCAGTTCGTGGTAGTATTTATTGATGATGTACTCATCTATTCTCGAGATCAGACGCAGCACGGACAACACTTGCGGATGGTTCTGGACACACTGAGATGACGTAGGCTGTACGCCAAATACAGCAAGTGTGAGTTCTGGTTGAGGGAGGTGACCTTCTTAGGTCATGTGATCTCTGGGGATGGCTTGGCGGTGGACCCAGCCAAGGTCGAGGCAGTGCTCAGGTGGGAGAGACTGCGTACAGTCACTGAGATTCGTAGTTTCCTAGGACTGGCAGGCTACTACAGAAGGTTCATCAGAGGTTTTTCACAGATTACGCGTCCTATGACACAGTTGACCTGGAAGGACGTGCCCTTCACTTGGACAGATGCCTGTGAGGAATGTTTTCAGGAGCTGAAGGAGAGGTTGACTTCGGCTCCAGTGCTCACCATCCCTGATAGTAGTGGCGGGTTTGTTGTGTACACGGACGCCTCCTTGCAGGGGTTAGGGGGTGTGCTCATGTAGAGGGGTCATGTTGTCACTTACGCTTCGCGGCAACTGAAGCCCCATGAGCATACCTACCCTACCCATGACCTGGAACTGGCAGCTGTTGTCTTTGCGCTGAAGACCTGGAGGCACTACTTGTATGGTGAGACCTTCGAGATTTTCACAGATCACAAGAGCCTCAGATACCATTTTGATCAGAAGGAGCTCAACATGAGACAGAGACGTTGGTTGGAGCTCCTGAAGGACTATGACTGCAGCAGTTCCTACCACCCGGGAAAGGCCAACGTGGTGGCTGACTCCTTGAACCGGAAGGCACCCGCACACTTGGCCAGTTTACAGTTATAGAGTTGGAGCCTTTTGGAGGAGATGGGCAGTTGGCGACCCCTAGAGTTACGGGGGCACTGTGGGACAGTGACTGTGACTCGACAGACTAGGCCAGAGCTTATAAACCGCATCATCATAGGACAGATGGCTGATCCGTACTTGCAGTCCTTGCACGACAGAGTACTGTCAGGAGACCCAGGGGATTTCTCAATCACAGACCAGGTGCTGCGCCTGAGGGGATGGTTGTGCATTCCTAGAAACGAGGAGCTGTTGAGAGAGCTCCTGACTGAGGCACACGGTTCCAGATTCACCATACATCCCAGAAACACGAAGATGTACCATGACTTGAGACGCGAGTTTTGTTGGAGGGGGATGAAGCGGGGTGTGGGTGAATTCGTGCAGCAGTGTTTAGTGTGCCAGCAGGTGAAAGCCGAACATCAGAGGCCTGCAGGGCCGCTACAGCCGTTTCCAGTGCCAGAGTGGAAGTGGGAGAGCATCACCATGGACTTGGTGGTGGGCTTACCTGTTACCCAGAGAGGACACGACACAGTCTAGTTAATTGTGGATAGACTGACGAAGACGGCACGATTCTTGCCGATTTGAGTCACTTTGGGACCTGCATAGTTGGCAGAGAGGTATATTCGCGACGTGGTACATCTACACGGAGTTCCGTGGGAGATCATATCCAACCGGGATACTCCTTTATGTCCCAGTTTTGGGTTGAGTTTCAGCAGGCCCTGGGGACGCAATTGAGATTTAGTGCAGCTTACCACCCCCAGACAGACGGACAGTCTGAGCGCACGATATAGACACTTGAGGACCTTTTGCGTGCCTGTGTACTGGACTGAAGGGGCTCTTGGAAGGAGCACTTGCCCCTGGCGGAGTTTGCATACAACAACAGTTATCACTCGAGCATTGGCATGGCTCCCTACGAGACTCTGTACGGACGGAGGTGTACGGCACCCTTAAGTTGGGTTGAGGTGGGGACCAAGTGGGAGGTTGGCCCCAGGTTGATCCGGTAGAGTCAGGAGGTAGTTGAGCAGATACAGGCGACTCCGCACTTGAGGAGAAGGCAGAAGAGCTACGTGGATCAGAGATGCAGAGAAGTGCAGTTTGAGATTGGGGACCACGTCTTCCTTCGTGTTTCGCCCATGAAGGGCTTGCAGCGGTTTGGGGTGAGAGGGAAGCTCGCATCGAGGTTCGTGGTGCCCTTTGAGGTCCTGGAGCGAGTTGGACCCGTTGCTTTTAGGCTTGCCCTCCCTCTCAGCTTTCTGGTGTGCACGACATGTTCCACGTGTCCAACCTCAGGAAGTACATTGCCGATCCCAGTCATGTCCTGAGTCACGAGAGCGTCGAGGTGGGCGACGACCTGACCTACCCCGAGCGGCCAGTACAGATTCTTGACAGAGCTGTCCCCAGTTTGAGATGAAAGCAAGTACCCTTGGTGAAGGTTTTGTGGAGGAGCCAGCGGTACGAGTAGGCTACCTGGGAGCCTGAGGCGACAATACGGTAGCGGTACCCAGAGCTCTTCGTGGGTACGCCTTTTCGGACCGGCTTCAGTCCTCTTTGAGTTTGTTATGTTTATATATGTTGTTCTTTCCCGCACCCTAGTTAGCATAAGTTTCAGGGATGAAACTTCCTTTGAGTTTGTTATATTGTTAAGAACGTGGGCATCAGATGGATTTCTAAGGCATCTGGGAAGCGGCCCAGACGTCTGTCTAGATGTCTAGAACCCTTTCCAGACGTCTGGTAATAAATTTTTTCGGCATACCGGGTTGCGTCTACGCGCGTGCGCGCGCAAACTGCGCCCGTCGCCTTCACCTTCTTTTTTTTTCCCCTCTCTTCCTGCACACGCGTCGTCCCTCTTCTCTCTCTCCCCGCGTTGCTTTATAAACCCTCGCCCTCTCCCTCACCCTCTTCTCCTCTGCCCCTCTCTTCTCCTTCTCCCTGCCAGCGAGAGCGCAAGCGAGCGAGTGAGCGGCAGCGGCAGCGACGGCTGCGGCGAGCGTGCGGGAAGGAGGGTTGTGAGTGGAAGGAAGAAGCTCGACCACGAGGGTTCGAGCTTGCCGGGGCAGCTAGAGCCGGCCGGTGGGGGAGCGACGGGTGTGGGGTGTCGCGGAGGGGCTGCGGTAGCTCGGGTAGCAGGCGGACGGGGCGCGGCGCGGCCGTGCGTCGCGGGCAGAGACCGAATCGGGCTCTAGTTCTAGAAAATTTTCCAGAATCAGACGTCTGGACTTACATCCAAACGACGTCGAAGACGTTTGGAGGATTGTCCAGACGTCTGACAGGTAAGATATTTCTTATCTTCTTTTTGTGCGTGTACGGCCATGCAACCGTCCGCCGCGACTTCTGCACTTTGTCGTGCTGAGAGCAGGTGTATGTGTGCATAGGTCCTGCTTGGGAGGGCGCGAGGCTCGCCATCCCACATGAATCAGACGTCTGGCTGCAGTGCCAGACGACGGAGAGGACCTCCAAACGTCCGAGGTGACAATCGCACGTCTGGGAACCAAGGCCAAACGTTCCAATGGGCTTCTGGATGTCTGAAGGACTGCGCAGAACTGAGGTATGACCGATCCACCTTTTAAGACGTCTGGAAGATGTTCCAGACGTCTGATTTTGGATAGTTTCGTCATTTTTTACCCGTTTAGGGCCCGTTCGGAGTCCATTTTTCGTGTTTCGAGTTGCGTTCTTTCCAAAATAAATTCCTCTATCCATTTACAGTAATTGTATACTGTTCTGAGAAACTCCTTGTGATTGATCCTTGTGTTAGGACCCTATTCCGTTGCAGTCTTGGGGGTTGCGGAGGCACACAGGATTACTGACCACACCCCAGTACTCCCAGTTTTGCTGGTAGAGTGGCTTTTTTTTAACTTAACAAAATTTGTTACAATTGTGGAACAATTAATAGAGTCTAGGGCATCGCATGAACCCTAGGACTGAGAAACTAGATTGAATGATAGATCCTAGGGTATTGCATGAATCCTAGGACTGAGAAACTAGATTGAATGATAGATCCTAGGGTATTGCATGAATCCTAGGACTGGAAAACTAGATTGAATGATAGATCCTAGGGTACGGCATGAATCCTAGGACTGGAAAACTAGTTGAATATATAAATATTGCAGTCTTGGAAAAGTGGAAAGGAAATGATAACTGCCTGTAAATGGATTAACAGCTGCCTGTTATGAATGAATCCATATGATTAAGAACATGGGCTATATAAATATAAAGCTCGAACGGTGAAACCCAAAATGGCCAAACAAAAAGAACATGAACCCTACGGGGAATTAGGAGTAGAACTTCTGGAAAGAGAATGGAATGAAATTGAGAAAGTGAAACGTGAAAGTGTGTTGTCTCTTGGGTATGTGGTACCAGAGAGAGCACACATTACCTCTTAGTGTAGAGGGGAGCTTGCCGCCCTTAGGTTGAGACCGGGGTGGGTTTGGCCACTGTACACCGACTTGTTGGCCCTCGCGTATGCATTACCGAGGAGAGCTACTAGTGTAGGGAGAGCACTAGCTACCCCACGGGCCCCGGGATTCTGCTAGCCCTCCTACACCGACTTGTTAGGCCCACTGGGCAAACCAGGGTAGTCAGGCGAGGGTGCGTGGACTGTGGAGGGGTTGGACCCCTGCTACTGAGAGGGCTCTGCCCTATACTGGTTCCATGCTGTGTTTTGGGCGCACCTGTTAACGGAAACGACTGACCGCGTGCCAGTGCGGGGTAGCTACCCGTGCACTTATCGTGCGTGCCGTGGTCACCGTTACGTCTGTCAGCTACCTTGGGGTGGTTGACTAAGGGTAGGACCACCACGGGGGACTCTCCCGACCAAGAGAGCACCACGTGCTACTTCTAGTTTTCGGAAAAGACTGCAATCAAGATCGTTCCTGTGAGGAACATTCGAGATCAAGAAAAAGATCTGAGAAATAAATCAATAGTGAAATAATAGAAAGACATAAATAAAGAAAGAAAAAAAAGAAAAATATATAACAGCTATTGTACACTCTACTGCTTCTTTAGCTTTTAGTTGCCACTCTACTCAGCATTTTGCTGACGTGTTACTCTCGTTACTTTTCAGGACTAGGTGTTGAGCAGCCAGGGTCAGCGGCTGCAGAGGACACTGGGCCTAGTAGGGTCCAGTAGGGTTACCTGTAGTACTTTCTGTACTTTTCTTCCACTGTAGTGAGTAGATTTCTTTGTTATTCCCTGTACTTTCTTTATCGAAAACTTTATGTTATGTACATGTTTATTTCCCTTCTGTTGTGGTGGTGTATGCTGTAGTATTTCCTTTTCTTACTACTGTATTTTGTTACTGTTAGTTATATTCATGGTGAATGTGGTTTATTTTACTGCTCTTTTGGTTACTTTCTCATTGGATGACTAGGTCTTGAGATTAGTCAAGTCGGTCCGATTCTCGTGTCTCGTAGGGATTTAGGAATTGGGTCGTTACATGTTCCCCCATGCCTAGCTTTAGATTAGCCCTATTACAGAATTGTGTCGAAATTATCATCGTCGTCACTAGTCCTCGAAGGGGTCCTTGCTCCGATGCTATAATAGAACTATCTAAAAAATGTCCAGGAGCTCTACAACCCGACACCTCATGGCACCATGAGAGGAACTCCTAACAAGTTTGGGCTCTCACTTCGATACTTCAGGATAATATCGTCCGAGACACCTAGACCGCAAAATGTGCTTGTATGCTCCATATATAGATATGAAATATATATATGGAGCAAGCACAAAGTTGGTAACATGTTGACTTCACATCCGAGAAGGAAAGTTTCTTCTTCTCCGTGGTAAGAACTCATCCAATCAAAACTATTTCGGGATTCATCCTAAGATAAACAAAAGGGATTTATTTAATTAGGTGTTTTTATGCTTTTTTGATTTGTTGGCTTTGTGTGTGAACAGGTTTTGACACTTGAGTTTCAAAGAAAGTCAAATTTCTAGATTGAGGACCAAGTCAAGCACTACTCATACCCCTAAATAGAATATGAGATAATAGTTTCTTCAAGCATTCAGAAGGAGTTCTTTAGGAAATAAATTGATCTAATCTAAATTTTTAGACTTGAATAGTCTAAACACTGGATCCTTAGATTTGCCCTTAAGTTTGTTAAAGATTAAATCCCATGTGTACCTTTGAAGAATAAAGTCCTCAAAAATTTTTGAATATATAATTTTTATTGATTTTTGTTTATGCGGAAATGTATGCAAATGCAAGGGTGCAAAAATGAATGTGAAAGATATTTTGTTTTTAGGTTATGCAAATCCTAAGATGATTGACAAAAAGTAATGCATCCTCCATGCTAATGTTATGTAATGTTTTCATGCGTAAGGAAGGATAAAGATGTCATCTGGTGATGCTCGGAAAAATCATGAAGAAAAAGATTAGGGTTTTGAGAAACCCGCATAACAATATGTTACAAAGAATGTGAGATCAAATAAAATAATCTAGACTGGTGAGTCCTGGGTCGAACATAAGGAGGCAACGTTTGACTTTAGAAATCTGTGCATCATTTATTTCTTTTTGAGTATTTTCTGGCTTTATGATTTTTTTGGTATTTTATCTAGACGGAATATCATGTTGAAACCAATCTAAGCTAGGCAATAGAATAGAGAGAGAATTGATATTATAAATAGACAAGGTTTTATTACAACTAAAAATGAAGAAAATACAATAATAAAACAGAGAGAGAGAGATAATGATGAGAAGAATCTCCCGAAATGGTTGTCCGACGAGATGACGGTGCTTGGTGGTAGCTGGACGAGGAGGATATGGAGTCTGGACGACCGGGTTGAGGTATAGGAAGAAGATAGGTAGAGGAAGGCTTAGCTTAGACAGGTGTAGGCTCTTATGGGTGGCTGTGGTAGTGCCATGTGTCACCACCATGGCCATCCATCTAATGCTTTTGGGTTACACTATAGATGTTCAATTGGGGCAATTTTAGATGCATTGGACTTCGATCATTTCCTTGATCACATCTGTATGGTTAGATTCTCCTTTTAAAGCCCATTTTAGTGTCGTCTCATGCCCTGACCTTTAAATGGATGAATTAATATACAAATTATAGAATTTACTCTAAATGTGTGATGATGAATGTTATGAATTATTTACAATGCTAAATGCAATAACTCAATTTAGGAACATGCATAAAAAGCATTTTCTCATAAAATACTATATATCTGTCATACCCTCATGCCTCTCTTCTACTAGTCCCTAGCAAAACTAAACAAAATGCTACTTATAAAGACAAAATTAGAATTCGATTACTAAGACATTAGTTGTTAATCAATGATATGGAATTCATACTTGGGATCTAAACTCAAAGTGTCAATAGCACCAACAGTGCCTACCAAAATGTAGACTACCCAAGTCCTTACCTTTTTATTACGTACATAAAAGATTTTCTTTTCTTTTTCTTCTTTTCTAATTTTTTCGGACTTTTTGTTTGCGGTTTCATGAAAGCTTTCTATGGCTACCCAACCCACCCCAAGACTCAAGAGGACCAGAAGTAGTAAGCATCTTGGTGTGCAAAAGTGGTTGACTCACTAAACGACAACCAAGGTGAACCTTAGCCATCTATAAACCCTAAGTGACCCTGAGTGAAAGATTTCTACCTAAAGGTTTATTTTTCAATTGGTAGCTAATGAACAAGATTTTGTACACTAAAAGATTGAGTTTGAAAATCCGTCGTTGTAGTTGCATAAAAATCCGGTATCAAATAAAATTTATAACCGAAACTCTAGTGAGTCCCAGGTCGAACATGGGCAGGCAAGCGTTTGATTAAAAATCACAATGGGAATTATTGTTATGAAGTAAATTAGCTGGTCGAATTAAATCTACACTAGATATTCTACTTAAATAATGAACAATATAAGAAAGAGATAGAATAATATAAAGAAAGAGAAAATAGGGAAAGAATGAACAGATATTTTATAACCATAAGAGCATGTTCATTTCATCTACTTACTACTACTACAAATCTAAAAATCTACACTAGAAAGCAATAAAAAGATAGGGATGGGAAAATCCTCCTCAACAGCTACTTGGAGGATGAGCTGCGTTGACGGAGCGCCCAGACGATGGGGATGAGATGATGGATGAGGGAGAACGGAGCTGGAGAATGGAGAACGAAGTAGGGTGATGTCACAGCGGGATCCACTTCCTGAATGGTGGCGAGAGGACAACCACGGCCACTCCACGAACGGGGGTAAGAAGATGGAAAAATTACTTTTAAGACTCTAGTGGAGCATCCAGGTATGGGACTAGCTCTTTAGAGCTTTAGAGAGGGTGAGAGGAGAAGAGAAGGGATGAAGAATGAAGAGGGGATGCAGGGCCTTTATATAGTTGAAGTTCAAGGGTGAAAAGGTCATTTCAATAATTAAACATTAATATCAGGGTCTTAAGTGACATTTATGAGCGTCACTGTTGCTGCACATTGCTTAAGGCACGCCTCCATGTGAGCTGCTCATCTTCGATCCGACACCTCTCATTGTGCCACGTCACCAACGCTTCATCTTCGCCATTTGCATGTTCAATCGTGCCCAAGTGATCTCAACCGTCTGATCGCATGATCGAATGACTTAGATCCGCATTTGCCACTTCTCCTTTACACGTTACGCACACCCGTGTGTGATTGCACATATGATCGAGCGTCATTGCATGCATGTGTGCACTCCTCCATCCGGCACATCTCAGTGTACCAAATAGCCATCGTTGCTACAGTTCGATGTTGTTCAGATGGTTGAATTGTGCAGTGCCCCACCCGTGCCTTCCATTTGATGTGCGCGAGGATTCGACCCCGCACCCTCATCTCCTTCTTTAAGATCATAGCCATTGTGCTACAATCATCTCTTTGTCACGTTTGTGATTTTAGGCATGCTTGCTCTCAACCATTGGATCGCAATCCAATGATCTAGATCAAGCGTTCCTTTTGCCTTCAAAGGTCTGTGAGGTGCGGGATCCGCTTGAATCTTAGCCGTTGGATCGAGATCCAATGACTGGGATTGATTGTGCAGCGAAATGAAGGTGCTGCGGGCGATGTTTTATGGCTGTGATGGCACCACGTGGCACAATCATGGTCGTCCATCTTCTATTGCTCATAGGTGGTGCTACAGTTGTCAGATTGAACCGATTTTCATGCTGTTTGCTGCGATCGTCAACCCGAACCCATCCGTACGATTGGATTTGTTGCATGAAGTACGAATTTGCACCACTCTGACCCTTGACCTCTGATCTTTCTTAGACTACATCTGATGCTACAGGGATCTTATCAGGACGATCTCAAAGGCATTGAACTCCGATCGTTGCCCTGATCAAATCCATATGGTTGGATCTTCAATCTGAGGCCTAGAAAATATTGCCTTGTCCCCTGGCCACAAAATGGGCAAATTAACTTATATTTTGTACAAACTAATTTAAATGTAGAAAGGTGCATGCCATGAAATATTTATAATGCTGAATGCAATTATAGACCTAGGAAGATGCATAAATAAGCATTTTAGGCCATGTGTGTGCACATTAGTAGCTTTATCCCTGCTCTTATTTTTGGTGGGGGCAATGCAAGGGCAAACCTAGTGTATATCTCCCTAGGTTTATTCTACTTCCTTGCTTCTCTTTAATTTTTGGGATTTATTCATGCTTTTTTAGGGTTGGGCTCTAAACAAATGACAATGGGGGTTTACCCACGGTAACTTGTCAGCCATACTAGTGAGATGAAGTGTGGATTATTACTTTTTTCTCATTTTCTATATTTTTCATTTTTTTTCTTTTCTTTTTGGGTGTTTTTTTTAGTTTTTTTCAAAGTAGGTGGCTTCCATATTCTAAGGCATGCCTAAAGGCAATAAACAAGGAGATTAGGTTGCGTGGCAGGTTCTGGACACCTAGTTATGAGGGGTTACTCACAACAACATGCCTGCCATACCACCCTAGTCTATTTATTAGCTACCTAATTTCCACTAAGGTCCTCCATAAAGTGAGTTAGTGTAAATGATGTGTAGATGCTTAGACTTTAAGACCTCTCAAATCATTGGACAGGTTGATAAGTACCATACTTATCATCCCAACTTATTTAACCACTTAGAATGAATTCTAAATTGGCAAGGACTCAAGAAATAGGTCCACATTTTTGTTGACACTCGAGTCAATTAAGCCCGTAAACATGAAGAGTTTAAGTGTTTAGATCCTACTATATTATTTCCTAAGATTGAAAACTTCTAATGCTTAAGTTTTCATTTCCTGATTCTCTTCTTTTTTTGGTCTTTTTGAAATATATATATTTTTTTAAATGGAAAATAGAAGGAAAGTGTCCAAGGAGCTGACAAAATAATTCAGAAACGACTGCATCCACCCCCAATGCCTAACTAATGCAATGTCCTCATTATATAATAAAGGCATGAGAGAGGAGAGTAATCAAGATAGCACCTGAATTTCCTGACAATTCCGGTAAGCTTTAAGTATATACAATTTGTACAAAGTGTTGAGTTTAGTGCCTTCAGCTAGGCACAGTCCGGCCACATAATCAGCGCAAGGTTAATGCAACCTTGCCTAAGACAAGTTCAGGTAAAATCCAGTCGACGTAAGATTTTAATCTTTGACCATTGACCTTAAAAATGTTACCTATCTTCAGGTCAGAAATCTCAACGGCTTCATTTTAAAAAATCTGAGTAATCATATATAGGTCATTCCACTTAGACCTAAGCTTACCGAGAAAAAGCTTAAGTGGGGAATTGAAAAGCCAGACCTTCTTATTTAGCTTAAAGCTCTTGCGTGAAATCATCTGGTCATGAGGAGCTTTGGTACAAGCCTTATAAATCTAGAGTTTTTGTACGCATCATTTGTAAGCTCCTTGATGAGGGATTTATCATGGCTCCTAATTCACCAAAATAAGCTAGTTTACTTAGTTAATATTTTTTTAAAAGATAAGGATTAGTGCCGAAGACAATAGTAATCCAAAATTTTATTCAGTTTACTTAATTAACTAGTAATAACGTAAAATTAGGGTTAGTTATCAAATAAGCTAATAATACACAAGGACTTTAATTGTATGATAAAATAGCTTAATTTTTTTATAATAAGCATTAATTTATATTTAATTAATAAACAAGACTTAAACCTAAGCATTTATCTATTTATAAGTATTGTTAAGTGAGCTTATATATATTATAAAGCATAAGTTAATAATGTAAGTAATAATATGAATCATTAAATTAAATATTGTAAAAGGAGGCAAAAATGTAATTTTAGGTCATAAATATATTAGTTTATATATATATATATAACTTATAATAAAAATTTGGAAAAGAAATAAATTAATTTACATATTTAAATTAATGGTTTACATTTTAGGCCCTGGAATTCATTGCATATAAGTCCTTTTATTTCATCTTGATCCTTTATTATTTACCTTCAGATCCTTCTTAATTTGCAGTTAGGCTTATCGAGTTCCTCTTCACATTTTCTTCTTTCTTCTCCATCTACGGTCAGCGACAACCGATGTTTCTTACCTTTGATGACCAGATATCAGACGGCAAATGACTCTTTCTGTGGATGTCACGTTACTTCTCAACAAACTCCATCCATCCGACAGTTCCAATGAGTCGTTAACGGCTTCCTTCCACTTGTCAATGTCACCGGTGATAGAGAAGAAAATCTCTATTCTCATCAAGCTAACCTATTTCCTGTCTTGATCCAATGTCTAGGAGCACCTCCACAACTTATAAATACCCCGATGCCCTTCGATCACGGTTAGCAAATCCCTTCCCACTTCTACAATCGTAGTTTCTCCTAGGCTATGCACTCCCTAAGCTCTGGTGACCTCTCACCTCTCTATCAAAGCAGCTCCGATGGAGCTACTCGTCTCTCTCACCCCCTCTTCCTCTCCTTTACCTTGTGAACGGTGAAGGAGTGCTCACCTTCTCTCTACACTGCGTTCAATTTCTTGTCGGAGTGCTTCTGTCTCCCCCTCTGATTTCACTCTTGGCTCCAGCATGCCAAAGCCGGAGTACTTCTTCACCATTTCATCTAGGTAAGTAGCTCTAACTCTTAAGTATAGTCTCTAGGTTAATTCTAGGTAGTCAATTAGGTAGCTTAGGTGTATCATAATTCCAAACTTCTTACCTACTTCTTTGACTCTGGCAAGGCAAATCTGACCTTTTTTGAACTTTCTTTCATCAAATCCACTTTAATTCCACCTTCCTAATCTTCCTACGATACCATTCCACTTCCTCTCTACTTTGATTAGCTAATGATTACCAAACACCTATTTCATCCCAACTTTGGACCTTTGTTGTCTATGGCAGAGGTCAAAAGAGTTGATCCACCTAATTAAACCACCTCACAACCTTTGCACTGCATCCTTGAATGATTTGCCTCATTTAATTGAGTGAATCATCCATTCATATGATCTAGCAAACTAAGAATTCCTTTTTAAGTAATTTGAGTTCATTCTACTGTTCTAATTATCCAAGGAGTGAATTTAATTGCTCTTGAGCTTTCGCAAGAAGATTAGGAACCTTTAGGCTTGTTCCTATGTTGTTTCATGGTGATTTGGGTTTTGATGATCAAATCAGACAGTCACCAAAGCTTCGATTAGCTCCAGCAACTCGAATCTTGAAAAGAACTATTTTAATTACTCTCAGAGATTCCAAAGCACTTAATTAGATCTTTTTGATCATTTTCCAATCTTCTAATTAAAGTTCTACTGATTGATTTATTTTGAATGCTTTCTTTTTCTCTAGCTTCGGTAGAGCTACATACAATCAATCTCTTGTTCTCTGACTTTAGAATTAGGTTCATGAAGTTTAGAAGAATGTATTGAGTGTGGATCTATTCTTAAATACCTTATTAGAAGTTTGAATTTCGCTATCAATCAAACCCACCTGAGAGTATAGGCGGCAGACCTAGAACTTGGTATTAAGAAGATCAATTTCTTTAATTGATGATTTAAATAAATTCCTGAGATGATTTACAGTCGATTTAGGTTTGTGGCCTAGTCTTAATTGCAGTAGAGCTAAAAGTCAACTATCAACCTATTCTGGTCAAATCAGAGTCACCATTAGAGTTTTGATGCTTCTAAGCTCATTTCTAAAGTTGTATTACATTCCTAGGATCATTAGGAGTTGATTAGATTTGGTTTCATGAAGTTCTGAGGTCATTTGAGTTTGTTGAGATCTCTTCTAGTTGTTGGGTTCTTTAGCTCTGCAGGAGAGTTTCATTGAGTTCTTAATGAGATTATAAGCCTTCATGTAGTCAATCAGTTGTGTTTTAATTTTCTGAAGATGTTTAGAATTGATCTAGAAGCCCTGATCTATTAATTGAGTCGATTCAATGTCGTGTTACAAGCCTCTGTTGTCATAAACTTGTGATGAAGCATTCAAGCAGTTCTTAAGTCTGGAAAGCTTTTCTCTATGCTTCCAGATGATCTGAAATCATGTTAGACATAGAGTGAGTTATTAGGAATGAAGAGAGAGAGATTAGGACTTACATAAGGTCTACAAGTTATGAGTGAGTTATTGAAGAACAGCAGTCATGGTGACCAAGATGATTAAAGTAGATCAATGTGTTTAATTGAGCAATTGATGGATTAGCTTGAAGGATTAGTTCAAGCTAAAGCTATAGAGAAAATTTGAAAACCAATTGATGAAGTATCACCTCGAATTTAAGGATAAATTAATCACTAAAGTTGCTACGCACACACTGAAAAGAAAGAGGGACTTAGTTGGTCCCACCTTAGAAGTCCACAACCACTTTGTGCGGTATTTAATGAAACATGTCTGATGGCCTCTTGTGAGCCTTTGAGCCAACGTAGGCGAGCGTGACTAATCTTGATTGCTTTGACCATATCCTATGGTCCACAAGGGGCGACTTATGGGTGTAAGATTAACTATTGTGGTAACAAGTGGCAACTAATGCAATTGTGGTTTGGTTCACATGAAATGTTGATTCATTTTGGAGTGTGCCATGTGTCCAAAACCTCTTAAAGTAAAGGAAAAGTGTTTAGCTCAAAATTTGGCTAAGTGTTGAGCTAGGGTTGTAAATTGAAAACTAACACTTAGTACTTTGTAAAGACTTGTGCTTAAATGAAAATAAATACATTATTGTTAATTAATGTTTTTATGCATGATAGTCTTTGGAATTGATTGACATGTTTAATGCTTAATTCTTTGCAATTAATTCATGTGGTTAACATATTTTAATTATATAACTAATTAGGTAGGTAGCATAATTATATAACTTAAGTAATTTAAGATAAAAGTACTAAGGTAACTAAATCTATGTAAGTTAACTAAGTAATTATAACATAATAAGAAGCAATATAAGTTTAAGTAAGTTATTAAGCTTTATGTTTATATTTAATAAGTTAAGTACTTAAGTATAGTAGTTTAAAATTAAGTTAAGTTCATAATAGATTAAGTTAAGTTAGGTCAAAGATATTGTTTCTATATATATATTATTTTATAAGTAACCTAATTAATATGTAGGTATTTAAATTATAGTAGTATTAATTAACTTAATAGTAATACTAATAAGTTATATAAGTTAGTGAGTTAATTAGAGTTAATTAAGTAATTAAGCCTATATATTGTAAGTATAATTTAAGTATAAGTAGTATACGTATTAGTAGATCTTTAGTATTAACTTAATTAAAGAATAAAAGAATAAATTCAAGAATTAATGGTGAATATTTACTAATTTAGCCTCTCAGCGAATGACCTGGACTCAAAATCGGTATAAATTACAAAATATGTTAACTATCTTGCTTGCTATACTATGACATAATAACGACATTTATTAATAATGCAAGGTAGATGAACATGAACATCACTCCTTCAACTCAAATAGTTGGAGTTTCCTGGTCCTCCAAGCTAAATCTAAGTTCAGATTGCACTGTTTAATAGACTAGAATGCCCGGTGTTCATTTTCGACAGATAAATGGCACGCCTTACCGAACACCAGACGATATGGGGACATGCTGATAGGCGTCTTGTACAAAGTACAATACACCCAAAGTGCATCATCAAGTTTCTGAGTCTAATCCTTCCTATTAAGCCTAACCATTTTCTAAAGTATATTATTGATCTCCCTATTGAAGACCTCGGCTTGTCCATTCGTTTATAGGTGGTAAGATGTGGAAATCTGGTGATTCACCCAGTACTTAGCTAGTAAGCTTTGAAACTGGGCATTTGTGAAGTGCGTGCCACCATCGTTAATGATGGCCTTAGGAATCCTGAACCAATTGAAAATATTCTTTCAGAAAAAGTCAATGACCACCTTATGGTCATTGGTTCCGGTGGGAATTACCTCTATCCATCTAGACACGTAACCCAAAGCAACTTCCATATACTGGTGTCCAAATGAAGGGAAGAAGGGTCCCATGAATTCGATGCCCCAAACGTCCAAGATTTCGATGGGAAGAATCAGGTTTAGGGGCATCATGTCCCTCTTGGCTATGCTCTCGAGTGCTTGGCATTGGGAACATGACCTTGAGAAGCCTCGGGCATCCTTAAATAAAGATGGTCAATAAAATCCAAACTGTAGAATCTTCATGGCCATCTTCTTCTCAGAAAAATGTCCACCACACGTAGATGCATGGCAGAACTCAAGTATACTCTAGAACTCATTTTCGGTATGCATCGGTGAATAATTTGATCAAAACCAATGCGATACAACTCAGGGTCATCCCAGAAATGGTATTTGGCCTTAGACATAAGTTTATCCCGTTGTTGCTTGGTTTAGTCTTGTGGGACCTAACCAATAGCCAAATAGTTGATGATATCTACGAACTAGGAGGTTCGGACGTATGAAACTGTAAGAATAGTCTCTTTTGAAAAAGTGTCAGAAATCAAAATATCTAGATGAAGAGAATTAGTTAGGATTCTCAACAAATGATCATCCACTACATTTTGCACCCTGGCTTTGCCTCTGATTTTCAAATCAACTTATTGTAACAATAGAATCTATCGAATTAGATAGGGCTTGGCATTCTTTTTAGCGAAGAGATGTTTCAAGGTCGAGTAATCTGTATAGATGATTATGTAAGAAACTAACAAATAATCCCTAAATTTTTCTAAAGCAAAACTACGACTAGCAATTCCTTTTCAATAATAGTATAATTCCTCTAGGCCTTGTCCAGAGTTTTCTAGCGTAGTAGATGACAAAGGGCTTCTTGTCTATTTTCTGACCCAAGATAGCCCCGACAGCATAATCAAAAGTGTCAGTCATGATCTCAAATGGGGTTGTCTAGATTGGTGGTTGCAACATTGGGGCATAGGTGACTGTCATTTTTAACAAATCAAATGCCTTACGGCATGATTCATCGAACTCGAACAACTTGTCTTTGGCCAAAAGGTTGCTCAAGGGTCGAGAAACCTTTGAGAAATCCCTGATGAACCATCTATAAAAACCCACATCACCAAGAAAAGAGTGAAAGTTTGGCTTTTTTTTCCATCAACTTTGGCTTTATCAATTTCAATCCCCCTACTAGAGACTACATGACCCAAGATAATACCTTCTTGTGTGAAAAAGTGACTCTTCACCCAGCTTAGGACCAAATTAGTCTTAATACATCTCTTAAGGATCAATTCTAGGTTAGCCAGGAAGGACTCAAAAGAATCTCTGAATATGGAGAAATCATCCATGAAAACTTCAAGACAATCCCCCACCATGTCCGAGAAGATGGCCAGCATGCACCTTTGAAAAGTCATAGGTGATTCTACAGGGTACGAAGGTTTTGTAGCGATAGGTGAATGTCATCTTTTCCTAGTCCTCAAGGTGGATAGCAACCTGGTTGTATCTCAAGTAACCATCCAAGAAACAGAAGTACTTCTACCCAGCTAACTTTTCAAGGATTCGATTAATAAAGGGCAAAGGGAAATGGTCATTTCTTGTGGCTGTGTTCAGCTCCTATAATTAATGCAGACTCTATAGAAGGAAGTTGAATGGGTAGTCATAGATTCCCCTTTATCGTTAGTCACTACGGTAATCCCCACTTTCTTGGGAACAATCTGCACAAGGCTAACCTAGGGACTATCAAAGATCAAGTAAATAATCCTAGCATCGAGCCACATGATAATCTCTTTCTTAACTACTTCTCTCATGTTAGGGTTAAGTCTCCTTTTCATCTTGTGAGGAGGATGGGATCGTTCTTCCAAATAAATCCAATGATTACAATAAGAATGCTCGATTCCTCTAAAATCATGTATAGTCTAACCAATTGCCACTTTATTTACCTTTAGGACCTTAATCAATTTCATCTCTTGCTCCCTTGTCAATTTTGCACTTATAATCATCAGAAGCATCCTTTTAGGTCCCAAAAATTCATACATCAAATTCTCAAGCAATGGTTTCAGTTCAAGCTAGGAACGGTTCAAAATGGCATGTAAAGATGATGCCAGTGAAGATTTAGCAGGTCGATCTAAGGGAAGAGATTGGGAATGAACAAAATCAACAACCACTTCAGGGTGTGGTGAGTCTGCCACGGAGGGTTGTGGGTCAGAATTACATGTGTTACTAGATTTCTCAAGTATAATAATCGACATGCAAGTCTCAACATTCTAATCAATATCCTCAAGCTTAGTAATATATCTACAATCCTTGAATTTGTTTATCACCTTGAATATATCAAGCTTCAAGTTCCTATCCCCAAAGGTGATTTCAATGCTACCATTCTAACAATTGATGTTAGCCTTAGCGGTAGCTGGGAATGGATGCCCCAGAATGATGGGCGAGTTCCTCAATTCTTTAGGTACATCCATATTAAGGACCAAAAAATTAACAGGAAAATATAAGTCCTTGACCTTAACAATCACATCCTCAATAACGCTCCTCAGAATGGTGATCGTACGGCCTGCTAACTGGAGCATTAATGAGGTGGGCATAAGTTCACCTAACATGAAATTTTCATATAGGGAGATTGGGATTAGGTTAATGGATGCACCGAGATCCAGTAATGCCTCGTCAAAAGTATAATCCCTACTTGGAAACAGGATTACCTTCTTTTGAGGAAGGTGATGCAGGATGATAGAACTAGCCTACTTCGAGAGTATCACCTTCCTCGAGGTGGGTTTCTTCGACTTATGCTTTTTCATGCATAAGCCCTTTAAGAATTTAGCATAATTTGGGATATATTTTATAGCATCAAGGAGTAGTATATTGATTTCAACCTATTTAAATATATTCAGAAGCTCCTCATTGCTATCTATGGGTTTCTTCTTCCTGGATTTAAGTAAGGCTTCAGGGAATGGGATGTGGTTGGGGTCATTCTTCTCAGGTTCCTCAACCTCAATCTATTCTTCATTGTTCTCCATCTTATCCTTAGGCTTACCAGGGTTTTGCTTGCTAGAAGAAGGTATTTTTGGGTCCTCGATTTGCTTCCTACTCCTTAAGGTGACAGAATTTGTAGAAGCATATGGGTTCGTGATGTGAACACCATCATGAGCCATAACTAGCTCAATTTGGTCATTATCAAGCAATAAATGCACCTACATAACCGCCAGAGAGCCCTGAGTCATTGCATAATCGGTCTAAGGGAAAGATAAAAAAATAGGGTTAAAACTGTAATTTTACCATCATATCATGAATACAGTACAATAATGGGTTTTCCTAGGGGGTAATTAAGGGTCAAATGGCCTTAAATGTCCAACAAGTGGGTTAGTATAAACAGAAATGAGTTTTCGCTTGTTTTTAAAATTAAATGACTTCTGAAACCCTAAAAATAGACCTGCTTAAATAACTGAGGTTATGGTCAGGATAAAATTCACCTAAACCATCTAAAATTCATAGAAAAATATTCTCCAGGGTTTGGTACCATCAATTTGATCATCAGAACCCGTTTTGACCAAAAATAGAATCCTAGATAGACATTTGCCCTAATTTAGGTTTTTACGTAAATTACCCAGTCAAACGAGGTCAAAATCTAAATCTAACTTTACCATTGGATTACTTGGGTCCAAATTAGGTTTGTACCAAAGTTTAGGCTCAATCTAAGATCATCTTGACCAAGTTTGCATTTTGGTTCAGTCAGACTCTTTCTATCTCATTTAAACCCTTAACTTTTGAATTCCTTTACAAATAGCCCCCCAACTTCTTTGTCTTCTTCATAGAAAGGTCCCTCCACCATTATCTCTCAGGAATCCTACTCCAACAAGCTTCATTTGAAGAGATCTCCTTGATTGATTGATGAAACCTTCCCAAAATCAAACTGGAGATCTTTAGGAAATTCTCTTTCCAATGGGACAAACCTTGAATCCCAACTCCTTTCCAAAAGCCCGTGAGAATGCTTTGAAGGAATGGGTATCCTATTTGTGCATAAGCTCCAAGGTTCCCAAGCTTGTTTCCAAGCTTGGAACCCTCTCATGAACCCTATAAAAGGATCCCCAGGGCATAGCCGTGTTCTTCAGCAAGGTTTGGGGGCCAAAAACATCTTCCTAACCCTACCTTCGAGCCCTCTCTGACCAAGCTCCGGTGGTGCTCTTCATCTCCTTCATCCCCTGCTCCAACCATCAAGTTGGAGGCATAGCTATCCTCCCCTCCTTCCTCTGACGGTGGCTGGCCAAAGCTCCGTCGTCCCAAACCTCTGTCTTCGCCGCCGTCTCCCTCCGAAGAAGTTCTCTTCCATGGCACCGGCCAATCAAAGCCAACACCAATTCCTATCTATTTCATCCTTAGATTAGATCCTTTAGTTTCCTCATCTCCCCTACTCTCTTCTCCTCTCTTTATTCTTCAAATCAGACCACCGACGACACCGAACGCCTTCATCTCCTCCATCTCCAGTGACCACTTTGGTGAGGGTTCCCACCCGCTACACACGACCATCCCCCTCACCAACTAGTCCACAATTTCCACTGTGCCACCTTCTACAAAAGCTATCTATCTATTTGCCTTACCATCCACCCAAAACGCCCGTCGAACAAACCCACTTCCTCCGGCCATCTTCGCCTTCGCCAGGCCTCAACACGCCTCGACTCACCACGAAATCGCCTCCACCACCTTCGCCATCATCTAGCGAAGCCTCCGAGCTCATTTAACATGGTCAAAAGTCCATTTTGTGGATTTCAGGTACCAGATCTTCTACGCCATTGACGTCGAAGCTGCATGCTTGCTTGAAGCTTGTTCTAGGTCTTGCTAAGCTCCAAATCCATGCCCTAGGTCATGCAGAACTCTCCCAAGATTACAATCAGCTGGTCACTTAGGTTTGCTAGCCACATCTACACCCACAATCAAACAAGCTCCATCCTATGGCTGTGTGCAAAAAGGAAGGTGGGACTTTAGTCCCACCTCGAAAGCCACCAAGCAATCATAGCCGGATAAATTGAATTTCTGCATTGTGCTTGTTGCCTCAAGTCACACAGGGGGGTGAGGTCCCCCACGCCCTCACGTGCCTCGCCCACAGCATTTCACCTGCCAGCCTGGTGCACCCGACTACCTGCCTAAGCCTATCACACCTTGCTCGCCACCCATGCTGGTGAGCCTGGTCTCGGGTGCACACCTACCTGATAACCCGACTACCTTGAATGTGGCCTTGGGAGGGTGGAGCCTAAGAGGAGAGAAAGAGAGAGAGTGCACGAGGTAGGGGAGGGTTTTGCTCTGTGCGACACTTAGCCAAATCTGATTGCTTCCCTTCTGCATAAGAAGAAAGAAGAGGAGAAGGAAGAAGCTCAGAAGGAGTAGAAGCCAAAGAAGACGAAGAAGAGAGCATTTGAAGAAAAGCTAAAGAAGAAAGAAGAAGAGTCTACACAAGAAAAGAAGAAGAAAAGCACTGTAGAATTAGACGTTTAAGACGTCTGATCCTACCAGCAGACGTCTGATTTGAGGCTTGATACTTGATACTGTTGAGATATTGAATGCTTGATATATACTCTTAGAGAATAATTGGTGATTTAAATCACCATTATTTTAGCTTCTCTACCTTTTTATTACCTCAAAATACATGAGAATTCATTGAATATCTAAAGTGACAGGTTAGTATTTATTGAATATCATTTTGTGGTTTAAATTATTGTGCTCATTTTCATTATTTGAGATTAGTGTGTGAATTCCTATTTGCTCCCTGTGTTCGACCTCGGACTTTCATTCGAGTTATAAATTTTATCTATTTTCAAGCGATTTCGACTATACTACAATGCAACTTTTATAAACATCAATCTCGCTCAACAAACAATCTGGGTCTTGGGGAGGGTTAGGAAATATTGGAGGAGGTTAGTTAGCTAGGTATCCAGGATTAGAAGAGGAGGGACCCTACTGAACCACCTAAGCATGTGCGTGTGGATCCCTCGAATTCCCATTCCCCTGGGTTCTATTGCCATGGTTCTGGACATTTCTTAGGTTGGGTATGGGTTGAGATGGTAGAGATCAGGGATTGTTGGGTGTTAGCAATACTCCCAAATTGCAAGTTGTCCAGTGAGGTTTACATCTATTGCATGAGCTGGAGCATAGAACCTTGTATCTTTACCATCTTACGGTTCATATTAGCCTACCTTGCAGGTTGTTGGGCATTCCAAGTAGGCTGATTGACTTGGTTTGAAGGTAGCTGAGCATATACATGACCCTGACCTATAGGTTTCTATGGTCCATAGTTGTTAGGTCGAGACTAGGTCTGCTACCCCTGATTTTTCCAAGAGAAGTTAGGGTTGTTCCTCCAACTTGGGTTATAGGTGTTGGAATACGGGTTGGACCTAGCATTCTCCCGAATAGCTTGCACATCCCCGTAAGGTGAGGATGTAGAGATGGAAGGATAAAAAAAATGGGATCAAAGGCCCCAGTCTGGAACCCGTAGGGTTCCAAGAAGTGTTGGCTCTAGGGTTTAGCTAACTCAAGCTGATTCACAAACTGCCGTCCCATGGGAGCCCATGAGATCTTGTAAAGAATGGAATCCTGAACTCTGGGATTGAGTAGATCTAGAACTATATCTAGAACTTCTAGCCATCCACTCTTCCATTGTCTTCGAAACAAGATCCACCTTATCTAGTTTGTTGCAAATCAATTCCAAATCATTTTCTTTTTTGAAACTGATCCAAATCATATTTATAAGAATTAGTTTGAACCTCAGAGGCATTCCATCTAGGTGATTGGGATTGATTAAAAGTGTCCATGGAGGCATGGTTTATTGTGTTTTTACTCATTTCCTCAAGCAAATCATATGCACTATCTGTGTCTTTGTTGAGGAAATTATCTCTGCAAAAAGTATCCATGCGGTTACAGAGTTGACAGTCAACCCGTGATAAAAGATCTGCACGAGTTGCCATTTAGGCACCTCGTGGTATGGACACTTTCGCAATAAGTCTTGGAATCACTCCCAGGCACCATGACGTGGTTCCCCAAACCACTGGGCAAAAGTGGTAATCACCCGTCACAAAGCATTGATCCACCCAACTAGGAAGAATTTCGTTAGGAAAGTCAATTTCAATTCTGTCCATGTAGCAATCGATCTTCCTATAGTATGGTACCAATGTATGACCACATCCTTGAGTGAGTGGGGGAAAAGCCTCATGATCATTTGCTCCTCATCCACATTCCATGATTTGGTGGTTTGAACCAAGGTGGTCATATCCTCTAAATGCTGGAATGGATCCTCAGAGCCAAGCCTGTGAAAGTGTTTAATCAAACTCAAGACTTGGGGCTTGCTCTCAACATCACCAACGAGGATTATTATGCTGGAATGATCCCTGTAATTCGAAGGGTCATAGAAATCCTTCAAGGACCGAGTGCCTTGACCATTCATATGCTAGAACCATGTTTGCATCTGCTGCAACTGGTCCAGCTACCTCTGAAGCAGCTCCTACTGGTTCGGAGTGGAGGAGGTGTTGGTGGTTGGTTATTAGCCATGATATCCGCTTGGTTGTAACTTAACCTTCGCCTCCTTACATGGTCTAATGGTTCTTCCAATCTAGAGTTCAATAAACTCCTTCCAAGCATGCACTAGAAGGAAGTAGAAAGGATAGAAAGAGAAGCCCTACAGCACAAAAGTGCAAGCTCGTCCCTAAATTGGGTAACCTAAGGACCTATGCTTTAGGATTGTAACCCAAATGGCAAATCAAATTCCATGTTATCCTTAATTTGAAAGCCGTTTAAGTTTGGTCGGCATAGCAAGGGGAGCATGTGTCGAAGGCCACTAATTATGCCAAACCCCTACTCGCTTAAGTCATTTGAAAATTAGGCCTCCCAACTTAGCACCTTTCAGAAAAAGAAGAAATCGCTAATTCTAATCATGGTATGAATTACACCCTGAAACAGACTCAGTGAAATCCTAGGGCCAATGTCTATTCAATTTTAGTTAGGCTTGAGATAACAGTTCTCTGGAATGTGATGGACCCTTTAAATGGGTTGTGCACTTAAAGATCAGATAGAAATGTGTATGTGCACAACCTAATGGTAACACCATCATTAGCCATAACTAACTTAAATTAGTGGAAATCAAGTGACAAATGCTCCTACATGATCTCCTAAGAGGCGTAATTCTGCTCAGATCCATTTAGGGAGAAAACATTAAAAAGGGTTAAATCTGCAAATTTAACATCACACCATAATTACAAAGTAACCACAAGCTTTTCCAAAGGTTAATTCAAAGCCAAATGAGCATTAAAGTCCAAAGAGTAGGTCCACACAAATAGAAACAGGGTTTCATGCATTTCGAGAACCAAAATAACATCCAAAACCCTAATTTCAGATCTGCTTAAATTAAAGAGGTTCTGATCAGGATAAAATTCATCTAAACCACCTAAAATTCATATAAAAATATTCTAAGAGGTTTGGTTCCATTGGTTTGACCATCTGAACCCATTTTGACCTTGAACAGAGTCTCAGATGGAATTCTACCCTAATTTTTTGGGCTTCTATGCAAATTTTTTAGTTAAATGTGATCAAAACTCAAATCTGACTTCACCATCACATTTCTTGGGTCTAAATTAAGTTAGTAGAAAAATTTTGACCCAATCAGAGTTCACATTGACCTAGTTTGCATTTCAATCCATTAAATCTCTGTTTCTCTCAATCAGGCCCCCAACTTTCGCAATTCCTTGAGTTTAGCCCCCTAAGTTCGTCATCTTCTTCATGAAAAACCCCCTGTCGCCTGATTTCAACCTAGATTCCTAAACCCAACTCCACCGACGATGGTTCAACGAGATCTCCATCAAATCCTCACGGTGGGATTGGTATTTAGACCAAAAGAGGATGTTTGAACACAATCTTGAGCCAAGATTTGAATCGTGGAGCTCAGGTGAAGCTCCAAAAATCCACGTTGAAACCCAAGCCAAATCACGATGAAATCACAATAATTCCTCCTAATTGAGTCATGGTCGAGCTCTATATAAGCTCACGCATCTTTCGCCATGCTCCTTAGTCGAGTTTAGGCCCAGAAACCTCCAGTTCTTCCCTTCTCCGACTGCCCTCCAACTTGACTTCGGCGACCCTCCTCGACAGCTTCCTCAGATCATCCAATGACCAAATTGGCCAGGCCACAATCTCCCTCTCCTTCCTCTGCCTCTTGCCGACCAAAGCAGAGGACATCTACTCCTTCGTCATCACTACTTCCCCTCAACGGAGTTCCTTTCGTCTCCAGCGTCGGCCAATCAAAGTAGTCACCAATTCCTCATCTCTTTCGTCTACTAGATAGGTTAAACCCTTCCCCTCCCTCTTTACTTCAATTCCCTCTCCTTAACCTTCACTTTCGACCACTACATTGCTCTTTCCCCCTCTATCTTCCCCAGCATCGGTGGAGCTCTGATGACGTCGTGCGCCCACTACACTCGACCAATCCACCCATATTAACTCCTAATGGGAACACCATCATGAGACATAACTAGCTCAATTTGGCCTTATAAAGTCAATAAAAGCTCCTACATATCAGTTAGAAAGTCTTTAGAGTAGGGAGAGTAGTTTTGCGAAGAAAAGATTAAAACAAGGTTATTTATGTAGTTTTACCATCTCATCACAAATATAGAATAACCAAAAGGTATGCTAAGGGTTTGTTAAAGGTCATTTTTTCATTAATGTTTAGTAAGTGGGTTCATGCAGATAGAAACGGATTTTTCACGTATTTCAAGAATTAATGGACATCCAAAATCATAAAAATAGAGTCGCTTAATTAATTGAGATTGTGGTCAAGATAAAATTCACATAAACCCTCTAAAATTTATAGAAAAACATTCTCTAGGGTTTGGAATGCTTGAATTGACCATCAAAACCCATTTTGACCCAAAATAGAGTCACAGACAGACTCTTGCCCTAATTTAGGTTTTTGCATAAACTACCCAGTCAAACTAGGTCAAAACCAAAATCCAACTTTACCATTGGATTCTTTAGATACAAATTAGGTTTGTATCAAAATTTGGACCCAATCAAAGATTGTCTTGACTTAGTTTGCAATTTAGTTCAAGTCTGACTCTTTTTATCCCAAATAACCCCTCATTTTTGAATTCATTACAAAATGCCCCCTATCTTTGTTGTCAATCTTTGCAAAAGAGGTCCCTCCACCATTATCAATTAGGAATTCTACTCTGGCAAGCTTTGATTGGCAAGAACGTGGTGATTACTTCACGAATCCCTCTCAAAATTGAAAGGGAGATTCGTCAAGTAATTGCCTTCAAATCAAACCTATTCGTGGGCTCTAATTCTTTCCCAATCTCTCATGCGAACACATGAGAGATGTGGGTATCCTTCTCCGGTGAGCTTACCAAGCTTGGAAGCTTGGTCTCCAAGCCTTAAACCCCTTCCAATGGCTTATAAAAGGAGTAGGGGTAAGAACTCGAGCTCCTTAGCAAATTTTGGCTAGAGAAATCTCTCTTCTCCTCCGACCACCTTTGCGATTTGCTCCGGCGACCTCTCTCCGACCCACTCCTCTGCACCTCCAACCATCAAATTAGAGGTGCCAACATCTTCCTTACTTCCTTGCGCACCTCCCCAGTCAAAGGGAGGGTGTTCTTTTACCTCAATCATCATCGCTGCTTCGTCATCATCTTCATCTTCTCCGGCTCCGATCAGCCACGATCGGATCCCTCCGCCTATCTCCTTCGCTCCTATGGTCCTCTACATCTTCCTCCTTCCCTCTAATTCTCTCTCCCACACTCATGACACATATGCAACCGCTAATCGCTCATATGCATTTCAGTCTTCTCCTTCGGCAACCACTCCGGCAAGGCTCTCCATCTGCTACACCACACCATAAGCCTTGCCATGTATTCCAAAAGCTTCATCTCATCCTCGCAAGAAAAACCCCTCAAGTAATTGAGGGGTTTGCTTGCCCTATCATGCCACCGAGCACACACAATTTCACTTACAGTCATGGCCTTCACCTAAAGGTTTCCGACCACGCCACCACACCTAAACACCTGCACTACACTCATCATCACCCGACAACGCTTTTGAAATCCTCTAACGTGGCCGTGAGGCCATTTTTGTGACTTTCAGGTTCAAGTCTCCATCGCCATTGAAGAACCTTCTTCGAAGCAAGCTTCAAAGCTTGTTCTTCTTGTGCAGCTCTAGGTCTTAGCATAAGGAGATGCGGACGCATCCTAGGACTCCTTCCAGAACCTCAATTGAAGGGTTCAACTGCAGTGCCCTCATCAACTGGGAGGAAGTCTCATTCGCAACTATGCGCTGAAGCTTTGGTGGGATAGTCCCACCTCGGATATCGCTGAAGCGCCTGCGCGAGATGAATTATTTTTCTGCTTCAGCTTAATCACCTTAGTAGCATGGGGTGAGGTCCCCTCGCACGTGCCCACGCACGACCTAGCCTGTGGCCATGCCACATGGGTTTGGGCTCTAAACCGTTTACCCGTATACTCGGAACTGATTGTCGCTGAGAGAAGAGAAAGAAAGGGAAAGGAAGAAGGAAGAGAGAGAGAGGGGTGGGGGGTTTTGCTCTGCTTGCCACCTCTCGACACTTAGTGATTTCTAAGGCAGGCCTTTGCCTCTGTTAGTGTTGGTGCTGCGCTCTGTGTTGTGCCTTCTCTTGAGCTTAAGGAGGAAAAAGAAGAAAGAAAGGAAAAGAAGGGGAAGGGTGCCCTCTTGGCACTGTAGCAGTTGGACGGTTAAGCCATTTGACTAAGAGTTCCATCGTCTGATCTCTAAAGGGAGTGCATTGTGCACTTATCCTACGTGGATTTAAGTTGATTGATACTGTTGAGATATTTTATATTATTGTAATTAGGGTAATTGGTGGTTCAAATCACCATTTTACCCTAATATTTTTGCATTATTAACATTTTCTCTTATATACATATCGTTTGTGCTTGAAAATTTCATCATATATTGCTATCCTATGATAGAATTGCAATTTTTGAGATTTATTGCAACACTTGCTCCCTACATTCGACCTTGGATTTCTTTCGTGCTATAATTTTATTTGTTGAGGAGCGATTTGGTCTGTTCTACAACATATCAATCTTAAAACACCGATTTCGTGCGTTAAACATTTTAATGCCATTGCCGGGGAGCAATGCACAATTTGATCTCTTGATTGCAATATCCAATTTGATACTAACTTGCTTTATTTATTTTGCTATGATGTGTGTAGGGAATTTAGCTAAGGAGTAAGATCAACCGCACAACAGCCACTCCAGGGGTAGGTAATCTCATTTTCCATCCTCATCAAGCCCCTGATTCTGAAAAGCTAAAAGAAGAAAAAAAATCAATTAGGGCTAACTTGCATTCCATTCTTAGATTAATCATCACAAGTTGCCTAATCTGATTTCATTTTACTCTTTCAGTAGACAAACCCTAACCATAACTCTTGCACCTACTTAGGGTTTAAGGTACCTAGGGATATCACCTTCTTGCTGGAGCCCTAGGTACCACATTTGGAATCAATTAATTGGACCAATTAGAGCTAACTAGGGTTTCCATCTCAGGGTTTCAAAGACACACTTGCTTTAAAAAGGAATCAACTTTCCAAACAATGTGTGCCTAAGCCTTGATTGAATGTACCTAATCAAGCAAACCCTAAAATCAAGCTCTAAATCTCACTTGAATCCTAAAAGTAGGACCTAATAATCTCATAGGACAAACAGGTGAAGTTGACCTACCTTGTGGGGTTAACCAATCTTCAAATTTGGTCACCTTGCATCAAAGTATCTTAAAGTTCAAGTGGAATCATAAGCACCTTGCTCCTAACTTAAAATTGGAAGATTTAAGAGGTCAAGTCACCATTCTGGTCTACCTGGACCCTCAGTGACAAGGAAGGTCTGGTGGGAGAACCTTGTAACTTGTGGGGACGCTCTACCATGTAGGGGTCTTTGCAGGACTCTCCCTTCTTGGTTGCCCAGGTAATTCGCAGTTCGACGACTTTCTGATCCAGGGGTATCATCCACCCCAAACCTCTATAGTCATCAAAAAATCTTTGGGTGCCTCGATTGGGTCCATCTGACATTCTATCTCTCATCTTCTCCATCAGTGTATGTTTGGGAGGAGGTCCTTAAGGCCAACCTTGAAGGATCCATTAGTTATTCACTCTCATTGAGGCAAGGCGTCGACCTCTGTGTTTGTGCAACAACCTGATCATATTGACATTTCCACTGATTCTAAGCCCAAACCTCCAATCGTAACCATGGATCAACCAAAATGACCTAACTTTGAACCACAACAATTCTTCGATTTCAGAGATCAGATCAATGCCTTCATCAACCCACCATCGCATCCTCAAATGCGAGATCACTACAATCTTGCAGTAGTGGAGATAGAACCACGAATCAATATCCTTGCGGGAGGACCCAAGGTGGAGCTCAAGCCTAGTATGCTTTCCATGACTCCAAAATTTCATGGGTTCAACTCCGAGGACCCTTTCTAACACATCAAGAATCTAAAGCATCTGGTCCACACCTTTGGGAAAAACATGTAGAATCGAGACAGTTTGCTCTTAAAGATCTCCTTCTCTCTGGCCGACAAAGTTGCCTACCGGTTTCAAACTTATCCACACGTGATCAACACATGGGAATAACTTCAAACTGCCTTCCTACAAAAATTCTATCCCATTGGTCGCACAAACGCCATGTTGCACCAAATCATGCACTTCTCCTAAGGAGCAGGAGAATCTCTACATGACGCATGGGATCATTTTTTGGACCTCATGCACAAATGCCCCCATCACGAAGTCTCCAAGTGGGAACAAGTCCAATCCTTTTACCACGAGCTTCGTGATGATATCAAGCTATTTGTCAATGCAACCTGTGGTGGCAGCATCATGGGTCAACATCAAGATGAGATTTGGGGGATTCTCGAGAACATGTGAGAGAACTCCCTGAACAATGAGTCACTGGGTGCATATGACCGGACGTCCACTCATGCATTGACAAACAATTAGAAGTACATGAATCTCGAGGTCTTTCCACATCTGTTGACTTGGAGTTGGTAGCCAGTCAATTGGATAAGGTCTCCATCATTGAGAAGAAGGTGGAAGACATCACTCGACATCTACACAAGACTACCTCTGCATCACAAAGCACATATACACCACCACCCTCAGGTAGGGAAGCTGCACACAATATCTACCACTCTCTAGGGATGGATACGTATCCACCCCCGTCTGATTATGGCTTCAAAGGAAACTCCGGGCCAGCCTACCATAGTTGGGGGAACATTGAACCCTCGTACCTTGATTATTCTGGGGATCCTTAGACCTACGAGGATCTCCACGCCATCCAGAACAATCCCTTCTCAAATACCTACAACCTTGGATGGTGTAATCATCCAAACATTGCGTGATCAGGAAATAACTCACATCCAAGACCTCAATTCCAACCTTGACCACAAAACTTGCATCCCTATCAACCCATTCAACCAAGGCCCAATCAAAACTTCCAATTTGGACTACCTAAAGAACATCAGACATCTTTGATTCTCCAGACCTTGGTTGACATGCAAAAACAACATAAAGAAGAGATCTCTGAGCTGCGAAATCAATTGGCCCAGCTGGCAAGTGCTCACCAACCAGGTGCACTCCCTTCTCAACCTTTGCCAAATCTAAATAACGTGCCGAACTAGAGGTGCTTTATGAATCCAAATCAGGGCCAAGCGCACTTTGTCTATCAGGCCCCTTCTGCTCCATCCCTTGACAGGGTGGGTGCTTCAACCTCTTATTCTGGATTTCAACAGCAGAAACCTATCCTCCTAGCCCAATCTAGAATCAGGCAAGAATAAATTCTGTCACCACCCATAGTGGCAAAGCAACACAAGACCCACCTTTTCCTAGTCACAACTGGCCTGAGATTGTAGGCCCTAACCCTAGATTCGTCATCCATGACACCCCGATCCATAATAAAGAACCTGAGCCAATTCTAGAGGAACCAACTAAGGTCCCATTTCCCAAGGCCTTAACCAAGGGAAAGAAGAAACCTAAACCCGTGGCTCTCGAGGAGGGCCTAGTCAAGCTCTTTGAGCAGGTCTAAATAAACATCCCATTGATGGATGCAATTTGCCACGTATCGGCTTATGCGAGATTCCTAAACGATATATGTACACCAAAACGTAAGCCGCGTACCAAAGGTGGGAATCTAATCATACTTTCGGAGAAAGCCATTTCTGTTATTTTGAGTAAACTCCCGCCTAAGACAAAAGATCCTAGTACCCCTCTGATCTCCTGTACAATCGGTGATATTCAATTTGATCATGCATTATTGGATCTAGGAGCCTCCATAAACCTAATGCCTACATCCCTACTTGAACACCTTAAAGAATCTAAGCTTAAACCAACAGAGGTGACATTACAGTTGGCTGATCGATTTATTAAGTCACCTAAAGGAATTCTTGACGTCATTGTTAGGGTACATGATTTCCACTTCCTCGTGGACTTCATAATTTTGGACATGGATGCTCCTGAGAATTTGAAGAACACATCGATCATTTTGGGGAGACCTTTTCTAGCCATAACTAGGGCCAAATTGAGTTAAAATTTAGGAAAAAGACACTAAAGATCGACATCTTTAAGGCCTAAAAAGAAATTAATTGTGGGGTTATCGAGCAGATCTGCGATATCAAATCCATGGTTGAAGAATCTTTTGTTGAGGAAAACCTGCTTATCCCTGATATTCAACCACAAGAAGATCAAACCCCACACTTAGAGGAGCCTGAACCAGACTTAGAAATACCTTTAGCTCTTGCACTTGCTCCAGAACCTCACCCTGAACCACCTGCTGCTGTTGAAAATCTAGTCATGGAGTTCAAACCCTTCCCTAACCATCTCAAATATGTCTTATTGGGTTCCGATCAGACCTTTCCTGTGATTATCAATTCCCGCCTTACCTCTGATCAGGAAACCCACTTGATTTCTATCCTCCAGTAGCATCCGAGAGCCATTGGGTGGACTCTCGTTGACCTGACTAGCATCAGCCCCTCGTATTGCACACATACATCTACACCGAAGAGGGCTTACGACCATCCCGTGAAATGCAGAGACGCTTGAATCCTAATCTACGGGTGGTCGTGAAAAAGATCATCAAGTGGTTAGATGCAGGTATCATCTACCCAATCTCCGACAGTCGTTGGGTGAGTCCAATCTAGGTTGTGCCCAAAAAGGCAGGACTCACCGTCATTACGACTAAAACTGGAGAGACTATACTGGCCTGTATAGCTAACTTGTGGAGAGTCTGTATTGATTATCGAAAATTAAATGCCTCCATGAAGAAGGATCATTTCCCACTACTATTCATTGATCAGATACTCGAGAAGCTAGCGGGAAATCTATACCTCTACTTTTTGGATGGGTACTCTGATTACAACCAATTAGCAATCCGTCCTGAGGACCAAGAGAAGACCACCTTCACCTGTCCCTACAGAACATATGCATTCCGTAGGATACCCTTCGGTCTCTACAATGCACCTGCTACCTTTCAGCGGTGCATGCTTGCCATATTCTCCGATATGGTAAGTGAATACCTTGAAGTCTTCATGGACAACTTCTCGTTATTTGGGGAATCCTTTGATGATTGCCTCCTACACTTGGTCCAAATCTTGAGGCATTGTATTGACGTGAATCTGGTTCTTTCCTGGGAAAAGACCCACTTCATGGTACCTGAGGGAATTGTCTTAGGTCACCTCATTTTTGAAAAAGGCATCCAAGTTGTTCGAGCTAAGGTTAATTTGATTTCCAAGCTATCCATGCCTAGCTCAATCAAGGACATCCATTCTTTTCTGGGGCATGTTGATTTTTACCGCTCTTTCATTCCTGATTTCTCAAAAATCGTGTGCCCCCTGACTAATCTTCTCTTAAAGGATGTCCCTTTCGAGATCACCGATGGGTGCACTCACGCATTTGAGATCCTACATGATCAGGTTACTCAAGCGCCAATCCTACAATCCCCTAGCTGGTCTCTACCTTTTGAGATCATGTGTGATGTGTCTGACCATGCAGTGGGTGTGGTGCTTGGGCAGAAAGTCGATGGGAAACCCGTGGTCATCTACTACACCAGTAAGACATTGGACGAGGCCCAGCGTAACTATACAGTTATTGAGAAAGAGCTGCTGGTTGTAGTATTTGGCTTGGAGAAATTCAAATCTTATCTTCTGGGGTCCCGTGCCATCATTTACACAGATCACACCGCTGTGAGGCACTTACTCGCAAAGAAGGACGCGAAACCTCAATTAATATGTTGGATCTTGCTGTTGTAAGAATTTGATCTCGAGATTTGCGACAAGGCAGGAAAATAGAATGTGATAGCTAACCATTTGTTCCGTCTTCCTTCTTCAGTCATTGACCTATCTGGACCGATCACTGAGCATTTTCCGGATGAACATTTACTAGCCATTCAATGTCTCCCATGGTTTGCTGATATGGTGAACTACTTGGTTACGAGGAAAGTCTCACCAGATTGGGTGACTTCCAGGCAGGACAAGCTGATTTCCGAGGCCAAGTACTATATTTGAGAGGAATTGTATCTCTTCAACATTGGCAACGATCAGGTGATCCGGAGATGCATTCCTGACGACGACGTCAATGATGTGATCTCATTCTGTCACAACCAGGCCTGCGATGGCCATTTCTCTTGGCGTAAAATCGTAGCGAAAATTCTCCAATGTGATTTCTTTTGTCCCACGTTGTTCAAAGATGAACAAATGCATTATAGGGCATGCGCTCGTTGTCAGACCCTCGGCAACATGGGCCCGCAGGATATGATGCCCTTGAACCTGATAATTATGTATGAAATCTTTGACATATGGGGAATCGATTTCATGGGACCCTTTCCCAGGTCCAATGGCTTTGAATACATTCTACTCGTTGTTGATTATGTCTCCAAGTGGATCGAAGCCGTCCCCACAAGAACCAGTGATCATAAAGTTGTCCTCCGATTTATCCAGGAGAACATCTTTACCAGATTTGGGCTTCCTAAGGCCATCATTAGCGATGGCGAGTCTCATTTCAATAATGTGCACTTCTAGTCCCTGATGAAAAAGTACGGGGTATCACATCGTATCTCGACTCCTTACCAACCCCAGACTAATGGACTGGCAGAACTGTCAAATTGAGAGATCAAGAAGATCCTTTAGGTCACTATTTGGCCTGATAGGAAGGGCTGGTCTACTCACCTTTCGAAAGCTCTGTGGGCCTATAGGACCGCCCACAAAACCCAATTAAGCATGTCTCCCTTCAGATTAGTGTATGGAAAGGCATGTCACCTTCTCGTAGAGATGGAGCATAAGGCCTATTGGGCAGTACGGAAGTGCAATCTGGATCAATCGAAGGATGGAATACATCGTCGGTTGCAATTGAGCGAGATCGAGGAACTACATAATGATGCATATGAGAACTCGCATATCTACAAAGAGCGGGTCAAAGCCTTCCATGACAAACACATTATGCGAAAATCTTTCCACCCTGGTCAGAAAGTCTTACTCTTTGATGCCAAGCTCAAACTCTTCCCAGGAAAACTCAGAAATAAGTGGACTAGACCATTCTTAGTAAGACAAATCTTTGGAAATGGAGCCATCAAAATCAGCCAACCCAGGCTTGATTCTGAACCTTTCATCGTGAATGGCCAGCAACTCAAGCCGTTTATTGAACTCACTAATATGGACTTGGCTAAGGTATCTTTTGATCTTCATTCTCCCTGAGCTTATTGTGCCCGATTGATGGCATTAAACTCAGTGCTTAATGGGAGGCAACCCGTCATCTTTTGAGAAAATCGAAACCCTTTTGACACATCTCTTTGCTGAACTCATATTGCACTTTAGGGTTCGTCCATTAGAATAACCGACTCCACATTTAGTACTCATACCAAAGCTTGAAATCGTCCGCAATAATCATCCAAACCCGTCCACCCACCCTTTCAACCTATTCTAATGTACGATGTAAGCTAAACTCGAACCCACCTAATTTATAATGAGGACATTGCAAAATGTAGGCATGGGGGGGTATGAAAGTGCAAAACACCATGAAAATCAATTCACAAAAAGGATTTCATCAAAAAAATTATATATTTCATCATAAAAAAAAATTGAAAAGAAAAGAAAGGAGAAAAAAGATAAAGGAAATGGAGTCCCTTCAAACTAATATGAAATGTACCTAACTTCTAGGTTGGATCGAACGATGAATTAAGACCTAAAAGGCTAAAACTTAAGGGGTTAGTGGTGAATACTGACCTTAGGCCTCTTGGATCTGATTGGATTTAAACACTCACGTACTTGCCATGATATGGATTAGTCCTCAAGAGGTTGGGAAAAATGCAAAGCTTATGTATTAGGTCTAAGGCTTAGGTAGTATTCAGCCTCATTAACTGACCTCTGGTTTGCAGGACTCGGTAACTTAAGCACCCTAAATCACACACAGTCTGGTTCAGTGTGCTTTAAATAATAAAATCATGCCAAAGGGCATTTAATCTGTTCTGAAAATGGTCCTAAGACCAAGATTAGGAGCAGCTCAAAAACACAAGATGATTTAGTCGAGTTCCTGGCACGAAGAGGTGGGAAATTCCCCTTGAAGATTTGCAATAACATATCATCTCCTCGGTGCTTGTCTCTTAGGATATCTAAATATCCTATCGGGGGCATGTAAGCACCTAGTGCTGGTTCAAATGCCATGGGCAGCATTATCACGAAATGTCGATTGCTAGGGTCTAGATTTAGCTACAGAATGCCATGGGCGGGATTATCCCGAAATCTCGAAAGCCAGGGTTCTGGGGGTTGCCATGGGTGGTACTATCTTGAAGCATCGATTGCCAGGAACCCTACGTGGATTGATGGTGGGGACAAAGAATCTGATATAGGCAGTGTTTAGGGCCAATCGGAAAATGGATCTAAAGAAAAGTATAATGAAAGGAAAAAGAGAGTGAAAGCTCTCCACAAATCAAATTCTTCTTATTTATCTCTCTCAACATGCACTAGAAAACTAAACCTGGATTAACCATGTTTCAAACACGGGTGCTTTAACTGCTGAGTACAACGAACCTTAGGTTAGTTCCTGCGGGCCTTAGAAACCTTCGTGGTAGACTGAGGCGAAAGCAAGTTAGGTATGGATTTGTGTTGGTACTTGAGTACCTCTAGGCCTATTGTTGGTGTTAAGTTCTGATTCCTAGAGATGCAGCTTAGTAGAGCATCCTGACGGTTACATCTGATCAAGATAATTGGTTTGATTCATAGAATTTTGCTAAGGAATTAGTAAAATCTAGGCATGGGGGAATGATGGGAACACCATCATGAGCCATAAATAGCTCAATTTGGTCTTATAAAGTCAATAAAAGCTCCTACATATCAGTCAGAAAGTCTTTAGAGCAGGGAGAGTTATTTTGAGAAGAAAAGATGAAAATTGGGTTATTTTTGTAATTTTACCATCTCATCACAAATGCAGAATAACCACGGGGTATGCTAGGGGTTTGTTAAAGGTCATTTAGTCATTAATGTCTAATAAGTGGATTCATGCAAATAGAAATGGGTTTTTCGTGCACTTCAAGAATTAATGGACATCTGAAACCATAAAAATAGACCTGCCTAATTAACTGAGGTTCTAATCAAGATAAAATTCACATAAACCCTCTAAAATTCATAGAAAAATATTCTCTAGTGTTTGGCATCATTGAATTGACCATCAGAACCCATTTTGACCCAAAACAGAGTCACAGACAGACTATTACCCTAATTTGGGTTTTGCATAAATTACCTAGTCAAACTATGTTAAAACCAAAATCCAACTTCACCATTGGATTCTTTAGGTCAAAATTAGGTTTTTATCAAAATTTGGACCCAATCAGAGATTGCCTTGACCTAGTTTGCAATTTATTCCAAGTTTGACTCTTTTTATCACAAATAACCCCTCATCTTTTGAATTCCTTAAAAAATGCTCCCTATCTTTGTCATCAATTTTTGCAAAGGGTCCTTCCACCATTATCGATTAGGAATCCTACTTTGACGAGCTTTGATTGGAAAGAATGTGGCGATTACTTGACAAATCCCTCTTAAAATTGAAAGGGAGATTTGTCAAGTAATTGCCTTCAAATCAAACCTATTCGTGGGCTCCAATTCTTTCCTAATCTCTCATGCAAACACATGAGAGATGTGGGTATCCTTCACCGGTGAGCTTACCAAGCTTGGAAGCTTGGTCTCCAAGCCTTAAACCCCTTCCAATGGCTTGTAAAAGGAGTGGGAGTAACCCGAGCTCCTTAGCAAATTTTTGCTAGAGAAATCCCTCTCTTCTTCTCCCGCCACCTCCATGATTTGCTCCGGTGACCTCTCTCCGACCTACTCCTCCGCACCTCCAACCATCAAATTGGAGGTGCGAACATCTTCCTTACTTCCTCACGCACATCCTCGGTCAAAGGGAGGGCGTTCTTCTACCTCAATCGTCATCACCGCTTCGCCATCATCTCCATCTTCTCTAGCTCCAGTCAACCACAACCGGAGCCCTCCGCCTATCTCCTCCACTCCTAAGGCCCTCTACGTCTTCCTTCTTCCCTCTACTTCTCTCTCCCACACTCACAACACATATGCAACCGCCAATCGCTCATATCCATCTCAGTCTTCTCCTCCAGCAACCACTTCGGTGAGGCTCTCTATCCACTACACCACACCATAAGCCACACCACCTATTCCAAAAGCTTCATCTCATCCTTGCGAGCAGAACCACTCAAGAAATTGAGGGGTTTGCTTGCCCTATCACGCCACCGAGCACACACGCTTTCACTCGTAGTCATGGCCTTCGCCTAAAGGCTTCCGACCACACCACCGAACCTAAACACCTGCACTGCACTCATCGTCACCTGGTGACACTCTTGAAATCCTTTGACATGGCCGTGAGGCCCTTTTTGTGACGTTCAGGTGCCAGCTTCCATCACCATTGAAGAACCTTTTTCGAAGCAAGCTTCAGAGCTTGTTCTTCATCTGCAGCTCCAGGTCTCATCATCAGGAGACATGGATGCATCCTAGAACTCCTTCCAGAACCTCAATTGAAGGCTTCAACTGCAACACCGTCATCAATTGGGAGGAAGTCTCATCCGTAGTTGCGCGCTGAAGCTTTGGTGGGATAGTCCCACCTCGGATATCGCTGAAGCACCTACACGACATAAATTATTTTTTTGCTTCAACTTAATTGCCTCAGTAGCATGGGGTGAGGTCCCCTTGCACGTGCCCACACACACCCTCGCTTGCGGCCCGCCACGTGGGTCTGGGCTTTGAACCGTTTACTTGTGTACCCGGATCTGATTGTCACTGAGAGAAGAGAAAGGGAAAGGAAGAAGGAAAAGAGAGAGAGGGGAGGGGGTTTTGCTCTGCTTGCCACCTCTCGACACTTAGTGATTTCTAAGGGAGGCTTGTGCCTCTGCTGGTGTTGGTGCTGAGCTCTGTGTTGTGCTTTCTCTTGAGCTCAAGGAGGTAGAAGAAGAAGAGAGAAAGGAAAGGAAGGGGAAGGGTGCCCTCTTGGCACTGTAGTAGTTGGATAGTTAAGCCGTCTGGTTGAGAGTTCCATCATCTAATATCAGAAGGGAGTGCACTTTGCACTTATCCTATGTTGATTTATGTTGATTGATACTGTTGAGATATTTGATATTATTGTAATTAGAGAAATTTGTTATTCAAATCACCATTTTACCCTAATCTTTTTGTACTATTAACATTTGCTCTTATATACATATCATTTGTGCTTGAAAATTTCATCATATATTGCTATCCTATGATAGAATTGGAATTTTGAGATTTATTGCAACACTTGCTCCCTACGTTCAACCTCGAATTTCTTTTGAGCTATAAATTGTATTTATTGACGAGCGATTTGGTCTGTACTACAACGTATCAATCTTAAAACACCGATTTCGCACGTTAAACAACTCCCTAAAGCTCCGCCTTACGCCTCTGACCAAAAGCCCTCACCCAATTTCATCATCCACTCACTCCACGACTCCACTGAACCACCCTTCCTCTGTTCGTCATCTTCAATCTCGGCCGCCCACCACACACTCCCAACCACCACGAGAACACCACCGCCACATTCACCATGGTTTGGCGATGCTCATGAGAAATTTAATTGGGCCCCACCAGCCGTATTCATGCTCGTAGGTTCCCACGATCGCCAATCGTCTTCTTCATCATGATTAGCCACCATCCATTGACCAAATTCACCACTACCATGACCTGAAGTTGTGGGTAGATCTTGTGAAGCCTCCTAGATTGCTAATTCGAGGAAAGAAGCAGAGCAACTGCTTCAATTGGAGAGAAGCACTTGGTTGCATCGCGCGAAGAAGACAAGGGCACTTTCAGTGCCACATCGTGAGTGGAGCTGCCAACCGCGCATAAATTGTTTTTGTGCCTGCAGCTCTTCCCCCAGTACACAGGGGGTTAGGTCCCCCATGCATGCGCTTACCCACGCACTCACTCCTCACCCACAATTCACTGCTCACAGGTCTGGACCCTGTACTCGATCCGATTACATGATTAATGGTCCAATTAGCATATAGAGGGGAATTTCTGAGGAGAGGGGAGGGTTTTTCTTTAGGATTCATGTCCTCGAGATGCATGCCTAATCGCTTTAATACTTAGTATCTGTGAGAGGCTCTTGTGTTGTGCCTTACTGAAGGCCTTATGCCTTGTGTTGCTAAGGATTGGTGATGGTTAAGTTGTCTGCCTCTTGTGGCTGACATCTAATGCAGTATTGTGGCATTATTTGAGTTGATACTTGGTATCTGATTTGAAATGGAATTTGGAGAATAGAGGTTCAAAGACACTGTTGAGAAATTTTATTAAATTGAATACATTGGGATGTGCTTTAATTGAAGGGAATAATTGGTGATTTAAATCACCATTGTTTTATGTTCTCCCATTCCTTTTATTCCATTGATATGAGTGCCATTACTGAATATACTTCTACATATATTATTCATTGAATATCTTTCTCGTACTTAATTGATTGTGCTCATTATTTCTGAATATGATTAGTGTTGTGAATTCTACATTTGCTTCCTACGAATGACCTCAGACTCACATCGATTTCAAGTTTATAAATTTAAGTGTTTGTGTGAATTTCGACCTATACTATGATGCATATTTCTCTAAAAGATGATCTTCATGCTTAAACACAACGAAGGGTTTTCAAGCAAAATTTTTATAGATGCAGTGTATTTTAGGGTTTAAATCTTGCTTAGTAGCTTTTAGGATTCAAATTTCAGGTGTATCCAATCAGTGTTCAGTGAGGCAAACCAAAATTTGAAATTGAAGGTGCAGATATATTCCTTTAAAAAAAAAAGGAATATGGAGTGCCTGGTTCAACCCCAAAAATTGGACCTATGTAGCAAGCCACTGGGTGAATCAATTTTAAATTAAGTGGTGCCACCCAAACTGTAGATTAAACAATTGGCCTTTCACACCACTAATCAAAGAACATAGAAAATAATTAGATTTCTAGTCACTTATGTGTGTAGTCAGTTCGAGTGTACTGGCTCCATAGGTTGGAATCCCAGTTAGTGACTAAATAAAAAAAATAGTGCACCTTAGGTTTTTGGGTGTTTAAAGTGTACAGATAACCTTGTCCCACAATCAGAAAGAATATATTTTTTTATATTTTTATATATATGGGTGGGTGAGGTGAGTGGAGATGACAAACTAATAACCAGATCTATCCTAAGGTTTATGAGAGCTCCTAGGTCGATTTGGGTTTTGAGTTATTTAGGTGAAGAATGAAATCTAATGGGTGGGGAGGGGGCAAGGCTCTTGTAGACCCTTCAACAGCACTTCATTCCAGTTTACCGCCTTTGGCTCGCCTTAATCAAGTACCTACAAGATAGTAAATTAGAGAAAAGTGTATTAAAAGATAAGTAAAAGTAGGAGAACACGGAAAAAAATCAAAGTCCGTTGCCTCCTGGGCAACGACGTTAAAATGATTCTTGGAAAAATCACAAAGAAAAATATTAGGTTACGAGAAACCCGCGTCTTAGTACATTGCGAAGAATCCAAGATCAAATAAAATAATAGAGAATGGTGAGTCTCAGGTCAAACACAGGGAGGCAACGTTTGATTTTAGAAATCCGTACTTCGTTTATTTCTTTTTCAGTATTTTGTGGCTTTATGATTTTTTTTCGTATTTTATCTAGACAGAATATCAAGTTGAAACTAATCTAAGCTAAGCAATAGAATAAAGAGAGAGAATTGATATAATAAATAGACAGGGTTTTATTACAACTAAAAAAGAAGAAAATAAAATAATAAACTGAGTGAGAGATAGAGGTGAGAAGAATCTATGAAAATGGTTGTCCGGCGAGATGAATGCTTGGCGGTAGCTAAACGAGGAGGCTATAGAGTCTGGACAACGAGGTTGAGGTATAGGAGGAAGACAGGTAGTTAAAGGCTTAGGCCAAGCTTAGGAGGAGGGAAAGGGAATATCTAAGCTATAGGAATGGGGATGAGGTGGCGAGGTGATCAAATTCCTATAATGGGGTGATAGGATGGCCTTAGGGTATCCTATGAAGGTGAAGAGGCATAGGACGAATATAGGTGGGGATAGGGAATTTTTACATTAATAGGGGACCCAAGGGCTTGGGAATATAGAATGGAGCTTTAGGGAGGCTTCCTGAGCTCTAGGATAGGTAGTGAAGGTGTAGGAAGTGATGATTTGACAAGGGGAGGCAGGGGTATTTATAGATGCTTGGAAGGACTTTGCTCAACAAAAGGAATGCATAGGCATTGATGGCCACGTGCAAGGCACGACCACTGCACGTACTACCCTCGCGCAAGCAATCGCATTGCGCACAGTGCACATACATTGAGAGACTTATCATGGCTCTTAATTCACTTGAATTAGCTAATTTTCTTAGTTAAATCACTAGCGAATAACATTATAATAGGTTTAATTATATATTAAGCTAATAATAGAAAGGACCCTAATTCTATGTTAAATACCTAAACTATTGTTTAATAAGCATTCACTTGTGCTTAATTAATAATTAGGACTTATATACAATCACTTAGCTATTAGTAAATATTACAACTTTGCTTACAAAAGTTATAAGAACTAAGTTATTAATTAAGGCTATAATGTAAATCATTAAATTAAAAAAGCTAAAGTAGCAAAAATGTAAATTCAAGGTATGAATATCTTATTTAACATATTCATAATCTTATATAAAAAGTTGAAAAAGAAATAAATTAATTTACTTATTAAAACTAACCATTTGCATTTTAGTCCCTAGGATTCATGTCAAATAAGTCCTTTTTATACATTATGGTCCTTCATTATTTGCATATGGGTGCCTGTGTATAATTCTCTTCTCCTTTGTCAATAGCTGATGATGGCCAGTGACGAAAGCGCTCGATCACTGCCAATCTGACGTCAATCCTTTTCCACCATGGCCATGGAGTTTCTCCTCAACAACTACTTCCAATCCAACGACTCAAATGAGGCTAAAGTCCTATTCGCCAACGATGGTAAGTTCACCGTCACCGAAGACAATGAAGCTTAGTACCTTGAACTTAGACACTAATCCGACTGGACACAACCCCCCTAACCTCCACCTTCACCTATAAATATACATGGAAAGCTCCGATTAGAGGTTACCAACCCCCTTCCCTCTTCCCCAAACTAAGGTGGCTCGTTACGCTTCATCTAAGCTCCGATGTCCCCTCCCTCCTTTGTCAAGCATTTTCCGCTGAGGAGTGCCACCTCTCTCACCTTGTTTTCCACAACTTTGCCCTACCAATGGCAAAGAAGCACTCCAACTTCCGCTCGCTTTGCTCAACCGGAACTCCCTCACCTGATTTCCTCTTGTTTCTGCCTTGTAAATGGCAGAATCCCTCATCTTCTTTGTCTAGGTAAGTAGAGTAGACTCTTAGGCATAGTATAGCTTAATTTAGGCAAGTAATTAGGTGTAATTAGCTTGAACAGACTTCATCTTCTCCGACTCCAGCAAGCCATTTCATGCTTCGGTGAAGCTTCATTCGCCTTATACACTCCCTGATCATCTTCCTTGTTCTTCCATGATGTCATTCCACCTTTTAATTCCCTCCTTTATTCACCTACATGTCTAAACCACTACACAACTTCAGTTGAAGACTCCACTATCTATGGTGGAGCTTCAGAGCTCATTCTACACTCAATTAGGCCCTGCATCACCTTCCTCATACTTTAAGGGCCGTGTTCCACCTATTTATTACCATAAGTAGTCCATATAACCTAAACACCTAATTTCACCTCAACTCCTGACCTCTACTATCTATAGTAGAGATTAGTGGAGTTCTCCACCTAATTAGATCGTCACACACCATCTCAATCACTTTCTAATTATTTTGCCTCCCTCAATTGAGTGAGTTGATGATTCTTGAGTTATGAGGAACTCAAGATACTTTTATGAGAAATCTCCAGTTCATATTCTTGATTTACTTGATATTCGAGTTAATTGATGAACTTTTGATGATCGTAAAATCATTAGGAATTTGTTGAGCTACTTATTGATCAATTTCATGGAATTTTTCACTCAAGCATACAAAATCCAATCATCATTGAAGGTTCGGTGAGCTCCAACAAGGTCAAACATGCATCACAGATTTTGAAACTACTTGTTGAGCGCTAGATCTCATTCTTGTGTCATAATGATTAATTTCTACTCTTCATATCTTAGTTTTAATTTTCTTATCACCCTATTAGACATCGTCCTCTTTAGCTCTAGCAGAGTCGAGGAAACTTATCTAGTAGACTTCAGATCTTGGAAATAGGTCTGTTAGCTTCCTTGAGACTTAGGGAGTTGTTTGCACCTCAAAACACGCCTGTAATAACGCCTTCTTGTGCTATTTTCTAGCATTAACATTGCATAATAGGATCCTGTAATCGCATTTGTAAAAACGCTTGCATGCATGCATTTAATCAAGAGAAGAAGAGGAGTGAAACAATGGCTTGCATAGTTACATTTTATCTCAAGTGCCTCCTTGCAAATTCCACCTCTTTTTTTTTTTTTCTCTCCTGATTTCTTCTTTTGTTCTTCCCGCGGCTGCACTTCTTCCCGCAGCAGCTGCATGCATTTACTCCACGTCACTTCTCCCTGCCAACGCCACTCCCTACAGCTGCAACTCCCGCACCCTCTCCCTGTTGCAGCCGGCATACCACTCTCTCCTCCTCTATAAGAAGCTGCAGCTTCTTCCTCGCGAGAGAGGGGCTGCACGAAACAAACCCGTAGCCATCTTCCCCTCCCATACGTCGGCCCTCCGTCGAGGAGGCACCCAACGAGCAGGAGTACCCACTGTGGTGCACACCACCACAGTGGGGACACCACCGCCCAGCTCTTCGACGAGTCGGTGGGCGTGGTGTCATCCTCGTTTCATTTTTTTCTCTCTTTAATGCCATTGCCGCCGCTCCAAGCTCCGAAGCTTGAAGCCGCGGCAACAGCAGCCACGCAGCAGCAGCAGGTCCTCCCCGCTCCTCCGCGACCGTCCCCGCAGCTGCTCACCGCCTCCGCGTGCGTCTGCAGGGCGTTCCCCGCCTCCGTCTCCGTTCTGTCCGCCTCGCAGTTGCACCCGTAGCCGCCGCCGCGCGCACTGCAGCGGCCGGCTACGGCCTCGCGCCGACCCGTGCCCTCCTCCGCGACCCTCCGCGACCACCTACAGACCGCCTCCACGCTCGCTCCTCCGCGCCATCGCCCGCTCGTCGACTTCGTGCACGCCTGCAGAACCCTACGCAAAGGAGGCGCACCCGCACCCGCCGTTTCCAGACGTCCGCTGCCTTCTCCAGACGACGCGACTCCAGACGTCCGCCGCCGCGAGCAGACGTCTTAACTCACGCGTCCGCTCTCTCTCTCTCGCCCGCTCTCTCTCTCTCTGCTGATCTCTCCCACCCGCTCCCGCTCTCTCTCACGTATTCTCTCTCTCTCTCTCTCTTTTTTACTCACTAACACACACACATTCACCGACGCACACACACCTATACCAACACATACACACACACTCACACACTTATAGTAACATATATATAAATATATATATACATACATACATATATATATATATATATACATAGTATATCTATATAGTTATGTATACATACACATATATATAATATATATACATATATATATAATATATATATATATCTACTTATATATACATCTATATACTTATACATATACTTATATATATATAGACATATATATCTATATACATATATATATACATATATGTAGTAATATATATATATATACTTATATACATATATATACACATATATATCTATATATATATATCTATACATATATAACTATACATTTATATATATATAGATATATTTACTTATATACATACATATGTACATATATTTTCATGTTATTTATTATACGCTGTATCGCGGGAATATCTGCACCAGTTGCTGATATTCCCTGATACACGCGTACAAAAAAAAGCATGGTCCCATACATCATCCATCCTCCATCCACACTCCACGCGGCACCTAGTCGTGTTGGTTGCGTCTCTCTAGACGTCGAGTGACTCGACATAGTGCTACACTCCATCGCCACCTCCACCCCCACCCCTTTATATATATACTACATATATATATATACATACTATATTTACTTTCTGTCTATTTGCTTTTCTGTTAGTAAAAAGATAAAAAAAAAAAACATAAAAAAGAAAAGATAATCTTTGACTTGCAGGTACCTCGTCTTGCGAGTAGCAAGACTTGTTTTGGGACTCTGTTTGGCTAAAAGCCAAGGACACAATTTTGAGGGTGTGCCTCAAGAACAAGGATTACCATAAAAAACCTAAATAAGAAAAACACCAAAAACACAATAAACGAACGGAAGAGACACGTTTTAAGGAAAACGTAGAAACTCGACTTTAACCCCACTTCCCTGTGTTCGACCCTGGGCTTGAAAGTGATAAGATAAAATCAATTAGGCCAGGTTAAAAATTTTGTAAAGAGATGGTTAGGTCCAAATTAGGTTAACCACTATACACATTTCAACGATAAAAATATCATATTAACAACCTATTTGGGCCGACCCATCAGGAGTCCAAGTCAAGTCTCACTTGAGTGATTGGATTTTATTTAGTCTATCAACCAAACCTCATTTCAATCTCAGGCGACAAACCTGAGACTCATGTTATAATGATCAAAACTCCATTTTGATGAGTCAAACATGTCCATGAGGAATTAATTAGTTGATATAGTTTGATAATTTTCACTAAATCCATTTAGAACTCAAAGTCAACTTTGAGCCTAAATTGGTCAACTTGAGGTTGTTATGGAACTCAGAGCTCCTGAGCTTATCTTTAAGAGTGTACCTATAGTCATTGGGTTATTAGGAATTTGGTAGGACCAATTTCAGGAAGTTTTGTGCTGATTTGTGATTGATTTGATTCTTTGAGATTGTTGGGTTCCTCTAGTAGTATATGAGTTCTAAATAAGTTTTAGAATGAGATTTCAAGTCATTCAGATTTTAATTAAGTCAATTTTAATCCTCTGAAAGTGTTTAGAGTGGATTTAAGAGACCTGGCTTAATGAATGAGTCAATTTGATGATCTACTCATTCTTTTGTTAATTTGTTGTTTGAATGAGGATCTCTAGGTGTTTTGAATCCTAAGAAGCTTTCTTCTAAACTTCTCTTTGTGCGAAATAGCCTTAGGCACTAAATGTATTAGGTAGGATCGAAGAGAGAGAGATATTAATGATTGAATAAGCACTGCAGGTTGTATTTAGAGCTGTTGCTGTAGCATTCAATCATGGAAAGCTACTGAGTTGGAGCTTGATCTAAAGCGGCTACAATGATTGAATTGAACAATTTATGGCTCAAATCAAGAGATGGATTGTAGGGTTAGAGATCTGGGCACTTAGATTAGGAGAAGAGGTCGTAAGTTGCTGGCAATCAGGTGTTGAAGATGGCACTATGTGGAAGAAAGAAATGGACTTGTATAGTCCCATATTGGAGAACGAGGAATGCTTGCAGCGGTACTTAAGTAATCCTGCACTTAACATCGACCAGCGACTGCGATGCAGTGCCCTGTGAGGTATCCTTATGTGACTTCTAAAGACTTGTGCGCTCCATGTGTCTGTGGACACATGTATGCATCTAGGCATGTGTGTGGGTGTGTGCATGTGACGTGTCCTCTATGGGTAACCTAGTAGTGTCTGCCCAACTCTTGTAGCTGTTTAGACTGCGCGAACAATTACCAAAATTTTTAATTGGGCATGTGCTCGTTGTTAGTCTGTGTTGAGTCCAACACTTAGGTAAAACTCTAAGTGTTAAGGTATGTGAAGGCCTATGCTGTGTTGTGAATGCTAACAAAGGCTAAGTTTGAAATGGAACAATTGTGGTTTCAAATGTTGTTTCAAAACAACATTTTAATGATTTCTTTTTATTATTCATTTCAAATCTTTCTCTTTTATGGAAGGATTGTCAAATTTTAAATGTTCATTTTTATGCAATTGTTGATGTGGTTAACATATTGTAATTAATTAGGTAATTAATTAAGAATTAGGTGAAGTATTAAGCTAGGTATTGGGTTAATTTATAGTGTAATTAAATATATAAGTATAATTTAAGTATCTATTGTCTAAACAAGTAATTATATAGTAGATAATGTATATATATAATACTAAGTTATTCTTATTTAGTATAGTTAAGTTAGTATTAATTATATAAGTAGTTAGAAATTATATATAGTAATTAAGTCTATAGTATAAGTTAAGTAAATTAAGTACCAAGTTAGCAAGTAGTATTTATATTAAGTTATAATTAGTCTGTATGTAGTTATTAATTTAAGTTAGCTATAATTATATATTAGTCAAGTAATTAGGTTAGTGTTTATAGTACTTAAGTAATAACTAGATAAGTTAATTATTATAATTAAGAATAAGGATTAAATTAAGAATAATTGGTGAATTTTATATTTATTTAACCTCCCAGCAAATGACTTGGACTGAACTAGTAAAAATTCATAAAATATGTGAACTATATTACTTACTATAGTATAACTTAATAATGACATATTAACAATGTGATGTAGTTTAAAATCATTTTTTTTGACGTTGTCGCTGGGGAGACAACTTGCATAAATTATATTCAGCATTATCATTTAATTTATTCTTGTTTTGTATTATTTATTTCTAACTTATTATGTTTGTCTTGTCTTCTGTCAGGTATTTATTTGAGATCCCTTGGTAGAAAGAAGATGAGTTTTTCTCTGCATTCCCCGCTCTTTTTTCCTGTATATAACTTTATGAGATGCTCTTTCCTTAGTCTTTAGATAGTTTGCTTTGTGCATCTAGATTAGAAATATAAAAAAAACCAAAAAGACATTCTTCTAACTAGCAACTATATCCATTAAGCATACACTCTTAGGAGTTCATATTGCCTACTAGATTACTATTTTGAGGTATCTCTTATGGATATAGAGTATATTTCTACCATGTAGATCCATGTCTTGGACTTAAGCAAGACCATATTTTGATTGAATATACTAAAAAGCGAAACACATTTTGTTATCTTATTTTCATTTAGAAGACATTTTATGAAAACAAGAATTAATTTAAAACTCGTGACGTATTTCGGTATTGTGAACTTATGTGCGGGCTTTTCTATCACTATCTATTACATACTATTGCGTACACAATGCAATCACTAGAGTCACACAAATCTATCCTACCTCTCCTCTTTTCACCTCTTAGGGCCTTGGTCGAAGATCAATAACTGTGTCTCACTGTCTAAGCCCCGGGGACATAGTAGTGAGCAATCTCGATCCTCGATCTTGGACCTGCGAGTCTTAAGGATACACACATCGTAGACACTTAGGATGCGTATTTGCATTGATACAGTATCTATTTGCATCCTTGTATTTTACGCATATTCTAGGTCTTCTTTTCTCTGGAAAAGAAGAAAAGCCACTTTTATTTCGTTGTTTGGGTTTTTCTTGCCGTTGTTTTCCCTCAATGGTGTGCGTATGGCTTTGTACATTGTTTTGGTTTATGCACGGGAGGCAATCACTGAGACCGTCTCTTGTCTCGCCTTTAACAGGTTTACTTAAACCTGTTGCTCCTGTGTAGCAATCTTTCTCCACTACTACTTCTGCTTCTTCTGCATCTGATCCCATGGCAGATCAACCACAGAATCCCGAGAACCCCTTAGTCAGAAGGATATGTCACTTTTTGATATCCATGACGTGATCCTAAACCAGAACATCCAGATGTTGGAGAAGAGCCGTCAGATCAATCTATTGACGACTGCTCTCCAATATCTCCAGGCTCGTCGACTTGAGGCGGATCCTGGTTTTCCACCACATCCTCCACCTAGGCCTTTACTTAGAGGCTACTACAATCCTTCTAACGCCTAAGTGGAGCCATGTGTTAGGTTCCCATTGGGGAAAACAACCTAGAGCTAAAGTCGAATATCATAAGTCTTATACCCTACTTTCACGAAAATGCTTTCGAGAATCCATTCCAACACATCAAATATCTCAAGAATCTATCACAGACTTTGGGTCTTAAGAATTGTGTAGGGAAATCCTATTAATGAAGATGTTCTCCTTCATCCTTAAGGATAAGGCCGCCTACTAGTATAGAATGATTGCATGACTTATGACAACTTGGGCTGAACTCGAATCTGCTTTCTTGAATGAAATGACCCAAGACTGTCGAGAGATTTTGAATTCCCTAGGGTGGTCCTTGAAATTTCCACACAACAATAAATGATTAGCCCATAGTTGTGGGCTATTTAAGTATTTAAGTGCCTACACATTAGGTTAATTCTAACATTTATTTAGTATAAATTAGGATGTAAATAGATTAATTCATAGTTTTAATCTAATTACATAATCCATACATTGCATTCATATCTTAAGTGCATTTAGAATTAGCTTAGAATAGCATTCATCTAATTAGATAACCAATTAGGTACATTGTTTTCATTAACATAGAAGTTGAGGGTCTGTACATAAATAACCCTAATATTTTAACATTATTTTCTTTATTCTTCTTCTTTCAGAATGGCTGGCTGCCGCTCCAACGCCCGGCTGCTGCAGTGAAGAAGCCATTCAAGGGGGAGCGGATGTGGTGGATCTGGTCGGGCGGCTGATTTCAAACTTGTGCAGGCCACTACAAAAGGAGGGAGGCAGCCGAGCTTAGGAGGCCTCCGCCATCGACCCACCACTGTGCAGAGAGAACCTCTCTCTCTTCCACTCCACACTGCCGGCCTCTACTGTGGCGACGAGTCTCCATCACCGTGGGTGTGTGGTGTGACAGGCCATACCGCCATCCGGAGCTCGTCGCATCACCGTAAGCACCTTAGCGTGCATCCCCCTCGCCGTCATCGCCGACCACCATCACCGAGCTACTGATTCAGCCACCCTCTTAGTAACTTAAGACGTCTGGGGAATTTCCCAGACGTCTGAAGTTACCCGCTCACTTCCACCGCACACGCCTGAAGTCGCCTGCAGACCCCTTCCCGCACCTGCAGAACCTTCAGTGCACCCACGTCCGTCAACCTTCAGCTCAAACGCGCCTCAACTCTCCAACAGCCACGCCTCCGCCCGCGCCTGCAGACCATCGCAACCATCTTCCACGCACCTGCAGACCACCACAATGCTTCCACGCGCCTGCAGACCAACGCTTCACCGCGCCTGCAGACTAACGCCCACCGTCTCCAACCGCGCCTGTAGCACCCTCCGCCCGCGCTTGTAGAAGCGCCTGCAGCTTGTGTGCCCACGCCAACCGCACCTGCAGACCACCACCACGCCTCCGCCCGCGCCTGCAGAGCCCATCTCCACGTGCCTGCAGCATCCTCCGCCCGCGCTTGCAGAAGCGCCCGCAGCTTGCGCGCACACGCCAGCCGCCCGCAGCCGCCACCAGCAGCACCTCCGGCCGCCGCGCGACTCGTCGCCACCACCGATTCGAAGCTCTTGGTCCAAGGGACCTCCTTCGAGCTTCTTGCGCCCGGCCATCGGCTCCTCGTCGCGCAAGACAATGGGGAAAAATTCCCCTGTTTTGCTACAGTAAACCATCAATTAAAATTTACATTTTCTGCCATTGCCACTTTTTAATCATATTTTATTGATTCTGCATTTCGGAAAATATCCTCTAGTTTCTCATAATTGACATTTCAGCATTGTTTCTTGCTTAAACCTTAATCTAAAGGCAATCTTGGCTTGGTTCTTGTCCAAATTGACTACGAACAAACGTTTTTAAGTGGTGCGAATTTTAATACGTCATTGCCTCCCTGTGGATACGACCCGCTCCTCTGCGAGTGGTTATTTGTTGTTAAAAATTGATTAGTCGATTTTTCCACCACATTAAACTACAAACGACTTAAAAGCGAAAGATCGACTAGCCAATAAACACCCAAGGGTCTTATCTCAAGTTTAGCGTGTAATTTTTCTTTTTTCCATGGCTTTTAGGAGCTTCCTAAACCTTGTGGGATTTTTCATAAATTCTACACTTTATACAACCCATGTAGGGACCTCTAAAAAGTACAGAACAACTTAGGGGTTTCTTTCTAAAATTTTTGCAACCCCTCACAATTTCTAAAACCCTAAAGTCACACCCATAAAACCCTCCCTCGCACACACCCCGTGGATGCTCATTTTTCATTTTCTACTCCATCCCTCACTCCTCGCAACGGCATCGTTGTTCTTTCTCTTTTCTTTCCCATTCTCGTGACCATAATTATGTGCGAGAGGGAGGGAGAGCTCAAGGGAGGGGGCACTGCACTCACCTCCTTTTTTTCTTCTCCTCACTCATCGCACAGTGCAGGGGGGTGGAGGGCACATTTCATTTTCTTCCTCACGCACGTGCTGGAGTTTGGACAAGTGGTAGGGAGTTGTTCAGGCTCACGACACGGGGAGCTACCTCGAGGCGTTTGCACAGTGGATGCATGGTGGGTCGAGGGCAACTACTCAGGGGTGAGGCATGAGGAGCATGTGGCTCGAGGCTAACGTTACACTGTGAGAGGAACACATGGCCCAAGGCCCATGCACGTCATGTGAGGGTACAATTCCCGAAGCAGGTTGCAACTGGTTCGACCGAACCGGTGGGCCAATCAGCTTGTGACTAGTTCAAGTGAACCAGAGATCACTCTTGGGCCAATTCAGGGCCCAAATGAAGTCTGTTTTCCATGCGACAGGTATCGTTGGAAAGCTTTCAAAATTTTCCACCTTTTTAGATCATATTTACACTATTTTAAGTCTGATTAGCACACTGAAATTTGGTCAAGGCATTTAATTCTCATTTTGACCATTGGTTTGGTGTAGGCTTTGAATTCAGGGCACGTGCAAGATCTATGAGGACCTCCAGATTAGTTCCTCATGCCCCCATATCTCCCGTATGCCTAGGTAGAGTGGTCTCGTTCATCATCTCCTTACATAATTAAGTTTAGTTATATGTTATTATGATTGATGGCCAATGTGGGTGGTTGATTGATGAGAGCCTAATCATGAGTCCTAACTAGCTCAGTTTGACCTATGAAAGAGAATAAGAGCTCCTACATAACCTGGAGAAGGACCTAATTCAAGGAATTAATGTTCTGAGAAGAAAACATGAAACCAAGGTTAAAACTGCAATTTTACCATTGCAGTACGTAAATGAGATTTCTCAGAGGCAAAACATAGGTCAAATGGTCTGAATAAGATAAAAAGTGGGTTGGTTCAATCAGAATGGGTTATTATGTAATTCAAAAATTAAATGATATTCTATAACCCTAATACAGACTCGCTTAATTAAGCAAGGTTCTAGTTAGGATAAAAATCAACTAAACCCTATAAAATTCATGGAGAAATATCCCCTAGTGCTTAGAACCTTCAATTCAGCCTTTGGAACCTCTTTTGACCTAGATTGGGATCTCAGCTCATTATTTAACCTAATTTGGGTTTTTATGTAAAATATCTAGTCAAACATGGTCAAACCTAAAATCTAACTTCATCATTGGATTCCTTAGGTCAAAATTAGGTTTGTACCAAAATTTAGACCTAAGGGGAGCTCATCTAGACCTACTTTTCAAAATAGTCCACCCAATTGCATTCTGGTCGCTAACTTTTGAAAACTCGGGCGCAGACCCCCCTAACTTCCTCGCCACTCTTACAATCAGGTCCCTATGCCATTAATGGGGAGAAATCCTACTCCGGCGAGAATGGAGGGGGAGTACTCCCTGATTCCTCAAAGATCTCTCAGATTTGGAAGGGAGATTCTCTGAGGAATTCCCATCCATTTGAGCGTGATTTCAATCTCTGATTTGCACCCAATCTCTCGTGCGAAGGCTCGAGATATTTGGGTATCCAATGGATTCCTTCTCCGGTGGGGACTCTAGTTCTTGGAAGCTTGTCTTCCAAGCACAAGAGCCCCTACCAACATCTATAAAAGGATCCTCAACCCTGGCCGCATCTCTTCAGCTCGACTTGGCAAGAGATCCACCCCAATTTCATCTTCTCCTCCAGTCAGGAAGTCCAGCGAGCTCTGGAGAGCCCCCCTCCTCTTTCTCGTCGCTCTTCCACCAAACTAGTGGCAGAGTCACCTTCACCACCTTCCCCCATGTCGTGCAACACCCACACATACACCTCTAGCCCTATCATTGTCGTCGTCACCTCTCCCCTGGATACCGTCTCCCCGACAATAGCAGGTACAACTAGTAGCCACCTCTCCCCCCTTCATCCACTTACTTAGGTTAGAATTACTCCTCTCTATCCCCTCTTAAATTCCCCTCTCTCTATTTTCCCTTTCGACCCCTTGCAGCCACTGTCCACCGCCATCTTCTCCATCTCCGGCCACCCACCGGCGAGGCGCTTCCACCGCTCCACGCCTCAACACGCCTCACCAGACACCTCACCACCTCTACCATCATCCACTGATCACCTTCCGCTCATCCATCGACAACCATCACCTCTCTAAACATCCCCCGACCAAACCCATAAGCACGGCCACAAGGTGACCTAAGCACGCCCGCCCAGGCCGCCCTGTGGCCTGCCACCTACCATCCCACCTTCGCCTCGACATGGCGAAGCTTCCCATGTGTTTTAATGGGGACGCTAGGTCGTATCTGTGTATGTCAGATTTGAGCACCTACCACCATTGGAGCACGCAGCAAGAAGGTCTCAAGCTTCGCTCTAGGCCACGTGCTCCAGGTGTCAGTGTCCCAGGTGAAGCGGGTTGTTCTTGCACATGTACGTAGCTAGGAAATTGGCTTGGCGAAGCAACCTAGCAGCAGCAATTGGCAAAGGTCTCCTACGGGCATGAGTGAAGAAACAAGTGGGACATTTAGTCCCACCTCGTAAACTCACAGGTGAGTGGCAACACTTAAATTGTTTCTGTGCCTTCAGCTATTTGCCTCAAGTCACATAGGGGTGAGGTCCCTCACCCTCACGCCTCGTCCGTGACCTGCCCCCATGGATCTGACACCTAACCTATTTACCTAAACCTAGCACTCCTCACGCACCACACCCATGCAGGTGCGCCTGGACCCGGGCATGCACCCGACCCGATTACCTGGCTCTGGGGGAGAGCACTAAGGAGAGAAAGAGAGAGAGAGAGAGAGAGAGAGACACGGGGGAGGGTAGGGGATAGGTTTTGCTTCTGTGTGTGCATGTGCAGGGAAGAAGAAGAGAAGAAGGAAGAGGAAGGCACAACTGAGGCAAAGCTGAGCAGAGGGAAGGAAGGATACTTAGTCACAGAAAGGAAGAAGGAAGGAAGGCCAAAGAGAAGAAGAAAAAGAGGAGAGATAAGGAAAAGGATGAAGAAGGAAATCAAGGCAATTAAGGAAAAGGAAGAAGAAGAAAGGCAGAAGCCAAGGGAAGGAGAAGCACTGTAGCAGAGGTGTGGCTGAAGAACAAAGAAGAAAGAAGAAGAGAAGTAAAAGAAGAACAAGACAGAGGAACATAAGAAAGAGCAGAACTAAAGAGACGAAGAAGAAAAGTGAAGAAAGAAAGCAGAAATGAGAAGACTCAAGAAGAAGGAAATAACAGCTTAAAAAGAAATATCTTTTTAAGACGTCTGATTATAGAATCAGACGTCCAATTTTTCTATTCTTGTTATAATTGATTCTTAAATTCTTGCATTTATACTCTGAATTAAGTTTTGAGTAACTCTAAGTGTTCAATTACATTATTGAGATTAGTGAATAAATTCCATTTGTTCCTGTGTTCGACCTCGGATACTTATGTTTTCGAGTAATACATTCTTATTTGTTATTAATGCTTGGTCACCAATACTACAACGCGGCTGACTTATACTCATCTAAAAAGCCTGACAAAGTGTTATAACTTTGATGTTCGCTCTTTTTATTATTAAGTACTGAGTAGTATGCTTTTGGTGTAGATTAAACCCTAGTTGGGTCATATCCTGTTCAGCCCTGATTGGGCGAGGTACAACCTTTATGCACACATGGGATTGGCTCATTTTGAATCGTGTAGGTCTACTAATTAGACTTTATAGTAACCCCACAATGGTTTATATATTTGAACCTTAGGAAGGGAAAACTAGATGCATTGCCTAATTACATCACATGTGTGATTAATTATTTTATTTATGAACGTAAATTACTTGCATGATGACATGAACCATGATTAACATAAAATAAACTATTGAAATGGCTAATGGTACTAATATTAGTGACCATCTAGGATTGATCTTGAACCCTAAGGACAATTAGACATATTGCTCATTGTACCTAGAATGGAAATGTATGAACTCATTAGTAGACAAATTAGGGATGTATTTTCTGAACCCTAAGGCAACAATTTGAGATGTTCTAATGTATGAAATGGAACCTTATTGGTATTGTCGAGACGGAAATGGAAAAGTGGGGCCCCAAGAGGCCAGGTGTTGGTTTAAGTGCGGGGATGAGCTGGCCCTTGGGTACACGCATATTGAGGAGAGCTAACTATCCCCTAGTGTAGGGAGAGAGCTGACCTCCTTGGGTAGGGACCCAGGGTAGGCATGACCTTCCTACACTGACTCCTGTTAGGCCCACGGGGCTAACCAAGATAGTTGGGTGAGGGTACAGAGACTGGTGACGGGTGCGGCCCCTATTCTATTATGTGTTATATGGCTTAGAGCGTACCCGTTAGCAAAACGACTGACCGCGTGCCAGTGCAAGGCAGCCCTTGATAAATGCTAGTTTATCATCATTCTTATGTCCTAAAACAGATCTAGCTCTTAGGTTTTTAACTCTGCAAATGGGTTTCAGGTTGCATTTAGCCATTACCTAGGTTATGATGCTTTGCATACTTTTTAAGTTTTTAACATATTTACTTGAGTGTTAAGGATAAGTAGATGCTCTATATTTATATTTCATATCTTTAGACAGGGCATTAGGCACATTTTGTGGCTCAAGTGTCTTGGACGGTACTCTACCCATAGTGTCGAACTAAGAGCTTGAGTGGGTTTAACACCACTTTACCCTAAGTGTCAGTGTTTTGATTTTTGGGTCAAGACTTCTGTTCGAATTTCAAAAATTAAGTCCCGACACCACAGGCCTCCTAAAATCTTGAAATTTCACCCAAAGATTCCAAATCAAGTCAGGAATATCTGTCTCAATTTTCAGAGCATTTGGAATTATAGAGAACTTTTAAAAATTCTTGGATCACAGGAGATTCTTAAAAAATCTCCTATGATTTCATTATTTTGTTACTGTTTGAGAATTTTAGGAATTCTTCTATTTGTCCAAATTCTCTAAAACTTAGCTTTCTGGAATCCTTGTGAAATTCTACACAACATATAAAATCACAAAAATTTTTGGTGGCCAGTGGTGTTATTGAAAAGTGTAAAATACTCATAAGTATCATTTCTGGACTTTGACACCAAAACAAAGAAAAATCCAAAAAAAATATCAAACGAATTTCTAAAATCGCAGAAAATACTTTTTGGAATCCTTGTTTGATTTACTTTCCAATAGTGGTGTTGTTTGCTCTGTTTGAACCACTAATTAACAAGAAAAGCCTGAAAAGATTCACTAATAGTAAAATTTCTACTTATGGATTCAATTCAATTAGGGTTTACTTTCAATTCTTAGTCCCACATTCTAAAGGAAATCTACCTTCACCAACACAACTTGATTTCTTTTTATTTGTGGAATTCAAATTTGTTTGAAATCATAAAAAGAAAACCCGAAAAGTGGAAAAACAATAAAAAAAAATTGTGGTAAACCTTTTAGTTTTGGCATTGGACCTACTCCATCCAATTCACACACATTAAAAATTGAAATAATAGGGCATTACCCTAATCAACGCCCTCCACATCCTCGTGCACATTCAGGTACCCAAGCCTAATTTAAAGCAAATAGTCATTTGACCACTTAAGGACTTCATCAAATTTAGGCTTGATATCCGACATTTAAGAATCATTAAGCACTCCTAATTCCCTTAAAAAATGTGGTGACAGTCTTGGAGGGAAGTCAAACGACTAGTGCAGGTTTACACAAGCCCCTGGTGATTTTCCCAGAAAATGCTTGGGCCCAATCCACCTCTTTCTTCTAGTCAGGTGCTCTTTAGGAAGTAGGTTCACTTGTTGATCCCTTACTTGTCGGGTTCCCAAGTCTTAGGTTTCCTAAGACGTTAACCCTAAGATAGAATTAGGTTTGTTTGCTTGATTTGCACACTTCTCATCTATCTCTTCTCTTCCCCTCCCGTCTTCCCATTAAGTGTATGCATAGTCAACAGTCCCAAAACTTGCACTTGGAGGGACCAATTGATTTTTTGACCTGTCGCATCTCTCATACTCGCTTGTTTTCATCTTCTTCCTCTATAGAAAACCAAGAAAAAATGGAAAATGCCCAAAATACAACAAAAATACTAACAACCCATCCTCATCTAACAATCTATATGAGAACAACATGCATCAATTTCACCAACCCAAAATTGAAGTTCCCAAACCACAAATTGAAATGCCTCCTTTGAAAAACCCGATGGGGAATTTTAATTTTGACAATTCAAACTTGTTGTTCATGATGGTAACTTAACTTCAATAACTCCAAGCAAATCAACAACAACTAACTAGGACCATTACAAACCTAGCCAATAATAGACTACCCAATGTTGAACCCACCATTCCTTTGAGGGATTTCTATGGTCCCTCAAATTATGAAGAAAGACCTGGGGTGGTCATACCTGATGGAGTATTTGAAATCAAACTCGTGGTCCTAAACCTTATTAAACATTTCCATGGCTTCCGTGAGAAGATCCGTTTAGCCACTTAGAGGAGCTTACGGTCCTTACCCAAACCACTAAGTCTCGTAATGTGCAGGAAGATGCGTGGCTAATGCGACTCTTCCCACTCTCCCTTAAAGACAAGGCCGCTTATTAGTTTAGTATAGTGGGAAAATCCATCACTACCTAGACACAATTAAAGAGCACATTTCTAAAAAATTACTTCCCTATTGATCGAACTAACGCTTTATGTCACGCAATAACCACCTTCCAACAAAAATCCGGTAAGCCTATGCATGAAGCATGGGAAAGATTTCAGGACTTATTAAGAAGCTACCCCCACCACGAGGTGCCACTTTGCCAACTCATGCAAATATTCTACCGTGGTCTTGATGACCAATTGAGGTGATTTATTGACGACTCCTGTGGGGGAGATTTTTTAAATAAAGATGTCGAAAGCACCTACGAACTTTTTGACAAAATGAGAGAAAACTCTTTTAACCATTCGTACATGGACACTTTTGGTAGAAATGCTAATCCCCGTGTAGGTGTCCATGAAGCAGGCACACAACACCAATCTCTCCTTATCACACAAGACCATTTGCAACTATTTGCACAAATGCTCAACCAAATACAAATCAATCAAAAGAAAATGGAAGAAAAATTTAATGCGCGACCACAAAACTCTATTTCGACCAACCCTAACTCTCGCTTTTCTAACTCCCACACTAACTTGACCCTTCTCGCCAAGAAAATTTGCAACAAATCGATACAAGTGGATTTCAAAATCCTAACAGTACACTTGAATTTACTGGGACTTTTGATAGTTCTACTATGTTTCTCCTAGTCAACGAAACCATTTCCACTCTCCAAGATAATTTCAAAAACAATTCCTCCAACTTTTATAATCCCACTTGCATGAATAATCCTAATTTTTCCTGGAAATATACCAATCAAATTTCGCAATTTCAAAATCAAATGGGAAATTTTGGCCAAAACCAACCTTCACAAGCTAATATTAATAACCAACTAATGAAAACCATGCAAGGAATGCAGCAACAAATGAATGATGTTACTCCTGCTGTCTCTAATTTACAAAACCAAATCACGATAACGCCCAATCAAAGGACAATGGGAAATTTTCCCTCCCAACCTATCCCTAACCCTAGAAATCAGCGACACCAATTTCAAAACGGAAATAATCAGGGTCAATATAATCAACAACCAATAAATTTCACACCTCAATTCCCACCCAATTTTCCAAACCCATAGCAAAATCAACATTTTCCACGCCAAAATAATCATACTGCCAATGCAGTAACATTAAGAAGTGGTAAAACTACACATAATGTGAGACTCTCATGGGAAAACAAACTGGATCAAGAGCAAAATTTTCTCATCTCCTTTCACTCTCAGGATAAAAAAAATGGCACATACACAACACCCTTCCCACAGGCATTAAACTCCAAGAAAAAGAAACCCAGAAAAATTGAGCCAACTGAAGAACAATTACATGAATTATTTGGCCAATTGGAAATCAATATTCCACTCCTAGATGAGATTAAATACGTTCCTACCTACACAAAATTTTTAAAGGAAATTTGTACACCAAAAGGGCAGCCAAAAAATCTAGGAAAGGTGGTCCTTTTTAAGACAGTTAGCTCTGTTGTCCAGAGTAAGCTACCTCACAAATGAAAGGATCTAGGCACTCCACTAATATCAGTTGCCATTAATGACACAACTTTTGATCATGCCCACATAGACTTAGGTGTATCTATTAACCTTATCCCTACCATACTTTTTGATGAATTCCAGTTCGGTGAACTTAAATCAGTGAAGGTCACCGTTCAACTCATTGACCGATTTGTTATTCACCCAAAAGGGATTTTAGAGGATGTCATTGTTTAGGTACAAAATTGCCTCTTCATTGTGGACTTCTTGGTCCTCGACATTGATGTACCTGAAGCTCTAAAAAATGCATCTATTATTCATGGAAGACCCTTCCTTGCCACCACTAAAGCTAATATAAATTGCAATTCCGATAAAATGGACATCACTTGTGGTGGCGAGACACTCACATTAGATATCTTTAGGGCTTCCAAACGATTCCACAAGTCGGATTTCTTCGACCACTCAGATTCTGAAACCTCAAATCTTGTTGAGGAAATGCTTTCTATGGACACGTGTTTTGTAATCAATTCTTCTCCTGAGCTGCAGTAATAATCTAACCCACCCTCACCCACCACACCTAATTTCACGCTAACCACTAACCCTATTCTAGAACCTGTCTTGCAATTGGATCTGAAACCTTTGCCGAATTCTTTAAAATATGTGTTTTTGGGTCCAGATCATACAAAACCCCTTATCATTAATGCATATCTTTCTGGGGCACAAGAGGAAAAATTACTCCAAGTTTTGAACAAATATCAAAAAGCAATTGGTTGGACTTTAAATGATTTAAAAGGCATTGACGTGTCCTATTGCACTCACCGCATTTATCTTGAGGATGACTTTAGACCCTCCCCGAAACCTCAACGTCGCTTAAACCCTAATATGTAGGAGGTTGCAAAATGGGAATCATTAAATGGCTTGATGCAAGAATTATTTACCCTACCTATGATAGCCAATGGGTCAACCCTAGACAAGTTGTACCCAAGAATGCTGGCCTCATTGCTGTTACAAATGATAAGGGTGAAGAAATCCCCACTCAGACTGCCTCCTAGTCGTGTGTTTGCATTGATTATTGGAAATTAAATACCACCATGAAGAAGGGTCATTTTCTTCTCCCCTTTATTGATCATATTTTGGAGCGGCTAGTCGGTCAAGAATATTATTGCTTTCTTAATGGATATTCCAGCTACAATCAAGCGGCAATCCATTCTGAGGACCAGGAAAAGACCACTTTCACCTACCCCTTCAGAACCATTACTTTCTGAAGAATCCCCTTTGGATTGTGTAATGCACCCACGACTTTGCAATGGTGCATGTTAGCAATCTTCTCTGATTTGGCAGGTGTTTGCCAGGATGTCTTTATGGATGAATTTTTCATTTTTGGAGATTCTTTTCATCATTGTCTTAAGAATCTAGAAAGAACTTTCCAAAAATGTATTGAGGTTAACCTAATTCTTAATTGGGGAAAGAGCCATTTCATGGTTCAGAAGGGCATTTTCTTGGGCCATGTTATTTCTAAAAAAGGAATCTCGGTAAACCTAAAGTCAATCCAATCTTTAAACTTCCCCCACCTAGTTCAGTGAAACAAATATGATCTTTTCTAGGGCATGTGGGATTCTACTAACGATGCATCAAGGATTTCTCCAGAATCTCCCTACCATTAAGTCACCTTTTGACTAAAGACCAACCTTTTAACTTTGATAAAAATTGCTTAGAGAGTTTTAATATTTTGAAACAAGCGATTACTAAAGCACGTATTTTGCAAGCACCCGACTGGGCTCATCCTTTTGAGCTTATGACAGATGCCTCAAATTATGCAGTAGGAGTCGTCTTAGGGCAAAGAATTGACAAGAAATCCATTGTGATTTATCACGCCAGTAAACCCCTTGACAAAACACAACAGAATTATAATGTCACCGAAAAAGAACTTCTTACGATCATTTTTGCCCTTGAAAATTTTCGTTCATAAATGTTAGGGTCACACATCACCATCTACACTGATCACTCAACCTTGAAATATTTGCTTAACAAGAAAGATGAGAAACCTCACTTAATTCGATGGATTTTATTATTACAAGAATTTAATTTGGAGATCAACGATAAAGCGAGTTCACAAAATATCATGGTCGATCACCTATCAAGACTTGTGACTGGTGATGTATTGTTGGATCAGAATTCTACAGTAAGAATTTGAGTTTTGAAAACCCTGTTATTGTAGTCACGTAAAAATCTATCAAATAGATAATTTAATTGAAACTCTGGTGAGTCCTAGGTCAAACACGGAGAGGTGAATGTTTGATCAAAAATCGCGTTAGATATATTGTCACAAAGCAGATTAGCTACTTGAAATTAATCTACTAGCTATTCTACTTAAAGAATAATTAATAGAAAAGAGAGAAGGAATAATGCAAATAAAGAGAAAATAGGGAGAGAATAAACAAATATTTCATATTGATAGGAACATGTTCATTACATCTATGTGCTACACTAGAAAATAGGAAATCTACACTAGAAAGTGATAAAAGAGAAGGGGTTGAGAAATTATCCTCCTTGACGGGTACTTGGAGGACAAGTTGCATTGATGGAGAGCCCGGACAAGGGTGGTGAGATGTTGGATGAAGGATGACGAAGACGGAGTACGAAACAGGGCAACATTGCAGCAGGATCGGCTTCCCGAATGACGACGAGAGGACAACCGTGGGATGCTCCATGAAGGGGGTGAGAAGATGGAAAATTTATTTTTATAACTCTAATGGAGAATCCCGGGTTTAGGACAAGCTCATAGAGCATTATAGGAGGTGAGACAAGAAAGGAAGGGATGAAGAAAATGTGTGGTAGGGTTTTCCTTTTATAGGTGCAAAAGTTGGGGGCAAAAAGGTCTTTTAAAGGCTTGAAATTGATGGCAGGGTCTTTAGTGACGGATGTACACGTCGCTGAAGCTAAGCATTGGTGAAGTTGCATTCTCCATCTTCGCCCTTCATCTCTGATCCAAGCACCAATGAGAGGCCACATCCACACCTCCTCTTCAGCTGAAAATGCCTCAGCCCAAGCGTTGTGCCACTACAACCATTCGATCATCAATCAACGACCCAGATCATGCATGCCTACACCTTCAGATCGTGCCTCAGTGTCAGATCATGCATCTACTTGGGCGTCAGATCGCGCATGGGCGTGCTTACTCATCCGCGCTACCACGTAGCCGATGCCAATGCCGCTCGATCGCAATCCAGCAGCACAATTTCATCCCCGCTTGCTCGCCCACTCAATTTGGGGTACGCTGGGCCTTGAACCCTCGCCTCTCTCTTTGCATGGAGGTGCACAACCAATGTTCTATGCCTCGCTTTGTGTCGCATTTATGATTTAAGGCATAAATGCTCATGATCGAGATTGAGTGCACCTTATCCTTCAGTAGATGAGAGCACCAGCCTAAGAGCGACGTGGCACATTCTTAGCCATTGGATAGATGATCGAACGGCTGAGAAGCATTGATCATCGCTTGAAGAGGTGGAGCGAGAGGCTTGGGGTGGTGTTGGGTGGCTGGGATGGCACCACATGGATGTCAGATTGAATTGATTTTCACGCTATTGGGCTGTGATCGTTAATCCGAACTCATCTGTGTGGTTGGATTTGTCATCTGAGGTACGGATTTAACATCACCTTGGCCCTTATCGTTTAATCTTTCTCGGATTGTATCTGATGCTACGGACATCCGATCGGGGCAATCTCAAAGTCGTTGAACTTCGATTGTCACCCTGATCATATCCGTACGATTGGATCTTCAATCCAAGGACTCGATAAATATTGCCCTATTGCTTGGCCACAAAAAGGGAGAATTAACCAAAAGTTTATACAATCTAACCTAAATGGATGATGATGAATGTTATGCAATATTTATAATGCATGATGCAATTATATGCCTAAGAACATGCATAAATAGATAGTTTATGTGGCGTAGATGTGGCTACATTACACCCCCATGCCTATCTTTTGCTAGTCCCTAGCAAAACTACATGCTATTTATAAAAGAATTAGGTTCAGATTTCTTAGGTAAAAGTTATTTTTCAACACTAGGAAATTTCAACTGAGACCTGAGCTACAAAGACACAACAGCGCCCGAGTGTCTGCCAAAATGCAAACCACCTAAGCCCTCGCCTTATTGAAAAGTAAAAGCATTTTTTTCTTTGTCTTCTTTTCTTCTTTTTTTTTTATTTTTGAGTTTAGTGTTTCGAGAGAACCTTTTGCGGCTACCCAACCCACCCAAGACTCGATGAGAACTCTAAGTGCTAAGCATCTTTTATTTGAATGTGATAGACTCACTAATCGGCAATCAGAACAGACATTGGGTTTCTACGCCCCTAAGTGACTTTGGAAAGAAATTCTGCCTAAAGGTGTATCGATCCGACTGGAAGCTTTCTCCCTACTTTTTATTTTTATGGGGTGAACACAAGGGCAACCCAATGTATATCTCCCCAGTTTATTCTACTTCCCTGCTTCTTCCTAAGTGTTTAGGAATTAAACGTGCACTTTTACGAGCTAGGTTCTAGACAATCAGCCGATAAGTTCTTACCACCGACAACTTGCCAACCATCCTCTTGCGGTGAAGTGTGACTTATTTCTTTTTTTTTCTTTTCTATTTCTTTTTCTTTTCTTTTTGGATATTTTTCTATTTTTTTTCTTTAAGTAGGTGGCTTCCCTGATTTAAGATTTTCCTAAAAGCAGTAAAAAGAAAATGGTTGTATGGCTGGGCTCTAGACAACCATCCAATGAGTTGTTACTGTTAGTGCAAGGGTACCACGAGTGTTAATTTTGGTGATAACAAAACACTTATTTTTTAACATTTGCATTGAGTTTAAGGTTTCAGGAAAATGCAAATGATTACAAGTATGAAGGAGCTCAAGCTCACATCCATGGTGGATTGGACGAGCTTGATGGAGGAGAAGGAGCTTCACGTAGATCGAGAGCTAGAAGACAAGAAGAATATGATAGATTTCTCTTTGTCTTGTATTCTGTACTTTGTTTTTTGTAACTTTGTCTTTTCTCATTATTTTCCTTATATCATTTGTTAAAGAGCCCCAAAGTAACTAAAAAATAGTCCTAGGAAGACTTACTCAACCCTAGGATACTTAGGCTTTTTGTAGAGAACTTAGAAAGCCAAAATAGGTTTCACACAACTTGAATAGACATCCATTCTGAAAATCAGACATTTGATCTTAAACTTTAAGGCGTCTGACTGTTTGATCAAATGTCCAAAACACTTAGGCTGGCCACAAGCTCTCTATTTGCCAGTTTCAGGCATCTAGCCCTTAGTCCAGACGTCTTAGAAGATGTCTAATGACTTTGCCAGATGTCCAACTAGAGGACCATTGGCTTTATCAGACTAATCGTTGAGGATTGACCTTTTATCTGACCTACATTCACTTTCAACCATCCATAAAGATCCCTAGGCGTCTGATATATAGACATTAGGCTCAATCCATTCCCAAATCACTTTTGCTAGTGATTATAGCTATTTGAACCTTAGGAAATCAATTCTCACAATAAAACCTATTTTTAGATTCCAGACTTTGTGCTAGACAACCGACCTATTGTCTGATCAACAAGACCTAGAACCCTGTTTAGGTTTGGACAAAATAGGAAGGAAATCTGTCTAGAATTAGATGTCTGATTAGTTTTCCAGACATCTTAAAACACATCTTTAGACATCTATTCTGATTCAACACCATCCAGTTGATCTATCCTTCTAGATCAGATGACTGACCAAAGAATCAGATGATGACCCAGATGTCTGATAATAGATCTAGAGGTTCGATAATCCTGTCAGAATCATAAATGACCCTGATTTCAACCTGATTTGCCTTACAATAATTCCCAATGGCTAGAGAAGCCTTCCAATGGCTAGAAGAGGCTTCTAAACCCTTCTTAGGGCCTCTATAAATAGAAGTGGACCTATCCTTTGCATTATAGACCAAGCAACACTACTTTCCACTCCTTTTGTGTCCAAGAGAAGAGAGATCAAAGAGAAGTGCTTTTTCTCTCAAAGCTTCCAATCCAAGAGCACCGATATGATCGCACGAATCTAATCAGGTCGACGCTCGGAGTCCAACGCCTCTGCAATCATCTAGATAGGAATCTCGTACCACTGTATGTAGTCCAAAGAAGATCAATAGCTAGGGGGCAATGCGACATCCTTACGGGCTTCGGATGAAAAATCCAACCATACGAATGGATCTAGAGTGACGATCGTAGTCCGAAAATGCGGAAATCATCTTGATCCAAGCACCGTGGCATCCTCTGCAAGCGAAAGAAGATGGATGACCCAGATGGCACCACGTGGCGCCATCTAGGCCACCCAACATCGGCCAGTAGTCTACCTAATGCTTCCTCTTCATCTGCATCATCCATTCCCAACTATTGGATCTTGATCCAACGACTGAGAAACCTTCTCCACCACGTGCCCATAAGAGGTCTTCTCGACACATGCACTAGCATGGAACATTGGTTGAGGTACGTACTCCCAAAGGAGGGGTGCTGATTTGAAACCTGCAAAGCCCCCCCAAATCGTCTAATTGGACACAGCGTCGACACACCAGCCAGTGCACACATGCAGACGGGCACGCATGAGCCCACGCACTTGCACCACAGCACACACGCAATGCAAGCGCCAGCGCACGTGCATGCGCAACATGGCCGCATGATAGGTGCGCGAGTGCAGCTGTAAGCGAGCATGGGTTGGCACGGATCTTCAGCAATAGATGAGTGGATCTTTAGCGACATTTACGGGCATCACTAATTACCCATGTGCGACCAAGCCCTTCATCCTCCACTATAAAGGGACCCATACCCCTCCATCCACCATCATCTTTTGCTTTCTTTCCCTCACCACCTCCAAGGCTCTAGAGAGAGCTTGTCCCAAGCCTAGGATGCTCCTCTAGAGTAGAAAACCAAATATTTTTCTCTCCCCTCATCCCCATTCGTGGAACATCCCGTGGCCGTCCTCTCATCACTTCGGGAAGTTGATCCTCGCCGTGATGCCGTCTCATCTCGCCTTCCGTCCTCCGACGCCATGCTCCTTCATCTCGCTCCTCATCACCTTCATCCGGGCACCGACAAAGTGAGTCATCCTCCAAGCAACCGTCGAGGGGGACTCTTCTCACCTATCTATATCTTTATCGCTTTTGTAGTGTAGTTTTCCACTTTTTATCTGAAGCAAACATTTGTTTAGATAAATATATTGATGTTCTCTTTCTCTCTTTCTCTCTGATTTTGCAAGTAGATTAGTTAGATAAACATTTGTCAATATGATCTCTTACTTTCTAAAAATACCAAAAAATCGTAAAAGACAAAAATAATAAAAATAAATAAAATTGAAACATAGATTTCTCAAAACCAAACGTTCGCCTCCCTGTGTTCGACCTAGGACTCCCTTTTCAAGTTTCGGTATAAATTTTATCTGGTTAGCGGATTTCTATGCACTACAACGAGTTTCTAACTCAAATCTTTTCGCATACAAAAACCTGCTTAATCAACTACCCTCATATAAAGTAGTGTGGTTGTAAGAGGTTGTACTACCCTCGTTGAAGTAGTACGTTAGTGAATTTGATCAACTTGGTCGATCGGGAAATCCTAAATCGAGAGGTTTAAGTGGTGGTTTTTACCCAATTTGGGTTTCCACCTAAAAATCATTGTGCATTTGTGATTGCATTCTTTTATGAGATTGTTATTATATTTTTCGCATTATTTTTCATATCATGCACATCTCACTCCCTTCGTTAGAACCTACAATTACCACCGATAGTTTGCTAGCCATACCACCCTAAAAGGTTCATTAGCTATACAATTTTCATTAAAATTGCCAAAAGGTAAGTTAGTGCAAAGAGTGTGCAGATGCTTAGGCTTAAAGTCCCCTCAAATTAGAGGGTGGGTTGATAAGTCATGTACCTATCATCCCAACTTATTAACCAATTTGAAATAAATTTAGGAATGGCGAGGAATCGAGAAATAAATCAACATTTTAGTGGACACTCGAGCTGATTAAGCCCGAAAACCTGAAGAATCTAAATGTTTAGATTCTATCATATTATTTCCTATGGTTGACAAATTTCTAAAGACCAAGTTCTCCTTTTCTAGTTCAATTTTTTTTTTTTAAAAAAGGAGAAAATAAAAAGAATCTACGGAGCTAACAAGATGATTTAGATAATGATATACAGCCCCCCATGCCTATCTAATGCAATGTCCTCAGTGTATTAAAAAGACATGAAATATAGTGGAGTAGAGTAGAAAGCACATGAATTTCATGATTACCCGGTTAGCTCCGAGATGAAAACAGACTGTATATGTGCTAAATTTAGTGCCTTCAGCTAGGCACACTATACAAATAAAGAAGAAATAGAGAATTCACAAGTGTAGGTCAGAATTAGAATAAAAAGATTCACCTCAGGACCTGCCAACGGGTGTCCACAAATGTAGACCAGATTGCGGTGTAGACCCATGCCCTAGGGTCAAGTGTATCTAAGGTTTTGGATAAAAATTATCCAAAACCTGAAATCAGTATCAAGCGGGGCCAGGCCTGCAATTTGTGAGGATGCAACCCAAGTCCAAAAAGTCGAATAATAGGAAAATTAAGATCAAAAAGATAATCAGTTAATTTATGCTTGGGTTGGACATTCTCTGAGTTGAAAATGTCATAAGGGTTCTGGTGGAAGGTTGGTGGTTTCAGGTCTATAGGAACCCTCAGACTCAAATTTCTACTTCCCCCGAAATTGGCTTTCCATATCTTCATTTCCAAATTCCTATCCTCCAAAATTAGGATTTCCAGGACCTCACAAATGTCATCATCCCCGTATAAAATATCCAAGTCCAAAATTTGTGGCTCAAATAAAATTGACTTGGGTTTGATAATCTCAAGATAATCATGATTATACTCAATGGGGTGTGATTGAGGAAAGGGGTTATGAATTAAATCAACCATGAAACATGATTTGTATCTTCCAAGCTAGACCTAACAAGATCAATTTCCTCAATTACAGGGCTATTAAATGATTCATCGAATTCCTCAGGCCCAATTGTCTCACTAAAATCATTTCCTTCAAACTTGAGTGAGACCTCACATAACAATTCTTCACCTTTAGAATCAAAGAATTCTGGATCTGCATTTATATATGTCTCAAAATCATTAATCATTTCCTAGTGCATGAGGACATACTTTTCCTTATACCTTGGCTCAGGGATCTCGAGTGAAGTAATCAATTCATCTTCAACTAATTACTCTAGAATAATCTGGTCATCCCTGGTCTCGTAAGACATGTCCCCCCCAATAGGTGCCTAAGCGGGTTCTAACAATGGCTCTCTTGAAGGGGATTTATCCTGGGAATCATCCCAAGATTTGACTAGAGAAACTACAAATTTCATCCTCAATTTCAACAACTTCCCAAGTAAAAACTCACTTGGGTCCTTATCCTTAACATCCTGGAGCCAATCCAACAAATATTTGTTAAGATCATCAATCATTTGAATCAGAGGCTCCAATTCTTCAATGGAGGGTGTTGGCTGAGCTTCTAAAGATCGAATGGTATTCCTTAAGTTAACTAGCACCCTATCTTGGACCTGGTTCACCTGAATCAAATGATTTGGTTCAGGGTTGGGTAGGTTTGGGTTCAATTGGGGTGAGTCAAGGAATTGAGGTTCTTGGTATCCTCCTTGATATTGGTCACTTCGGGTTGTTCAAAGAGGGGTGGTGACCTATATGTAGTGTAATCTTGGGGAGGGTATGAGATGTAATTAGCATATCCTTCTTGTTTGTAGATTGGATTGTGTTGAAAACATGGAGGTGGAGATCTATAATCATTATAGCTCATAGAAGGATAGAAATCACAATCATATTGTCCAGGGTTAGACCCTGAACACGAAGTTCCGAAATTGTATCCCCAATCAGGATTATCCCAACTATTAGATGGGTGAGAATAAGTCTCGTTAGGATAATAATCATCTTTGGAATAAGTAGTGATAGGAGGGTAGAAATGGAAATGCGAGTAGGATGTGCAAGGATCCATGGTAATGAGGGAGGAAGAAAGGTGTCCTGTAGTACAAACAATCAAACCTATCCCTATGTGGGGTAGCCTAAAGATCCACAAACTCTCAGAACCCATCTTAAGATGAAAAGAACAATTTGATCTACTTCTTTCCTGTCAATCCAACCAGTTAGAAGGAGGGGCTGGGGAGAAGGTTCTTCCCTTTGCTTTCACCTCAGGCTCCTTTGATACCCCCAAACTGAAATCATTTGACTCTACTTCCCTAGCTAAACATTAAATTGAAATAGGTTGTGCCCTTAAAGATTAGTTTCAATATGTGTGTGTGCATAACCAATGGTTTTCAAGCAAGATTATTTTTGGATGCGGTGAATTTTAGGGTTTAAATCTTGCTTAGTAGCTCTTAGGATTCAACTTTAGGTGTATTCAATCAAGTTCAGTTGGCACACTAGGTTTTGAAAGTACAGGTGAAGATGTCTTCCTTTAAAACTTAAAAGAATGTGGAGTGCCTGGTTAATTCCTAAAAGTTGAACCCTAAGAGGCAACTGACATTCGCTGGATGCGTTTGCGTAAAACTGTTTGTTGTAGTACGCTTACGACGTCAATTTTAAATAAAGAATCAGAGGTGAGTCCGAGTGTCGAACATAGGGAAGCAGTAATTAGATCAAATACTCACTTTTGTGTCACGTAAATATGTTGTTTGTGTGTTTGAAAATCGATTTGAGAAAATGAGAGAGAAAGAGAGAGACAGAGAAAAGGGTTAGAGAACCATATCATAAGATCAATGTGCCAACAATTTCTTATCAGATGTGTAATAAAAAATAATGTAGATGAATGCTTTAATAAAATCAAGACATGAACTACACTATAGAATAAAATAACACTAAGACAAGGAAGAAGAACATGTCGAGACAGCCACAGCGGTGGAGGGGTGTTTACAAGGCAAGATCGGTGTTTTTAAAAGATAAATGTTGTTGCGTTGTAGTATAAGTGAAAATCGCCTTGTAAACAAATAAGAATCTTTATTGCTCGAATGTTGAGTCTGAGGTAGAACATAGGGAGAAATGCAATTTATTCACTAATCTCAATAAATGTAATTTGAACACTTAAATCTACTCAAAATCTAATTCAGAGTATAATGCAGGAGTTCTAAAATGTAGCAAAATAGAGAGATTGAGAAGGATTGGATAAAAAGTGCTTTGACTCTTCTCTTTGACTTTGTTCTTCAGCTTCTTCTTTCTTCTTTCTTTTCTTCTTCTTTGTTCTTCTCTGCCTTAGCTTTCCTCTTTCTTCTTTTTCTTCCTTTTCTCTGTGGGCTTGCCTTAGCTTCTTTTTCTTTTCCTTTCTGACTTTGGCTTTCTTCTTTTCTGACTTCTCTTTTTCCTTGATTTCCCGTTCCTTCTTATTCCTTCTTCTCTGCCTTTGCTTCTGCCTTGCCTTTTCTTCAGCTGCACCTTCTTTGCTACAGTGCCTTTGCTTTTCCTCCTTAGCTTCCTCAGCTTTTAGCCCTTTGCTTTTCTTCTTTCTTGCCTTAACTTCCTCAACTCCTTCCTTAGCTCCTCTGCGGCTACAACTTACTCTTCTTCTTTTCCCTAGACACACGAGTGCAAAACCTACCCCTACCTTCCCCCCCGCACACTCTCTCTCTATTTCTCTCTTAGGTTCGCTCTCTCAGAGCCAGCCAATTGGGTATTCGGGTCGGGTTACGCGCACCCAAGTCCAGGCGCACCAGTGTGGGTGGTGTGCAAGGAGTGCTGGGTAAACGGATTGGGCAAGCCAGGTCTGCAGAGCGTGGGTGGCAGACGAGGTGGGTGAGCGGGCGAAGGGACCTCACCCCATGATCTGAGGTGAAAAGGTAAAAACACAAAATCAATATAAACTACTCCCCGTGCTTCAAAGTTTCCGAGGTGGGACTCAAAAGTCCCACCCACTTCGCTCGCGCACCCACATGAGGTTCTCTGCCTAACTGCTGCGACTAGGTGCTCTCTCAAGACCGTTCTCTATCTGGATGTGTGTGCAAGACTAACCCGCGTCACCTGAACCTGGAAACCTAGAGCGATGCGGCCTGGAGCGAGCTTGCAAGCAAGCTTGCTCGTGCTTCAATGGTGGTAGGGGGGTGAACCTGCGATCACTCAATACGGCCTTGCAACCTCATTAAACCACATGGGGAGCTTCACCGTGATGGTGAAGGTGCTGTAGTAGGTGGCTGGCCGCAGGGTGGCCTAGGCGTGCGTGCCTAGGTCGCTCTATGGCCGTGAAAGTTGGTTTGATTGGGGGGCGAGTGTGGAGGTGTTGGCGGTCGATGGAGATGTGGATAAGGATCAGTGGATGGTGGCGGAGGTTATGAGGGGTCTGGCGTGGCATGTGGAAGCGTGGAGCAATGTATGCACCTTCGCCGGTGGTTGGCCGGAGATGGAGACGATGGTGGTGTTCTGCGGTGTCGAGGGGTTGAAAGTGAAAATAAAGAAGGGGGAAATGAAGAGAGGAGAGAGGGGAAGAGTTCTAACCTACTTAAGGGATGAAGGGGGATAGGAGAGTGGCTGGCGCATACTTGCCGCCGTCGGAGAAGATGATTCCAGTGGAGGGAGAACGACGACGACGAAGGGGCTGGAGGTGCATGTGCGGGCATGGTGTGACACAGAAGGAGGTGAAGACATCTCTGCCATTGGTATTGTGGCAGAGTGACGAGAAGGAGGAGTCTCCGAAGCTCACTGGACGCTTTGGCCGGAGGAGAAGGGAAGAAATTGCAGGGTTTTCTCTGGCCAAGCCAAGCTAGTTTTGAGCGGCCGGAGATGGGGGTCCTTTTATAGGTACTGGTAAAGGCTCTTGTGCTTGGAAGACAAGCTTCCAAGTGCAAGAATCCTCGTTGGAGTAGGAATGTGTGAAGGATACCCATGTCTCTCGAGCATTCGCATGAAAGATTGGGTGCGAATCAGATGTTGGAATTGCGTTCAGATGATAGGGAATTCCTCAGAGAATCTCCCTTTCAAATCTAAAAGGGGATCTCTGAGGAATCAGGGAGAAATCCTCCTTCAATCCTCGTCGGAGTAGGACTCTTCCACTATAATGGTGGAGGGACCTAATTGCAAAGAGTGGTGAGGAAGATAGGGGGTTTGTGCAATGGTTTTCAAAAGCTAGGGGTCAAAATGTAATTGGGTGGACTGTTTTGCAAAGTAGGTCAAGGTGACCTCCCCTTAGGTCCAAATTTTTGTAAAAACCTAATTTGGACCTAAGGAATCCAATGGTGAAGTTGGATTTTAGTTTTGACCACTTTTGACTGGACATTTTACACAAAAACCCAATTTAGGTCAAATATCTAGCTAGGACCCCTACTTAGGTCAAAATAGGTTCCAAAGGCCAATTTGAAGGTTATAAACCCTAGGGGGTATTTTTCCATGAATTTTAGAGGGTTTATTTGATTTTTATCTTAACCAAAACCTTGTTGAATTAAGTGAGTTTGTTTTAGGGTTACATGATGTCATTTAATTCTTAGATTACACATGAACCCATTTGTAATTGAATCATCTCACTTCTTATCTTATTAAGATCATTTGACCTATGTTTAGACCTTGATAAATCCCATTGATGTATTGCAATGGTAAAATTACAATTTTACCCTTTATTTAATATTTTATTCTTAGAACAGTTATTCCTTGAATTAGGCCCTTCTCTAGGTTATGTAGGAGCTTTTATTCACTTTTCTAGGTCAAAATGAGCTAGTTAGGGCTCATGATGGTGTTCTCATCAAGGGGCTTCGGGACCTTGCTTGGAACTCTAGAATGTGGTGGTATCTCATGGATGGAAGCTTGGTGCAAATGGGAGGGGTAGGGCCCATTTTATAGTTGAGGAAAGGGCTCAAATTCGTCATTGGTCTTTAGTGATAGTTGCAAGTGTCACTAAAGACCCCTGTAGTTGTCGCTAAAGGTGTGCCCTCGCCTCTTATACCCTTGCTGGCACGTGCCTCATGCTCCCATGCTCCCTGCGCTTTGCCGCATATGCATGCGCTGGCATGCGCTATGCCGCACCTGCTGCTCCCCGTGCGTGCATGTCTTTCTACGCTGCCGTTGCTACCCTTGCTGCACTGTCTCTTCAATTGCTAATTGAGGGGGGTTGTGGGAATTCGAACCCACGACCCTCTCTTTGGATCTCCTCTCAAGACCAATGCACCACGTCCACGAGATTGTTGAGAGGAGAGGCTAAGGGCATGCGGTGGAGACGGCTTCTCAGCCGTTGGATCAAGATCCAATGGTTGGGAATGGATGATGTGTTGATGAAGGGTGCATTGGTCGATGTTGGCCGGTGTTGGGTGGCCTAGGTTGTAGAGGGTGCCACAGTGCTCGGATCGTGATGATTCTCGCACTCCTAGACTACGATCGTTGCTCCGGATCCATCCGTACGGTCGGATTTTTGATCCGAAGCTCGTAAGGATGTCTGATAGGAACACCATCATGAGGCCTAACTAGCTCATTTTGACCCAATAATGAGAATAAATGTTCCTACATAACCAACTGAAGGTCATAATTCACTGCATAAACTTTCTGAGAGAAACACAAGAAATAAGGGGTAAAACTGCAATTTTACCAATGCAGTTCAACAGCAGGTTTTCTCAAGGGCTAAACAAAGGTTAAATGGTCCTAATAAGATAACAAGTGGGTTGGATTTGACAGAAAAGGATTTGTGTGTGTTCTGTGAATTAAATGACTTCTTGAAACCCTAAAAATAGACCCACTTGTTAACCAAGCTTCTGGTCAGGATAAAATTCACTTGAGCCATCAAAAAATCATATAAAAATATTTTCTAGGGTTTAGTACCTTCAATTGGTCCATTAGAACCCATCTTAACCTAGAATGGGGTCTTAGACAGATATTTGCCCTAATTTGGGTTTTTGTATAAATTTCCTAGTTAAACATGGTCAAACCCAAAATCCAACTTCACCATTGGATTCCTTAGGTGAAAATTAGGTTTGTACCAAAATTTGGACACAAGATGAGTTTGGCTGACCTAGTTTGCAAAAAGATATAGCCTAATTACATTTCTGCACCTAACTTTCAAAAACCCTTTCTAACAGTCCCCTAGCTTTCTCGTCATCTTCACAAGTAGATCCCTCCACCATTATCAAGGACGAAACCTACTCTGGCGACCTTAAACTTGGAAGATCTCCTTGATTTCTTGGAGGATCTCTTGCAAAATTGGAAGGAAGATCCTCTGAGAAATTCTCGTCAATATGAACCCATCCTTGAGATCTGATTCCCTCGAAATCTCTCATGCGAATGCATGAGATGCAAGTATCTCAACAATTTTCATCGCCAGTGACCTTCCAAGCTTGGGAAGCTTGCTTCCTAAGCCCTAATTGACCTCCAAAGCTCTATTTAAAGGAGCCCAGATCTCCCTGACCTCTTCACGCTCGATTTCGACAGTGAATACCTCAAATTCCTCTCCTCCCCTCACGACCGTAGGCTCCTTGATGTCTGGCGACCTTCCTTACTCCTCCTCGTCATCTGATCGCCTTACCTACGATGGATCCATCTTCTGTGACTTCATCCGCACCTCATCATACCAGCAAGCACTTCTCTCTTCATCCTCGCTAATCCCACCTCACCGGAGCCATCTTCGTCTTCGACGTCGGCCACTCTGGACCCGACGCATTCACTCGCCCCCTTTGTCCCTTAACCTCCCAGATAATCTCCCTCTCACCTGTACTTTCTTCTTCGCCTTTTATTTTCCAAAACCAACCACTGCCGCCCCTCGCACCTCCATCTCTTCCATCTCCGACCACCAACTCCGGCGAGGCAATCCCATCTCCACAGGCCACCACAACCCTCGTCAACAAGCCCACAAGCTCCACCTCACTTCACTAATCATTTACCCTCACTCCACCCACGAGGCACGCCGACACCCTTAGCACCTTCGCCGTGCTCCGGCGAACCTCTCTGAACAATTTGACGTGGCCATGAGGCCGTTCTTGTGTTTTCAGGTAGTAGGCCCCATCCGCCATTGGCGCAAAGCTTGAAGCTCGCTTGAAGCTTCGCCCAGGTCTTGCTATGCCCAGGCTGCTGCCTTAGAACATGCGAAATACTCTTGTGCATGGTTCCAAGACTTCAACTGGAGTCGTGTGCCTCTACAGCCTCACCAATTGAGAGAGCCACTCCCTGTGCAGGCGCACAGAAGACAAGTGGGACATTTAGTCCCACCTCGAAAGTGAAAGAGTGCCTGCACCCACATAAAGGGAAAAAGTGCAAGAGGTTGTTCGCCTCCAACACTGAGGGTGAGGTCCTCTTCCCCCCTTCACCGGACTTGTCCGCGGCACTACCCACGTGAACCTGGCCAACCCGACTACCTGACTCGACCTTCACTCCTCACTTACCACACACGTCGATGAGCCTAGACCCAGGCTGCGATAGGTCTGATTACCCAACCGGCTAAGGTTCTGGGAGAGTGTGACTGAAATAGAAAGAGAGAAAGAGAAAGGAGAGTTGTGTGGGGTTAGGGGGATATTTTCCCTGAAGAGATTGGCTCCGACACTTGGCCAATTTAGAAGAAGAAGAGAAGGTCAGGCAGAAGAAGAGAAGAAGAGAAAGAGAAGAACCATAGAAAAAGAAGAAGAAGAGCAGAAGCCAAGGCAGAAGGAAGAAGACAAAGAAAAAAGGAAGCCAAAGATAGAGAAGAAGCAATGGTAGAGAAAGAGAAGGATGGATCAGACATTTAAGTCATCTGCTTCCTTCATCAGATGACAGAACATTAATTTACACTGCATATTCATACATTGATTGTTTAGTGGTATTGTAGGAGTATTTGGTGATCTACATCACCATTTTACTCCCATATTTTTACAGTTTAATAATGATATTATTGCATATTCTTTTAATTCTGAATTGTGATCTTGATTTCTAAATACCAATTTGCTCCTTGTGTTCGACCTCAGAAATCTTTTCGAGTAATAAAATTATATTTGTTTTGAACGCTATTTAGGTTGTACTATAACGCAACACTTATTAAAACCTGACTTAGCGCGATTAACATTTTGGCACTGTTGCCAAGGAGCAACGGGCAATTTAGCATTCTTGATTACAATTCCTGATTTGGTACTAACTTGCTATATCTCTTTTGTTGTGGTTGTTTCAGGGAGAAGAAACATTGAAGAAAGTCAGCCGCACAACAAACACACCAGGGGCAGGTAACTTCTGATTACTCTCTCTCTTAAGCTCCTCATTCTGAAAAGAAAAAAAAGAGCAAAATCAATTAAGGCTACTTGCTCTCCATTCTTAGCTAATTCATCAAGTTGCCTGATTTGATTTCAACAACAAAATCTGATTTGTGCACCCACTTAAGGTGACTAGGGCTACGACATTCTTGTTTGAGCCCTAGGTGCCACATTTGGCAAACTAAATTGGACCAAAATTAGAGCCAATTAAGGATTCCAAGTTAGGGTTTCTAGAGACACACTTTCATAAGCAAGAATCAACATTCCAAAATGTGTGCCTAAGCCTTGGTTGAATTGATCTATGCAAGAAAACCCTAAAAATCAAGCTCTTAATCTCACTTGAATCCTGAAAGAGAGACCTAAAACTTCTCAAAGGACAAATAGGTGAAGTTGACCCACCTTGTTGGGTCAACCAACCATGAAATTAGGTCACTTTTTGCACTTAATACATCTAAAGTTCAAGTGAAATCTTAAGCACCCTTGCTCTTTAATAAAACTGGTAGACTTAAGAGGGCAAGTCCCCATTCTTGTCTACCTGGAACATCAGTGACAAGAGAGGTCGGGTAGGGGAAACCCTGTAACCCGTGGGGGCGCTCTACCATGTAGGGGTCTTTGCGAGACTCTCCCTCTCTGGCTGCCCAGGTATTTCTCAGGTGGACGACTTTCTGACTAAGGGGTATCATCCACCCCGAACCTCTATAGTCATCCAAAATTTTTTAGAGTCTTGATTGGGTCCATCACATTCTATCCAGACCATTGGTGCATGTTCGGTAGGAGATCCTTAAGACCATCCTTGAGGCCTCCTTTAGTCATTCACTCCCGTCGAGGCTAGGCCTCGACTTCCGTGTTTGTGCAGCAACCCCATCACATAGACATCTCCTCTGATTCATCTGAACCTAATTCTCCTTCATCCATCAACATGGCACAACTCGTAAAAGAAGAGAATAACCTTGAGAACCAGCTTCAGCTCCTTAATGATTTATTCCAAGCCTTTGTGAATCCACCGCAGCGTCCTATGATGCGAGATCATTACAATCCCGCTACGGTGGCGATCGAACCTTGAGTCTAAATCCTGACTGGAGGTCTTGATTCTGAACTCAAGCCCAACATGATTCATGCTATTCCAAAGTTTCATGGGCTCAATTCTAAGGATCCTTTCCAGCACATTAAACAACTCAAGCATCTAGCCCAGACCTTCGGGTTAGATGTCCAAAATCTGGACATTCTTCTCATGAAAATGTTCTCCTTCTCTCTCATGGACAAAGCAGCTCACTGATATCAACTCAAATGCATCCAATCAACACATGGGTTGAACTACAATCCGAGTTTTTGAAAAAGTTCTTCCTAGTTGGTCAGACGAATGCTTTACGACACCAGATCACACACTTCACAGAATAGCCTGGAGAACCACTTCACGAAACATGGGATCATTTCCTAGATCTCATGCGGAAGTGCCCCCATCACGGAGTTCCTAAATGGGAACAAGTTCAGTCCTTTTACCAGGGACTCTGTGAAGATATCCGTTTATTCGTCAATGCAACTTGTGGAGGAAATATCATGGGTTAACATGAAGACACTGTGTGGGAGATTCTCGAGAATATGTGTAAGAACTCCATTAATAATGACTCCATGGGCTTATTCGACTGGACGAATGCCCGTGCACCGACGAATCCAAGGGGAGCACATGAGACGCAGGGCCTGTCCACATCTGTCAACTTGAAATTGATGGCCAGTCATTTAGATAAGGTCTCTATCATTGAGAAGGTGGATGAGCTAACTCGACATCTGCAGCGAGCCACCTCTATGCAAAACTCGTTCGCACAGCCACCCTCTGGGAGTGAAGCTGTGCATAACATCTATCACCGATCTTCTCAGGGGATGGACCCGTATCCACCCCCGTCTGACTCTAAGGCTGGAGGAAACTCCAACCCTGCCTACTCTAGTTGGGGGAACTCTGAACCCTCGTACTCTGACTTTTTTGAGGTTCCTCAGACCTGCGAGGACCTCAACGTCATCCAAAATGAACCATTCTCTAATACCTATAACCCTGGATGGCGGAATCATCCCAATTTCCTGTGGGCGGGAAACAATCAGAATCAGAGACCACCATATCAACCCCGTCCACAGGCTCCTCATTCATATCAGCCGCCTCAGCCTCGGCCCAACCCCACCTATCAATCTGGGCCAACTCAGATAGATCAAATGACTCTTATCCATCAAACTCTAGCTGACATTAAAAAGATGAATGCAGCTATGCAAAAATAGCACAAAGATGAGATCACAGAGGTTCGTAATCAACTCTCCCAAATGGTGAATTCCCACCAACCTGGCACACTCCCTTCGCAATCTCTGCCGAATGCAAATAATGTGTCGAACCAGAGGTGCGTTATGAACCCAAATTCGGGCCAAGCCCACATGATTTATTAGGCCCCTTCTACTCCACCACCCGACAGGATGGAAGCTTCGACATCATACTCGGGATTTCAGTAGCAGCCACCTATTTTACTGACACCAAACTAGAACCAGGCGGGACTGAATTCAGTAACAACCCATAGTGGAAAAACAACATAAGACCCACCTTACCCATGCCACTTTCGGCCTGGTAGTGCTAATCCAAGCCCTAGGATAGTCATCCAGGATACCCCTGTCCCAGATCAAGAGCATGGACCTATTCTAGAGGAACCATCCAAGGTTCCATTTCCCGAGGCCTTGACCAAGGGAAAGAGGACAACCAAACTTGTGGCACCTGAGGAGGACCTGGTCAAGCTCTTTGACCAGGTCCATATAAACATCCCCTTGATGGATGTAATTTGCCATGTACTAGCTTATGCATGATTTCTAAAAGACATGTGTACACCTAAGTGTAAGCTGTGAACCAAAAGTGGGAGCCCCATCATATTGTCAGAGAAAGCCAGCTTTGTAATTTTGAGCAAACTCCTACCTAAGGCAAAAGACCCAGGTACTCCCCTGATTTCCTGAAAAATTAGTGATATCCAATTTGATAGAGCATTATTGGATCTAGGAGCCTCCATAAACCTAATACCTACATCCCTACTTGACCATCTTGAGGAATCTGAGCTCAAATCGACAAAGGTGACATTACAGTTGGCATATTGATCTATTAAGTCATCTAAAGGAGTTCTTGAGGATGTCATTGTTAGGGTTTGAGATTTCTACTTCCCGGTGGACTTCGTAGTCTTGGATATGGATGCTCCAGAAAATCTAAGGAACACACCAATCATACTAGGGAGACCCTTTCTGGCCACTGCTAGGGCCAACATAAATTGTGACGAGGGCCAAATTGAACTGAATTTGGGAACCAGACATTAAAGATTGACATCTTTATGGTCCAACAAGGGATTAATTGTGGAGTTATAGAACAGATATGTGATATCAAGGTTGTGGTTGACAATCCGTATATTGAGGAAAACCTGACTACTTCTGATCAACCACAAGAGGATCAAAACCCGCAATCAGAGAAGTCCAAACTTAACCTAGACACACCCATAACTCCTTCCCTTGCTCATGACACACACCCTGAACTGGCCACTATTGCTGATAACCCTGTTTTGGAACTTAAGCCTCTTCCCGATCATCTAAAGTACGTCTTTTTGGGTTCCAATCAGACGTTTCTTGTGATTATCAATTCTAGACTCACACCTGATTAGGAACCTCGTCTGATTACTATTCTCCAACAACATTGAAGAGCCATTGGATGGACTCTCGATGATTTGACTAGCATAAGCCCCTCTTACTTCACACACCGTATCTATACTGAAGAGGGCACATGACCTTCCCATGAAATGTAGAGATGTCTGAATCCTAATCTGCAGGAGGTCGTGAAAAAGGAGATCATCAAGTGGTTAAATGCTAGGATCATCTACCCAATCTTCGACAGCCGGTAGGTGAGTCCAATCCAGGTTGTGCCTAAGAAAGTAGGACTCACCGTGATCAGGACTAAGACCGGAGAAATCATATCGACCTGTGTAGCAAATGTGTGGAGAGTCTACATTGATTACAAAAGACTCAATACCTCCATGAAAAAGGATCATTTCCCACTACCGTTTATTGATAAGATCCTCGAAAAACTAGCGAGAAATAGATTCTTTTACTTTTTGGATGGGTACTTTGGTTATAACTAGGTGGCAATCCATCCTGAGGACCAAAAGAAGACCACTTTCACCTACCCCTTCAGAATGTAGATGTTTCGAAGGATGCCTTTCAGTCTCTGCAATGCACCCGCTACTTTTCTACAGTGCATGCTTGCCATATTCTCAAATATGGTAGGTGATTATCTGGAAGTCTTCATGGATGACTTCTCTCTATTTGGCGAATCATTTGACGATTTCCTCCTGCACTTGGTCCAGATCCTCAGGCAGTGCATTGACGTGAATTTGGTTATTTCTTGGGAAAAGAGCCATTTCATGGTGCTTGAAGGAATTGTCCTAGAACATCTCATCTCAGAAAAAGGCATCCAGGTTGATCGATCCAAGGTGAATCTGATTTCCAAACTCCCTATGTCTAGCTCGATCAAGGACATTCGATCTTTCCTAGGGCACATCGATTTTTACCGTCAATTCATTCCTAATTTCTCAAAAATTGCATGCCCCCTGACTAATCTACTATCTAAGGATGTTCCTTTTGAACTCTCCAAGGAATGCACTCAAGCATTTGAGATCCTACGTGATCGAGTTACCCAAGCTCAGATCCTACAGTCCCTTAATTGGTCTTAACCCTTTAAGATCATGTGCAATGCTTCTGATTTCGCTGTAGGAGTGGTACTTGGGCAGAAAATTGACGGGAAACCCATGGTCATCTACTACACCAGGAAGACACTTGATGAAGCTTAGTGTAACTACATAGTTATTGAGAAAGAGATGCTAGCCATAGTATTTGCCCTGGAAAAGTTCAGATCAGATCTTTTAGGTTCTTGTGTCATCATTTACTCTGATCACACAGATGTGAGGCATCTCCTTGCGAAGGATACGAAACCTCTACTAATCTGCTTGATCTTGCTGTTGCAAGAATTTGACCTCGAGATTCGCGACAAGGCTGGAAATAGAACGTGGTAGCTGATTACTTGTCCTGCCTTCCTTCTGACATTATCAACCCTTCTGAACCCATTACGAAACATTTTCTTGATGAGCACCTCCTGACTATTAGTACAAGGTTCCATGGTTTGCTGATCTAGTAAACTACCTGGCATCACATCAGATCTCATCCGATTGGCCGAAGGTCAAAAAGGACAAATTACTTTCTGATGCCAAGTACTACTTATGGGAAGACCCATATCTTTTCCGCATCGGTGCTGATCAAATCATACGACGATGTGTCCCGAAAGTGGAAATTTAGGGCATCTTGTCCTTCTGCCATGACTAGGCATGCGGTGGACACTTCTCTGGTTATAAAACTGTAGCTAAAGTCCTCTAGTGCGGCTTCTATTGGCCCATATTTTTCAAAGATGCATACAATCACTGTAAGGCATGCACTCGTTGTCAAACCTTAGGCAACATGAGCCACCATGATATGATGCCCATATAGCTGATTCTCATATGCAAAATCTTCGATGTCTGGGGGATTGAATTTATGGGACCCTTTCCTATTTCAGACGGCTTCGAATACATTCTACTCACTGTTGACTACGTGTCCAAATGGATCAAAGCCATTCCGACCCGAACCAATGATCATAAGGTGGTTATCAAATTCATCTGAACATCTTTTCTCGATTCGGGATTCCATGTGCTATAAGCTCTGATGGAGGGAACCATTTCATTAAATGCTCAGTTCAGTTCACTGATGACCAAATACGGGGTGTCACACTGAATCTCTACTCCTTATCACCCCCAAACTAATGTTCTAGCTGAGCTATCAAATCGAGAGATCAAGAAAATCCTCCAAGTTACTGTTCGACCTGATAGGAAAGACTGGTCATCCCGACTTCCGGAAGCTTTGTGGGCTTATAGGATCGCCCACAAAACCTAATTAGGTATGTCTCCCTTCAGGTTGGTGTACGGGAAGGCATGTCACCTCCTCGTTGAATTGGAGCAGAAAGCCTATTAGGCAGTACGGAACTGCAATCTAGATCTTTCTAAGACAGGAACCCACAAAAAGCTTCAAATGAGTGAGATCAATGAATTACGCCACGACGTATATGACAACTCACGAATTTACAAAGAGCGGGTTAAATCCTTTCACGACAAGCACATATCCAAAAAAATCTTTTTCTCTGGTCAAAAAGTCCTACTCTTTGATACCAAACTCAAGCTATTCCCAGGAAAACTCAGATCGAAGTGGATCAGACCTTACCTCGTCCAACGAATCTTTGGAAATAGAGCTATCGAAATCAGTCAACTCAGCCACCATTCAGAACCTTTCATCTTGAACGGTTAGAGACTCAAACCATTCATTGAACTTACCGATACAAATTTGGTTGAGACATCCTTTACCCTCCATTCTCCCTGAGCTCATTGTGCCCGGTCGATGGCGTTAAACTCAACGCTTAACGAGAGGCAACCCGTCATTTTGAAAAACCCAAAACCTTTCTTGACATCCTATGCTGAACTCATATTGCACTTTAGCATTCATCCATTAGAATAGTTGACTCCACCTCTGGTACATGTACCTGAGCTTGAAATCGTCCGCAATAGTCATCCTGACCCAGTCACCAACCTAAAATCGATTCTAATGAATTATCTAAGCTGAACTCGAACTCACCTAATTTACAATGGGGACATTGCAAATCATAGGCATGGGGGGGTATGAAAGTGCAAAACATTATGAAAATCATCTCACAAGAAAGGGTTTCATAAAAAAAAATTCACATATCCCAAAAATACCAAAAGAATGAAAAAATTCTTGAAAAAGAACAAAAAATGAGAGGAGAGAAAATTTTGAGGGCATATCAATTTTGAGGAAAAAAAGGGGAGAAGATAAAAATGCCAAAAAGGAGCACAAGTTGAAAAGGAAAGAAAAGAGATAGTCATTAGTAAGAAATTAAGGAATTAACTTAGATCTAGACCATATCAAGAAAAGAAAATGAGAGGCAAAAAGTGCTAATGAAACACAAAAGAGATTAGTAGGAATGTTGATTTGAGGCCTCTTGGGCTACAATCCTAGGCTTAAAAATTCCAGTACCCGCTAAGATCTGGATAGTCCTTAAGAGGTTGGGGAAAATGCGAAGCTTAAGTATTAGGTCTAAGGCTTAGGGAGTATTTGACCTCATTAACTGACATCTGGTTTGCGATACTTGGTAACCTAAGTACCCCAATCCACACATAGTTTGGTTCAGTGTGCATAAGTATCAAAATCACGCAAATGCATTTAAGTTGTTCTGAAAAAGTTGCCTTGATTAGGAGCAGCTAATCAGCACAAGTTGATTTGGACGAGTTCCTAGCGTGGAGAGGTAGGAAATTCCCCTCGAAGATGTGCAATAACATATCGTATCCTCGGTGCTTGTCTCCCAGGATATCTACATATCCTACCGGGGGCATTTAAGCACCTTATGTTGGTTCAGATACCATGGGCGGCATTATCCCGAAATGTCGATTGCCAAGGTCTAGATTTAGCTACAGAACACCATGGGTGAGATTATCTCAAAATCATGAAAGCCAAGGTTCTGGGAGTTGCTATGGGCTGTGCTATCTCGAAGCATCAATTGCCAGGGACCCTTCGAGGATTGATGATGGGGACTAGGAATCCGATACAGACAGTGTTGTGAAGCTAATTTAAATCTAGAAATAAAAAGAAAAGAGAGAGAAAACTCTCCAAAAAGAAAATTCATCTGTCTCTCTCTAACAAAAATGCACTACAAATTGAACCAAGGCTAAAACATGTTACAAGCACGGGTGCTTTAACTACGGAGTTCAACGAACCTTAGGATAGTTCCTATGTGCCCTAAAAACCTTCGCGATAGACTGAGGTTAGAGCTCGTCAGGTCCAGATCTTGGTTGGTACTTGAGTACCTCTAGGCCTCCTATCGGCATTTTAACCTAATCTATAGAAGAAAGCACACATCATACTTTTTAAGCATCAAAAGATTTCTTGGTCAAGAATCAAAGTTAAAACCTTAAAATTTTGCTAAGGGACTAGCAAAAGCTAGGCATGGGGGTATGATGGGAACACCATCATGATCCTTAACTAGCTCATTTTTTCCCAATGAAGAGAATAAATGCTTGTACATAACCAACTGAAGGTCATAATTCACTGCATAACCTTTCTGAGAGAAACATAAGAAACAAGGGGTAAAACTGTAATTTTGCCAATGCAGTACAACCATGGGTTTTCTCAAGGGCTAGACAAGGGTCAAATGATTTTAATAAGATAATAAGTGGGTTGGATTTGACAAAAAAGGGTTTGTGTGTGTTCTATGAATTAAATGACTTCTTGAAACCCTAAAAATAGACCCACTTGATTAACCAAGGTTCTGATCAGGATAAAATTCACTTAAACCCTCTAAAAATCATATAAAAATATTCTCTAGGGTTTAGTACCTTCAATTTGGCCATTAGAACCCACCTTGACCTAGAATGGGGTCTCAGATAGATATTTGCCCTAATTTAGGTTTTTGCATAAATTTCCTAGTTAAACATGGTCAAACCCAAAATCCAACTTCACCATTAGATTCCTTAGGTCTAAATTAGGTTTGTACCAAAATTTGGACACAAGATGAGTTTACCTTGACCTAGTTTGCAAAAAGATCAAGCCTGATTACATTTCTACCCCTAACTTTCAAAAACCTTTGCTAACAGCTCCCTAGCTTTCTCGTCATCTTCACAAGTAGGTCCCTCCGCCATTATCGCGGAGGAAACCTACTCCGGTGACCTTAAACTTGGAAGATCTCCTTGATTGCTTGGAGGATCTCTTCCAAAATTGGAAGGAAGATCCTTTGAGAAATTCCCGTCAATATGAACCCATCCTTCAGATCTGATTCCTTCCAAATCTCTCATGCGAATGCATGAGAGATGTGGGTATCTCAACAATTTCCATCGCTGGTGACCTTCCAAGCTTGGGAAGCTTGCTTCCCAAGCCCTAACCGACCTCCAGAGCTCTATTTAAAGGAGCCCAGACCTCCCCGACCTCTTCACGCTCAAATTCAATCGTGAATACCTCAAATTCCTCTCTTCCCCTCATGGTCGTAGGCTCCTCGACTTCCGGCAACCTTGCTTGCACCTCCTCATCGTCCGACCACCATACCTGCGGTGGATCCATCTTCCCTGACTTCGTCCGCACTTTGCCATACTAGCAAGTGCTTCTCTCTCTTTGTCCTCGCTAATCCCACCTCACCGAAGCTGTCTTCGTCTCTGGTGTCGGCCACACCAGACCTGACGCCTTCGCTTGCCCCCTTCATCCCTTGACCTCCTTGATAAGCTCCCTCTAAGCTCTACTTTCTTCTCTACCTTCCATTTTCTAAAACCAACCACTACCGCCCCTCGCACCTCCATCTCTTCCATCTCCGATCACCAACTCCGACGAGGCCATCCCACCTCCACAGGCCACCACAACCCTCGTCAACAAGCCCACAGGCTCCACCTCACTTCACTGATCCTTTACCCTCACTCCACCCACGAGGCACGCCAACACCCCCAACACCTTCGCCGTGCTCCGGTGAACCTCCCTGAACGATTTGATGTGGTCGTGAAGCCATTCTTGTGTTTTCAGTTAGCATGCCCCATCCGCCCTTGGTGCAAAGCTTGAAGCTCGCTTGAAGCTTCAGCCAGGTCTTGCTACGCCCAGGCTACTGCCACAGGACACGCAAAATACTCTTGCGCATGGTTCCAAGACTTCAATTGGAGTCGTGTGCCTCTGCAGCCTCACCAATTGAGAAAGCCACTCCCTGTGTAGACGTGCGGAAGATAGGTGGGACATTTAGTCCCACCTCGGAAGTGAAAGAGTGCTTGCACCCACATAAAGGGAAAAAGTGCAAGAGGTTGTTCGCCTCCAACACTGAGGGTGAGGTCCTCCTCCCCCCCTTCACTGAACTCGTTTGCGGCACTAACCACGCAGACCTAGCCGACCCGACTACCCGACACGACCTTCACTCCTCGCTCACTTCACACGCCGGTGAGCCTGGACCCGAGTCTGAGATAGATCCGATTACCTAACCGGATAAGGCTCTGGGAGAGCGTGACTGAAATAGAAAGAGAGAAAGAGAGAGGAGAGCTATGCGGGGTTAGGGGGTTTTTTCCCTGAAGAGATTGGCTCCGACACTTAGCCAATTCAGAGGAAGAAGAGAAGGTCAGGCAGAAGAAGAGAAGAAGAGAAAGAGAAGAACTGCATAAAAGGAAGTGCAGAAGCCAAGGCAAAAGGAAGAAAAAGAAAAAAGGAAGCCAAAGACAGAGAAGAAGCAAAGGCAGAGAAAGAGAAGAAAAGATCAGACATTTAAGTCATCTGATTCCTTCATCAGATGACAAACATTAATTTATATTGCATATTCATCATTGAATTATTTGGTGATATTGTAGGAGTATTTGGTGATCTACATCACCATTTTACTTCCATATTTTTGCACTCTGATATTGATATTATTGCATATTCTTTTAATTTTGAATTGTGATCTTGATTTCTGAATACCAATTTGCTTCCTGTGTTTGACCTCGAAAATTTTTTTCGAGTAATAAAATTATATTTGTTTTGAATGCTATTTTGGCTGTACTACAACGCAACACTTTTTAAAACCCGACTTAGCACGATTAACAATGTTGCATTGCCCCCTGGCCATTGATCTTTCTCGAGCTTATTGTGGGAGCTACGGAGGTCGAATCAAAATGATTTTGAGTCCGTTGGACTCCATTTGTCGATCTGGATCCATCCGTATGGTCCGATTGCTTATCTAAGACCTATTTTAAAATGAACTTGTGCACATAGTCATTAAACATTGATTCTAAGAGATTAAAATGTAAAGATCATACAATATGCATGCAATGCACCCAAGCCCATTATAATATGTCATTATTGCACAAGTACCCTCGAAATTGACTCTAATTGATGTTATTAACACTAATAATTGTAGAGTCATTAGTAGCTACTTAATGAGTTATTTTTAGATGAAGTGGTGTAGCCCAAACAACTCAAACAATTTGCCTGATGTACCACTGAATTAGGCACACAAGTGATTATCTAATCTGCTTTCTACTCAATTATGTGTTAATGGGTGTACCGGTTCCAAAGATTGGGTTGCCGGTTGAGTATGAAAATCAAAAGAGGTTGTGTACCTAATCAAAGATTGGGTTTTCGGTGAGGTAGGTGGAGGTGACAACCAAACAACCAAACTAAGCTTAGGGTTTTTCAGAACTCCTAGGTTAATTAGGGTTTGTGTTATTAGTTGATGAAATGAAAACTAGTGGGTGGGAGGTGGGGTATACTTACAAACCCTTCAACTGTAGTTTACTCAAATCTATCGCTTTTGCCCACCTCGAGAGAGTACCTGCAATCACAATAAGAAAGGAGAGAAGTAAGGTAAAAGATAAATAAGGTGGGAAAACACAAGAAATCAAAGCGCATTGCCTCACCGACAATGATGCCAAAATGTTAAATGAGATTTCTATCCCTGGCAACAGCGCCAAAATGTTGGGTGGGATTTCCATAGCGAAAAGATTTGAGTTTAGAAAATAATATCGTTGCAGTCGCATAAAAATCCGTCAAATAGATAATTTAACCGAAACTCTGGTGAGTCCCGGGTTGAACATGAGAGGCGAACATTTGATCAAAAATCGTGTTGGATATATTGTCACGAAGTAGATTAGCTCGTTGAAAAAAATCTATTAGCTATTCTACTAAAAGAATATTTAATAGAAGAGAGAGAAAGAATAATACAAGTAAAGAGAAAATAGGGAGTGGATATTGATAGGAACATGTTTATTACATCTATGTGATACACTAGAAAGTAGGAAATCTACACTAGAGAGCGATAAAAGAGAAGGTAATGTGAAATTATCCTCCTTGACAGCTGCTTGGAGGATGAACTGTGTTGACATAGTTCCCGGACAAAAGTGGTGAGATGCTAGACGAAGGAGGATGAAGATGGAGGATGGAGGATGAAATAGGGTGTCGTCACAGTAGGATCCGCTTCTCGAATGGTGGCTAGAGGACAACTGTGGAATGCTCCACGAGGGGGGTGAGAATATGGAAAAACTATTTTTATAACTCTAATGGAGAATCTCGGGCTTGGGACAAGATCATTAAGCTTTGGAAGAGGTGAGAGAAGGAAGGGATGAAGAAAATGAGTGACAGGGGTTCCCTTTTATAGGTGCAAAAGTTGGGGGTAAAAAGTTTGTTTAAAAGCTTGAAATTGATGGCAAGGTCTTTAGTGATGGATGTGCACGTCGCTGAAGCTAAGCGTTGGTGAAGTTGCATGCTCCATCTCCGCCCTTTATCTCTAATCCAAGCGCCTACGAGAGGCCACGTCCATGCCTCCTCCTCTTAAGCTGAAAATGCCTTAGCCCAAGCGTCGCGCCACTACAGCCGTTCGATCAGCAATCAATGACCCAGATCACGCACGCCCGCACCTTCAAATCATGCCTCAGCGTCAGATCACGCGTCTACTTGGCTGTCAGATCGCACATGGGCGCGCTCGCTCATCCGCGTTGCCACGTAGCTGCTGCTGATGCCACTCAATCGCGATCCAGCGACGCAATTTCATCTGTGCCCGCTTGCCCACTCGATTTAAGGTGCGCGGGATCTCGAACCCTCGCCACTCTCTTCGCGTGGAGGCACTCAATCAACGTGCTAAGCCTTGCCTTGTGTCGCATTTATGATTTAAGGCGCAAATGCTCATGACCGTTGGATCTCGATCCAATGGTCGAGATCGAGTGCTCCTTATCCTTCAGTAGATGAGAGCATCAGCCTAATAGCAATGTGGCAAATTCTCAGCCGTTGGATCGATGATTCAATGGCTGAGATGCATCATCATCACTTGGAGAGGTTGAGGGGGAGGCTTGGGCCGGTGTTGGGTGGTTGGGATGGCACCACGTGGCACCATCCTAGCCATCCATCTTCTCTAACTTGTAGATGGTGCCACGGATGTTGGATTGAATCAATTTTCACGTCGTTGGGTAGTGATCGTTGATCCAAACCCATCCATGCAATTGGATTTGTCGTCTGAGGTATAGATTTAACACCACCTTGGCCCTTATCCTCTAGTCTTTCTCAAATTGTATTTGATGCTACGAAAATCCAATCAAGGTGATCTAGGAGTCCTTGAACTCCAATTGTTACCCTGATCACATCCTTACGGTTGGATCTTCATTCCGATGACCTGATAAATATTGCCTTGTTCCCTGACCACAAAAAGGGAGAATTAACCTAAAATTTATACAATCTAACCTAAATGCATGATGATGGATGCTATGCAATATTTATAATACATGATGCAATTACGCACCTAAGAACATGCATAAATAGATAGTTTATGTGACATAGATGTGTCTACATCATGTATTGACCCAAACAGCCATTTTTTCGAACAAAACGCTCCTGACACTAAAATCCATCCCTTGGTATGCTGATTATGCTTATTATCTCGCCATTGGACGATTCCCTTTTGACTGGCCTAAGCAAAAAAGGGATAAGTTCTTTGTCGAGATCAAATATTACTTTTGGAAGGACCCCGATCTATTCCACATCTATGCTGAACAAGTCATTAGACGGTGTGTTCCCGATTCAGAAACACATAATATTCTGAACCACTGTCATTCCATGGCTTGCGACAGACATTTTTCAGGGAAGAAAATGATGGCCAAGGTTGTAAATGTCAGATTGTATTGGCCTAGCATACACAAGGATACTCATGAGTTTTCTCAGTCCTGTGTGCATTGCCAGAGCATTGGCAACATGAACTCTAAGGATATGATGCCCCTCAACCCGATTTTAGAAGTTGAGATCTTTGATGTGTGGGGCATCAATTTCATGAGACTGTTTGTCACTTCTTTTGGGTACCAGTTCATTTTAGTTGCTGTTGACTACATGTCAAAGTGGATCGAAGCAGTACCCATGCACACTAATGACCATCATGTTGTCGTGGATTTAATCAAGGAAAACATTTTTTCACGTTTTGGTGTTCCTAAGGCCATTATCAATGATGAAGGATCACATTTTACACACTCCCAATTCCGTCAACTACTCGCTAAATATGGGGTGACTCTACACCATATCACCCACAAACAAATGGCCAAGCTGAAGTCTCCAACTGGGAGATCAAAAACATTTTGCAAAAGATGGTAAAGCCCGACTAGAAAGGCTAGTCCCTCAAACTTGATGATGCATTATAGGCTTACCGTACGGCTTTCAAAACTCTAATTGGCATGTCACCTTTTCACCTTATTTTTGGCAAGGCATGTCACCTCCTAGTTGAACTAGACCATAGGGCTTATTCGGCGATAAAAGTATTTAATTACAATTTGGACACCGTCGGAAAACACAGGAAATTACAATTAACTAAACTTGAAAAACTTTGCAACATGGCTTATGAAACACATGCATTTACAAAGACCGAACCAAGAAATTTCATGATAAATTCATCGTTTGGAAATCTTTTGAACCTAAAGAATGCGTGTGGCTTTTTGATGCGAGGTTACGAATATTTCCTGGTAAACTAAAATCTAAATGGAGTGGTCCTTACATTATAATTCAAACCTATCCCTATGGTGTCGTTGAAATTTTGGATCCAAAAATCAACACCACCTTCAAAATCATCAGCCAACGACTGAAGCCCTATCTTGATGACACCCTTAATGCGAAATTTGACTCTCAAGACCTCCACGACGTACCTGATAACTAGTGACTTGGCGCTTAGCTGAATGGCATAAAAGATAAAACTGGATGGGAGGTAACCCATCATTTTTCCTACTTTTCATTTTCATTTTCTTCAGAGGTTTTGACTATCCTGATTTCGACAGCTTTCACCAAGGTGAACTGTTTTCTCTTCCTATTGCATGAGAACATGACATATCCTAAGCATAGGGGATCTGTTTTTAAATTTTGTCAATCAATTCAAGATTTTCAAAACCAAAAAAACATTCAATTTTTATTTCACTTTCTGCATGCATACCCAAAAAAAATAAAAATGCTAAAACCTTTTGAGAAAATTTTGAAATCAGGACGAAGGTTGAGAAATCATTTCAAAGCACATGGAATTTAATCTTTAACAAATTAAGGATAAAAATGCGGATATAACTATTAGAATCTCTAGTCCTACTTTTAAACTATATCAAGTATCCTTCTCTAAATTCCATCTGAACTCGTGATGATTCGGGTGACTTGATCTCTTTTTGCAACCTGGAAACTATTTCTCTTAGTTTCCTACTCAAAAACTTGCATCCCTTATGAAATTCTTGTGTCAAATTTCACACACAGCCAACACTTAAAAACAAAATAGAAAAAAATTAGAAAAGCCCCTTGTTTAGTCTTAGTGAAATCTAAAGCAGATGATTGGATTGAGTTCCTACCGTCTAGGAGGAAAATGCCTCCTTTGAGGATGCAATGTCAACATGTTACCATCTCGGTGCTGCTCTATATTTATATTTCATATCTTTAAACGGATCATTAGGCGCATTTTGCAACTCAAGTATCATGGACGGTGCTCTACCCATAGCATCGGAGCAAGAGCTTGAGTTTGCTTGGAGCACCCCTTTACACCGAATTGTGTTTTGGGGTTGTGAACTCCTAGGTGGTGCCTTGGACAGTACTATCTCGAAGTGTTGGCACTAGAGCCCCCTCAAGGATTGGCAACGGGAATAATGATCCTGACGTATTTGTTGTAGGGTTAAGCTAGGAATAAGCATAGGGGAGACAAAAAAAAATCCAAATAAAAACACAACCTTATAAATGTTAGCATTCACAAGCACTAGCACAAGGTTTTAAAAGATTATGCATGTTGCGAGTCAGATTCAAGAGCCAAAGAAATCCTAACTGCAAAACAATTTCGAGTCATTTGAATTGTTAAGGAGTTAACTTGTGAATTTGTAAAGGATACATTGATCCCAATTCATTTAATTTTTGGATACAAATACGAGTCTTGATGTTTATCTTTAACAAATCTCATTCCTTTCATGCTTTAATCAACCAAAGTCCTACAATCTCCTTTTTCTCAAAAGTCAAAAAATTAGTCTTTCCCAAAAATCTATTTATGAAATTAAGTTTTGCTAAGAGATTAGCAAAAAATAAATATAGGGGTGTGATAAACACCAGTTTATCATCATTCTTATGCCCTAAAACAAATCTAACTCTGAGGTTTTTAACTCCATAAATGGGTTTTCAAGTTGTATTTAGGCATTACCCTAGTTAAGCATGCATTGCATACTTTTTGAGTTTTTAACATATTTACTGAGTGTTAAGGATAAGCAGATGATCAGACCTCAAAAACCCTAGCACTCAAGAAGGTAGGAAGTGAAGAAGAAGATCAAATCAACTGAACCCTAGCCGAATCCAACTCATCTTAGCAAGATATCAGCTCACCTGAGTTAGGTTTAGCTCTTCCCAGCTCCATTCAGCTCATCTTAGCTGGATGGTAGCTCAGAGTAGCTCAACTCACCACAACTCAACTCATATCCAGCTCAACTTTGTTGAGTCTAGCTCACCCTAGCTCTAATCAATTCACTAAGAGTTCTAACTAGCTCAACTTAGTTGATAGGAGTTCACCTCAGCTCAAGTCCAGCTCTCCCCAGCTCCACTCAGCTCACAACAGTTGAACTCCCTCCAACTTAGCTGTTACTTGTCAACTTAGTAGCTAAGCTAGCTCGAGAATTCCCAACAGAAGCAGGTCCAGCTCAACATAGCTTCAAATAGGTTGAGTCTAGTTCAACTTAGCTCTACTACTCAAGCTTAGCTACTAGCAGAAGAATTAGCTAACTAAGCTGAGTAGCTGAGCTCTTATGAGACCTCTTCAGTAGAATCAGATCTGAGAGAATTATTTGAGCTCTAGATCTACTTTAGACAACTCTTGGCTACCCTCTTGATGAGTAGATTTTAATGGACTATTGTTACTCCTAAGTTAACTCTATTCTTACCTTTTAGGTTTGTTAATAACTACATTAAGTTATAGAATGTTTGCATGCATCATTATTTAAGTTTACATCTATTCTATCACATTCTATAACTTAGTATGTAATTATTTTATGTTTTGTTGTTGTAGGAATAATGTTGGAAAAGAACAGAGGGGTGAAATAAATTTCCCCCAACAAATGGCCACCTTAACTGAGCCTTCCTCAACCTTTGGCCGGCCTCAACACCTCCCCAACAGCCACCGGCCAAATTTAGTAAGGGATTTAAAAATCCCTTGACTTGCGGATGGGGGAGGAGATAAAAGAGGTTCTTAGGAGAGAGAGGAGTCAATTTTCTTCTCCCCCCTAGTGGGGAATTATCTCCACCTTCCCCATCATGGAGAGAGCATGCACTGTGGAGAAGGTGTGCATAGTGAATCTAGCCACGCCCTGCAGGCGTGCCACCACCCACTGCCACAGCCTTCGCACGCCATTGCAGTGCAACTGCCAATAGCTCCCACCGCCAGCCCTGCAGCCACGCCCGTTCAAAGCCTCTCACCACATGGCCCTTCCTTCTTCTCCAGCCCTGCTACCGCTCCACCCCAACCTCCACCGCGCGCCCTACAGGCACGCCCTTGTAGCCCACGCCATAGCGCGCCCTCGCCAGCCACCCACCGCAAGCGTGCACTGCTCCAGCCTCTTCCACCGTGTTGCCTTACCGTAGCGCTCCTAGCCGCACCAAGTGCCCGTAGGCGCCACACCAAACGCCCTCCTTCCCTCACAGCATTGCCACAGCTGTGCCCTCCACCGCGTAGCCGTAGCCCAAGTGCGCGCCTCAGCCTGCCCGCACCCACACGCCCTGCAGCTGCTGCACCAGCCCTCACCAGCGCCCCCAGGCCGTAGCCGCCCACAGGCACCCACACCAACAATCACGCCCACAGGCACACCATAGCACACCCTTGCGCCCGACCCCAGCGTGCATCTGCGCGGCTTGCAGTAGCCACTCTTCCTCCTCTCCACGCGCAGCTCTCCTCCTCCAATAGAACCCAATAAATCGACGGCTGTTCTCCACCATCTGGCCACCGCCAGCCACCTCCGGTTGCCGCGTCACCACCATCGCGAAGCACGCGTCGAGGCGCACCACCCCATTGACTCTCGCCGCCAACCGTGCACGGCTGTCCAAGCGAGGAAGAGAGAGGAGAAATCCTCTATTTTCTCCTCAATTAAAATTTACATTTCATGCCATTGCCATTAGATATTTTTATTTCATTCAGGCCACATTGGATGGATGCACTTATAGTTTCTTGAATTTACTTCACTTGTGTTATGTGCATCATTCTACATTGAAATTCAAATTAGATTTGCATGCAAGTTAAATTTACATGATATGCCATTACACATGCATCATATACATATTTTTGGGAGCTTAATTCCTGAAGTGAAATTGCATAAATAACCTTGAACTTTTAAGGAAATTGCAAGCTCCATTCAGAATAGTATATTCCTCGCATTGAAGTTGCAAAGTTGTCTGCAAATAGCATCATCTTCTACTCGTGAATTTATTGGTATATTCCTCCCTTAACTCCACCTCCATGTGCCCTTTAATTTGGCGCCAACCCTCCGTGTCCCTCCATCTTATAACCACCATCATCAAGACCAATTCTAACCCTACAACACATCACACCAACCTTAACCTAGCACCCACCTAGGGTTGGCACCAATCCTTAGGTGCCTTTCCACTTTGGCGCCAACAACCCTAGCCTTAGGATTCCATAACCACCATCCATGAGCTATCTTAGTCGTCCACCTTTAACCACATCCACCTTCCCCCTCCACTCTATAAAAAGACCACTAACTTCCTATTTGTCGAAAGCGAAATCAGGTTTAAAATGAATGCGTTGTAGTATAGCCAAAATCACTTTGAAAATAAATGAAAGTTTATTACTTGAAAAATATGAATTTGAGGTCAAACACAGGGAGCAAATTGAGATTTAAAAACCAAGAATACAACTTTCAACTTTATAAAATGCAATGACCAATCAAAGTTATGAAGCAAAAATGATACCAATGTGTAGAGAAGCTCAAAAATATAAAGATGGGCATCTGATGTAAAAATCAGACGTCTTAAGTATTTGATGCTACAGTGCAGTGCTTCTCTTTAGCTCTCTCTGTCTTTTTCTTTCTTTGTTCTTCTTCTTTCTTTCTTCTCTGATTTCTGACTTTGGCTTCTTCTTTCTCTCTTCTTTCTCTTTCTTTACTTCTGACTTCAGCTGAGCCTTCTCAAATTCTGCTTATCTTCTTCCTTTTGCTTTGAGGATTCCTTCTTCCTTCTTCTTCTCTGCGACTTCTCCCTTAGCCGCTGCTGTGGCTTCCTTCTTCCTCTTCTTCCTTGCCTTCACCCTCGTTTTCCCTTGAGAGCAAAACCTACCCCCTACCCTCCCCACGAACTCTCCTCACTTTCTTCTCTCTTAGGCTCGCTCTCCTAGAGCCTTCTCAGGTAAACGGGTTGGGTCAGTGCACCCGGGACCAGGCCCACCGGCGTGCATGGGTAGTCAGGTCGAGCACCAGGTCCGCGGAGGCGTGTGTCGCAGATGAGGTGTGATGGGTGAGTAAGACCTCACCCCATGTCAGGAGGCGCTAAGCCCTTGGCACTTTTGCAACTTATACCGCTTCACTTTCTCACAGACTTTCGAGGTGGGACTAAATGTCCCACTCGCTTCTCATGCATGCCCGCAGTAGGTCTTCACTCAATCGCTGAGGCTGCGAGGCTTTGGCTTCCAATTGATGGGCTGGAGTTGTTCGTGAAGAGGTTCTGTGCATCTGGGACCTGAAATCCTGAAGTTTGATGCCAAAGATGAAGCTTGCAAGGTCCTTCAAGCTCGCTCCAATGGTTCACAAGGCACCTGTACCTGACTACAAGAAAATGGCCTCACGGCCTTGTTAAATTACTCAAAAGGCTTCACCATGACACAGTGAAGGTGGCCTAGTGGTTGGTGTGGCACGGGGCGGCCTAGGCGTGTGTGCCTAGATTGTTCTGTGGCCGTTGAATTGGGTGTGCTCGGGGGGAGTGAGTGGAGGGTGTGGCAGTTAATGGAGAGGGGGAAAATGATCAATGGGATGTGGCAATGCTTTTGAGGTGGCTGGCGAGGTGGGTGGGTGCGTGGAATGGCTCGAGCACCTCGCTGGTGGTCTACCGGAGGTGGAGAAGGTGATAGTGATATGTGGGCATCGGGGTGTGAAACTATAAATAGATAAGGGAAAAAGAAAGAGTACAGGAAGGGGACTTATCTGCGAGGTGATGGATGAAGGGGGAGTGAAGGAGTTGAAATGTTAAGACCCATGTCATTAAGCCTTTTTAAGACGTCCGTACTTTAGGTCAGACATCTGGTAAGTTGTCTGGATTGAGGGTCAGACGTCTTGCAAGATGTCTGGACTCATTCCAAGACGTCTGAAAATCAAAATTTTTGTGTATGTCCTCGCGTCTGCGTGCATGCTGCATGCAGACAGTATGTGACAGTCGTTTTCTTCTCCTTCTCTCTCCTCTCGCCGATGTAAACCCTAACCCACACCTTATTTAAACCCTCCTCCTCTCCCTCGTTCACCCCACTTCTAGCCACCCTTCTTCCTCCAGTGAGAGCAGCGAGCAGCGAGCATGAGCGGCATGGGAGGAGAGGAGGAGCAGCGAGGGGAAGAGAGAAGAGCAAGCGCGCGAGCTCGTGTGGGAGCTCGCCAGAGAGCTCACGGCCAGTCGGAACATGCGTGAGGTGGAGAGGTGCGTCAAGGAGGTCCTCCTCGACACTGCTGCAGCCGGAGCAGCAGGCGAGCGGGCACGGTGTGGCCACACACGGTGCGAGAAGGTGAAGGCAGGTTCTGATTCTGGGTTTTTCCTAGAATCAGATGTTTGGATCGATGTCCAGACAATGTAGGCGACGTCTGGAGGAGGTTCCAAATGACTGAGAGGTAAGCTTCGTGACGTACACCTTCTTTGCGGATACGACCATCCAGGCCGTTCCGCCGAGGTAATGTTTCGTGCCATATTGAGAAGATTTTCGTTGATGCATGTAGGATTTGCTTCTAGAAGGCACGGGACATGCCCTCCCACGCAATTCAGATGTCTAGGTGAGGCACTAGAAGGTAGGAAGCATTTCCAGACGTCCGGAGAGGTGGTCGGACATTTGGAACTGCGTCCAAACGGTCTAGCAGAGTTCTTGGACATCTAAGGAGTGGCGCAGAAGTTGAGGTATGATTCTGTACTCTTTTAAGACATCTGGAAGGTGTTCCAAACATTTGATGTGAATCAGAATTACTATTTTTGACCCGTTTACGGTCCATTTGAGGTCCGATTTCTGCAATTAAGATATCGATGTTTCTCGTATGTCTTCCTCTACTTGTTGGAATACTTTTTATCCTGTTCTAAATAGTCTCTTGTGATTGATCCTTGTGATAGGACCTCGTTCCATTATGGGTTTGGGGTTTGCTGAGGCACGTGTACCTGCCGATCAAACCCCCACTACTCCTGGGTTTACTGGTAGTGTGGCTTCCCCTTAATTTAATTACAACCAAATTGCCTATGTGGAATAAATGATTAGAACCTAGAATATGGCATGAATCCTAGGACTAGAAATACTGGAATGTCTGTATTGAATGAATGAATTGCAGTCTGGAATGAGTAGATAAAATGATAACAATTACCAGTAAATAAATAACAGTTGCCTGTGAAATGTAAGGTACTTGTACTAGCAAACTGTTGCATGTGAATTCCTGCTATTTACGTTAAATGACATACTATGAGATGCATGTATATAAATTGAAATTGGAAAGGTGAATGTTGGAAACACAAGCTATCTGTGAATAAACTGAATATGGAATAGAGTTACAAATTACATGTGTATAACCTGATAACAGAAATAGAAATGATGAACCCTGGTATGGCTCGGCCTGAGAAACATGAGCATGAACCCTACGGGGAATTAGGAGTAGAGCTCCTGGAAATAAATGGAATGGAACTGGAAATGTGAATGGGGAAGCGAGCTGGCCCTTGAGTACAGAGTACCAAGGAGAGCGACTGTCCCCCTATTTAGTGTAGAGTGGAGCTAGCCACCCTAGGGTTTGGACCTAAGGTTATGATTGGCCACATTGTACCAACTTTTTGGCCCTCGTGTACATAGTACCGGGGAGAGCTACTGGTGTAGGGAGAGAGCTAGCCATGCCATGGGACCCGGGGTTCACCTAGCCGCCTTACACTGACTTGTTAGGCCCACTGGGCAAACCAGGGTAGTCAGGCAAGGGTGCACGGACTGTGGAGGGGCAGGACCCCTGTTTGGTTCTTAGGGGCTAGACCCCTATTACTGAGAGGGCTATGCCCTATACTGGTTCCGTGTTGTGCTTTGGGCATACCCGCTAACTGGAATGACTGACCACGTGCCAGTGCAGGGTAGCTACCCATGCGTTTATCGTGCGTGCAGTAGTCACCGTTACGTCTGTCAGTGACCTTAAGGTGGTTGACTGAGTGTAGGACCACCACGAGGGACTCTCCTGTCCAGGAGAGCACCACATGTTACTTCTACTCTTCGAAAAAGACTGCAATCAAGATCGTTCCCATGAGGAACAGTCGACATCAAGAAAAAGCTTGATAATTAAACCAAGTGGTGAAAGAAAGAATAATTAGTTAAAGAAAGAAAGAAATTGAAAAACAATAGCTACCTGTCCACCTTTACTATTTTAGTTATTTGGTTGCCACTCTACTCAGCGTTCGCTGACGTTTTGTACTCATAACCTTTTTCAGGTCCAGGTGTTGAGCAGCCAGAGCCTACGGCTACAGAGGGTGCTGGGCCCAGTAGAGCCCAGTAGTTGTAGCTTTGTGTTATACTCTGTTTCCTGTTGTAGTGAGTAGTTTATTACACTTCTGTACTCTTTCATTGTGAACTTTATATTCCTGTACTCGTTTACTTTCCTACTATTGTGGTAGTGTGTACTGTTGTAGTTTATTTCTTTACTACTGTACTTTTGTTACTGTTAGTTGCTTGCATGGTGAATGTGATTTATTTTACTGCTTTTTGGTTACTTTCTCATTGGACGACTGGGTCTTGGGATCAATCGAGTCGGTCCAGTCTCGTGTCTTATAGGGATTCAGGAACCGAGTCGTAACAAGATGGTATCAGAGCAAGGTCGTCCCGAGAAGTGAACCAACTAGCTGGAAAATAACCAATTCACGTGCCTGCAACTAGAGTAACCACCACAACGTACCTTTTGATATCTATTCTGAGGTTCTTTTGTTGAATGTCTGTGGAATTGACGTCTTTTTGTTCTGTGTTCGTGTCTCCTTGCAGGAGATGCCTCAACGTGGAGTCAGTGAGGCAGGCCGTGGACGCGACCAAGGAAGAGGTCGGAGGGGCGGACGCGTTGAGCCCGACATCTCACTGGATCAGCCACTTCTTCAGGGCGTTCAGGCCCAGGACCTTGCCCAGCTGATACGGGAGATCGTACGAGAAGAGCTCCACCCGCCTCCACGGGTGCCTCTCCCTGGGGCTGCAGAGGGGGAGTCCTCTGTGGGACCGCGAGATAGGCACAGTGCTGGACGTGGGGGAGGGGGGTGGTCCTCCACCGCCCCCACCATCCTCTGACACTTCCGAGCACGAGCCCTCCTTGCCTAGAGGTGTACCAGTTTCCCCACTTCAGTGCCATTCGAGCTCTTTGGACAGTTCAGAAAGCTGAAGCCCCCCTCCTTCAAAGGGGATGAGGACCCGACCGAGGCGGAGGACTGGCTCGAGCAGATAGAGAAGGTGTTTGACACCCTTCGCCCCCCTGCAGAGTGCTACGTGGCCTTTGCCACGTACCAGCTGGAGAGCGCGGCATACAGGCGGTGGAGGGCAGTCAGAGGTCAGGAGAGGGTCAAGCCGACTTGGGACCAATTTGTCACCCTCTTTTACGAGTAGTACTTTCCCCAAATATGGTAGGATCATAGGAGGCGGGAGTTCCACACTCTCCGCCAGGAGACGATGATCATGAGTGCGTATCACACGCATTTTTTGGAGCTATCTCATTTTGCCGTGACAGTTGTGGCTACCGAGGAGGAGCGCCTGTGGAGGTTCACCGAGGGGCTCTGGCCTGCTATTCGGGGGTATGTCAAACCACTGAAGCTGCCTACATTATCTAGAGTGGTGGAGGCAACCATGACATATGAGGGGACCAACCTAAACGCACGTGATACTGATAGCGGACTTAAGAGGCCCTACCAGCTAGACTACTCACAAGGCCGGCGAGAGAGGAGGCACGCAGCACCTACAAGAGAGCCATCACGCTTTGCGTGGCTGTTGAACCAATGAATTGCTACGCTAACATGTTCGATTTTGAAAACCTGTCGTTGTAGTTTGAAAGCGAAGAACTCGTGTTCAACAAATAAAATTTATACCGAAATTGAAATTTCGGGTCGAACACAGGGAGGCGGACGTTTGATTTAAAAACTATGCATTTGTTTTTATTTGTCACGAAGTAATTCAATTTAAAACTATCTAACTATTTACAAGAGAGAGAGTAATAGAGAGAATATTACAAACAGAAATCAAAATGAGATGTAGAATAAACATAGAATTTCATCATTAGAATGATTGTTCATTACACTAGAAAGTGGTAAAATGATTACATTAGAAAGCAATAAATCTACTCTAAAAAGCATTAAAAGAATAGAGGGAGAAATATCCTCCTCGACGGTCGCTTGGAGGACGAGCAGAACTACTCTAGAAAGCAGTAAATCTATACTAGAAAGAAGTAAAAAGAATAGGGAGAGAGATATCCTCCTCGACGGTCTCTTGGAGGATAAGTCGGACGGGACAACGCCTAGACGAAGGAGGACGAAGTAGAAGAACGGGAACGGGGCAGCACATCATCGTCGCGGGATCCACTTCTGAAGGGGGACGAAAATTTGGACTTTATCTCGTGAGAAGCATCCCGGGTATGGGACAAGTTCTCTTAAGCTTTGGAGAGGTAGAGAAGAGAAGGAAGGGATGAGAATTTCATGTGGAGGGGATCTCCTTTTATAGTTGCAAGGAGTGGGGGCAAATTGATCATTACATCTTTAAAACATTAAATAAGGGGTCTTTAGTGACGGATAAAACCGTTGCTAAAGCCCCAACATGGGTGTAGTGGGCGCTGCCCGCGCACGCCTGCTCATCTGCTCGCGTATGCAATGCTTGCGCATGTTCAATGATGCTCAACCGTCCGATCGTGAGATCGGATGGCTCAGATCGTGCCTTCGCCTACCTCGCTGCGCGCCCGCCCCAATGCGTGCGATGCCGCGTTACGCCGCACATGCAATAGCGCGTGGACGATATCGTGCACGCACGGCCGTTGGGTCACGATCTGACGATCGATTGATGGCGCGCCCCCAGCTCTAGATTTCGCATGGCGAGGCTCGAACGCGCACTAGCACCTCGCGATAAGATGCTGGACCGCTGCGCTGCCTCGCCCAAATGGTCGTGCGGTCGATTTCAAGGCGTTGCATCCATAGTCGTTGGATCTTGATCCAACGGTAGGGAAGGGCGGATGCGGGAGCTTCAGCGGGTGCGTGCAGACTTTTGGGTGGCCGAGATGGCGCCACGTGGTGCCATCTTGGCCGTCCATCTTCTGGATGTTGTAGATGGTGCCACTGGTGTTGGATTTACTCGATTTTTGCATCGTTAGGCCGCAATCATCGATCCGAATCCATCCGTGCGGTTAGATTTGTCGTTTGAAGTCTGGATTTACACCATCTTGGCCCTTGATCTTCTAGGGTTCCCCGATCACTATCAGATGCTACAAATGCCTGATTAGGGTGATCTTGGAGTCGTTGAACTCCAATCATCGCCCTGATCACATCTGTACGGTTGGATCTTTGATCCGAGGCTCCAATAAAAAGTTTTCCTTGTCCAAGCACATAAAAGGAGATAATTAACCTCCATTTTATTCAAACTACTCTAAATGCAAGATGATGCATGTTATGCAATATTTATAGCATGCAATGCAATCCTATGCTTAAGAACATGCATAAATAGACATTTTAAGTAGTGTAAATGTGTTTACATCATACCCCCATGCCTATCTTTTGCTAGTCCCTAGCAAAAACTATATGCTATTTATAAAAGAATTAGGTTGGACTACTTGGGCATGAGTTATTTTCAATCATTAAGAAACTATCTACTTAGGATTTGAACTTTCAAAGACACAACAGTGCCCGAGTATCAGCCAAAATGCAGACCGCCTCAAGCCCTCGCCTTATTCAAAGAAAAATTTCTTTTTCTCTTTTTCGTCTTTTCTAATTTTTTGGATTTTCAAGTTTTAGGGTTTACGAGTGGCCTTCTACGGCCATTCAACTCACCAAAGGTTTGATGAGAACTCTAAGTTCTAAGCATCTTATTGTGAATGTGATAGACTCGTTGACCGACAATTAAAACGGACTTCGGATTTCTACGCCTCTAGGTGACCTAAAAAAAATTTTGCCTAAAGGTGTATCTTTACAACCAGTAGCTTTCTCCCTACTTTATTTTTTACGGGGTCAACACAAGGGTGAATCCAGTGTATATCTCCTCGGTTTATTCTACTTCTCCGCTTCTTCCAAAGTGTTTTGGGAATTTTCAGTGCATTTACTGAGCTGGGTTCTGGGCAACCGGTCGATGAGTTGTTACCACCGATAACTTACCAACCATACTCGTGAGGCGAAGTGTGGCTTTTTTTTTTTGCTTTTCTCCTTTTCTTTTTGATTTTTTTTTCTTTTTTTAAGTAGGTGGCTTCCCTGGTCTAAGATTTACCTAAAGGCAGCAAAAAGAGAAAGGTCCAGTGACTGGGCTCTGAACAACCTACCTATGGGCTGTTACCCACGATAACTTACCAGCCATATCACACTAGAAGGTTCATTAGCTACCCAATTTCCGTTAAAATCATCGAAGAACGAGTCAGTGCAAAGAAAGTGTGTACATGCTAAAAACTCAAAATTCCCTCAAATCAGAGGGCGGGTTGATAAGTCGTGTACTTATCACCCAAACTTATTTACTCCAATTAAAATAGAATTCAGGTTGGTGAGAACTCGAAAACAAATCCACATTTTAGTGGATACATGGGCTGATTAAGTCCAAAGACCTAAAGGGTCTTTGTGTTCAAATCATAATGTAGTATTTCCTAAGATTGAAAATTTTCTTAAACCCAAGTTCTCTTTCCTAATTCAATTTTTTTTTAATAAAAGAAAATAAAACAAATCTAAGGAGCTGACGAATAAATTCAGAGATGAATATCCACCCCCCCATGCCTATCTAATGCAATGTTCTCATTGTATTAAAAAGACATAAAACAGAGTGGAATAGCATAGAAAGCACCTGAATTGCGTGAATGTCAGGTCTGCTCCGAGATAGAAACTAAAAAGAACTGTATAAATGCTGAGTTTAGTGCCTTCAGCTAGGCACACTATACAAAGAAGAGAAATGAAGAATTCACAGGTGCAGGTTAGAATCAGAATAAATAGAAGAATCCTCCGACCTGTCAGCAGAGGTCCACAGATGTGGACCAGATTGTGGTGTAGACCCATACCCCATAATTGAGAATATCTTAGGTTCTGGATAAAAATTACCCAAAACCTAAAATTTGTATGCAAGCGGGGTTGGGCTTGCAATTTATGAGGATGCAACCCAAGACCAAAAAGTTGGGTTACAGAGAATTGAAGCTCAAAAGGATAATCATTGAATGCGTGCTTGGGTTGAACATCCTCAGAACAGATGTCGTAAGGGTTCTGATTTGATGGTTTCAGCTTAATGGGCACCCTTCAACATAGTCTTCTACTTCCTCTGGAGTTAGCTTCCTAAATCAGAACTTCCCAACTTCTATCCTCCTCAATCAGAATGTTAAATTTCGAGACCTCTTGCATGTTAATCATCCCGTCTGAAATCTCCAAGTCTAAATGATGTGGCAGAATCAGAATCATCGATAAGCTCAACAGGGTGTAACTGACAATCAGGGCATTGAATTGAATCCTCCAGAAAATGCGATTCTGGATCTGTAATGTGTGCCCTAATAAGATCAGTTTCCTCAGTTATTGCACTATCAAATGATCTATCAGATTCCTTAGGCCCAATCGTCTCACAGAAATCGTGTTCAGAAAACTCGCGTGAGACTTCGCAACTTGAATCTTCACCATCAAAGAAATGAAGATCCATATCAATGTATGTCCCAAAATCATATGTCAGTTTCTATTCCAAGGAGACATACATTTCCTCGTACCCCGGCTCAGGGATCTCAGGTGAAGAAATTAGATCTTCCTTAATTGGTTGCCCTAATTCAATCTGGTCAGCCTCGTAACACGTGTCCCCCCCAACAGGTGCCTGAGTGGGTTCTATCATTGGCTTTCCTGAAGGGAGTTCATCCTGGAAATCATCCCATGATTGAATCAAAGTGACCATGAATCTCATCCTCAATTTTACTAATTTCCCAAGTAGAAACTCACCCAGGTTCTCATCCTTAACATCCTGGAGCCAATCCAACAAAGACTTGTTCAAATCATCAATCATTTCAATCAGGGGCTCCAATCTCTCAATGCAAGGTATTGGCTGAACTTCTAAAGATTGTATGATATTCCTCAAGTTAGCCAGAACCTTATCTTGAACCTAGTTAACCTAAACCAAATGAGTTGGTTCAGGGTTGGGCGGGTTTGGGCTTAATGCAGGGGAATTAACGAATTGAGATTCGTTATACCCTTCCTGATAATAGGTCATTTCAAATTGTTCAAAAGGTGGTGATGACCTAAAGGCAGGGTAATTAGAGGATGGGTAAAGATCGGTGTATCCTTCTTGATTGTAGATCGTATTAGGTTGTTCATGAAAGGATGACGATCTATAATCGATGTGGCTCTTAGAAGGATAGAAATCGCAATCAAAGTATTCAGGGTTAGACCCTAAACACAGAGGTCCAGAACTGTATCCCCAATCCGAGTTATCCCAACTAACTGATGGTTGATTATAGTACGAGTTGGGATAATCGTCATGTTGAGGATAATTCAAAATAGGAGGGAAAGAGTGGGAATGTGTGTAATATGTGGAAGGATTCATGAGAAACAAGAGGAAGAAAGGTGCCCTACAATACAAATAATCAAACCTGTCCTTATGTGGGTTAGCCTATAGACCTACAGACTCCCAAAACCCGTCTTGAGGTAAAGGAACGATTTGATCTACTTCTGTCTGTTCAATCCAACCAATTAGAAGGAGGGACTGGGGAGAAGGTTCTTCCTTCGGCTTACGTCTCCGGTTCCTAGTGTAGCCCCCAGCCGCGATCGTTTGATTCTGCTTCCCTAGCTAGACATCAGATTGAACAGTAGAAATAAACTAATCGAAAATAATCTCATTCTGGGTTCTGAAGAGCGAGTCAAATACTTAAGGCCAACATCTACTCTATTTTATTTAGGGCTAGGTTTGAATGTGCTTTGGAATGTGATGGGCCCTTTAAATGGGTTGTGCCCTTAATGATCGATTGATTTGTGTGTGCGTGCACAACCAGTGATTTTCAAGCAAGATTATTTTTGATGTGGTGAATTTTAGAGTTCAAATCTTTCTTAGTAGCTTTTAGGATTCAACTTTAGGTGTTTTCAAACAAGTTCTATTGGCACACCAGGTTTTGAAAGCACAGGTGAAGATATTTCCCTTTGAAGCTTAAAAAGAATGTGGAGTGCCTGGTAAATCCCTAATAGTTGAATCTAAGTGGCAGCTACTTAATGAGTTGATTTTAATTGAAGTGGTGCGGCCTAATCAACTCAAACAATTGGCCTGTTGCACCACTTAATTAGGCACACAAGTGATCACCTAATATAATTTCTACTGAATTATGTGTTTGAATGTGTGTACCAACTCCAAAGATCGGTTTACCGGTTGAGTTTGAAAATCAGATGAGGTTGTGTACTTCTGTGAGATTTTTTTTATTTTTCTTTTTTTAATGTTGGGGTTGGGGTGAGTATGACTGTCAAATAACAAACAATCTAACCTTAGAGTTTATAAGAACACCTAGGTTGATTGATGTTTGTGTTATTATATTGTGGAATGAAATCTAATGGGTGGGAGGCGGGGGATAACTTACAAAACCTTCTACAGCACTTTACTCCAATCTACCGCTTTTTCCTGTCTCGAAAGAGTACCTGCAATCACAATAAGAAAGGAGAGAAGTGAGGTAAATGATTTGTAAGATAGAAAACATGAAGGAAAATCAAAGAGCGTCGCCTTCCCCGGCAATGGTGCCAAAATGTTGAATGTACGAATTGCTATGCTAATGAATTCGATTTTGAAAACCTGTCATTGTAGTTTGAAAGCGAAGAACTCGTGTTCAACAAATAAAATTTATACCGAAATTGAAATTTTGGGTCGAACACAGGGAGGCATACGTTTGATTTAAAAACTACGCATTTGTTTTTATTTGTCATGAAGTAATTCAATTTAAAACTATCTAACTATTTACAAGAGAGAGAGAGTAAGAGAGAGAGAATATTACAAACAGAAATCAAACTGAGATGTAGAGAAAACATAGAATTTCATCATTAGAACGATTGTTCATTACACTAGAAAGTGGTAAAATGATTACACTAGAAAGCAATAAATCTACTCTAGAAAGCATTAAAAGAATAGAGGGAGAAATATCCTCCTCGACGGTCGCTTGGAGGATGAGCAGAACTACTCTAGAAAGTAGTAAAAAGAATAGGGAGAGAGATATCCTCCTCGACGGTCGCTTGGAGGACGAGCCGAATGGGACAACGCCTGGACGAAGGAGGACAAGGCAGGATGAAGGAGGATGAAGCGGAAGAACAGGAATGGGGCAGCACGTCATCGTCGCAGGATCCACTTCCGAAGGGGGATGAAAATTTGGACTTTATCTCGCGAGAAGCATCCCGGGTGTGGGACAAGCTTCTCTTGAGCTTTGGAGAGGTAGAGAAGAAAAGGAAGGGATGAGAATTTCATGTGGAGGGGGTCTCCTTTTATAGTTGCAAGGAGTGGGGGCAAATTGGACATTACATCTTTAAAACATTAAATAAGGGCTCTTTAGTGACGGATAAAATCGTCGCTAAAGCCCCAACGTGGGCGTAGTGGGCATTGCCCGCGTGCACCCGCTCGTCTACTTGTGCGCACAATGCTTGCACATGTTCAGCGATCCTCAGCCGTCCGATCGCAAGATCGGACGGCTCAGACCGCACCTTTGCTCGCCTAGCTGCACGCCCGCCCCAACGTGTGCGATGCTACGTTATGCTGCGCGTGCAATAGTGCGTGGACGCTATCGGGCGTGCGCGGCCGTTGGATCACGATCTGACGGTCAATTGACGGCGTGCCCCCCGCTCCAGATTTCGCGTGGCGAGGCTCGAACGTGCGCCAGCGCCTCGCGATAAGACGCTGGACCGCTGCACTGCCTCGCCCAAATGGTCGTGCAGTCGATTTCAAGGCGTTGCATCCACAACCATTGGATCTTGATCCAACAGCAGGGAAGGGCAGATGCGGGAGCTTCAGCGGGTGCGTGCGGGCATTTGGGCGGTCGAGATGGCGCCACATGGTGCCATCTTGGCCATCCATCTTCTGGATGTTGTAGATGGTGCCACGGGTGTTAGATTGACTCGATTTTTGCGTCATTAGGCTGCGATCGTCAATCCAAATCCATTCATGCAGTCGAATTTGTTGTTTAAAGTGTGGATTTACACCATCTTGGCCCTTGGTCTTCTAGGGTTCCCCAGTCACTATCAGATGCTACAAATGCTTGATTAGGGCGATCTTGGAGTCGTTGAACTCTAATCGTCACCCTGATCACATTTGTATGGTTGGATCTTCGATCTGAGGTCACAATAAAAAGTTTGCCCTATCAAAGCACATAAAAGGAGACAATTAACCTCCATTTTATTCAAACTACTCTAAACGCAAGATGATGCATGTTATGCAATATTTATAGCATGCAATGCAGTCCTATGCTTAAGAACATGCATAAATAGACATTTTAAGTAGTGTAAATGTGTTTACATCAGGGGCCGTCAGTGGCCTTTGAGGGCCCCCAACAGGGGCCAGCTGCCAGCACCGGACCCCCGCCCAGCCGTCAGCAGGGACCTACCGAGGGCGGGAGTCGAGTTCCCCTTTGCTACCAGTGTGGCCAGCCGGGCCACATTAGGAGGGATTGCCCGTCTAGGGCTGGAGGTCAGCAGATGCTCCCTGCACCGAGCACTGGAGGATGAGTAGGAGGTCGCGGTTCCCAGGCGTGTGGGGGAGGACAGCAGTCGCAGGGAGGGTACCGACCAACGGCTACCCATCCGAAGCAGAGTGTGGCTGCTTCGTCTGCACCTAGGGATGAGGGGCGAATCAACACCCTGACACACAGAGATGCCAGAGCTTCTGGTTCAGTGGTGGCAGGTATGGTTACAGTTTCCGGCAGACTAGTTTACACACTTTTTGATTCCGACGCAACGCACTCGTTTGTCATTGCTAGTTTTGCTGTCAGTTTGGGGCAGGACTGTGTGTTGTTAGAGGATCCATTTGTGATCAGAGGTCCGAGTGGTCAGCTGTTTGTAGTTGAGGAGGTTTACACAGGTTGTGAGGTCAGTGTTGGGGGACACAGCCTCCCTGCTGATCTGATTGTGATACCGATGGAAGACTTTGGCATGATTCTGGGGATGGACTGGTTGTCTGCTTACCACACTTTGGTGGACTGTTTCGAGAGGAAGATCATCTTCTCCATACCAGAGTTACCCTCTTTTGAGTTTCACGGACAGCCAGTGGACAGAGGCTTTAGGTGCATTTCTGCACTTCGCTTGGCGAGACTTTTGGGCCAGGGGTGTGAGGGATTTCTAGCTTGTGTAGTGGCAGAGCCCAGGCCTGTGACAGATTTTTAGAGTATCTCGATGGTCAGAGAGTACCCCGACGTGTTCCCAGAGGAGCTACTAGGACTACCGCCCGAGCATGAGATCGAGTTTGAGATCTCACTGGTACCGATGACCAGCCCCATTTCTACAGCACCTTACAGGATGGCACCACTTGAGCTACGAGAGCTCAAGTCCCAGTTGCAGGACCTTCTGGAGAAGGGCTTTGTGAGGCCCAGTGAGTCTCTGTGGGGAGCCCCGGTATTGTTTGTGAAGAAGAAGGATGGTACCCTACACCTTTGTGTGGACTACAAATAGCTGAATAGGGTTACCATCAAGAATAGGTATCCACTGCTGAGGATTGACGACTTGTTTGACCAGTTGCGAGGTGCCACGGTATTCTCCAAGATAGACTTGAGGTCTGGCTACCACCAGTTGAGGATCAAGGAGACTGACGTCTCCAAGATAGCTTTCCGCACCCGATACGGACACTATGAGTTTTTGGTCATGCTGTTTGGGCTGACCAACGCCCCCGGTGCCTTCATGGATTTGATGAACTAGGTGTTCAGACCATACCTGGATCAGTTCATGGTGGTATTTATTGATTATGTGCTCATCTACTCTCGGGATCAGGCGTAGCACGGACAGCACCTGCGGGTGGTTTTGGACACACTGAGAAGGCGTAGGCTGTATGCCAAATACAGCAAGTGCGAGTTCTGGTTGAGGGAGGTGACCTTCTTAGGTCATGTGATTTCCGGGGATGGCTTCGCTGTGGACCTAGCCAAGGTTGGGGCAATGCTCAGGTGCTAGAGACCGCGTACAATTATAGAGATTCACAGTTTCTTGGGACTAGAAGGCTACTACAGGCAATTTATTAGGGGTTTCTCGCAGATTGCACGTCCTGTGACAGTTGACCCGGAAGGACGTGCCCTTTTCTTGGACAGACGCTTGTGAGGCATGTTTTCAAGAGCTAAAGGAGAGGCTGACTTCAACTCCCATGCTTACCATCCCAGACAGTAGTGGCGGGTTCGTTGTGTACACAGACTCCTCTTTGCAGGGGTTAGGGGGTGTGCTCATGCAGTGGGGTCATGTTGTTGCTTACACTTCGCGACAACTGAAGCCCCATGAGCATAGCTACCCTACTCACGACCTGGAGCTGGCAGCTGTCATCTTCTCACTGAAGACTTGGAGGCACTACCTGTACGGTGAGACTTTTGAGAATTTCACAGATCATAATAGCCTCAGATACTTGTTTGATCAGAAGGAGCTCAACATGAGACAGAGACGTTGGTTAGAGCTCCTGTAGGACTATGACTGCAGCATTTCCTACCATCCAGGGATGGCCAATGTGGTGGCTGACACCTTGAGCCAAAAGGCGCCCGCCCACTTTGCCAGTTTGCAGGCACAGAGTTGGAGACTCATGGAGATGGGCAGTTGGCGACCCCTAGAGTTACTGGGGCACTATGGGGTAGTGACTGTGACACAACAGATGAGGCCAGAGATGATAGACCGCATCATCACAAAATAGATGGCCAACCCGTACCTGCAGTCATTGCGTGACAGAGTACTATCAGGGGACCCTAGAGACTTCTCCTTTACTAACGAGGTGCTGCGCATGAGGGGACGTTTGTGTGTTCCCAGGGACGAGAAGCTGCTGAGAGACCTCCTGACTGAGGCACACGGTTCGAGGTTCACCATACATCTCGAGAACACAAAGGTGTATCATGATCTGAGATGCGACTTTTGGTGGAGGGGAATGAAGCGGGGTGTAGGTGAGTTCGTGTAGTAGTGTTTAGTGTGCCAGTAGGTGAAGGCCAAGCATCAGAGGCCTACAGGGATGTTGCAGCCACTTCCAGTGCCCGAATGGAAGTGGGAGAGCATCACCATGGACTTGGTGGTGGGCTTACCCGTTACCCAGCGAGGACACGACACAGTCTGTGTGATTGTACACAGATCAACAAAGACGGCACGTTTCTTGCCGATTCGAGTCACTTTGGGACCAGCACAGTTGGCAGAGAGGTATTTCCATGACGTGGTACGTCTGCACGGAGCTCCGCGGGAGATTGTATCCGATCGAGATACCCGCTTTACATCCTACTTTTGGGCTGAGTTTCTGCAGGTTTTGGGGATACGGTTGAGGTTCAGTATAGCATACCACCCCCAGACGGATAGACAGTCAGAGCGCACGATACAGACACTTGAGGACCTTTTGCGTGCCTGTGTACTGGACTGGAGAGGCTCTTGGGAGGGGCACTTGCCCCCGGCGGAGTTTGCATATAATAACAGCTATCACTCGAGCATCGGCATGGCACCTTATGAGGCTCTGTACAGACGGAGGTGTACTACACCCTTGAGTTGGGTTGAGGTGCAGACCAAGTGGGAGGTTGGCCCCAGGCTGATCTGGCAGAGTCAGGAGGTGATTGAATAGATTCACAAGCGACTCTGCACTGTCAGGAGCAAACAAAAGAGTTATGCCAATCGGAAGCGCAAAGAGGTGCAGTTTGAGGTTGGGGATCACGTCTTCCTTCGCATTTCAACCATGAAGGGCCTGCAGCATTTTGGGGTGAAAGGGAAGCTAGCGTCGAGGTTTGTGGGGCCCTTTGAGGTCCTGGAGCAGGTTGGACCTGTTGCTTACAAGCTTGCCCTTCCTCCCCAACTTTTTGGTGTGCACGACGTGTTCCACGTGTCCAACCTCAAGAAGTACATCACTGATCCCAGTCACGTTCTGAGCCACGAGAGCATCGAGGTGGGTGATGACCTGACCTACCCCGAGTGGCTAGTGCAGATACTAGATAGAGCCGTCCAGAGTTTGAGACGGAAGCAGGTACCCTGGTGAATGTCTTGTGGAGGAGCCAGAGGTACGAGGAGGCTACCTGGGAGCCTGAGGTGGCGATGTGAGAGCAGTACCCAGAGCTCTTTGAGGGTACGTCTTTTCAAACCAGCTTCGATCCTCTTTGAGTTTGTTATGCGTATGATTTTCCTTTTCAGCACCCTAGCTAGCTCAAGTTTCAGGGACGAAACTTCCTTTGAGTTTGTTATGTTGTTAAGACTCGTGTCGTTAAGCCTTTTTAAGACGTTCGTACTTTAGGTCAGACATCTAGTAAGACGTCTGGACTGAGGGTCAGATGTCTTGCAAGACGTCTGGACTCATTCCTAGATGTATGAAAATCAAAATTTTCGTGTATAACCTCACGTCTACGCACGTGCTGTGCACAGACAGTACGTGACCCTAGTTTTCTTCTCCTTCTCTCTTCACTCGATGATGCAAACCCTAACCCACACCTTATTTAAACCCCCCTCATCTCCCTCGTTCACCCTACTTCCAGCCACCCTTCTCCTTCCTCCAGTGAGAGCAGCGAGCAGCGAGCGTGAGTGGCGTGGGAGGAGAGGAGGAGCAGCGAGGGGAAGAGAGGAGAGCAAGCACGCGAGCTCGAGTGGGAGCTTACTAGAGAGCTCACAGCCGGTCGGTGCGAACGCGAGGCGGAGAGGTGCGTTGGGGAGGTTTTCCTCGACACTGCTATAGCCGGAGCAACAGGAGAGTGGCCGAGGCGCTGCCACGCACGGCATGAGAAGGCGAAGGCAGGTTTTGATTCTGGGTTTTTCCCAGAATCAGATGTCTAGATCGGCATCCAGACGATGTAGGCGATGTCTGGAGGAGGTTCTAGACGACTGAGAGGTAAGCTTCGCGACGTACACCTTCTTTGCGGATACGACCATGCAGGCTGTTCCACCGAGGCACTGTTTCATACCATATTGAGAAGATTTTTGTTGACGCGTGCAAGATTCGCTTCAGGAAGGCACAGGACACGCCCTCCCACGCAGTTCAAACGTCTGGGCGAGGCACCAAATGGCAAGAAGCATTTCCAGACATCCGGAGAGGTGGTCGGACGTCTAGAACTGGGTCCAAACGGTCCAGCAGAGTTCCTAGACATCTGAGGAGTGGCGCAGGAGTTGAGGTATGATTCTGGACTCTTTTAAGACGTCTAAAAGGTGTTCCAAATGTCTGATGTGAATCAAAATTACTGTTTTTGACCCGTTTAGGGTCCATTTGAGGTCTTATTTCCGCAATTAAGATACCGATGATTCCCGTATGTCTTCCTCTACCTGTTGGAATACTTTTTATCCTGTTCTGAGTAGTCTCTTGTGATTGATCCTTGTGATTGGACCTCATTCCATTGTGGGTTTGGGGTTTGCTGTGGCATGTGGACCTGCAGATCAAGCCCCCACTACTCCTGGGTTTACTGGTAGAGTGGCTTCCCCTTAATTTAATTACAACCTAATTTCCTGTGTGGAATGAATGATTAGAACCTAGAATATTGCATGAATCCTAGGACTAGAAATACTGGATGTCTGTATTGAATGAATGAATTGCAGTCTGGAATGAGTAGATAGAATGACAACAATTGCCAGTAAATAATAACAGCTGCCTGTGAAATGTAAGGTACTTGTATTAGCAAACTATTGCATGTGAATTCCTGTTGTTTATGTTAAATGACATACTATGAGCTGCATGTATATAAATTGAAATTGGAAAGGTGAATGTTGGAAACACGAGCTATCTATGAATAAACTGAATATGGAATAGAGTTACAAATTACATGTGTATAACCTGACAATGGAAATATAAATGATGAACCTTAGTATGGCTTGGCCTGAGAAACATGAGCATGAACCCCACAGGGAATTAGGAGTAGATCTCCTGGAAATAAATGGAATGGAATTGGAAATGTGAATGGGGAAGTGAGCTGGCTCTTGTGTACGGAGTACCAAGGAGAGCGACTATTCCCCTGTTTAGTGCAGAGCGGAGCTAGCCACCCTAGGGTTGGGACCCGGGGTTAGGATTGGCCACTTTGTACCGACCTTTTGGCCCTCGCGTACATAGTACCGGGGAGAGCTACTAGTGTAGGGAGAGAGCTAGCCACCCCACGGGACCTGGGGTTCAGCTAGCCACCTGACACCGACTTGTTAGGCCCACTGGGCAAACCAGGGTAGTCAGGTGAGGGTGCGCGGACTGTGGAGGGGTGAGACCCCTGTTTGGTTCTTAGGGGCTGGACCCCTATTACTGAGAGGGCTATGCCCTATACTGGTTCCGTGCTGTGCTTTGGACGTGCCCGATAACGGGAACGACTGACCGTGTGCTAGTGCGAGGTAGCTACCCGTGCATTTATCATGCATGCCGTAGTCACCGTTACGTCTGTCAGTGACCTTGGGGTGGTTGACTGAGTGTAGGACCACCACGGGGAACTCTCCCGGCCAGGAGAGCACCACGTGCTACTTCTACTCTTCGAAAAAGATTGCAATCAAGATTGTTCCCATGAGGAATAGTCGAGATCTAGAAAAAGACCTGATAATTAAACCAATGCTGAAAGAAAGAATAATTAGTTAAAGAAAGAAAGAAATTGAAAAACAACAGCTACCTGTCCACCTTCACTGTTTTAGTCAGTTGGTTGCCACTCTACTCAGCGTTTGCTGACGTTTTGTACTCATAACCTTTTTCAGGTCCAGGTGTTGAGCAGCCAGAGCGTACGGCTGCAGAGGGTGCTGGGCCCAGTAGAGCCCAGTAGTTGTAGCTTTGTGTTGTACTCTGTTTCCTGTTGTAGTGAGTAGTTTATTACACTTCTGTACTATTTCATTGTGAACTTTATATTCCTGTACTCGTTTACTTTCCTACTGTTGCGGTGGTGTGTATTATAGTAGTTTATTTCTTTACTACAGTACTTTTGTTACTGATAGTTGCTTGCATGGTGAATGTGGTTTATTTTACTGCTTTTTGGTTACTTCCTCGTTGGATGACTAGGTCTTGGAATCAGTCGAGTCGGTCCGGTCTTGTATCCTGTAGGGATTCGGGAACTGGGCCGCAACATGGACGGCTCGTATGTGCCATTGCCGGAGACGTAGACCAAGAGAGAGAGAGGCGATGACGACGAGAGGGAGAGACGCAGGCGCAAGTGTGGCGCGACGCGGATGTAGGAGGCGGAGGCAACTCTGCCACTGGTATGGTGGCAGAACGACAAGAAGATGAGGTAGGAGTGGCCGGAGATTGTTGGGCTTTTTGGCTGGAGGGGAAGAGAGGAAGTTTTGGGGTAATCTCAGGCCAAAATAAGCTTGAAATGAATGGGAGGATCTAGGGCCTCTTTTATAGTCTCAAGCAGAGGGCCTTGTGCTTGGAAGGCAAGCCTCCAAGCATGGCAACCTCGTTGGACTTAGAAGGTCGAGAGATACCCAAATCTCTCATGCGTTCGCATGAGAGATTGGGTCTAAATCAGAGCTCAAGATTGGGTTCATACGAATGGGAATTCCTTAGAGAATCTCCCTTTCAAATTTAAGAGGGATTCTCTAAGGAAACAAGGAGATATCCCCCTTGAATCCTCACCGGAGTAGGATTCCTCCACTGTAATGGTGGAGGGACCTAATTTCAAAGAACGATGAGAAAGCTAGGGTAGTATCTGCAAGGGTTTTCAAAAGCTAGGGGCATAAATGTAATTGGGTTGGACTGTTTTGCAAAGTTGGTCAAGGTGAACTCCCCTTGGGTCTAAATTTTGGTATAAACCTAATTTGAACCTAATAAATCCAATGGTGAAGTTAGATTTTAGCTTTAATCATGTTTGACTGGGTATTTTACACAAAAACCCAATTTAGGGCAAATATTTGACTAGGACCCCTATTTAGGTCAAAATAGGTTCTAAAGGCCAAATTGAAGGTTCTAAACCCTAGAGGATATTTTTTCATGAATTTTAGAGGGTTTAGTTTAAATTTATCCAGACCAGAACCTTGTTGACTTAAGTGGGTCACTTTTAGTGTTACAAGTCATTTAATTCCCAGATTTTACATTAACCTTTTTCTGAATGAACCAACCCACTTTTTATCTTGTTAAGACCATTTGACCTATTTTTAACCCCTGAGAAATCCCGTTGTTGCACTGCAATGGTAAAATTATAGTTTTACCCTTTGTTTCTTACTTTTCTCTCAGACTAATTATTCCTTGAGTTAGGCATTTCATTTGGTTATGTAGGAGCTTTTGTTCTCTTTTTTAGGTCAAAATGAGCTAGTTAGGGCTCATGATGGTGTTCCCATCATACCCCCATGCCTAGCTTTTTCTAATCCCTAAGCAAAATTTTAAGGTTTTAACTTCTGTTCTAGACCATGAGTTCCTTTCACATATTATGATGAGTGCATTTTCTTTTTCTTTTCAATTAGGTTAGAATGCCGACAGTAGGTCTAGAGGTACTCAAGTACCAACCAAGATCCGGACCTGACCAGCTCTAGCCTCGATCTTCCGCAAAGGTTTTTAAGGCCCGCAGGAACTATCCTAAGGTTCGTTAGACTCCGCGGTTAAAGCACCCGTGCTTGAGACATAGTTTAGCCTCGGTTCAGTTTGCAGTGCATTGTTTGTAAGAGAGAGACAGGATTTATTTGTTTGGGGAGTTTTCCCTCTCTTTTATTTTTATTTCTAGCTTCGGATTTGCTTCTCAACACAGTTTGTATCGGATTCCTCGTCCCCATCATCAATCCTTAAAAGGTCCCTGGCAATCGATGCTTCGTGATAGCACCGCCCATGGAAATCCCCAGAACCCTTGCTTCCGAGATTTCGAGATAATCCCGCCCATGGCATTCTGTAGCTAAATTCAAACTTTGACAATTGACATTTCGTGATAATGCTGCCCATGGTATCTAAACCAGCAGGGTGCTTACGTGCCCCTAGTAGGATATGTAAATATCCTAAGAGACAAGCACCAAGGAGACGATATGTTGTTATGCATCTTCGAGGGGAATTTCCTGCCTCTCCTCGCCGAGAACTCATCCAAATCAACTTGTGTTGATCGGTCGCTCCTAATCTAGGCAACTTTTTTCAGAACATTTAAACACTTTTGCGTGATTTTGATAGTTATGTGCACTGAAACAGACTGTGTGTGAATTGGGGTGCTTAGGTTACCGAATCCTGCAAACCAGAGGTCAGTTAACGAGGTCGAATACTCCTTAAGCCTTAGACCTAATTCTTAAGCTTCTCATTTTCCCCAACCTCTTGAGGATTATCCAGATCTTAGCGGATACTTGAGTGTTTAAGCCTAAGAGTCTAGCCCACAAGGCCTAAGTTCAGCATTCCTACTGATCTCTTTTTGTGTCTCATTAGCACTTTTTCCTTCGTTTCTCTTTTCCTTGATGTGGTCTAGAACTTCGGTTAATCCTTTAATCTCTTACTAATGACTATCTCTTTTTCTTTTTCATTTTGTCATTTTGTTCTCCTTTTTTGACATTTTGCTCTTTTTGTCATTTTCTCCTCATGGTTTGTATGGCCTCAAAAAAATTTCTCTCCCCTCAATTTTTTTGTTCTTTTTCAAGATTTTTTTTTATTTTTTGGTGTTTTTTGTGATATGTGTTTTTTTGTTGAAACCTTTTCTTATGAGATGAGGTTTCATGAAATTTTGCACTTTCATACCCCCCCATACCTACGATTTGCAATGTCCCCATTGTAAATTAGGTGGGTTCAAATTCAGCTTAGTTCATTCATTAGGATAGGTTTTGGGTGGGCGAACGGGTCGAGGTGACTGTTGTGAACAATTTCTAGACTCGGGTATGGGTACCTGACGTGGAGTTGGCTATTCTAATGGATGAACCCTAAAGTGCAATATAAATTCAGCATAGGAATGTCAAGAAAGGTTTCAGGTTTTTCAAGAATGACGGGTTGCCTCCCGTTAAGCATTGAGTTTTACGCCATCAGCTAGGCATAATGAGCTCAGGGAGAATGGAGGGTAAAGGATCTCTTAGCCAAATTTGTATCGATCACGTCAATGAATGGTTTGGGTCTCTGACCATACACGATGAAAGGTTCAGAATCGTGGCTGAGTGGATTGATCTCAATGGTCCATTTCCGAAGATTCATCAGACCAGGTAGGGTTTGATCCATTTTGATCGCAGTTTTCCTGGGAACAGTTTGAGTCTGGCATTGAAGAGTAGGACCTTTTGACCAAGATGGAAGATCTTTCTAGATATGTGCTTGTCATGAAAGACTTTAACTCTCTCTTTATAAATTCGCGAGTTCTCATATACGTCGTGACGTAATTCATCGATCTCGCTCATTTAAAGCTTTCTATGGGTTCCAACCCAATAGGCTTTATGCTCTAATTTGACGAGGAGGTGACAAGCCTTCCTGTACACCAATCTGAAGGGAGACATACCTAATTGGATTTTGTGGGCGATCCTATAAGCCCACAAAGCTTCCGGAAGCTAAGATGACTAGTCCTTCTTGTCAGGTCGAACAGTAACCTGGAGGATTTTCTTGATCTCTCAGTTTGATAACTCAGCTAGACCATTAGTTTGGGGGTGGTAAGGAGTAGAGATTCGGTGCGACACCCCATATTATGTCATTAGTGACCTGAATTGAGCATTTGTGAAATGGGTCGCTTCGTCGAAAATTATAGCACATGGAATTCTGAACTGTGAGAAGATGTTCTGATGAATGAATTTGATAACAACTTTATGATCATTGGTTCGGGTCGAAATGGCTTTGATCCATATGGACACATAGTCAACAACGAGTAAAATGTACTCAAAGCTGTCCGAGATAGGGAAGGGTCCCATAAAATCAATCCCCCAATTGTCAAAAATTTCTCATACTAGAATCGGCTGTAAAGGCATCATATCGCGATGGCTCATGTTGCCCAAGGTCTGGCAACAAGTACATGTCTTATAGTGATTGTATGTGTCTTTGAAAATTGTGGGCCAATAGAAGCTGCACTAGAGGACTTTTGCTGCGGTTTTATGACCTAAAAAATGTCCACCGCATGCCTAGTCATGGCAGAAAGAGAGTATGCCCTGGATTTCCACTTCCGTGACACATTGTAGAATTATCTAATCAGCACCGATGCGGAAAAGATATGGGTCTTCCTAGAAGTAATACTTGGCATCGAAAAGAAATTTGTCCTCTTGGCCTTCGGCCAATCGGATGGGATCTGATGTGATGCCAAATAGTTTACTATATTAGCAAACCATGGAAGCCCTATATTGATAGTCAGCAGGTGCTCATCAGGAAAATGTTCCGTGATGGGTCTGGAAGGGTCGATGATCTCAAAAGAAGGCGGGACAAGTGATCAGCTACCACGTTATGTTTTCCCGCTTTGTCACGAATCTTGAGGTCAAATTCTTGCAATAGCAAGATCCAGCAGATTAATCGAGGTTTTGCATCCTTCTTTGCAAGGAGATGCCTCACAGTTGTGTGATCTGAGTAGATGATAACACAGGAACCTAGTGAGATAAGATCTGAATTTTTCCAAGCCAAATACTATGGATAACAGCTCTTTCTTAGTAACTGTGTAGTTACTCTGAGCCTCGTCAAGTGTTTTGCTAGCGTAGTAAATGACCACATGTTTCCCGTCAATTTTCTGCCCCAGTACTGCTCCTACAGCGAAATCAGATGCATCGCACATGATCTCAGAGGGTTGACACCAATCAGAAGACTGTAGGATCAGGGCTTAGGTAACTCGGTCATGGAGGATTTCAAATGCTTGTGTGCATTCCTTGGAGATTTCGAAAGGTACATCCTTAGAGAGAAGAGTGGTAAAGGGGTGTGCGATTTTCGAGAAATCAGGGATAAATCAATAGTAGAAACCGACGTGCCCCAGAAAAGATCGAATGTCCTTGATCGAGTTAGGCATAGGGAGTTTGGAAATCAAGTCGACCTTGGCTTGATCGACCTGGTGCCTTTCTATGAAATAAGATGTCCCAGGACAATTCCTTCAGGCACCATGAAATGGCTCTTTTCCCAGGAAAGAACCAGGTTCACGTCAATGCACCGCCTGAGGATTTGGACCAAGTGCAGGAGGCAATCGTCAAATGATGCTTCGAATACTGAAAAGTCATCCATGAAGACTTCCAGATAATCACCTACCATATCTGAGAATATGGCAAGCATGCACCGCTGAAAAGTCGCGGGTGCATTGCAGAGACTGAACGACATCCTTCGGAACACGTAAGTCCCGACGAGGCAGGTGAAAGTGGTCTTTTCTTGGTCCTCAAGATGGATTGCCACTTGGTTATAACTGGAGTACCCGTCTAGAAAGCAGAAGAATCTATTTTCCGCTAGATTCTCGAGGATCTGATCAATAAACGGTAGCGGGAAATGATCCTTCTTCGTGGACGAATTGAGTCTTCTGTAATCAATGCAAACTCTCCACAAGTTAGCCACACGAGTCGATATGACTTCTCCGATTTCAGTCGTAATGACGGTGAGTCCTACCTTTTTAGGCACAACCTAGATTGGACTCACCCACCGACTGTCAAAGATCGGGTAGATGATTCCTGCATCCAACCACGTAATGATCTCCTTTTTCACGACCTCCTGTAGATTAGGATTTAAATGTCTCTACATTTCTCGCGAAGGTTGAGTGCCCTCTTTGGAGTAGATACAGTGTGTGCAATAAGAGGGGCTAATACTAGTCAAATCATCGAGAGTCCATCCAGTGGCCCTATGATGTTGCTGGAGAACAGTAATCAGACGGGATTCTTGGTCAGGTGTGAGTCTGGAGTTTATAATCACAGGAAACGTTTGATTGGAACCCAAAAAGACATTTCAGATGGTTGGGAAGAGGCTTAAGTTCTAGAACAGGGTTTTCAGCAGCAGCAAGCGGTTCAGGGTGTGTGTCACGAGAAAGGGGAGGAGTTATGGGTGTATCTATATCTGGGTCAGACTCGTCTGTTTGCTGGTTTTGATCTTCTTGTGGTTGATCGGGAATAATCAGGTTGTCCTCGATGTACGGTTCATCAACCACGGCCTTGATATCACATATTTGTTCTATAACACCATAATTAATCCCTTGTTGGGCCTTAAAAGATGTCAATTTTTAGTGTTTGGTTCCCAAATTTCAGTTCTATTTGGCCCTCCTCACAATTTATATTGGCCCTAACAGTGGCTAGAAAAGGTCTCCCTAGTATAATTGGTGTATCCCTTGGGTTTTCAGGTGCATCCATATCCAAGACTATAAAATCCACCAGGAAATAGAAATCTCATACCCTAACAATGACATCCTCGAGTACTCCTTTAGGTGACTTGATGGATCAATCAGCTAACTGCAACGTCACCTCTATCGGTTTAAGCTCAGATTCTTCAAGGTGGTCAAGGAGGGATGTAAGTATTAGGTTTATTGAGGCACCTAGATCTAATAAGGCTCTATCAAATTGGGTCTCACCGATAGTACATGAAATCAGGGGAGTACCTGGGTCTTTAGCCTTAGGCATGAGTTTGCTCAAGATTACAGAGCTGGCTTGCTCTGATAGTACAATTGAACTCCCACTTTTGGTTCTCGGCTTACGCTTGGGTGTACACACGTCCTTTAGAAATCGTGCGTAAGCCGGTACGTAGTGGATTGCATCCATCAAGGGGATGTTTATATGGACCTATTCAAAGAGCTTGACCAGATCCTACTCAGGAGCCATGGGTTTGGTTATCCTCTTTCCCTTGGTCAAGGCCTCATGAATTGGAACCTTGGTTGGTTCCTTTAGAACAGGTCCAGGTTCTTGATCTAGGACAGGGATGTCCTGGATAACTATCTTAGGGCTTAGGTTACTACTAGGCTTGGAGTGGTTTGGATTTGGTGGGTCTTGAGTTGCTTTACCACTATGGGTTGTTACGGAGTTTAGTCCTGGTTGGTTTTGGTTTGGGGTTGGGAGAATAGGTGGCTGTTGTTGAACACCCGCATAAGATGTTGAAGCTTCCATCCCGTCGGGTGATGGAACAGAAGGGGCCTGATAAATCATGTGGGCATGGCCCAGATTTGGGTTTATAACATGCATCTGGGTCAGCATGTTATTTGGATTCGACAGAGGTTGTGAAGGGAGTGTCCTAGGTTGGAGGGAATTTGCCATCTGGGCAAGTTTATTGTAAACCTCTGTGATATCGTCCTTGTGCTATTTTTGTATTGCCGCATTCGTCTTTTGAATGTCAACTAGAGTTTGAAGGATAAGAGTCATTTGATTTGCTTGGTTTGGCCCAGATTGATAGGTGGGGTTGGGCCAAGGCTGAGGCAGCTGATATGGACGAGGAGCTTGTGGACGGGATTGATATGGTGGTCTTTGATTCTGAGTATTTCCCACCCATAGGAAGTTCAGATGATTTTGCCATCCAGGGTTATAGGTATTGGAGAATGGATCATTCTAGATGGTGTTGAGGTCCTCGTAGTTTTGAGGAGCCTTATGAAAAGCAGAGATGAGGGTTCAGAGTTCCCCTAACTAGAGTAGATTGGATCAGAGTTTCCTCCAGTTCTAGAGTCAGACGGGGGTGGATATGGATCCATCCCTTGAGAAGATCAGTGATAGATGTTTTGCACAGTTTCCCTCGCAAGAGGTGGCTGTGCAAATGGGTTCTGCGTAGAGGTGGCTTGCTGCAGATGCTGAGTCAGCTTATCCACCTTCTTCTCTATGATAGAGACCTTGTCCAACCGACTGGCCATCAGTTCCAAGTCGACGGATGCAGACAGGCCGTGCGTCTCATGTGCTCCCCTAGGATTCGTCGATGCGTGGGCATTCGTCCGATCGAATAAGCCCATGGAGTCATTATTGATGGAGTTCTCACACATATTCTCAAGAATCTCCCACATCGTGTCTTCATGTTGACCCATGATGTTTCCTCCGCAGGTTGCATTTACGAACAATCGAATGTCTTCATGGAGTCCCTGGTAAAAAGACTGGACTTGTTCCCATTTAGGAACTCTATGATGGGGGCACTTTCGCATGAGATCCAAGAATTGGTCCCATGCCTCATGAAGAGGTTCTCTCGATTGTTGAGTGAAGTGAGTGATCTGGTGGAGCAAGGCAATCGTCCGGCCAACAGGGAAGAACTTTTTCAAAAATTTGGACTGGAGTTCAACCCATGTGTTGATTGGACATGTTTGAGTCTGATACTAATGAGCAGCCTTGTCCATGAGGGAGAAGGAAAACATCTTCATGAGTAGAATATCCCAGTTTTGTACATCTGACCTGAAGGTCTGGGCCAAATGTTTGAATTGTTTGATGTACTGGAATGGATCTTCGGAGTTAAGCCCATGGAATTTCGGAATAGCATGAATCATGTTGGGCTTGAGTTCAGAATCAAGACCTCCCGCCGGGATTTGGACTCGAGGCTCGATCGCCACTGCAACGAGATTATAGTGATCTCGCATCATAGGATGTTGTGGCAGGTTTACAAAGTTCTGGAATAGATCGTTCAAGTGTGGGAGTTGGTGCTCAAGGTTGTTTTCTTCTTCAATTGGTTGTGCCATGATGGAAGGAGAACTTGGTTCTGATGAATCAGAGGAGAGGTCTATGTGGTGGGGTTGCTGCGCAAACACGGGTGCAGAGGCTTGACCTAGGCAGGAATGGATTTCTAAAGGAGGTCTTAAGGATGGTCACAAGGACCTCCTACCAAACATTCACTAAAGGATTAGACGAGATTAGAATGTGCTGGACCCAATCGAGACACCCAAAAATTTGGATGACTATAGAGGTTTGGGGCGGATGATACCCTTAGTTAGAAAAGTCATCCACCTGAGAAATACCTGGGTTGCTAGAGAGGGAGAGTCCTGTAAAGATCCCAACACGGTAGAGCATCCCCACGAGTTACAGGGTTTCCCCCACCCGACCTCTCTTGTCACTGAGATTCCAAGTAGACCAAAATGGGGACCTTGACCTCTTAAGTCTACCAGTTTTAATTAAGGTCAAATGTGCTTAGGGTTCCACTTGAACTTTAGATATTTTTAGTGCAAAAAGTGACCTAATTTCAAGGTTGGTTGACCCAAGGGGTCAACTTCACCTCTTTGTCCTTTGAGAGCTTGTAGGTCCTTTCTTTTAGGGTTCAAGTGACTTAAGAGCTTGATTTTTAGGGTTTCTCTTGGATAGGCCTTTTCAATCAAGGCTTGGGCACACTTCTTTTTGAAAAATTTGATTGTTGCTTTAGAGAAGATGTGTCTCAAAAAAAAACCTAGATTGGAATCCTTAAGTTGGCTCTAATTGGTCCAAGTTAGTTGCCACAAAGATGGTATCTAGGGCTCAATCAAGAAGTTGCTGGCCCTAGTTACCTTAAATGGATGCACAATTCAAAATGTGTTGAAATTAAAATCATGCAACTTTGGTGAATTATTAGAAATGGAAAGCAAGTAGCCCTAAATTGATTCTTTTTTCTTTGTTTTTCCTTTTAAGAATTGAGGGGCATAAGAGAAAGGGCCAATGGGAAATTTGCCTGCCCCTGGTGTGGTTGTTGTGCGGCTGTCTTCTTTTCCTCCCCTGAAATAATCACAATAGAAGAAATAGATCAAGTTAGTATTGAATCAGAAGTTGTGATCAAGGTTTCTAAATTGCCCGTTGCTCCCCGGCAATGGTGCCAAAATGTTTGTCGAAAGTGAAATCGGGTTTAAAATGAATGCGTTGTAGTATAGCCAAAGTTACTTTGAAAACAAATGAAAGTTTATTACTCGAAAAATATGAATCCGAGGTCGAACACAAGGAGCAAATTGCGATTTAAAAACCAATAATACAACTTTCAACTTTATAAAATGCAATGACCAATCAAAGTTATGAAGCAAAAATGATATCAATGTCTAGAGAAGCTCAAAACTATAAAGATGGACATCTAATGTAAAAATCAGACATCTTAAGTATTTGATGCTACGGTGCAATGCTTCTCTTTAGCTCTCTCTGTCTTTTGCTTTCTCTATTCTTCTTCTTCTTCTTTCTTCCTTCTCTGATTTCTGACTTTGGCTTCTTCTTTCTCTCTTCTTTCTCTTTCTTTGCTTCTGACTTTAGCCGAGCCTTCTCAGATTCTACTTATCTTCTTCTTCCTGTGGCTTTGAGGCTTCCTTCTCCTTCCTTCTTCCTTCTTCTTCTCTGTGACTTTTACCTTAGCCGCTACTGTGGCTTCCTTCTTCCTCTTCTTCCTTGGCTTCACCCTCTTTTTCCCTTGAGAGCAAAACCTACCCCCTACCCTCCCCGCGAACTCTCCTCCCTTTCTTCTCTCTTAGGCTCGCTCTCCCAGAGCCTTCTCGGGTAAACGGGTCGGGTCAGCACACCCGGGACCAGGCCCACCGGCATGCGTGGTGGGCGAGGAGTGCATGGGTAGTCAGGTCAAGCACTAGGTCCGCGGAGGCGTGTGTCATGAACGAGGCGTGATGGGCGAGTGGGACCTCACCCCATGTCAGGAGGCACTAAGCCCCTGGCACTTTTGCAACTTATACTGCTTCACCTGCTCACAGACTTCTGAGGTGGGACTAAATGTCGTACCCGCTTCTCATGCGTGCCCGCAGTAGGTCTTCACTCAATCGCTGAGGCTGCGGGGCTTTGGCTTCCAAATAATGGGCTAGAGTTGTTCACGAAGAGGTTCTGCTCATCTGGGACCTAGAATCCTGAAGCCTGGAGCTGAAGATGAAGTTTGCGAACTCCTTCAAACTCGCTCCAATGGCGGGCAAGGCACCTGTACCTGTCTACAAGAAAATGGCCTTATGGCCTTGTCAAATTACTCAGAAGGCTTCGTCGTGACACGACGAAGGTGGCCTAGTGGTTGGCGTGGCGCGGGGCGGCCTGGGCATGCATGCCTAGGTTATTCTGTGGCCATGGAGTTGGGTGTGTTCGGGGGGAGTGAGTGAAGGGTGTGGCAGTTAATGGAGAGGGGGAAAATGATCAGTGGGATGTGGAGATGTTTTTGAGGTGGCTGGCGAGGTGGGTGGGTGCGTGGAATGGCTGGAGCACCTCGCCGCTGGTCTGTCAGAGGTGGAGAAGGTGACAGTGATATGTGGGCATCGGGGCGTGAAATTAGAAATAAATGAGATAAAAAGAAAAAGTAGAGGAAGGGGACTTATCTGGGAGGTGATGGACGAAGGGGGAGCGGAGGAGGCGGATGACTCGTATGTGCCAACACCGGAGACAAAGACCCAAAGAGAGAGAGGTGGCGACGATGAGAGGGAGATAGGCGCGAGCGTACGTGTGGCGCGATGCAGATGAAGGAGGCGGAGGCAACTCTGCCACTGCTATGGTGGCAGAGCGATAAGAAGAAGAGGTAGGAGTCGCCAGAGCTTGTTGGGCTTTTCGGCCGGAGGGGAAGAGAGGAAGTTTTGGGGTAATCTCAGGCCAAAACAAGCTTGAAATGAACGAGAGGATCTGGGGTCTCTTTTATAGTCTCAGGCAGAGGGCCTTGTGCTTGGAAGGCAAGCTTCCAAGCATGGTAACCTTGCCAGACTTGGAAGGTTGAGAGATACCCAAATCTCTCATGTGTTCACATGAGAGATTGGGTGGAAATTAGAGCTCGAGATTGGGTTCATACGGACAGGAATTCCTCAGAGAATCTCCCTTTCAAAATTGAGAGGGATTCTCTGAGGAATCAAGGAGATATCCCCCTCGAATCCTAGCTGGAGTAGGATTCCTCTGCTGTAATGGCGAAGGGACCTAATTACAAAGAATGACGAGGAAGTTAGGGGGGTGTCTGCAAGGGTTTTCAAAAGTTTAGGCATAAATGTAATTAAGTTGGACTATTTTGCAAAGTAGGTCAAGGTGAACTCCCTTTAGATCCAAATTTTGGTATAAACCTAATTTGGACCTAAGGAATCCAATGGTGAAGTTGGATTTTAGGTTTGATTACGTTTGACTAGGAATTTTACATAAAAACCTAATTTAGGGTAAATATTTGACTAGGACCCCTATTTAGTTCAAAATAGGTTCTAAAGGCCAAATTGAAGGTTCTAAACCCTAGATGATATTTTTCCATGAATTTTTGAGGGTTTAGTTGAATTTTATCCTGACTAGAACTTTGTTGAATTAAGTGGGTCTATTTTAGGGTTACAAGAAGTCATCTAATTCCCAGATTTTACATTAACCCTTTTCTGATTGAATCAACCCACTTTTTATCTTTTTAAGACCATTTGACCTATGTTTAACCCCTGAGAAATCCCGTTGTTGCACTACAATGGTAAAATTGTAGTTTTACCCTTTGTTTCTTACTTTTCTCTCAGACTGATTATTCCTTGAGTTAGGCCCTTCATTTTATTTTGTAGGAGCTTTTATTCTCTTTTCTAGGTCAAAATGAGCTAGTTAGGGCTCATGATGGTGCTCCCATCACTACCTACTTTCATGTCACCCTTGGCTACACATATTCATAGCATTCTTCCACCTTCTTTCCACCATTCCAACGACCAAGGAGAAGAGGAGGAGAAGAAGAAGATTAAGGAGACACTCTGTGTCCTTGGTGCCTTCAACTTCTTCCCCTCGTCTACCTTGTGTCTTCATCAATCCAAGGAGGAAAGCCAAGCAAGGAGGATGTCTAGAGGAGGAGCAAATAGGGTGGTCCACGTTCACTCTAAGGAGGAGTTCAAGAGTGGAAATCTTCCACTCAAGGAGGAGCCAGGTAAACCCCCCTAAGGCTTGCCAAAAGGAGGAGATCCAAGAGAGTGCTTCCTTTAATTCTAAGGCAACCAAAATTGAAGTGGGAGTTCTACAACAGCAGTGAATTTCTTAACCATAAGCTTTCCTTTACATTGTGTATTTTTGCATTGTAGTGTAGTGTTTCCCTTTTTGTTGGAGATTACAAGTGAAAACCCTTCTTGCTTGTGAGCTCTCCAATCTTTTTTTTCGTAAATCAATTTTTACTTAAGAAGCATTCCTCCACTGTTATTCTAGTTAGCTTGTGTTTGCCTTCTCGTTGTGTCTTGTTCCTCCATTACTCCAAGCCTCCCGTGCTTGGAGTGAGTTGGAGAAATAGAATACTTGATTGCCTCATTTTTAGTTCTTAATTTCCGTCCTTTCCGCATTCACCTTTGCCCATTTTTAAAACCCTAAAAAAAGTTATATATTTCAAAATCCAAAAAGAAAGTTGCCTTCCATATTGTAAGTAAGAGAATATCATTTGCAATTCTGCCTCTCTTGGAACGACTAGAATACTCATTGAGTACTCAGTCTTGACAAATTTAAAAGCAATCAAATTTGTGTTACAATGACTTAATTCTTGATTTTTACAAATCATGCTTTTCGCGATCAGTCCTCTATGCGTTTATCGCGTGTGCCATAGTCACTGTTATGCCATGACTACAACCCCGGGGTGGTAAATCAGGTGTGGGACTAATTCAGGGTCGCTCTTTTGACCAGGAGAGAACCACGTACACGTTTCACACCACGAGATTACTACAACAAGATTGTTCTGTTAGGGAACATGTGAATCAAGAGAAAGTGGGACCTTATGCTAAAATACCTGAAATCTAGAAAACCTGTAACTAATAAACAAAAATAGTACATACAAGTGCCTGAAATCATATTGCACTCTCTTGTTAAATTAAATTTGTTTGTTCACTTAATGTAAACTTACCACTCTACTCAGCTTTTGCTGACGTCTACCACTTGTGTTCAAGATAGGGAGGTGAGCAACCAGTTCCATCAACTATAGAGGGAGCTGGGCCTAGCCGAGCCCAGCTGTAGAGCTAGTGGTTTCTTTTATATTGTAGCACGATTTTATCCTGCGATAGTGAGTATTTCCATTGTGTTTAGAACCTTTAGTTTCTACTTTCCATTCATGTCTTTATTTGTGATGGCTATGTCTAAACGCTGCAGGTATTTCCTGAGAATGGATTTTAGTGCATGAATCATGTTTCTTTTCCTTTTATCGTTAATTATTATTTCTTTTGTGCTATAGTTGCCTGAGTAGAATGTAATGGTTTTTATTTCTCGTTATGTGACCAGGTCTTGGGATAGATGATGTGGTCCGACCCAGGTATCCAAGTGGAGCCGGATAGGGTCGTAACACTGAAGAAGCTCTTTCCCATAGGTCAAACCAATGCATTAAGGCGAGTTATCACGACTTTCTCACACAACTAAGGAGAATTAATTCATGAAGTGTGGGAGGACTTTCACGAATTACAAAGGAAATGCCCACATCACAACATCCCTCATTGGCAATTATTGCACAACTTTTACTATGGATTGTAAGAGAGCGTTCACAATCTAGTCGACACCTCTTGTAGAGGAAACTTCTTGAACCGCGATGAAGAATCTACGTTAGAACTTTTCGAGTGAATGATAGAGAACTCGATCAACAATGCCTCCATGATGCAATTCACGAGAAGGAACGCGCATCATAATCCACATCACAAGGGCATTCATGAAGTTGAGAGCCAATCCAGTTCACGAGACCTTGAGATCATAGCTGAGAAATTGGATAAGGTTGATATCGTAGCCAAGCATCTTGATAATGTTAGAAACATGATAAAAATTCTTACACCTCTACTTGCTGCAAATCCCACGCCACAAATTGTTTCATAAATAACTGTAGGGAGAGAGTTTGTGAATAATCTGGATTTGTGAGATCCATCTTTTCCTCCTCATGCAGCAACCCAAGGAGGGACCTTGTCCCATCTTTTCCTCCTCTTTCCCTACTTCCTTCTCACCTTGTAGAAAACACGATGTATCATGATGATTTACACGCCATCCAGGGTACAACTCAAGATCAAATTCGTACTCCAACACCTACAACCCTAGATGGAGAAACCATCCCAACTTCTCTTGGTTTGATCATTCTCAAAGGCCCACTTATTTGAATCAGACCCGTCAAAACCCACTAACGTTGCCTTTTCAACAATTGCAAGCGAGGCTCGCCTAGCAGAGTATGTAGAGTTACTTAGGGTTGAATAGAGATTCACAGCTTGATCAAATTTTACGAGCTCTGAACGAGAGCCAGTAGAGGAATGCTGAAGCTCTTGCTTAAGTGCAAAGGTAATGTGCAGAAGAATTGGCTAACCTCAGGGACTAAATCACGCTGTTGGCTGAGTCTCGTCAGCAAGGGCCCTTCCATCTCAGCTAGTTTCAAACCCTAAGAATCTTCCTAACCCTAGGTTTAACCCAAGTGGTCACAATCCGAATCAAAGCGAAGCTCATTTTATACATAAGGCCAATCTAAATCTAAATCCACTCTCAACACCTCCTGAGTATGAGTTCTTGAACCAAGATCAATGATCTTTAGTGAATCAACCTTTACTACAAAATCCATTGATCCTGCAAAACTCGCAATCAGTTTCGCATGCAGGTATTAACTCTGCTACAACCCACCAGAGGATTTCTACTAGGGATCCCATTGATCCACATGTACATCCTCCAAAGCCTAGCACTTCTAGAATTGTTTCTAGTCCTACATCGCCTAATTCTGACATACCTGATCCCACTAATATTCCTGCAAGTTCTTATCAGGTCCAACCTCTCGTAGGACAGGAAACCCAAGTCCCTTTTCCCGAAGCCCTAAATAAGAAATCTAGGAAACAAAAGAAACCTATAACTACTGATGAGGATTTATTAAGGTTTTTGAATAGGTTCACATAAATATCCTGCTCCTAGATGCCATTAAGCACATCCCGGCTTATGTGAGATTTTTAAAGGACTTATGTACTCTAAAGCATAAGCCGAAGAAAGGAGACACTGTAGTACTTTCCAAGCAAGTTAGCTCATTAATCTCAAATTCACGTCCTTTAAAGAAGAAAGATCCAGGTTCTCCTTTGAACTCATGTACTATTTATTGGGGACTAGTCTTTTGATAGAGCCCTCCTAGATTTAGAGCATCTATTAATCTGATTCCTACTTCCCTACTCAAGCACTTTGATGTTGACACTCTTAATCCTTCTGAAGTGATTTTGCAATTAGCTGATAGATTATAAAGTCACCTAGGGGAGTTCTGGAAGATGTTATAGTGATAGTTCGAGACTTCTATTTCCCTGTAGAATTTGTTGTCTTAGATGTGGAAGTCCCTGAACAAAATCCAAGACACCCCAATCATTCTAGGGAGACCTTTCTTAGCCACTTCTAAGGCCAACATAGAATCAGGATTGATTAAAATTAAGTTTGGGGAGAAGACGTTAAAACTCGATATCTTCAAAGCGTCTCAGGGAATCAATTCCAATTTGATCGAGGAAGTCAGATTTGTTTCAACTCTTGACGATGAAATCATTTCTTTAGAATTGATTGAATCATCTTTTGAGTCAGTTATTCCTCAAGACGAAAACCTGCTCTTGGAATATGCACTCGATCTAGAGATCGGATCATTTGACACATCTTTACCTCTATTCTCCATTGAGAATCCCATCCTAGACTCTGTTGTTGATCACGTGCCTAAGATAGAACTCAAACCCTTGGCTGACATGCTTAAATATGTATATCTCGAACCCGATCAATCTTATCCTATGATTATCAATTCACATCCTTATAGAAAACAAAAGATGGAATTGACCACGATACTGCGAGATCACAAAAAGGCAATTGGGTGGACATTGCACAACCTTACTTGGATTAGCCCCAATTAGTATACTTATCATATCTATATTGAAGATGGGGCAAAACCTTCTCCCGAAGCACAATGTAGATTGAATCCTAATATAAAGGAGGTTGTAAAGAAAGAGATAATCAAGTGATTAGATGCAGATATCGTTTATCCTATATTACATAGTCCTTAGGTGAGTCCAATTCAAGTGGTGCCTAAAAAGGATGGGCTCAGCATTATCAAAATCGAATCTAGAGAAAATATTCCTACACGAATTGAGAATTCATGGAGGGTATTTATCGATTATCGAAAACTAAATTTTGTAACAAAGAAGGACCACTTTCCTCTACGATTCATCGATCAAATCCTAAAGAAACAAGCTGGTAATAAGTTCTGCTTTCTAGATGGTTACTCCGGATATAACCAGGTTGCAATTCACCCTGAAGACCAAGAGAAAATGACATTCAATTGCCCCTTCAAAACCTTTGCTTTTCAAAGAATGTCATTTGGGCTCTGCAATGCACCTACGACTTTTTAGAGGTGTATGGTAGCCATATTCTCTAAGATGGTGGGTGCTTATATGGAAGTATTCATGGATGATTTTTCCGTCTTCAGGGAAACATTTGATACATCTTTAGAAAACTTGTCAAAGATTCTAAAATGTTGTATTGAAGTTAACTTGGTCCTTAGTTGGGAAAAGAGCCACTTTATGGTACCTACGAGCATCGTACTTGGCCACCTCATATTTGAGCAAGGTATCCAAGTAGACCGAGAAAAGATCAACAAATTTTGAATCTACCTATACCAAACTTGGTTACGGGCATTAGATCGTTTCTCGAGCATGTTGAATTTTATCGGAGATTTATACTTGACTTTTCGAAAATCGCTCAACCTCTGACGAACCTCCTCACGAAAGACATGACTTTTGAGATGGACGAGGAGTGTATCATTGCATTTGAACCTTTAAGAGACAGAGCTACATAGGCTCCTATTTTGTAACCTCTTGACTAGATCTTACCTTTCGTGATCATGTGCGACGCATTTGACTATGCAATAGGAGCTATTTTAGGGCAGAAAATCGAGAAAAATCTTTTAGTGATTTACTATGCTAGCAAGACATTGAGTGATGCACAAAGGAACTACACTGTTACAGAGAAAGAATTGCTAGCAATAGTAGTTGGTATAGAAAAATTCAGACTTATATACACAATTCGATATTAATACTAATACTAATACGAGTATAAACATACTATATATATATCTAACATGTACACAACACTTAAATAGATCTAACTAAAATAATGAACTTATGATACTAACATACTTATAATATACAATATACTATATATGTACATACTAACTAATATATATAACAATACTTACACACAGACACATGCACATATATATATGTATATGTATGTATGTACGTATGTATGGGGGAATGATCCTATGAGAAGGATTCTTTGGTGAGAACATGAGAAAACTTAATCTCAACCATCGGATAATGAATGGTTGAGATTAAAATACTTTCTCTCCACTAACCAATGGTTGAGATTAAGTTTTCTCATGTTCTCACCAAAGAATCCTTCTCATAGGATCATTCCCCTGTATGTATGTATGTATGTATATATATATGTATATATATGTATGTATGTATGTATACAAAAGCCTTAAAAATATATATACAAAATAAGGCAAAAATATGAATTTATTTACAATATATACTTACATAAGTATAACACACGCATAGTTAACATATATACTAACACTTATAAATCACTCTAATACACACGTATATACAACACACGTGCATGCATACTCAACACTTAATTTATTATACAACATAGTATAACACACACATAATTAACATATATACTAACACTTATAAATCACTCTAATACACACATATATACAACACATGTGCACGCATACTCAACACCTAATTTATTTTACAACACAACACTTATGTATGCACACACTAAACACTTAAGTCCCTACAGTTAGTTTTTTAAGAGCCCAAACACTTAGTTAACTCAACTCATACGAAAAATGTTGGTGGGCTTTTCGTGTAGCTCGACGGCCCATGGGCTGGAGCAACTACGACAAGGCCTACCCAACTAGAATTTCTCCACCTGGTACTCGAAGGTCACCCCTGTTGAATGTGTACGAACCTACGCTAACGTGTTCGGTTTTGGAAAACCTGTCGTTGTAGTTCGAAAGCGAAGAATTCGTGTTCAACAAATAAAATTTATACCGAAATTAAAATTCCGAGTCGAACACAGGGAGGCGGACGTTTGATTTAAAAACTACGCGTTTCTTTTTATTTGTTACAGAATAATTCAATTTAGTACTATCCAATTATTTACAATAAATAGAAAAGAGAGAGAGTAAGAGAGAAAGAGAATATTACACAGAGAAATCAAAATGAGATGTAGAATAAACAAGGAATTTTTGCATTGAAGAGATTGTTCATTACAACTGGAAAGCATAAAATAATTACTCTAGAAAGCGATAAATTTACTCTAGAAAGCATTAAAAGAATGGAGGGAGAAATGTCATCCTCGACGGTCGCTTGGAGGACGAGTAGATTAATCAAGAAAGCAGTAAATCTATACTAGAAAGCGGTAAAAAGAATAGGGAGAGAGAAATCCTCCTCGACGGTTGCTTGGAGGACGAGCCGGACGGGACGACGCCTGGACGAAGAGAACGAAGCGGGACAAAGGAGGACGAATCAGAAGAACGGGAACGAAGCAGCACGCCGTCGTCGTCGCGGGATCCACTTCCGAAGGGGAACGAAAATTGGACTTTATCTCGCGAGAAGCATCCCGGGTGTGGGACAAGCTTCTCTTGAGCTTTGGAGGGGTAGAGAAGAGAAAGAAGGGATGAGAATTTCGTATGGAGGGGGTCTCCTTTTATACATGCAAGGAGTGGGGGCAAAATGGACATTACATCTTCAAAATAATAAATAAGGGGTCGTTAGTGACGGATCCGACGTGGCCGTTGCCGCCGCGCCCATGCGCGCCTCCTCGGCTGCCCGCTCCTCAATGCTCGCGCACGTCCAGCGCTTTTCAGCCGTCCGATCGCGAGATCGGACGGCTTAAGACGCATCCGCGCCCGCTGCAACCCGCCCGCCTATGCGTGCGATCGCGCGTTACGCGGGGCGTCCAATCGCGCATCGGCGCTATCGGGCGCCCGCGACCGCACGATCTCCATCCGACGCTCCACGCGCCTCAATTACCCGCGCCTTCATTTCCCTCACCGCGGCTCGAACCCGTGCCCCGCGCTCGCGTAAGCGCGCTCGACCGCTGCGCTGCGGGGTGCGGATGGTCGAGCGCACGTTTTAAGCACCGGGCGACGACAGCCATTGGATCTCCATCTGACGGCGGAGAGCGATAGGGCGGGGGCCTTCACAAAATGCCAGCGGCCATTTGGGCGGCTGAGATGGCGCCACGTGGCGCCATCTTGGTCGTCCATCTTCTGGAAGTTGTAGATGGTTCCACGGATGTCGGATTGACTCAATTTTTGTGTCGTTAGGCTGCGATCATCAATCCGAATTCATCCGTGCGGTCAGATTTGTCATCTGAAGTGCGGATTTACACCATCCTGGCCCTTGATCTTCTAGGGTTCCCCGGTCTCTATCTGATGCTACGGATGCCTGATTAGGGCGATCTTGGAGTCGCTGAACTCCAATCATCGCCCTGATCATATCCATACGGTTGGATCTTTGATCCGAGGCCCCGATAAAATGTTTGCCCTGTCCAAGCACATAAAAGGAGACAATTAACCTCCATTTTATTCAAACTACTCTAAATGCGAGATGATGCATGTTATGCAATATTTATATCGTGAAATGCAATCCTATGCTTAAGAACATGCATAAATAGACATTTTAAGTAGTGTAAATGTGTTTACATCATACCCCCATGCCTATCTTTTGCTAGTCCCTAGCAAAAACTATATGCTATTTATAAAAGAATTAGGTTAGATTATTTGGACCTGAGTTATTTTCAATCATTAAGAAATTGTCTACTTAGGTACTGAACTTTCAAAGACACAACAGTGCCCAGGTATCAGCCAAAATGCAGACCACCTCAAGCCCTCGTCTTATTCAAAGAAAAATTTGTTTTTCTCTTTTTGGATTTTCAAATTTTAGGGTTCAAGAGTGGCTTTCTACGACCATTCAACTCACCCAAGATTTGATGAGAACCCTAAGTTTTAAGCATCTTATTGTGATTGTGATAGACTCGTTGACCGGCAATTAGAACGGACTTTGGATTTCTACGCCTCTGGGTGACCTCAAAAGGAATTCTGCCTAAAGGTGTATCTTTACAACCGGTAGCTTTCTCCCTACTTTTATTTTTTTAACGGGGTCAACACAAGGGTGAATCCAGTGTATATCTCCCCGGTTTATTCTACTTCTCCGCTTCTTCCTAAGTGTTTTGGGAATTTTTAGTGCATTTTCTGAGTTGGGTTCTGGACAACCGGTCGATGAGCTGTTACCACCGACAACTTGCCAGCCATACTCGTGCGGCGAAGTGTGGCTTATTTCTTTTTGTTCTTTTCTCCTTTTTCTTTTTGATTTTTTTTTTAAGTAGGTGGCTTCCCTGATCTAAGATTTACCTAAAGGCAGCAAAAAGAGAAAGGTCCAGTGACTGGGCTCTGGACAACCTACCTATGGGCTGTTACCCACGATAACTTGCCAGCCATATCACCCTAGAAGGTTCATTAGCTACCCAATTTCCGTTAGAATCGCCGAATAACGAGTCAGTGCAAAGAAAGTGTGTAGATACTTAAAACTCGAAATTCCCTCAAATCAGAGGGCGGGTTGATAAGTCGTGTACTTATCACCCAAACTTATTTACTCCAATTAAAATAAAATTCAAGTTGGCGAGAACTCAAAAAACAAATCCACATTTTAGTGGATACACGGGCTGATTAAGTTCAACGACCTGAAGGGTCTTTGTGTTCAGATCTTAATATAGTTTTTCCTAAGATTGAAAATTTTCTTAAACCCAAATTCTCTTTCCCAATTTCGATTTTTTTTTTTAAATCAAAATAAAACAAATCTACGGAGCTGACGAATGAATTTAGAGATAAATATCCACCCCCCCATGCCTATCTAATGCAATGTCCTCATTGTATTAAAAAGACATAAAACAGAGTGGAAAAGCGAAGAAAGCACCTGAATTGCGTAAATATCAGGTCTGCTCCAAGATGAAAATGAAAAAGAACTGTATAAGTGCTGAGTTTAGTGCCTTCAGCTAGGCACACTATACAAAGAAAAGAAATGAAGAAATCACAAGTGCAGGTCAGAATCAGAATGAACAGAAGAATCCTCTGACCTGTCAGCAAAGGTCCACAGATGTGGACCAGATTGTGGTGCAGACCCACACCCCATAATCGAGAATATCTTAGGTTCTGGATAAAAATTACCCAAAACCTAAAATCAGAATGCAAGCAGGGTCGGGCCTGCAATTTATGAGGATGCAACCCAAGACCAAAAAGTCGAGTTACAGAGAATTGAAACTCAAAAGGATAATCGTTGAATATGTGCTTGAGTTGAACATCCTCGAAACAAATGTCGTAAGGGTTCTGATTTGATGGTTTCAGCTTAAAAGGAACCCTTCGACTCAATCTTCCATTTCCTCCAAAATTAATTTCCCAAATCAACACTTCCCAGCTCCTATCCTCCTCATTCAGCATATCAAATTCCAGGACCTCTTGTATATTCATCACCCCGTCTGAAATCTCCAAGTCTAAATGATGTGGTAGAATCAAAATTGACTTGGGTCTAATTATCTCAGAATTAGAATCATCAATAAGCTCAACAGGGTGTAACTGATAATCAGGGCATTGAATTGATTCTTCCAGAAAATGTGATTCTGGATCCGTAATGTGTGCCCTAATAAGATCAGTTTCCTCAGTTATTGGGCTATTAAATGATCTATCAGATTCCTCAGGCCCAATTGTCTCACAGAAATCGTGTTCAGAAAACTCGCGTAAGACTTCGCAACTTGAATCTTCACCATCAGGATCCGTATCAATGTATGTCCCAAAATCAGTTGTCACTTTCTGTTCCAAGGAGACATACGTTTCCTCGTAACCCGGCTCAGGGATCTCAGGTGAAGAAATCAAATCATCCTTAATTGGTTGCTTTAATTCAATCTGGTCAGCCTCATAACACTTGTCCCCCCCAACAGGTGCCTGAGCGGGTTCTATTATTAGCTTTCCTGAAGAGGGTTCATCCTGGGAATTATTCCAAGATTGAATCAAAGCAACCACGAATCTCATCCTCAATTTTGCTAATTTCCCAAGTAGAAACTCACCCGGGTTCTTATCCTTAACATCCTGAAGCCAATCCAACAAAGACTTGTTTAAATCATCAATCATTTCAATCAGGGGCTCCAATCTCTTAATGTAAGGTATTGGCTGAACTTCTAAAGATTGAATGATATTCCTCAAGTTAGCCAGAACCTTATCTTGAACCTGGTTAACCTGAACCAAATGAGTTGGTTCAGGGTTGGGCGGGTTTGGGCTCAATGCAGGGGAATTAACGAATTGAGATTCGTTATACCCTTCCTGATAATAGGTCATTTCAGCTTGTTGAAAAGATGGTGATGACCTAAAGGCAGTGAAATCAGAGGATGGGTAAGGATCGGTGTATCCTTCTTGATTGTAGATCGTATTATGCTGTTCATGAAAGGAAGATGATCTATAATCGATGTAGCTCTGAGAAGGATAAAAATCAAAATCAAAGTGTTCAGGGTTAGACCCTAAACATGGGGGTCCGAAATTGTATCCCCAATCTGAATTATCCCAATTAACTAATGGTTGATTACAATACAAGTTGGGATAATCGTCATGTTGAGGATAATTTACAACAGGAGGGAAAAAGCGGGAATGCGTGAAATATGTGGAAGGATTCATGATACACGAGAGGAAGAAAGGTGCCCTGCAATACAAACAATCAAACCTGTCCTTAAATAGGTTAGCCTAAAGACCTACAGACTCTCAAAACCCGTCTTGAGATAAAGGAACGATTTGATCTACTTCCGTCTGTTCAATCCAACCAGTTAGAAGGAGGGACTGGGGAGAAGGTTCTTCCTTCGGCTTGCGCCTCCGATTCCTAGTGTACCCCCCAGCCGCGATCGTTTGACTCTACTCCCCTAGCTAGACATCAGATTGAACAATAGAAACAGACTAATCGAAAATAATCTTGTTCTGGGTTCTGAAGAGAGAGTCCAATCCTTAAGGCCAACGTCTACTCTGTTTTATTTAGGGCTAGGTTTGAATGTGCTTTGGAATGTGATGGGCCCTTTAAATGGGTTGTGCCCTTAATGATTGATTGATTCGTGTGTGAGTGCACAACCAGTGGTTTTCAAGCAAGATTGTTTTTGATGTCGTGAATTTTAAGGTTCAAATCTTGCTTAGTAGCTTTTAGGATTCAACTTTAGGTGTTTTCAATCAAGTTTCATTAGCACACCAGGTTTTGCAAGCACAGGTGAAGATGTTTTCCTTTAAAATTTAAAAAGAATGTGGAGTGCCTGGTAAATCCCTAAGAGTTGAACCTAATTGGCAGCTACTTGATGAGTTGATTTTATTTGAAGTGGTGCGGCCCAATCAACTCAAACAATTGGCCTGTTGCACCACTTAATTAGGCACACAAATGATTACCTAATCTGATTTCTACTCAATTATGTGTTTGGATGTGTGTACCGGCTCCTAAGATTGGTTTACCGGTTGAGTTTGAAAATCAGATGAGGTTGTGTACCTCTGTGAGATTTTCTTTTTCTTTTTAATGTGGGGGTTGGGGTGAGTATGGGTGTCAAACAACAAACAATCTAACCTTAGAGTTTATAAAAATACCTAGGTTGATTGATGTTTGAGTTATTATGTGATGAAATGAAATCTAATGGGTGGGAGGTGGGGGGTAACTCACAAAACCTTCTACAGCACTTTACTCCAATCTACCGCTTTTGCCTGCCTCGAAAGAGTACCTGCAATTACAATAAGAAAGGAGAAAAGTGAGGTAAATGATTTGTAAGTTACAAAACGCGAAGAGAAATCAAAGATCGTTGCCTCCCCGGCAACGGCGCCAAAATGTTGAACGTGTACGAACCTACGCTAACGTGTTCGATTTTGGAAAACCTATCGTTGTAGTTCGAAAGCGAAGAATTCGTGTTCAACAAATAAAATTTATACCGAAATTAAAATTCCGGGTCGAACACAGGGAGGCGGACGTTTGATTTAAAAACTACGCGTTTCTTTTTATTTGTTACAGAATAATTCAATTTAGTACTATCTAATTATTTACAATAAATAGAAGAGAGAGAAAGAGAGAAAGAGAATATTACACAGAGAAATCAAAATGAGATGTAGAATAAACAAGGAATTTTTGCATTGAAGAGATTGTTCATTACAACTGGAAAGCATAAAATAATTACTCTAGAAAGCGATAAATTTACTCTAGAAAGCATTAAAAGAATGGAGGGAGAAATGTCCTCCTTGACGGTCGCTTGGAGGACGAGTAGATTAATCTAAAAAGCAGTAAATCTATACTAGAAAGCGGTAAAAAGAATAGGGAGAGAGAAATCCTCCTCGACGGTTGCTTGGAGGATGAGCCGGACGGGACGACGCCTAGACAAAGGAGAACGAAGCGGGACGAAGGAGGACGAATCAGAAGAATGGGAACGAAGCAGCACGCTGTCGTCGTCGCGGGATCCACTTCCAAAGGGGAACAAAAATTGGACTTTATCTCGCGAGAAGCATCCCGGGTGTGGGACAAGCTTCTCTTTAGCTTTGGAGGGGTAGAGAAGAGAAAGAAGGGATGAGAATTTCGTATGGAGGGGGTCTCCTTTTATAGTTGCAAGGAGTGGGGGCAAAATGGACATTACATCTTCAAAATAATAAATAAGGGGTATTTAGTGACGGATAAATCCGTCACTAAAGTCCCGACGTGGCTGTCGCCGCCGCGCCCACGCGCGCCTCCTCGGCTGCCCGCTCCTCAACACTCGCGCACGTCCAGCGCTTTTTAGCCATCCGATCGCGAGATCGGACGGCTTAAAATGCATCCGCGCCCGCTGCAACCCGCCCGCCTGCGCGTGCGATCGTGCGTTACGCGGGGCGTCCAATCGCGCGTCGGCGCTATCGGGAGCCCGCGACCGCACGATCTCCATCCGACGCTCCACGCGCCTCAATTACCCGCTCCTTCAATTCCCTCACCGCGGCTCGAACCCGCGCCTCGCGCTCGCGTAAGTGCGCTCGACCGCTGCGCTGCGGGGCGCGGATGGTCGAGCGCACATTTCAAGCGTCGGGCGGCCACAGCTGTTGGATCTCCATCTAACGGTGGAGAGCGATCGGGTGAGGGCCTTCACAAAATGCCAGTGGCCATTTGGGCGGCTGAGATGGCGCCACGTGGCGCCATCTTGGCCATCCATCTTCTGGAAGTTGTAGATGGTGCCACGGATGTCGGATTGACTCAATTTTTGTGTCGTTAGGCTGCGATCGTCGATCCGAATTCATCCGTGTGGTCAGATTTGTCATCTGAAGTGCGGATTTACACCATCCTGGCCCTTGATCTTCTAGGGTTCCCCGGTCTCTATCTGATGCTACAGATGCCTGATTAGGGCGATCTTGGAGTCGCTGAACTCCAATCGTCGCCCTGATCATATCCATACGGTTGGATCTTTGATCCGAGGCCCTGATAAAATGTTTGCCCTGTCCAGGCACATAAAAGGAGACAATTAACCTCCATTTTATTCAAACTACTCTAAATGCGAGATGATGCATTTTATGCAATATTTATATTGTGAAATGCAATCCTATGCTTAAGAACATGCATAAATAGACATTTTAAGTAGTGTAAATGTGTTTACATCAACCCCACAGGGCCACACCCCTACTGGGCTACCCTATATTGGGCCCTAACCTAATTTGGCTCTATTCTATAGGACAAATAGTACTGAGGCATGCATTACTCATGCACCTTAGGGAGCTCATCCCTTGGTCTCAGGTGATAAGCCATCGGAGATGAATCATTAAATATGATGCAAACTGCTATGCCACCCATGATGTGGGACTAAACGCTGCAGCAAAAATTAATTGTGGTGCGTGATTTATTTGTAATTTTGGGATGCTAATTAAGTGCTAATTGATGTTCTAAATTACAATTAAATTTCATTATCTTGTAGCCAATATATAGGGCCAACTATTGGTATAATTAATTTAAGTTAATTAAATATATAAATATGTTTTAAAATTATTCAAAGTTAAAGGTATTTACACATTTAAATTAATGTTTAATACATAAATAAAGTATAAATTAATAAATTAATGGTGCAATTGAAGCATAATTTAGTTAATTTACATAATTATATAATTAATGAAGACTTTTAATTAATTTAATTTGATTTATTTACATATTTACATATTTTATTTACACGAATTATATAGATTACATATAAATTATATAATGACATAGAATTATACAATATAAATAAGGTAATGAACATAATTAAAATAGTTTAAACTATAGTGTACAAGAATATAGTATAAATTATCTTAGTGGTTACTAGATTATTTTAACTTAATAATATACTTAATTAACTTATATAAAAATATATATAATACATAGCTAAATATATATAACAAAAATAGGTTATTTTACATAATAAATATTGTAATTAGTATATTAAGTTATATACATAAATATATTAATGTACATGTGTAGCTATAATTATATATACAATATCTATTAGTTATCTCTATAAAATAATATAAACATATGTACATATAATATATCATAGTACACTATATTACAATATATACATATATATATACATATATACATTTTGTACATAGGTAAGTTTTAGGGTTTTGGGTACTTTCTAATTTTTCTTTTGTTTTTGGGTTTTATAAGGGAAGAGAAAGGGGAGAGAAAGCTATGGAAGAGGAGAAGAAGACTTTTTATGCTTTTTGTTTTTGAATTTTTATTTCTAAACCTACAAAAGTCTAGAACTTCTGCAAGTATGTTCTATAAACTAAAGACCTGGAAACCTAAAACTAACTATACACACACCTCAAACACACCTTATTCTCAATCAAGACATATTTCTTTCATTTATTTACATTATTTTTTTTGCAAACTATTTATTATGAAGTCATAGAATCAGGTAATATAAATGGTAGATAATGAAATTAGACCTTAAAAATTATCTAAAAAATGCTGGAATTGAAAACATAAGCAACATAAACATCCAGCTATTAGTTAAGAATAGGTTCACACTCAAATCATGGTTAAAACACTATAATTCAGCAGGAAAATATAACTTGGACAGATATCAAAATTCATTTTTGCTAACATAGAACTTTTCATTAATACTCATTCAATTCAAAACAACCAACGAGTACATGAATGCTTTATGACATAGTTCTACAACAGATTAGCTGCGAATAACACCTTTTAACACTAAACAACATTAGAAACCTGTTGAACTCTTTAATCAAACATTTCATTCAATTCTAGCTATTGTTACTGACAGTTGTGCTTCAGATCATATTAGATATATTTAGATCTTTTACCAACATTTATGAAATAGATGAATGCCTTATAAACTAGTAGAATCATTCCAAACTCTAGATCAGCCAAACATCAACTAAGATACTTTACTTTCTAGCTCTGCCATGAAAAAAGGCTACTTCTGCTACTGATGATAACATTATCAAATCTTCTTGAAACTCTCAAATCCTGACCAAATCACTTGAGTAAATACTATACATTCCAGACTTCATTTCGAAACTTGCTCCAACCATCAAAAAATAGCTACGATCCTCAAGTCTTTCATATCACCTAGAACCTGAGGATTGGAGTCAAAAATCTCAAAACTAATTCGAATCACTTAAAACTTTTTCTCAACTGTCGTAAATATCCATTAGAGGTTTTGGGATTCAAAATAAATCAGATCAGAGCTAAATGAACCTTAAAACCCTAATTTGATTCTCACCTTACACTGTAGACAATATGAAGGAATGAAATCAAATTAGGCTTCCTAATTATTTTAAAATCAAACCCAAACCTTCATTAGATAATCTCAAATCTCATTCATACTCCTATTAGCTTATTAAAACTATTTAGAATTGAATTAAGATATCACCCAGGTGGCCATTTTCTATGAGCTCATCAAGACGACTTGGTTATCTAGGACACCTGCACACTATCAGTTAGTGTTCAGGTATCCTAAGTGATGCTTCAGAACCATTTGGGTCATTGCTTTGGCCTTAAATCAGTGCAACTGACTATTCATAAGCATCAGCTACCCAACGATAAACACAAGATAGTATCAAGTGAAAAGATTGGGCATGAGCTCAATTCACAATAGAAATCCAATTAAAATAGCTCAATCCCTTCGCATTCAGTCCAATAAAATAAATGTAAACTTAATTTGGTCAACTAAAATTGACTAATACCAACTTGCTGTAAGGATTTCATGATCAGCGTAGAAAAACAAATCAACTTTAAAAGGACAAATCAGTCCAATTCAAGGCTCAGGGAGGGACCTTGTGACACGATGAAATGTATAAGGAGACCCTCAAATGGATTTAGCGCTCCATTAGATCTGAGAGCTACTGAGCTTCAGATCTAGTGGATGCTCTAATGGAGGGGTAAATGCTGAATAAAATCATTGAGGAAAGCAATCAGAAATGATCATGAAATGAAGGGGAAGGTTTGTGAATCGAAATAAATAGGTGATTGGGTTTCTCTTATTTGAATCGATTAGAGAAGCAAATTGAGGGAGACTAATATCTAAAGCTAATCTACTCCTAAACTAAGCAATCAAATAGTGAATTTATGATCTAAACTATCTAAACTGATCTAATCTAATCTACAAAGCATTTAAATCTATGCTAAGAAAGAAATAGATCCTAATCTAACAGATGAATGGGATCTCAAGGAAATCATGACCGGCAGTCAGTGGTAATGGAGGAAGAGACGACTCAAGCAAGGAAGAGCTAGCTAGTGAAGCTACAATTTGCCCTCAGTGTTGCATGACCCTTAGCAGCAAGGATTGAAGAGAGGAAGGTTGTGCCACTTCTGCCACAGGCAGCGGAGGAAGGAGAGTAGAGAGAACTAGAGTAGGAGCAAATGACCAACTCGAGAGGTGTAGGGGGGAGCTAGTAAAGAGCTCGCAAGTGAGGATCTCAATTTATAGAAGTTGGGGCAGGGAGTGACCAGATTCAATAGGTGGAAGCCATTAGAGCTCTACTGCTGAGGTGTAACCAAGGAAGTGTGAGAGATGTCTAAGATGAATATGGATCATAAGATGTGATCCAAGGTTTGAAATATTGTGATATATCAGTGATATATCGTCGATATATCAGCATCGATGGGGTTGGGTGGTATCGATACCACTGAAGGCATTTTTTTCCCGGATATCAATGAGATATGGGAGATATATCAGGTGATATCTGCGATATAGCTTTTGACGAGAAGGTTTGAAATGGTTGGGTGGGAGGTTTGAATGAGCTGCTGGTGCTGGGTGGGTAGGAGGTTTGAACGTTGCACAAGAAGAGCTGCTGGCCACACACAACGTAAAAAAATGTAAAAATATCATCGATATTAGTGATATATCCCTAGTATAACACATATACACATGTTTTAGGCATCCTTTCACACACACACGTAAAAAAATCATAGATACTGGTAATATATCCCTGATATACCACATGTACATGTTTTTTATGCATCCTTTCATGATATATTATTCATAAAAATGTTAACCTTTAAATTTTTTGATATTTTGTGATATTTTTTGCCTTTCTGAGTGATTTCCCCAAAATTCACCAATATCAGTGATATCCCCAATATATCCTTTTTTTGACTTGTCGATACGATATTGATATTGATATTTAAAATCTTGATGTGATCTACAAATGGGCAGGAGAGTGGTGAAACTGAGGTTAGTAGGTAGGTGGAAGATCCACCATAGGATCATGGAAAAGAGGATGGCTGACTCTCATTGCACCTGTTCTTCGTGCTCGAGCAGAAGCTGAGGAGAAGAGAATTGCTCAGGAAAAATGATGAACTAACTGGACTGCAAGTTAATTAGGGTTTATTATCATTGTAATAGTATAGTGTCGCAATCCAAATAGAAGTCATTTTATTTATATATAATTTTTACTGGTTTTAATCTAGGACGTTCACTGGGAGGTAGCTATTGATATACATCATTCTCTAATGTCCAAAATCATCTTTTATTCCAAAAATGTTATGCTTATTTACAAAAAATGGTTAGAATCAATATAATCAAAGAATAAACTAATCTAAGTTAATTATTTACAAAAGAATAGATGTTAGTACATTAATACCTCAAGAATATGCACAAAATAAAAGCATCAAAAACAATTCTAAAGTAAACTATATTACAAGCTAACTATATACAAATGAATGCAATCTTGTCCTAAAACTTATAAACAAAGACAAGACAAAAATACATGAAGAAAGAATTAACATTAATTATATAAACCTCATAAACATTTACATAATAGGCTAAACAATCTCTATTATACTTAGTACAATTATATACTAACACATAATACTATACGTACCATAACACATACAAAATATACACATATATACACAATTCGATATTAATACTAATACTAATATGAGTATAAACATACTATATATAGGTATATATCTAACATATACACAACACTTAAATAGATCTAACTAAAATAATTAACTTATGACACTTAACATACTTATAATATACAATATATTATATATGTACATACTAATTAATATATATAACAATACTTATATATATATATATACAAAGCCTTAAAAATATATATACAAAATAAGGCAAAAATAAGATTTTATTTACAATACTTACATAAGTATAACACATGCATAATTAACTTATATACTAACTCTTATAAATCATTCTAATACACACGTATATACAACACACATGTACGCATACTCAACACAACACTCAACACTTAATTTATTTTACAACACAACACTTATGTACGCACACACTAAACACTTAGTCTCTACACTTAGGTTTTTAAGAGCCTAAACACTTAGTTAACTCAGCCCATACCAAAAATATTGGTGGGTCTTTCACACAGCTCGACAACCCATGGGTCGGAGCTGCTACTACTAGGCCCACCCAACTAGAATTTCTCCACCTGGCACCCAGAGGCCATCCTGTAGGGCCACGCCCTTAGTGGGAACTGATAGAACAATATCACAAGAGCCCAAAAGTGGTGAGAAATCATGCGGAGTGGTCCCTGCAAATTACAAGTAGGTCCTTGGCCAAGTTTTGTTGTATAGAATCTGAACGTTTTATGATATTCAAAGAACCTAAGTGTAAACCATTGATTTTGAGGTCCAAATGTTGTTACAATGCAATGAAGTTTTTATGGTATAATAATTGAACATATTAAAAGTTATTCCATTTACATACTTAGGTATAGAATCTCTCAAAACTGACCTAATTATGCATTTTTAACACAAAATTGGTGTTTTAGATCATTTTCCTTAATTCCAACACTTAACCTATTTGTTGTGTTAATTTGATAATGTTTAACCTAGTTTCTAGCTTATCTTGGGTATTTTAGCTATGATGAGCCACACCTCATCACTTACCACCCCCAAACTAATGGACAAACTGAGGTCTCTAATTGAGAGATCAATAAGATCCTTCAAATGACAATCTGACCCGATAGGATGGATTGGTATTCTTAGTTAGATGAGGCCTTGTGGGCATATAGGACAGCCCACAAGACACTCATAGGCATGTCACCATATAAACTTGTTTATGGGAAACCCTGTCATCTTCCCATAGAAATCAAACATAAGTTCTATTGGGCAATTAAATACTACAATCTTGACTTCACGAAGGCTGGAAATCATCACAGGTTACAGCTTAGTGAACTTTAGGAGATCTGTAATGATTCCTATGAGAGTTTTAAGTTGTACAAAGAGGAATTGAAAGCCTTCCATGACAAACACATTTTCCGCAAACCTTTCACACCTAGTCAGAAGGTGTTGGTCTTTGATGCCTGCCTTAAGCTCTTTCCAGGAAAACATAGGTCTAAATGGACTGGTCCATTTGAGATTCTTCGAGTCTTCGACAACAAAGCTGCCGAAATTACCGAACCCAACAAGAATCAACCCTTCAAAGTAAACAGTCAATGCCTTAAACCTTATCTTGAGCTACATTCTTTGGGTCTCGTTGGAGACTGCTATATGCTCCACTAGTACTCTCACTAAGTTTATGCCTAGATGGAGTAAAACTTAGCACTTGTATATAGCTATTTTCTATTGTTCTTTTCTACTTTTTCCTATCTTTGTCTAATTCTACACTTGAGTCTGAGCTTATCTGATCACTTCTTTATTTCCTATCATTCACTTAGAAATCGTCTACCTGAGATGTGTTGATCTCCTCTATCCAACTTCTTCTGTCACCTTATACAAAGTGAAGAGTAAAGTCTTTTTCACCCTTTCTTTACAATGAGGACATTGTAAGATTTTGGCATGGAGGTGTGAAGTGAATCTTAATACTTTAAGTGTAGTATTAAATGAAAGAGGAAAAATTTTGAAAAAAAACCTAAAAATTTAAAAATTTGAAAACACAAAGTTTGAAAAAATTATAACCCATAAAAATATTAAAAAAATAACAAAAATTCTTTCCTTTTATGGGGGATTACATTTTGAGAGGAATCCATTCACAAGGAGAAGAATTTTTTGAAAGAAAATCATTTAAGGATCCTATTTAATAATTATATGTAATTATTAAGCATAAAGAGTATGAATATCTTAAGTAAACTTTCAATGGTCAGAAATCAAAAATTTATTTATTTCTATAAGTGTATATAGTGTACATAAGTAAAAGCATTGAATTCCTACTTCGGACTTTGTCTTGAATACTTTTCAAAACAAGTACTTATACTTGATACTGGACAAGGGATTTTTCAAGTCAGAATCTGAGACCTAAGTATGTGATTTGTATTTCTGCTCTTTACTTTGTAAACAGACTAACTAAGATGTTATTAATTCATATACAATACTTAATTTTTGGAATTAAATTGTAACTTTCTTGGTCAATAAGACTAGGTTGTCCTTCTGACTTTAAAGTTCTATTTTTATCACCAAGTTGAGTAAAAAAACTAGATACATAGAGTTAATCAAGTAAATGTTCCAACCCGATTCCCGAATCCCTATAGGACATGAGATCGGACCAACTCGACTGATTCCAAGACCCAATCGTCCAATGAGAAAGTAACCAAAAAGTAGGAAAGTAAACCACATTCACTATGCTAAGCAACTAATAGTAACAAAAGTACAGCAGTAGAGAAGTAAAACTACTACAGTACACACCACCACAATAGTAGAAAAGTAACCAGGTACAAGAATATAAAGTACAGAATGTAAGAGTACAAACATAAAGGTACAAGAGTCTACTCACTACTACAAAAGAGTACAGCAAGGGAAACTACAACTACTGGGCTCTACTAGGCCCAGCACTCTCTGCAGTCATAGGCTCTGGTTGCTCAACACCTAGACCTGAAAAGGGTTATGAGCACACAAAGTCAGCGAATGCTGAGTAGAGTGGCAACCAACTAACTAAAGCAGTAACAGTGGACAGGTAGCTATTGTTTTCCCATTTACTTTCTTTACTAATTATTCTTTTCCATCACTTGGTTTATTTATCAGGTCTCTTTCTTGATCTCGAATGTTCCTCGTGGGAACGATCTTGATTGCAATCTTTTCCGAAGAGTAGAAGGCACACGTGGTGTTCTCCTGGCCGGGAGAGTCCCTCGTGGTGATCCTACACCCAGTCAACCACCCCAAGGTCATGGACAGACGTAACGGTGACTATGGCACGCACGATAAGTGCATGGGTAGCTACCCCGCACTGGCACACGGTCAATCATTTCTATTAGCGGGTGCACCCAAAGTATAGTACAGAACCAGTATAGGGCCTAGCCCTCTCAGTAATAGGGGTTTAGCCCCTAAGAACCAAACAGGGGTCTCGCCCCTCCACAGTCCGTGCACCCTCGCCTGACTACCCTGGTTTGCCTAGTGGGCCTAACAAGTCGATGTAGGGTGGCTAGCTGAACCTCGAGCCCCGTGGGGTGGCTAGCTCTCTCCCTACACTAGTAGCTCTCCCTGGTACTACGCATGCGAGGGCCAAGAAGTCGGCATAGAGTGGCCAATCCTAACCCCAGGTCCCAACCCAAAGGTGGCTAACTCCACTCTACACTAAATAGGGGGACAGTTGCTCTCCTTGGTACTCAAGGGCTACCTCACTTCCCCACTCACATTTTTAGATCCATTCCATTTATTTCCAGGAGCTCTACTCCTAATTCCTCGTAGGGTTCATGCTCATATTTATCAGGCCAAGCCATACCAGGTTTCATCATATCTATTTCCATTCTCAGGATATACATATGCAACTCGTATTTCTATTGTTTACATTTCCATACACCGATTATGCATAGGTAGCTTGTATTTCCATCATTCACATTACCATTCTCTATTTATATACATGCAGCTCGTATTATGTCATTTAATGTATATAATAGGAATTTTCATGCAATAGTTTGCTACTACAAGTACTTTACAGTTCATAGGTAGCTGTTATTTATTTATAGGCAATTGTTATCATTCTATCTACTCATTCAAAACTGCAATTCCATCATCCATTACAGACATTTCAAGTGTTTCTCGTCCTAGGATTCATGCCATATCCTAGGTTCTAATCATCCCACACATGTATTTAGGTTTCAATTAATTTAAGGGGAAGCCACTCTACCAGTAAATCCAGGAGTAGTGGGGGCTTGAACACCAGGCTCACGTGCCTCAGCAAGCCCCGAACCTGCAATGGAACGAGGTCCTATCATAAGGATCAATCACAAGAGAATATTCAGAATAATATAGAAAGTCTTCTAACAAGTAGAGGAAATCATACGGGAAACATTAGTATCTTATTTGCGGAAAATAGACCTCAAATGGACCCTAAATGGGTCAAAAATAGCATTTCTGACTCAAATCAAACGTCTTAAAAGTGTCTAGTGTCATACCTCAAGCCCTATGCCACTCTTTAGGCATCCAGGAACTCTTTTGGACCGTCTGGACCCAGTTCCAGACGTCCAACCAACTCTCCGGATGTTTGGAAGCGCTTCCCGTCATCTGGTATGTCCCCCAGATGTCTAAAATGTGTGGGAAGGAGTGTCCCGTGCCTTCCCAAAGTGAATCCTGCACGCAGATATCCGATCTTCTCAAATCGGGCATGCAAAAGGGGTATTGGTGGAGCGACCTGCATGGCCGTATCTGCAAAGGGACATACCTTCGCAAGACTTCCTCCTCAGACGTCTGTAACCTCCTGCACATGTGGGCTCCATCATCTGGACGTCGCTTCAGATGTCTAATTTTGGGAAAAAACCCAAAATCAGAACCTACTACCCCCCTCTCGAGCCACGCGTGGCTGCACCGCGTCCTCTCACCTGCAGCTCCGGCTGCAGTAGTGTCAGGGAGGACCTACCCAATGCACTCCTTCACCTCGCACATGCGTCGCTCCGGTCGTGCGCTCATTGGTGAGCTCCCATGCGAGCTCGCGAGTTCACCTCCTCTCCTTCTCACGCCACCCCTCGCACTCTCGCTTGCTCTGCCTCTCTTGCTGGAGTGGAGAAGAAGAGGGGAAGGGGCTGGTGTGGGGAGAACGAGAGAGGGGTAGGGGGGTCTTATATAAGGTCGGGTTTAGGGTTTTGCTGGGGCGGAAGAGAGAGAAGGAGGGAAAAGACGAGGGGTACTGTCTGTGCGCAGCATGCGTGCAAACACGAGTTCATCCCAAGATTTTCGATTTTCAGACATCTGGGAATGTGTCCAGACGTTTGACCAGACGTCTGACCCACAGTCTAGACATCTTACCAGACGTCTGACCTAAAGTCCAGACATCTTAAAAAACTCAAACTGTACGGGTCATAACATCGTAACAAACTTAAAGGAAGTTTTGTCCCTGAAACTTGAGCTAGCTAGGGTGCGGAAAAAGAACAACATACGCATAACAAACTTAAAGAGAATCGAAGCCGGTCCAAAAGGACGTACCCTCAAAAAGCTCTGGGTACCGCTCTCGCATCGTTGCCTCAGGCTCCTAGGTAGCCTCCTTGTACCTCTAGCTCCTCCACAAGACCTTCACCAAGGGTACCTGCTTCCGTCTCAAACTCTAGACGGCTCTGTCTAGTATCTTCACTGGTCGCTCGGGGTAGGTCAGGTCGTCACCCACCTCGACACTCTAGTGGCTCAGAACGTGACTGGGATCGACGACGTACTTTCTGAGGTTGGACACGTTGAACATGTCGTTCACACCAGAAAGCTGGGGAGGGAGGCCAAGCCTTTAAGTAACAGATCCAACCTGCAATAGGACCTCAAAAGGCCCCACAAACCTCGGCCCGAGCTTCCCTTTCACCCCAAAGTGCTACAGGCCCTTCATGGGCGAAACACATAGAAAGACATGATCCCCAACCTCGAACTGTACCTCTTTGCACTTCCGATTGGCATAACTCTTCTGTCTGTTCCTAACAGTGCGAAGTCGTTTGCGAATCTGCTCAACCACCTCCTGACTCTACCGGATCAGCCTGGGGCCATCCTCCCACTTGGTCCCCACCTCAACCCAACTCAAGGGCGCAGTACACCTCCGTCCATACAGAGCCTCATATGGTGCCATGCCAATACTCGAATGATAGCTATTATTATATGCAAACTCTGCTAAGGGCAAGTGCTCCTCCCAAGAGCCCCTCCAGTCCAGTACACAGGCACACAAAAGGTCCTCAAGCATCTATATTGTGCACTCCGATTGTCCGTCTGTCTGGGGGTGGTACACCGTGCTAAACCTCAACCGTGTCCCCAAAGCTTACTGAAACTCAGCCCAAAACTAGGACGTAAAATGGGTATCCCAGTCGGATACAATCTCACGTGAAACTCCATGCAAATGTACCACGTCGCGAATATACCTCTCTACCAACTGTGCTAGTCCCAAGGTGACTCAGATCGGCAAGAAATGTCATCGTCATTCTATCTACAATCACCCAGACTGCATCGTGTCCTCACTGGGTAATGGGCAAGCCCACTACAAAGTCCATGGTGATGCTCTCCCACTTCCACTCTGGCACTGGAAGTGGCTGCAACGGCCCTGCAAGCCTCTGATGCTCGGCCTTCACCTGCTAGCACACCAAGCACTACTGCACGAACTCACCTACATCCCGCTTCATCCCCCTCCACCAAAAGTCACGTCTCAGATCATGATACATCTTTGTATTTGCGAGATGTATGGTGAACCTGGAACCGTGTGCCTCAGTCAGGAGCTCTCTCAACAACAGCTCGTCCCTGGAAACGTACAAACATCCCCTCATGTGTAGCACCTCGTCAGTAAAGGAGAAGTGTCCAGGGTCCCCTGACAGTACTCTGTCATGCAACGACTACAGGTACGGGTCTGCCATCTATCCTATGATGATGGGGTCTATCAGCTCTGGCGTCATCTGTAGTGTCACAATCACTACCCTACAGTGCCCCAGTAACTCTAGGGGTCGCCAACTGCCCATCTCCTCCATGAGTCTCCAACTCTGTGCCTATAAACTGACCAAGTGGCCGAGCACCTTCCGGCTCAAGGCGTTAGCCACCATGTTGGCCTTCCCTGGATGGTAGGAGATGTTGCAGTCATAGTCCTTTAGGAGCTCTAACCAACATCTTTGTCTCTTGTTAAGCTCCCTCTGATCAAACAAATACCTGAGGCTCTTATGATTTGTGAATATCTCAAAAGTCTCACCGTATAGGTAGTGCCTCCAAGTCTTCAGCGCGAAGACGACAACTGCCAGCTCTAAGTCGTGGGTAGGGTAGCTATGCTCATGGGGCTTCAGTTGCCGCGAGGCGTAAGCAACAATGTGACCCCGCTACATGTGCACACCCCCTAACCCGTTCAACAAAGCATCTATGTATACAACGAAACTGCCACTGCTATCTGGGATGGTAAGCACAAGAGCGGAAGTCAGCCTCTCCTTCAACTCCTGAAAGCATGCCTCACAAGCGTCTGTCCAAGAAAAGAGCATGTCCTTTTGGGTCAACTGTGTCATAGGACGTGCAATCTGCGAGAAACCCTTGATAAACCATCGGTAGTAGCCTACCAGTCCCAAGAAATTGCGGATCTCTATCACCGTACGTGATCTCTCCCACCTAAGCACTACCTCTACCTTGGCTGTGTCCATAGCCAAGCCATCCCCTAAAATCACATGACCTAAGAAGGTCATCTGCCTCAACCAAAACTCGCACTTGCTGTACTTGGCATACAGCCTACGTCATCTCAACGTATCCAAAATCATCCTCAAGTGTTGTCCGTGTTGCGCCTGATCCCGTGAGTAAATGAGAACATCATCGATAAATACTACCACAAACTGATCCAAATATGGTCTGAACACCCGGTTCATTAAATCCATGAAAGCAGCGGGGGCATTGTTCAGCCCAAACAGCATGACTAAAAGCTTGTAGTGTCCATACTAGGTGTGGAAAGTTGTCTTGGAGACATCGGTCTCCTTGATCCTCAACTGGTAGTAGCCAGACCTAAAGTCTATCTTGGAGAAAACTGTGGCACCTCGCAACTGATCAAACAAATCATCAATCCTCGGCAATGGATACCTATTCTTGATGGTGACCCTATTCAACTGTCGGTAGTCTACACAAAGGCGTAGGGTACCATCCTTCTTCTTCACAAATAATACCGAGGCTCCTCACGGAGATGCACTAGGCCTCACAAAGCCCTTCTCCAGAAGGTCCTGCAACTGAGATTGAGCTCTCACAGCTCAAGTGGTGCCATCTTGTAAGGTGCTGTAGAAATAGGACTGGTCCCCAGTACCAGTGAGATCTCAAACTCGATCTCATACTCAGGTGGTAGTCTTGCCAGCTCCTCTGGAAACACGTCGAGGTACTCTCTGACCACCGGGATGCCCTGAAAGTCTGCCACGAGGCTGGACTCTGCTACTACACAAGCCCGAAAGCCCTCACACCCCTGGCCTAAAAGTCTTGCCACCCAAAGTGCAGAAATGCACCTGAAGCCTCCGTCCACCGGTTGTCCGTGAAACTCAAAAGAAGGCATCCTTGGTATGGAGAAGACGAGCATCCTCTTGAAACAGTCCACCAAAGCATGGTAAGCGGACAGCCAATCCATCCCCAGAATCATGCTAAAGTCCTCCATCGGTATCGCAATCAGATCAGCGAGGAGGCTGTGTCCCCTAACACTGACCTCACAGCCAGTGTAAACCTCCTCAGCTACAAACAGCTGACCACCCAGACCTTTGATCACAAAAGGATCCTCTAACAACACACAGTCCTGTCCCAAGCTGAACGCAAAACTAGCAGCAACAAACAAGTGCATGGTGCTGGAATAAAAAATTGTGTAAACTAATCTGTCGGAAACTGTAACCATACCTGCCACCACTGAAGCTGAAGCTCTGGCGTCTCTGTGTGTCAGGGCATTGATACGCCCCTCAGCTCTCGGTGCGGAAGAAGCAACCACACTCTACATCGGACAGGTAACCGCTGGCCGGTACCCTCCCCTCGACTACTGTCCTCCCCCACACGCCTGGGAACCATGGCCTCCTGCTCATCCTCCAGTGCTCGATGCGGGGAGCATCTGCTGACCTCCAGCCCTAGATGGGTAGTCTCTCCTGATGTGGCCCGACTGGCCACACTGGTAGCAAAGGGGAACTCGACTCTCGTCCTCGGTAGGTCCCTGCTGACAGCTGGCGGGGGGTCCAGTGCTGGCAGCTAGCCCCTGTCGGGGGCCCCCAAAGGCCACTGACGGCCCCGCAAAGCGTGACGGCTCTCCTACGGGTGTCGTGTGCCTCCTCTCTTGCCGGCCCAGAGAGTAGTCTGGCTGGTAGGGTCTCTTTCGTCTGCTGTCAGTGTCACATGCGGTCGGGTTGGTCTCCTTATATGTCATAGCTGCCTCCACCACTCCCTAGAATGTACGCAGCTTCAGGGATTTGACATACCCCCGAATAGTAGGTCGGAGCTCCTCGGTGAACCTCCACAGGTGCTCCTCCTCAGTAGCCAAAACTGTTATGGCAAAATGAGACAGCTCCAGAAAATGCGTGCAATATGCACTCACAGTCATTGTCCCTGGTGGAGTGTGGAATTCCCACCTCCTCTGATCCTGCCACATCTGTGGGAAGTACTACTTGCAGAAGAAGGTGACAAACTAGTCCCATGTCAGCTCTGCCCTCTCCTGACCTTTGGCTGCCCTCCACCGCCTGTGTGCTGCGCTCTCCAGCTGGTACGTGGCAAAGGCCATGCGACACTCCGCATGGGGGGCGAAGGGTGTCAAACACCTTCTCGATCTACTCGAGCCAGTCCTCCGCCTCGGTCGGGTCCTCATCCCCCTTAAAGGAGGGGGGCTTCAACTTTTGGAACTGTCCAAAAAGCTCGTAATGTCACTGATGTGGGGAAATGGGCACGCCTCCAGGCAGGGAGGGCTCATGCTCGGAAGTGTTAGAGGATGGTGGGGGTGGTGGAGGACCACCCCCACCCCTATGTCTAGCACTGTGTATGTCTTGCGGTCCCACAGAGGACTCCCCCTCCACGTCCCTAGGGAAAGGCGCCTGTGGAGGCAAGTGGAGCTCCTCTCGCACAATCTCCCATATCAGCTAGGTGAGATCATGGGCCTGAACGCCCAGAAGAAGTGTCTAGTCCACTGAGACGTCGGGCTCAGCATGTCCGCCCCTCCGACCTCGTCCACGGTCGTGTCCGCGGCCTGCCTCAATGACTCCACATCGAGGCATCTCTTGCAAGGAGACGCGAACAAAAAAATAGGAAGACGTCAATTCCAATGGACATTTAGCAAAAGAACCTTAGAACCGATGTTAAAAGGTACGTTGTGGTGGTTACTCTAGTTACAAGCACGTAAATTGGTTATTCTCAAGCTAGTTGGTTCACTTCTCGAGACGACCTTACTCTGATACCATCATGTTACGACCTAGTTCCCGAATCCCTATAGGACACAAGATCGGACCGACTCGACTGATCCCATGACCCAGTCGTCCAACGAGAAAGTAACCAAAAAGCAGGAAAGTAAACCACATTCACTATGCTAAGCAACTAACAGTAACAAAAGTACAACAGTAGAGAAGTAAAACTACTATAGTACACACCACCAAAATAGTAGAAAAGTAACCAGGTACAAGAATATAAAGTACAGAATGTAAGAGTACAAATGTAAGGGTACAAGAATCTACTCACTACTACAAAAGAGTACAACAAGGGAAACTACAGCTACTGGGCTCTACTTGGCCCAGCACCCTCTGTAGCCATTGGCTCTGGCTACTCAACACCTAGATCGGAAAAGGGCTATGAGTACACAAAGTCAGCAAACTCCAAGTAGAGTGGCAACCAACTAACTAACACAGTAATAGTGGACAGGTAGCTGTTGCTTTTCCATTTACTTTCTTTACTAATTATCCTTTTCCATCACTTGGTTTATTTATCAGGTCTCTTTCTTGATCTCGAATGTTCCTTGTGGGAACGATCTTGATTGCAGTCTTTTCCGAAGAGTAGAAAGCACATGTGGTGCTCTCCTGGCCAGGAGAGTCTCCCGTGGTGATCCTACACCCAGTCAACCACCCCAAGGTTACGGATAGATGTAACGGTGACTACGGCATGCGCGATAAGAGCACCGGTAGCTACCTCACACTGGCATGCGGTCAGTCGTTTCCGTTAGCAGGTGCACCCAAAGTACAGCACGGAACCAGTATAGGGCCTAGCCCCTAAGAACCAAACAGGGGTCTCGCCACTCCACAGTCCGCTCACCCTCGCCTGACTACCCTGGTTTGCCCAGTGGGCTTAACAAGTCAGTGTAGGGTGGCTATCTAACCCCAAGCCCCTTGGGGTGGCTAGCTCTCTCCCTACACTAGTAGCTCTCCCAACTCTGTGTACGTGAGGGCTAAGAAGTTGGTACAGAGTGGCCAATCCTAACCCCGGGTCCCAACCCAAGGGCAGCTAGCTCCGCTCTGCACTAAACAGGGGGACAATCACTCTCCTTGGTACTCCATACTCAAGGGCCAGCTCACTTCCCCACTCACATTTCCAGATCCATTCCATTTATTTCCAGGAGCTCTACTCCTAATTCCTCGTAGGGTTCATGCTTATATTCCTCAGGCCAAGCCATACCAGGTTTCATCATTTCTATTTCCATTCTCAGGATATACATATGCAACTCGTATTTCTATTGTTTACATTTCCATACATCGGTTATACACAGGTAGCTCGTATTTCCATCATTCACATTACTATTTTCTATTTATATACATGCGGCTCGTATTATGTCATTTAACATATACAACAGAAATTTTCATGTAACAGTTTGCTAGTACAAGTACTTTACATTCCACAGGCAGCTGTTATTTATTTGCAGGCAATTGTTATCATTCTATCTAGTCATTCAAGACTGCAATTCCATCATCCGTTACAGACATTTCAAGTGTTTCTCGTCCTAGGATTCATTTATCCCACACATGCATTTAGGTTTCAATTAATTTAAGCGGAAGCCACTCTACCAGTAAACCCAGGAGTAGTGGGGGCTTGAATGGCAAGCTCACGTGCGTCAGCAAGCCTCGAACCTACAACGGAATGAGGTCCTATCACAAGGATCAATCACAAGAGAATATTCAGAATAGTATAGAAAGTCTTCTAACAAGTAGAGGAAATCATACGGGAAACATCGGTATCTTATTTACGGAAAACGAACCTGAAACGGACCCTAAACGGGTCAAAAATAGCATTTCTGACTCAAATCAGACGTCTGGAACAACTTCCAGACATCTTAAAAGTGTCCAGTGTCATACCTCAAGCCCTGTGCCACTCCTCAGACATCCAGAAACTCTTCTGGATCGTCTGGACCCAGTTCCAGACGTCCGACCAACTCTCCAGATGTCTGGAAGCGCTTCCCATCGTCTGGTATGTCGCCCAGAAGTCTGAAATGCATGGGAGGGTGTGTCCCGCACCTTCCCAAAGTGAATCCTACACGTAGATATCCAATCTTCTCAAATCGGGCATGCAAAAGAGGTATCAACAGAGCGATCTGCATGGTCGTATCCGCAAAGGGACGTACCTTCGCAAGACTTCCCCCTCAGACGTCTGTAACCTCCTCCAGACATCAGCTCCATCGTCTGGATGTCACACCAGATGTCTGATTATGGGAAAAAACCCAGAATCAGAACCTATTTCCGCCCTCTTGCATCGTGCGTGGCTGTGCCGCGTCCTCTCGCCTGCAGCTTCGGCTGCAGCAGTGTCGGGGAGGACCTCCTCCATGCACTCCTCCGCCTAGTGCACGCGCCACTCCGGCCATGCGCTCACTGGTGAGCTCCCACGTGAGCTCACAAGTTTACCTCCTCTCCTTCTCACACTGCTCCTCCTCTCCTTCTTACGTCGCCCCTTACGCTCTTGCTTGCTCTGCCTCTCTCGCTGGAGTGGAGAAGAAGAGGGGAAGGGGCTGGTGTGGGGAGAATGAGAGTGGGGAAGGGGGGGTCTTATATAAGGTCGGGTTTAGGGTTTTGCTGGGGTGGAAGAGAGAAAAGGAGGGAAAGACGAAGGGTACTATTTGTGCACAGCACGTGTGCAAACGCAAGTTCGTACCCAAGATTTTCTATTTTCAGATGTCTGGGAATGTGTCCAGACGTCTGACCCACAGTCCAGACGTCTGACCTAATGTCTAGACATCTTAAAAGGCTCAAACAGCACGGGTCATAACAGTAAAGAAGCTAGTTTGGAATAATAACCATAAGGTCTAATGGGCTATAGGTAGCTTAATCAGTCAAGGACATTCTGCCAAACTTGGTAAGCTATGTCTTGACAGATCCTGTAGGCTGATAGTAATGGTTTAAGGGATTTGAAAGTGTAGATCTTTGCTGTCCACTCTTTAGTTTGCGAGTTAAGTAGCCTAAGTGTCCAAACTTCACACACAATAGAATTGAATTACAGGCATCTAAGATTGAGAAAACACAGAAATCAAAGAGATCGGTCTTGCATCCTTTTTACCGCAAGGATTTCCATGGGGTGGCCCTTGAAAGGATGAAAGGTGTTCCACTCACCTAGAAAAAAGATTTGGAGTTTTTACTTAGAAGTAAGAAAAATGAGATAAAAAAAAAATATTACACCCTGCAATAACGCACCTCGGTACAAATGAGTGCTTATGCATTTATCCACCAAATAAAGCATCTCGCTACAAATGGATGCTACCCTTCTCCATCAAATAAAAAAACACCTCAAAACAAATGGGTGTTTTAACATATAGAAAATGGATTAGTAAAATTTGTAGATAAAAATTAGGAATAAGAGACCCAGTGGTCCAGCCGAGGAAATATACACCATGAGTGTTGAGTTTGGGATAAAAACAAATGAGGAGAAAGCAACCAAGTTTAAGTAAGGCCAAGCCAAAGGCTTAAGTTGGGATGATCTAGGTTGGGATCTTGATGTCTTGACATCTGGATTTTTGTAACTTCGAATGCCTGCAGGACGAATCTACTTCACCTACACTGACATTTTAGCCTCATAGCTATTAAATGTTGAGTGGCAATGAAGCCTAAGAAATCAAGTTTTGAGAACTAGCAGTTGAGGCTTAAAGGAGACAGATTGACAAAGCCCTAGGTCTAGAAGTTCGTCCTTGACATTGTGGGCTGGTTGGATTAAGGGTCCTACTCACTTTCTGAGTTTGGTTATTAAAGGGTGTTTAGTTAATTTACGAAAACTTAAGTCTATAAAAATTAGAATTCACAAGCTTAAGGATTGACCTATGTCTGTTGACTCTTTGAGTTAGAATTTGATTTCTAGTCTTTGAGTCTTATTACATTCTCCATCTTGACCTCTCTGATTTTCAGGGTTTATAGTAGTGTATAAATTACATAAACGAGTGTCAGATGTTCTGATTTAGATTAAAATTCTCATCGAGAGTCTATTTTTCACAGATATCTATTTTGAAGAGTATTTAAGGCTTTGAATCCTTAGTATAAGGATTCCCATTTAATGCTCTATTTTATTTATGGATATATAATTATTTATAAATGCTTTAAAACATAAAAAGAGAATTTTCAAAAATCTTCCGATCTAAAATTTCACTATAATATATTATATTATTTACCTTGGTGTTTATTTCATCATATTCAGTAGTAATTTTGCTAAGGACTAGCAAAACTTTGGCATGGGGCTATGATGAAGGACTCATCATGTCTCTTAATTCACTTGAATTAGCTAATTTTCCTAGTTAAATTACTAGTGAAAAACATTATAATAGGGTTAATTATAAATTAAGCTAATAAAAGCAAGGACCCTAATTATATGTTAAACACCTAAATTATTGGTTAATAAGCATTCACTTTTGATTAATTAATAATTAGGACTTAACATAATCACTTAGCTATTAGTAATTATTACAACTATGCTTATATAAATTATAAAAACTAAGTTATTAATTAAGGCTATAATGTAAATCATTAAATTAAATAAAACTAAAATGGGAAAAAATGTAAATTAAAGGCATGAATATGTTATTTGACATATTTATAATCTTATATAAAAAGTTGAAAAAGAAATAACATAATTTACTTATTAAGACTGACTGTTTGCATTTTAGTCCCTAGGATTTGTGTCAAATAAGTCCCTTTTATACATTCTGATCCTTCATTTTTTACATATGGGTCCTTATGTACACTTCTCTTCTCCTTTCTCAACGACCAATGATGGCCAATGATGGGGCTCTCAATCATTGCCAATCTGACGTCAATCCTTTTCTGCCATGGTCGTGGAGTTTTGCCTTAACAACTACTTCTAACGCAATGGCTCAGATGAGCCTGAAGTCCTATTCTCCAAGGATGGTATGTTCACCACCGTCGCAGACTATAAAGCTTAATACCTTGAACCTAGACGTTAATCTGGCTAGATATAATCCCCTTGACCTCCACCTTCACCTATAAATACCCATGGAAACCTCCAATTGGAGGTTAAATCGGAGGTTAGCGACCCCCTTCCCTCTTCCCCAAACCAAGGTTGCTCGTTAGGCTTCATTTGAGCTCCGGTGTCCCCTCCCTCCTTTCTGGGGCATTTTTCGCCAAGGAGCACCGCCTCTCTCACCTCCTCTTCCTCTTCTTCTCCCTGCCAACACCAGAGAAGCACTCCAACTTCTTCAGCTTGCTTTGCTAGGCTGGAGTTGTTGTTCTCCCTCAACTAATTTCCCCATGTTTCCACCTTGCCAATGACGGATTCCCTCATCTCCTTCATCCAGGTAAGTAGAATAGACTCTTAGGCATAGTTTAGCTTAGTTTAGGTAAGTAATTAGTTGTAATTAGCTTGAACAAACTTCATCTTCTCCTACTCCAGTGAACCATTTCCGACCTTGACAAAGCTTCATTCACCTTATGCACCCCTTGAACACCTTCCTTGTTCTTCCATGATGTCATTCCACCTTCTAATTCCCTCCTTTATTCACCTACCCATCTAAACCACCGCATACCTTCACTTGAAGACTCTGTCATCTATGGTGGAGCTTCAAAGCTCATTCCACACTCAATTAGGCCCTCCATCACCTTCCTCATACTTTAAGGGTCGTGGTCCATCTATTAATTACTCTAATTAATCCATATAACCTAAACACCTAATTTCACCTCAACTCCTGACCTCTACTATCTATAGTAGAGATCAAGAGAATTCTCCACCTAATTAGATCATCACACACCATTGCAATCACTTTTAGATCATTTCACCTCACTCAATTGAGTGAGATGATGATTCTTGAGTTTTGAGGAACTCAAGATACTTTTCTGATAAATCTTCAGTTCATATTCTTGATTTACTTGATATTCGAGTTAATTGATCAACCCTTGATGATCATAAGATCATTAGGAATCTTTTGAGCTACTTCTTGATCAATTTCATGGAATTTTACACTCAGTCATACAAAATATGATTATCACTGGAGCTCCGATGAGCTCTAGTGAGGTCAAACATTACATCATAGATTTTGAAACTACTTGTAGAGCTCCAGATCTCTTTCTTGTGCCACAATGATTAATTTCTACTCTTTATATCATTGTTTTAATGTGTTTATCCTATTAGACATCATCTTTCTTAACTCCGTTAGAGGTGAGGAAACTTATCTAATGGACTTCAGATCTTGAAAATAGGTCCATTAGCTTCCTTGAGATTTAGGGAGTCTAGATCAAGTCTCATTTGAGTGATTGGATTTTTTATTTAGTTTGTCGACCAAACCTCATTTCAATCTCTGGCGACAGACTTGAGATTCATGTTATAGTGATCAAAACTCCTTTTTGATGAGTCAAACATGTTCCTAAGAGTTAATGAGTTGATATGGTCTAATAAGTTTCACTAAATCCATTTAAAACTCAAAGTCAACTCAAAGTCTAAATTGGTCAACCTGAGGTAATTATGGAGCTCAGAGCTCTTAAGCTTACCTTTAAGAGTTGACCTATAGTCTTTAGGTTATAAAAAATTTGTTAGGACCAATTTCAGGAAGTTTTGTTTTGATTTCCATTTGATTTGATTATTTGAGATTGTTGGGTTCCTTTAGTAGCAGATGAGTCCTAATCGAGTTTCAAGATGAGATTCCAAGTCATTCGAAGCTTTAACTAAGTCAATTTTAATCCTTTGAAAGCATTGAGAGTTGATTTAGGAGATCTGGTTTAGTGAATAAGTCAATCTGATGATCCATGCATTCCTCTGTTAATTTGTGGTTTGAATGAGGATCTCTAGGTGTTTTGAAGCCTAAGAAGCTTTCATGTAAACTTCTCTTTGTGCGAAATAGCCTTAGGCACTGCGTGTATTGGGTTGGATCGAAGATAGAGAGAGATTAAGGATTGAATAAGCACTGCAAGTTGTACTTGGAGCTATTGCTGCAGCATTCAATCATGGCAAGCTGTTGAGTTGGAGCTTGCTCTGAAGTAGTTACAATGATTCAATTGAGAAATTGATGGCTCAAATCAAGAGATCGATTGTAGGGTTAGAGGTCTAGGCACTCAGATTGGGTGAAGTCGTGAGTTGCTGGTAATCAGTTATTGAAGATGGCGCTATGTAGAAGAAATAAAGGGACTTGTATAGTCCCATATCAAAGAACAAAGAATGCTTGTAGTGGTACTTAAGTAATCCCGCACAAAACCTCGCCGAGCAACTACGATGCGATGCCCTGTGGGGTATCCTTGTGTGACTTCTAAAGACCTGTGTGTTGCATGTCTCTATGGACACGTGAATGCATCCAGGCATGTGTGTGGGTGTGTTCGTGTGACATGTGTCCTCTATGGGTAACCAAGTAGCGTCTGTACAGCTCTTATAGCTGTTGAGACTATGTGAACAGTTACCAAAACTTTTAATTGGGCATGTGCTCATTGTTACTCTATGTTGAGTCCAACACTTAGCCAAAACTCTAAGTGTTAAGGCATGTGAAGGTTTGTGTTGTGTTGTGAATGGTAATAAAACCTATGTTTGAAATGGAATAATTGTGGTTTTGAAATGTTTTTTCAAAATAACATTTTAATGATTTCTTTTTATTATTCATTACAAATCTCTCTCTTATGGAATGATTGCCAAGTTTTAATGTTCATATTTATGCAAGTATTCATGTGGTTAACATATTGTAATTAATTAGGTAATTAATTAAGTATTTAAGTTAAGTATTAAACTAGGTATTAGGTTAATTTATACTCTAATTAAGTATATAAGTAATTATTTAAGTATCTATAGTTTAAACAAGTACTTATATAGTAGATAATGTATATTTATAATAGTAAGTTATTCTTATTTAGTATAGTTAAGTTAGTATGAACTATATAAGTAGTTAGTAATTATAGACATTAAGTCTATAGTCTAAGTTAAGTAAATTAACTACTAAGTTAGTAAGTAGTATTTATATTAAGTTATAATTAGTATGTATGTAGTTATTAATTTAAGTTATCTATAATTATATACTAGTCAAGTAATTAGGTTAGTATTTATAGTAATTAAGTAATAACTTGGTAAGTTAATTAGTTAATTATTATAATTAAGGAGAAGGATTAAATTAAGAATAATTGGTGAATTTTATGCTTATTTAGCCTCCCAGCTAACGACATGGACTCAACTAGTAAAAATTTATAAAATATGTGAACTATCTTGCTCACTCTAATACAAATTAATAATGACAAATTAACAAAGTGAGCTAGTTTAATATCACCGTGCATCACTGGCATTGCGTGGGCATGGCGAGCAATGGGCATAGCTATCGAATGAAGATCGGAAGGCCCTAATTTGCGTGCTCTCCGCGTGTTTAAATCATGCTTAATTGAGCTCGCACGCATCGTGGGTCGACACGTGGGAAGATTCGCATCGCACATCATGGGAAGATCCACTGGAGTCACATGTCATAATCTACGTCGATATTCATGCTCGCCCATTCACGAATAGTGCACTCCTCACAAAAGGCATCGACGTGGTGTCACTACTACTCGATCTTCATTAAACAGCTGAATTTGTTCAAACTCGCACTTCAAATCGTGGGTTGAACCTACGTCTCACATTTACGAGTGTTCGTTCCCACTTGCTATGCTAAGGTGAGTTCGGGCACATCTAAGTTATCCATTATGGATCTTATGGTTGAGATTGCGCATGCATCACGTGTTGAGAGTGTATGGGCATAAGGCAAAGGCATCAGAGCCATCGGATCGAGATCATGTGGTGGAGATCATGCACGTACGATTGCGCATTGCATATTCAAGGGTGACGATGCGATCAACGTGGCTTGCTCATGGCCATTGTATGAGCATCCAATGGTCGAGAGTGCACACTAGGTGCGTGTTTACCTTGTGTTGGCACTTACGGGTGGCTGTTGTGGCACCACATGGCGCCATCGTGACCATTCATCTTCTAATGCTTGTAGATGATACTACGGATGTTCGATTAGGGCAATTTTGGAGGCGTTGGACTTTGATCGTCACCTTGATCACATTTGTACAGTTACATTTTCTGTTTGAAGCTCGTTTCAGTGTTGCCTTGTGCCCTGGCCATTAAAATGGATGAATTAATATACAAATTACATAATTTACTCTAAATGTGTGATGATAAATGTTATGCATTATTTACAATGCTAAATGCAATAACTCAGCTTAGAAACATGCATAAGAGTCATTTTCTCATAAAATGTTGTATATCTATCATCTGGGTTGGAGAAGGTCGAGATCAGGATAGGCAGAACCTGAAAAGAAATAGGAAAAAGAAAAAGATGCTAGGTTACCTCTCAACCAGGGCTATCTTTTACACCTTTTTAGTTGGGTGTGAAGCGCATCAAGAATTGGGTAGTTCATGAAGATTTGAGTCAGATGATTAATTTGGAGTATTATCAATGAAGGACTTTTAACGTTGGTCGTTGACGGTTAAGGAAATTTTCATTTTTGGGTCAAAAATATTAACGGCACCGTACAGATGAGTTTTAAGGATGATATAAGGGCTAGCCCATTTTGATTTTAACTTTCCAGAAAAAATTCACAATCTTGCATCAAAAAGCCAAACCATTGATTGGGTTCAAAAGATTTCTGACCAATATATTTGTCGTGAAAAAGTTTGGTTCGATCTTTGTAAATACACACGTTTTCATAGGAAAAATGATGAATTTCTTACAGTTAAGTTAATTGCAGTTTATGATGTTTACCAGCTTCAGTTAAATTCAAATTTAGTTGTTTGATCACCCAATACGCCCCATGTTCTAATTCAATCGAGAGATGGCATGCCTTTCCACAAATTAGTCGAAAAGGGGACATACCAATCAGAGTTTTAAAGGCGATATGGTAGGCCCATAAAGCATCATCCAATTTGCTGGACCAGTTTTTTTTTATTAAGCCTAACCATCTTTTGTAAAATATTTTTATTTTCTGATTAGAGTCTTTGCCTTGGCCATTAATTTAGGGGTGATAAAGAGTAGAGATTTTGTGACTAACCTTGTATTTAGCTAGAACTAGCAAAATTGTGAGTGTGTAAAGTGAGATCCTTTGCCATTGATAATGGCCTTAGGGACTCTAAATCTTGAAAATATTTTTTTTTTTTATGAAATCCACAATTACTCGGTGATCATTGATGCGGATGGGTATTGCTTCAATCCATTTTGATACATAATCGACTACAACTAGTATATATAAGTACCCATAAGAGTTAACGAACGGTCCCATGAAATCAATACCCAAGACATCAAAGATTTCAACTTCCAAAATAGGGTTTAGGGGCATCATATCCTTTTTAGTCTTGTTACCGATGATTTGGCACTGCGAACAGGACCAAACAAAATCTTGAGCATCTTTGTGTATGCTGGGCCAGTAAAATCCAGTATTGAGAACCTTGGCTATAATATTTTTGCCTGAAAAATGTCTACTGCAAGCCATTGCATGATAGAGGTTCAGCATATTATGAAATTTTGAATCGGGAGCACATTGTCGGATGACATGGTCAATGTAAATGTGGAACAGATCGACCTTCTCCCAAAAGTAATACTTAACATCGAAATGAACTTATCCCATTTAGATTTAGGTTGATCATGGGGGATTCATCCAATCGCCAAATAATTAAGTATAGTCTCATACCAGGGGAGGTTGTTGACAGAAAGGAGGGTTTCATCTGGAAAGGTATCCGGAGGGATCAGTACATCATCCGTTGAGAGACAGGAGAGATGATCGGCCACTACTTTTTGCAATCCCGCCTTATCCTTAATTTCCCGGTCAAATTCCTACAGTAAGAGAATCCAACAGATAAGGCGAGGCTTTGCATCTTTCATGTTCAACAAATATTTTATTGCTAAGTGGTCCGTATAAATAGTGATATGTGACCACCAACAGATAAGTTCTAAATTTTTCTAGGGTAAATATATTGGCAAGAAGTTTCTTCTTAGTAACTCTGTAATTTCATTGTGTATTGTCCAAAGTTTTACTTGCATAATAAATCACAACAAGCTTCTTGTCAATGTGTTACCCTAAACCTGTGCCCATAGCATAATCAGAGGCATATGTAATAAGTTCAAAAGGATGATTCCAATTTGGTCTTTGCAAAATGGATTCCTCAATAACTTCCTTCTTAAGTTTCTCAAAACTCTCTAAGCATTGATCATTGAAATCAAATAGTTGGCCTTTAGTTAAGAACTGGCTCAAGGGTCTAGAGATCTTGCAGAAGTCTTTTTATGAATCTATTGTAGAAACCTACATGCCCCAAAAATGAGTGAATCTATTTAACAGAGGTGGGCGGTGGGAGTCTAGAAATGGCATCAATCTTTGCTTTATCTACTGCAATTCCATGTTTAGAAATGACATGGCCTAGGGTGATGCCTTCCTGGACCATAAAGTATTTCTCTCAGTTAAGGACTAAATTGACTTCTGTGCATTTCTTGAGAGTCTTATATAAATTTGCAAGACAATGATCAGAAGAATCTTCAAAAATAGAGAAGCGATGTCGCTAAATCTACGCAATTAAAAATGTGGCATCACTATAGCATGCAAATAAAGCGATCAATTAATATTTATAAGGGTAGCATTATATATAGTCTATTATATGCCCCATAGCACACCCCAATCCTAGGTGGAATCCTAAAAGGATCCCCATGTGTAACCCCTCCCACCTACCCCCTCCCCTATGGGATCCGCCAAATTTGATTCAAAGTTTGCCTATAAAAGAAGCATCCCACCTACAACCCCTCCTGCCACACCACCCACCCACGTACAACCTCCTCCAACGAGCTCCCCCTCATGCGGCCATGACCTCTGCTAGCCCCAACCTCCACTGGCGAGCTCTTCGGAGCTTCTCCTCCTCTAACCTTGAGCTCGACTAAGCTTCTCCTCTGACTTCAACTCCAACAAGCTTCTCCGACCCCATCTCGACCCTGACCGAGCTCCTCTGACCGACCTCAATCGAGCTCCTCCTTCGACCCCATCCCACTCCGATCAAGCTCATCCAGCCTCATCCCGACCTCGACCCCGACCCCATTCTAACCCCAACCGATCTCCTCTAGCCCCATCCCAACCTCGACCTTGACCTCGACCCCATCCTGACTCCAATCGAGCTCCTCTTCTGATCCCATCCCACCCCAACCGTGATCCTCTGGCCAACCCCAACCGTGATCCTCTGGCCAACCTTGACATCCCAGCTCCTCCGGTCGAGCTCCTCCTCTGACCTCGACCTCCTTCAACTCCAGCTCAACAAGCTCCCCCGACTCTGGCTTCAACCTTCTCCTCCAACACCAGCATTGGCGGGTCGTGCATTGGCCCTACTGCCATGTATAAGTTTTATTTTTTGTGTAAGGTGCTGACAGCATCAATTTAGGACATTTCAAATATAACAACGTTAATGTTAATCAAAGTATTCCGATTTATATAAGTAATTGATGCCAACACCACCAAGATAAGTGATAAATGTTTGCAGTAGATATTTGAGCACTATAGAAGTTACTGAATAGGTGCCAAGGGCACCAACATGAAAATGTACATAGTGACGTTGGTATCTAAAGATACGTTGATGTAATTCTTATCTTTTTTGTTTAAGGTGTTGTTAGTATCTTAACGCGACCAGTGGTGATGCCATTAGCACCTATGGTGATGCCGAAAGCACCTATATTCGCACCTACTCTTCTATATTTGCACCTATGGTGGTGCCATTAGCACCACAATAGATGCTTACGTAATTGATGCCAATGACACCAAGATAAGTGATAAGTAATTAATGCTAAGAACATCAAGATAAGTGATAAGTGTTTGCAATAGATACTTGAGCACTATAGAAGTCACTAAATAGGTGCCAAGGGCTCCAACATAAGAAAGTACGTGATGATGTTGATATCTAAATTTACATTGATGTGACTCTTATCTTTTTTGTTTGATGTATTGTTGGCATCTCAACATGGGTGGTGGTGATGCCATTAGCACAAATGGTGATGTCGTTAGCAGCTATGGTGGTGCTGTCAGTACCAAGATAGGTGTTTACATAATTAGTGCCAACAAAAACAAGATAAGTGATAAGTAATTGATGCCAACAATATCAAGATAAGTAATAAGTATTTTCAGTAGATACTTGAGTACTATAAAAGTTACTGAATAGGTGCCAAGGGCACCAACATGAAAATATACATAGTGACATTGGTATCTAAACTTACGTTGATGACAACAAGGTGTCATCAGCACAACAATAGGTGTTAATGGCACCATCATAGCTACAGTAGAAACATCCACAACATTGTTCTAGTACATGCAAATGACAGCACAATAGGCGTTGTTTGTTTGAGGTCTTGTTGGCATCTCAATGAGACTAGTGGTGATGCCGTTAGCACCATAATAGGTGTTTACATAATCGATGCCAACAACACCAAGATAAGTTTTAAGTGTTTGCAGTAGATACTTGAGCAGTATGGAAGTTACTGAATAGGTGTCAAGGGCCTAAACATAAAAATGTATGTGTTGACATTGGTATCTAAACTTACGTTAATGTAATTCTTATCTTTTTTATTTGAGATGTTGTTGGCATCTCAACGCGATTAGTGGTGATACCATTAGCATCAATGGTGATGCCATTAATACCTATGGTTGTGACGTCAGCACCACAATAGGTGTTTACATAATTGATGCCAATAACAATAAGATAAGTGATAAATGTATGTAATAGATACTTAAGTACTATAAAAGTTACTAAATAGGTGCCAAGGGCACCAACATGAAAATGTACGTGGTGACATTAGCATCTAAACTTACGTTGATGTGATTCTTATCTTTTTTATTTGAGGTGGTGTTGGCACCATCTCAACGCTACTGGTGGTGATGCTGTTAGCACCTATGGTGGAACTGTCAGCACACATTTGTCTTTAAAGTAAGTGACTAATTGACAACAAGGTGTCGTTAGCACAACAATAGGTGTTTATGGCACCATTATACCTGCACTAGCTCCTTAACACCCCTTTCCCTCCATCGAAATTCAAATTTAAACCTAATTGAGATATGTAGGCAATGAACCAAAAGTTGTAAAAGACAAAAGGTTGGTCTACATGAGTCTCTCTTAGCTAAAAATGGAAAGAACACTTTTGCCTTTTAGGAAAGTGTGGCAGCCAAGACAAAAAGAAGTACTTGGCACCCATGTGACAAAAAAGAGATGCAATCCTTTCATGTGACCCCACCCACCAACATCCACATCATACGATGGTATCAAGAATATCAATAATGGAGCGTGGGGCGTCATGTAAGACTTTAATAGGAGCAACGTGTTCATAAGACGAAACAATATTTCTAAGGTGCCATCAGCGCCTATTTTACTGTCGTTGCCATATTGTGCTGCCGTCAGCACCTATCATGTTGCCATTAGCATGTACTGTGATAATGTGGTTGAAGTCTCAACTGTAGCTATGATAGTGTTGTTACCACCTATTATGGTGCCGACGGCCCCGTGTTACTCATTACTGACATTATTGCTACTTCTAAGGAATATGTATTAAAAGTAGCCTTTGTTGGTGTTATAGTATGTTTTTACATTACTACTGGTTGTAAGTTATGTTTTTATATGCTTTTTTTTTCTTTTACAGTATATTTGAAAGTGTTCACAGCATCTATGATAGTGTCGTTATCATCTATTGCAGTGCCATGGCTCCTTTTGGAGACAGAGTTTCACTCTCCCTCCACTGAAATTTGAATTTGAATGTGAGGAACACATGTGACTCCATGTGACTCCTTTCTCTTAGCTAAAACTATTAAAAATACTTTTAGGATCAAAAGTGGTGGTCTAACCTTTCATATCCATGACTACATGTGACTCACTTATGTGGCTCCACCTCACCCACATGGCATCCACCTCAACATCCTTGTGGGCTGGGTATAATAATGGGTATATAATAGAGTATCTCTCCCTTTATTCTATTTATAATACCAAACTCAAGGGGTCCAGATCAAACACAGGGAGGCAATCGTTATTGCAAACCTTTCCTAGTTATTATATAATAGAGTATAGTAGCAAATAATATTAATAGAGACAAGGATAACAAATGAATGCTGATTTTATTTTCAATATCAAAATATCTCACAAATAAGATCTATACCAGAGAGTACAATAAGAATAAAATGTCAGGGAATAGAGAAAGAAAGGAAAGAGAGAAGAGCTGCTTGAGGGATGCTTGTTGGAAGCTTCTGTGGAGCTTCATATCCAAGGCACCAGAAGGAAGAAGATGAAGATCGGAGAGGCTATGAAGGTGGTGGGCGTACACTATAATGGAGGAGGGCTACTAATAAACTAGGCTAATTCCTAGGAGGCTAATTCATTCTAAGTGGTAGACACTAGGTGTTTTTTATAGATGTGTAGGACAAATAAGGGTCCTTGGATCTTAATTAATGGTGGATGATGGTCCACTTAATGAAAGTGAAGGAGGATCAGTAGATTAGGATCTAAGGGTGCTAAGGAGGGCTTGGTTAAGAAGAGGAATGATATGGGCCTTAGGATAGGTGTTGGATGGGTAGTATTTAGTCTAAGAGGATATGTTCTTTGGTGGGTTTTTAGGGAAGGGATAAGATCTAGTTTTTTTTTGGAACCTTAAGGAGACGATAAGGGATTTAACGGAGTCCCTTGGATTGGGATTTGGTGGCGAATGGAGAGGATAAGGTTGGTGGCTAAGTTGTGGATATGCTCTTTTGTTCACAAGGTTTCTAGGCCATAGGATAAAGTGTGGAGGGTTAGGATTTATCTAGATTTAGGTTTTCTAAACATAGGTGGGTCTAGGACAAGGTGTTTTTTGTAGAAAGGTTTGCCCTAAATGTCAAAGGTAGGGATGAATTAGGAAGGCACATGTGTCCTCTTTTGTCTTCATGTCTTCTCTCTGTCTTTAAATGTTGAGCTCATTATTCAAGCTCCTAAGTAGTTTCATCTTCTCTCCAACTTTATTCAGTACCCTTACAGCTTATTCACTAGGTCCTGATACCTACTTTATTCAAAATAGAGTATAATTAGGAGATATTTATTTATAAAATAAACATACAGCTTAAATATGCGTGCATGCTCTAAATGCAATATTTATAAACCTAATGCATGATTTTACTAAGATAGCCCTAGATTAAGCCGATTAGGGTAATAAATTAAGCTGTTATCAAATCCTTATGCTTGTCTTTTGTTAATCTCTAACAAAACTAACATGAAAAACTAGCAAAAAAAATGTGAAAGTCAAATATGCGGGTTTTCTTTTATTCTCGAAGAACACTTTTTTTGGGTATATATATATAGGAAATGTATCAAAAAAAAATGCGAAAGTCAAATATACAAGTTTTCTTTTATTCTCGAAGAACACTTTTTTTGGGTAAATATATATATATATTGGAAATGTATCTAGAGAGCATAGTGCTCACAAATACCTAAATGAGCACCCCCTTGTAACTGTTAGATCATTGCTTAGCCTTGGTGAAACCACTACTATAATCATGTAGTGGTTTTACTCATCACCAAACAAAATGACCTTTTTGAATTTTTCATTTTATATTATATATGGATATTTCATTTTTTGGAAGATTATCGTAATTCGCATACAAAATCTTCTCATGGTTTGTTATTGTTATAACCCCGGCATCAAATATCGTTTAAGACATCTAGGAAGTGGTCCAGACGTCAGGTCAAACGTCTGGAAGCCTTCCCAGATGTCTGGAATTTAATTTGTTCGGCGTACGGGTTCGCGTCTGCGTGCATGCGCACGCAGACTGAACCGCCGCCCTCCTTCTTCTCTTTCCTTCCTCCCTGCAAACGCAGCCCTTTTTCTCTCTCTCTACCCGAGGCTGCCTTCAAATACCCCCTCTCCTCTCCCTCACCTCACTCCACCACCTTTTTCTTCTTCTTCTTCTTCCTGTCAGCGAGAGAGTGAGCGGGCGAGGGCAGCCGCAGTGGCTGCTGTGAGTGCGTGGGGAGGAGGGGCTGCTACAAGAGGGAGAAAGAGCTCGATCGCGAGGTTGCAAGCTCGCCAGAGCAGCCAGGGCTGACCTGCGGGTGCGTGGCAGGCGTGTGGTGCTGGGGAGGAGCTGCTGCAGCTCAAGAAGTAGGTGAGCACGGCACGGCACGACCGTGCGCTGCGGGTGGAGGGCGAGGAGGTCCTGATTCTGGGAAGATTTCCTAGAATCAGACGTCTGGACATACGTCCAAATGATGCAGGAGACGTCTAGAGGAAGGTCTAGACGTCTGAAAGGTACGATATTTTTACCTTCCTTCTTCTTTCGCGAGTACAGCCATGCAGCTGTTCCGTCGAAGGCTTTTGCATCGTTTCGTGTTGAGGACGGTCGCGTATGTGTGCAGGACTCGTTCGGGAAGGTGCAAGGGCATGCCATCCCACACAGATCGGACGTTTGGGCACAGCACCAGACGACGAAGAGGGTCTCCAGACATCCGGAGTGACAGTCGGACGTCTGGAAACTAAGTTTAGATGGTTCAGCGGGCTTCTGGACATCTGAAGGACTGCACAAGATCAAGGTATGACCTGAGCCATCATTTAAAATGTCTGGAAGATGTTCCAGACTTCTGATTTTGGGCAGACTTATCATTTTTGACCCGTTTAGGGTCCATTCGAAGTCCGTTTTCCGCGTTTCAAGTTTCATTCTTCTCAGATTTAGATCCTCTACCTATTTACAGTAATTGCATCCTATTCTGAGTAGCTCCTTGTAATTGATCCTTGTGTTATGACCCCATTCTGTTGCGACTCTGGGGGTTGTGGAGGCGTGCGGGCTTGCCGATCACACCCCCAGTACTCCCGATTTTTGCGGGTAGAGTGGCCCTTTCAATTATTTATCAAAAATTATGCACTTGTGAAATAACTAATAGAGTCTAGGGTATTGCATGAAACCTAGGACTGAAAAACTAGATTGAATGATAGACCCTAGCGTATTGCATGAATCCTAGGACTGGAAAACTAGATTGAATGATAGATACTAGGGTATGGCATGAATCCTAGGACTGGAAAACTAGATTGAATATATATACATTGCAGTCTTGGAAAAGTAGAAAGGAAAATGATAATTGCTTGTAATTGGTTAACAGTTGCCTGTTTATGAATGGATAATTATTGTTGAGAACATGGGTTATATGAATATAAAGCTGAAATGATGGAACCTAAATTGGCTGAGTTAAAGAAAAATGAGCATGAACCCTACGGGGAATTAGGAGTAGAGCTCCTGAGAAGTGGATGAAATAGAATTGGGGAAGTGAGCTAGCCCTTGAGTATGGAGTACCAAGGAGAGCGACTGTCCCCCTGTTAAGTGCAGAGCGGAGCTAGCCGCCCCAGGGACCCGGGGTTAGGTCTGGCCACTTTGTACCGACTTTTGGCCCTCATGTACACAGTACCGAGGAGAGCTACTAGTGTAGGGAGAGCACTAGCTACGCCACGGGCCCTGGGGTTCTGCTAGCCCTCCTACACCGACTTGTTAGGCCCACTAGGCAAACCAGGGTAGTCAGGCGAGGGTGCGCGGACTATGGAGGGGCAAGACCCCTGTTTGGTTACTGTGGAGGGGCTGGACCCCTGTTACTGAGAGGGCTCTGCTCTATACTGGTTCCGTGCTGTGCTTTGGGCACACCCGTTAACGAAAACGACTGACCGTGTGCCAGTGTGGGGTAGCTACTCGTGCATTTATCGCACGTGCCGTAGTCACCGTTATGTCTATCAGTGACCTTGGGGTGGTTGACTGAGGGTAGGACTACCACAGGGGACTCTCCCGACCAGGAGAGCCCCACGTGTTCTTCTACTTTTCGAAAAAGACTGCAATCAAGATCGTTCCCACGAGGAACATTCAAGATCAAGAGAAAGATCTGAGAAATATTTCAATAATGAATAAATGGAAAAATAAAGGAAGAGATTAAAAATATAACAGCTACTGTCCACCGTACTATTTTCTTAGCTTTTGGTTGCCACTCTACTCAGCATTTCGCTGACGTGTCACCTTTGTCACCTTTTCATGACCAAGTGTTGAGCAGCCAGAGTTGGCGGTTGCAGAGGGTGCTGGGCCTAGCAGAGCCTAGTAGTTTTACTTGTATAGTACCCACTGTACTTTTCTTTCTGTTGTAGTGGGTAATTTCTGTTATCACTTTACTCTTTTATTGTAAGCATCATGTTTATGTACCTGTTTATTTCTTTACTGTTGTGGTGGTGTATACTGTAGATTTTCTTTTCTTACTGCTGTATTTTGTTACTGCTAGTTATATACATGGTGAATGTGATTTATTTTACTACTCTTTTGGTTGCTTTCTCGTTGGACGACTGGGTCTTGGGATCAGTCGAGTCGGTCCGATTCTCGTGTCTCGTAGGGATTCGGGAATTGGGTCGTAACAGTTATTATGCAACGTGCTTTATGTGAGTTTCATAGTGTCTCTTATTTTATCTTTTCGTATAATACTATGAGTCATATATATGAACCAATTAATATATCTATCATGTATCGTTTATATTACAAATAGCATATGTTTTTGTATTACATCATTTAAAACAAACATTTACGTTTTTGTTGTATTACAACATACAAATCGATGTTTCTAATATAGTATATTTGTTATAACATGGCTACTATTTTATTACAAATCATGTTCCAGTTGTTACAACTGCAATGCCTATTTATTACAAATATTCTTATTTAACATTACAATATATGTACTTTGCTATTACAATGTAAATTTATTTCAAACACGTATGATAAATTGCTTTTAATGAACGAATCACCAGATTCGTGGGATGTTTATAAATCGGTATTTCCAGTGTATTAAGTCTTTATGTCCTACTATAACTTTTGAAATACATTATCACTTTTAATACATCAATATAGTCATATTACAAGATTTTGGTACAATGCATAATATAGTAGTTGTAATCAATATTATTTGATTATCCTTAGGTGTGTTATATTATATGTCAAGCTTTGTATTACAAGCTTATATTTATTATTCATTTATCTTAACCATTAATGTTTACAATTTAATATACTTGTTGCAACATGGCTACTATTTCATTACAAATCATGTTTTAGTTATTACAAGCACAATACCTACTTGTTATAAATGTTCTTATTTAACATTACAATGCATATACTTTGCTGTTACAATGTAAATTTGTTTTTAACATGTATGATATATTATTTTTTACGAATGAAACGAATTATGAGATTCGTGGGATGTTTTTTGGTTAGTTGCATTATACTATCTAATTATTGCAATCATCAATTTTTCTATATTTGAATCTTGTATTACAAACACCATATTCATTTTGGTAAATAAATCAATATTTATTTATAGTGTATATGATTTGATTTGATTTGACTATGTCATTCCTTTTAGCAATTATTTTATTTCAGACAACATACAAGACTTTATTTTTTGAAACACCCATCATTTTCACTGTAATGCAAAATTACCATTGTTACATTTGTGGTTTTGTCATGGTTCATAGGATTACAATCTAATGGTCATTATCTTGTGCTCATATGTATATTTTTAAGCATAGTGCTCTCTGGATAGGGCCCCTATATATATATATATTATTTCAACACAAGTCATTGCCAAGAAACCAAACCAGATCAAATCAAAAATCCCAATAAGATTTTTCACCAACGAAAAGAAATCACAAACAAATCCTTAACGACAAAGACTCAATAGTTCTAAAGTATTGACTCAAATTCGAACCTCCCAAATCAAATCAAGAATCTTATTAGCCATTAGACTTGGGTCACAAGAGTGACTTTCTCTGACTAAGTCAACCCACCCAAGGTTCGAATTGAATATGAGAAACAAGCATCTTGTTTGTGATTTTTTTATGTGACTTGTCAGATGGACAACCAAGTTAATTCTTAGTATTCAATAAGATTTAGAATGCTTCTATGCTCTCTCCAGGACAACCTGTCTTCAGTTAGGCCATGCTAAGATTTGACAGCTTTCTCCTCACCACTTTTTTATCCTAAGGTCGATGCACTAGGTGTATATCTTCCCGGCTGGACTTCTAGGACTCTTATTCCTAATTCTTTTCTCCGTATTTTTTTTCTTTTTCAATAGGATTAACACCCCTATGTAGCGAGGTGTTTTTATTTGATGGAAATGGAAGAGGAAGCATCCATATGTAGTGGATGCTATCATTTATTTAGTGGAATGGCACCCATTTGTAGTGAGGAGCTTATTTGGTGGGTTATTTTCTCATAAAATTTTTTTTCTCATTTTTTTCAAGGCTAAATATATAACTTTTTTTCTCCAAAACATTTTTCTAGGTGAGTGGCTCTCCTTCATCCATTCTAAATGATAAACATGAATAGTCTTAAGAGCCAGAAACTCAACTAAGTCCTTTGGATCTTTTAGCCCTAAGACTAACTCTTATTGACCACTAAGAACTCACAAAATCATCCATAAGATGAGTCAGTGTATAGTGCTAGTGAAGATGCTTAGAAAGATAACTCATTTACTAATCACCCTTTCGATTTAATGCTTTTAGCTTTTTCAGACTCCTTTCAAGGATTTGGGAAAAATAAATCCAAGTTTTGGTAAATAATCAAGAAAATTAAGTCTATAAAGACTTGAAGAGTTTTGGCGGAAAGAATTTATTTCGCATTTCCTAAAGTTAGTAAATTCTCAAAATCAAGAATTCTTGACACTTCCTAGCTTGAATCCCAAGAACAAACTCAAAAACACTTTTTTTCAAAACTTTACTACTTTCTTTATTTTTATAGATATATATATATATTTATTTATTTATTTAATTCTTTTATGTTTCTATTTTTTCTTTTCAAATACTGACAGGACTAGTTGACACATTAAAATAAGACATGCAATGTCCACCCCCCATACCTATTCATTACAATGTTCTCAATGGAATGTATGCAGAATAAAAACAATCAAAATGTAATAAGTAAGAGAAGGGGATATCACCTGTCTGAGCTTGATGCTCCAAGTCAGCTTAGAAAAGCAAAGATAAAGGTGCCTGTACAGAATACTAGGTTGCATCCCAGTCAACACTAAGTTTTACGTCATTAGCCAGACAGTTTCACTTAATTAATATTCAGGAGGCTGATATGATCATCAGGGATAGAATCAGGATATTGATTAATATAAGGCTTCAACCTTTGACCATTAACTTTAGTCTCATGTCCAATTTTGAGGTCTAGGATTAGTACAGCTCCATGAGGATAAGTTTTCTTCACTATGAAAGGACCCATCCATTTTGATCTCAATTTTCCCAGAAGGAGCTTCATGCACACATCAAAAAGCCTCACCTTCAAGGAAATATACTTATCATGTAAAGCTTTTGTCTTGTCCTTATATATCCTCTTGCAATCATAAGCGTCATTTCAGATTTCCTACAATTCAGTCAATTGGAGTTTTCTTTGTCTTTCAGATCGATCCAGATTTAGATTGAAAGCCCTAATGGCTCAATAAGCTTTGAGTTCTAGTTCCATAGGGAGGTGACATGATTTTCGATAGACCAAAAGGAATGGAGACATTCCAATCGAGTTTTTATATGTAATCTGGTAGGCCGAAAGAGCGTCATCTAATTTCATGGAACAATCCTTCCTATTTGGGTGGACTATCTTTTGATGGATTTTCTTAATTTTCCGATTAGAGATTTCAACTTATCCGTTGGTATATGCATGGCATGGAGTAGAGATCTTGTGTGTCACTCCATTCTTAGTTAAGAGGGACCTAAATTGATTATGAGTAAAGTAGGATCTGCCATCACTAATTAATGCTTTTGGAACCCCGAACCGGCTGAAGATATTTCATTTCACAAAATCCATTACCACTCTACGATTAGTAGTTCGGGTTGGGATGGCTTCAATCCACTTGGATACGTAGTCAACTGCGACCAGTATATATAGGTACCCAAATGAATTAGTGAATGGTCCCATAAAAACAATGCCCCAAACATTGAAAAATTCAACCACATGTATCGAGTTCAAGGGTATCATTTCTTTTCAGGTCATGTTACCTAAAGTTTGACATCTAGTACATGACCGACAGAAATTATAAGAATCACGGAATAAAGACGACCAATATAATCCATGTTGAAGTACTTTAACTGTTGTCTTCTTCCTAGAGAAGTGACCTCCACAAGTGGTACCATGACAGAATTCAAACATGCTTGAGATCTCGTTGCCTGGAACACAATGGAGAATGACCTAATCCGCACAAATTCGGAACAATTCCGACTCTTACCAAAAGTAATACTTGGCATTGTAAATAAATTTATCTCGCTTCTACTTAGGCCAATCAAAGGAAGTTGACCAATTACCAAGTAATTAACAATGTCTGCAAACCAAGGCAGCTTGCAGATGGTCAAGATAGTCTCATTAGGAAAGGAATTAGAGAATTCATGGGTCAGGTTATCCTTAATGATTCGGGAGAGATGGTCTGCTACTACATTTCGAGTACTTGCTTTGTCTCAAATCTTGAGATCAAACTCCTAAAGTAGAAGCATCCATCTAATAAAGTGGGGTTTCACATCCATCATAGCCATTAGGTGCCTTAATGCAGTGCAGTCAGTGAAAATGTTCACATGAGATCCCAACATATAAGATCTGAATTTCTCTAAAGCAAACACTACAGCTAGTAGCTCTTTTTTAGTGGTGGTACAGTTCCTTTGAGCCTCATCAAGAGTCCTACTAGCGTAGTAAATCGCAAAAGGTTTCTTATCAATCTTTTGCCCCAAGACCCTGCCAATAGCAAAATCAAAAGTGTCAATCATGATTTTGAAGTCTTGATATCAACTAGGAGGTTGTAAGATAGGTGATTGAGTAATGGCCTCCTTTAGAAGATTAAAGGCCCTAAGACACTCAGAGTCAAAATCAAAAGTGTGATCTTGTTAACAGCGCTTTCATCAAGTTTAAAATATGCATTGTAGTATAGTCAACAAAAGCAAATCAACATTTAAATTTATAAGCTCGAAAATCAAACGTGAGTCCGAGATTATTCGCAGGGAGCAAATATGGAATTCACACACTAATCACAATGATAAATAATGAGAGCAATAATTCACAATAAGATATGCAATGAATATCAATCAAAAATATATTCAATAATAACAATTTATGTCTAAAAATCAGTGGGACAAAAAGAATAGTAAAACCCTAAAAATGGTGATTTGAATCACCAATTAATTCCACAATTAAGCACATAACCCAAGGCTAATCTCAAGTCAATCAAAACCAAATTTCTCTATAGTGGTTTTGAACCACTAATCCTCAAATATACACATCAACCAATTATCAACCAAGTCCACAATACCATCATCAAAGCCTCAGCAGATGTCGGACCCTAAGGTCAGACGACTTAAGGAACAAGCCTCAACACAAGGCACAACCTCATGAAACACCTAAGTATTGGGCATGTGGTGGTTGGTGGAGGCCAGGAAAAGCTCACTAAAGCTTCGCCAGTCACGAAGAAGACGGGGGGGTGGGGGAGACGGTGGAATGACGATCGAATTGAGGAGTTGACGGGATAGATCTATTCTAGGGAGAGAGAGGAAGGGAGATAACCTATCTATTGGGTCGAAGGAGGGCATAACCGTGCCGACGTGGCTTGCCAAACATGGGGAAAGTGAATACCTTCGGTAGGGGTGTTTGGCGAGGATGAAGGGGTAGGCAGCTTCCACGTTGGTCGGTGAGAAGTAGAGGAAGTCGAGGAATAGATTGGCCCATCTAATTTGGTGGTTGGACGTACAGAGGAAGGAGATCAAAGAAACTCGCCAAAGCTGCAGTGGAGGTGGCCAAAGTAAGAGGGGAAGAGTGGATTTTGGCCGTGGACTGGGCTCGAGTTGACACGGGAAGTTCATAGATCTTATATAGAGCTCAAATTAGAGCTCTATTTGGAGGAATTCATGCGATTTTGTTGGGATTCAGTTGGAACAAAACTTGGAAATTCCAAACTTCGTAGGTGGTGATTGGTGTTGATTTTGTGCTTGAAACCTAGTGCAATGGGTTGGCCATCATGTGAACACCAATCCCACCAAATTTGGTTGGATTTGGTGGATCTTTGATGATGATTCTAATGAATCAATGTCGGTGGTAGTGGGTCGTTGACCTTGTTTAGGAAAGTTTGAAGACTCAGGCAGCAAGGACTGATTTTTGAAGGAGACGATAAAGATAGAGGGATATCTGTAAGAAACTTGAAAGTTAGGGGTCAGATTGTGAGAAACAATGATCTTAGGGACTGAATTACAAACTAGGTCAAAATGGACTCTCATTGGGCCCAAATTTTGTCTTAACCTAATTTCCAATGAATCTAATGGTGAAATTGAATTTGAGTTTTGACCACATTTGACTGGATAAATTGCACAAAAGCCCAAATCAGGGCAAAATCCAGTCTGAATCTCTATTCTAGGTGAAAATGGGTTCAGATGGTCAAACCAAAGATACCAAATCTCGTAGAATATTTTTCTATGAATTTTAGGAGGTTTAGATATATCTTATCCTAACCAAAACCTTTCCAATCTAAGTGAGACTGATAATTAGGGTTTTTAGTCCTATTTTTGTTCTCGAAATGCGTGAAATCCTGATTCAGTTGGTGATGTAAACAAGTTTATATCACATAAACCATCTATTTTTACATGTTCTTAGACATATAGTTGCATCATGCATTATGAATATTGCATAACATGCATCATCTTGCATTTAGGTTAGGTTGTATAAATTTTAGGTTAATTTCTCCATTTTATGATCAGGTGATAGGGCGACATTTAATCGGGGCCTCGGATTGAAGATCCAACCGTACGAATTTGATTAAGGCAACGATCGGAGTTCAACAACTCCAAGATCACCCCGATCGGACTTCGATAGCATCAAATGTAGTCTGAGAAAGATCAGAGGTCAAGAGGCCAAGATGGTGTAAATCCGTACATCAAATGACAAATCCGATTGCACGAATGGGTTCTAATCGACGATCGTAGCACAACAACGTGAAAATTGGTCCAATTCGACATCTGTGGCACCATCTACAAGACACAGAAGATGGACGGCCATGATGGTGCCACAAAGCACCATCACAGCCGCCCAAACCGGCCGCAATATCTCTTCTCAACCTCTAAAGGTGTGGGCGAGGCAAGATGTCAACCGTTGGATCTTGATCCAACAGCCATGGACACCCGACCGTTAAAACATAAACGCGACCATCCACCACAATAGAGCAATGGTCACGTGCTTGTGGGCGAACCATAGGTTGTGAGTTCGAGCCCCCGCACGCCTCAAATCAAGGTGCGAGCACTAGAGCGACTCAATTCGGTCATCGGATGGCGATCGTATGAGTGGAAGATGTGCGATGTGGTAGCACAGATGAGTGCGGATTACGCACACACGCGATGACACACATTTGAATGCTCGATCTGACGTGGGTGCGCGATGAGGCACGATGGCTTCTAGGCCGTCCGATCTCACGATCGGACGACTGATATTGCACGAACATGCATGAAGTGTTGAGCACGTGGGAAAGGAAGAGGCGTGGTAGGCACGCACACTAAGCCCACATTTGGGGTCTTTAGTGACGCTTAAATTCATCACTAAAGACCCTGACTTAATGTTTCCAAGTGTAAAATGTCTAAATTACCCTCAATCCATACAACTATAAAAGGAGACCCCTACCACTTGAATTTCTCATCCCTTCCTCTCTTCTTTCAGCCCTTCCAAAGCTCTAAGGGCTTGTCTCAAACCCGGGATGCTCCATTAAAGTTAAAAATACAATTTTTTCCACCTTCTCACCTCCTTCATGGAGCATCCCACGATTGTCCTGTCACAGTCATTCGGGAACCGGATCCTACTGTGACGTCGCCCTGCCTCATCCTCCATTCTCCGTCGTCGTTCTCCTTCATCCCACATCTCACCACCTTCGTCTAGGCACTCCATCAACATGGCTCATCCTCCAAGCAGCCATCGAGGTGGATAACTTCTCTCCACCTTCTTTTTACCGCTTTGTAGAGTATATTTACCACTTTCTAGTTGTAATCTTTCCAGCTTTCTAGTGTAATGATTAGTTATAATGGACATCACTTGATGATTGTGAAATCCATGTTTATTCTATCTCTATTTTGTCTTTATTTGTAATATTTTCTCTCTCTTCTATTCATTATTATTTAAGTAGATAGCTAGTTTTGAATAATTTCGACCAGCTAATCTACTTCATGATAAATAAAACAAACGTGGTTTCTAATCAAATGTCCGCCTCCCTGTGTTTGATCCGAAATTCCTTTTTAGTATCGGTAAAATTTATCTGTTGATGATTTTTCTCGCAAATCACACTACAACGATGGGTTTTCAAAACTCAACTCTTTTTGCGACGATTTCTGTTTCAACAATTTGGCATCGTTGCTAGGGAGTCGACACTCTTTGATTTTCCATGTTTTCCTGCCTTATCTTTTACCTCACTTTTCTCCTTTCTTATTGTGATTGCAAGTACTCTCTCAAGATGGGCAAAAGCGGTAGATTGGAGTAAAGTGTTGTTGAAGGATTTGTAAGTTTACCCCCACCTCCCTATCCACTAGATTTCATTCCATTACTTAGTAACACAAACCCTAATTAACCTAGGAGCTTGCATAAACTCTAAGGGTAGTTTTGATTGTTTGTTGGTCACCTCCACCCGCCTCATCCTTTGCATATAAAGAAAAATTTAAAAAATATCTCACAAAGGTACACAACCTCTTCTAATTCTTCATACTCAATTGGTAACCCGATCTTTGGGACCGGTACATTCACCAACACATAATTGATTAGACATCATATTAGGTAATCACTTGTGTGCCTAATTAAGTAGTGCATCAGGCCAATTGTTTGAGTTGTTTGGGCCGCACCACTTCAACTAAAATCAACTCATCAAGTAGCTGCCACATACGTTCAACATTTAGGGATTTACCAAGCACTGCCCATTCTTTTAAGCTTTAAAGGAAAACATCTTCACTTGTGCTTTCAAAACTTGGTGTGCCAAATGAACTTGATTGAATACACCTAAAGTTGAATCCTAAAAGCTACTAAGCAAGATTTAAACCCTAAAATTCACTACATCCAAAAAAATAATCTTGCTTGAAAATCATTGGTTGTGCACGCACACACATATCAATCAATCATTCAGGGCACAACCCAAGTAAAAAGCCCATCACATTCCAAAGCACATTCAAACCTAACCCTAATTAAAATAGAGTAGGCGTTGGCCTTAAGGATTGGACTTGCTCTTCGGAACCCAGATCGAGATTATTTTCGATTAGTCTACTTCTACCATTCAATCTGATGTCTAGTTAGGGGAACAGAATTAAACGACGATAGCTGGGAGGTACACTAAGAACTGGAGATGCAAGCCAAAGGAAGAACCTTCTCCCCAGCCCCTCCCTCTAACTGGTTGGATTGACCGAAAAGAAATAGATCAATTCATTTCTTTATCTCAAGACTAGTAGTCTGTAGGTCTTTAGGGTAGCCCACTTAAGGATAGGTTTATTTGTTTGTATTACAGGGCACCTTTCTTCCTCCTATTCTGTCATGGATCCTTCCACATTCTATTTGCACTTCCACTCCTACCCTCCTACCACTACTTATTCCCAAAATGATTATTATTCCAACCAAACTTATTCTCATCCATCTTCTAGTTGGGATAATCCTAATTGGGGATACAATTTTGGACCTCCGTGTTCAGGGTCTAACCCTGGACACCATAATATTGATTCTTATCTTTCTCCGAGCTACATCGATTATAGATCACCACCCTCATTTGGACAACCTAATATGATCTACAATCAAGAAGGATTTGCTGATCCTTACCCTTCCACAGATTACACTGCTTATAGGTCATCACCTCCTTATGGACAACCTGAAATGACCTATTATCAGGGAGGGTATCAAGAACCTCAATTCATTGACTCCCCTACACTGAACCCAAACCCACCCAACCTTAAACCAAACCATTTGGTTAAGGTTAACTAGGTCCAAGATAAGGTGTTGCCTAACTTAAGAAATACCATACAATCTTTAGAAGCTCAGCCAACACCTTACACTAAAGAATTGGAGCCCCTAATTAAAATGATTAACGATCTTAACAAGTATTTATTAGATTAGCTCCAGGATGTTAAGGATAAAGGCCCAGGTGAGTTTTTACTTGGGAAGTTATCGAAATTGAAGATGAGATTTATGATTGCTCTAGTCCAATCTTTGAAGGATTCCCAGGATGAACCCCTGATAGAAGTGTTGATATTAGAATCTACTCAGGCACCTATAGGGGGGACACATTTTATGAGGATAGGGTTGACCAGGTTGTTATAGAGCAATCAAATAAGGATGAATTGATTACTTCACCTAAGATCCCTAAGTCAGGGTACCAAGAAACGTATGTCTCCATGGAATAGAAAGTGATTGATAATTTTGAGCCATACATTAATGCGAATTTAGAATTCCTTGATTCTAAAGGTAAAGAATCATTATGCGAAGTCTCACCTGAGTTTACAACACACAATTTCAATGAAACAACTGGGCCTGAGGAATCTAATAAATTATTTGATGGCCCTAAAATTGAGGACTTGATCATGTTGGGGCTCGCATGGTGGATTTAGATCTTGATTTCATAGAGGCTTCAAATCAAAGCCCCAATCCTCAATCACACCCCATTGAGCTTAGTGACGAGTTTGATTTTGAGATCACTTGACCCAAGTCAATTCTGATTCCACAACAAATCTTGGACTTGGACATTTTAGATGGGGTGATTAATATGCAGGAGGTCTCAGAATTCCAAATTCTGAATGAGGAGGATAGGAATTGAGAAATGATGATTTGGGAAGCCAATTCCAGAGAAAGTAAAAGACTGAGTCTAAGGGTGCCTATTTGTCTGAAACCACCAAGCTTCTACCAAGACCCTTATGACATCTTTGATTTAGAGGATGTCCATCCCAAGTGCACATTCATAGATTATCCTTTTGAGCTTGATTTCTATATAACCCAACTTTTTGGACTTGTGTTGCATCCTCACAAATCGCAGGCCTGACCCCGCTTGCATACTGATCTCAGGTTTTGGATAATTTTTATCCAGAACCTTAAATATACTCGACCATGGGGCATGGGTCTACATCACAATTTGGTCGACATTTGTGGACATCTCCTAGCAAGTCCAAACCTAAATTTTCTTATTATGATTCTAACCTGCACTTGTGAATTCTTTGTTTCTTCTTCTTTATATAGTGTGCCTAGCTGAAGGCACTAAATTCAATACGTATATAGTTTCTTTTCATCTTGGAGTTGACCTGTTATTCACGCAATTCAGGTGCTTTCTACTCTACTCAATTTCACGTCTTTTTATTACAGTGAGAACATTGCATTAGATAGGCATGGGGGGGTGGACATTCATCTCTGAATTATTTTGTCAGCTCTGTAGATTCTTTTTGATTTATTAAAAACAAAAATTATGGAATTAGAAAAGAGAACTTGAGCTTTAGAAAATTTTCAAGCTTAGAAAATAAAATTGTATGACTTGAACACTTTAGGCCTTTGGGCATAATCAGCTTGGGTATTCACTAAAATGTGGACCTGTTTATCGAGTCCTCTCCATTCTAAATTCAAATTTTAATTGGTTAAATAAGTTGAGGTGATAAGTACATAACTTATCAGCCACCCTCCGATTTGAGGGGATTTTAAGTCTAAGTATCTACAAACTATTCTCACTGACTCGCTTTTCGATGGTTTTAATGGAAATTGGGTAGCTAATGAACCTTCTAAGGTGGTTTGACTGGCAAGTTGTTGTGGGGAACAACCCATTGGTAGGTTGTCCAAAGCCCAGTCACAACCATTTTTTTTCTGCTACTTTTAGGTAAATCTTAGATAGGGAAGCCACCTACTTAGAAAAAAATAAAAATAGAAAAATATCCAAAAAAAATAGAAAAGGAGAAAAGAAAAGAAAAAAAGAAATAAGCCACACTTCACTGCACGAGTATGGCTGGCAAATTATCGTGGGTAACAGCCCATTGGTAGGTTGTCCAGATCCTAGCTCAAGAAATGCATGTATAATTCCTAAACAATTAAGAAGAAATGAAGAAGTAGAATAAGCCAGGGAGATATACACTAGGTTCACCCTTGTGTTGAACCCATAAAAATAAAAGTAGGTAGAAAGCTACAGGTCAAATAGATACACCTTTAGGTAGAATTCTTTTCAAAGTCACCTAGGGGCGTAGAAACCCCAAGTCTATTCTAATCGCTGATCAGTGAGTCTATCTCATTTCACACAGATGATTAGAAATTAAAGTTCTCTTCGAGTCTTGGGTGGGTTGAGTGGCCATAGAAAGCTGCTCCGAAACCCTAAACTCAAAAATTCAAAAAAATTAGGAAAGAAGAAAAGAAGAAAAGATCATTCTTTGAATAAGGCGAGGGCTTGAGGCGATCTGCATTTTGGCAGACACCTGAGTGCGGTTGTGTCTCTGTAGTTTAGGTTGTAGCTAAAATTCATAAGCATTGAAAAAAAACTATTGCCCAAGAAATCTACCCTAATTCTTTTATAAATAGCATGTAGTTTTGCTAGAGACTAGCAAAAGATAGGCATGGGAGTGTGATGTAAATATATTTATATCCCATAAACCATCTATTTTTTCATGTTCTTAGACATATAGTTGCATCATACATTATAAATATTGCATAGCAAGCATCATCTTGCATTTAGGTTAGGTTGTATAAATTTTAGGTTAATTTCTCCTTTTTATGGTCAGGTGATAGGGCGACATTTAATTAGGGCCTCGGATTGAAGATCTAACCATATGGATTTGATCAGGGCGACGATCAGAGTTCAACGACTCTAAGATCGCCCTGATCGGAGTTCAACAACTCTAAGATCACCTCGATCGGACTTCCATAGCATCAGATGTAGTCTGAGAAATATCAGAGGTCAAGGGGTCAAGATCGTGTAAATCCATACATCAGATGACAAATCCGACCGCACGGATGGGTTTGTATCGACGATCGCAGGCCAACAACATGAAAATCGATCCAATCCGACATCCATGGCACCAACTACAAGACACAGAAGAAGGACGGCCATGATGGCACCACGTGGCGTCATCACAGTCGCCCAAACTGGCTGTAGCATCTCTTCTCAACCTCTGAAGGCATGGGCAAGGCAAGATCTCAACCGTTTGATCTTGATCCAATGACCATGGACACCCAACCCTTAAAACATAAACGCGACTATCCACAGCGATAGCGCAGCGGTCACGTGCCTGTGGGTGAATCACAAGTTGCAACTTCGAGCCCCCGTGTGCCACAAATCAAGGTGTGGGTGCGGGAGCAGCTCAATTCAACCGTTGGATGGTGATCGTGCAGGTGGGAGATGTGTGACGTGGCAGCACGGCTAGGTACGGACTCCGCATGTGCGCAATGATGCCCATTTGAATGCCCGACTGGCGTGGGTGTGTAATGAGTCGTGATGGCTTCTAAGCCGTCGAATCTCACGATCGGACGGCTGATATCACACGAACGTGTGTGAAGCGTTGAGTGCATGGAGGAAGAGACGTGGCAGGCTCGCACACTAAGCCCATGTTTGGGGTCTTTAGTGACGTTTAAATCCATCACTAAAGGCCCTGAATTAATGTTTTCAAGTGTAAAATGTCCAAATTTCTCTCAATCCTTACAACTATAAAAGGAGACCCCTACGACTAGAATTTCTCATCCCTTCCTCTCCTCTCTCACCCCCTCCAAAGCTCTAAGAGCTTGTCCCAAACCTAGGATGCTCCATTAGAGTTAAAAATATAATTTTTTCCACCTTCTCACCTCCTTCGTGGAGTATCCTGCGGTTGTCCTCTCACCGCCGTTCGGAAAGCGGATCCCACTACGACGTCGCCCTACCTCATCCTCCATCATCCGTCGTCGTTCTCCTTCGTCCCACATCTCACCACCTTCGTCCGGGTGCTCCGTCAATGTGGCTCGTCCTCCAAGCAACCGTCGAGGAGGATGACTTCTCTCCACCTTCTTTTTATTGCTTTGTAGAGTAGATTTACCACTTTCTAGTTGTAATCTTTCTAGCTTTCTATTGTAATGGTTAGTTGTAATGGACATCACTTGATGATTGTGAAATCCATATTTATTCTATCTCTATTTTGTCTTTATTTGTAATATTCTCTCTCTTCTATTCATTTTTGTTTAAGTAGATATCTAGTTTTGAATAATTTCGACCAGCTAATCTGCTTTGTGACAAATAAAACAAGTGTTGTTTTTAATTAAACATCCACCTTCCTATGTTCAACCCGGAATTCCTTTTGAGCTTTGGTAAAATTTATCTGTTGATTTTTCTCGTAAATCGTACTACAACGGGTTTTCAAAACTCAACTCGTTTTGTGACGATTTTCAGTTTCAAGAGTCAATGTAAGCCCACTTCTTGGTCGCTTATGCTCAATTGACCTTTAATTAACCCCTGAGTAATCCCATGGTTAATCTGCATTTGTGATGTGCTGTTAAAATAATAGAATTAACCATATTTTCTTGTCTTCTCAAAACAAATCAGAGTGGAATTATGGTCCTCAGGAGATCATTTAGGGGATCATTTAGGAGCATTTATCTCTTGATTTTGACTAATTAAAGTCAATTATGATGAATGATGGCGTTACCATCAAATCTTTAGTCAAGAGATTACTTAAGGGCCTAGACACCTTAGAAAAGTCTTTGATAAATCGACGATAAAATCCAACATGTCCAAGAAATGAGTGCACTTGCTTAACTTTCAAAGGTGGTAGAAGTTTAGTAGTATTGTCCACCTTGCCCTTATCCACTTCAACTCCCCTTTCAGACACTACATGGCCAAGGACAACACCTTCCCTAACCATGAAGTGTCTATTTTCCCAAGATAAGATAAGATTAACCTCCATATAGTTTTGCAGAGTCTTTTCAAGATGGATTAAATAGTTTTCAAAAGAATCCCAAACAAAGAGAAATCATCCATGAAAATCTCCATGAAATCACCTACCATGTTTGAGAAGATAGCAAGCATGCACCGTTAAAAGGTCGCTGTTAAGAACGAGGCATCAGACGGGCTTTTAAGACATCTGGGAAGTGTCCCAGATGTCTGGCCAGACATCTGGAACCCTTTCCAGACGTCTGGTAATCAATTTTTGCGGCGTACGGGGTTGCGTCTGCACACCTACGCGTGCAGACTGCACCCGCCGCTCTCGCCCCTCTTTTTCTCTCTCTCCTCTTGCAGGCGTACAACTCTTTCTCTCTCTCCCCGTGCGGCCTTATAAGGATGCCCTCGCCCTCTCCCTCACCCTCATCTCCCCAGCCTTCCTCTTCTCTTTCTCCCTGTCAGTGCAAGAGTGCGAGCGAGCGAGCGGCTGCAGCAGCGGTCGCGGCGAGTGTGCGAGAGGGGGTGTTGCGAGAAGAAGAAGACGCTCGACCGTGAGGGCTCGAGCTTGCCGGGGCAACTAAAGCCAGCCAACGGGGGAGCAGCAGGCGTGGAGTGTCGTGGAGGGGCTGCTGCAGCTCGGGCAGCAGGCGGACGGGGCGCGGCGCGGCCGTGCGTCGCGGGTGGAGAGCGAGTTGGGCTCTGATTTTGGAAAATTTTCTAGAATCAGACGTCTGGGCTTACGACCAGACGACGGTCAAGACATCTGGAGGACTGTCCAGATGTCTGACAGGTAAGATATTTCTATCTCCTTCCTTTTTCGCGTGTACGGCCATGCAGCCGTCCGCCGCGCCTTTGTCTGCGATCCGTCGTGTTGAGAGCAGGTGTGGGTGCATGCAAGTTCTACTCGGGAGGGTGCGAGGACTCGTCATCCCACGTGAATCGGATGTCTAGCCGCAATGCCAGACGACGGAGAGGACTTCCAGACGTCCTGGGTGACCATCGGACGTCTGGGAACCGGGGTCAGACGTTCTAGCAGGCTTCCGGACATCTGAAGGACTACACAGAGTGAAGGTACAATCTAACCCACCTTTTAAGACGTCTAGAAGAGGTTCCAGACGTCTGATTTTGGACAGTTTCGTCGTTTTCGACCCATTTAGGGCCCGTTCGGAGTCCGTTTTCCGCGTTTCGAGTTGCTTCTTTCCAGAATAAAATCCTCTACCCGTTTACAGTAATTGTATACCATTCTGAGAAACTCCTTGTGTTTGATCCTTGTGTTAAGACCCCGTACCATTGTAGTCTTGGGGGTTACGGAGGCGCGCGGGATTGCCGACCACGCCCCCAGTACTCCCGTTGTAGCTGGTAGAGTGGCTTTTAATTTATTTAGCATAATTTGTTACAATTGTAGAACAATTAATAGAGTCTAGGGTATTGCATGAACCCTAGGACTGAGAAACTAGATTGAATGATAGATCCTAGGGTATTGCATGAATCCTAGGACTGGAAAACTAGATTGAATGATAGATCCTAGGGTACGGCATGAATCCTAGGACTGGAAAACTAGTGGAATATATATATATATATATATATATATTGCAATCTTGGAAAAGTGGAAAATAAATTAATAACTATCTGTTATGAATGAATAAATATGATTAAGAATATGGGTTGTATGAATGTAAGACTGGAACAGTGAAACCTACAATGGCCAAACAAAAAGAATACGAACCCTACGGGGAATTAGGAGTAGAACTCCTGGAAAGAGAATAGAATGGAACTGAGAAACTGAAACGTGGAAGTGTGTTGTCTCTTGGGTACGTGGTACCAAAGAGAGCACACATTACCTCTTAGTGTAGAGGGGAGCTTGCCGCCCTCAGGTTGAGATCGGGGTGGGTTTGGCCACTGTACGCTAACTTGCTGGCCCTCGCGTATGCAGTACCGAGGAGAGCTACTAGTGTAGGGAGAGCACTCGCTACCCCACGGGCCCCGGGGTTCTGCTAGCCTCCTACACCGACTTGTTAGGCCCACTGGGCAAACCAGGGTAGTCAGGCGAGGGTGCGCGGACTGTGGAGGGGTTGGACCCCTGTTACTGAGAGGGCTCTGCCCTATACTGGTTCCGTGCTGTGTTTTGAGCGCACCCGTTAACGGAAATGACTGGCCACGTGCCAGTGTGGGGTAGCTACTCATGCGCTTATCGCGCATGCCGTAGTCACCGTTACGTCTGTCAGCGACCTTGGGGTGGTTGACTGAGGGTCGGACCACCACGGGGGACTCCCAGCCAGGAGAGCACCACGTGTTACTTCTACTTTTCGGAAAAGACTGCAATCAAGATCGTTCTCACGAGGAACATTCGAGATCAAGTGAAGGATCTGAGAAATAAATAAATCGTTAAATAATAGAAAGACGTAAATAAAGAAAGTAAAAATATAACAGCTACTGTACACTCTACTACTTCTTTAGATTTTAGTTGCCACTCTACTCAGCGTTTCGCTGACGTGTTACACTCGTTACATTTCAAGACCAGGTGTTGAGCAGCCAGGGTCAGCGACTGCAGAGAACACTGGGCTTAGTAGGGTCCAGTAGAGTTACCCGTAGTTCTTTTTGTACTTTTCTTCCACTGTAGTGAGTAGTTTCCTTGTTACTCCTTGTACTTCTTTATTGTAAGCTTCATGTTATGTACATATTTGTTGTTCTACTGTTGTGGTGGTGTATACTATAGTAGTTCCCTTTCTTACTGCTGTATTTTGTTACTGCTAGTTATATTCATGCTGAATGTGGTTTATTTTACTGCTCTTTTGGTTACTTCCTCGTTGGACGACTAGGTCTTGGGATTAGTCGAGTCGGTCCGATTCTCGTGTCTCGTAGGGACTCGGGAATCGGGTCGTTACAGTCGCCAATCATTGCAGAGACCAAAAGTCATCCTATGAAATGCAAAAGTTCCATAGGAGCAGGTGAAAGTAGTCTTTTCTTGATTGTTGAGATGGATAGCTACTTGTTTGTAACCACAGTAGCCATCAAGGAAATAGAAGAACTTTTGACCAAATAATCTTCCAAGTATTTGATCAGTAAAGGGAAGTAGGAAGTGGTCTTTCTTAGTTGCAATATTCAACTTCCTATAATCAATACAACCCTCTAAGAGGAAGCTGTACGAGTTTGAATCAATTCTCCTTTCTCATTTGTGTTCACAGTTATCCTAGCTTTTTAAGGAACCACTTTTACATGGCTAATCCACAAACTGGCAGAGATCGGATAAATTATTCTTGCATCTAACCACCGTATTATCTCTTTCTTCACAACCTCCCACATATTTGGATTCAATCGTCTCTACATTTTTCGGTAGGGTTTACATCCTTCCTCGAAATGATTGTCAAGATTTTGCATGGGAAAAATCAAAGTTTGGAAAACACAATCGTCGCAGTCGTGAAAATCTGCTTATCAAATAAAAATTTATAACCGAAACTCAGGTGAGTCTCAGGTCAAACACGGGAAGGCAAACATTTAATTTTGGAAACTACATTTGCTTTATTTATTTTTGGAGATTTTTCTACTTTTATATTATTTTTGCATTTTTGATAAGAAAAAAATCAAGTCGGGAAATTATATCTAACTACTTTAATCTACTTGTAGAATATCAAAGAGCAAGAGAGAGAGGAAATGACTATTTTATAAGAGCAAAGCAATGTTTATTACAGCTACTTGCATAATATAAATCTATGCTAGGAAAGCTGTAAAAAAGTTATGGAAGAGAGAAATCCTCCTCGACAACTGCTTAGGAGACGAACCGCTCTGATGATGCCCCGGACAAAGGTGGTGAGAGATGGGAGGAAGAAGAATGGAGCCAGACGAAGGGGAATGAGGTAGGACGACGTCACAATGGAATTCGCTTCTGGAATGGAGGTGATAGGATGGCCATGGGCGCTCCATGAATGGGGGTGAGAAGTGGGAAGTAAAAATTATTTTCTAGCTCTAGTGGAGCATCTCAGGCTTGGGACAAGCTCTAGAGAGCCTTAGAGAAAGGTAGGAAGAGCATGGAAGCGGTAAGAAGGAATGAGGGGGCTCATAGGAGAATTTATAGAGTGATGAAAGGGTATGGAAAATCATTTTCCGCACAACAGCAGCAAATGCACGCATGGGACACGTGCCACACGCAATGCATGCACACCCAGCGCAGCACAACATACACGTAACGTGCACTACACTGCTGGAGAGGTGAGGTTGAAGCTCCATCGTCTAATTTTCATCCGTCGATTTAAAACACGCCAATGTAGTGCATGTGGATCGCACTCATTGTGCATATGATTGTGTGTTGCTTGATCTCTTCATCTAGTGTGCCACGTGGTGCCTCCACCTCTACTCGATCATGGATCAATGGCGCTAATTGCGCGCACCACATGTGCTACTATTGTGAAGCACTTGGCGAAGGCGACGTGCACGCATCTCCATCGTCCACCAGCAATCCAACGCTCCAATTCCAAATTGACGTGCGTTGAGGGCTTCCTCCATCGCGGATCAAACCTGCATGTGCCATTTGAGAGCGCACTCGCACTCCATTGCGCTGCGTGCTCTCTTGTGTCCAAGAGATGATTTTGCGGTCACGGTGAGGAGTGAATGTGGACCATTACATCAAGATCCAATGATCCTAATTATTCGATGGATGCACCCTTTGAGGACTGAAGGTCATGATGACCGTGACATGGCAAGCTCTCGGCCATTGGATGAGGATCCAATGGCCAAGATCAGTAGCTACGGGTGCTCTTCACATTAGGCAGGGGGCCTTAGGAGGTCTTGTGCAATCTAGATGGTGCCACATGGAGCCATCAAGATTGTCCATTTCATTCTCTTCATACAAGATGCAATGGATGTGGAATTGGGTCGATTTTCACATCGTTGGGTTGCGATCGTCGACCCAAACCCATCCATGTGGTTAGATTTGTCGTTTAAGGCTCCTAATTATGTTACCTTGCCCCTTGGCCTTTGATCTTCCTCGGACTGCATATGATGCTACAAAGGTCCAATAAGAGTGATTTCGGAGGCAGTGGACTTTGATCGTCACCCTGATCAGATCCATATGGTTGGATCTTCAATCTGAGGCCTCAAAATATATCACCTTCTCCCTTAGCCACAAAATTAAGTGAATTAACACATAATTTACATAATCTACTTTAAATGCATGATGATACATGTTATGCAATATGTACAGTGCTGAGTGCTTTTATAAGTCTAGGAACATGCATAAATAGGCATTTTATCCCTAATAAATGTGTATATACCAGACTAATTCCCTTTAGATCATGCAATGTCTAGCCAATTGCTTTACCATTGCTACCCAACACTTGAATCAATTGATTTTCTTGAGTTTAGGCCAAATAAGAGCTGATAATCACAAGCTAGGCTTGATTAGATCTCAAGAAGACATACTTCAAATAATTAGGTAGAGGTTTCAATTCGAGTCTAGGTCCTTGGGAGGGTGGGTCCAAAGGTGGATCAAGATCATCCTCAAGAGGTCGTGGAATCAAATCAGTGATGTGGTGACTGCCCTCTTGGTTGGTTTGGGAATTGAGACCTATAGAATTTGATTGGGAGGTTCCTATGTTCAAACAGTATTCAACATTATGGTCCAAATCATCATAATCCTCAATCATTCCACAATCCTCAAATTTCTTAATGGTCTTAAAAATATTGATTTTCATCTTTTTAGATCCAAATTTAATTTCCATATTGCTAGATTCATAGTCAGATTAGCTTTGGCAGTAACTAAAAATAGTATTCCCAAAATTATTAGCGTATTCCTCAATTTTTCTAGTACCTCCATGTCAAGGACCAAGAAATCCACTGGAAAATAAAAATCGTAGACCTTGATAATAACATCCTCAATTATACCCTATGGTGTGGTTACAGATCGATTAGCCAGTTGTAATGTGACCTCAGTTGATTTTAATTCCCCAAATTCAAATTTTTCATATAATGTTGTAGGTATTAAATTAATGGAGGCACCCAAATCTAAAAGAGCCATATCAAAATTAGTATCTCCAATTACACAATAAATCAGAGGAGCTCCTGGATCTTTTTGCTTCTAAGGTAGTTTGCTTAGGATTATTGCACTAGCTTGTTGAGACAAAATTACCCTTTTTTATGACTTGGCCTAGCATTTTGGTGTGCACATGTCCTTAAGAAATTTTACACAAACTATGATATTCTCAAAGGCCTCTGTGTAACGACCCGATTCCCAAGTCCCTACGAGACACGAGAACCAGACCGACTCGACTAATCCCAAGACCTAGTCGTCCAACGAGGAAGTAACCAAAAGAGCAGTAAAATAAACCACATTCAACATGAATATAACTAACAGTAAGGAAATATAGCAGTAAGGAAGGAAACCACTATAGTATATACCACCACAACAGTAGAATAACATTCATAACATAATATGAACTGCAGGTAAAGAAAAGTACAGCGGAAACAAGAACTACTCACTATAACGGAACAAAAAGAGGTACAAGAGAACAGTGGTAACTCTACTGGACCCTACTCGGCCCAACGTCCTCTGCAGCCGCTGACCCTAGCTGCTCAACACCTGGTCCTGAAAGGTAACGAGTGTAACACGTCAGCAAAACGCTGAGTAGAGTGGCAGCTAAACTAAAGAAACAGTAAAGTGTACAGTAGCTGTTTTAAATTTTCTTTCTTCCTTTATTTACGTCTTTCTATTGTTTCACAGTTTATCTATTTCTCAGATCCTTCACTTGATCTCGAATGTTCCTCGTGGGAACGATCTTGATTGCAGTCTTTTCCGAACAGTAGAAGTAACACGTGGTGCTCTCCTGGCCGGGAGAGTCCCCCGTGGTGATCCTACTCTCAGTCAACCACCCCAAGGTCACTGACAGACGTAACGGTGACTACGGCACGCGCGGTAAACGCACGGGGAGCTAACTCGCACTGGCACGGAGTCAGTTGTTTCCGTTAACGGGTGAGCCCAAAGCACAGCACGGAACCAGTACAGGGCAGAGCCCTCTCAGTAACAGGGGTCCAACCCCTCCACAGTAACCAAACAGGGGCCTTGCCCCTCCACAGTCCGCGCACCCTCGCCTGACTACCCTGGTTTGCCCCAGCGGGCCTAACAAGTCGATGTGGGAGGCTAGCAGAACCCCGGGGCCCGTGGGGTAGCTAGTACCTCCCTACACTAGTAGCTCTCCTCTGTACTACGTACACGAGGGCCAGCAAGTCAGTACAGAGTGGCCAGTCCTAACCCCGGGTCCCTGGGGCGGCTGGCTCCGCTCTGCACTGAACAGGGGGGCAGTCGCTCTCCCTGGTACTCCGTACTCAAGGGCCAGCTCACTTCCCCAATTATATTCCATTCACTTTCCAGGAGTTCCACTCCTAATTCCCCGTAGGGTTCCAGCTCTTTTAACTCAGAACATCTAGGTTTCACTTTCCAGTTTCACGTTCTTACAATCCATATTCTCAATCACGTTTATTTATTCATAACAGGCAGCTGTTAATTCAATTCACAAGCAGCTAGTATTTCCTTTCCACATTTTCCAAGACTGCAGTATTCATACATTCCACTAGTTTTCCCATCCTAGGATTCATGCCATATCCTAGGATCTATCATACAATCTAGTTTTCCAGCCCTAGGATTCATGCAACACCCTAGGAATCTACCATTCAATCTATTTCTCATTCCTAGGATTCATGCAATGTCCTAGGTTCTATTTATGATTTCATAATTTAACAGATTATACTTAAAGCCACTCTACCACGTACAACGGGAGTAATGGGGGCGTGTCGGGAATCCCGCGTGCCTCTGCAACCCCCGAGACTACAACGGAATGGGGTCCTATCACAAGGATCAAACACAAGGAACTTCTCAAAATAGTATACAGCTACTGTAGATAGGTAGAGGATGTAATTTCGAAAAGAACGCAACTCGAAATGCAGAAAACGGAGCCCGAACGGGCCCGAAACGGGTCGAAAACGACGAAACAGTATAAAATCAGACGTCTGGAACTTCTTCCAGACGTCTTAAAAAGTGGATCAGGGAATTACCTCGCTCTGCGTGGGCTCTCAGACGTCTAGAGGCCTGCGGGGGCGTCTGGCCTAGTTCCCAGACGTCCGATGGTCACCCAGGACGTCTGGAAGTCGTTCCCGCCGTCTGGCACTGGAGGTAGACGTCTGATTCGCGTTGGATGGCGAATCACCGAACCTGCGCGTACCCATCTCTCTCTCTCAGTACGGTCAGTCGAAGAAAAGGAAGAAGATGGAAATAACTCACCTTTCAGACGTCTGGACAGTCTTCCAGACGTTGTGCCCGTCGTCTGGCTATTAGCCCAGACGTCTGATTCTGGAAAAGTTTCCAGAACCAGGGCGCCACTCGCCCTCCGCTCGCGATGGCCGGCCGCGCCGCGAGTACTCCACCTGCTGCTCGAGCTGCAGCAGTCCTCCCGCGTCGCTCCGCGCCCGCTGTGCCCCCCGCCGGTCGGCCCTAGCAACCCCGGCGAGCTCACCCTCACGGCCGAGCGCTTCCTCCCCCGCGCAGCACCTCCTCCCGCACCCGCCGCGGCTGTCGCCGCCGTCGCTACACCCTCACGCTCGCTCTCACGCACACTCTCGCGCACTGGCTGGAAGGAGAAGAGGAAGGAGATGGAGATGACGGGAGTGAGGGAGAAGGCGTGGCCTTTTAAGGCCACGCGAGGAGGAGAGAGAGAGCGCGACAGAGGGTGCAGGAGGGAGAGGGAAAAAGAAGAGGCGGAGCAGGTCTGCGCGTACAGGCGCGCAGACGCAATGGTGTGCGCGCAGAAAAATGAATCCCAGACGTCTGGAAGTGATACCAGACGTCGTCTGGGACACCTCCCAGACGTCTTAAAAGATGTTTGAAAGCACGGCTCGTAACAATATAACAAACTCAAAGGAAGTTTCATCCCCGAAACTTGCGCTAACTAGGGTGCAGGAAAACGTCAAAATAACCATAACAAACTCAAAGAGGACCGAAGCCGGTCCGAAAAGACGTACCCGCGAAAAGCTCTGGGTACCGCTCCAGCATTGTTGCTTCAGGCTCCCAGGTAGCCTCCTCATACCACTGGCTCCTCCACAAAACCTTTACCAGGGGTACTTGCTTTCGTCTCAAACTGCGGACGGCTCGATCTAGAATCTGCACTGGCCGCTCGGGGTAGGTCAGGTCGTCGCTCACCTCGACGCTCTCGTGACTCAGTACGTGACTGGGATCGGCTACGTACTTCCTGAGGTTGGACACGTGGAACACGTCGTGCACACCAGAAAGCAGTGGGGGAAGGGCAAGTCTGTAAGCAACGGGTCCAACCCGCTCTAGGACCTCAAAGGGCCCCACGAACCTCAGCGCGAGCTTCCCTCTCACCCTAAACCGCTGCAGGCCCTTCATGGGTGAAACACGAAGAAAGACGTGGTCCCCAACCTCAAACTACACCTCTCTGCGTCTCCGGTCCACGTAGCTCTTCTGTCTGCTCCTGACAGCGCAGAGTCGCCTATGGATCTGCTTGACTACCTCCTGACTCTGCCGGATCAACCTGGGGCCAACCTCCCACTTGGTCCCCACCTCAACCCAACTAAAGGGTGCTGTACACCTCCGTCCGTACAGAGCCTCGTAGGGAGCCATGCCGATACTCGAGTGATAGCTGTTGTTGTATGCAAACTCCACCAGGGGCAGGTGCACCTCCCAAGAGCCCCTCCAGTCCAGTACACAGGCACACAAAAGGTCCTCAAGTGTCTGTATCGTGTGCTCAGATTGTCCGTCCGTCTGGGGGTGGTAAGCTGTACTAAATCTCAACCGCGTCCCCAAGGCCTGCTGAAACTCAGCCCAAAACTGGGACGTAAAGCAGGTATCCCGGTCGGATACGATCTCCCACGGAACTCCGTGTAGTCGTACCACATCTCGGATATACCTCTCTGCCAACTGTGCTGGTCCCAAAGTGACTCGGATCGGCAAGAATCGCGCCGTCTTCGTCAGTCTATCCACTATTACCCAGACTGCGTCGTGTCCCCGCTGGGTAACAGGTAAGCCCACCACCAAGTCCATGGTGATGCTCTCCCACTTCCACTCTGGCACTGGAAGCGGCTATAGCGGCCCTGCAGGCCTCTGATTCTCGGCTTTCACCTGCTGGCACACTAAGCACTGCTGCATGAATTCACCCACATCCCGCTTCATCCCCCTCCACCAAAACTTGCGTCTCAAGTCGTGGTACATCTTCATGTTTCCGGGATGTATGGTGAATCTGGAACCGTGTGCCTCAGTCAGGAGCTCTCTCAACAGCTTCTCGTCTCTGGGAACGCACAACCGTCCCCTCAAGCGCAGCACCTGGTCTGTGAAAGAGAAGTCCCCCGGGTCTCCCGATAGTACTCTGTCGCGCAAGGACTGCAAGTACGGATCGGCCATCTGTCCTGTGATGATGCGGTCTATCAGCTCTGGCCTGGTCTGCCGTGTCACCGTCACTGCCCCACAGTACCCTCGTAACTCTAGAGGTCGCCAACTACCCACCTCCTCCAAAAGGCTCCAACTCTGTAACTGTAGACTAGCCAAGTGTGCGGGTGCCTTACGGCTCAAGGCGTCAGCCACCACATTGGCCTTTCCCGGGTGGTAGGAGATGCTACAGTCATAGTCCTTCAGGAGCTCCAACCAATGTCTCTGTCTCATGTTGAGCTCCTTCTAATCAAAAAGGCATCTGAGGCTCTTGTGATCTGTGAAAATTTCGAAGGTCTCACCGTACAAGTAGTGCCTCCAAGTCTTCAGCGCGAAGACAACAGCTGCCAACTCTAGGTCGTGGGTAGGGTAGGTATGCTCATGGGGCTTCAGTTGCCACGAAGCGTAAGCGACAACGTGACCCCTCTTCATGAGCACACCTCCTAACCCCTGCAAGGAGGCGTCCGTGTACACAACGAACCCGCCACTACTGTCAGGGATGGTGAGCACGGGAGCCGAGGTCAACCTCTCCTTCAGCTCCAGAATACACGCCTCACAGGCATCTGTCCAAGCGAAGGACACGTTTTTCCGGGTCAACCGTGTCATAGGACATGCAATATGTGAAAATCCTCTGATGAATCGTCTGTAGTAGCCTGCTAGTCCCAGGAAACTGTGAATCTCAGTGACTGAACGCGGTCTCTCCCACCTGAGTACTGCCTCGACCTTGGCTGGGTCCACCGCCAAGCCGTCTCCAGAGATCACATGACCTAAGAAGGTCACCTCCCTCAACCAGAACTCGCACTTGCTGTACTTGGCGTACAGCTTGCGTTGTCTCAGAGTGTCCAGAACCATCCGCAAGTGCTGTCCGTGCTGCGTCCGATCTCTAGAATAGACGAGTACATCATCTATGAAAACCACCACGAACTGGTCCAAGTACGGCCTAAACACCCGGTTCATCAGGTCCATGAAAGCAGCGGGGGCATTGGTCAGCCCAAACGGCATGACCAAAAACTCGTAGTGTCCGTACCGGGTGCGGAAAGCTGTCTTGGAGACGTTGTTCTTGTAACGACCCGATTCCCAAGTCCCTACGAGACACGAGAACCGGACCGACTCGACTAATCCCAAGACCTAGTCGTCCAAGGAGGAAGTAACCAAAAGAGCAGAAAAATAAACCACATTCAACATGAATATAACTAACAGTAAGGAAACACAGTAGTAAGGAAAGAAACCACTACAGTATATACCACCACAACAGTAGAACAACATTCATAACATAATATGAACAGCAGGTAAAGAAAAGTACAGCGGAAACAAGAACTACTCACTATAACGGAACAAAAAGAGGTACAAGAGAACAGTGGTAACTCTACTGGACCCTACTCGGCCCAGCGTCCTCTGCAGCCGCTGACCCTGGCTGCTCAACACCTGGTACTGAAAGGTAACGAGTGTAACACGTCAGCAAAACGCTGAGTAGAGTGGCAGCTAAACTAAAGAAACAGTAAAGTGTACAGTAGCTGTTTTAAATTTTCTTTGTTCCTTTATTTACGTCTTTCTATTGTTTCACAATTTAAAAATTTCTCAGATCCTTCACTTGATCTCGAATGTTCCTCGTGGGAACAATCTTGATTGCGGTCTTTTCCGAATAGTAGAAGTAGCACGTGGTGCTCTCCTGGCTGGGAGAGTCCCCCGTGGTGATCCTACTCTCAGTCAACCACCCCAAGGTCACTGACAAACGTAACGGTGACTACGGCACGCGCGGTAAACGCACGGGTAGCTAACCCGCACTGGCACGCAGTCAGTCATTTCCGTTAACGGGTGCGCCCAAAGCACAGCACGGAACCAGTATAGGGCAGAGCCCTCTCAGTAACAGGGGTCCAACCCCTCCACAGTAACCAAACAGGGACCTTGCCCCTCCACAGTCCGCGCACCCTCGCCTGACTACCCTGGTTTGCCCCAGTGATGGTCGGCCCGGATAGGTTGTTAATATGATATTTTTATCGTTTAAATGTGTATAGTGGTTAACCTAATTCAGACCTAACCATCTCTTTACAAAATTTTTAACCTGGCCTAATTGATTTTATCTTGTCACTTTTAAGCCCAGGGTCGAACTCAGGGAAGTGGGGTTCAAGTCGAGTTTCTACGTTTTCCTTAAAACGCGTCTCTTCCGTTCGTTTATTCTGTTTTTGGTATTTTTCTTATTTAGGTTTTTTTCTGGTAATCCTTGTTCTTGAGGCACACCCTCAAAAATTGTGTCCTTGGCTTTTAGCCAAAACAGAGTTCCAAAACACGCCTTGCTACTCGCAAGACGAAGTACCTGCAAATCAAAGATTATCTTTTCACTTTTATACCTTTTTTTTTTTATCTTTTTACTAAGAAGGAAGCTAACAGATAGAAAGTAAATATAGTAGCTATAGATTTATATGTAGTATATATATAAAGGGGTGGGGGTGGAGGTGACGATGGAGTGTAGCACTATGTCGAGTCAGCCGACGTCTAGAGAGACGCAACCAACACGACTAGGTGCCGCGTGGAGTGTGGATGGAGGATGGATGATGTATGGGACCACGCTTTTTTTTGTACGCGTGTATCCGGGAATATCAGCAACTGGTGCAGATATCCCCGCGATACAGCGTATAATAAATAACATGAAAGTATATGTACATATGTATGTATATAAATGTATAAGTATATATGTATAGATATATATAGATATATATATATATATAGGTGTATATATATATATATATATATATATATATATATGTATATATGTATATAGCTATGTATATATGTATATAAGTATATATATATAATACTATATAGATATATATATATATATATATGTATATAAGTATATATGTATCTAGATATATATGTATATATATATGTGTATATGTATAAGTATATAGATATGTATATATATATATATGTATATGAGTATGTGTATATATATATATATATATATATTATATATGTATATGTATATATATATTATATTATATGTATGTATACATAACTATATAGATATACTATGTATATATAAGTATATATATATATATATATATGTATATATGTTACTATGAGTGTGTGTGTGTGTGTGTGTCGGTGAATGGGTGTGTGTGTGTTGCTGTAAGTGAAAAAAAGAGAGAGAGAGAGAGAGAGAGAGAGATAGAGAATACGTGAGAGAGAGAGAGCGGCAGACAGAGAGGGAGCGGGCGGGAGAGATCGGCGGAGAGAGAGAGAGCGCCAGAGAGAGAAAGAGCGGGCGGGAGAGATCGCGAGCGCGGACGATGGCAGCGAGTTAAGGCGTCTGCTCGCGGCGGCGGACGTCTGACGCCGCGTCGTCTGAAGGCGGAGGCGGACGTCTGAAGATCGCGGATGCAGGCGCGTCTTCACGCGGAGAAGGTGAGGCGTCTGCAGGCCGGGTGCGAGGAAGGAGAGCGGGCGATGGCGTGCTCGGAGAGGGCGGCGGGGAGTCTGCAGTCGGTCGCGGAGGGTTGCGGAGGTTGGCAGGGGGCGGCGAGAGGGCCTAGCCGGCCGCTGCAGTGCGCGCAGCGGCCTGTCGCGGGTGGAATGGCAGAGGCGACAGAGCAGAGGACTGAGCGGAGAAGTGCCCTGCAGGCGCGCGCGGAGAGCTGAGCGCCTGCGGGGAAGGTCGCGGAGGTGCGAGGGGAGGTTCTGCAGTGGTCGCGTAGGGTCGCGGAGGGTCGCGGGGGTCGGCGCGAGGCCGTAGCCGGCCGCTGCAGTGCGCGCAGCGGCCTGCTGCGGCTGCAACTGCGGCGTGGACAGAACGGAGACGGAGGCGGGGAACGGGCCTGCAGGCGCGCGCGGAGGGTTGCGCGCCTGCGGGGAAGGTCGCGGAGGAGGCGGGGGTGCTGCTGCTGCTGCTGTCGCCGCTGGGCTGCTGCTTCAAGCTTCGGACCTTGAAGCGGCAGCAATGGCGTGGAGATGAAAATGAAGAGAAAAGAAAACACCACGCCCACCTGCTCGTTGAAGAGCTGGGCGGTGGTGTTCCCACTGTGGTGGTGAGCACCACAGTGGGTTCTCCTGCTCGTCGGGTGCCTCCTCGACGGAGGGCCGACGTATGGGAGGGGAGAACGGGCGAGGAAGGTGGTGGACTGCAGCGTGGCGTTTTTCAGCAGCTGCCCCCCTCTCCTCGTCGCGAGGAAGAGCTGCGGCTTTATAGAGGAGGAGAGCATGGCGGGGAGGCATGGCAGCAGCAGGGAGAGGCGTTGGAGAGTGGCAGCTGCAGGGAGAGGCGCGGGAAGGACAGCAGGGAGAGGCGCATGGCGTTGCATGCGGCTGCGGGAGGAGTTGCAGCCGCGGGAAGAGAACAAAGAAAGATGAAAATAAAAATAGAGAAGGGACTTTTGCAAAGAAACACTTGATAAAAAAAATAATTATGCAAGCCATTTATTCCATTCTCTTCTCCTCTCAATTAAATGCATGCATGCAAGCGTTTTTACAAATGCGACTGTAGGATTATAATATACATAGTTAATGCTAGAAAATAGCATAAGAAGGCGTTCTTATAGGCGTGTTTTGAGGTGCAAACATATACCCCCATGCCTATCTTTTGCTAGTCCCTAGCAAAACCGTATTTAGAAATGATCTTAAGCTGAAGATTTTCTTCTGAGATGATATCGGTGTGTTTATTATCGGATATTGTGAGAACCAATTGTACAGAAGATTACCAGTACTTTAAGTCTTACATGACAAAGATTATCTCTCAACTAACCAGGACTCTTGATATTTAAACCTTAAGTACGATTTCCAGGACCCAGGAGGTTTTGCCATACTCGAGAGCTCAAGAGGTTATGGTTTGTGCATAGTGAAGGATCAAGACTGACCAGATGAACCTTAAGACTCACTCCCAGGGTTTCACGAATTTTTAAGTACAGGTTGGTCCCAATTTCAGCTCGTGTTTTCGGATTGACCCTTAAGATGATTACGGAAAACTCAACTCCCATTTTCTGATTTTTTTTTTTTTGTGGCTCACCGAAAAACAAAGTATACAGACATTTATGAGATATACCGACTCTTTTGCAACATCTTTTTTTTTTTTTTTTTTGAAACACCTGTCAGTATATCTCTTACAACACATTTTGACAGAGCAGACTTTTTTTTTTTTTTTTTGGTGGGAGAGTTTCTTTTTGGTGGAAAGAGTCGCTCCTAAACACAAGACTAAAGCCTGGGATAAAAAGTCTACCTGCGCGTATAGGTAAGGACTCCACCTTCCCTAATGAACACTAGGGTTGGATCTTATGTTCACCTGTTCTTTCCTGATATGTGTAGTGTGAACCAAGTTTACTTAAGCTCTCAAGAAAAAGCAAACCAACGAATCCTGTACTGGTGTCTCAGGTACAAGAAACGTTCTTAGTTAGGAGAGATTTTGATCTATTTCGTCAATGCTTTAAGTGAATTAAGCCGAGCCTGAGCGAATCAAGCTTCTGTGGCCTGGAAATTCTTCAAAACAGAGGTTGAATATCCATAAACACTTATTGTATTTTTTTTTTCAGCTTTTAGATCATTACTAAACACCATTTATTACTAATATATATATATATTTTTTTTTTCTTTTTTTTCTTTTTCTTGCATATTTATAAATAGGTGGTAATTGTCTGATACCATAAAATACCCGGATCCTATGGATGCCTATCCACCCCCCCATGCCAAACAATGCTATGTCCTCATATGCATGCAGGGAAAGGCAGAGAACGGACGACAGATCGGGTAACAGGAGCTGAGGTTCAGGGTATAAATCAGGGTGGAAGGGTGGGTGGATGGTGGGTGGTGAAGAGAAAAGCGAAGTAATCGAGATAGAGGCGTGAAAAGTAATGGTGGATGGTGAGAGATTTGGCATTTTCTGGGACGAGAGTGTCCCAGGCGGATCAGAAAACAGATCAGGAAGAGGAAGTTGGCCCTTAGATTGGCCAAGAAGGGGGGCTTTTTGGATAGATGGATCCAAAAGGGAATAGCCCCGGTGAGTAAGATGTGGGCTCAAGGTCCCAGTGTGGATTTGCAAATCCGCCTGATTTAGCGGGAAAGAAAGGGCAATCCGGTCTTCCATAGTGTGGACCGGCGGTGAGCAGCCCGGCAATGACTCATACCACGAGGTATGGGAAGCGGAGAAAACCTCGTCAGAAGTCTGGTCAGGAGAAGGTACAGGAATAGGGAGGGATTGGGGAACGTCACAGTATGCGTTGGTCAGGCAGTTATCAGTGTTTATAGGTAATCCGCAACAGTCCGAATAGGTCCCAATTAGTTTGATACACGTACTGACAGTCACGTCCTCGTCAGACGTGTCATCCTTGATGTGATCACTATCAGCATAAGAGTGCGGTGCTGCAGCGGGATTAACCTGAAATCCCGAAGGAATACTCGGAGCTTGCAGAATTTGATGAACCTGTTCCTGAGAAGGTTGTACCTGTGGTTGCGGACCACAGGGTACAAAGTTTTGCGGGTTTGGAACAGGTTGGGCGGGAAAATTGCCCTGAGATCGAGTCGCCATGCTTAGTTGATTGATCTCAGCATTCTGCTGTGCCAAATGCTGAAGAGAGGTCATGTTTTCTTTATGGCGCTTTGACATTTCCGTCATCATTCGCATCAATTTATCAAGAGGTTTGATGCGTGTTTGGTTTTCTGTACACAAGGGCCTGATGGCAGATTTGCCATAGGATTAGACTGGGCCCTTGGGATGACGGGTGCGGACGATCGCATTGGTCCACCAGCGGGGTTTCGACGCTGCGGGTTGTTGGACCATGCAAAGTTGGGATGATTATGCCACCCTGGGTTATACGTGGCAGAAAATGGTTTATTCTCCAGGGTGCAGGCATCTTCTATGCCAGAAGACGTGTCCGCATATGTGTCCGAGTACACGGAGGCTTGGTCCTCCATGTTGAAATACTGGCTCACAGAAGCCAATTCCACATGACTTACCGAGTCGCTTGGCGCGACACTCGATAAGGAAGGTCTTACAGGGTTTCTCGGGATAAGCCTGGTGTTGAAAGAATTAGAATTGCGACGAAGTGGTGAGGCGGGGGTGTGTGCCATGTTTGTGGAGGAGGAGGATGATTCGGCTCTTTTTCTAGATTTATCAGTCAATACAAGCAATTCAGGGTTTTGTGACCTCCTCCCAAACATGCACTACCGCAGGAAGAATTGGGGAGATGAGAAGGGAAAAGGGATGAGAGAAATGACGCCGCAAAGGTACACTTGATTACAAATCAATACAGTCAAGTTCCTAACCTCTACAGTGTGCCCTTAGACCTAAAGATCTAAGTTACCTACTATCACGAACTACGGAACCGAATGCGAGCACCGCAGAACCACCGGGCCAGATTGAAAGGCCGTTTGCCCCAGTCTTAGACACCCGATAGCACGCGGGAACTCTCACCAGCACGTAGTCGCTACACACAGGTAGTTAGACCTCCAATCCTTAGTAAGGGTCAAGTTACTACCAGTTTTAATTAGAGGCTTAGGGTCAAGTGCTTTTGGAATGTGAAGGGCGTTGTTTACGGGTAATGCCCAAGTGATTGATTTTAAGAGTGTGTAAGAACAAGCATGCAACGGGGAAATCTCCCCGAATTGAAGTTTTAATTGGTGAATGGTTTTTAGAGTTCAACCTTAAGTAGTATGAATTTTAGGATTTTGCTGAATTACCAATTCAACCAATCTCCGAGTTTTGCAAGAATACAGGTTTTCTTTCTAAAGCCCAAGAAACCCTTCTTCAATTATCAGTTAGTTAATGCATGCTAAAATGCAATGGGCTACCCTAAATGGAGATTTCTATGTGTGGATGCGCGAATCAATTTTATACCAATGTGAAAGGGAGCCAAAACACTTCAATTCAAGTGCTCCCAATCACCAGAAAGATATCCACACACAAGGCTTCAACCAACAGATAAAGAAAGTAAAATTGTTGGGGTTGAAGTATTCAGGATCGAATCACAGGCAAGTTTGAAAAGTCGTGGTGGGGTTGGAATCAACTCAATTCCAAATCTCCCCACCAAAAATGTGATCCTGAATTAAAGATAAGTGAGGCAAAAGAGGGATACAAGCAATCTTTTTCTTTGCCTCAAAGAATACTTCCCACGGCGAAAAATCTAAGAATCAAGATTCTAGGATTTTCGCTATGCGAAGTAAGGCAGGAAATCCCGGGGCAGTGGGAGTGAAGACAACCAATCAATCAAGTGAATTTTAATCCACTTGCCTTCAAGAAATCCCAAAAAGTTTTTCTAGTTTTTAGTTTTAAAATTTTTTTTTTTTTTTTTTATTGTGGTGGCAAGTTAACCCTAATTTGATGAGAAAAGAAAACCTACTTGTTCGGCAACGTGTGCGAAGCTCCAATGCGATGTCGGCGTCTTCACGCTCTCGTTCCCGCCTTGGATCTGCTCACGTCCTCGACTTCGTCAGCCTTCTTCTCCTTCCACCAGGTTCACCTGCACACCAAAAACAACAATACCCGTGAAGAGAGAAGAGACAAATTTAAAGGAATTGGATAGAAACTTACTCGAAAGCGCACCTCCCCGGCAACGGCGCCAGAAAAGTTATGATGGTCGGCCCGGATAGGTTGTTAATATGATATTTTTATCGTTGAAATGTGTATAGTGGTTAACCTAATTCAGACCTAACCATCTCTTTACAAAATTTTTAACCTAGCCTAATTGATTTTATCTTGTCACTTTTAAGCCCAGGGTCGAACTCAGGGAAGTGGGGTTCAAGTCGAGTTTCTACGTTTTCCTTAAAACGCGTCTCTTCCGTTCGTTTATTCTGTTTTTGGTATTTTTCTTATTTAGGTTTTTTTCTGGTAATCCTTGTTCTTGAGGCACACCCTCAAAAATTGTGTCCTTGGCTTTTAGCCAAAACAGAGTTCCAAAACACGCCTTGCTACTCGCAAGACGAAGTACCTGCAAATCAAAGATTATCTTTTCACTTTTATACCTTTTTTTTTTTTATCTTTTTACTAAGAAGGAAGCTAACAGATAGAAAGTAAATATAGTAGCTATAGATTTATATGTAGTATATATATAAAGGGGTGGGGGTGGAGGTGACGATGGAGTGTAGCACTATGTCGAGTCAGCCGACGTCTAGAGAGACGCAACCAACACGACTAGGTGCCGCGTGGAGTGTGGATGGATGATGTATGGGACCACGCTTTTTTTTGTACGCGTGTATCCGGGAATATCAGCAACTGGTGCAGATATCCCCGCGATACAGCGTATAATAAATAACATGAAAGTATATGTACATATGTATGTATATAAATGTATAAGTATATATGTATAGATATATATAGATATATATATATATATATATATAGGTGTATATATATATATATATATATATGTACGTATATATGTATATAGCTATGTATATATGTATATAAGTATATATATATAATACTATATAGATATATATATATATATGTATATAAGTATATATGTATCTAGATATATATGTATATATATATGTGTATATGTATAAGTATATAGATATGTATATATATATATATGTATATGAGTATGTGTATATATATATATATATATATATATATTATATATGTATATGTACATATATATTATATTATATGTATGTATACATAACTATATAGATATACTATGTATATATAAGTATATATATATAGATATATGTATATATATATATATATATATGTATATATGTTACTATGAGTGTGTGTGTGTGTGTCGGTGAATGGGTGTGTGTGTGTTGCTGTAAGTGAAAAAAAGAGAGAGAGAGAGAGAGAGAGATAGAGAATACGTGAGAGAGAGAGAGCAGCAGACAGAGAGGGAGCGGGCGGGAGAGATCGGCGGAGAGAGAGAGAGCGCCAGAGAGCGAAAGAGCGGGCGGGAGAGATCGCGAGCGCGGACGATGGCAGCGAGTTAAGGCGTCTGCTCGCGGCGGCGGACGTCTGACACCGCGTCGTCTGAAGGCGGAGGCGGAAGTCTGAAGATCGCGGATGCAGGCGCGTCTTCGCGCGGAGAAGGTGAGGCGTCTGCAGGCCGGGTGCGAGGAAGGAGAGCGGGCGATGGCGTGCTCGGAGAGGGCGGCGGGGAGTCTGCAGTCGATCGCGGAGGGTTGCGGAGGTTGGCAGGGGGCGGCGAGAGGGCCTAGCCGGCCGCTGCAGTGCGCGCAGCGGCTGGTCGCGGGTGGAATGGCAGAGGCGACAGAGCAGAGGACTGAGCGGAGAAGTGCCCTGCAGGCGCGCGCGGAGAGCTGAGCGCCTGCGGGGAAGGTCGCGGAGGTGCGAGGGGAGGTTCTGCAGTGGTCGCGTAGGGTCGCGGAGGGTCGCGGGGGTCGGCGCGAGGCCGTAGCCGGCCGCTGCAGTGCGCGCAGCGGCCTGCTGCGGCTGCAACTGCGGCGTGGACAGAACGGAGACGGAGGCGGGGAACGGGCCTGCAGGCGCGCGCGGAGGGTTGCGCGCCTGCGGGGAAGGTCGCGGAGGAGGCGGGGGTGCTGCTGCTGCTGCTGTCGCCGCTGGGCTGCTGCTTCAAGCTTCGGACCTTGAAGCGGCAGCAATGGCGTGGAGATGAAAATGAAGAGAAAAGAAAACACCACGCCCACCTGCTCGTTGAAGAGCTGGGCGGTGGTGTTCCCACTGTGGTGGTGAGCACCACAGTGGGTTCTCCTGCTCGTCGGGTGCCTCCTCGACGGAGGGCCGACGTATGGGAGGGGAGAACGGGCGAGGAAGGTGGTGGACTGCAGCGTGGCGTTTTTCAGCAGCTGCCCCCCTCTCCTCGTCGCGAGGAAGAGCTGCGGCTTTATAGAGGAGGAGAGCATGGCGGGGAGGCATGGCAGCAGCAGGGAGAGGCGTTGGAGAGTGGCAGCTGCAGGGAGAGGCGCGGGAAGGACAGCAGGGAGAGGCGCATGGCGTTGCATGCGGCTGCGGGAGGAGTTGCAGCCGCGGGAAGAGAACAAAGAAAGATGAAAATAAAAATAGAGAAGGGACTTTTGCAAAGAAACACTTGATAAAAAAAATAATTATGCAAGCCATTTATTCCATTCTCTTCTCCTCTCAATTAAATGCATGCATGCAAGCGTTTTTACAAATGCGACTGTAGGATTATAATATACATAGTTAATGCTAGAAAATAGCATAAGAAGGCGTTCTTATAGGCGTGTTTTGAGGTGCAAACACCCAGCGGGCCTAACAAGTCGGTGTGGGAGGCTAGCAGAACCCCGGGGCCCGTGGGGTAGCTAGTACCTCCCTACACTAGTAGCTCTCCTCGGTACTACGTACACGAGGGCCAGCAAGTCGGTACAGAGTGGCCAGTCCTAACCTCGGGTCCCTGGAGCGGCTGGCTCCGCTCTGCACTAAACAGGGGGGGCAGTCGCTCTCCTTGGTACTCCGTACTCAAGGGCCAGCTCACTTCCCCAATTCTATTCCATTCACTTTCCAGGAGTTCTACTCCTAATTCCCCGTAGGGTTCCAGCTCTTTTAACTCAGAACATCCAGGTTTCACTTTCCAGTTTCACGTTCTTACAATCCATATTCACAATCACGTTTATTTATTCATAACAGGCAGCTGTTAGTTCAATTCACAGGCAGCTAGTATTTCCTTTCCACATTTTCCAAGACTGTAGTATTCATACATTCCACTAGTTTTCCCATCCTAGCATTCATGCCATATCCTAGGATCTATCATACAATCTAGTTTTCCAGCCCTAGGATTCATGCAACACCTTAGGAATCTACCATTCAATCTATTTCTCATTCCTAGGATTCATGCAATGTCATAGGTTCTATTTATGGTTTCATAATTTAACAGATTATACTTAAAGCCACTCTACCAGGTACAATGGGAGTAATGGGGGAGTGGTCGGGAATCCCGCGTGCCTCCGCGACTGCAACGGAATGGGGTCCTATCATAAGGATCAAACACAAGGAACTTCTCAAAATAGTATACAGCTACTATAGACAGGTAGAGGATGTAATTCCGAAAAGAATGCAACTCGAAATGCGGAAAATGGAGCCCGAACGGGCCCGAAACGGGTCGAAAACGACGAAACAGTGTAAAATCAGACGTCTGGAACTTCTTCCAGACATCTTAAAAAGTGGATCAGGGAATTACCTCGCTCTACGTGGGCTCTCAGATGTCTAGAAGCCTGTGGGGGCATCTGGCCTAGTTCCCAGACGTCCGATGGTCACCCAGGATGTCTGGAAGTCGTTCCCGCCGTCTGGCACTGGAGCCAGACGTCTGATTCGCGTTGGATGGCAAATCACCGAACCTGCGCGTACCCATCTCTCTCTCTCTCAGTACGGTCAGTCGAAGAAAAGGAAGAAGACGGAAAAACTCACCTTTCAGACGTCTCGACAGTCTTCCAGACGTCGTGCCCGTCGTCTGGCTATCAGCCCAGACGTCTGATTCTGGAAAAGTTTCCAGAACCAGGGCGCCACTCGTCCTCCGCTCGCGATGCCCGGCCGCGCCGTGAGTACTCCGCCTGCTGCTTGAGCTGCAGCAGTCCTCCTGCATCGCTTCGCACCCGCTGCGCCCCCTGCCGGCCGGCCCTAGCAGCCCCGGCGAGCTCGCCCTCACGGCCGAGCACTTCCTCCCCCGCGTAGCACCTCCTCCCACACCCACCGCGGCTGTCGCCGCCGCCATTGCACCCTCGCACTCGCTCTCGCGCACGCTCTCGCGCACTGGTTGGAAGGAGAAGAGGAAGGAGACGGAGGTGACGGGAGTGAGGGAGAGGGCGTGGCCTTTTAAGGCCGCACGAGGAGGAGAGAGAGAGAGCGACAGAGGACGCAGGAGGGAGAGGGAAAAAGAAGAGGCGGAGCAGGTCTGCGCGTACAGGCACGCAGACGCAACGGTGTGCGTGCAGAAAAATGAATCCCAGACATTTGGAAGTGATACCAGACGTCTTAAAAGACGTTTGAAAGCACAGCTCGTAACACTCTGGGAGTGGAATATTCACCTGGGGTTACTTAAATATATCAAGCCACTCCTTAGATTGATTATTTTTCTTTTTCTTAGACTTGTTCAAGGCTTTAAGAAAAGTCACTTGAGTTATATCATGAGTATTCAGGTCCTGAGCCTTGTTTTCTTGGTCAACTTGGTCTCCCGGGTCAGATTCAGGCTCCTCATGATCTTGGTGTGGTTTAGATGTTGAAGGATGAGGATCTTGGATTTGTTTCTCACTTCTTAAGATAAAGCACTAGCATAGGCATTAGGGTTAGAAGGGTGAGGTGGGTTTTATAGAATAGGTTGAGCTTGGTTGGGATTTGGGTTAACAACGTCAAGTGGGAATTGGGGAGCAGGTTGAACTATGTGTCCTTGTTGCTCCCGTTTGTGGTTCTGGTTAACCCTATTGAAATTCATAGGGTTAGGGATGGGTTGAGAAAGCAACATCCCATACTGCCTAGAATCCATAAGTTGGTCTAAACCTCCTGTTAACTCGATCCTCAGCTAATTCATCTCCTCTTTATGCCTTAGATTCATCTCCCGCATTTCTTTAAGGACCAAACTCAGATCACTGGGTTGGGTTTCTTGAGTAGGTTGGGATGGTAAGTGTGCAGTTTTGTGCATTTACTAGGTTGCCCAAAGCTATTTAGCCTAGTCGTGTTAGGACCCTGTTAAGACCCGTGCTATTAAAGCCCTTTAAGACGTCTGGGACTTGGGTCAGATGTCTGGACACCTTCCCAGATGTCTGGAAATCAATTTTTGTGTGCGTACGACCTCGAGTCTGTGCACGTGCCGCACGTAGACTGTGCATAGCCGCTTTCTTCTCTCCCCTCTCACCGACAAAACCCTACCCTACACCTACTTAAACCCTACTCCTCTCCCTCGTTCACCACCCCACTTCCAGCCACCTTCTCCTTCCTCCAGCGAGAGCGAGAGCAGCGAGCGAAGCGGCGAAGAGGAGTAGCGAGGGGGAAAGAGAGGAGAGCGTACGAGCTCCCGAGAGAGCTCGTCGGAGAAGCTCACGGCCGGTCGAGCGTGCGTAAGGCAGAGAGGTGCGCCGGGGAGGTTCTCCCCAACGCTTGTGCAGCCAGAGCAGCGGTCGAGCGAACGCGGTGCGAGGAGGCGAGGGCAACCTCTGGTTTTGGGATTTTCCCAGAATCATACGTCTGGACCGACATCCAGACGACATTGACGACGTTTGGAAGAAGCCCCAGATGACTGAGAGGTACGTTCCGTGTCCTGCACCTCCCTTTGCGGATACGACCATGCAGGTCATTCCGCCGAGGCACGCAATTCAGACGTTTGGGCGAAGCACTAGACGGTGGGAAGCATCTCTAGACGTCCGGAGAGGTGGTCGGATGTCTGGAACTTGGTCCAGACGGTTCAGCAGAGTCCTTAGACGTCTGAGGAATAGCGCATAGTGAGGTATGGTTCTGGACTTCTTTTAAGACGTCTGGAAGGTATTCCAGACGTCTGATTTGAGTCAGAATTGCTATTTTTGACCCATTTAGGGTCCTTTTGAGGTCCGATTTCCGCAATTAAGATTCTGTTCTTCTTCGTATAAGTTCCTCTACTTGTTGGAATACTTTTATCATGTTCTGAGTGGTTTCTTGTGGTTGATCCTTGTGTTAGGACCTCGTTCTGTTGCGGATTTGGGGGTCGCGGAGGCACGTGGACCTGCCGAACTTACCCCTGGTTTTGCTGGTAGAATGGCTTCCCCTAGATTTATTACAAACATGAATGCATATCTGGAATGAACGTTAGATCCTAGGGTATGGCATGAATCCTAGGACTAGAAACACTGGAATAATTGTATTGAATGCATGAATTGTAGTCTTGGATGAGTAAATAAAATAATAATAATTGCCTGTAATTGGATAATAGCTGCCTGTGAAATGTAAAGTACCATTGTTAGTAATTGTTGCATGTATATTCCTATTGTTTGCAATTAAATACGAGTTGCCTGTATATGATTTGGAAATGAAAGATTGAATGTTGGAAACACGAGCTACCTGCGAGTAAACCTGAAATGATAAAACCTAGTATGGCTTGGCCTGAGAAACATGAGCATGAATCCTACGGGGAATTAGGAGTAGAGCTCCTGGAATAAATGGAATGGAACTGGAAGTGTGAATGGGAAAGTGAGCTAGCCCTTGAGTACGGAGTACCAAGGAGAGCGACTGTTCCCCTGTTTAGAGCAGAGCAGAGCTAGCCGCCCTAGGGTTGGGACCCAGGGTTAGGATTGGCTACTCTATATTGACCTTTTGGCCCTCGTGTACACTGTACCGGGGAGAGCTACTAGTGTAGGGAGAGAGCTAGCCACCCCATGGGGCCCGAGGTTCAACTAGCCGTCCTACACCGACTTGTTAGGCCCACTGGGCAAACTAGGGTAGTCAAGCGAGGGTGCGCGGACTGTGGAGGGGCGAGACCCCTGTTTGGTTCTTAGGGGCTAGACCCCTGTTACTGAGAGGACTATTCCCTATATTGGTTCCGTGCTGTGCTTTGGGCGCACCTGTTAACGGAAACGATTGACCGCGTGCCAGTACGGGGTAGCTACCCGTGCATTTATCGTGTGTGCCGTAGTCACCGTTACGTCTGTCAGTGACCTTGGGGTGGTTGACTAAGTGTAGAACCACCACGGGGGACTCTCTTGGCCAGGAGAGCACCACGTGCTACTTCTACTCTTCGGAAAAGACTGCAATCAAGATCGTTCCCACGAGGAACATTCGAGATCAAGAAAGAGACTCGATAAATAAACCAAGTGATGAAAGAAGGAATAACTAGCTAAATAAAGAAAGAAATTGAAAATAACAGCTACTTGTCCACCTTTACTATTTAGTTAGCTGGTTGCCAATCTACTCAGCGTTCGCTGACGTTTTTGTACTCATAACCTTTTTCAGGTCCAGGTGTTGAGTAGCCAGAGCCTACGGCTGCAAAGGGTGCTGGGCCCAGTAGAGCCCAGTAGTTGTACCTTTTGTTTGTACCCTGTTTTCGTTGTAGTGAGTATTTTTGTTACACTTCTGTACTCTTTTATTGTAAACTTTATATTCCTGTACCTTTTTAAATTCTCTACTGTTGTGGTGGTGTGTATTGTAGTAGTTTACTTCTTTACTACTATACTTTTGTTACTGTTAGTTGCTTGCATGGTGAATGTGGTTTATTTTTACTACTTTTTGGTTACTTCCTCGTTGGACGACTAGGTCTTGGGATCAGTCAAGTTGGTCTGGTCTCGTGTCCTGTAGGGATTCAGGAACCAGGTCGTAACAAGATGGTATCAGAGCAAGGTCGTCCCGAGAAGTGAACCAACTAGGTGGAAAATGACCAATTCACGTGCTTGTAACTAGAGTAACCACCACAACGTACCTTTTGACATTTGTTCTAAGGTTTTTTCGTTGAATGTCGGTTAGAATTAACGTCTTTTCTGTTCTGTGTTTATGTCTCCTTGCAGGAGATGCCTCGACGAGGGGGCAGTGAGGCGGGCCGCAGACGCGATCGAGGATGAGGTCAGAGGGGCGGGTGCGTTGAGCCCAATGCCTCAGTGGACCAGCCACTACTTCCGGGCATTCAGGCCCAGGACCTCACCCAGCTGATACGAGAGATCGTACGAGAGAAGCTTCACCTGCCTCCACGAGTGCCTCTCCCTGGGGCTGCGGAGGGGGAGACCTCTGTGGGACGACGAGATAGACATGGCGCTGGACATGGGGGAGGGGGTGGCCCTCCACCGCCCCCACCTTCCTCCAGCACTTCCGAGCATGAGCCCTCCTCACCTGGAGGAGTACCAGTTTCTCCCCTTCAGCGCCATTACGAGCTTTCCGGACAGTTCCAGAAGCTGAAGCCCCCCTCCTTCAAGGGGGATGAGGACCCGACTGAGGTGGAGGACTGGCTCGAGTAGATCGAGAAGGTGTTTGACACCCTTCGCCCCCCTGTGGAGTGCCGCGTGGCCTTTGCCACGTACCAGCTGGTGAGCGCAGCACACAGGTGGTGTAGGGCAGTCAGGGGTCAGGAGAGGGCTGAGCCAACTTGGGACCAGTTTGTCACCCTCTTCTGCAAGTAGTACTTCCCCCAGATGTGGTAGGACCAAAGGAGGCGGGAGTTCCACACTCTCCGCCAGGGGACGATGACCATGAGTGCGTATTGCACGTGTTTTCTGGAGCTGTCTTGTTTCGCCGCAACAGCTGTGGCTACCGAGGAGGAGCGCCTTTGGAGGTTCACCGAGGGGCTCTGGCCTGCTATTCGGGGGTATGTCAAACCCCTGAAGCTGCCTACATTCTCGAGGGTGGTGGAGGCAGCCATGACATATGAGGAGACCAACCCGTCCGCACGTGACACTGACAACGAACAGAAGAGGCCCTATCAGCCAAACTACTCACAGGGCCGATGAGAGAGGAGGCACGTGGTGCCCGTAGGAGAGCCGTCACGCTTTGCGGGGCCGTCACTGACCTTTAGGGGCCCCCGACAGGGGCTAGCTGCGAGCACCAGACCCCCACCCAGCCATCAACAGGGACCCACTGAGGGCGGGAGTCGAGTTCCCCTCTGCTACCAGTGTGGCCAACCGGGCCACATCAGGAGGGACTACCTGTCTAGGGCTGGAGGTCAGCAGCTGCTCCCCACGTCGATCACTGGAGGACGAGCAGTATGTAAGGTCTCTGGCACTCCCGGGTCACCCTACTCACGCTCACAACTGGCCTTACTGGCGTGCGCACAATTAGCGATGGCTGTAAGTGGCGCTGTATGTCTTCTAAGCTATCGCTGAAGGCTGGCGCCAACCTAGCACATGCCCACCCAAGCGAGCTACACTGTCCTACCTCATGCGGGCGGATTGCACGGCGGCCCTGCTGGCGTATGCGCTGGCATGCGCTTGCATATGTGCACGTGCGCACTGCTGGTGCATGCTGGCACTACTACTACTGCATGTGCGCACATTCAATTAACGATGGGGGAGCCTGCAGGTCTCAAACTCGCATCTTGTGTCTGCGAAGAGGGTGCCTCACCATTTGGGCAAGGCACGCTCTTGGTCAAGTGTAGAGCTTGCTGACGCATGGTTCAGTCCACCCTCAGCCGTTGGATTGAGATCCAATGGCTGAGATCCCTCCATGAGGTGGGCTTGAGGACGTGTCGGCTCAGGTCGGGCAGCCTGGATGGCGCCACGTGGTGCCATCTGGACCGTCCGTCTTCTTCTTCTTGTGGAGGGTACTACAAAACTCCGATCGGGGTGATTCTCATGATGATGAACTGCGATCGTCACTCTGAATCCATCCATACGGTTGGATTCTTCATCCAAAGCCCATAAAGATGTCACCCTGCCTTTTGGCCATGTAAAATGATGGAATTAATGTACATAATATACAACTATCCTAAATGCCATGCAATGGATGTTATGTATTATTTTTAACATGATATGCAATGGTAAGCCTAAGAACTATCATAAATAAGCATTTTATCATGAATTCATGTGTGTTTATCAGCGATCAAGTAATATTTGTAGTACCAAACTATAAAGGGTATGTGTCAAACACAAGGAGGCAGTCATTATTGCAAACCTTTCATCGTTATCATGTAATAGAGTAGAGTAGCAAATAATATTAATAGAGAGAAGGATACCAAATGAAAACTAATTTTTATTGCCAATATCAAAATATCTCACAAATAAGATCTATAACAGAGAGTAAAATAAGAATAAAATGTAAGAGAATAGAGGAAGAAAGAAGAGAGAGCAGTGCCGCTTGAGGGATGCTTGTTGGAAGCTTTTGATGGAGTTCAAATCCAGGGTGCCAGGAGGAAGAAGGTGAATATCAGAGAGGCTATGATGCTGGTGAGCATGCACTATAGTGGAGGAGGGCTACTACCAAACTAGGCTAATTCCTAAGAGGCTAATTCATTCTAAGTGGTAGAGGCTAGGTGTTTCTATAGATGTGTAGGATAAATAAGGACACTTGGATCTTAATTAATGGTGGATGATGGTCTACTTAATCAAAGTGAAGGAGGACCATTAGATTAGGATCTAAAGGTGCTAAGGAGGGTTTGGTTAAGTAGAGGAATGATATGGGCCTTAGGATATGTGTTGGATGGGTAGGATTTATTCTAAGAAGATATGTTCTTTGATGGCTTTTTAGGGAAGGGATAAGATCTAGGCTTTTTTTAGAATCCTAAGGAGAGGATAAGGGATTTAATGAAGGCCCTTGGATTAGAATTTGATGGTGGATGGAGGGTATAAGGTGCATGGCTAAGTTGTGGTTATGTTCTTTTGTTCACAAGGTTTTTAGGCCATACGATAAAATGTCAAGGGTTAGGATTTATCTAGATTTAGGTTTTCTAAAAATAGGTGGGCCTGGGATAAGGTGTTTTTGGTGGAAAGGTTTGTCCTAAAGGTCAAAGGTAGGGATGAATTAGGAAGGGACATGTGTCCTCTCTTGTCTTCATGTCTTCTCCATCTTTAAATGTTGAGCTCATGTCATGACCTCCCTTGTATCTTCATTATTCAAGCTCCTAAGCAGTTGCATATTCTCTCCAACTTTATTCAATACTCTCATAGATTATTCACTAGGTCTTGATACCTACATTATTCAAAATAGTGTAGAATAAGAAGACATTTATTTATAAAATAAACATACAGGTTAAATATGCATGCATGCTCTAAATGTAAGATTTATAAACCTAATGCATGATTTTACTAAGAAGCTAGCCCCAGATTAAGTTGATTAGGGTAATAAATTAAGCTGTTATCAAGAAGTCATCCATGAAAACCTTGAGACAATCACATACCCAGTCAGAAATATTGCAAGCATACACCGCTGAAAAGTAGTAGGTGGGCTGCAAAGACCGAAAGGCATCCTTGGGAAAGCGAAGGTTCTGAAGGGGCAAGTGAATGTAGTCTTTTCTTGATCCTAAGGGTGGACTGAAACTTGGTTATAGACAAATATAAATCAAGGAAATAGTAGAATTCCTGTTCAGCTAACCACTTCAAAATTTGATCAATAAAAGAGAGAGAGAAATGATCTTTCTTGGTGGCGATGTTTAATTTTCGGTAATCAATGCACACACGCTAAGAACATGCAGTCCTAGTGAGAATATTTTCACCCTTCTCATTGGTAATGACAGTTAATCCTACTTTCTTAGGAACAACTTGAGTAAGACTAACCCAATTGCTATCAGAGATAGGGTAGATGATTCCAGCATCATGCCACTTCAAGATCGGTTTGACCACCTCTAGCATATTGGGGTTTCATCTTCTTTAAGGCTAGTGGGAGGGGCGAGATTCATCCTTGAGATATATTCTATGAGTATAGTAGGACGGTTTGATTCCCTTAAAGTCTTTTAAAGTCCAACCAATTGCATTCCAATTTTTGCTTAGGACTTGGAGAGGGTTTTCCTCTTGATCCCTAGAAAGATTAGAGTTGATAATCAGGGGCATGGTCTGATTGCGTCCAAGGAAAACATATTTCAAGGAGTCTGTTAGGGGTTTTAAATCCAATTGCAAACTAGGCTCAGAAACAGGTTCAAAGATGAGGTCCAAAGGGGGTGTGGAGGGGGACGAGTCGGAAGTGGAAGTCAAGGTGGGAGGGTTTTGGGACTCAGGAAAGAAATCAACTGCAAAGCAGGTCCCCAAGTGTGAAATTTGCGTAGTCTCTTCCACCAAATTTTCCATTTCAAAATCTGAATTATCGAAGAAATCAAGCTCATGGAATCTTTTGGAAGCTGGAAACATATCCAATGTAATTGTTTTACCACCACAAGTGATTTTCATTGTACCATAATCACAATCTATATTCGCCATTATGGTGGCTAGAGAAGGTCTTCCAAGAATAATGGGGGCATTCTTCATGGCTTCAAGCACCTTAATATCCAGGACCAGAAATTCTAGCGAATAAACAATTCTGGTCCCAAACTATGACATCCTCAACAATCCTCTTGGGTTGAATTGTAGATCAGTCAACTAATTACAAAGTAACCTCAACGAGTTTTAGTTCACTGAATCTAAACTTCTTAAATACAACAATGGGGATAAGATTTATAGAGGCACCAAGATCAAGCACAGCACAATCGAAAGAAGTGTCATTAATGACAACAGAAATTAACAGGGCGTCTGGGTCTTTCTTCTTCAAAGGCAGCCTACCCTGAACTACCGAGCTGATTATCTCTGAAAGGATCGCCTTTCCTAGGTTTCTAGACTGCCTCTTTGGAGTATATAAATCTTTCAAAAACTTTGCATAGGCAAGGATGTATTTGATGGCATCTAGGAGAGGGATATTAATCTCTACTTGCCCAAATAGATTCATGAGTTCTTTATTAGAGGGCTCAGACTTCTTTTTCTTATTGGTGGAATGTAGAGCTTGTGGTATAGGGATAGGGGTTTTGCTTTTTGTAGTTTCAATGACCTAAGTGGGGGTAAGGGTTGAGTCTACTTACATTTTGTTAGAGGGGGTTTCATGTGTGGAAGTGGAAGGCCCAGGGCCTTGAGTGGTTTTCCTGCTCCTTAGAGTAACTACATTGGCAGCGTAATTGTTCCTAGGAGGAGGTCAGGGGGCCTGATTTTAGTTGAAACCCAGAGGATGCTGAGGTGTTGGGTGGATAGGAGGTTGTCCAGAATGATTGTGATTCCTACCTTGGTACCGATTCCTTTGCTTATTGGGGTTGGGCATGGGCTGTGAGGGTAGATTTCCTGGAAGTCTTTGGTCTAGAGTGACTCCAATGTGGTTTTGGAGAGTGGTGACAATCCTAGTTACTTCAAACATCTGATTCATCATTCCTTGCGGGATTTACTTTACTTGGGTATTGATATCATCTTGGGAAAGTCTGAAGGTTTGGCCCTTCTAGGAGGGGTGACGTAATAAAATGCGGAAATAAATATAAACAATATCACAGAATAGACAACCACACAAAGTACACAAAGATTTTTAGGTGGAAACCCAAACCGGGTGAAAACCACCACCTAACCCTCTCGAGTTAGGATTTTCCGATCAACCTAGTTGATCAAATCCACTAACCGAATCACTTTAAAACAAGGGTGATTCAACCTCAGTACAACCACGCTACAAGTACGAGGGTAGCGTTCCTCAACCCCTTCTCTCCACGAGAAGGATTTTGTCCCACGAAGGAGACGGGAATTCGCAAAGCGAATACCCAACCAAAAAACAAAGATAAAATAAACAACAAGTCCTATAGATCCAACAAAGAAATTATGAACCTAGCTTCTATAGGAATAAGGAAACTCCCCTTTGCAAGGAGTGCGTCGAGTTAGTGACGCGGTGCGTGTGCCACGCGACGGCGCAACTTCGCTCTCGTAAACAATGGTGGGAGAGCGGGTGCGCGAAGCTTGATGCTCTCTAGAGAAAGGAACTAGAGCTTGGAGAGCAAGGGCTTCTCTTGGACACAAAAGAGTGGAACTAAGTTGCTTAGGTGTGTCTTGTTTCTCTTAGTGTGTATCTTGTGTCTCTAAGTGTGTATTTGTGTTGCAAAGGTTCCCCTCTATTTATAGAGGCCTTAGGAAGGCTTTGGAAGGCTTAGGAAGGGTTCTATAGCCGTTGGGTGCAAAGCCCAAGAGAATCAGGCCGAAATCAGGACAATGATTACATTTGACAGGGTGATCAGACGTCTAATTCTGGCATCAGACGTCTGGAAGGCCACTTTAAGATGTCTGATTTCAAGGTCAGACGTCTGATTCTATGCGGGTTTCCTCCTGACTTGAATCAGATCTAAATAGGGTTTTTGTTCAAGTTGATCAGACGACATACAGGACGTCTGGCACTATGCCCGGACATATGGAAACCAACTTTTCCTACGGAATGGATTTTCCAACCGTTGCAACGACTAGAAAATCTCTGAGAAGAGATTTTGGGTCAGCCGAGGCAAAACGGTCAATTATCAGACGTCTGGACAGTCCTATGGACGTCTGATAAGGCTCTAACGGTCATATCCTTGAGTGCCTACTAAGCTAGCCAACAGTCCACTATCTGGACGTCTGGCAAGTCCATCAGACGTCTCCTAAGACATCTGGTATTAGGTCTGGACGTCTGATTTCATCAGACAGAACCAGCTATGTCCAGCCTAACAGATATCAGACGTCTGAAACAACAGTCAGACGTCTTAAAATACTTTATCAGACGTCTGATTTGGGAATTAGACGTCTAGAAGTGCTGTTTGAACCCTATATTGGTTTTCTAAGTATTCTACAGAAAACCTAAGTATCCTAGGGTTGTGCCGGTGTTCCTAGGACTACTGTTAAGGTACTTTGAGGCTCTTTAACATGAATTATCTAAGGAAATAAAGAGAGCAAGAAAATAAAGACAAGAGATACAAGAAAGGATTAAAAAGAATCTATCCTATTCTTCTTGTCTTCTATCTTCAAACTGTCGCTCCACGCGAACCTCCTCTGTTCTTCATTAAGCTCCTCCAATCCGTCCTGGATGCGAGCTCGAGTTCCGTCTAAACACGTCCACATTTGCAATTGACCTGAAATCTAGGACTCAAATTGCAAATGTTAAATAACACGTGTTTTGTTATCATCAAAACAAATGATCGTGGTACTCTAGCACCAACAAAGTCCAGGTTGGTATTGATTCTACCCATAAACCCCAGATTGAATCTGCCTTAGATAAGGAACCTGATTAGGAGCTTTCCAGGAGAAGTTCAAGTTATTCCTCCAATTCAAATTGTAAGAGTTGAAGGGATTTCTAAAGTGCTCCTAGAGGGTGAAAATATTCTCGGTTACTGGGCTATAAGAGTTAAAATCAAATGTCCTAGTCAACTTAGGTGTAACCTTAGGAAAGTAATTATGCTCAACCGGGATAGCACCAATATGATGCAAGCTTTCTCTTTTAAGAAGGTTAGGTGTGGTAGAGGGTGGAGTCAATTTTTGGGAATTTATTTTTTTCCTCTATTTTATTTTGGTGAATTTCATTTGATCCAGTCTCTGGGCAATCATTTGGATATCATCTTGAGTAACAAGAATAGATTGGCTATGGGTGCCTATCTCATGAACACCTAATTGCAGGTTAGAGTTTCAACCAAAGGTGAGCATGGAAGTGTGATTAAATGAGTTTTCACTCATATTTTCAAATAACTGATTGGCACACTCGGTGTCTTTATTTAGAAAGTTGCCATAGCATGAGGCGTCAACAAATCTTCGTAATTAATCTTCCAATCCATGATAGAAGATCTACGCAAGCTAATAAAGCAGCACCTCATGATGTGGACAACTCCTCAAGAGTTCTTAAAATCTTTCCCAAGACTCATACAGTGATTCACCCTGTTTCTGTGGAAAGGTTGTAATGGTCATAATGGTTCCAATTATGGTCTCTCCTCATAATTGGATGGATCATAAAAGTCCTTATGAGGAATGACATGCTCCTCAAGAGGTGGCAGATTTTGCCTTTGGTTAGCTAAGTTTGTGACAGTCCTAACCAACTATGGTTGATTAGCTTGAAGTTGAGCCAGTTGCTCAATCATCATAAATAAAGGATTGGGAGGGGGGTTCTGGTTCTGATCATTTGGCAACTCAAGATTTTGAGGCATTTCCAAATGAGGGATGGGAATGTCAGGTTGCGGATTATGCGGATTAGTTTCGTGTTGTGAATGAGAAGCAGTAGTGGGATTGGACCTATTTGAAATGTTTTCCATTGTTGAAAATGAAGAGGAAGAATGTAAGGACGAAGATCTTTTTGTGCGTGGGATGGAATCAAATGGTCCCTCCAGGTGTGGCTTCTGGGACTGACACCCATGCATGCACTAGAAGAATGGGGGAGGAGAGAAGGGAAGGGATGAGAGAATTTGTGTGCACTCAAGCAAACAAAATTAAATCCTAGTCTTAAGGTTGACTCCTTAAAAACCTAAGACTTGGTTATGTGTTTACTAAATAATCAACAATTAACCACCCTTTGTTTAATTAACCTAGTTAAGCTGCAAGGGGGGATTGGGTCCAAGCATGTCCTAGGAAAATCACTAGGGACTTGTATAAACCCGCACCCAGTTGTTTGACACTTCCCCTCAACCTAAAACCAAGTTAAGATAAGGAATTGAATTTACTTGAAAATAACTTAGTAGACAAATATCAAGCCTAAATTGGATAGAATCCTTAGGGGTCAAGTTGCTACCAGTTTTTGTTTAGGCTTAGGATATTAAAGTGCACGGGTTTTATGAAGTGCGTTATTAGGGTAGTTTCCCAAATTAACCTTCTTTCGGTGTGCAAATTAGGCACGAGTGATGCCCAATGCCAAAACACGGGGTTTGCAAACAAAGGATTAAATGAATATCTTTTAGGGTTTGATATATAAGTTTTTGTGTTTTAGGACTTTCTTTTTACAAATGTTCAAACAAGGTTTGAGTGCCACACAAACAATTGAAAGCAAGTTTTGGAGTTGGTGAAGTCTAATTCCTTTAAATTTGGTGTGACTAAGAAAAGATAAAATTAAACCCTAATGTTGAAATCCTAAGTAGGCAAGTCCTAAGAAATGAATGAATTTTAAAATATCATTTTAAGTGGTGGTCCAAAGAAGGCAAACAATCACCACCGGAAAATAAATCAAACAAGGATTCTGAAAATAATTTTCTTTGTAATTTTTCAAACTTGTTTCATATTTTTTTCTACACTAGTGTTAAAATCTAGAAAAGATAGATTTGAAAAATTGATTCTGCAGAATCCTTAAACAACCTCTGAAACTTTTGAAAATTTTATATGTTATAGAGATTTTTTCAAGGATTCCAGTAATATAAATTTCTTACAAATCTAATGAGTATAAAAATTTATAAAATTTAAAGATAGTAAGAAAATAGTAAGAAATTAAGGTTTGACCCCCTTGTAGTCCCTGAATTTTTTAATTTTGTCTACCTAGCCAAATAATCTAAAATTTGGAACTTATGTTCCTGACTCAAAGGTGCTTCTAATGGTAGAGTTTTAGGATTTTAGGAATCCTCTTTGTGCCCGTACTGGATTTTTCAAAATCAAGACTAAAGTCTGGATTTAAAAAAATGAAGCACCAATGTAATGGAGGTGGAAGAATGATTCAACAAGCAAACAAATTGCTTTTTAGCCACCACCCTTTAATTTTCTTTTTTTTTATGTGTTTTTATATTTTAAAGATTTTTTTTATATTTTCTTATGATTTTTTATAGAGTTTTGGCAAGGTACTTACTAGGAAACCATGGGAAGATATCTTGAAGCTTCCGCTCCTAGTAAATCCAAATCCCCCTCCTACTTCTGCTTCACACCTAATCAAAACACAAAAATAGAGATAGTGAAGATTCAAATAAGAGAAAGATGAAGTAAAACTAAGCCGTGCCTCCCCGACAACAATGGCAAAAAGTGATGCAAGAAAATGCATGATTTGAAAAATGGGTTTTCATATCATTGTAACACGCAAGTTCGCACAAGTTTCAAAATTTATAACCTAGATAGTGGGAGTATCTAGGGTCATCGAAAGAGGAAAATGATAGTTACAAGTAGTCTCTTTCTCGCTCTCTCAAACCCTCTTTTTTTTTGGTGTTAAGGTTTTAAAATTTTTAGGGCTTTGAAATATAGGCAACAAAAGATAGAAACTCGCCTAAGTAATTACAATAAAAGGAAATCGATAAAACCCAACTTTCCTAAACTCACCTTAGGTAAGTGTTTCCTAGGATAATTAGGAAGGATGTGTGTATAACTAAATTAAAGACACATCAAAAATTGGGAAGCATAAAATTGAAAGGCAAAATTTTCTCTTTTTATGAAGTAGTGTTTACACAAAATACTTGGAGAGCTCACTTGTGTAGAGGAGTTCCACACAAGTAATCTCCAAGTAGAGGAATGATTATCTACTATAAAAATAAAGATAAAATTGAAGCTAGAAATCTCACAAAATAAAAGGGTAGTCAATCCTCTCTCCAAGCCCTGATGGCTCCTTGACTTGAAGAGAATCTCCTCCTTGCTTCCTTCAGATGTTGCTCTTTCTCCTAGATCTCCAAGTGTGGACGTCCACCCCTTTCTTCCCTCCTAATCATCCTCCACAAAGGTGGACCTCCTTAGCGTGATGATGAGATGTGGTTCATCATAGCTAAAATGCCCAAGTTAAGTTAGAAACTAGATTAAACACTATCAAATTAACACAAGAAATGAGTTAAGTGTAGGAATTAATGAAAATGACCTAAAACATCAATTATGTGTTAAAAATGCATAATTTGGTCAATTTTGAAAGATTCTATACATAAGTAAATGGATGATCTGAATGTCAATTAAACACCAAATTGAGCTTGATTGAACAAATTAATGGTTGGATTATATTCTAATATATTCAAAATACAAGTCATAAAAAGATCATTGAGTTTTGAATGCATTAGGACCTTGGGATTGATGATTTTCATATAGGTCCTTCCTACATAATCCTTCCTTTACATTTTTTAATTTAAAACTCACTGAGGACCTATTTGCAAGCTTTCAGGGATCGGTTGGTTACATTTCTACCCACTTATGGGTTTCCTAGTAAAATTCATACCACTTCATCTCATTGGGCCTATCTGATAAATTGCTACAAGTGTTCTTCACACGAAGAACACATGATATCTCCACCATCCATCCTTTGATCCACCTGATCAACGATGGATCTGCCACAAACCTACTAATCGAGATTTCCAGAGATTCATGCCCTAAAGTAGATCACATCCTACGGCTAGTTTTCATCCCAAAACCTCCCACATCCTCAAACGGCCCACACCCACTATTGCCAATCACTTGATCTCCCTAATGCCTAAAAATTGAGCTCCTCAAGCACCCATTGCGAGTTTACCAGCTCCCTCCTCCCTGAGTTGGTCATCGTCCACCCCTCTAGTTCTATTTCTCCTTCTTCAAATGCTAGTGATGATAGTGGTGTCTCCTTCCTTAGTTTGTTACCATAGCAACCCACTGTGGATCCAAGGATCTCATTCACTCTGCTGGAGGTTCTTCCCCTTTCGTCGCTACATTGACTAGCTGTAGCCCAGGAATCCCATTTGTCTATTTAGCTAGGATTTGAATCACTTTCGTAGATTAGTTTTAAATGCTTTCCTAGATAGATTTACTACTTTTCTAGTGTAGTTTAGATCGTAATTCACTGGTTGATTGGTTAGAATTAGGAGTTGATTAGCTTAGATTTAGTTTTCCTCAATCAGGCCCCTCTGATCAATACAGATCAAAGTGGCAATTCCATGTGTTCATCTCAATTCATAATTCTTCCCTTACATCTCATGAGCACTACTGATTGTTTTCATCACGTGATTTATTCATTGGTCATTCCATTCACCTGAGTAGAATTAGATCTAAAGCTCTCTAGCCTCTAGATCTAATTCATGCTCAATTCCATTAGAGGGCTCTCTCACTCACTCCATCAGACCACAAGAGCCCTCCCTATGTTCTAAATTGCTAGCAATTCAGTTGATTCACTTTAGTTTTATGCCTAATCAATAGATTTGGGATTTAATTTGGTTTAAATTCATTTTAATCAAAAGAATTGAGTTTTTGACTTTGAAATTGGATTGAAGGCAAAGAGTATGAGCAGTTTGATTTGGTTTTTATTGCTTTTTAGGCTCGCTCTTAATTTCCTACTCAGTTCAATTTTTGAGTGTATCGCTTGAGATAGCAGAGCCAATGAAATCAGTGACACTAATTAGAGGTTTTTGAAATGACCTAAGTGTTTTATAAGGATCACCTAAGCACCTTAAACACTAATCAATAGTGTGTAGGGTGTTTGGTTGATTAGATCAATACAGCGATCATAGATAAAATGCCTAGGAAGGCGACAGTTAAGATATATTGCAAAGAAATTTAATCTAATAGTTAAGGATTTGATCAAGTCTTAATGGTTTTAGTGAAGGTCTAGATGTGGCTTGCAATTGATTTGAATGTCTACTTTGATCTTTGTCCTTCACACTATCTATAGTGTAAGGATTGAGATCAGATTAGGGCTTTTATGGATCAATGAGTTTTAATCAGATGTTCCTTGAATTTCATATCTTAATCAAATGATTTATGACAATAGAGATTGGATTTTAATTGATTTAGACTCAATCTAGGTTTTTAAGGTCAGCCATCAATTTCCAAGCTGATCTGGAAGACTTGAGGCATTGAGTTGACGTTTGATGCTTAAAGAAAATCTTGAGATAAATTCAAATGCTTATGCAATATGTTGGAGTTTTTTTTGAAAGAGTAATCGAGCCTTGGTTTCGACCTGAAAGTTTATTTTTTGTCAACTACAGTAACAGCTACTCTATTTAACTAAACCACATGAGTGATTGATCATAGTTTATTGATGGGTTTTTGGTTAATCTGAGATTTATAATGAATGTTAGAATGGAGGATGCATAGATTTAATTCTTCAAGTATATAAGCAAATTTGAGAATATATAAATCAAAACACATTGGGTTCTCAATCTTCTTCTGCCAGTAGCTGCTGCCTCATGCTTTGGATGGATTTTAATGGGAAATCTAAGGTAGATCCTAATGGAAATAGAAGTTATAAGAATTCATAAAGGAGTGTAACATAGATCAAGAATTCATGTATTTGGAATAATTGTAACTTGAGTTGAAAATAGTTGTATATAACTGTTAAACAATCATTATCAGCAAGTATAGTGAATGAAATTTGTACAAACTAAGTGTTGATGTTAATTTCAAGGCTTAATTCATGTTTTTGAGTTCAAATATGTTCTTAATTATTGTCTGGATGTGTATAGGGTGTAATCCAATCTTTCCAGTACTTTTATATAATTTTTAAGGCTTGAAATCAATTTTAATCATTTAAAGGCCTATTTTCCAGCATTTGTTTGCAAATACCATGAAAAATATAAAAATAATGTAAATAAATTAAATAAAAGTGTCTTGAATGATATTTGTATATATGTGAGGTGTGTGTATAGTTAGATTTAGGTTTAAAGTCCCTTAGCTAGGAGAACATACCTGCAAAAGTCATAGTCTTCTCAGGTTTAGAAATAAAAGAAACAAAACTAAAACCAAACAAAAATAACATTCTTCTTTTCTTCTTAATTTTCTTTCCTCTCCTTCTATTCCTATAAAACATAAAAACAAAATAAAAAGTTGAAAAACTCCAAAATCCTATAAAAATATCTACTGTATATAGTGTATATACTTGTATATAATCCTAAATTATTTGTATATAGTAACTTAAATGTATGTAAAGTATGTAAATAACTTATATATCTATTTTATTTATTTAGGTAGATATTTATGTTAAGTTGCATGGTATATAGTATAATAATATATTTATGTATATAACATTTATACTATATGTATATAATCTATATGTAAATATAAATTGCTATATATGTACTTAGTAAACATATTCATAACTGTATATATAACTTATAGTAATTATTATGTACAGTAATATCTCTATATTTATTTACTTAAATATTGTAAATATATATATTTATAAGTTAATTAGGTAAATTATTAAGTTAATGTAATATATATTAGTAAATTAGTAAAATAATGAAGCAAACTATGTTGTATCATTATATATTATAATTTAAGTATTTTCGGTATATATATAACTTTATATATACTACACAATACTATTTATATTGTATATTATATGTAATATATATACCATGTATTTAAATGTGTAAATATAGAAATAAATAAATAAAAATCAATTAAAAATCTTGAATAATCATTTAATTATGTAAAATAACCAATTTAAGACTCAATTAAGAAATTTGTTCATTAGTTTATACTGTAATTCAAAAATAAACACTAAATTCAGCATGTATTTGTCCTTAACTTCAAAAAAATTTTAAATATAATTATATATTTAATTAAGGTAAATAAATTATACCAATAAGAAATCCTATGTATTGGCTACATATATATATAATTTAATTGTAAAATAAATAATTAATTAGCATCTAATTATTAGCTTAAAGTCAGCACAAATCACACTGCTGTGTGCGAATTTGGCGTAAATGTTAGTGCCACATTGAAAGTGGCGAGGCATTCTTAGCACCATAAAAGTAATCGTGCCCAAGGACCAACCGTCCAGTACGGGGGTTGGATCCCCAGAGCATATTTACCGAGCATTTTATGAGAGAGAGAGAGGGGAAAGCTATGGGCCCGTTGGGCATGAGCTGGGCCTGTGCATGGGCCTGAATTAGACCAAAAATTATAAATAAAGATGTATATTCAATCCCTATGGACTAATCTGATAGTGGTACTGATCTGGCCCCGTAAAGGGATTTGATCCTGCAAAAAGTTGGCCCAAAAGCCAAATTTTTTAGGTTAAAGGGTAGAATAAGTGGGCTAAATTAAGTGTAAAATAAGCCAAGTGTTCTGTGTGCACACGTGTATATGTTTGTGTATGTGTTAGTGCATGCGTGAGTGTTAGGGTGTTAGTTTGTGTGATGAGTGTTAAATAAACTAAGTATTGTGTGTGTTAAGATAAATAGGTATAGTCAGTATAAATTATATGTGTATAAAGAGTGGTATATATATGTTATGTATTGTATATATGTATTATAAATAAAAAGAATATTATTTTTGCCTTATTTTTATATATATGTTTTTAAGGCTCTTGTTCACATTTATATATATAAGAAGTGTTATATATATATTGGTTAATATGTATATTTAGTGTATATATGTTGTATATTATGTATGATTAGTATGTTAAATTAGTTACTTAGCTTAGTATTATTTTATACACACATAGGTTAGATGTATATAAGTATTATAGATAGCTCTTTTTGTGCCTTAATTGTACATATTTTTAAGGCATAATTTAATAATGTATATAATTAGATAGAGATACTTAGATATTGTGTACATAATTAATATAGTTTAGTTTAGAATAGTTTTTGATGCCTTTAATCTTATATATATTCTTGAGGCATTGTTGACTTTACTTTAGTTATTCTTATACATAATTGACTTAGATTAGTTCATTCTTTACTTTGATTTATAATTCATTCTGTTGTAAATAAACTTAACATTTTGGAACAAAAGATTTTTCGATAATAGAGAGATATATATCAATAACTACTCCTAGTAAATGACTTAGAATATAACCAGTAAAAATTGTATATAAATAAATAGCATCCATCTAGATTGCGATACTATACTACAATGCAATAATTAACCCTAATTAACTAACGATCCAGATCGTACAACACGTGGCTCCCAAGAAGAAAGGAAGGCAATTGGATACTAGAGGTGGGTGGTGATGATCCCTCCAATTCCAATGCCTTCCTTCTTCTTTCAAGTGATTGTAGGTAGACTAAGGTGGAAACAAATGAAGCCAAGGATACTCTTTTGTGATAGTTACATGATCTTTATATCGAGAAGGGGTTGGTGGTGGTGATTGGTTGAAAAGCCACTTATAGGTGGCGCCAACCATGTAGAGATGCCACTAGTTTGTCGCCAAAATAGGGTTCTAGAATGCAAGGGTTTTGGCACCAAAAATGGAGGGTTGAGATGGATGATTAAGGTGGGCGAATAGTGGATTTGGTTGTGGTTATGAAGGGACAGTTGGTGCCAACTTTGGAGGGAGTGCCATGTAGTTGGTGCCACTTTTGAAGGTTGTTATGGTAGTGGTTGTGGATGGAAGGGGTGGCTTATGGTGGTGATACCTTGAAGGGGTGTGAAGATGGTGGTGGTTACTCCCTTTCTGGTGCCAAAGAGGAAGGGAAGAAGAGATGATTTTTGGTGGATGTTGTCACCATATATTAAATGGAAGAATAAGGAGTTAGCTAGAGTATGGAGCTAGCTTACGTAGCTTAGATAGTAGCCAATAGGAGCTAAGAGGAGCTGACTTAAACTTGTTTGAAGCTGAGGAGAGTTGGTATTGAGCTGCCAGATGACTCTTCAACTAGCTTAGCTAGCTAGTTCTCAACTAGTAGCCAAGCTCAAAGGAGAAGAGCTGACAGGAGCTGGAATGAGCTAATGTGAGCTTCATGAGATGAAGAGGAGCTAGGGCGAACCGAGGATAAGCTGATTGGAGCCTCTATCTTCTTCTTCTTGACTTTTACTTCCTTTCATTATGTCATGGTTAGTGATCTGCAGTGGGTCCTCATTCCCTAACAATCAAATCACATATATAAGTACAAAAAATTACAAGAAATCCTAATAATGCATGCACTAACCCAAAATGCATGTAAATGCCTAAATGCAACCTAATACTGCAATGTAGATGCAAAATACCTAGGAACTAAGTGTGTAATTTGCCTAAGAATGATGATAGACTAGAGTTTATCAGGATGAATCACAACTCAACTTAGCTAATTAGCTGAAAGCTAGTAGCTATGAAGATCTAGGTTAAGATTCTTTGAGCTAGATAGATCTTGTCTGAGCTGGTTTGGAGTTGAGATGAGTTGGTGTTGAGTTGCCTGAAGACTCTTCAACTAGCTTAGCTAGCTAGTTCATAACTGCTAGCCAAGCTTAGTGGAATTGAGCTGAAGAGAGCTGAATGAGCTAAAGATGAGCTAAGGTGAGCTAGGATACAATTGGCTGGAGCTTCTAGCTTCTTCTCTTTTGCTTTTTGCCTTTCACTATGTTAGGGTTTAGCTGATCTTCAATGCTTCCTCATTCCCTGACAAACATGTAAATATATAAGTACATAAAACTACAAGGAAACCTAATAATGCATGCACTAACCCTAAATATATAAGAATGCCTAAATGAAACCTAATACTGCAATGCGAATGCAGAAACCTTAGGTACCAAGTGTAAAATATGCCTAAGAATGATAAGAAACCAGAGTTTATCACACCTCATCTTCTATTGCCATGAATCCACAGAGAGCTTGCTCACTTGACACGTCTTCTTCTTCTGATGAGCTTTATTCGCTATCATCACAGGTGACTTGCAGGGCTTTCTTCTTCCCTTCATGTTTGGGTTGTTTCTTGGCCCTCTTATTTTCAGCTTCCTTCTTCAACTGCGGACATTCTTTTCTCATGTGACCATTGTACTTGTAGTTGTAGCAAATGACTTGATCATCCTTGGGTTCTTCTTTCTTCTTTTTCTAGCTCTTCTTATTCTTCAGGAATCTTCTGAACTTCCTTGAGAGTAGAACTACGTCATCATCTTCTTCCTCATCTGATTCTTTTGAATCAGTGTTGGCTTTCAAGGTGATATCTTTCCTTTTCTTTCCTTCATCTTTGTGCTCGTTCATATGCTTCAATTGAACTTCATAGGCCATTAGGCTACCTATAAGATCATCCAATTGTAGTTGGGAGAAATCCTTGGATTCTTGAATTGCACTTGTCTTCGTCTCCTAGTCACTTGTGAGAGATCAGAGAATCTTCCATCACAAGGCTTCATTTGCAATCTCCTGATCTAGATTTCTCAAAGAGTTGATAATGTCAGTTAATCTTGTGTACATCTCATTTATGGTTTCTCGTTTCTTCATCTAGAAAAGCTCATATTTCTGCATCAAAAGGTTGATCCGAGTTTCCTTCACCTTTGAAGTGGCTTCAAGAGTAACTTCAAGGGCATTTTAGATTTCATACGCTTTTTTGAGAGAGAGTAGAGTTTGAAATAAAGGGTCTTGATAGGGTTAGTGGAAGAGCCATAACCAAAAAAAGACCAGATATTGGAAACAAGAGCCCTGAAACCTAGATCATGCATCCACATATTTTGAAGATGGAGGGGGTGGGGTTTAGACAGAGATGGATTCTTAAATGAGAACAACATGGGAGCATGATCAGAGTTCCTTCTAGATAAGTATTTGGCTTTGAGCGAGAGGGAGAAACAACGGGAGAAAATGAAAATGCGATCCAGCTTTTAATAGATCCTAGCGCTTCCATTCCTACCATTGCACCAAGACAATTGGTTGCCACCAATAGGGAGTTCAAGAAAACCAAGGGAATCCTTCCAAGAACGAAAATCAATAGCTTGGGACTCAGAACGGATTCCCCCCCCCCCCCCCTGTTGGGAAGGAAAGTCCTTACAAGTATTTATGGGAGACATGGGAAACACACTTGAAAATCATTTTTTTACTTTTTCATTCCTTCAACAAACATGTATAAATGTTGAGCCTACTGCATGGAAGAGGTGGTGACTACATATGCAAGCTTGTGTTCTCTTTGTTTATTGGTAACCGGAGATGTGAAGCTTCCCTATATATAACATCTTGCTTATTGATACAATCTAGCAAAATGTTGTCTCTCTTTATAGTTTGTACACTTGTTTTCATTCTTGATTTTCCAAACCCTAGAATATGATAGGAGATTCAACTCCAGTTGAGGGAGGAATAAGGACTTGAAGGAATATACCATTTAAACACAAAGAACTAATGGCTCAAGATTAAGTCATTTGAGGCGAGTGGTCGATCTGGGCCTATAAGGAAGTTTTTGATTGGGTATTACTTGAGGCTAATGGTCTAAGATCTTTCCACTATGAACCCTAAGCCACTAGGGGCCAATGAAAGCCCTTTACAAGTTGGTATTTTATTTTTCAATCACCTGTGGTTAATAAGATCCACCTACGCACCTATATGTATTCCTTATATACAAGGATATTTTATTAGAGATATTTATCAATATGCAAGTGTGCTATGACAGAAGCCATTTTCGCACGTTTTAAAGTCATCGGAAATCATAGTATAGTCGCGCAAAAATGTTCGTAAAAAAAAATGATTTTTTTTGTAAAGATAACGAGACTTGAGTCTCGGTCGTTCGTCTCTGGGAGGCGTTTATGCAAATCTGAAATCGATCTCTTTTTCGCTCTACTTACTTAAAATCACATGGCGGTTTATGGTTATTACGTATTTAAGCACGACATGCTTAGTTGCAAGAATATCAGAAGTTAAAAGTAGGCAACTTTAATCACACCAAATATATTGCAATAAGCTCATTGTGATTCTCAACACATAGACATATATATATAGAGAGAGAGAGAAAAAAATTTCTTTCATTCATTCAAGAGAGTGTTTGCATCATGGAACTAGAGGAAAGCATATGAGGAAAGCTTAAAAGCATCAATCTAGCTAATAGAAAACGATCGCATACAGGAATCTATGGGGGGATTTTGCATGCATCATTGGGGGAGAGTAAAGAGCTACACTACTAAGTAGTAAATAAAAAGCATGTAAACTATGAATAACTAGCTACTAATCTAGCAGAAATGAGGGCATTCGGAGGTAGGCTCCGATGGCCTTTGAATGGTTAAGAGGAGAAGGAGGGGCGGCCAATGGTGCTTAGGCCAGCCCTTGGAGAGAGGTTTGAGAGGTGATCCAGCATTCTGGCGTGGAGATGGTGGTAGCCATGGTGAGCAACTCATGGAGGTGGAGTGGAAGTGAATGTAGCTAACCTAAATGGAAGTGAATAATGATAAGAGATGGATGGGTGCAAATGGCAACCCCTTAGGCCTTTTTTATAGACCTAAAGGAAGCTCTCTAGAGAATTATGGAATTCTCTAGAGAGGCCTATTGTGGGAGCTCGTGGGAGAGTGAGAGAGAGAGGATGGATGGTGGTTTTTAGATCCACCAAATGTGGATCTAAAAATTGAATGGCCCTTGGTTGCTAATTTTAGCAACCAAGGCAACCACACATGGTAGAGAATTCTAGAGAACTCTAGGCTAGGTATTTTCGTGTGGATGGTGTGTGTGGGAGTATGTGGGTGTGTGTGGGTCAAAATTTAGGTGGCTAGGTTGATTAGGTTAGGTTCTAGTCGGTTTAGGTAAAGCTAGGTCTTAAATTAGGGTTGTAAACCCTAATTCACTAAGGTAAAGTGTAATTAAACTTAATACAAGTTTAATTGGGTGTGTGAAAACTTAATTGAGAGTAAAATAATTCAATTAAGTCAGGTCTAGGTAAATTGGACTCTCACTGAGTCCAATTTGATAGTGTGTTGAGATCAGGGCTCAATTGGACTCAATGAGTCCAATGGAATATGCTAATGGAATTGACTATGATCCAAGTCAATTAGGTTTAGTGAGGACCTAATTAGGTCCTTAGGGTGGTCTAGAGGTGATGTACTAGGGTTAGGGCTCCTTAATTTAGGTTCCTATGGGGTAAGAATTGGGTTTAGGGACCTAGAGATCCAAGATCAAGGCTTGAATCTCAAAACAGGAACTGGAGAGCAGTTCCAGACATCCAATAAAAGTGTCAGATGTCTTATAGTGAAAAATTAGAAGTCTAGACTTGTTGTCTAGATGTCCAATCAGAGTCAGGAGGGATTCTAGGTTCTGTCTTGGCTATTCTGCAGAAATTGGACGTCTGACCAAGTGTTTGGATGTCCAATAACATTGCAGAAGTGGGTTTAAGGTGTGCAGGAGTTGACTAAGGGTTCTAGACGTCCTATAACTTATCTGGACATCCAGATAGAGGTTGGAATTAGGGTTTTAAGGTTTCCTAAGGGCAGTGACCTAATCTAAGGGTGGCTAAGGCTTGGGAAAGCTTCTAGGCTGTCCTAGGGCTAGGATGGTCCTAAGTTGTTCATATTTTACTGCTTTATTCCTACTTAATAGAATAGCATACCTTAACTCCCTTACATTATTATATATTACATCTTATCTAGGTCTTCCAATCTAGGTCTGCTACAACACCAGTTATTCCAACTTCCGATCTACCTTCTAGTCAGCTTATTACCTGTAATTGTCATAATGCACCTAATCAGTACATTATAGCCTTATTTTATGCATAGCTAAAAGAAAGCAGTAAGGGTGCTGGTAATGCTTATGCATGCATGAATTACCCTAACTTATGCTAAGTCCTAGCCTAATTTAGGTCAATTAAGACCTATGATTGCTGCGCAATCATACCCCCATGCCTAAATCTTACTAGTCCCTAGCAAATGCAAGACTAAATTATTCACAGAAGGTTCCCTAAGGGATTGATTATTTTATCAAGTGTATTCCTAGAGATTTTTCTCCTTTTTGTTTTCATCCTATGCTCTAGAAATCCAAACAATCATGAAAGTGTAGCTATGTAGCTTTTGCAATAGATTCGAGTGAAAAACTAATTCACCTCTAAAGCCTTTACTTGACCACTAGTAAAAATTCTAACGGGATAGGTGGACTTCTTCCCTCGAGATATTCAAGATATTCTATGAATTCCACCCGGCTTTAAGCTTAGGTAGAGAATCTTAGAGGGAAAAGATTATATATTTGGTGGCTCACTCTTGACTAGTGCTACATAGAGATTAGTACTATAGATTCAAGATTCCCAAATTATTACGAACTTAACTCAGAGAAAGATGAGAAAAACTATGCTCTCTTTTGATTCCTTTGTATTCATTCTCTCTTACTCTTTTTCTTTTTCTTTTCTTTTCTTTCTTTTTCTTAGAGCTCACAATCTCACCAGATTCACATATATGACCTGTATTTGGCGGTCTCACTTGGCATTAACACTTTAATTGAGTTCCCATAACTCTAACACTAAGTCAGAATCCTCAGCCAATATTCACGCGATCAGAAACACAAGAAAGGTGGGTTAAGGCCATATTTGGTGGATCTCAAATTTATTTGATGGTAATGCCTCAATGCAACTGAAATAAACACTAAATATTCACACACTCTTTTTTTCTTGCTTTTTCTTGCTTTTTCTCATTTTTCTTTCTTTTCATCATTTTTTTTCTATTTTTCTTTTTTTTTCATTTTCAACACAACACAACTAGCACACATTCATGAACTTTATTGAGGAGGCATTATTAGGGATTGGTGGTATTTAAGAGACATTGGGTGGCTTATTTGGTGGAAGTGCCTACTCACGTCACCGGGAAAGATGGATAGGAAGGTGTATTTTTGACCTTGACATCAATACCTTCCTTCAGCTGAGGATTCCATAAAGAATGTTTGTAATCATCCACCTTAGCCCTAGTTTTATGAAAACTCGCTCTCCGCGTATTTGCTTTATTTTGTGGCTCTCAAAATTCACATAAAATGTATACCTAGAAACCAAGAGCGAAAACTATGCCTTATCTATGAGTATCATTACCTAATTATCTAGGATTCTAGATTCCTTGTACTAATCTTAGAGCACCAGTACACTCTACCCTCATCTCACACTATTTGGTGGATTTTTGGAAGAAAATCTGCCTGACTCCCAAAATACTATCCAGGGGTTCAAGAGAAGAAGCACTACTTCTTCTTGACAGACTAAAGACGTTTATCAGCCTTCACCGTGGATCCATTGCAAATTCTATGTGTGTGTGAAAAGTTGTACTGGATTCCATATTACAGGAATCAACTAGAGGATAAAATCCCTATTGCATTCTCTTAATAAGATAATCTTATTCATAGATGCACTATGTATATATGCTAAGCAAGTAACCTCTTATATTCATACTTCATGAAATTTTCCCTTTCATGTTACATTCAGCTTGGCTATAGATTTAGAACAAAAGGTGAGTAGGTGAGTCGAAAGTGGCTGTTGCGGATGATTTTTAGCTCCAATGCAAGAATTGGAGATGGAGTCAGTTCTTTTATTTAGGATCCTAAAGTACGTTTGACATGCAGCTTTGAGGTTTTCCTATGGGTTGGCATAAAATTTTTTTAGTTTTGTCATATCTACCACCCCCCCCCCCATGCCTAAGTTTTTGCATGTCCTCATGCATGAATATAAAAGAAAATAAGTACAACTGGGAGTAAATGGGTAGAAATCACTTGGAATTGCTCCTGAAATTTTAACGTTCAGCATCGGCCAACCTGACAATATGCAATATGCGAAAAGGAAATATGCTAAAAGAAAAATATGCTATGTATAAAAATGGTTATGTATAGATGATGGTAGAATGTGGGATATGCTATCTATACGTACTAAGTTTAACGCCTCTAGCTGGGTGAGAACTTACTCAGATATATCAGTTCTAGCATAGGAGTCCGTCATGATTAAGAGAAAGATATGCTTGTACGCCCCTACAATCAGTGGTTCGGAGATGCGGACCAACTGATTGTGCACGCCTACTCCAAAAAGTCTAGCTATAAGAAAGTGTGGAGTGGTGGTGGAAAATAGAGGATAATCAGAGGGGGGATCATGATGTTGATTCAGCTCATTTATCATGTCCCACAATTCAGTAGGAAATTGCTGAGGGAGTAGATCAAAATGTATCTCAGAACCAGAATTTGAGTCATAGGGATCCTCATAACGATAATTGACATCAAACATCATGCCCTCTCCAGGCTCTGGATCATACAGGGGTATTCGTGAAAGTAGAAGATTTGTGGGGAGGTCACTAAAATCCTCGTCAAAAATGGGAATAGGATGAGTAGACTCTAAGGTGGGAATCTGATGATCCGTATGTATGTGAATTCCTGTTGATTCACTACCTGTGAGATAATCGGTTGTGACTACGTTAACGGGAAACCCGTTAGCTGTGGTCACGTCTTCTTGTAACAACAGGGGTAATCCAGCAGTGTACGGATCAGGATAGCTAGATTCAAGGGTGTTGTGGTCAGAAACACACCCTAAACAATCATATCCTTGTGGAGATATGTGCAGTGTAGTGGTCTCAATCCCATGTGGATCAAGGTCCAAGAACCCTGATAGTGCAGATGAATGAGACATTGGGTCATCACAAAGGAGCCCAATGTTACCACAGTATGCCAAATCTTCGTCTTCACCATCCTCCTCTATTCGATCACAGTCAAAATTCTTTGCTGCCCTGAATATGTCAAGTCGAAGTCGCTCATTACCTAGGGCTATCTCCGTACACCCAGATGCACAATCAATGTTTGCTTGGGATGTCACTAGAAATGGGCGACCCAAAATGATTGGTGCATCTCGAAGATTAGGAGGAACCTCCATTTCGAGAACGAAAAAGTCTACAAGAAAGCAAAATCCGTGGACTTTTACGATCATGTTCTCAACCACCTCCCTCGGTGTTTTTACTAATCTATCAGCCAACTGAATCGTGACCAAGGTAGGCTTTAACTCCACAAATTGAAATCGATCAAATACAGCAATGGGAGTTAGGTTGATGGACGAACTTAGATCTAGAAGGGCCTGATCAAATGGAGAATCCTGCAAGAAGCAGGATATGAGTGGGGTACCAGGGTCTTTCTTTTTCGGCTGCAAGTCGGCTAGAATCACGGTGTTAGCTTCTTTTGATAGTACCGCCTGTCATCCAATTCTAGGTTGTCGCTTCGGGGTACAATAGTCCTTGAAGAACCTAGCGACAGCGGGGATGTGATCAATTGCCTTGAGGAGGGGGACTTGAATATGTACCTCCTTGAACATTGACTTCAGGTCCTCAAAATTTCGCGTGTCCATTTTCCGCAGTACATTTCGCATCAGAGCTTTGGGAAAAGGGACGGGAATCTCAGGGTTAAGTGGCCTCTTACCCTTATCTACCATAGGTGGCTCCTAAGATGAAGAAGGAGTCGAACCCGCCTGCGATGAAGGGTAAGAAAAATCAGGACCCGCCTGCCTATGTGGTGGGTCGAATGTCTTCCTTCCACTCCTCAATGAGATAGCATTTACATCGGCTTGCTGTCCATGGGGCGGTGGGGGAGCGGAAGGGGCAGAGTATGCAGGGTTCTGCATCAAAGGCGGCTAGCCTTGAGCGTAACCAGGTGGTGCAGGAGGTGCCTGTAATATGGCATGTGCCTATCCCTGTGGTGCCTGAAACCTAGGCGGGGTGCCTCGGTTCTTCACATACCAAGGGTTCGGGACAGGTTGGGAGGGAAAGGCTCCCTGAGTCTTATGCTCCTGCAACAGCTAGTTTTGCGTGTTCTATATAGTCTGTATCTGGTCAGCCATCGCCTTCATTATCTGCAAGCTATCCTATGTACATTTCCTCATCGATTCTTGCAGCTCCTCTTTCAGTGCCTCCAGAGGGTCAGCCCACTTTGGAGGGTGACTAGCAGCTTGGTGCAGCAGTTGGTATATAGAACGGGGTTGCTGCTGCTGAGACGGGAATGGCTGCTACCTAGGGTACGTGTTTTGTGCATTCTCGTATTGCCTGGTTTGGTAGTGTGGATCTTGATGTGATCTCTGTGAGTTACCAGACCAGGAGAAGTTCGGATGCTGAAGCCAACCAGGGTTATACATCTCTGAATACAGGTTATTACGCTTGTATCCTTAATAACACTGACGTCCTCGTAGGCTGAAGACGTCTGAGACGTATATCCATCAAGGGGATACGTATTATAGTCTGCACGGTGGTGCATAACCCCGGTCATATGGTGCCAGATCAAGATTGTTTACAGGATCCAGATATGTAGGATCTCATAAATAAGGAGAAGATTCATCCCGAGTGAGTAAATTAACTCGAGCAGGATGGGCTCAAGGTGCATAGGAGGGTCTTGGAGCAGCAGAGTTCAGATTAGATTGACCCTGACTAATTTGGTCAATCTTTTTCTCAATCAAGTTTATTCTATCCAGCTACTTGACGATGATATCGATGTCAGCTCGAATAGACTCGGTATGAGCCTCACAGACACCAACCCGCTACTGACCAGGCCGCTGGAACTGGTTCATGGATGCGGCATTCATCAAGTTTTCCGCCAAAGATTCGAACAACTTAAATGCACTGTTCTCATCTTTTGCGAGAAAATTACTGCCACTAGATGCATCGGCCAGATACCGATGTGTGTCATCCAACCCATGGTAAAAGATCTGAGCTAGGTGCCATCTAGGTATACCATGGTGCGGCCATTTCCGGAGAAGGTCATGAAATTGGTCCTAGGCTTCATGCAATTTCTCCCTAGCTCCTTAGGAGAAAGTCGTGATTGCACGCCTCATCGCATTCATTCCACAGATCAAGAAGAACTTTTGCAGGAATTCACATCGTAATTCCGGCTAGGTTCCAATTGGCTTACCAATGGTCTTGAACCAGTATGAAGCTTTGTCCTTCAGAGAAAATGGGAAAAGCTTCATCAGAACAATCCCAAGATCAATATTCCTGGGTCGAATCATTTCTGCAAGTCGACTCAAGTCCTCTAAGTGATGGAACAGATCTTCGCTTGAGTTTCCATAAAAGTGAGTGCTGATCAAACTAATCACATTAGGTTTGAGCTCAAACGCGTCTCTGCCTATGGGAACCTGACTAAGGGTGCGACGATTGGTGCGGCTGGATCATAGAAATCCCGAAGTTGTTCTCCTCACAGTGGATGCTGCATTCTTTCAAGCGTCGTTAAGATACAATCCATACTCTACTGATGCCGCTCCTCAGATTCAATAACCCGAGCCTCCAGATGAGCCATTGGGTCCAAATTACCAATGTCCTGACTCGGTCTAGGTCCAGGTCCGGGATTAGACATTGCGGCTAAGGGAGTAGAAGAAGTAGGGGGAGAAGATGGTCTTGGCGAGGTGACTCGCCTCCTTGGGAGTGGCTCCCAAGGTCCAACCAGTTGAGGTCTAAGTGACCTCCTTCCTTGCATACACCACCCAACCCCTGGGTTGATGTAGCCAAGCCAGACAAGGCTAAGGCCCTGTCAATCAGATGGTCCTTATGATCAGGTGACCAGATTTTTCCGTTCTGAGTCTGAATTCCTGAAGAAAAATTCATCGTACAACCGACTGAAAGTGATTCCCGCCTCTCAACCTAACCTAGCCAAGAGATTGAAAGCACCTAGTAGTACGACAACGAATTCGGGTTGACTTCGTGTTTTAGAATTGATTTTTAGCCTATTTTTCTTCAGTTGGGGTTTGTGGTGAGTGGCCCACAAGGTGACCAAGCTCAGTGGCTAAGCACTAGACTTGATTAAGTCTAGTCTAGCCCAAATGTGGTCTCTAGATTGTAACCCTAAAGATGTAACCTTGGGTTCATGCAATTCTAGGGCTTTTTTTTGTTCTTTTGCTTTGTTCTTCTTCAGTAGACCACAAGAATAAAACTAGTTCTCTAAACAAAATTGGAATCCAATTGAATTGAAATTTAGCAAGTGGATTCCTTTTTCAATTATCTTTTCTGAGAATATTTTTTTTGTAATTTTTACTATTTCAATCAAATTTATAGAGATTTTCAAATGTCAAGGGGTTAGATCTGGAATTTTGACTCCTAGTCGATTTTTCAAATTGAAACAGTATTAACTGATTTTCAAAAATTCAGAAAAAAATATGAAAATTAAATCCAATGAGATCAGCTTTCAGACCCCATATTTTTTAGTCAAAACAGATTTGCGGCTTGCTCGGAATTGCTTTCTAAATTTTGAAAAATCTTAAATCTGGGTCTGTCTGACCCCCTTGTACTTCGCAAATTTTTAAAAATTTTGTACTTGGAATTTTTTCAAAAGAGTGATGCAGTTTGAAAGATGATTTCAAAATGAAGGTATAGCCCGAATTTTAGAATTTTTCGCTTATTAATTTTTTAGCCATTGAATTTTTAGAACGGACATTGCAATCTGGCCAAAAATTAGAGAATGGTGGAAAAGCTTTTAAAAGGTGTTTGAGTTTAAAATTCAAACTTTTCATAAAAAAATTTTTTTAAAAAAAAAAGAATTTTTGAAAAAAAAAATTTCAAAGGATTTTCAAAATTTTTTTTTGCTTTTTCAAAACTTACTTAGGATTCAAAAAGAAACATAATCTAACTACCTAGAATTTTTTCTTGATTTTTTTTTCTTTTTTTTTACGAAAATGAATAGGCCATTTTTTTCTTTTTTTTTTTTCAAATGAAATTGCTAGAAGGAAATCTAACCATGGGTTCAAAAAAAAACCTAGACTATGGAAGGTATGATGTGCACTTGGGATTCTTTTTCCGCACTCATTGTGTGCACAGATCCCTTTTTTTCCCTATTTTTCCTACACATCAAAAGACAAGCAGAGGAAGATTTATCAGTGATAATTCAAGAGATCAAAATCAAAACTGACGTTGCCTCCCCGGCAACGGCGCCATTTGACAGAAGCCATTTTCAAGCATTGTAAAGTCATCGGAAATCGTAGTATAGTCGCACAAAAATGTTCGTAAAAAAATAGATTTTTTTTTGTAAAGATAACGAGACTTTAGTCCCGGTCGTTCGTCTCTGGAAGGCGTTTATGCAAATCTGAAATCGATCTCTCTTTAGCTCTACTTAATTAAAATCGCATGGCAGTTTATGGTTATTACGTATTTAACCACCAAATGATTAGTTGCAAGAATATTAGAAGTTAAAAGCAGGCAACTTTAATCACACCAAATATATTGCAATAAGCTCATTGTGATTCTCAACACATAGACATATATATATATAGAAAAATTTCTTTCATTCATTCGAGAGAGTGTTTGCATCATGGAACTAGAGGAAAGCATATAGAGGAAAGCTTAAAAGCATCAATCTAGCTAATAGAAAATGATCGCATACAGGAATCTATGGGGGGATTTTGCATGCATCATTGGGGGAGAGTAAAGAGCTACACTACTAAGCAGTAAATAAAAAGCATGTAAACTATGAATAACTAGCTACTAATCTAGCAGAAATGAGGGCATTCGGAGGTAGGCTCCGATGGCCTTTGAATGGTTAAGAAGAGAAAGAGGGGCGGCCAATGGTGCTTAGGCCAGCCCTTGGAGAGAGGTTTGAGAGGTGATCCAGCATTCTGGCATGGAGATGGTGGTAGCCATGGTGAGCAACTCATGGAGGTGGAGTGGAAGTGAATGTAGCTAACCTAAATGGAAGTGAATAATGATAAGAGATGGATGGGTGCAAATGGCAACCCCTTAGGTCTTTTTTATAGACCTAAGGGAAGCTCTCTAGAGAATTATGGAATTCTCTAGAGAGGCCTATTGTGGGAGCTCGTGGGAGAGTGAGAGAGAGAGGATGGATGGTGGTTTTTAGATCCACCAAATGTGGATCTAAAAATTGAATGGCCCTTGGTTGCTAATTTTAGCAACTAAGGCAACCACACATGGTAGAGAATTCTAGAGAACTCTAGGCTAGGTATTTTCGTGTGGATGGTGTGTGTGGGAGTATGTGGGTGTGTGTGGGTCGAAATTTAGGTGGCTAGGTTGATTAGGTTAGGTTCTAGTGGGTTTAGGTAAAGCTAGGTCTCAAATTAGGGTTGTAAAACCTAATTCACTAAGGTAAAGTGCAATTAAACTTAATACAAGTTTAATTGGGTGTGTGAAAACTTAATTGAGAGTAAAATAACTCAATTAAGTCAGGTCTAGGTCAATTGGACTCTCACTGAGTCCAATTGGACAGTGTGTGCTGAGATCAGGGCTCAATTGGACTCAATGAGTCCAATGGAATAGGCTGATGGAATTGACTATGATCCAAATCAATTAGGTTTAGTGAGGACCTAATTAGGTCCTTAGGGTAGTCTAGAGGTGATGTACTAGGGTTAGAGCACATTAATTTAGGTTCCTATGGGGTTGGAATTGGGTTTAGGGACCTAGAGATCCAAGATCAAGGCTTGAATCTCAAAACAGGAACTGGAGAGCAGTTCCAGACGTCCAATCAAAGTGTCAGACGTCTTATAGTGAAAATTCAGAAGTCCAGACTTGTTTTCTGGACGTCCAATCAGAGTCAGGAGGGATTCTAGGTTCTATCTTGGCTATTCTACAGAAATTGGACATTTGACCAAGTGTCTAGACATCCAATAACACTGTAGAAGTGGGTTTAAGGTGTACAGGAGTTGGCTCAGGGTTCTAAACGTCCTATAACTTATCTGGACATCCAGATAGATGTTGGAATTAGGGTTTTAAGGTTTCCTAGGGTGCGATGACCTAATCTAAGGGTGGCTAAGGCTTGGGGAAGCTTCTAGGCTATCCTAGGGCTAGGATGGTCCTAAGTTCTTCATATTTTACTGCTTTATTCCTACTTAATAGAATAGCATACCTTAACTCCCTTACATTATTATCTATTACATCTAATCTAGGCCTTCCGCTCCAGCTCTGCTGCAACACCAATTATTCCAGCTTCAGATCTAGCTTCTGATCTACCTTCTGGTTAGCTTATTACCAAGAATTGTCACAATGCACCTAATTGGTACATTATAGCATTATTTTATGCATAGCTAAAAGAAAGCAATAAGGGTGCTAGTAATGCTTATGCATGCATGAATTACCCTAACTTATGCTAAGTCCTAGGCTAATTTAGGTCAATTAAGACCTATGATTGCTGCGCAATCATGCTACTGGAAAGATTCTTCATTTCTCCAAGCAAACAATATATGTGCTTTTGTTTCCTACATGGAATTATCGTCTCTCTCCACTCGTATATTCCATGTCATCTTTGGAAACCTGCAAATTTAGGTACTAATTATTATTATACATTCTTAATTTTCATCGTTCATGGTGTTCTTGGTACTACTTTGATGTTCTTCAAGATGTATGTATTTCCTGATTGAACGTCAGTCCTTCATAGGACAATATGGTGCATCCTTTGGTTATATATGTTCATACAAAATGGCCCCAAATAAGGACGTGCACCCATATTAGATATGACCCAAGAAAAAATAACCCTGCCTTTGTTAGATGGGGAGTGTGCATTATTCTTCACATGTAATGATTTTGAGTCTTCATTTGTACTTCTAAAAATGACATTAGTAATTGTGTTTCTTTTCTTTTCTCAATTTATGAAATAAGGACTCTAGTGTTTCACTAGTCTACAAATCATACCATTATTGTGTATGTTTTTGGCAATGTGATTTTGTTAGATCTTAGAATAATATGATAACAAGAGAAGACATCAAATTTAATGCAACAAATTTGACATTAGGTTTCAAGACATGAGTTCCTAAAAGTCCAAGTCAGATCCTAAATTTAACCTCAATTTATCCTTGAGGATAAGTCAAACCTAAGAAAAGGCCTTATCCAATAGCTAGATCTTATGTGTTTAGCATCCAAGTCTGGCCCCAGGATCCCCGACCTTTAGGGTGAGAAGATGCCACTTTATCCAAAAATCATTCAATAGAACTTCATGCTTTGCCTTAAGACACTTGACTACTCAGGTTGGAAGGCTACTTGAACTTGCAAGGTCATGAAGCTTCACCTTTAAGCATTTTTCCAAGTCCAAATAGTGGGAGCTTTGAATGTACATTAGATAATGAAAGTTATGAGTTGATAACCACGAGTACATATTTCTTAATGTGTTATCTCTCTCCACATGGGTATATTTCCCAACATGAGATAATAATTACCTCATGGAATCTAGGATTTATTCCATATTATTCTCAATCTCAACCTCACATGTGCTAAAGTTGAACATTCAAGTTGTCAATTGGGACATGTTATGGACTTGATTAAGTAGTCGAAAGATGATACCTATCCCATGAGTTCAATTCCTATAACTTTGGCATTTACAAGTTTATCATGGCTTAGATCGATATATATATCTTGAGAGATGATTGGCTCATCAATGGTCAATATGGAGGATGACATGGTTTATGGTAATACCATCATCCATCATAACTAGCTTTAATTAGTCAAAATCAAGTGTTAAAAGCTCCTAAATAAGCTTCAAAAGGTCGTGATTTGGGTTTGAACTGAATGAGAGAAGATAGGAACTTGGGTTAATTCTACTATTTTAAAGAGTAATCATAATTGCAGAATGACTAAGGTGTTAATTGGGACTTAATCGAAGGTTAAATGAGCTTAATTTTCTATGAAGTGGGCTTGCACTGATCAAATCAGGATTTTCATGCATTTCAAGGATTATTTTATTAATGAAAACCTTAATTAACGGCCTCTCTTCAATTAAACAGGTTCTTATAGAAATAAATGCAAACTAAACCTCCTAAAAATCATTTAAAAATATTCTAAGAGGTTTGATACCATCGCATTGACCATCAGAACCCGTCTTGACCAAAAATAGACTCAGCGGGAATTTTGCTTTATTTTGGGCTTCTACGTAAATTAACTAGTCAAACTGCATTAAAACTCAAATCTAGGGTCACCACTAGATTTCTTAAGTCAAAATTAGGTTAGCCTCAACATTTGAGCTCAATCGGAGTTCATCTTGACTCAGTTTGCATTTTAGCTCGTTTGTCCATGTTTATTTCACAAAACCCCTTAAGTCCTTGGTTTTTCTTACGCATGGCCCCCTAACTTTTGACCCCTCTTGGAGGTCCTCCACACCTCCTTCTTCGAACACAGCAACAACAACGAGATTAGGAAACCCATATATGCGATTTTCATCCATGGATTTGTCGCTCAATTCCCAATCAAATCCCTTCAAACTTGGAGGGATTGATCTTGAGGAGATTCCATACCCAAGAAATGTACAAGCAATAAAGGAAAATAAATCTATTGTTTCAGTACATATGCAATATAACTAAGCAGAAGAAACATACAAGTAGTAAAGGAAAATAAATCTACTGTTTCAGTACATACCACCACAACAACAATAACAATGGAAGGCGGAAGTAAACAGTAGAAACAGAATAGTAACTAAAAGTCCATTACTTACTACAATAGTAGAGAAAAGAAAAGAAAGTGTTGAATAAACTACGGTTGGGCTCGACTGGGCCCAGCACCCTCCGCAGCCAGAAGCTCGGGCTGCTCAACTCCTGGTCCTGAACAGTATTATGAAAAAATAGAGTCAATGAACGCTGAGTAAAGTGGTATCTATATCATATAAAAATAGTAAAAGCAAAATGTTTAATTCTCATTTCTATTTATATGTTATATATATATTTCCATTTCACCCATTTCTCTCAAGCATCCAGATATTCTTGATCTTGCATGTTCCTCGTGGGAACAATCTAGATTGCAGTCATTTCTGTAGAGTAGAAGTTACACGTGGTGCTCTCCTGGCTGGGAGAGTCACCCGTGGTAGTCCTACTCCCAGTCAACCACCCCGAGGTCACTGTCAAGACGTAGCGGTGACTACGGCACGCGTGATAAGCGCACGGGTAGCTACCCGGCACTGACACGCGGTCAGTCATCTCCGCTAATGGGTATGCCCAAAGTACAGCACGGAACAGTATAGGGCCTCGCCCTCTTAGAACAGGGGTCTCGTCCCTCAGAACCAAATAGGGGTCTCGCCCCTTCATAGTCCGCACACCCTCGTCTGACTACCCTGTTTGCCCAAGGACCTAACAAGTTGGTGTAGGGTGGATAGCTGAACCCCGGGCCCTGTGGGGTGGCTAGCTCCCTCCCTACACTAGTAGCTCACCTCGATACCACGTACACGAGAGCCAATAGGAGTCGGTGTAGAGTGGCCAATCCTAACCCTGGGTCTCAACCCAAGATAGGCTAGTTCCGCTCTACACAAAAAGGGGACAGTTGCTCTCCTTGGTACCATGTACTCAAGGGCCAGCACACTTCCCGTGTACATTCCAGGTTTCTATCTATCCACCAAAGTTCTACTCCTAATTCCCCGTAGGGTTCATGCTCATGTTCACCTCATTTATTCCGATCCAGATTTCACCTTTCACAATTCATTTCTCATCCATATATAAGCAGCTCGTGTTTCCATAATTCGATACATGCAACTGGTGATTTCACAGGTAATTGTTCATTAATTACAGGCAGCTCATATTCTAACAGGCAACTCACAATTATAATACAGGCAACTGCTAGCAGTTTCTCTCAATCGTGCATGCAAGTACATCATACGACACAAACAGTTCATTCATTTCTCTACCCTAGGGTTCATGCCACGTCTTAGGGTTCCATTCGGCTATTTTCACAAGCACATTCTTATTTAAATATTATTAATAGAATTAAACCACTCTACCAGGCAACGTGGGAGTAATGGGGGCTCGAACCGCAGACCCAGGCATCTCTGCTAGCCCCAAACATGTAGCAGAATGAAACCCTACACTTAGGAATACATCACAAAAGGAGAGTTCAGGACAGTGTACAAAAGACTCTAGTATGTAGAGGAACTCACAAGTAAAGTATAGGTATTTCGTTTGCGTAAAATGGACCTCGATCAGACCCTAAACGGGTCAAAAACGTGCCTACTATTCAAAATCAAACATCTGGGAATAATCCCAGATGTCTTAAAAGGTGTCAAATCTTTACCTTAAGTCCCTGCAGTATCCTTAGACGTCCAGACCTTCTCTGCGATCATTTGAAGGTAGTTCCAGACATTGGACAATGCCTCCAGTCGTCTAGACGCACCTCCGGACATCTAGTGTTGTGTGTAGATGTCCAAAAGCACATGGGAAAGCATTCCGTGCTCCTTCCCAAAGCTGCACCTGTGTACGACATCGCAAGTGCGATTAGCCGACAAATAGCCCTGCGCTACGATATGCATGGTGTAGGGAGATATGTACCTTGCGATAAATGTGCTTTCAGACGTTTGGCCTTAGCTCTAGATGTCCAGGTACTCCGCTAGTCGTCTGGACTCCACTCCAGACGTCTGATACTGGAAAACTTCCAGTACCAGAAACTCCTTGCAGCTCTCTCCGCTTGCTCCGCCTCACGCTGCAGCAACTCCAGCCGCTGCAGAGGGCCAGGAGACCACCTCCCCGAGCCCTCTCCTCCTCCCACATGCACCCACGGTGGCCGTGCGAGCTCCGCCAAGCTTCCACCGAAGTGCCTCCGACCTCGGCCTCCTCCTCCTCCCGTGCACTCCTCCTTCCTCCCTCTTGCTCTCCCTCGCTCGCCCCTCTTGCCACTCCTGCACAGCACTGGAGGTGGTGGCGGCTGGTGCATTGAGTGGAGAGGAGATAGGAGGGGGGGTTTAAATAAGAGATGTGGGGTTTAGGGTTTGGGGAAGAAAGAGGAAGGGAGAGAGAAGATGATGGTTCTGCTTGCCGCCCGCACACAGAGTGCAGTGTGCAATACAAAAATTTTATTTTCAGACTTCCAAGAACGGGTCCAGACGTCTGAATGAGACTCCAGATGTCTTAAAAGTCTAAAAGTGTGATGGGTCATTACATCATAACAAACTTAAATGAAGTTTCGTCCCCGAAACTTGAGCTAGCTAGGGTGCGGAAAAAGGAACATAAAATGCATAACAAACTTAAAGAGGACCGAAGTAGGTTTGAAAAGACGTACCCTCAAAAAGCTCTGGGTACGGCTCTCACATCACTGCCTCAGGCTCCCAGGCAGCCTCCTTGTATCGCTGGCTTATTCATAGGACCTTCACCAGTGGTACCTGCTTCCGTCTTATACTCCGGACGGCTCTGTCTAGTATCTGCATTGGTCTCTCAGGTTAGGTCAGGTCGTCACCCACCTCGACGCTCTCATGGCTCAAAACATGACTAGGATCAGCAACGTACTTCTTGAGGTTGGACATGTGGAACATGTTGTGCACTCTACAAAACTGGGGAGGAAGGGCAAGCCGGTAAACAACGGGTCCCACCTGCCCCAGGACCTCAAAGAGCCCTACAAACCTCGGCGCAAGCTTTCCATTCACCCCAAAACGCTGCAGGCCCTTCATGGGAGAAACACGGAAAAAGACATGATCCCCAACCTTGAACTGCACCTCTCTGCGTTTCCAGTCAGCGTAACTCTTCTGCCTGCTCCTGACAGTGTGGAGTCATCTGTGAATCTGCTTTATTACCTCCTGACTCTACCGGATAAACCTGGGGTCAACCTCCCACTTGGTACCCACTTAGACCCAACTCAACGGTGTAGTACACCTCCGTCCGTACAGAGACTCATAAGGTGCCATGCCGATGCTCGAGTGGTAACTGTTATTATAAGCAAACTCTGCCAGGGGTAAATGCTCCTCCCATGAGCCTCTCCAGTCTAGTACACAGGTGCGAGAAAGGTCCTCAAGTGTCTGTATGGTGCGCTCTGACTGTCCGTCCATCTGGGGGTGGTAAGCAGTACTGAACCTCAAATGTGTCCCCAAAGCCTGCTGAAACTCAGCCCAAAACTAGGAAGTAAAACGGGTATCCCTGTCAGATACAATCTCACACAAAACTTCGTAAAGGTGTACCACATCACGAATATACCTCTCTGCTAGCTATGCTGGTCCTAAGGTGACTCGGATCGGTAGGAAACGCACCATCTTTGTCAACCTATCTACTATCACCCAGATTGCGTCGTGTCCTCACTAGGTAATCGGTAGACTCACCACCAAGTCCATGGTGATGCTCTCCCACTTCCACTCTAGCACAGGAAGTGGCTGTAACGGCCCTGCAAGCCTCTGGTGCTCGACCTTCACCTGCTGGCACACCAAACACTGCTGCACAAATCACCACCATCCCGCTTCATCCCTCTCCACCAAAAGTCGCATCTCAGATCATGATACATCTTTGTGTTCTCGGGATGTATGGTGAACCTGGACCCATGTGCCTCAGCCAGGAGCTCTCTTAATAACTCCTCGTCCCTAGGAACGCATAAGTGTCCCCTCATGCACAGTATCTCGTCTGTAAAGGAAAAGTCTCTTGGGTCTCCTGTCAACACCCTATCCCATAGTGTCTGTAAGTACAGATCTGTCATTTGTCCTGCGATGATGCAGTCTATCAAATCTAGTCGTGTCTGTCATGTCACCGTCACTATCCCACAATACCCCTGTGACTCCCGAGGTCGCCAACTGCCCAACTCCTCCATAGGTCTCCAACTCTGTGCCTGTCGATTGGCCAAGTGGGCGGGCACCTTCCAGCTCAAGGCATCAGCCACCACATTGGCCTTCCCTATATGGTAGGAGATTCTATAGTCGTAATCCTTCAAGAGCTCTAACCAATGTCTCTATCTCATGTTGAGCTCCTTCTAGTCAAAAAAGTACCTGAGGCTCTTATGATCCGTGAAAATCTTGATAGTCTCACTGTAAAGGTAGTGCCTCCATGTCTTCAGCGCGAAAACAATAGCTGCCAGCTCTAAGTCATGGATAGGGTAGCTATGCTCATGGGGCTTCAGTTGCTGCGAAGCGTAAGTGACAACGTGACCCCGTTGCATGAGCACACCCCCTAACCCTTGCAATGAAGCGTCTGTGTAAACCACAAAATCACCATTGTTGTCTGGGATGGTAAGCACAGGACCTGAAGTCAATCTCTCCTTCAACTCCTGAAAACATGTCTCTCACTCATCTATCCAGGCAAAGGGCACATCCTTCCGAGTCAGCTGGGTCATACGATGCGCAATATGAGAGAATCCTCTGATAAATCGCTGATAGTAACCTGCCAGTCCCAAAAAGCTGCATATCTCTGTCACTGTACGTGGCCTCTCCCACATGAGTACGGCCTCAACCTTGGCTGGATCCACAGCCAAACAATCCCTTGAGATCACATGTCCCGAGAAAGTCACCTGCCTCAACCAAAACACACACTTGTTGTACTTGGTATACCACCTGCGTCACCTCAAAGTGTTCAGGATCATCCGTAAATGTTGCCCATGTTACGCCCGATCCCGCGAGTAAACGAGTACGTCGTCGATGAACACCACCACAAGCTGGTCCAAGTACAGTATGAAAACCCAGTTCATCAAATCCATAAAAGTAACAGGGGCATTGGTCAACCCAAACGGCATGATCAAGAACTCGTAGTGCCCATACCGAGTACGGAAAGCTGATTTCGAGACGTCGGTCTCCCTAATTCTCAACTGGTGGTAGCCCAACCTCAGATCTATCTTGGAGAACACTGTGGCATCTCACAACTGGTCGAAGAGGTCGTCAATCCTCGGCAGCGGATACTTGTTCTTGATGGTGACCCTATTCAACTGTCGGTAGTCAAAACAAAGTCGCAGGGTACCGTCCTTCTTCTTCATAAACAACATAGGGGCTCCCCACGGGGACACAATGGGCCTCACAAAGCCCTTCTCCAACAGGTCCTGCAGCTATGACTTAAGCTCTCGCAGCTCAAGCAGTGCCATCCAGTATGGTGCAGTAGAAATGGGGCTGGTCCCCGGTACGAATGAGATCTCAAACTCAATCTCACGCTCTAGCAGTAGTCCTGGCATCTCCTCTGGAAAAACGTCGGGGTACTCGCAAACCACCAGAATACTCTGAAAGTCAGCCACAGGGCTAGGCTCTGCCACTACACAGACCAAAAAGCCCTCACACCCCTGGCTCAAAAGTCTCGCTGCCCAAAGCACGGAGATGCATCTGAAACCTCCATCCACTGGCTGTCCTTGAAACTCAAAGGGAGGCAACTTTGATATGGAGAAGACGTTCTTCCTCCCAAAACAGTCCACCAGGGCGTGATAGGCAGACAGCCGGTCCATTCCTAGGATCTCTCCAAAATCCTCCATCTGTATCATAATCAAGTCAGCAGGGAGGTTGTGTCCCCCTATGCTGACCTCTCAGTCTATGTAGACCTCCTTAACTACAAACACCTGGCCACCTAGGCCTTTGATCACAAACGGATCCTCTAACAATACATTGCCTTGCCCTAAACTGACAGCAAAACTCACAGCAACAAAAGGGTGCGTGGCACCGAAATCAAAAAGTACTACACTAATCTGCCAAAAATGGTAGCCATACCTGCCACCACTGAACCCGAAGCCCTAGCATCTCTGTGTGTCAGGGCGATGATACGCCCCTCAATCCTCCGTGTAGATGAAGCAGCTACACTTTGGGTCGGGCGAGCAGCTGCTGGCCAGTACCCTCCTCGAGACTGCTGCCCTCCCCCACGAGCCTGGGGACCACAACCACCAGCTCGGCCTCCAGTGCTCAGTGCAGGGAGCATCTGCTGTGTTCCGACCCTAGATGGGCAGTCCCTCCTGATGTGGCCCGGCTGGCCACACTGGTAGCAGAGGGGGACACAACCTCCTCCCTCACTAGGTCCCTACTGGCGGCTGGGCGGGGGTCCGGTGCTGGAACCTGGCCCTTGTCTGGGGCCCCTAAAGGCCACTGATGGCCCCGCGAAACAAGATGGCTCTCCTGCGGGTGTCGTGTTCCTCCTCTCCCTATGGTCATGAGAGTACTCTGGCTAATAGGGCCTCTTCCATCCGCTGTTGGTGTCTCGTGCTGCCGGGTTGGTCTCCTCATAGCTCATGGCTGCCTCAACCACTCGTGAGAAGGTGGGCAGCTTTAGGGGTTTGACATACCCCCGAATAGCAGGTCGGAGCCCCTCAGTAAACCTCCATAGGCACTCCTTTTCCGTAGACACGACTGTCGAGGCAAAACGTGACAACTCCAGAAAATGCATGCTGTACGCACTAACAATCATCGTCCTTTGGCGGAGAGTGTGGAACTCCCACCTCCTCTGGTCCTACCAGGTCTGCAGAAAGTACTGCTCACAGAAGAGAGTCAAAAACTGGCCCCATGTCTGCTCTCTCCTCTCCTGGCCTCTGACTACCCTCCACCACCTATGTGCCGTGCTCTCTAGCCGGTACGTGGCAAAGGCCACGTGGCACTCCGCGAGAGGGCAAAGGGTGTCGAACACCTTCTCTACCTGCTCTAGCCAGTCCTCTGCCTCATACGGGTCCTCATCCCCCTTGAAGGAGGGGGGCTTCAGCTTCTGGAACTAGACGAAAAGCTCATGGTGCAGCTGCAGTGGGGGAACGGGCGTGCCTCCAGGCAAGGAAGGCTCATGCTCGAAAGTGTCAGAGGGCGGTGGGGGCGGTGGAGGACCACCCCCTCCCCTTCCTGCTCATCCGGCACTGCGGCAGTCTTTCTGTCCCACTAAGGACTCCCCCTCCACGTCCTCAGGGAAAGGTGCCCATGGAGGCTGGTGGAGCTCCTCTCGTACAATATCTCTGATCAGCTGGGTGAGATCCTGGGCCTGAACGCCCAGGAGAAGAAGTGGGTCAACTGGTACCTCAGGCCTGGCACGTTTGCCCCTCCGACCTCATCCACGGCCACGACCACGGCCTGCCTCGAGAACTCCCCGATGAGGCATCTCCTGTAAGGAGACACGAAAGGCAGAATAAGAGGGTCAACGATACCGAATTTCTTTGAGAAAAGACTCATAACGAATATCAAGGCAATACGTTGTGGTGGCAATCCTAGTTATATGCACGTGAATGGTTATTCTCAAGCCAATTGGTTTATATCTCGGGTTGACCTTGCTTTGATACCATCTTGTTACGACCCGATTCCCGGATCCTTACAGGACTCGAGACCGACTCGCCTAGACTTATCCTATGACCCAGTCTTCCAACAAGAAATAACCAAAAGCAGGAAAGTAAGCCACATTCACATATGCAATATAACTAAGCAGAAGAAACGTACAAGCAGTAAAGGAAAATAAATTTGCTGTTTCAGTACGTACCACCACAACAACAATAGCAACGGAAAGAGAAAGTAAACAGTAGAAATCGAATAGTAACTAAAAGTCCATTACTTACTACAACAGTAGAGAAAAGAAAAGGAAGTGCTGAAGAAACTTCGGCTGAGCTCAACGGGGCTCAGCACCCTCCGCAGCCGGAAGCTCAGGCTGCTCGACTCTTGGTCCTGAACAGTATTATGAAAAGATAGAGTCAGCAAACGCTGAGTAGAGTGGTATCTATATCATCTAAAAATAGTAAAAGCAACATGTTTAATTCTCATTTCTATTTATTTGTTATATATATATATATATTCATTTCACCCATTTCTCTCAAGCATCCAGATATTCTTGATCATGCATGTTCCTCATGGGAACGATCTTGATTGTAGTCTTTTCCGTAAAGTAGAAGGTACATGTTTGTCGAAGCGAAATCGGGTTTAAAGTAATGCATTGTAGTATAGTTGAAATCGCTTTGAAAACAAATAATTTTATTACTCAAAGTTTAAGTCCGAGGTTGAACACAGGGAGCAAATGGAGTTCATGCACTAATCTTAATAATAGATGCAATTTGAACACTTAAAGCAACTCAAAATATAATTTAGAATGTCAAGCATGAGTTTATGAATAATAAAATGTAGCTAGAAAACATATAAAAGAGAAATTGAGAAGAATTGGCTAATAAAATGTCTTAAAAAGTATTTGATTCTTCTTTTGTTTCTTTCTTTGTTTCGTTCCTCTCTTTCTCTTCTTTGGCCTCTCTTCTTTCTTCTCTTCTTCTTCTTCTTTCTTCCTTAGCTTTGGTCCTTCCTTTGTCGTTGGCTTCTTTCTTTATCTTCTTCTTCTTCCTTCCTTCTTTCCTTAGCTTCTTCTGCAACTCTAATCCTCTTTAGCTTTCTTCTGCCTTTAGGTCCCTTAGCTCCTTCTTCAGCTTTCTTCTCCTTCAACCGTGCCTTCTCTTCAGCCTTCTTCTCTGCGGCTTCATCTGTGGCTTCCTCCTTCCTTAGCTTCTCCTTTATCTTCCTTTTTCTTCTTCCTTCCCTACAAGTGCAAAACCTACCCCTACCCTCCCCCGCGAACTCTCTCTCTTTTCTCTCTTAGGCTTGCTCTCCCAGAGCCATCTCAGGTAAACAGGTTGGGTCAGCGCGCCTGGGACCAAGCCCACCAACGTGGGTGGTGGGCGAGGAGTGCACGGGTTATCGGGTCAGGATACCAGGTCCGCGAAGTGTGGGTCACGGACAAGGCGTGATGGGGAGAGTGGGACCTCATCCCGTGTTAGGAGGCGATAAGTCCCAGACACATTTCAATCTTATACCACTCCTTTCGCTCTAAAGTTACCGAGGTGGGACTAAATGTCCCACCTGCTTCCTCGCACGCACCCGCAGGGGTCGTGCTCAATTGCTGCGGCTGCAAGGGTCTCCAAAGCCAATCTCCTGGCTGACAGTGTGCGTGATATGAATCTACGTCACCTGGGACCTAGAGCTGGAGCAAGGCTGCTTGATTCGAGCTTGCAAGCAAGCTTCATGTCTGCTCCAATGGCGGCTGCGACCTAAACCTGCACTCAAATAAAATGGCCTTGCAGGCTCATTAGAACATGTAGGAGGCTTCATCGTGGCACGCTGAAGGTGTCTCAGTGGTTGGCGTGGCACGGGGTGGCCTAGGCTTGCGTGCCTAGGTCGTTCTATGGCCATGGAGATGGGTTTGTTCGAGGGAAGATTGTGGAGCATGTGGCGATCAATGGAAAGGAGGGAAGTGATCAGTGGAATGTGGCAGAGCTTTTGAGGTGTTTGGAGAGGTGGATGGGTGCGTCGAATGACGGAAGCACCTCACCGGTGGTTTGTCGGAGGTGGAGAAGACGATGATGGTCTGTGAGCGTTGAGGGTGAAAATAGAAATAGAGAGGGGGAAATAGAGAGAAGAGGGGGAAAGTATCTGACCTAATTTAACAATGAAGGGATAAAGGATGGCGGTCGACTCATGTTTGCCACCGCTAGAGACGAAGATCCTAGTGGAGGGGGACGGCGATGACGAGGAGGGTAGCTGGTGCATGCACAGGTGTGGCACAACGCGGACGACGGAGGCAAGGGCAACTCTACTATTAGTATTGTGGCAGAGCAATGAGGGGAGGAGATATAGGTCACAGAAGCTCACTGGGTGTTTGGTCGGAGGAGAAGAGAAGAAATTGGGGAGTTGTCTCCAGCCAAACCAACCTAGGGATGAACGGCAGGGTCGAGGGAACCTTTTATAGTCTCAGGCAGAGGGCCTTGTGCTTGGAAGGAAAGCTTCCAAGCATGGCTAGCCTCGCTGGACTTGGAAGGCGAGAGATACCCAAATCTCTCATGCGTTCGCATGAGAGATTAGGTGGAAATCAAGGCTTGAGATTTGGTTCACACAATCGGGAATTCCTCAGAGAATCTCCCTTTCAAATTTGAGAGGGAGTCTCTGAGGAATCAAGGAGAAAGCCCCCTTGAATCCTCGCCAGAGTAGGAGTCCTCCACTGTAATGGCAGAGGGACCTAATTGCAAAGAACGACGAGAAGGCTAGTGGACTATTTGCAATGGTTTTTAAAAGCTAGGTGTCTAGATGTAATTGGGTTGGACTATTTTGCAAAGTCAGTCAAGGTGAACTTTCCTTTGGTCAAAATTTTTGTATAAACCTAATTTTGACCTAAGGAATCTAATGGTGAAGTTGGATTTTAGGTTTGACCACGTTTTACTGGGCATTTTACATAAAAACCCAATTTAGGGCAAACATTTGACTAGGACCCCTATTTCGGTCAAAAATAGGTTCTAAAGGTCAAATTGAAGGTTCTAAACCCTAGAGGATATTTTTTCATGAATTTTAGAGGGTTTAGTTGAATTTATTCTAACCATAACCTTGTTAAATTAAGTGGGTCTATTTTAGGGTTACAAGAAGTCATTTAATTCCCAGATTTCACATTAAACCTTTTCTGATTGAACCAACCCACTTTTTATCTTGCTAAGACCAATTGACCTATGTTTAGCCCCTGAGAAATTCTGTTGTTGCACTGCAATGGTAAAATTGCAGTTTTACCCTTTGTTTCTTACTTTTCTCTCAAACCAGTTATTCCTTGAGTTATGCCCTTCACTTGGCTATGCAGGAGCCTTTGTTCTCTTTTCTAGGTCAAAATGAGCTAGTTAGGGCTCGTGATGGTGTTCCCATCATACCCCCATGCCTAGCTTTTGCTAGTCCCTTAGCAAAATTTTAAGGTTTTAACTTCTGTTCTAGACCATGAGTTCCTTTCACACATTATGGTAAGTGCTCTTTCTTTTTCTTTTTGATTAGGTTAGAATGCCGACAATAGGCCTAGAGGTACTCAAGTACCAACCAAGATCCAGACCTGACCAGCTCTAGCCTCGGTCCTCCGTGAAGGTTTTTAAGGCCCGCAGGAACTATCCTAAGGTTCGTTGGACTCCGCGGTTAAAGCACATGTGCTTGAGACATATTTTAACCTCTGTTCAGTTTACAGTGCATTTTTCGTAAGAGAGAGATAGAGGATTTATTTGTTAGGAGAGTTTTCTCTCTCTTCTTTTTATTTCTAGCTTCGAATTGGCTTCTCAACATGATCTGTATCGGATTCCTCATCCCCATCATCAATCCTTAAAGGTCCCTGGCAATCGATGCTTCATGATAGCAAGGCCCATGGCAACCCCTAGAACCCTGGCTTTTGAGATTTTGAGATAATCTCACCCATGGCATTCTGTAGCCAAATCCAGACCCTGGTAATCGACATTTCATGATAATGCCACCCATTGCATCTGAACCAGCAGGGTGCTTACGTGACCCCGGTAGGATATGTAAATATCCTAGGAGACAAGCACCGAGGATACGATATGTTGTTATGCATCTTCGAGGGGAATTTCCCACCTCTCCACGTTGGGAGCTCGTCCAAATCAACTTGTGTTGATCGGCCGCTCCTAATCTCGGCAACTTTTTTTAGAACATTTAAATGCTTTTGCATGATTTTGATAGTTATACTCACTGAACCAGACCGTGTGTGGATTGGGGTGCTTAGGTTACCGAGTCCCGCAAACCAAAGGTCAGTTAATGAGGCCGAATATTCCCTAATCCTTAGACCTAATACTTAAACTTCGCATTTTCCCCAACCTCTTGAGATACTTGAATGTTTAAGCCTAAGAGTCTAGCCCAAAAGGCCTAAGATCAACGTTCCTATTAATCTCTTTTGTGTCTTATTAGCACTTTTCTTCATTTTTCTTTTTCTTGATGTGGTCTAGAATTTTGGTTAATCCCTTAATTTCTTACTAATGACTATTTCTTTTTTCTTTTTCTTTTCATTTTGTGCTCCCTTTGACATTTTGCTCTTTTCCTCCTTATGTTTATATGGCCTCAAAATTTTCTTCCCTCCAATTTTTTGTTCTTTTTCACAATTTTCTATTTTTTTGGTATTTTTGACATATGTAATTTTTTGTGAGAATCCTTTTGACTTTTCTTGATTTCTGTATGTTTGCACTTTAACACCCCCCCATGCCTAAGTTTTGCAATGTCCTAATTGTAAACAGAGGGTGTGAAAAAATGGTGGGTCCAAGTTCATAGAACATGATTTATCAGGTGGGTGACTGGGTCAGGAATGACTGTTTACGGATGATTTCAGGCTCTGGTACGTGTACCAGAGGTGGGATCAACTGTTCCAAGGAAACCGAACTCAGGGTGCAATAGACATGAAGTACAGACGGATAATCAGATGGATCTCAAATTTTTGGAATGATGGCTTGCCTCCCGTTAAATGCTAAATTCAACGCCTTCAGCCGAGCAGGAAATGGGATGGAGAGGGCATGGTCAAATTAGCGGAGTTTTGTAGAACAAGAACCTTGATCAAGAGCTTGGTTGGCCTAACCAGGTGCTTATTTAGATCAATAGGCTGATGATGCAACCCAAACCCAATCAATCTGGTGGGTTGATAAATGTAGTTCAAGAGATGTGGAACCCACCATATGCTATGGAGCTCGAACGGATGTGGAAGTGTAAATTCAGGGTTTGGCTGAGTCGAATCAGCCTGGTCAGAGTAGGGATCCGTAAAATAATTAGTGGATGATGCAAAAACCTTACAGGGGTGATCAGAGAATGATGGAGCCTGGTCTTCAGTCTAAACAATGTCCGAAACCTGGTATAGATCTGAAGTTGTAATAGGCTCAATAAGGGGCAAATTAGAATAGAAATTGAGTTCGATTGTGGGTCGGGGTTGAAAGCAGGTTTGGATGGGTTCTGTATGTGTGGAAGGGGTGCCTTCAATGAGAATTGTGTATGAGGGCTCTTCTAGAAAGGAGTTACAGGTGGTTTCATGTAGAGAGTCCTCATAGTAGCTTTCAAAGTCAAAAGTAAATGCCTGAAGAGTGTCTATAGGATGCAGGAAATCTGAGTCGAGAAAAGATTCGAATTCTAGGTTGCAGTCACTCTCGGCATTTTCTGGTTTTGATTTCTGAGGATCGAAAAGAAATGATTCCATCTCACTGGAACCAGAACTTAAATCAGTGATCTCGGGAGTCGAAACCTTAGAGTCAGAGTCGGAGAGTGAATCATGCGAGCTGAGATCTTAGATTGGCTCATTGTACAAAGGTTCTCTGAAATTTTGGTAAGATTCAAAATCGTCGGTGATATTGCGAAAATCAAGTTCTAAATGAGATTCGAGATCGTGGGTTCCACCACTGAATAAATCATATGATGTAGACTTAGCAGCCTGACTTGGGTCTAGCCTACATGTAAATTTTGAGCTCAAAAAGGTGTTCTTATTTGGTCTAGGCTCAAGTTCTAGGCTTGTAGGAAAGACCCAATCAAAAACAAACTCATCCAACTCCTCAATTTCTGTATCTTAGATTGGCGTGACTTCTAAAAAATCGATCTGCATCTCTGAGGATGTTGGAGAGGGATATTCATCAAATAGAGGCCCAGAATCATACTCTTTATTGAAAATTAGATCTTCGTCATACAGGGCCTCGTAATCTTCCTAATAAGTTTCAGATCCAGATTCTAGGCTGAGGATGTGGGTTGAAATACTAGAATCTAGGTCCGAATAACCTTTGAGGGTCACCTTATCAGAATAAGGGGTGGGATTTACACCCTCGAGAGGTTCAGTTCTACTCTCATCATTGCAGGAGTCTTGGAATTCTATGCTTGATGACCCAGGGTCTAGGGTTGGCTCAACATTGTGTTCTCTTGCAATTGGAACTTCCCAACCTATTTCAAGATCAGGCATGTTATACTCCATCTAGGTTGGGAATCCCCAACAACTTTGTGCCTCAAACCCGGGATTTGGGAAATCGGATTGATCCTCAATACTATTCCAAGATGGTTCATCATCTGTTTGGGGTGTGTATGGGTATTTCTGATCAATAACTTGTTTCAATAATCTTATCATCTCTTCCCATTTTTCAAGATCATCTTGGTGTTGTTCCCATAGTATAGGATTTGTCATGCATTGAAGGTATTCAAAGTTGTGCATTTTTTCTATCTCAATGTATCATGTTATGAGAATGTCTCAGGTTGATCCTTTTGTGGCTTCTGTCAATAACACTTGGGCACAGTTTATGATGAAAGTTGTGGTTGTTGGTACACTTACCTGAATGTCTTCTACTAGTGTTAAGGTTTTGCATTCAATTTCATAGAATTCAAGGGCATCCTCAATCATCCTATCTCTCATAGATCTCTGTGATTCAGGTTTCTTGAATGGTAATCCTAAGTAACCAGGCTGCATATTTGGATCAGGTGGTGGAATCAAGATGTAGAATCAGAATTCGGATCAAGATGTAGAATCAAGTTGGGAAGTGATTAGATTTGAATAGAGAATCCCACTGAAAATCTATGTGTGTGTTCTAAAAAGAAAGGATGAGGGACTGGATGTGTTTTTGACCCAATCAATGCACCCAAAGATGTTTGGATGACTATGGAGGTTCGGGGTGGATGATATCCCTAGATCGGAAAGTCATCCACCTGAGAATTACCTGGGTAGCCAGAGAGGGAGAGTCTTGCAAAGACCCCTACACGGTAGAGCGTCCCCACGGGTTACAAGGTTTCCCCCACCCGACCTCTCTTGTCACTAAGATTCTAGGTAGACCAAAATGGGGACCTTAACCTCTTAAGTCTACCACTTTTATTTTAGATCACAGGTGCTTAGGTTTCCACTTAAACTTTAGATGTTTTGGTTTTGTGACCTAATTTTAAGGTTGGTTGACCAAACAAGGGGTCAACTTCACCTAACTTGTCTTAAAGATGGCAGAATGATTCTATGCCTAGAAATCACCCTAATTTGACTCCCAGGTTATTAGGTCCAAGATTTTTAAGGTTCAAGCGATTTTTAGAGCCTGTTTTTAGGGTTTGTCTTAATTAGATCCTTTCAATCAAGGGCTTGGGTAGCACACAGATACGAGTGGGTTTGTTTCCTTTTAAGCAAGCATGTGTGACTAGACTCCAAAACCCTACTGTAGAAACCCTAATTTGGTTCTATTTCCAATCCTCTTTGATTTTCATAGAAGTTCTCTTTGGACTTCAAACAAGAAGTGTGTAGTCCGTGGAGATTTACAAATTAAGCGTGATCCCTAATAGGCACAGGAATTTTTGGGGTAGGATCTCTAAAAATCGCTTCAACTTCGATAAGATTTGAAAAAATTTTCGCAGATTAGGAAATTTTGCCTAAAAAAATGATAATAACTATAGAGAATAAGGCAGTTGATTCCTAACTGCTTGCTTCCTTTTTGTCTTTTCAAGATTAGGAGATGGATTAGGGAAGAAGAGAGAAGTTACCTGCCCTAGAGTGGTTGCTTTGTGTGGGAGATCTCCTCGTGAAATACCTTGCAAAAATCACAATATGACAAATAGGGCAAGTTAGTGCTCAAATATAATCAAAAGAATGCAGAGACTAGTGATGAATTGCGCATTGCTTCCCGGCAACGACGCCAAAATGTTAACAAGGCGAAATCAGGTTTAAAGAAATTGTTGTAGTATAGTTGAAATCGCTTTGAAAACAAATAAATTTTATTACTCGAAGTTTAAGTACGAGGTTGAACACAGGGAGAAAATGGAGTTCATGCACTAATCTTAATAATAGATGCAATTTGAACACTTAAAGCTACTCAAAATATAATTCAGAATGTCAAGCATGAGTTTATTAATAATAAAATGTAGCTAGAAAACATATAAAAGAGAAATTAAGAAGAATTGGCTAATAAAATGTCTTAAAAAGTATTTGATTCTTCTTTTGTTTCTTTCTTTGGCTCGTTCCTCTCTTTCTTTTCTTTGGCTTCTTTTCTTTCTTCTCTTCTTATTCTTCTTCTTTCTTCCTTAGCTTTGGTCCTTCCTTTGTCGTTGGCTTCTTTATTCTTTGTCTTTTTCCTTCCTTCTTTCCTTAGCTTCTTTTGCAACTCTGATCCTCTTCAGCTTTCTTCTGCCTTTATCCCCCTTAGCTCCTTCTTTAGCTTTCCTCTCCTTCAACCATGCCTTCTCTTCAGCCTTCTTCTTCTCTACGGCTTCACCTGTGGCTTCTCCTTCCTTCCTTAGCTTCTCCTTTAGCTTCCTCTTTCTTCTTCCTTTCCCTACAAGTGCAAAACCTACCCCTACCCTCCCCCATGAACTCTCTCTCTTTTCTCTCATAGGCTCACTCTCCCAGAGCCATCTCGGGTAAACGGGCTAGATCAGCATGCCTGGGACCAGGCCCACCGATGTGGGTGGTGGGCGAGGAGTTCACGGGTTATCGGGTTAGGATACCAGGTCTGTAGAGCATGGGGTAGGGATGAGGCATGATGGGGAGAGTGGGACCGCACCCCATGTCAAGAGGCGATAAGCCCCTGACACATTTTCATCTTATACCGCTCCTTTCGCTCTAAAGTTACCGAGGTGGGACAAAATGTCCCACCTACTTCCTCATGAGCGCCTGCAGGGGTCGCGCTCAATTGCTGTGGCTGCAAGGGTCTCCAAAGCCAATCTCCTGGCTGGCAGTGTGCGTGACATGAATCCGTGTCGCCTGGGACCTGGAGCATGGAGCGAGGCTGCCTAGTTCAAGCTTGCGAGCAAGCTTCACGTTTGCTCCAATGGCGGCTACAACCTAAACCTTCACTCAAATAAAATCGCCTTGCGGCCTCATTATAACACACAGGAGGCTTCGCCATGGCACGGCGAAGGTGTCTCAGTGGTTGGCGTGGTACGGGGTGGCCTAGGCATGCGTGCCTAGGTCGTTCTATAGCTGTGGAGATGGGTTTGTTCGGGGGAAGATTGTGGAGCGTGTGGTGGTAAATGGAAAGGGGGAATGTGATCAGTGGAATGTGGCGGAGCTTTTGAGGTGTTTGGCGAGGTCGATGGGTGTGTGGAATGACAGAAGCACCTCGCCGGTGGTCTGCTAGAGGTGGAGAAGAAGGTGGTGGTCTGTGAGTGTTGAGGGGTGAAAATAGAAATAGAGAGGGGGAAAATAAAGAGAAGAGAGGGGGAAAGTATCTGACCTAATTTAAGGATGAAGGGATAAAGGATGGCGATCAGCTCGTGTCTGCCGCCACCGGAGACGAAGATCCTAGTGGAAGGGGACGATGATGAGGAGGAGGGTAGCTGGCACATACGCAGGTGTGGCGCAACATAGACGACGGAGGCAAGGGAAACTCTACCACTGGTATTGTGGTAGAGCAATGAGAGGAGGAGCTATAGGCCGTCAGAGCTCGCTGGGTGTTTGGCCGGAGGAGAAGAGAAGCAATTGGGGGGTTGTCTCCAGTCAAACCAAGCTAGGGATTAATGACAGGGTCAGGGGAACCTTTTATAGTCTCAAGTAGAGGGCCTTGTGCTTGGAAGCAAGCTTCTAAGCACGGGCAGCCTCACCGGACTTGGAAGGTGACAGATACCCAAATCTATCATGCATTCGCATGAGAGATTGGGTGGAAATCAGGGCTTGAGATTGGGTTCACACAATCAGGAATTCCTCAAAGAATCTTCCTTTCAAATTTGAGAGGGAGTCTTTGAGGAATCAAGGAGAAATCCCCCTTGAATCCTTGCCGGAGTAGGAGTCCTCCGCTGTAATGGCGAAGGGACCTAATTGCAAAGAATGATGAGGAAGCTAGGGGGTATTTTCAATTATTTTCAAAAGTTAGGGGTCAAAATGTAATTGGGTTGGACTATTTTGCAAAGTAGGTCGAGGTGAACTCCCCTTAGGTCCAAATTTTGGTATAAACCTATTTTGGACCTAAGGAATCGAATGGTGAAGTTCCACCTCCCTAAGCCCTCTCCTCCTCCCACATGTCCCTGCGGTGGCCGTGCGAGCTCCGCTGAGCTTCCACCAAAGCTCCTCCGACCTCAGCCACCTCCTCTTCCTGCGCTCTCCTCCTTCCTCCCTCTCGCTCTCCCTCGCTCGCCCCCTCTTGCCACTCCCGCACAGCACTAAAAGTGGTGGTGGCTGATGTGTGGAGTGGAGAGGAGATAGGAGGGGGGGTTTAAATAGGAGATGTGGGGTTTAGGGTTTGGGGTAGAAAGAGGAAAGGAGAGAGAAGAGGACGGTTCTATGCACCGCCCACACGCAGAGTAGTGTGCAGTACAAAAATTTCATTTTCAGACGTCCGGGAATGGGTCCAGACGTCTGGATAGACGTCTGACTGAGACTCCAGACATCTTAAAAGGCTAAAAGTGTGACGGGTCATTACACCTTTCCATGTGTTTTCTAGTCGAGTTTGGGTTGAAAAATTATCTTCTCTCCCCTCACTGGTCGCTTCGACTTGCACTCCAATGACCCAATTTGATCCCCCTCTTTCTGGCATCCAACGGCCAAAGTGGATGCACCAAACTCCTCCCCAAGTCTTCCCAACGCTAGCCAACCATAGCTAGGTCAATTCTCCCCTTTCCTCATCGTCGTTCACCCCACCAAAGATTTCATCTTCCCCACATTTGGTGAGGCAAGCTGGACGTGGTTCCCCTTCCTTTCGTCCATTAAAGGTAGTCATCTTCTTCCCCTCTTCTTCTAGAGTAGATTTAGCCCCTTAAAACTTAGTTTACTCACCGTCCTTCTTCTTCTCCAACTCCGACGTCAACTCTGGTGAGTTTGCACCACCATCACACACCACAAACCTTCATGCAACCACCACCAAAACATTGCTCACACCTTGGGGAGAAAAAGCCCTCAAGAAATTAAGGCTTTTGCTCACCCAATTGACACGCCGAACAAACCCATTCATGCACACCGTCACCACCTCTGTCCAACCGACCTAGGTCACCACTCACCAAATCACGACCACCACCACATTCTCCTCTTTGTAGGGAAGCTTATGAGCATTTTAATTTGGGCCAAAAGCCTGTATTATTGATTGTAGGTTCTCACTGTCAAACCCATCAACTCCTACGTCAAGCTCCACTCTCTGACAAGCACGCTACCTCTTCCACCCCTTGATCGACGCGGCTTGGTACTAGGAACTCATGCAAGGCATTGGATTGAAGATCCAATGGTTGGATTGTCTTTAACAAGCAGCCATGTTCCACGCTCTAAAGATCGAAGTTGCATGCTGAAAAGAACGAAGCCACAAAGCAGAAAAGGAAAGCATGATCCGACATCATGGGATTTTGGTTTAAATTTTGATATATATTGATTTCCACACATATACTCTTTACCTTAGAACCAGGGGGTCGGGTTCCCATCAAACCACATACATGCATGCATACACCACACATGTGCACATGTGCGCATGTGTAGGGAGTGTTTTGCCTCAGGAAATGTGCACGATTTGGAGTGATTGTAGCTTGAATTTGTGAAGGATTTGAGGCTACACTTTAAGACGTCTATGGTTCACCTTTGGACGTCTAATATGGTTGGGCTTGAATGAGCCTAAGTGTGAATTGAGAAGGCTTTGTGTGCTTAAGTTGAAATCAATTTTTAGCCTTATATTCATTCATTTTTGGCTCTTTGAAAACTCACATTTTTAACTATTTTGAGGATTGGATTCATTGCATATTTTATTCAATTTAGAATCAAATTATTGTGCTCATTTTTTATATCATTGATTAGTGGTTGAATTGCACAATTTTTCTCCCTACGAACAACCTCAGAACTCACATTTCGAGCTTACAGATTTAAGTGTTTTCATTGCTTAGTTTTCTATATTACGACGCATATTTTAAACCTGACTTTAGTGTGATAACATTTTGGCATTGTTGCTGGGGAGTAACGCGTAATTGCATCACTATTCTTATTATTTATTTTCCCTCGTTCCGATTTCTAAATTGCTCTGTTTGTTTTGTTCAGAGGTGAATTCACTATCAAGATCGACCTCTTGAACAACCACACCAGAGGTAGGTAATCTTCTTCTTCCCTAACCTTCTCTCTTTATCTTGGAAAGATCAAAAAGGGAAATAACAGAAGTAGGAATCAAATCTACCTTATTTTCTAGTAATTATCATTCAAGAAAAAATTTGCTTCCTGGTTTATCTTGATTTGATTGCAATTGGATTTGATCAATTTGATTAGAGATTGATAGGTCCACTTCAGTGGACTAAATTTAAGATTAACTGCATTATCATTGAGAGGGAAATTTAATTTAGAGCATGCATTACATTGAGAAATTAGTTAAAGCTTAGGTTTGGACATTCCTACAATTTTGTTGTACACTGCATGCATACATTTTGGTAATTAAGTTATGACCATGTCTTAACGTACTATTCACGTGTACACATTTTTCTACAAGGTCATATTAGGGAGATATATTTTTGGTGCTACATCAATATCTTGAGAATCTTTTGCAACAAGGATTACTCATTAATTGAAATGTTGATAGGATACTTTGATTGAAAAAAAAAAAACTTATTTACTAATTGAGAGCTGATATATGTAGAAGAGCATCTCATCAAATTTCCTTTTTTTTCACTGAAATCACTAGAGATTGTCACCTTCCTCAATCGCTTCCCCATTACTTTCTCATTCTCTGATTCTCTCTACTCTCTCTCTCTCTATATATATATAAACAGGGCAGAGGATGGGCATCGGGACATCATCTTCTTCCTCCCTGAGAAGGGAGGATGGCTCCTACATCCCTCTTTCTCTCACCAAATTGCATGCCCTGACCACTACCGCAACACCAACGATGCCATCACTACAAGTCCTACCACAATTGCGACACCATCACCATGGTCGGCGGTGACAACGCCGACACCACCACTACATCTTGTTCCCTCTATCAACAGCTATCACCACAATGACCGCTTGCCACCACATCTCTCCCTCCTCGCCACTGCAACCGTCCGCCTCAATGTTCAACACTATGCTCCACACATCTTCCTGGACTCATCACAGGATCACTAGAAGAACCATCACCACCGTGCGCCTGCCTCCCTCTCTATTTCTTCTTCCTTGACCTCAGGCTGACAGCTGCAACTAAGAGTTCCTCAAACCTTCCGCAAGCAACCACACCCAGACTGCAACCTCATCTCCTCAACCAACCTCCTCCTCGATTTCACTCCACTATCCCTTGCACTCAGCCATGATCGTGCGCAAACTTGCCCTCGAGTGTAGCACCCTCACACACAGCCCATCCCCCATACGTGCAGCCACTGGCACCTTCCTTCTCTTCCTCAATTCTTCTCCTTCCCTCTCACCACTGACGCATGCAGCCACCTCACGATAATTCCTTCCTACGCAGGCAATGCTTCCCTCTCCGCCTTACGCCACCGACCTCGTGTGCACCCTAGCGAGACCACGCGCAACATCCGTAGTGCCTCCTCCGCATGCACTATTCATCTTTTCTCCAACAAAAACCATCAACCTTCGTGAAGTTCCTCCTCATAGCCATCAACTCCAGCCATGAAACTCTGCATGGTGGACTCCTCCGCACTTGCCTCGACGCTACAACCTCAGCCACGCCCCCAGAATCGTCAACGATAGCCTGCATGACCGCCAGCAGAGCTCCATGTCGCTGGCCAACCTTCCCGTCGGCCGACTGCCATCGCTCACCAACAACCACACCACAACCACCCACGTGTAGCCCTCGTCACCGACGACCTCCACGTACTGCTACGCCTCCCGCCGTTCACCCTTCTTTACGCACGAGCAAGAGGAAAGACATCCCTTGTTTTTAGGTTAAAAAGTTTTTAAATTTCATGCCATTAAAGAAGTTGATTATTGAATATTGATTATTTTATTGAGGAAACATTGTGGAAGCACCCTCATATTCTTGCATTATTATTCAACTCATGTTTATCCCTTTTGATTGCATCAAATTATGATTATGATTAACATCCTAACCAGTATGCAAGAAAAATTTACATGAGATGCCACTGCTCATGCACTATTCACATATTTTGAGAGCTTAATTTCTGACATGAAATTTACATAAACAACCCTTGACTTCTCCATAAATCGAAATTTCATTCAGAGCAGCATATCCATTAAATTGATTTAGCGAATGTTTCTGCGGACATGATTGCTACATACTTGTGAATTTATTACAGTCGTTCCTCCATGTGGATACGACCTAATCTACTGTGGTTAGTTTTACTAATAAATATTTTTGATCTGGGATTTTTCCACCACTCGATTTTACTGCAACGACGTATTTTTCTGACATATATTTCTAAAAAGTGAAATCTCCTGATCAGAGATCCCCAATTCTAATCTTGTAGATATTAGGGACATAACGCACCTTGGGATATTCACCTTCTTAATTGCGCCTAAGGTGCCATCATTAGAAGTAATTAGACTTGGGAATAGAGCCAAATTAGGGTTTCTATATTAAGGGCTTCAAGAACTAGTACACACTTACCTACCAAAAAGGAAATATATATTCCCACATTGTGTGCTACCTAAGCCCTTGGTTGAATTGCTCTTGTCAAGTAAACCCTAAAATCAAGGCTTTAAAATCACTTGAATCATTAAACGTGGGACCTAATTGTAAATCCCTACGAAGGGGGTGAGATTTGCGTGATAAAAATATAAAATGCAGAAGCAAAATAAAAACAATCTCAAAAAGACAATCACACAATATGCACAAGTAATTTTTAGGTGGAAACCCAAACCAGGTGAAAACCACCATCTAACCTTCTTGAGTTAGGATTTCCCGATCGATAAAGTCAATCAAATCCACTATACAAGTCACTTAAAATGAGGGTGACTCAACTTCAATACAACCATGCTACAAGTATGAGGGTACCATTCCTCAAACCCCTCCTCTTCACAAGGAGTATTTTGTCCCTCGATGGAGACAAGAATTCGCAACATGAATACCCAACCAATAAACAAAGTAAAATACAAATCAAACCTAAAGAGCCATAAAGTATATAAATGAAACAAGCTACTACAAGTAAAAGATCTTCCCTTAGGTGGAAGTGCGTCGGCTTGACGTAGATGCATGAATCACGTGGCGGCACATCGTCGCTCTCATAACTGCAGAGCGAGAGTGGGTGCGCAACAATGATAAAGCTCTCTTAAAGTGGAACTAAAGCTTGGAGAGCTAGGGATTCTTCTCAAGATCAAATGGACACTATATGATGTGGAAATTGTTGCTTGGTGTGTCTAAACAAGGCAAGGGTCCTCCTCTATTTATAGAGGGCCTAGGAAGGCTTTAGAAGGCCTTATAAGCCTTTGGTAGCGTTTGGGGTCCATCCCAAGGCAAAGCAAGCCACAATTAGAATCATTAATGATTCTAACAGGGTCATCAGACATTTGGAAGTCACTCTTAAGACATCTAGGAACTAAGTCAGACGTCTAATTCCAGGCGGGTTTCCTTCCTGACTTGGTTCAGAGCTAAATAGGGTTCTAGTGTAAAACCATCAGATGACATACAGGATGTCTGGCACTAGGTTTGGATGTCTGGAAACCTAATTAAGTGTAGGAATGGATTCCTAAGAGCCTAAACGGCTATAATCCTTAAGACAAGTGATTTCGGCCCAATCGAGGCTCAACGATCACATATCAAACGTCTGGGGTCCTCTACGGATGTCTGATAGAATCCTAAAGGTCATTTTCCTCAACGTTTACTTTGTTAGCCAACATTCCACTAATTGGACATCTGGCACAACCATTAGACGTCGTATGACATCTGGACTAAGGTCTGGATGTCTGATTTCGACAGACAGAACCTACTAAGTCCAGCCTTAGTTATTGGATGTCTGAGTCAATGGTCAAACGTCTTAAAAGTAAAGATCAGACGTCTGATTTCCACATTGGACATTTGATCAGGCTGTCTGATGCCTATCTTGGATTTCTAAGTTCTCTATGAAAAGCCTAAGTATCCTAGGGTCGTGCAAGTATACCTAAGACTACTGTAATGTTACTTTGGGCTCTTTAATAAGTAATCTAAGAAATAAAAGAGCCAATAACAAAGAGATGCAAAGTACAAGATAGAAAAGACATCTATCCTATTCTTCTGACTTCACACTTTCACTCCTCATGAAGCTCCTTCTCCATCAAGCTCCTCCAATCCACCATGGATGTGAGCTCGAACTCTATTTCTACACTTGACTCCATTTGCAATTTGACCTGAAAACTAGGACTCAAAAGCAAATGTTAAATAACAAGTGTTTTGTTATCATCAAAATAAACGATCGTGGTGCTCTAGCACCAACACTAATGACTTGTTTGAGAACCAAATCAGGGTGGTTTTGGTGCTTTGACCCAAATTTCATTCTCAACTTTAGGGTAGATCAAATAAAGTTGGTTCACTTTATGAATCAACCAACCTCCAAATTAGGTCGCAATTCAAATCAATTCTAAATTCAAGTGAAATTCAAGGCAGAAGTAGGATTAAAATTTGTAAACTTAGGTCTTAATTCACACATTCTGATCTACTTAGAATCTCAGTGATAAGGAAGGTCGTGTAGGGGAAACCCTATAACCTGTGGGGATGCTCTACCGTATAGGGGTCTTTATAGGACTCTCCCTTCTTAGCTACCCAAGTAATTCTCAGGTGTGTGGATTTCTGATCTAGAAGTCCATTTGCCTTGAATAGGCTTAGTCATCGAAAATTTTTGGATGCCTTGATTGGGTCCAAGACACATCCAGTCCCTCATCTATTCTATAGTGTGCATACATAGGAAGAAGTCCCTGGGTCTAACCTATAGACTTCCATTAGAATCTAATCAGGGTCAAGCTCTGATCATCTTGGGTGAAATCTGATCAAATCTACTCTATTAAAATCTAGACCCGAATTTGATTCTTCATTCTGATCCACCACCTGATTTTGAGTTTCAACCTGAAAAAATAGGAAAGATATCCATTAGACCTGAACCCCATAAGAGTATGAAAGATCGTATGATTAAGGATGCTATCAGATTCAGCGAAGAATTTTATGGAACCTCAATCCTCGTTAACAGAGTTTAGGATAGTGAACCAAAGATGACAAACCTCATTATGGACCACATCCAGATGATTGCAACACAACTAGCATGTGGTTCAACTCAAGAAACCCTCTTAGAACAAATTATTGTGGTAAGAAGATTGCATAGTGCTGAGGGTTTACAATACTTGTCAAATCCACCACTTTGCAAAAAGTTCCAAGATATCATTGGACAATGTGGGGTCCTATTAGAACAGCTAGAAAAAGTAATTAACGAAAGATACCTAGACCCCCACCCGTAAGTCGATTATGAATCTTGGGGCAATTTTGAAGACCAATATGATTTCCTAGAGTTCGAGTTTGACTATGGAGGTCTTTATGATGAATTGACAACCTAAATGGAACTAGATTATGATTTTGTGCAGAATAAAATACCTGATCAATTCATGGGCTAGTCGGATTCCATTACAGGTGTTCTTGATTATGAGCTAGCTATCGAAGATTTTGAAGCTGGTCCATTACAAATGGATTTTCAAAACACTTGTGATGAGTTTGATTCGAAACTCCTCGTGGATGTAACTCCCACACCTTATCTTGGTAAGGTATTCCTCGAGAGTAGTTTAAACATCCCAACTGAGCCAAACTCAAATTCTAGGTTGGTGTAGGAATTGGATCACTAGAATCTGAGTTGAAATATGATTCTAGTGATCCAATTCCTACACCAACATAGAATCTGGATCTGAACATATTTGGGATGATTTTAAGGCTTAATATGATGAGGACAAATTTTTAGATTTGCAATATGATTTTGAGCCTATATTTAGTGAAGAAATCTCTCCAGACTCCTTAAAAGAACAAATTGATTTATCAGAAGCAAAACTAATTTACAATACAAAATCAGAGGAGTTGGGAGAGTCGAGACTAAATTGGATCTACCCCAGATGCCTTGAAACTAAGCCTATACCTAATAAAGATATGGACTTGACATATTTTGTGTTTTTTATGCGATTGCTTTGATGTAAATCTCCATTTCCTCAAAAATCTATCAAAATACTAATTAGATTAAGTATTAAATCTAATCCGTTTTCTTATCCAAAAGCGTTCAATTTATTTTTTAATCTTATTTGGATTTGTTTTAAGAGATAATATTCTGATAATGCAGTAATGCTTGCTAAGCATAGAATTGTAGACGCTTAAAAGCAACATAAAGACGTTAGCATATATTTGAAGTGTTGAAAATATTTTTGGTTTTGTGCAATTAGATACTAGTATGCAAGTCTTTGTGTTCTTTTTCTTCCACTTCTTTCTTGATTTCGCTAAAATTTTGCAAGTTTGTTCTCTAGTAGAAATTGAAATATTTATCTTAATGATTGGATTCATGTAAGTGGTTTCCAAGCTTTACTGACTTGTCTTCTTGGGAGGATAGTTTTAATTATTGAGTGATTTACAATAGATTCATTAGCCTCATAGTTTAAGGAGAAGAATTTCCTCTAGTTAGAAGGTAAGCATATACATGTTGTCTTTTAGAAGAAACTAATGAAAAAAAATCTAGATTCATTAGCCTCATAGTTTAAGGAGAAGAATTTCCTCTAGTTAGAAGGTAAGCATATACATGTTGTCTTTTAGAAGAAACTAATGAAAAAAAATCTTGCACCTCATTTATAGAAACATAATTTGTCAATTGATACTAAATTAAATACTATCATACACTATAGTAAATAAAACTTATATATATTTAATAAGAAAAATAATCAAAGATAATTTTCACTTGAAGATTCTATTCATGTAACTCCTAAGAAGAATTAATTCTTGGTATTTCTTTTGGTCTAAACTTTTAGAAATAAACTTTATGTCATCGCTTGTCATTTATGTGGCATTGTTTGATTGTCACTTACATTTAATAAAAAAGACTACATTTAACTATTAACACTATTACTCATAGGATCTTACATCTAATACAAAATTTGATAAACTACATGACGATATGAGAAAAGAATTCCATTCATTGAGATAAAATTACCTCTCAAACTCACTCCCAACCTTAAAACACATCTAAAATAAATCCTATTCCCTTATTTTTTTACTATTTTTCAATCTCCTCTTAACTTTAGATATCCCATCCAATGACAACAAGAAAAACAAAAATAAAACCTATCATGTTCCTTTCCCAAAGTTCACCCTCAGATAACAATAAAAATCACATAAACACATAAGTACACAAGAGAGAACCATTTCGATTACACTTTTTAAATCCATTGTCCAACTCCTACTATCAACTTGACTTCCTTTCTGTTAATCTCATCAAGACAATAGTAGAATGCCTTTAAGATGGAGGTAAAGAGGAAGAGAGATAACAAGGATGGTGATGGAGGTAATATATATGGTCGTGATGTGTTGCTCTCATGTAGGTGGTGTTGGATTTGAGAGCCTAATTGCATCAATTGGGATGCAATTGTTATATGGTGATATGGGAATTTATGCTGAAATCAATAAGATTTGAGAGAGGTTTTTAATCCCATACTAGAAGTGGACAAACCTCTTGGTGTGTGTAAAAGGCTTATGCCTCCCATGGCTTATGTAGGAAAGAGTGAGAGGTAGGGATAGGGACCACACATGCACGTTAGCTACTTGGCATTGGTTATGGTTTGAAACATTTGTATCATATGTGAATTAGATGCATCGAACCTCTATGGACGAGGAGAGGGAAAACAACACAAAAGGGAATTAAGATGAGAGGAAGAAGACTCTTAATTCTAGTCTCTCCTCCCTTATATAAATAAACATATATAATTTAATTTCCTAGATTTTTTGTAAATTCTTAGATAGTGCATTTTGATTATTTGAATAATTATTTCAAGAAAGAATCCTAAGGTATCTTAGGAATAATTATTCTTATTAAGAATTTAGATCGATGAGTAATTATTTCCTTTCTTCTTCTGTTACTCATCCTTGTGTCCTGATTTTATCTTTACAAACCAACCAAACAAGAAATGTGATCATTACTAATTTCCTATATTGATAACAAAATATAAAGTACATAACTCATGATCATACATAGCTAAACAAAGCCAAGAAATTGAAAAAAAAAGAGACATGGTAGGACCTGTAATGAAATGCTCACTTTCTATTTCTACCTCAATCACAAAACATACTATCTTATGCACCAATGCTATTCATAGACTAAATCAAAATGAACACTTACAACATTGAACAAGTATCAGGTTCTCATCACTGAGGGAAGAGAGAGTATCATGAGGCATATGTGGATAAGATATGACACAAGGAACTAGAATCTTACTAGATGATGGTTCAACTTCTTTTTGTTCCATTTCATCCTTCCTTTCCTTCTTCTCAACCTCCTTTTCCTTTGGTGTCACAATCTTAGCATGCTTGTTTAGCTTCTTGCGAGTGCACTTGTTGAGTTCCTTAGGCTTAGCTACGCCTTCCACAGTGCACATCTACTTCTCCCAATTGGTCATAACCTAAATAACTCTTGTAATATGTGAAATACTTATTTAGTTAAATGTGTATTTGGAGGACGTGATGGTTTTGAGGGCTGTAGTTATTAATCATTTGTATGTCTTTGTCACCTAGTCTACTATTCAAACTATTTGTATGTCCAAGCTATTCTATCTACTTTAGTTGGTAAGCAACTTTGGGTAAGAAAAGACCATGGATGTTCGGCAAATCTAAATTCTCAAATGGACTTGCTAAATGAGTGTTCCTTGAATCTCAATGAAACCATCATCTAATTTTATATTCATTAATTTACATGTTTGCTGGCTTAATTTTTATGTAAGATTTGTGCATATTTATATATTGAATTTGATGGATAAAATTGGATTGCACTACTAATATTGTAATTAAATCTTGCAAAAATGTTCTAGTCACATTGTGGGTTTTTGAATGCTACTTTGGATTCTTGTTTGAATTTTGCTTTTTAAATGTAAGTAGATTTCAAGGAAATTAATTCTCGCTAGTTTCTCATTACAATGTGGCAATCTAAATTCCAAATGGGTTAAGCACTACAAAAAAAATGGCCTTTAGTAGTGAATTAGATAGTGGTATATAATGCATTTGCCACTAATCTTTAGATTTAGTGGCAAATTTTTTGTATTTGCCACTATAACATTTTGTCAAACAACAATTAATATTACTTACAAATATATTTGCCGCTATTGACTTTAATTTAGTGGCAATTATTATTTATGTCACTATAATATTTTTATCAAATGACAATTAGCATTAGTAGTAAATATATTTTCCACTATAGTCTTTGATTTAGTAGCAATTGTTATTTATGCCACTATAATATTTTTGTAAAATGACAATTAGCGTTAGTGGTAAATATATTAGTCACTATAGTCTTTGATTTAGTGGCAATTGTTACTTATGCCACTATAATATTTTTTTCGAACGACAAATTGGTGTAGATGAAATAAGGCCACTATTTCTTCTTCAACATCTTTTTAATAACATAAGGAAAAGCTAAATTGAAACTTATCCCTTCAAATAGAAAAAAAACTTTTGAATTCATTTATTTAAGATATATGTAGGCAAGAATCAGAGCAATGTAACAACAATGTTGAAAAAAAGTTGTTAATTAATACATCAAGATATAATTTAAAATGTCCTTTCACAAAAGTATTCTTTTTTTGTGAAAAAGATTAGAGCAAATATTCTAATGCCTACTATTTTGAAACATCTAATAATATCCCCTCTCCCAAATGCATCTCGTGAGTCCAATATTATAAATCCCACAACTTTATATGTGTCCCTATATGTGTGTAACATATTATTATTATTATTTTCAAATATAATTTAAGGGTGAAAAAATGATTTTTTTGAAAGTAAATATGTGTGTTTAGTAAACCATCAAAAATATTTGTTTTATAAAATTTCAAGGGAAGGAGGCAAAAAAAAATTAAGTACGTTGATCATGCCTCTTCCGTTGTCGCCTTTTTCTCCGATTAAAGTAAAAACTTTTTTTCACTCAAAAATCGCGCATGAGAATCCCTGCCTCCTCCTCCAGTTCTCGCCTCTTCCTCCTATTCAACCCCCGCAGCTTTCACTTTTATGATCTCCTCCATCGTCTTGCACCTCTGCTCCATCATCTCCAATCGCATCCTCTACTCCACCATCATCTCCGATCGCGTCCTCTACTCTACCATCTCCCCAAGGTATGGCATTAATCTCTAAATCTTGTTCGATCTTTCTCTATCTCTCTCACTTTCCTTCCCTCTTGGTCTTGCCACCTTCCCAGCAATCTCACTCAACCTTTTCATCTACCCGTTGATGTCGTTTCCCTTCATCGCTGCGATCCCCAACCACGTCATCCCCTCCTCGCTCTATTCTCTTCCCCTACCGCCCCACCTCTTCCCGCTGCTGCATCCTCCCCTCCTATCCCTAACTCCTCTATCCCTACCATCTGCCCCTATTGCCCACCTCCTCTCCCTGATCCATCCTCCCTTCCTCCCCCTGCCCCCTCCCCCCTCCCTCCCCTATGCCCCTACTACCTCCCTCCTCTCCCTGACCCATCCTCCCTTCATTCCTATTACGTCCCGGTTCCAGGATCCCTACAGGACCCGAGACTGGCTCACCTTTACTAATCCCAAGACCTAGTCATCCAACGAGAAATAACCAAAAGCAGGAAAATAAATCACATTCACACATGCAATATAACTAAGCAGAAGGAAAAATAAAACAGTAAAGGAAAGTAGAGTAAAATATCTCAAAATAGTACATGCCACCATAACAACAATAGAAAACAGAAAGTAACGAGAACAGTAATTTTAAAGTCCAGTACTCACAACTACAGTAGAAACAAACAACTGGAAAGAAACTACTACGGCTGGGCTCGGCTGAGCCCAACTCCCTCTACAGCCGGAAACCTGGGTTGCTCAACTCATGGTCCTGAATAGAGTTATGAAAAGATAGAGTCAGCGAACGCTGAGTAGAGTAGTGTTTACATTATTTATGCGCATGTAAAGTAAAAACAACAAGTAGGTTTTATTCTCATTTCTATTTATCTCATTTATGTATTTCTGGTTCATCTATTTCTCAAAGTATCCAAGTATTTCTTGATTTTTCTTGTTCCTCATGGGAACGATCTTGATTGCAATCTTTTTTGAGGAGTAGAAGGTACACATGGTGCTCTCCTGCCTAGGAAAGTCCCCCGCAGTAGTCCTACACCCAGTCAACCACCCCGAGGTCACTGTCAAGATGTAGCAGTGACTACGGCACGCGTGATAAGTGCACAGGTAGCTACCCCGCACAGACACGCGGTTAGTCGCTTCCGCTAGTGGGTATGCCCAAAGTACAGCATGGAATAGTATAGGGCCTTGCCCTCTCAGAACAAGGGTTTCACCCTTCAAAACCAAACAGGGGTCTCACCCCTCCATAGTCCGCGTACCCTCATCCGACTACCTCGGTTTGCCCAGCGGGCCTAACAATGTTGGTGTAGGGTGGCTAGTTTAACCTCGAGCCTCGTGGGGTGGCTAGCTCCCTCCCTTCACTAGTAGCACACCTCGGTACCATATACGCGAGGGCCAACAGGAGTCGGTGTAGAGTGGCCAATCCTAACATCGGGTCTCAACCCAAGGGCGGCTAGCTCCGCTCTACACCAAAAGGGACAGTTGCTCTCCTTGGTACCGTGTACACAAGGGCCAACTCACTTCCCGTCTACATTCCAGATTTCTTTCGTACACAGGAGTTCTACTCCTAATTCCTCGTAGGGTTCATGCTCATATTCATCTCATTTATCCATATTCAGATCTCATGTTTCATAACTCATTCCTCATCCATATATAGGCAACTCGTGTTTTCACAATTTAATTCTCAATCATATACAAGCAACTTGTGGTTTCACAGTTCACTTTCTCATTCACATACATGCAACTCATATTTTAACATGCATCTCATAATTACACGAATACCATTTGCTAGCAATGTATTTTAACCATGCACTCAAGTAAATAGTACAACTCAAAATAGGCTCATACATTTCTACCCTAGGGTTCATTCCACATCCTAGAGTTCGATCCGATTATTCCAAACAAGTACATTCTTATTTAAATATTAACAATTGAATTAAACCACTCTACCGAGCATCACGGGAGGAATGGGGCCTGCACCGCAGATCTCGTTGTCTCCGCGAGCCCCGAACATGCCACCGACTAGTAACCTATACCAGCGACTAATTTACACCAGACAAGCTCAAAACAGTAGATACTCAACACGAACACGTAAAGAAACTCGAGTGGAAAACAACGGTACTTCATTTGAGGAAATCCGATTCTATTTGGGCCCTAAACGGGCCAAAAACATGGTTACTGTCCAAAATCAGACGTCTGAGACTAATCCCAGACATCTTAAAAGACGTCAAATCTCACCTTCACTTCCTGCGACTGTTTCAGACGTCCAGACTCCCTCCACGACCATCTAGGGGCATCTCCAGATGTTGGACAAGGCCTCCGATCATCTGGAAGTACCTTCTAACGTCTGGTGACATGATCAGACGTCCAAAAGTGCTTGGAAAAATGCACTGCGTGCTTTCCTAAAGCCCTCCACCTGCATACGAAAGTCGCAGGCACATTTTCAACCCAACATCTCCTGTGCTACAATCTGCATGGCGGAAAGTAACGTAGGAAGATACGTACCTCGAGAGATATTATGCTTTCAGATGTCCGGCATCAGCTTCGGACATCCTGGTACCTCTCCAGACGTTTGGTTGATGCTCCAGATGTCTGACACTGGAAAACTTCCAGTACTAGAACCTCCTCCACGATGCTCCTCTCCTCGCAACGCTGCCCACAACGCACCGTAGCAGCTTTAACAGCTGTAGAGGACCGAGAGGCTGCCTCCTCGAGCCCCTCCTCCTCATGCACGTGCCCGCCGCCAGCCACGCAAGCTCCGCCAAGCTCCCGTAAAACCTCCAACCTTCACGCTCTTCCTTCCTCTCTCTCCCTCTCTCCCTCTCATTCTCCCTCGCCGTAGCTGCATAGGGAGAATGCTGAAGGTGGTGGTGGCTGGTGGTGAGGTAGTGAGGAGAAGAGGAGGGGGTTTAAATAGAATGGGTTTAGGGTTTAAGGGGTGAGGGGTGTGGAGGAGAGAGAAGCTCTACGCGTTGCCCGCGCACAGAGTGCAAGGAACGTACGAAAATTTCCACTTTCAGACGTCTGGGCCTGTGTCCAAATGTCTAACCGTAACTCCAGACGTCTTATCTGACTAAAAAGGCAACGAGTCATTTCATCATAACAAACTTAAAGGAAGTTTCGTCTCTGAAACTTAAGCTATGTACGGTGTGGAACAAGGAATTGTAAAAATGCATAACAAAATTAAAGAGGACCGAAGTAGGTGCGAAGAGAGGTACCCTCAAAAAGCTCCGAGTACCGCTCTCACATCGCCGCCTTAGGCTCCCAGGTCTCCTCCTTGTACTGTTGGCTTCTCCATAGAACTTTTACCAGGGGTACCTGCTTCCGTCTCAAACTCCGGACGGCTCTGTCTAGTATCTGTACTGGCCTCTCGGGATAGGTCAGGTCGTCACTCACCTCGATGCTCTCATGGCTCGGAACGTGACTAGGATCGGCTATGTACTTCCTGAGGTTGGACATGTGGAATACGTTGTGCACTCCAAAAAGTTGGGGAGGAAGGGCAAGCCGGTAAGCAACGACTCCTACCCGCTCTAGGACCTCAAAGGGCCCCACAAATCTCAGCGCAAGCTTCCCCTTCACCCCAAAATGCTGCAAGCCCTTCATGGGCAAAACACAGAGAAAGACGTGATCCCCAATCTCGAACTGCACCTCTCTACGCTTCCAGTCAGCGTAGCTCTTCTGCCTGCTCCTAACAGTGCGGAGTCATCTGTGGATCTACTCTATCACCTCCTGACTCTACCGGGTCTGCCTGGGACCAACCTCCCACTTGGTCCCCACCTCGACCCAACTCAAGGGTGCAGTACACCTCCATCCATACAGAGCCTCGTAAGGTGCCATGTCGATGCTCGAGTGGTAACTGTTATTGTATGCAAACTCTGCCAAGGGTAAATGCTCCTCCCAGGAGCCTCTCCAGTCAAGTACACAGGCGCACAGAAGGTCCTCAAGTGTCTGTATGGTGTACTCTAACTGCCTGTCCATCTGGGGGTGGTAGGCGGTATAGAACCTCAAACGTGTCCCCAAGGCTTGCTGAAACTCAACCCAGAACTAGGAATGAAAACGAGTATCCCTGTCAGATACGATCTCATGTGGGACTCCATGTAGGCGCACCACATCTCTGATGTATCGCTCTGCTAGCTGTGCTGGCCCAAAAGTGACTCGAATCGGCAGAAACTGTGCCTTCTTCGTCAACCGGTCTACGATTACCCAAACTACGTCGTGTCCCCGCTGGGTAACTGGTAGACCTACCACCAAGTCCATGGTGATGCTCTCCCACTTCCACTCTGGTACAGGAAGTGGCTGCAATGGCCCTGTAGGCCTCTGGTGCTTGACCTTCACCTGTTGGCAAACCAAACATTGCTGAACAAACTCACCAACATCCTGCATCATCCCTCTCCACCAGAAGTCGCGTCGCAAATCATGGTACATCTTTGTGTTCCCAGGATGTATGGTGAACCTGGACCTGTGCGCCTCCGTTAGAAGCTCTCTCAACAACTCCTCGTCCCTAGGAACGCACAGACGTCCCCTCATATGTAGGATCTCATCTGAGAAGGAAAAGTCTCCTGGGTCCCCTGTCAACACCTTGTCTTGCAACGCCTGTAAGTACAGATCGGCCATCTGCCCTACGATGATGTGGTCTATCAGCTCTGGTCGTGACTGCCACGTCACTATCACTGTCCCACAATACCCCCTTGACTCCCGGGGTCGCCAACTGCCCAACTCCTCCATGAGTCCCCAACTCTGTGCCTGTAAGCTAGCCAAGTGGGTGGGCGCCTTTTGGCTCAAGGCATCGACCACCACATTGGCCTTCCTTGGGTGGTAGGAGATGCTGCAGTCATAGTCCTTCAGGAGCTCTAACCAATGTCTCTGTCCCATGTTAAGCTCCTTCTGGTCAAACAAGTACTTGAGGCTCTTATGATCTGTGAAGATCTCGAAAGTCTCACCGTAAAGGTAGTGCCTCCATGTCTTCAACGCGAAGACAACTGCTGCCAGCTCTAAGTCATGGGTAGGGTAGCTACGCTCATGGGGCTTCAGTTGTCGTGAAGCGTAAGCGACAACGTGACCCCACTGCATGAGCACACCCCCTAACCCCTGCAACGAAGCGTCAATGTAAACCATGAAACCACCACTGCTGTCTGGGATGGCAAGTACAGTAGCTGAAGTCAGTCTCTCCTTCAACTCCTGAAAACACGCCTCGCATTCATCTATCCAGGCAAAGGGCACGTCCTTTCAGGTTAGCTGGGTCATAGGGTGTGCGATCTGAGAGAATTCTCTAATAAATCGCCAGTAGTAACCTGCCAATCCCAAAAAGCTGTGTATCTCTGTCACTGTGCGGGCCTCTCCCACCTATGTATAGCCTCTACCTTGGCTGGATCTATAGCCAATCCATCTCCTGAAATCACATGGCCCAAGAAAGTCACCTGTCTCGACCAAAACTCTCACGTTGCCTCAAGGTATCTAGGATCATGAGTAAATGTTGTCCATGTGGCGTCTGATCGCGTGAATAAACGAGTACGTCGTCGATGAACACCACCACAAACTAGTCTATGTTCGGCCTGAAAACACGGTTCATTAAATCCATAAAGGAAGTGGGGGCATTGGTCAGCCCAAACAGCATGACCAAGAACTCGTAGTGCCTGTATCGGGTATAGAAAGCTATCTTGGAGACATCGATCTCCCTGATCCTCAACTGGTGGCAACCTGACCTTAGATCTATCTTGGAGAACACCGTGGCATCTCGCAACTGGTCGAAGAGGTCATCAATCCTTGGCAGCAGATACTTGTTCTTAACAGTGACCCTATTCAGCTGTCAGTAGTCGACAAAAAGTTGCAGGGTACCATCCTTCTTCTTCACAAACAGCATAGGGGCTCCCCACGGGGACGCACTAGGACTCACAAAGCCCTTCTCCAACAGGTCCTGTAGCTGTGACTTGAGCTCTCACAGCTCAAGCGGTGCCATCCGGTATGGTGCAGTAGAAATGGGGCTGGCCCCCAATACCAGTGAGATCTCAAACTTGATCCCATGCTCAGGTGATAGTCCTGGTAGCTCCTCAGGGAAAACGTCAGGGTACTCGCAGACCACCGGGATACTCTGAAAGTCAGCCACAGGGCTAGGCTTTGCCACTACACGGGCTAAGAAGCCCGCACACCCCTGGCTCAAAAGGCTCACTGCCCGAAGTACAGAGATGCATTTGAAACCTCTGTCCACCGGCTGTCCGTGAAACTCAAAGGGAGGCAACTCCAATATGGAGAAGATGATCTTCCTCCCAAAATAGTCCACCAGGGCGTGATAGGCGGACAACCAGTCCATCCCTAGGATCACGCCAAAGTCCTCCATCTGGATCACAATCAGGCCAGCGGGGAGGCTGTGTCCTCCTATACTAACCTCGTAGTCCATGTAGACCTCCTCGGTTACAAACAACTGGCCACCTAGGCCTCTGATCACAAATGGATCCTCTAACAGTACACTACCATGCCTCAAACTGATGGCAAAACTCATAGCGATGAAGGAGTGAGTGGCGCCGGAATCAAAAAGTACGTACACTAATCTGCCAGAAACAATAACCATACCTACCACCATAGAACCCGAAGCCCTGGCATCTTTGTGTGTTAGGGCATTGATACACCCCTTGATTAGCCCATATTTGTGGGCTATTTAAGTATTTAAGTGCCTCGACACTAAGTTAATTTTAACATTTAGAAAGCATACATTAGGATGTAATTAAATTAATTCATATTTTTAGCTTAAGTGCATAATTCATGTGTGACATCCATATTTAAATGCATTTAGAATTAACTTAGAATTGCATTCATTTAATTAGTTAACCAATTAGGTACATTACATGCATTATTTTAAGTTAACATAAAAGTCAATGGTTTGTGTATAAATAACCATAATATTTTATTATTATTTTATTCTTCTTCTTTGAGGAACGGCTGCATTTCTTCCTCCAGCTACCGCATTGAGGATCCCAATGCCGGAAGTGGATTTAGTCTCCTCGACTGGGATAAAGAAAAGATGGAGGCCGCCATGCTCTGGACGGCCACCACCCATTCCACCACCGTACAACATTCCACCACCGTGGGCCTCCACGGCTAAACTCCGTCATACCATGGGTCGACAAGATGACAGACCGCTGCGCTAAGAGGATGGACTTGACCACCACCGTGCACGAGCTCCTTGAAGCTCACCTACCGTGAGTGCATCTACTGATGCACGATTTGTTACCCTTGTCCACAGGTACCATCACCACCTTCATCTTCTTCCCCATCCTTTGTTTTTCCTCTACTCCACAAAAACAAACCCAAAAGCCACGCCATTCCCACAACAGCAGGACCATGCGCGCCCCTTGTTGCACATCTAGAACACCCACAGCAACCCTCCACGACCACCCTGCACGCGCCACACACTTCCTGCAGCATGCACCACTCGCCCAAAGCATAGCACCCTCGCCTTCCAGCCGCACGCGTAGAGAGCATTGCACCTCTGCCCGCGCGCCTTCCTGCAACTTTCACCCGCACGCACTGTACCTCCACCGCAACAGGCATACGGAAACTTCTAGCCGCAATGCACCTTCTCCCCCCCCCCCCCCCCCCGCGCCTCATACGCCACCCGCACCTCCAGCCAATGTGCCTCAGCCCCTGCAACTACACCCACTTCAACCCGTGCCCACCTCCCTGCGTGAGCCCGCATCTTAGCCCCTGCCACGCGCAGCACCAACCGCACGCCCTCCAGCTACAGCGTGAGCAAGAGCAGCAGCGACAGCCACCGCCACTGCTGCTTCTCTCCTCCGGCTGGCCGCCACCGACCACCAACGACCACACCACAACCTCCACGTGCAGCCCTCACCACCGACAACCTTCTTGCGTGACCACGCCTCCAGCCGATCCTTCCTCTTCTCGTGCACGCCAAGGGGAGTTCTCCCCTATTTTGCTACAGGAAACTTGCAATTAGTTATTACATTTCAATTCCATTGCCAAAGTCTCTTTTTTTATTTTAATATGCGATATATTGAGTGAACTTGCGACTTCATACTCATGCTTTCTTATAATTGCATGGCTTTTGTTATTCACATCTTTTGACATTGGTTTTGGATTAAGATGTGTACAAATTCTCTCTAATGCATGTCAATTGGAAATAGAGGTTCATCACATATTTATTGAATATTTTAGTGAGGAAAAATTACACATATAACCTTACATTTTAGAGTTATTGTGTGTCTTCTTTTCGTCGCATTTCATGTCAGATTTGACTATGGATTTTGCACTTAATTGAACGAATACGAGAAAAATATTCGTGAATTTATTGCATCATTGTCTCCTTGTGGACACAACCCGCTCCTCTATGAGTGGTTTAATTATTTTGTTAAGCGATTTTCCACCATTTTGTTACTAAAATGACAAATCATCTTATTCACATTATTTGAAAGTGAAAATCATCTTATCACCCCTCAACTCTAAGTGCAGACGAAGCAGCTACACTCTGGGTTGAGCAAGCAGCAGCTGGCCGATACCCTCCTCGTGACTACTGCCTAATCGCAAAAATATGCGATTTTCTAATTAGGTAATTTAGTGTCGTTGCAACACGTAAATCTGCTTTCGCTTTTAAAATTTATAAGACCTAGATAGTGGCGTATATAGGGTCGTCCAAGGAGGCAAATTTGCAATTCAATTCTCTTGCTTATAAAACAGATCTCAACTTTCTTTTTGGTATTTTAAATATGTAATTTTTTGGTTTTGAAATGATGAGGGCAAAATGCGAATTGTGACCGGAAGTACTAACACCTATAATTACTAAGCTAAAACTTAAGAGATGAAAATGTCCACTACCTAAGCTCACTCTAAGCAAGTGGAGGCCTAGAGTAATTAGGGAGTGGAAGTGAAACAAGTGCTAGAACAAAGGTAACAATTGCAATAAGAAATTAAAAAGAAGGCAATTCAATTAATCAGAATTTATGTTCTCTACAAAGACAAGTAGAGGAATGCTTCTACTAGAAATGGAAAATATAAAAGCAATAAAAGAAACACAAATCCTCTTGCAAAATCTGGTGAAGAAGGGAGTCTTCTTGCTCCAAGCCTAGCTACTCCTTGGCTTGAAAAGAAGGTCCCCTTCTTCTCCTTCCTTGAAAGCTCCTCCAAGGTGGCGTGGAACACCTTCAAGACCTCCTCCAAAGGTCTTCCTTGCCTGGCTCCTCCTTTGGCTGGCGTGGACTCAAGAGAGAAGGGAAGAGGGGAAGGCACCAAAGGGACAAAATATCCCCTTAATCTTCTTCTTCCTCTTCTCTCTTGGGCGTGGGCTCTAGGTAGAGCATGAGAGTGAATTTGCTAGCCAAGGATGCTTTAAATGGTGGTGGGTAGTGGTCTTTTTATAGGGTAGGATGAGGGGTTAAGGTGACTCTTGAAATGGAGGGCTAAGATGGGAGGATGGAGGTGGTTAGGTGATCCTAGGGTTAAGGATGGTTGGCGCCACCTAAGGGGTGTAAGGGGGGAAGTTATGGGTGGCCAAGGAACACCTAAAAGTGGCGCCAACCATGGAGAGGCGCCATGGGTTGGCGCCAACTTTGAGGCTTCTAGAAGGGGGTTGAGGTGGATGGTGGAGATGGCTTGGAGGGGTTATGTGTAGGGTGGATATGGGGGTTGAGGTTGGCGCCAAAAGGGAGGTAGTTAGGGTTGGTTTTGGCACCAAATTTAAGTGTCTTTTGGTGGTTAGTTGAGGGGTGAAAGGTGGTGAAGAGGTGGCACCAACTTTGAGTAGAGGTGGAGCTAGCTTAAGTAGGCTTAGGTGGACTTGGAGTGGTAGGTTATGTAGGTGGAGTTAGGGTTAGGTTTTTGGTGCCATGGAGGTGGATGCTAGCTAAGCTAAGCTAGCTTAGCTAATGGTGGAGTGGAGGAGGAGGTGTTGGAGCTAGGGTTTGGAGGAAAGAGCTGGATCTGAAGAAGCTGGAGCTGAAGTGGAGCTGGCAGCTGCTGAAGAAGTCAACATGGGGCTACTCTAGCTGGCTTAGCTTGCTAATTCTTTTCTAGCTACTAAGCCAAGCTAAAGTGAGCTGGCTTCTATTGAATGGAGCTAAGGTAAGCTGGGTCTGGTGCTCCCAGGGTGGATCAAGCTGGTTGAGGCAACTAAGGTAGCTTAGCTCAATTAGCTTAACTAAGCTAGGTCCCCGGGAGCTGGACTTGAGCTTCCTGAACTGGGATGAATTCTTCTTCAGCTGGCTGGAGTTAAGTGGAGCTGGATCTAGCTAGATCTAAGCTGGGGTGAACTCCAGTCAACTCAGCTAAGCTAGATAGACCTCCCTGTGGACTTGTGGGAGCTGAGATGAGCTAGACTCAACTAGGTTGAGCTGGATCTGAGCTGACTTGAGCTAGGGTGAGCTAAGATGAACTCTCTTGAGCTGCTATTCAGCTGAGATTAGCTAAATGGAGCTGGGATGAGCTAACCCTAGTCCAAGTGAGCTAGGTTCCAGCTGTGGTGAGCTGGATTAAGCTGAGTTCCAGTTAGTCTAAGCTCCTCCTTCACTATTTTCCATTTTGAGTGCTAGGGTTTTAGGGATCTATATATCTGTTCATCTCTAACACTCACAAAAACACATTAAAATAACAAAAGAAAATGCAATGCATGCCTAACCTAGTTAATGCCTAAATTCAACCCAAAAACCCATTTGCGGAGTAAAATCCTAGGAGCTAGGTTTGTTTTAATGCATAAGAATGATGATAAACTGGCATTTATCACTGTCCTCCCCCATGCACCTGGTGAACACGACCGCTAACACGACCTCCAGTGCTCGGTGCGGGGAGCATCTGCTGTGCTCCTGCCCTAGATGAGTAGTCCCTCCTAATGTGGCTTGGCTGGCCACACTGGTAGTAGAGGGGTACACGACCTCCTCCCTCAGTAAGACCCTGCTGGCGGCTGGGCGAGGGTCCAGTGCTGGCAACTGGCCCCTATCTGGGGCCCCCAAAGGCCACTGGTGGCCCCACAGTACGAGACAGCTCTCCTGCTAGCGTTGTATGCCTCCTCTCCCGACAGCCCTGAGAGTACTCTGGCTGGTAGGGCCTCTTCCGTCTGCCGTCGATGTCTCACGCGGACGGGTTGGTCCCCTTTTAAGTCATGGCTACCTCGATCACACGAGAGAAAGTGGGTAGCTTCAGGGGTTTGACATACCCCCAAATGGCAGGTCGAAGCCCCACAGTAAACCACCACAGGTGCTCCTCCTCAGTAGACACAACTGTCGGGGCGAAACGTGACAGCTCCAGGAAACGTGTGCGGTACGTGCTAACCATCATTGTCCCTTGGCGAAGAGTGTGGAACTCCTGCCTCCTCCGGTGCTGCCAGGTCTGCGGAAAGTACTACTCATAGAAGAGAGCTACGAACTAGTCCCATGTCGGCTCTCTCCCCTCCTGGCCTCTGATTGCCCTCCAGCACTTGTGTGCTGTGCTCTCTAGCTGGTATGTGGCAAAGGCCACGCGGCACTCCGCAGGAGGGAAAAGGGTGTCGAGCACCTTCTCTATCTGCTCCAGCCAGTCCTCTACCTCAAACGGCCTCTCATCCCCCTTGGAGGGGGGCTTCAGCTTCCGGAACTGTCAGAAAAGCTCGTGGTGTAGCTGCAGTGGGAGAACGGGCATGCCTCCAAGCAAGGAGGTCTCGTGCTCGGAAGTGTCAGAGTGTGGTGGTGGTGGTGGAGGACCACCCCCTCCCCCTTCTACTCATCCAGCGCTATGACGGTCTCTCTGTTCCATCGAGGACTCCCCTCCACGTCCTCAGCAAGAGGTGCTCGAGGAGGCTGCTAGAGCTCCTCTTGCACGATGTCTCTGATCAGCTGGGTGAGATCCTAGGCCTGAACGCCCGAGGGGGGAGGTGGGTCAACTGGTGCCTCAGGTCCGGCACGATCGCCCTTCCGACCTCGTCCATGGCCACGACCACGGTTGATGAGAACCTCATCATGAGCCATAACTAGCTCATTTTGACCTAATACAAAGGATAAAAGCTCCTACATAACTCAAGGAAAGGCATAACTCAGAGAATTCTGAGTTTAAGGAGAAAACAAGTCATAAGGGGTAAAAATGCAATTTTACCAGTATAATCTGCATACAGGGTAATTCAGGGTCCAAACATAGGTCAAACAAACCAAATAAGAAGGAAAGTGGGATGATCTGATAAGGGCTACAGCAATTCCAAGGAACTAAATGATAATCTGTAACCCTAAAACAAACCCACTTCAATTCACGAGGTTCGAGGCAAAGTAAAAATAGAATAAACCCTCTAAAATTCATAGAAAAATAATCTCTAGGGTTTAGAACCTTCAATTTGGCCTTCAGAACCCATTTTGACCTACATTGAGAACCATACCCAATTAATAACTTAATTTGGGTTTTTGCATAAATTGACCAGTCAAACAAGGTTTAATCTAGAAATAAAATTCACCATCAGATTCCTTAGGTCCTAATTAGTCATGTATAAAAGCTTGAGCCTAAGAAGAAACCTTCTTGACCAACTTTACACTTTGGTCCTCATATATTTACTTTTTGGCCCTCAACTTTTGAACCCTCGCATTTCTGCCCCTAACTCTCCTTCGTTCTTTGCATTCAGGTCCCTCCTGCCAAAACCTGACCAGCACCATGCTCCGGCGACCTTGCGCGGAGCATGGCGCCGCGCAGGGTAAGGGGGAGGGTCTGGCAAGACAACCGGGGGTGCCCTGCGTCGTCAGCCGTCGCAGGAACACCCCCCTGGTCGCTGCAACCCACCATACCGGCCGTGCGAACGCACGGACGGTATGGGTTTCCATCTCCGGCATCCTCCGGCGAGGGAGACACGTCGTCTCCCTCCGCCCTCCTCTCTGATTCCGCCTCTATAAATACCCCCGTCGCTCCGCCGTTCTGAGCAGCTCGGATCTGACGGAGAAAACCCCCAACTTTCCTCTCTTCTCACTCCGGCAGATGCCCACCAGCTCCGGCGGTTCTTCCTCCTCCTCCTCTTCACTCTGCTGCAATACCAGCAGCAGAGACTTCTTCCCCTGCTCTTCCCGCGTCGCGCAATACCGGCGCGCGCTGCCTCTGCCCCGTCGTCACCGCCGTCCTCCCCCACTGGGCAGCTTCTTCTCCGGCGACAGCAGGTACAGCCATCCGCCTCCTCACCCCCTTCGTCACTTTAGTTAGGTTAGAACTACTTCCCTCTATTCTCTCTCTCTTTTCCCCCTGCTATTTTTATCTAATTACCCCTCGACCGCGCCTAATCACCCTCACCATCTCCGCCTCCGGCCATCCTCCGGCGAGCCGCTCCCATCACTCCAGCAACCCACACGGCTCGCCGACCACCGCAGAACCTCCGCCTCCTCACCCTGATCAACCTCCGCCCTTCCACTTCCCCCAAATCACCCTCTGCAACTCCACCGAACAAACCCATCTCCCGACCCACAGTCCGACCTAGGGTAGCCCTTAGGCTCCGCCCCGCCACCTGCACACCCCCCGACCACCTTCGCCGTGCCACGGCGAAGGTCCTCCACGTTTCTGATTGGGTCGAGAGGCCGTTTCTCTGTGGGCAGGTACCTGCGCTCGTCGCCGCCATTGTTGAAGCGAAGCAGCTTCGACCTGCTGTTCCAGGTGCGCCGCGCCCAGGTCACGCTCCCAAGCTGTGCGGGGGCATTTCGGCAAAGCGTTAGGCTGCAGTTGAGGCGAATCCCTCGCGCGAAGGCCTCGCGTAAAGCTGCGATTACCAGCTGCTTCCTCCGCGCAGGCGCCAAATTGGGGTGGGACATTTAGTCCCACCTCGGAAGACTCCGAAGCGGCACAGCGGTATAAAGAGAAAAAGTGCTGGAGGCTTATTGCCTCAGCACACGGGGTGAGGTCCCCTTCACCCGCCCAGTTACCCAGTCTCGTCCGCGCTCACGCCCCGCGGACCTGGCCCGACCCGACTTCTCTGCATTTTCTGCAATTGATTCTATGGATCAATCATAGAACCCAAATCCCAAGATCCCTTCTTCTTTTGGTCAGGGGGAGATGCTGCCTTTTGATATCCATGAGGTGCTCTTGAACCAAAGCCTCCAAATGCTGGAGCAGAACCACCAAATTAATCTGTTGATGGCTGCTCTATAGAACCTACAGAACCTGCAAGCCCATCCTCCTCCTCGACCTAAGGTAGGTCCTGATCCACCTGATTTTGTTCTTCCACCACATCCTAGACCTTTACTTCAAGACTACTATAATCCATATAATGCACAAGAAGAGCCTAATGTTAGGGTTCCTGTTGGGGAAAATGACCCAGAATTAAAGCCAAATATTATAGGTCTAATCCCACACTTTCACAAGTATTCATTTGAGGATCCATTTCAACATATTGAAGATCTAAAAAATCTATCAAAAACTCTTGGTCCTCGAAATCAAAGCTAGGAAATCCTACTCATGAAAATGTTATCCTTTAGCCTTAAAGATAAAGCCACTTATTGGTATCGCACTATCGCACAACCTATCTCAACTTGGAATGAACTTAAATCCATATTTTTGAAGAAATTCTTCCCTATAGGTCGTACCAATGCCTTTAGGCGAGCTATCACTACATTTACTCAAAACCAAGGGGAACCAATTCATGAAGCGTGGGAGCGCTTTCATGAATTGCAAAGGAAACGCCCACATCATGACATCCCTCGCTAGCAACTCATGCATATCATTTATTATGGATTGCAAAAGAGCATTCGTAATCTAGTCGATGCCTCTTGTGGAGGGAACTTTCTGAATCGCGACGAAGAATCTACTCAGAATTATTTGAAGGGATGGCGTAAAACTCGATCAACAATGCATCAATGTAGCAATTCATGTGAGGAAACTCGCATCAAAATCCGCATCCAAACTTGCATCAGAAGGGCATTCATGAAATCCAAAACCCGTCCAGCTCAAGGGATCTAGGGATTATAGCTGAGAAACTGGACAAAGTCGACATCGTAGCAAAGCATCTCGATGAGGTCCGCAATAAGATGAAAAATCTTACACCTCTACTCCTTACGTAGAATCCCATGCGTTTACCTGCTTCGTAAATTCTCGCGAGAAGGGAATTTGTGAATAATTTGGATTCTAGAGATCCTTCTTCCTTGAGTTTACTCCCTACTCATTCACGAACCCAAGGAGGGACCTTTGTCCCATCATTCCCAAATCTTTCCCTACTTCCTACTTTTGTGGAAAACATGACATATCCTTATGATTTAAAAAACATTTAAGGATACATGCGAGATCAAACCCATATTCAAATACCTATAATCCTGGATGGCGTAATCACCCTAATTCCTCTTGGTCTAATCATTCCCAAAGACCACACTATCCAAATCAGACCCGTCAAAACCTGCCTACGTTGCCATTTCATCCTTTCACGCGAGTACGCAAAACTACTCAGGACCAAATAGACATTCGCAACTCAACCAGATTTTGCGAGCTGTAACTGAGTGCCAACGACAAAATGCTGAAGCTCTCACTAAGGTACAACGGCAATGTTCGGCAGAGCTAGCTGCTCTTAGGGGCCAAATCATGCAGTTAGCTAAATCTCATCAGCTAGGGGCCCTACCATCCCAGCCAGTTCCAAACCCTAGAAATATCCAAAGTAATAAGTTTAACCGAGGAGGTCAACATCCGACTCAGGGACAAGTCCACTTTCTAAATTAAGTACCCCTAAATTAGAATCAAAACCCACCCTCTACACCTCTCGAATTTGAGTATCTGAATTAGCAGCAATCATATCCAAATCAAACAAATCAACCTTTATTACTAAATCCATCTTTCCAGAATCAAGCTTCTACATCTCCTGCTTCCTCTTCACATATAGGAATTAACTCTGCTACAACCCATTGTGGGACTTCCACTATGGATCCAGTAGATCCATGTTTGCAACCCCAAGTCCCTAGTACATCTAGAACAGCTCCTACTTCTACACCTGTGAGAGGTGATTCACCTAGTCCCGTTATTCTTGCTAATTTTCGTGATCAACATAACCCCTCAGTAGGATAGGATATCCAAGTCCCATTCCCAAAAGCATTGAAGAAATCTAGGAAACAAAAGCAACCTGTCACATTAGATGAGAAATTGATTAAAATTTTTGAACAGGTTCACATTAATATCCCACTCCTAGATGCTATAAAGCACATTCCGACTTACGTGAGATTTCTCAAGAAGTTTTGTACTCCTAATAGTAAGCCGAAGAAAGGGAGCATTGTGGTACTCTCTGAGCAAGTGAGCTCAATTATTTCGAGTATTCTTCCTTTGAAAAAGAGAGATCCAGGATCTCCATTTATTTCCTGTATAATTGGGGACCAATGCTTTGATAAAGCCCTTCTTGATTTAGGAGCATCCATTAATCTTATTCCATCTTCCTTGGTAGAACATTTTGAGATAGAGAACCTTAAGCCTACCAATGTGACTTTACAACTAGCAGATAGATCTACTAAGTCACCAAAAGGGATTTTGGAAGATATTATAGTTAGAGTTTAGGATTTCTAGTTTCCTATGGATTTTATTGTTCTTGATATGGAAGTACCCGAATGCATTAGTGATACCCCAATTATTTTAGGGAAACCCTTTTTGGCCACTACAAAGGCCGACATAGATTGTGAATCTGGAAAGATAGAATTGAAGTTTGGGGAGAGGACAATTAAACTTGATACATTTAGAGCTTCTTGAGGATTATATTGTAAATGGATTGAGGAGATTAAATTTATTTCTATTCTTGAGGATGAGCCTAGTTCCTTGGAAATAGAAGACCCTTCTTTTGGTATTATTAACCCTCAAGACGAAATCCCGTTATTAGAATCTCCACTCGATCCAGAAGTTGAATCACACGACTCATCTTTATCTCTATATGCAGTGGAAAATCCCATCCCAGACCTTGCTGTTGAATCTACTCCTAAAATTGAACTCAAGCCATTGCCTGAAACACTAAAATATGTCTATCTGGAACCCAATCAAACATATCCTGCAATCATTAATCATCTTTCTGAATCTCAAGAATCAAAATTGATCGTGGTTTTATGAGATCACAAGAAGGCAATTGGGTGGACTCTACATGATCTCACTAGGATTAGATCCAATTATTGTACTCATCGCATCTATATTGAAGATGGGGCACGACCTTCTCATGAAGCACAAAGACGATTAAATCTGAATCTTAAAGAGGTTGTAAAGAAGGAAATAATCAAGTGGCTAGATGCTGACATTATCTATCCTATATCTGATAGCCCTTGGGTGAGTCCAATTCAAGTGGTACCCAAAAAGGCAGGACTCACCATAATCAAAACTGAATCTAGAGAAACCATTCCCACACGAATTGTGAATTTGTGGCAGGTTTGCATCGATTACTACAAACTCAACACGGTTACAAAGAAGGACCACTTTCCTCTACCATTCATTGATCAAATCCTTGAGAAACCTATTGGTAATAAGTTCTGCTTTTTGGATGGTTACTCTGGATACAATAAAGTTGCAATCCACCCTGAAGATCAAGAGAAAACGACTTTCACCAGCCCCTTCGGAACCTTTACTTTCCGAAGGATGCCATTTGGGCTTTGCAACACACTCGTGACTTTTTAGCATTGCATGTTAACCATTTTTACCGAGACGGTGGGTGAATATATGGAAGTATTCATGGACGATTTTTCAATTTTCGGGGAAACTTTTGATAATTGTCTTGATAATTTGTTGAAGATCTTAAAAAGATGTATTGAAGTGAATCTTGTCCTCAGCTGGGAGAAGAGCCATTTTATGGTTCCAGAGGGCATTATACTTGGCCATCTCGTGTCTGAACGAGGTATCCAAGTAGATCGAGCCAAGATCAATCAAATATCAAATCTACCAATCCCTGACTCGATCAAGGGCATTAGATCATTTCTCAGGCATGTTGGATTTTATAGAAGATTTATACTTGATTTTTCAAAGATCGCCTGACCACTCACGAATCTCCTCACGAAAGACACGATTTTTGAGATGAATGAGAAGTGTATATCTCCATTCAATATTTTGAGAGACAGAGTTACACAGGCTTCTATTCTGCAACCTCCTGATTGGAACCTACCCTTTGAAATCATGTGTGATGCATCTGATTACGTAGTTGGAGCTGTTTTAGGATAGAAAATTGAGAAAAATCCTGTAGTGATTTACTATGCTAGTAAGACATTGAATGATGCACAAAGGAATTATATTGTTGCTGAAAAGGAATTACTAGCGATAGTGTTTAGATTAGAAAAATTCAGATCTTATATCCTTGGATTTCGAATCATGCATTGTGTACTCTGATCACTCTGCAATCAAACACCTTCTATCTAAGAAGGACACAAAACCTAGGTTGATAAGGTGGATCTTGCTTTTGCAAGAATTTGACCTAGAAATTCGTGATAAGGCACAACGACAAAATGTCATTGCCGACCACCTTTCCCATCTTCCTTTTGAGAATATAGAGCCTTCTCCTCCTATCACTGAACATTTTCCTGATGAACATCTTTTGACTATATCTTCTGATCTTCCTTGGTATGCCGATATTGTAAATTATTTGGTTATACATCAATTCCCTCCTGACTGGGATGGGAATTGTAAATCACGACTCAAATCAGAAGCCAAATACTATTTCTAGGAAGATCCGTATCTATTCCAACAGTCTAATGATCAAATTATCAGGCATTGTGTATCTTCTTCTAAGATTGACTCTATCCTATCTTTTTGTCATGACTAGGCTTGTGGCGATCATTTTCTGATCATAAGACCGCTGCAAAAGCTTTGCAGTGTGGGTTTTATTGGCCCACTCTTTTTGCGAATTCGTAGACATATTGCAAGGCATGTAGTCGTTGCCAAACTCTTGGTAGCATGACATGCAAAGACATGATGCCTCTGACCCGATTCTTGTCTGTGAAATCTTTGACATTTGGGGCATAGATTTTATGGGTCCATTTCCATCTTCTTTTGGCTTCGAGTATATTTTGCTCGCTATTGATTATGTCTCGCATTGGATCAAAGCCATACCCACATGCACAAATGATCATAGAGTGGTCATTCCTTTTATTCAAAGTCATATCATCTCTCATTTTGGGGTACCACATGCTATCTGTTGGGAGCAGAAAACTACACGATCGAAGTTGGTTTCGTAAAACCCATCATTGTAGTTCGATTTGCAAAGAAAATCGTCAACAGATAAATTTATACCAAAACTCAAAGAATTCCGGGTCGAACACAGGGAGGCTATGTTGATCTAAAATCTATGATTATATTTTTTTGTGTTTTTGTTTGAAAATGAGATAATTACAATGAAACTAATATAAATAATAAGAGAGAGAGAAAGATAGAGAGAGAACAATCACTTTATATAATCAAAATGTTTTTACAACTAGAAAGTGAGAAATGATTACAACTAGAAAGCTGAAAATTCTATTCTAGAAAGCGATTAAAAAGAAGGGAGAGAGATGTTATCCTCCTCGACAAATGATTAGAGGACGAGCCGGATGGAGCGATGCCTGGAAGATGGAGGACAGAGTGGGAAGAAGAGAACGAAGTAGGAAGAAGCGGGAACAGGGCAACACGTCATCGTTGTCGCGGGATCCACTTCCGGAATAGGGGCGAGAAAATTGGATTTAGCTCTAGAATAGCATCCCAAGTGTGGGACAAGCTTCTCTTAAGCTTTGGAGAGGGAGAGAGGTGAAGGAAGAGATGAGGATTTTGTATGGTAGAGGTCTCCTTTTATAGTTGCAAGGATAGGGGGCAATTTAATCATTTCATAATTAAAACATTATATGAGGGAGTCTTTAGTGACAGATTTAAGTGTCACTAAAGACCCCACGTCGCCGCAGCCTCGCGCACGCACCCGCCTCCTCACCTGCCACGCGTAAAATACATGCCCACATCCTCTCAATCATAGTTGTCCGATCTTAAGATCGAACGGCTTAAGGTCATCCTCGCTCGCGCCTTCATCTGCGCTTAACCATGCGCCTACGTGCGTTCGGGCATGTGCACTGTGTGTTTGATCACGCGTGCGGGCGATTGGATGATTTAAGCCACCCGTAGCCGATCGCGCGGTCACGATTAACCACTCATGTGCTACAGATGGCGAGTCAAACACACATCCCACGCTCGTGCAATGTTGCTCGACCGCTGTGCTAGCGGCGCTTCTTTGTCGCGCTTACGATTTAAGCACGTGCACTTCACGGCCGTTGGATCAAGATCCAACGACCCAGATCTCACCTTGCCGCGCCTTTAGAAGATGGGGAGGGGTGCTGCAGTCGATTTGGGCAGCTGTGATGGCGCCATGTGGTGCCATCATGGCCATCCAACTTCTATGACATGTAGAAGGTGCCACGGATGTCAAATTGGGCCAATTTTTATGCCGTTAGGCTACGATCATCGATCTAAACCTTTTCGTGCGGTCAGATTTATCGTCTGAAGTGTATATTGGCACCATCTTGGCCCTTGATCTTTAGGCTTCCTCAATCTCTATCTGGTGCTACGGATGTTCGATCAGGGCAATCTTAGAGTCGTTGAACTCCAATCGTCGCCCTATTCAGATCTGTATGATTGGATCTTCGATCCGAGGCCCCGATTAAAAGTCGCCCTATCCCTAACCATAAAAGGAGACAATTACTATACAATTTATACAATTTGTCCTAAATGCATGATTATGCATGTTATGCAATATTTACAATGCATGATGCTACTATAACACTAAGAACATGCATTAATAGACATTTTTTACTATTTAAATGTATGCACATCACACCCCCATGCCTATATTTTGCTAGTCCCTAGCAAAAACTACATGCTATTTATAAAAGAATTAAAGTTGGATTACTCGAGCAAAAGTCATTTTCAATATTAAGAAATTTTTACTTAGGACCTGAACTTTCAAAGATACAACAGTGCCCGGGTATCTACCAAAATGCAGATCGCCTCAAGCCCTCGCCTTATTCAAAGAATGATCTCTTTTACTCCTAAACCCTTTGTCTTCTTTTCTAATTTTTTTTGGATTTTTGAGTTTAGGGTTACAGAGTGGCTTTTTACGGCCACTCAACCCACCTAAGATTTGATTAGAACCCTAAGTTCTAAGCATCTTTTTGTGAAAGTGATAGACTCGTTGATCAATAATCAGAACGGACTTCGGGTTTCTACGCCCCAAGGTGACCTTAAAAAGAATTCTGCCTAAAGGTGTATCTATATGATCAGTAGCCTTCTCCCTACTTTTCTTTTTATGAGGTCAACACAAGGGTAAATCTAGTGTATATCACCCCAGCTTATTCTACTTCACTTCTTCCTTAGTGTTTTAGGAATTTGACATGCATTTCTTGAGCTGGGTTTTGGATAACCTACCAATGGATAGTTACCCACGATAACTTGCCAGCCATACTTGTGCGGTGAAGTGTGGCTTATTTCTTTTGTTTTCTTTTTCTCATTTTCTTTTTATTTTTCTTTTCTCTTTTTTTTTCTTTTTGGACTTTCTTTTTTTTTTAAGTAGGTGGCTTCCCTAGTCTAAGATTTACCTAAGGCAGTAGGAAAAGAACGGTCCAGTGGTTGGGCTTTGGACAACCTACCTACGGGTTGTTACCCACAATAACTTGCTAGCCATACCACCCTAGAAGGTTCATTAGCTACCCAATTTCTGTTAAAACCGTCGAACAACGAGTCAGTGCAAATAGTGTGTAGATGCTTAGACTTAAAGTTCCCTCAAATCAGAGGGCGGGTTGATAAGTCATATACTTATCACCCAAACTTATTTAATAAAATTGAAATAGAATTCAGGATGGCGAGGACTCGATAAACAAATCCACATTTTAGTGGATACTCGGGCTGATTAAACCCAAAGACCTGAAGGGTCTTAGTGTTCAGATCCTACTGTAATATTTCCTAAGATTGAAAAATCCTATGCCCAAGTATTCTTTCCTAATTCAATTTTTTTCCCTTTTTTATGTATATATAAGAAAATAAGTAGAATTTACAAGAATTCCACAGAGTTGACAAATTTATTCAGAAATGAATCCACCACCCCATGCCTAGCTGATGCAATGTCTACATTGAGAATAAAAGAAATGAAAGGAAGGTAGAATGTAGAAGATATCACCTAAATATGATGCTTGGGCCAACTCAGAGTCAGACTATACAACTGCTGAGTTTAATGCCATTAGCTAAGCGACGTCCAGCCAAAGAAATCACAACATGATGAGAGCAACCGTGTCTAAAATGGGTTCTGGAACAATATGGTCAATAAAAGTCTTCAGATGTTAACCATTAACTTTGAATGAATTACCAGTCTTTGGGTCAGAAATCTGAACAGCCCCGTTTCGAAAAATCTGATCGATGATGAACAGGTCATTCCATTTTGACCTATGTTTGCCGAGAAAGAGCTTAAGTCGAGAATCAAAAAGCTAGACCTTCTGGTTTGGTTCAAAGCTCTTGCGGGATATCAATTGGTTATGAAGAGCTTTAGTCCGAGCCTTGTAAAGCTTGGCATTCTCGTACACGTCATTTCTAAGCTCTTCCAACTCAGATAGTTGAAGTTTCCTAGTCTTTCCGGCTAAACTCAAATCTAGATTGCATTGCTTGATTGCCTAGAATGTCCTATGTTCAATTTCTACGGGTAAATGTCATGCCTTTCCATACACCAGACGAAATGGTGACATGCCGATAGGTGTTTCGTATGTCGTACGGTAGGCCTAAAGAGCTTCCTTTACAATCAGGCCTAACCATCTTCTGAAGAATATTCTTGATCTCCCGATTGGAGATCTCAGCCTGTCCATTCGTCTGGGGAAGGTAAGGTGTGGAGATTCTGTGATTTACCCTACACTTTTCCAGTAAATTACGAAACTAGGCATTTGTTAAGACCAAAGACATCAAACGCTTTTTAAGACGTCTGGGAGTTGGTCCAGACGTTTGGTCAGACATCTGGACGCCTTCCCAGACGCCTGGAAATAAATTTTTGCGGCGTATGATTGCGAGTCTACGCGCGTGCGCGCGTAGACTGAGCCCGCCGACCTACAGGCATTCTTTTTCTTTTCTCTCTCCCCCGAGGCCGTCAAATACCCTCTCCCCCCTTCACTCTCCGTCACCACCACTCCACCGTGTCCTCCTTCTTCTTCCAGTGTCAGCGTGAGAGTGAGAGAGAGAGGGCAGTAGCTGCTGCCGGGTGCGTGTGGGGAAGAGGAGGTGCAGAGAGAGGGAGAAGAGGCAGAGCACATGAGGAAGAGAGAGCGAGCTCGCCGGAGCAACGTAGGGCTGGCCGACGGGCTCGCAACGGGAGCGTGGTGCTGGGGAAGTTACCCCTGTGCTCCTGCAGCTCAGGCAGCAGGTGGGCGAGCGTGGCGCGGCATGGCCGTGCGCAGCAGGCAGAAGGTGAGGAGGTCCTAATTATGGGAAACTCTCCCAAAATTAGACGTCTAGACCTACGTCCAGACGACGTGGGCGATGTCTGTAGTGAGATCCAGACATCTGAAAGGTACGATATTTCTCATCTTCCTCCTTTTTGCGGATGCAGCCATGCAGGCTGATCCGCCGAAGGTTGAGATGTGTCGTGATTGAGAAGGTTTTCATCGTGCATGCAGGTTCCGTACGGGAAGGCACGAGGACATGTCCTCCCACATAGATCAGACGTCTGGGCACAGCACCAAACGACGAAGAGAGTCTCCAAACGTCCGGAGTGATAGTCGGACCTCCGGAACTGGGTCCAGACGGTTCAGCGAGATCCTAGATGTCTGAAAAATAGCTCAGAGTGAGGTATGACCTGGACCACCTTTTAAGACGTCTGGAAGGTGTTCTAGATGTCTGATTTGAGGTAGAGTTGTCGTTTTTGACCCGTTTAGGGTCCGTTCGAAGTCCGATTTTCACGTTTGAGATTCCGTTCTTCTCAGAATTTGTTCCTCTATTTGTTTAAAATATTTTTATCCTATTCTGAGTAGTTCCTTGTGATTGATCCTTGTGTTAGGACCTCATCCTGTTGCGGCTCTGGGTGTTGCGGAGGCACGCGGACCTGCCGATCACGCTCCCCATTACTCCAGATTTTGCAGGTAGAGTGGCTCCCCTTGGTTATTTACCAACATTAATGCATCTTTGAGATAAATAATAGATTATAGGGTATGGCATGAATCCTAGGGTCTGAAAACTAGATTGAATGATAGATTCTAGGATTTGGCATGAATCCTAGGGTTTGAAAACTAGATTGAATGATAGATCCTAGGGTATGGCATGAATCCTAGGACTTGAAAACTAGATTGAATGATAGATCCTAGGGTGTGACATGAATCCTAGGAACAGAAACACTGAAACGAATGTCGTGAATACATGAATTGCAGTCTTGGAAAAGTAGATAGAATAATGATAATTGTCTGAAATTGGATAACAGCTGCTTATATATAAATGGATATTAAATTTTGGAAACACGGGTTATATGAGAATAAAACTGAAATGGTGAAACCTAAAATGGCTTGGCTAGAGAAATATAAGCATGAACCCTACGGGGAATTAGGAGTAGAGCTCCTGAAAGATGAATAGAATGGAATTGGGGAAGTGAGCTGGCCCTTGAGTATGGAGTACCAAGGAGAGTGACTGCCCCCCAGTTTAGTGCAAAGCGGAGCTAGCTGCCCTAGGGACCGGGGGTTAGGTCTGGCCACTTTGTACCGACTTTTGGCCCTCGCGTACAGAGTACCGGGGAGAGCTACTAGCGTAGGGAGAGCGCTAGCCACCCCACGGGCCCCGGGGTTCTGCTAGCCATCCTACATCGACTTGTTAGGCCCACTGGACAAACCAAGGTAGTCAGGCGAGCGTGCGCGGACTGTGGAGGGGCAAGACCCCTGTTTGGTTACTGTGGAGGGGCTAGACCCCTGTTACTGAGAGGGCTCTGCCCTATATTGGTTCCGTGCTGTGCTTTGTGGCGCACCCGTTAACAGAAATGACTTACCGCGTGCCAGTGGGGGTAGCTACCCGTGCGTTTAGCGCACGTGCCGTAGTCACCGTTACGTCTGTCAGTGACCTTGGGTTGGTTGATTGAGGGTAGGACCACCACGGGGGGACTCTCCCGGCTAGGAGAGCACCACGTGCTACTTCTACTTTTCGAAAAAGACTACAATCAAGATCGTTCCCATGAGGAACATTCGAGATCAAGAGAAAGACCTGAGAAATAAACCAAGAAAGAGTAAAATAAAGAAAGAAATTAAAACAACCGCTACTTGTTTACCTTTACTATTTTTCTTAGCTAGCTGGTTGCCACTCTACTTAGCATTTTGTTGACATGTCACCTTTGTCACCTTTTTAGGACCAGGTATTGAGCAGCCAGAGCCTGCAACTGCAGAGGGTGATGGGTCCAGTAGAGCCCAGTAGTTCTACTTATGTTGTACTTGCTGTATCGTTTTTCTGTTGTAGTGAGTATATTCTGTTACACTTGTACTCTTTTATTGTAAGCATCATATTTCTGTACCTGTTTTAATTCTCTAATGTTGTGGTGGTATGTACTATAGTAGTTCTTTTCTTTACTGCTGTACTTTTGTTATTGTTAGTTACATGCATGATGAATGTGGTTTATTTTACTGTTCTTTTGGTTACATTCTCATTGGATGACTGGGTCTTAGGATCAATCAAGTCGGTCCGATTCTCGTGTCTCGTAGGGATTCGAGAATTGGGTCGTAACAAGATGGTATCAGAGCAAGGCCATCCCAAGAAGTGAACCAACTGGCTGGAAAATAACCAATTCAAGTGCCGGTAACTAGAGTAGTCACCACAACGTACCTTTTGACATCTGTTTTTAGACTCCTTCATTAAATATCGATTCGTATTGACATCTTTTCTATTTCGTGTTCGCGTCTCCTTGCAGGAGATGCCTCGACGAGGAGGTAGCGAGGCAAGCCGCGGACGCGGCCGAGGACGAGGTCGGAGGGACGGGCGCATTGAGGCCGATGCCTCAATGGACCAGCCACTGCTCCTGGGCATTCAGGCCCAGGACCTCGCCCAGCTGATACGGAATATCGTGCGAGAAGAGCTCCACCCACCGCCACGAGCGCCTCTCCCTGGGCCTGCGGAGGGGGAGTCCTCTATGGGACCACGCGACAGACATGGCACTAGACGTGGGAGAGGGGATGGGTCTCCACCACCCCCACCTTCCTCCAGCACTTCCGAGCACGAGGCTTCTTTACCTGGAGGTGCACCAGCATCTCCACTTCAGCACCACTTTGGCTTTTCGGACAGTTCCGGAGGCTGAAGCCCCCCTCCTTCAAGGGGGATCAGGACCCGACCGAGGCGGAGGACTAGCTCGAGCAGATCGAGAAGGTTTTTGACACCCTTCGACCCCTGTGGAGTGCCGCGTGGCCTTTGCCACGTACCAGCTGAAGAGCGCGGCACACAGGTGGTGGAGGGCGGTCAGGGGTCAGGAGAGGGACGAGCCGACTTGGGACCAGTTCGTCACCCTCTTCTACGAGCAGTACTTCCCCTAGACGTGGCAAGACCAGAGGAGGCGGGAGTTCCACACTCTCCGACAGGGGACGATGACCGTGAGCGCGTACCGTACGCGTTTCCTGGAGCTGTCTCGTTTCGCAGCGACAGCCATGGCTACTGAGGAGGAGCACCTTTGAAGGTTCACCGAGGGGCTCCGGCCTGCGATTCGGGGGTATGTCAAACCCCTGAAGCTTCCTACGTTCTCGAGGGTGGTAGAGGCAGCTATGACATACGAAGAGACCAACCCGTCCGCACGTGACACTGTCAGCGGGCGGAAGCGGCCCTACCAGCCAGACTTCTCACAGGGCCGACGAGAGAGGAGACACATGGCGCCCGCAAGAGAGCCGTCACATTTTGTGGGGCCATCAATGACCTTTGGGGGCCCCTGACAGGGGCCAGCTACTAGCACCGGACCCCCACCTAGCCATCAGCAGGGACCCATTGAGGGCGGGAGTCGAGTCCCCATTTGCTACCAGTGTGGCCAGCTGGGCCACATCAGGAGGGATTGCCCGTCTAAGGTAGGAGGTCAGTAGATGCTTCCCACGTCGAGCACTGGAGGGCGAGCAGGAGGCCGCGGTTTCCAGGCGCGAGGAGGAGGACAACAGTCACGGGGAGGGTACCGGCCAACGACTACCCATCCGACTCAGAGTGTGGCTGCTTCGTCTGCACCTAGGGCTGAGGGGCGTATCAACGCCCTGACACACAAGGATGCTAGAGCTTCGGGATCAGTGGTGGCAGGTATGGTTTCAGTTTTTGGCAGACTTGTTTACACGCTTTTCGATTCCGACACTACGCACTCGTTTGTCACTATCAGTTTTGCGGTTAGCTTGGGGTAGGACTGTATGTTATTAGAGGATCCGTTCATGATCAAAGGTCTGAGTGGTCAACTGTTTGTAGCTAAGGAGGTGTACACAGGTTGCAAGGTCAGTGTTGGGGGACACAGCCTTCCTGCCGACCTGATTATGATACAGATGGAGGACTTTGGCGTAATTATGGGGATGGACTGGCTGTCCTCTTACCACGCCTTGGTGGACTGCTTTGAGAGGAAGCTCGTCTTCTCCATACCAGAGTTGCCTTCTTTCGAGTTCCACGGGTAGCCAGTGGACGGGGGCTTCAGGTGCATTTCTGCACTTCGGGCGGCGAGACTTTTGAGCCAGGGGTGTGAGGGCTTCTTAGCTTGTGTGGTGGCGGAGCCCAGCCCTATGGCAGACTTCCAAAGTATCCCAGTGGTCAGAGAGTACCCCGACGTGTTCCCAGATGAGTTGCCAGGACTATCACCTGAGCGTGAGATCGAGTTTGAGATCTCATTGATACCGAGGACCAGCCCTATCTCTACAGCACCATACAGGATGGCACCACTTGAGCTGCGAGAGCTCAAGTATCAGTTGCAGGATCTTCTGGAGAAGGGCTTTGTGAGGCCCAGTGCGTCTCCCTGGGGAGCCCCGATTTTGTTCGTAAAGAAGAAGGATGGTACCCTACGCCTTTGTGTGGACTACAGACAGCTGAATAGGGTTACCATCAAGAACAGGTATTCGCTGCCGAGGATTGATGACATGTTTGACCAGTTGCGAGGTGCCACGGTATTCTCCAAGATCGACTTAAGGTCTGGGTACCACCAGTTGAGGATCAAGGAGGCAGACATCTCCAAGACAGCTTTCCGCACCCGGTACAGACACTACAAGTTTCTAGTCATGCCATTTGGGCTGACCAATGCCCCCGCTGCATTCATGGATTTGATGAACCAGGTGTTTAGACCATACTTGGACCAGTTCATGGTGGTATTCATTAATGATGTGCTCATCTATTCTTGAGATCAGATGCAGCATGGACAGCACCGGCGGATAGTTCTGGACACACTGAGATGATGTAGGCTGTATGCCAAATACATCAAGTGCGAGTTCTGGTTGAGGGAGGTGACCTTCCTGGGTCATGTGATCTCCGGGGATGGCTTGGCTGTGGACTCGCTAAGGTTGAGGCAGTCCTCAGGTGGGAGAGACCGCATACTGTTATTGAGATCCGCAGTTGCTTGAGACTGGCAGGCTACTACAGGCGGTTTATCAGGGGCTTCTCACAGATTGCACGTCCTATGACACAGCTGACCCGGAAGGACATGCCCTTTACTTGGACAGACGCCTGTGAGGCGTGTTTTCAGGGGCTGAAGGAGAGGCTAACTTCTACTCCCATGCTCACCATCCAAGACAGCAGTGGCGGGTTCGTTGTGTACACGGATGCCTCTTTGCAGGGGTTAGGGGGTGTGCTCATGCAGAAGGGTCACGTTATTGCTTACGCTTCGCAGCAACTGAATCCCCATGAGCATAGCTACCCTACCCACGACCTGGAGCTGGCAGCTGTCGTCTTCGCACTAAAGACCTAGAGGCACTACTTGTACGGTGAGACCTTCGAGATTTTCACGGATCACAATTGCCTCAAATACCTTTTTGATCAGAAGGAGCTCAACATGAGACAGAGACGTTGGTTGGAGCTCCTGAAGCACTATGACTGCAGCATTTCCTACCACCTGGGAAAGGCCAACGTGGTGGCTGATGCCTTGAGCTGGAAGGCGCCCGCCCACTTGGCCAGTTTACAGGCACAGAGTTGGAGCCTCATGGAGGAGATGGGCAGTTGGCGGCCCCTAGAGTTACTGGGGCACTGTGGGGTAGTGACTGTGACATGACAGACGAGGCCAGAGCTAATAGACCTCATCATCATAGGGTAGATGGCCGACTCGTACTTACAGTCATTGCGTGACAGGGTGCTGTCAGGAGACCTTGGAGACTTCTCTTTTACAAACCAGGTACTGCGCATGAGGGGACGTTTGTGTGTTCCTAGGGACGAGGAGCTGTTGAGAGAGCTCCTGACTGAGGCACACGGTTCCAGGTTCACCATACATCCCAGAAACACAAAGATGTACCATGATTTGAGACGTGACTTTTGGTGGAGGGGATGAAGCGGGATGTAAGTGAATTCGTACTGCAGTGTTTAGTGTGCCAGCAGGTGAAGGCCGAGCATTAGAGGCCTGCAGGGCCGTTGCAGCCACTTCCAATGCCCGAGTGGAAGTGGGAGAGCATCACCATGGACTTGGTGGTGGGCTTGCCTGTTACCCAGCAAGGACACGACGTAGTCTGGGTGATCGTTGATAGATTGACGAAGATGCACGTTTCTTGTCGATCCAAGTCACCTTGGACCAGCACAGTTGGTAGAGAGGTACATCCCCGACGTGGTACGTCTACACGGAGCTCCACAGGAAATCGTATCCGACTGGGATACCCGTTTTACATCCCAGTCTTAGGCTGAGTTTCAACAGGCCTTGGGGACGCGGTTGAGGTTTAGTACAACTTACCACCCTCAGATAGACGGACAGTCTGAGTGCACGATATAAACACTTGAGGACCTTTTGGCGCTTGTGTACTGGATTGGAGGGGCACTTGGGAGGAGCACTTGCCCTTGGCGGAGTTTGCATATAATAACAGTTACCACTCGAGCATTGGCATGGCACCCTACGAGGCTCTGTACGAACGGAGGTGTACGGCACCCTTGAGTTGGGTTGAGGTGGGGACCAAGTGGGAAGTTGGCCCCAGGCTGATCCGGCAGAGTCAGGAGCTAATCGAGCAGATTCACAGGTGACTCCACACTGTCAGGAGCAGACAGTAGAGCTATGCAGATCGGAAATGCAGAGAGGTACAGTTTGAGGTTGGGGACCACGTCTTCCTTCGCGTTTTGCCCATGAAGGACCTGTAGCGATTTGGGGTGAGAGGGAAGCTCGTGCCAAGGTTCGTGGGATGCTTTGAGGTCCTGGAGCAGGTTGGACCCGTTGCTCACAGGCTTACCCTTCCTCCCCAGCTTTCGGGTGTGCACGACGTGTTCCACGTGTCCAACCTCAGCAAGTACGTCGCCAATCCCAGTCACGTCCTGAGCCACGAGAGCATCGAGGTGGGTGACGACCTGACCTACCCCGAGCGGCCAGTACAAATTCTTGACGGAGCCATTCGGAGTCTGAGATGGAAGCAAGTACCCTAGTGAAAGTTTTGTGGAGGAGCCAGCGGTACGAGGAGGCTACCTGGGAGCCTGAGGCGGCGATGCAGGAGCGGTACATGGAGCTCTTTGAAGGTAAGTCTTTTCAGATCGGCTTCGGTCCTCTTTGAGTTCGTTATGCGTATATCGTTCTTTTTCCGTAACCTAGTTAGCGCAAGTTTCGGGGATGAAACTTCCTTTGAGTTTGTTATGTTGTTAAGACCCAAGACATCAAATGCTTTTTAAGATGTCTGGGAGTTGGTCCAGACGTCTGGTCAGATGTCTGGACGCCTTCCCAGACGTCTGGAAATAAATTTTTGCGGCGTACGATTGCGAGTCTGTGCATGTGCGCGAGCAGACTGAGCCTGCCGACCTGCAGGCGTTCTTTTTCTTTTCTCTCTCCCCCGATGCCTTCAAATACCCTCTCACCCCTTCCCTCTCCCTCACCACCACTCCACCATGTCCTCCTTCCAGTGTCAGCGTGAGAGTGAGAGACAGAAGGCAGTAGCTGCTGCCGGGTGCGTGCAGGGAGGAGGAGGTGCAACAAGAGGGAGAAGAGGCAGAGCGCGTGAGGAAGAGAGAGCGAGCTCGTCGAAGCAGCGCAGGGTCAACCAACGGGCGTGCAGCGGGAACGTGGTGCTGGGGAAGATACCCCGGTGCTACGGCAGCTAGGCAGCAGGCGGGCGAGCACGGCGCGGCATAGCCGTGCACAGTAGGCAGAAGGCGAGGAGGTCCTGATTCTAGGAAACTTTCCCAGAATCCGACGTCTGGACCTATGTCCAAACGACACGAACGACTTCTGTAGTGAGATCCAGACGTCTGAAAAGTACGATATTTCTCATCTTCCTCCCTTTTACGAATGCGGCCATGCAGGCCGATATGCCGAAGGCTGAGACATGTCATGATTGAGAAGGTTTTCGTCGCGCGTGCAGGTTCCGTTCGGGAAGGCATGAGTACATGCCGTCCCACACAGATCGGACGTCTGGGAACAGCACCAGACGGCGGAGAGAGTCTCCAGACGTCCGGAGTGATAGCTGGACGTCCGGAACTAGGTCCAGACAGTTCAGCGGGATCCTGGACGTCTGAAGAACAGCTCAGAGTGAGGTATGACCTGGACAACCTTTTAAGACGTCTGGAAGGTGATCCAGACGTCTGATTTGAGGTAGAGTTGTCGTTTTTGACCCGTTTAGGGTCCGTTCGAAGTTCGATTTCCACGTTTGAGATTTCGTTCTCCTCAGAATTTGTTCCTCTATTTGTTTAAAATATTTTTATCCTATTCTGAGAAGTTCCTTGTGATTGATCCTTGTGTTAGGACCTCATCCCGTTGTGACTCTGGGGGTTGCGGAGGCACGCGAACCTGCCGATCACGCCCCCCATTACTCCCGATTTTGCATGTAGAGTGGCTCCCCTTGGTTATTTACCAACATTAATGCATCTTTGAGATAAATAATAGATTCTAGGGTATGGCATGAATCCTAGGGTCTGAAAACTAGATTGAATGATAGATTCTAGGGTATGGCATGAATCCTAGGGTCTGAAAACTAGATTGAATGATAGATCCTAGGGTATGGCATGAATCCTAGGACTTGAAAACTAGATTGAATGATAGATCCTAGGGTGTGGCATGAATCCTAGGAACAGAAATACTGAAACGAATGTCGTGAATACATGAATTGCAGCCTTGGAAAAGTAGATAGAATAATGATAATTGCCTGAAATTGGATAACAGCTGCTTGTATATAAATGGATATTAAATGTTGGAAACACGGGCTATATGAGAATAAAACTGAAATGGTGAAACCTAAAATGGCTTGGCTAGAGAAATATAAGCATGAACCCTACGGGGAATTAGGAGTAGAGCTCCTAAAAGATGAATAGAATGGAATTGGGGAAGTGAGCTGGCCCTTGAGTATGGAATACCAAGGACAGTGACTGCCCTCCAGTTTAGTGCAGAGCGGAGCTAGCTGCCCCAGGGACCGGGGGTTAGGTCTGGCCACTTTGTACTGACTTTTGGCCCTCGTGTACACAGTACCGGGGAGAGCTACTAGCGTAGGGAGAGCGCTAGCCACCCCACGGGCCTCGAGGTTCTGCTAGCCATCCTACATCGACTTGTTAGGCCCACTGGACAAACCAGGGTAGTCAGGCGAGCGTGCGCGGACTGTGGAGGGGCAAGACCCCTGTTTGGTTACTGTGGAGGGGCTAGACCCCTGTTACTGAGAGGGCTCTGCCCTATACTGGTTCCGTGCTGTGCTTTGTGGCGCACCCGTTAATAGAAATGACTTACCGCGTGCCAGTGGGGGTAGCTACCCGTGTGTTTAGCGCACGTGCCGTAGTCACCGTTACGTCTGTCAGTGACCTTGGGGTGGTTGATTGAGGGTAGGACCACCACGGGGGGACTCTCCCGACTAGGAGATCACCACATGCTACTTCTACTTTTCGGAAAAGACTGCAATCAAGATCGTTCCCACGGGGAACATTCGAGATCAAGAGAAAGACTTGAGAAATAAACCAAGAAAGGGTAAAATAAAGAAAGAAATTAAAACAACAGCTACTTGTTTACCTTTACTGTTTTCCTTAGCTAGCTGGTTGCCACTCTACTCAGCGTTTCACTGACGTGTCACCTTTGTCACCTTTTCAAGACCAAGTGTTGAGCAGCCAGAGCCTGCCGCTGCGGAGGGTGCTAGGCACAGTAGAGCCCAGTAGTTCTACTTATGTTGTACTTGCTGTACCATTTTTCTGTTGTAGTGAGTATATTCTATTACACTTGTACTCTTTTATTGTAAGCATCATATTTCTGTACTTGTTTTAATTCTCTACTGTTGTGGTGGTATGTACTGTAGTAGTTCTTTTCTTTACTTCTATACTTTTGTTACTGTTAGTTACATGCATGATGAATGTGGTTTATTTTACTGTTCTTTTGGTTACTTTCTCGTTGGACGACTTGGTCTTGGGATCAGTTGAGTCGGTCCGATTCTCGTGTCTCGAAGGGATTCGGGAATTGGGTCGTAACAGCATTAGTGAAGTGAGAACCACCATCACTGATAATGGCCCTTGGAATCCTGAACTGATTGAAGATATTCTTCTTGATGAAATCGATGACCACCTTGTGGTCATTGGTTTGGGTGGGAATGGCCTCGATCCACTTGGACACGCAATCAACAGCAACGAGAATGTACTAGTGTCCAAATGAAGGGAGGAAGGGTCCCATGAAATCGATGCCCCAAACGTCGAAGATTTCGACAGGAAGAATCAGGTTTAGAGGCATCATGTCTCTCTTGGTTATGCTCCCAAGTGCTTGGCATTGGGAACATGACCTCGAGAATTCCTGGGCATCGTTGAATAAAGACGGCCAAAAGAATCCAGATTGCAAAATTTTCATAGTCGTCTTTTCCTGGAGAAATGTCCACCACACACAGATGCATGGTAGAAGTCGAGTCTATTTTTGAATTCAATCTCCAGAACACATCGGCGAATAATCTAATCAGAGCCAGTGGGATACAGTTTAGGATCCTCCCATAAGTAATATTTGGCCTCATATTTGAGTCTACCTCATTGTTGCTTGGTCTAATCTTGAGGGATTTGACCAACGGCCAAATAGTTTACAATGTCAGCAAACCACGGGGTTTGGACACCTAAAACTGTAAGGATAGTCTCGTCTGGAAAAGTATCAACAATCGAAATATCCAGACGAGAAGAATCACTCAAAAGTCTCGAAAGATGATCCGCCACCACATTCTGTGCCCTGGATTTATCCTTAATTTCAAGATCAAATTCTTGAAGCAGAAGAATCCATCGAATAAGCCAGGCTTTGGCATCCTTTTTGGCCAAGAGATGTTTTAAGGCCAAGTGGTCAATATATATTATGACATAAGACCCTAAGAGATAAGCCTTGAATTTCTCCAAAGCAAATACTACAGCTAGTAATTCCTTCTCAGTAACAGTGTAATTCCTCTGGGCCTCATCTAGAGTTTTACTAGTGTAGTATATGACAGAGGGCTTCCTGTCAATCTTTTGACCCAAAACAGCCCTGACCGCGTAATTAGAAGCGTCGGTCATGATCTCAAATGGGGCTATCCAAACCGATGGTTGCAACACCAGAGCACAAGTGACTGCCATTTTAAGAAAATCAAATGCCTTACGGCATGATTCGTTGAAATCAAATGGCGTATCTTTGGCGAGAAGGTTGCTTAGAGGGCGAGCAACCTTAGAAAAGTCCTTGATGAACCTCCTATAGAATCCCAAATGACCAAGAAATGATCAAATTTGTTTGATAGATGTGGGAGGAGGAAGTTTTGAGATAGAATCAACCTTAGCTTTGTCAACTTCAATACCCCGTTCAGAGATTACATGACCCAAGATAATGCCTTCTTGTGTCATGAAATGACTCTTTTCCCAGCTAAGGACCAGTCTTGTTTTGATGTATCTTTTAAGAATCATCTCAAGATTAGCTAGACAAGAATCAAACGATTCTCTGAAAATAGAGAAATCGTCCATGAAGGCTTCCATAAATTCTCCCACCATGTCTGAGAATATGGCTAAGCATACACCTTTGAAAAGTCACGGGTGCATTGCATAAGCCAAATGGCATCCTACGGAAAGCAAAGGTTCCGTAGGGATAGGTTAACGTCATTTTTTCCTGATCCTCGGGATGGATAGGGACTTGATTGTATCCCGAGTAACCGTCTAGGAAACAGAAGTACTTCCCAGCTAGCCTTTCAAGGACTTGATCAATAAAGGGCAAAGGGAAATGATCCTTTTTCGTGGCTGTGTTTAGCTTCCTATAATCAATACACACCCTCCAAGAGGAAGCTGAACGAGTTGTGACAGATTCTCCTTTCTCGTTAGTCACAACAGTAATCCCAGCTTTCTTAGGAACAATTTGCACAGGACTTACCTAGGGACTATCAGAGATCGAATAAATGATTCCTGCATCAAGCCACTTGATAATTTCCTTCTTGACCACTTCTCGCATATTAGGCTTTAATCTCCTCTGCATTTTTCGAGAAGGGCGGGATCCATCTTCCAAAAATATTCTATGATTACAGTAAGATGGCTCAATCCCCCTTAGGTTATGAATGGTCCAACCAATTGCCTCCTTGTGTTCGTTTAGGACCTTGATCAATTTAATCTCCTGCTCCTTAGTTAATCTGGCACTGATAATCACAGGGAGCATCTTTTGAGGTCCCAAAAACTGATATTTCAAACTCTCAGGCAATGGTTTCAATTCGAGCTGGGGCAAGTTTTGGATTGAAGGTAAGGATGATGCTAATGAAATTCATCAAGCGAAAGAGATTGAAAGTGAATAAAATCAATAACCTCTTCAGAATATGGTAGGTTTGCCACAGAGGGTTGCAGTTCAGATATATGACAACAGGAGGAACTTTCAATTGCAAAAACTGCCATACAAGTTTCAATATTCAAACTGTCTTCCTCAAGTTCCTCTATAAATCCACAATCCTCGAATTTGTTAATCGCCTTAAAAATATCCAATTTCAATTTCAGATCCCCAAAGGCGATTTCCATGCTATCGCTTTCACAGTTGATATTGGCCTTTGCAATAGCTAGGAACGAACGCCCCAGAATGATGGGCGTGTTCCTTAGATTTTCAGGTACATCCATGTCAGGCACAAGGAAATATATAGGAAAACAGAAATCCTTAACCTTAACAATAACATCTTCAATAACGCATCACGGATTTGTGACCGAACGGTCCGCTAACTGTAGCGTTACTGAAGTCGGCCAAAGTTCACCTATTCCAAATTTCTCATAAAGAGAAGTCGGAATTAGGTTAAAAGATGCACCTAAATCCAAAAGTTCTCTATCAAAAGTGTAATCTCCGATGACACAAGAAATCAAAGGAGCACCTAGATCGCTCTTTTTCTGAGGAAGGTGATGCAGGATAGCAAAACTAGACTACTCGAAAAGTACCACCTTCCTCGAAACAGATTCCCTCGACTTACGCTTCTGTGTGCATAAATCCTTCAAAAATTTAGCGTAAGCCGATATATGTTTGATAACATCGAGGAGTGGGATATTCATCTCGACATTCTTGAATATATTCAAGAGCTCCCCATTACCATCAACAGGCTTCTTCTTCCTAGGTTTAATCAAGGCCTCAGGAAAAGGAACATGAGTCAAATCTTCGGAATCAGGTTCCTAAGCCTTGATTTCTTCTTCGAAGTTATTTCTCTCCTCAGACTTTCCAGGATTTGGTAGATCAGAACAGTGCGATTGTGGATCCTAAGTTTGTTTTCCACTCCTCAAGGTAACTGAATTAGCAGATGCATATAGGTTTGGGTCTTGGGGAGGAGTAGGAAAGATTGGAGGGGCTTCATTAGCCAAAAACCTTTGATTTGAAGGAGTAGAAGAGGAAGGACCCTGCTCAACCACCGGAGCATGTGCGTGCGGGTCCCTCTGATTCTCATACCCTTAGGCATGATTGCTCGGATTCTGGATATTACTTGGGTTGGGTACGGGTTGAGATGGCAGAGATCTGGGTTGACAAGAATTAGCAATGAACCTGGTTTGCAAGTTATCCAGCGAGGTTTTCATTTGCTGCATGAGCTGGAGCATAGATCCTTGCATTTCTACCATCTGTTGGTTTAAATCATCCTGCCCTACGGGTTGACAGGCATTCCAAGATGGCTGATTGATCTGATTCGGGGGTAGCTGAGTATAAACATGACCCTGACCCATTGATCTTTGCGAAGCATAGTTGCTGGGTCAGAACTAGGTCTGCTACCCCGGGTTTTTCCAGGAGAAGTTAGGGTGGTTCCTCCAACTTGGATTATAAGCATTGGAGTAAGGGTTGGACCTAACGTTCTCCTGTATAGCATAGACATCCTCATAATGTGAGGATGAAGGGAAAGAAAGGGAGGGATCTGAGAAACTTGGATCAAAGGCCCCAATTTGGAACTCGTGGGGTTCCGAATAATGTTGACTCACAGGTTGAGCTGCATCAAGTTGATTCATCAACTCCCGTCCAGAGGGAGCTCGCACCGAATGGAATCTTTCCTGCTTCACAATCAATATTGGCTTTTACAGTAGCCAAAAAGGGTCTCCCTAAGATAATTGGGGTATCTTTAATGTGTTCGGGTACTTCCATATCAAGAACAATAAAATCTACAGGGAAGTAAAAATCCCGAACTCTCACAATAACATCCTCTAACATTCCTTTTGGTGACTTAATAGATCTATCAGCTAATTGTAAAGTCACATTGGTAGACTTAAGGTTTTCTATTTTAAAGTGTTTTACCAAAGAGAAAGGAACGAGGTTAATAGAAGCTCCTAAATCTAGGAGGACTCTATTAAAACACTGACCCCCAATTATACAGGAAATAAATGGAGATCTAGGGTCTTTCTTTTTCAAAGGAAGCGTACTTGAAATAATAGAGCTCACATGCTCTGAAAGTACAATAGTGCTTCCTTTCTTCGACTTGTGCTTAGGAGTACACAATTCCTTAAGAAATCTTGCGTAAGTCGGGATGTGTTTAATAGCATCTAGGAGTGGGATATTAATGTGTACCTGTTCAAAAATCTTAATCAAATCTTCATCAAATGTAACAGGTTGTTTTTGTTTCCTAGTCTTCTTCAAAGCTTCTGGGAATGGGATGTGGGTTTCCTGTTCTACTGAGGTATTACCCTGATCTTGCGAATTAGCGGGAATTGCGAGATCGGGTTCTGCACCTCTTCCAGGCGTAGAAACAGGGGTTAATCTAGATGTACTAGGGTCTTGGGATAGGTTCCTTGGAAAAACTGGATCCCTAGTGGAAGTTCCACGGCGGGTTATAACAGAGTTAACACCTGCATGAGAAGAAGCAGCTGATAAAGAAGAAGATGCTTGTGAACTTTGGAAAGATAGATCATTAATTAATGGTGGATTTGCACCTGATTGCTGTTGATTTGGATATTCAAAATCAAGATTAGAAATAGGTGGATTCAGATTTGGATTTAGATTTGGATTCAGGGGTAATTGATTAAGAAGATGGACATGTCCCTAATTTGGATTTTGAACTCCTGGGTGTTGTCTTTGTTGGATATTCCTAGGGTTTGGAATTGGCTGGGATGGAAGGGTCCCTAGCTTACAAGATTCAGCTAACTGCGTGAGTTGAACCCTAAGATCAGCCAATTATGCCGAACATTGTTGTTGGACTTCAGCAAGAGCCTCAACATTTTGTCGCTGGCTCTCAGTCACAGCTCTTAAAATCTAGTCTAGCTGTGAATCTCTATTTGGCCCTATGGGGTTTTGCAAACCCACGTAAAATGGCCTTGCATTATGTTACTAAAATGATAATGTAGGCAGGTTTTGTCTGGTCTGAGTCAGATATGATGGTCTTTGTGTATGGTCAGACCAAGAAAAATTAGGGTGATTACGCCATCCAGGATTATAGGAATTTGAATATGGGTTTGATCTTGGTGTGTATCCCTGAATGGCGTTCAAGTCAAGAGGATAAGGCGTGTTTTCTGCAACAGGAAAGGGTGGGGAAAAGGGTGGGTAAGATTGTGGGACAAAGGTCCCTCCTTGGGTTGGTGAAGGAGTAGATAGAAAACCCAAGGAAGATGGATCTCTAGAATCCAGATTATTCACAAATTCCCTCCCCGCAGGAATTTGTAAAACAAGTGAATACACAGGATTTGTAGCAATTAGAGGCATAAGAGTCTTCATTGTGTTTCTGACCTCATCGAGATGCTTTGCTACAATATCGACTTTGTCCAATTTTTCTGCAAGTATTTATAAATCCTTTGAACTGGAAGGATTACCGATCGCGTGAATGCCCTTGTGCGGATTTTGGTGATTCGTGTTTGCGCCCCGCGTAAATTGCGACATTGACGCGTTTCTCACCTCAACTCAGTAATTAAGTTAATTTCACTTAATTAAGAGTAGAGAAAAGTAACTTAGGTTAACTCGAAATTGTGTCGGTTGTGTAGTATAGGGTCGAATTAACCTAACATTTTAGAAATTTTTACTGGTTGAGTCCAAGTCATTCGTTGGAAGGTATAATTCATTCTAAATTCACTAGCTATCTTTATTTTTCTTTTTAAGTTTAGGAGGTATATTAAGTTAATTATAAAAACATGAATTTTGCCAAAAATTGATTAAGATGAAATAATATACAAAATCCCATAAGAGAACATATTTACTCAAATGATTTACTTTATTAGCATGTAAACATGTTTGTTTTCTATTTTATTTCAAAGGAAATAGGGCAAATCAGAGTTTTTCTCTTAAAAGATGTCTTATTACAACATTCAAGAACAGAAAGAAATTAAAATGATACAAGAAAAATAATTTCATTTCTTCAGCCTCTATCTCTCTCTTTTCTTCTTCTTTCTTACTTTCTCTCTTTTCCTTTTATTTATCCTTTATTATTTTTTTTACTCTCTCTCGAGCTCTTTTATTTCTTCCCTCTCTTCATTGCTCCTACTTCTACCTTTCTCTTCCCTTAGTCTTCTTCTCAGTCTCTTCTTAAGTCTTCATAGTGCCTGTTCCTTCTCTTTCTCGTCTTAACTTCCTTAGCTGCTGAACCTTAGCACTTAGCCATCAACTCTTCTTTTCCTTAAGCCAACTGAATCAGGTTTATTTCTTCTTTAACCAAAAATTATTTTTATTTACAGCGAGGTCCTTTCGAGGATAAACAGCACCCTGAGACCAGGGTGGGATCAGACCCTACTAGATCCGCGCCTAATTTCATTAGGTTCAATTTCAGCTTATTTTTCAGTTCATAGTTTCGAGCCAATCTGACTCAACCAAGCCAAACCGATTCACGCCTCCCAGGACTCGCCCTCCCAGGGCCACATTCGCACACCCGCAGGCACACACGCCCGCACACACACACACATATGCTCGTAAAGGTTCAGATATTCAAATCGCGCCGAGCGCTTGACGACTGAATCACCTATAACACAAAAACATTTTATACTAAAGCGCGCGCTCATGTTTTATTGATGTGGGACTGTCTTCCTCTCCAGACCCAACTTCAATCGACCATATCTCCCTACTCAAAGCCCCAAATCAAGTGATTCAAAGCATGATGGAAATCTCTAAGGTTGCTCTACAAGGTTGCAGAGTCAATTTTAAGTTTAGAGGATGATTTCCTCTTCAATTTGAAGAGTGAAATAAGGGGGTTCCTACAGGTTATATTGCCTGGAAATGGAGCTTAATGCTTACAGAGTCCACAGATGGACTTTCCTCTCTCAATTAAGGCTCTGAATAGTTTATAAAGGTTATTCCGCAGTTACTGGAGTGAGTTTTGAAGCTCTTAAAGCTTCAGGTAACACAGAGAAGCTTCAAGCTTCTCTGTAAGCTTCAGAGTCAGGAATTCAGACTTAAAATAGGTGAACAGACACAGAAAAGCATATCAAATCGATTTCAACTAGTTCTAAGGGTTGTAACAAATTAATCTAGGCAGGATTTCACTTCAAATCTCATCAAACAACCACTACTGCCAGTTTGGGTTCGAAAACAGCCCAAACTGACAGGCTGTGAATTCCAACAAATTAACTCATCTGAGCTCAGTTAAATCTCTTTCAGATCGTTCAACAAGATCTCCGAAATAATTCTATCTCATCAATTCCTCTAATCGAGCTCAGAATCAAATTCTCCTTCCCAGGTTTGACTGTGAAGGCTTAAAAATTTGACTTTCTGATTAATGCCTCTTCTCAAGAAATTAAAACCTCAAATAGGGTCTTCTCAACCACAAGAATTTGTTTAGACCCTCAGATAGGTGTTATAACCCTAGAAATTAGGGTTTCAGGCTCGTCGCCTGAGATTCAAAAGGTATTTGTTCGTCAGGAAAATCTAAGGTTTGTTATAGTGGTTTGAAGGCATAATTGACTTCAATGCATTGCACTGAAGCTTTTGAATCCATCAAGTGCCTCTTTTAAGCTACTATCAGACTTCTTCAACTCCGTCGGAGTTGGAGAAGACAAAGTCCTATCTACAGCTCCAGTCACTTAATCTTCAAATAAATGACCTCAGAACAATCACTGATCCATATTATATCATTCTCGAGCTTCACGCCAAGTTCCACAGGCTAAAGAAAAGTTTGACTCATCGGAGCTTGCCGGAGCTCCAGTGAGTCCAGAAAAAGTGAATTTTGTGTACAAAATGGTTAAATGTGCCATTTTTAATCTAAAAAGGTTCCTGAGGTTGCAAGGAACCTCAGGGACTCAATTAATTCTCCATTATCTCATTAGAGTTAAGGTTTAATAGTGAATTTCATTTCTTAAAGGATCTATGTTGGTTAATGCCCAAGACTTGTTTTACCACTCAATTGACTGGTCAAAACAAGTCAACAGATATTTATGATCATAAATATATAGATAATTAAAGATTTGAACTGCTCCTGAGCCGTCATGGACAGCAAGCTAAAGAGCTTAATTATAAATTGGGCATTTAAGTTATATGTGGTAATAAATCATATTAAAGTGTAGAATAGGGTCCTTAAGTGATGAATAGATGATGGAAGACCCAGTGGATGTGATTCTAACTCAGCTACTATCGCCATGGATAGCGATAGTAGTCAGTGGAGGTGAAGTTGATTTAGGCGATTCAATGATCAAATTAGTGACTAAGTGGGTCAGAAATGATTGTGGATGAAAGAAGGTGAATAGTGATTTCAAAAGACAACTAGGGCTCTGGCGAGCTCAAGGAGCTCGCCAGAGTCAGAGAAGATGAAATCTAAAATCTAGAATTACAGCTAAACTACCTAACTAAACTACCTACCTAACTACCCTACACCTACTCCTACTCCTAATCTACCATTACCTGGATGAAGGGGTCAATAGGGTTGCGCCAAAGTTTCATAGTGGACGACGAAATTAGAGGGTGTAAGAAGACGATCTCCAGCGGGCGGATATGAGGTGAAGCAGAGGACTCCTTGGTCGTAGCCTTTGTCCAGAGATGCGACTGACCTCAGCGGATCTCCTCAACTAATCAAGATGGATGGAGGAAGTCAGAGAATGGTGTGGAAGGTAGCTGGAGTTGCAGAGAGAATAGCCTATCGAAGTCGGCTGCAGTGTTAGAAGAGGGAAGGGAGCCAACTTGCTAGAAATCGGAGGGGTGAGGGGGTATTTATAGTAGTTGGCGACGAAGAGAGTGGCGGGGTCTGGATGAAGAAGAAGCTTGGGGAGCTTAACCTCCGGCATCGTCTTCGACGACGGTGAGGTTAACTCCCACCAAAAATTAGGATTTCTGATTAATCCAGACCGATGGATGAAGATGGAGTGGTGAGCCCAAGCTCCAAGAGCTTGGAGAAAGAAGGATGATGTCGCTAGGGCGGTGACCGTGCGGTGGCATTACTCTCCGTCGCCAGCCATCCAAACAGATGAAGAAGAAGAAGAAGAAAAGGGACATAAATGTAATGAAACTTAAGGACCTATGTGAAAATTAAGGACCTGATTGCAATGAGTTTTAAGGACCAAAATGTAAACTCAGATTTTGAAGGTTTATTTGAACTTAGATCTTTTTCAACTATTTATATATGTTAGTAAATAAGGTAAATATTATGTTTTCACCTTGAATTTACATTTTTGACCTTTTTAAGTTAATTTATTAAATTAGGTAAAGTTACTTAAGTTATTATATACTTAGGTATACATTATGTTTAAGTTACTTAACTTGTTAATTAAGGAAATGATTAATAAGATTTTGAGTCCAATTATTAATTAAATTATTAATAATGTTAATTGAATGATAAAATATCATTTTAAACTTATTTTAAGGTCCTTTACTATATATCCCTTATTTAATAATTAACCCTTATATGTTCATAACCTTAGCTAATTAACTAAGAAGACTAGTTAATTAGGGGTAATTAGAGATCATGATGAGTCTCTCATCGAAGAGCGAATCAGTCCTTAAGGCTAACGTCTACTTGATTTTATTTAGGCTTGGGATTGCAGTACTTATGGAATGTTGTGGGCCCTTAAAACGGGTTGTGCCCTTAATGATCAATTGAGTATGTGTGAGTGCGTGCACAACAAGGATTTTCAAGCAAGATTATTTTTTATGAGTGGATTTTAAGGTTCAAATCTTGCTTAAGTAGCTTTTAGGGTTTGGAATTAGGTTTAATTCAATCAAGTTTGAGGCAAACCAGGCTTTCAAGCACGGGTGAAGATCTCTTTCCTTTTTAAATCAAAAAGTAAAGTGGAGTGCCTGGTATTGACCTAAATTGAAAACCCTAAGGGGAAGCTACTTGGTGAGTTGATTTTAGGTTAAGTGCTACGGCCCAAACAACTCAAACAATTGGCCAAGATTGCACCACTGAGTTAGCCACAAAAAAGGATTAACCTAGACTGATTTCTACTTTTTATATGTTGACTTGCGTGTACCGGTTCCACAGATCATAATATGGTTGAGTAGATGAAAATCAATTAGGTTAAGTGACTTGAATGTGGGTGTATGTAGTGTGTATGTTGATTTACCCCACAAGATATATATTTTTGTTTTTTTTTATATGAGGGTGAGATGAATGTGAGTGGAAATCCAAGCAACCAAACTAACCCTAGTATTTATGCAAACACCTAGGTTAATTGGAGTTTGAATTAATGTGGTGAAATGGAATCTATGGAGGGGGAAGACTGGGGAGCACTTACAATTGTCTTCAACTGCACTTTACTCCAATCTACCGCTTGAAGATTCCCCGTCAAGGTACCTGCAAAATAATAGATAAGAAATAAAGCAAGTTACAAAACAATAAAGTGCGCGAAATGTGGAAAGAAAATCAAAAATCGTTGCCTCCCCGGCAACGACGCAAAAATGTTGGGAGCGGAAAACTATGAGATCGAAGTTGGTTTGGAAAAACCTGTCATTGTAGTTCGATTTGGGGAGAAATCCGTCAACAGATAAATTTAGACCGAAACTCTAAGAATTCCAGGTCGAACACAGGGAGGCTACGTCGATCAAAAATCTGTGATTATATTTTTTTGTGTTTTTGTTTGAAAATGAGATAATTACAATGGAACTAATATAAACAATAAGGGAGAGAGAAAGAGAGAGAGAGAACAATCACTTGATATAATCAGAATGTTTTTACAACTAGAAAGCAAGAAATGATTACAACTATAAAGAAGAAAGTTCTATTCTAGAAACAGATTAAAAAGAAGGGAGAGAGATGTTATCCTCCTCGACGAATGCTTGGAGGATGAGCTGGACGGAGCGACTCCTGGAAGATGGAGGATGGAGCGGGAAGGAGAACAAGGCAGGAAGAAGCGGGAATAGGGCAGCACGTCGTCGTCGTCGCGGGATCCACTTCAGTAACAGGGGCGAGAAATTTGGATTTAGCTCTCGAATAGCATCTTGGGTGTGGGACGAGCTTTTCTTGAGCTTTGGAGAGGGAGAGAGGTGAACGAAGGGATGAGGATTTTGTAGGGTAGAGGTCTCCTTTTATAGTTGCAAGGATAGGGGGCAATTTGGTCATTTCATAATTAAAACATTAAATGGGGGGTCTTTAGTGACGGATTTAAGCGTTACTAAAGGTCCACGTCGCCGCAACCTCGTGCACATGCCCACCTCCTCGCTTGCCATGCGCAAAATGCACACCCACGTCCTCGCAATCACAATCGTCCGATCGTAAGATCGAACGGCTTAAAGTCATCCTCGTCTGCTCCTTCATCTACGCTTAACAGCATCGGGCGTGCGCGTTGGGCATTTGATCATGCGTGCGTTTGGTCACGATTAACTGCTCGTGCTCTGCAGATGGCAAGTTGAACGTGCGTCCCGCACTCGCGCAATGTCGTTCGTCCGTTGTGCTAGCGGTGCTTCTTTGTCATGCTTACGATTTAAGCAAGCGCACTTCACGGTCGTTGGATCAAGATCCAACGACCCAGATCTCACCTCACCGTGCCTTCAGAAGATGGGGAGCGATGCTACAGCCAATTTCGGCAGCTGTGATGGTGCCACGTGGCACTGTCATGGCCGTCCAACTTCTGTGACATGTAGAAGGTGCCACGAATGTCGGATTGAGCTGATTTTCACGTCGTTAGGCTGCGATCATCAATCTGAACCCATCCGTACAGTCAGATTTGTCGTCTGAAGTGCGGATTGGGACCATCTTGGCCCTTGATCTTTAGGCTTCCTCGATCTTTATTTGGTGCTACGGATGTTCGATCAGGGCAATCTTGGAGTCGTTGAACTCCAATCGTCGCCCTGATCAAATCCGTATGATTGGATCTTCGATTCAAGGCCCAGATTAAAAGTCGCCCTGTCCCTGACCATAAAAGGAGACAATTACTATACAATTTATACAATTTATCCTAAATGCATGATTATGCATGTTATGCAATATTTACAATGCATGATGCTACTCTGACACTAAGAATATGCATTAATAGACATTTTTGGCTATTTAGATGTATGCACATCACTATCATTTCTGTCGACGAATCCCACTTCAATAACTCCCAGTGTAGGAGTTTACTTAGAAAATATGGGGTCACACATTGTATTGCTACACCTTATCATCCCCAAACTAATGGGCAAACTGAGGCCTCTAATCAGGAGATTAAAAAGATCCTTCAAATGACAATCCGACCCGATATGAAGGATTAGTCTTCCTGGTTAAACGAGGCTTTGTTGGCTTATAGGACTGCTCACAAAACACCCATAGGCATGTCACCATACAGACTTGTTTATGGGAAACCCTGTCATCTTCCCGTAGAAGTTGAACACAAGGCTTATTGGGCAATTAAAGCCTGTAATCTCGACCTTGTGAAGGTAGGTGATCACCATAGGTTGCAGCGTAGTGAACTTAATGAACTCCGACATGATTCCTATGAGAGTTCTAAGTTGTATAATGAAGAATTAAAAGCCTTCCACGATAAACACATTTCTCGTAAATCTTTCGCACTTGGTTAGAAGGTGTTGCTCTTTGATGCCCGTCTTAAACTCTGCCCCGGTAAACTTAGATCCAAATGGACAAGTCCATTTGATGTCATTAGAGTCTTCGACAATGGGGTTATCGAAATCACTAAACCCAACAAGAATCAACTCTTTAAAGTCAATGGTCAACATCTTAAACCTTTTCTGGAAGCACATGTTTTGGGTCTTGTTCGAGATTGATACACGCTCCATTAATTCTCTAGAGTTTACTCCTAGCTGAAGGTGTAAAACTTAGCATCCATCCATCCACATCTTGTATATAGTTGTTTCCTGCTTTCAACACTTTAATCTACCTATACACTTGAGTCTGCGCTATATCTGTCACTTCTCTATTTGTCTACTCTTCATTTAGTCCGACTGACCACTCTAGCTTTTGTCAGACTTGAAATCATCTACACAGAGATCTTTGATCTCCTCTATACAACACCTTCCGTCACCCAATACTAAGTGAAGTATAGAGTCGTTTTCACCCTTCCTACAATGAGGATATTTTAACATTTTGGCTTGGGGGGTGTGAAGTGAAATATTAATACTCTAAGTGTATAAATAGATAAAAGAGAAAATATATTATAAAAAATAGAAATAATAAAAATACCCAAAAATTTGACAATTTTTGAAAATTTTCATAAAAATTTGAAAAATATATAAACCATAAAAATAAAAATATATAAATATAAAAATTAAAAAATATAAAATGATAAAAATAATAATGAGGGGATTTCATAATAAGTGAAAAAGAAAACATCCTAAAAAAATAAGTAAACTTATTTAAAATATTTATAGTAGTAATTAAAGAGCTTAATTTTCTTTTTGGGTCAAAAACTAAAAATATATTTATTTGTAAATAGTGTATAATTTGTAAAGAGCATTGAATCCTTGTTTTAGACTTTTTCTTAAATAACTTTTCAATAACACGTATTTGTTTACGAATTTTGAATGGAATTTTCTTGAGTTAGAGTCTGAAACCCTATAGGATCTATTTTTTTTCCGCTCTTGATTCTGAAATAAAGTAACTAAGATGTATTAAGTTTTATAAGACTTAAATTTTGGGAATTAAATTGTAACTTTCTTGGTCAATATGAGTAGATTAAATCATTCTGATTTTTTAACATTTGTTTTTACCACCAAGTTGAGTAAAAAGACTAGATACCTAGAGTTGATTAAGTAAAGAGTTGGTAGAATTCTTAGCCATAAGGTCTAATAGGCTATAGTTAGCTTAATCAACTGAGAACATTCGGCTAGACTTGGCGAGTTACATTTTGATAGATCCTACAGGATGATACTAATGGTTTAAGGGACCTGAGAGTGAAAGGATTTGCTGTCCATGCTCTAGTTTGAGAGCTAAGTAACCTAAGTGTCCAAAATTCACACACATTAGAATTGTCTTGTTGGTATCTGAGACCATGAAAACACAGAGGTTAAGATATCGATTCTAAATCCTCTTTAGTTCAAGGATTTCTGCAGGGTGCTCTTGAAAGGGTGAAGGATGTGCCACTCACCTAGAAAAAGGAATTGGAGTATTGCATTAGTAAGAAAAATGAGGAGGAGAAAAATAAAAAAAAGAAAAAAAAAGTGAAAAAAATTATATACACCCTACAGTTAAGCATCTCGCTACGAATGGAAGCTTATGCAGTTTTATCCACCAAATAATGCATCTATGTACAAATGGATGCTACCCTTTCCTCCATGAAATAAAAACACCTTGCTTGTTACAACCCAGTTCCCGAATCTCTATAGGACTCGAGACTGGCTCGACTCGACTAATCCCAAGACCTAGTCGTCTAATAAGAAATAGCCAAAAAGCAGGAAGTAAACCACATTCACAATGCTAAGTAACTAACAATAAAAGAGTACAAGCAGTAAATAAAGTAAAAACTACTAACAATACATATCACCACCACAACAGTAAAGCGGAAACAAAGTTCAGAAACAGAAACAGTAACAACAGTCTAAACTCACAACAAAAGAAAGTACAACAATAGGAAACTATGGCTGAGCTCAACTAGGCCCAGCACTCTCTGCAGCTAGTGACTCAGGCTGCTCAACACCTGGACCAGAAAAGGGTATGGGAAAAATGGAGTCAGCGAACGCTGAGTAGAGTGGTAACCGAACTAACTAAAGTAGTAAAAGCTAACAGGTAATTTATCCTTTCCAATTATTTTATTTTACAAGTCATTCCTTTTTACCCATCGGTTTGCTTTTCAAATCTCTTTCTTGATCTCGCATGTTCCTCGTGAGAATGATCTTGATTGCAGTCTTTTTCGAAGAGTAGAAGGCACACGTGGTGCTCTCCTGGCTAGGAGAGTCGCCCGTGGTGATCCAACACCCAATCAACCACCCCGAGGTCACAGACAGATGTAGCAATGACTACGGCACCGCGATAAGCATCAGGTAGCTACCCCGCACTGGCACGCGGTCAGTCATTTCCGCTAGCGGGTACGCCCAAAGTATAGCACGGAATAGTATAGGGCCTAGCCCTCTCAGTAACAAGGGTCTAGCCCCTCAGAACCAAATAGGGGTCTCACCCCTCCACAATCTGCGTACCCTCATCTGACTACCCCAGTTTGCCCAGTGGGCCTAACAAGTCGGTGTAGGGTGTCTAACTAAACCCCAGGCCCCGTGGGGTGGCTAGCCCTCTCCCTACACTAGTAGCTCTCCCAGGTACAGTGTACGCGAGGGCCAAAGAAGTCGGTGTAGAGTGGCAAATCCTAACCCCGGGTCCCAACCCAAAGGCAGCTAGCTCCGCTCTATACTAAACAGGGGACAATCACTCTCCTTGGTACCACGTACTGAGGGGTCAGCACACTTCCCACTCACATTTCCAAATCCATTCCATTTGTCCATAGGAGCTCTCCTCCTAATTCCCCATAGGGTTCATGCTTGTTTTTCCCATGTTATTCCATACCAGGTTTCGTCATTCATAATTCCATTCTCAAATTCTACACATGCAGCTCGTATTTCCACAATTTGCATATATAACAAGTCATGTCACAGGTATCTGCTTAACTAGCACAGGCATTTTATATTTCACAGGCAGCTTTTATTTGTTAACAAGCAGTTGTCTACATTTCTATTCATTCATTTCATACTGCAATCTCAACACGCATACAAACAGTGCAAGTAATTCTCGTTCTAGGATTCATGCCACATCCTAGGTTTCTAGTTATCCAATTTCACATATGCAGTTATGACTTATAATTAAATAAGGGAAACCACTCTACCAGACAATCCGGGAGTACTGGGGGCTCGAACGGCAGGCTCACATGCCTCTACAGGCCCCGAACACGCAACAGATCGAAGTCCTATACCAAGGGACATACCACAACGGAATGTTTAGAACAGTATAAAAGGCCTTCTAACAGGTAGAGGAACTCACAAGGAAAACACCGATATCTTGTTTGCATAAAACGGACCTCAAACGGACCCTAAATGGGTTAAAAACAGGGCTACACACCTAAATCAAACGTCTGGCGCAAGGTCCAGACGTCTTAAAAGTAACCAGAGTCTCACCTCAAGTTCCTTCATCAACTTCAGACATCCAGAACCCCTTCTAGACCATTTGGACCCAACTCCAGACGTTCGACCTATCCTCCAGTCGTCTGGGAGTACTTCCGGTCATCTGGTAAGCTATCCAGACGTCTGAGATGCATGGGAGGGCGTGCCCTGTGCCTTCCCGAAGCTATCCCTACACGCGATAGACTATATCACCTATATTTAGCCATGCAGAATGAAGCTGTGGTGCGGCCTGCATGGCCGTATCCGCAAGAGGAACATACCTTTGCGGAACACTGCTTTCAGACGTTCGGTGTCGTCAACAGACGTCCAATCCGTCGTCTGGACGGCATGCCAAAGGTTTGATTCTGGGAAAATCCCAAAACTAGAACTACCTTCTGCTCCTTGTCATGCGCAGCCGCGGCCTCTCCTCCTCGACTGCAGCAAGTGTCGGGGACATCTCCCCCGATGCTCTCCTCCTCCCGCATGTGTCGCTCCAGCCATGCGTTCTCTGGTGAGCTCCTGCGAGCTCGCGAGCTCAAGCTATTCCTCCTCTCCTCACACCGCTACTCCTCCACGTCGCTCGCTCTCGTGCCCTCTCTCACGTTCGCCCCTCTCGCTACAGTGGAGAGGAAGGAAGGAAGGTGGAAATGGTGAAGTGGGGAAGAGAGGAAGGGGGAGAGGGGTTTTATAAGGGTGTGCTAGGTTCGGGTGGAGGAGAGAAGAGGGAAAGAGAAAGGAGCAGTGCTGTCTGCGTGTAGCCCACGCAGACGCAAAGTTACGTACCAAGTTTTCAATTTCTAGACGTTTGGGATGGGGTCCAGACATAAGATCGACAGTCAAGACATCTTAAAGGGCTCAGAACAGAATGGGTCCTTACATCCTAACAAAATTAAAGGAAGTTTCATCCCCGAAATGTGAGCTAGCTAGGGTGTGGAAAAAGGAATTATATACGCATAACAAACTTAAAGAGGATCGAAGCTGGTCTGAAAAGACGTACCCTCAAAAAGCTTTGGGTACCGCTCTCACATCATTGCCTCAGGCTCCCAAGTAGCCTCCTCATACCGTTGGCTCCTCCACAAGACCTTCACCAGGGATACTTGCTTCTGTCTCAAACTCTGAATGGCTCTGTCTAGTATCTGCACTGGTCTCTCGGGGTAGGTCAGGTCATCACCCACCTCGACACTCTCGTGGCTCAGAACGTGATTGGGATCGGCGACGTACTTCTTGAGGTTGGACATGTGGAACACGTCGTGCACACCAAAAAGCTGGGGAGGAAGGGCAAGCCTATAAGCAACGGGTCCTACCCGCTCCAGGACCTCAAAGGGCCCCACAAACCTCAGCGCAAGCTTCCCTTTCACCCCAAAATGCTGCAGGCCCTTCATAGGCGAAACGCAAAGGAAGACATGATCCCCAACCTTGAATTGTACCTCTCTGCGCTTCCGATTGGCATAACTCTTCTGTCTGCTCCTGATAGTGCGAAGTCATCTGTGAATCTATGCTACCACCTCCTGACTCTATCGGATCAGCCTAAGGCCAACCTCCCACTTGGTCCCCACCTCAACCCAACTCAAGGGTGCAGTACACCTTCGTCCGTACAGAGCCTCATAGGGTGTCATGTCGATACTCGAGTGATAGTTATTATTATATGCGAACTCTGCCAAGGGTAGGTCCTCCTCTCAAGAGCCCCTCTAATCCAGTACACAGGCACGTAAAAGGTCCTCAAGTGTTTGTATCGTGCGCTCTAACTGTCTGTCCATCTAGGGGTGGTACGCCATACTGAACCTCAACCGTGTCCCCAAGGCCTGCTGAAACTCACCCCAAAATTGGGAAGTAAAATGGGTATCCCAGTCAGATACAATCTTACGTGAAACTCTATGCAAATGTACCACATCACGAATATACCTCTCTGCCAACTATGCCGGTCTCAAGGTGACTCGGATCGACAAGAAACGTGCCGTCTTCATCAATCTGTCTACAATCACCTAGATTGTGTCATGTCCTTGCTGGGTAATGGGCAAGCCCACCACCAAGTCCATGGTGATGCTCTCCCACTTCCACTCTGGCACAAGAAGTGGCTGCAACGGCCCTGCAGGCCTCTGATGCTTGGCTTTCACCTGTTGGCATACCAAACACTACTGTACGAACTCACCTACATCCTGCTTCATCCCTCTCCACCAAAAGTCACGTCTCAGATCATGATACATCTTCGTGTTCCTGAGATGTATGGTGAACCTGGACTCGTGCGCCTCAGTCAGGAGCTCTCTCAACAACTCCTCGTCCCTAGGAATGCATAAACGTCCCCTCATACGCAGCACCTCGTTTGTAAAAGAGAAGTCTCCTGGGTCCCCTGACAGTACTCTATCTCGCAACGACTGCAGATACGGATCTGTCATCTGTCCTGTGATGATGTGGTCTATCAGCTCTGGTCTCATCTGCCATGTCACCGTAACTACCCCACAATGCCCCTGCAACTTTAAGGGTCGCCAACTGCCCAACTCCTCCATCAGTCTCCAACTCTATGCCTGTAAACTAGCCAAGTGGGTGGGCGCCTTCCGACTCAAGGTGTCAGCCAACACGTTGGCCTTCCCCGTATGGTAGGTGTTGTAGTCATAGTCCTTCAGGATCTCTAACCAATGTCTTTGTCTCATGTTAAGCTCGTTCCGATCAAACAAGTACCTGAGGCTCTTATGATTCGTGAAAATCTCAGAGGTCTCACCGTAAAGGTAGTGCCTCCATGTCTTCACCACGAAGACAACAGCTACCAGCTCTAAGTCATGGGTAGGGTAGCTATACTCATGGGGCTTCAGTTGTAGTGAAGCGTAAGCGACAACGTGACCCCGTTGCATGAGCACACCGCCTAACCCCTGCAACGAAGCATCCGTGTAGATCACAAAATCGCCACTGCTATCTGGGATGGTAAGCACAGGAGCCGAAGTCAGTCTCTCCTTCAACTCCTGAAACAAACCTCACAAGCGTCTGTCCAAGCAAAGGACACGTCCTTTTGGGTCAACTCAGTCATAGGACGCGCAATCTGTGAGAAACCCCTGATAAACTGCCGGTAGTAACCTACCAGTCCCAAGAAACTGCGTATCTCTGTCACTGTACGTGGCCTCTCCCACCTAAGCACTGCCTCAACCTTGGCTGGATCCACAGCCAAGCCATCCCCTGAAATCACGTGACCCAAGAAGGTCACGTGTCTCAACCAAAACTCGCATTTGCTGTATTTGGCATACAGCTTGCACTATCTCAAAGTGTCCAGAACCATCCTCAAATGCTGTCCGTGTTGTGCCTAATCCCGCGAGTAAATGAGCACGTCATCAATAAATACCACCGCAAATTGATTCAGATACGGTCTGAACACCAGGTTCATCAAATCCATAAAGGCAGCGGGGCGTTGGTCAGCCCAAACGACATGACCAAAAACTCGTAGTGTCCGTACCAGGTGCAGAAAGCTGTCTTGGAGACGTCGGTCTCCCTGATCCTCAACTGGTGGTAGCCTGATCTCAAATCTATCTTGGAGAATACCGTGGCACCTCGCAACTGGTCAAACAGATCATCAATCCTCGACAGCGGATACCTGTTCTTGATGGTGACCCAATTCAGCTATCTGTAATCAACACAAAGGCGCAGGGTACCATCCTTCTTCTTCACAAATAGCACCAAGGCTCCCCACGGGGATGCACTAGGCCTCACAAAGCCCTTCTTCAACAAGTCCTGCAGCTGTGACTTGAGCTCTCGCAACTCAAGTGGTGCCATCCTGTACGGTGCTGTAGAAATGGGGCTGGTCCCCGGTACCAGTGAGATCTCAAACTCGATCTCATGCTCAGGCGGTAGTCCTGGCAGCTCCTTTGGAAACACATCGGGGTACTCTCTGACCACTAGGATGCTCTGAAAGTCTGCCACGGGGTTGGGCTCTACCACTACACAAGCCATGAAGCCCTCACACCCCTGGCGCAAAAGTCTCGCTGCTCGTAGTGCAGAAATGCACATAAAACCTTCATCCACTGGCTGTCTGTGAAACTCAAAGGAAGGCATCTCCAGTATGGAGAAGACGATCTTCCTCTCAAAATAGTCCACCAAAGCGTGGTAAGCGAACCGCCACTCCATCCCTAGAATCATGCCAAAATCCCCCATCGGTATCACGATCAGGTCAACGAGGAGGCTGTGTCCCTTAATACTGACCTCACAGTCTGTGTAGACCTCCTCAGCTACAAACAGCTGACCACCTAGACCTCTGATCACAAACGGATCCTCTAAAAACACGCAGTCCTATCCCAAACTGACAGCAAAGCTCGCAGCAACAAACGAGTGCGTGGCGCCGGAATCAAAAAGTACGTAAACTAATCTGCCGGAAACTGTAACCATACTTGCCACCAATGAACCTGATGCCTTGGCATCTTTGTGTGTCAAGTCATTGATATGCCCCTCAGCTCTCGGTGTAGAAGAAGCAGCCACACTCTGCGTCGGACAGGTAGCCGCTAGCTAGTACCCTCCCCGCGACTGTTGTCCTCCCCCACACTCTTGGGAACCACGACCACCTGCTCGACCTCCAGTGCTCAATGCGGGGAGCATTTGCTGCGTTCCAGCCCTAGACGGGCAATCCCTCCTGATGTGGCCTAGCTGGCCACACTGGTAGCAGAGGGAGACTCGACTCCCTCCCTCGATAGGTCCTTGCTGAGGCTAGGCGGGGGTCCAGTGCTGACAGTTGGCCCCTGTCGGGGTCCCCCAAAGGCCATTGGCATCCCCGCGAAATGAGACGGCTCCCCTGCGAGCGTCGCGTGCCTCCTCTCTCGTCGACCCTGTGAGTACTCTGGCTGGTAGGGCCTCTTTTGTCCGCTGTCGGTGTCTTGTGCGGCCAGGTTGGTCTCCTCGTACGTCATAGCTGCCTCCACCACTCTAAAGAAGGTGGGCAGCTTCAAGGGCTTGACATACCCCCAAATGGCAGGCCGAAGCCCCTCAGTGAACCTCCATAGGCGCTCCTCCTCAGTAGCCATAGTTGTCGCAGCAAAACGTGATAGCTCCAGGAAGCACATGCGGTACGCGCTAACAGTCATCGTCCCCTGGCAAAGAGTGTGGAACTCCCGCCTCCTTTCGTCCTGCCAAGTCTACGGGAAGTACTGCTCGCAGAAGAGGGTCACAAACTGGTCCCACGTCGGCTCTGACCTCTCCTGGTCTCTGACTGCCCTCCATCATCTGTGTGCCGCACTCTCCAGCTGATATGTGCCAAAGGCCACGTGGCACTCTGCACGAGGGCGAAATGTGTCAAACACCTTCTCAATCTACTCCAGCCAATCCTCTACCTCAGATGGGTCCTCATCCCCCTTAAAAGAGGGAGGCTTCAGCTTCCGGAACTACCCGAAAAGCTTGTAGTGCAGCTACAGTGGGGGAACAGACACCTCCAGGAAGGGAGGGCTCATGCTCAGAAGTGTCAGAGTGCGATGGGGGCAGTGGAGGACCACCCCCTCCTCCTCGTCCAGTGCTACGTCGATCTCTCAGCCCCACAGAGGGCTCCCACTCCACGTCCCCAGGGAGAGGCACCCGTGGAGGCGGGTGGAGCTCCTCTCATACTATGTCTCGTATCAACTGAGTGAGGTCCTGGGCCTAAACACCTAGGAGAAGTGGCTGGTCAATTGGCACCTCAGGCTCGGCACATCCGCCCCTCCGACCTCGTCCACGGCCCACCTCAAGGACACCACGTCGAGGCATCTCCTGCAAGGAGATGCGGAAGACAAAACAAAAGGAGTGAACTCTAACGAACTTCAGCGAAGGAAACTCAGAACAAATGTCAAGTGGTATATTGTGGTGGTTACTCTAGTTACATGCACGTGAATTGGTTATTATCAAGCTAGTTGGTTCATTTCTCGGGACGACCTTACTCTGATACCATCTTGTTACGACCCGGTTCCCGAATCCCTACAGGACCCAAGACCAGTTCAACTCAACTAATTCCAAGACCCAGTTGTCCAACAAGAAATAACCAAAAAGTAGGAAGTAAACCACATTCACTATGCTAAGTAACTAACAGTAAAAGAGTATAAGCAGTAAAGGAAGTAAAAACTGCTAACAGTACATATCACCACCACAACAGTAAAGCGGAAACAAAGTTCAAAAATAGAAACAGTAAGAACAGTCTGAACTCACAACAAAAGAAAGTACAACAATAGGAAACTATGGCTGAGCTCGACTGGGCCCAGTGACAGAAAGCCATTGTCGTGCATTTGGAAGTCGTCGGAAATCGTAGTATAGACGCGCAAAAACGTTCGTCAAAAATTGATTTCTAAAGAAAACGAGACTTGAGTCCCGGTCGTTCGTCTCTGAGAGGCATTGCTTTTACTTTTGAAATTGATCTTTTTGCCGCTCTATTTTGTTTAGAATCCCATGCCGGTTCGTGATTATTACGTATTTACGTACGACTTGCTTAGTTGCAAGAATATTAAGAGTTAGAAACAGGCAACATTAATCACGCAGAAGATAATAGCAATCACTAAGCTCATGGTGATTTCAAACAGATAGATATATATATAAATGTATTTTCATTCATTCATTTGGGAGTTGTTGCACAAGGAATCTAGAGGAAAGCTTGTACATAAATGCTTGAAAATTAAATCTAGCTACCAGAAAATGATCGCATACAAGAATCGATGGGGGGATTTCGCATGCATCATTGGGGGAGAAGTAAGACTACACTACTAAGCAGTAAATAAAAGCAGTAAATATACGAAGAGCATAATCTAAATCTAGCAGAATGGAAGAGCATTCAGGGGTGGTCCCCGATGGCCTTTGAGTGGTTAAGAGAAGGAGGGGCGGCCAATGGAGCTTAGGCCAACCCTTGGAGAGAGGTTGGGGAGCTGATCCAGCTTCCTGGCGTAGAGATGGTGGCCTCCATGGTGGTGCTCAACTCGTGGAGGTGGAGAGGAGAGGGAAGTAGCTATTCTAAGTGGAATGGATGCCAAGGAAGTGAATGGGTGCAAATGGCCACCCAAGGGATCTTTTCATAGACCTAAGGGAAGCTCTCTAGAGAATTATGGAACTCTCTAGAGAGGCCAACGGTGGGAGCTCGTGGGAGAGTGATAGAGAGAGGGTGGATGGTGGTTTTTAGATCCACCAAATGTGGATCTAAAAATTGAATGGCTCTTGGTTGCTATTTTTGGCAACCAAGGCAACCACACATGGTAGAGAGTTCTAGAGAACTCTAGTCTAGATATTTTCGTGTGGATGGTGTGTATGGGTGTGTGTGGGTCGAAACCTAGGTGGCTAGGTTGATTAGGTTGGGTTCTAGTGGGTTTAGGTCAAGGTAGGTCTCAAATTAGGGTTATAAACCCTAATTCACTAAGGTAAAGTGCAATTAAACTTAATACAAGTTTAATTGGGTGTGTGGAAACTTAATTGAGAGTAAAACAACTCAATTAATTTAGGTCTAGGTCAATTGGACTCTCACTGAGTCCAATTGGACAATGTGTGCTGAGATCAGGGCTCAATTGGACTCAATGAGTCCAATTGAATAGGCTGATGGAATTGACTAAGATCCAAGTCAATTAGGTTTAGTGAAGACCTAATTAGGTCCTTAGGGAGGTCTAGAGGTGATGTACTAGGGTTAGGGCACCTTAATTTATGTTCCTATGGGATTGGAATTAGGTTTAGGGACCTAGAGATCCAAGATCAAGGCTTAAATCTCAAAACAGGAATTGGAGAGCAGTATCAGACGTCTAATAATAGAATTAGACGTCTTATACTCAAAAATCAGAAGTCCAGACTTGTTGTCTGGACGTCCAATCAGAGTCAGGAAGGATTTCGGGTTCTGTTTTGGGTATTCTGCAGAAATTAGACGTCTGACAAAGTGTCTGGACGTCCAATAACACTGCAGAAGTGGGTTTGAAGTGTGCGGGAGTTGGCTAAGGGTCCTGGACATCTTAAAACTTATCTGGACATCCAGAGAAGGGTTGGAGCTAGGGTTTTAGGGCTTCCTAGGGTGTTGTGACCTAATCTAAGGGTGGCTAAGGCTTGGGGAAGTCTCTAAGCTATCCTAGGGCTAGGATGGACCTAAGCTCTTCACATTTTACTGCTTTATTCCTACTTAAAAGAATAGCAAACTTTTAACCCCCTTACATTATTATGCCTACATCTAAACTAGGCCTTCTGCTCCAGCTCTGCTACAACTGTTACTCCTGATCCAGCTTCAGATCCAGCTCCTGGTCAGCTTATTCCCTGCAATCGACATAATGCACTTAATCAGCACATTATAACATTATTTTATGCATAGTTAAAGGAAAGCAGTCAAGATGCAGATAATGCGTATGCATGCATGAATAACCCTAACTTATGCTAAGTCCTAGCCTAATTTAGGTCAATTAAGACCTATGATTGCTGCGCAATCATACCCCCATGCCTAAATCTTGCTAGTCCCTAGCAAATGCAAGACTAAATTATTTACAGCAAGGGTCCCTAAGGGACTGGTTATTTTATCAAGTGTTTGCATAGAGATTTTTCTCCCTTTTGTTTTCATCCTATGCTCTAGAAATCCAGATAATCGTGAAGGTGCAGCTATGTAGCTTTTGCAACGAATTTGAATGAAAACTAATACACCTCTAAAGCCTGTACTTGACCCTTAATAAAAATTCTAGCGGGATAGGTGGATTTCTTCCCTCGGGGTATTCAAGATATTCTATGAATTTCACCCCGACTTTGGGCTTAGGTAGAGAATCTTTGAGGGAAAGGATTATATATTTGGTGGCTCATTCTCACTTGGTGCTACATAGAGACTAGTACTACAGAATCCAGATTCCCGAATTACTAAGTAACTTAACTTAGAGAAAGACGAGAAAAACTATGCTCTCTTTTATTCCTTTGTATTCATTCTCTCTTGCTCTTTTTCTTTCTTTTTCTTAGAGCTCACAACCTCACCAGATTCACACATAGGATCTGTATTTGGTGGTCTTACTAGGTATTAACACTTTAATTGAGTTCTTATAACCCTAACACTAAGTCGGGATTCCTCAGCCAATATTTGGGCGGTCAGAAACACAAGAAAAATAGGTTAAGGTCATATTTGGTGGAGCTCAATTTTATTTGGTGGTATTGCCTTGATAAGCACTAAATATTCATTCTTTTCTTCTTTTTTCTTCTTTTTCTAATTTTTTTTTTCAGTTTTTCTTTCCTTTCATCATTCTTTTTCTTTTTCTTTTTCTCATTTTTTTTTAATTTTTTTTTCAGCATAACACAACTGGCATACATCCATGAACTTTATTAAGGAGGCATTATTGGGGATTGGTGGTACTTAAGAGACATTGGGTGGTTTATTTGGTGGAAGTGCCTACTCGTGACACCGGGAGAGACGGATAGGATGGTGTATTTCTGACCTTGACATCAATACCCTCCTTCAGCCGGGGATTCAGTAAAGAATTGTCGTAACCATCCACCTTAGCCCTAGTTTTATGAAAACTCGCTCTCCGCGTATTTGCCTTATTCAGTGGCTCTCACAATTTCGCACAAAATGCATCACAGGAACCGAGAGCGAAAACTATGTCTCATCTCAGAGCATCATCACCTAATTATCTAGGATTCCAGATTCCTCACACTAATCTTAGAGCACCAGTACACTCTACTCTCATCTCACACTATTTGGTGGATTTTTGGAGGAAAATATGCCTGACTCCCAAAACATTGTCCAAGGGTTCAGGAAAAGAAGCACTGCTTCTTCTCGACAAACTGAAGACGTTTATCAGCCTTCATCTTGAATCCATTGCAAATTCTACGTGTGTGTGAAAAGTTGTACTGGATTCCAGATTACAGGAATCAACTAAAGGATAAAATCCCTAATGCATTCTCTTAATAAAATAATCTTATTCATGAATGCAATATCTATATATGCTATAAACATGTAACCTCATATAATTTGTACTTCGTGAATTTCCCGTATCGGGTTACAATCAACTTGACCCTAAATTTAGAACAAAAGGTGAGCAGGTGAGTCAGAATTGGTTGTTGCAAACGATTTCTAGCTTCAATGAGAGCACTAGAGGTGGAGTCGGTTGTTCTTTTATTTAAAGTCCTAAAGTATATTTTACATGCAGCTCCGAGGTTTTCCTAAGTGTTGGCATAAAATTTTTTCAGTTTTTCTGTATCTACCCCCCATGCCTAAGTTCTTACATGTCCTCATGCATGAATGTAAAAGAAAATAAATGCTGCAAGGAGAGAATGGGTAGAAATCCCCTGGAATTACTTCTGAAATTATACATTCAGCACCGGCCAACCTGTTAGCATGCACTATGCAAAGGAAATATGCTAAAGGAAAAATATGCTATGTATAAAAATGGTTATATATAAATGATGGTGGAATGTTGGGTAGATGGTATCTATATGTGCTGAGTTTAGCGCCTCTAGCTGGGCGAAAGCTCAATGAGATGTGTCATTTCTAGCATAGGAGCCGGCTAAGATTAAGAGAAAGATATGCTCGTATGCTCCCAGAATCAGTGGTCCGGAGATACGAACCAGCTGATTGTGCACCCCTACTCCAAAAAGTCTAGCTATAAGAAAGTGTGGAGTGGTGGTGGAAAATAGAGGATAATCAGAGGGGGGATCATGATGTTGATTCAGCTGATTTATCATGTCCCACAATGCAGCTGGAAGTTGCTGAGAGAGTAGATCAAAATGTACCTCAGAACCAGAATCTGAGTCATAGGGATCCTCATAATGATAATTGACATCAAAGATCATTCCCTCTCCAGGCTCTGGGTCATACGGGGGTATTGGTGAAAGTAGAAAATCTGTGGGGATGTCACTGAAATCCTCATCAGAAATTACTTCGTCCTCATTAGTACCCATCTCTGATTCATCAGAGGCTGTCTCCTCAGGCTCAAAGTCAAGCCATCTACTAGGATGATAGGTGCGTCCCCAGCTCCTTCTGCTCAAAGCTTCACCCTCATATGCATTGGGTTCCTCAGTAATTCCTGCCTCAGGTAGCATATTTATTTCTTCAGTTAAGTCGTCCATAGCTACTTCTGGTTTTCGGATGTTAGGATTAGGGATAGAAAGTGTCATCTCAGAATCTCTAATATCCGAATTAGGGATGTAGGTGAAAGAAGAGTGCAGATCAGAAGATGTTGGCTCTAGCACAGGTTGACCTACAATGGGAAGTGGTCTAGATTGATCAGTAGTGTCGCATGTAATGTCTGCCTTAGGATCCATATCCTCAATTGGATCTACTTCCCTTGTCTCGATTGGGTCATCTAACCTGGTAGGTGTTTCCCAGGATTCAGGATAATCTGATTGTGGCTCAGTCCTAGAGATATCAGTACTTTCCTCCTCAATTTCAGATGAACCCATTCGGCATACTTCCTGCTTCTATCTCATATCCATGCTAGATTCTTTTTCCCCTGAGTGATCTTCAGGCATCTGCTCCCGAGAATCTTCTGTGTGTTCTTCCAGCGTAGTTGTTTCAGATTCTTCGAGGTCTTCAATGTTATTTTCCACTTGATATCTCAAAAGCAATAGTTCTTGAGTTTCCCGATTTTGTCCCATTCGGCTTGTTATCTCTGTTGTTTCCTGAAGGAGCTCCATCACAGCTTGTTGATGTGGAATCCGACTTTGTCTTTGGTTCGACTTAATGATAGCCTGGATTTCGCGTAGATAGGATGCAGCCTTTTCCTTAGTGCTCGCTATAGCTCTTTGTATTCTATAACGTGGCCGCATATGCATCGGTAGCTCTTCAGGGGTTCCAGGGGGTGAATTAGGTCTACCCATGTTCCATGGGTGAGAAGTAGGAGTATGAAATCCATATCCTGGGTTATAAGATGCGATCCTTTGAGGGACCGACTGGTATGGGTCGTAATATCCAGGGTTAGGATATGGGTTAACCATTTCGGTAACCCGAGGAGAAGGATCAAGAGAAGCGAAAAGTCGTCTTCGCCACCTTTGGTTCTGATCCCAAGGTTGAGCTGATGCAGTGACCCGAGCTCTCAGATAAGCTCGTGGGTCCAGCACTTCTGGATCCTGATTAGGTCCAGATCTAATGTTAGCCATCGCGGCTCAGTAGATAGAAGAAGTGAGTCACCTCCTTGGGAGCGGCTCCCAAGGTCCAACCAAGTGAGGTCGAAGTGACCTCCTTCCGTGCATACACCGCCCAACCCCTCGGTTGGTGTAGCCACGCAGGACAAGGCTAAGGCCCTGTCAATCAAATGGTCCTTATAGATCAGGTGACCAGATTTTTCGTTATGGATTTAAATTCCTGAAGATAAGTTCGTCGTACAACCGACTGAAAGTGAATCCCACCTCTCAAGCAAACCCAGCCAGTCTAGTTACGAGGGGACTAAGGGGAAGGTTCTTCCTTTGGCATACACCTCTGGTTCCGTTGACCCCGGAACCACGGTCGTTTGACACTACCCGGCAGACCTAGTCACCAGGTTTGGCAAGAGAGATTAAACTCACCCAGTAGTACAACAACGAACTCGAGTTTGTTTCATATTTTAAAGTTAATTTTAACCCATTTTCTTTAGTGGGGTTTGTGGTGAGTGACCCACAAGGTGACCAAGTTCACCGGCTAATTACACTTGATTAAGTCTAGGTTAGCCCAATGTGTGGTCTCTAGTTATAACCCTAAGGATTTGACCTAGGTTGCATGCACTTCTACGATTTTTCTCTGTTTCAGCAGACTACAAAATTAATGTTGATTTTCTACTAATAATTGGAATCAAATTAATTTGAAAATTTTCAAGTAGATTCCTTTTTCAATTAGTTTTTCAGAGAATATTTTTTTGGAATTTTTACTATTTCAACCAAATTTTATCGAATTTTCAATATCAGGGGGTTAGATCAGGAATTTTGACTCCTGGTCGATTTTTCGCTTTGAAACAGTATCAAATGATCTTCAAAAATTTGGGAAAAATATGGAAAATAAAGTCAATGAGATCAGCTTTCAAACCCCTCCACTTTTAGTCATAACAGATTTGCGAATTGCTCGAAATTACTTTCTGAAATTTTAAAAATTTTGAATCTGGGTCAATCTGACCCCGTGCACTTCGAGAATTTTTAAAAATTTTATACTTAGAATTTTTTCAAAATAATATTGGCGTTTGAAATATGGTTTGAAAATGAAGGTTTAACTCAAATTTCAGAATTTTTTACTTTATGTTTTTGGGCAATAGAATTTTCAAGTCAAGCTTGAAATCTGCCCGAAAATTAGGAGATGGTGGAAAAGCTTTTTAAAGAGGTTTGAATTGAAATCTAGGCTTTCCACCAAAAAGGATGTTTTTTTTTTTTCAAAAAGAATTTTTCAAAAGATTCATAGAAAATATTTTTTTTTTAAACTAACCTAAGCTTGAAAAGAAATCTAATCTAGATTTTTTTTTCAAAATTTTCCTTTTTGATTTTTTTTTCTTTTTCACGAAATTGGGAAAAATCTTTTTTTTTTCAAAAGAGATTGCAGAAAGTAGATCTAATCCTAGGGTTCAGAAAATAAACCTAATCTACGATAGATGATGTGCACCTGATTTTTCTTTGCCGCGCTTGATGTGTGCACAGATCCCGTTTTCATTCTGTGTTGCCCTGCACATCAAAAATAAAGTAGAGGCAGATTTGTCAGTGATAGATTAAAAGATCGAAATCAAGAAAAATGACGTTGCCTCCCCGGCAACGGCACCATTTGACAGAAAGCCATTTTCGCGCATTTGGAAGTCGTCGAAAATCGTAGTATAGTCGCGCAAAAACGTTCGTCAAAAATTGATTTCTAAAGATAACGAGACTTGAGTTCCGGTCGTTCGTCTCTGAGAGACGTTGCTTTTACTTTTGAAATCAATCTTTTTGCCGCTCTATTTTGTTTAGAATCGCATGCCGGTTCGTGAATATTACGTATTTACGTACGACTTGCTTAGTTGCAAGAATATTAAGAGTTAGAAACAGGCAACATTAATCACGCAGAAGATAATAGCAATCATTAACCTCATGGTGATTTCAAACAGATAGATATATATATAAATGTATTTTCATTCATTCATTTGGGAGTTGTTGCACAAGGAATCTAGAGGAAAGCTTGTACATAAAGGCTTGAAAATTAAATCTAGCTACCAGAAAATGATCGCATACAAGAATCGATGGGGGGATTTCGCATGCATCATTGGGGGAGAAGTAAGACCACTACTAAGCAGTAAATAAAAGCAGTAAATATACGAAGAGCATAATCTAAATCTAGCAGAATGGAAGGGCATTCAGGGGTGGTCCCTGATGGGTCGGCCTGGATAGGTTGTTAATATGATGTTTTTATCGTTGAAATATGTATAGTGGTTAACCTAATTCAGACCTAACCATCTCTTTACAAAATTTTTAACCTGGCCTAATTGATTTTATCTTGTCACTTTTAGGCCCAGGGTCGAACTCAGGGAAGTGGGGTTAAAGTCGAGTTTCTACGTTTTCCTTAAATCGCGTCTCTTCCGTTCGTTTATTGTGTTTTTGGTGTTTTTTTCTTATTTAGGTTTTTTATGGTAATCCTTGTTCTTGAGGCACACCCTCAAAATTGTGTCCTTGGCTTTTAGCCAAACAGAGTCCCAAAACAAGTCTTGCTACTCGCTAGACGGGGTACCTGCAAATCAAAGATTATCTTTTCACTTTTATACCTTTTTTTATCTTTTTACTAAGAAAGAAGCTAACAGATAGAAAGTAAATATAGTAGCTATAGATATATATTTATATGTAGTATATATATAAAGGGGTGGGGGTGAAGGTGACGATGGAGTGTAGCACTATGTCGAGTCAGTTGACGTCTAGAGAGACGCAACCAACACGACTATGTGCCGCGTGGAGTGTGGATGGAGGATGGATGATGTATGGGACCACGCTTTTTTTGTACGCGTGTATCAGGGAATATCAGCAACTGGTGCAGATATCCCCGTGATACAGCGTATAGTAAATAACGTGAAAATATATGTACATATGTATGTATATAAGTAAATATATCTATATGTATATAAATGTATAAGTATATATGTATAGATATATATAGATATATATGTATTATATATATATATATAGGTGTATATGTATATATATATATGTATGTATATATGTATATAAGTATATATATATAATACTATATAGATGTATATATATATATATGTATATAAGTATATATGTATCTAGATATATATATATATATGTGTGTATATATATAAGTATATAGATATGTATATATATATATATGTATATAAGTATATATGTATATATATATAAGTATATGTATAAGTATATAGATATGTATAAGTAGATATATATATATATATATATATTATATATATATGTATATATATTATATATATATGTATGTATACATAACTATAGATATTACTATGTATATAAGTGTATATATATATATATATATATATATATATATATATATATATATGTATGTATATATTATGTATAGATGTATATAAGTATATATATGTTACTATATATAACTATACGTATAGTGTAAGTGTGTGTGTGGGTGTGTGTGTGTGTCGGTGAAGATGTGTGTGTGTTGGTGTAGTGTGTGTCTGTGAGTGAGTGCAAAAGAGAGAGAATACGTGAGAGAGAGAGAGCGGGAGAGAGGGATCAGCAGAGAGAGAGAGAGCGGGCTGGAGAGATCGAGAGCGCAGAAAGTAGATCTAATCCTAGGGTTCGAAAAATAAACCTAATCTACGATAGATGATGTGCACCTGATTTTTCTTTGCCGCGCTTGATGTGTGCGCTGATCCCGTTTTCGTTCTGTGTTGCCCTGCACATCAAAAACAAAGTAGAGGCAGATTTGTCAGTGATAGATTAAAAGATCGAAATCAAGAAAAATGACGTTGCCTCCCCGGCAACGGCACCATTTTACAGAAAGCCATTTTCGCGCATTTGGAAGTCGTCGGAAATCATAGTATAGTCGTGCAAAAATGTTCGTCAAAAATTGATTTCTAAAGATAACGAGACTTGAGTCCCGGTCGTTCGTCTCTAAGAGGCGTTGATTTTACTTTTGAAATCGATCTTTTTGCCGCTCTATTTTGTTTAGAATAGCATGCCGGTTCGTGATTATTACGTATTTACGTACGACTTGCTTAGTTGCAAGAATATTAAGAGTTAGAAACAGGCAACATTAATCACGCAGAAGATAATAGCAATCATTAAGCGCATGGTGATTTCAAACAGATAGATATATATATAAATGTATTTTCATTCATTCATTTGGGAGTTGTTGCACAAGGAATCTAGAGGAAAGCTTGTACATAAATGCTTGAAAATTAAATCTAGCTACCAGAAAATGATCGCATACAAGAATTGATGGGGGGATTTCGCATGCATCATTGGGGGAGAAGTAAGACTACACTACTAAGCAGTAAATAAAAGCAGTAAATATACGAAGAGCATAATCTAAATCTAGCAGAATGGAAGGGCATTCAGGGGTGGTCCCCGATGGCCTTTGAGTGGTTAAGAGAAGGAGGGGCGGCCAATGGAGCTTAGGCCAACCCTTGGAGAGAGGTTGGGGAGCTGATCCAGCTTCCTGGCGTGGAGATGGTGGCCTCCATGGTGGTGCTCAACTCGTGGAGGTGGAGTGGAGATGGAAATGGCTATTCTAAGTGGAATGGATGCCAAGAAAGTGAATGGGTGCAAATGGCCACCCAAGGGATCTTTTTATAGACCTAAGGGAAGCTCTCTAGAGAATTATGGAATTCTCTAGAGAGGCTAATGGTGGGAGCTCGTGGGAGAGTGATAGAGAGAGGGTGGATGGTGGTTTTTAGATCCACCAAATGTGGATCTAAAAATTGAATGGTTCTTCGTTGCTATTTTTGGCAACCACACATGGTAGAGAGTTCTAGAGAACTCTAGTCTAGATATTTTCGTGTGGATGGTGTGTATGGGTGTGTGTGGGTCGAAACCTAGGTGGCTAGGTTGATTAGGTTGGGTTCTAGTGGGTTTAGGTCAAGGTAGGTCTCAAATTAGGGTTATAAACCCTAATTCACTAAGGTAAAGTGCAATTAAACTTAATACAAGTTTAATTGGGTGTGTGGAAACTTAATTGAGAGTAAAACAACTCAATTAATTTAGGTCTAGGTCAATTGGACTCTCACTGAGTCCAATTGGACAATGTGTGCTGAGATCAGGGCTCAATTGGACTCAATGAGTCCAATTGAATAGGCTGATGGAATTGACTAAGATCCAAGTCAATTAGGTTTAGTGAAGACCTAATTAGGTCCTTAGGGAGGTCTAGAGGTGATGTACTAGGGTTAGGGCACCTTAATTTATGTTCCTCTGGGGTTGGAATTGGGTTTAGGGACCTAGAGATCCAAGATCTTGGCTTAAATCTAAAAATAGGAATTGGAGAGCAGTATCAGATGTCTAATAATAGAATCAGACGTCTTATACTCAAAAATCAGAAATCCAGACTTGTCTGGACGTCCAATCAGAGTCAGGAAGGATTTCGGGTTCTGTTTTGGGTATTCTGCAGAAATTAGACGTCTGACAAAGTGTCTGGACGTCCAATAACACTGCAGAAGTGGGTTTGAAGTGTGCGGGAGTTGGCTAAGGGTCCTGGACATCTTAAAACTTATCTGGATGTCCAGAGAAGGGTTGGAACTAGGGTTTTAGGGCTTCCTAGGGTGTTGTGACCTAATCTAAGGGTGGCTAAGGCTTGGGGAAGTCTCTAGGCTATCCTAGGGCTAGGATGGACCTAAGCTCTTCACATTTTACTGCTTTATTCCTACTTAATAGAATAGCAAACTTTCAACCCCCTTACATTATTATGCCTACATCTAAACTAGGCCTTCTGCTCCAGCTCTGCTACAACTGTTATTCCTGATCCAGCTTCAGATCCAACTCCTGATCAGCTTATTCCCTGCAATCGACATAATGTACTTAATCAGCACATTATAACATTATTTTATGAATAGCTAAAGGAAAGTAGTCAAGATGCAGATAATGCGTATGCATGCATGAATAACCCTAACTTATGCTAAGTCCTAGCCTAATTTAGGTCAATTAAGACCTATGATTGCTGCGCAATCACCCAGCACCCTCTGCAACCAGTGACTCAGGCTACTGAACACCTGGACCTGAGAAGGGTACGGGAGAAATGGAGTCAGTGAACGCTGAGTAGAGTGGTAACCGAACTAACTAAAGCAGTAAAAGCTAACTGGTAATTTATCCTTTCCAATTATTTTATTTTACAAGTCATTCCTTTTACCCATCGGTTTGCTTTTCAGATCTCTTTCTTGATCTCGCATGTTCCTCGTGGGAACGATCTTCATTGCAGTCTTTTCCGAAGAGTAGAAGGCACACGTGGTGCTCTCCTGGCTGGGAAAGTCCCCCGTGGTGATCCTATACCCAGTCAACCACCCAGAGGTCATAGACAGATGTAGCGATGACTACGGCACGTGCGATAAGCTCACGGGTAGCTACCCCGCTCTGGCACGCGGTCAGTCATTTCCGCTAGCGGGTACGCCCAAAGTACAGCACGAAACAGTATGGGGCTAGCCCTCTCAGTAATAAGGGTCTAGCTCCTCAGAACCAAACAGGGGTCTCACCCCTCGACAGTCCGCGTACCCTCGTCTGACTACCCCGGATTGCCCAGTGGGCCTAACAAGTCGGTGTAGGGTGGCTAGCTGAACCCCGGGCCCCGTGGGGTGGCTAGCCCTCTCCCTACACTAGTAGCTCTCCCAAGTACAGTGCACGCGAGGGACAAAGAAGTCGGTGTAGAGTGACCAATCCTAACCCCGGGTTCCAACCCAAAGGCGACTAGCTCCGCTCTACACTAAACAAGGGACAGTCGCTTTCCTTGGTACCACGTACTCAAGGGCCAGCACACTTCCCACTTACATTTTCAGATCCATTCCATTTGTCCACAAGAGCTCTACTCCTAATTCCCTTAGGGTTCATGCTTGTTTTTCCCATGTTATTCCATACCTGGTTTCGTCATTCATAATTCCATTCTCAAATTCTACACATGCAGCTCGTATTTGCATAATTTACATATATAACAAGTCATGTCATAGGTATCTATTTAACTAGCACAAGCATTTTATATTTCATAGGCAGCTCTTATTTGTTAACAGGCAGTTGTCTACATTTCTATTCATTCATTTCAGACTGCAATCTCAACACTCATACAAACAGTGCAAGTAATTCTCGTCCTAAGATTCATGCCACATCCTAGGTTTCTAGTTATCCAATTTCACAAATGCACTTATGATTTATAATTAAATAAGGGAAACCACTCTACAGAACAATCCGGGAGTACTGGGGGCTCGAACGGCAGGCTCACGTGCCTCTGCAGGCCCTGAACATGCAACAGATCAAAGTCTTATACCAAGGGACATACCACAATGGAATGTTTAGAGTAGTATAAAAGGCTTTCTAACAAGTAGAGGAACTCACAAGGAAAACACCGATATCTTGTTTGCATAAAACAGACCTCAAACAGACCCTAAATGGGTTAAAAACAGGGCTGCACACTTAAATCAAACGTCTGGCACAAGGTCCAGACATCTTAAAAGTAACTAGAGTCTCAGCTCAGGTTCCTGCGTCAACTTCAGACATCCAGAACCCCTTCTTGACTATTTAGACCCTACTCCAGACGTCTGACTTATCCTCCAATCGTTTAGGAGTGCTTCCAGTCATCTGGTAAGCTATCCAGAAAAAGCTATCCCTGCATGGGAGTGACGTCCGAGATGCATGGGAGGGCGTGCCCCGTGCCTTCCCAAAGCTATCCCCGCATGCGACAGACCATATCACTTATATTTAGCCATGCAGAATGAAGCTGTGGTGTGGCCTGCATGGTCGTATTCGCAAGAGGAACACACCTTCGCGGAACACTGCTTTCAGACGTCCGGTGTCGTCACCAGACGTCCAATCCGTCGTCTGGACGACACGCCAAACGTTTGATTCTAGGAAAATCCCAGAACCAAAACTACCTTCTGCTCCTCGCCGCGCACAGCTGCGGCCTCTCCTCCTCGCCTGCAGCTCCAGCTGTAGCAAGTGTCGGGGACGTCTCCCCCGACGCACTCCTCCTCCCGCACGTGCTGCTCCGGCCATGCATCCTCCGGCGATCTCCCATGAGCTCGCGAGCTCAAGCTCTTCCTCCTCTCCTTACGCTGCCTCCCCTCCTCGTCGCTCACTCTCGTGCCCTCTTTCGCGCTCGCCACTCTCGCTGCAATGGAGAGGAAGGAAGGAAGGTGGTTGTGGTGAAGTGGGGAAGAGAGGAAGGGGGAGAGGGGTTTTATAAGGGTGTGCTAGGGTTCAGGTGGAGGAGAGAAGAGGGAAAGAGAAAGGAACGGTACTGTCTGTGCGCAGCCCGCGCGCAGACGCGAAGTTACGTACCAAGTTTTCAATTTCCAGACGTTTGGGAAGGGGTCTAAACATCTGACCGATAGTCTAGACGTCTTAAAAGGCTCAGAACAGAATGGGTCTTTACATTGCTACATATGGGTGTTTTAACCTATAGAAAAAAATTGAAAAAAACTACGAAGATAAAATATAGGAATAAAAGACCCAGTGGTCCATCGAGGAGATATGCACAAAAAGTGTTGACCTCGAGGTAGAAAAGTGGTGAGGAGAAAGAAACCAAATTTGAGTAAGGCCAAGCCAAAGGCTTGAATTGGAATAACCTAGATTGGAAATTGATGTCTTAAGATCTAGATTTTTGCAACTTCGGATGCCTTTAGGATGAGTCTATTCACGGGCATGGATGCTTTAAAATCATAGCTACTGAACCTTTGCATTGGGCAGTGATGCCTAAGAAATCAGGTTTTGGAGACTAGCAGTTGAAGCCTAATGGAGATAGATTAACAAGACCCTATGTCTAGAAGTCTGTCCTAGGTGCTGTGGGCTGGTTGGTTAGGGATTTTACCTTACTCTGAATTTGGTTAATAAAGGGTGTCTAATTAATTTGCAAAAGCTGGGTTGGTAAAAATTGGATTTCACAAACTTAAGGATTAAACCTATGTTTATTGAATTTTTGAGTTGGAATTTAAATTCCAATCTTTGAGTTCTGTTTACTTGGTCATCTTGACTTCTTTGGTTTTAGAGTTTAGATACAGAGAATAATGGGTTTTTAAGGTTCTTATTCAAAAGAAATTCCCGTCAAGATTCTATTTTTGTGAATACGTATTTCTAAGAAGTATTTAGGGTTTTGAGTCCATTGTAAGTGAATTCTTGCTAATACTCTGTATATTTATATTTATTTAAAATATATACAAAATTAAAAAAAATGTGAATATTAAAAATTCTGACTTAGCCATTCCACTACTATAGAATTATTTATGATTATTTAATCACCCTAGTGTTTAAATCATCATATTTCTTGGTTAATTGTTGCTAGGGACTAGCAAAACTTTGGCTTGGGGGTATGATGAAAGACTCATCAATCATGGATGTTCTTTCATAGCAACATAGAATACAATGTATAGTTGCTTTCGTTTCAACTACATATTTACTCCATTACGACTACAATATTCAATCGTTACAACCACTTAGAAGTTTCAATATGACATACATATGGACACATTACAACCAATAAGCTTCATGTTTACTAGAAGACGTACCTGTAGTGCACCGATTTCCATTGTTGCGATCTTCAATAGCACACACTCATCACACGTATTACAAATGATTTCATCGTCATATAGTCATTTCGTATTTCCATTTTTTCTCTTTTTTGATTTGAATCACGAATTTTGCTCACCGTTAGTTCTTACATTTAGGGAAATGCATTGATTATGGAGATCATGTATTTTGTTAACGTTTCATTAATTTTGGAATGTGACATCTTTAATTACTATTTAAAATGCTCATTTTTTGTATGGGTCCGTTAAGTTTGAAATACGAAACCACTTTGTTATGCATATTAGTGGTTTTATCTTTATCCATTAGATCTTTATTGGTTGGCTATAGATGTATGTTTACAAAAAGGAAAATGAGTGCAGTGCGCATAAGATCCAATCCATATATGTATATATATATATATATGTATAGGGGGCCTATCTAGGGAGCACTGTGCTAAAAAATCCTATAATAAGCACTCAAATTAAGCCATTGGATCTTAATCTGATGACTAAAATAAATACCACCATCTTTACCAAACGTGGTATTGTAACAAACCGCAAAAGATGGCAGTTACGAAAGTAAAAATGCCATTCGTAACTTTTAAAAATCCATTCCTAAATTGTTGTAATTGATCATATCAATTAGAATAAATAAATTACTAAAAATAGAACTTCAATATAGCTTTTTGCATAATAAATAGCACGTGTAACAAGTAAAATAAAAATCAAAAATATTGTAACGACATGGTATGAGATTTGTAATAAGAAACGTATATGGTTGCAACAAATATGCATTGTAATTGTAATAGAATAGACATTTATTGTAACCAAGGCATTATAAAGTTGTAACATCAACATGTGCAAAGTTGTACTACAACTAAACCTACATAAAATAAATATGTGAAGGAGGGTTCAAATTGAATCAAATGGTTTATTATATACAAATGATATTATGTGTGCATAGAACACCAACAAAACACTATAACAGCTTCGATGAACCGTTGTAATATAGGTTTATTTTGTTTGTAACCAAATAACTTAAACAATGTAATGAAAAAAACATAAGTTGTAATGAATACATGTACGAGTTGTAACATTGCCAGTGTAAAATGATTTTGTAATACAATCAATGTAATTAATAAGGGGTTAACCAACGTGTCAAGAATTTAACAAGTCTCGCAAATAATACATTGCGTAAAATTTGTAATACAACTAAGCATATATATAAATGCACGCAACAAAAGAATTGTATTACAATTGGAAAGATGTGTTGTTGCATGAGTTTAAAGAAAGTTGCATTGTAATACGTACTATTTGACAGGGCACTGTATCAATTGTAAGAGCGGTTGACGTGATACAAAAAGACCTATTCAAAAGAAGGAACAATAAAGGAAACTCTCAATCGTTTACTGTGCCAAAGCACATCGATCAAAAGGTGGAGCGGAAAAACAACGAAACAATAGCGAAGAGCACAATAGCCTACACATTCTGGATGAGGAATCATGCATCAACATCAAGTATGTTTGAATACTAATACATCCTTCTAACCTTAAGTTTTAGACGATTGATGCAGTTCGATTACAAAAAACTACTTTTTATGTGATTAAAGACGAAGCAGTTGAAGTTGTTCTAACTAGAGTTTCATTTAAAGGTTGAAAACTATAGAGTACAAACACACAATTGATTTTTTCTTCCATTATATAATGTAATACAATGCATATTCCACCTCATGTACTAAAGCATGTCTTCTTTATCGATATTGTGGAATGAGGACTACGTATGGATGTATAAAAGGGAGAATATGATTACATATGAATATTTGACTAATATAATGAGGAATAAGATTCGTGAAGAATAATCAGTATATATTTACATACAAACAAAAGAAAAAAGGAGAATGTGCACTCATTCATATATACTAACTCAACCTATTGTCAAATCAGAAAATTTGATTTGTAGGTCATACGAATGGATGGCAAGGATAAAAGTTGCTCTAATAGAATGAGCAAGACAAGGACTGATGATAAAACATCATAACATGTTGAGGAAGAATAGAGTCATATGCATGATGTAGGAGTAGTGGAAAAAAAAGGATCAAAACAAGCAGTAGAAGAAAAATCTATTGCAAAATCAAGCATAAATGCTGCTACATCAAAGGCAAAAGATTCACAGTTCCATATATATGACCATTATGTTTGAAATTTTCATTTTCATAATCTTGAAAATTTACATTTACATTCCTTTAGATGAGGCTTGCTGATTGTGCATTTAATTTCAAACTTGTAAATAATGGAAAACTTACACATCAATGTTATATACAACACTTCAAAGAATTCATGGATAAGCATCCTATGACTGAGAAGCAAATGGAGTTACCAGAGAAAACAGCCTTTCACAAGTTGATAGGTGTAACAAAGGTTAATATAAACATCAGGGTGCTAAAGTGGATAGTTGAATGCTACATGGGAAATTGAAAGTTTCCTATAGGAGAAACAGTCCTTGAATTCACAAATGATGACATCGGTTTGATTCTTGGAATTCCTAGTAGTGGTATGATATAAAAGTGAATGAGAAATTGCTTCCCTGGTAAAGCTGCTACAATCAAACAATTTTCAAGCACACAGGGCACATAGATAAGTGGTCATTAGAACCTATGATGCATACTTATTATCACTTTGAGGATTCACACTCTATTTACATTTATGTAACATGTTTAATATGTATGATATTTATGACCTTCCTATTCCTGGATTCAGGTTACTCATTCCCAAGGATATTGTTGGAATACATTGACTCCTTGGAGGATACAAATACTTCAATTGGTAGTCCGCAGTTGCGGAGTTCATCCTTTTCAAAATGGACATGGCCAAGAAAATAACCTCAATGAAAGTGACCAGAATCAGTGAAAGCCTTGGTTACTTGAACGGCTGTGTGGCTTACTTATATGTAAGTATTGTAAAGATAGAAGATCACCTATATAAATTTAATAACTAATATGCATGGTTTATTAAACATTGAAAAGTTAATAACCTACAGGCATGGGTCCTAGAACATTGCTTCAAGGATTCCTACATCAATCGCGATCTAAGACCAAGGTTGAGGAAATGGACTGGCTCCAACATTCTAAAGAAAAAGGATGTCAAGAACATTGAACAATCAGTGGTAATTTGATGTGATATTTCCTTATTCCCCTTTTATATGTTTACATGCTACAAACCCCAAATGAATTATTACAAATGCAGATATGTGTTAAGTTATCAGCTGAAAAGGATGAAATATTCCGTGTCAGAGCAAATGACATTATATTCTCCCTAGAAACGTTTGAGTCTAGGGGTTTTGTGACAAGGAGACCAACCCAAATTCTCAATGAAATAGTGGACATGGTTCCACTAAATATTGATTTGGCTAATGTTGGAAATAGGCCAGATGCAAAGGTTGAATGTTGCATGCATACTGCTTGCATTGAAGGAAAGAAAAAATTAGTGGATGATAATTTGAAATACACGAATGCCATTGCTGAGTTGAAATCAAAAGTTGATGAGTTAAGGAAAAGGGAGAAGAGGATAGAAGAACGAATGAAATTAATGGAGGGAAGTCTCAAATACAAGAGTGCAATCGTAAACTTGAAGGCAGAAGTTGCTGAGTTAAGAATAAGTGAGAAGAACAAGCAAAACAATGTGTGTAGTGTAGGAGTACAAATAGACATTGAACAGAGTTGTATCAATTCAAACAAACAAGATTTCAACAAAGATGGAGCTACAACATTCCCAAAGAGCATGTCTCTATGTATGGAGAAACTTTTGATGGACCATCATTTGATTTGGGACTCACACAACAGATTCAAGATATTCGAGAGAATACTAATGCTGCAATTGATGATCAACATGACACAAAAGAAAACAGTGGTCATACTGCAGATGCTGAGAGCAACTTAGCTTTAAATAAACTGTGTAATACAGAGACAACATCAAAGGCAACTGAGGGAGATGGTCAAAATGAAAAGAAGGGGAAGAGGAACAAAAGGAAAAGAACACCAAGTTCTATGGTCGAGAGGATAAAAAAAAGAACGGTAATGAAAAAATCAAGATAATCACGCAATATCGACAATGTTGCCAAAACTTTGAACAAGAAAAGTATAATGACCACTAGTGATGGTGGAGAAAATAGAGAGAAATCAAAGGAAAAAAGGAACAATGAAACTGTAATGGTGCATGATTTAGAGGTAGAGGAAGGGACAATATAACAAGATGAAACAACAGATGCTCGAAACTTTGCTAACATTGAAAATACACTCCCTATAGACAACAACGTCGACAGTGATGCTGTAAGTATTTAATTCCTAAGTACATTTCAATAATTTTTTGAATTTAATCATTGTCATAACTCCTATCACAAATATATAATATAGTGAAATCACATTTATAGTACTTATGTGACCCTTGTGGTGATTATGAGGGATGTGAACATGTAACCGACGAAGAAAATGCTATAATACAATCCTTCCTACATGATCCAGCAGACAGGTAAGTATTTGTAATGACGATTACATGCAAATATATACCATTGTTTAATAATTGTTGTGTTTGCCAAAAAAATGGTAGTTTGAGGAAGAATTACCATACACCATTGGACAACTACTGCACTAGTCAACATATTCACAACCTCTTGTACGTCGGAATGGTCGAAGATACGGTATACTATTTATCTCATATTACATCATTTTCATGAATTAATCTATTATCAATTAATATTATCCAATGTATTACATATGCAGATAATAGACTCCTACATGGACTACCTATTCTTCAAGTATTTCACATTTAGCAGGGGAGAGGCACCATGCTTTTTTGCATCTTTGAGCATTATGGCAATCATAATGTTAAATAAATCATATAAAGTACACATCTTATGATGATTCTGTGGTTTGTAATACTTAACACTTTATGATGTACAAAGCTTAATAAAAAATAGAGCTGCCACTTTGAGAAAGAGTGAACAAGCAACCCTCCAACAATTTTTCGAAGCAAGGCCAAGCACATATGAGAATATCAAGAAGGCATTCTTCCCAATACATTTACTAAGGCAATGGATATTCCTTGTAGCTTGATTCGAAAAGTGCAAATACTTGGTGTATGATTCTTTGGTACATGACCGAAGGAGCAAGGGCGAAGCCTACAGATGGGTGAGTATACCTTCAACATTTGTGCATATATGAAAATAAAATTTTAGAATAATTGTATATGTTATTTTAAAACTTTACTTAATATTCATTAAATACATAACCTGTAGAAAGATATCGCATCAAGACTCTTTGCGATGGTTTTGCCATAAGCAAAAGCAAGGGGATGGAAAATCAGTTTTGTGACCAACGTGCCAATGCAGCCACCAACAAGTATAGATTGTGGTATATATCTTCTTAAATATATGGATTACATCTATGCAGGAGTGTAGGTCATGTTCACACATTGCGATATTGGGAAATTCAGAGCTCAGATAGCTATAATCCTATTGTAATGTAACACTGAAGAAAATGAAAGCCTTATTTACAACTACCTCACTGAAGTAAGAACCAAGAAGTTTTCATACTGATGTTGTATAGGTCAAAGAATATGTCTGACATAGATTTCATTTTGTTGAAATAATGGTTATGTTAGTGGTGATTTGCATGTATATAAAATTCTATTTAGATCTGATATTATAGAAATTTGTCTGTTCTCTCAAAATGATTAGCTAAGTTAGATTGATCAATGAAATGGATGAGGCTCCCTACGTCATACATTGTAATACAATGTTGCTCAAAGAATGTGCACATGGGTAATGCGCGCTGTTACAAATTTGTAACGAATGGTTTTACATGTTGACTGTAATACTGTGATGAATGTTGATTTTGCATGCTTTCAAAACTTTGAGTAAACTAATATTGTCTAATACATAATATTTCAAATGTGTATTACAACATACACTGATGCAATGAGTGTTACTTTGTTAAAATAATAAAATGCAAAAAAAAGAAAGAAATTGTTATGTTTTGAGTAACTTTATGAGTTGATGTAACCATAAAAGAAAACATTATGAAGTATAAAATAGTGTCACGACCTGGGCATCAAGAGTCGTTTAAGACGTCTGGGAACTGGCCCAGACGTCTGGAAGCCTTCCCAGACGTCTGGTATTAAATTTTTTCGACATACGGGTTCGCGTCTGCACTCATGCGCGCGCAGACTGAACCCACCGCCTTCGTTCTTCTTTTTCTCTCCCTCCCTGCAGACGATGCAACCTTCCTCTCTCTCTCTCCCCGCACTGCCTACAAATACGTTTCCCCTCTCCCTCACCCTCACTCCACCGCCTTCTTCTCCTTCTCCCTGCCAGCGAGAGCGCGAGTGAGCAAGAGAAGCAGCAGTGGCTGCTGCGAGCGTGCGAGAAGGAGGGGTTGTTGCGAGAGGAAGTAGAAGCTCGACCGCGAGGGTACGAGCTTGCCGGGGCAACTAGAGCCGGCCGGCGGGAGAGCAGCAAGCGTGGGGTGCCGCGGAGGAGCTACTGCAGCTTGGGCAGCAGGCGAACACAGCGCGGCACGGCCGTGTGTTGCGGGCGGAGAGTGAGAAGGGTTCTGATTCTGGGAAAATTTCCCAGAATCAGACGTCTGGACTTATGTCCAGACGACGCAGAAGACGTCTGGAGCAAGGTCCAGACGTTTGACAGGTATAATATTTTCTTACCTTCTTTTTACGCGTGTACGGCCATGCTGCCATCCGCCGCGTTCTTCTGCACCTCTTTGATGAGAGCGGGTGTGTGTGTGTGCAGGAGTTGTTCGGGAGGGCGCGAGGGCTTGCCATCCCACACCGATCAGACGTTTGGGCACAGCACCAGACGACGGATAGGACCTCCAGACATTTGGGGTGGCAATCGAACGTCTAGAAACTAAGTCCAGACGATCCAGCGGGCTCCTGGATGTCTGAAGGACTGCGCAGACTAAGGTATGGCATGATCGACCTTTTAAGACGTCTGGAATAAGTTCCAGACATCTGATTTTGGGCAGACTCGTCGTTTTTGACCCATTTAGGGTTCGTTCGAAGTCCGTTTTTCGTGTTTTAAGTTTCGTTCTTTCCGAATTTATTTCCTCTACCTGTTTACAGTAATTGTATACTGTTCTGAGTAGCTCCTTGTCTTTGATCCTTGTATTAGGACCCTATTCTGTTGCGGCTCTGGGGGTTGCGGAGGCGCGCGGGATTGCCTACCACACCCCCAGTACTCCCGATTTTGTAGGAGAGTGGCCCTTTAATTTATTTATCAAAAATTGTACACTTATGAAATAATTAATAGAGTCTAAGGCATTGAATGAACCCTAGGGCTGAAAATTAGATTGAATGATATATCCTAGGGTATTGCATGAATCCTAGGACTGGAAAACTAGTTGAACATATATTGCAGTCTTGGAAAAGTAGAAAGGAAATGATAACTGCCTGTAAATTGGTTAACAGCTGCCTGTTTATGAATGAATAATTACTGTTAAGAACATGGGTTATATGGGTATAAAGTTGGAACGGTGAAACCTAAATTGGCTGAGTTAAAAGAGCATGGACCCTACGGGGAGTTAGGAGTAGAACTCCTGGAAAGTGAATGGAATAGAATTGGGGAAGTGAGCTGGCCCTTGAGTACGGAGTACTAAGGAGAGCAACTGTCCCCCTATTTAGTGTAGAGCTGAGCTAGCCACCCCAGGGACCCGGGGTTAGGTCTGGCCACTTTGTACCGACTTTTAGCCCTCGTGTACACAGTACCAAGGAGAGCTACTAGTGTAGGGAGAGCACTAGCTACCCCATGGGCCCCGGGTTTCTGCTAGCCCTCCTACACCGACTTGTTAGGCCCACTGGGCAAACCAAGGTAGTCAGGCGAGGGTGCACAGACTGTGGAGAGGTAAGACCCCTATTTGGTTACTGTGGAGGGGTTGGACCCCTGTTACTGAGAGGGCTCTGCCCTATACTGGTTCCCTGCTGTGCTTTGGGCGCACCCGTTAATGGAAACGACTTACCGCGTGCCAGTGCGGGGTAGCTACCCATGCGTTTATCGTGCATGCCGTAGTCACCGTTACGTCTATCAGCCACCTTGGGGTGGTTGACTAAGGGTAGGACCACCACAGGGGACTCTCCCAGCCAGGAGAGCACCACGTGTTACTTCTACTTTTCGGAAAAGACTGCAATCAAGATCGTTCCCACGAGGAACATTCAAGATCAAGAGAAGGATCTGAGAAATAAATCAATAGTGAAAAAATGGAAAAATATAAAGAAAGTAAAAATATAGCAGCTACTGTCCACTCTACTGCTTCTTCTAGCTTTTAGTTGCCACTCTACTCAGCGTTTCGTTGACGTGTCACCCTTGTTACCTTTCAGGACCAGGTGTTGAGCAGCCAGAGTCAGCGGCTACAGAGGGCATTGGGCCTAGTAGAGCCCAGTAGTGTTACTTGTAGTACCCACTGTACTTTTCTTTCCGTTGTAGTGAGTAGTTTCTGTTACCCCCTGTACTCTCTTTATTGTAAGCTTCATGTTTATGTATATGTTTATTTCTCTACTATTGTGGTGGTGTATACTGTAGCATTTCTTTTCTCTACTGCTGTATTTTGTTACTGCTAGTTATATACATGTGGAATGTGATTTATTTTACTACTCTTTTGGTTACTTTCTCGTTGGACGACTGGGTCTTGGGATCAGTCGAGTCGGTCCGATTCTCGTGTCTCTTAGAGATTCGGGAATCGGGTCGTTACAAATAGTGACCAATATTTAGGTTGATTACAATAATTTTAAGCATATATGTGAATGTAGCAAAGTTCCAATGTGATAAACGTCTAACTATGAATTACGTGATGTGTGTGTTGTTGTCAATGTCTGAATAATGGGCAATCAAGGTACAAATGATGTGAATAATGTTACATCTTATAGATATTAAGTTGCAAATGACATGTACCAAAAAAGGTGGACATGCTTCATGGCCATAGTAGGTAACATTGCGAACGTTAATAAAAATCCTATGATTTCCATTGATTTGAATACATTTATGCATGTTTGTGAATTTTCCAATAACTCAACTTCATAAATGTATAACCAAGTATTATACAGCATATAAAGTGCTATCCATGTGATGCATTGTATTACACAAAAAACATATTATATTGATAAACTGACTAACCAATGCTAACATTTGAAATATAGAGACAAAAAAGGAATCTAGAGCAAAAGAATATAACTAATAAGGTTCAAGATAACATGAAAATAAACATGTTTCGTATTAAAAGAAACAAAAAAACATCTACATAGATTAATGAACATAATGTAGCTCCAACACGTTAGCCACATAAACATAATGTAGCATGACGTTGAGGCATCCATCTGCAAAAATCAGCCACTATCTGAACTAATATCATAAAGATGTTCTACAGCCCTGCATGATAAAAAAAATTAAGATATATGATTGTAAACATGCAATAGAAAACTGATACACAAAAAAAATGTAAACATTTACCTATGTGTTAATGTGGTAGCATTAGTTAACTTCAACGGACAGTTTCTCGAGTCGTGGCCAACATTAAATTTCAAACAATACTTGCATTGACAACTCCTGATCTGTTCCTTCTCACTCATAGGCTTCAATCTACTACTACCAATCTTTGGCCTCCCACTTTTACCACTACCCTTCGTCTTAGCTATCTTTGGTTCTATGATCATGACAAGTCCTTGTGGGATTATATTTGTAACAAGTGATTTTGGCTTGTCATCATTCGAATCTTAATCTCAATCATTTCATGGATGGTTGTAATTGCAGACTCAATCAACTTCTTTGCCATCTTAAGTGTATCATTGTATGTTAAGGATTTGTTGATGAGATCTGAACACATGATATGTAATTCCTTTGCATTGTTGTGTTGCAACAAAGACTTGTGTATAGGATAATACCCAGATTTCTTGATATTGCTCTTCCACCTTTGAAGAATATATACCTCATTCAAATAACATACATTCATGTTTTCCCAAACAGCAAATACATGACTACAAGGAATGCCAACAAAGTCCATTAACCTGCATTGACATCTATAAGCACCATCTGTCATTCTGTAAGAAACTTCTTGAACTTCCACTTGATCTCCAATAGTGATAATCTTGAACCTAGAACCAGGTTCATCAGTCGATATATCAATAACATTCAATAATAGAGAACTCGTAATTTGCTTCTAAGCTTCATAGAAAACAAACTTCGTGTAGATGCTAGCAAGTTGCTTCTCAACACTCTACGATGTTTCAAGAAATAGACGTCTCATCATGCAATCATTGTCCATTTCATTGTCAACTTCTCTCATTCTATTTAATGCATCTTGGAAACAATAAATAAATTCAAATAGAGAGTTCTACTTGGTTATCAAACTACTAAGAAATGAATGAATACTCTCACTCCGTTGGGTCATCTTCAAACCTGCAAAGAATCAAGTACACATATATGCCGAGACCCAGCTTTCTCTTATATCAAAAATGGACTTCAACCATTTATTATCGCTAAGACCATGCTTCTCAACTAAACAATTCCAACAATCGTTAAATTCTTTTGGGCTTCTACACTTCCAAATGAGGTCGCTAAGTTCAGAAATAACAACGCCACTAAAATTAGAAAAGTCAATTTTTGAGATAAACTTATTCACAATGTGCTAAACACAAAATCTATGAATAGCATTAGGAAAGCATGATGCAATAGCAGCTTTTATAGAAGGATCTTGGTCAGTTACAATAGAGAGTGGATGCTTGCCAACTACTTCCAAAAAGTTGTTAAAAAACCATTCAAAAGAATCCGTCGACTCCTTCATTAGAAGAGTGTTAACAAATATAACCGTTTTTTTATGATGATTCACACCACACAGCATAGAAAAAACCAACTTGTACTTGTTGGTGTTGTATGTCGTATCAAATGATAACAAGTCACCAAATATCTTGTAATCCTCCAAATATACCGGGTTCATCCACATGCATTGAGTTAGGCATTGGTCATTATCAATCATGTAAGAATAGTAAAAATCTGGAGTCTTGCTTTTACAATATTCAAAATGGTCTATAAGCATTTGAGCATCTAACCTAGATACTCCCTTTCATCCCTCTTCAAATTGTATATATCCCTAATAATGTTCGCAATGTGATCACCAACACCTCCATGCCTTGACAAAAATGCAACCTACTTGCTTACAGGGATGTCAACATCAGACAACGTATCCAGAATTACCTTCATGTGATCCGTGATCTTCTTAATAGGCTTTAAGTATCTCTTCTTGCTTGGAGACGATGTTGGGTGATTATGTTCATCAATAAACTTCTAAACTTCCCACTTGTTCAACGTAAAATTCAACTTGATTGTCATCTTGGCATTACATCCAGTCCTACGGGTATAGAATTTTTTCTTAAAATTTCATTTAGATGGAGAAATAGATTCTGGAAATGGATCAGAAAAAGTTATTGACTTACTCTACAAAACATCTAAAGATTTCTCTGAAAACCCCTCCGCACAACATATAAACTTATACGACGAAACCCTGGATTTCGTGTTCTTATCTAATGAGAACTTTATGCTACTCTTTCAAATACCAAAGCCATGAGCAATAGCATATTGTTCATAAAAAATCTTGGCCTCTAATACTGAATTAAATTTCATACCAACCCTTGGGTGTAACTGACGAGAATCATCCTCATTATCCATCAAAATAGACGTATCATCAATATTATCCATGGGTTCAGAATCGTCTGAAAAAATAAAAATTTGTAAGTAGGAAGATTAGAAAACATGGAGAATAAATCATATGTAACATTCTTTAACTTATTAAATAAAAATTCTAAGTTATTATAAAAAAAATTTGAACATCAAACTTCATTTAAAATATATGATTCATTATAAATTGTAACTAATGAATATCAACAAAAACCAATTATGAACATCTAAAAAAATATAATATACCATGCTTGTATTACATTGTTATGAACAAACATGATGAAGCTTGTATTACATTGTTATGTACATAAAACGAGGATAACACAAATAAAACAAATAATCAATTGATTGTGTTACATCTTAACACAATAGTACTAAAATAGAGACAAGATATGTTCAAAAAAATTAACTGTAATACAGAAAATAATGATACATAAAACTGTGACACGAAAAACTCCAGTAATGAGAACCTCATCATAAATCCTAACTAGCACTATCTAACCTTGATATGCAAGAAAAAGCTCCTACATAACTCAAAGAAAGGCTTGACTCAGAGAATTCTGAGTTTAAGAAGAAAACAAGTCATAAGGGGTAAAAATGCAATTTCACCAACACAATCTGCAAATAGGGTAACTCAGGGTCCAAACACCGGTCAAACTAACCTAATAATAAGGAAAGTGGGATGATCTGATCCAACAAGGGCTACAGCAACTCCAAGGAATTAAATGACATTCTGTAACCCTAAAACAAATCCACTTCAATTCACGAGGTTCGAGGCAGGGTAAAAATCAACTAAACCCTCTAAAATTCATATAAAAATAATTTCTAGGGTTTAGAACCTTCAATTTGACCTTAGAAACCCATTTTGACCTACATTGAGAACCATGCCCAATTAATGATTTAATTTGAATTTTTACGTAAATTGACCGGTTAAACAAGGTCTGGCCTAGAAATAAAATTCACCATTAAAATCCTTAGGTCCAATTTAGTCATGCATAAAAACTTGAGCCTAAGAAGAAACCTTCTTGACCGACTTTGCAATTTGGTCCTCATCTATTACTTTTTGACCCTCAACTTTCAAAATCCTTGCATTTTGGCCCCTAATTTCTTCATCGTTCTTTGCGTTTAGGTCCCTCCTGCAAGTCTCTGCGCAACGCCATGCTCTAGCGACTTTGCGCGGAGCATGGCGCCGCGCAGGGTGAGGGAGGTGTCCTACAGATTGAACCCGGTGTTCCTTGCGTCGTCTGCTGTCGCAGGGACACCACCATGCCATCTGTCAATGCCCACACCTTCCGTGCGAATGCGCGGAAGGTATGGGTCACACTTCCGGCCATTCTCCGGCGAGGGAGGCACGTCGCCTCCCTGCGCCCATCCCTGCGCCCACCCCTCCGCCACCGCCTTTATAAAGGCCAGCGTCGCCAGCCGATAATCCCAGCTTGGTCCTGACGGAGAAAACCCTAACCCTTCCTCTCTTCCCACTCCGACAGAAACCCACCAGCTCCGGCGGCCCCTCCTCTATCCCGTCGCTCTGCTGCAATACCAGCAGCAGAGCCACCTTCGCTTGATCTTCCCGCGTCGCGCCGTACCCAGCGCACGCCCTCCAGCTCTCTTCCTCGTCGCCGCTCTCCCCCTCTGGGTGTTTCTTCTCCGGCGACAGTCGGTACGACTGCCGCCCTGCTCCAGCCCCCTTCGTCCCTATAGGTAAGTAACAGTTATTTCCCTTCCTCCCCTCTTTCTTTTCCCCAACTTAATTCGCTCAATTACCCCTCGACAGCGCCTGACCGCCCTCACCTTCTCCATCTCTGGCCACTCTCTGGCGAGTTTCCCCCGTCAATCCACTGTTAGTTCAACCACTCGTATATAATATTTTGATGATTTTACAAAATGAATAAAATGAAATAAAAAAAATAAAGCGTAGCATATTATTTTCTCTATGTAATAACATATTTGCAGGATTTCAAAAAGCTTTCCAAGACGGGAGATTAAAAGCGTAAAGACGAGTAGCATAAGTATTAGGTCTTAGGCTTTTTCATGTAAACTTTCAAAGGTTGTAATTTTCATTTTATTTGAGTCTAGAAATATTGTAAAGAGCCCCCGAACAAAACCTATAAATAGCTAACTTAGGCTCTCTACACTTAGGATAAATAAGAAATAAAAACCAAACACTTATACTTTTATCAGACGTCCATAACAGTGGTCAGACGTCTGATTTTCCACTTTAAGACGTCTGACAAGTGTATCAGACGTCTAATTTCAAAGATTTCTGCCTTTATTTGTCTCCTCATAAACATCAGTCGAAGGACTTCACTTTCAAACGTCAATAATCTTTAACAGACGTCTGATTGTTTACCCAGACGTCCTCATACTAACCGTTAGACTTCGTCTATGCAAAAACAATTTCCAGACGTCTTGACACACTTACAGACGTCTGCCTTTTAACCATTGGCCATGATTTTCTGTGCGTATCTCTTCACGGCCACAAAATCTTTTAGCAGGAGTAGGGAACAGTATTTAGGTTTCCAGACATCTGGTAATGTTCTCAGACGTCCATAACAACGTCCGATCCTCTATACCTAGAACGCTGTTTGGATCTGATGACAACAAGAACGAATCCACCATTCATTAGACGTCCAATGAAATAATCAGACGTCTTATGAGATAATATCAGATGTCCTTCTTTTGATCCAATAGAGTCTGTTGAGATGTCCTGCAATATTAGATGACCAGAGGTAAAATCAGATGTCCTGTAAGACGTCTGATCCTATAATTAGACGTCTGATGTTGCTGTCAGACTCATCATTGCCCTGATTTTATGTGGATTTCGTCCTAAACTCTTGGGATTTGTTTCCAACGGCTAGAAGAGCTCTCCCAAGTGTTCTTGAAGGTTCCAAACTTGCCTATAAATAGACTACAACTCCTCTTAGGCAACACACACCTCTTGAGATACAAATCCATTAGAAAAATCTCTTGCTCACTACTTTAAGCTCCATTTTGCCCTTGTGCTGTGCTAATACTCTGATCAAAGGGCAAATCCATACTCCCGACTCACTCCGCTCTGCAAGTCATCAGGGAGTTCTTTTCATGCTTAGTAGATAAGAAAGCAACTAAATTATTTGGGTGCTCTATAGGTGTTATTTTACTTCATAATTTCTGTACTTTGGGTATCCGGTCTGTCGGGTCCCCGTCTCTTCATTTTGAAGGGAGAAACCTCCGTTTAGGGATCGGAGGTGGGATTTGTAATTGAGGTACACTACCCTCGTTTAAGTAGTGTGGTTAGTGGATTGATCACTTTGTGATCGAAAATCCTAAGTCAAGAGATTGGCTTAGGTGGTGGTTTTCACCCATCTTGGGTTTCCACCTAAAAATAATTGAGTACATTGTGTGATTGAATCTTTTTTATTACAATATTCTATAATTTCACTATTCACCCCCCCTCTAGTGCAATTTCATCCACCGCTCCACACAACTCGCCACCTATCCCAAAAGCTCCGCCTCACCTCACCCGACACCCCCCGCCCCTCCACTGCCACTCCACACCTCCACAACACTCCCCCGATCAAACCCATTTTTTCGGTTGTAGTCCGACCTAGGGCTACCGCCAGGCACCACCCTGCAACCTGCTATATCCCGCATTACCTTCGCCGTGCCACGACGAAGGTCCCCCTGTGGTCTGATTAGGCCGAGAGGCCCTGTTTGTGTTCGGCAGATCTTCAGCCCCGGCCACCATTGGCGACAAGGCGAGGAGCTTCCAAGCGAGCTCCAGGCCCTGAAGCAGCAGGATTCCAGCTGAGGCGAACTGGAGGGACTTGGGAGAAGGCAAGGAGCGGGTCTGCGAAGAGAAACGAGGGCGTTGCTACTGAGGCCAGGTCGCGTCCATCCTGCGGTCGCGCGTGCGCGAGGGACAAAGTTTAGTCCCACATCGTGGGATTTCGAAGCGCCGCACCCATTTAAGTTGATTTTGTGTTTTCACTTAAGCGCCTCAGAACACAGGGTGAGGTCCCCTCGCCCACTCGCCCGCCTCGTCCGCGACCCACGCCATGCGGACTTGGCCGACCCGTTTACCCTGCACTCCTCGCGCACCACCCACGCCGGTGCGCCTGGTCACGGGTACGCTACCCGACCCAATAACCTGGCTCTGGGAGAGCTTCCTATGAGTGGTTTACAGAGAGAGAGAGACGTGCGGGTAGAGGGAAGGGCTAGGTTTTGCTGTGCCTCGTGTGGGAACAGGGTGCGAAGGAAGAAGGTTCACCACTTGGCCGCAGGAAGAAGAAGAGGAGCGGAAGAAGAAGCTCTGAAGAAGCCTTGCAGCTGAGCAAGGCAGAAGACCAAGGAAGAAGCGGGAAGAAGAGAAGAAGAAAGAGCAACAAAGGAAGAAAAGAGAGGGGAAGCATTGTAGCAGACCGCCGTTTATGTCGTCTGATTACGATATCAGACGACGAATAAAGCCTCAGAGGAGATAAAGTAGAGAAGAAGAAAAAGAAAAGAAAAGGTTCCACAAAAGAAGAAAGAAAGAAGATAAAGAAAAGAAGAAGAACTAAAGAAAGGAAATGGAAGACAAGCAGAGGAATTGAAGACAACCAGAAGACCAAGGAAGAAGGCCCGTAAAGAAGACAAGAGAAAGAAGAGAAGAAGACAAGCAAAGAGAGAAAGAAGAGAAGAAGAAAAAGCCAAAAGACAGAAATCTATTTCTCCCTCTCTCTCTCTTATTTTTGTAATAAAGAAACATTGTACTTCTAGAATTCCAGTAGCTCCCTGAGTTCGACCTCGGGAAACTATTTCCGAGTAAAATTTTAATGGTAACGACAACCGTAGCTGTCTTATACTATAACGACTGTACTATAATAAACACAAAGCAGCACCGCAGTTCGCCGTTACCACTTGGTAAACCGTAGCTGGCTTTTTTTTTTTTTCTTTTACTATCCTCTCACTTTAACCCTCAATTCTAAAGAGGTAGAAAAAGAAAGAACAAGCAATATAGGTACAACCTGTCTTCCATACCTAATAAACCATCAAAGTTGCATGTTTTCAAATTTCAACCCACCATTACTGCACACACTATTAAGGTAATTAAGGGCTAACACCTTCTTGCCTGAGCCCTAATTACCAAATAAGGAGTTAACTGGACCAAGTAGAGCCAACATAGGATTTAACATTAGGGTTTTAGAGACACACCCCTTAATAAAGAATTGAGAAAATCCAAAAGAAGTGTGCCTAAGCCATTGATTGAAAATACCTATTCAGAGAAACCCTAAGCAATTGGCTCTCTAAAAACACTTGAACCCTAAAAGACAAGGCCTAATAAGTTCTCAAAGGAATCAATAGGTGAAGTTGATCCCTTAGGGTTAACCAACCTTCAAATTAGGTCACTTTTTCACTCAAAATACCTAAAAGTTTAAGTGGAACCTTAAGCACCTTGATCTTAAAGTAAAAAAGGTAGACTTAAGAGGTCAAGATCCCCATTCTGGTCTACCTAGAATCGCAGTGACAAGAGAGGTTGGGTGGGGGAAACCCTGTAACCCGTGGGGACGCTCTACCGTGTAGAGGTCTTCACGGGACTCTCCCACTCTGGCTGCCCAGGTAATTCTCAGGTGGACAATCTTTCTGATCAAGGGGTCCATCTGCCCCACACCTCTATAGTCACCCAACAATTTTTGGGTGTCTCGATTGGGTCCAACACCTACTTATCTCATCCAGTCCTTCAGTGTTCGGTAGGAGGTCCTTGAAACCTCCTTTAGAAATTCACTCTCCCCGAGGTCGAGCCTCGGTGCCCTTGTTTGTGCAACCAATCAGTCACACAGCCCTTTTCCTCCAATTCTGAACCAAAGCCCCCTTCTTCTATCTTGGCATAACTTGAATCTACATCTTGATTCAAACTCCAATTCTATATCTTGATTCCACCACCTGATTCAATGATGTAGCCACACCATTTAAGACTACCATTCAGAAAATCTGAATATCAGAGATCCATGAAAGATAAGATGATTGAGGATGCCCTTGAATTCTATGAAATCAAATGTAAACCCTCAACACCAATAGAAAACATTCAGGTTGATGTCCCAACAACCACAGCTTTCATCATAAACTGTGCCCAAATTCTATTGACAGAAATTACAAAAGGATCAACCCGAGAAATGCTCATGACAGGATACATTGAGATAGAAAAATTACACAAATCTAAATACCTTCAATGCTTGACAAATCCTGTAACAACCCATTTCCCGAGCCCCTACGAGACTCGAGAACCGGACCGACTCAACTAATCCCAAGACCCAGTCGTCCAACGAGGAAGTAACCAAAAGAGCAGTAAAATAAACCACATTCAGCATGAATATAACTAACAGTAAGAAAGTACAGCAGTAAAGAAAGAAACTACTACAGCAGATACCACCACAACAGTAGATCAACATTTATCATATAACATGAATTGCAGGTAAAGAAAGTACAGAGGAAACAAAAACTACTCACTATAACAGAAACAAAAGAGGTACAAAAGACTGTGGTAAACTCTACTGGACCCTACTCGACCCAGCGTCCTCTGCAGCCGCTGACCCTGGCTGCTCAACACCTGGTCCTGAAAAAGGTAACGAGTGTAACACGTCAGCAAAACGCTGAGTAGAGTGGCATCTAAAACTAAAGACAACAGTAGAGTGTACAGTAGCTGTTATGTTCTATTACTTTCTTTATTCACATCTTTCAATTTTCTCACTAATTCATTTATTTCTCAGATCCTTTACTTGATCTCGAATGTTCCTCGTGGGAACGATCTTGATTGCAGTCTTTTCCAAAAAGTAGAAGTAGCACGTGGTGCTCCCCTTGCCGGGAGAGTCCCCCGTGGTGATCCTACCCTCAGTCAACCACCCCAAGGTCACTGACAGACGTAACGGTGACTACGGCACGCGCGATAAACGCACAGGTAGCTAACCCGTACTGGCACGCGGTCAGTCGTTTCCGTTAACGGGTGCGCCCAAAGCACAGCACGGAACCAGTCCAGGGCAGAGCCCTCTCAGTAACAGGGTCCAACCCCTCCACAGTAACCAAACCGGGGCCTTACCCCTCCATAGTCCGCGCACCCTCGCCTGACTACCCTGGTTTGCCCCAGCGAGCCTAACAAGTCGGTGTGGGAGGCTAGCAGAACCCCGGGACCCGTGGGGTAGCTAGTACTCTCCTAACACTAGTAGCTCTCCTCAGTACTACGTACACGAGGGCCAACAAGTCGGTACAAAGCGGCCAATCCTAACCCCAGGTCCCTGGGGTGGCTGGCCCTACTCTGCACTAAACAGGTACAGGTACTTCCCTTGGTACTGCGTACCCAAGAGACAGTACAACTACATCTCAGTTCTATTCCTTTTTCTTTCCAGGAGTTCCACTCCTAATTCCCCGTAGGGTTCCAGCTCTTTATCTCAGAACATCATATGTTTCACTTTCCAGTTTCACGTTCTCACAATCCATGATCTCAATCATGTTTCTTTATTCATAACAGGCAGCTGTTAATTCAATTTACAGGCAGCTTTATATTCCTTTCCATTTTTCCAAGACTGCAGTATTACACATTCCACTAGTTTTTCCATCCTAGGATTCATGCCACATCCTAGGATCTAGCATACTAGTTTTCCAGCCCTAGGATTCATGCATCACCTAGGAGCTATCATTCCATACATTTCTCATTCCTAGGATTCATGCAATGTCCTAGATTCTAGTTATGGTTCCATACTTTAACAGATTTTAATAATAAACTTAAGCCACTCTACCAGATACAACGGGAGTAATGGGGGCGTGATCGGGAATCCCGCGTGCCTCCGCAACTCCCAAGACTGCAACTGAACGAGGTCCTATCACAAGGATCAAACATAAGGAGTGTCTCAAAACAGTGTATAGCTACTGTAGACGGGTAGAGGAATTAATTCTGAAAAGAACGCAACTCGAATCGTGGAAAACGGAGCTCGAACGGGCCCTAAACGGGTCGAAAAAGACGATACTGTGCAAGATCAGACGTCTGGAACTTCTTCCAGACGTCTTAAAAAGTGGATCAGAGAATTACCTGTTCAGTGTGGTTTCCCAGACGTCCAGAAGTCTGCGGGGACGTCTGTCCTATCTCCCAGACGTCCGATGGTCACCCCGGACGTCTGGAGGTCACTCCCGCCGTCTGGTACAACTTCCAGACGTCTGATTCGCAAAGGATGGCGAATCAGCGAACCTGCGCACAGCCAACTGCCTCCCTCAGTACGGTCAGCCGACAGGAAGGAAGAAGAAAGCGGAATACACACCTTTCAGACATCTGTATGATCTACCAGACGTCGTCCTCGCCGTCTGACTATCAACCCAGACGTCTGATTCTGGAAATTTTTCCAGAATCAAGGCGCTACTCGACCTCCGCTCGCGACGCCGCTCGCGTCGTACCTCGCGCGTCTGTTGCTCAGACGCAGCAGGTCCCTCTCCGCGTCGTTCCGCGCCCCCTGCGCCCTCCGCCGGCAGGCCAAGCCGCTCCGACGAGCTCGCCCTCACGGCAGAGCTCCGCCCTCGCACGCCGCACCTCCTCCGCGCTCACTGCGGCCTCCGCTGCTGCCCTCGCGCTCGCTCGCTCTCGCGCACTGGAAGGAGAAGAGGAATGGGACGGTGGAGACGACAGGAGGGGAGGAGTGGCCTTTTAAGGCCGCGCGAGGAGGAGAGAGGACTCGCGGCAGGGGAATCTGCAGCCGCAAGAGGGAGGAAGGGCGAATATGCGGTCTACGCGCTCAGGCGCGCAGACGACTCGCGTGTGTCGAAAATAACGAATTTCCAGACATCTGGAAACTATCCCAGACGTCTGGACAACCTTCCAGACGTCTTAAAAGACGTCTGGGCCACACGCTCGTTACAAATCCTATACTTTGGGAACAACACCAAGATGCCCTTATAAAACGGGTAAAAATGATGAGATCACTAGAACAAATTATCAACCAAAAATACCCGTATATACCAGAAACAGAGGATGAACCATCTTGGAACAGTATTAAGGATCAATCCAGTTTCCCAGATCTCGGGACTAAGGCACAGGGTGGTTGTGGATTCCCAACCCAGATAGAAGACAACATTGAATTAGGTTAGGATATTGCAGGAGAACACAATGATGAACCAACCCTAGACCATGAATTGCCAAGCTTAGAATTCCAAAACTCCTGCAATAATGAGATCAGAACTGAACCTTTTGAGGGTATAAATTCCGCCCCTTATTTTGATAAGGTGACCTTCGAAGGTTATTCGGACTTTGATTCTAGTAATCCTACCCACATCCTAAACCTAGAATCTTGATCCAAAACTTATTGGGAAGATTATGAGGCCCCATATGAGAAAGATCAAATTTTTAAAGAATACGATTCCAGGCCTCTATTTGATGAATATCCCTCTCCAACATCCTCAGGAAATCTGATTGATTTTTCAGAAGACATGCCAATTTATGATACAGAAACTGAGGAGTTGGATGAGTAGGGTTTCAATTGGGTCTATCCTACCAATTTGGAGCTTAAGCCTAAACAGAACACCTTTTTAAGTCCAGAATTGACATATAGGCTAGACCCCAGTCAGGCTGCTGATTCCACATCTGATGATTTATGCTGCGGTGGAATTCATGATCATGAATCTCATTTTCGCAAACTCTCTGACAACTTCGGATCTGACTATAATTTCGGAGAGACTCTCCTTCCTGAACACACCAAGCCCATCTACGACCTCAGTTCACATGACTCATTCTCTGACTCCGACTCTGAGGTCCTGGTTCCCGAAATCACTGATAACACAAAATCATTCATTTTCGATCCTCAGGAACCAAAAACAGAAAATGCCAAGAGTGATTACAACCTAGAATTCAAATCTCTTCTCGAATCAGATTTCCTTCATCCTACAGACACTCTTAAGGCATTTGATAGTTACCCAGCGGACTCTCTACAGAAAACCACCTGTCATTCGTTTCTAGAAGAGCCCTCATACACAGTTGCCACCTCGTCTGCACACACAGAACTGATCAAAACCTCTTCCCAACCTCGACCCACAATCGGACTCAATTTCTATTCAGATTCACCTCTCACCGAGCCGATTGCATTTCCACATCAGGTTTGGAACACTGATCAGACTACATATCATGCTCCATCATTCTCTGATCACCCTTGTAGGGTTCCCGCGTCAATCATTCATTATTCTACAGGTCCCTATTCTGACCAAACTGATTCGACTCAGCCAAACCCGGTATTCACACTTCCACATCCATCTGAGCCACATTGCATATGGTGGGTCCCACATCTGTTGATCTACATCTATCAACCCACCAGATTGATTGGGTTTGGGCTGCATCATCAGCCTGTTGATCTGAACAAGCACCTGGTTGGACCAACCAGGCTCTTGATCAAGGTGTTTGTTATGCAAAACTCTGCTGATTTGACCATCCCCTCTCCATTCCATTTTCCCACTTGGCTGAAGGTGTCAAATTTAGCGCTCAACGGGAGGCAGCCCGTCATTTTCCTTGAAAACCTGAAACCTTTTTTGACACCTTTGTGCACTTAAGGTTCACCCTTTAGGACAGCCGACTCCACCTCAGGTGCTTGCATCTAAGATTAGAAATCGTCCGCAACAGCCACCCCGGCCCATTCACTCATCAAAACATCTGTCCTAAGGAATGAACTAAGTTGAATAAAAACCCCCTAGGTTACAATGAGGACATTGCAAATCTTAGGCATGGGAGGTATGAAAGTGCAAAACTTGTAAGAAAAGGTTTCAAACAAAGAAATTCACATATACCAAAAACACCATAAAAATTAAAAAATTTTTTGAAAAAAAAAAAAGGGAGCACAAAGATGAAAGAAAAAGTAATAGTCATTAGTAAGGAACTAAGGAATCAACCTAAGTTCTAGAACTCATTCAAGAAAAGAAACGAAAAGTGAATGGTGAGATTAGTAAGAACGCAAACCTTAGGCATTCTGGAATAGACTATTAGTACCCATTAAGATCTAGACATTCCTCAAGAGGTTGAGGAAAATGAAAAGCTTAAGTATTAGGTCCAAGGCTTAGGAAGTATTTGGCCTCGTTAACTAACTTTTGATTTACGAGACTTAGTAACCTAAGCACCCTAACCCCACACACAGCCTGGTTCAGTAAGCGTAAAAATCAAAATCACGCAGAAGTGTCGCAAAATTCTGAAAAGAACACCTAGAATAAGAGCGGCTGATCAACACAAGTTGATTTGGACGAGTTCACAGCGCGGAGAGGTGGGAAATTCCCCTCGAAGATGCGTAACAAAATATCATCTCCTCGGTGCTTGTCTCTTAGGATATTTACATATCCTACTAGGAGCATGTAAGCACTCTGCTGGTTCAGATTTCATGGATGGCATTATCACAAAGTGTCAGTTGACAGGGTCTGGATTCGGCCACGAAACACCATGGATGGGATTATCTCGAAATCTCAATAGCCAGGGTTCCGGGGGTTGCCATAGGCGGTGCTATCCCGAAGCATCGATTGCCAAGAACCCTTGAGGATTGATGATGGGAACAAGGAATCTGATACAGACCGTGTTGAAAAGCCAATCCTAAGCTAGAATTAAAAAGAAAAAGAGAAAACTCTCCAAACAGATAAATCTTATATCTCTCTTTCTTACAAAACGCACTGCGAACTGAGCCAGGGCTAAAATCATTTCAAGCATGGGTGCTTTAACCACAAAGTCCAATGGACCTTAGGTTAGTTCTTGTGGGCCTTAAAAACCTTTGCTAAGGACTGAGGCTGAGGCTGGACAGATCTGGATCTTGGTTGGTACTAGAGTACCTTTTAGGCCTATGGTCAGCATTCTGATCTAATCTAAGTTCAAATGAAAAAAGCACTTATCTGAAACTATTAAGAGCATCATGGTCTAGAACAAAGGTTGAAACCTTAAGTTTTTGCTAAAGGACTAGCAAAAGCTAGGCATGGGGGTATGATGAAAACCTCATCATGAACCCTAACTAGCACTATCTAACCTTGATATGCAAGAAAAAGCTCCTACATAACTCAAAGAAAGGCTTGACTCAGAGAATTCTGAGTTTAAGAAGAAAACAAGTCATAAGGGGTAAAAATGCAATTTCACCAACACAATCTGCAAACAGAGTAACTCAGGGTCCAAACATAGGTCAAACTAACCTAATAAGAAGGAAAGTGGGATGATCTGATCCAACAAGGGCTACAGCAACTCCAAGGAATTAAATAACATTCTATAATCCTAAAACAAATCCACTTCAATTCACGAGGTTCGAGGCAGGGTAAAAATCGACTAAACCCTCTAAAATTCATAGAAAAATAACCTCTAGGGCTTAGAACCATCAATTTGGCCTTAGAAACCCATTTTGACCTACATTGAGAACCATGCCCAATTAATGATTTAATTTGGATTTTTACGTAAATTGGCTGATCAAACAAGGTCTGACCTAGAAATAAAATTCACCATTAAAATCCTTAGGTCCAATTTATTCATGCATAAAAGCTTGAGCCTAAGAAGAAACATTCTTGATCGACTTTGCAATTTGATCCTCATCTATTACTTTTTGACCCTCAACTTTCGAAACCCTTGCATTTTGGCCCCTAATTTCTTCGTCGTTCTTTGCGTTCAGGTCCCTCCTGCAAGTCTATGCGCAGCACCATGCTCCGGCGACTTTGCGCGGAGCATGGCACCGCACAAGGTGAGGGAGGTGTCCTGCAGATTGAACCTGGTGTTCACTGCGACGTCTCCTGTCGCAGGGACACCGCCATGCCATCTGTCGACGCCCACGCCTTCCGTGCGAACGCGCGGAAGGTATGGGTCACACTTTCGGCCATTCTCCGGCGAGGGAGGCACGTTGCCTCCCTGCGCCCACCCCTCCGCCACCGCCTTTATAAAGGCCAGCGTCGCCAGCCGATTCTCCCAGCTTGGTCCTGACGGAGAAAACCCCAACCCTTCCTCTCTTCCCACCCCGACAGAAACCCACCAGCTCGGGCGGCCCCTCCTCCGTCTCGTCGCTCTGCTGCAATACCAGCAGCAGAGCCAACTTCACCTGATCTTCCCGCGTCGCGCCGTACCCAGCGCGCGCCCTCCTGCTCTCTTCCTCGCTGCCGCTCTCCCCCTCTGGGTGTTTCTTCTCCGGCGACAGTCGGTACGACTGCTGCCCTGCTCCGGCCCCCTTCATCCCTATAGGTAAGTAACAGTTATTTCCCTTCCTCCGTCTTTCTTTTCCCCAACTTAATTCGCTCAATTACCCCTCGACCGCCCTCACCTTCTCCATCTCCGGCCACTCTCCGGCGAGTTGCCCCCGTCAATCCACCGCTCCACACAACTCGCCACCTACCCCAAAAGCTCCGCCTCACCTCACCCGACACCCCCCGCCCCTCCACTACCAGTCCATACCTCCACAACACTCCCCCGATCAAACCCATTTTTTCGGTTGCAGTCCGACCTAGGGCTACCGCCAGGCACCGCCCCGCAACCTGCTATACCCCGCATTACCTGTGGTCTGATTAGGCCGAGAGGCCCTGTTTGTGTTCGGCAAATCTTCAGCCCCGGCCACCATTGGCGACAAGGCGAGGAGCTTCCAAGCGAGCTCCAGGCCCTGAAGCAGCAGGATTCCAGCTGAGGCGAACTGGAGGGACTTGGGCGAAGGCAAGGAGCGGGTCTACGAAGAGAAATGAGGGCGTTGCTGCTGAGGCTAGGTCGCGTCCGTCCTGCGGTCGCGCACGCGCGAGGGACAAAGCTTAGTCCCACATCATGGGATTTCGAAGCGCCGCACCCATTTAAGTTGATTTTGTGTTTTCACTTAAGCGCCTTAGAACACGGGGTGAGGTCCCCTCGCCCACTCGCCCGCCTCGTCTGCGACCCACGCCACGCGGACCTGGCCGACCCGTTTACCCTGCACTCCTCACGCACCACCCATGCCGGTGCGCCTGGTCACGGGTACGCTACCCGACCCGATAACCTGGCTCTGGGAGAGCTTCCTATGAGCAGTTTACAGAGAGAGAGAGAGACGTGCGGGTAGAGGGAAGGGCTAGGTTTTGCTGTGCCCCGTGCAGGAACAGGGTGCGAAGGAAGAAGGTTCACCACTTGGCCGCAGGAAGAAGAAGAGGAGCGGAAGAAGAAGCTCTGAAGAAGCCTTGCAGCTGAGCAAAGCAGAAGACCAAGGAAGAAGAAGCGGGAAGAAGAAGAGAAGAAGAAGAAAGAGCAGCAAAGGAAGAAAAGAGAGGGCAAGCACTGTAGCAGACCGCCGTTTAAGTCGTCTAATTGCGATATCAGACGACGGATAAAGCCTCAGAGGAGATAAAGCAGAGAAGAAGAAAAAGAAAAGAAAAGGTTCCGCAGAAGAAGAAAGAAAGAAGATAAAGAAAAGAAGAAGAACTGAAGAAAGGAAATGGAAGACAAGCAAAGGAACTGAGGACAACCAAAAGACCAAGGAAGAAGGCCCGTAAAGAAGACAAGAGAAAGAAGAGAAGAAGACAAGCAAAGAGAGAAAGAAGAGAAGAAGAAAAAGCCAAAAGACAGAAATCTATTTCTCCCTCTCTCTCTCTCTTATTTTTGTAATAAAGAAACATTGTACTTCTAGAATTCCAGTAGCTCCCTGAGTTCGACCTCGGGAAACTATTTCCAAGTAAAATTTTAATGGTAACGACAACCGTAGCTATCTTATACTATAACAACTGTACTATAATAAACACAAAGCAGCACCGCAGTTCGCCATTACCATACAGGGATCAGGCTTGTAATACATTATGAGCGAACAATGATACATAAATGTGTAAAACAAACAAGTACGAGACTTGGACTTGTAATACATTACGAAGTACATATGTGTCACAGACAATTGCGAGTAACAGGCTTGTAATACATTGTCAGTTACGTAAAGAGGATAACATAACGAATAAAAAACAAACATCAGTTAATTGTGATACAACAACTGACCACTACCGTAAAAAATGATATCTTCAAACTAAATAATTGTAATACAAATAGCTATGGTACATTGTTATTTCACTCAAGATCGGATTTAAAATCGTTGCGTTGTAGTATAGTCGAAATCTCACGAAAAACAGATAAAATTTATACTCGAAAAGTCTGAGGTCGTTCGCTGGGAACAAGTAGGAATTCAATTCTCAAGATTGCAATTTTAAACAATAGAGATAGGAAATTATAATCAGGAATTGACTCAAAATAATGTAGCAATGATATCAAGTGTCAAATTGCAAAAAGAATGGAGTAAAATGGTAATTTGAATCACCAATTACTCCCTACAATAATATCAAATGGAACTCAATAACTATGTAAAAATAAACTCAAATCAGATGTCTGATGAACAGTGATCTCTCTTCTGATTTGCTTCTTCTCTTTCTTTGTGCTTGTCTCTCTTCTTCTTCTACATAGACTTTGCTTTCTTCTTCAACTGCTTCCTTCTTCTTCTTCACAGACCCTTCTACTTCTCTTCTCTGCTCCTCTTCTTCACGTAGAGGGGGAAAGGGTCTTCAAATTTGGCTAAGTGTCAGCCACTTCTCCAGAGAGCAAAACCCCCCTAACCCCCATGTACTCTCTCTCTCTTTCTCTCTCTGGGTCACGCTCTCCCAGAGACTTCAACAGTGCCAGGTATACGGGTAATCGGATCTAGAGCGCACCCGGGTCCAGGCTCACCGATAGTGGGTGGTGAGCGAGGAGTGTATAGCTTAGGCGGGTAATCGGATGCACCAGGTCCGTGGGGCCAGTGTCGCGGACGAGGCACGTGAGGGTGCGTGAGGGTGCGTGAGGGACCTCACCCCTTGTGTTATAAGGCAACAAGGCTAAAGCAGAAAAACAATTTATCTCGCTGTAGCCATTCAGTGATCCACGATGTGGGACTATGCCATTGATGGTTATCTTTCTCAACACAGTTAATTAAGTTAATTGTACTTAATTATGTGCAAAAGAAAGTAACTTAGGTCAACTTGAATTTATGTCAATTAAGTAGTATAGGGTCAAGTTAACCTAACATTTTAGATTTTATTTCTTTTAACTGATTGAGTCTATGTCGTTCACTAGGAGGCATGACTTAATTAGAATTCACCATTAAATCTAAGCTACTTATGGAAAGTATAATTAAATTTACTTTAAGAACATGAATTTTGCTTAAGGATTTCAAATTAGAAGAATATGCAAAATTCTATAAGGAAACACATTTACACAAATAAACTTTTACAAACAAGTAAACATGTTTATTTTTTTTATTTATAAGAGATTAAGGCAAGAAAAAGTTATTCTAATGAAAATATGCCTTATTACAACATTAAGCTCGAAAGAAATTAATAAAATGCAAGAAATTAAACACAATTATTCTTCTTCTTGTCTTCAACCTTATTCTTCTTTCTCTTCTTCTTTTCCTTTCTCTCTCTCTCTCTCTCTTCTCTTTACTTTTCTCTTAATCTTTCTCCTTAATCTTTCTCGAGCCCCTCTTATACAAGTCTTCTTCTCTTTCTTTTCTTTCTTTCTTCTCTGCCTGTTATTTTTTTCTTTATCCCTTATGCCTGTCTACCTTTCTTTGCCTTACGAGCTCTCCCTTTCTTCTCCTTCTCTTCCTTTCTTTTTCTTCTTCTCCTTCTCTTCTGAACCTTTGCATTCTTTCTTTCTGAACCCTTACAGATCTTCTAAACCGAACCAATTTAAATCCTTTGAACCAAAATTAGGTTTTTGATTAACGACTTGGACCGGTCGGGGATACACAGCACCCTTCTCAGGGTGGGACCAGACCCTACTAGGTCCAAGCCTGGTTGTTATTTAGTTCAGTTTATTTCCAGTTTGCATAGTCTTGAGCCCATCTGGCTCACGGCCTCCCAAGCCCTATGCACACACCCTCACGGGCCCACATTCGCACGCCCACAGGTGCACACAACCGGGCACGCGCACCGCACGTGCCCACACACACACCCATATGCTCAGATTCTTTCTTGCGCTCTGCGCTGTCAACTGAAGAGCCTAAAACACAAATCAGTTTTATACCGAGGCGGCCGCTCTAGTTCCATTGATGTGGGACTATGTTTCCCCCTCCCAGTCCAGACTTCACTTGATCATTCCAGCCAGCTCAGAGCTCCAATCTAAGCAAATGAAAGCTTGCTGGAAAGCTCTTAGGTTGTTCTACACGATTGGAGTATCAATTTGATACTCAGGGAAGGTTTAACTCTTCGATTTGAAGGGAGAATGGACTTGGGTTTACTACGACTATCTTAGCCTACAGAATGGAGTTGTGGTTCTAAGGTTCTGCAGAAGGACATTTGACCTCTAGATGAGGTGTTAAATAGGTTCAGAAGGTGATTCCATGACTATTGGTGAAGGTGAAAACCTCTTCAGGAAGGAGCAGAAGCTAAAAAGGTTTGCCATAAGGATTCAGAACTTCAATTCAGGTTCTGAAAGGTCCAACAGACAGCGAGAGTCCTATTTAATCAATTCAAACAACCTTTAGAGGTTGTTAAGAATCTATCTGGGTAGATTATCCAATTGAATTTCATCACAAATTCACTGTCGTCAGTTTGGGTTCAAAAATAACCCAAACTGAACAAAATTCAATTTCTTCTATAGAATTGATCAAAGCTCATCCAAATTGCATTTGAATCATTTACAAACAACCCAAAAACATATTGGACTCTTCAATTTTTCTGATTGAATCCTAAGCACATGAATCAGACTCAAGGTTGACCAATTAGCCTTGAATTTTGACTTTCCAAATTTAATCATTTCAGAAGAAATTAATGCCTAAATTATCTTCTCTTTAACCTTAGGAACGAATTCAGACCCTCAAAGTGATGTTTCAGTTAAGATTCCTAGAGTTCCAAGCCTATCGTCTAAGCTTGTAGAAGAGTTTGTTCGATAGGACAAACCAAAGTTTATCACAGTGATTGACCTATGGAAATAGTCTTAGGGCAAGTTACTGATGCTTTTAAACCTTTTAAATGAGACTAAACCCTAACTATCAATCGTCTCCAACTCTACCGGATTTGGAGAAGAAAAAGCTCTAACAGAAACTCCAGGCATTAAAACCTCAAATAAACTTCTTCAACATGATCATTGACCTTTAAATCAAAGATCTGGAGTTTCACACTAAGTTTAATGGTCTGAAGAGCTCGTTTGACTCGCCGAAGCTCGCTGGAGCTCCGGTGAGTCCAGGAAAAGGCTAATATGTACAAATGATGTTAAAATGTGCCATTAATGATCTAACTAGCTTCCTGAGGTCACAAGGAACCTCAGAAACACCTTAATTCCTTCAATTATCCATTAAAGTGGAAGTTAAGCAGTGAATTCACAGTAACAAGTTTTGAATGTGATTAGGCTCAAGACCTGTTTTCCCACTCAATTGAGTGGAGAAAACAAGTCAAAATAAAGTTGTGATGGTTTATAGGTGGATAATTAATGATTTGAAATCCTCCTGAGCCACCATTGATAGTGAGCTCAGGAGATTAAATTAAATTGGGTGTTTAAGTTATAGATGGTAATTACTTAAATTAAAGTGAGGATTGGGGCCCTTAAGTAATGGATAAGTGGTGGAGAGCCCCAGTGGAGGTCCAGTAAGCTCAACCACTTCTGCCATGGACAGCAGGAGCAGTGGTGAAGGTGGAGGTGGTTTAGACGAATATATGATCAATTTAGTGATTAAAAGTGATAGAAATGTTCATGAATGATTTAAGAAGGTGATTGGTGACTTAAAAAGACAAAAGATTTGCTCCTGACAAGCTCAACGAGCTCGCCTGGAGAAGATGAACGAGAAACTTAGCATTACACCTGTCTAATCTACCTAACTAACCTTACTAATCTACTTACCTAACCTACTGTTACCTGGACGAAGGAGGTAGGAGATCTCTGTCAATGGTTCATAACGGGGGAGGAAATCAGAGGGTTGAAGGAAGAAGTCCGGCGGGCATTTGTGAAGTGAAGTAGAGGAGCTCCTACTCAGCACTGCGTCAAAAGACTTGGCTGACGTCGGCGGAGATCCAGAGCGATCAAAGATGGATGGAGGAAGACGGATGAAGCGGAGGAAGGTCGTCGGAGTTTAGAAAGAATAGCTTATTGGTTAGCTCAGTGAAGAAGAGGGAAGGAAGCTAACTTAGTGAAAATCGATGGTGTGGAGGGATATTTATAGGTGGTGGCGGCTGAGACGGAGGTTGAATCTAGACGGAGAAGAGGCTAGGAGTGGAGTAACCATCGGCATCTTCTCCGATGCCGGTGAGGTTATCTCCAACCCTAAAATGGGATTGTAGCTTCATCCAGATCAATGGATGAAAAGGAGATGGTGAGCACAAGCTCTAGGAGCTTGGAGAGGAAGGAATGATGTCAGATATGTGGTGATCAGACAGTGGAAGCACCTCCTAATGTCAGCCATCGAGGAGGCTGAAGAAGGAAAGAAGAAGAAGTTTCAGAGACTTATTCATAACGAAAACTAAGAACCTAAGTGAAGAATAAGGACTCGATTGAAATAAAATATAAGGACTAAAATGTAAACTAAGGTTTTCAAGGTTTATTTTAATTTAAATCTTTTTCAACTTTTTATATATGATTATAAATAAGACAATTATTATATTTAGATTTTGAATTTTCATTTTTGACCTTTTTAGCTTAATTTATTTATTTTAGTAATGTTACTTAAGTTATTACATACTTAGGTATAAATTGTACTTAAGTTAGTTAACACATTAATTAGATGAAGTGCTGATAATATTTCGAGTCCAATTATTAATTAAATTATTAATAATACTAATTGGATGATAATATATTATTTTTAACTTATTTTAAGGTCCTTTACTATTTATCCCTTATTTAATAATTAACCCATATATTTACATATTTCTAGCTAATTAACTAGGAAGACTAGTTAATTAGGGGTAATTAGAGACCATGATGAGCTTCTCATCAGTCATCCCCCCATTTTTCGTGCAACAGGTGGACATGTCCTCGCAAATTGAGGTTGCACCTGTGTCTCATTCTCCCAATTGAGGACCTGGGAGTTCGTAGAACCTTGGGCCACTTCGACCAAGCACTACAGTAGGTCGTAACGAAGTCTGGAGGCGGAGAATGCACCGGAGAAGACAGTGGTAGCGACGGCTATCCGACAAAGAACCTGAAAAGAAAAATACGGCCTAATGGCCCAGTCAAAATAGCTCAGAGGCTTCGTCAGACTACGGCGAATGTGATGAGGGGGTTGGCGTGGTTCAAGCGTGGTCTGTGGGTGCTAGCGGAGGCGGACTGTGCATGTGAATGTGGTGGTGTTAGGCAAGGAATTAGGAGGGGCAATCAACCTAACTAGGTTAGGGCTTTTGCTCCTCGAGTCAAGACGGAGGTGTAGGGATGATCGACGAGGAGTTTGGTGGTGTGTGGAGCGAGATGTGCCTCACCGGAGGAATGGCCAGACGCAGAAGGGATGACGGTGAGTGGGTGATAGCGTGGTCAAAGCTAAGTGTGGTTGGGTTAAAAATGAAAGAGAAGACTTAGAGAATTTATCTGGGTAATTGCCAGACGAATGGGAGTCGAGGCGGCACCACTTGAGGTATGGTCAATGTCGGGGAAGAAAACTGCTCCAGTGGGTAGGAAACGACGATAAGGACGAGGGAGAGGCTCCTGCTGGTACGGCTAGGAGCGAAGGAATGAGAGGAATGAGGCTCCGTCACCGGTATTGCAAACAGAGAAAGAACGGAGTCGGAGGAGGTCACCGGACATCGAGGAGCGCTTTGGCCAAGAAAGAAGAGAAGAATTAGAGGTGTTCTAGGCCAAATTCGAGCGTGGGAAGTCCATTGTGCCCCGAGGGTTCTTTTATAGGTCATCAGAAGGCGAATGGAGCTTGAGAATCAAGCTCTCAAGCTTGGAAAGCTTCGTCGGAGATAGAAATCCAAATTTCAATTTATTCACGTGGCACTTTGGGTAAGACTTGGAGCCCAAGATATAACTCAAATGGAAGGCAACTTCATCAAGAATCTGAGTATCTATTTTAGGACTGATTGATTGAGAATTTCTCGCTCGATCTCAATGGTGAAGCTCAGGGTTGCCTTTAATGGTGCTAGGGACCTTTTTGCGAAGACGATGAAGAAGTTGGGGAGCATCTTGTAAGGAATTTTGAAAGTTAAGGGCATGATTGTGAAACAAAAGGTCAGACAGGACCAAATTGCAAACTAGGTCAAGATCTCAGATTGGGTCCAAATTTTGGTACAAACCTAATTTGGACCTAAGTAATCCAATGGTGAAGTTGAATTTTATTTTTGACCTCATTTGACTAGGTAATTTATGCAAAAACCTAAATTAAGGTAAATGTCAGTCTGAGATTCTATTTTGGGTCTACAATGAGTTCTGATGGTCAAATTGAAGGTACCAAACCCTGGGAAATGCTTTTATATGAATTTTAAAGGGCTTAGGTAAATTTTATCCTGATCATAACCTCAGTTAATTAAGCGGATCTATTTTTAGGGTTTCAAAATTCATTTAATTCTCAAAACACGTGAAAATCCTTTCTGTTTGTCTTAACCCACTTGTTAGCCTTTTAGGACCATTTGACCCTTAATTAACCCTTGGGAAAACCTATGGTTGTACTGCATTCATGATATGATGACAAAATTTTAATTTTAACCTTGGTTTCTTATCTTTCCCTTAGAATGATTATGCAATGAATTACAGTCTTCTGGCGGTTATGTAGGAGCATTTAATGACTTAATCAGATCAAATTGAGCTAGTTATGACTCATGATGGTGTTCCCATCATACATAAAGGTGTCTCGCTTAAATTTTATTGTATTACGTAAACTACAAGCATGGTTTATCTACAACAAAACGATAAGTTAATATAATGATTTTTCCTGAAAGCTAATGGATAACATTGTTTGTTGGACTCGATATGCTATGTTGCGGACTTTTCATGAAAGCCAAATAATCTAATGAATCATCTCGAGATTCACCCCTTAAAAAATAAAAGAATGATGCAACAATAAATATGTCAAAACATATAATGCTATAACAAAAAAAATGATATAGCAATACAAACTTCTGAAATTAAAAATAGAGTTCATTACACACTACAACAAAATAAAGTTCTAGTGACAACTTACGAGGACAGATTTACAAGCTCTGGAGACGAATTTTAGGGCGGGTGATGGAAAATCCATGCCCAAAACTCCGTCCCCCAAATGAGTCACTAAAACTTTTGGTGATAGATTGTCACCACAACTTAATGACGGAAAATTGATTACAATAAATTGGACACAAAAATACATTGATGACTGTATTAAATTTTTTAGGAACAAATTTTCCCTTTACAACTTTCGGGGATGGAAAAAATTGTTTCTAATCATCTTTTGGATATGATTTGATTTGTGGATATAGCATTATGATAAAATATCTATCCAAATATCATTTTTGCTATTTTTCAATAACCAAACATAACACTTTCACAAAATTGACCATTAACATTGGACTTCACTTTTATTGAATTTTAAATATAAAGTACATGTTATATGAACTTGAGGATTTAAGTTACCCCAATTTATTAAACTCAAAGTACAAGTGTTTCTTCCTTGAGGTCACAATGTTTTTTTTTTACAGAAGAAAAATAAAAATATAAGAAAATACATTTGAAAATCAACTAATTGCAGCAGCCTCATTAAAAAGATGACTTAAAATCCTTGTTGTTGTTGCTGTTGCTGCTATATTGCTACTGGTGCTATGTTGTTGCTATTGCTGATATGTTGCAACTGCTACTACTGCTATATGTTATTGTTGTTGCTACTACTGGTGCTTTGAAGGCTTGCTCCGTCACGAACCTCTAGTATACAAAAGACGCCCCTCTAAACAATGGGAGAACCATCCATGCCACCAACACCATTTTGATTTCATACCATATCGATATCCAGAAAATACTTCAATTTAGCTAAATTCATGCAGATATCGAGTTTCCTACAATTCATGCAGATAGAGAAAGTTGGAAATACTTCAATCTAGCTAAATTCAAAAAAGAACCAACTAGACAATTGTTTTTTGTTTTTTTTTTTTGAGAAGAACTAGACACAATTGTTAAAGTAACCAAATGAGATGTCTAACATCCTTATTTATATGCAATATGTCCACATAAATAAGGTACTCAATGAATTGCATCCTAAAATTATCTTTCCTCTACCCTACCAAGATTCTATGTTCTTCCCTGAATCATGAACTATGGCATTAGGGCCTAAATCCTAATCTTATTCCTAATCATAATCCTATTTTATTCTTAATCATAGTATGTGCAAAATCCAACTACAGGAGTGGATTGGCTGACAAGTAAATAAATAAATTAGCTTCAAATGTAAACTCACAAAAATCATATTAGGCAATTTACAAATGTTGCTGCTGCAGCTGTTATGTTGCTGCTACTACTGCTTCTAGGTTGTCGCTGCTGCTATGTTGCCACCACTACTGCTGCTAGGTTGCTGCCGCTGCAAGTTTTGTAGAGAGTTCTGCAGCCTACTTATACTTCATCTGAGAAAAAAGCTCCTGGAAACGTTGCACAACCTGGATTACGCGGTAAGAAAGTTAGGCACAATGAAATTATTGATGGTATAACCCATCTCAGTCTACAAATAAAACACAAAAGCAACAACAATAATGTATGCCCGTACTTGTTAATTGAGAAATAGCAAAACAATAGATGCTCTTGAGGATCTGATTTTTAAACCTGTTGATTGATGTAAATGGTAGTGTAGATTCAACAATTTCAAAAATCATTTAAGTCTAAATTCATCCATTGCCAGAAAAACTGGCCAAAAAAGCAAATATTAGTGAGGGAAACATAGCTAGCTTTAAACAAAACTCATTTGTCATTGACATCAGGAAGCAAGTACAAGACAACTTACAAGATTCTCGGCCCCTCAGAGATTTCCTCGCTTAGCAAGATTTATAGCCAATTCCAAATTATTTAGCTGCATACACATGAAGGTGCAATTATTAAATATTCAAAATAGTGGAATATCCATAGCGTAGTAATCTATAAAATGTACATGCCTGGACTGATGAAAGGTATGACGGTAGCAAGAAAAACTTTCATGTTCACTTGCCTTCTATTAATTTGTTACATGGCTGCCCAATGAAAGCTTCACTTCATTACTACCATCATTTGCTGGGGCATTATTCATGCACTTCCAAAGTAGGAATTATATGCAAACCTGCCCCCAAAAGGCTTACGACCATCCATGATATTTTGAAGATTTTTTTTTCCTGGCAAGATACCATGAAATGCAGATCAGGTTAAACTCCAAATCCTTGCAATATGAGTATAATCCATGGAAGGAGCAATTTTAGGGCCATGAACTACTGCTACCCTTGATTGCTGTAGCTCCAGTTATATCAATCTCTCAAGTCACTTTTAACATCACCAATTTCAACTCTAGAAATGGCTACACCAACCACAAAAAAAAAAAACTCCTGGCAGTCGAACAAAAGTCAAGGGTTAAAACTTAAAAAGCATGCCTTATCTTCAAAAGATTATCTTTATCGACAACAGTGCAAGGATGAGAGATTGAGTTGGATACTATCCCAGAAAGTAGACAACAAAGCATGGATTATTCATTGCCATCCATTAAAGAACAAGTAATTACAATGACAAATTTATTAGTTTGCAACATGGTGCTAATTCCTACAAAGTTTAGCACTTAACCAAGCAAAATTGAAGGGAGGGTCAACTGCATGTGTAGAATAACAATTATGAACACAAAATCTATAATCCTGAGAAAAGTTCACCGCCACCAAAACAAATGATTATTCTGGGAGTCGAAATCGATCGAAAAGAACTAGAAAGCCTTGATCAAGCACCAAATAGAGGAAGCTAAGCTCTGCTCCCTTTAGGTGAGATGGCCCCATTCCCTAGATGCAAAAGATGCACCATATAAGTCATAAACAGAAGTGTAATTCTCGATTTCAAACTAAAATGACAATTCAGAAAATCTTGGGCTTGAAAAAAAATCAAGGAACACAAATAGCTGGTGCATTAGGAAATATATGGACAAAATCCAGTCATCCGCAAGGCTTGAGCTACCATAGCAACTTTTGCAATCATGGCCGTGAAGCAAGGATTCAAACCATGCGAAGCTTCATAAATTCTAAACAGTTCAAGAAAGGGAACATAGAAAAGGTCAAACCACCCAAAAACTCAATTGAATCAATTACCATGAAAGAGATGAGACATATTTGTTGGCAATTCTGGACTACCAGATGTTGCTAGTGCAGTGTCCTTGAATGCACCATAGTTGCCTGAGATTTCAACAGTTTTGTTGCAGCAACAAATAAAAGCTAGTACAAACTGACCTAATCCCAAAATTCTGACAATTTTTTTTGTTTTAACACAAAAAAGCCAACAAAAACTAGCCTTATAAGTATTGGGTTTTGAATCTAAGATAAGAAATATCCTACTAGAGTCAAATTATTTAATATCTTCCATGAGAAAAGCAGATTGATTGTTTCTAAAGTAAATTTAATCATGTACATTTACATTGCCATTGAGCAGCAATAGCTCACCCTCAACCCACTGTGGGTTTTTGAATCTAGGTTCTGCAACTCTGCCATGGCCCTTGTAGCTTGCTACCTACATTGGCATTAGTACCAAATGAACAATGTAAATGTGAACATCACAAATAAATTAGACCTATATAACACACCAAATAGGATCACATGACAAGATCGATTAATCTCAAGAAGATATGTACATTTTTTAACTATTTGGAGAAATTCTTGTTTCAAAATGTTTCAAGGAAGGCAGTTTTAGCTTTTGAGTCCAGAATATTCATGATAGAACACAAAGGTAAAGTGACTTGCAACTCCAAGTTCTTCGAGATAGATCCCATTGTTTGGGCGGCGAGTTCCTTTTCCAATTTTGGCACCAAAAGTGACCTGCCCAGCACAGAAATGAAACTATAAAAGTATGAAGAAAAAATTTGTAATCAATGAATACAAGAGGTAGATTCTAGTTTGTAAAGATACTTTATACCTATCCTGCAGGAACATTAAGATCACCTGTCAACTTAACAGCTTCCACATACTCAAAAATTCTGATTCTCAATCTTCTGAAGCATCATCCCATTGTCCAAATTTTCAACTTAATTGTATAACTCCAACTCCATAAGGACCAAAAGCTCCGATGTATAAACTTGCAATTCAAATGACATTCTCATTAAATAGATAATTGATCCAGAATACCTGCAAGAAAAAGGCTCCAGGATGGCCTACCTTCAAATGGATCTAGTTCATTGCTTCCGATGTTAAGTCTATGGAAAACCATTGTCCTTGAAAGCTTATTTCTTCACTGAGCCTGACTAACTGCAAGTTTGATGATCTCTTTCACATCTTTGACAACCTAAAAATATATAGAAATGCCTTAGAACAACAATGGAAAAGAAGCAGATTCTCCATTTTATCAGGTGAAAGCTAATAAATACAAGGTTGGAAGATTTCAGTCAGAATATATATAAAATGGTAAATGGTTGCATAGGTAGGTATATGGGAAATTGTAGTGAATAGACTTTCAATGTTTCTATCTGACCTTGGATGGGGCTTTATCAGAGCTCTCAGGAGGTTCATTGTCGGAATTGTCCGCTGCTACTGCTACATTGCCAGGAAGAGGAAGCTTGTGTCCGTGCCGCACATGACGAAAGGGGGTACCTTGTCATCGTTGCCGATGAAGAGGGAGTAGGGACTCCTTGTCGTCATCAATGAAGAGGAAGCAGGGGCTCCTTGTTGCCGTCGTCGATGAAGATGAAGCAGGGCCTCCTTGTCGCCATCGCTGATGAAGAAAGAGCAGGGCTTGCTTGTTGCCATTGACGATGAAGAGGGAGCAGGGAGTACTCCTGGTCATCGTTGCCCTTGTCGTCATCGTCGATGAAGAGGAGAGGGAGCGAGGGCTCCTCACCGTCACCAAAGAAGAGGAAACAAGTAGTCGTCGTCGCCCTTATCGTCGTCATTGATAAAGAGGGAGCGAGGGCTCCTTGTCGCCTTCGCTACTAAAGAGGAACAATGGAGAAGAGACAAGGGTTTCGAAGAGGGAGCGAGGGCTCCACACTATGCCAGGGATTCGAGAGGTAGGCGAGGCAGGCGCGCGATGAAATCTACCTTAAATTGATTTTTTATAAAAAAAAAATGAAAATATGTGACAAAAAGTTTACTGGCATGATATTTGTCCCCATAAATTGACTTTTCTTTTTGGTGATTCATAATATGTCACTTACTTTTTTTAGTTCCTATAATAAATTTACTCCTCAAAAGATGGTTATCATAAGTGTGTTTTGTTGTAGTGATATTAGTAACTTCTGGACCTAACTTCTGAATGAACAGTGGAGTAACCTGGAAGCTGACTTTTGAAGAATTGTAAGCAAGGAGTCATGCGGTGGCAAAAACAGAACTCACAAAGAAACAAGGCTTCAAAACAAAATATGAATTCATGGAAATAACCGAATGATGATGTGAGTAATTCCTTAACAACCTCCATGTAATTCATGTCAGATAACTAAGATTAGTTGCTAAAGATGACATAACAATTAACATACCATAAATATTTAGAAGTAACAAAATTGCTCATAAAAGCCACTAAAGGAACGCATAGCGATTCCATCAACATGGTACACAATCATTTAACTTAATGAGCATAGTGCGCTCTCTCTCTCTCTCTCTCTCTCTATATATATATATATATATATATATATATCTCACTCAAGTCATAACCTTTCCCTGTAATCATTGTATCAATTGATGCAATTGCTTTTCCGTTAACAGTCAATTACAATATAATTTGAACCACAACGAAACTCCCCCTTTATTTGATGATTTATCGAGAAAGAATGAGCCAAGTAATAATTAAGATCGATCGTTAACAAGGATGAACCGATCGAGATGTTCCATACCCTCTTGTTCTCAAGAGACATTTCTTGATGATGTCTTCGGCACACTGCCGACAGTGAAGGAAGATGGAGCTTATAATTAATAGAGTGCAGGGACCACTCCCTCCCCTCCCCTCCTCGCTCTTCTTTCTTCCCATCATATTTGGCAACAAGGAGTTCAATAGCGACAAGAGCTTGAGAATTGAGGGAACTAAACGCTTTATAATGTTCAAGTCATAAGTTGGGTTCGGTGGGATTTTGTTGAGCCCATTCACCCACCGTTGATTACTTACTTGCAAGGTTTGGATGTGAGGTCAGTGTGCATAGTTATAATTAGTTCTCAAGCATGTGTAGTGGACGAGCCTAGCCCCATGGCTGACTTTTAGAGCATTCCGATGGTTTGTGAGTACCTCGATGTGTTTCCAGAGGAGCTGCCAGGACTACTGCTCAAGCGTGAGATCAAATTTGAGATCTCACTGGTACTGGGGACCAGCCCCATTTCAACTACATTGTACCGGATAGCACCACTTGAGCTGAGAGAGCTCAAGTCACAGCTGCAAGACCTGTTGGAGAAGGGCTTTATGAGGCTCAATGTGTTCCCGTAGGGAGCCCCTGTGTTGTTTGTGAAGAAGAAGGATGGTACCCTACGACTCTGTGTTGACTACAGGCAGCTGAATAGGGTCACCATCAAGAACAAGTATCCGCTGCCGAGGATTGATGACCTTTTTGACCAGTTGCTAGATGCCACAGTATTCTCCAAGATAGATTTGAGGTCAGGCTACCACCAGTTGAGGATCAAGGAGACCGACATCTCCAAGATAGCTTTCCGTACCCGGTACAGACACTACGAGTTCTTGGTCATGCCGTTTGAGCTGACCAACGCCCCCGCTACTTTTATAGATTTGATGAACTGGGTTTTTAGATCGTATTTGGATCAGTTTATGGTGGTGTTCATCGATGACATGCTCGTTTACTCACGGGATCAAGCACAGCACGGACAGCATCTATGGATGATTCTGGACACTTTGAGATGACGCAGGCTGTATGCCAAGTATAGCAAGTGCGAGTTTTGGTTGCAGCAGGTGACTTTCTTAGGCCACGTGATCTTAGGGGATGGTTTAGCTCTGGATCCAGCCAAGGTTGAGGCAGTACTCAGGTGGGAGAGGCCACGTACAGTGACAGAGATATGCAGCTTTTTGGGACTAGCAGGTTACTATCGACGGTTTATCAAAGGATTCTCGCAGATTGCACATCCTATGACTCAGTTGACCCGAAAGGACGTACCCTTTGCCTGAACAGATGCATGCAAGGCCTGTTTTCAGGAGTTGAAGGAGAGACTGACTTCAGCTCCTGTGCTCACCATCCCAGACAGCAGTGGCGGTTTTGTGGTCTACACGGACGCTTCGTAGCAGGGGTTAAGGAGTGTGCTCATGCAGTGGAGTCATGTTGTCGCCTACACTTCACGGCAACTGAAGCTCCATGAGCATAGCTACCTTACCCATGACTTAGAGCTGGCAACTGTTATCTTCACGCTGAAGACATGGAGGAACTACCTTTACGGTGAGACCTTTGAGATTTTCACAAATCATAAGAGCCTCAGGTACTTGTTTGACCAGAAGGAGCTTAACATGAGACAGAGACGTTGGTTAGAGCTCTTGAAGGACTATGACTGCAGCATCTCCTACCATCCGAGGAAGGCCAACGTGGTGGCTGACGCCTTGAGCCGGAAGGTGCCCACCCACTTATCCAGTCTATAGGCACAGAGTTGGAGACTTATGGAGGAGTTGGGCAGTTGGCGACCCCAGGAGTCACAGGGGTATTGTGGGGCAGTGATGGTGACACGACAGACAACCAGAGATGATGGACCACATCGTCGCAGGACAGATGACAAATTCGTACTTACAGACGTTGTGAGACAGAGTACTGTCAGGGGACCCAGGAGACTTTTCTTTTATAGATGAGGTGTTGTGCATGAGGGGACACTTGTGCGTTCCCAGGGATGAGGAGTTGTTAAGAGAGCTCCTGACGGAGGCGCACGGGTCCAGGTTCACCATACATCTCGGGAACAGAAAGATGTATCATGATCTGAGGCGTGACTTTTGGTGGAGAGGGATGAAGCAGGATGTGGGTGAGTTCGTGTAGCAGTGTTTAATGTGCCAGTAGGTGAAGGCCGAGAACTAGAGGCCTGCAGGGCCATTGCAAACACTTCCTGTGCCAAAGTGGAAGTGGGAGAGCATCACCATGGACTTGGTGGTGGGTCTACCCGTTACCCAGCGAGGACACGACATAGTCTGGGTGATAGTGGATAGGTTGACGAAGACGGCACGTTTCTTGCCAATCCGAGTCACCTTGGGACTAGCACAGTTGGCAGAAAGGTACATTCACGATGTGGTACGCCTGCATGGAGTTCCCCATGAGATTGTATCCAACCGGGATACCCGTTTTACTTCGCAATTTTGGGCTAAGTTTCAGCAGGCTTTAGGGACACGGTTGAGGTTCAATACCGCGTACCACCCCCAGACGGACGGACAGTCAGAGCGCACTATATAAACACTTGAGGACCTTTTGCGCGCCTGTGTACTAGACTGGAGAGGCTCTTGGGAGGAGCATTTACCCCTGGCAGAGTTTGCATATAATAACAGTTATCACTCGAGCATCGGCATGGCACCTTACGAGTCTCTATATGGACAGAGGTGTACTGCGCCCTTGAGTTGGGTTGAGGTGGGGACCAAGTGGGAGGTTGGCCCTAGGCTGATCCGGCAGAGTCAGGAGGTGATAGAGCATATCCACAGATGACTCCACACTATCAGGAGTAGGTAGAAGAGTTATGCTGACCGAAAACGCTAAGAGGTGTAGTTCGAGGTTGAGGATCACATCTAAGGTAAAGGGGAAGATTACGCCGAGGTTTGTGGGGCCCTTTGAGGTTCTGGAGAGGGTAGGACCCGTTGCTTACCGACTTACCCTTCCTCCCTAGCTTTCTGGAGAGCACGACATGTTCCACGTGTCCAACCTCAGGAAGTACGTCGCCGATCCCAGTCATGTTTTGAGTCACGAGAGTGTCGAGGTGGATGACGACATGACCTACCCCGAGAGACCAGTGCAGGTACTCGATAAAGCCATCCAAAGTCTAAGACAGAAGCAAATACCCCTGGTGAAGGTTTTATAGAGAAGCTAGCGGTACGAGGAGGCTACTGATGGCGGGTCGACAGCAGGGTTTTATTGTTATAGCGTCGTAGTATAGCCAGTTGTTGCCATCATTTCAAATATATAAAATTTTTTTACTCGGAAAAGAGTTCCCGAGGTCGAACTCAGGGAGCAAGTTGTATTCTAGAGATATACATGTTTCTTTTACAAAAATAAAGAAAGAGAGAGAAAGAATTTGTTGTCTTCTTTTCTCTTTGTTTCTCCTCGTCTCAGATCTTTTTCTTCTTTGTCTGCAGAGGTGATCTTCTTCTTCTGCAGTGGTGATGCTCTTCTTCTTCTTCTTTGTCTGCAGAGGTGATCTTCTTCTTCTTCAGTGGTGATGCTCTTCTTCTTCTTCTTTGTCTGCAGAGGTGATCTTCTTCTTCTTCCAGCTGTTCCTACTCTTCCTTTTTCTTCAGATCTTCTTCTTTCTTCTTTTCTTTTTCCAGTCAGGACGTCGCCCCTCCTTCTTTCTTCTTTTCCCTTCAGGACGTCGTCTGATTTCCAAATCAGACGACTTAAACTGCCTGTTGCTACAGTGTCTCCCTCAGCTTCCTTCTTCTTCCGCGGTCCTTCTTCTTCACCTGTGCCTGCACACTTCAGAGCTTACGTCAGAGGACAAAACCTACTCTACCCTCCACCCCCGCGTCTCTCTCTCTCTGAAACCACTCTAGGGAAAGCTCTCCCAGAGCTGCCGGGTAGTCGGGTACGGGTCAGGTCCGGGTCCAGGCCCACCGGCGTGTGTGGTGGGCGAGGAGTGCAAGTCAGTCTTAAGTCGGGTCGGGTCAGATCCGCAGGGCGTGAGCGCGGACGAGACCGGGTAACCGGGCGGGTGAAGGGGACCTCACCCCGTGTGCTGAGGCAGTAAGGCTAATGCACAAAATCAATTTAAACGGCGAAGAGGTTGTGAGGCTTACCGATGTGGGACTAAACGGAGGCCTCTCCTCGCGTGCACCTGCTGGGAGACCGCGGCCTAGCTTCTGCAGCTGCGGCTTCGAATTGCGTCGGTTGCTGGCTGGCTGCCTTCGCAAGACTCCCCGTAATCCGCAGCAGCTAGAGACCTGGAGTCCTCAAGCCTGGAGCGCGGGAGAAGCTGCTTCAATGTGCGTTAATGGTGGTCGAACCTCAAAACCTGTCGGACACGAATATGGCCTCTCGGCCTGATCAAACCACTGGGGAACCTTCGCCGTGGCACGGCGAAGGTGTGGAGCTGCGCGGCAAGCCGCAAGGTGGTGTCTGGCGGCAGCCCTAGGTTGGACTGCAACCGGAGGAATGGGTTTGTTCGGGGGAGCGTTACGGAGGTGTGGAGTGGCAGTGGAGGGGTGGGGGGTGCTCAGTGTGATGAGGCGGAGGTTCGGTGAGGGTCGGCGAGGTGTGTGAGGCTGTGGAGCGATGGGAGCATCTCGCCGGAGGGTGGCCGGAGACGAAGGGGGTGACGATGGTCAGGGTCGGTCGAGGGCTTAATTGAACAAATTGAAAGCGGGGAAAGAAAGAGGAGAAGAAGGGAAGTAGTTCTAGCTTACTTGCAGGGACGAAGGGGGAGCAGCAGGGCGACAGTCGTATCGACTGTCGCCGGAGAAGACGATGCTCAGGGAAAGGGGCGGCGGCGAGCAGAGAGCCGGAGAGGCGCCAGCTGGGTGCGGCGTGGCGCGAGAAGAGCAGGGGAGGAAGTCTCTGCTGCTGGTATTGCGGCAGAGCGAAGAGGAGGAGGGGGAGGAACCGCCGGAGCTGGTGAGCGTCTGCCGGAGAGAGAAGAGAGGAAAGTTGGGGGTTTTCTCCGTCAGATCCGAGCTCTCCTGGTCGGTGGAGCAACGGGGGGTATTTATAGGGATCAAAACAGGGAGGAAGGCGGAGGGAGACGACGTGTCTCCCTCGCCGGAGGATGGCCGGAAACGAAAACCCATACCGTCCGTGCGTTCGCACGGCCGGTATGGTGGGCTACAGCGACCACGGTTTACTTGCCAGGCTTCCCCCCTTACCCTGCGCGGCGCCATGCTCCGCGCAAGGTCGCCGGAGCATGGTGCTGGCAGGTTTTGCAGGGGGGACCTGAATGCGAAGAACGAAGGAGAGTTAGGGGCCAAAATGCGATGGTTCAAAAGTTGAGGGCCAAAAAGTAAATATATTAGGATCAAAGTGTAAAGTCGGTCAAGGAGGTTTCTTCTTAGGCTCAAGTTTTTATAAATGATTAATTAGGACCTAAGGAATCTGATGGTGAATTTCATTTCTATATTAAACCTTGTTTGACCGGTCAATTTACGTAAAAACCCAAATTAAGTTATTAATTGGGCATGGTTCTCAATGTAGGTCAAAATTGGTTCTGAAGGCCAAATTGAAGGTTCTAAACCCTAGAGATTATTTTTCTATGAATTTTAGAGGGTTTATTCTATTTTTACTTTGCCTCGAACCTCGTGAATTGAAGTGGGTTGTTTTAGGGTTACAGATTATCATTTAGTTTCTTGGAAGTGCTGTAGCCCTTGCTAGATCATCTCATCCCACTTTTATTCTTATTAAGCTGCTTTGACCTATGTTTGGGCCCTGAATTACCCTGTATGCAGATTATACTGGTAAAATTGCATTTTTACCCCTTATGACTTATTTTCTTCTCAAACTCAGAATTCTCTGAGTTAAGCCTTTCCTTGAGATATGTAGGAGCTTTTATCCTTTGTATTAGGTCAAAATGAGCTAGTTATGGCTCATGATGAGGTTCTCATCATACCCCCATGCCTAGCTTTTGCTAGTCCCTTAGCAAAAACTTAATGTTTCAACCCTTATTCTAGACCATGAAGTTTTTAATAGTTTTAGATAAGTGCCCTTTTTATTTGAGCATAGATTAGGTTAGAATGCTGACCATAGGCCTAAAAGGTACTCTAGTACTAATCAAGATCCAAATCTGTCTAGCCTTAGCCTCAGTCTTTTAGCAAAGGTTTTTAAGGTCCACAAGAACTAACCTAAGGTTTATTGGACTTCGTGGTTAAAGCACCCGTACTTGAAATGATTTTAGCCCTGGCTCAGTTCGCAGTGCGTTTTGTAAGAGAGAGATAGAAAGTTTTTCTGTTTGGAGAGTTTTCTCTCTCTTTTTCTTTTTAGTTCTAGCCTAGGATTGGCTTTTCAACACGGTCTGTATCAGATTCCTTGCTCCCATCATCAATCCTCAAGGGTTCCTGGCGATCGATGCTTCGAGATAGCACCGCCCATGGCAACCCCCGGAACCCTGGCTATTGAGATTTCGAGATAATCCCATCCATGGTGTTCCGTGGCCGAATCCAGACCCTGGCAATTGACACTTCGAGATAATGCCATCCATGGAATCTGAACCAGCAGAGTGCTTACATGCCCCCAGTAGGATATGTAAATATCCTAAGAGACAAGCACCGAGGAGATGATATTTTGTTACGCATCTTCGAGGGGATTTCCCGCCTCTCCGCGCTGGGAACTCGTCCAAATCAACTTGTGTTGATCGGCCGCTCCTATTCTAGGTGTTCTTTTCAGAATTTTGCGACGCTTCTGCGTGATTCTGATTTTTACGCTTACTGAACCAGGCTGTGTGTGAGGTTAGGGTGCTTAGGTTACTGAGTCCCGTAAACCAAAAATTAGTTAACGAGGCCGAATACTCCCTAAGCCTTAGACCTAATACTTCAGCTTTTCATTTTCCTCAACCTCTTGAGGAGTGTCCAGATCTTAATGGGTACTAAGAGTCTATTCAAGAATGCCTAAGGTTTGCATTCTTTACTAATCTCTTTGTGCACTTTTCTTGAATGAGGTCTAGAACTTAGGTTAATTCCTTAGTTCCTTACTAATGACTATCACTTTTTCTCATAATTTTGTGCTCCTTTTTCATTTTGTTTCTTTTCTCCTTCACAAAATTTCCTTCTCCTCTTTTCCTCTTATTCTTTTTCGAAAATTTTTTAATTTTTATGGTGTTTTTGGCATATGTGAATTTTTTTGTTTGAAACCTTTTCTTACAAGTTTTGCACTTTCATACCCCCCCATGCCTAAGATTTGCAATGTCCTCATTGTAACGTAGGGGGTCTTAGTTCATTCCTTAAGACAGAAATTTGGATGAGTGGATGGGTCGGGTTGAATTTTTGCGGACGATTTCAAATCCCAGATGCAAGCATCTGAGTTGGGGTCGGCTGTCTACAAAGGTGAACTTCGAGTGCTAAAAGGTGTCAGAACAAGTTTCAGGTTTTCAAAGAGAATGACGGGCTGCCTCCCGTTAAGCGCTGAGTTTTACGCCATCGGCTGGGCGCAATAAGCTCAAGGGGAAAGGAGGATATAAGATGCCTCAGCCAAATCAGTAGAAGTTACATCAATGAACGGCTTGAGTCTCTGACCGTTCACGATGAAAGGTTCAGAATCGTGGCTGAGTGGACTGATTTCGATTGCTCCATTTCCAAAAACCTGTCGGACCAAATATGGTCCGACCCACTTAGATCTCAGTTTTCCTGGGAAGAGTTTGAGTCGGGCATCAAAGAGTAGGACCTTTTGACCAGGATGAAAGATCTTTCTCGAGATGTGTTTGTCGTGGAAGGCTTTAACCCGCTCCTTGTAGATTTGCGAGTTCTCGTACGCGTCTAGGCGTAATTCATCGATCTCGCTGATTTGGAGTTTTCTGTGGGTCCCAGCCTTGGAAAGATCTAGATTACAGTTCCGTACTGCCCAATAGGCTTTATGCTCCAGTTCGACGGGAAGGTGGCATGCCTTTCCGTACACCAGTCTAAAGGGAGACATGCCCAATTGGGTCTTGTGGGCGGTCCTATAGGCCCACAATGCTTCCGGAAGTCGGGACGACCAGTCCTTCCTGTCAGGTCGAACAGTGACTTGCAGGATTTTCTTGATCTCCCGATTAGACAGCTCAGCTAGACCATTAGTTTGGGGGTGGTAAGGAGTAGAGATTCGGTGAGACACCCCGTATTTGGTCATCAGTGACCTAAACTGAGCATTTGTGAAATGGGTCCCCCCCATCAGAGATTATTGCACGAGGAATCCCGAACCTTGAGAAAATGTGTTGATGAATGAATTTGAGAACGATTTTGTGATCACAGGTTCGGGTCGGTATGGCTTCGATCCATTTGGACACGTAGTCCACAGCCAACAGAATGTATTCGAAACCATCCGAAACAGGAAAGGGGCCCATAAAATCAATCCCCCAAACATCAAAGATTTCGCATACTAGAATCGGTTGCATAGGCATCATGTCGCGATGGCTTATGTTGCCCAAAGTCTGGCAACGACTGCATGCCTTGCAGTGACTGTATGCGTCTTTGAACAGTGTGGGCCAGTAAAAGCCGCACTGGAGGACTTTTGATGCGGTTTTATGCCCGGCAAAATGGCCACCGCATGCCTGGTCATGGCAGAAAGAGAGGATATTGTTGAATTCCCCTTCCGGGACACATCTCCGGATGATCTGATCGGCACCTATGCGGAAGAGGTACGGGTCTTCCCAAATGTAATACTTGGCATCGGAGCGTAATTTGTCTTTCTTGGCCTTCGGCCAATCGGACGGGATCTGATGAGATGCCAAGTAATTTACTATATTAGCAAACCATGGAAGGCTAGTACCAATAGTCAGCAGGTGCTCATCGGGAAAATGCTCAGTGATGGGTCCGGAAGGGTCAATTATTTCAGAAGGAAGACGGGACAAGTGATCAGCTACCACGTTTTGCTTTCCTGCTTTGTCGCGAATCTCAAGGTCAAATTCTTGCAACAGCAAGATCCATCGGATTAATCGAGGTTTCGCATCCTTCTTTGCAAGGAGATGCCTTACAGCTGTGTGATCCGAGTATATGATGACACGGGAACCCAGAAGGTACGATCTGAACTTTTCTAGGGCAAATACTACAGCTAGCAGCTCTTTCTCAATAACTGTATAGTTACGCTGAGCCTCATCGAGTGTTTTGCTGGCATAGTAAATGACCACAGGTTTCTTGTCAATTTTCTGTCCCAAAACCGCTCCTACAGCGAAGACGGATGCATCACACATGATCTCAAAGGGTTGAGACCAATCAGGGGACTATAGGATGTCTGGCGTCAACACCAAACGTCTGAAAGCATTTGTATCCCAAAGGTACTGATAACACTGCACAAGGGGGTGATAATTATGTTGAATATGATCCATCTTAAGAATAAAAGGCACAACATAAGTAGAATGGGAGCATTGCATGTATCATGTACCAAGATTGCTTATAAAACTGTATTAATGGCCATTTGTGTAAGCATTTGTCAAAGCAAGCCTCAGATGAGCAATTGGACCACACAGATGGATTCAGAACGACGAACGAAGTCCAACAAACTCAAGATCGGCCAAATCCGACATCCGGAGCTCCTACAATGGGCCCAAGAATTTCTGACCGTTGATCTGGAGATCAACGGCCCTCATTGCTCCACGTCACCTCCGCTCCACTGCTCGCTGCTTCAACCATCAGCTGAGATCAAATCTCAGTCGTCGATCTTCTATCGAACGGCTGAGACTCACGCGCCCGCCCGCAGTCGCCACAATAAAGCGCGGGCGTGGAGCAACGGTTAGCGCGCACGCACGCACGCGACGCGGGTTCGAGCCACGCGGAGCGTGAAATCGAAGACGAAGGATGCGCGCGGCAAAATTGGGCCTCTCGATCAGCAGCGGGCGACCGAGATTGCACCACGCGGCGCACCCACAGATCGTGAGCACCCGCGCGCGCGCGCATGCCAAGCGACGACGCCCGCGCACACGTGCGCCCGAGGCGCAATCCAAGCACAGCCAAGGAGAGATCTCAGCAGTCCGATCTTCGATCAGATGGCTCTCACGCAGCGGCCGCGGATCGAGTGCAAAGAAGAAACAGCGCGGGCGGTTGACCGGTGAGCTGGAGGGCTTCACCGATGCTTTTGGAGTGGTTTTATCAACGTCCCGGACGTCGCTAAAGCCCCTTCTTCTTTTAGAAAGCCCTTAGCCCTATTTAAACGCCCTCCAACCACTCATTCAAGGCATTCACTTCCCTTGCAACTACACCCCTCTCTTAGCTAACTTTAGGCCGTCTTGTAATCGTCGGAGACGACGAGCTGCCGACGGAGCCTCCTCCACCACCGTGGCTGCCTCGTCGCTCTCCATCCTCTCTCTCTCTCTCTCTTTTAAGCTTTCCATTACTTTTGTTTGAGCATGTATTTATTGTTGTAAGCTATGAACTAAAAGTGCATGATTAATGAAGCTATTTTTTGTCCAGCTGTTACTTTAATTTCTATTTAAGTTACATGATCAAATAAGGAATGCTCTAACCCTAATCTCTCTCTCTATCTCTCTCTCGCTTTTCAAAATCGCACCTTTCGCAAGCAAAACTCCGCGCTTTCCGTGACAACAAGTGATAAGAAAAATCCAATTTTCACGCCTCCCTGAGACCGACGCTCGGACTCACCTCCGTTTATTTACTTTAAAATCGACGTTGCAAGTGCGACTATAACGACACTTCTTAACACACATGCACAACCACACGTCAGTTTTTGGCGCCGTTGCCGGGGAGGCAACGGATTTATTTTGTCACCTCCATTCCACATTCATTCTCACATCATCTAATGCCCTATTTTCCTTTTTACTTGATGGTTGCAGGAATTTAGCGCGTGGACGGCGAAGCGACGCATCTCACGACGGTAGTAAGGGAGTAGGCGCTACGAGGACCGATAGTGAGTAATTCTTCTCTCATGATTGTTTGCTTGTGTGAAAAAACTAAAAAAATTGTAAAAATTGAAAAAAGTGGCGTGGTATATGATTGCTTGACCCACATCCTTAACACATCACCCCACAAAAAAAAAATGTACACTCTAACATTCTGAATAAATTCTTGGAGTGTTCTTTTCTTTTTCTTGAGTGGTGTTTGCGAAGCCACCGTGAGTTGACTGAAGTTTCCTACTTGGAGGGGGTGAGATTAGCATAACGTAAAAAATGCGGAATTGAAATATAAATAATCTCACAAATAAGCAATCACACAAAGTACACAAGAATTTATAGGTGGAAACCCAAACCGGGTGAAAACCACCACCTAACCCTCTCGAGTTAGGATTTTCCGATCAACCAAGTTGATCAAAATCCACTAAACCGAATCACTTTAAACGAGGGTGATTCAACATCAATACAACCACGCTACTTAAACGAGGGTAGCGTACCTCAACCCCTTCTCTCCACGAGAAGGATTTTGTCTCGCGAAAGAGACGGGAATTCGCAAAGCGAATACCCAACCAAATAACAAAGATAAAATAAACAAGTAATCCTATAGAGCCAACAAAGTAATTTTAAACCTAGCTTCTATAGGAATTAGGAAACTCCCCTTTGCAAGGAGTGCGTCGAGTTGATGACGCGGTGCATGAGCCATGAAATCGTCTTGGACAACCGGGTTTTAGTTTGTTATAACGTTGTAGTATAGCCGGTTATTACCAACATTTCAAATATATAAATTTTTTTACTCGGAAAATAAAAGAGTTCCCGAGGTCGAACTCAGGGAGCAAGTTGTATTCTAGAGATATACATGTTTCTTTTACAAAATAAAGAAAGAGAGAGGGAAAGAATTTGTTGTTCTCTTTGTTTTCTCCTCGTGATGTTCTTCTTTCTTTCTTTCTTCAGATCTCCTTCTTCTTCTTTGTTCTGCAGAGGTGATGCTCCAGATCTCCTTCTTCTTCTTCCTTGGTTTCTGTCTTGGCCTCTCTTCTTCTTTTTCTGCAGTCTCTTCTGTGAAGGTTTCTTCTTCCTTGGCTCTGCTGTAATTCTTCTCTGCAGCCTTTCCTCTTCTTCTGCCTTGCTCAGCCTCTTCTTTAGAGTTTCTTCTTGTTTCTCCTCCCTGCGGCTAAGTATCAGCTTCTTCTTTTCTTTTTCAGCCAGGGACGTCACCCCTCCTTTCTTCTTTTCCCTTCAGGCCGTCGTCTGATTTCCAAATCAGACGACTTAACTACCTGTTGCTACAGTCAGCTTCCTTCTTCCGCGGGTCTTCTTCTTCGCCTGTGCCTGCACACTTCAGAGTTTTTCGTCAGAGGCAAAACCTACTCTATCCCCCCCCCCCCCCCCGCGTCTCTCTCTCTCTCTGAAACCACTCTTGGGAAAGCTCTCCCAGAGCTGCCGGGTAACCGGGTTCGGGTCAGGCCCGGGTCCAGGCCCACCGGCGTGCGTGGTGGGCGAGGAGTGCAGGTCAGTCTTAAGTCGGGTCGGGTCGGGTCAGGTCCGGGTCGGGTCAGGTCCGCGGGGCGTGAGCGCGGACGAGACCGGGTAACCGGGCGGGTGAAGGGGACCTCACCCCGTGTGCTGAGGCAGTAAGCCTTCAGCACTTTTGCATCTTATGTCGCTGCGACTCTTCAGGCGTTTCCGAGGTGGGACTAAATGGCCCACCTCAATTGCGCGCCCGCAGCGGGGAAATCAGCAGGAGATGGCGGCGTCACGCGAAACTTTCTTCCTTAGCTGCGAACCTGGTGTTTTGCCAAGACTCCTCGCAAGGCCTGGGAGTTGAATCTGGGCTTGGCGCTGAGCGTGGCGCGCCTGTAGCTGCAGGCGGAAGCAGTTCCTCCTGCGCGTCAATGGCGGCGGAGGTCGGGTGGCCTGTTCACAAGAAAACGGCCTCTCGGCCTAATCAGAAAGTGCCAGGAGCTTCGCCAGGGTGCGGCGAAGCTCGTGTGGGTGGTGGCGAGGCGCGGGGCGGCGTGCGAGGGCTGCCCTAGGTCGGACTGTGGGTCGGAGGATGGGTCTGTTCGGTGGGGTTGCAGAGGGTGATGTGGGGGGAGTGGCAGGGCGGAGGCTGATCAGGGTGAGGAGGCGGAGGTCCTGCGGTGGTCGGCGAGCCGTGTGGGTCGCTGAGGTGATGGGAGCGGCTCGCCGGAGGGTGGTCGGAGACGAAGGGGGTGAAGGTGGTCAGGGTCGGTCGAGGGCTTAAGTGAATAAATTGAAAGCGGGGAAAGAAAGAGGAGAAGAAGGGGAGTAGCTCTAGCTTACTTGCAGGGACGAAGGGGGAGGAACAGGGCGACAGTCGTATCGACTGTCGCCGGAGAAGACGATGCTCAGGGAAAGGGGCGGCGGCGAGCAGAGAGCCAGAGAGGCGCCAGCTGGGTGCGGCGTGGCGCGGGAAGAGCAGGGGAGGAAGTCTCTGCTGCTGGTATTGCGGCAGAGCGAAGAGGTGGAGGGGGAGGAAACCGCCGGAGCTGGTGAGCGTCTGCCGGAGGAAGAAGAGAGGAAAGTTGGGGATTTTCTCCGTCAGATCCAGGCTGCCCCGGTCGGTGGAGCAACGGGGGGTATTTATAGGGATCAAACAGGGAGGAAGGCGGAGGGAGACGACGTGTCTCCCTCGCCGGAGGATGGCCGGAAACAAGAACCCATACCGTCCGTGCGTTCGCACGGCCGGTATGGTGGGTTACAACGACCAGGGGGGTGTCCCTGCGACGGCTGACGACGCAGGGCACCCCCGGTTTACTTGCCAGGTCCCCCACCTCACCCTGCGCGGCGCCATGCTCCGCGCAAGGTCGCCGGAGCATGGTGCTGGCAGGTTTTGCAGGAGGGACCTGATTGCAAAGAACGAAGGAGAGTTAGGGGCCAAAATGCTAGGGTTCAAAAGTTGAGGGCCAAAGAGTAAATATATGAGGACCAAAGTGTAAAGTCGGTCAAGGAGGTTTCTTCTTAGGCTCAAGTTTTTATACATGACTAATTAGGACCTAAGGAATCTGATGGTGAATTTCATTTCCATATTAAACCTTGTTTGACCGGTCAATTTGCGCAAAAACCCAAATTAAGTTATTAATTGGGCATGGTTCTCAATGTAGGTCAAAAAGGGTTCTGAAGGCCAAATTGAAGGTTCTAAACCCTGGAGATTATTTTTCTATAAATTTTAGAGGGTTTATTCTATTTTTACTTTGCCTCGAACCTTGTGAATTGAAGTGGGTTGTTTTAGGGTTACAGATTATCATTTAGTTTCTTGGAATTGCTGTAGCCCTTGCTAGATCATTTCATCCCACTCTTATTCTTATTAAGCTGCTTTGACCTATGTTTGGGCCCTGAATTACCCTGTATGCAGATTATACTGGTAAAATTACATTTTTACCCCTTATGACTTGTTTTCTTCTCAAACTCAGGATTCTCTGAGTTAAGCCTTTCCTTGAGATATGTAGGAGCTTTTATCCTTTGTATTAGGTCAAAATGAGCTAGTTATGGCTCATGATGAGGTTCTCATCATACCCCCATGCCTAGCTTTTGCTAGTCCCTTAGCAAAAACTTAAGGTTTCAACCCTTGTTCTAGACCATGAAGTTTTTAATAGTTTTAGATAAGTGCCTTTTTTATTTAAGCATAGATTAGGTTAGAATGCTGACCATAGGCCTAAAAGGTACTCTAGTACTAATCAAGATCCAAATCTGTCTAGCCTTAGCCTCAGTCTTTTAGCAAAGGTTTTTAAGGCCCACAAGAACTAACCTAAGGTTTATTGGACTTCGTGGTTAAAGCACCCGTGCTTGAAATGATTTTAGCCCTGGCTCAGTTCGCAGTGCGTTTTGTAAGAGAGAGATAGAAAGTTTTTCTGTTTGGAGAGTTTTCTCTCTCTTTTTCTTTTTAGTTCTAGCCTAGGATTGGCTTTTCAACACGGTCTGTATCAGATTCCTTGCTCCCATCATCAATCCTCAAGGGTTCCTGGCGATCGATGCTTCGAGATAGCACCGCCCATGGCAACCCCCGGAACCCTGGCTATTGAGATTTCGAGATAATCCCATCCATGGTATTCCGTGGCCGAATCCAGACCCTGGCAATTGACACTTCGAGATAATGCCATCCATGGAATCTAAACCAGCAGAGTGCTTACATGCCCCCAGTAGGATATGTAAATATCCTAAGAGACAAGCACCGAGGAGATGATATTTTGTTACGCATCTTCGAGGGGATTTCCCGCCTCTCCGCGCTGGGAACTCGTCCAAATCAATCTTGTGTTGATCGGCCGCTCCTATTCTAGGTGATCTTTTCAGATTTTTGCGATGCTTCTGCGTGATTCTGATTTTTACGCTTACTGAACCAGGCTGTGTGTGAGGTTAGGGTGCTTAGGTTACTGAGTCCCGTAAATCAAAAATTAGTTAATGAGGCCGAATACTCCCTAAGCCTTAGACCTAATACTTCAGCTTTTCATTTTCCTCAACCTCTTGAGGAGTGTCCAGATCTTAATGGGTACTAAGAGTCTATTCAAGAATGCCTAAGGTTTGCATTCTTACTAATCTCATTGTGCACTTTTCAGTTATTTTCTTGAATGAGGTCTAGAACTTAGGTTAATTCCTTAGTTCCTTACTAATGACTATCACCTTTTCTTATAATTTTGTGCTCCTTTTTCATTTTGTTTTTCTTCTCCTTCACAAAATTTCCTTCTCCTCTTTTCCTCTTATTCTTTTTCGAAAATTTTTTAATTTTTATGGTGTTTTTGGCATATGTGAATTTTTTTGTTTGAAACCTTTTCTTACAAGTTTTTGTACTTTCCTACCCCCCCATGCCTAAGATTTGCAATGTCCTCATTGTAACCTAGGGGTTTTTATTCAACTAAGTTCATACATTAGGATAGCTGTTTTGATGAGTCTCAGATGCAAGCACCTGAGGTGGAGTTGGCTGCCCTAAAGTGTGAACTTCAAGTGCAAAAAAGCTGTCAGAACAAGTTTCAGGTTTTCAAAGAGAATGACGGGCTGCCTCCCGTTAAGCGCTGAGTTTTACGCCATCGGCTGGGCGCAATAAGCTCAAGGGGAAAGGAGGGTATAAGATGCCTCAGCCAAATTAGTAGAAGTTACATCAATGAACGGCTTGAGTCTCTGACCGTTCACGATGAAAGGTTCAGAATCGTGGCTGAGTGGACTGATTTCGATTGCTCCATTTCCAAAAACCTGTCGGACCAAATATGGTCCGACCCACTTAGATCTCAGTTTTCCTGGGAAGAATTTGAGTCGGGCATCAAAGAGTAGGACCTTTTGACCAGGATGAAAGATCTTTCTCGAGATGTGTTTGTCGTGGAAGGCTTTAACCCGCTCCTTGTAGATTTGCGAGTTCTCGTACGCGTCTATGCGTAATTCATCGATCTCGCTGATTTGGAGTTTTCTGTGGGTCCCAGCCTTGGAAAGATCTAGATTACAGTTCCGTACTGCCCAATAGGCTTTATGCTCCAGTTCGACGGGAAGGTGGCATGCCTTTCCGTACACCAGTCTAAAGGGAGACATGCCCAATTGGGTCTTGTGGGCGGTCCTATAGGCCCACAATGCTTCCGGAAGTCGGGACGACCAGTCCTTCCTGTCAGGTCGAACAGTGACTTGCAGGATTTTCTTGATCTCCCGATTAGACAGCTCAGCTAGACCATTAGTTTGGGGGTGGTAAGGAGTAGAGATTCGGTGAGACACCCCGTATTTGGTCATCAGTGACCTAAACTGAGCATTTGTGAAATGGGTCCCCCCATCAGAGATTATTGCACGAGGAATCCCGAACCTTGAGAAAATGTGTTGATGAATGAATTTGAGAACGATTTTGTGATCACAGGTTCGGGTCGGTATGGCTTCGATCCATTTGGACACGTAGTCCACAGCCAACAGAATGTATTCGAAACCATCCGAAACAGGAAAGGGGCCCATAAAATCAATCCCCCAAACATCAAAGATTTCGCATACTAGAATCGGTTGCATAGGCATCATGTCGCGATGGCTCATGTTGCCCAAAGTCTGGCAACGACTGCATGCCTTGCAATGACTGTATGCGTCTTTGAACAGTGTGGGCCAGTAAAAGCCGCACTGGAGGACTTTTGATGCGGTTTTATGCCCGGCAAAATGGCCACCGCATGCCTGGTCATGGCAGAAAGAGAGAATATTGTTGACTTCCCCTTCCGGGACACATCTCCTGATGATCTGATCGGCACCTATGCGGAAGAGGTACGGGTCTTCCCAAATGTAATACTTGGCATCGGAGCGTAATTTGTCTTTCTTGGCCTTCGGCCAATCGGACGGGGTCTGATGAGATGCCAAGTAATTTACAATATTAGCAAACCATGGAAGGCTAGTACCAATAGTCAGCAGGTGCTCATCGGGAAAATGCTCAGTGATGGGTCCGGAAGGGTCAATTATTTCAGAAGGAAGACGGGACAAGTGATCAGCTACCACGTTTTGTTTTCCCGCTTTGTCACGAATCTCGAGGTCAAATTCTTGCAACAGCAAGATCCATCGGATCAATCGAGGTTTCGCGTCCTTCTTTGCAAGGAGATGCCTCACAGCCGTGTGATCCGAGTATATGATGACATGGGAACCCAGAAGGTACGATCTGAACTTCTCTAGGGCAAATACTACAGCTAGCAGCTCTTTCTCAGTAACCGTATAGTTACGCTGAGCCTCATCGAGTGTTTTGCTGGCGTAGTAAATGACCACAGGTTTCTTGTCATTTTTCTGCCCCAAAACCGCTCCTACAGCGAAGTCGGATGCATCACACATGATCTCAAAGGGTTGAGACCAATCAGGGGACTGTAGGATCGGGGCTTGGGTGACTCGGTCACGCAGGATTTCAAATGCTTGAGTGCATTCCTTGGAGATTTCGAAGGGAACATCCTTGGAGAGAAGAGTGGTCAGGGGGCGTGCGATTTTTGAAAAATCAGGGATAAATCGTCGATAAAAACCGACATGCCCTAAAAAGGATCGGATGTCCCTGATCGAGCTAGGCATAGGAAGGTGAGAAATCAGATTAACCTTAGCTCGATCCACTTGGATACCTTTCTCCGAAATTGAGTGTCCCAGGACAATTCCCTCAGGCACCATGAAATGGCTCTTTTCCCAGGAAAGAACCAAATTCACGTCGATGCACCGCCTGAGTATCTGGACCAAGTGTTGGAGGCAATCGTCGAATGATGCTCCGAAAACTGAAAAGTCATCCATGAAGACTTCCAGATAATCACCTACCATATCTGAGAATATGGCAAGCATGCATCGCTGAAAAGTAGCGGGTGCATTGCAAAGACCGAAAGGCATCCTTCGGAAAGCGTATGTTCCGAAGGGGCAGGTGAACGTGGTCTTTTCTTGGTCCTCAGGATGGATTGCCACCTGGTTATAACCGGAGTACCCGTCAAGAAAGCAGAAGAACCTATTTCCCGCTAGTTTTTCGAGAATTTGATCAATGAAGGGTAGTGGGAAATGATCCTTCTTCGTGGAGGAATTGAGTCGACGGTAATCTATACAGACTCTCCACGAGTTGGCTAATCGGGTAGGAATGATTTCTCCGGTCTCAGTCGTTATAGTGGTGAGTCCTGCCTTCTTGGGCACGACCTGAATTGGGCTCACCCAACGACTATCGGAGATCGGGTAGATGATTCCGGCATCTAACCACTTGATGATCTCCTTTTTCACGACCTCCTGCAGATTGGGGTTTAAGCGTCTCTGCATTTCACGAGAAGGTCGTGTGCCCTCTTCTGAATGGATATGATGAGTACAATAAGAGGGACTTATTCCAGTCAAATCATCGAGAGTCCATCCGATGGCTCTGCGATGTTGCTGGAGGACAACAATCAGACGGGATTCCTGTTCAGGACTGAGGTTGGAATTGATGATCACAGGAAGGGTCTGATTAGAACCCAAAAAGACGTATTTTAAGTGAGCAGGAAGGGGTTTCAGTTCGAGGATGGGGTTTTCAGCAGCAGCGGGTGGTTCAGTATAGATGTGAGGTTCAAGGGTGGGAGTTACTGGGTTGTTCACATCTGGATTTGACTCCTCTGTTTGCGGGTCAAGATCCTTTTGTGGTTGATGAGGCATACTCAAGTCATTCTGGAGGTGTGATTCATCAACCAAAGTCTTGATGTCACAAATTTGCTCGATGACGCCGCAATTAATTCCTTGTTGGGCCTTAAATATATCAATTTTCAGTGTTTGATCTCCAAACTTAAGCTCTATTTGGCCCTCCTCACAGCTGATGTTGGCTCTAGCAGTAGCCAAGAAAGGTCTCCCTAGAATGATTGGTGTATCCCTAGGGTTCTCAGGTGCATCCATGTCTAAGACTATAAAGTCCACTGGAAAATAGAAATCCCGCACTCTCACGATAACATCCTCGAGAATCCCTTTTGGTGACTTTATAGATCGATCTGCTAATTGTAATGTCACCTCGGTTGGTTTCAGCTCAGATTTTTCTAGATGGTCAAGTAAGGATGTGGGTATCAGATTTATAGATGCACCCAAGTCTAACAATGCTCTATCAAATTGGGTACCACCTATCTTACAGGAGATCAGGGGAGTTCCAGGATCTTTTGCCTTGGGTGGGAGTCTACTAAGGATTACAGAGCTGGCTTGCTCTGACAGAACAATTGGGCTCCCTCCCTTGGTTCGCGGCTTACGCTGGGGGTGTACATATATTCTTTAGAAATCGTGCGTAAGCTGGTACGTGGCGGATTGCATCCATCAAGGGGATGTTTATGTGGACCTGCTCAAAGAGCTTGACCAGGTCCTCCTCAGGGGCCACGGGTTTGGTGGTCTTCTTTCCCTTGGTCAGGGCCTCGGGAAACGGGATCTTGGTTGGTTCCTCTAGGATAGGTCCAGGTTGTGGATCTGGAACAGCGGTACCTTGGATAACTATCCTAGGGTCATGGTTATCAGGCTGGGAGTGGTTTGGATAATGCGGGTCTTGAGTTGTCTTACCACTACGTGTTGTTACAGAATTTAATCCGGCCTGATTTTGGTTTGGGTTTGGTAGGAGGGGTGGCTGCTGCTGAAATCCCGCACGAGAAGTTGAGTCATCCATCTCGTCTGGAGATGGAGCAGTAGGGGCCTGATAAACCCATTGAGCGTGGCCTAAATTTGGATTCATAACGCGCTTCTGGGTTGGCACGTTATTTGGGTTAGGAAGGGGTTGGGAAGGGAGTGTGCCTGGCTGGCGAGAATTTGCCAACTGGGCCAGTTGAGTTTTAACTTCAGTAAGCTCGTCCTTGTGCTGTTTTTGAATAGCCGCATTCGATTTTTGAATGTCAGCCAGAGTCTGAAGGATTAAGGACATTTGATCTTGATTTGGCCCTGATGGATAAGTAGGGTTGGGCCGAGGCTGCTGGTAGTGATGAGAGGGCTGTGGGCGGGACTGAAAAGGTGGTCTTTGGGTTTGGGAATTTCCCGCCCACTGAAAATTGGGATGGTTTCGCCATCCAGGGTTGTAAGTGTTGGAGAATGGGTCGTTCTGGATGGCGTTGAGGTCCTCGCAGGTCTGAGGAACCTCCTGAGAATCAGGGAAAGGAGGAATGGAGTTCCCCCGGCTGGTGTAGAAAGGATCGGATGATCTTCCAGTCCAAGAATCAGATGGGGATGGATATGGATCCATCCCAGGGGAGGATCGGTGGAGGATGTTTTGCACAGTCTCCTGTGTGGAAGGAGGTTGTGCAAAGGAGTTACGCGCAGAGGTGGCTCGCTGCAAGTGCTGAGTCAGCTCATCCACCTTCTTTTCAATGATTGAGACCTTGTCCAATCGACTGGCCATTAATTCCAGGTCGACTGATGCGGACAGGCCCTGCGTCTCATGTGCTCCCTTAAGATTCGTCGCTGCGCGGGTATTCGTCCTGTCGAATAATCCCATGGAGTCATTGTTGATGGAGTTCTCGCACATGTTTTCGAGAATCTCCCATACGGTGTCTTCATGTTGACCCATGATGTTTCCTCCGCAAGTTGCATTGACGAAAAGGCGGATGTCCTCACGGAGTCCCTGGTAAAAAGATTGGACTTGTTCCCATTTAGGAACTCCGTGATGGGGGCACTTTCTCATGAGATCCTGAAAACGATCCCATGCCTCATGGAGAGGTTCTCCTGATTGTTGAGTGAAGTGTGTAATCTGATGGCGCAAGGCGTTGGTCCGACCAACGGGAAAAAACTTTTTCAAAAATTCGGATTGAAGTTCTTCCCAAGTGTTGATCGGCCGGGTCTGAGTTTGATACCAATGGGCGGCCTTGTCCATAAGAGAAAAGGAGAACATCTTCATGAGAAGAATATCCCGATTTTGCGCATCTGATCCGAAAGTGTGGGCCAGATGCTTTAGCTGTTTGATGTGCTGGAAGGGATCTTCAGAATTAAGCCCATGGAATTTAGGTATAGCATGAATCATGTTGGGCTTTAGTTCGGAATCAGGTCCTCCAGTCGGGATTCTGACTCGAGGCTCAATGGCCACCGCAGCAGGATTGTAGTGGTCCCGCATCATAGGACGCTGTGGTGGGTGCACGAAGTTTTGGAAGAGGTCATTGAGTCGCTGGAGCTGGTGTTCCAGATTATTTTCTTCCTCAACTGGCTGAGCCATGATGGGGGAAGAAGAAGAACTTGGTTCTGAATCAGAAGAGAGAATAATGTGAGGGTGTTGCTGCACAAACACGGGCGTCGAGGCTTGGCCTTGACGAGAGCGAATTTCTAATGGAGGTCTTAAGGGTGGTCTTAGGGACCTCCTTCCGTACATGCACTGTTTGGAAGAGGTAAGTTTAGAAGGTGCTGGACCCAATCAAGACACCCAAAAATGTGTTGGGTGACTATAGAGGTGCGGGGCAGATGGACCCCTTGATCAGAAAGATCGTCCACCTGAGAATTACCTGGGCAGCCAGAGAGGGAGAGTCCCGCGAAGACCCCTACACGGTAGAGCGTCCCCACGGGTTACAGGGTTTCCCCCACCCGACCTCTCTTGTCACTGCGGTTCCAGGTAGACCAGAATGGGGATCTTGACCTCTTAAGTCTACCAATTTTAAGATCAGGGTGCTTAAGGTTTTCACTTGAACTTTAGTCTTTTAAGTGCAAAGAGTGACCTAATTTAAGGTTGGTTGACCCAAGGGGTCAACTTTACCTCTTGTTTTCTTTAAGAGCTTTTAGGTCCTGTCTTTTAGGGTTCAAGTGTTTAGAGAGAGCCAATTGTTTAGGATTTTTCTTGTTAATTATTTTCAATCAATGGCTTGGGCACACCTCTTTTGGATTTCCTCAATTCTTGATTAAGGGGTGTGTCTCTACTGAAATCCTAATGTTTGACCTTATGTTGGCTCTACTTGGTCCATTTAACTCTTTGTTGGGCAATTAGGGCTCAAGCAAGAATGTGTTAGCCCTTAAATACCCTTAATAGTGTGCAGGAGTGATGAGTTGAAAACATGCAACTCTTTATGGTTACTAAGTATGGAAGACAGGTTAGCCCTATATTGCTTGTTCTTTTCTTTTCTTCCTCTTTAGAGTTTAGGGGTTAATAGTGAGAGGAAAAATTTACCTGTCTTCGGAGTGGTTGTCGTGTGGTTGCTTGTCTTCTTGAGTTCCTGTAGCTGCACAAAAGAGAGGAGATTATCAGAAATTAAAAGAAACAGGAATGTTTACTTCTAGAATAGCCGTTGCTCCCCGGCAGCGGCGCCAAAATGAAATCGTCTTGGACAACCGGGTTTTAGTTTGTTATAACGTTGTAGTATAGCCGGTTATTACCAACATTTCAAATATATAAATTTTTTTACTCGGAAAATAAAAGAGTTCCCGAGGTCGAACTCAGGGAGCAAGTTGTATTCTAGAGATATACATGTTTCTTTTACAAAATAAAGAAAGAGAGAGGGAAAGAATTTGTTGTTCTCTTTGTTTTCTCCTCGTGATGTTCTTCTTTCTTTCTTTCTTCAGATCTCCTTCTTCTTCTTTGTTCTGCAGAGGTGATGCTCCAGATCTCCTTCTTCTTCTTCCTTGGTTTCTGTCTTGGCCTCTCTTCTTCTTTTTCTGCAGTCTCTTCTGTGAAGGTTTCTTCTTCCTTGGCTCTGCTGTAATTCTTCTCTGCAGCCTTTCCTCTTCTTCTGCCTTGCTCAGCCTCTTCTTTAGAGTTTCTTCTTGTTTCTCCTCCCTGCGGCTAAGTATCAGCTTCTTCTTTTCTTTTTCAGCCAGGGACGTCACCCCTCCTTTCTTCTTTTCCCTTCAGGCCGTCGTCTGATTTCCAAATCAGACGACTTAACTACCTGTTGCTACAGTCAGCTTCCTTCTTCCGCGGGTCTTCTTCTTCGCCTGTGCCTGCACACTTCAGAGTTTTTCGTCAGAGGCAAAACCTACTCTATCCCCCCCCCCCCGCGTCTCTCTCTCTCTCTGAAACCACTCTTGGGAAAGCTCTCCCAGAGCTGCCGGGTAACCGGGTTCGGGTCAGGCCCGGGTCCAGGCCCACCGGCGTGCGTGGTGGGCGAGGAGTGCAGGTCAGTCTTAAGTCGGGTCGGGTCGGGTCAGGTCCGGGTCGGGTCAGGTCCGCGGGGCGTGAGCGCGGACGAGACCGGGTAACCGGGCGGGTGAAGGGGACCTCACCCCGTGTGCTGAGGCAGTAAGCCTTCAGCACTTTTGCATCTTATGTCGCTGCGACTCTTCAGGCGTTTCCGAGGTGGGACTAAATGGCCCACCTCAATTGCGCGCCCGCAGCGGGGAAATCAGCAGGAGATGGCGGCGTCACGCGAAACTTTCTTCCTTAGCTGCGAACCTGGTGTTTTGCCAAGACTCCTCGCAAGGCCTGGGAGTTGAATCTGGGCTTGGCGCTGAGCGTGGCGCGCCTGTAGCTGCAGGCGGAAGCAGTTCCTCCTGCGCGTCAATGGCGGCGGAGGTCGGGTGGCCTGTTCACAAGAAAACGGCCTCTCGGCCTAATCAGAAAGTGCCAGGAGCTTCGCCAGGGTGCGGCGAAGCTCGTGTGGGTGGTGGCGAGGCGCGGGGCGGCGTGCGAGGGCTGCCCTAGGTCGGACTGTGGGTCGGAGGATGGGTCTGTTCGGTGGGGTTGCAGAGGGTGATGTGGGGGGAGTGGCAGGGCGGAGGTTGATCAGGGTGAGGAGGCGGAGGTCCTGCGGTGGTCGGCGAGCCGTGTGGGTCGCTGAGGTGATGGGAGCGGCTCGCCGGAGGGTGGTCGGAGACGAAGGGGGTGAAGGTGGTCAGGGTCGGTCGAGGGCTTAAGTGAATAAATTGAAAGCGGGGAAAGAAAGAGGAGAAGAAGGGGAGTAGCTCTAGCTTACTTGCAGGGACGAAGGGGGAGGAACAGGGCGACAGTCGTATCGACTGTCGCCGGAGAAGACGATGCTCAGGGAAAGGGGCGGCGGCGAGCAGAGAGCCAGAGAGGCGCCAGCTGGGTGCGGCGTGGCGCGGGAAGAGCAGGGGAGGAAGTCTCTGCTGCTGGTATTGCGGCAGAGCGAAGAGGTGGAGGGGGAGGAAACCGCCGGAGCTGGTGAGCGTCTGCCGGAGGAAGAAGAGAGGAAAGTTGGGGATTTTCTCCGTCAGATCCAGGCTGCCCCGGTCGGTGGAGCAACGGGGGGTATTTATAGGGATCAAACAGGGAGGAAGGCGGAGGGAGACGACGTGTCTCCCTCGCCGGAGGATGGCCGGAAACAAGAACCCATACCGTCCGTGCGTTCGCACGGCCGGTATGGTGGGTTACAACGACCAGGGGGGTGTCCCTGCGACGGCTGACGACGCAGGGCACCCCCGGTTTACTTGCCAGGTCCCCCACCTCACCCTGCGCGGCGCCATGCTCCGCGCAAGGTCGCCGGAGCATGGTGCTGGCAGGTTTTGCAGGAGGGACCTGATTGCAAAGAACGAAGGAGAGTTAGGGGCCAAAATGCGAGGGTTCAAAAGTTGAGGGCCAAAGAGTAAATATATGAGGACCAAAGTGTAAAGTCGGTCAAGGAGGTTTCTTCTTAGGCTCAAGTTTTTATACATGACTAATTAGGACCTAAGGAATCTGATGGTGAATTTCATTTCCATATTAAACCTTGTTTGACCGGTCAATTTGCGCAAAAACCCAAATTAAGTTATTAATTGGGCATGGTTCTCAATGTAGGTCAAAAAGGGTTCTGAAGGCCAAATTGAAGGTTCTAAACCCTGGAGATTATTTTTCTATGAATTTTAGAGGGTTTATTATATTTTTACTTTGCCTCGAACCTTGTGAATTGAAGTGGGTTGTTTTAGGGTTACAGATTATCATTTAGTTTCTTGGAATTGCTGCAGCCCTTGCTAGATCATTTCATCCCACTCTTATTCTTATTAAGCTGCTTTGACCTATGTTTGGGCCCTGAATTACCCTGTATGCAGATTATACTGGTAAAATTGCATTTTTACCTCTTATGACTTGTTTTCTTCTCAAACTCAGGATTCTCTGAGTTAAGCCTTTCCTTGAGATATGTAGGAGCTTTTATCCTTTGTATTAGGTCAAAATGAGCTAGTTATGGCTCATGATGAGGTTCTCATCAAGCCACGCGACGGCGCAACTTCGCTCTCGTGAACTACGGCGGGAGAGCGGGTGCGCGAAGCTTGATGCTCTCAAGAGAATGGAACTTGAGCTTGGAGAGCAAGAGCTAGCTAGGACACAAGAGAGTGGAAAGTGTATTACAAAGTGTTTCTTGTGTATCTTGGTGTCTCTAGGTGTTTCTTAGTGTGTATTTGTGTTGCAAAGGTTCCCCTCTATTTATAGAGACCTTAGGAAGGCTTTGGAAGGCTTAGGAAATGTTCTATAGCCGTTGGGAACAAAGCCCAAGAGAATCAGCCCGAAATCAGGAACAATCATTGCTCTGACAGGCTTATCAGACGTCTAATTATATCATCAGACGTTTGGAAGTTCACTTTAAGATGTCTGATTTCAAGGTCAGACGTCTGATTTTGGGCGGGTCTCTTCCTGACTTGGATCAGATCTAAACAGGATTTTTGTGCAAGTCCATCAGACGACATATAGGACGTCTGGCACTATGTCTGGACGTCTGGAAACCTACTTTTACTGTGGGAATGGATTTTCCAAACATTGCAACGGCACGAAAATCTCTGAGAAGAGATTTTGGGTCAGCCGAGGCAAAATGGTCAATTATCAGACGTCTGGACAGTCCTATGGACGTCTGATAAGGCTCTAACGGTCATATCCTTGAGTGTATGCTAAGCTAGCCAACGGTCCACTAATTGGACGTCTGGCAAAGTCATCAGACGTCTGGTCTAAGGTCTAGATGTTTGATTTCATCAGACAGAACTAACTATGTTCAGCCTAACAGTTATCAGACATCTGAAACAACAGTCAGACGTCTTAAAATACTTTATCAGACGTCTGATTTGGGAATTAGACGTCTGGAAACTCTGTTTGAACCCTATATTGGTTTTCTAAGTGCTCTACAGAAAACCTAAGTATCCTAGGGTTGTGCCGGTGTTCCTAGGACTACTGTTGGGGTACTTTAAGGCTCTTTAACATGAATCTAAGTAACAAAAATAAAGAGCAACAGAAGAAACGAAAAATACAAGGAGTACAAGAGAAGGAAATCTATCCTATTCTTCATCTCCTTCCTTCTTCAATCTATCGCTCCTCGCGAATCTCCTCTGTTTTCCATCAAGCTCCTCCAATTCGTCTTGGATGCGAGCTCGAACTCCGTCTAATCACGTATCCATTTGCGATTGACCTGAAATCTAGGACTCAAAGTGCAAATGTTAAATGACACGTGTTTTGTTATCATCAAAACAAATGATCGTGGTGCTCTAGCACCAACATTGACCTGGGCCGCACCACTCAACCCTAAAATCGACTCATCTAATAGAAGCTGCATGATCATTAGGATGAGTACATTAGGGTTTTAGAGCCTCTACAGAATAAAAGGAAATCTACTTTCACCGAATTATGTGCAGAACTTGACGTGCCCACTGAAACTTGTTTGAAAACATTAAGACACGTCAACCCTAAAAAGCACTAAAAGTAAGGATGAAACACTAAAAGACACCACATCTTAAAAAATTCTTGCTTGAAAAATCATGTTTTGCTAGAAGCACACACCTTGAAAGTGGAAAATTAAGAGGCACCACCCCAATCAATGCCTCATCACATAACCCTAAGCACAAGAACTATCCTAACCCTTTAAAACTGAGTAGACGTGCCCTAGGCAGGACTGAGTTAAGTCTCGAAAGGCGAGGTTTTGTTTGTTGGGCACTTGGCTTTCATTCCCTTGGTAGAATCTGGTGACTAGGTTGCGGGGCAGTGTCAAACGACCGCGATTGTGGGGTCTAAAGAACCGGAGGCGCAAGCCAAAGGAAGAACCTTCCCTGCAATCCCCTCGTAATCAACCTGGCCAAATTAGCCTTGGGAAGGGGAGTCCAGTGCTTACGAACTTAATCACCCTTTATGAGATTTCTAGGTCTCCTAAGGAATACACCATAAGGACTAGGCTTGTGTGCTTGATTGAAACACATTTCTCGCATTTGTCGCCCTCCGCATCCCCTCCTGTTCTTCTCTAGTGTATGTACGGGAGACGCTCACTGCATCCCGAGTTGTGTGTTTTGGGGCAGGAATCTAGGCGACGTAATTCTGTTGGAAACATGGCTAAACCTAGGGTAGATGAGGCTGAGGATCAACCCCCACCAAACGCTATGGTCATCATCCAAGCCCAAATCAATGCTAACCATCGGCTTCAGCAGCAACAAATCCACACCATCATGCAAGCCATACAACGGTTACAGAACCCACAAGAACAACCACCACCACCTTTCCAAGACATACCAGGGCAACCACCACTTGATATACCACCATTTCAGGATCAGCCGAGGCCCCTCCATGATTTCTATAATCCCTCTGCTATTAGAGTCGAACCACACCTTAGGATCCCCAAGGGGGGAGATGATTTTGAGCTGAAACCGAATGTCTTAAGTCTGATCCAGAGCTACTTTCATGGAAGCTCAAATGAGGACCCCTTTCAGCACCTAGAGGATCTCGACCGCATAGCGCGAACTGTGAAACCTAGGAACATTAGCCTTCACATTGTTCTAATCAAGATGTTTCCCTTCTCGTTAAGAGACAAGGCCTCTCATTGGCTTAGAACCCTAGGTAGACCCATCACCACCTAGGAAGAAATGAGGCATGCATTTTTAAAGAAATTCTTCCCCATAGGAAAAACCAATGCCTTCAGAAGAGCTATTACTACCTTTACACTTTAGGGTGGGGAGCAATTTCATGAGGCATGGGAAAGATTTAATGAACTCTTGAGGAAATGCCCACACCACGAAGTGCCAAGGTGGCAATTGGCCCAGATTTTCTACCACGATCTGGACAGCAACCTACGGAACTTCGTCAATGCCTCATGCGAGGGGAACTTCCTGAACAAAGATGAGGAGAGCGTGTTTGAGCTCTTTGAGTCTATGAGCGAGAATTCGCTCAACAATGCCTCTATGACCCAGTTCAACAGGTCTAGTCAACCCCGTGGTGGGATTTATGAGGTACAAGCAAATTCTGGAATGGTTGACATGGACATCATTGCCAAGAAATTAGATCAAGTGGAATTGATGGACAAAAAGATTGATGAGCTACTGAACCAGACCAGGAACCCCTTAAAGACTTTCTCCCTAGCAAAGGGAGAGCATAATGTTGACCTGGTCCAGCCCTTTACCCAACTGAACCTGGAACAACCCCTAACCATGTTCTAGGGAGGGACCTTTGTTCCCTCAACTCTTGATTACTCCCTTCCCTCTTCATCAACATCGGCTATCCTAGAAGATGTGCAAGCTGTCCAAGGTTATGCGAAACCTGACCCTTTCTCCAACACTTACAACACTGGCTGGCGTAACCACCCCAACTTTGGTTGGACAAACCAGAAACCACCACAATTCCAGAATCAACCCAGGCCAAACCAGCAGCCACACTTGCCCCTTATCAGCAAGGACCACCAGTTAGACCCCAATATAATCAGAATAGGGCGGCTCCTCTCCCACAAAACCAAATGGAGACCTTAATAAAGATGATGGCTGACATGAACCAGAAACATCAGGAGGACATGGCCTTGGTAAAGGGACAGTTAAGCCAACTCTTGGACTGTAAACAACAAGGATCCCTACCTTCTCAACCACAACCGAACCCGCGAAACATAATTAACAGAGGTCCCAATTCGTAAGGGTTCCCAAGCAACCCCGGGCAGGCTCACATGGTCCAGCCAGCCCCGCAAACACCTCCTGGGTTTGGTGTTTCTTCGTCCTCGTCTTCTCAAGGATCAACCCATGGCCCCAATGCCTCTGCGAATGCGGTGACCTTGAGAAGTGGCACCAAAACCCAGGATCCCAAATGGCCAACTCTCCCCAAGACTTCACCCGCTGAAATACCCAACTCAGAAGAGGCACCAACCAAGGACCTAGAAATAGAACCAATCCACATCCAGACACCCTACCTTGAGGCCTTGGAAACAATCAAGAAAAAGAAGAATGTTATGGAAACTGAGGAGCTATTGGAAATCTTTAAGCAAGTACAGATTAATATTCCACTCCTTGAAGCTGTCAAACACATCCCTGCTTACGCCAAGTTTTTAAAGGATGCCTATACACCCAAGCGTAAGCCGAGACCTCAAGCACCTAGGAAGGTTGTGCTCTCTGAACAAGCAAGTTCCATAATATCAAGCAACCTTCCACTCAAGCGAACTGACCCAGGAATGCCCCTGATTTCCTATAATATCGGGGACATGACGTTTGATAGAGCGCTCCTGGACCTAGGTGCTTCTATCAACCTAATTCCAACAACCCTGTACCACCAATTTGGTCTTGGAGAGCTAAAACCAACCCCTGTCACCATCCAGCTGGCTGATAGATCAATGAAAACCCCGAAGGGGGTTGTCAAGGACGTGATTGTACGGGTCAAGGACTTCTATTTCCCGGTCGACCTTTTGGTGCTTGACATGGAAGTCACTGAAAAATTACAGAACGCACCCATAATCTTAGGCAGACCTTTCTTAGCTATGGCTAAGGCAAACATTGATTGCGACACGGGATGTATGGAAATCGCCTTCGGGGACAGGAAAATGCAATTGGATATCTTCTGGGCGACAAAGTCTTTTGATTGTGATTGCGTTGAGGAACATGATCCCGTGGAAACTTTGATCGAGGAATGCCTCACCCTCAGTTCTATATCAGACCACTAAACCCGTAGTGACTGTGCTGACCCATCACCATCATTACCCGTGGACCTCTGTAAGGCTGAGTACCATCACACGACACCATTTGAGGAGATCAATGTTGATCAACTCCCACCCTTTGCCTTCCCATCGACTGTGGTTCCACCCGCACCTGAACTTAAACCATTGCCCGAAAATCTCAAGTATGTCTTCCTGGGACCTGACCAAACCTTCCCAGTGATTATTAATTCTCATCTAACCAAGGATCAGGAACTCAGGTTGACTACGACCCTTTCAGAACATCGGGCCGCCATTGGATGGACCATTTCGGACTTAAGAGGAATTAGCCCCATCTATTGCACCCATAATATTTACCTGGAAGACGGGGCCCGACCTTCCCGCCAGATGCAGAGACGTTTAAACCCAAACATGCGGGAGGTCATTAAAAAAGAAATTATCAAGTGGCTTGATGCCGACATCATCTATCCTATCTCCGATAGCCCCTGGGTGAGCCCTACTCAAGTGGTTCCCAAGAAAGCTGGTTTCACCGTTGTCACCAATGATCATGGCGAATCCATCCCCACCTGCACCACCATCGCATGACAGGTGTGTATTGATTATAGGAAGCTCAATGAAGCCACTAAGAAGGATCATTTTCCCTTGCCATTCATTGACCAAATCCTTCAAAGATTGGCAGGGCAGAAGTATTTTTGCTTCCTGGATGGATATTCAGGATATAACCAAGTCGCAATTGCTCCAGAAGATCAGGAAAAGACCACATTCACTTTCCCGTATGTCCGTTTGCATTCCGTCGAATGCTGTCCGAGTTATACAACGCACCTGCGACCTTTCAGCGTTGCATGCTAGCCATTTTTTCAGAAATGGTGGGTGAATACTTAGAGGTCTTTATGGATGATTCTCTGTATTCGGGAATTCATTTGACCATTGTCTGAGCAACTTGGAGAAAATCCTGAAACGATGTATCGAGGTTAACCTGGTGTTAAGTTGGGAAAAGTGCCATTTTATGGTTCAAGAAGGAATTGTCCTCGGTCACATCGTATCGCATAGGGGCATCGAGGTAGATCGGGCTAAGGTTGATTTAATTTCCAAACTTCCTCCACCTAGATCGGTCTAACAGATTCACTCCTTCCTAGGACATGTTGACTTCTACCGAAGGTTCATTAAAGACTTTTCCAAGCTTTCCAAACCCTTGACTGACCTTCTAGCCAACGACACCGTATTCCACATGTCTTCTGATTGCATCCAGGCTTATCACACCCTCCGAGACTTAGTCTCCACTGCACCTGTACTTCAACCCCAAGACTGGTCCCAGGACTTTAAGATTATGTGTGATGCATCAGATTTTGCCATAGGCGCTGTCCTAGGACAAAGGCAAGACAAGAAGCTTGTGGTGATCTACTACGCGAGCAAAACGTTGGACGAGGCCCAACGTAATTATACGGTCACAGAGAAAGAGTTGCTCGCTGTAGTCTTTGGACTTGAAAAGTTCCAATCGTACTTGCTGGGATCTTACGTGACTATTTACACTGACCATTCAGCCTTCCGGCACCTGTTGGCCAAGAAGGACGCAAAGCCTAGGCTCATCAGATGGATCCTGCTTTTGCAGGAATTTGACCTAGAAATCCGAGACAAGGCCGGATCGAAGAATGTGGTGGCTAACCACTTGTCTAGACTTCATCCAGACCACATTGGACCCTCCCTACCTCTATCCGACGCCTTCCCTGATGAACACATCCTGGCTGCGCAAGACAAGAAAATGCCATGGTATGCTAACTACGTCAACTACCTGGTTGTAGGACAAACCCCGCACAACTGGTCCAGACAGCAATGGGGCAGGTTCTTGGCTGAGGCTAAGCACTATTTCTGGGATGATCCCATGCTGTTTCGCCTCTGTGCTGACCAGATCATCAGGAGGTGTATCCCCGAAGACGAAGTTCAGAGTGTGCTTTCTTTTTGTCATGACCAGGCTTGTGGTGGCCACTTTTCTGGAAAGAAAACAGCTGCAAAAGTTTTGCAGTCTGGATTTTACTGGCTGTCCCTATTTAAGGATGCACACAACTTTGCCAAGACTTGCTCACGCTGCCAAATGTTGGGGACCATGACCAAGAAAGATATGATGCCCCTTCAGCTCATTTTGATTGTCGAAATCTTCGACGTTTGGGGTATCGATTTTATGGGCCCCTTTCCACCATCCAACAGCTTCGAGTACATCCTAGTCTCAGTCGACTATGTTTCTAAATGGATTGAAGCCGTCGCCACCCACCGATGCGATCACAGGACTGCCATGGACTTTGTTAAGAAGAACATCTTTTCCCGGTTTGGAATACCCAAGGCCATGATCAGTGATGGTGGTAGCCATTTTATTCATTCTCAATTCCGTGCCCTACTTAGAAAATACGGGTGAACCACCGCATTGCTACCCTGTATCATCCACAAACAAACAGGCAGACCGAGGTCTCAAATAGACAAATCAAGAACATTTTACAGAAGACTGTGAGACCTGACAGGAAAGACTGGTCCACATAACTTGACAATGCCCTGTGGGCATACAGGACCGCTTTCAAGACCCCGATAGGCATGTCACCTTATTGCTTGGTCTTTGGCAAACCCTGCCATCTTCCTATCGAATTGGAACATCGGGCTTACTGGGTTGTCAAGCAATGTAACATGGATTCCTAGTTAGCCGGTGCGCAGAGGATGCTCCAATTATCTGAGCTCGAAGAAATTCGTCGGGATGCCTTTGACAATAGTCGATTGTATAATGAGTAAATGAAAGCCGTCCACGACCGACTCATTCATAGAAAAACCTTTGAGCCTAACCAGCAAGTCTAGCTGTTTGACGCCCGCCTAAAACTCTTCCCGGGGAAACTCAGGTCCAAATGGACAGGACCATTTCAGGTGGTTAAGCCCTACTCTAATGGGGCAGTTGAAATCGCCGATCCTAACACTGGGCACACTTTTATAGTTTATGGTCAACGAATGAAGCATTTCCTGGCCCAGGTTCCCCCAAAGGAGAGTGTCACCTTCGTCGAGGGCTGACATGGAGCACCGCCCAGCTGGAGGCGTTAAACTCAGCGCTTCCTGGGAGGCAACCCAGAGGATTCAGACTAATCCGGTATTTTACGTCACTCAGGTACTATCTTTTCGAACCCATATGCATCCATGTACTTGCCAATGAGGACATTGTCCAACTTAAGCATGGGGGGGTGATAAATTACATAATCTTGAGCTCATTTAATCAGTCTGAATAAAAAAAAAAATTGAATTTAGGAAGAGAACTTAGGCATTAGAAACTTGTCAATAATGGGAAATAATACAAAAAGAGCTTCAACACTTAGACTTTTCAGGCCTTCATGCTTAATCAGCCCTGGTGTCCATTAAAATATGGATTTAGCTTCGAATCCTTGTAACCTTAAGCTATTCTAATCCACCTACTAAATAAGGTGATAAGTATATGACTTATCAACTCACCCTCTAACTCAGAAAAACTTTGAGTCTAAGCATCTGCACACATTTTTGCACAGACTCACTCCTCGGAGATTTTGACAGAAATTGGGTAGCTAATGAACTCTTTAGGGTGGTATGGCTGGCAAGTTGTTGTGGGTAACAGTCCATTGGCAGGTTGTCCAGAGCCCAGCCACAGACCATTTCTTCTTCATTGCCTCTAGGTACATTTGAGATCAGGAAAGTCACCTACGAAAAAAAAAAAGGAGAAGAAAAGAAAATAAACCACACTTCTCCGCACAAGTATGCCTGACAAGTGATTGTGGGTAACAGCCCATTAGTCGATTGTCTAGAGTCCAGTTCAATAACTGCACAAAAAGAACCAAAACACTTAAGGAAGAAGCGGGGAAGTAGTACAAGCCAGGGAGATATACACTGGAAAAAAATCCTTGTGTTGACCCCAATTAAAACAAACATAGAGAGAAAGCTACCAATTAAACAAATACACCTTTAGGCAAATATATTTTCTTTTCCGGTCACCTAGGGGCATAGAAACCCGAAGTCTGTCTAAATTACCATTGAGTGAGTCTATCACAATCTTCACACCAAGATGCTTAGCACTTAGGGTTTTGACTGAGTTTTAGGTGGGTTGGGTAGCCGTAAAAAGTTACCAACCCACACTGAATTCCAAAAAAAATTCTAATATATATATATACATATACATATGTATAGTTATATACATTAAAGTAAGGATTCGGGCGATTCGTATTTTGGCAGACACCCGGGCACTGCTTAGTCTTTGTCGATTAAGATCTTGGTATATTTCCTCCTATTGACAAGTGATGAAGTGTCTAAGCAATTACTTCTTAAATTCTAAAAGAAAATAAAGGCTAGAATAAACCTTGCTAGGGACTAGTAAGGAGTAAGCATGGGGGTATGATAACACTGCACAAGGGGGTGATAATTATGTTGAATATGGCCCATCTTAAGAATAAAAGGCACAACATAAGTAGAATGGGAGCATTTCATGCATCATGTACCAAGATTGCTTATAAAACTGTATTAATGGCCATTTGTGTAAGCACTTGTCAAAGCAAGCCTCAGATGAGCAATTAGACCGCACGGATGAATTCAGAACGACGAACGAAGTCCAAATGACTCAAGATCGGCCAAATTCGACATCTGGAGCTCCTACAATGGACCCAAGAAGTTCTGACCGTTGATCTGGAGATCAACGGCCCTCATTGCGCCACGTCACCCTCGCTCCACCGCTCGTTGCTTCAACCATCAGTTGAGATCAAATCTCTGTCGTCAATCTTCGATCGAACGGCCGAGACTCGCACGCCCGCCCGCAGTCACCACGACAAAGCGCGGGCGTGGCGCAACGATTAGCGCGCACGCCCGCACGCACGCGACGTGGGTTCGAGTACCGTGGAGCATGAAATCGAAGACGAAGGATGCACGCTTAAGGATGGTTATGAGCTTGGGAGGAGCCTGGCGAGCATTCCATGGAGGGTTTTCTCCAAAGGGGCGGTTTGGAGAATAACCCGACCCCATAGAATGCAGTAAGCGGATTTGCATGCAGTAAAGGAGAAGTGGTCGGTATTCCCCCGCTAGGGTTCAAAGGATTGGGATGAGTGAATGGGTATTTCCGGTGATACGTATTTGTGGAGAACCAGAACAAGAGGAAAGATCAGCATATGGGGAGGAGGGGGCGCTTTGAGGATAGAGTAACGTCACGTGACGGTCAGGCTCCGAGCAGGGGGGTGTATGAGGGGGGCTGCTCGAACGTGATGAATTCTGAAAGCCTACTTCATTACGTGCGGACGGACAATATTCTTATGCACCCATTTCATATGTTAGGTGTAGCTGGTGTATTTGGTGGTTCTCTATTTAGTGCTATGCATGGTTCCTTGGTGGAAAGGGCAAAGCGGGAAGACCCCCATTCTCCCGTACCGACAATCTCTCCCATAAAAAGCACAGGGGACTGGCAAAGGAACTACCAATACAACAGAAGACACCAAAGCCCAACCTGAACTCACCCACCACACCTCTACGTGTGGGTCTTCTTCATTCGCGCGCAAGCCATGCACGCCCTCTCCAGTTGACTTCCGCAGAACTAGAGCGTCTGTGGTCTCTCCTGAGGAGCTAGACCTCCTCCTCTACTGCTGCCATGGCTGCAGCCCCTACTGCTTCTCCAGTTTTTTAGTAAAGTCAATTGCTGGGACTTCTGATCCAGCATCTGGCTTATCGGCTGAAGTGGATGACTGGTGGGGCCACGCTGCCCGCCCACAGATCGCGAGCGCCCACGCTCATGCGCACGCCGGGCGACGACGCCCGCACACACGCGCGCTCGAGGCACGATCCAAGTGCAGCCAAGGAGAGGTCTCAACCGTCCGATCTTCGATCAGACAGCTCTCACGCAGCGGCCGTGGATCGAGCATGAAGAAGAAATAGCTCGGGTGGTTGACCGGTAGGCTGGAGGGCTTCACCGACGCTTTTGGAGTGGTTTTAATGACATCCCGGACATCGCTAAAGCCCCTTCTTCTTTTAGAAAGCCCTTAACCCTATTTAAACCCCCTCCAACCACTCATTCAAGGCATTCAGTTCCCTTGCAACTACACCCCTCTCTTAGCTAGCTTTAGGCCCTCTTGTAATCGTCGGAGACGACGAGCCACCGACAAAGCCTCCTCCACCGCCATGGCTGCCTCATCGCTCTCCATCCTCTCTCTCTCTCTTTTAAGCTTTCCATTACTTTTGTTTGAGCATGTATTTATTGTTGTAAGCTATGAACTAAAAGTGTATGATTAATGAAGCTATTTTCTGTTCAGTTGTTACTTTAATTTCTGTTTAAGTTGCATGATCAAACAAGGAACGCTCTAACCCTAATCTCTCTCTATCTCTCTCTCGCTTTTCAAAATCGCACCTTTCGCAAGCAAAACTCCGCGCTTTCCGTGACAACAAGTGATAAAAAAAATTTGATTTTCACGCCTCCCTGAGACCGACACTCGGACTCACCTCCGTTTATTTACTTTAAAATCGACGTTGCAAGTGTGACTATAACGACACTTCTTAACACACACGCACAACTGCATGTCAGGTACGTCCTCTTCGTGGTTACGACCATGCAGGCTGCACCACAGACAATCTAGTTTGGGCTAAAGTAGGATGGCTGCTCTGTCGTGCGTAGGAGCGACCTTGGGAAGGTGCGCGAAACGCCTTTCCACACAGTTTCGGACGTCTAAACAGCTCATCAGACGACCGAAGGACTGGTCAGACGTCTGGAACTATTTTCAGACGGTCATAGGGGAGTCCTGGATGTTTGAGGTCACTGCAGGAGCTTGAGGTGAGTCTCTGTGACTTTTAAGATGTCTGGACTTGTTTCCAGACGTCTGATTTTGGTCTACAGACACATTTTTGACCCGTTTGGGGTCCGATCGGGATCCGTTTTATGCAAACAAAGTATCTGTGGTTTCAATGTGAGTTTCTCTACATATTAGAAACCTTTATATATTGTTCTAAACCTTCCATTGTGTTGTGTTCCTTGGTATAAGACTTTGACCTGTTATGTGTCTAGGGCTTGCTGAGGCACCTAGGTCTGTAGTTCGAGCCCCCAGTACTCTCGGATTGTCTGGTAGAGTGGTCCACCCCTGTTATTCTTATTAAATATGAATGCATCTATGAAAAATTAGTCAACTGGAAACCTAGGATGTGGCATAAACCCTAGGATAGAGAAATGGATGAACCAATTGTTCTACGTAATTGTAATTGTATATATATGAATGAACTAAATTGTTAGCCACTGCCTGTAAATAAGTATGAGCTGCCTGTTAGAATATGAGCTGCCTGAGATAACTAAACAGTTACCTATGATATCACTTGTTGCATGTATTAAATTATGGAAATACGAGCTGCCTGTGTATAAACGAGAACTGAATTGTGAATGATGAAACCTGGATTGGAATAATATGGTGAACATGAGCATGAACCATACGAGGAGTTAGGTGTAGAGCTCCTGTGGTTAGATGGAAAAGTCTGGAATGTGGACGGGAAGTGTGCTGGCCCTTGAGTACGTGGTACCAAGGAGAGCGACTGTCCCCTTTTAGTGTAGAGTGGAGCTAGCCGCCATTGGGTTGGGACCCGAGGTTAGGGTTGGCCACTCTACACCGACTTCTATTGGCCCTCGCGTACACAATACTGAGGCAAGCTACTAGTGTAGGGAGGGAGCTAGCCACCCCACGGGGCCCGGGGTTTAGCTAGCCAACCTACACCAACTAGGCCCTCTGGGCAAACTGGGGTAGTTAGACAAGGGTGCTCGGACTGTGGAGGGGCGAGAGCCCTGTTTTGTTCTAAGGGGATAGACCCCTATTTCTAAGAGGGCTAGGCCCTATACTGTTCCGTGCTGTACTTTGGGCATACCCGCTAGCGGAAACGACTAACCGCGTGTCAGTGCAGGGTAGCTACCCGTGCACTTATCGCGCGTACCGTAGTCACCACTACGTCTGTCAGTGACCTCGGGGCAGTTGACTGGGTGTAGGACTACCACGGGGACTCTCCCGACCAGGAGAGCACCACGTGTACCATCTACTCTTCGGAAAAGACTGCAATCAAAGATCATTCCCATGAGGAACATGCAAGATCGAGAAAAAATCTGAATGTTGACAACAAGGGGTGAAAAGGAATTACTTGTAAAAATAAAATAACTCAAAAAGATAAATGTACCTACTACTTTTACTGCTTTAGATAGTACGGTTACCACTCTACTCAGCGTTTGCTGACTCTGTCTTTTTCATAACGCTGTTCAAGTCCAGGAGTTGAGTAGCCCGAGCTACCAGCTGCGGAGGGTGCCGAGCCCAGTCGAGCCCAGCCATAGTTTTCAGCACTTTTTGTTGTACTCTCTTTACTGCTATAGTGAGTTTCAAACTTTTTTCTACTGTTCCTGTTACTGTTTCTTTCATTCCATTTTTCCTGTTGTTGTGGTGGTATGTACTGAAATAGCAGCTTCTACTTTCCTTTATTGCTTGTATGTTTTTACTGCTTAGTTACATTGCATATGTGAATATGGTTTAGTTTCCTGCTTTTCGGTTATTTCTTGTTGGATGACTGGGTCTTGGGATTAGTCGATTCGAGCCGATCTCGAGTCCTGTAGGGATTCGGGAACTAGGTCGTAACACCACCTCTCTTTGATGGCACCAACTATGGATACTGGAAGACCTGAATGCAAATATTTCTTGAGTCCATAGATTACAAAGTCTGAGATGTGATAGCCTCCAAATATACACGACCAGAAAAGAAAGAAGGCATTGTTATCACCTCATATCAGAAGAAGATGGCTACTCACAATGTTAAAGCCATGGATGTCATTTTTTGTGGCTTATCCAAGGAAGAATTCAACTTTGTATCTGTTTGCAAAACAACATACAAGATTTGAAATACTCTTGAAGTTACCCGTGAGGGGACTTCAAAAGTAAAAGAGGCTCAGATCAATCTTCTCACGTAGAAGTATGAGCTCTTCTGCATGAAGAAAGGAGAAACTATCAAGGAGATGTACATGAGATTCTCTGACATCATAAACTCCTTGAGAAATCAGGAGATTGCAAATGAAGCCTTAGTTTGAAAAATTCTTTGGTCTCTTACTAGTGACTGGGAAACAAAGACAATGGCAATTCAGGAATCCAAGGATCTCTCTGTGCTTCCATTAGATGACCTCATAAGTAGATTAATGGCCTCTGAAGTTCAGCTAGAGCATATGGAAGAGTACGAAGGCGAGGGGAAGAAGAAGAAGGATATTGCTTTGAAAGTTGACACTGAGTCAAAAGAATCCGATGAAGAAGATGATGGTGACATAGCTCTGCTTTCAAGAAGTTCATAAATTTCTGAAAAACAAAAAGAGTTGGAAGAAGGAGGAAGCCTAATAAAACCAAGTTACCTGTTACAACTACAAGAAGAAGGGGCATATGAGAAAAGAGTGCCCTTGATTGAAGAAGGAAGCTGAAAGGAAGAAGGTTAGGAAATAACCCAAGCAAGAAGAAAAGAAGAAAGTTCTCCAAGTCACCTAGAATGATAGCAACTTAGGCTCAACTGAAGAAGAAGACACGTTAAGTGAGGAAGCTTTTTGTGGACTCATGGAAATCAAAGACAAGGTATCTTCTTTTTCGTTTGATGGATTTTTAGAAGCTTTCTATGGGTTGTATGATTTAGCTAAAGCACTAAAAGTAGCCAATAAAAATCTAAGGACCTAGATGAAGAAACTGAACTGAAACACAGATTTGCCTCACAAAACCAACACCTCTAACAAGAGATCACCTCACTAAAGACACAAGTAGATTTATTTCAAGTAGAATGAGAAAAATTCAAACAAAAATCTATAATTCTTGTAAATAACTTAGCTAAATTCGCCAGAGGTAGAGCAAACCTGTAGAAACTACTAGGTACACACACCCAAACCACAACAAAATTTGGGTTAGGATATACACCCAATAATGAACATTAAACATCTAGTTCATAAACCTGGTCAAGAATTGATTTATGCCTAAATAGGCACCAGCTAACAAATCTAGACCCAAAAGAAACTGGGTACCAAAAACAAATTTACAATCATGTTTTGTAGGATGCCCAAATGAAGGACTAATAAAGTATTCAAATTTGATCTATTAAGAAAAAGATGGACATCTTGTAGCCGTAATGAGAAACTCTGGACCTCACAGGCATAAACCAATGATAGGTTCAAAGAAAAGGAAGATGGGTCATGGACAGCAGTTACTCAAAGTATATAACAGAACAAGAAGACATGTTCCTCAGCATTAACCTTAAGGAAGGTGGTTTTGAAACATTTGACAACTTTCACAAGGGCCATATTATTGGTATTGGCCAAATTGGTAACTCCAAAACCTCTTTTGATAATGCTCATCTAGTAAAAGGGTTGAAACATAATCTGCCTAGTGTTAGTTAGATTTGTGATAAAGGTTACAAAGTAAATTTTACCTTAAAAGGTTTTAAGATTAAGGACAAGAAAACTAAGGAAATTCTTTTGACTAGAATAGATCAAAAGATATCTACACTATTGACTTTGACAACTGCAATAGCCAAAACTGTTTGGTTGCAATGGATTATGAGTCAATATTGTGGCATCATTGACTAAGCCATGATTACATGCAAAACATAAATTAGCTTGTAAAACATGATTTAGTACGAGAATTGCTTAAGATTTCCTTTAAAAAGAAAAATCTCCACAATTCTTTTGAATTAGGTAAACTTCATAAAACCTCTTTTAAACCTAAAAACATGGTCAGCACCTCAAAGTCACTTGAGTTGAGTCACCTAGTGATAATAACATCATCATCAGCCATATCTAGCTTTAAGTAGTCATAATCAAGGAATCAATGCTCCTACATAACCATTAAAAGGCCATAATTCATTGCAAATCCATTCTAAGGGAATACAAGAAACCAAGGTTAAAACTGTAATTTTACCATCATATTATGAGTGCAGAATAACTGTAGGTTTCTCCAAGGGTTAATTAAGGGTCAAATGATCATAAGAGTCTAACAAGTGGGTTAGAACAAACAGAAATGATTTTTTGTACATTTCAGGAATTAAATGACTTTCGAAACCCTAAAAATAAACCTATTTAATTAACTAAGGTTCTGGTCAGGATAAATTCACCTAAACCCTCTAAAATTCATGGAAAAATATTCTCTAGGGTTTGGTACCTTCAATTTGACCAATGGAACCCGTCTTGACCCAAAACAAAGTCTCAAGCAGACATTTGCCCTAATTTGATTTTTTGCATAAATTACCTAGTCAAACTTGATTAAAACCAAAACCCAACTTCACTATTGGATTTCTTAGGTCCAAATTAGATTTGTACCAAAATTTGGATCCAATCTAAGATCATCTTAACCTAGTTTGCAATTTGGTCCTGTCTGACTCTTTTATCTCACACACATACTCCTAGCTTTTGAATCCTTTGCATTTCGATCCCTATCTTTATCATCATTTTCACAAATAGGTCCCTGCCGCCATGAAATCCTAATCCTACAACTCTGGCGAGCTTGATTTGGCATGTTCTCCTTGATTCCTTGACAAATCCCTCTCAAATTTGAAAGGGAAGTTCGTCAAGAAATTCCCTTCCTTTTGAGCCAGATCCTAAGCCCTAAAACCTTCCCAATCTCTCATGCAAACACATGAGAGATTCGGGTATCCTTCAAGCTCCCATCTCCAATGAACTTTCCAAGCTTGGGAAGCTTGCTTCCCAAGCTCAAACCATCCTCCAGAGGCCTATAAAAGAAGCCCTAATGCATACCATCCATCCCAGACTCGATTTCAGATGGAAAATCCCCAATTTCCTCTCTCCTATTTTGGCTGAATAGCTCCTTGAGCTTCGACGACTCTCCCTGCCTCTCCTCGTCATCCGACCGCAGTACCGGTAGTGGATTCTTCTTCCCTGCTTTCATTCGCATCGCACCATACCAGCAGGCGCCTCTATCTCCTTCATCCTCGCCGTCCTACCCTCACCGGAGTGTCTTCTCCCCAGTGCCAGCCTACCAACGCCGGTGTCGTTCTCCCCCTATCGTCTATTGAATTAGGGTTAGATTAGATCCTAAATTCTCTTAGGTTAGTCTTATACCCAAAAATATCCCCTCGACTCACACAACCACCCTCGTCTTCTCCACGTCCAGCGACCACTCCGGCGAGGCATCCCCATCACTACACCCCTCCATTCACCTCGCCAACCACCTCATAACCTTCACCTCGCCTTCCCACACAAAACCCCCATCCTGTTTCACCCTATTACGCACCCAACAGCTACACCGAACAAACCCACCATCGCGCACCATCTCTGAATTCGTCCTACACCTACACGCACGCACTTGCCTCATCACACACACCACTACATTCACTGTCCTCTGACGAAGCACTTGAAGTATTTTAACAGGATTGAAAAGCCGTGCTTCTCCTTTCAGGTACACGTCGGACCTCCACCGCCCTCAGCCCGTCGCCGCCTTTGTTCTTCGAGTTCTAGCCATGGAGCTCCAGGCCACACCCTCCAGGCGTTGTGGTTTTGCTCAAGGCACATGCCCAGGTCTCCAATTGGGGGAGATGATGAGAGCCTCATCATGAACCCTAACTAGTACAATTTGATCTAAATAAGTGTAAAAAAGCTCCTACAAAACCTAAAGAAAAGCCTAACTTAGAGAATTCTGAATTGAAGAATAAAACAAGTCATGAGGGGTAAAACTGTAATTTTACCAATGCAGTACACAAACAGGGTATGTAAGGGTCTAAACACAGGTTAAATAAGCTTAATAAGGAAGGAAGTGGGATGATCTGATCTGAAAAGGGTTATAGCAACCTTTAAGAATTAAATGACATTCTGTAACCCTAAAAATAAGCCTACTTTAATTCACGAGATTCTAGGCAGAGTAAAAATCAACTAAACCCTCTAAAATTCATGGAAAAATACTCTCTAGGGTTTAGAACCTTCAATTTGGCCTTTGCAACCTATTTTAACCTAAATTGAGAACCATGCCCAAATTTTGACCTAATTTAGGTTTTTACGCAAATTGATCGATAAAACGTAGTCAAACCTAAAATCAAATCACACCATTGAATTCCTTAGGTTCAAATTAGGTTTGCATAAAAATTTGGGCCTAAGAGAAGACCGGAAAGGGGGGCACCTTCGCCGTACTTTGACAAAGCTTCCTGAGCTGTCTGATGTGGCTGTAAGGCCGTTTTCGTGCTTTCAGGTCTCAACCCCCTCGCCGCCATTAACGGACAGCAGGAGTTGCTTGGTGAGCAGCTCCAGGCCCCTTCAGCACCAGGCACAGGCCCCAAGAAATGCGGGATACTTCCACGAGGGTGCCCAGGTTCTCAATTGGGGTCGTGAGCCTTCGCTGCTGCCCCAATTGCTAGAAGCCTTCTCGCCTGCGGGTGCACGGAGCAGAGGTGGGACTTTAGTCCCACCTCGGAAGTGTGTGGGCGCACGCCCACACATAAATTGTAAAAGTGACATTAGCTGATCACCTCTGAATACACACGGGGTGAGGTCCCTCACCTAAACACCGCCCTTGTCCGTGAGCTCATCACACGGATTAGGCGCGACCCGACCCAACACCCTCCTGTGCCCTCTTCGCGCACCACCCACACCGGTGCACCTGGACCCGGGCACGCGACCCGACCCGATAACTCGGCTCTGGGAGAGCGTACCCAAGAGAGATTCAGAGAGAGAGACGTGGGGAGAGGGTAGGGTAGGTTTTGCGCTGAGCTTATGTGTGTGTGTGTGTGCAGGGAACAAGTGAGGGAGGAAGAAGTAAGGTGCTGTTGAAGAGAAGAAGGAAGGAAGGAAGAAAGAGGAAGAGGAAGAGCAGCGGATGGGACTTAGCCGCAGAGAAAAAGAAAGGAGAAGGAAGGAAGGAGAGAAGCAGAATAAAAGAAAATAGTAGGGGCACTGTAGCAACAGCGCAGTTAAGGCGTCTGATTTCTGAATCAGACGTCGAAAAGAAAGGAAGGAGTGAAGCAGAAGAGAAGAGCAGAGAGAAGCAGAGAAGAAGAAAGAAGAAAAGAGAAGGAAGAAGCCTCGGCAGCAAAGAAAAAGAAGACGTAGAAGAAAGAAGAAAATCAGAGAAGAGAAGAAGGAAGAAGAAGAAGAAGGACTTAGCAGCTGAAGAAAGAAAGAAAGAAAAGGAAGCCTTTGCAGCAAAGAAAAGAAGAAGAAGAAAGAAGAAGACAGGCTGAAGAAGAGAGCTGGCCGAAGAGAAGAAGAGAGAAGAAGAAAAAGCCAAGAAGAGAATTTTTGCTCTCTCTCTTTCTCTCTCCTTTGTCTTAATTTTTGTAAAACACTATATATTGTGAATTCATATGCTTCTGGAATCATAGTTTGCTCCCTGAGTTCGACCTCGAGAAACTATTAATTTCGAGTAATAAATTGCAAACTAGTAGTAGCTTTTCGTGATATACTACAATGTCTAGAATTTAAAACCAAATCGACGAGCTAACCAATTTTTGGCGCAGTTGCCGGGGAGCAACGGTCATTCTAGAAGCTATTGATTCATAATTTTTTATTTTCTATTGACTAATCTCTTCCCTTTTGTTGTGCAGGCACAAGAAATCAAGAGGAAAACAAGCAGCCGCATAACAACTACACCAAGGACAGGTAATTTTCTATCCTCTCTTTTAAACCCCTAAATTCTAAAGAGGAAGAAAAAGAAAAAAAAGCAATTTAGGAATAACCTTTCTTTCATACGTAGTAAAACACCAAAGTTTCCTGTTTTCAAATTTCAACATACTTTATCTGTACATCCATTAAAGGTAGTTAGGGCTAAAACCTTCTTGCTTGAGCCCTAATTACCCAATCAAGAGGCAACTAACTGGACCAATTAGAGCCAACATAAGATTCAAAGCTAGGGTTTTAGAGACACACTTTTCTAAGCAAGAATGGAAAATTCCCAAAAGAAGTGTGCCCAAGCCATTGATTGAAAACATCTATCAAGAGAAACCCTAAGAAATTTGGCTCTTAAGTCACTTGAACCCTAAAAGACAAGACCTAATAAGCTCTTAAAGGAACTAATAAGTGAAGTTGATCCCTTGGATCAACCAACCTTTAACTTAGGTCACTCTTTGCACTCAAAAAGGTCAAAGTTCAAGTGAAAACCCTAAGCACCTTGATCCTAACTAAAAGTGGTAGACTTAAGAGGTCAAGGTCCCCATTCTGGTCTGCCTGGAATCTCAGTGACAAGAGAGGTTGGGTGGGGGAAACCCTGTAACCCGTGGGGATGCTCTACCATGTAGGGGTTTTCGCGGGACTCACCCTCTCTGGCTGCCCAATAATTCTCAGGTGGACGACCTTCTGATCAAGAAGTCCATCCGCCCCAAACCTCTATAGTCACCCAACATTTTGGGTGTCTTGATTGGGTCCAGCACCTACTAAACTCATCCTCTCCATCAGTGTATGTTTGGTAGGAGGTCCTTGAAACCTCCTTTAGAAATTCACTCTCCTCGAGGTCGAGCCTCAGTGCCATTGTTTGTGCAATCAATACTTCACATAGACCTCTCCTCTGATTCCGAACCCAACTCATCTTCTTCTTCCACAATGGCTCAGCCAGTTGAGGAAGAGAACAATCTGGAGCACCAGCTCCAGCGACTCAATGACCTCTTCCAAAACTTCATGCACCCACCGCAGCGTCCCATGATGCGAGATCACTATAATCCTACTGCAGTGGCTATTGAGCCTCGAGTCAGAATCCCGACTAGAGGACCTGATTCCGAACTGAAGCCCAACATGATTCATGCCATACCTAAATTCCATGCGCTTAATTCTGAAGACCCCTTCCAGCACATTAAACAACTAAAGCATCTGGCTCAGACCTTCTGGTCAGATGCGTAAAATCGCGATATTCTCCTTATGAAGATGTTCTCTTTCTCCCTTATGGACAAGGCCGCCCATTGATACCAAACACAGACCCAACCGATCAACAATTGGGAGGAACTTCAGTCCGAGTTCCTGAAGAAGTTCTTCCCCGTTGGTCGGACCAATGCCTTGCGCCATCAAATTACCCACTTCACGCAACAGATGGGAGAACCTCTTCATGAGGCATGGGATCATTTTCAGGATCTCATGAGAAAGTGCCCCCATCACGGAGTTCCTAAATGGGAACAAGCCCAGTCTTTTTACCAGGGACTCCATGAGGATATTAGACTGTTAGTCAATGCAACTTGCGGAGGTAGTATCATGGGTCAGCATGAGGACACCATGTGGGAGATTCTCGAGAATATGTGCGAGAACTCCATCAATAATGACTTCATGGGACTATTCGACAAGACGAATACCCACGCATCGATGAACCTTAGGGGAGCACACGAGACGCAGGGCCTGTCCACATCAGTCGACCTGGAATTGATGGCCAGTCGATTGGACAAGGTCTCTATTATTGAGAAGTGGATGAGCTGACTCAGCACTTGCAGCGAGCCACCTCTGCACATAATTCCTTTGCACAGCCTCCTTCTGCACGGGAGACTGTGCAAAACATTTTCTATCGACCTTCTCCTGGGGTGGACCCATATCCACCCCCATCTGACTCTCGAATCGGAGGAACCTCCGACCCTTTCTATACTAGCTGGGGGAATTCCACTCCCCTATTCGCTGACTTTTCTGAGGCTCCTCAGACCTGCGAGGACCTCAACGCCATCCAGAATGACCCATTTTCCAATACCTACAATCCTGGATGGCGAAACCATCTCAACTTCCAGTGGGCGGGCAATTCCTAGAATCCAAGACTGTTACGAACGCGAAGACGTCTGGGAGGTGGCCCAGACGTCGGACCAGACGTCTGGGATCACATCCAGACGTCTGACCAGACGTCTTGGATCGTTTCCAGACGTTTGGAAATCAGTTATTTTCGACACGCGCGGGTCGTCTGCGCGCCTGAGTGCGCAGACCCGCATATTCGTTATTCCCTCTGCGGCTGCAGACGCCCTGCCGTGATTCTCTCTCCTCCTCGCGCGGCCTTAAAAGGCCACGCTCTCCCTCCTGTCGCCTCCACCCCTTTCCTCTTCTCCTTCCAGTGCGTGAGAGCGAGCGCGAGAGCGGGCGCGGGGTTTCTGCGGCGGCGACGGCCGCAGTGAGCGCGGAGGGGGTGCTGCATGTGAGAGCGGCGCTCAGCCGTGAGGGCGAGCTCGCCGGGGCTGCCAGGACCGGCCGGTGGGAAGCGCAGCGGGCACGGAATGACGTGGGAGGCCTGCTGTGGCTCGAGCAGCAGGCGTACGACGTGCGACGAGGCGCGGCGTCGCGAGCGGAGGGCGAGTCGCGCCCTGGTTCTGGAAAAATTTCCAGAATCAGACGTCTGTGCTGATAGCCAGACGGCGGGGTAGACGTCTGGAAGACTTTCCAGACGTCTGAAAGGTGAGTTTTCCGTCTTCTTCTTCCTTCCTGTCGACTGACCGTACTGAGGGAGAGAGATGGGCGTGCGCAGGCTCGGTGATTCGCCATCCAACTCGAATCAGACGTCTGGCTGTAGTACCAGACGGCGAAAGCGACCTCCAGACGTCCGGGGTGACCATCGAACGTCTGGGAGCTAGGCCAGACGTCCCCGCAGACTTCTGGATGTCTGGGAAACCACGCTCAACAAGGTAATTCTCTGATCCACTTTTTAAGACGTCTGGAAGAAGTTCCAGATGTCTAATTTTACACAGTTTCGTCGTTTTCGACCTCTTTAGGGCCCATTCGGGTTCCGTTTTCCGCGATTCGAGTTGCGTTCTTTTCGAAATTAATTCCTCTACCCGTCTACAGTAGCTATACACTGTTTTGAGACACTCCTTGTGTTTGATCCTTGTGATAGGACCCCATTCCGTTGCAGTCTCGGGGGTCGCGGAGGCACGCGGGATTCCCGACCACGCCCCCATTACTCCCGTTGTACCTGGTAGAGTGGCTTTAAGTTATTAATAAAATCTGTTAAATTATGGAACCATAAATAGAACCTAGGACATTGCATGAATCCTAAGAATGAGAAATAGATGGAATGATAGCTCCTAGGTGTTGCATGAATCCTAGGGCTGAAAAACTAGATTGTATGATAGATCCTAGGATATGGCATGAATCCTAGGATGGGAAAACTAGTGGAATGTATAATACTGCAGTCTTGGAGAATGGAAAGAGATATAAAGCTGCCTGTAATTTGAATTAACAGCTGCCTGTTGTGAATAAATAACGTGGTTGAGAACATGGATTGTAAGAATGTGAAACTGGAAAGTGAAACCTGGATGTTTGAGTAAAAAGGATGGAACCCTACAGGGGAATTAGGAGTGGAACTCCTGGAAAGAGAAAGGAATAGAATTGAGATGTAGTTGTGTACTGTCTCTTGGGTATGTAGTACCAAGGGAAGTACCTGTACCTGTTTAGTGCAGAGCGGAGCCAGCCGCCCCAGGGACCCGGGGTTAGGACTGGCCACTCTGTACCGACTTGCTGGCCCTCGCGTATGTAGTACCGAGGAGAGCTACTAGTGTATGGAGGTACTAGCTACACCACGGGCCCCGGGGTTCTGCTAGCCTCCCACACCAACTTGTTAGGCCCGCTGGGGCAAACCAGGGTAGTCAGGCGAGGGTGCGCGGATTGTGGAGGGGTAAGGACCCGGTTTGGTTACTGTGGAGGGGTTGGACCCCTGTTACTGAGAGGGCTCTGCCCTGGACTGGTTTCGTGCTGTGCTTTGGGCGCACCCGTTAACGGAAACAACTGACCGCATGCTAGTACGGGTTAGCTACCTGTACGTTTATCGCGCGTGCCGTAGTCGCCGTTACGTCTGTCAGTGACCTTGGGGTGGTTGACTGAGGGTAGGATCACCACGGGGGACTCTCCCGGCCAGGAGAGCACCACGTGCCACTTCTACTTTTTGGAAAAGACTGCAATCAAGATCGTTCCCACGAGGAACATTCGAGATCAAGAAAAAGATCTGAGGAATAAATGAAATAGTGAGACAATTGAAAGATGTGAATAAAGAAAGTAATCGAACATAATAGCTACTGTACACTCTACTGTTGTCTTTAGTTTAGTTGTCACTCTACTCAGCGTTTTGCTGACGTGTTACACTCGTTACCTTTTTCAGGACCAGGTGTTGAGCAGCCAGGGTCAACGGCTGCAGAGGACGCTGGGCCGAGTAGGGTCCAGTAGTGTTACCACTGTCTCTTGTACCTCTTTTTGTTACGTTGTAGTGAGTAGTTCTTGTTTCCGCTGTACTTTCTTTACCTGCAGTTCAAATTATATTATGAATGTTGTTCTACTGTTGTGGTGGTACATACTGTGGTAGTTTCTTTCCTTACTGCTGTACTTTCTTACTGTTAGTTATATTCATGCTGAATGTGGTTTATTTTACTGCTCTTTTGGTTACTTCCTCGTTGGACGACTAGGTCTTGGGATTAGTTGAGTCGGTCCGGTTCGCGTGTCTCGTAGGGACTCGGGAACCGGGTCGTTACAAGATGGTATCAGAGCAAGGTCGTCCCGAGAAGTGAATCAACTGACTGGAAAATAACCAATTCACATGTCTATAACTAGAGTAGCTACCACAACATATCTCTTGACATGAGTTCTTAGACGTTTCCGTTCGGTATCGTTCCGTAGTGACGTGTTCCATTTTGTTTCGCGTCTCCTTACAGGAGATGCCTCGTCGTGAGACTGGTGAGGCTGGCCGCGGGCGCGGCCGAGGATGAGGTCGGCGAGGATGAGGTTGCCGACACCCCAGTGGACCGGCCACTACTCCCGGGCATCCAGGCCCAGGACCTCGCCCGGCTGATACGAGACATTGTACGAGAGGAGCTCCACCCACCGCCCCGAGCACCTCACCCTGGGGTTGCGGAGGGGGAGTCCTCTGTGGGACCACTCGACGGACGCAGCGCTGGACACGAGGGAGGGGATGGGCCGCTGCCGCCCCCACCTTCCTCCGACACTTCTGTACACGAGGCACCTTCGCCTGGAGGTGCACCAGCACCTCCCCTACAGCGCCACTTCGAGCTTTTCGGACAGTTCCGGAAACTGAAGCCCCCCTCCTTCAAGGGGGATGAGGACCCGACCGAGGCAGAGGACTGGCTTGAGCAGCTGGAGAAGATCTTCGACACCCTTCGCCCCCCGGTGGAGTGCCGCGTGGCCTTTGCCACGTACCAGCTGGAGAGTGCGGCACACCGGTGGTGGAGGGCGGTCCGGGGACAGGAGAGGGACGAGCCGACGTGGGACCAGTTCGTCACCCTCTTCTGCAAGCAGTACTTTCCCCAGACGTGGCAGGACCAGAGGAGGCAGGAGTTCCACACTCTCCGCCAAGGGATGATGACTGTGAGTGCGTACCGCACGCGTTTCTTGGAGCTGTCCCGCTTTGCAGCGACAGCAGTAGCCACTGAGGAGCGCCTTTGGGGGTTCACCGAGGGGCTCCGGCCTGCGATCCGGGGGTATGTCAAACCCCTGAAGCTGCCTACGTTTTCGAGGGTGGTAGAGGCAGCTATGACTTACGAGGAGACCAACCCGTCCGCGCGAGTCGCTGACGGTGGGCGGAAGAAGCCCTTCCAGCCAGGCTTTTCACAGGGCCAGCGAGAACGGAGACATGTGGCGTCCGCAGGAGAGCCGTCACGTTGTGCAGGGCCATCAGTGGCCTTTGGGGGCCCTTGACAGGGGCCAGTCGCCAGCACCGGACCCCCGCCTAGCCGACAGCAGGGACCCACTGAGGCGGGAGTCGAGTTCCCCTCTGCTACCAGTGTGGCCAGCCGGGCCACATCAGGAGGGACTGCCCATCTAGGGCAGGAGGTCAGCAGATAATCCCCGTGCAGAGCACTGGAGGGCGTGCAGGAGGCCGCGGTTCCCAGGGGCGAAGAGGAGGACAGCAGTCGCGAGGAGGGTACCGGCCAACACCTACCCGTCCGACGCAGAGTGTGGCTGCTTCGTCTGCACCTAGAGCTGAGGGGCGTATCAACGCCCTAACACACAGGGACGCCAGAGCTTCGGGATCGGTGGTAGCAGGTATGGTTTCAGTTTCTGGCAGACTCGTTTACACGCTTTTCGATTCCGGCGCTTCGCGCTCGTTTGTCGCAGCCAGTTTTGCAGTTAGTTTGGACCGGGATTATACACTGTTAGAGAATCCATTCGTAATCAGAGGTCCGAGTGGTCAGCTGTTTGTAGCTGAGGAGGTGTACACGGATTGCGAGGTCAGCGTCGGGGGACATAGCCTGCCAGCTGATCTGATTATGATACAGACGGAGGACTTTGGAGTGATTCTGGGGATGGATTGGTTGTCCGCTTACCACGCCTTGGTGGACTGTTTTGAGAGGAAGATCGTCTTCTCCATTCCGGAGTTGCCTTCTTTCGAGTTTCATGGACAGCCAGTGGATGGAGGTTTCAGGTGCATTTCGGTGCTTCGGGCGGCGAGACTTTTGAGCCAGGGGTGTGAGGGCTTCCTAGCTTGTGTGGTGGCAGAGCCCAGCCCTGTGGCAGACTTCAAGGGCATCCCGGTGGTCAGAGAGTACCCTGACGTGTTTCCAGACGAGTTACCAGGACTACCGCCCGAGCGTGAGATCGAGTTTGAGATCTAATTAGTACCAGGGACCAGCCCCATCTCCACCGCGCCATACAGGATGGCACCGCTTGAGCTGCGAGAGCTCAAGTCTCAGTTGCAGGACCTTCTGGAGAAGGGTTTCGTGAGGCCCAGTGCGTCTCGCTGGGGAGCCCCGGTACTATTTGTGAAGAAGAAGGATGGGACCCTACGCCTTTGTGTGGACTACCGACAGCTGAATAGGGTCACCATCAAGAACAGATATCCGCTGCCGAGGATCGACGATTTGTTCGACCAGTTGCGGGGTGCCACGGTGTTTTCCAAGATAGACTTGAGGTCTGGTTACCATCAGTTGAGGATCAGGGAGACCGACGTCTCCAAGATAGCTTTCCGCACCCGGTACGGACACTACGAGTTTTTGGTCATGCCGTTTGGGCTGACCAATGCCGCGCTGCTTCCATGGACCTGATGAACCGGGTGTTTAGACGGTACTTGGACCAGTTCGTGGTGGTTTTCATAGATGATGTACTCATCTATTCTAGAGATTGGACGCAGCACGGACAGCACTTGCGGATGGTTCTGGACACTTTGAGACGACGCAGGTTGTACGCCAAATACAGCAAGTGCGAGTTCTGGTTGAGGGAGGTGACCTTCTTAGGTCATGTGATCTCTGGAGACGGCTTGGCGGTGGACCCAGCCAAGGTCGAGGCAGTGCTCAGGTGGGAGAGACCGCGTTCAGTCACTGAGATTCGCAGTTTCCTGGGACTGGCAGGCTACTATAGACGATTCATCAGAGGATTTTTGCAGATTGCGCGTCCTATGACACAGTTGACCCGGAAGGACGTGCCTTTCGCTTGGACAGACACCTGTGAGGCGTGTTTTCTGGAGCTGAAGGAGAGGTTGACCTCGGCTCCCGTGCTCACCATCCCTGACAGTAGTGGCGGGTTCGTTGTGTACACGAACGCCTCCTTACAGGGGTTAGGAGGTGTGCTCATGCAGAGGGGTCACGTTGTCGCTTACGCTTCGCGGCAACTGAAGCCCCATGAGCATACCTACCCTACCCACGACCTAGAGTTGGCAGCTGTTGTCTTCGCGCTGAAGACCAGGAGGCACTACTTGTACGGTGAGACCTTCGAGATTTTTACTGATCACAAGAGCCTCAGATATCTTTTTGACCAGAAGGAACTCAACATGAGACAGAGACGTTGGTTGGAGCTCCTGAAGGACTACGACTGCAGCATCTCCTACCACCCGGGAAAGGCCAATGTGGTGGCTGACGCCTTGAGCCGTAAGGCGCCCACACACTTGGCCAGTCTACAGTTACAGAGTTGGACCTTTTGGAGGAGGTGGGCAGTTGGCGACCTCTAGAGTTACGAGGGTACTGTGGGGCAGTGACGGTGACACGACAGACTAGGCCAGAGCTGATAGACCGCATCATCACAAGACAGATGGCCGATCCGTACTTGCAGTCTTTGCTCGACAGAGTACTGTCAGGAGACCCTGGGGATTTCTCTTTCACAGACCAGGTGCTACGCTTGAGGGGACGGTTGTTCGTTCCCAGAGATGAGGAGCTGTTGAGAGAGCTCTTGACTGAGGCACACAGTTCCAGATTCACCATACATCCCGAAAACACGAAAATGTACCACGACTTGAGACGTGAGTTTTGGTGGAGACGGATGAAGCGGGATGTGGGTGAGTTTGTGCAGCAGTGCTTAGTGTGCCAGCAGGTGAAAGTCGAGCATCAGAGGCCTGCAGGGCCGCTCCAGTTGCTTCCAGTGCCAGAGTGGAAGTGGGAGAGCATCACCATGGACTTGGTGGTGGGCTTACCTGTTACCCAGTGGGGACACGACGCAGTCTGGGTAATAGTGGATAGACTGACGAAGACGGCGCGATTCTTGCCGATCCGAGTCACTTTGGGACCAGCACAGTTGGCAGAGAGGTATATCCGTGATGTGGTACGACTACACGGAGTTCCGCGAGAGATCGTATCCGACCGGGATACCCGCTTTACGTCCCAATTTTGGGCTGAGTTTCAGCAGGCCTTGGGGACGAGGTTGAGGTTTAGCACGACTTACCACCCCTAGACGGACGGACAGTCTGAGCGCACGATACAGACACTTGAGGACCTTTTGTGTGCCTGTGTACTGGACTGGAGGGGCTCTTGGGAGGAGCACCTACCCCTGGCAGAATTTGCATACAACAACAGTTATCACTCGAGCATCGGCATGCCTCCCTACGAGGCTCTGTACGGACGGAAGTGTACGGCACCCTTGAGTTGGGTTGAGGTGGGGACCAAGTGGGAGGTTGGCCCCAGGTTGATCCGGCAGAGTCAGGAGGTAGTCGAGCAGATCCAGAGACGACTTCGCACTGTCAAGAGCAGACAGAAGAGCTACGCGGATCGGAGACGCAGAGAGGTGCAGTTTGAGGTTGGGGACCACATCTTCCTTCGTGTTTCGCCCATGAAGGGCCTACAATGGTTTGGGGTGAGAGGGAAGCTCGCGTCGAGGTTCGTGGGGCCCTTTGAGGTCCTGGAGCAGGTTGGACCTGTTACTTACAGACTTGCCCTTCCCCCGCAGCTTTCTGGTGTGCATGACGTGTTCCACGTGTCCAACCTCAGGAAGTACGTAGCCGATTCCAGTCACGTACTGAGTCACGAGAGCGTCGAGGTGGGCGACGACCTGACCTACCCCGAGCGGCCAGTGCAGATCCTAGACCGAGCTGTCCGCAATTTGAGACGAAAGCAAGTACGCCGGGTAAAGGTTTTGTGGAGGAGCCAGCGGTACGAGGAGGCTACTTGGGAGCCTGAGGCGGCAATGCGGGAGCGGTACCCGGAGCTTTTCGCAGGTACGTCTTTTCGGACCAGCTTCGGTCCTCTTTGAGTTTGTTATGGTTAATTGGACATCTTTTCCCGCACCCTAGTTGGCGCAAGTTTCGGGGATGAAACTTCCTTTGAGTTTGTTATATTGTTACGAACGCGTGCCCCAGACGTCTTTTAAGACGTCTGGGAGGTGGCCTAGACGTCGGACCAGACGTCTGGGATCACATCCAGACGTCTGACCAGACGTCTGGGATCGTTTCCAGACGTCTGGAAATCAGTTATTTTCGACACGCGTGGGTTGTCTGCGCGCCTGAGCGCGTAGACCCGCATATTCGTTATTCCCTCTGCAGCTGCAGACGCCCTGCCGTGATTCTCTCTCCTCCTCGCGTAGCCTTAAAAGGCCACGCGCTCCCTCCCGTCGCCTCCACCCCTTTCCTCTTCTCCTTCCAGTGCACGAGAGCGAGCGCGAGAGCGGGCGCGGGGTTGCTGCGGCGGCGACGGCCGCAGTGAGCGCGGAGGGGGTGCTGCGTGCGAGAGGGGTGCTCAGCTGTGAGGGCGAGCTCGCCGGGGCTGCCAGGGCCGGCCGGTGGGAAGCGCAGCGGGCACGAAACGACGTGGGAGGCCTGCTGCTGCTCGAGCAGTAGGCGCACGAGGTGCGACGAGGCGCGGCGTCGTGAGCGGAGGGCGAGTCGCGCCCTGGTTCTGGAAAAATTTCCAGAATCAGACGTTTATGCTGATAGCCAGACGGCGGGGTAGACGTCTGGAAGACTGTCCAGACGTCTGAAAGGTGAGTTTTCCATCTTCTTCTTCCTTCCTGTCGACTGATCGTACTGAGGGAGAGAGATGGGTGTGCGCAGGCTCGGTGATTCACCATCCAACGCGAATCAGACGTCTGGCTGTAGTACCAGATGGCGGGAGCGACCTCCAGACGTCCGGGGTGACCATCGGACGTCTGGGAGCTAGGCCAGACGTCCCCGCAGACTTCTGGACGTCTGGGAAACCACGCTGAACAAGGTAATTCTCTGATCCACTTTTTAAGACGTCTGGAAGAAGTTCCAGACGTCTGATTTTACACAGTTTCGTCATTTTCGACCCGTTTAGGGCCCATTCGGGTTCTGTTTTCCGCGATTCGAGTTGCGTTCTTTTCGGAATTAATTCCTCTACCCATCTACAGTAGCTATACACTATTTTGAGACACTCCTTGTGTTTGATCCTTGTGATAGGACCCCGTTCCGTTGCAGTCTCGGGGGTCGCGGAGGCACGCGGGATTCCCGACCACGCCCCCATTACTCCCGTTGTACCTGGTAGAGTGGCTTTAAGTATTAATAAAATCTGTTAAATTATGGAACCATAAATAGAACCTAGGACATTGCATGAATCCTAGGAATGAGAAATAGATGGAATGATAGCTCCTAGGTGTTGCATGAATCCTAGGGCTGGAAAACTAGATTGTATGATAGATCCTAGGATATGGCATGAATCCTAAGATGGGAAAACTAGTGGAATGTATAATACTGCAGTCTTGGAAAATGGAAAGAGATATAAAGCTGCCTGTAATTTGAATTAACAGCTACCTGTTGTGAATAAATAACGTGGTTGAGAACATGGATTGTAAGAATGTGAAACTGGAAAGTGAAACCTGGATGTTTGAGTAAAAAGGATGGAACCCTACGGGGGAATTAGGAGTGGAACTCCTGGAAAGAGAAAGGAATGGACCTGAGATGTAGTTGTGTACTGTCTCTTGGGTACGTAGTACCAAGGGAAGTACCTGTACCTATTTAGTGCAGAGCGGAGCCAGCCGCCCCAGGGACCCGGGGTTAGGACTGGCCACTCTGTACCGACTTGCTGGCCCTCGCGTATGTAGTACCGAGGAGAGCTACTAGTGTAGCGAGGTACTAGCTACCCCACGGGCCCCAGGGTTCTGCTAGCCTCCCACACCGACTTGTTAGGCCCGCTGGGGCAAACCAGGGTAGTCAAGCGAGGGTGCGCGGACTGTGGAGGGGCAAGGCCCCGGTTTGGTTACTGTGGAGGGGTTGGACCCCTGTTACTGAGAGGGCTCTGCCCTGGACTGGTTCCGTGCTGTGCTTTGGGCACACTCGTTAACGGAAACGACTGACCGCGTGCCAGTACGGGTTAGCTACCTGTGCGTTTATCGCGCGTGCCGTAGTCACCGTTATGTCTGTTAGTGACCTTGGGGTGGTTGACTAAGGGTAGGATCACCACGGGGGACTCTCCCGGCCAGGAGAGCACCACGTGCTACTTCTACTTTTTGGAAAAGACTGCAATCAAGATCGTTCCCACGAGGAACATTCGAGATCAAGAAAAAGATCTGAGGAATAAATGAAATAGTGAGACAATTGAAAGATGTGAATAAAGAAAGTAATCGAACATAACAGCTACTGTACACTCTACTGTTGTCTTTAGTTTAGTTGCCACTCTACTCAGTGTTTTGCTGACGTGTTACACTCGTTACCTTTTTCAGGACCAGGTGTTGAGCAGCCAGGGTCAGCGGCTGCAGAGGACGCTGGGCCGAGTATTGTCCAGTAGTGTTACCACTGTCTCTTGTACCTCTTTTTGTTACGTTGTAGTGAGTAGTTCTTGTTTCCGCTGTACTTTCTTTACCTGCAGTTCAAATTATATTATGAATGTTGTTCTACTGTTGTGGTGGTACATACTGTGGTAGTTTCTTTCCTTACTGCTATACTTTCTTACTGTTAGTTATATTCATGCTGAATGTGGTTTATTTTACTACTCTTTTGGTTACTTCCTCGTTGGACGACTAGGTCTTGGGATTAGTTGAGTCGGTCCGGTTCTCATGTCTCGTAGGGACTCGGGAACCAGGTCGTTACAAAGACCATCCTTTCAACCCCGTCCACAAGCACCTTGTCCTTACCAGCCGCCTCAGCCTTGGCCCAACCCTACTTATCCATCTAGGCCAAACCAAGACCAAATGTCCCTCATCCTTCAAACTTTGGCTGACATTCAGAGAACTAATGCGGCTATTCAAAAGCAACACAAGGATGAAATCACAGAGGTTCGAAACCAACTGGCCCTGTTGGCGAATTCTTGCCAACCAGGCACACTTCCTTCTCAGCCTCTTCCTAACCCCAATAGCGTGCCAACCCAACGGCGTGTTATGAACCCAAACCCGGGCCAAGCACACATGATTTATCAGGCCCCCTCTATTCCTTCATCTGACGGGATGGAAGCTTCAACTTCTTATGCGAGTTACCAGCAGCAGCAACCCATCCTACCAAACCCTAACCAGAACCAGGCAGGGTTGAATTCTGTGACCACCCGTAGTGGTAAGGAGACCCAAGATCCACCTTATCCAGACCACTCCAAGCCTGGTAGTGACCCAAACCCTAGGACAGTAATCCAGGACGTTCCTATCCCTGTCCAAGATCAAAAACCTGGACCTATCCTAGAGGAACCAACCAAGGTTCCATTTCCCAAGGCCTTGACCAAGGGAAAGAAGACAACCAAATCCGTGGCTCCTGAGGAGGACCTGGTCAAGCTCTTTGAGCAGGTCCAAATAAACATCCCCTTGATGGATGCGATCCGCCATGTACCGTCTTACACACGATTCCTAAAAAATGTGTGTACACCTCAGCGTAAGCCGCGAACCAAGAGTGGGAGTCCAATTGTACTGTCAGAGCAAGCCAACTCTATAATCCTGAGCAGACTCCCACCCAAGGAAAAAGACCCCGGCACTCCCCTGATTTCATGCAAGATAGGTGAAACCCAGTTTGACAGAGCATTGTTAGACTTGGGTGCTTCCATAAATTTGATACCCACATCCTTACTCAACCACCTAGAAGAATCTGAGCTAAAACCGACTGAGGTGACACTACAGTTAGCAGATCGATCTATAAAGTCACCAAAAGGGATTCTTGAGGATGTTATTGTAAGGGTGTGGGATTTCTATTTCCCTGTAGACTTCATAGTCTTAGACATGGACGCACTTGAAAACCCAAGGGATACACCAATCATACTAGGGAGACCTTTTCTGGCCACTACAAGGGCCAACATAAGTTGTGAGGAGGGCCAAATAGAACTGAAATTTGGGAATGAAACCCTCAAAATTGATATCTTTAAGGTCCAACAAGGGATTAATTGCGGTGTCATTGAACAAATCTGTGATGTTAGAGCTTTGGTTGATGAAACACAATTTGAGAATAACCTGATTATATTTCATCAACCACAAGAAGACCTTGAACCGCAATTAGAGGAGTCAGACCCTGATTCAGATAAACCCATAACTCCTATCCTTGTACCTCACACTCACTCTGAACCACCCGCTGCTGCTGATAACCCCATCCTTGAACTCAAACCCCTTCCCAATCATTTAGAATACATCTTTTTGGGTTCTAATCAGACATTTCCTGTGATTATAAATTCCAAGCTCACACCTAATTAGGAATCCCGTCTGATTGATGTTCTCCACCAACAACGCAGAGCCATTGGTTGGACTCTCGATGACTTGACTGGAATAAGTCCCTCTTACTGCACACATCGTATCTATTCTGAAGAGGGCGCACGACCTTCCCGTGAGATGCAGAGACTTTTGAATCCCAATCTGCAGGAGGTCGTGAAAAAGGAGATCATTAAGTGGTTAGATGCAGGGATCATCTACCCGATCTCTGACAGTCGTTGGGTGAGCCCAATCCAGGTTGTGCCTAAAAAGGTAGGGCTCACCACCATTACGACTGAAATCGGAGAGGTCATACTGTTGAACTTATTACGAAGCTACGCCAACGTGTTCGGTTTTGGAAAACCCGTCGTTGTAGTTCGAAAGCGAAGGATTCGAGTTCAACAAATAAAATTTATACCGAAATTAAAATTCCGGGTCGAACACAGGGAGGCGGACGTTTGATTTAAAAACTTCGCGTTTCGTTTTATTTTGTCACAAAGAAATTCAATTTAAACTATCTAAGTATCTACAACAAATAAAAGAGAGAGAGGGAGTAAGAGAGAGAGAAGGAATACTATACATGGAAATCAAAATGAGATGTAGAATAGACAAGGAATTTATCATAAAAGAGTTCTTTCGTTACAACTAGAAAACATAAAACAATTACTCTAGAAAGCATTAAAAGAATGGAGGGAGAAATGTCCTCCTCGACGATCGCTCGGAGGACGAATAGACTACTCTAGAAAGCAGTAAATCTATACTAGAAAGCAGTAAAAAGAATAGGGAGAGAGAATCCTCCTCGACGGTCGCTTGGAGGACGAGCTGGACGGGACGACGCCTGGACGAAGGAGAACGAAGCGGGACGAAGGAGGACGAAGCAGAAGAACGGGAACGAAGCAGCACGCCGTCGTCGTCGCGGGATCCACTTCCGAAGGGGGACGAAAATTTGGACTTTATCTCGTGAGAAGCATCCCGGGTGTGGGACAAGCTTCTCTTGAGCTTTGGAGAGGTAGAGAGGAGAAGGAAGGGATGAAAATTTCGTATGGAGGGGGTCTCCTTTTATAGTTGCAAGGAGTGGGGGCAAAATGGACATTACATCTTCAAAATAATAAATAAGGGGTCTTTAGTGACGGATAAAACCGTCGCTAAAGCCCTCAACGTGGGCGTAGCCGCCGCGCCCACGCGCGCCCGCTCGGCTGCCCGCGCGTAACGCCTACGCACGTCGCTTGATTTTCAGCCGTCCGATCGCGAGATCGGACGGCTTAGATCGCGTCCGCGCCCGCTGCGTAGCGCGCCCGCCCGCGTGCGATCGCGCGTTACGCCCGGCGTGCAATCGCGCGTCGTCCTGATTGAGCGCGCGCAGCCGTTGGATCTTCATCTGACGCTCGTGCGCGCCCGCTCGCCCGCGCCTTCCACCCCCTCACCGCGGCTCGAACCCGCGACCTCCGCTTCGCCCGCAGCTGCGTCGCCGCTGCGCTACGCGGGCGAAATGGTCGCGCGGACGCTTTTAAGCGCGAGCGACCGCAGCCGTTGGATCGAGATCCAACGGCGGAGAGGAGACGGTGCGCGGTCTTCACAAGACGCATGCGGCCGATTGGGCGGCTGAGATGGCGCCACGTGGCGCCATCTTGGCCGTCCATCTTCTGGAAGTTGTAGATGGTGCCACGGATGTCGGATTGACTCGATTTTTGTGTCGTTGGGCTGCGATCGTCGATCCGAATTCATCCGTGTGGTCGGATTTGCCATCTGAAGTGCGGATTTACACCATCCTGGCCCTTGATCTTCTAGGGTTCCCCGGTCTCTATCTGATGCTACGGATGCCTGATTAGGGCGATCTTGGAGTCGTTGAACTCCAATCGTCGCCCTGATCATATCCATACGGTTAGATCTTTGATCCGAGGCCCCGATAAAATATTTGCCCTGTCCAAGCACATAAAAGGAGACAATTAACCTCCATTTTATTCAAACTACTCTAAATGCAAGATGATGCATGTAATGCAATATTTATATCATGAAATGCAATCCTATGCTTAAGAACATGCATAAATAGACATTTTAAGTAGTGTAAATGTGTTTACATCATACCCTCATGCCTATCTTTTGCTAGTCCCTAGCAAAAACTATATGCTATTTATAAAAGAATTAGGTTAGATTATTTGGACCTGAGTTATTTTCAATCATTAAGAAATTGTCTACATAAGAACTGAACTTTCAAAGACACAACAGTGCCCGGGTATCAGCCAAAATGCAGACCGCCTCAAGCCTCGCCTTATTCAAAGAAAAATTTCTTTTTCTGTTTTTACTCTCTTTTTTTTTTTGGATTTTCAAATTTTAGGGTTTAAGAGTGGCTTTCTACGGCCATTCAACTCACCCAAGATTTGATGAGAACCCTAAGTTTTAAGCATCTTATTGTGATTGTGATAGACTCGTTGACCGGCAATTAGAACAGACTTCGGATTTCTACGCCTCTAGGTGACCTCAAAAAGAATTCTGCCTGAAGGTGTATCTTTACAACCGGTAGCTTTCTCCCTACTTTTATTTTTTAACGGGGTCAACACAAGGGTGAATCCAGTGTATATCTCCCCAGTTTATTCTACTTCTCCGCTTCTTCCTAAGTGTTTTGGGAATTTTTAGTGCATTTTCTGAGCTGGGTTCTGGACAACCGGTCGATGAGCTGTTACCACCGACAACTTGCCAGCCATACTCGTGCGGCGAAGTGTGGCTTATTTCTTTTTGTTCTTTTCTCCTTTTTGATTTTTTTTTTTTTTAAGTAGGTGGCTTCCCTGGTCTAAGATTTACCTAAAGGCAGCAAAAAGAGAAAGGTCAGTGACTGGGCTCTGGACAACCTACCTATGGGCTGTTACCCACGATAACTTGCCAGCCATATCACCCTAGAAGGTTCATTAGCTACCCAATTTCCATTAAAATCGCCAAATAACGAGTCAGTGCAAAGAAAGTATGTAGATGCTTAAGACTCAAAATTCCCTCACATCAGAGGGCGGGTTGATAAGTCGTGTACTTATCACCCAAACTTATTTACTCCAATTAAAATAAAATTCAAGTTGGCGAGAACTCGAAAAAAAAATCCACATTTTAGTGGATATACGGGCTGATTAAGTCCAAAGACCTGAAGGGTCTTTGTGTTCAGAACATAATATAGTATTTCTTAAGATCGAAAATTTTCTTAAACCCAAATTCTCTTTCCTAATTTTGATTTTTTTTTTTTTATAAAATAAAACAAATCTACGGAGCTGACGAATGAATTCAAAGATAAATATCCACCCCCCCATGCCTACTAATGCAATGTCCTCATTGTATTAAAAAGACATAAAACAGAGTGGAAAAGCATAGAAAGCACCTGAATTGCGTGGATATCGGGTCCGCTCCGAGATGAAAATGAAAAAGAACTGTATATGTGCTGAGTTTAGTGCCTTCAGCTAGGCACACTATACAAAGAAAAGAAATGAAGAATTCAGAAGTGCAGGTCAAAATTAGAATAAACAGAAGAATCCTCCGACCTGTCGACAGAGGTCCACAGATGTGGACCAGATTGTGGTGCAGACCCATCCCCCATAATCGAGAATATCTTAGGTTCTGGATAAAAATTACCCAAAACCTAAAATTAGAATGCAAGCGGGGTCGGGCCTGCGATTTGTGAGGATGCAACCCAAGGCCAAAATGTCGGGTTACAGAGAATTGAAGCTCAAAAGGATAATCGTTAAATGTGTGCTTGAGTTTGACATCCTCGAAACAAATGTTGTAAGGGTTCTGATTTGATGGTTTCAGCTTAAAAGGAACCCTTCGACTCAATCTTCCATTTCCTCCAAAATTGACTTCCCAAATCAGAATTTCCCAGCTCCTATCCTCCTCATTCGGCATATCAAATTCCATGACCTCTTGTATATTCATCACCCCGTCTGAAATCTCCAAGTCTAGATGATGTGGCAAAATCAAAATTGACTTGGGTCTAATTATCTCAGAATTAGAATCATCAATAAGCTCAACAGGGTGTAACTGATAATCAGGGCATTGAATTAATTCCTCCAGAAAATGCGATTCTGGATCCGTATCGTGTGCCCTAATAAGATCAGTTTCCTCAGTTATTGGGCTATCAAATGATCTATCAGATTCCTCAGGCCCAATCGTCTCACAAAAATCGTGATCTGAAAACTCGTGTGAGACTTCGCAACTTGAATCTTCACCATCAGGATCCGTATCAATGTATGTCCCAAAATCATTTGTCACTTTGCGTTCCAAGGAGACATACGTTTCCTCATAACCCGGCTCAGGGATTTCAGGTGAAGAAATCAAATCATCCTTAATTGGTTGTTTTAATTCAATCTGGTCAGCTTCGTAACACGTGTCCCCCCCCAACAGGTGCCTGAGCGGGTTCTGTCATTGGCTTTCCTGAAGAGAGTTCATCCTGGGAATTATTCCAAGATTGAATCAAAGCAACCACGAATCTCATCCTCAATTTCGCTAATTTCCCAAGTAGAAACTCACCCGGGTTCTTATCCTTAACATCCTGGAGCCAATCCAACAAAGATTTATTTAAATCATCAATCATTTCAATCAGGGGCTCCAATCTCTCAATGCAAGGTATTGGCCGAACTTCTAAAGATTGAATGATATTCCTCAAGTTAGCCAGAACCTTATCTTGAACCTGATTAACCTGAACCAAATGAGTTGGTTCAGGGTTGGGCGGGTTTGACATCAATGTAGAGGAATTAACGAATTGAGATTCGTTATACCCATCCTGATAATAGGTCATTTCAGATTGTTCAAAAGATGGAGATGACCTAAAGGCAGTGAAATCAGAGGATGGGTAAGGATCAATGTATCCTTCTTGATTGTAGATCGCATTAGGTTGTTCATGAAAGGAGGACGATCTATAATCGATGCAACTCTGAGAAGGATAGAATTGAGAATCAAAGTGTTCAGGGTTAGACCCTAAACACGGAGGTCCGGAATTGTATCCCCAATCCGAATTATCCCAACTAACTGATGGTCGATTACAATACGAGTTGGGATAATCGTCATGTTGAGGATAATTTACAACAGGAGGGAAAGAGCGGGAATGTGTGAAATATGTGGAAGGATTCATGAGACACGGGAGGAAGAAAGGTGCCCTGCGATACAAACAATCAAACCTGTCCTTAAATGGGTTAGCCTACAGACCTACAGACTCTCAAAACCCATCTTGAGATAAAGGAACGATTTGATCTACTTCTGTCTGTTCAATCCAACCAGTTAGAAGGAGGGACTGGGGAGAAGGTTCTTCCTTTGGCTTACGCCTCCGGTTCCTAGTGTACCCCCCAGTTGCGATCGTTTGACTCTGCTCCCCTAGCTAGACATCAGATTGAACAGTAGAAACAGACTAATCGAAAATAATCTCGTTCTGGGTTCTGAAGAGCGAGTCCAATCCTTAAGGCCAACGTCTACTTTGTTTTATTTAGGGCTAGGTTTGAATGTGCTTTGGAATGTGATGGGCCCTTTAAATGGGTTGTGCCCTTAATGATTGATTGCTTTGTGTGTGCATGCACAACCAGTGATTTTCAAGCAAGATTATTTTTGATGTGGTGAATTTTAAGGTTCAAATCTTGCTTAGTAGCTTTTAGGATTCAACTTTAGGTGTTTTCAATCAAGTTTCATTGGCACACCAGGTTTTGCAAGCACAGGTGAAGATATTTTCCTTTAAAGTTTAAAAAGAATGTGGAGTGCCTGGTAGATCCCTAAGAGTTGAACCTAATTGGCAGCTACTTGATGAGTTGATTTTATTTGAAGTGGTGCGGCCCAAACAACTCAAACAACTGGCTTGATGCACCACCTAATTAGGCACACAAATGATTACCCAATCTGATTTCTACTCGATTATGTGTTTGGATGTGTGTACCGGCTCCTAAGATTGGTTTACCGGTTGAGTTAGAAAATCAGATGAGGTTGTGTACCTCTGTGAGATTTTTTTTTTATTTTTTTCTTTTCTTTTTAATGTGGGGGTTGGAGTGAGTATGGATGTCAAACAACAAAACAATCTAACCTTAGAGTTTACAAGAACACCTAGGTTGATTGATGTTTGAATTATTATATGATGAAATGGAATCTAATGGGTGGGAGGTGGGGGATAACTTACAAAACCTTCCACAGCACTTTACTCCGATCTACCGCTTTTGCCTGTCTCAAAAGAGTACCTGCAATTACAATAAGAAAGGAAAAAAAAAGTGAGGTAAATGATTTGTAAGTTACAAAATGCGAAGAGAAATCAAAGAGCGTTGCCTCCCCGGCAACGGCGCCAAAATGTTGAACTTATTACGAAGCTACGCCAACGTGTTCGATTTTGGAAAACCCATCGTTGTAGTTCGAAAGCGAAGGATTCGAGTTCAACAAATAAAATTTATACCGAAATTAAAATTCCGGGTCGAACACAGGGAGGCGGACGTTTGATTTAAAAACTTCGCGTTTCGTTTTATTTTGTCACAAAGAAATTCAATTTAAACTATCTAAGTATCTACAACAAATAAAAGAGAGAGAGGGAGTAAGAGAGAGAGAAGGAATACTATACATGGAAATCAAAATGAGATGTAGAATAGACAAGGAATTTATCATAAAAGAGTTCTTTCGTTACAACTAGAAAACATAAAACAATTACTCTAGAAAGCATTAAAAGAATGGAGGGAGAAATGTCCTCCTCGACGATCGCTCGGAGGACGAATAGACTACTCTAGAAAGCAGTAAATCTATACTAGAAAGCAGTAAAAAGAATAGGGAGAGAGAATCCTCCTCGACGGTCGCTTGGAGGACGAGCTGGACGGGACGACGCCTGGACGAAGGAGAACGAAGCGGGACGAAGGAGGACGAAGCAGAAGAACGGGAACGAAGCAGCACGCCGTCGTCGTCGCGGGATCCACTTCCGAAGGGGGACGAAAATTTGGACTTTATCTCGTGAGAAGCATCCCGGGTGTGGGACAAGCTTCTCTTGAGCTTTGGAGAGGTAGAGAGGAGAAGGAAGGGATGAAAATTTCGTATGGAGGGGGTCTCCTTTTATAGTTGCAAGGAGTGGGGGCAAAATGGACATTACATCTTCAAAATAATAAATAAGGGGTCTTTAGTGACGGATAAAACCGTCGCTAAAGCCCTCAACGTGGGCGTAGCCGCCGCGCCCACGCGCGCCCGCTCGGCTGCCCGCGCGTAACGCCTACGCACGTCGCTTGATTTTCAGCCGTCCGATCGCGAGATCGGACGGCTTAGATCGCGTCCGCGCCCGCTGCGTAGCGCGCCCGCCCGCGTGCGATCGCGCGTTACGCCCGGCGTGCAATCGCGCGTCGTCCTGATTGAGCGCGCGCAGCCGTTGGATCTTCATCTGACGCTCGTGCGCGCCCGCTCGCCCGCGCCTTCCACCCCCTCACCGCGGCTCGAACCCGCGACCTCCGCTTCGCCCGCAGCTGCGTCGCCGCTGCGCTACGCGGGCGAAATGGTCGCGCGGACGCTTTTAAGCGCGAGCGACCGCAGCCGTTGGATCGAGATCCAACGGCGGAGAGGAGATGGTGCGCAGTCTTCACAAGACGCATGCGGCCGATTGGGCGGCTGAGATGGCGCCACGTGGCGCCATCTTGGCCGTCCATCTTCTGGAAGTTGTAGATGGTGCCACGGATGTCGGATTGACTCGATTTTTGTGTCGTTGGGCTGCGATCGTCGATCCGAATTCATCCGTGTGGTCGGATTTGCCATCTGAAGTGCGGATTTACACCATCCTGGCCCTTGATCTTCTAGGGTTCCCCGGTCTCTATCTGATGCTACGGATGCCTGATTAGGGCGATCTTGGAGTCGTTGAACTCCAATCGTCGCCCTGATCATATCCATACGGTTGGATCTTTGATCCGAGGCCCCGATAAAATATTTTCCCTGTCCAAGCACATAAAAGGAGACAATTAACCTCCATTTTATTCAAACTACTCTAAATGCAAGATGATGCATGTAATGCAATATTTATATCATGAAATGCAATCCTATGCTTAAGAACATGCATAAATAGACATTTTAAGTAGTGTAAATGTGTTTACATCACATACCTACTCGAATAGCCAACTCGTGGAGAATCTGCATATATTACCGAAGACTCAATTCCTCCATGAAGAAGGATCATTTCCCACTACCATTCATTAATCAGATTCTCGAGAAGTTAGCGAGAAATAGATTCTTCTGCTTTCTTGACGGGTACTCCGGTTATAACCAAGTGGCGATTCATCCTGAGGACCAAGAGAAGGCCACGTTCACCTGCCCCTTCGGGACTTATGCGTTCCGAAGGAAGCCTTTCGATCTCTGCAATGCACCCGCGACTTTTCAACAATGCATGCATGCCATATTCTCTGATATGGTAGGTGATTATCTGGAAGTCTTCATGGATGACTTCTCCATTTTTGGGGCATCATTTGATGATTGCCTCTTGCACTTGGTTCATATACTCAAGTGTTGCAACGATGTAAATTTGGTTCTTTCTTGGGAAAAGAGTCACTTTATGGTGCCTGAGGGGATTGTCGTAGGTCATCTAATTTCTAAGAAAGGCATCCAAGTGGATCGAGCCAAGGTTGATCTGATTTCTCGACTTCCTATGCCTAGCTCGATTAGGGAGATCTATTCTTTTCTGGGGCACGTTGGTTTTTACCGTCGTTTCATCCCTGATTTCTCGAAAATCGTGCGCCCCTTGACTACTCTTCTCTCTAAGGATGTACCCTTTGAGATTTCCAAGGAATGCACTCAAGCTTTTGAGAACCTCCGTGACCGAGTCACCTAGGCCCCGATCCTACAGTCCCCTGATTGGTCTCAACCCTTTGAGATCATGTGCAATGCATCTGATTTCGCTGTAGGAGCGGTTCTGGGGCAGAAAGTTGACGGGAAACTTGTGGTCATCTACTACGCTAGCAAAACACTTAACGAGGCTCAGCGTAACTATACAGTTACGGAGAAAGAGCTGCTAGTCGTAGTATTTTTCCTCGAAAAATTTCGATCCTATCTCTTGGGTTCCCACGTCATAATCTACTCGGATCACACAGCTATGAGGCATCTCCTTGCCAAGAAGGGTGCGAAGCCTCGATTAATCCGATGGATCTTGTTGTTGCAAGAATTTGACCTCGAGATTCACGACAAGGCGAGAAGACAGAACGTGGTAGTTGACCACTTGTCTTGCCTTCCTTCTGAGATCATCAACCCTTCTGGACCCATCACGGAGTATTTTCTGGATGAGCTCTTATTAACTATTGGTACTAGACTTCCATGGTTTGCTGATATAGTAAACTACCTGGCATCTCATCAGATCTCGTCTGATTGCCCAAAGGCCAAGAAAGACAAGTTGCGCTCTGATGCCAAGTACTACATCTGGGAAGACCCGTACCTTTTCCGCATAAGTGCTGACCAAATTATTCGAAGATGTGTCCCAGAGGGTGAAATCAATGATATTCTCTCCTTCTGCTATGACCAGGCATGCGGTGGCCACTTCTCTGGGCACAAAACCGCATCAAAAATCCTCCAGTGTGGCTTTTATTGGCCCACTTTATTCAAGGACGCATACAGTCACTGCAAGGCATGCAGTCGTTGCCAAACTTTGGGCAACATGAGCCATCGCGACATGATGCCTTTGCAACCGATTCTCGTATGCAAAATCTTCAATATTTGGTGGATTAATTTTATGGGCCCCTTTCCTGTTTCGGACGGCTTCGAGTACATTTTGCTTACTGTGGACTACATGTCCAAATGGATCGAAGCCATTCTAACCCAAACCTGTGATCATAAAATCATTATCAAATTCATTCATCAGAATATCTTCTCACGATTCGGGATTCCTCGTGCAATCATCTCTGACGGAGGGACCATTTCACCAATGCTCAGTTCAGGTCATTGATGACCAAATACGGGGTGTCTCATCGAATCTCTACTCCTTACCACCCCCAGACTAATGGTCTAGCTGAGCTATCAAATCGGGAGATCAAGAAAATCCTGCAGGTCACTGTTCGGCTTGACAAGAAGGATTGGTCGTCCCAACTTCCGACAGCTTTGTGGGCTTATAGGATCGCCCACAAGATCCAATTAGGCATGTCTCCTTTTAGATCGGTGTACGGGAAGGCGTGTCACCTTCCCGTTGAACTAGAGCACAAAGCCTATTGGGCAATACAGAGTTGTAATTTAGATCTTTCTAAGGCTGGAACCCACAGAAACCTTCAGATAAGCGAGATCGATGAATTACGCCTTGATGCGTATGAGAGCTCGCGAATCTACAAAGAGTAGGTTAAAGCCTTCCATGACAAGCACATATTTAGAAAGATCTTTCATCCTGGTCAAAAGGTCCTACTCTTCGATGCCTGACTCAAACTCTTCCCTGGGAAACTGTGATCCAAGTGGGTCGGACCATATCTTGTCGGACAGGTTTTTGGAAATGGAGCCATCTAAATCAGTCCGCTCAGCCACGATTTTGAATCTTTTATCATGAATGATCAGAGACTTAAACCGTTCATTGATGTAACCTCTACAGATTTGGCTGAGTCATCATTTAGCCTCCATTCTTCTTGAGCATTTTGTGCCCAGCCGATGGCGTAAAACTCAGCGCTCAATGGGAGGCAGCCCGTCATTCTTTTTGGAAAAATCTGAAACCTTTTCTGACACCTCTTCGCACTTAAGGTTCATCCTTTAGGACAACCGACTCCACCTCAGGTGCTTGCATCTAAGATTAGAAATCATCCGCAACAATCACCCTGACCCATCCACTCACCAAAATACCTGTCCTAATGTATGAACTAAGCTAAATAAAAACCCTCCTAAGTTACAATGAGAACATTGCAAATCTTAGGCATGGGGGAGTATGAAAGTGTAAAACTCGTAAGAAAAGGTTTCAAACAAAAAAATTCACATATGCCAAAAACACCATAAAAAAAAATTTGAAAAAGAATAATAAAATGAGAGGGGGAAAGAAATTTTTGTGGACTTTACAAAGAAGGAGAAAAAGAACAAAATGATAAAAAGGAGCACAAAATGAAAGAAAAGAGATAGTCATTAGTAAGAAATTAAGGAATTGACCTAAGTTTTAGACCACATTGAGGAAAAGAAAAGGAAAGTGCACAGTAAGATTAGTAAGAATGCAAACCTTAGGCATTCTTGGATAGACTCTTAGTACTAATTAAGATCTAGATATTCCTCAAGAGGTTGAGGAGAATGAAAAGCTTAAGTATTAGGTCCAAGGCTTAGGAAGTATTCGGCCTCGTTAACTAACTTTTGATTTGCGGGACTCAGTAACCTAAGCACCCAAACTTACACACACAGTATGGTTCAGTAAGCATAAGTATCAAAATCACGCAGAAGCGTTTCAAAAAGTTTGAAAATGTCACCTAGAGTAGGAGCGGTCGATCAACACAAGTTGATTTGGATGAGTTCCCAGCATGGAGAGGTGGGAAATTTCCCTCGAAGATGCATAACAAAATATCATCTCCTTGGTGCTTGTCTCTTAGGATATTTACATATCCTACTGGGGGCATGTAAGCACTCTGCTGGTTCATATTCCATGGACGGCATTATCCCGAAGTGTCAATTGCCAGGGTCTAAATTCGGCCACGGAACACCATGGACGGGATTATCTCGAAATCTCGAAAGCCAGGGTTCTGGGGGTTACCATGGGCGGTGCTATCTCGAAGCATCGACTGCCAGGAACCCTTGAGGATTGATGATGGGGACAAGGAATCCAATACAGACTGTGTCGAGAAGCCAATCCTAAGCTAGAATTAAAAAGAAAAAGAGAGAGAAAACTCTGCGAACATATAAATCTTCTACCTCTCTCTCTTACAAAACGCACTACGAACTGAACTAAGGCTAAAATTATCTCAAGCACGGGTGCTTTAACTACGAAGTGCAATAAACCTTAAGTTAGTTCCTGTAGGCCTTAAAAACCTTTGCTAAAGACTGAGGCTAAAGCTAGACAGATCTAGATCTTGGTTGGTACTAGAGTACCTTTTAGGCCTATGATTGGCATTCTGACCTAATCAAGGATACAAGAGAAAAAGCACTTATCTAAACTCGATAAGAAATTCATGGTCTAGAACAAAGGTTAAAACCTTAAAATTTTGCTAAGGGACTAGCAAAAGTTAGGCATGGGGATATGATGAGAGCCTTATCATGAACCCTTACTAGCACAATTTGATCTAAATAAGTGTGAAAAAGCTCCTACAAAACCTAAGGAAAATCCTAACTCAGAGAATTCTGAATTAAAGAATAAAATAAGTCATGAGGGGTAAAACTATAATTTTACCAATGCAGTACACAAAAAGGATATCTAAGGGTCTAAATATAGGTCAAATAAGCTTAATAAGGAAGGAAGTGGGATGATCTGATCTAAAAATGGTTATAGCAACTTTTATGAATTAAATAACATTCTGTAACCTTAAAAATAAATCCACTTTAATTAACGAGGTTTAGGCAGAGCAAAAATCAAATGAACCCTCTAAAATTCATGGAAAAATACTCCCTAGGGTTTAGAACCTTCAATTTGGCCTTTGCAACCTATTTTGACCTAAATTGAGAACCATGCCCAAATTTTGACCTAATTTGGGTTTTTACGCAAATTGACTGGTCAAACGTGGTCAAACCTAAAATCAAATCACACCATTGAATTCCTTAGGTTCAAATTAGGTTGGCATAAAAATTTGGGCCTAAGAGAAGACCATCTTGATCAACTTTACAAATTGGTCCTCTTGAGTTACTTTTTAACCGCTATCTTTTTAAACCCTTACATTTAGCCCCCTGTCTTCTCTTTCATTCTTTGCAGAATAGTCCTCCATACCACCCCACACAGGCACCATACCTCCGGCGACCTTGCGCGGAGGATGGCGCCGCGCAGGGTATGGGGACCGCCCTCAAGAACGAACGAGTGTTCCCTACGTCGTCCTCTGTTGCAGGGACCCTCCCCTGTGACCTGCGGCTACCCATGCCTCTTGTGCGAACGCACGAAAGGCATGGGTCTCCATCTCCAACCATCTTCGGCGAGCACCCCACGTCGCTCCCTCGGGACCCTCTCCTCTCCAGCACCTTTATAAGGAGAGGCAGGGGCAGCCGTCTCCTTCAAGCTAGCTTTGGCCGAAGAAAACCCCCCTACTTCATCTCCTCTCACTCCGGTCAAATAGCCCAAGCTTTCGGCAATCTTTCCTCCTCCTCCTCGTCACTCTACTGCCATACCTGCAACAGAGCTCACTCTGCCTCATTTTCCCACGCCAGGCTGCACCAGCTGGCGTCTCCAGATCCCCTCCTCGTTGCCGTTACTCCTCTTCTGGGCACCTTCATCCCCAGCTCCGGCACGCACGCGTCGGGCATCTTCCTCTCCCTCTTCGTCAATTAAGTAGGTAGGAACCTTCCTCTTACTCTCCCTCTTACTCGTCCCCAGACCCCTCGACTGCCACTACCACCTCCATCTGCTCCACCTCCGGCCACCATCTCCGGCGAGGTCGCTCCACCTCCACAGGCCATCCCACCCCTTGCCGACAAGCCCAGAAGCTCCCCCTCACTCCACTCAAGCATTTCCCCTACTCCATTCAACGCCCTTCACCTTCAGACCACCCCTCGAACACACCCACCTGCACCTCTGCAGTGTGCCCTAGGCACACGGCCACAGCCACTTTCCCACCACGACGACCCCCGTACCACCTTCACCATACTCTGACAAAGCTTCCTGAGTTGTCTAACGTGGCTGTGAGGCCATTTTCATGCTTTCAGGTCTCAACCCCCTCGCCGCCATTAATGGATAGCAAGAGTTGCTTGGTGAGCAGCTCCAGGCCCCTTTAGCGCCAGGCACAGGCCCCAGGCAATGCAGGATACTTCCACGAGGGTGCCTAGGTTCTCAATTGGGGTCGTGAGCCTTCGCTGTTGCCCCAATTTCTAGAAGTCTTCTTGCCTGCGGGTGCACGGAGCAGAGGTGGGACTTTAGTCCCACCGCGAAAGTGTGTGGGCGCACGCCCACACATAAATTGTAAAAGTGACATTAGCTGATCGCCTCCGAATACACATGGGGTGAGGTCCCTCACCTAAACACCGCCCTCGTCCGTAAGCTCATCACACGGATCAGGTGCGACCCGACCCGACACCCTCCTGTGCACTCCTCGCGCACCACCCACGCCGGTGCACCTGGACCCGGGCATGTGACCCGACCCGATAACCCGGCTCTAGGAGAGCATACCCAAGAGAGATTCAGAGAGAGAGAGAGAGACGCAGGGAGAGGGTAGGGTAGGTTTTGCACTGAGCTTGTGTGTGTGTTTGCTGGGAACAGGTAAGGGAGGAAGAAGCAAGGAGCTGCTGAAGAGAAGGAAGGAAGGAAGAAAGTGTTGGTGCTAGAGCACCACGATCATTTGTTTTGATGATAACAAAACACGTGTTATTTAACATTTGCAATTTGAGTCCTAGATTTCAGGTCAATTGCAAATGAAGACGTGTTTAGACGGAACTCGAGCTCGCATCCAGGACGGATTGGAGGAGCTTGACGGAAAATAGAGGAGGTTCGCGTGGAGCGAAAGATTGGAGATGGAAGACAAGAAGAATAGGATAGATTCTTTTTTATCCTTTCATGTATCTCTTGTATTTATTTCCTTGCACTTTATTTTTCCTTAGACATTATGTTAAAGAGCCTCAAAGAACCCTAACAGTAGTCCTAGGAACACCTGCACAACCCTAGGATACGTAGGTTTTCTGTAGAACACTTAGAAAACCAATATAGGGTTAAAACTGACTTTCCAGACGTCTAATTCACGAATCAGACGTCTGATAAAGGATTTTAAGACGTCTGACTGTTGTTTCAGACGTCTGATAACTGTTAGGCTGGACATAGTTAGTTCTGTCTGATGAATTCAGACGTCCATACCTTATACCAGACGTCTTAGGAGACGTCTGATGACTTTGCCAGACGTCCAGTTAGTGGACCGTTGGCTGGCTTAGAAGACACTCAAGAATATGACCGTTAGAGCCTTATCAGACGTCCATAGGACTTCACAGACGTCTGATAAATGACCGTTTTGCCTCGGCTGACCCAAAATCTCTTCTCAAAGATTTTCTAGCCGTTGCAACGTTTGGAAATCAATTCCCACGGTAAAAGTAGGTTTCCAGACGTCCAGACTTAGTGCCAGACGTCCTCTATGTCGTCTAATGGACTTGTACAAAAACCCTGTTTAGATCTGATTCAAGTCAGGGAGAAACCCGCATAGAATCAGACGTCTGACCTTGGAATCAGACGTCTTAAAGTGGCCTTCCAGACGTCTGATGCCAGAGTTAGACGTCTGATAACCCTGTGAAGTGTAATCATTGTCCTGATTTCGGCCTGATTCTCTTGGGCTTTGCACCCAACGGCTATGGAAGCTTTTCCAAGCCTTCCAAAGCCTTCCTAAGTCCTCTATAAATAGAGAGGAACCTTTGTAAACAAATATACACAAGATACACACTAAGAGAAACAAGAGACACACCTAAGCAACTTAGTTCCACTCCTTTGTGTCCAATTGAGGCCCTTGCTCTCCAAGCTCTAGTTTCATTCTCTTGAGAGCATCAAGCCTTCGCGCGCCCGCTCTCCCACTGTTGATAACGAGAGCGACGTAGCGCCATCGCGTGGCACACGCACAGCGTCATCGTCGACGCACTCCTTGCAAAGGGGAGTTTCCTATTTCCTATAGATGCTAGGTTTAATTTTGTTGGCTCTATAGGACTGTTGTTTATTCTATCTTTGTATTTTGGTTGGGTATTCGCTTTGCGAATTCCCGTCTCCTTCGTGGGACAAAATCCTTCTCGTGGAGAGAAGGGGTTGAGGAACGCTACCCTCGTACTTGTAGCGTGGTTGTATTGAGGTTGAATCACCCTCGTTCAAAGTGATTCGGTTAGTGGATTTGATCAACTAGGTTGATCGGAAAATCCTAACTCGAGAGGGTTAGGTGGTGGTTTTCACCCGGTTTGGGTTTCCACCTAAAAATACCTGTGTACATTGTGTGATTGCTTAATTTCTTGTGATATTGCTTTATATTTTTTATTTCTGCAATTTATTACGTCACCCCTCCTGGTAGGGACGAACCTTCAGAAAGAGGAAGAGGAAGTGCAGTGGCTGGGACTTAGCCATAGAGAAAAAGAAAGGAGAAGGAAGGAAGGAGAGAAGCAGAAGAAAAGAAAATAGCAGGGGCACTGTAGCAACAGCGCAGTTAAGGCGTTTGATTTCTGAATCAGACGTCGGAAAGAAAGGAAGGAGTGAAGCAGAAGAGAAGAGCAGAGAGAAGCAGAGAAGAAGAAAGAAGAAAAGAGAAGGAAGAAGCCTCGGCAGCAAAGAAAAAGAAGACGCAGAAGAAAGAAGAAAATCAGAGAAGAGAAGAAGAGGGAAGAAGAAGGACTTATTAGCTAAAGAAAGAAAGACAGAAAAGGAAGCCTTTGCAGCAAAGAAAATAAGAAGAAAGAAGAAGACAAGCCAAAGAAGAGAGCTGGTTGAAGAGAAGAAGAGAGAAGAAGAAAAACCAAGAAGAGAATTTTTGCTCTCTCTCTTTCTCTCTCTCCTTTGTCTTAATTTTTGTAAAACACTATATATTGTGAATTCATATGCTTCTGGAATCATAGTTTGCTCCCTGAGTTCGACCTCGGGAAACTATTAATTCCGAGTAATAAATTGTAAACTAGTAGTAGCTTTTTGTGATATACTACAACGTCTAGAATTTAAAACCAAAGCAACGAGCTAACTAAGAGACACCCTCAGCAGCTAGTGCAATCAGACGGAGAGGCATTAGCAGATGCACGCAAGGAAGGTGGGACATTTAGTCCCACCTTGGAAATATGTGAAGCTACAACGTCGCATAAATTGAATTTGTGATACGGGCTGTTTGCCTCGTACACAGGGGGGTGAGGTCCTTGCTCACCCTTCACCTGCACCTTGCCCGTGACCTATCCCTCACGAGCCTAGCGCTGACCCGACTTGCCTAACCCGCTTTCACTCCTCGGCTGCAATCACGCCCGCAGCCCTGGTCCTAGGTGCGCTTAGATCCGAATCTGATTTCCCGGTACTATGGCCCTGGGAAGGCGGATCCCAGAGAGAGAAAGGAGAGAGAGCACGTGGGGTAGGGGAGGGTTTTGCTCTCACTGATACCTGTGCGACACTTAGTTGCGAGAAAAGGAGGAGAGCAGCTGAAGAAGAGGCTTAGGAAGGAGAAAGAAGAAGAGAAGTCAAGGCATACAGAGAAGGAGAAGAATAACAACAGAAGAAGAATAAAAGGAGTACTGTAGCAAATGCATGTTTAAGTCATCGACGTTTGACTTGGGTAAAGCAGATGATACTGTTGATATATTTGAGTACCTAAGTTTGAATGGTTGATGGCACTGTTGCATTATTTGAACTCAATGCATATATGCTTAAATTGAATAATTGCTGATCCAAATCACCATTGTTTTTACTTTGAGATTCTTTTTGCCATGCACAATTATTGTTCAACTCATGTTTTGCAATGATTATCATTTATGAGTAATTATTATTCATTTTTTGGTACTATTTGGCTTGAACCTTATGCTCAACTACATTTTATTTGAGATTAGCGTGTGAATTCTTATTTGCTCCCTGTGTTCAACCTCGGACTTCCATTCGAGTATAAATTTTATTTATTTTTCACATTGATTCAATCTATACTGCAACGCATCGATTTTTAAATCCAATTCAGAGCGACTAACACCTAGACCTCTTTAGTTCAACCAAGTCTGAAAGCCTAAGTGGGTGTAGATACTGTCTTGTCATTCTTGATGAGTTTTCTCAATTCATTTGGGTATTATTCTTAAGGTCCAAATATTCTACTTTTGAGGAATTTATAAATTTAGCCAAAAGAATCGAAACTAAGACAAACCTCTCCATTACTAAGATAAGGCATGATCATGGAGGAGAATTTGAGAATCAAAACTTCCTAGATTTCTACTCAACTTATGGGATAAAACAAGAATTTGCTTTTGCAAGAGCAACACCTTAAAATGGTGTTGTAGAAAGAAAGAATAGAACCCTACAAGAGTGTACTCGTACTATGCTGTGTGAGTTAAAGCTACCTTGGTATTTTTGGGCTAAGGTAGTAAACACTGCTTGTTACATCTAAAATAGAGCCTCTCTTTGACCTATCCTAAAGAAACCATCCTTTGAACTCTACTTTGATAGGATACCTAAAATTTCCTACTTTAAGGTGTTTGATTGCAAATGTTTCATCTTGAATACAAAAGAAATTTGGATAAGTTCGATGCCAAAAGTGATGAAGGAATTTTCTTAGGATACTCTTCAAAAAGTAAAGCCTATAGAGTTTACAATAAGAAAAACTTGGTGGTTAAAGAGACTTTACATGTCTCCTTTGATGAATCAGATCAAAAAGAAAAGGCATTAACCAAGGATGATGATCAAACCTTAGAAGATCCCACAAACATCCCTGAAGAAACCATCGCTAATGATCTACCTAAAGATGTAATCTACACTAAAGACCATCCTAAAGATCTTGTGATTGGTGAAGTTACAAAAGGAGTTCAAAGAAAATCTTCTCTAAATAATCTTGCAGTTAGTGTATTTGTATCCCAGTTAGAACCTAAAACTACAAAAGAAGCCTTCACTGGCGACTGTGAGATTGTAGCAATGAAAGAGTAACTGAATCAATTTGAAAGAAACAATATTTGAGAATTAGTGCCTAGATTCGAATCTCAATCATTGATTGGAAAAAAGTGAGTTTTAGAAATAAGCTTGATGAATCAAGTAAGGTTGTAAGGAATAAAGCTAGACTTGTGGCCCAAGATTATAATTAGGAGGAATGAATTGATTTTGATGAAACCTATGCACCTGTGGCCATATTAGAATCCATTAGGATGCCATTAGCTTTTGCTGGCCATATAGGATTCAATTTATGCACGTTAAAAGCACATTTCTCAATGGATTCATGAAAGAAAAGTCTATGTAAAACAACTACCTAACTTTGAAAGTTTAGATAAACTTGATCATGTTTTCAAACTAAACAAAGCTCTGTATGGACTAAAACAAGCTCCTAAAGCTTGGTATGAAAAACTAAGAAATTATTTAGTAGATCATCTTGGACTAGTCAATCCAACCCTTTTCACCAAGAAAAAAGAAAATCAACTAATTTTGATTCAAATTTATGTTGACGATATAATCTTTGGTGCTACTGACGATCTTCTATGCCAAGAGTTTGTGAAGGTTATGTAGGATCAATTTGATATGAGCCTGATGGGAGAATTAAAGTTCTTTCTAGGGCAACAGATCGATCAGCTAGAAGATGGCATCTTCATTTCGCAAACCAAGTACAATCTTCGAGAAGTTCGGAATTGACAACACAAAAGGAAAAGAAACACCTATGTCAACCACTACACAACTCAAGGAAGATGAGTCAGGTAACTGTGTAGACCAAAAATTGTATAGAAGCATGATAGGCTCTCTACTCGACTTGACTACTAGTAGACCAGACATTCTATTTAGTACTTGCCTATGTGCTAGGTTTCAAGTAAACCCTAAAAAATCTCACCATAATGCCATAAAATGTATACATAGATACCTTCAAAACACAGTAGATCTTGATCTGTTCTATCCCAAGTCAACCACACTTGACTTACTTTTCTACTATGATCTAATTGCGGGTAGCCAGATAGATCACATGAGTACTAGCGGAACTTGTCAGTTTCTCGAGAATTCACTAGTCTGTTGGATTAGCAAGAAACAGAATAGTGTTTCGCTATCCACAACTGAAGCTAAATACATTGATGTTTCTCTAGCATTATCGCAGATTTTGTGGATGAAGCAAACACTCAAAGACTTTGGACTTAGCTTTGAAAATACTAGGATTCTCCATGATAACACTAATTCTATAAAATTGTCCAAAAATCCTATCCAACACTCTAGGATAAAACATATTGATATCAGACATCACTTTTTAAGAGATTATACTTTGAAAAAGGAAATAACCATAGAGTTCCTTCAAATTAACATCTTTACAAAACCCCTAGCAAAAGAAACATTTATAGCTATCAGAAAAGAATTAGGCTTAACAAGACTTAATAAACTTTGATTACTTTCCATTTCCTTGTTGTTACGACTCAGTTTCCAAATCCTTACAGGACCCGAGATTGGCTCGACTCGACAATCCTAAGAGCCAGTCGTCCAATAAGAAATGACTGAAAAACAGGAAAATAAACCACATTCACTATGCAAGGTAACTAACAGAAAAGCGTACAAGAAGTAAAGACAGTAAAAGCTGCTAATCAGTACATACCACCACAACAGCGGGAAAGTAGAACAAGAGTACAGTAACAGAAACAGTAACAAAGTCTGAAACTCACTAATAGAAAGGAAGTACAACAGTAAGAACTACTGCTGGGCTTGACTGGGCCCAGCACCCTCTGCAGCCGGTAACTTGGGCTGCTCAACTCCTAGACCTGTAAAGGGTTATGAGAAAACGGAGTCAGCGAACGCTGAGTAGAGTGGTAACCAAACTATCTAAAGCAGTAAAAGCTAGCAGGTAAATTTATCTTTTCCAATTATTCTATTTTACAAGTAATTCCTTTTCATCCATTGGTTTACTTTCAGATTTTTTTCTTGATCTCGCATGTTCCTCGTGGGACCGATCTTGATTGCAGTCTTTTCCGAAGAGTAGAAGGCACACGTGGTGCTTTCTTGGCCAGGAGAGTCCCCCGTGGTGATCCTACACCCAGTCAACCACCTCGAGGTCACGGACAGACATAGCGGTGACTACGACACGCGCGGTAAGTGCACGAGTAGCTACCCCGCACTGGCACGTGGTCAGTCCTTTCCGCTAGTGGGTACGCCCAAAGTACAGTACAGAACAGTATAGGGCCTAGCCCTCTTAGAAACAGGGGTCTCGACCCTCAGAACCAAACAAGGGTCTCGCCCCTCCACAGTCCACGCACCCTCGTCTGACTACCCTGCTTTAACCAGTGGGCCTAAACAAGTCGGTGTAGGGTGGCTAGCTGAACCCCGGGCCTCGTGGGGTGGCTAGCTCCCTCCCTACACTAGTAGCTCTCCCCAGTACCGTGTACGCGAGGGCCAATAGAAGTCGGTGTAGAGTGGCCAATCCTAACCCCGGGTCCCAACCCAAGGGCGGCTAGCTCCGCTCTACACTAAATAGGGGACAGTCGCTCTCCTTGGTACCACGTACTCAAGGGCTAGCACACTTCCCACTCACATTTCCAGATCTTTCCATTCATCTGCAGGAGCTCTACTCCTAACTCCCCATAGGGTTCATGCTCATATTCACCATATTATTCCATACCAGGTTTCATCATTCACAATTCCATTCTCATATTATACACATGTAGCTCGTATTTCCACAATTTAATATATGCAACAAATGATAACACTGGTAATGGTTTAGTTATCTCAGGAATTTCATATTCTAATAGGCAGCTTATATTTATTAACAGGAAATTGTTTACAATTCAGCTCATTCAATTATGACTACGATCTCAATTACGCATACAAACAGTGCAACTATTTCTTGTCCTAAGATTCATGCCACATCCTCGGTTTATAGTTATCTAATTATCATAGATGCATTCATATTTTATAAGTAGAATAGGGGGGAATCACTATACCAAACAATCCGAGAGTACTGGGGGCTCGAACGGTAGACTCACATGCCTCTGCAAGCCCTAGACACGCAACAGGTCGAAGTCCTATACCAAGGAACATATCACAACAGAACATTCAAAATAGTATATAAGGATTTCTAACATGTAGAGGAACTCACAAGGAGACCACAGATATTTCAATTACGTAAAACGGATCCCGATCGGACCCTAAACGGGTCAAAAAGAAGTCTGCAGACCCAAATTAGACGTCTGGGGCCAAGTCCAAACGTCTTAAAAGTCACTAGAGTCTCACCTCAAGTCCCTGTGTCGACCTCAAACGTCCAGGACTTCTCCGCGATCATCTGGACCCATCTCCAAACGTCCAACCTATCCTCTAGTCATCTGGTAAGCTATTTAGACGTCTGAAAGGCGTGGAAGGGCATGTCACGCGCCTTCCCAAAGCTGCTCCTGCACACGACAGAGAAGCACAACCCTTTTTAGCGAGACAAATGGCCTCTGCGGTGTAGCTTGCATGGCCGTAACCACGAGGCAGACGTACCTACGTGAAAAACCCGCTTTCAGATGTCCAGCCCATCGTCTGGAAGGCACTCCGAACATCTGATACTGGATAAACTCCAGTATCAGAATGAGCTCCCACTTCTCTCGCCGCGCTCCACCTCGGCTCCTCCCTCTCGGCTGCAGCTCTGGCTGCTGTAGGAAGTCGGGGACAACACCCCGGTGCTCTCCTCCTCCCACACGTGTCACGGTGGTCGTGCAACACTCCGGCGAGCCTCCACGAACTCGCGACCTTGGCCTCCTCCTCCTCCTCACGCCGCTCCTCCTCCTCGCTCTTGCTCCCTTTCTCTCGCGTGCCTCCTTACGGTAGTGGAGTGGGGAGTAAGGTGGTGGTGATGGAGTGGAGAGGAAGGGGGCACTTATATAGGCAATAGGTTAAGGTTCGGCAAGGGGGAGAAAAGAAGAAGAGCTGAGAGAGAAACAAACTGCGCGCTATCTGCGCGCAGACAGCAATCGCGGATTTTTCAATTTCCAGACATCTGGGAAGGGGTCTAGACGTTCGACTGACAGTCCAGACGTCTTAAAAGGCTCAAAACAAAACAGGTCTTTACATCATAACAAACTTAAAGGAAGTTTCATCCCTGAAACTTGAGCTAGCTAGGGTGAGGAAAGGGAATATAAATGCATAACAAACTTAAAGAGGATCGAAGTCAGTCTGGAAAGACGTACCCTCAAAAAGCTCCGGGTACCACTCTCGCATCGCTGCCTCAGGCTCCCAGGTAGCCTCCTCGTACTGCTGGCTCCTCCACAAAACCTTTACCAGGGGTACCTACTTCCGTCTCAGACTCCGAACGACTCTGTCTAGTATCTGCACTGGTCTCTCGGGGTAGGTCAAGTCGTCACCCACCTCGACACTCTCGTGGCTCAGAACGTGACTGGGATCGACGACGTATTTCCTGAGGCCGGACACGTGGAACATGTCATAAACACCAGAAAGCTGGGGAGGAAGGGAAAGCCGGTAAGCAACGGGTCCTACCTGCTCCAGGACCTCAAAGGGCCCCACAAACCTCGACGCAAGCTTCCCCTTCACCCCAAAATGCTAGAAGCCCTTCATGGGAGAAACGCGAAGGAAGATGTGATCCCCAACCTCAAACTGCACCTCTCTGCGTTTCCGGGCAGCATAACTCTTCTGCCTACTCCTGACAGTGCGGAGTCATCTGTGGATCTGCTCTATTACCTCCTGACTCTACCAGATCAGCCTGAGGCCAACCTCCCACTTGGTCCCCACCTCAACCCAACTCAAGGGCGCAGTACACCTTCGTCCGTACAGAGCCTCGTAAGGTGCCATGCCGATGCTCGAGTGATAACTGTTATTATAAGCAAACTCTGCCAGGGGTAAGTGCTCCATGGTGATGCTCTCCCACTTCCACTCTGGCATAGGAAGTGGCTGCAACGGCCCTGCAGGCCTCTGATGCTCGGCCTTCACCTGCTGGCACACCAAACACTGTTGCATGAACTCACCCACATCCCGCTTCATCCCTCTCCACCAAAAGTCACGTCTCAGATCATGATACATCTTTGTGTTCCCGGGATGTATGGTGAACCTAGACCCGTGTGCCTCCGTTAGGAGCTCTCTCAACAACTCCTCATCCCTGGGAACGCACAAATGTGCCCTCATGCACAACACCTCGTCTGTAAAAGAGAAGTCTCCTAGGTCCCCTGACAGCACTTTGTCTCACAATGACTATAGGTACGGATCTATCATCTATCCTGTGATGATGCAGTCTATCAGCTCTAGTCTCGTTTATAGTGTAACTGTCACTGCCCCATAATACCCCTGTGACTCTCAGACTCGCCAACTGCCCAACTCCTCCACAGGTCTCTAACTCTGTGCCTATAAGCTGGCCAAGTGGGCGGGCACCTTCTGGCTCAAGGAGTTAGCCACCATGTTGGCCTTCCCTGGATGGTAGGAGATGCTGCAGTCATAGTCCTTCAGGAGCTCTAACCAACGTCTCTGTCTCATGTTAAGCTCCTTCTGATCAAACAAGTATCTGAGGCTCTTATGATCCGTGAAAATCTCAAAGGTCTCACCGTAGAGGTAGTGCCTCCATGTCTTCAACGAGAAGAAAACAGTTGCCAACTCTAAGTCATGGGTAGGGTAGCTATGCTCATGGGGCTTCAGTTGCCGCGAAGTGTAAGCGACAATGTGATCCCGTTGCATGAGCACACCCCCTAACCCCTACAATGAAGCGTCTGTGTAGACCACAAAATCGCCACTGCTATCTGGGATGGTAAGCACAGGAGCTGAAGTCAGCCTCTCCTTCAACTCCTGAAAACACGCCTCACAAGTGTTCGTCCAAGCAAAGGGCATGTTTTTCCGGGTCAACTGAGTCATACGATGCGCAATCTACAAGAATCCCTTGATAAACCACCGGCAGTAACCTGCCAGTCCTAAGAAGCTGCGTATCTCTGTCACTGTACGTGGCCTCTCCCACCTAAGTACGGCCTCAACCTTGGCTGGATCCATAGCCAAACAATCCCTTGAGATCACATGGCCCAAGAAAGTCACTTGCCTCAACCAAAATTCGCACTTGCTATATTTGGCATACAGCCTACACCATCTCAAAGTGTCCAGAATCATCTGTAGGTGTTGTCCATGTTGTGCATGATCCCGTGAGTAGACGAGTACGTCATCGATAAATACCACCACAAACTAATCCAGATACGGTCTGAAGACCCGGTTCATCAAATCCATAAAAGCAGCGGGGGCATTGGTCAGCCCAAACGGCATGACCAAAAACTCGTAGTGTCCGTACTGGGTGCGGAAAGCTGTCTTGGAGACGTCGGTCTCCCTGATCCTCAACTGGTGGTATCCTGATCTCAAATCTATCTTGGAGAATATCGTGGCACCTCGCAACTGGTCAAACAGATCATCTATCCTCGACAGTAGATACTTGTTCATGATGGTGACCCTATTCAGCTGTCTATAGTCAACATAAAGGCACAGGGTACCATCCTTCTTCACAAATAACACAGGGACTCCCCACGGGGATGCACTGGGCCTCACAAAGCCCTTCTCTAATAGGTCCTGTAGCTGGGACTTGAGCTCTCGCAGCTCAAGTGGTGCCATTCGGCATGGTGCAATAGAAATGGAGCTGGTCCCCGGCACTAGTGAGATCTCAAACTCGATCTCACGCTCAGGCGGTAATCCTGGCAGCTCCTCTGGAAATACGTCAAGGTACTCACTAACCACCAGGATGCTCTGAAATCTGTCACGAGGCTGGGCTCCGCCACCACACAGGCTAGGAAGCCCTTACACCCTTGGCTCAAAAGTCTCACTACCTGAAGCACAGATATGCACCTGAAACCTCCATCCACCGGCTGTCCGTGAAACTCAAAGGAAGGTATCTCCAGTATGGAGAAGACGATCTTCCTCCTGAAACAGTCCACCAAGGCGTGGTAAGTGGACAGCCAATCCATCCCCAAAATCACGTCAAAATCCTCCATCGGTATCACGATTAGGTCAGCAGGGAGGCTGTGTCCCCCAATACTGACCTCACAGTCTGGGTAGACCTCCTCCACTACAAACAGATGGCCACTTGGACCTCTAATCACAAACAGATCCTCTAACAACACGCAATCCTATCCCAAACTGACAGCAAAACTCGCAGCGACAAAAGAGTGTGTGGCATCGGAATAAGAGAGCACGTAAACTAATCTGCCGGAAATGGTAACCATACCTGCCACCACTGAACTGGATGCCCTGGCATCTCTGTGTGTCAGGGTGTTGATACACCCCTCAGCTCTCAGTGCAGAAGAAGCAACCACACTCTGAGTCGGGCAAGTAGCTGCTGGTCGGTACCCTCCCCATGACTGCTGCCCTCCTCCACGCGCCTGGGAACCACAACCACCTACTCGACCTCTAGCGCTCGATCGAGGAGCATCTGCTGTGCTCCAGCCCTAGAAGGGCAGTCCCTCCTAATGTGGCCCGACTGGCCACACTAGTTGTGGAGGGGGACTCGACTCCCTCCCTCAGTAGGTCCCTGCTGACGGCTGGGCGGGGGTCCAGTGCTGACAGCTGGCCCCTGTCGGGGGCCCCCAAAGTCCACTGACGGCCCTACAAAAAGAGACGGCTCTCTCGCAGGTGCTGCGTGCCTCCTCTCTTATCGGCCCTGAGAGTACTTTGGCTAGTAGGGCCTCTTCCATCCACTATCTGTGTCTCGCACGGCCGGGTTGGTCTCCTTGTACGTCATGGCTTCCTCCACCACTCTCGAGAAGGTGGGCAGCTTCAGGGACTTGACATACCCCCGAATAGTAGGCCAGAGCCCCTCAGTGAACCTCCACAGGCACTCCTCCTTCGTAGCTATGGCTGTCGCAGCAAAACGTGACAACTCCAGGAAGTGCGTGCGATACGCGCTAACAGTCAACATCCCCTGGCGGAGAGTGTGGAACTCCCGCCTCTTCTGATCCTGCCAAGTCTGCGGGAAGTACTGCTCACAAAAGAGGGTCACGAACTGGTCCCACGTCGGCTCTCCCCTCTCCTGGCCTCTGACTACTTTTCACCACCTGTGTGCCACACTCTCCAGCTGGTACGTGGCACTCTACAGGGGGCGAAGGGTGTCAAACACCTTCTCTATCTGCTCCAGCCAGTCCTCTGCCCAGACCGGTCCTCATCCCCCTTGAAGGAGGGGGGCTTCAGCTTCCAGAACTGTCCAGAAAGCTCATAGTGTAGCTACAGTGGGAGAACGGGCATGCCTCCAGGCAGGGAGGGCTCATGCTCAGAAGTGTCAGAGTACGATGGGGGCGGTGGAGGATCACCCCCTCCCCCTCCTACTCGTCCAGTGCTGCATCGGTCTCTCAGTCCCACAAAGGACTCCCCCTCCACATCCTCAGGGAGAGATGCCCATGGAGGCAGGTGGAGCTCCTCTCGTACTATATCCTTAGCTAGGCAAGGTCCTGGGCCTGAATGCCCAGGAGAAGTGGCGCGGGTCAACTAGTACCTCGGGTTCGGCACATCCGCCCCTCTAACCTCGTCCATAGCCACATCCACGGCCCGCCTCAAGAACTCCACGATGAGGCATCTCCTACAAGGAGACGCAGAAGACAGAGCAAAAGAAGTCAACTCTAACGGACTTCAGCAAAAGGAACTTAGAACGGAGGTCAAGCGGTACATTGTGGTAGTTACCCTAGTTACATGCACGTGAGTTGGTTATTCTCAAGCTAGTTGGTTCTTTTCTCGAGATGACCTTGCTATGATACCATCTTGTTACGACTCAGTTCCCGAATCCCTACAGGACCCGAGACTAGCTCGACTCGACTAATCCCAAGACCTAGTCGTTCAACAAGAAATGACCGAAAAGTAGGAAAATAAACCACATTCACTATGCAAGGTAACTAACAGTAAAAGCGTACAAGCAGTAAAGAAAGTAAAAGCTGCTAATCAGTACATACCACCACAACAACAGGAAAGTAAAACAAGAGTACAGTAACAGAAACAGTAACAAAGTCTGAAACTCACTAACAGAAAGGAAGTACAATAGTAAGAACTACTGCTGGGCTCGACTAGGCCCAGCACCCTCTGCAGTCGGTAACTCGGGCTGCTCAACTCCTAGACCTATAAAGGGTTATGAGAAAACGGAATTAGCGAATGTTGAGTAGAGTAGTAACTAGACTATCTAAAGAAGTAAAAGCTAACAGGTAAATTTATCTTTTCCAATTATTCTATTTTACAAGTAATTCATTTTCATCCATTGGTTTACTTTCATATTTCTTTCTTGATCTCGCATGTTCTTTGTGGGAACGATCTTGATTGCAGTCTTTTCTGAAGAGTAGAAGGCACACGTGGTGCTCTCCTAGCCGAAAGAGTCCCCCATGGTGATCCTACACCTAGTCAACCACCCCAAGGTCACAGACAGACTAGTGATGACTACGGCACGCGCAATAAGCGCACAGGTAGCTACCCCGCACTGGCATGCTGTCAGTCGTTTCCGCTAGCGGGTACACCCAAAGTACAGCATGGAACAATATAGGGCCTAGCCCTCTCAGAAACAGGGGTCTCGCCCCTCAGAACCAAATAGGGGTCTCGCCCCTCCACAATTCGCGCACCCTTGTCTGACTACCCTGCTTTGCCTAGTGGTCCTAAACAAGTCGGTGTAGGGTGGCTAGCTGAACCCCGAGCCCCGTGGGGTGGCTAGCTCCCTCCCTACACTAGTAGCTCTCCCCAGTACCGTGTACGCGAGGGCCAACAGAAGTCGGTGTAGAGTGGCCAATCCTAACCCCAGGTCCCAACCCAAGGGCGGCTAGCTCTGCTCTGCACTAAATAGGGAACAGTCGCTCTCCTTGGTACCACATACTCAAGGGCCAGCACACTTCCCACTCACATTTCCAGATTTTTCCATTCATCCGCAAGAGCCCTACTCCTAACTCCCCGTAGGGTTCATGCTCTTATTCACCATATTATTTCGTACCAGGTTTCATCATTCACAATTCCATTCTCATATTATACACATGCAGCTCATATTTTCACAATTTAACATATGCAACAAGTGATATCACAGGTAACGCTTTAGTTATCTCAGGCATTTCATATTCTAACAGGCAGCTCATATTTATTAACAGTCAGTTGTTTATAATTCAACTCATTCAATTATGACTGCAATCTCAATCACGCATACAAACAGTGTAACTATTTCTCATCCTAGGATTCATGTCACATCCTAGGTTTCTAGTTATCTAATTATCATAGATGCATTCATATTTTATAAGTAGAATAGGGGGAAACCACTCTACCAGACAATCCGGGAGTACTGGGGCTCGAACAGCAGACTCCCGTGCCTCTACAAGCCCTAGACACGTAACAGGTCGAAGTCTATACCAAGGAACATATCATAATGAAACGTTTAGAACAATATATAAGGATTTCTAACATGTAGAAGAACTCACAAGGAAACCACAGATATTTCGTTTGCATAAAACGGATCCCAATCAAACCCTAAACGGGTCAAAAACAAGTCTGCAGACCCAAATCAGACGTCTGGAGCCAAGTCCAAATGCCTTAAAAGTCACCAGAGTCTCACCTCAAGTCCCTGTGTCGACCTCAAACGTCCAGGACTTCTCGACTGTCTGGACCCAGCTCCAGACGTCCGACCTATCCTCCAGTCATTTGGGAGTGCCTCCGGTCATCTAGTAAACTGTCCAAACATCCGAAAGGCATGGGAGGGTGTGCCGCGCACCTTCCCAAAGCTGCTCCTACGCACGATAGAGCAGCACAACCCTTTTTAGCGAGACAAATGGCCTCTGCGGTGCGGCTTGCATGGTCGTAACCTCAAGGAAGATGTACCTGCACAAAAAACCCACTTTCAGATGTCCAGTGTCGTCACCAGACGTCCAGCCCGTCGTCTGGAAGGCACTCTGGATGTTTGATACTGGATAAACTCCACTATCAAAATGAGCTCCCACTTCTTTCGCCACGCTCCGCCACGGCTCCTCCCTCTCAGCTGCAGCTCCAACCGGTGCAGGAAGTCGGGGATGATGCCTCGGCACTCTCCTCCTCCCACACGCGCTGCAGTGGCAGTGCAACACTCCGGCGAGCCTCCACAAGCTTGCGACCTTAGCCTCCTCCTCACGCCACTCCTCCTCCTCGCTCTTGCTCCTTCTCTCTCGCGTGCCTCCTCATGGCAGTGGAGTAGGGAGTAAGGTGGTGGTGATGGAGTGGAGAGGAAGGGGGGCACTTATATAGGTAGTGGGTTAGGGTTTGGCGAGGGGAAGAAAAGAAGAGGGGAGAGAGAAACAAACTATGCGGTGTTTGCGCACAGACAGCAATCGCAGGTACAGGTTTCTCAATTTCCAGATGTCTGGGAAGGGGTCCAAACGTCTTAAAAGGTTTAAAATAGAACGAGTCTTTACACTTATCTTGTTAGATGTTAGTCGATCAAGAGTTTTCTTTGATCGACCAAGACACTATTTTGATTAATCAAGTCTTGAGAGTCTTGAGCAGAAAAATTCCTTCCAAAACTTTCAAAAGTTGATCGACCAACCTTGATATTGATTGATCATTTTTTGAGCGAGATGTTTCCCTCCACTAAAAATTCAAATTTATCGATCAAGCTTTCTTTCTGATCAACCAAATTTGAATCTAGTCGACCAAACAGATGTTTTGATCGATCAAATCTAGGCCAATTTCATCTCACCGTGATTCATGATTGGTGAATCAATTTACCTTGATTTGATTTGTAATCTTCTCTTATCTTTGATACCTGTCCTATTTTACTTCCTACCATATTTGGACAACCTAATCTCTATAAAAACACTTTTTTCCAATCTTTTTTCACTCAAAAACTTACTTTACCCTCACTTTTACTCAACAAACTCACCACCTCCATCACCACCTTGTCCCACCTCCTCACCAAGGCCTCACCATGCCCCCCCCCCTCCACACTCCATCGTGGTCCTACCCTCCTCTACTGACTAAGAACCATTACCTTCCTCCTTCAACCAAAGGAGATCCTCCCACCGCCATCGTCGATCAAGCCTTGATTGACAAAAGCTGTGACCACCTCCTTCCCGATGACCTCCTTGCCATCGTCACCGCCTCTCCAACCACTCCCCTTTGACCGGCACCCCTCCTCCTCCTCCATTGCGCTACCATCTCAGATCGATCCTAGTTAATCCCGATATTGCTCATCTTCCCTTGTCTTTTACTCTCTCTTGTTATCCATTGTTTTTATCTTGTTTTGATGTGATATGTGATTGCGCAGCAATCATAGGTCTTAATTGACTTAGATTAAGCTAGGACTTAGCATAAGTTAGGGTAATTCATGCACACATAAGCATTATCTGCATCATTACTACTTTACTTTAGCTATGCATAAAATAATGTTATAATGTGCTGATTAAGTGCATTATGTCTATTGCAGGGAATAAGCAGATCTGGAGCTAGATCTGAAGCTAGATCTAGAATAAGAGGAGTTGCAACAGAACTGGAGCAGAAGGCTTACATTTGATGTAGGAATAATAATGTAAGGGAGTTAAAGGTTTGCTATGCTATTAAGTAGGAATAAAGCAATAAAATGTGAAGAGCCTAGGTCCATCTTAGCCCTAGGATAGCCTAGAAACTTTCCCAAGCCTTAGCCACCCTTAGATTAGGTCACGCACCCTAGGAAGCCCTAAAACCCTAGTTCCAACCCTTCTCTGGATGTCCAGATAAGTTTTAGGACATCCAGGACCCTTAGCCAACTCCCGTACACCTCAAACCCACTTTTGCAGTGTTATTGGACATCCAGACACTCTGTCAGGCATCCAATTTCTACAGAATACCCAAAATAGAACCCGAAATCCTTCCTGACTCTAATTGGACATCCAGACAACAAGTCTGGACTTTTTATTTTTTAGTATAAGACGTCTGATTCTATTATTAGATGTCTGATACTGCTCTCCAATTCCTGTTTTGAGATTTAAGCCTTGATCTTGGATCTCTAGGTCCCTAAACCCAATTCCAACCCCATAGGAACCTAAATTAAGGTGCCCTAACCCTAGTACATCACCTCTAGACCTCCCTAAGGATCTAATTAGGTCCTCACTAAACCTAATTGACTTAGATCTTAGTCAATTCCATCAGCCTATTCAATTGGACTCATTGAGTCCAATTGAGCCCTGATCTCAGCACACACTGTCCAATTGGACTCAGTGAGAGTCCAATTGACCTAGACATAAATTAATTGAGTTATTTTACTCTTAGTTAAGTTTCCACACACCCAATTAAACTTTTATTAAGTTGAATTGCACTTTACCTTAGTGAATTAGGGTTTATAACCCTAATTTGAGACATACCTTGATCTAAACCCATTAGAACCTAACCTAATCAACCTAGCCACCTAAGTTTTGACCCACACACACTCACACACACCATCCACACGAAAATACCTATCCTAGAGTTCTCTAGAACTCTCTACCATGTGTGGTTGCCTTGGTTGCCAAAAATAGCAACCAAGAGCCATTCAATTTTTAGATCCACGTTTGGTGGATCTAAAAACCACCATCCACCCTCTCTCTCTCACTCTCCCACGAGCTCCCACCATAGGCCTCTCTAGAGAATTCCATAATTCTCTAGAGAGCTTCCCTTAGGTCTATAAAAAGACCTAAGTGGTGGCCTTTTTCACCCATTCACTTCCTTGGCATCCATTCCAATTAGGCTAGCCACTTCCATCTCCACTCCACCTCCACGAGTAGAGCACCACCATGGAGGCCAACATCTCCATGCTAGGAAGCTGGATCAGCTCCCCAACCTCTCTCCAAGGGCCGGCCTAAGCTCCATTGTGTTGGTGCTAGAGCACCACGATCATTTGTTTTGATGATAACAAAACACGTGTTATTTAACATTTTCAATTTGAGTCCTAGATTTCAAGTCAATTGCAAATGTGGACGTGTTTAGACAGAGTTCGAGCTCGCATCCAGGATGGATTGGAGGAGCTTGACGGAAAATAGAGGAGGTTCGCGTGGAGCGAAAGATTGAAGATGGAAGGAAATGAAGAATATGATAGATTTCCTTCTTTTGTACTTGTTGTATTTTTTCGTTTCCTTTGTTGCTCTTTATTTCCTTAGATATTTCATGTTAAAGAGCCTCAAAGAACCCTAACAGTAGTCCTAGGAACACCGGCACAACCCTAGGATACTTAGGTTTTCTGTACAATACTTAGAAAACCAATATAGGGTTCAAACAGACTTTCCAGACGTCTAATTCCTAAATCAGACGTCTGATAATGTATTTTAAGACGTCTGACTGTTGTTTCAGACGTCTGATAACTGTTAGGCTGGACATAGTTAGTTCTGTCTGATGAAATCAGACGTCCAGACCTTAGACCAGACGTCTTAGGAGACGTCTGATGACTTTGCCAGACGTCCAATTAGTGGACCGTTGGCTGGCTTTGCAAACACTCCAGATATGACCGTTAGAGCCTTATCAGACGTCCATAGGACTGTCCAGACGTCTGATAAATGACCATTTTGCCTCGGCTGACCCAAAATCTCTTCTCAGAGATTTTCTAGCCGTTGCAACGTTTGGAAATCAATTCCCACAGTAAAAGTAGGTTTCCAGACGTCCATACTTAGTGCTAGACGTCCTGTATGTCGTCTGATGGACTTGCACAAAAACCCTGTTTAGATCTGATCCAAGTCAGGGAGAAACCCGCATAGAATCAGACGTCTGACATTTAAATCAGACGTCTTAAAGTGGCCTTCCAGACGTCTGATGCCATAGTTAGACGTCTGATGACCCTCTCAAATGCAATCATTGTCCTGATTTCGGCCTGATTCTCTTGGGCTTTGCACCCAACGGCTATAGAACCTTTCTTAAGCCTTCCAAAGCCTTCCTAAGGCCTCTATAAATAGAGGGGAGCCTTTGCAACTCAAAAACACACAAGATATACACCTAGAGAGACCAAGATACACTAAGATCAAGTATTTCCACTCTCTTGTGTCCAAGAAGCACTTGCTCTCTAAGCTCAAGCTCCATCATCTTGAGAGCATCATTCCCTTCGCGCACCCGCTCTCCCGCCGTTGTCTACGAGAGCGACATTGCGCCGTTGCGTGGCTCACGCACCCGCGTCATCGTCGACGCACTCCTTGCAAAGGGGAGTTTCCTAAATCCTATAGAAGCTTAGGTTTATTACTTTGTTGGCTCTATAGGTTTGTTGTTTATTTTACCTTTGTTATTTGGTTGGGTATTCGCTTTGCGAATTCCCGTCTCCTTCGTGGGACAAAATCCTTCTCGTGGAGAGAAGGGGTTGAGGAACGCTACCCTCGTACTTGTAGCGTGATTGTACTGAGGTTGAATCACCCTCGTTTTAAAGTGATTCGTTTAGTGGATTTGATCAACTAGGTTGATCGGAAAATCCTAACTCGAGAGGGTTAGGTGGTGGTTTTCACCCGGTTTGGGTTTCCACCTAAAAATTCCTGTGTACATTTTGTGATTGCTTATTTTTGTGAGATTGTTTATATTTTCAATTCCGCATTTTTTTTGTCACGCTGATCTCACCCCTCCAAGTAGGGAACTATCACATTGGTCGCCCCTCCTTCTCTCAGCCACTCAAAGGCCATCGGAGACCACCTCCGAATGCCCTTCCTTCTGCTAGATTAGTAGCTTAGCTTTTCGTATATTTACTACTTTTATTACGACTTAGTAGCATAGTCTTAACTTCTCCCCCAATGATGCATGCGAAATCCCCCCATAGATTCTTGTATGCAGTCATTTTCTGGTAGCTAGATTTTCGCTTCAAGCATTTATGTATAAGCTTTCATCTATAGTTCTGTTGCAAACAACTCTCTCACTGAATGAATAAAAAAAATGTTTTATATATAAATATATATATATCTGTCTCCATGTTATGAAATCACAGTGAGCTTATTGATTGCTATCATATTTGCGTGATTCAAGTTGCTTGTCTTAATTGTCTATCCATTCTGCAACTAAGCATGTCGTACTTAAATACGTAATAATCACGAACTGATATGCGATTCTAAATAAAGTAGAGCTGGATAAGATCGATTTCAAAAGTAAAAGCAACGCCTCCCAGAGACGAACGACCGAGACTCAAAGTCTCGTTATTTTTACAAAATAATATCTTTGTTGGATCGTATTTTGCAACTATACTACAACGCTTTTATCAAAAATGCGAGCTACGATTTCTCCCAACAATATGTTTGTGTAATGTCGATTTGTTTCATTTCCGGCCATTCGTTCATATTATGTTCTTGATTTTTCACCTCATTCGATTCGTTCCAACCTTATTTTTTTTGCTACTAACAATTTTTCATAGACCAATTCTTTCCCATTGATCAACCAAAAATTTTGTATTGAAATTTGTTTTATGCCATTTTCTGATTGACTAATTAATTTCGTCTTGATTGACCAAAATGATGCTTTGATCGACTAAAACCTCAAACTAATCGACCAAAAATCTCTGCATGTTGATTCTATCCTGTTGCCTTCTTAATCAATCAATTTTCCTTTTTTGATTGACCAAACCTTTACTTTGATCAATCAAACAACATATTTTGATCGACCAAAATAGAACAGTATGCTGATTATGGCCCTCAAACGCTCTTGTCACACCTCCTCTTCCACCCCTCACAACAATACTTTTGATTTCTACTTCATTAATGATGACTTGAGGTATAACTTTTCTCTCTATTCTAAATTGTCTCCTGATGTGGGTCGCTTGATTGACTTAGACTACTTTGAACACATTTTCTCTGGTCTTAAAGATAGACTTACTTTTCATAAAATAGGTCGTCATGATTAGTACCAACACAGGAGGCAACAAGTACCGGTACTCATGATTCGTACTAGCACCAATTGGTTACAGATTTGTGTTAAGTATTTAAAACTCAAATATGGAAACAATGAGTACTAGTACTCATGATTAGTACCAGTACCCCATAGGTACTGTCTGTAACAATTCAGTTTAAAATGCAAAATAGCAAGTCACTTGTAATGTCACAAAATTTGGACTCCGAGTCATTTCAAAGTGGTTCGGGTCAATTCAAACCTGAAAACCCGGTTAGGGTTCGGTGCTGGTGTCAAAACCCCCTTAATTTGCAAAAATACGTATTTTGAGGCAACCCTTGGTCAAAAATTATCAAAAGGGTGCCATATGTGATACCATTGAATTTCTCTCATCGCAAGCTTTCCAACGATGCTTGTTTCACGCGATTCCAAGTTGTATAGCTCAAATTATGGCCAAAAGAAGTCGCCAAAGACCTAAATGTAAGGTAAACCCAACCCTAAGGGCATTTTGGGCATTTCACCCACCTAAACCTACTCACAACCGAACCTAAAGCCTATTTAAGGACCCCTTGAGTTCCTTAGGTCATCATTAGCCTTCAAACCCTCTCTAATCAAGAGAGGAAGGGAGAAGAAAAACCTTAATTTTTCTTCAAAAATAAAAAATTTATTTGTGGGGACTCGATTGTGATTCCACAAAACTCAGGGTCCCTACTACAAAAGCCGTAGGAGCGTGGGTAGGCACAACCACGTGGGCTCGTGTGGGGGCACGTCGAGCGGCGCGTGCAAGGGTGGTTCAATTCGACTTTAGACCCCTTCTCATTGTTTTAACCGATTTAAGGCCTTCCCGATGTTGGATTTTGACAAATAAGGTACCGTTGGAATCGTATCAACGCGTACTACGCATTGGTATAATTTATTTCCACTTTTGAGTTCTTTATCCTTATTGAAAAATTAGAAATGTAATTAGGTGTATTCGATCCCATCGTAGGTCCGATTGAACCAGGTCCTCTTCTTAGTGTGTGCACGGATGCCGAGGTGGGCATGAAGACTATTTCTAGGCCCAGTGTGCAAGGTTTAGAGCCACCATGACCCTCCAATGGCATTAGGTAGAGTAGTCTACCCCTGTTTCAATTCAGTCAATTTTTTGGGCACTTGTGGACCCGTCCTGTCCAATATTTTTCCCATATACCGCCTTGATCGGCATGTGCTCTCCTTTTTGCTGAGTTTGGAACCCTTCAAGTGTTTCCCTGATTTATGGTCACTTAAATGAGAAATAATATGTTTATGTAAATGATGTAGATTAATGATCACATGCACCCTTGTTATCGCAAGTATGAAACGAACTCCATTTTAGTAAAACAAGTTCTATTAATTTCAGTAATTTCTAAATAACATGGGACCACTGTCACAAGATTGATTTACTTGTAAAAGAATAAGGTGAATAATTACAAATCCTAGAATTTCTAATATGAAATTACTAAGGATTTACTTAACAAGAGATACAGTTATTTGGAAATTGACACGACGGATATGTCAAGAAAATAAAAAGATTAGAAAACTAGTTTCAACCCCACTACTTACCAAGATTTCGACCATAACTTTAGGTCTTTTCAGACCAAGTTAATGTTACGAACGCGGCCTCAAGATGGTTTTTAAGACGTCTGGGAAGTGGCCCAGACGTCTGACCAGACGTCTGGAACCCTTTCCAGACGTCTGGTATTTAATTTTTGTGGCGTACGGGGTTGTGTCCGCGCGCATGCGCGCGCAGACCTGCACCCGCCGCTCTCTTCCCTCTTTTTCCCTCTCTCCTCCTGTAAGGCACGGCATTTCTCTCTCTCTCTCCCCGTGCGGCCTTAAAAGGCCCCTCTCCCTCTCCCCCACCCTCATCTCCTCCGTATCCCTCTTCTTCTTCTCCCAGCTGGTGCGAGAGCTCGAGCGAGCGAGTGAGCAGCGGCAGCAGCGGCCGCGGCAAGTGTGCGGGAGGAGGTGTTGTGCGAGGGAGGAGATGCTCGACCGTGAGGGCTCAAGCTTTCCGGGGCAGCTAGAGCCGGCCGGCGGGGGAGCAGCGGGCGTGGAGTGTCGCGGAGGGGCTGCTGCAACTCGAGCAGCAGGCGGACGGGGCGCGGCGCGGCCGTGCGTCGCGGGCGGAGAACAAGTCGAGCTCTGATTCTGGAAGTTTTTCCAGAATCAGACGTCTGGGTTTCCAACCAGACGACGGTGAAGACGTCTGGCAGGTAAGATATTCGATCTGCTTCCTTTTTCGCGTGTACGGCCATGCAGCCGTCCGCCGTGCCTTCGTCTGCGACTCGTCGTACTGAGAACAGGTGTGGGTACATGCAGGTTCTGCTCAGGAGGGCGCAAGGGCTCGCCATCCCATGTGAGTCGGACGTCTGGCCGCAGTGCCAGACGACGGGAAGGACTTCCAGACGTTCGAGGTGACCATCGGACGTCTGGGAACTAAGCCAGATGCCCCCACAGGCTTCTGGACATTTGAGGGACTACACAAAACGAAGGTACGCTCTGACCCGCATTTTAAGACGTCTGGAAGAGGTTCCAGACGTCAGATTTTGAGCAGTTTCGTCATTTTCGACCCGTTTAGGGCCCGTTCGGAGTCCGTTTTCCGCATTTCGAGTTGCATTCTTTCCGAAATAAAATCCTCTACCCGTTTACAGTAATTATATACCGTTCTGAGAAACTCCTTGTGTTTGATCCTTATGTTAGGACCCCGTTCCATTGCAGTCTTGGGGATTGCGGAGGCGCGCGGGATTTCCGACCACGCCCCCAGTACTCCCGTTGTAGCTGGTAGAGTGGCTTTTAATTTACTTAATCAAATTTTGTTACAATTGTGGAATAACTAATAGAGTCTAGGGCACTGCATGAACCCTAGGACTGAGAAACTAGATTGAATGATAGATCCTAGGGTATTGCATGAAACCTAGGACTGGAAACTAGATTGAATGATAGATCCTAGGGTACGGCATGAATCCTAGGACTGGAAAACTAGTGATATGTATATAAATATTGCAGTCTTGGAAAGGTGGAAAGGAAATAATAGCTGCCTGTAAATTGATTTAACCGTTGCCTGTTATGAAGGAATAAATATGATTGAGAACATGGGTTGTATGAACGTAAGACTGGAATAGTGAAACCTACAATGGCCAAACAAAAAGAATACGAACCCTACGGGGAATTAGGAGTAGAACTCCTGGAAAGAGAATAGAATGGAACTGAGAAAGTGAAACGTGGAAGTGTGTTGTCTCTTGGGTACGTGATACTAAAGAGAGCACACATTACCTCTTAGTGTAGAGGGGAGCTTGTCGCCTTAGGTTGAGACCGGGGTGGATTTGGCCACTGTACACCGACTTGCTGGCCCTCGCGTACGTAGTACCGAGGAGAGCTACTAGTGTAGGGAGAGCACTAGCTACTCCACGGGCCCCGGGGTTCTGCTAGCCTCCTACACCGACTTGTTAGGCCCACTGGGCAAACCAGGGTAGTCAGGCGAGGGTGCGTGGACTGTGGAGGGGTTGGACCCCTGTTACTAAGAGGGCTCTGCCCTATACTGGTTCCGTGCTATGCTTTGAGTGCACCCGTTAACGGAAACGATTGACCGTGTGCCAGTGCAAGGTAGCTACCCGTGTATTTATCGCGCGTGCCGTAGTCACCGTTACGTCTGTCAGCGACATTAGGGTGGTTGACTGAGAGTAGGATCACCACGGGGGACTCTCCCGGCCAGGAGAGCACCACGTGTTACTTCTACTTTTCGGAAAAGATTGCAATCAAGATCGTTCCCACGAGGAACATTCGAGATCAAGTGAAGGATCTGAGAAATAGATAAATTGTGAAATAATAAAAAGACGTAAATAAAGGAAGAAAGAAAATATAACAGCTACTGTACACTCTACTGCTTCTTTAGTTTTAGCTGCCACTCTACTCAGCGTTTCGCTGACGTGTTACACTCATTACTTTTCAGGACCAGGTGTTGAGCAGCCAGGGTCAACGGCTGCAGAGGACGCTGGGCCGAGTAGGGTCCAGTAGAGTTATCGCAGTTCTTTTTGTACCCCTTTTGTTCCACTATAGTGAGTAGTTCTTGTTACTCTCTGTACTTCCTTACTTGTAGCTTCATGTTATGTTATAATTGTTGTTCTATTGTTGTGGTGATATATACTGTAGTAGTTCCTTTTCTTACTGCTGTATTTTGTTACTGCTAGTTATATTCATGCTGAATGTGGTTTATTTTACTGCTCTTTTGGTTACTTCCTCGTTGGACGACTAGGTCTTGGGACTAGTCGAGTCGGTCCGGTTCTCATGTCTCATAGGGACTCGGGAATCGGGTCGTTACAAGATGGTATCAGAGCAAGGTCGTCCCGAGAAGTGAATCAACTGACTGGAAAATAACCAATTCACATGTCTGTAACTAGAGTAGCCACCACAACATATCTTTTGGCATTAGTTCTTAGACGTTTTTTGTTAGATATCATTCCGTATTGACGTGCTTCCGTTTTGTTTCTCGTCTCCTTGCAGGAGATGCCTCGTCGCGGGACTGGCGAGGCGGGACACGGGCGCAGCCGAGGACGAGGTCGGTGAGGTGGGCGTGCCATTGTCGACGCCTCCGTGGACCAACACCTACTCCCGGGCGTCCAGGCACAGGACCTCGCCCAGCTGATACGGGACATTGTGCGAGAGGAGCTCCACCCACTGCCCCGAGCGCCTTACCCTGGGGCTGCGGAGGGGGAGTCCTCTGTGGGACAACACGACGGATGCGGCGCTAGACTTGGGGGAGGGGATGGGCCGCCACCGCCCCCACCTTCCTCCGACACTTCTGTGCACGAGGCACCTTTGCCTGGAGGTGCATCAGCATCTCCACTGCAGCGCCACTTCGAGCTCTTCGGGCAGTTCCGGAAGCTGAAGCCCCCCTCCTTCAAGGGGGATGAGGACCCGACCGAGGCAGAGGACTGACTCGAGCAGCTCGAGAAGATTTTCGACACCCTTCGCCCCCCGGTGGAGTGCCGCGTGGCCTTCGCCACATACCAGCTGGAGAGTACAGCACACAGGTGGTGGAGAGCGGTCAGGGGACAGGAGAGGGACGAGCCAACCTGGGACCGGTTCGTCACCCTCTTCTACGAGCAGTACTTTCCCTAGAAGTGGCAGGACCAGAGGAGGCAGGAGTTCCACACTCTCCGCCAGGGGACGATGACCGTGAGTGCATACCGCACATGTTTTCTAGAGTTGTCCCGCTTTGCAGTGACAACGATAGCCACTGAGGAGGAGTGCCTTTAGAGGTTCACCGAGGGGCTCTGGCTTGCAATTCGGGGGTATGTCAAACCCATGAAGCTGCCTATGTTTTCGAGGGTGGTGGAGGCAGCTATGACCTACGAGGAGACCAACCCGTCCGCGGGAGACACTAACGGCGGGCGGAAGAGGCCCTTCCAGCCAGACTTTTCACAGGGTCGACGAGAGAGGAGGCACATGGCGTTTGCGGGAGAGCCGTCACGTTTTGCAGGGCCATCAGTGGCCTTTGGGGGCCCTCGACAGGGGCCAGTCGCCAGCATCGAACCCCCGCCCAGTCGACAGCAGGGACCCACGGAGGGCGGGAGTCGGGTTCCCCTCTGCTACCAGTGTGGCCAGTCGGGCCACATCAGGAGGGACTACCCGTCTAGGGCAGGAGGTCAGCAGATACTTCCCGCGCAGAGCACTGGAGGGCACGCAGGAGGCTGCGGTTCCCAGGTGCGAGGAGGAGGACAGCAGTCACAAGGAGGGTACTGTCCAGCATCTACCCGTCCGACGTAGAGTGTGGCTGCTTCGTCCGCACCTAGAGCTGAAGGGCGTATCGACGCCCTGACACACAGGGATGCCATAGCTTCGGGATCGGTGGTGGCAGGTATGGTTTCAGTTTCCGGCAGACTCGTTTACACACTTTTCGATTCCGGCGCTACGCACTCGTTTGTCGCAGCCAGTTTCGCAATTAGTTTGGGCCAGGACTATACTCTGTTAAAGAATCCGTTCATAATCAGAGGTCCGAGTGGTCAGCTGTTTGTGGCTGAGGAGGTGTACACGGGTTGCGAGGTCAGGGTCGAGGGACATAGTCTGCCAGCTGACCTGATTATGATACAGATGGAGGACTTTAGCGTAATTCTGGGGATGGACTGGTTGTCCGCTTACCACGCTTTGGTGGACTGTTTTGAGAGGAAGATCGTCTTCTCCATACCGGAGTTGCCTTTTTTCGAGTTTCACGGACAGCCAGTGGACGGAGGCTTCAGGTGCATTTCGGCACTTTGGGCGGCGAGACTTTTGAGCCAGGGGTGTGAGGGCTTCCTAGCTTGTGTGGTGGCAGAGCCCAGCCCTGTGGCAGACTTCCAGAGCATCCCGGTGGTCAGAGAGTACCCTAACGTGTTCCCAGACGAGTTACCGGGACTACCGCCCGAGCGTGAGATCGAGTTTGAGATCTCACTAGTACCAGGGACCAGCCCCATCTCCACCGCGCCATACAGGATGGCACCGCTTGAGCTACGAGAGCTCAAGTCTCAGTTGCAGGACCTTTTGGAGAAGGGCTTCGTGAGGCCCAGTGCGTCTCCCTGGGGAGCCTCGGTACTGTTTGTGAAGAAGAAGGATGGTACCCTACGCCTTTGTGTGGACTATCGACAGCTGAATAGGGTCACCATCAAGAACAGATATCCGCTGCCGAGGATCGACGACTTGTTTGACCAGTTGTGGGGTGCCACGGTGTTCTCCAAGATCGATTTGAGGTCTAGATACCACCAGTTGAGGATCAGGGAGGCAGACGTCTCCAAGACAGCTTTCCGCACTCGGTACAGACACTACGAGTTTCTAGTCATGCCGTTTGGGCTGACCAATGCCCCCGCTGCTTTCATGGACTTGATGAACCGGGTGTTTAGACCGTACTTGGACCAGTTCGTGGTGGTTTTCATTGATGATGTACTCATCTATTCTCGAGATCAGACGCAGCACGGACAACACTTGCGGATGGTTCTAGACACACTGAGACGACGTAGGCTGTACGCCAAATACAGCAAGTGCGAGTTCTGGTTGGGGGAGGTGACCTTGTTAGGCCATATGATCTCTGGGGACGGCTTGGCGGTGGACCCAGCCAAGGTCGAGGCAGTGCTCAGGTGGGAGAGACTGCATTCAGTCACTGAGATTCGCAGTTTCCTGGGACTGGCAGGCTACTACAGATGGTTCATCAGGGGTTTTTCACAGATTGCGCGTCCTATGATACAGTTGACCCGGAAGGACGTGCCCTTTACTTGGACAGACGCCTGTGAGGCGTGTTTTCAGGAGCTGAAGGGGAGGTTGACTTCGGCTCCTGTGCTCACCATCCCTGACAGTAGTAGCGGGTTCGTTGTGTACACGGACGCATCCTTGCAGGGGTTAGGAGGTGTACTCATGTAGAGGGGTCACGTTGTCGCTTACGCTTCGCGGTAACTGAAGCCCCATGAGCATACCTACCCTACCCACGACCTGGAGCTGGCAGCTGTCGTCTTCGCGCTGAAGAACTAGAGGCACTACTTGTACGATGAGACCTTCGAGATTTTCACGGATCACAAGAGCCTCAGATACCTTTTTGATCAGAAGGAGCTCAACATGAGACAGAGACGTTGGTTGGAGCTCCTGAAGGACTATGACTGCAGCATTTCCTACCACCCGGGAAAGGCCAACGTGGTGGCTGACGCCTTGAGCCAGAAGGCGCCCGCACACTTGGCCAGTTTACAGTTATAGAGTTGGAGCCTTTTGGAGGAGGTAGCCAGTTGGCGACCCCTAGAGTTACGGGGGCACTGTGGGGCAGTGACTGTGACACGACAGACTAGGCCAGGGCTGATAGACCGCATCATCACAGGATAGATGGCCGATCCGTACTTACAGTCCCTACGCGACAGAGTACTGTCAGGAGACCTAGGGGACTTCTCTTTCACAGACCAGGTACTGCGCCTGAGGGGACGGTTGTGCATTCCCAGAGACGAGGAGCTATTGAGAGAGCTCCTGACTGAGGCACACGGTTCTAGATTCACCATACATCCAGGAAACACGAAGATGTACCACGACTTGAGACGTGAGTTTTGGTGGAGGGGGGTGAAGCGGGATGTGGGTGATTTCATGCAGCAGTGCTTAGTGTGCCAGCAGGTGAAAGCCGAGCATCAGAGGCCTGCAGGGCCGCTACAACCGCTACCAGTGCCAGAGTGGAAGTGGGAGAGCATCACCATGGACTTGGTGGCGGGCTTACCTGTTACCCAGCGAGGACACGACGCAGTCTGGGTAATTGTGGATAGATTGACGAAGACGGCACGATTATTGCCGATCCAAGTCACTTTGGGACCAGCACAGTTGGCAAAGAGGTATATCCGCGACGTGGTACGACTACACGGAGTTCCGCGGGTGATCGTATCTGACCGGGATACCCACTTTACGTCCCAGTTTTGGGCTAAGTTTCAACAGGCCTTGGGGACACAGTTGAGATTCAGTACAGCCTACCACCCCCAGACGGACGGACAGTCGGAGCGCATGATACAGACACTTGAGGGCCTTTTGCGTGCCTGTGTACTGGACTAGAGGGGCTCTTGGGAGGAGCACCTACCCCTGGCGGAGTTTGCATACAACAACAGCGAGCATCGGCATGGCTCCCTACGAGGCTCTGTACGGACGGAGGTGTACGGCACCCTTGAGTTGGGTTGAGGTGGGGACCAAGTGAGAGGTTGGCCCCAGGTTGATCCGGTAGAGTCAGGAGGTAGTTGAGCAGATCCACAGGCGACTCTGCACTGTCAGGAGCAGGCAGAAGAGCTATGCGGATCGGAGACGCAGAGAGGTGCTGTTTGAGGTTGGGGACCACGTCTTCCTTCGTGTTTCGCCCATGAAGGGCCTGCAGCCGTTTGGGGTGAGAGGGAAGCTCACGTCGAGATTCGTGGGGCCCTTTGAGATCCTGGAGCGGGTTGGACCCGTTGCTTATAGACTTGCCCTCCCTCCTTAGCTTTCTGGTGTGCACGACGTGTTCCACGTGTCCAACCTCAGGAAGTATGTAGCCGATCCCAGTCATGTACTGAGTCACAAGAGCGTCGAGGTGGGCGATGAACTGACCTACCCCGAGCGGCCAGTGTAGATTCTTGACCGAGCCGTCCGCAGTTTGAGACGAAAGCAAGTACCCCTGGTGAAGGTTTTGTGGAGGAGCCAGCGGTACGAGGAGGCTACCTGGGAGCCTGAGGCGGCAATGCGGGAATGATACCTGGAGCTCTTTGCGGGTACGTCTTTTCGAACCGGCTTCGGTCCTCTTTGAGTTTGTTATGTTTTTATATGTCATTCTTTCCCGCACCCTAGTTAGCGCAAGTTTCGGGGACGAAACTTCCTTTGAGTTTGTTATATTGTTACGAACACGGCCTCAAGACGATTTTTAAGACGTCTGGGAAGTGGCCCAGACGTCTGACCAGACGTTTGGAACCCTTTCCAGACGTCTGGTATTTAATTTTTGTGGTGTACGGGGTTGCGTCTGCGCGCATGCGCGTGCAGACCTGCACCCGCCGCTCTCTTCCCTCTTTTTCCCTCTCTCCTCCTGCAAGGTGCAGTGTTTCTCTCTCTCTCTCCCCGTGCGGCCTTAAAAGGCCCCTCGCCCTCTCCCTGACCCTCATCTCCTCCGTGTCCCTCTTCTTCTTCTCCCAGCCGGTGAGAGAGCGCGAGCGAGCGAGTGAGCGGCGGCAGCAGCGGCCGCGGCAAGCATGCGGGAGGAGGTGTTGCGCGAGGGAGGAGATGCTCGACCGTGAGGGCTCTAGGTTGCCGGGGCAGCTAGAGCCAGCCGGCAGGGGAGCAGCGGGCGTGGAGTGTCGCGGAGGGGCTGCTGCAGCTCAAGCAGCAGGCGGACGGGGCGCGGCGCGGCCGTGCGTCGCGGGCGGAGAACGAGTCAAGCTCTGATTCTGGAAGTTTTTCCAGAATCAGACGTCTGGGCTTCCAACCAGACGACGGTGAAGACATCTGGAGGACTGTCCAGACGTCTGGCAGGTAAGATATTCGATCTACTTCCTTTTTCGCGCATACGGCCATGCAGCCGTCCACCGCGCCTTCGTCTGCAACTCGTCGTACTGAGAATAGGTGTGGGTACGTGCAAGTTCTGCTCGGGAGGGCGCAAGGGCTCGCCATCCCACGTGAGTCGGACGTCTGGCCGCAGTGCCAGACGACGGGAAGGACTTCCAGACGTTCGGGGTGACCATCAAACTTCTAGGAACTAAGCCAGACGCCCCCGCAGGCTTCTGGACGTCTGAGGGACTACACAGAATGAAGGTACACTCTGACCCACATTTTAAGACGTCTGGAAGAGGTTCCAGACGTCTGATTTTGAGCAGTTTCGTCGTTTTCGACCCGTTTAGGGCCCGTTCGGAGTTCGTTTTCCGTGTTTCGAGTTGCGTTCTTTCCGGAATAAAATCCTCTACCCGTTTACAGTAATTATATACCATTCTAAGAAACTCCTTGTGTTTGATCCTTGTGTTAGGACCCCGTTCCATTGCAGTCTTGGGGATTGCGGTGGCACGTGGGATTTCCGACCACGCCCCCAGTACTCCCGTTGTAGTTGGTAGAGTGGCTTTTAATTTACTTAATCAAATTTTGTTACAATTGTGGAATAACTAATAGAGTCTAGGGCACTGCATAAACCCTAGGACTGAGAAACTAGATTGAATGATAGATCCTAGGGTATTGCATGAAACCTAGGATTGGAAACTAGATTGAATGATAGATCCTAGGGTACGGCATGAATCCTAGGACTGGAAAACTAATGATATGTATGTAAATATTGCAGTCTTGGAAAGGTGGAAAGGAAATAATAGCTGCCTGTAAATTGATTTAACCGCTGCCTGTTATGAAGGAATAAATATGATTGAGAACATGGGTTGTGTGAACATAAGACTGGAACAGTGAAACCTTCAATGGCCAAACAAAAAGAATACGAACCCTACGGGGAATTAGGAGTAGAACTCCTGGAAAGAGAATAGAATGGAACTGAGAAAGTGAAACGTGGAAGTGTGTTGTCTCTTGGGTACGTGATACCAAAGAGAGCACACATTACCTCTTAGTGTAGAGGGGAGCTTGCCGCCTCAGGTTGAGACCGGGGTGGGTTTGGCCACTGTACACCGACTTGCTGGCCCTCGCGTACGCAGTACCGAGGAGAGCTACTAGTGTAGGGAGAGCACTAGCTACCCCACGGGCCCTGGGGTTCTGCTAGCCTCCTACACTGACTTGTTAGGCCCACTGGGCAAACCAGGGTAGTCAGGCGAGGGTGCGCGGACTGTGGAGGGTTGGACCCCTGTTACTGAGAGGGCTCTGCCCTATACTGGTTCCATGCTGTGCTTTGGGCACACCCGTTAACGGAAACGACTGATCGCATGCCAGTGCGGGGTAGCTACCCGTGTGTTTATCGTGCGTGCCGTAGTCACCGTTACGTCTGTCAGCGACCTTGGGGTAGTTGACTGAGAGTAGGATCACCACGGGAGACTCTCCCGGCCAGGAGAGCACCACGTGTTACTTCTACTTTTCGGAAAAGACTGCAATCAAGATCGTTCCCACGAGGAACATTCGAGATCAAGTGAAGGATCTGAGAAATAGATAAATTGTGAAATAATAGAAAGACGTAAATAAAGGAAGAAAGAAAATATAACAGCTACTGTACACTCTACTGCTTCTTTAGTTTTAGCGGCCACTCTACTCAGCGTTTCGCTGACGTGTTATACTCGTTACTTTTCAGGACCAGGTGTTGAGCAGCTAGGGTCAGCAGCTGCAGAGGACGCTGGGCCGAGTAGGGTCCAGTAGAGTTACCCCAGTTCTTTTTTTACCCCTTTTGTTCCACTGTAGTGAGTAGTTCTTGTTACTCTCTATACTTCTTTACTTGTAGCTTCATGTTATGTTATAATTGTTGTTCTACTGTTGTGGTGGTATATACTGTAGTAGTTCCTTTTCTTACTACTGTATTTTGTTACTGCTAGTTATATTCATGCTGAATGTGGTTTATTTTACTGCTCTTTTGGTTACTTCCTCGTTGGACGACTAGGTCTTGGGATTAGTCGAGTCGGTCCGGTTCTCGTGTCTCGTAGGGACTCGGGAATCGGGTCGTTACAGTTAAAGGGCTGGTTTAGGGAGTTATTAGCCTCCTTATGACTCTTTGGTTAGGCTTAGCGACCAACTGGGATAGCAGATTTGTAAGGCTCGAGGTTTGGGGCAATTCTTTTGGCTAGTGGGTAGGTCATTGGTTGTCTATAGTTTAGCGTACACAACGCTTGTATGTGTTTACACTACACGACGTAGTCGCCACCCCTTTCTGCAATGACCCCAGGGTGACAGAGTGTGGCGACTCGATGGATATAAGCGGCCCTCCCGGCCAAGAGGGTGGCTTATATTGGCCTTGCACCACAGGAAGTTACATGAAATTGTCTCATGCCCGAGACGTTGATTTACAGTTTGAGAACAATAAGAATATGAGCGAGTTGCATAAAAAGGAACTGGATATAAAATAAATTGTAAACAGACGAACTATCAAGATAATGTCTTTTTATTGTACTTTGTTACTTAAGTTACTGGTTTAGTTGTACTACTTTACTCAGCTTTTACTGACGTGTTTTCGGGTTCCATACTCAGGTCTACTTGGTAGTTCGCCAAGAGATTTCCGTTGTACATCTCCTTGGACTAATACTACGATAAAACTTTCAGTTAGTATTCAATTTATGTTCCTTTAAATTTTGCAATATGATTTGTTTGTTGGCTATGTTTATATTTTATGATTATGTGTTAGGTGATTGTGATCTTGTGTGCTAATTGTGCTGATTGTTAGCACATGGTGACTCGGGTTTCGTTGGTTGACAGGACTTGGGTTATCACATCACTAGTACCGATACCCATACTTTAATACCAATACCAACTATTCGTTGGGCCAAATCTGAACGGCTTAAAAATTGAATTTGGTAATGTAAAGGTTGGGATTTAATTCCTACGACTAGTATTCGAATTTCTAAAGTTTTAACTCTATAAATAGACCCTTGGACTTTTAGTTTGCACATAAGAAAAATGAGAGAGATCATTTTTGCTTAGAAAGAGATTCTACTCTCCATTTCTCTCTATAAACATCTTTTTGGGCACATTCTTTACTATTCTATTTCCTGCCAACACGAGTACATGGTCATGCTTGATCTTACACTCAAATTCACTACACACATACGTTCATAGGCTCCCTATTTAGTAATATCATTTTAATACTATTGTTCAAAGGCCTAGGAATCTTTGTTGTAATATTTTTTCTTTCTTACACCAGCTCTTAATTTGTATTGAGCTTGTTGTTTGAGTTGTAATAACCTGTTTGTTGTACTTGGGTTGTGGGCATTAATTATCTCATTTAGTAAATCGATTCCCTCGAGGTTGAGGGAATTTGGTTAAAAATCTTAAGTTGGAAGGCTTAGGTAGTAGAGTACCCAAGTGAGGAACCACTATACATCTTATGTTCATTCTTGTGATTTATTTTTTGTGTAAATTTTATTTTGTTCTACACTACTTATATCTCGCTTCTAGTGTGTTTGTGCACATAGTATTTAGATCCTACATTTATGTGTGTAAGGTGAGAAGAATTGATTCTAATGTTGTGTCATGCTATGGTCAACTACTAAGATATTTATAGAGGTGTTAGGTGGGCTCTAGAATGGTTGAGAAAAAGCTTATAGCTGTTAAGAGTAATTATGGACATTAATTCTCAAAATTAAGATAAATTGTACAAAGATCTACAATTATCAAAATAGTATCTAACGTTTAGTCAAGTCATCGGACATATGATTTGTCAGGTCAAATGTCTGAACATAATAGGAAAATGTCTAAAAGAAAGAGCTCTAGAAGGTGGTCAATAGGTACATGTTTAAGGCACATCCAATAAATCAATTAGATGTCTTAAATGAGTTTATAGGACGTTTGACAGAATCATTAGTCATCTATTACTGTAACCAAGTTTTCCTTAGATTGGGTCTGATGCAAGGTCGAACATCTAATCTTAATGTTGGTCACCTGATAGGATGTTTGATCTTATGGTTGGAGATATGAAAATCATTTTAGGATTTAGACTTTTGACACAAAATCTTCCTTGACTTAGGTTTCCAAGATCCAACAGACAATTTAGAGTCATTTAATACTGTAATTGAGCATTTGGTGGATGTATCAGACGTCTAAGGTGAAGGTTGGATGCCTAGTTACCAAAGATCAATGTTGGGCTCTGACGGTCAGATCATGGGACATTTAGAGGAAAGATAAGTCATTTAAAAATGAGTTTTCAAATGTTTTGACAAGAATATCGAACGTCTAATTAGGCAATCTTTTTGCAGTTTTGGATATATAATTTGACTTCAAATTTTGCCTAAGTGTCATAAGGTTATGTAAGTGTGTTTAAGACTAAGGTTATCATGGTTTCTTTACATTATATCTAAATAAAGAATTATAAAATACATTAAATGAATAACAAAAACTAAAATACAATATTCAATCTTATTCTTCTAGCTTCCTCCTTCTTGATCATCAACATAACTCCTTCCTTGAGCTTTTTTGATCTTGAAACGTTAGTCTTTAAAAGAGAGCAATATAACAATAATATATTTTGTTATCATCAAAATCAAATATCATAGTATTAATGCACAAATGCCATTGTCTACAATCATAATAACGGTGAATAGCTACAAGAACCAAAAACTCCAACAAGATAATAAAGATCACCCATACCCCTTCACACAAAGGAATACAACGAGATGTGTTACAAATAAAACCACATGCACCTCTTCGCAAAGAAGAGAATACAACCGGATGTACCAATCTTGTTTCAGAGAGAAGGAATCAAAACTTAGTATTCCATGCAAATAGGCTCCATGCAACCAATGAATGTGGGCCAATAAGGGGGGATAGAAATTTGATAGGATCCATTGAAATTCAATGGAAATAAAAAATCTGTTGCCAATAAAAAATCCACAACCGGTAAATCCAATATGAAGGTTCCATTCAATTTTCTCAAGTTGAAAGTTCCACCCAATCTTCCCAATAAAAAATCCACCACAGGATAAATATATATCTGTTGCAGCCGTACACCACAGAATCAAAACTTGTTTACGATGGATTAATGCTAATCGCGAAATGGGGATTAATGCCCACGAAGGAGGAGACTAAAAATTTGACCACCACCACCGTTTGAGAGATTTAAAAAATCAAAGATTGAATAGAAATTAATCATCACATGAAAAAGCTGCCAACAACCAAAAATTTGATTGCCATTAGGATAGCCATTGTTGATTAAAAATATGACTCCTAACACTCAACATCAAAGCTTTCCTTCAGCGGTGGTCAGAGTACCTTGTCTTAGATTCCTAGTAATATCCTCCAATCTACTTTGATTACTTCTCGATTCTCAATGCCTACCCTCACCACAAGACATTTGGGAGAGGCCACATGAAATGCCCACATTGCAAAACAATGCCTTTATGCCAATGCAGAGACTTACACGCACACTAAGATTGGTGTCCGTCAACATGCAAATAATGTGTGGAAGGTTCCCGCAGCGAATGAACTTACAAGATAGAAGGCTTTGATACCATGTATAAATGAAATCAACAATAATAGAGAAATCAATCACACATGGATGTTAAATTTATGTGGAAACTCTCATCGATTGGAGAGAGAAAATCACGGGAGTGAGAATCCTAGACATTCTTTCTCAATGGAGGCTAGAGATGTTTTCACTAAAAGTCAAGAAAAAAGAAGACATGTAATATATAGTATCTTAGGTTATATAGATTTACCCCAAAGTCCATATACCCGTTTGCAATAAAACTCAACAATTAACATGTTTTCTAGCCTGATTTGCAAGTATTTTATCATTGATTAACAAAGTCACTTCTATAGGCATCTGTTCACGCATGCTCTCCACCTAGTGAGATAGGTGTTGAGGTGGAGACGAAGGTGCTAAGAAGGAACAAAATATCTTCCCACAATGTAAACCTTTTACAGGAAGAAAAAATACTTGCCGATGTTTTGTGACGAAGCTTGATTTTTGTCGGAGGTTAATGGATGGATGGAGGTTGATAGAGATGGCAGCAATGGAATGGAAGAGTGGCGAACAGAGAGGAGAAGCTATTGAGTTCTCCAAATGCACTTGCTTGTTTCGAAACGAAGAAAAAAGGCAAAAGGTTACAGTAAATGCTATAGCAATAATAATAAACATTCAACAATCATGTATGCTTTAGCACTAATGCTGTGATACTACATAGTATAAATAGTTACATACTTGATACCAATATTTTATGTAACATTGATGGGCATGCAAGATGGTTGCACCGGAATTGTGACATGACATGTATGATACGTGGGTGCATGAAGACACTAGTTTTCATGGCAATTGTCCTATCATTTGATAGAAAAATGTAAATGTATATGATATTAGAAAGAAGGCACCATCAACAAGTCATAGAGGTACGTGTGTGACATTTTAAGAGACATGGAACTCTTACGGTTGTTACAGACATAAAACGTTGATAACCATTGGATTACGCAACTGAAGTTACCGACGTTATTTTTTTTTTTTTTTTGCCCTGAACTAGGATTCCAAGTTTTTATGCTATTGTAAGTGCTATATTATCACAAAAAGATCTAATTTACTTGAAGGTTAACCCGTTAAGAGAAAGATTAATTCATTTTTATCTCGCTACTTAATCTTCCATTTGTTAATCAAGATTTAATCACTTTAACAAACTAAATCCATGTTAAAATTATATACTATTTATATCTCTCATAATTCTTATGTTTCTTATTATTAACATCACAATCAAGTAATTATCATAAAATTTAATGTAAACATAATTATAGATTAACATTAATTTTATATTTTTTAATATCACTTTTCCAACCTCTCAAGTAAACTAATCTTATGATGTTGAAGAGATATGGTCCTTTTTTTAATTTCTTTCAAACATATAAAAAAAGATGAGCATCGTTTGCAAGAGGCATCCAAACTTTCATTAAAAAAGAAACTGCATACGTACAAGTGCAATGTCCAAAATTACACCAACTCTAGGCATTCCTAATCACATTTCTCAACCACGTTCGACTTAAAACTAAATCATTACACGTGTATGGCCTTTGATCCTGGGAATCTTCAATCGTCCACAAGAAGGTCTAATACTCTTTGGATTAAAACTAAACTTAGAGTAATATTTTAATCGTCATTTTTAAATATTCAAGTGCAGCTCACAAGAAAGACACGCAGCTAATTAGCCGCTAAAATTTTGGTTACAGCTGGGATGTTTCCTGTTGCCGTAGGAAATCCGTGGTCAAACAACTAAAAAAGTGACCACAATCTCTAGTGTACGAAATCATTGTCCATGTTCCTAAACATAGAGTTCGAAGCAGTCCTCGAGTAAAAAAAAATCGGAACTCTGTCGACGCTTGATAATTTTTTCTTTGTAACTTGATTCCCAATTTTTGAAATTCCTCTACACATTTCACAAGCATCGTTATTCACCATCGTTAGTCCAGAAAAACGAAGAGAAAAGTAAACGACGGCTCAAATATACACCACTTAAAGTGGCATTTTTAACATTTCCGCGTTACCTCCCATATAATTTACAACTGTTGTTAGTTGCTACCCTCCTATCTAAGAAAGTGGACAAAAAGAAATTTATGCAATTAGCAGTTATAGAAACAGTTGTCTTTCGTATTTAACCATATTATGTTTCTGATGTTATTATGAGTTTTCATATTAAGATCTATTCTCACATTCCAACAAGCAACAGCAAATTTAATTAAACCAGCTTTGATCTACGTACGTGCAATAAAATAGCACAACACTCCCAGACAGTGTGGTGCCCAAACTCTACTTAGCTTAGCAATCCATGAAGCAATCTGACCTGCTCAGATCACATGATTCGACCCGTGTGGAGGAAGAATTTGACCTCTATACATTGAAGAAGCCCACTCAGCATTGCCCTTGTGGTTTGTCAAATGCATCCTGAAGACGACCTCCAATGTCAAATTGCTTAAGATGTCTTGTAAGCTATATCTAGAACCACATCCTGATTCGCAGTGCGTTGAAATAGGATCCACAGGTGGCAGCATTTCTTTTGAAGTACCTTGTTCGCCCAGGTCAAAAAGGAATGGTGTTATTGGTCACATGTATTTGTCAAACCATTGAAGCTTTTAGATCTCATTGAATACTCTCTAATCAGCTTAGAGAAAGAAGAATCCTCCCCTTCCAGTAACCGCAAAGGGGTGTCGAATTCCTGAATTCTTCCTGCAGTCATGGCATGGGAAAAGAATACCTCAAGCAAACAATTGGTGGACTTAAGATTACCATATTTTCAGAGCTTCTGTCTATCTGAACTACAATGTTATGAGACTGCATTACCTTCATCAAGGACCAGAACAAGGTCACTATCTATCACTGTGTGGATTCTGTGAGCAACCATGATGACCGTGCGATCCTTGAATTCTTGACAAATGATTTGTTGTAATATGTTGTCTGTAGCGGAATCGATCGACGCAGTTGCTTCGTCAAGAACAAGAATGTTGCTTCTCTTCAACAGGGTCCGGCCAAGGCAAAAGAGTTGTCTTTGCCCAACACTCCAATTCTCTCCATTCTCAACAACTACATAGAAAACAAAGGAAAATCTCAATCTTGCACAAACACAAGGCTCCCGAGGTCATCATCTTAAGTATAGAGAAGCGCAAAGTAAAACAGTTCTCTAGCAATTCTGTGGCTCACTTAGATAATGCAGGGTAGAAAAGATCATGGTTGCCAACTTATTTATCCAAAAATTTATATGTCCTTAACTTAAAAGATGCTGCATGTCAAAATCTCCTTGGTATAGTGAAATTTGCATGCACACCACTATCAAATTTCTACTGACATTTGCCGAGTACTCCCTTGTTGAAATGTTACTTAGTTATCCCTACTGGCAAGTTCAAATTGATTACCACCATGGTCGATATAAGCAATGGTGGCAATGGATGTGGAGGATGTGGATGAGTAATGTGGATTTATATAGAAAATATCATGGTTAAAGAATCTATAAGTGCCTTATCTAGGACACCAGAGGGTCTGTATGTTGGCGAGCATGCATATGATATACCATCTTCTTACTGATGAGAATATGCCTGGAAGAAGTGACTAAGAAGGGTATCTAAGCAACATGATTTTTACGAGTCTAGGCGTATTCATATTTCCCTTGCTAGTATTACAGACACCCCACCCCATTTATAAGATTCAGATGCATAGATTTTAACTAAATTATGCCACCTACAATTTATATTACCACAATGGACATTTTATACCTTTCGAATAAAGTTTGTCTCTCTTCGCACATATTATATCTCCCAACTGACATTTATCTAGTGCCTGAAAAACATTAGAAGTCACCAAATCATATTTGCTCTGTGGATTATGCAAAAGAACTAAACAAATAGAGGGACTTGGTAGTCAACTGACGCATGGAATTAGAACATAAAATATTTATAATCTTGCATATTTCATTAGAGAGGAACGTCTGGTACATGTGGGCAGCAAGTATTCAGAAGAAATGTGCTCACCTCCCATATCTGAAAATCTGAATATTGCTCCAATGGGTCAAGGTTTCCCCGGACTGTTCCTTCAAACATTGCTGGCTCTTGTGGAATGACGCTTAACCTAGATCTCAGGTCATGAAGACCAATTCTTTGGATGTCGATGCCATCTATGACGATGCTCCCTTCTCTTGGCTCCACAATACGAAAAATTGCCTGTATGAGAGTTGATTTTCCACTTCCCGTTCTTCCAACAACACCAATTTTCTTCTTCCCTGGGAATGTACATGTTATGTTTTTCAATACAGATGGCAAATGGTCTGCATATCGCACCTATAATAGCCACATTTTGCAGTTAGTTTGAAAGAGGATCTTGCATGACTAAAGAGAGAAGCTCCCAAAAAAGAAAAACAAGTAGTACAAAATCACATTCATGAAATTTTCAGAACTTATTAAGTCGAATAGGCATAGGTGGTTTTGGCAGATCATACACAGATTGACGGAAAAAAAAGGTATCGTAGAAAATAGACTGAAGATTTGAGACACCATGATCCTACAAGATTCAATGGGTAACTCAGAACGCAAAGGTTGTTGTTTGAATAGAAACCTAGAATATGCATGAAGCCAAACAAGTGGAAAAACATTTGCTTAAATGTCTGAGAAAATTACCTTTTTGCTTTCTACATAGCATGATTAGTACCTCTTGGCCATACTAGAACTTTAAGTTACTTGCAAATAACACAAAAATGTGCCAAGAACAATGGATAATATATTGTTTGCTTCTCTGCATATAATTTCGAGATAACTTCTGGATATGTTGACAACTGTTACCTGCAGGTTGTTGAAACATATCATTCCAATTTGGGGCCAGTTATTTAATGGTCTGCAATCTTCAATAAGAAAAGGAGCTTCACTCTTGATTCGTGAATACTGCAGTATTCTTTCAACAGAAATCATCTTATTTTCAGCATTACATATGTTCCAGATGATAGATGCCTGTTGTACATTGAGACTAAGCCCATAAGTCACAGACAATCCTGCAATGCCTGCAAACATGCAGGTTTTGTTGATTAGGTGTTCTTGATGCTTTTAAGTAACTGGAAAATCATGCCAGGTCATACTTGGGTTAATGAAGCCTTCAGGGAGGCTCACAAGCAAAATCAATGAGAAAGCAAACACAAAATTGGATAGAACATTCAGTCGAAATGAAAGCCACTCCATTGCAGAAATGTTGTGGAACCATGGTCTCGAGTGATTGTCAATTAGTTCAAGGTTTAAGGTGGTGAAGCGCCTTTCATGACCAAATGCCCTGATGGTAGTGGCTCCGGTAAGTGATTCTGCAAAATGATGCAGGATTGGAGTCCTTTGAATTCCCGATAGCCTAGCAAGCTCTCTTGCAGTTGGTACATAGTATTGCTGGAGAAAAAATCACACGTAGCACATGGTTACATGATACATCTTTCACAATTAAAAAACCATTTAAGAAAGAACCGTAAGCACAACGTTGATCCATCTTTTCCTCCATTCATATTTAGACTCCATTCAGATTTGGGCCATTCCTGGGCTTATATCCAAAATAAACGTAACTAACCATACAAAGATATGTACAAGTTCCTTGCAAAATCCATTTGTATATCCTCTCTGCAGAGTCTTAACAGAAAATTTCATCTCTATCAAATTTGGTTATGCGTGCTACAATGTTTTACAAATTTAGGCTGTTAGAGAAACGATAGAGTTATTTGATGTCCACGCACAGTGATGAGATTATCAATAATAATAAGGTACATCTAGTTTCTGTAGCATATGAAAGTCTTTCTTGACTAAGTGGATTCTTGTTGCAGACAGTTTTGCATCAAAAACCACAAAATGCAAATAAATTGAGCCGTCCCTCACCTGATACCAGATGCAGATTGCTGTTACCGGAATGAAAACTGCAAAAACTGGCCATGCCACCTGCGACATAACAGCAATGGTTCCTAGGATACGTATAACTGAAAAAGCACACCACCCCAATTTTCCTGCTATTTCAAGATCCAGCACACTTTGGTCTGTTGAGGCCTATTAAGAATTTAAGATAAAAGCAATAGGTGTAAGTTCCAGAGATTATGTACAATTACAGATGCAGAAAAGTAAGCACAGCAGATTCATGCCATTCACCCTGTTAAGGATTCTCCCTGCTGGTGTAGAATCAAAGAACAACATTGGGGCACGAAGGACATGATAAAGCATGTTCATGAAGAACTTTTGTGATGTTAGAAGCCCTGCTATTGCAACTAACGTGGCTCGAAGCAGAACGCAAAGAGCACTGCCAACGGACAAAAGCATATATACTAGGAAGAGAATTTTCATCTCAACTGTTGGTGCTGTCCCTGTGGTTGGAGGTGTTGCCCATGCCATCCAATAATTACTTGCTACTTGCAATATCTGGAAGAGGGATTGTGCCATGAGTATTAGTGGGACCAAGGCACCACCTTTGACTGCTTGCAGATAGGACATGTAAACCTCCTTGCCAATACTTCCTTTCTCCCTCTCTTCTTCCTGTGTTAACCTCCCTCTTTCTTCGATGTTTACATCAATGTTCTGTTCTGAGTCATGCCTATCATCATTTTGAAAATAAGATTTTGCTTCTTCAGAATCGTCTTCATCAATATTTGGAGCATCCTTCTTGTTGAACCTTTCTAATTGAGATAATCTACTTGAATGCTCTGCGCTAAGGACAGATTCAAGAGCCTGACTATGGGCTCCAACCAAGACTTCGAAGCCAATATTTTGTTCTAGAAGCTCCTCAAATTTCCCACTTTGTGCAACCCTTCCATCCTTCATCACCTATCAAGCACACAATAATGGCCATAGATGAAACATATACGATAGGAATACAATGAATGAGAGAAGCTTGACCAATACAAGTGATTATATCGACCTGAATCATTGGATTAGATAATTTATCTAAAGTCATTTTCATTACTGGAACAAGAAAGTTCCTTTACTCTTCCTCACCAGTATCAGATCAGCTACTGGCAGAAACTCAACTTGGTGTGTCACATAAAGTATAGTCTTGTCTCTGAGAATCCCCATCAAGCACTCCTGTAGGAAGACATGGACATGCTTCAAGTAAAGGTAATAATATTTTGGACTTTTTAATAAATGCCCTTGCAACCTTTACATATCCCTATCTTTTCCATATTTACATAGGCACCCCCAAAAACTTCAGTTAATTTATATGCCGTACCCCTTTATCAACAAATCCATTAACATAAATGGATCTGGATTAAAATGTGTATATTTTTTTAAGAGATCCCTGCAATTTTTTAATTTGTTTTCTTAATTATTCTTCTTTCTTCTTCTTCCTCCACCTCCTTCCTTCTCCCTCTTCAATCTCCTTTGTCCACCATCCATGCCCTCCACACCCCTTGGGATCTCCCTTAGACAGTTGGATCTATGCCTTCCTCCAGATCTCCACCTATACCAAGGGGGTCGAATCACTCAACTGCATTGACTCAATCTGGCACGGTGAGGTTGAGTTCTCCATAGCATGGAGAGCATGGATGGAGGAGAAGGAAGGAGGTTGAAGAGGGAGAAAGGGAGGAAGGAGGTGGGCTGGAGGAGGAGGATGAAGAAAGGAAGAAAATAAGAAAAATTAAGAAAGCAAATAAAAAATTGCAAGGATTTCTTTAAAAAATATATATTTTTCAATTTAGATCCATTAAAGTTAATAGATTTGTTCGTAGAGGGATGTGACATGTAAATTACACAATGTTTTTGGACGTACCTATGTCAATATGAAAAAGACAGGGATATAGGTGTAATTTTGAAAGAGTACAGGGACATTTATGTAAAAATCCCTAATAATTTCAAAAGCACTATATTCTAATTAGAAGCTACATAAAAATATGGTAAGATATATTATTATAAGCGTCTTAGGAATGCTAAAAATGGGCTTAAAATGAAGCAGTTGCAGAGGGTAAACCTTGAACAAGTGTGTACCGGTATGAGCATCCACTGCACTAAAAGGGTCATCGAGAAGGTAGATATCTGAATCCTGGTAGGCTGCTCTTGCAATTTGTATGCGTTGCTTCTGCCCACCACTCATGTTAATGCCTCTCTCCCCAATTTCTGTGAGATCCCCGCTAGCAAAAAGCTCAAAGTCCTTCTCCAAGGCACATGCTTGGATTATTTTCTCATACTTCTCAGAGTCATATGGCCGACCAAACAGTATATTTTCTCTGACATTTCCTGTCAATATCCATGGAGACTGGGGAATATATGCCTTTGTGCCACTAACTTTCACAGTCCCAGCTAATTTAGGCATTTCTCCAAGTATACATGCAAGAAGACTAGACTTCCCCCCACCAACTGTCCCACAGATGGCCACCTTCATTCCTCTTCTAATGGACAGTTTTATTTCTTGTAGTGTTGGGGATTCTGATTCTGGGTTCCAACTGAATGTTCCAGAGTCAATCTTGACGTCGAACTCGGTTTCATTTCTTGGAATCAATTCAACAGCACCTAATTGAATTTCATCCTCTTGTAAGTACGATGCCACACGGTCCATAGAGACCTTTGCTTGTGCTAGTACATTGAGAACATCTGGGAGATTGAAAATTGGATCTTGTAGCATAGCAAAAGTTGCCAATGCAGATAAAACTCGGCCAGCTGTTAAAGGAATACCCATGAGAATACATGAGCCAAAGGTAATTGCTGATATGAAAGTTGGCGAGCCCCAAAAGATGAATGCCGCTAGAGCATTCAGCCTAAGAGACTTCCATATCCAAATGTACTCTATTTTTCTTAGATCTTCTACCCTTCCAAGGTAATGATTGTCCCAAGCTTGGAGCTTTAAAGTCTTAATGTTTCTCAATACTTCTGTTGTTGCTTTCATTCTCTCATCCTTAGCTTCCATGATTCTGGACTGGAAATATTTCTGTGACCTAGTAAGGGGCACATTAAATGCCATTACCATAAATGTTGCACCGAAGGCAGCCAAGCAACCAATGCCCAAGTTTGAATGTAGAACCCATATTGCAAGAGAGATATGTATAGGTAACATGCAAATTACATTTAGATACCACATAAAGTCTGTGATTCTTTCGATGTCCACACTCATATAATTTACAATCTCTCCACTGGTGTGGTTCTGCCTGGACTGACTTGAGAGATGGACACCCTTTCGATATATGTGAGATATTAAAGATGCTCTAAGGCACATACCCAGTTGTCGGGCTCCAAATATCCATTGCCTCTGTGTCACAGTTTCTACAATTTTAGCACTCAGAAAAGCGAGTGCCAGAAGATAGCCACTCTTCAAGCCTTGCTCCCTCTCACCACTCAAGAATTTCACCAAATCATTAATCAATGATGGCCCCACATAGGAGATGGCTGCAGTTATTACAGCAAATAGAGCATTTATTGCCACTTTTTTTCTGGTAAAAAGGAAAACTGTCCTATAGATGGTTAAATTATTCATTCCATGCTCTTCCTTCACGTGGTTAAGAATATTGCCAAATATTTCAGAGTTATATTCTGCAGAGTCCCCATGATACAAATCTGGTACCTCTTCCTGATCAAGAGGTTTCCTTATTCCAATAGAAAATAGCGAGTTAAGCCAAGAGAAAGTTATCAGCTGAAGAAGAGTGGCTTTGCCATAGCTAGATTCGTTTTGGCACTCTGCATTCTTACTAGGGGAAATTTGCAAAGGGGGATCTGTTTCACTACCTGAAGAGAGTCTGATGCCTGTCCTTCCTTGTACGGAAATACCACAGAGTAGCATCGATGCAAAGAGAGTCAACAGATCTGCATAGTCTTCCGACTTTGGAAACCGATCATTTGAAAGAATCGAGCGTGCCTCAAAAGCTACGTATATGGCTGACAAAGTGAAACTGCACATCCACCATAACCTTAAAATCCAGGGAAGTCTTAAGGTTTTTCTTTTCCGAAAATTGAACACCATGGCCAGTGCTATAGACCAACCAATCAGTTGCAATAACATAGCCAAAAAAATTAATGTAGCTGATTCGCAACTTCCCATCTTTCCTTCTAGAACAACCAAAACAAACTTTAAAATGTGAGATCCCAGAATAACTATACAACAACTGAGACTAGTTTTATAGGAAAGATCCAGATCCATTATTCTGAGATGATCACTCGTGCAGAGGAATGCATTACTGCACTGTTCTGCTGGAATGAAGCTTCTGTAGACAAACTGAAAAAGGATGTAACAGAGAAATGCAAGATGAAGTATCCCTGCCATGTCTGCCAAGAAACATTGGCTTGAGAAACTGTGCCATCGTTCCCAATCTTGAAAAGAATGAGATCCTGCACGTGAAGATTTTGTTGTTAAGGCTAGAAGAACTTTAACATTGTCAAAAAACACAATGAGGAGAACCAATGTGAGGATTGATTTCCATGTATAAGCTGCACTAGAGAGACAAGTTAAATTCTAATAGCTTCTGTCACTCCATTCTATGTGTTGGAGATTTGGGGAATAGAAAATATTATTATGAATCTCAAAGAAGAATATGTGGAGTTGGTCCCTTTATATAGAGAGGGCTAATTCTACTTCTAATCCTAATAGAATCAAATCAAATGTAATTAAATCTTTAACACTTTAAAACATATCTCTATAATTAGGAAAGAAACAAAACAAAAAAGAGAATTCTATTTCTAATTTCTAATTTTCTCTAACACTTCCCCCCAAGTTGGAGTATACAACATCTAGCTTGTTACAAGAAACAAAAGTTAACTCCCCATCAATGTAGACATCTGGAGGAGCAGGCAGTAGACTTAAGGAGTAGGAGCAGTTGTAGCAATAGGAGCATTTGTAGTAGACAAAGTGTAGTAGCAGTCAAGTAGTAGGAAACGATCCCAAGCAGCATTAAAAAGTAGGCAGAGACAAGAGACAATCCCAAGTAGTTGTAGTTGTAGTTGAAAGACAATCTTAGCAGTAGTTGAAGTAGCAATAGTAACAAACAATAGAAGTAGCAACAAAAGCAGTAGATAGTAGTAGCCTATAGCAGTAATGGTAGCACTAAATCGAGAAATGTTCCCAAGCAGTAATAACCAATAGGCAGATAGTCAGGAGTGAGAGATGAGGATCCTCGCTAAAATCCCCTACTACTTATCACTATCATCATGTGGACAGCAAATGGCTATAACAGTAGTAACAACAATAATAGACAATAAAAGGTTGTAGTCGAAGTCGCAGCAATAGATAGTCAAGAATTCATGTTTTCATGCACACGCACATAGAGTAGAGATAAACCAAGTCTAAATCATGTGCATGGGCAAAACCTTGTGTAAGGAGCAACCACCGAAGGTCTTCAAATCCAAGACAGTGGCCTAAGTATCCCGATCCTTTTCATCCTACAGGGTATTGTAGCATACATTGTAGCAGTATTGTAGTGCGATAATGTAGAGGTGCTATAGCGGCAGTACTGTAGCAACGATGCTTTATACAGTGCTGCACCCATGAGGAGAGGAAGCACATGAAGAGGGTCGTGTGCAGGGGAGAGGGTTGGCAATCTGGGGAATTCCCTAGGACCAAATCCAAGACAATTACCTAAGGATTCAGATTCTTTTCATCCAGTAAGGTATTGTACCACACACTGTAGTAGTATTGTAGCGCAGTACTATAGCAGTGGTACTGTAGCAGTGTTGCATTCTACAATGTCGCATGCATGAGGAGAGGAAGCATGCGAAGAGGGACGTGCGAAGGGGAGACGGTTGGTGGTTCGGGGAATTCCTTAAGATCATTTCTCCTCTAATACCATGTTGGTGTAACGACCCAATCTTGGAGGGCCGAGTCAGAAAAATCCAGGCCTAAACCAGATTGGGAAATTGTTGTCCAACAATAAGTATAAGCCCACACAACCAGGCAATAGTAAAGCAAAAAGGAAACATAACAGTATATATCACATTTAAGAGCACAAAAGGAGATAAAAACAAGAATAGAATACCAAATTAAGGTAATAAAAAAGTAAAACAACTACAGCCACCACAAACCTACCTCAGGAAAGAAACAACTATGGTAGTATTATCCGATGCAACCCCGTAGACTTGTTAACCCCTAGTCGGAAGTCAATAGGGGAAACAACGTGAGCTAAAGAGCTCAGTAAAGTGTCAAAAATAAACTAGAAACAGGTATCAACTTATCACAGAGTGAAGAAAAAGGGCAACCCCATAATTGTTTATAGTTGAGTCAATTCCACTTTCCTTCATTTGCCTTGTTCCAATTGACACATTAATTTTCTGAAATTCTCTTAACCCGGATCAGCAGGACTTGAGGTGGAATTCAAGGTATACCGAGTGGCCAACCCAACATGCCTCGCCATCTCCCATCTTAGTCGTGACACGACATGTAGCTGCCAACAAAAGGGAGTCCGTACTCGAGAACGATCTCCGCATCCACGGAATCGGGACATACCTCCTCACTAATCCACCATCACCTTAATTATTTTCAACCATGCACCAGCCTCAGTGATACAAAAGGTGCTACATGTCTTGACTAAGGTGTCAAGGAGGCATGCAACTCCCCAACTTAATGTATATTATTTTAGATAATTCCAACACCTTTATTTTATTTTTACCTTTATCTCCTTCTAGAACAAGTAGTATTGCATCAATTCATCATTGGTATTTTATTTTTTTCGGGTATCTCCACGCAAAAATTCCTATTTCAAATTAACCGAGGTTCATAGAGCATAATTTCTGAGTTATCAATTATAACTAGGCAAATCTCTTTCATGTAGCTAGTTTGTTCATGATCCAATAATTCCATCCACAATATCCAAGAACAGGAATTCCCAATTCATTTTGTAAGATCAAAAGTTACATAAATATTTTATCTCCATAGTTTGCCATAACTAACTTAACAAACATTTAACTTAGTAGGTAATTCTTGTTTTATTCATTAATAAATTTTTTGGGGGGAGGGAGGGAGCGTTTATCCAGTTATCGGGTGAGCAGGTTGATTTCCAGACCAGCAAGAGAATGACATGAGACAACAATCTAAAATATAAAAAAAATAAAGGGGAGGATACTTTACTTAATATCACGTGCTCCAAGTTCCAACACACTTGATTTAGGCTTTTCACAACTCTCGAAGTGCCCATGGTTTTGTCACATCTAACTGCAAGTGACATGTGAGGTAAATTTCCAATCCACAAAATACCTACCCACTCAACTCAAAACTTACACCCACGTCACCCCCACACATTCCGTACACTCAGTTACCCACGCACTGCTACACTCACGCACCTACAAGCCCCACATGCACCATAGGTATAGGTACATACATTAATTACACAACATAAGTTGTAATTACGACTACCATCCCCATACATATATACCATCTATGTACCACCCAACACAATATATGAATGCATACAATTAATATATGACTGCATGTAAATCCCAACCTATACCTAAATTATTTTAGAAGTAACTTCCCATACGCATACATATGCACATACGTAAACATGGTGTGCATGCATATAAATATACACTTGCGTCTAACCCAAATGTAACTTAAAACTGAAAAGAGTTGCATGATATAGAATCCTTTAATCCACTCACAAGTTCAAAGATCCACTTTTCTGAAAAAAAAAAAAAAAACACAATACAGTTGGGCAGAAAGTTTCAAATTGGATCAAACTACCCTGCTCCAACATATCCCTCAACAACAACACCATCAACGATCTCAGTACCATCTTCCTGACTTACCTTTATTATTTATCAAAATGAATGATTTCTTATATAACTTTGAATAACTTCATAAACTGCAAATACCAATATATAAGTAATCAACTATATTGAAGCTGTAGCATCACCACCGGTTGGAATTGGAAGATCAAGGTGATCAGAGTCACAATATATTCCTTGAACTTGAAAACCTTCAAAGGAGTATCCAAAAGCAAATGCCACATGATACTTAACCTATCAAGGGTGCCAGGGTCCTAGGAAAATGCCAAATAGCTCTAAAAATCTAGACTGCCCCTATGTCTATTATTACCATATGTCCTCTCATTGGCAAAGTCAAACGATAAGCGATGTTTGCATGTCCTACTCTTCAAGTTCTACTACATCAAATTGCAATAGAACTTTAATCCTACACTTTCCTGCTAATAGAACTTCAGCAACTCAAAAATATCTTCATCTTTTTCATTTGTTAGCATATTGCACCTGTACGACCTCAAGGTCTATGCCTCGCTAACATAGAATCTCCTTCACCTACCAGACATTTTGTTAAAACCTCCTCACCACAATCCAATGTTATCACGAATTCCAATTAAACTAAGTTGGACCCCAATCTTTCAATAGTACAACTCCACCTTATCTTGATCACTTTCTGTAAGTCGATGCCTTCTACCTACAGAAAACTATCTACAAGATCTTTATTTGAAAGCTAAAGTCAACTTCAAACTCTACCTTGCAGTCCTCCCTTTTCCCTTGGCACTAAATTCAAAAGCAACCATGGAGCATATAGGTAACGATAAATGTTAATTAAAAAGGTCTTTCTCATGGATCTCAGCACCACAAAGATCTACTAATTAATTTCACAAAAGAAACTCATCCAACCAAGATAAACGAGATAGACTATTAAAATCTCAAACCTAGACACCCCATTCCGGAAACCGCCTTCCTGAAACAACCAGCATGAGAACTAATTGTACTACCATTTAAAGGGCTCTCAACTTGTCCAAGCATCTATTCAAATAATCAAAAACATAGACACTATCTCAGCAAGCATCAAGCAGATCCCTCTTTATGTAAGCCCACTCAATTACTTTCGCAACTAAAGTGTTCGATGCTGAACTGAAGGCCTCGCAATCCCCTTAAGAAATGGAAGATGTGCAATCCATCCAGTGTTCGAGAAGTCGGCCGAGTAAGCCGAGTATGCGGCCGCATACTCGCCAGTGCTACCCTCTCCGCATCAAGTATCCTTACGTGGTCCACTAAACGGAGAAGGCCAACTACTCAGGTTGAACACCCGAGTAGTCAGCTGAGTAGGCAGCCGATTTTGTGATAGAATATATTTTAGGTTTGATTTTTTTTTTAAAAAAAAGGTATTCTTGGTTTGATTTGTTGGACTTATTGTTATAATTTTAGGTGTAAGTTTAGATCTTATTTTAGTTGTGGTTGATGTTTATTATTTTTTATTTTGTTTTTTTTAAATAAAAAATACAGAATCGCATACTAATCGACATATCGTATGCTTTCTATGCAATGGCTCAATCGACTGCATACTGACTTCCTGAACCTTGAATCCATCAGTAAAGAAAAGTCATCCCCAAACATACATCAAAGTTCTGTGGGATTAACAAGGATTCTCTTACAAAATTGAGCCAAGCACTGGTCCAATCACCTCAATCCTCAACCCATGATATTGTCATCAGTGCATTTCAATTCTCTTATGAATTCCACATTAACACAAGAGAAGAGCACCCACACACACGTAACACACACTCAACCACATTACATGGCCACAACAACTGTAGACAACCACCATATAGAAGGCCTGACCCATCACTACCCACTCCAACAATCCCACCCTCCTCTTCCTCTCCTTACACACACGATATCAATAATGCACATACATGCAGTACAAGCAAAATAGAGAACAATAGAGACTGAGAGGGGGATACAAGGCAAGAAATTGCTCACCATGAGCTGACGGGGAGCTCACAAGGAGTGACAGCTACCAGCGTGAGCTGAAGGAGGGAAGGCCTTGCGAGGAGGCCATCTCGCATCTCTCACACAACGCTAAGGATGGAGAACAGAAGCTTCGAGGGGGCAGAGGCCAACACGCTACTGATGAGGGCAGTGATGGCACACAACCACGTATTTGTAGCCTCGTAGGGGAGAAGAGAGGGAAATGGTCGATGACAGTAGGGAGACGGGGAAGGGGTTGTGTCGCTGCCATTGCCGAGTATGGGTGGGAGATGGTTTTGGTATTTTATAATTGACAATGATAGGTGTACGCAACATTGTACACAGAATTGTAGACTCACTCAGAAAATATGACACTGTTCGACCACACATGAAATCGTTCGAACACATAAACCCCCCTTTTAATAGGGGTGGGTGTCATGCGTGCACAGTTCAGTGTACACGAAGCGTTTTCCTTTATAATTAGGGATGGGTTAAGGGTTTTGACACACATCACCTCTTTTTCTTCTTTTACATAATAAAATCTACATAATCTTGCACCATAGGTTTGGGGCCTTAGATTTACATGCGATGAAGTCAATTAGACTCGTTATGTCAAGAGGAATGCCGTGGTGGTCATAGATTTCAAGTTTGGGTCTATGTTAATGTTTCAAAATTTTTTGAGCCAAATGCAATTTAAAAGCATAGTAAAATTTTCGAAACACGAAACACTGGGATTCTAAAAAGGGGTCTAATGGCAACCGACCAAGGAATGATGTCAACTTCAAAACACATGGGGTTCCTCGCAAATTTCCCACGATGCAGGCTGCGATGCTTCAATTCGTGCAAAATGAAAAGCATTAGATTCTTTTTGGAAAGAGAAACCTAATTTGAGTGTAAAAATCCAAGTCCAAGGTTTTATAGTTGGAGATTTGGGTAATAGGAAATATTATTATGAATCTCAAAGAAGAATTTGTAGAGTTGGACCCTTTATATAGAGAGGGAAAATCCTACTTTTAATCTCAATAGAATCAAATTAAATCGACTCAAATCTTTAATGGCCTAAAACATATCTCTATAATTAGTAAAGAAACAAAACAAGAAAGTGATCATTTTAATTCTAATTTCTAATTTTCTCTAACACTATATTTAATAACTAATACTTCCATAGCTGTTCCGTAAATCATACTAAAAAGTCCTGCACATGATCCAATTTGGAATTCATTAGTAAAATACTCGAGTCATGATAAAAGTTGATGTGCATTATTTTATGCATTTGTCATCATGACTATGATGTTTTAGTATAGATTAGAGATTGAACAATTCTTTGGAAGGATGTTCAAAGGAAAAAAGAAGAAAAACAATGCACGCTGTATATGGTTCAACTCATTCGGGGTGGTTTCCATCTCACATCTAAAGTTCCTAAAACCTTTGAGTGGCATAAGAGGTAGGGTTGTTAGTGGGCTCTTGTGACAAAAACTAAGAGAAGAGGCTGGTAACCATACATATGTATCTCATGCCACTGTGCAAAGGTGAGGAATTGATTTGGGTCTTGAACAATTTCATAACCATGTGATTTTTGAGTAGATAAGACACAATTGTCATACGAGGCTTTTAAATCCCCCAGTTTTTAGCAGCTACATCTCTATAAATGAATTGCCTGATCTAGATTTTTTCTCCGACTTCTAAACTCCATTTCACCAAATGAAGTACATATTGCTATACGAACTACTATGCAAATCATCACCAGAGCATTTCCCATGACTTTCATATTTCCAATATGGTGCTTGTTTCCGTAGTATCTATATGGTAAAGCTGCCGCAGAGGTTGAAATATGTTAAACCATCCTCTTGTAACTTGGACCTTGTGTAAGCTCACAAAATCAGAGAATCTGTTATAGCTTACGACCAAAAAAAAAAAAAAACCTCCGAAACTAATAAAAAGTTAATGCTGACTTGACAGCTGGCAAAGATGAAAATATAAAATGAAACACATTCCAACATTAATAACCTAATTAATCTATGCAAATCAAACCTGGGCAACAAGTTGACTAAACTAAGCATAAATGTGACATAGATGGCAAAGTACTGCCGACATACTCCACCTTAGAAAAAAACTGATATATGAATGGTAAACCTTTAGAAGAAGCCGGCTTATGGTGTTCGGTCCATAATTAAACCCCACATGAAGCAAAACAAGGAACAGAGAAGTCTTAGCGTCTGTAATAATGAACTACATGGTAAAAACTAAATTTAGCAACAGAAATCCAATGCATACCATGTAACTCGGGATTTTCAGGACAGTTCGACATAATTAACAGAATTGAGCTCTGCTCATAAAAATAACAACATAATAAAGAAGAAACGAGGAGTTACCACCATCAAAGTTTAAGGATAACAAAAAAGAACTTTTATCTTGATCAGGGAATCCTCACTCTAACCTTCTCTAAACACTCTGCCCTTGTCGAAAGCATTCCAAAAAAGAGGAAAAGGGTCTCTTTCCCCCCTTCCTTTAAATCGTAACGAAACATTCAATAAGCAAAAAGACAATTTTCCATAATCATTCATCCCCAAAGTTCTTGGAGGGAGGGAACGACATTCTTACCCCAAGCAACGAACTTGGTCCTCACCAAGGACACGAAGCCACGGCTAACCAACTCCTCCATGCGTCCAAACGCCGCAAGATTCGAGCTTCAAGGTACGGAAGCGGGTACAAGACGACCCAAATCCTCGTATTCCCGATCAGGAAACTCGTGGGTGCTTCTTCCCCCTGCCCTTGGCGCTTGGAGGGATAACCGGGTGGGGAAGTGGGAACGGCTCGTGAAAGAGGAGGTGGCAGATTTAAAGAGGGAGCGACGGCTACGTGGCTCACGTGCATGAGGGCCCTTAACGTTGCTGTATGTCACGTGGCGAGGGGAGAAGAAGAGTTGCTCACATCTAGGCTCGGGCTGCGACCGCTGCGTACGAATGTAGGGCTCTGCAACCGCACGTGAAGTGATGGAAAAGTGAGACTTGGATAAGGTTGGATGGAGGTGGAGGGAGTGGAGCCGCACCGGAAGAGGAGAGTGGTGACGATGAAGTCCGTGTGTTTTGGTTCCTCCGCCTCATGGCCTCCTTCATCTGCTCAGACGAGGTTGTTGTAACCAGTGTAGTTGGAACTTAAAGCCTCTTTTTTGCGGAGATTAGAAGAAAGAGCCTCTTTTGTGGGGGAAATTGCATTGGTTTCGTGGTCATCGATTTTGCGCGGTGAAGATCAGGAAGGTGGTTATGTCATATTCGATCTAAAAGTATGCTTAGAAGGTGTTTATTTATGAACTTGATACGCGCATCAGTTTCGTATAAGATCAAATCTTACTTTGTTTTAATCTGAGGTTCTTAGGGCTGGTTTATACATCGTGTGGGTTTAACAATTGTGATGTCTCTCGTTCGTGCTTGTTTGCGACAGAAAATGTCTCTGATTGTATTTGCTGAACAAGTTAGAAAGGATGCTACATTGCAGTTAAACTTTATTTAGTAGGAGGAAATGATTGTCGTTGGACCATGCCATGAGGTGGAGCTGCTAGCTGTACTACCATGAAATGTTAACGTATGTATTCACCTAGGAGATATTGTAATACTTCTATAATTTTGTTCATTTAGGAAGTCTAATTGTATTATACTAGATGCAATTAATATATACAGTGACGTATAAAATTTATGCTGGTAAAATTTTTTTGTCTCATATTAGAAGGGGATAAATATTTTGATGGATGTAAAAGGTTTCTATCTCTTATAGTTTAATTATGTAATAAAGAGTAAGAGATAAGGTTGGGGACTACACATACATGCGCGTGCACCTGACCCTAGTTTGGTCTCGAGTTCCGGTGAGAATCAACTTGAACTTGGACTCTTTTGCTACTGATTTTTTTATCTCATTAATTTATTATTGATTGATCGATCAACAAGGTTAAATTGGTCAATTAATTAGTTTGGTCGAATAATATGTCAATTTGATCAATCAATGAGACTAAATTGACATATTTTCATAAATGTAAATTTTCATAAATATCGGGTTGTAGGTGTTGGTGCTAGAGCACCACGATCATTTGTTTTGATGATAACAAAACACGTGTTATTTAACATTTGCAATTTGAGTCCTAGATTTCAGGTCAATTGCAAATGTGGACGTGTTTAGACGGAGTTCAAGCTCGCATCCAGGACGGATTGGAGGAGCTTGACGGAAAACACAGGAGGTTCGCGTGGAGCGAAAGATTGGAGATAAAAGACAAGAAGAATAGGATAGATTCTTTTTTATCCTTTCATATATCTCTTGTATTTATTTTCTTGCTCTTTTTGATTCCTTAGAACATTATGTTAAAGAGCCTCAAAGTACCCTAAAAGTAGTCCTAGGAACACCTGCACAACCCTAGGATACTTAGGTTTTCTGTAGAATACTTAGAAAACCAATATAGGGTTCAAACAGCACTTCCAGACGTCTAATTCCCAAATCAGACGTCTGATAAAGAATTTTAAGACGTCTGACTGTTGTTTCAGACGTCTGATAACTGTTAGGCTGGACATAGTTAGTTCTGTCTGATGAAATCAGACGTCCAGACCTTAGACCAGACGTCTTAGGAGACGTCTGATGACTTTGCCAGACGTCCAGTTAGTGGACCGTTGGCTGGCTTAGAAGACACTCAAGAATATGACCGTTAGAGCCTTATCAGACGTCCATAGGACTTTACAGACGTCTGATAAATGACCGTTTTGCCTCGGCTGACCCAAAATCTCTTCTCAGAGATTTTCTAGCCGTTGCAACGTTTGGAAATCAATTCCCACGGTAAAAGTAGGTTTCCAGACGTCCAGATATAGTACCAGACGTCCTGTATGTCGTCTGATGGACTTGCGCAAAAATCCTGTTTAGATCTGATTCAAGCCAGGGAGAAACCCGCATAGAATCAGACGTCTGACCTTGGAATCAGACGTCTTAAAGTGGCCTTCCAGACGTCTGATGCCAGAGTTAGACGTCTGATAACCCTGTCAAATGCAATCATTGTCCTGATTTCGGCCTGATTCTCTTGGGCTTTGCACCCAACGGCTATGGAAGCTTTTCCAAGCCTTCCAAAGCCTTCCTAAGGCCTCTATAAATAGAGGGGAGCCTTTGCAACACAAATACACACTTGGATACACTTAGACACACAAGATATACACCTAGAGAGACCAAGATACACTAAGATCAAGTATTTCCACTCTCTTGTGTCCAAGAAGCACTTGCTCTCTAAGCTCAAGCTCCATCATCTTGAGAGCATCATTCCCGTTGCGCACCCGCTCTCCCGGCGTTGATAACGAGAGCGACGTAGCGCCATCGCGTGGCACATGCACCGCGTCATCGTCGACGCACTCCTTGCAAAGGGGAGTTTCCTATTTCCTATAGAAGCTAGGTTTAATTTTGTTGGCTCTATAGGACTGTTGTTTTATTTTATCCTTGTATTTTGGTTGGGTATTCGCTTTGCGAATTCCCGTCTCCTTCGTGGGACAAAATCCTTCTCGTGGAGAGAAGGGGTTGAGGAACGCTACCCTCGTACTTGTAGCGTGGTTGTACTGAGGTTGAATCACCCTCGTTCAAAGTGATTCGTTTAGTGGATTTTGATAAACTAGGTTAATCGGAAAATCCTAACTCGAGAGGGTTAGGTGGTGGTTTTCACCCGGTTTGGGTTTCCACCTAAAAATACCTGTGTACATTGTGCGATTGATTTTTGTGAGATTGCTTTATATTTTTATTTCCGCACATATTTTTACGTCACCCCCTCCTAGTAGGGAACCTTCAATTGGTATCAGAGCAGGTTTTCCGCCGACAGGAGTAACATCCGCGGAAAGATCACATGGAGGGAAGCTGTTCCACAAGCAGGATCTCCGAGGGGCAGTCCACAACCCGTCCGCCGTTCTTCGACGGGAGCAACTACCCCTACTGGAAGTTGCGGATGAAGACGTGGCTTCAAGCCACCGACTTCACAGTCTGGGCCAGGTGCGAGACCCCCTTCGACATCCCAGAGAAACCCGCCAGAGGATACTCGCAGCAGCAGATCCGGGAGCTCTCTCTCAACGCGAAAACAATGAACGCGTTGTATTGCGCGCTCAGCCCGGAGGAGTTCAACAGAATCTCGCAGTGCGCCACCGCATACGAGATTTGGCACACACTCGAGGTAACTCATGAAGGTACCTCTAAGGTAAAAACCTCAAAAATTAATTTACTTTCTCAAGAATTTGAATCTTTTTCAATGAAATCTAACGAGTCTTTAAGTGAGATGAACACTAGGTTCACTCTCATTGTAAATAACTTGAAAGCTTTAGGAAAGACTTTCATCAAGGGGGAGCTTCAAGGGAAGCTTCTTCGTTCCCTTGGACCGGAGTGGGAACAGAAAGTCACCGCCATCGAGGAGGTGAACGAAATGGAGGAGCTCAACATGGAAGATCTCCTAGGCAATCTGATGGCCTACGAGACTAAGTTGAAGCAGAAGAAGAAGGATACACCGGAGCCTAAACCAAAGAAGACTCTCGCCTTCAGAGCCGCGTCGGATAGCGAGGTAAGTTCCGACGACGAAGACTTTAGAATTTTACTTAAAAATTTTTCCAAGTTTTGTAGGGAATTAAAGAAAAAGAAAAAGGAGAAGAAGGAAAGCCCGAGACGTTGCTACCACTGCAACGGGAAAGGGCATCTGCGACTAGAATGCCCTCTTCTCAAAAAGGAGAAAAAGAAGGCGTTCCAAGCCACTTGGGACGATTCAAGCTCGGAGGAAGAAGAAGAAGAAGAAACCGCTTGCTTTGGTTTCATGGCCAGAGGAACCAACAGCGACAGCGAAAGTGGAAGCGACGACAGCGACAACGAGGTAAATCTCGATCTTCAAGAAGCTTTTAATGAACTTTTTGAGATTAGTAAATCACTTAGGGTAGAAAATAAAAGCATTAAAAAGAACGTTTGTTTTCCTAGAAATGAAAATGATAGGTTAGAAAAATAACTCAAGGATATAGAGACTAGTCCTAAGGATAACAACCTGTTATTAGAAAATCAAGACCTCATCAATGAAAATAATAAATTGATTGAGGAAAATAATAGTCTAAAGTTAGAAATTTCTGATTTAAAGACTAAGATGGATATTATAGAAAAAGAAATCGCATGTCTTAGGGAAAATTCTAACAAATTAATCAACAAAGTTGATAATTTTTATAGCCCTAAGGTTGAGAAAGGATCTCCATCAAGGAGACCTTCTAACAAATCCGGATCCAAGCTCATTTGGATACCGAAGAAAAAATTAGAATCTTGTTTTGTAGGGTTCAGGGATGACTACAACATAAAGGACTGGACCTACAAGCTCAAGGCTGGTCAACTTAAGTTGGGAGAACCAATGAGTAGACCAAGGAGGAGAACAAGAAGACCGACGAGACGGCGAACAAACGACGGACCCGCCGCACGTCGACCACCAGATTGGAGACCGGCGTCGATGCCCGGGCCTCCAAGCTACGGATGGGAGCCCCATCCGATGTGGCATCCACCACCACCATTCGGGCCATTTTATTGGCCATGGTAGGTGAGGTAAAAATTCTTAGCCCTATCTTATTATCATAAGCATTTAGATAGGGGAGTTAAAAAATGATGAGCTAATTGTCAATTTTTAAGGGGGAGATGTAAGGTAGCTAAATTTCCTTTAGAAAGGGGGAGAAAAATAATAGCTATCGCATTGTTACAAATAGGGGGAGAATATTACCTTTGTTAAAAGAAACTCATAGAAGAGCATGTTTTAAGGGGGAGTTATAGGAAATGTAAAATCAATTAAACCTTTTTGATAATGTCAAAAAGGGGGAGGATTTTTTATGCATTATTATTTACGGTTTTGTCATCATCAAAAAGGGGGAGATTGTTGGTGCTAGAGCACCACGATCATTTGTTTTGATGATAGCAAAACACGTGTTATTTAACATTTGCAATTTGAGTCCTAGATTTCAGGTCAATTGCAAATGTGGACGTGTTTAGACGGAGTTCAAGCTCGCATCCAGGACGGATTGGAGGAGCTTGACGGAAAACACAGGAGGTTCGCGTGGAGCGAAAGATTGGAGATAAAAGACAAGAAGAATAGGATAGATTCTTTTTTATCCTTTCATGTATCTCTTGTATTTATTTTCTTACTCTTTTTGATTCCTTAGAACATTATGTTAAAGAGCCTCAAAGTACCCTAAAAGTAGTCCTAGGAACACCTGCACAACCCTAGGATACTTAGGTTTTCTGTAGAATACTTAGAAAACCAATATAGGGTTCAAACAGCACTTCCAGACGTCTAATTCCCAAATCAGACGTCTGATAAAGAATTTTAAGACGTCTGACTGTTGTTTCAGACGTCTGATAACTGTTAGGCTGGACATAGTTAGTTCTGTCTGATGAAATCAGACGTCCAGACCTTAGACCAGACGTCTTAGGAGACGTCTGATGACTTTGCCAGACGTCCAGTTAGTGGACCGTTGGCTGGCTTAGAAGACACTCAAGAATATGACCGTTAGAGCCTTATCAGACGTCCATAGGACTTTACAGACGTCTGATAAATGACCGTTTTGCCTCGGCTGACCCAAAATCTCTTCTCAGAGATTTTCTAGCCGTTGCAACGTTTGGAAATCAATTCCCACGGTAAAAGTAGGTTTCCAGACGTCCAGATATAGTACCAGACGTCCTGTATGTCGTCTGATGGACTTGCGCAAAAACCCTGTTTAGATCTGATTCAAGCCAGGGAGAAACCCGCATAGAATCAGACGTCTGACCTTGGAATCAGACGTCTTAAAGTGGCCTTCCAGACGTCTGATGCCAGAGTTAGACGTCTGATAACCCTGTCAAATGCAATCATTGTCCTGATTTCGGCCTGATTCTCTTGGGCTTTGCACCCAACGGCTATGGAAGCTTTTCCAAGCCTTCCAAAGCCTTCCTAAGGCCTCTATAAATAGAGGGGAGCCTTTGCAACACAAATACACACTTGGATACACTTAGACACACAAGATATACACCTAGAGAGACCAAGATACACTAAGATCAAGTATTTCCACTCTCTTGTGTCCAAGAAGCACTTGCTCTCTAAGCTCAAGCTCCATCATCTTGAGAGCATCATTCCCGTTGCGCACCCGCTCTCCCGGCGTTGATAACGAGAGCGACGTAGCGCCATCGCGTGGCACACGCACCGCGTCATCGTCGACGCACTCCTTGCAAAGGGGAGTTTCCTATTTCCTATAGAAGCTAGGTTTAATTTTGTTGGCTCTATAGGACTGTTGTTTTATTTTATCTTTGTATTTTGGTTGGGTATTCGCTTTGCGAATTCCTGTCTCCTTCGTGGGACAAAATCCTTCTCGTGGAGAGAAGGGGTTGAGGAACGCTACCCTCGTACTTGTAGCGTGGTTGTACTGAGGTTGAATCACCCTCGTTCAAAGTGATTCGTTTAGTGGATTTTGATAAACTAGGTTGATCGGAAAATCCTAACTCGAGAGGGTTAGGTGGTGGTTTTCACCCGGTTTGGGTTTCCACCTAAAAATACCTGTGTACATTGTGCGATTGATTTTTGTGAGATTGCTTTATATTTTTATTTCCGCACATATTTTTACGTCACCCCTCCTAGTAGGGAACCTTCAGTAGGCTATATATAAAGGCCACGAGGGAACTCTCATTTAACACACAACAAGAACAGAGAAACTCTCCACTCTTCCTCCCTCTTTCTCATACTTATCTCTCATTTCTTAGGTGTGCTTACTCGACATAAAATTGGTACATCAATCCCCAATCAAATTTGTCGATCTCGCATAAGGTATTTGAGAGTAATCCACGAGAGATGATTAATTGATCAATCAATCAAATTAGTCGATCAATCTAGTATGTGGTCCATCAACCCTTGATCGATCAAATTGCCCCGGTTTTGTTCTCTTGAGGTGATTTTTGTGAGCCGAATCTTAGACGTGGATCGTCATACCTTGGGAGGAGTTTATCATATCCCAGCAGACTGGTATTATGGGAGGTGATACCTTCTTTAAAAGAAGTCCTACATAGATGTTTCGATTGAAGTAACATCTAATTTATTTTTGTTTTGTTTATTTGTACTATTACATGTTATTTATTTTTTATTTTATTATGGATTTTTGTTTATCATGTTTAACTTGATTTAATATTTTTTATTTACGTGAAATTGTTAGAAATGCATATGATTTTATTTATTTATTTCATATATGCGTTATTTTTAACAATCTTAGAGAATGTATTGAATAGATCTAAAATACTTGTGATAACGGAAATGACTTTTAAATCACATGTAAATTTATCAGATATGCTCGAGAAGTTTGTTGGTCAAAATTTCGAGCATTGGCAACAACTCATGAGGATTTGGTTGATCACCATTGGATTGGTCTCAACGTTGAAAATCGAATGCCCAATTTTGGACAAGGAAAAACTCACTCCTGAAGGCCGAAAGGCTGTGGATAAGTGAAATGAGTGTAGCTGTATTTTATTAGCTTTGTCCAATGTGTTATTTAATGTTTATAGCACGTCGACATCCACTGCGAAAGGCATGTGAGGAATCGGATAAGAAGTATAACTCTGAGAATCTTCATATTGAAAATACTCTATCGCAAAGTTCTTGAAATTCCAAATGACTGAGGGAAAATTAGTCTCGAAGCAGGCACATAAATTTCTGTTATTGTTCTATAATTTAGTAAAGGCTGAAATGAAGCTTTCTGAGAAGTTTCAAGTTATGCCCATCATTGAAAATTTTCCTAAATTTTGGGAGGACTTCAAGATGACTCTTAAGCATAAGAAGGAAAAGTTTTTTCTTAATAACTTGATGGTGGCTATTGCTATTGAGAAGACGCATAGGAAACTGAAGCCTATAGTGTCTGTAAAGTCTGAGGTGAATGTCTTGATGGATAAGGGTAAGACGAATAAAAATAAGAACAATAAAAACAAAGTGAAAACCAAACCTAAGATCAAAAAGAAATGCAAGAACAAACTATCTTGGTACTCTGGGCAGGTTGAACACTGAAATAAGGATTATCCTTCTAACAAAGCTCAGCATAAGACTATAGAAGGGAATCCTTAGGTGAATGTGATCAACGAGGAATTGGCCTAAGCGGTAGGTATATCTCAGTAAAACCTAAACACTATGTTATTCATAATCCTACTGAAGGGCTTATGGATACTAGAACCAATATACATAGTTGTATTAATAGATTATTCTTTTCTTCCTATCAGGCCTTTAGTGGTGGGATTGTGGAGATGGGAAACGACTTTGCAGCCAAGGTGCTAGGCAATATGTGAATTAATGCATGAATTTGATTAGTTAATCGGTCATTGTAGTTCAACTCGTGCTTAATTCCCAAATCACTTAAATTTATTAGTGAGATCACGAATTGGATTTTTAAATTGATTTTGGAGAGTCCCAATCGAATGCTCGAGGAGGCAAAATTTGCTCGTCTCTTGAAATCCACTTAACAATTATTTTATTTTTTTTGGCTTTTAACTTTCAATATTTTTTGTGATCTTTTGGATAATTATGTTGAAGCGACGAAAACACGCAACTATACTACTCTTTTTTGTTTCTTTTTTGAATGATTAACAAAAGAGACTACGATGAATGTAACTAAAGTAAGGCTATCGTTTTGGTCTTTTCTTGTTTTGCCTTTTTCTTCTTTCTTTTTTTTCTTTAAATAACAAAAGGGAAACAACGACAAGGGCAACTAAAATGAAAAGCTTAATCTTTTATTGATTGCAAAGATAAAGCTACACTACTTGAACATAAAAGAAAATACATTAGAACTTGAAATGTTATTACAACAACATGTGGCCAAGACAACTTATACAAAGCTTAAAAAGAAGCAAAACAGGGAATGATAGCGGAGGTGTGTGTGTATTGAATGGTTTACGAGAGATGTAGTGGGATTAGGACATGGTGTATAGTGGTTGGTTGATGGTTGATTGAGGGATAAGATGGTGGAATCGATAGAGAATGGCAATGGATAGCTGCTGGCCATGGGTTACATATAGGTTATGGGAGGTGGTCTTGATGGCGAGTTGGGAGGTGGTTTAGGTAATATAGGTGTTGGCCGTTGGTTAAGGAGGGACTAGGTGCGAGTGATGGTGGTGTGTGTGAGAATAGGAGGATGAATGGAGGTCTGGTAGGTGGTGGGGTTTGTAGTGGCTGCTACGTGAGTTGCTGCAGCATGGATAAAAGAAGAAAAAAACTAAAAGAGAGGAAGATAAGGGGATGAAGTGGTTGTGAATGGTGGTCGAAATTCATGATGTGTGTGCTATAATCGAGCCAAGTGACTTAACAAGGATGTAGAGGAGGTCAAGAGAGGTCGATTGGCGGTCATAGTAAGGAAGTAGATGGAGAGGTTGGTTGTACATATTTGGTGGTGGCTGTCGAGTTCAAGTGGTGGTGGTGGCTGGTGGAGGAGGAAGAAGGAAGAAGAAAAGAAGGAGAAGGGAGTAGTGGCTGGTGTTGGGTGGTGACAGTGGATGTGGTGGTCATGTGTGTGTTATTGGGAGATGGTGGATGGTCGCGGTGGTGTTGGGTGTGGTGCTGCAGCTAGTGGTGGAGTGGAGTGTGTTTGTGTGTGTGAAGGCATGTGTTGTGGTAATATTGGAGGTGGTGAAGTTGATGGTTGGAGATGGATAGGAGATGGTGGATGTAGTGGTTGTGTGAAGGTGGTTGTGTTGCAGCTGGTGGTGGAGTTGTGAGTGTGATTAAACAAGAACAAGAAAAGAAGGATGGAAAGAATAAAAATGAACATAATAAGAACAATGGAAAAAACTATGTTACTTACAATGTAATGAAAACTAGCTATAAGAAAATAAAAAGAAGGTGAGGAGAAGAGTCTTCCATGCTAATGGGGCTCCTTGAGCCTTGGCTATGGTGGTGGTGATTCTTAGCTTGGTGCCTACACCACCTAAGCCTTGTGAATAGTGGGCGACATGGTGGAGGAGAGCCTTGAGTGGCCGGCCACTGTGACCATGGAGAGGAGAAGAAAAGGTGGAGAGTGGTGGAGTAGGTGGCATCCAAGAGAGCCAAATGGAGGGGAGGGAGGGGGCTGCACTCAATGAGAAGGGCATTTATAGAGATGGGTATGGAAGGGTCTAGAGGGGGCTAGTAGGTGCTCTCTCTAAGGTGGCTTAAGGGGTTAAGTGGGTCATTAGTTGGTAGCACTAAGTGGGTGATTAAATGGTGTGTAATGTGTATAAGTGTATGCGACGAGTATTGTGTACACGTGTATGGAATTAATGTCTGCGTACAAAGGTGTGTAGGCTAATTAAAGTGTGTTGGGTTGAGTGGGTTAGGTTAGAGTGGGTTTGGTTTGCTTTGAGTAATTAGGCTTGGATTGGGTGTTGTCTTGGTTTTCTTCCTTTCAAATGTTGATATGTTTTTCATGCTTGCACTTGTCACCCCCTTGTAGGAAGCAATTGATGATGACTCTGTCATGTGTCTCTTTGCAATTCCAATTTAGCATGAATCTCGCTCATCTCCTATGGACCTATATACATGAATTGACAGTATCAATAACAGGCCCATGAAATAGAGAAAAATAGAATACAAATGTACAAGAATGCAAATGCATGATATGCATGAAATGCATGCTCTATTTACAATCTAAGTTAGGTATTTAGCCTAATTTAATCATTTTAGGACCCATGATTATTGCGCAATCATTAGGATTTGAATGCATGGACTTAAGGTTTTCATCAAAGCAAGTCAAGACATTATACAAGGTGTTGCACGTTCTTATTGTGAAGAAGAATGTTCTTTCTGGTTCTTTGTTGGCCAAAGAGGATTTTGAGTTAAACTTTAAATATAATAATGTTGTCATATTAAGACATGAAAGTTTTTATGTAAAGGGGTATTCAGCAGATTTTGATTTATATTTAAAGTGAGATGTGATGTTGATGTCACTACAACAAAATATATAAAAGATGACGAACAAATAATGATGATTAGCAGCATTGGTTGTTATATTTAAATATAATAATGATTTTAATTATTCGTTATGATTTCTTTTGAAAATAACAATGATTTTAGTTATTTATTGTGATTTCTTTTAAAATTAACAATTATTATTTTGATTTGTCATTATATATTTGTTAACAACGAACAAAATCAACGTCATCCAATTTCAATATAAATAAATAAAAAAAATTAATAGTTTTTATAATTTTTCTAAAACCTTAACAGATTTCCCCCCTACCCCCTCTCGTCCACCCTTGGCTCCCTCGACTCCACCCCTCATTGGAAGAGACGGTGATGTGGAACATAACCACAACCTCTCCTCCTCCCCTCTTCAAATGCCTCGACTGCCACTGCCACGGTCGATCCCTCGACCTCCCCTCAACCACCATCGTCGATCGCTTCAACCTTCCCTTGACCTTGATTGCCACCAACAGACCTTGCGGATCCTTGCAGCGATGGCCTCGATCCTACCGGGGACCCACCATCCTCCCTTGGACCACTAAAAGCTCTACCCATAAGAGAAGGTACCCCCTCCCCCACCCCATTTTCCAAGATCGTTGTTAGGGTTCAAGTGGGTCTTGAATAGATCCCTTGTTGGATCCAGTCCCCTTCTCCTTTCCCTTCCATCAATCCTAGCATTTTAACACTTGCATTTTTTTGATCTAGACCTATTCTTATGAAACAACTAGGTATGTTCTTTTGATAGAGAGGTGTTTCATTTTTGTGCTTTCCAACTATTCGATGAAATGCCCTAATGGGTTTATTCCCTTTTATATATATGTTTCACTATCATGAGGTATTTAAGTTAAATTAGAGTTGAAGTAGATGGAGAAGGTCTTTCCTCCTTATGCAAAAGGACTACAACATGATCTACCATCAGTTGATTGGGATAACATCAATTGGTCTACCAGGAAGCCCGAGATGGACTTCCCTATTCAAAATGCTATTTGCTCACTAGAAGATCACTACTAAAAAAATGTGATATGCCATCGGTTAATTTTCGTTGGTTAATAAAATCTACGGCAATAATATTTTTACCATTGCCTATTAAAATAAGTGACGGCGAAGGATTGTACTCGACCAACCACCGATTGAAGAAAAGCGATTGGGTGCACGGTTGTATATTTGTACCGTCGGTTGGTAAAATAAATGATGGCAAATATATTTTTACCGTCGATTATAGTAATAAGCGACGGCAAAGGGTAGTGTACAATTACGTACCCCTCCCCTCCTCACTAACAAAAAAGAGCAATGGAGTTTAATTGTGTTTTTGCCGTCGTTTTTTTAGAGAAGCGACGACGAATGTATTTTTGTCTTCCCTGATGTCCGACCTGTCATCTGGGCAATTTATCCTAGAACCTTATTTCGATCTTGTGAAAACAGGAAGGAAAGCATCTTAGGATTAAACATTTGACATTTATCCCAGATGTCTTATAATTGAAGCTTTGCTATCGTTTATAGGAAGAAGCGATGGCGAAAGGTCGGTTAAAATTTTCAGCCAAAATTTGGGCATGAAGGAGGAGGGATTTAATTTATCCTTTACCATCGATTTCTGATATAACTGTCTATAAAGATCTGTTCATCATACTAATGCGCAGAGTCCTCTCCTCCCCGCACAACTCATAAAACCCTCGCCGCTCCTCCTCTCCTTATCCCCCTGGGCGATCGCCCTTCATCGTCTGTGCGTCTCTCCTCACCCTCCGTTAGTCACCGACGCTCCTCCTCCTCAGATAGCTCCTTGCTGCCCTGCCCTCCTCCTCCTCTTGCTCCTCTTGCCACCATCGTCCTCTCCACTCTGACCCCTCCTGCCACCCCCTCCTCCCCCTCCTGCTAACAACCTCCTCCTCTCCGACCCCTTATGTGGCCTCCTCCTCCTCCCTGACCCCTCCTGCCGCCCCCTCCTCCTCCTGCCGACAGCCTGCTCCTCCTCCTCCCCCTTCTGTCACACCTCCTCCTCCCCGACCCCTCTTGCCGCCCCCTCCTCTCCTCCTCCTCCTCCTCCTCCTCCTGCTGACAGCCTGCTCCCCCTTCTGCTGCCCTCCTCCTCCCTGACCCCTCCTGCCGGTCCCCTCCTCCTCTCCTCCTCCTCTTTTCGACAGCTTGCTCCTCTTCCTCCCCGACCCCTCCTACCACCCCCCTCCCCCTCTCCTCCTCCTCCTCCTGTCGTCCCCCTCCTCCTCCCCCTCCTATTGGCCATGCAATTTTTATGTCTCATGTCTCCATGACGTTGAAGTTGCAGGAAAAAAACAACAAATCAAGGAATAGATTCTTTGGGAATTAAGGCTTGTCATGGTAGGAAGAACAATTGGGTTGATAGGATGCTTCCATATAGGGTGGATTCTGCATTCTGGAGAGGCCTATTATATGAGATGCCCTTGGTGATTCCATTTTTCTTTGCAGAGTTGGGAAATAAGAGGGATTTTCCCTTTTGGCTGGATGATTGGATGAGTCATGGACCTTTGGCTGATTCAAACCCTAGACTTATTTACTTTAACATCTAACACCTAGGCTTCGTATTAGGTCAGAAACACAACCACTTGGACGTTGATTTTTTAAGTTGTCTTGTCTGATCAAAGGGTGGGGGATTTTATGAAGTTGTAAGATGACCTTACCAACTTCTCCCCCAAAGATGGAGAGCTAGATGCTTGGCTCTGGATTAATGACCCAATTACAGTTAAGCCAGCTTATAGTCTCCTTTTGCCACCAAGGGGTAATGTTGATTTGAATATGAGTAAGGATTTCAGAATCATTTGGAAGTCCAAATACCTTTGAAGATATTTGGCTAATTTTGTAGAAGAAAAAAAATATGACTAAGGCATGCTACTTGAAAATTTTGCAGCACTTGGGCTTCACTTTTATCCTCTGTGGGGATGACTGTGATTATTTGTTTTTGGCTGTCGATTTGTGAGGGATGTATGCACGAGGTCTACACAATGACCTTTCTCTTCAGATGGTTTCTGGCGGTCGACCTTAAGGAGAGGATAAGTGGCAGGAGGGGGCAACTACCATGGTTGTTGGGAGAGGATATGCGCTATGGTTTATCTAAAGACGTAGGCCATAAGATCTAGGATAAAGGGTAGGGATTAAACCTAAGTTTTAGCTAACTAAGGTGGCCAACCATATGAAGGATATTAGGGTTACCTAGGGCCAGCTACTTAGGTGCTTAATTGGTGACTAGGCTAGATATAGGTGGCAGCTAAAGTAGGAGGATAGGATAGGGTTTGTTTTAGGTTTTAGGGATTGGGTTTTCTATAGGATATCAACCTAGTTTGTCCGACTCTCCATTCCATCCTCCCCTCCATTCTTCACTTCCAAGCCTCCTTATCTCTTCACCCCCTCCTCACCTTCAACACCACTCCTACCCTTTTCCTCCAAAACCTTAACCATGGAGTCAGCCTCCGCCCCCCCTCCCCTCCTTATCTCTTATAACATTTAAGATTATAATATGTTATTTAATTAATTTTTCTTTTGAAAATGCAGGTTATCAATGTTGGTGAGAACACCAACATGATTCATAACTAGCTCAATTTGATCTGATAAAGTTATTAAATGCTCCTATATAATTGCCAAAGAGCCCTAATTCATTGCAAATCCATTTTGAGGGAAATACAGTAAACCAGGGTTAAAACTATAATTTTACCATCATATCAAGAATGAAGAATAACCACGGGTTTCTCTAGGGGTTAATCAAAGGTTAAATGGTCTTAAAAGTCTAACAAGTGGGTTAGTACAGACGGAAAAGGGTTTTCACGTGTTTTGAGAATTAAATGACATCTAAAACCCTAAAAATAGATCCACTTAAATAACTGAGGTTCTAGTCAGTATAAAATTTACTTAAACCCTCTAAAAATCATAGAAAAATATTCTTTAGGGTTTTGAACCTTCAATTTGACCATCAGAACCTGTCTTGACCTAAAACAGAGCCACAGGCAGACTTTTGCCCTAATTTGGGTTTTTGCATAAATTACCTAGTCAAACTAGGTTAAAATCAAAATCCAATTTCACCATTGGATTTCTTAGGTCCAAATTAGGGTTCTACCAAAATTTGGGTCCAATCTGAGATCATTTTAACCTAGTTTGTAATTTGGTTCTGTCTGATTCTTTTATCTCACACTCATGCCATTAACTTTTGAATCTTTTACAAATAGCCCCCAATATTTGTCATCTTCTTCACAAAAAGGTCCCTACTGCCCTAGAATCCTAATCGTACAACTCTAGCGACCTTTGATTGAAGAGAACTCCTTCTCTGATCAATCAATCCCTTCCAAAATTGGAAGGGAGATTCCTTGAGGAGTTATCTCTCCATTACACCCATCCACGAGCCCCAAAACCTTCCCAATCTCTCATGTGAATGCATGAGAGATTCAGGTATCATAGAGCTTCCAACTTCTGTGACATTCCAAGCTTGGGAAGTGATATGGATTTTACACGGTTTGTAAAATACGTCGTTATAACGCGCAAAATCGATCAACTCTTAAATTTATAAACCTAGATAGTAGGGTATCTAGGGTCGTCCAAGGAGGCAATATGTTTGCAAAATTAATTCTCTTGCTTGGAATATAAATCTCAACTTTCTTTTTGGTCTTTTTCAATATATCATTTTTATGTTTTTGAAATTAAGGCAACATGTGAAATTGTGGCGGGAAAGTGACTTACACTTCAACTCAATATACTACTTCTAAAGTGGCAAGTAGAGCCTCTCCCTAAGCTCACTCTAGGCAAGTGGAGGCCTAGAATAATTAGGGAGAGGGCGTGAAGAATGCTAAAAAAAAAGCAATTAAAAATACAACTAAAGAAATTGTAAAAAAGGCAATTAGATTAATGAAAAAGTGTTTTACAAAAAAGCCTAGTAGATGAATGCTTCTACTACTAGAAAAATTGCAATAAATAAAAGCAAACACAAATCCTCTAGATAGATGGTGAAGAAGAGGGCTTCTTGCTCCAAGCTTGGTAGCTCCCAAGCTTGAAAAGAGTCCTCCAACTCCTTCCTTGCTATGCTCCACCAAGGTGATGTCCTCCAAAGCAAGCCCTAAGGGGGCGTGCCCTAAGCTTCTCTCCAAGGGTGGACGTCCACCCTAGGTCCTTCTCCTTTGCCTGGCCGTCCTCCTTGAAGTAGAAAAGTCCTCCTCCTTGGCGTGGCCCAAGTTGAAGAGAGTGTGGAGAAGAAGGCACCAAAAGGGCTAGTGATGTGCTCCTTTAACCTTCTTCTCTACTCCTTCTTCTTGGCCGTAGGTGTAGGTGGGTCTAGGCATAAAAATGCACTAATGGAGGATGCTCTCAAATGGTGGTAGGTGGTGGGTTTTTATAGAGTAGGAAGGGGGCTAAGGTGACTCTTGGAATGGAGGGCTAAGATGGAGAGATGGAGGTGGTTGGGGATCCTATTGCTAAGGACAATTGGCCCCAACCTAAGGGACACCTAAGGGGTGGTTATGGGTGGTGGCACCCCTTGAAGTTGGCACCAAAATAGTTTCTAGAAGGTGGTCTTAGGTGGCGCCAAGAAAGGTTCTAGAAGGAGGGGTTATGTGGAGGGTGGAGATGGGTTTAAGGGGAGATGTGTGGTGGAGATGAAGGGGATTTTTGGAGGGAAAAGTGGCACCAACAAGGGGGTAGTTAGGGTGGTTTTGGCGCCACTTTTAGGTGTCTTTTGGAGGTGGTGGGTATGCTAGGTTGGCGCCAAGTAGGTTAACTTATATGGAGCTTAGGTGGAGCTAGTTGGGTGGAGTTATTAGGTGGGTTTTTGGGGTGGTACAAGCCAAGGAAGTTGGAGCATAGCTAAGCTAAGCTAAGCTAAGCTAGCTTAGCTAATGGAGGAGTAGAGGAGGAGATATTGGAGCTAGGGTTTGAAGAGAGGAGCTGAGGAGGAGAAGTCTGGAGCTGTAACTGGAGCTGGCTATTGCTGAAGAGGCTGGCATGGAGCTACTCTAGCTGGCTTAGCTTGCTAGTTCTTTGCTAGCTGCTAAGCCAAGCTAAAGTGAGCTGGCTTCTCCCACAATGAGCTGAGGTGAACTAGGTCTGGTGCTCCCGGGGAGGATCAAGCTGGTTGAGGAAGATAAGGTAGCTTAGCTCAACTGAGTTGAGCTAAGCTGAGTCCCCGGGAGCTGGGCTTGAGCTTCCTGAGCTGAGATGAGTTCTTCTTCAGCTGGCTGGAGTTGAGTGGAGCTAGATGTAGCTGGATCTGAGCTGGGGTGAACTCCAGTCAATTCAGCTGAGCTAGCTAGAGCTCCCTGTGGACTTGTGGGAGCTAAAATGAGCTAAACTCAACTAGGTTGAGCTGGATTTGAGCTGACTTGAGCTAGGGTGAGCTAAGATGAACTCTCTTGAGCTGCCATTCAGTTGAGATTAGCTGAATGGAGCTGGGATGAGCTATCCCTAGTTCAAGTGAACTAGGTTCCAGCTGTGGTGAGTTGGATCAAGCTGAGTTCCAACTAGTCTGAGCTTCTCCTTCACCATTTGCCTTCTTGAGTGCTAGGGTTTTAGGGATCTGTATATCTGTTCACCCCTAACACTCACAAAAACATATAAAAAAGACAATAAAAAATGCAATGCATGCTTAACCTAATTTATGCCTAAATGCTGCCCAAAAACCTATTTGCGGAGTAAAATCCTAAGAGCTAGGTTTGTTTTAATGCATAAGAATCATGATAAACTGGCGTTTATCAAGAAGCTTGCTTCCCAAGCTCAAGACACCCTCTAGAGGCTTATAAAAGACTCCACAGATTAGGTCGAAGATCCTAAACTTGATTTCGACCGGAAAATTCCCAATTTCCTCTTTCCTCATTCGGCCGAATAGCTCCTCGAGCTCCGGTGACTTTGTCTGACTCCTCTTATCATCTGACCACAATACCAGTGGTAGATTCTTCTTCCTCACCTTCCTTCGCATCGTGCAATACCAGCCGTCGTCGCCCTACCTCTGTCATCGTTGCCATCCCCCTCTACCGGAGTTTCATCTTCCCCGGCATCGACCTACCAATGCCAGTGCCAACCCCAAAAACAAGCCCTTGACTACGCCGCTCACCCTCCTCTTCTCTGTCTCTGACCGCTCCTACGGCGAGGCGTATACGCTACTACACCCTTCCATCTGCCTCGCTGACCACCTCATGACCTTCGCCACGCCACCCTCTACAAAACCCCTCTCCCTATTTGTCACTCCACTCACCCATAGCATCCACCTAACAACCCACCTTCTCGCCGCCATTCCCAACTCCGTCTGGCCACCACAGACCACCATCGTCCATGAAACCACCTTTGCTACACTCGTCGTGGTTCGACAATGCTTATGAGCTATTCTAATGTGGCTGTGAGACCGTATTTTTTATTATTAGGTTTCGCCGTCCTCCGCCATCGTAGCCTCCATCTCCAACATCATTCAAGCTCCTCCAGCCATGTTCTTCACCAATTCCACGCCCAGGCAGCACAGCTTACTCTCAAGAAGCCCACCAGGCATCCAATTGAAGCTGCCAGGGCGCACTCATGCTCCAATTGAAGGAGTACCTGTAGCTGTGTACACGAGGAAAGGAGGGGGACTTTAGTCCCATCTTAGAAGCAGGCAGCTAAGCACAGCCGCATAAGTTGTTTTTGTGATTGGGGCTTATCTCCTCCAACCACGGGGTGAGATCCCATTACATTCTCACCTGCGCCTCGCCCGCGAAACCTACTCTGCGGGCCTGGCGCTGATCCGTATACCTGCCTAAGCTAAGCACTCCTCGCTCACCACCCACTGTCGGTGAGCCTGGTCTCGGGTGCACGTGTGCCTATTAATTCGATAACCTAATACTATGAAGGGCCTTGAGAAGGCGAGGAAGAGGATCCTAGAGAAAGAAAGAGAGAGCAGGTGCAGGGGGGTTTTACTCTCACTGGTACCTATGCGACACTTAGTCATGAGAAGAGGAGGAGAGCAGTTGAAGAGTAGAAGCAGAAGGAAGGAAAGAAGAGAAGAGGAAGAACAATACTTCTCTAGCACTGTAGCATCAGTTGGTTAAGCCGTCTGATTAAATGACTCAGTCTTCTGATACTTGATGCTTTATCTGGTTATTTGAGTACATAAGTGTAACGACCCGGTTCCCGAGTCCCTACGAGACACGAGAACCGGACCGACTCGACTAATCCCAAGACCTAGTCGTCCAACGAGGAAGTAACCAAAAGACAGTAAAATAAACCACATTCAGCATGAATATAACTAACAGTAAGAAAGTACAGCAGTAAGGAAAGAAGCTACTACAGTAGGTACCACCACAACAGTAAAACGGCATTTATCATATAACAAGAACTGCAGGTAAAGAAGGTACAGCGGAAACAAAAACTACTCACTAGAACAGAAACAAAAGAGGTACAAAAGGCTGTGGTAACTCTACTGGACCCTACTCGGCCCAGCGTCCTCTGCAGCCGCCGACCCTGGCTGCTCAACACCTGGTCCTGAAAAAAGTAACGAGTGTAACACGTCAGCAAAACACTGAGTAGAGTGGCAGACTAACTAAAGGCAACAGTAGAGTGTACAGTAGCTGTTATGTTCTATTACTTCCTTTATTCACATCTTTCAATTTTTCTCACTATTTCATCTGTTTCTCAGATCCTTTACTTGATCTCGAATGTCCTCGTGGGAATGATCTTGATTGCAGTCTTTTCCAAAAGTAGAAGTAGCACGTGGTGCTCTCCTGGCCGGGAGAGTCCCCCGTGGTGATCCTACCCTCAGTCAACCACCCCAAGGTCACTGACAGACGTAACGGTGACTACGGCACGCGCGATAAATGCACAGGTAGCTAGCCTGCACTGGCACGGGGTCAGTCGTTTCCGTTAACGGGTGCGCCCAAAGCACAGCACGGAACCAGGGCAGAGCCCTCTCAGTAACAGGGGTCCAACCCCTCCACAGTAACCAAACCGGGGCCTTGCCCCTCCACAGTCCGCGCACCCTCGCCTGACTACCCTGGTTTGCCCTAGTGGGCCTAACAAGTCGGTGAAGGAGGCTAGCAGAACCCCGGGGCCCGTGGGGTAGCTAGTACTCTCCTAACACTACTAGCTCTCCTCGGTACTACGTACACGAGGGCCAACAAGTCGGTACAGAGCGGCCAATCCTAACCCCGGGTCCCTGGGGCGGCTGGCCCCACTCTGCACTAAACAGGTACAGGTACTTCCCTTGGTACTGCGTACCCAAGAGACAGTACAAACTACATCTCAGTTCCATTCCTTTCTCTTTCCAGGAGTTCCACTCCTAATTCCCCGTAGGGTTCCATCCTTTAATCTCAGAACATCTTATGTTTCACTTTCCAGTTTCACGTTCTTACAAACCATGATTTCAGTCATGTTCCTTATTCATAACAGGCAGCTGTTAATTAAATTTACAGGCAGCTTTATATATTCCTTTCCATTTTTCCAAGACTGCAGTAATATACATTCCACTAGTTTTTCCATCCTAGGATTCATGTCATATCCTAGGATCTATCATACAATCTAGTTTTCCGGCCCTAGGATTCATGCAACACCTAGGAGCTATCATTCCATATATTTCTCATTCCTAGGATTCATGCAATGCCCTAGGTTCTAGTTATGGTTCCATACTTTAACAGATTTTATTAATACTTAAAGCCACTCTACCAGGTACAACGGGAGTAATGGGGGCGTGATCGGGAATCCCACGTGCCTCCGCGACTCTCAAGACTGCAACCGAACGAGGTCCTATCACAAGGATCAAACACAAGGAGTGTCTCAAAACAGTGTATAGCTACTGTAGACGGGTAGAGGAATTACTTCTGAAAAGAATGCAACTCGAATCGCGGAAAACGGAGCCCGAACGGGCCCTAAACGGGTCGAAAAAGACGATACTGTGCAAAATCAGACGTCTGGAACTCCTTCCAGACGTCTTAAAAAGTGGATCAGAGAATTACCTGTTCAGCGTGGTTTCCCAGACGTCCAGAAGTCTGCGGGGACGTCTTTCCTAGATCCCAGACGTCCGATGGTAACTCCGGACGTCTGGAGGTCACTCTCGCCGTCTGGTACAACTTCCAGACGTCTGATTCGCAAAAGATGGCGAATCAGCGGACCTGCGCACAGCCAACCCCCCCTCCTCAGTACGGTCAGTCAACAAGAAGGAAGAAGAAGGCGGAAACTCACCTTTCAGACGTCTGTATGATCTTACAGACGTCGACCTTGCCGTCTGGCTATCAATCCAGACGTCTGATTCTGGAAATTTTTCCAGAATCAGGACCCTGCTCGGCCTCCGCTCGCGACGCCGCCCGCGTCGCACCTCGCGCTCCTGCTGCTCAGACCGCAGCAGGTCCCTCTCCGCGTCGCTCCGCACCCCCTGCGCCCTCCGCCGGCCGGCCAAGCCGCTCCGGCGAGCTCGCCCTCACGGCAGAGCTCCGCCCTCGCAAGCCGCACCTCCGCGCTCACTGCGGCCGTCGCTGCCGCCCTCGCGTCCGCTCGCTCTCGCGCACAGGAAGGAGAAGAAGGAGGAGGCTGTGGAGACGGGAGGGGAGGCGTGGCCCTTTTAAGGCCGCACGAGGAGGAGAGAGGGGGTGGCAGGCCGCCTGCAGCCGCAGAGAGAGAGAGGGAAAAAGAGGGAGAGAGAGGAATCGCGGGTCTGCGCGCACAGGCGCGTAGACGACTCTCCCGTGCGAGAAAAAACTGTTTTCCAGACGTCTGGATGCGATCCCAGACGTCTTATCCGACGTCTGGTTGTGATCCCAGACGTCTTGTCCGACGTCTGAGCCACCTCCCAGACGTCTTAAAAGACGTCTGGGGCACACATTCGTTACAATAAGTTTAATGGTTGATGGCACTGTTGCATTATTTAAACTCAATACATATATGCTTAAATTGAATAATTGTTGATCTAAATCACCATTATTTGTGCTTTGAGATTTTTTTTGCCATGCATACTTATTGTTAAACTCATGCTTTACATTGATTATCATTTTTGAGTAATTTATTGGCTTATTTCTTGTGCTCATTTATTTATCAATCAAGATTAGCAATTGAATTCCTATTTGCTCCCAACAAACGACCTCAAATTCCATTTGAATATAAATTTTATTTGTTTTCAAGCGATTTCAACCTATACTACGACTCAACATTTAAAACCTTAATTTCACCAGTTAACATTTTGGCGCCGTTGCCGGGGATAGACTCCTCAGCAATAGCCCACTAACAATTTGGCACCATTGTAGGGGAGCAACGTGCAATTAACCTCTATTCTCTTGCTATATTTTTATATTTGAGCACTAACTTACCCTATTTGCCTTATTGTGATTTTGCAAGGTACTTCACGAGGAGATCTGCACAAATCAATCACTCCAGGATAGGTAACTTCTCTATTCTTCTCTAATCAACCTCCTAATCTTGGGAAGACAAAAAAGAAAATCAATTAGGAATCACCTGCCTTATTTTTTATAGTGATATCATTTAAAAGGCAAGTTTCCTAATTTGCTGACAAATTTTCATATCTGATTGGAGTTTGAAGCAATTCTGTTTAGAAATTCCCTACCTTATTTGCCTGAACCTATTTGGGACCACACTTAAATTCTAAATCACTTTGGGCTAACAGATTTCTTGCTTGAAGCCCAAGGTGAACATGTCAAAATCAATTGGACTTGGAAATAGAGCCGATTAGGGTTTCTGCATTAGGGTTTTGAAGTGCTAGTACACATTTTTTCTTGAATTAAAGGAAAGTTACCCTCCCTCATTTGTGTGCTACCCAAGCTCTTGATTGAAAAGATCTAATCAGAAAAATCCTAAAATCAGGCTTTAAATTCACTTGAACCCTAAAATCCTTGGATCTAATAACCTGAGAGTCAAACTAGGGTGATTTCTAGGTCTTGACCTAGATCTCATTCTGCCATCTTTAAGGTAGGTCAGGTGAAGTTGGTCTACCTAGTAGGCCAACCAACCTCCAAATTAGGTCACAAGTTGAATTAACCTCTAATCAAAGGCACCAATTAGGACATAAAATTGGTAGACTTAAGGATTTAAGTTTGCACATTCCGGTCTATCTGGACCCTCAGTGACAAGGAAGGTCGGGTGGGGGAATCCTTGTAACCTGTGGGGATGCTCTACCGTGTAGGAGTCATTGCTGGGCTCTCCCTTCCTGGAGGCCCAGGTATTTCTTGGTTGTGAGAATTTCTGATTCAGAGGTATCATTCGCCTCAAAACTTCCTTAGTCATCCAAAAATCTTTGGGTGCCTTGATTGGGTCAAATCTTAATCCAGTCCCTCATCCCTTCTATTAGAGCACATACACAGGAAGGCTATTAGGATTTTAACCTAAGAAGCCTCACTAGATCTTCTTGGGAATCTCTTTCAGATCTAATCAACTTCAAATCTAATCTTGAGTTTGATTCTACATCTTGATTCCACCATTTGATTCAAAAATGCAGCCAGACTATATAGGAAGACTATTTAAGAAACCTAAGTCCCAAATGAGCATAAAAGAAAAGATACTTGAGAATAACTATAGAAATCATGAAGAATATTATAAAAGGGACATGATGAAAAAATTTGCAAAAACAACAAACCTCATTACGAACTGTGTAGGGATAATATGGACACAAATAAAACACGGTTCAACCTGGGATCATCTATTAGCAAAACACAGTGAATTGGTGAAATTACACAACAATGATTGTCTATAATATTGGTCAAATCCTTCAGTTTCGAAAGAACTCCAAAATTTTTTAAAAGAATGAAGAGAATTGCTGAATAAGTTATATAGAACAATAGATCAAAAATACTCATTAGAAATTGACAAAACATCTTGGAATGAGACTAGTGATCAACACAGTTTCCCAAATCTTGGATTTGATGATCATAGTGGTTATGGACCCCCAACCTAGTGGTTATGGACCCCCAACCCTAATGAATGCATATTCAAATTATATATAGATTGATACACCTGATCTTGAGACAGGTTGGGAGGATCCAATTGCAGGTGATCACGATTACAAGCCACCCAACCCTACCATGCCCTAATATTCCAGACACTTGTGATACCAAGATTGAATCAAAACCTCTCGAGAGTGTAAATTTCGTCTCTTATTCTGATAAGGTGACTCTCAAGAGCAATTCTGACATCCCTGTAGAACCCAACCTAGATTCTAGTAATCTAACCCACACCCTTAGCCTAAAATCTGGATTTGAGCCTTCTTGGGATGATTACAAGGCCCCATGTGATGAAAATCAAATTTTGAATTTGAATTATGATTTTAGGCCTTTATTTGATGAATACACCTCTCCAACAACCTCAGAAACACAGATTGATCTTTTGGAAGTCATGCCAATCTACGATATAGAAACCGAGAAGTTGGAAGAGTTGGGTTTTAATTGGGTCATCCCTACAAGCCAAGAACCCAAGCCCATGCCTAATAGGGACACCTTTTCAAGCTTGGAATCTGAGAATATGCTAGACCCAAGTTAGGTTGCTCATTGTCCACATCTTGATTTATTCTGTGATGGAACCTCTGATCTCGAATCAAATTCAAAATATGATTTTTGCAAGTTCTCTGACTATTTCGAATCTTACTCTGATTTTGGAGAACTATTGTTTCCTGACGACCATGAGCCCATCTACGACCTCAGCATAGATGATCCATTCTTCGACTCTAACTCTGAGGTCCCTGATCCCGAGATCGTTGATTCAAAATCAGGTTCCATTGAGATGGAATCATTTCTTTTTGATCCTCAGGAATCAGAAACAAAAATTGCTGAGAGTGTCTCCAACCCAGAGTTCGAATCTTTTCTTGACTCAGATTTCCTTGATCTTATAAACACTCTTCATGCATTTACCTTGTATTTTGATGGCTATTATGAGGACTCTCTAGATGAACCCACCTTTGAATCCTTTCTAGAGGAACCCTCACATATAGTTATTCTTGAAGCCACCTCTTCTACAAATACAGAGCCTTCCTAAACCCGTTTTCAACCCTGACCCGCAATCGGACTCAATTTCTACTCTGATTCTCCTCTCAATGAGTTGGTTGCACATGATTCTCCTCCACATTTTTATTGGGTTTCAGACTTTGATCAGAATACAAATCACGCCCCATCTTTCTTTGATCACTTTTATAGGGTTCCTACATCCTCCACTGATTCTTTCTCATTTGAGGATCCCTACTCTAACCAGGCTGATCCAACTCAACCAAACCCTGGATTCACACTTACATATCTTCTTGAGCTCCAAAGTATCTGGTGGGCACCTCATTTCTTGATCCACATCTATCAACCCGCCAGATTGATTGGGTTTGGGCTGCATCATCAGCCTGCTGATCTGAACAAGCACCTGGTTGGACCAACCAGGCTATTGATCAAGGTGCTTCTTCTACAAAACTTAATATGATTTGATCACTCCATACCATTTTCTGCTCGGTTGAAGGCATTAAATTTAGTGCTTAACAGGAGGCAACTCATCATTCCAAAAAACCTAAGATCCTTCTGATTATCCTTTTGTACATCACGTCTATTGCACTCTGAGTTCAGTTTTAGAACAGTTGATCCTACCTCTGGTACTCGTACCAGAGCTTAAAATCATCTGCAACAGTCATCCCGACTCATTCACCCTCCTGATAATCTTGTTTTAATTCCTGAACCCTAACTGTTTCATACCCTTCATTTACAATGAGGACATTGCAAAACTTAGGCATGGGGTGTGGTAAAGTGCAAACATACAAAAATTCAAAGTTCTGAAGGCTTCTCATAAAAAAATACATATTCCAAAAAAAAATGAAAAAGAACCAAAAAATTTGGGAGAAAGGAGGAAATTTTGAGTGAATTAAATGCTTATCATTCTTGAGGATAAAAAAGGGAGGTGATTTAAATGTTAAAAAGGAGAAACAATTTGAAACAAAAAGTGATAGTCATTAGTAAAAGATTAAGGAATCTACTTAGTTCTAGACCAAATCAAAAGAAAGAAAAAAAAGTGCTAAGAGACAAAAGAGATTAGTATGAACGCTGATCTTAGGCCTCTTGGGCTGTGTTTTAGGCTTAAAAATTCAAGTATCCGTTAAGATCTAGATAGTCCTCAAGAGGTTGAGAAAAATGCGAAGCTTAAGTATTAGGTCTAAAGGCTTATGGATTATTTTGCCTCGCTAACTGACCTCTGGTTTGTGGAACTCAGTAACCTAAGCACCCTAATCCACACATAGTCTGGTTCAGTGCACTTAATTGTCAAAATCACGTAAAAGTGTTAATTATGTTCTAAAAATGCTACCAAGATTAGGAGCGGCTTATAAACACAAGTTGATTTGGAAGAGTTCCAGCGTGGAGAGGCAGGAAATTTCCCTTGAAGATGCGTAATAACATATCGTCTCCTTGGTGCTTGTCTCCTAGAATATCTAAATATCTTACCAAGGGCATGTAAGCACCTTGTGCTTATTCAGGTGCCATGGGTGAGATTATCTCGAAATGTTGATTGCTAGGGCTTGAATTTAGCTACATAACACCATGGGCGGCATTATCTCCAAGTGCCGAAAGCCAAGGTTCTAGGGGTTGCCATGGGCGGTGCTATCTCAAAGCATAGATTGCTAAGGACCCTGCGAGGATTGATGGTGGGAGCTAGGAATCTGATATAAACTGTATTGTAAAGCCAATCCTAAGCTATAAATAAAGAAAAGAAAAGAGAGAGAAAACTCTCCAAAAATACAAAAAAATCTTCTGTCTCTTTCTTACAAAAACGCACTACAAATTGAACCGAGACTAAAAATGTTACAAGCACGGGTGCTTTAATCGCGAAGTTCAAGGAACCTTAGGTTAGTTCCTGTGGGCCTTAGAAACCTTTGTGGCGGACTGAGGCTAGAGCTGGTCAGGTCTGGATCTTGGTTAGTACTTGAGTACCTCTAGGCCTACTATTGGCATTCTGACCTAATCTACAAAAGAAAGCACACATCAGAAATCTGAGTATAAAAAGGCATGCTCTAGAATTTGAGTTAATTCCATGAGATTTTGCTAAGGGACTAGCAAAAGCTAGGCATGGGGTATGATGAGAACACCATCATGAGCCATAACTAGCTCAATTTGATCTGATAAAGTCATTAAATGCTTCTACATAACTGCTAGAGAGCCCTAATTCACTGCAAATCTATTTTGAGAGAAATACAGTAAACCAGGGTTAAAACTGTAATTTTACCATCATATCATGAATGCAGAATTATCACAGGTTTCTCTAGAGGTTAATCAAAGGTCAAATGGTCTTAAAAGTTTAACAAATGGGTTAGTACAGACAGAAAAGGGGTTTTGTGTGTTTTGAGAATTAAATGACATCTGAAACCCTAAAAATAGACCTGCTTAAATAACTGAGATTCTGATCAGGATAAAATTCACTTAAACTCTCTAAAAATCATATAAAAATATTCTCTAGGGTTCGGTACCTTCAATTTGACCATCAAAACCTGTCTTAACTTAAAATAGAGCCATAGGTAGACTTTTGCCCTAAATTAGGCTTTTTCATAAATTACCTAGTCAAACTAGGTCAAAACCAACATCCAACTTCACCATTGGATTTCTTAGGTCTAAATTAGGTTTGTACCAAAATTTGGGTTCAATCTGAGATCATCTTGACTTAGTTTGCAATCTTGTCTTGCCTGATTCTTTTATCTCACAGTCATGCCCTTAACTTTTGAATCTCTTACAAATAGCCCCCCATATTTGTCATCTTCTTCACAAAAAGATCCCTACTGCCCTAGAATCATAATCCTACAACTCTAGCGACCTTTGATTGAAGATAACTCCTTCTTTGATCAATCAATCCCTTCTAAAATTGGAAGGGAGATTCCTTGAGTTATCTCTCCATTGCACCTGTCCACGAGCCCCAAAACCTTCCCAATCTCTCATGCAAACACGTGAGAGATTCGAGTATCATAGAGCTTCCAACTCCGGTGACATTCCAAGCTTGGGAAGCTTGCTTCCCAAGCTCAAGACACCCTCTAGAGGCCTATAAAAGACTCCCCAGATCAGGCCGAAGATCCCAAACTTGATTTCAGTCGGAAAATCCCCAATTTCCTCTTTCCTCATATGGCTGAATAGCTCCTCAAGCTCCAATGACTCCCTTCAACTCCTCTCGTCATCTGACCACAATACTAGTGGCAGAATCTTCTTCCTCACCTTCCTCCGCATCATGCAATACCAACTGCCGTCGCCCTACCTCTATTGTCGTCGCCATCCCCCTCTACCAGAGTTTCATCTTCCCCGGCATCGACCTACCAACTCCAGTGCCGTTCTCCCCCTTTCGTCTGATTAGATTAGGTTAGATTAGTTAGTTTAGATTCTTAGGTTAGTTTTATACCCAAAAATGCCAAAAAAAGCCCTCGACTATGCTGCACACCCTCGTCTTCTCCATCTCCGACCGCTCCTCTGGCGAGGTGTATACGTTGCTACACCCCTCCATCTGCCTCGCCGATCACCTCACGACCTTCGCCACACCACCCTCTACAAAACCCCTCTCCCTATTTGCCACTCCACTCGTCCACAACATCCACTGAACAACCTACCTTCCCGCTGCCATTCCTTACTCCGTCCGGCCACCACAGACCACCATCCTCCATAAAACCACCTCCGCTACACTCGTCGTGGTCCGACAATGCTTACAAGCTATTCTAATGTGACCGTGAGGCCATATTTTTGATTATCAGGTTTCGCTGTCCTTCGCCATCACCACCTCCATCTTCGACGTCATTCAAGCTTCTTCGACCGTGTTCTTCGCCAATTCCATGCCCAGGCAGCACGACTTACTCTCAGGAAGCCTCCCAGGCATCCAATTGAAGCTGCCAAGGCGCACTCACACTCCAATTGAAGTAGTACCTGCAACTGTGTACATGAGGGAAGGAGGGAGACTTTAGTCCCACCTCGGAAGCGGGCAACCAAGCGTAGCCGCATAAGTTATTTTTGTGATTGGGGCTTATCACCTCCAACCATGGGGTGAGGTCCCATTACATCCTCATGTACGCCTCACCCGCGACACCTACTCCATGAGCCTGGCACTGATCCGTATACCCGCTTAAGCTAAGCACTCCTCACTTACCACCCATTGCCGATGAGCCTGGTCCCGGGTGCGTGTGTGCCTGTTAACCTGATAACCTGATACTATGAAGGGCCTTGAGAAGGCGAGGAAGAGGATTGATCGCATGATTTTCACGAGTTTGAAATCAGGGTTACGAGTAACCCATCGTCGTAGTTGCAAAATGGGTGGTCAAATAAAATTTATAATCGAAACTTGAAAAGTGAGTCCCGGGTCAAACACAGGGAGGCGAACGTTTGGTTTTATAAAATCTGCGCTTCACTTTTATTTATTTTTGGTCATTTTTATCTTTTCTAAATTTTTAGTATTTTTAACAAGAAAGAGATTAGGTCGATGAAAATTTTATCTACTTGCAAAAATATAAGAGAGAGGGAGGGAGAGAGAGAGAGAAACAATCATCTATTCATGAAGAATTATTTGTTACACTATGAAAGCGGAAAATCTACACTACGAAAGAATAAAAAAATAGAATGAGGTGAGAGAAATCCCCCTCGACGGTTGGTTGGAGGATGACTCGCTCTGACGTTGCTTGGAGGAAGGTGGTGAAAAGCGGGATGAAGGAGGACAGAACTGGAGGACGGAGGATGGGGCAGAATAGTGTTGCGGCAAGGATCTTCTTCCCGAAAGGCGATGAGAGGACGACCACGGGATGCTCCACGAATGGGGATGAGGGGAGGGAAAACTATTTAAATTTCTACTCTAGAGGAGCATCCCGGGCTTGGGACAAGCTCTCTCTAGAGCCTTGGAGGTGGTCAGAGGAAGAAAGGAAGAGATGGTTTGGAAAGGTGGTGGGTAGGTCCTTTTATAGTGGAGGAAGAACAAATTCGCATCTAGGTCATTACTGACGTCCATAAACGTTGCTGCAGCTGTCACTGAAGATCTACCCTCCAAATCCTCTTGCTAGTGCGCGCAGACCATTAGTGACAACTGCAAGAGTCACTAAAGGTGCACATCGCTGAAGATCTGTGCCCGCCCCGCTGGCGCTCGCCCTACTAGCACGCGCATCACGCGCTGCGCACTTCACGTGCCCATGGTCCCTGCGCCATGCGCGCGCGCATGCGTTGGCATGAGCTGAGCTGCTGCTGCGTGCGGTTGCACTGTGCACGGTGCGTGGCTGCAGCTGTGCGCATGCACTGCTGCTACCCAACGTTGGGTGGTCTGGATGGCACAACGTGGCACCATCTAGGCCATCCATTCTTTTTCTTTTGTAGAGGGTGCCATGGTGCTCAGATCGAGATGATTCCTATGCTACTGGACTGCGATCATCATTTCGGATCCATTCGTATGGTCGGATTTTCCATTCGAAATATGTTTGGATGTCGCATTGCCCCCTGGTCGTTGATCTTCCTCGAACTTCATATGATGCTACGGTTCTCCGATCAAGATGATTTCAAAGGTGTTAGACTCCAATCGTCGTCCTAATCAGATCCGTATGGTCCGATCATCCATCCGAGGCCCTAAAATAAGTCTTCTTCTCTCCTGACCATAAAAAGGACCTAATTAACCTAAAATATATGCAACTACTCTAAATGTAGAATGATTTATGTTATGCAATATTTATAACATGAAATGCAAATTTAAGCCTAGGAACATGCATGAATAGGAATTTTAACCTAAATAGATGTGTTTATATCAAGGATCCCAGAGAGAGAAAGAAAGAGAGAGCAGGTCTAGGGGGTTTTGCTCTCACTGGTACTTGTGCGACACTTAGTCGCGAGAAGAGGAGGAGAGCAGCTGAAGAGCAGAAGCAGAAGGAAGGAAAGAAGAGAAGAAGAAGAATAATGCTTCTCTAGCACTGTAGCATCTGTTGGTTAAGCCTTCTGATTAAATGACTCAGCTGCTTGATACTTGAGGCTTTATCTGGTTATTTGAGTACCTAAGTTTAATGGTTGATGGCACTGTTGCATTATTTAAACTTAATGCATATATGCTTAAATTGAATAATTGGTGATCTAAATCACAATTGTTTTTTCTTTGAGATTCTTTTTGCCATGCATACTTATTGTTAAACTCATGCTTTACATTGATTATCATTTTTGAGTAATTTATTGGCTTAGTTCTTGTGCTCATTTACTTGTTAATCAAGATTAGCGATTGAATTCCTATTTGTTCCCAACGAACGACCTCAGATTCCATTCGAGTATAAATTTTATTTGTTTTCAAATGATTTCGTCCTATACTACGACACAACATTTAAAACCTCTATTTCTCTAGTAAGCAGGTGTCAGGTACACTTGAAGGCTATAGTAGTTGGAGGTATATATACATTCATTTTTTTAAATTTAATTAAATGATATTTTAGTTTTTTGTTGAATTTCTTTAATATTCAAATTATTTATTGTTTAGATGCACACACTTGCTAAAGAACATATATGCACGCAAGGCCAAACATTAGGTATTTTAACCCCTAAGGTAAAAGTCCTCCGAGCCAAATTGTGTCTAAATTACTCGCCTGTCGAGACTTATGATCATGTTATATGGACAATGCAGGAAGTGTATATATACCTCACTTACATGCATGATGTGTTGTCTTTGTAGCATGTCACAAGACTTGATCGACTTTAGTTCGATGAAGTACCGAACTAAAGAAGGTCCTAAAAGATTTGATCACAACTTAGTTTTGCTTATTACATGTAACCTTGTGTGGTGAAATTTTGGTTGCTTCTTCCTGCTCTTCTCTGGTATACCAACTAATCTTATCTAGTTTCCTGCGGTTTCCTTAATTGGATGTTAAATAGAATCTAGCTAAGGTTAGTATTGGGTGGTATACTAGAGAAGTGCAGGGAGATGCTGTCGAAATTTTACTGCACTAAGGTTACATGTAACAAGCAAACCAAAGTTGTGATCAAATCTTTGAGGATGTGCTATAAAGTGAAAATCTTAATCAAGATACACATCATTCGGTCCATTCCCTTCCTAATAAGTGACTTGTTTACATTAAATTTTAGGTTACAATGGATAAATCTTGGATTGGATTGCGGGGTTCAAATTACACCAAATATAAGGATGGAGTAATTTCATTCCTGGATTGGGCCTTTGATGATGATAGGTATATATTTAGGTGAGGAGGTCAATTTGAGAATATCTTCTGCCCATGCAAAAGATGTTTGAATGGTTCCTTGCATGATCGTAATATTATGCTCGAGCACTTGATTTGTAATAGGTGGTGGAAGCATTACACTACTTGGGTAGCTCATGGAGAGGAGTTGACTGAGAAAGTCATAAACAATGAGAACACTGTTGACAAAAAGATCGACGAGGAAATTGGTGATAGCGAAGGTGAAGAAATACAGGACATGTTAAACGAAATGAGAGCAGGAGATGATATAAATACAGATAAGGAAGATCCGTTCAGTTGTGATCCATTCTATGATGTTGTTAAGGCGGCTGAGGATCCTATTGCTCTCGGTGGTACGAAAATATCAAAGTTGTCATTTTTGTTGAAGATGTTTCAACTGAAGGTTATGAATAGAGCTAGTGCTAAATTCATGTCAGAAATACTTCAGTTTATTGTTGAGCTATTGAATAATCCTAATGATTTTCCAGCTTCATGGAATGAGGCAAGGAAACAGATTCGTAAGCTTGATTTGGACTATCAGAAGATCGATGCATGTCCAAATAACTGCATTCTTTTTAGAAATGAATTCGCAAACTTGAGTAATTGTCCCGAATGTGGACTTGAGAGATATAAGCAAGGTCAAAATGAAAGTAAGAGGAAATAACCTCAGAAGGTTCTTCGTTACTTCCCATTGACACCTACCCTTCAACACCTTTTTATATCAAGTAAAACTGCACGATTGATGACATGGCACTAGGATTATAAATCTCAAGATGAAAGAATACATCATCCCACTGATTCAGAGGAGTGGAAGAGATTTGACAAAAGAAACAATTCATTCGCTTTAGAAGCAAGGAACGTGCGGTTGGGTTTTGCAAGCGATGGATTCAATCCATTTAAGAGTATGTACCCATTGTACTCTATATGGCCAGTGGTAATGATCACTTATAACTTACCTTCCTGGTTGTGTATGAGATCGTTATTCATGATGCTGACTCTATTAATCACCAGTCCAAAACAACTAGGAAATGCAATAGATTTTATCTCTGGCCTTAATCGATGAACTAAAACAATTGTGGTTCACTAGTGTGAAGATGTATGATGCAGAAAGGAAAGAATTTTACAATATGTATGCAGCATTGCTGTGGACCATAAATGACTTCCCAGTGTATGCAAATTTGTTAGGTTGGAGCACTAAAGGAAAGCTTGCTTGCCAAGTCTATATGGAAGACACTCATCTGTTGGTGCTAGAGCACCACGATCATTTGTTTTGATGATAACAAAACACGTGTTATTTAACATTTGCAATTTGAGTCCTAGATTTCAGGTCAATTGCAAATGTGGACGTGTTTAGACGGAACTCGAGCTCGCATCCAGGATGGATTGGAGGAGCTTAATGAAGAACAGAGGAGGTTCGCGTGGAGCGACAGATTGAAGATTGAAGGAAATGAAGAATAGGATAGATTTCCTTCTTTTGTACTTGTTGTATTTTTCGTTTCTTTTGTTGCTCTTTGTTTCCTTAGATATTTCATGTTAAAGAGCCTCAAAGAACCCTAACAGTAGTCCTAGGAACACCGGCACAACCCTAGGATACTTAGGTTTTCTGTAGAATACTTAGAAAACCAATATAGGGTTCAAACAGCACTTCCGGACGTCTAATTCCCAAATCAGACGTCTGATAAAGTATTTTAAGACGTCTGACTGTTGTTTCAGACGTCTGATAACTGTTAGGCTGGACATAGTTGTTTCTGTCTGATGAAATCAGACGTCCATACCTTAGACCAGACGTCTTAGGAGACGTCTGATGGACTTGCCAGACGTCCAGATAGTGGACCGTTGGCTAGCTTAGCAGGCACTCAAGATTATGACCGTTAGAGCCTTATCAGACGTCCTTAGGTCTTTTCAGATGTCTGATAAATGACCGTTTTGCCTCGGCTGACCCAAAATCTCTTCTCAGAGATTTTCTAGCCGTTGCAACGTTTGGAAATCAATTCCCACAGTAAAAGTAGGTTTCCAGACGTCCAGACATAGTGCCAGACGTCCTGTATGTCGTCTGATGGACTTGCGTAAAAACCCTGTTTAGATCTGATCCAAGTCAGGGAGAAACCCGCATAGAATCAGACGTCTGACCTTGAAATCAGATGTCTTAAAGTGGCCTTCCAGACGTCTGATGCCAGAGTTAGACGTCTGATAACCCTGTCAAATGTAATCATTGTCCTGATTTCGGCCTGATTCTCTTGGACTTTGTTCCCAACGGCTATGGAAGCTTTTCTAAGCCTTCCAAAGCCTTCCTAAGGCCTCTATAAATAGAGGGGAGCCTTTACACACCAAGACACAACAAGAGACACACAAGAAACACTTTGCAATACACTAAGATCAAGTATTTCCACTCTCTTGTGTCCAAGAAGCTCTTGCTCTCTAAGCTCAAGTTCTACATCCTGAGAGCATCATTCCCTTCACGCACTCGCTCTCCCGCCGTTGTCTACGAGAGCGACATTGCGCCGTTGCGTGGCTCACGCACCCGCGTCATCGTCGACGCACTCCTTGCAAAGGGGAGTTTCCTAAATCCTATAGAAGCTTAGGTTTATTACTTTGTTGGCTCTATAGGTTTGTTGTTTATTTTATCTTTGTCTTTTGGTTGGGTATTCGCTTTGAGAATTCCCGTCTACTTCGTGGGACAAAATCCTTCTCGTGGAGAGAAGGGGTTGAGGAATGCTACCCTCGTACTTGTAGCGTGGTTGTAACTGAGGTTGAATCACCCTCGTTTTAAAGTGATTCGGTTAGTGGATTTGATCAACTAGGTTGATCGGAAAATCCTAACTCGAGAGGGTTAGGTGGTGGTTTTCACCCGGTTTGGATTTCCACCTAAAAATTACTTGTGTACATTTTGTGATTGCCTATTTTGTGAGATTGCTTTATATATTTTATTTCCGCAATTATTACGTCACCCCTCTTCGAAGGGAATTTCATCATCACCTACGACTGCCGGAAAGTAAGAAATTCTATTACTTAGGACATCACAGATTTCTACCTATTGAACATAGATGGTGAACATCACAGTTCAGGAATAAATTTGATGGCAGGATGTGTCTGTATTCAAAGAAAAATCCAAAAAATAAATTTAGTATAGATTTTATTAGGTTGCCGGGTCAGGTTATAATGGAGAGATTACAAAAAATTGGTGAGATACGATTGGGTCGACCATTCAAACAAGACCAGACGGCCTCGAGGAATTCTGGATTTCGAAAGAAAAGCATTTTTTTTATGGAGCTGCCAGACTGGAAAGATCTTATAATACGTCATAATTCAGATATTATGCACATTGAAAAGAATGTGATGGATAACATAGACGTATTAAATCTGACCAATGATCCAAAGGACACGATGAAATAAGAAACGATATGAAGAGTTTGGGGATACGTCCAGAGCTGCATATTGATGAGGATGATGGCTACTTCACACCTGCTATTTACAGCTTGAATCAAGATTAGAAGAGTAGACTACTCTCCTTCTTAAAGGAAATTCGGGTGCTAGATGGATTTCCTCGCAGCTTTCCCGTTGTGTGAATGAAGCGCAGAAAAGATATCTGGCTTGAAAAGTCATAACTCACATGTTTACATGCAAGTATTGTTTCCACTGGTGATATGGGGGATATTTCCAGAGCTAGTTGTTGATTCAATCACAAAGATGAGCAAGGTTTTCAAAGTTGTTTGTTCGAAGATGCTACAAAATGATACGTTGGCTTATTAAGATAAACAAATAGTCATTACTCTCTATAAGATGGAACAGATTCTTCTCCCAGCCTTCTTCGATGTAATGGTTCATCTCACGTTGCATCTTGTAAATGAAGCGAGAATCGGTGGACCTATACAATTCAGATGGATGTATCTTAGGAGAGGTTTTTGAAAAAGCTCAAAGATTATATTTTGAACAAGGCAAAGCTGGAAGGATTAATTTAGAAGGCTATCTCATGGAGGAGTGTATTAATTTTATATCAATGTACATGAATGAAACAGACAACCGCTTTAATAAACTTCAAAGGAATTATGAGGGAGAATACAATGACAGTGATGAAGAATGCCAATTTTTGATATCAGAGGAAGGCTGATCATTCATATAGAGTACAAGGCTATTTCAAAAAATGATAGACGTTGCACGCATCTATATTTTTAAAACAAATTCCAAAAATTGATCCATTTTACGAGGAATTTGAACGATTACCTCTTTCTAGAACAAATGAATTTGGCTTCTTAGATTGGTTTAAAGACTGAGTTCATCAATTGAAAGATGATAAGAACCCATGATGGCTACCAAATTTTAATATAATTGCTAATTCATCATTATATTATGCACATTACCACTCTGGGTATATAATAAATGGCTTCAGCTTCAGAATAAAAGAAATTGATGATAGGAAGGTTAAACAATAGGCCGGAGTTGTTGATTCAGATCTTTCCACTGGTCCAAATGGATACTATGGTAAAATCAAAGAAATTGTGGAGATCAACTTCAGATATGATCATAGAGTTTTCCTATTTAAATGTCATTGGTTTGATGTTTTTAAAAAGGGCACTAGTTTCAAAATTGATAAAAAACACAATTTCTTGAGTTTGAATCCTAATCGTCAAATTCTTTAGTCAAATGAACCATTCACATTGGCATATCAAGCGGCACAAGTTTTCTATGTCCCAGATAATTACCAAAGGGGATGGGTTATACCCATAAGAACAATACTGTACAACCATTTTGACGTATAGTCTGAAGCGTATCAAGAATTAATAGAGGAAGGTCATATAGATTCAAATGCAGTAGATGTGGACATTTAAGGTTAGTAACAATTTCTTTACTTTGCTTCATTTCTGTTTATATCAAATTCATACTCAAATTTAAGAAACCTAAACTACAACTGGCATTTTCTATACATTATAAATAACTAAACTTAAACCAATCGCACACACATGTTCAAAATTTGTTACTCTTACTCTATTGGCATTTTAATTACTTTTGTTTTTCAAATTACAAGTTATCGATGATGGGCATACTTGGAGGCTGTTGTACTTAGAGGCATAATTTGAATGTCTTAAATTTAATTGGATGAAATTATACGTTTTTGCTAGATGTGGGGTGTGCCCACATATTATTTGTTATTTCATTAAATAGATGTGGGTTGTACTTGTTTGTGTTGCATGTTTGATTTGAATGGATGTGGGGTGTACCCACTTGTGGTTTGTCTTTGCACTTTTTTTATTTGGGATGTGCCCACTTTAATTTTAATATGCAGGTTTATAGAGAAACCTCCAAATGTAAGGGGAACTTTGTCGAAATTTTTAAATATTTCTTTTTTGTTTTGCAAACTTTTTTCATTGATGATTTATATATTAATGATTTATAACTGAATTAATTATTGCATTTTATACTTGTTACAGATGGAGTTATTTAAGAAAAAACCCAGAAAAAAGGGTCCTTCTGAGGCACAGCCCTCCACGCAGCCTGATTCGTCTCCTCAGGCTCAGCCACCCCCTCCACAGCAAGCTCAGCCACCTCTTCAACAGCAGGTTTACCCACCCCCTAGTCACATTTCGTACGACCTGGGGAGATGGCACGTTTACTACATGCAGGGGGAAGGGAAAGGGGAAGGAGATTGCTCAGACCTTCCCAGACCAAGTAGAGGATGATCCTGATTATAGAGGGTTCGATGAGGTTGAGGGGGAGGAGGAGGGGGAGGATGAGATGGTGGGGAGTACGTCCCTAGTTCCTGTGGACAACTCACCGACGGGCTCAAGTTTGGGTAAGAAATCATATATCTTTAAGAAGTAAATTATATACCTTCAAAAATATATAATGAATATGATTAATGTTTATGTAGGTAGACTAAGAAGAGTACAGGGGAAGACAAAATCTAGACCTCTAGCATATCCCCGAGGGCGTTAGATTAACGATTAGGCTCAGATCCACAGGGAAGGTAGAGAATTACCTAGCTTTATCAGTTGAGTGGGCACAATTGTTAAGACCATTGTGCCCATTTCCTACTTCGACTAGAGGAAGGTGCCCGTAGAGCTGAAGAGGTAGTTCATTCGTCAATTGGAGGTAATTTCATGCACAAAAGTTATTTCTTTTATAACTTTATCTTAAAATTATTTTAAGGTAAAATTGACATATATTTTTTTAAAATTAATGTATCAAAATTACGATTGGGGTGACGACCCTAATGCCATGCTGCCAAAATCCATAGGGATTGGAAGATGGAGACCAAGAGAAATGTAAGAATTTTTAAACATTTACATTTTTATTATATACATAATTTCCTATATTATTTCTAAAAATTTATATTTAGTATTTAATGGTTCTCGAGCAAGAGTTCACTGAAGAGGCAATGGGTGGTGCTCTTCCTGATGTCATGCTTGACGATTGGAAGAAGGCATGCGAGCATTGGATGAATCCAAAGACGAGGTTAGTAAACGATTACAAATTATTCTATTATGTTCATATATCTTAAATTCATAAAAAATATTATTATGTATGTCTACAGGAGCAAGAAAGAAAAAAGTCCAATAGAGCTAAAGCTCCACCATAAACCCATTGTTTGGGTCAAAGGAGCATCGAGACAGTTAGGAGTCGTTATGTAAGTATTGAAATTACTTTTCAATTAAATATTACTTAATTTTTAAGTTATTTTAACGTAATTGTTTCGTTTTTATATTTTCAATCTGCGACATATGATGGGATGGAAATGACTAGGATGAAAATCTACGAGGTCACTCACAATAAGCCAAAAGTTGAGGGTACTCATAAGTGGATTCATGAGTCATATCAGGAGAAACATGTAAGTTTCCTAAACTAAAAAAATTTATAACTTATATATATATTATTGATGGGAACACCATCATGAGCCATAACTAGCTCAATTTGATCTGATTAAGTCATTAAATGCTCCTACATAACCACCAGAGAGCCCTAATTCATTGCATAATCATTCTGAGAGAAAGATAAGAAAACAAGGGTAAAACTGTAATTTTAACAGTATATCTCAATTGCAGTACAATCACAAGATTTCTCAGGGAATTAATTAAGGGTCAAATGGTCTTAAGAGTCCAATAAGTGGGTTAGTCCAAATAGAAATGGGTTTTCATGTATTTTAAGAATTAAATGACTTTCGAAACCTTAAAACTGACCTACTTAAATAACTGAGGTTCTAGTCAGGATAAAATTCACTTAAGCCTTCTAAAATTCATATAAAAATATTATCTAGGATTTGGTACCTTCAATTTGACCATCAAAACCCGTCTTAACCCAAAATAGAGTCCTAGACAGACATTTGCCCTCATTTAAGTTTTTGCATAAATTACCCAGTCAAACTAAGTTAAAACCTAAATCTAACTTCACCATTGAATTCCTTGGGTCCAAATTAGGTTTTTAGCAAAATTTGGGCCCAATCTGAGATCATCTTGACCTAGTTTGCAATTTGGTCCCGTTTGACTCTTTTATCTCACATTCATGCCCTTAATTTTGAATTTCTTACAAATAGCCCCCCAACTTTATCATCTTCTTCACAAAAAGGTCCTTGCTGCCATGAAATCCTAATCCTACAACTCTGACGATATTTGATTAAAGAGAACTCCTCTGATCAATCAATCCCTTCCAAAAGTGGAAGGGAGATTCCTTGAGGAGTCCTCTTTCCAATGCACCTGTCCATGAGCCCCAAAACCTTCCCAATCTCTCATGCGAATGCTTGAGAGATTTAGGTTTCTCTATGTTTCTAGCTTTGATGAGCTTTCCTAGCTTGGGAAGCTTGCTTCCTAAGCCCAAGTCGACCTCTAGAGCCTTATATAAGACTCCCCAAACCTTGCCGTTCTCTTGAGACTTGATTTCGGTTGGCAAATCCCCAAATTCATCTCTCCTATTTTGGCCGAATAGCTCCTTGAGCTTTGGCGACTCCCTCCGACTCCTCTCGTCATCTGACCACAATACCAGTGGCAGATTCTTCTTCCTCACCTTCCTCCGCGTCATGCAATACCAGCTGCTGTTGCCCTCTCTCCGTTGTCGTCGCCATCCCCCTCTACCGGAGCGTCTTCTTCCCCGGCATTGGCCTACCAGCATCAGTGTCGTTCTCCCTCTTTCGTTCATTAGATTAGGGCTAGCTTAGCATCTTTAGGTCCCTAGATTAGTTTCCTATTTGAAAATCCCAAAAACAACCCTTGACACCATCTCAAACCGCCTTCGTCTCCACCTCCGGTGACATCACCTGCGAGGGTTTCCGCTTGCTTCACGCACTCAAACCCCTCGCCAACCGGTCCAAAAGTTACGCCACGACTCCATCATCAAAAGCCCTAACCTATCGCACTCCATCGTCCACCCGAAACACCCATTGAGTAACCCACCTTCACGTGACCTACACCATCATCGACCGACCACCTTCGTGCACCAAACTCCACAAAACCATCGCCACCAAATTCCATGACCCTCGGTGACTCTCTTGAAGCTATTTAATAGGGTCGAGAGGCCGTATTTTGATTTTCAGGTGTTCGCTCCTCCGCCGCCATTGCCGTAGCTTCGAGCGAAGCTTGAAGCATTCTCCAGTTGTGCAAGTCCCAGGTACCATGCCCAGGTCATGCGGAGAAATTCCAGGTAGGTCTCCAAGCCTGCAATTGAGCATCAACCCCTCAGCCGCACTTACAATCGATGAACACTTCACCTGCAGCTGCACATAGAAGGAAGCAGGGACTTTAGTCTCACCTCGGAAGCTGACAGACGTGTGACACGGCATAAATTGATTTTATCATACAGGCTTATCGCCTCAACTGAACACAGGGGGTGAGGTCCCCTCATGCCCCTCACACGCACCTTGCCCGTGACTCGTCCCCCATGGGCCTGGCATTAATCCAATTACCCGCCTAACCTGTGCACTCGCTCACCACCCACTGCCGGTGAGCTTGGTCCCTGGTGTGCGTGTGCTCATTAACCCGATTACCTGATACTGTGAAGGGCCTTGAGAAGTCTAGGAAAAGGATCCCTGAGAGAGAAAAAAAGAGAGAGCAGGTGCAGGGGGTTTTGCTCTCACTGGTACCTGTGCGACACTTAGTTGCGAGAAGAGGAGGAGAGCAGCTGAAAAGCAAAAGTAGAAAGAAGGAAAGAAGAGAAGGGGAAGAAGAAGAACAATGCTTCTCTAGCACTGTAGCATCTGTTGGTTAAGTCGTCTGATTAAATGACTTAGTCGTCTGATACTTGAGGCTTTATCTGGTTATTTGAGTACCTAAGTTTAATGGTTGATGGCACTGTTGCGTTATTTAAACTCAATGCATATATGCTTAAATTGAATAATTGGTGATCTAAATCACCATTGTTTTTGCTTTGAGATTCTTTTTGCCATGCATACTTATTGTTAAACTCATGCTTTACATTGATTATCATTTTTGAATAATTTATTGGCTTATTAATTGTGCTCATTTACATTATTTATTGAGATTTGCGATTGAATTCTTACTTGCTCTCAGCGAATGACCTCGGACTTCCATTTGAGTATAAATTTTATCTGTTTTTAAGTGATTTCGACCTATACTACGGCGCAGCTTTTACAACATCGATCTCGCTTGATCAACAATTATAATAATATTTTTTAATACATTTAGGATCAAATGATACAATTAGTACATCCCCCTGCTGATGAGACCTCTGACAGCGTCTAGCAACCTTTGGATGCAGAGGAGGCATTTAGGAGAGTGATGCCCCTGAACCACGTTGGTTTCATTCGTAGTGCTGGGAGGGCATATTCATTATCCACCTGGTATGGGAGGAAAGGTGTTGTCTCATCTAGTGTTGCCGATCAGCTGCATCAAAAGATTGACACACTATAGAGATGAGAAGAGGAGAGGGAGAAGAGAGAGGTAGAGATGAAGAATAAGATGAATGCCATAGATGATAAGCTTCAGATGCTTATAAGCCTTATTCAGAACAAGAGTTAGTTAGAGCATCCGTTTTCCACAGATCCCAACATCTACAGACGAGACAACAACGACTCCATGGGTGGTACAGGTGGAGCTGGTGGCATTGGGGCAGCTGTATCTTGATTTCTATCCATTTTCTTTTCTTATGTTTTTCATGTAACCTTTTTTATGTAAATATTTCATTTTCAAACTTCTAATGTACTAGATATTATATTTATGAAATATAAATTTCTGTTCATTTTTATTACTTGTTTTACTATAAAAGCAAGACTTTTAAGTAGGTTAGTAGGTAGTTTCCATCATTTGGTAATAAAAAAAAACCCACACATTTGTCGTTGCTTATTCAAATAAGCGACGACATATAGGTGACGGTATAAATATTTTTACTGTCATTTATATAATAACTGATGACATAGAAGATTCGATAAAATCACTAATCCCATTTTATGTCTTCGGTTTGATGAATAAGCTACAACTAAATTATTTTTTCCATCACATATCTGCCGTCGCTTATTTGAATAAGCGACGAGAAGTGATGGTAAAGTTATTTAAACGACAATGAAAATAAAAAAGGGCACGTAAAGGAGAGAAAAAGTGACTTACATATGTCGTCAGTTATTTAATAACAGACGACAAAAACAAGTGTTGTCGGTTGTGAAACGACGTTGAAATCTCCAATCCATCCGATGGTCAAACATCATTTTGACATCGAATTAGCCCTGTAACAGACGGTAAAGCAAAACAGCGATGATATTAATGGTGTCGCTGCTTTTCGTCGGTTATTTGAGATTTGCCGTCGGTTTTCAACTGATGGCAAAAGATTATGTTGTAGTCGTTGTTGTCATCGTCGATAAGGAAAAGTTGATAGTTTCTGGCTAGGCTCTCTTAGGAGGAGGTCGAAGCATATGTCTGTAGATGGTGGCAAGACATGGGTGGAGGCTTCTAGATTCCAGAAAAGTGGTGTCCCATACATATCAGACCATTCAACAAGCGATAAGTGGACTTGGGTTCTTTTCAAGGTTGATGTAAACCTTCCAGCAACTGCAGAAGTAGTCGTGAAGGCGGTTGATTCTGCGGCCAATGTCTAGCCAAAGGAGCTAGAGGAGATATGGAACTTGAGAGGAATACTTAACACATCATGGCACCGTGTCCACATTCTAAATGCATCCCAAATTCACAGATCCAGTTTGTGAGTCTCAACGATTAAAAGATTGAAACTTAGGTAAGAGAAATAAAGTCTTTCCCCCCATTCGCTTCCCACCATCAACCTATAAGCATATGATGGAGCACACAGAATGATGAATCTATAGTTTTCTTTTTCTATCAAGGGGCTAGTAGTTTCATATCTAGATGATATGGTTGACATGAAGTGGACTACACCTGATGAAGAGGTAATTGATTTTCTTTTTCTTTTTTCTTGTTGTTTTGTACATGTGCTTTTAGAATTTAATGAATGTCACGATTTTTTTCCCATAGGGGTAATATCATTTATTTGCCAAATCAAAAACCTTTTTTTTGGAGATTGTTCTTTGGTCTAAATTCTCATGATGTCTATAATTATTTTAGCAGATTGGAACCCTTCTTTAAGCCTACACCAAGCCTATCAACACCTATTAAAAGAAAGGTACATGATTTAGTATTGTATTGAACATGATGTTAATGCCAGAGTTGTCGTCATTTTCTTATTATGCACTATTTTTGGGTTAAAAACTAATTTCATCATTAAACAACTCTATGTAATATAGGTGCTTTGACTATGATGATTATAATGGCATCTTACAAAGAAGCTAGTATAGTTGATTATTACTTTGAGGTTTGCGTGTTCTGTTCCAAAGCACCAGTTCCTCTTTGGTGATTATTTTCTTATTGCATCATTGTCCAAAGAGATGACCAGCCCACCCCTTCTCTCCTTCCCAAAAAAATGGAAAAAGAAAAGAAAAGGAAAAAGATAGTATTGTTTGTCATGTCCTACTAAATTAAATCAACTCCACTCATCATATGACAATTTTAAGAAATCTGCCTACATAAAGATGGCCCTACATAATTCTTGGTAAGAATCTAGTCAAGTGGAGGGGTTAGAAACAAGCCTTTCTATGTAGAATCTGCATATGCATCTCTGATGTAGACACAATTTTCACAATCTGCATATTCTTGTCAATCTGCATACAGATATGTGTGGTGCAGACAAAATTTTGACAATCTGCACATTTCTTGTTAATGATTCCATAGTGATGACTGATGACAAGATTTCTATGTTCCATACATGCAATTGAGTTTTTTTCCTAAATTTCCAAAAATGTGAATGTTGCTTGCACTGAAGGCTCATATCTCCAATGCATAATTCATTGAGGACTTTTGAAGGTTACTGATGTAAACATGTTTACATTGCATAAGATGTCTATTTATGCATGTTCTTAAGCATAGAATTGCATTGCATACTATAAATATTGCATAACTTGCATCATCTTACATTTAGATTAGTTTGAATAAAATGGAGGTTAATTGTCTCCTTTTATGTTCATGGACAGGGTAAACTTTTTATCGGGCCTCAGATCGAGGATCCAATCGTACAGATGTGATCAGGGCGACGATTGGAGTTCAACGACTCCAAGATCGCCCAATCAGACATCTGTAGCATCAGATAGAGACTGGGGAACCCTAGAAGATCAAGGGCCAAGATGGTGTAAATCTGCACTTCAAATGACAAATCCAATCCACGGATGGATTAGGATCGACGATCATAGCCTAACGGTGTGAAAATTGACTCAATCCGACAACCGTGGCACCATCTACATCATCCAGAAGATGGAGGGCCAAGATGGCACCATGTGGCACCATCTCGGCTGCCCAATCATCCGCACGCACCTGATGAAAGCATCCGCATCAACGTTCCCCACCGTTGGATCAAGATCCAATGGCTGGGACGCATCTACGCTTAAGTTAAGCACTCACCCATCCACGCACGTAGCGTAGTGGGTGTAACGAATGCGTGCCCCAGACGTCTTTTAAGACGTCTGGGAGGAGGCCCAGACGTCGGTCAAGACGTCTGGGAGGAGGCCCAGACGTCTGAACAGACGTCTGGGATCGTTTCCAGACGTCTGGAAAATAGTTATTTTCGCACGGGAGAGTCGTCTGCGCGCCTGTGTGCGCAGACCCGCGATTCCTCTCTCTCTCTCTTTTTCCCTCTCTCTCTCTGCGGCTGCAGGCGGCCTGCCACCCCCTCTCTCCTCCTCGCGCGGCCTTAAAAGAGCCACGCCTCCCCTCCCGTCTCCACCGTCTCCTCCTTCTTCTCCTTCCTGTGCGCGAGAGCGAGCGGACGCGAGGGCGGCAGCGGCGGCCGCAGTGAGCGCGGAGGTGCGGCGTGCGAGGGCGGAGCTCTGCCGTGAGGGCGAGCTCGCCGGAGCGGCTTGGCCAGCTGGCGGAGGGTGCAGGGGGCACGGAGCGACGTGGAGAGGGACCTGCTGCGGTCTGAGCAGCAGGAGCGCGAGGTGCGACGCGGGCGGTGTCGCGAGCGGAGGCCGAGCAGGGTCCTGATTCTGGAAAAATTTCCAGAATCAGACGTCTGGGTTGATAGCCAGACGGCAAGGTCGACGTCTGTAAGATCATACAGACGTCTGAAAGGTGAGTTTTCCGCCTTCTTCTTCCTTCTTGTCGACTGACCGTACTGAGGGAGGGGGGTTGGCTGTGCGCAGGTTCGCTGATTCGCCATCCTTTGCGAATCAGACGTCTGGAAGTTGTACCAGACGGCGGGAGTGACCTACAGACGTCCGTATGGACCATCGGACGTCTGGGATCTAGGCCAGACGTCCCCGCAGACTTATGGACGTCTGGGAAACCACGCTGAACAGGTAATTCTCTGATCCACCGTTTAAGACGTTTGGAAGGAGTTCCAGAAGTCTGATTTTGCACAGTATCGTCTTTTTCGACCCGTTTAGGGCCCGTTCGGGCTCCGTTTTCCGCGATTCGAGTTGCGTTCTTTTCATAATTAATTCCTCTACCCGTCTACAGTAGCTATACACTGTTTTGAGACACTCCTTGTGTTTGATCCTTGTGATAGGACCTCGTTCAGTTGCAGTCTTGAGAGTCGCGGAGGCACGCGGGATTCCCGATCACGCCCCCATTACTCCCGTTGTACCTGGTAGAGTGGCTTTAAGTATTAATAAAATTTGTTAAAGTATGGAACCATAACTAGAACCTAGGACATTGCATGAATCCTAGGAATGAGAAATATATGGAATGATAGTTCCTAGGTGTTGCATGAATCCTAGGACCGGAAAACTAGATTGTATGATAGACCCTAGGATATGGCATGAATCCTAGGATGGAAAAACTAGTGGAATATATAATAATGCAGTCTTGGAAAAACGGAAAGGAATATATGAAGCTGCCTGTAAATTGAATTCACAGCTGCCTGTTATGAATAAAGAAACATGATTGGGATCATGGTTGGTAAGAACGTGAAACTGGAAAGTAAGACATAAGATGTTCTGGAACCCTACGGAGAAGTAGGAGCGGAACTCCTGGAAAGCGAATGGAATAGAATTGGGGAAGTGAGCTGGCCCTTGAGTACGGAGTACCAAGGAGAGCGACTGTCCCCCTGTTTAGTGCAGAGCTGAGCTAGCCACCCCAGGGACCCGGGGGTTAGGACTGGCCACTCTGTACCGACTTGTTGGCCCTCGTGTACGTAGTACCGAGGAGAGCTAGTAGTGTTAGGAGAGTACTAGCTACCCCACGGGCCCCGGGGTTCTGCTAGCCTCCTTCACCGACTTGTTAGGCCCACTAGGGCAAACCAGGGTAGTCAGGCGAGGGTGCGCGGATTGTGGAGGGGTAAGGCCCCGGTTTGGTTACTGTGGAGGGGTTGGACCCCTGTTACTGAGAGGGCTCTGCCCTGGTTCCGTGCTGTGCTTTGGGTGCACCCGTTAACGGAAACGACTGACCGCGTGCCAGTGCGGGCTAGCTACCTGTGCGTTTATCGCGCGTGCCGTAGTCACCGTTACGTCTGTCAGTGACCTTGGGGTGGTTGACTGAGGGTAGGATCACCACGGGGGACTCTCCCGGCCAGGAGAGCACCACGTGCTACTTCTACTTTTGGAAAAGACTGTAATCAAGATTGTTCCCACGAGGACATTCGAGATCAAGTAAAGGATCTGAGAAATAAATGAAATAGTGAGAAAAATTGAAAGATGTGAATAAAGGAAGTAATAGAACATAACGGCTACTGTACACTCTACTGTTGCCTTTAGTTAGTTTTCCACTCTACTCAGCGTTTTGCTGACGTGTTACACTCGTTACCTTTTTCAGGACCAGGTGTTGAGCAGCCAGGGTCGGCGGCTGCAGAGGACGCTGGGCCAAGTAGGGTCCAGTAGAGTTTACCACAGTCCTTGTACCTCTTTTGTTTCTGTTTTAGTGAGTAGTTTTTTTGTTTCCGCTGTACTTTCTTTACCTGCAGTTCTTGTTATATGATAAATGTTGTTTTACTGTTGTGGTAGTACCTACTGTAGTAGTTTCTTTCCTTACTGCTGTACTTTCTTACTGTTAGTTATATTCATGCTGAATGTGGTTTATTTTATTGTCTTTTGGTTACTTCCTCGTTGGACGACTAGGTCTTGGGATTAGTCGAGTCGGTCCGGTTCTCGTGTCTCGTAGGGACTCGGGAACCGGGTCGTTACAAGATGGTATCAGAGCAAGGTCGTCCCGAGAAGTGAATCAACTGACTGGAAAATAACCAATTCACATGTTTACAGCTAGAGTAGCCACCACAACATGTCTCTTGACATGAGCTCTTAGAAGTTTTGTTAGGTACCATTTGTTTTGACGTTTCCATTTTGCTTCGCGTCTCCTCGCAGGAGATGCCTCGTCGCGAGACTGGCCGCGGGCGCGGCCGAGGACGAGGTCGGCGAGGTGGACGTGCTGTCGTTGACGTCTCGGTGGACCAGCCACCACTCCCTGGCATCCAGGCCCAGGACCTCGCTAGACTGATTCGAGATATTGTACGAGAGGAGCTCCACCCACCACCCCGAGCACCTCCTCCTGGGGTTGCAGAGGGGAGTCCTCTGTGGGACAACGCGACGGACGCGGCGCTGGACACGAGGGAGGGGATGGGCCCCTGCCACCCCCACCTTCCTCCGACACTTCTGTACATGAGGCACCTTCGCCTGGAGGTGCACCAGCACCTCCCCTACAGCGCCACTTCGAGCTTTTCGGACAGTTCCGGAAGCTGAAGCCCCCCTCCTTCAAGGGGGATGAGGACCCGACCGAGGCAGAGGACTGGCTTGAGCAGCTGGAGAAGATCTTCGACACCCTTCGCCCCCGGTGGAGTGCCGCGTGGCCTTTGCCACGTACCAGCTGGAGAGTGCGGCACACCGGTGGTGGAGGGCGGTCCGGGGACAGGAGAGGGACGAGCCGACGTGGGACCAGTTCGTCACCCTCTTCTGCGAGCAGTACTTTCCCCAGACGTGGCAGGACCAGAGGAGGCGGGAGTTCCACACTCTCCGCCAAGGGACGATGACCGTGAGCGCGTACCGCATGCGTTTCTTGGAGCTGTCCCGCTTTGCAGCGACAGCGGTAGCCACTGAGGAGGAGCGCCTTTGGAGGTTCACCGAGGGGCTCCGCCCTGCGATCCGGGGATATGTCAAACCCCTGAAGCTGCCGACATTTTCGAGGGTGGTAGAGGCAGCTATGACTTACGAGGAGACCAACCCGTCCGCGCGAGAGACCGACGGCGGGCGGAAGAGGCCCTTTCAGCCAGACTTCTCACAGGGCCGGCGAGAACGGAGACACGTGACGTCCGCAGGAGAGCCGTCACGCTGTGCAGGGCCATCAGTGGCCTTTGGGGGCCCTCGACAGGGGCCAGTCGCCAGCACCGGACCCCCGCCTAGCCGACAGCAGGGACTCACTGAGGGCGGGAGTCGGGTTCCCCTCTGCTACCAGTGTGGCCAGCCGGGCCACGTCAGGAGGGACTGCCCGTCTAGGGTAGGAGGTCAGCAGATACTTCCCGCGCAGAGCACTGGAGGGCGCGCAGGAGGCCGCGGTTCCCAGGCGCGAGGAGGAGGACAGCAGTCGCGAGGAGGGTACCGGCCAGCACCTACCCGTCCGACGCAGAGTGTGGCTGCTTCGTCCGCACCTAGGGCTGAGGGGCGTATCAACGCCCTAACACACAGGGACGCCAGAGCATCGGGATCCGTGGTAGCAGGTATGGTTTCAGTTTCTGGCAGACTCGTTTACACGCTTTTCGATTCCGGCGCTACGCACTCGTTTGTCGCAGCCAGTTTCGCAGTTAGTTTGGACCGGGATTATACACTGTTAGAGAATCCGTTCGTAATCAGAGGTCCGAGTGGTCAGCTGTTTGTAGCTGAGGAGGTGTACACGGGTTGCGAGGTCAGCATCGGGGGACATAGCCTGCCAGCTGACCTGATTATGATACAGATGGAGGACTTTGGAGTGATTCTGGGGATGGATTGGCTGTCCGCTTACCACGCCTTGGTAGACTGTTTTGAGAGGAAGATTGTCTTCTCCATTCCGGAGTTGCCTTCTTTCGAGTTTCACGGGCAGCCAGTGGACGGAGGTTTCAGGTGCATTTCGGCACTTCGGGCGGCGAGACTTTTGAGCCAGGGGTGTGAGGGCTTCCTAGCTTGTGTGGTGGCAGAGCACAGCCCCGTGGCAGACTTCCAGAGCATCCTGGTGGTCAGAGAGTACCCCGACGTGTTTCCAGACGAGTTACTAGGACTACCGCCCGAGCGTGAGATCGAGTTTGAGATCTCACTAGTACCAGGGACCAGCCCCATCTCCACCGCGCCATACAGAATGGCACCGCTTGAGCTGCGAGAGCTCAAGTCCCAGTTGCAGGACCTTTTGGAGAAAGGTTTCGTGAGGCCCAGTGCGTCTCCCTGGGGAGCCCCGGTACTGTTTGTGAAGAAGAAGGATGGGACCCTACGCCTTTGTGTGGACTACCGACAGCTGAATAGGGTCACCATCAAGAACAGATATCCGCTGCCGAGGATCGACGATTTGTTTGACCAGTTGCGGGGTGCCACGGTGTTTTCCAAGATCGACTTGAGGTCTGGATACCACCAGTTGAGGATCAGGGAGACCGACGTCTCCAAGACAGCTTTCCGCACCCGGTACGGACACTACGAGTTTTTGGTCATGCCGTTTGGGCTGACCAATGCCCCCGCTGCTTTCATGGACCTGATGAACCGGGTGTTTAGACCGTACTTGGACCAGTTTGTGGTGGTTTTCAAAGATGATGTACTCATCTATTCTAGAGATCGGACGCAGCACGGACAGCACTTGCGGATGGTTCTGGACACTCTGAGACGACGCAGGCTGTACGCCAAATACAGCAAGTGCGAGTTCTGGTTGAGGGAGGTGACCTTTTTGGGTCATGTGATCTCTGGAGACGGCCTGGCGGTGGACCCCGCCAAGGTCGAGGCAGTGCTCAGGTGGGAGAGACCGCGTTCAGTCACTGAGATTCGCAGTTTCCTGGGACTGGCAGGTTACTACAGACGGTTCATCAGAGGATTTTCACAGATTGCGCGTCTTATGACACAGTTGACCTGGAAGGATGTGCCTTTCGCTTGGACAGACGCCTGTGAGGCGTGTTTTCTAGAGCTGAAGGAGAGGTTGACCTCGGCTCCCGTGCTCACCATCCCTGACAGTAGTGGCGGGTTCGTTGTGTACACGGACGCTTCCTTGCAGGGGTTAGGAGGTGTGCTCATGCAGAGGGGTCACGTGGTCGCTTACGCTTCGCGGCAACTGAAGCCCCATGAGCATACCTACCCTACCCACGATCTAGAGTTGGCAGCTGTTGTCTTCGTGCTGAAGACATGGAGGCACTACTTGTACGGTGAGACCTTCGAGATTTTTACATATCACAAGAGCCTCAAATATCTTTTTGACCAGAAGGAGCTCAACATGAGACAGAGACGTTGGTTGGAGCTCCTGAAGGACTACGACTGCAGCATCTCCTACCACCCGGGAAAGGCCAATGTGGTGGTTGACGCCTTGAGCCGTAAGGTGCCCGCACGCTTGGCCAGTCTACAGTTACAGAGTTGGAGCCTTTTGGAGGAGGTGGGCAGTTGGCGACCTCTAGAGTTACGAGGGTACTGTGGGGCAGTGACGGTGACACGGCAGACCAGGCCAGAGCTGATAGACCGCATCATCACGGGACAGATGGCCGATCCGTACTTGCAGTCTTTGCGCGACAGAGTACTATTAGGGGACCCAGGGGACTTCTCTTTCACAGACCAGGTGCTACGCTTGAGGGGACGGTTGTGCGTTCCCAGAGACGAGGAGCTGTTGACAGAGCTCCTGACTGAGGCACACGGTTCCAGATTCACCATACATCCTGGAAACACGAAAATGTACCATGACTTGAGACGCGAGTTCTGGTGGAGAGGGATGAAGTGGGATGTGGGTGAGTTCGTGCAGCAGTGCTTAGTGTGCCAGCAGGTGAAAGCCGAGCATCAGAGGCCTGCAGGGCCGCTTCAGCCGCTTCCAGTGCCAGAGTGGAAGTGGGAGAGCATCACCATGGACTTGGTGGTGGGCTTACCTGTTACCCAGCGAGGACACGACGCAGTCTGGGTAATAGTGGATAGATTGACGAAGACGGCACGATTCTTGCCGATCCGAGTCACTTTGGGACCAGCACAGTTGGCAGAGAGGTATATCCGTGATGTCGTGCGACTACACGGAGTTCCGCGGGAGATCGTATCCGACCGGGATACCCGCTTTACGTCCCAGTTTTGGGCTGAGTTTCAGCAGGCCTTGGGGACGAGATTGAGGTTTAGCACGGCTTACCACCCCCAGATGGACGGACAGTCTGAGCGCACGATACAGACACTTGAGGACCTTTTGCGTGCCTGTGTACTGGACTGGAGGGGCTCTTGGGAGGAGCACCTGCCCCTGGCGGAGTTTGCATACAACAACAGTTATCACTCGAGCATCGGCATGGCTCCCTACGAGGCTCTGTACGGACGGAAATGCACGGCACCCTTGAGTTGGGTTGAGGTGGGGACCAAGTGGGAGGTTGGCCCCAGGTTGATCCGGCAGAGTCAGGAGGTAGTTGAGCAGATCCACAGACGACTCTGCACTGTCAGGAGCAGACAGAAGAGCTACGCGGATCGCAGACGTAGAGAGGTGCAGTTCGAGGTTGGGGACCACGTCTTCTTTCGTGTTTCGCCCATGAAGGGCTTACAGCGGTTTGGGGTGAGAGGGAAGCTCGTGCCGAGGTTCGTGGGGCCCTTTGAGGTCCTGGAGCGGGTTGGACCCATTGCTTACAGACTTGCCCTTCCCCCGCAGCTTTCTGGTGTGCACGACGTGTTCCACGTGTCCAACCTCAGGAAGTACGTAGCCGATCCCAGCCACGTACTGAGTCACGAGAGCGTCGAGGTGAGCGACGACCTGACCTACCCCAAGCGGCCAGTGCAGATCCTAGACCGAGCCGTCCGCAGGTTGAGACGAAAGCAAGTACCCCTGGTAAAGGTTTTGTGGAGGAGCCAGCGGTACGAGGAGGCTACCTGGGAGCCTGAGGCGGCAATGCGGGAGCGGTACCCGGAGCTTTTCGCGGGTACGTCTTTTCGGACCGGCTTCGGTCCTCTTTGAGTTTGTTATGGTTATTTGGACATCCTTTTCCCTCACCCTAGTTGGCGCAAGTTTCGGGGACGAAACTTCCTTTGAGTTTGTTATATTGTAACGAATGCGTGCCTCAGACGTCTTTTAAGACGTCTGGGAGGAGGCCCAGACGTCGGTCAAGACGTCTGGGATCACATCCAGACGTCTGAACAGACGTCTGGGATCGTTTCCAGACGTCTGGAAAATAGTTATTTTCGCACGGGAGAGTCGTCTGCGCGCATGTGCGCGCAGACCCGCGATTCCTCTCTCTCTCTCTTTTTCCCTCTCTCTCTCTGCGGCTGCAGGCGGCCTGCCACCCCCTCTCTCCTCCTCGCACGGCCTTAAAAGGGCCACGCCTCCCCTCCCGTCTCCACCGTCTCCTCCTTCTTCTCCTTCCTGTGCGCAAGAGAGAGCGGACGCGAGGGCGGCAGCGGCGGCCGCAGTGAGCGCGGAGGTGCGGCGTGCGAGGGCGGAGCTCTGCCGTGAGGGCGATCTCGCCGGAGCGGCTTGGCCAGCCGGCGGAGGGTGCAGGGGGCGCGGAGCGACGCGGAGAGGGACCTGTTGCGGTCTGAGCAGTAGGAGCGCGAGGTGCGACGCGGGCGGCGTTGCGAGCGGAGGCCGAGCAGGGTCCTGATTCTGGAAAAATTTCCAGAATCAGACGTCTGGGTTGATAGCCAGACGGCAAGGTCGACGTCTGTAAGATCATACAGACGTCTGAAAGGTGAGTTTTCCGCCTTCTTCTTCCTTCTTGTCGACTGACCGTACTGAGGGAGGGGGGTTGGCTGTGCGCAGGTTCGCTGATTCGCCATCCTTTGCGAATCAGACGTCTGGAAGTTGTACCAGACGGCGGGAGTGACCTACAGACGTCCGTATGGACCATCGGACGTCTGGGATCTAGGCCAGACGTCCCCGCAGACTTATGGACGTCTGGGAAACCACGCTGAACAGGTAATTCTCTGATCCACCGTTTAAGACGTCTGGAAGGAGTTCCAGACGTCTGATTTTGCACAGTATCGTCTTTTTCGACCCGTTTAGGGCCCGTTCGGGCTCCGTTTTCCGCGATTCGAGTTGCGTTCTTTTCATAATTAATTCCTCTACCCGTCTACAGTAGCTATACACTGTTTTGAGACACTCCTTGTGTTTGATCCTTGTGATAGGACCTCGTTCAGTTGCAGTCTTGAGAGTCGCGGAGGCACGCGGGATTCCCGATCACGCCCCCATTACTCCCGTTGTACCTGGTAGAGTGGCTTTAAGTATTAATAAAATTTGTTAAAGTATGGAACCATAACTAGAACCTAGGACATTGCATGAATCCTAGGAATGAGAAATATATGGAATGATAGTTCCTAGGTGTTGCATGAATCCTAGGACCGAAAAACTAGATTGTATGATAGACCCTAGGATATGGCATGAATCCTAGGATGGAAAAACTAGTGGAATATATAATAATGCAGTCTTGGAAAAACGGAAAGGAATATATGAAGCTGCCTGTAAATTGAATTCACAGCTGCCTGTTATGAATAAAGAAACATGATTGGGATCATGGTTGGTAAGAACGTGAAACTGGAAAGTAAGACATAAGATGTTCTGGAACCCTACGGGGAAGTAGGAGCGGAACTCCTGGAAAGCGAATGGAATAGAATTGGGGAAGTGAGCTGGCCCTTGAGTACGGAGTACCAAGGAGAGCGACTGTCCCCCTGTTTAGTGCAGAGCTGAGCTAGCCACCCCAGGGACCCGGGGGTTAGGACTGGCCACTCTGTACCGACTTGTTGGCCCTCGTGTACGTAGTACCGAGGAGAGCTAGTAGTGTTAGGAGAGTACTAGCTACCCCACGGGCCCCGGGGTTCTGCTAGCCTCCTTCACCGACTTGTTAGGCCCACTAGGGCAAACCAGGGTAGTCAGGCGAGGGTGCGCGGATTGTGGAGGGACAAGGCCCCGGTTTGGTTACTGTGGAGGGGTTGGACCCCTGTTACTGAGAGGGCTCTGCCCTGGTTCCGTGCTGTGCTTTGGGTGCACCCGTTAACGGAAACGACTGACCGCGTGCCAGTGCGGGCTAGCTACCTGTACGTTTATCGCGCGTGCCGTAGTCACCGTTATGTCTATCAGTGACCTTGGGGTGGTTGACTGAGGGTAGGATCACCACGGGGGACTCTCCCGGCCAGGAGAGCACCACGTGCTACTTCTACTTTTGGAAAAGACTGCAATCAAGATCGTTCCCACGAGGACATTCGAGATCAAGTAAAGGATCTGAGAAATAAATGAAATAGTGAGAAAAATTGAAAGATGTGAATAAAGGAAGTAATAGAACATAACAGCTACTGTACACTCTACTGTTGCCTTTAGTTAGTTTTCCACTCTACTCAGCATTTTGCTGACGTGTTACACTCGTTACCTTTTTCAGGACCAGGTGTTGAGCAGCCAGGGTCGGCGGCTGCAGAGGACGCTGGGCCAAGTAGGGTCCAGTAGAGTTTACCACAGTCCTTGTACCTCTTTTGTTTCTGTTTTAGTGAGTAGTTTTTTTGCTTCCGCTGTACTTTCTTTACCTGCAGTTCTTGTTATATGATAAATGTTGTTTTACTGTTGTGGTGGTACCTACTGTAGTAGTTTCTTTCCTTACTGCTGTACTTTCTTACTGTTAGTTATATTCATGCTGAATGTGGTTTATTTTACTGTCTTTTGGTTACTTCCTCGTTGGACGACTAGGTCTTGGGATTAGTCGAGTCGGTCCGGTTCTCGTGTCTCGTAGGGACTCGGGAACCGGGTCGTTACAGTGGGCGAGAGCGCTTAACTGAGGCACAGGCGTGGGTTTGAAACGCAAAGGCGGGTGAGCCGGCGCGATTGACTGCTTGATCGCGATCGAGCAGTCGTGCGCACGCAATTGCACTCATGCCGTATCGCATGCCCATGCCTCATGCGAGATCAGACACGGGCGAGCGCGTAGAGGAGGCAGGCGGAGGTGCGAGATAAGCCATCCGATCTCACGATCGGACGGCTAGGATCAACTGAACGTGGAGCGCACGTTACATGCGAGGAGGCGAGCGGCTGCACGGGCGGTGCCCCAGTATGCCCACGATGGGGCTTTAGTGATTGTTTTATCTGTCACTAAAGACCCCTTATTTAATGTTTTGAGATTTAAATGACCAAATTGCCCTCACTCCTTGCAACTATAAAAGGAGACCCCTTCCACATGAAATTCTCATCCCTTCCTTCTCTTCTCTCCCTCTCCAAAGCTCAAGAGAAGCTTGTCCCACACCTGGGATGCTTCTTGCGAGATAAAGTCAATTTTTCGTCCCCCTTTCGAAAGCGGATCTTGCAACAACGATGACGTGCTGCCCCGTTCCCGTTCTTCCCGCTTCATTCTCCTTCGTCCTGCTCCGTCCTCCTTCGTCCAGGCGTCGTCCCATCCGGCTGATCCTCCAAGCGACCGTCGAGGAGGATATCTCTCTCCCCATTCTTTTTACTGCTTTCTAGAATAGATTTACTACTTTCTAGAGTAGATTTACTGCTTTCTAGTGTAATCATTTTTCCGCTTTCTAGTCGTAATGTTTAGTATAATGAACAATCCTTTCGATAATGAATTCCATGTTCATTCTACATCTCTTTTTGGTTTTTGTTTGTAATATTCTCTCTTGCTCTCTCATTCTCTTTCTCTCTCTTCTATTTAGTGTAAATAGATAGATAGTTTCTAGTCAATTAAATTATTTCGTGACAAATAAAACAAACGCGTATTTTTTAAATCAAACATCCGCCTCCTTGAGTTCGACTCGAGATTTCTATTTCGGTGTAAATTTTATTTGTTGAACACGAGTTCTTCGCTTTCATACTACGATGATAGGTTTTCAAAACCAAACACGTTAGCGTAGCAACTCGTAGCTTCAACATTTTGGCACCGTTGCTGGGGAGGTGACGCTATTTGATTTTTTTTCATGTTTTCCAACTTAGGAATCATTTACCTCACTTTTCTCCTTTCTTATTATGATTGCAGGTACTCTTTTGATACGAGCAAAGGCAGTAGAATGGAGCAAAGTGTTGTTGAAGGTTTTGTGAGTTATCCCCCACCTCCCACCCATTAGTTTTAATTTCACCACATAATAACACAAGCATCAATCAACCTAGGTGTTCTTATAAACTCTAAGGTTAGATTGTTTGTTGTTTGACACCTACACCTGGCCCAACCTCCACATTTAAAAAGAAAAATAAAAAAAATCTCATAGAGGTACAGAATCTCATCTAATTTTCAAAGTCAACCGGTAAACCAACCTTTGGAGTCGGTACACACATCCAAACACATAATTGAGTAGAAATTAGATTAGGTGATCACTTGTGTGCCTAATTAAGTGGCGCAACAGGCTAATTGTTTGAGTTGATTGGGCTGTACCACTTCAATTAAAATCAACTCATCAAGTAGCTGCCGATTAGGTTCAACTCTTAGGGATTTACTAGGCACTCCACATTTTTTTAAGCTTCAAAGGAAAACATCTTCACCTGTGCTTTCAAGACCTGGTGTGCCAACAAAACTTGTTTGAAAACACCTAAAGTTGAATCCTAAAAGCTACTAAGCAAGATTTGAACCCTAAAATTCACCGCATCAAAAATAATCTTGCTTGAAAACCACTGGTTGTGCATGCACACACACATCAATCAATCATTAAGGGCACAACCCAAATAAAGGGCCCATCACATTCCAAAGCACATTCAAACCTAGCCCTAAATAAAATAGAGTAGACGTTGGCCTTAAGGATTCGACTCGCTCTTCAGAGCCTAGAACGAGATTATTTTCAATTAGTCTGTTTCTATTGTTCAATCTGATGTTTAGCTAGGGGAGCAGAATCAAACGATCGCGGCTGGGGGGCACACTAGGAACCGGAGGTGCAAGTCGAAGGAAGAACCTTCTCCCCAGTCCCTCCTAACTGGTTGGATTGAATAGACAGAAGTAGATCAAATTGTTCCTTAATCTCAAGATGGGTTGTGGGAGTCTATAGGTCTTTAGGGTATCCCACTTAAGGACATGTTTGATTGCTTGTATTTCAAGGCACCTTTCTTCCTCCCGTTTATCATGAATCCTTCCACATATTATACGCATTCCCGCTCTTTCCCTTCTGTTTTGAATTATCCTCAACATGATGATTATCTCGACTGGTATTGTAATCAACATCAGTTAGTTGGGATAACTCGGATTGGGGATACAGTTTCGAACCTCCGTGTTTAGGGTCTAACCCTGAACACTATGATTGTGATTTCTATCCTTCTTAGAGCCACATCGATTATAGATCGTCAACCTTTCATGAACAACCTAATACGATCTACTATCAAGAAGGATACACTGATCCTTACCCATCCTCTGATTACACTGCCTTTAGGTCATCCCCACCTTTTGAACAATCCGAAATGACCTATAATCAGGAAGGGTATAACGAATCTCAATTCGTTAACTCCTCTGCATTGATCCTAAACCCGCCCAACCCTAAACCAACTCATTTGGTTCAGGGTAACCATGTTCAAGATAAGGTTCTGGCTAACATGAGGAATATCATACAAACTTTAGAAGTTCAGCCAATACCTTGCATCGAAAGATTGGAGCCTCTGATTGAAATGATTGATGATTTAAACAAATATTTGTTGGATTGGCTCTAGGATGTTAAGGATAAGAACCCGGGTGAGTTTCTACTTGGGAAGTTAGCGAAATTGAGGATGAGATTTGTGGTCGCTTTAGTTCAATCGTGGGATGATTCCCAGGATGAACTCCCTTCAGGATAGCCAATGTCAGAACCCGCTCAGGCACCTGTTGGGGGGACATGTGTTACGAGGCTGACCAGATTGAATTAGAGCAACCAATTAGGGATGATTCGATTTCTTCACTTAAGATCCCTGAGCCAGGGTACGAGGAAATGTATGTCTCCATGGATCAGAAAGTGATAGATGATTTTGGGACATACATTAATATGGATCTTGATTTCTTTGATTCTGATGGTAAAGATTCAAGTTGTGAAGTCTCACGTGAATTTACAGAACATGATTTCTGTGAGACGATTAGGCCTGAGAAATCTAGTAGATCATTTGATAGCCCAATAACTGAGGAAACTGATCTTATTAGGGCTCACATTACAGATCCAGAATTGCATTTTCTGGAGGATTCAATCAAATGCCCTGATTGTCAGTTATACCCCATTGAGCTTATCGATGATTTTATTTTTGAGATAACCAGACCCAAGTCAATTCTGATTCAACCACATCTTTTAGACTTGGAAATTTCAGACGGGGTGATTAATATGCAAGAGGTCCCGGAATTTAACATTTTGATTGAGGAGGATAGGAGTTGGGAAGTTCTGATTTGGGAAGTAAACTTTGGAGGAAATAGAAGACAAGTCTAAGGGTTCCAATTCATCTAAAATCATCAAGCTAGGACCCTTACGACATTTGTTCTGAGGATGTCCAACCCAAGTACACATTCAATGATTATCATTTTGAGCTTGAATTCTCTATAACCTGACTTTTTGGTCTTGGGTTGCATCCTCATAAATCGCAGGCCCGACCCTGCTTGCATACTGATTTTAGGTTTTGAGTAATTTTTATCTAGAACCTGAGATATTCTCGATTATGGGGTATGGGTCTGCACCACAATCTGTTCCACATCTGTGGACCTCTACTGGAAGGTCAGAGGTTTCTTCTCTTTATTCTAATTCTGACTTGCACCTGTGAATTCTTTATTTCTCTTCTTTGTATAGTGTGCCTAGCTGAAGGCACTAAATTTAGCACATATATAGTACTTTTTAGTTTTTATCTCGGAGCAGACCTGACATTCATGCAATTCAGTTGCTTTCTACTCTATTCCACTTTGTTTTGTGTATTTTTAATGCAATGAGGACATTGCATTAGATAGGCATGGGGGGGTGGATTTTCATCTCTGAATTTATTCATCAGCTCCGTAGATTTGTTTTATTTTTTCTTGTATTTATATTTAAAAAAAATTGGAATTAGGAAAGAGAACTTGTGTTTAAGAAAATTTTCAATCTTAGGAAATACTACGTTATGATCTGAACACAAAGACCTTTCAGGTCTTTGGACTTAATCAGCCCGTGTATCCACTAAAATGTGGATTTATTTTTCGAATCCTTGCCAACCTAAATTCTATTTTAATTGGAGTAAATAAGTTTGGGTGATAAGTACATGACTTATCAACCCACCCTCTGATTTAAGGAAATTTTGAGTTTTAAGTATCTACACACTATCTTCTCACTGACTCGTTGTTTGACGATTCTAACGAAAATTGGATAGCTAAGGAACCTTCTAAGGTGATATGGCTGGCAAGTTATCGTGGGTAATAACCCATAGGTAGGTTGTCCAGAGCCCAGTCACTGACCTTTCTCTTTTTTGCTGCCTTTAGGTAAATCTTAGACCAGGGAAGCCACCTACTTAAAAAAAGAGAAAAGAAAGTCAAAGAAAAAGGGAGAAAAAGAAAAAAAAAGAAATAAACCACACTTTGCCGCACGAGTATGGCTGGCAAGTTGTCGGTGGTAACAGCTCATCGACCGATTGTCTAGAACCCAGCTCAATAAATGCACTGAAAATTCCCAAAACACTTAGGAAGAAGCAGAGAAGTAGAATAAACCGAGGAGATATACATTGGATTCACCCTTGTGTTGACCCCGTAAAAAATAAAAGTAGGGAGAAAGCTACCAGTTGTAAAGATACACCTTTAGGCAGAATTCTCTTTTTAAGGTCACCTAGAGGCGTAGAAATCCGAAGTCTGCTTTAACTGCCGATCAGCGAGTCTATCACATTCACAACAAGATGCTTAGAACTTAGGGTTCTCATCAAATCTTGGGTGAGTTGAATGGCCGTAGAAAGCCACTCTTAAATCCTAAAACTTGAAAATCCAAAAAAATTAGAAAAGAGGAAAAAGAGAAAAATAAAATTTTCTTTGAATAAGGCAAGGGCTTGAGACGGTATGTATTTTGGCAGATACCCGGGAACTATTGTGTCTTTGAAAGTTCAAATCCTAAGTAGACATTTTCTTAATGATTGAAAATAAACTCATGCCCAAATAATCCAACTTGATTCCTTTATAAATAGCATATAGTTTTTGCTAGGGACTAGTAAAAGATAGGCATGGGGGTGTGATGTAAACATGTTTATATTGCATAAGATGTCTATTTATGCATGTTCTTAAGCATAGAATTGCATTGCATACTATAAATATTGTATAACATGCATCATCTTGCATTTAGATTAGTTTGAATAAAATAGAGGTTAATTGTCTCCTTTTATGTTCATAGATAGGGTAAACTTTTTATCGAGCCTCGGATCGAGGATCCAACCGTACAGATGTGATTAGGGTGACGATTGGAGTTCAACGACTCCAAGGTCGCCCAAATCAGACATCTGTAGCATCAAATAGAGACTGGGGAACCCTAGAAGATCAAGGGCCAAGATGGTGTGAATCCACACTTCAAATGACAAATCTGACCACACGGATGGATTCGGATCGACGATCGCAGCCTAATGGCTCAAAATCGACTCAATTCGACAACCGTGGCACCATCTACATCATCCAGAAGATGGACTGCCAAGATGGTCCACGTGGTGCCATCTTGGCCACCCAATCATTCGCACGCACCTGTTGAAAGCATCCGCATCAACATTTCCCTGCCGTTGGATCAAGATCCAACGGCTGGGACGCATCCGCGCTTAATTTAAGCGCCCGCCCATCCACGCGCATAGAGTAGTGGGCAAGAGCGCTTAACTAAGGCACAGGCGCGGGTTCGAAACGCAGAGGCAGGCGAGCGGGCGCGGTGAGTGGGCGTGACTGATAGCTCGATCGCGATCAAGAGGTCGCGCGTGTGCAATTACGCTCATGCCGTATCGCACGCCCGCGCCTCATGCGAGATCAGATGCGGGCAAGCGTGCAGAGGAGGCAGGCAGAGGCGCAAGATAAGCCATCCGATCTCACGATCGGACGGCTAGGATCAGCTGAACGTGGAGCGCGCGTTACACGCGAGGAGGCGAGTGGTCGCATGAGCAGTGCCCCACTATGCCCACGATGGGGCTTTAGTGATGATTTTATCCGTCACTAAAGACCCCTTATTTAATGTTTTGAGATTTAAATAACCAAATTGCCCTCACTCCTTGCAACTATAAAAGGAGACCCCTTCCACACGAAATTCTCATCCCTTCCTTCTCTTCTCTCCCTCTCCAAAGCTCAAGAGAAGCTTAAAGTCAATTTTTCGTCCCCCTTTCGAAAGCGGATCTTGCAACAACGATGACGTGCTGCCCCATTCCCGTTCTTCCCGCTTCATTCTCCTTCGTCTTGCTCCGTCCTCCTTCGTCCAGGCGTCGTCCCATCCGGCTCGTCCTCCAAGCGACCGTCGAGGAGGATATCTCTCTCCCCATTCTTTTTACTGCTTTCTAGAATAGATTTACTACTTTCTAGAGTAGATTTACTGCTTTCTAGTGTAATCATTTTCCCGCTTTCTAGTCGTAATGTTTAGTATAATGAACAATCCTTTCGATAATGAATTCCATGTTCATTCTACATCTCTTTTTGGTTTTTGTTTGTAATATTCTCTCTTGCTCTCTCATTCTCTTTCTCTCTCTTCTATTTAGTGTAAATAGATAGATAGTTTCTAGTCAATTAAATTATTTCGTGACAAATAAAACAAACGCGTATTTTTTAAATTAAATGTCCGCCTCCTTGAGTTCAACTCAGGATTTCTATTCCGGTATAAATTTTATTTGTTGAATACGAGTTCTTCGCTTTCATACTACGACGACAGGTTTTCAAAATCAAACACGTTAGCGTAGCAACTCGTAGCTTCAACAGTTACCTTGCTTAATCTTGTTAGCATCTCATCCACTTGGGTGATCATTCTTGATGTTATGGACAATGTGGTTTGCATGATACCAGATCATTCAAACATCAAAGTGTTCAAATAAATTGGATGTTTAAATCTATTTGAGCTAGCACATTTTACATTAATAGTCTGGTTCAAGATTGTTTGGTGTTGGTGCAACACTTGGTCATTTTTTTGGATCAATATTTGCCACATCACTTGCTTGCCTAGGCCCATGTATGGATTTATTTCCATGCTACTTTCTATTTTGTTATTCGTTAATGGCCTACACTAGCTTGATATCCAAGATGTACTCCTTGGAGATCTACCCCTATGTGCAGGGAATAAACCATGACATACATCCTAATGCTAAAGAGTTAGTATCCATTAGGTAAGTTCAACTATGTTTCAGATCTTACTGAATTTAATTCTCTTGACTAACTTACCATTTGTCACCTATTGCTTGAATGTTGCTATGCATTTTTTCGGATGTGTGTTTTACAATCATGGGCCATGTAATTTATAGCACGCAAAATGGTGATGTCTATCATGTACTTAATGATATGTGTTGCTTGCAATAGATGATTTATGCAATTTCCTTTCATGATTGGCTGTTGGCTACTTTCATGGGCAATTGGGTCATTTTGATTTCATTATGTTATTTTTATTCGCATGGTTGCATCAATATTATTCTTTGCTTCTTGGAAAAAAAATCTTATGATCCTACTGGATATCCCCTTCAAAAAAAGTTCCTACTAGATATTCTAAATATGGCCTTCGCAGTAGTAAATGTGTTTATTACTTTAAACTAATTTTGCATTACTTGGATGCAACATCAATGTTTTTATAATCAAGTAGTACCATTTTGTATATGTAAAAAAAATCATGAACGAGTGTCCAGCTAAAATTTTTCAACCCTAAATTATTGATTTTGAGATCATGAAAGGAAATTTTCATGTTTACATTGACACATCTAAAACTTTATAGGAAAATTTTCCTTAAGCTCAAACCCAAGCGATTTTCATGTTGTATATGCTTACACATGAAGTATTAGTTCTTATAGAATGTTGCATGCATTGCAAATATATTTTGTCATTTGAAAAATTAGTTTTTTGCTTTGATCATGGTTTGACTTGTAACTAACTACCATTACATCATCTTATAACAACTGTAGCTCAATCTATTTCAAGTGAGTAACTACCATTACATTTTTTCAGGACTCGACTTGGGATCATTGTTTTGCTAATCATTCAATGAGTATTGACATCGTGCTCTCATGGCAATTACCAATTCATTCCTATCATTGTGCTTCCATGGCAATTAGTAAGTTCTTGTATTCATTGCTTTATATTCCATGCTCCATTCTTTTATATTTTTTGGTTGACCATATAAAGGATTTGTATAACCAAAACTTCTTTGATTGTAGGATTATTTTGATATTAATATCAATTTACATAGAGACAATCTTAGCTTTTAAACCCTCAATCTTCACCATAATTATGGATGACTTGATGGAAGAGTCATCCACGAGGGGCCCTAACCATTTATACCTTTTGCAGAAGGCTTTCTTCTGTAAAGTAAAAGGATGGGTTCTAAGGCTGAGATGGAATCAACAGAAAATTTGAATGCTCAAGGAAAAACTCTGAAGCAAAGGGTACTAAGGTCAAGAAGCTCAATTCATTTGGCTAAGCAAGACAAAGATGAAAATTTGAAATATAAACTTAATATGGGAAAAGACAGAAAGAGAATAGATAGGAATACTCAACCCTTTGGTATTTTCATGTATTTATAAACTTATTGATGGCATTTCTTTGCTTCTTCTTTTGTTAAAACTTCTACACATGCAATTGTCAGACCTAGTGGCAAGATACTATGGGATGAAGCATCGATAGGCTGCAGGGATCATTCACGGACAGGTTGCGATTTGACATGTAAGGGTCGAGTGCAATTGTGGTCTAGCTTGTGTTTTTCGTGGTTATGGACTATATATAGTTACCTTCATGTTTTAGGCACCACTTTTTGTGCATCTCTTGTTGTAAAACTTTAACCAGTTTTATGTTTAGTACATAGATTCTCAAAAGGTCTATAAAGGTAGCTTTTTGTTTTACTTGTTCATATGCATAATAGGCAAAGAGTGCAAGAATAATTAGTTTTCATAAAATTCTAACTATATTTGTTGAAAGGAACTCTTGGAGTTTATTTGGAAACTACATATTTCAATGATTTTTTGAAAACTAATAAGCTTTTTAGTACCTTCAAATATATGTTGAAATGAAGTATGTTCACAATTTTTTAGGTATATTTCTGTAAAGTTTTCATTTGAAAATTCCAATTTGTAAGGAATATTTTGGTGGATATTGTAAAATAAATTTTTATTTTATAATAATCAACATAAACTATAAGTATGATACATTATGAGTGTTTTAAAAGATGATTAATAATTTTTTGTATCCTTTGTACATTGCGACAAATTAATCGTTGTCATGTTATCCACAAGGCGATGAAACAAGTTGTTAAAAAAAAAGTAAAAGATAACAAAACATACGTTGCTAAATTTAAAGTATGTGACAATTTTGGTGACGATTTTATTCATTGTTTGAATTTGCCAACGAATATATTATTTGTTGTAGATTTAACAATGGCTCGTATAGCAACGAATGTGGTGACGAATAAATTATTTGTTGGCAGGTATATAACAATGATTTATTCGTCATCTTTATAAAATATTTGTCACTTTTGACCATTTTTGTTGTAGTGTGTATCATCTAGAAATACTCTAAATAATGTTAGTTTTCATTCGATTCAATCTATTTGTAGTAATATTGAATCTTGTGATATATGGCATGTTAGATTGGATTAGGTGTCTTTTAATTGTTTGAAAAGAACAACGAAATTAAATATGATTCCTAACACACCATAGATAAAACTAAGAAATGTAAGATACGTGTGTAGGCTAAACAATCTATGGAGCCTTTTCACTCTATCAATAGGGATACTATTGTTATAGGTTTGGTACACATGGATATCTGTGAGTTTAATGGTGTGATGACTAGCGACAATAAAAATTATTTTATCACTTTTATATATGACAATAGTAGATGCTGATATGTGTATTTACTTAAGCTAAAGATGTGACATTAAGTAAATTCCTTATCTTAAAGAAAGAAGCATAGACATAAACTGAAAATAAGAGACTGAGGTTGAATGGAGGGGAATATACATCCAACTTATTTGATTAACAGTGCCAAGTATTTGGTATAGTTCATGAAGTGACGACCCCATATTCCTTATAATCTAATAGGAAAGTAGAGTGAAAAAATATAACGCTAATGGAATAGTCAATGCTCTCTTACAAAGCTCAGGATTGCCTACTTATATGTGAGAGGAAGCTTTGAATACGGCATGCCATATTCTGAATAGAGCTCTTCACAAGTATAAGGAAAGTAGTCCATTTAAGATTTGGAAAGATAGGAAACAAAGTTTAAGATACCTCAAAGAGTGGGCTTGTCTTGCAAAGGTGGTTGTTTTAGAACATAAGAGAAAGAAGCTTGGTCCTAAAACAATTGATGTAGTTTTTCTAGGTTACGTTGACAACAACTATGGCTATAAATTTTAGTTATAAAATCTGAGATTTCAGACATAGATGTCAACATTATTATTGAGCTTCGTGATACTACATTTTTTGAGGATGTCTTCCTTATAAAGACAGGATTACCTCAAAATATAAATTCATATAGTCTAGCCACCACATTTGGTTCCATTCCTAAACAAGTGGAAAAGATGTCTAATGTGGGGGCTAGCTCCTCCCATTCTAAACCCAATAATGTAGAGGACTTTGAACCTAGAAGAAGTAAATGACCAAGATTTTCCAAGATTTGGGAAGTGATTTTATTGCTTACCAAATCGAGGGTGATCCCTCTACTTATCATGATGCTGACTTCTTTTGAAGCAAAGCATTGGAAAGATACCATTAAGAATGAGATAGACTCAATCATCTCTAATAGCACTTGGGAGTTAGTTGATTTACTTCCAATGTGTTCTACTATTGGGTGCAAATGGGTGTTTAAGAGAAAACTTAGGCCTAATGGATCTATTGAAAAATACAAAGCCAGACTTATTACCAAGGGGTTTAAGCAAATGAAAGGTATCAATTGTTTTGATCTTTATTCTCCAGTGACTAGGATAACTACTATCTGGATGCTTATAGCATTAGCCTCCATTTATGATCTCACCATCCATTAAATGGATGTAAAGATCGCTTTTTGCATGATGATCTTGAAGAAGAGATCTACATAGACCAACTTATGGGATTTGTAGCTCTTGGAAATGAGAAAAAGATTTGTAAGCTTGTTAAATCTCCTTATGGTTTGAAGCATCCAAACAATGACATGAAAAGTTTGATAAGACTATCCAGTCTTTTGGCTTTGTGAGTCACAAGTCCGACAGGTGTGTTTACTCAATGGTTAAAGGTGACATGTGTATTGTCTTATGCCTATATATAGATGATATATTACTGTTTGAGTTAGACAAAAGAATTGTGAAAGAAACTCTGTTCTTGAGTAGTAAGTTTGAGATGAAGATATGGTTGATGCAAATGTGATCTTAGGTCTCGAAGTGATTTGATGAGTAGAGGGGATAGTTATTGCTTAATCTCATTATACTAAGAAGGTTCTTGAGAAATTTGGCTATCAGTATTGTAAGGCTGTAAGTACTCTTTTTAATTAATCAAAAACTCTCTGTAAGAACAAGAGTGGAGCACCTGTTTGACAGCTTAGATATTCACAGATTATTAGAAGCTTGATGTATTTGGCTAACTGTATTAAACCAGATATTTTCTTTTATGTGTTTTAGTTGAGTAGATACATAAGCTGTCTTGACCATACTCATTAGAGTCTTTGGACTGGGTACTTAGGTACTTGAAGGGAACTATTTCCCTTAGTTTGCATTATGAAAAATATCATTTGGTTTTGAAAGGACATACTGATGCAAGTTGAATCAGTCAAATGGAGGATTCTAGGAGTAATGGTGTTACAGGGTTTGTGTATACCCTTGGAGGTGATGTAGTCTCTTAGCGGTTTGCTAAACAGACCATTTTACATTGGTCTACCTTTGATGCTTGAGCTATGTGATTTGGACATCACAAGAGTTGAGGTTGTATGGCTAAATAAACTTCTTTTAGAAATTCCTTTGGTGGGTAAGCCTATTCCTGTGATATCTTTGCATTATGATAGCATGATTGCAATAGCAAAGATTAAGAGTTCAAAGTTTATTAAAAAAACATGGAGATATATCCAAATCAGAGTCAAGTCTACAAGGGATTTAGTGTCGTAAGGATTAATTGCTATGAATTTATAGAATCCAAGGATAACACAACACATCCATTTACTAAAGGACTTGATAGATCTTTAGTCCTTAAGTCCAAGCTTGGAATGAGACTAAGACCCATTGGGAGTTCACCCACAATAGCAACCCAACCTAACTGAGTAGACTTCCCATAAAGTAGGTTAAATGCGGTAATAACAAGTTGTATGGGGAATAGGTTGGCACTCATTATTAGATGCTTTCGCATATGAGTCTAATCCTTGGAAGCCTGAGTGCCTTAAGCTGCAAATTTAGGAAGAGCAAAGGCTCTGAATATGTTCAAGCCTTTATGGTAGGATGTGAGTAGTGCATCCTTCGAGAATGCCACTCATATGAATGTTACTGTGGACTGCAATTAAGAGAATACGGTCTTTCTTGAATACACTTATGAAATAGGACAGACTACATGACTCTTAAGAACACCAACCTTGAAAATTATCACCAAGAACTTCACTCTATTGTCACCACTGTACACCCTACATCAAAGGTCTAAAGTTCAAGACTAGTTTCACTTTATTCCTGTGGTGGTGAAGGTATCAAGTAAGGGTATAAATCGAAAGGTACTTTTACTGAAAGTAGAGTGTGGTAGCTAAGGAATTTATTGTTGGATTTCAACGATGAATTATGGGGGAATGTTGGTTTTGGGAGTTTAATTGCATAAATCGGGATGCAATTGATATTTAGTGATGTAAGGAATTCATGTTGAAATCAATAAAATTTTGTAGGTGTTTTTAGTCTCATACTGGAAGTGGAAAAACCTCTTGGTGGGTGTAAAAGCTTCTGCCTTGCATGGCTTATGTAGCAAAGAGTAAGAGGTAGGGTTGGGGACCATGCATGCATGCACGTGCCTCGCCTGGGCCAACCTTCATCTCAGACTCGAGCTCGAGTGAGAATCAATGTGGAACTTGAAACTTGGACTCTTTTGCTACATATTTTTTAATCTTATTAATTTGTTATTGATTGATGGATCAAAAGGTTAAATTGGTTGATCAATTATTTTGATCAAACAATGGATAAATTTGGTCGATTTGATTAATGAAACTAAATTGATCAATTAATTGACGGATTTCCACAAATGTGAATTTCCATAAATGTCAGGTCGTGGGCTTTATATAAAGGCCACGAGGAGACTCTCATTTGACACACAACAAGAGTAAAGAAACTCTCCACTCTTCCTCCTCTCTTATTCTTATCTCTCTTCCTTTGGGTGTAATCATTTGACGTAAGATTGGTAGATCAATCTCCAATCAAATTTGTTGATCTCACACAAGGTGTTTGAGAGTGATTCACAAGATGTGATTGATTAATCAACCAATCAAATTGGTTGATCGATCCTTGATTGATCAAATTGCCTTGGCTTTATTCTCCTAAGGTGATTTTTGAGGACATTCAAGCCCGAAGTGTGTTGAATCTTGGAGGTGGATTGTTATATCCTAGGAGGAGCTCATCTGACCCTGACACACAGGTATTGTAGGGGAGGATACCTTCTCAAAGGGAAATCCTTCATGAGCACTTCGATCAGAGTAACATATAATTTATTTTTGTTTTGTTTATTTGTACTATTTGTTGGTGCAAATGTACCACGATCATTGATTTTGATGGTAACAAAACACTTGTAATTTAACATTTACATTTGAGTTCAAAGTTTCAGATTATATGCAAATGGTAGCAAGTGTATAGGAGTTCAAGCTTAAGTCCATGGAGGAATGAAGGAGCTTGACGTAGGAGTAAAAGCATCAAGGAGCATAGATTGGGGACTTGGCTTGGAGCCAAAGCTTAAAGAAGAAGAAGAAGAATAGGATAACCATTTCATTTTTATGTACTTGTATTTTTGATTCTTTTATTTCCTTAGAAATATGTTAAAGAGCCCAAAATATAATAACCTAAGTCCTAAACACACTCACTTAACCTTAGGACACTTAGGAATTTCTTAGAATCAAGTTAGGAAGCCAAAATAGCAAACAACCTGCCTTATTAGACTTGTAGACATCTTATCAAACTTCCAATGAGACTTATCAGATGTCCATACATATTATCAAATGTCCACAAACTCATTTTAAGATGTCTAGACATTCGATCAGACGTCTAATAACCAGAACTCCAGAACTTAGTCTATGGCATTTGCCTTCGGATGTCCATACCTTGTGTTGGACATCCAGAACCTATTCTAGACGTCCTATAATCTACTGTTGTGATTAAATTTGACCCTAATTGTAATTTGTTAGACCCAATCTAACTGTTAGCTTCTCAGGAATCAACTCTCAAGAGTAATCTTTGTCATTAGACGTCCAACAGCTTGTCTAGACATCCAGTAAGATGTCTGACCATAAGACACTAGATCCTTGTTTGGATCCAATCCTATTCCAGGAAGATCACCTTACAAAAGTACATGTCTAATTCTTTTATTAGACGTCTAATCAATTTATCAGATGTCTAATTCTGTTGTTAGATTCACTTATGACTTGATTTATGTTGGATTTCGACCCAATCTTTAGGGAAATGTCTCTAACGGGTAGAATATGATTCCCAAGACTTCTTGAACCTTCTTAAGACTTTTATAAATAGAGGGAAACCTCTCCTTGGCTATACAGACCTAAAGATAATACTTGCCACCATTTCTTGTGATTAAAAAGGGAGATCATCTAGAAAAAGATTGTGGCCCTGCTCTCCAAGCTTCCTAGCATACATTGGAGAGCACCGAATCTCTACTACATCAAGCTCATCCACTTCCATCTTGAGGGAAGTAATTCTTGCCTATATTAGCTTAGTTTAAATCTTATAGTTGGGCTCTATAGGTTGTAGTATTTTTCATTTTGTTTTTGGTTGGGTATTCACGTGGTGAATTTTCATCTCGTTCGTGAGACAAAATACACTTCGTGGAGAAGAGTGGTTTGGAGGTACACTACCCTTGTTGTAAAGTAGTGTGGTTTGTAATTGAGGTTGTATCACCCTCGATTTAAAGTGATACGTTAGTAGATTTTGATCTACTCGGTAGATTGGAAAATCCTAGGTTGGGAAGACTTAGGTGGTGGTTTTTACCATTGGGTTTTCACCTAAAAATACTTGTGTCCTTTGTGGTGATTGAATTATGGGATTGAATTTTAATTTTGAAGTAATCTAGCATTTTGTTTCTTGCACTATTCACCCCCTTCTGGTACCGCAATTATAGTTGGTATCAGAGAGAGGACTTGTGAATTCAGCGTAATAAACTGGCAAGAACATGGAGGTTAGCGTCTTTGCAACAAGACAATCTGAGGGACAGTCCACCATACGACCTCCATACTTCGATGGTAAGAACTATCCATATTGGAAGTTATGTATGCATATGTGGTTGTAGGCAAATGACTATACAATTTGGGAGAGATGTGAAACTCCCTACGACATCCTGGAGAAATCTGCAAGAGGGTACTCGCAGGAGCAAATCAAGGAGCTCTCTCTCAACGCGAAGGCGATGAACGCATTGTATTGTGTACTAAGTTCGGAGGAGTTCAACCAAATTTCGCAATGCTCTACCGCCTATAAGATTTGTTACACTTTAGAGGTAACACATAAAGGTACATCTAAGGTAAAAGTATCTAAAATTAATTTACTTTCTCAAGAATTTGAATCTTTCTCTATGAAAACTAATGAAAACTTGAATGAGATATACACTAGGTTTACATTAATTGTGAACAATCTTAAAGCTTTAGGGAATACCTTCATTCAAGGAGAACTTCAATCGAAGCTCCTTCGTTCCCTTGGACTCGAGTGGAAACAAAAGGTCACCGCCATTGAGGAAGTTCACCAAGTAGAAGAGCTCAACATGGATGATCTCTTAGGCAACCCCATGGCTTACGAAAATAAGATGGACCAAAGGAAAAAGGATACGTCGAAATTGAAGATGACACTTGCCTCCAAAGTCGCATCAGATAGCAGGGTAAGTTCCGATGACGAGGACCTTGACTTTTTGGCTAACAAATTTGTCAAGTTTCTTAAGTTTAGGGAATCAAGGAAGGAGAAAAAGAAGAAAGAGGAGGAGCCAGTTAGATGTTACCATTGCAACAAGAAGGGGCATCGTAGATCGGAATACCCTCTCTTGAAGAAGGAGATGAAGAAAAAGCACAAAAAGAAGGTGCTCCAAGCAACTTGGGAAGACTTGAGCTCGGAGGAGGAAGATGAAGAAATAGATGAAACAAAAAATGAAACTACGTGCTTGGCTTCATGGCAATTGTGGATGAGAGAGAGAAGGAAGACAACAATAAAGAACTGGTAAACTCTTTTACTTTTGATGAATTGCAAGAAGCCTTAGAGGATATTTATGATTTTAGTAAGTCATTAAAATTAGAAAACAAAAATATGAAAAGAACTATAGTATATTGAAATCTGAATAGAATGACTTAGTTACCAAAATTGAAAATCTAAATATCAATTTCAATTCTATTAAATCTAAAAAGAATGCTCTTGTATTAGAAAATCATGACCTAATCTTAAATAAAACTAAATTGATTGAAGTGAATAGCTTACTAAAATCTTAAACTTCTATTCTAAAAAGCAAGATGAGTATTATTGAAAAAGACCTTGCTTGCCTTAAAGAAAAATCAGATAAATTGCTAAATGAGGTAGCTAGATTCACTAAGGAAAGAACGAAAGTTAACTCCAAAAATGGACACACCAAAAGAACTCATGCACAAAGGCCTAAGGTTTGAAATCCAAATGCACCACAACCTTGGTGGAGAAGGACTAACCATCATGGACCCAAAAAGATGTGAGTACCAAAATACTTGGTCAACTCCTATTTTGTAGGACACCAAAACACTCCTTTTGATCCAAGATGCTACCTATATGGAGTTCATGGAGGAGTGAAGATACTTGGACAACCAAATGGGTATGGAGGTTAGAACTCATACCAATGGAGGTAAAGTTATTCGTTGATTTCGATGATCTAATTAGCATCAAGATAAAGGGAGTATTTAATCTTCTATATGTTATAATTTCACTAGAAAGGGGGAGATCACCTTTAAAATTTAATTGGGTCAAATTGATATAAAAATGCATGTATTTAAGGGGAGTTCTATAAAACTTATGAAGCTATATTTCCATTAAAAATGGGGGAGAACACTTGTAACTCTTGCAAACTTTGAATGACATAGAAGTGTATGTCATTAGGGAAAATGAGCTTATTTTCTAACTTGTCAAAAAGGGGGAGATAATAGATTTTTGAAAATCACATCTCTTGTATTATGAAGCCAAAAAAAGGGGAGTTATAGAACAAGTTGATTAAAATTGATTAAACCTTTTTTATAATGTCAAAAACGGGGAGATTTTTTTGAAGTATTATTTACGATTTTGTCATCATATAAAAGGGAGAGATTGTTGGTGCAAATATACTATGGTCATTGATTTTAATGATAACAAAATACTTGTAATTTAACATTTACATTTGAGTTCAAAGTTTCAGATTATATGCAAATGGTAGCAAGTGTGTAGGGGTTTAAGCTCAAGTCCATGGAGGAATGAAGGAGCTTGACTTAGGAGCAAAAGCATCAAGGAGCATGGATTGGAGACTTGGCTTGGAGCCAAAGCTTGAAGAAGAAGAATAGGATAGTCATTTCATTTTTATGTACTTGTATTTTTTGTTCTTTTATTTCATTAGAAATATGTTAAAGAGTCTAAAATAAAATAACCTAAGTCCTAAACACACTTACTTAACCTTAGGACACTTAGGAATATCTTAGAATAAAGTTAGAAAGCCAAAATAGCAAATAGCTTACCTTATTAGACTTCGAGACATCTTATCGGACTTCCAATGAGTCTTATCAGACGTCCAAAAACTCATTTTAAGAGGTCCAGACATTCGATTAGACATCTAATAACTAGAACTCTAGAACCAAGTCTATGGCATTTGCCTTCGGACATCCATACCTTGTATGGATGTCTAGAACCTCTTTCAAATGTCCAAAGATAGTCCCAGACATCCTATAATCAACCGTTGCGATTAAATTTGACCCTAATTATAATTTGTCAGACCCAATCTAATCATTAGCTTCTCAGGATCAACTCTCGAGGGTAATCTTTTTGTCATTAGACATCCAACAGCTTGTCTAAATGTCCAGTAAGACGTTTGACCATAAAACACTAGATCCCTATTTGGATCCAATCCCATTCTAGGAAGATCACCTTACAGAATCAGAAGTCTAATTCTTTTATTAGATGTCTAATCAGACATCTAATCAATTTATCAGACATCTAATTCTATTGTCAGATTCACTTATGGCATAATTTATGTTGGATTTCAACCTAATCTTTAGGGAAATGCTTCCAACAGCTAGAATATGGCTCCCAAGCCTTCTTGAACTTTCTTAAGGCCTTTATAAATAGAAAGGAACCTCTCCTTAGCTATACACACCTAGAGATAATACTTTCCAACATTTCTTGTGATTAAAAAGAGAGATCATCTACAAGAAGATTGTGGCCCTACACTCCAAGCTTCCTAGCATACATTAGAGAGCATCGAATCTCTACTACATCAAGCTCATCCACTTCCATCTTGAGGGAAGCAATTCTTGCCTATAGAAGCTTAGGTTAAATCTTATATTTGAGCTCTATAGGTTGTTGTATTTTTCATTTTGCTTTTGTTGGGTATTTACATGATGAATTCCCATATCCTTCATGAGATAAAATACTCTTCGTCAAGAAGAGTGGTTTGGAGGTACACTACCATCATTGCAAAGTAGTGTGGTTTGTAATTGAGGTTGCATTACCCTCAGTTTAAAGTGGTACGTTAGTGGATTTTGATCACTTGGCAGATCGAAAAATCTTAAGTCGGGACGACTTAGGTGATGGTTTTTACCCTTAGGGTTTCCACCTAAAAGTACCTGTATCCTTTGTAGTGATTGATTTGTGGGATTGAATTTTGATTTTGCAACAATCTAGCATTTTGTTTCCTTCACTATTCACCCCCTTCTAGTGCCATAATTACACTATTGCATGTTATTTGTTCTTTATTTTATTCTGGATCTTGCTTTATCATTTTTAACTTGCTTGATCTAAGATTTTTTATTTGCATGAAATCATTGGAAATACATATGATTTTATTTATTTATTTTGTATATGCATTGATTTCAAAATATTGTTAGGTGGTTCCCTCCATGTGAGGACTCAACCCACATGAGAACTATAGTAGCCCAACCAAAAGCTAAAATGGATAAAAGCATTTTGCAAACCATCTTAATATATAGTAAAGGTTGTGGATATGTAACTATTCATGGAACTATAGATGTCATTATTCTTTGTGGCTTACTGTTCATTGTGTCAATTTGTAATTTCTTCCACCTATCACTGGTACTTGTGGTCTCTTGCTCTTTCTCCCTTTCTTTCTCTGCAAACCCACCCCAAAGAAGTAGTAGAGAAAACTCTCTGTCCCCCCACAGTTCCATGACTCCTTACTTCTCACCTTCGTCCCAGTTCCTTGTCGTGACCTTTACATCGATGTCAAGTGGACAGTGCCAATCCTTGGTTGCTGCCTGTCGATCATCAACCCCACCATGGATGCCCCCATAGGTCACGGGTACACATTGATGGTGATGGTAGAGGACATTGACTAAGTGGCAACTTGGATAGGTGGATAGCAAGCCCCTCATCCAACCTAATATGTCAACTTTTGGATAAAATTTGTTAACTTGTATTTTCTTCCCTTACATATTTCTTAAATAGACCATGTAAAATCTCTCTCTCCTTAATGTTTAGGCGTATATTTTCGTCATTGGATTTTTTTATTTCTTTAATAGGACCATAGAAAACATCTATCCACTTGTAAAAATCAACAATGAACAAAATTGAAAAGATTTTTAAAGAGATCTAAAGTTATGGTCCTTGCTTTGGTGGTTCAATGCTGTTACGACCCAACCCGAACCCAAATGATAGTCGGACCAGACCACGTCTTCTTACCTAAGATCTAATCGTCAAGCAAGTAATAAACATAAAGTATATAAACATTCCACACATGCAATCATAAAAGAAAGAGAGCATAATTGAAAGAACAGGAAATGAGTCTACTAACAGTGCATGAAAAATGGTTCACAACATAACCATCACATCAAACCATTAAAATAAGAGGTAGAAAGGAAAACTAGCTCGGTTCTAAGATAAAGGACATATACAATAAAAGAACAATAAACTAGTACTATGGCTGGGCATGGCTAGGCCCTACATCGTCACCCTCAGCAACTAGTGGAGTTGACAACTCTCTCCCCTGACCTAAGTACACAAACTAGGGTAGACATCAGTGAAGCTAAGTAGAGTGGCAAAAGGAAAGAATTGTGTGGCAACAACAACAAAATTGCAAGTGGTGAGGTAGTGATCAAAGAACAGGAAGGATAGTGGCATGTTCATACCTTAACCTTTTTAGAATAACATCATGTTAGTCCCACATTTCCTTATTGGTTTGTTTAATTACTCATTTGTTTTGTTCTTGTCTCTTCCACATATTCCACTAAGTATGGTTACCCTTGTTAATTTACATGTCTCTTATTGAGACAATCTTGTTGTGGTATCTTGGGTTGTAGGGCAACCATGCGATGCTCTCTTGGTTGGGAGAATGCCTTGCATCCACCCTACCACTTAGCCAACCGCCCCAGGGTCATGGCCGCAGTGTAGTGGTGACTATGGCATGTGAGATAAGTACATGAGGTGTTACTCCATGTTGGCACGTAGTCAGTTGTTTCTGATTGCACAACAATCATGTGACCTAAATTACCTGAATTAAGTTAGATTCTAGCATAACTTAGGAACAATACATGCATAAGTGTCATAATTCGCATAATAGTTAGTTTGTCAGCTGCATAGATAATATTATCATTCTATGACCAAAAAGAGATGAAAAAAATTGCAGATGATTCGAGGCCGTGGATGATAGATCAAACCGTACAGATCTGATCAGGACAACGACGGGAGTCCAACACTTTTAGAATCTTCCTAATCAAACAATGATAACATCCTGAACAAGTCCATAAAAGAACAGAGGCCACAGAGCCAGATGACAAAGATCAAAGCCTTAGATGAAAGATCCAACCACATGGTTGGATCCGGATCAACAATCGCGGTCCAATGGCGCAAAAATCAACCTGGTCGGAGGCCTACATCACCATTTACAAAGAAGAGCAGATGGATGGCCACGATGGTGCCATGTGGCGCCATCGTAGCCACCCTTGTTGCACGCCCAACCTCTGAAGGAAGAAATGAGGACCGTTGGATCAACATCCAACGACGAAGAGGCAGCCACGTCACCTGATCTCCCTGCACCCTCATAAAAAAAGAATGCATCTCAGCTATTGGATCTCCATCCAACGGCTGAGAGTGGAGTTGCCTAATTCCTACCCGTGACATAAAAGGCAGCACAGCGCAGCGGTTAGCACCTTCACTCGCAAGTAGCCTATGTACGATCGACTCACGCTTAGCGCGAAATTGGGAAAGTCAGTCGGTGCGGACGCTATGGACCACTGGATGACGATCGAGGGGTAGATAAGCGAACGCATGGCGCGATTAGAGCTCTCCGCGGCTGCACACACTAACAGATGCATGCTCAACACGCGATCATACATGCTCTTCAAAAGGCGGTGTGGGAAAGTTCTTTAAGCCATCCAATCGTAAGATCGGACGGTTGAGGAGTGTTGGTGCTTGATTGGAATTCAAAGCACGCACACAAGGGAGAGAGAAGGGGTGAGCGGGCGTTGTGCATGCATGAGGAGCGAGCGAGGCTGTTAGATCACGATCCAAGGGCCATGGGCGTGCCACGTGTCGGCTAGAGAAGCAATTCGCGCGATGAAGGTGCGTTGAAGTCTATTTCTAGGTGTGATTAGAGCTGTTGATCTCCCGATCGATGAATCTGATTGTCCAAAAGTTGTTACACGAGTTGGAGGGTCAAAATGCCCTCTTTGCCCCTCATTAAAGCTATAAAAGAAGGCCCAAGGCCCCCCAGTTAACAAACATCTCTTCCATCTCAGATACAACTTCCACCATCTCTCCTCCAAGCCTCTCTCTCTGCAACTCTGCTCCGACCTTCATTCTGGCGCTCTGGATCTAAAGTGCTGCCGTGCTTCACACAAGAATCTCACAAGTGGCGTCATCTTATCTCTCTCTCTCTAGTTATTGTTTAGCATAGCAATCTCTAATTTGAAAAACTATTTCTGAATGCAATAAAATTTTGATCTTTTGCATATCTGATCTATACATAGATACATACATATATATATCTGTTTAAAGCAAGTTTTCTGAAAAGCATCCATACAAAAATCATGATTTCCTCCCTATGAACGACCCGGTACTCATCGGTCCTTATAAATTTATTTTTTCCATTGCGATTCGCACTACGATGATAATATCTACCTTTCCAAACGCATCTCGCATCAACGAGCAAGTTGGCACCATTGCTTCAGAGGCAACAAAAATTTTGAAGCTTTTTGATGCTTATTCGAGATTTCTAACTTGCTATTTTCCATTGATTTCAGGAAGCATGAAAATCTGAATAGGACAAGACAAATGGAGAAATCGCTGGTTCGAATCGCAGGTAAATACCCATAGTTTAGATTAGTTAGATTTAGAAAAATTAGGATTTTCTTGAACCTTAGGATTAGTTAGAATTTGCTTGCTTAGTGAAAAAAAAATCTCTTGTTAGTGATTTTCGAGCTGAAAGAAACTCTTAACTTATAAATTTAATTCCTAAAGATCTTCACATCCAGAAATTCTCAAATTTTTAGTGGATGTGAGTTTCGAAGTCAGAAACAACATATCCAAATTTTTCCCAAATTGAAGTTATAGAAAAATTTTACAAATTAACGCATTGATCTATTATCAAAATGCTTATTGTTCCTAATTTTTTGGAGTTCAAAATATCATATGAATTTTTATACAACTCTGATTGACTTGGAATTTGTAGTACTGAATTTATGAGATAATAAAAAAATTATAAAAAATATGAAAAAATATTTCTTGCACATTTGATTGCACGAATTATTCAATCACGAACTAGGGGTCAAACAGACTACGAACCTCCAGTATACTTTAAATCAGAAAAAATAGAAAACGTGCATTAAAATTCTTGAAAAAATATTTTGTGAGTGCCTAGTTAGTGGTGCAATAGGACCAATTGATTGCATTTCTTGGGTCGCACCACTCATCTGATTTTGAACTTAAAAGAATCATCTAGAAATATATATGATTAGGGTTTCACATTAAGGATAGAGCACACCTGCATTTCCATACTTAAGCGAAATCTATCAAATAAACTAGGATTTGCAAAACTCTTGTGTGCCTCATTAGAACCTTGATTGAAGATATTAACTCAAGTAACCCTAAAATGCATTAATACAAGCATTTGAATCATAAAATTCACTTCATCCTAAAAAATTGCTTGTGAACCCTTTTTCCTGAGCAGTTCACACATCTGAAATCAATTTTAAGGGTAAACACCCCCTAACGCCCATCATATTCCAAAAGCACATCAAACCCAAGCCTAAAACTAAGTAGACGTGCCCTAGGTAGGACTAATAGTCTTGGGGACTTGAAATTAGATTGAGCTAAGGTCAAGGCCTTGTCTACTTAGACCCACTGGTGACATGAAAGGTCGGTGCGATAACCGTGTTAACCCTTAGTGGTGTCCCATCGTGCAGAGTGTCCAAGGGGGTCCCACCCTTCTGTTTAGCCAAGTAATTTAAGGGTTGATCTAACCCAATTATGTTTTGGGGAGCCAAGATCAGGTCTATTTAGGGTTGACACTCGTAAGGACCAGTTTGATTGCTTGTATTAAAAGGATGGGGTATTCTCTCATTTGTCTTCTCTTTCTCATCTATTAACTTTCTTCTGATACATTGATTGCACCGCAAAAATACACCTACAATTATGCCGTCTTGTGCTATTTCCTAGCATTACCAGTGCATATTAGGTTTCCATAGTCTCATTTGTAAAAATACATGCATGCATGCATTTAATTGAGAGGGGAGGAGAGTAAATAAATGGCCTTGCAATTAACATTTTTCCTCAAGTGCATCTTTGCAAAATTCACCATCTTTTTATTTTACTTGATTTTGAAATCTCTTTCTGTGGCTGCATGGGACAACACCTTTCTCCTCGCACCATTCCCTGCTCAGGCCCTTTCCTGCGGCTGCCTCTCCCTGCCAAGCCATGCGCAAGCATGTACAGCCAGGGCATGGCTGTGCATGCTCTCCTCTTCTTTAAATAGAGCTCGGCTGCCTTCTTGCAAGGTAGCCTGGTCCAACGCCACAAAAAAACACAGCAGCTTCTTCTCCAGGCCACCGCCCCCTCCCCTCTCCCTCCATACGCAGGCCCTCCTCCTCTGAGGAGACACCTGGCGGACAGGAGCAACTCACAGTGGTGCACAACCACTACTGTGAGTCCACCACCGCCCAGCTCACCAAAGAGCCGGTGGGCGTGGTGGCTCTTCCTTGTTTTTTTTCCGTTCGAAGCCCTTCAGCCATTGGAGCAAAGCTTCAGCTGTGAAGCTCAACCGGCCATCGCACGACCTGCTGCAGTCGGCCAAGCACCATAGCAGCAGCAGCAAGCCGGCAGCAGCGCACACAGGCCTTCCGCGTGTGCCTGCAGGCGCCATCGCCTCATGCTTCTTCGCACTGCGCTCTCTCTTCGGCCCGCAATTGGCCACTGCGCACCACTGCAGTGGTCGGCCAAGCTTCATCGTGCACCCCAACCGACATCCGCAGGCCACCACGCACCCTGTCGTGCCCCTTCTCCCGCAACCCAGCCCTCACTGCGCGCTCTGTCGCGACCTTCCACCCACAAGCCACCGGCTGGTGCAACCCTTCCTCGCGTGCGCCAGCCCGCGTGAGCTAGCTGCAAGCCGCTCGCACTCACAGCACCTGCAGCAGGCGGTCGCGGGGTTCGCCCGACCACTGTAGCCACTATTCACGCGTTTCTATGGAACACTGTGGCTACAATGCGGTGACCGGTGAGTTTCTCACTTAACCGGTCACCCAGCACGCCGCAACCGGCCGTCGCCCGTGCACACGTTTAGCTCCGCGCCCACTCCAGCGCCCGTCCGCGTGTCTGCGTGCGTCCGCGTTGCCTGCACCCGCCCGCTCCTTTGCCTGCATCTGCCAACCTGCACCTGACTCTTCACGCAGCGCGGTGCGCTGCGGCTTCCTTCCTCTCCACACCCATCACCCTCCAGCGCACGTCTCTTTGCGTGCCTGTGCGCCTGAGCGCGCGCGTGGGATCTCCAGATGACGCCCACTGGTCTGCAGACAGCTTAACCCTCAGCAGCGCCCTCTCTCTCCCTCTCTCTCTCTCTTACTCTCTCTCACAACACTCTCTCACTCTCTTTACCGACGCTTGCACACACATACACTCACACTTTCATACACACACCTATACACTATTATATACATACATATATATACGTATACATATATATATTGATATATATACATATATTTATATACATAAATATATATATACTTATATCTATATATGTATAGTATTTATATAACTAAGTATTAGTATACATATATATATATATATATACATATATCTATATACTTATATATATATATACATATATATTTACATATATACATATACTTATATACATAGATATATATATTTATACATATATCTATACATATATTAGTACTTATATAAATATGTATTAGTCTATATACATACACACACACACACACACACACACACATATATATACATATATATACACATATACTTATATATATATATATATATATATATATATATATATATATATATATATATATATATATATATATATATATATATACAAATATACATACATTTATATACATATATATATCTATAACTATATATACATACATACGTATATATATATATATATACTTATCTACATATATCTTTATATACATAGATTACTATATACATACACACATATATATATATATAGATCTATACAGATATCTATCTATACATATACTTACATATATATTTACAAACCTATATATATATACATATACATATATACATATATAACTACATATATATGTATACCTATATATCTATAACCATATATATATATATATATATATATTACATATATATATTTTCACATTATTTATCATACGTGATATCGCGGGAATATCTGCACCAGTTGCTGATATTCCCCGATACACGCGTACAAAAAGCGTGGTCACATACATCTTCCGCCATCCACCTTACACTCCACGCGGCACCTCGTCCTGTTGGTTGCGTCTTTCTAGACGACGACCGACTCGACACCGTGCTACACTCCATCTCCACCTCCACCCCCACCCCTTTATACATACATATATATCTATACTATATTTACTTTATTTCTATTTCTCTTGCATGCCCATAAAAAGATAAAAATATATATATAAAAGAGAAAAGATAATCCTTGACTTGCAGGTACTCCGTCTTGCAAATAGCAAGACCCGCTTTGGAACCCTGATTTGGCTCAAAGCCAAGAACTTAATTTTGAGGGTGTGCCTCAAGGACAAAGATTACCAAAAAAAAAAATCTAAATAAGAAAAACACCAAAAAAATAATAAACGAATGGAAGAGATTCATTGTAGGAAAGGCGTATAAACTTGACTTGTAACCCCACTTCCCTTAGTTCGACCCTGGGCCTAAAAGTGACCAAGATAAAATCAAGTAGGCCAGGTTAAAAATTTTGTAAAGAGATGGTTAGGTCCGATTTAGGTTAACCACTATACACACTTCAATGATAAAATCATCATATTAATAACCTATTCGGGTCCGACACCATACCTTTTCTGGCGCCGTTGCCGGGGAAGTGCACCTTCAAGTTTTTATTCCATTCCTTTCATTTTTCTCTTCTCTCTTCACGGTTTTTTTTTTGTTTATTGCTGTGCAGGTGAACCTGTTGCAAGAAGAACACAGGCAGACGAAGTCGAAGACGTGAGCAGATCCAAGGCGGGAACGAGAGCGTGAAGACGCCAACACCGCATTGGAGCTTCGCACACGTTGCCGAACAAGTAGGTCTTCTTTTCTTAGCAACTAGGTTAACTTGTCTCATTAATAAAAAAAACTAAAAAAAAAAAAACCAGAAAAACTTCTTGGGATCTCTTGGGACAAGTGGATTAAAATTCACTTGTTTGCTTGTTTGCCTTTACTCCCACTGCCCTGGGATTTCCCGCCCTACTTCGCATAGCGAAAATCCAAGAATCTTGATTCTTGAATTTTTTGTCGTATGAAGTATTCTTTGAGGCAAATAAAAAGATTGATTGCACCCCTCTTTGCCTCACTTATCTGCAAATTCGGGATCACATTTTTGGTGGGGAGACTTGGAATTGAGTTGATTCCAACCCCACCATGACTTTTCAACTTACCTACGATTCGATCCCGAATACTTCAACCCCAACAATTTGATTTTCTTTATCTTTTGATTGAGCCTTGTGTGTGGAAATCTTTTTGGTGATTAGGAGTACTTGAATTGAAGTGCTTTGGCTCCCTTTCACACTAATCTAAAACTGATTCGTGCATCCACACATAGAAATCTTCATTTAGGGTAGCCCATTGCATTTTAGCATGCATTAACCAATTGAAATTGAAGAAGGGTTTGTTGGGTTTAGAAGAAAACTTGTATTCTTGCAAAACCCGGAGATTGGTTGAATTGGAATTTTAGCAAAATCCTAAAATTCATACTACTTAAGATTGAACTCTAAAAATCATTCACCAATAAAAACTTCAATTCGGGGAGATTTCCCCGTTGCATGCTTGTTTTACACACTTGAAAAATCAATCACTTGGGCATTACCCGTAAACAACGCCCTTCACATTCCAAAAGCACTTGACCCTAAGCCTCTAACTAAAATTGGTAGTAACTTGACCCTTATTAAGGATTGGAGGTCTAACTACCTGCGTGTAGCGCCTACGTGCTGGTGAGGGTTCCCGCGTGCTATCGGGTGTCTAAGACTGGGGCAAACGGCCTTTCAATCTGGCCGGGTGGTTCCGCGGTGCTCGCATTCGGTTCCGTAGTTCGTGATAGTAGGTAACTTAGATCTTTAGGTCTAAGGGCACACTGTAGAGGTTAGGAATTTGATTGTACTAAATTGTCATCAAGTGTACCTTTACGGCGTCATTTCTCTCATCTCCTTTCCCCTTCTTATCTCCCCAATTCTTCCTGCGGTAGTGCATGTTTGGGAGGAGGTCACAAAACCCTGAACTGTGTGAATTGCCTGATAAATTTAGAAAAGAAGTCGAATCATCCTCCTCCTCCACAAACATGGCTACACGCTCACCCCCAAATCCCGAGGGAGGAAACCGCCCTCAGAACCCACCAGGTGGTGGAGCCTTAGATCCCATAACCCGCCTCCAAGCCCAAATGGAAATGTATAATGAACAAATTGAGGCCATTCGGGAAACATTGGAGGAAATGCAAAACCCTCCCGAATGGGAGGAGCCTAGGTCTCTTAGCTCCTATCAGAATCTCGCTGCTACAAAGACCATAGGACAAATTCGGGGGCGAGGATGACTTTGAAATGAAACCTAACATTATTGGCCTAATAAATTTTCACTTCCATGGTCTTGCAAGTGAAGATCCTTTTCTCCACTTGGAAGACCTAACCTGACTGGCTGAAACGGTAAACCAAGAAATGTCGGGTTACCTATAGTCCTCATGAAAATGTCCCATTTTCATTGCGGGATAAAGCGTCGCAGTGGCTACGCACCCTTGGGAGAACCATCCACTCTTGGGAAGAGATGCGAACAGCGTTTCTCAAGAAGTTCTTCCCAATTGGGCAAACCAATGCACTTTGCCATGCTATCACTTCATTTACGCAACAAAATGGCGAACAATTTCATGAGGCATGGGAGAGGTATAATGACCTCCTCAGGAAGTGTCCGCACCACGGTCTACCTAAGTGGCATATAGCCCAGATTTTCTACTACAGGCTAAATGAGACTTTGAAGCAGATTGTAGACGCTTCCTACGGAGGGAACTTTATGAATAAAGACGAGAATGAAGCATTTGAATTGTTTGAAAATATGAGTGAAAACTCGATGAACAATGCTTCCATTGTCGCCTTTAATCGTACCAGCCAGCCCTGAAATGTCCACAAAGTTGACATGGGACCCTCCCATTCATCCACTGATCTAAGCCTTATTGCACAAAAACTGGATGAAGTCTCCATCGTGCACAAGAAGCTGGACGAGCTTCTGGCCAACCTCGCCCGTTCTATGGCAAACACCCCCACTTCACCACTTCGTCACAATCCAAATTCTTCCAACACCAGGCTTATCCCAAGAAACCCCGTAAGACCTTCCTTACCGAGTGTCACGCCGAGCGACTCAGTAAGTCATGTGGAACTGGCTTTTGCGAGCCAGTATTTTGACACGGAGGACCAAGCCTCCGTGTGCTCAGATGCATACTTACATGTGGATGCATCTTCTGGCATAGAAGACGCTTGCTCCCTGGGGAACAACCTGTTCTCTGCCACGTATAACCCAGGGTGGCGCAATCATCCGAACTTCGCATGGTCCAACAACCCGCAACGCCAAAACCCCGCGGGTGGACCAATGCGACCGTCCGCACCCGTCATCCCAAGGGCCCAGTCTAATCCTATGGCGAATCCGCCATCAGGCCCTTGCGTACCGCAAACTGAACACGCATCAAGTCCTCTTGATAAACTGATGCGAATGATGATGGATATGTTAAAGCGCCATGGAGAGAACATGACCTCTCTTCAGCACCAATTGGCATAGCAGAATGCTGAGATCAGTCAACTATGCATGATGACTCGATCTCAGGGCACTCATCCAGCTCAACCTTTTCCAAACCTACGAAATTTCGTACCCCGTTGTCCTCAACCACAGGTACAACCTTCTCAGGGACAGGTTCATCCTATTCTGAAGGCTCCGAGCATTCCTCTGGGATTTCAGGCTAATCCCGCTGCAGCACCGCACTCTTATGTCCTTATTGCGAACCCTCCTCCGCCATATGATCCCACTGGACCTGCATCATCCAATGCTATCACTACGAGGAGCGGTAAGCAGACTGTCGATCCGCCTCGACCTGATCCTGGCCCTTCTTCTTCATTGCCCTCTCATTCGAGATGCGCATCGCATTCGCAAGAGGACGATACACCCAAATTCATGACACAATCAGTCCCATTCCCTGAGGCTCTACTGAGGGAGCCAAAAGGCAAAAAGAAAGATACGCAGGCCTTTGATAACCTGTGTAATTTGTTTAGGGATGTAGAAATCAAGGTACCCCTGCTCGAGGCTATCGACCACATACCTACTGTCGCCCGTTTTTTCAAAGACTACACAACACCCAGGCGACAGTCAAAGAAAACTAAGAATCCGGTGGTTCTCTCGCCTCATGCGAGTTGTGCTATACTGTCAAACCTACCATTGAAGCAGAAAGATCCGGGCACACCGCTTATTTCCTGTAGCATCCAAGGCTGCAGTTTTAACCGTGCCCTGCTTGATCTAGGATCTTCCATAAATCTTATACCAACCATCATGCTCGAAAAATTTTCCTTAGGAAATCTGAAACCCACCCCTGTCACGTTACAGTTGGAAGATTGTTCTGTCAAAATCCCAAAGGGTGTAGTGGAAGACGTGGTGGTTAGGGTCAACAGTCTATGTTTTCCTGTTGACTTTCTTGTTTTAGATATGGAAGTTCCTAGCTCACTTTCTGATTATCCGATCATCCTTGGTCGACCTTTCTTGGCCACAGCCCGTGCCCATATCGACTATGAGTCGGGTTGTATTGAGATTGCCGTTGGATCTGAGAAGCTTAGACTTAACATCTTCAAGGTAGCCAAGAACTTTGATTGAGATTGTATCAAGGATGACACGTCTGACGAGGACATGGTCGTCAGCGCATGTATCGGACCAATTGGGACCTATTCTGACAGCTGCGGATTACCTGGAAACATTGACGATTGCTTGACCAACACATATTGTGACGTTCCCCAATCCCTCCCTATTTCCGTACCTTCTCCTGACTAGACTTCTGACGAGGTTTTCTTCTCTTCCCATACCTCGTGGTCTGAGTTATATCCGGGCTACTCACCGCCGGTCCACACTCTTGAAGACCGGATTGCCCTTTCTTTCCCGCCAAATCAGGCGAATGTGCAACTCCACATTGGGACCTTGAGCCCACATCTTACTCACTGGGGCTATTCCCTTTTGGATCCATCTATCCAAGAAGCCCTTCTTCTTGGCCAATCTGAGGGCCAACTGCTTCCTCCTAACTTATTTTCTGTTCCGCCTGGGACACTCTTGCCCTAGAAAATGCCAGATCTTTCACCACCCACCATCCACCCACCCTACCACCCTACTGTATACCCTGCACCTCAGCTCTCGTTACCCAATCTTTCATCCTTTCTCTACCTTTCCCTTCATGCATATGAGGACATAGCATTGTTTGGCATGGGGGGGTGGATAGGCATCCATAGGATCTGGGTATTTTATGGTATCATACAGTTTCCGCCTATTTATAAATATGCAAGAAAAAGAAAAAAATATATATAATAATAGTAAATGGTGTTTAGTAATGATCTGAAAGCTGAAACAAAAATACAATAAGTGTTCCTGAGCCGCCATGGACAGCGAGCTCAGGAACTAAATTAAATTTAGGCGTTTAATTTATAGGTGATAATAATAGGTATTATAATGTCGATTAGGGTTCATAAGTGGTGATAAGTGATGAAAGAACCCAATGGAGGTGGAATTAGGCCGATTACTGTCACCATAGACAGTGTCAGTAGTCGGTGAAGGTGAGATTTGAATTAGGCATTTAGGTGATTCAATTAAACGATTAAGTGATTTAGAAATGAACATGGAAGATACAGGAAGGTGTACAGTGAGTTAAAAGACAAGATTGAAGCTCTGGCGAGTTCAAGGAACTCGCCAGAGTCAGAGGAGATGAAACTAAATTCTAACATTACTCTAATCTAACTAAACTAACTAACTAAGCTAGCCTACTCCTACTCCTACTCCTAATCTACTGTTACCTGGACGAAGGGGTCAAAAGGGTTCCGCCGAAGTCTCATAGCGGACAACAAAATCAGAGGGTTGAAGAAAGATCTCCGGCGGGTGGATTTAAGGTGGAGCAGAGGAATCATTGGGTCGGTGCCTGTGTCAGAGGTGCGGAAGACCACGACGGATCTCCTCGGCTGCTTAAGATGGACGGAGGAAGTCAGAAAATGTAATGGGAAGTCACCGGAGTTTTGGACAAATAGCCTATCGAAGTCGGCTACAGTGTTAGAAGAGGGAAGGGAGCCAACTTGAATAAAATCAGAGGTGTGACGGGGTATTTATAGCAGTTTGCGGCGAAGAGAGTGGCGGGGTCTGGCCGAAGAAGGAGCTTGAGGAGCTTAACCTCCGTCGTCGTCTCCGACGATGGTGAGGTTATCTCCCACTGAAAAATAGGATTCTCGGTTAATCCAGACTGATGGATGAAGTAGAGGTGGTGAGTGCAAGCTGCAAGAGCTTGGACAAAGAGGGATGATGTCAGCAGGGCGGTGATCAAGCGGTGGGGTGACTCTCTGCCACCAACCGTTCATTCGGCTGGAGAAGAAGAAGAAGATGAAGAGGGACATAAAAGTAATAAAACTTAAGGACCTATGTGAGAAATAAGGACCTGACTGTAATGAATATTAAGGACTAAAATGTAAACCCAGGTTTTGAATGTTTATTTTAACTTAAATCTTTTTCAACTTTTTATATATGTTAGTAAATAAGGTAAATATTATGTTTTCACCTTGAATTTACATTTTTGACCTTTTTAGGTTAATTTATTAGATTAAGTAAAATCACTTAAGTTATTACATACTTAGGTATACATTATATTTAAGTTACTTAACTTATTAATTAAGGGAATGATTAATAGGATTTCGAGTCCAATTATTATCTAAATTATTAATAATGTTAATTGAATGATAAAATGTCATTTTAAACTTATTTTAAGGTCCTTGACTAAATATCCCTTATTCTATAATTAACCCTTATATATTCATAACCTTAGCTAATTAACTAGGAAGACTAGTTAATTAGGGGTAATTAGAGATCATGATGAGTGTTTCATCACCTTCGCACCTCCATCTCCGACCACCACCTCTGGCGAGGCCATCCCACCTCCACGGGCCACCAAAACCCTCGCCGACAAGCCCACAACCTCCGCCACACCTCACTGAGCACTTCCCCTCACTTTATTCACTTCACCACTCACCCAAATCACCCCCCGAACACACCCACTCACACGCACATAGTGTGAACTAGGTACACTCACAGGCACCCACACACCACACCACCACCCCTAGCACATCTGCCGTGCTTCGGCGATCCTCCCTGAGCGATTTGACGTGGTTGCGAGGCTGTTATGTTGTTTTTAGGTTCAGGCCCCATCCACCATTGGCGAGCAAGCTTGAAGCTCGCTTGAGGTTGCTCTAGGTGCTGCCAAGCCCAAGTTGCTACCCTAGGATGTGCGGAAGACTCTTGCGCACACACCCAGGCCTTCAATTGGAGTCGAGAGCCTTTGTAGCAATTGCAAGTGGAAGATCAATCTCTGCTGCAGTCCCACCTCGCGAACGAAGAGGCACCTGCACCTGAATAAATTGCAAAAGTGTTGTAAGTTGTTCGCCTCAATTACCACAGGGTGAGGTCCCTCTCACCTATACCCGGTCTCATCCGTGACACTGCCTCAGTGGACCTGGTTGACCGGACCTGACCTGCACTCCTCGCTCACCACGCACATCGATGAGCCTGGTCCTATGTACGCACCTGACCCGATTACCAGAATACTTGTGTGGCTCTGGGAGAGCAGATCCTAAGAGAGAAAGAGAGAAGTGTCACGCGGGTAGGGGGAGGGTTTTGCTATAGGGATCTTCAGCTGACACTTAGTAGATTCTGAAGAAGTAGAGGATGCCAGGGTTGAAGGCAGAAGGAAGAAGAAGGAAGAGAAGGATGAAGAGAAGGCTCGCAAAGGAAAACGAAGAAGAAGAAGAAGCAAAGGTAGAAGATAGAGAATGCTAAGGGCAGAAGAAGCTAAAGAGAAGGCAGAAGAGAATAGCTGAGTCAGAGAAAGAAGAAAAGAAGACAAGGAAGAATCAGACACTTTAAGTCATCTAATTTACAAATCAGATGACAGATCATTACTTTCATTTCATTGCAAATACATTAAGTTATTTGGTGATATTGTAGGAGTATTTGGTGATCTCAATCACCATTTTACTCCCATATTTTTGCACATTGCCACTGATTTTATTGCAATCTCTTTTAGTTTGAATTGTGATCTTGATTTCTAAATACCAATTTGCTCCCTGTGTTCAACCTCGGACTTATTCGAGTAATAAAAATTGTACTTGTTTGAACACTATTTTAACTATATTATAATGCGATTATTTTTAAACATCGACTTAGCGATTGAACATTTTGGCGCCGTTGCCGGGGAGCAACGGGCAATTTAGAATTATCGATTGCAATTTCTTATATAGATACTAACTTGCTATATCTCTTTTGTTGTGGTTGTTTCAGGGAGAAGATACATTGAAGAAAGTCAATTGCACATCAAACACACCAGGGGCAGGTAAATTCTGATTACTCTCTCTCTTATGCCCCTCATTCTGAAAAGGTCAAAAGGAAGAAAAATCAATTAGGGATACTTGCTTTCATTCTTAGATAATTCATCAAGTTGTCTGATTTGATTTCAACAACAAAACCTAATTTGTGCACCCACTTAAGTTAACTAGGGCTATCACATTCTTGTTTGAGCCCTAGATACCTCAATTGGCAAACAAAATTGGATCAAAATTAGAGCCAATTAAGGATTCCAAGTTAGGATTTTAGAGACACACTTGCATAAACAAGAATCAACTTTCCAAAATGATGTCTGCCTAAGCCTTGGTTGAATTGATCTATTAAAGCAAACCCTAAAAATCAGGCTCTTAATCTCACTTGAATCCTAAAAGAAGGGACCTACCTTGGGTCAACCAATCTTGAAATTAGGTCATTTTTTGCACTCAATACATCTAAAGTTCAAGTGAAATCCTAAGCACCCTTGCTCTTAAATAAAATTGGTAGACTTAAGAGGTCAAGTCCCAATTCTGGACTACCTGGAACATCAGTGACAAGAGAGGTCGGGTGGGGGAAACCCTGTAACCTTTGGGGGCGTTCTACTGTGTAGGGGTCTTTGCGAGACTCTCCCTCTCTGGCTGCCCATGTAATTCTTAGGTGGACGGCTTTCTGACTAAGGGGTATCATTCGCCCCGAACCTCTATAGTCATCCAAATTTTTTGGGTGTCTTGATTGCGTCCATCACATTCTATTCTCATCCAGACCATTGGTGCATGTTTGGTATGAGGTCCTTAAGACCATCCTTGAGGCCTCCTCTAGTTATTCACTCCCATCGAGGCCAGGCCTTGACTTCTGTGTTTGTGCAGCAACCCCATCACATAGACATCTCTTCCGATTCATCTGAACCTAATTCTCCTTCATCCATCATCATGGCACAACCCACAGAAGAAGAGAATAACCTTGAGAATCAACTTCAGCGCCTTAATGATTTATTCCAAGCCTTTGTGAACCCACCACAACGTCCTATGATGTGAGATCATTACAATCCCGCTGCGGTGGCGATCGAACCTTGAGTCCAAATCCTAGCTGGAGATCCTGATACTGAACTCAAGCCCAACATGATTCATGCTATTCCAAAATTTCATGGGCTCAATTCCGAGGATCCTTTCCAACACATCAAACAGCTCAAGCATCTGGCCCAGACCTTTGGGTCAGATGTCCAAAATTGGGATATTCTTCTTATGAAGATGTTCTCCTTCTCTCTCATGGACAAAGTAGCTCACTGGTATCAGACTCAAATGCGTCCAATCAACACATGGGTTGAACTACAATCTGAGTTTTTGAAAAAGTTCTTCCCAGTTGGTCGGACGAATGCTTTACGACACCAGATCATGCACTTCACACAGCAGCCTAGAGAACCACTTCACGAAGCATGGGATGATTTCCTGGATCTCATGCGAAAGTGACCCCATCACAGAGTTCCTAAATGGGAACAAGTCCAGTCTTTTTACTAGTGACTCCGTGAAGATATCTGTTTATTCGTCAATGCAACTTGTGGAGGAAATATCATGGGTCAACACAAGGACACTGTGTGGGAGATTCTCGAGAATATGTGTGAGAACTCCATCAATAATGACTCCATGGGCATATTCGACCAGACAAATGCCCGCGCATCGACGAATCCAAGGGGGGCACATGAGACATAGGGCCTGTCCTCTTCTGTTGACTTGGAACTGATGGCCAGTCATTTGGACAAGGTCTCTATGATTGAGAAGAAGGTGGATGAGCTAACTCGACATCTGTAGCGAGCCACCTTTGCGCAAAACCCGTTCGCACAACCGCCCTCTAGGAGGGAATCTGTGCATAACATCTACCACTGATCTTCTCAGGGGTTGGACCCATATCCACCCCCATCTGACTATAGGGTCGGAGGAAACTTCGGACCTGCCTATTCTAGTTGGGGGAACTCTGAATCCTCATATTCTGACTTTTCTAAGGTTCCTCAGACCTGTGAGGACCTCAACGCCATCCAGAATGACCCATTCTCTAATACTTATAACCCTGGATGGAGAAATCATCCTAATTTCACATGGGTGGGAAACAATAAGAATCAGAGACCACGATATCAGCCCCGTCCACAAGCTTCTCGTCCATATCAGCCGCCTCAGCCTTGGCCCAACCCCACCTATCAATCTGGGCCAACTCAGACATATCAAATGACTCTTATCCTTTAGACTCTGGTTAACATTCAAAAGACGAATGCAGCTATGTAGAAACAGCACAAAGACGAGATCACAGAGGTTCGCAATCAACTCGCCCAAATGGAAAATTCCCGCCAACTTGGTACACTCCCTTCTCAACCTCTACCTAATCCCAATAACATGTCGAATCAGAGGCGTGTTATAAACCCAAATCAAGGCCAAGCCCACATGGTTTATCAGGCCCCTTCTGCTCCATCACCCGACAGGATGGAAGCTTCAACATCGTACTCGAGATTTCAGCAGCAGCCACCTATTTTACCTACACCAAACTCGAACAAGGCAAGACTGAATTCAGTAACAACCTGTAGTGTTAAAGCAACACAAGACCCACCTTACCTAAGACACTTACAGCCTGGTAGTAACCCAAACCCTAGGATAGTCATCAAGGATACCCCTGTCCCAGATCAAAAACCTGGACCTATTCTAGAGGAACCATCCAAGGTTCCACTTCCCGAGGCCTTGACCAAGGGAAAGAGGACAACCAATCCCGTGGCACCTGAAGAGGACCTGGTCAAGCTCTTTGAACAGGTCCATATAAACAACCCATTGATGGATGCGATTCGCCATGTACCAGCTTACGCACGATTTCTGAAAGACGTGTGTACACCTAAGCGTAAGCCGCGAACCAAAAGTGGGAGCCCAATCATATTATCAGAGCAAGCCAGCTCTGTCATCTTGAGCAAACTCCCACCTAAGGCAAAAGACCTAGGTACTCCCCTGATTTCCTGTATAATTGGTGATATCCAAATTAATAGAGCTTTATTGGATCTAGGAGCCTCCATAAACCTAATACCTACATCCCTACTTGACCATCTTGAAGAATCTAAGCTAAAACCGACAGAGGTGACATTACAGTTGGTAGATCGATCTATTAGGTCACCTAAAGGAGTTCTTAAGGATGTCATTTTTAGGGTTCGGGATTTCTATTTCTCGGTGGATTTCGTAGTCTTGGATATGGATGCTCCAGAAAATCTGAAAAACACACCAATCATACTAGGGAGACCCTTTCTGGCCACTGCTAGGGCCAACATTAATTGTGAGGAGGGCCAAATTGAACTGAAATTTGGGAACCAGACATTAAAGATTGACATCTTTAAGGCCCAACAAGGGATTAATTGCGGAGTTATAGAACAAATATGTGACATTGAAGCTGTGGTTGACGATCAGTATATTGAGGAAAACCTAACTACTTTTGATCAACCACAAGAGGATCAAAACCCATAATTTGAGTCTGAACTCAACCTAGACACACCCATAACTCCTTCCTTTGCTCTTGACACACACCTTGAACCACTCGTTGCTACTGATAACCTTGTCTTGGAACTAAAGCCTCTTCCTGATCATCTAAAGTATGTCTTTTTGGGTTCCAATCAGACGTTTCCTGTGATTATCAACTCCAGACTCACACCTGATCAGGAATCCCGTCTGATTTCTGTTCTCTAGCAACATCGAAGAGCCATTGGATGGACTCTCGATGATTTGACTGGTATCAGCCCCTCTTACTACACACACCGCATTTATACTAAAGAGGGCACATGACCTTCCCATGAAATGCAGAGACGTCTAAATCCTACTCTGCAGGAAGTCGTGAAAAAGGAGATCATCAAGTGGTTAGATGCTGGGATCATCTACCTGATCTCCGACAGTCGATGGGTAAGTCCAATCCAGGTTGTGCCTAAGAAGGCAGGACTCATCGTGATCATGACTAAGACTGGAGAAATCATACCGACCCATGTGGCAAATTCGTGGAGAGTCTGCATTGATTACAGAAGACTCAATACCTCCATGAAGAAGGATCATTTCCCACTACCGTTTATTGATCAGATCCTCAAAAACTAGTGGGAAATAGATTCTTCTGCTTTTTGGATGGGTACTCTTGTTATAACCAGGTAGCAATCCATCTAGAGGACCAAGAGAAGACCACTTTTACTTGCCCCTTCGGGATGTATGCATTCCGAAGGATGCCTTTTGGTCTCTACAATGCACCTACTACTTTTCAGCAGTGCATGCTTGCCATATTCTCAGATATGGTAGGTAAATATCTGGAAGACCTCATAGATGACTTCTCAGTGTTTGGCGAATCATTTGACGATTGCCTCTTGCACTTGGTCCAGATCCTCAAGAGGTGCATTGACATGAATCTGGTTCTTTCCTAGGAAAAGAGCCACTTCATGGTGCCTGAAGGAATTGCCCTGGGACATCTCATCTCAGAAAAAGGCATCAAGTTGATTGAGCCAAGGTGAATATGATCTCCAAACTCCCTATGCCTAGCTTGATTAAGGACATTCGATCTTTCCTAGGTCACGTCGATTTTTACCGTCGATTCATTCTTGAATTCTCGAAAATTGCATGCCCCTTGACTAATATATTATCTAAGGATGTTCCTTTTGAAATCTCCAAGGAATGCACTCAAGCATTTGAAACCCTACGTAATCAAGTTACCCAAGCCTCGATCCTATAGTTCCCTAATTGGTCTCAACCTTTTGAGATCATGTGTGATGCATCTAATTTCGCTGTAGGAGCGGTACTTGGGTAGAAAATTGATGAGAAACCCGTGGTCATTTACTACACTAGCAAGACACTTGACGAGGCTCAACGTAACTACACAGTTACTGAGAAAGAGCTGTTAGCCATTGTATTTGCCCTGGAAAAGTTCAGATCATATCTTCTGGGTACCTGTGTTATCATTTACTCTGATCACACAGCTGTGAGGCATCTCCTTGCAAAGAAGGATGCGAAACCTCGACTAATCCGCTGGATCTTGCTATTGCAAGAGTTTGACCTCGAGATTCGTGACAAGGTGGGAAAATAGAATGTGGTAGCTGATCACTTGTCCGCCTTCCTTCTAATATTATCGACCCTTCCGGACCCAATACGGAGCATTTTCCTGGTGAGCACCTCCTGACTATCAGTACAGGGCTTCCATGGTTTGCTGATCTAGTAAACTACCTGGCATCACATCAGATCCCATCTGATTGGCCGAAGGTGAAGAAGGACAAATTGCTTTCAGATGCCAAGTACTACTTTTGGGAAGACCCGTATCTCTTCCACAACGGTGCTGATCAAATCATATGGCGATGTGTCCCGGAAGCGGAAATTCAGGACATCTTGTCCTTCTGCCATGACCAGCCATGCGGTGGACACTTCTCTGGTCATAAAATCGCAGCTAAAGTCCTCCAGTGTGGCTTCTATTGGCCCAAAATTTTCAAAGATGCATACAATCATTGTAAGGCATGCACTCGTTGCCAGACCTTAGGCAACATGAGCCATCGTGATATGATGCCCCTACAGCCAATTCTTGTATGCAAAATCTTCGATGTCTGGGAGATTGATTTTATGGGACCCTTTCCTATTTCGGAAGGCTTCGAGTACATTCTACTCGCTGTTGACTACGTGTCCAAATGGATTGAAGCCATTCTGACCCAAACCAATGATCATAAGGTGGTTATCAAATTTATTCATCATAACATCTTTTCTCGGTTCGGGATTCCATGTGCTATAATCTCTGATGGAGGGACCCATTTCACTAATGCTCAATTTAGGTCATTGATGACCAAATACGGGGTGTCGCACCAAATCTGTACTCCTTATCACCCCGAAACCAACAGTTTAGCTGAGCTATCAAATCAGGAGATCAAGCAAATCCTCCAGGTCACTGTTCGACTTGATAGGAAACACTGGTCATCTCGACTATCTCTCTCAACAACAACAACGGAGGAGGAGGAAAAGAGAGAGATATCTCTCTCAACAACAACAACGGAGGAGGAGGAAAAGAGAGAGATCCCCGTCGAATTGGAGCACAAAGCCTATTAGGCAGTGCGGAACTGCAACCTCGATCTTTCAAAGGTAGGAACCCACAGAACGCTTCAAATGAGCGAGATCGATGAATTATGCCACGACGCGTATGAGGACTTACAAATTTACAAAGAGTAGGTTAAGGCCTTTCATGACAAGCACATATCTAGAAAGATCTTTTCCCTGGTCAAAAAGTCTTACTCTTTGATGCCAAACTCAAACTATTCCTAGGAAAACTCATATTAAAATGGATCGGACCTTACCTTGTTCGAGGAATCTTTGGAAATGGAGCTGTAAAAACTAGTCAACTCAGCCATGATTCAAAACCTTTTGTCGTTAATGGTCAGAGACTCAAACCGTTCATTGAACTTACCATACAAATTTGGTTGAGACATCTTTTACCCTCCATTCTCCCTGAACTCATTGCGCCCAGCCGAAGGCGTTAAACTTAATGCTTAACGGGAGGCAACCCGTCATTTTGAAAACCTCGAAACCTTTCTTAACACATTCCTATGCTGAACTCATATTGCACTCTAGGGTTCATCCATTAGAATAGCTGACTCCACCTCTGGTACCCGTACCTGAGATTGAAATCATCCGCAACAGTCATCTCGACCCATACACCAACCCAAAACCTGTTTTAATGAATGATCTAAGCTGAACTCGAATCCACCTAATTTACAATGAGGATATTGCAAATCGTAGGCATGGGGGGGTATTAAAGTGTAAAATGCCATGAAAATCATCTCACAAGAAAGGGTTTCACCAAAAAAATCACATGTCCCAAAATACCAAAAAAATGAAAAAATTCTTGAAAAAGAACAAAAAATGAGAGGAGAGAAAATTTTTAGGGCAAACAGATTTTGAGAAAAAGGGGAGGAGTTAAAAATGCCAAAAAGGAGCACAATTTGAAAAGAAAAGAGATAGTCATTAGTAAGAAATTAAGGAATTGACTTAGTTCTAGACCATATCAAAAGAAAATGAAAGGCAAAAAGTGCTAGCGAAACAAAAAAGAGATTAGTAGGAACACTGATTTTAGGCCTTTTGGGTTATGATCCTAAGCTTAAAAATTCAAGTTCTCGCTAAGATCTGGATACTCCTCAAGAGGTTGAGGAAAATGTGAAGCTTAAGTATTAGGTCTAAGTCTTAGGGAGTATTCAACCTCGTTAACTGACCTCTGGTTTGCGGGATTTGGTAACCTAAGCACCCTAACCCACACAGTCTGGTTTAGTGCGCTTAAGTAGCAAAATCACGCAAATGCATTTAAATTGTTCTAAAAAAGTCACCTAGATTAGGAGTGGCTGATCAACACAAGTTGATTTGGACGAGTTCCCGATGCGGCGAGGCAGGAAATTTCCCTCGAAGGTGCACAATAACATATTGTCTCCTAGGATATCTACATATCATACCAGGGGCATGTAAGCACCCTGTGCTGGTTCAGATGCCATGGGCAGCATTATCTCGAAATGTCTATTGCCAGGGTCTGGATTTAGCTACAGAACACCATGGGTGGGATTATCTCGAAATCTCAAAAGTCACGGTTCTGGGGGTTGCCATAGGCAGTGCTATCTCGAAGCATCAATTTCCAAGGACCCTTCAAGGATTGATATGGGGACTAGGAATCCGATACAGATCGTGTTGTAAAGCCAATATGAAGCTAGAAATAAAAAGAGAAGAGAGAGAAAACTCTCCAAAAATAAAGAAAATTCCTCTGCCTCTCTCTAACAAAAATGCACTGCAAATTGAACCAAGGCTAAAACATGTTACAAGCATGGGTGCTTTAACCGTGGAGTTCAATGAACCTTAGGATAGTTCCTGTGGGCCTTAGAAATCTTCATGGAAAACTAAGGCTAGAGCTAGTCAGGTCCGGATCTTGGTTGGTACTTGAGTACCTCAAGGCCTACCATCAGCATTCTAACCTAATCTACAAAAGAAAGCACACATCATAGTTTTTGAGCATCAAAAGATTGCATGGTCTAGAATTAAAGTTAATACCTTAAAATTTTGCTAAGGAACTAGCAAAAGCTAGGCATAAGGGTATGATGGGAACACCATCATGAATCCTAACTAGCTCATTTTGACCCAATGAAGTGAATAAATGCTCCTACATAACCAACTGAAGGTCATAATTCATTGCATAACCTTTCTAAGAAAAACACAAGAAACTAGGGGTAAAACTATAATTTTACCAATGCAGTGCAACCACAGGTTTTCTAAAGGGCTAAATGTTACGATCGTGGCATCAGACAGGCTTTTAAGACGTCTGGGAAGTGGCCCAGACGTCTGTCCAGACGTCTGGAACCCTTTCCAGATGTCTGGTAATAAATTTTTTCGGCGTACGGGGTTGCGTCTGTGCGCGTGCGCGCGTAGACTGCACCTGCCGCTTTCGTTCCTCTTTTCCTCTCTCTCTTCCTGCAGGCGCGCCATTCTCTTCTCTCTCTCCCCGCACGGCCTTATAAGACACCCTCTCCCTCTCCCTCACCCTCATCTCCTCCACCTTCCTCTTCTCCTTCTCCCTGCCAGTGCGAGAGCGCGAGCGAGCGAGTGAGATGCGACAGCAGTGGCTACGGCGAGCGTGCGGGAAGGAGGGTTGCGAGTGGAAGGAAGAAGCTCGACCGCGAGGGTTCGAGCTTGCCGGGGCAGCTAGAGCCGACCAGCGGGGGAGCGGCGGGCGTGGGGTGTCGCGGAGGGGCTACTGCAGCTCGGGCAGCAGGCGGACGGGGCGTGGCGTGGCTGTGCATCGCAGGCGGAGAGCGAATCGGGCTCTGGTTCTAGAAAATTTTCCAGAATCAGACGTTTGGACTTATGACCAGATAACGCTGAAGACGTCTGGAGGACTGTCCAGACGTCTGATAGGTAAGATATTTCTATCTTCTCCCTTTTTCGCGTGTACGGCCATGCAGCCGTCCGCCGCGACTTTGCCTACATTTCGTCGTGCTGAGAGCAGGTGTGTGTGCGCGCAAGTTCTGCTCGGGAGGGCGCGAGGGCTCTCCATCCCACATAAATCAGATGTCTGGCCGTAGTGCCAGACGACGGAGAGAACCTCCAGACGTTCGGGGAGACAATCGGACGTCTGGAAATCGAGCCAGACGTCCCAACGGGCTTTTGGACGTCTGAAGGACTACGCAGAACTAAGGTACAACCTGACCCACCTTTTAAGACATCTGGAAGAGGTTCCAGACGTCTGATTTTGGACAATTTCGTCAGTTTTGACCCGTTTAGGGCCCGTTCGGAGTCCGTTTTCCACGTTTCGAGTTGAGTTCTTTCCAGAATAAATTCCTCTACCCGTTTACAGTAATTGTATACCATTCTGAGAAAATTTTTATGATTGATCCTTGTGTTAGGACCCCGTTCCGTTGCAGTCTTGGGGGTTGCGGAGGCGCGCAGGATTGCCGACCACGCCCCCAGTACTCCCGTTTTCGTTGGTAGAGTGGCTTTTTAATTTACTTAACAAAATTTGTTACAATTGTGGAACAATTAATAGAGTCTAGGGCATTGCATGAACCCTAGGACTGAGAAACTAGATTGAATGATAGATCCTAGGGTATTGCATGAATCCTAGGACTGGAAAACTAGATTGGATGATAGATCCTAGGGTACGGCATGAATCCTAGGACTGGAAAACTAGTGGAATATATAAATATTGCAGTCTTGGAAAAGTGGAAAGGAAATAATAGCTGCCTGTAAATTGATTTAACACCTGCCTGTTATGAATGAATAAATATGATTGAGAACATGGGTTGTATGAACGTAAAACTGGAACGGTGAAACCTAAAGTGGCCAAACGAAAAAAGAACATGAACCCTACGGGGAATCAGGAGTAAAATTCCTGGAAAGAGAATAGAATGGAACTGAGAAAGTGAAATGTGGAAGTGTGTTGTTTCTTGGGTATGTGGTACCAGAGAGAGCACACATTACCTCTTAGTGTAGAGGGGAGCTTGCTGCCCTCAGGTTGAGACCGGGGTGGGTTTGGCCACTGTACACCGACTTGTTGGCCCTCGTGTACACAGTACCGAGGAGAGCTACTAGTGTAGGGAGAGCACTAGCTACCCCACGGGCCCCGGGGTTCTGCTAGCCTCCTACACCGACTTGTTTGGCCCATTGGGCAAACCAGGGTAGTCAGGCGAGGGTGCGCAGACTGTGGAGGGGTTGGACCCCTGTTACTGAGAGGGCTCTACCCTATACTGGTTCCATGCTGTGCTTTGGGCGCACCCGTTAACGGAAACGACTGACCGCGTGCCAGTGCGGGTTAGCTACCCATGCGCTTATCGCACGTGCCGTAGTCACCGTTACGTCTGTCAGTGACCTTGGGGTGGTTGACTGAGGATAGAACCACCACGGGGGACTCTCCCGGCCAGGGGAGCACCACGTGTTACTTCTACTTTTCGGAAAAGACTGCAATCAAGATCGTTCCCACGAGGAACATTCGAGATTAAGAGAAGGATCTGAGAAATAAATCAATAGTGAATTAATAGAAAGACGTAAATAACGAAAGTAAAAATATAACAGCTACTGTGCACTCTTCTGCTTCTTTAGCTTTTAGTTGCCACTCTACTCAGCGTTTCGCTGACGTGTTACACTCGTTACTTTTTAGGACCAGGTTTTGAGCAGCCAGGGTCAGCGGCTGCAGAGGACGCTGGGCCTAGTAGGGTCCAGTAGAGTTACCTGTAGTACTTTTTGTACTTTTCTTCCACTGTAGTGAGTAGGTTTCTTTGTTACTCCCTGTACTTTCTTTGTCGAAACTTTATGTTATGTACATGTTTATTTCCCTTCTGTTGTGGTGGTGTATACTGTAGTATTTTCTTTTCTTACTGTTGTATTTTGTTACTGCTAGTTATATTCATGCTGAATGTGGTTTATTTTACTGCTCTTTTGGTTACTTCCTCGTTGGATGACTAGGTCTTGGGATTAGTCGAGTCGGTCCGATTCTCGTGTCTTGTTGGCCGAAGGCTCCTCGACGTCCGACGACCTTCCCTGCTCCTTCTTGTTGTCCAACTGCCATACTTACGACGAATTACTCCTCCTTGCTTTCGTCCGTGTCTCGCTGTACTAGCAGACGCCACCTCCTCCTTCATCCTCGCCGTTCCCACCTCATCGGAGTCGCCTTCTTCTCCGGCGTTGGCCATACCAGACCCGACGCCCTCGTTGCCCCCCTTCGTCCATTAACTCCCTAAATAAGTTCCCTGTCCCCTCTACTTTCTTCTCAACCCTTTCTCTATCAAAATCGACCACTATCGCCCTTCGCACCTCCATCTCCTCCATCTCCGATCACCACCTTCGGTGAGGCCATCTCACCTCCACAGGCCACCAAAACCCTCGCCGACAAGCCCACAACCTCCGCCACACCTCACTGAGCACTTCCCCTCACTTTATTCACTTCACCACTCACCCAAATCACCCCCGGAACACACCCACTCACATGCACACAGTGTGACCTAGGTACACACTCACAGGCACCCACACACCACGCCACCGGCCCCAGCACATCTGTCGTGCTTCGGCGATCCTCTCTGAGTGATTTGACATGGCTGCGAGGCTGTTCTATTGTTTTCAGGTTCAGGCCCCATCTGCCATTGGCAAGCAAGCTTGAAGCTCACTTAAGGTCGCTCCAAGTGCTGCCAAGCCCAGGTTGCTGCCCCAGGATGTGTGGAAGACTCTTGCGCATGCACCCATGCCTTCAATTGGAGTCGAGAGCCTTCGCAGTAGCTGCAATTGGAAGATCAATCTCTACTGCAGGCACGCGAGAAAAGGAGGCGCAGATAGTTCCACTTTGGAAACGAAGAGGCGCCCGCACCTGAATAAATTGCAAAAGTGTTGTAAGCTGTTCGCCTCAATTTCCATGGGATGAGGTCCCTCTCATCTATACCTGGTCTCATCTGTGACACTGCCTCCATGGACCTGGCTAACTCGACTCGACCTGCAGCCCTTGCTCACCACACACGACGGTGAGCCTGGTCCCAGGTATGCACCCGACCCGATTACTCGATTACCTGTGTGGCTTTGGGAGAGCGGATCCTAAGAGAGAAAGAGAGGAGTGTCACGCAGGTAGTGGGAGGGTTTTGCTACAGGGATCTTTGGCTAACACTTAGCAGATTCTGAAGAAGAAGAGGAGGCTAGGGTTGAAGGCAGAAGGAAGAAGAAGAAGGAAGAGAAGGAAGAAGAGAAGGCTCACAAGGGAAAAGGAAGAAGAAGAAGCAAAGGCAGAAGACAGAGAAAGTTAAGGGCAGAAGAAGCTGAAGAGAAGGAAGAAGAGAATAACTGAGTCAGAGAAAGAAGAAAAGAAGACAAGGAAGAATCAGACATTTTAAGTCGTCTGATTTACAAATCAGACGACAAATCATTACTTTCATTTCATTGCAAATGCATTAAGTTATTTGGTGATATTGTAGGAATATTTTGTGATCTCAATCACCATTTTACTCCCATATTTTTGCACATTGCCACTGATTTTATTGCAATCTCTTTTAGTTTGAATTGTGATCTTGATTTCTAATACCAATTTGCTCCCTGTGTTCGATCTCGGACTTATTCGAGTAATAAAAATTCTACTTGTTTGAACACTATTTCGACTGTATTAGAACATGATTATTTTTAAACATCGACTTAGCGATTGAACAATGACCCATACCAGCCAGTCCCTCAAAGGACTGCATCTTATAACCGAGGATATGGATTTCATACTCTTGCTTCTCACCCATGGAATATGGGTAGACCTGATTCACCCCCTGGAACCCTTGAAGAACTACCAGTGCATATGCGACCGCATTACAGAATACAGAGAGCTATAGCTAGTGCTAAGGAGAAGGCTGCATTCTATCTACACAAAATCCAAGCTATCACTGAGTCGAACCAAAGACAAAGCTGGATTCCGTATCAACAAGTTGTGATGGAGCTCCTTCAGGGAACAACAGGAATAACAAGGATAATTGGACAATATCGATAAACTCAAGAACTACTGCTTTTGAGATATCAAGTGGAAAATAGCCTTGAAGACCTCGAAGAATCTGAAACGACTACGCCGAAAGGACACAGGAGAATCTCGGGAGTAGATGCTGGAAGATCATTCAGGGGAAGAAGAATCTAGCTTGGATATGAGACAGGAGTAGGAAATATTCAGAATGGATTCATCTAAGAACTCCATTCAGGAAATTGAGGAGGAAAGGACTGATATCTCCAGAACCGAGCCACAATCAGATTATTCTGAATCATGGGAGATACCTCTTAGGTTAGATAACCCAACCTTGATAAGGGAAGTAGATCCATTTGAGGATATGGATCTTGAGGCAAACATTACATGTGACACTACTGATCAGTCTAGGCCACTTCCCATTGTAGGTGAACCTATGCTAGGGCCAACATCTTCTGATCTGCACTCTTCTTTCACCTACACAACTAATTCGGATATTAGAGATTCTGAGATGATACTTTCTATCCCTAATCCTAACATCCAAAGACCAGAAGTAGCTATGGATGACTTGAATGAAGAAATAAATATGCTACCTGAGGCAAGAATTATTGAGGAACCTAATGCATATGAGGGTGAAGCTTTGAGCAGAATGAGCTGGGGATGCACCTACCATCCTAGTCAATTTAATGGATAGCTCGACTTCGAGCCTGAAGAGTCAACCTCCGATGAATCAGAGATGAGTACTGATGAGGACGAAGTAATTTTTGACGAGGATTTCAGTGACCTCCCCACAGATCTTCTACTTTCACTGATACCCCCATATGATCCAGATCCTAGAGAGGGCATGATCTTTGATGTCATTTATCATTATGAGGATCCCTATGACTCAGATTCTGGTTCTGAGATACATTTTGACCTAGTCCCTCAGCAACTTCCTACTAAATTATGGGACATGATAAATCAGCTGAATCAACATCATGATCCCCCCTCTGATTATCCTCTATTTTCCACCACTACTCCACACTTTCTTATAGCTAGACTTTTTGGAGTAGGGGTGCACAATCAGCTGGTTCGCATCTTCGGACCACTAATTCTAGGAGCATACAAGCACATCTTTCTCTTAATCTTGACTGACTCCTATGCTAGAACTGATACATCTGATTGAGTTCTCGCCTAGCTGGAGGCGTTAAACTCAGCATCTACCTCACATGCTACCATCACCCTATACATACTCGCTTTATACATAGCATATTTTTCTTTTAAGCATATTTCTCTTGCATATTGGATACTGTCAGGTTGGTCGGTGCTGAATGTTAAATTTCGGGAGCAATTTCAGGTGAATTATACCCATTTACTCCCTACTGTATTTATCTTCTTTTATATTCATGCATGAGGACATGCAAGAACATAGGCATGGGGGGATAGATACGACAAAACTGAAAATTTTTATGCCAACATTTAAGAAAACCTCGGAGCTGCATGTCAAATGTACTTTAGGATCCTAAATAAAAGAACAACCGACTCCACCTCCAATGCTCTCATTGGAGCTAAAAATCATCCGCAACAATCACTTTCGACTCACCCACTCACCTTTTGTTCTAAATTTAGGATCAAGCTGAGTGTAATCCGAAAGGGAAATTTCATGAGTATGAATATAAGAGGTTACTTGTTTATATCATATATACATAGTGCATCCATGAATAAGATTATTTTATTAAGAGAATGCATTAGGAATTTTATCCTCTAGTTGATTCCTGTAATCTGGAATCCAGTACAACTTTTCACACACACGTAGAATTTGTAATGGATTCACGGTGAAGGCTGATAAACATCTTTAGTCTGTTGAGAAGAAGCAGTGCCTCTTTTCTTGAACCCTTAGATAGTGTTTTGGGAGTCAGGTAGATTTTCTTCCAAAAATTCACCAAATAGTGTGAGATGAGAATAGAGAGTACTGGTGCTCTATGATTAGTGTAAAGAATCTGGAATCTTAGATAATTAGGTGATGATACTCAGAGATTAGGCATAGTTTTCGCTTTTAGATCCTGTGTATACATTTTGCGTGAAATTTTGAGAGCCACCAAATAAGGCAGATACACAGAGAGCGAGTTTTCAAAAAACTAGCGCTAAGGTGGATGGTTACGACCATTCTTTACGGAATCCTCGATCGAAGGAGGGTATTGACAACAAGGTCAGAAATACATAGTCCTATCCATCTCTCCCAGTGCCGTGAGTAGGCACTTCCACCAAATAAGCCACCCAATGTCTCTTAAGTACCACCAATTCCTAATAATGCCTCCTTAATAAAGTTCATGAATGTATGCTAGCTTGTGTTGTGTTGAAAAAAAAATTATACATAGAAAAAAAACAAAAAACAAAAAAAAAGAAAAGAAAAATTGAAAAAGAAAAAAATTAGGAAAAGAAGAAATAGAGGGTGTGAATATTTAGTGCTTATTTCAATTGCATTGAGGTAATACTACCAAATAAATTTGAGATCCACCAAATATGGCCTTAACCTATCTTTCTATGTTTCTGACCGCCCGAATACTAGCTGAGGAATTCTGACTTAGTGTTAGGGTTATGGAACTCAATTAAAGTGTTGATGCCAAGTGAGACCACCAAATACGGATCATATGTGAGAATCTGGTGAGATTGTGAGCTCTAAAAAAAAAAAAAAGAAAGAATAAGAGAGAATGAATACAAAGGAACCAGAAAAGAGCATAGTTTTTTTCACCTTTCATTAAGCTGAGTTACTTGATAATCCAGGAATCTAGGTTCTAAAGTATTAATCTCTATGTAGCACCAATCGAGAGTGAGTCACCAAATATATAATCTTTTCCCTCTAAGATTCTCTACGTAAGCTTAAAGCCGCGTGGAATTCATATAATATCTTGAATACCCCGAGGAAAGAAGTCCACCTATCCTACTAGAATTTTACTAAGGGCCAAGTATAGGCTTTAGAGGTGAATTAGTTTTTCACTCGAATCCGTTACAAAAGCTACATAGCTACACTTTCACGATTGTCTGGATTTCTAGAGCATAGGATGAAAACAAAAAGGAGAAAAATCTCTAGGCATACACTTGATAAAATAATCAATCCCTTAGGGACCCTTTTGTAAATAATTTAGTCTTGCATTTACTAGGGACTAGAAAGATTTAGGCATGGGGGTATGATTACGTGGCAATCATAGGTCTTAATTGACCTAAATTAGGCTAGGACTTAGCATAAGTTAAGGTAATTCATGTATGCATAAGCATTACTAACACCTTTATTGCTTTCTTTTAGTTATGCATAAAATAATGCTACAATGTACTGATTAAGTGCATTATGTCAATTGCAGGTAATAAGCTGATCAAAAGCTAGATATGAAGCTAGATCTAAAGCTGGATATGAAGAATAAAGAATAACTGGTGTTGCAACAGAGCTGAAGTGGAAGACCTAGATTAGATACAGTAGATAATAAGGTAAGGGAGTTAAGGTATGCTATTCTATTAAGTAGGAATAAAGTAATAAATTGTGAAAAACTTAGGTCCATCCTAACCCTAGGACAGCCTAGAAGCTTCCCCAAGCCTTAGCCACCCTTAGATTAGGTCACCGCATCTTAGGTCCTTAAACCCAATTCCTAACCCATAGGAACCTAAATTAAGGTGCCCTAACCCCAGTATATCACCTCTAGACCTCCCTAAGGGCCTAATTAGGTCCTCACTAAACCTAATTGACTTGGATCTTAGTCAATTCCATCAGCCTATTCAATTGGACTCATTAAGTCCAATTGAGCCCTGATCTCAGCATACACTGTCCAATTGGACTTAGTGAGAATCCAATTGACCTAGACCTAACTTAATTGAGCTGTTTTACTCTCAATTAGGTTTCCACACACCCAATTAAACTTGTATTAAGTTTAATTGCACTTTGCCTTAGTGAATTAGGGTTTACAACCCTAATTTGAGACCTAACCTAGACCTAAACCCATTAGAACCTATCCTAACCCACCTAACCACTTAGGGCATGACCATACACACACACACACACACACACACACCCATTCATGCACTACCACACCACCTAGAGTATTCTAGGACCTTCCAAAGGTGGCACCACCTTCGTTGCCAAAATAGCAACCAAAGATGAGTCTTCTCTTAGATCCACTTTTGGTGGATCTAAGAACCACCCTCTCTCTCTCCTTGGACGGCCACACTTGGAGATCTCTCTAGAGAGTTCCACACTTCTCTAGAAAGCCTCCCTTAAGTCTATAAAAAGGTCTAAGGGGTGGCACTTTGCACCCATTCACTCTTGGCTCCATTTTAGCTTAGCTTCATTCCACCTCCACTCCACCTTCATGAGTAGCTTCACCATGGCCACCACCATCTCCACGCCAAGATGTTGGATCACCTCCTCAACCTCTCTCCAAGGGTCGACCTAAGCACCATTGGCCACCCCTCCTCCTCTCAACCAAGTCAAAGGACATTGGAGCCCACCTCTGAATAACCTTAGTTCTGCTATAGCTCTTCATAGTTTTACTGCTTTATTTACTGCTTAATAGTGTAGCTCTATATTCTCCCCTAATGATGCATGCATAATCCCCCCTTAGATTCATGTATGCAATTATTTTTTGCTAGCTAGATTTATGTTTTCAAGCATTCCTCTACAAGCTTTCCATGAGCTTTATGTTGCAAACACCATCATGAATCAATGAAAATCTTTATATATATATATATATCTATTTGTGAAAATCACCATGAGCCTTGTTGCAATATTTTTGTGTGATTGAAGTTGCATGTTTTAATATCTGATACTCTGGTAACTAACCATGTCGTGCATAAATACGAACTTAGCATTAATCGACATGCGATTTTGAATAAGTAGAGCAAGAGAGATCGATTTCAAATTTGCATTTCCATAAATGCCTCCCAGAGATGAATGACCAGGACTCTAAGTCTCGTTATCTTAGAAATTAATTTTGTTGATCGTATTTCTCAATTGTACTACGACGCATTTTTGATCAAATAGCACTCTACAATCTCAACAATTACATTTGAAGACTTGCATCATGAATTAAAACAAGATTTGGGCTACTCAAATGAGATTTTTGATCACCCCAGGGATGAGATTGAGGATTCTAATCTGGATATCCAGCATGATGTGGGTAAATCCAAAACTACTGAGATGGACCACTGGATCCTATTTGACTCAACTACTCTACATCCATCTACACCTGACTTAACATACGAAGTGGTTTTTTATACCATTTCAAACTACACCACTCAGGTTCCTCTTTTCGTTTCCCATCACTTTCAAGACCCATATGATTTATTCCCCATGGACCACAGTTTATCCACCTCATCTACCTTCTTCATGCATCACTTCTTAAGGTTGCCACTATCTACTTTCCACTTTGGCACCCGCACTAATATTTCTTTCTTTTATAGCGTCTGGCTATAAATAGTTTCAAGCCCATTTACTTTATTTTTCTGACCTTTTGGGCTTGGTATTCACCATCAGCTGATCCGCATTTGTGGATAACTAATCCTTGCATTGCATGATCATATCTTTATTTTAATCCTGACTCAACCCATTAATTTGATCATTCATTTTTGGGTTTAGGTCCAGTAAATGACATTAAACTTAGCGCTGGCTGGGAGGCAACCCAATATTCTTTACAGGTAGTTTGCATCTTCTGCATCCATGTTGACCTGGATCAACAAGCATAGTCAGGTGATATCCCCTCCTCTTTCTTATTATATTTTGATTTTCCTACATACATTTCAATAAGGACATTGTAATGAATAGGCATGGGAGGGTGGGCATTTCATGTCTTATTCTTATGTCAGAAAAAAAATATTGCATTTAGGCATAAAGAATTTTTATCAAAAAGGTTTTATTAGGGATTTATTCTTAAGTTGATTCCTAAGTTTAGAATCCAGTACAATTTTACACTTACACGTAGAATTTGCAATGGATCCTCTGTGAAGACTGATAAACATCTTTAGTTTGTTGAGGAGAAGCAATGCTTCTTCTCCTGAGCCCTTGGACAGTAATTAGGGAGTTAGGCAAACTATCTTCTAGCAGATCCACCAAACAAGTGTGAGGTAAGAGTAGAAAGTATACTGGTGCTCTGAGGTTAGTATGAGGAATCTTAACTTTTGGATAATTAGATAATGATACTCAGAGTTAGGCATAAGTTTTTGCTCTCGATTTCTGCGTACAAGTTCTTAGTACGAATATTTTGAGAGCCACCAAATAAGGCAAATACGCAGAGAGTGGGTTTTGATAAAATTAGGACTAAGGGGGATGCTCACGACCATTCTTTACAGAATCCTCGGCTAAAGGAGGGTATTAATGTCAAGGTAAAAAATACAATGTCTTATCCATTTCTTTCTCAATGCTGAGAATAGGTACTTCCACCAAATAATCCACTTGATATCCTCTTTAACATCTCCAATCTCGAATAATGCCTCGTAAATAAAAGCTCGTATGTTATACCGCATTACGTTAATAGATATATGGATGCAAAAGAAAAAGAAAAAATGAGAGAAAAGAAAAATATATATATATAGAAAAAAAAGAGTGGGAAAAGAAAAGAAAAAAATATATATACATAAAAAAAATTTAGAAACAAAAAGAAAAGCAGAAAAGATGAGTTTATGAGTTTAGAGTTTATTTCAAGTGTATTGAGGCAACAACACCTACCACCCTCACGATCCACCAAATACAGCCTTAACCTACTTTTCTGTATTTTTGGCTGCCTGAATATGGGTTGAGGAATTCTGACTTAGTCGTAGAGTTATCAGAACCTAATCAAAGTATTAATGCCAAGAGAGACCGTCAAATATACTGACAAATCTAGTGAGATTGTGAGCTCTAAAAGAAAGAAAAGAAAAGATAAGGAAAAGAAAAAGGAAAAAAAAGAAAAAAAATAAAGAGAGAGAATGAGTACAAAGAAATTAAAGAGAGCACAATTTCTTCACCTCTCTTTGAGCTAAATTATTTAATAGTTTGGAAATCTAGGTTCTAAAGTACTAGTTTATATGCAGCACTAGATGAGTGTAAGCCACCAAATACAAATTTCCTTGACTCAGTTATCTTCTACCTAAGCCAAAAATCAGGGCTTAATTTACAGATTATCTTATAACCTTGAGGGGAGAGTCTACCTATCCTAATAGAGTTTTACTAAGGGTCAAGTACGAGCTTTAAATGTGGATTGGCTTTTTACTTGGATCTGTTGCATAGGCTATAAGAAAACACTTTCACGATTGGCTGTATTTCTAAAGTTTTGGATGAAAACAAAAGAAATAAATCTTTAGTCAAACTCTTGACAGAAATCTGTCATGTAGGACAACTTTGCATTTAGTCTTGCAATTGCCAAGGACTAGCAAGATTCAAGCATGGGGGTGTGATTATACAGCAATCATGCGACCTAAATTACCTGAATTAAGTTAGATTCTAGCATAACTTAAGAACAATGCATGCATAAGTATCGTGACTTGCAAAATAGTTAGTTTGTCATCTGCATAGATAATATTATCATTTTATGATCTAAAAGAGAGATGAAAAAAGTTGCAGATGATTTGAGGCTACGAATGACAGATCATACCATACAGATCTGATTAGGACAACGACAGAAGTCCAATGCTTCCAGAATCGTCTTGATCAGACAACCATAGCATCCTGAGCAAGTCCATAAAAGAACACAGGCCATGGATCCAGATGACAAAGATCAAAGCCTTAGATGAAAGATCCGACCACACTGATGGATCTGCATCAACAATCGTGGTCCAATGGTGCAAAAATCAACCTGATCGGAGGCCTACATCACCATTTACAAAGAAGAGTAGATGGACAACCACGATGGCGCCACGTGGTGCCATCGCAGCCACCCTTGCTGCACCCCCAATCTCTGAAGGAAGAAACGAGGACCGTTGGATCAACATCCAACGGCCAAGAACCATCCACGTCGCTTGATCTCCCCATGCCCTCATCAAAGAAGAATGCATCTCAGTAGTTGGATCTCCATCCAACAGCTGAGAGTGGAGTTTCCTAATTCTTACCTGCGACATAAAAGGCAGCACAGCACAGCGATTAGCGCCTTCGCCCACAAGCAACTGATGCAGGATCGACTCGCGCTCAGCGTGAAATTGGGAAAGCTAGTGGCACGGGCGCTATTGACCATCGGATGGCTATCGAGGGGTGGATAAGAGAACGCATGGCGCGATCAAAGCTCTCCTCAGCTACACGGCTAACCGACGCGTGCTCAACGTGCGATCGCACGTGCTCTTCAAAAGGCAGTGCGGGCGAGTTCTTTAAACCGTCCGATCATAAGATCGGATGGCTGAGGAGCGTTGGTGCACAATTTGAATTCAAAGCACGCGCGCAAGGGAGAGAGAAGCGGAGAGTGGGTGTTGGGCAGGAATGAGGAGCGAGCGGGGTCATTAGATCATGATCCAAGGGCCGTGGGTGCACCACGTGTCGGCCAGAGAAGCAAGCCGTGTGATGAAGGCTCATTAAAGGCTATTTTTCGTTGCGATCAGAGCCGTTGATCTCTCGATCGGCGGATCCGATCATCCAAGAGTTGTTACATGAGTTGGAGGGTCAAAATGCCCTCTTTGCCCCTCATTAAAGCTATTAAAGAAGGCTCAGGCCCCCCCAGTTAACAAACCTCTCTTCCATCTCAGAAACAACTTCCACCATCTCTCCTCTAGACCTCTCTCTCTTTGCAACTCTACTCCGACCTTCATTCCGGTGCTCTGGATCTGAAGTGTTGCTGTGCTTCACACAAGAATCTCACAAGTGGCGTAATCTTATCTCTCTCTCTCTCTAGTTATTGTTTAGCATAGCAATCTATAATTTGAAAAACTATTTTTGAATGCAGTGAAATTTCGATCTTCTGCATATTTGATCTATACATATATACATATATATATCTATTTAAAGCAAGTTTTCTGAAAAGCTTCAATACAAAAATCGTGATTGCCTCCCTACGAATGACCTGGTACTCACCGATCCTTATAAATTTATTTGTTCCATCGTGATTCGCACTACAACGATAATATCTACCTTTCCAAATGCATCTTGCGTTGATGAATAGTTTCCACTAATGGGTACACATAGAAAATAGTACAGGAACCGCACCACCTCCACAATACTGTGTACCCTCACCCAGCTATCCCAATTGGCTCCTCGTGGACCCAATAGGAGTCTGCGTAGAAAGGCTGTTCCTCCTCTAGGTCCCTACCTAGGGGTCAACTCTCTCTATGTACAATGGGGTGTTTAGCTCTTCGTAGTAGTTGTGTACCTGAGGGCCAACTCACCCCCCACAAGCCAAACCTCAAAACGAGCCAGTCATCCTTACTGGCCAACATTCATGTACCTACCTCATTAGTACTCCCATATATGTTGCATTCTTAAGCATAGTTTCTAGTTCGCCTTAGGGTTTTGGTATGTCCCTAGTGTTTTTTCTATGAAGCTCATTCGACGTTAATTCCATGCATTTGTGATAAGCAAGCATCAATTACGTGTTTAGGGTTTATTTTGTGTCAGTCATGATCCATGATATCATACGTGTGGTTAACAAGCCACCCTCAGAACATGTTGTTAATTTAATTGCAACCACCACTATCCTGGCTAGAGAAATGATTAACCAAACCACTTATATATCAAACTCACAACGCTAAGGCTTGTACTCAGCAAGACTAGAAACTCAGACTTAGTAGTGGCACAACACGATATTTACTACGTGCATGATCAACAATATTAAGCACCTACTTAAATCACATAAAGGGGGTAGGTAGGGGACCACTCTACCTCAGTTTACCGAGAGGAATGGGGGCACAGGCAGTCTGTCTGAACCTCCTACAGGTGCTACATGTCCCTCCTCGCAACAAGTGCCTCCCGGGTGCTAAAACCTAGGGCATCAAGGGGCTCAAGCTAGCACTAGGAACTTAGATTAATATTCTCAGTATGATAGCACGCTCAAACAGTGCTAATATTACAGCCAAAGCATGGGAAATTCAACCAGCTTTCCAACGACACCTTTTGTGAGGAAAATTGAGGACGTTTGAACCCTAAACCAACCCAAAACCCATCTAGAGGTCACGTGAATCAACCCAAAACCCATCTAAGGGTCACGTGAACTAGCCTTGGATCAGTTCAGGTCAGCCGGTCCGCTCGACCAGTGCTCCCCACTTGCTTGCCACTATTATGTGCCAATTTGTGTGTGTCCCCGTGGATCACGTGCGGAGTGGTCTGCTCGCTGCTGGCTGCATGTGAGTGCGCTCGTATGGGTGCGCGCGTTCGACGCCCGTCGATTGTGCATGGGTGCATGTGCGAGTCACCCACACCTGCCTCACCTTCCCCCTCATGCGAAGCACTACTCGAGCTCGCGTGTGGCCGTCGACGCCGCCTCTCTCCTTATCTCTACTTTCCTTTATCTCTCTTTATCTCACTCTCTCTCTATACTGCAAGAAGTGTGCACCAAGAGAGAGGGGTTGGGGAGAGTTTTATAGCATGGGGGTTAGGGTTTAGTGGTGGGGTCAGGAAAATTGTGGTTTTTGCCCCAACATTTAAGTTTTTTGAGAGTGACCCCTATTTGCTACAAACTGAGGGGTAAAAATTACCCCCACTCCCTAATGTGGAAAGAAAGTATGGTAGGGCCCCTAGGCCTACTCTCTAAGTGTAAATATTGTAGAAAAACCCTTGAATATTTGGAAACCACCTATGGAGTCCCTTCGTGGATTAATTAGGGAAAACACTTTATGTACACAGAAGTGTATATAAAAGTGTAATGACCTGATTCCCGAGTCCCTACGAGACACGAGAACCGGACCGACTCGACTAATCGCAAGACCTAGTCGTCCAACGAGGAAGTAACCAAAAGAGCAGTAAAATAAACCACATTCAGCATGAATATAACTAACAGTAAGGAAATACAGCAGTAAGGAAAGAAGCCACTACAGTATATACCACCGCAACAGTAGAACAACATTTATAACATAATATGAACTGCAGGTAAAGAAAAGTACAGCAGTAACAAGAACTACTCACTACAGTGGAACAAAAAGAGGTACAAGAGAACAGTGGTAACTCTACTGGACCCTACTCGGCCCAGCGTCCTCTGTAGCCGCCGACCCTGGCTGCTCAACACCTGGTCCTGAAAGGTAACGAGTGTAACACGTCAGCAAAACGCTGAGTAGAGTGGCAACTAAAACAAAAGAAATAGTAGAGTGTACAGTAGCTGTTATGTTCTGTTACTTTCTTTATTTACGTCTTTCTATTATCTCACAATTTATCTATTTCTCAGATCCTTCACTTGATCTCGAATGTTCCTCGTGGGAACGATCTTGATTGCAGTCTTTTCCGAACAGTAGAAGTAGCACGTGGTGCTCTCTTGGCCGGGAGAGTCCCCCGTGGTGATCCTACTCTCAGTCAACCACCCCAGGGTCACGGACAGACGTAACGGTGACTACGGCACGCGCGATAAACGCACAGGTAGCTAACCCGCACTGGCACGCGGTCAGTCATTTCCGTTAACGGGTGCGCCCAAAGCACAGCACGGAGCCAGTACAGGGCAGAGCTCTCTCAGTAACAAGGGTCCAACCCCTCCACAGTAACCAAACAGGGGCCTTGCCCCTCCACAGTCCGGGCACCCTCGCCTGACTACCCTGGTTTGCCCAGTGGGCCTAACAAGTCGGTGTAGGAGGCTAGCAGAACCCCGGGCCCCGTGGGGTAGCTAGTGCCCTCCCTACACTAGTAGCTCTCCTCGGTACTACGTACGCGAGGACCAGCAAGTCGGTACAAAGTGGCCAGTCCTAACCTCGGGTCCCTGGGGCGGCTGGCTCCGCTCTGCACTAAACCGGTACAAGTACTTCCCTTGGTACTACGTACCCAAGAGACAGCACACTACCACGTCTTTCTTTCTCAGTTCCATTCCTTTCTCTTTCCAGGAGTTCCACTCCTAATTCCCCGTAGGGTTCCAGCTCTTTTAACTCAGAACATCTAGGTTTCACTTTCCAGTTTCACGTTCTTACAATCCATGTTCTCAATCACGTTTATTTATTCATAGCAGGCAGCTGTTAATTCAATTCACAGGCAGCTATTTGTTCCTTTCCATTTTTCCAAGACTGCAGTATTCGTATATTCCACTAGTTTTCCCATCCTAGGATTCATGCCATATCCTAGGATCTATCATACAATCTAGTTCTCCAGCCCTAGGATTCATGCAACACCTAGGATCTATCATCCAATCTATTTCTCATTCCTAGGATTCATGTAATGTCCTAGGTTCTATTTATGGTTCCATAATTTAACAGATTATACTAGTAAACATAAAAGCCACTCTACCGGTTACAACAGGAGTACTGGGGGCATGGTCGGGAATCCCGCGTGCCTCTGCAACCCCCGAGACTGCAACGGAACGGGGTCCTATCACAAGGATCAAACACAAGGAGTTTCTCAAAACAGTATATAGCTACTGTAGATGGGTAGAGGATTTAATCTCAAAAAGCACGTAACTCGAAATGCGGAAAACGGACTCCGAACGGGCCCTAAACGGGTCGAAAACGACGAAACAGTGCAAAATTAGACGTCTGGAACTTCTTCCAGACGTCTTAAAAAGTGGATCAGAGGTTACCTTTGCTCTGCGTGGTCTCTCAGACGTCCAGAAGCCTGCGGGGGCATCTGGCCTAGTTCCCAGACGTCCGATGGTCACCCCGGACGTCTGGAAGTCGCTCCCGTCGTTTGGCACTGCAGCCAGACGTCTGATTCGCGTTGGATGGCGAATCCGAACCTGCGCGTACCCATTTCCTCTCTCTCTCAGTACGGTCAGTCAAAGAAGAGGAAGAAAGACAGAAATAACTCACCTTTTAGACGTCTGGACAGTCCTCCAGACATCCTCCCCGTCGTCTGGTTGGAAGCCCAGACGTCTGATTTTGGAGAAAATTCCAGAATCAGGGCGCGACTCGCCCTCCACTCGCGACGCTCGACCGCGCCGCGACTCGTCCGCCTGCTGCTCGAGCTGCAGCAGGCCCCCCGCGTCTGCTGTTCCCCCCGCTGGCTGGCCCTAGCAGCCCCGGCAAGCTCGCCCTCATGGCCGAGCGCCTCCTCTTCTCGCGCAGCACCTCCTCCCACACTTGCCACGGCTGCCACCGCCACCGCTCGCTCGCGCTCGCACTCGCTGGAAGAAGAAGAAGGAGAAGCGGAGGTGGTGAGAGTGAGGGAGAGGGCGAGGCTTTTTAAAGCCTCGCGGGGAGGAGAGAGAGAGTGGAACAGGGGGGCAGCGCCTGCGGAGGAGAGGGAAAAGGGCACCCGCAGGTCTGCGCGCGCAGGCGCGCAGACGCGATCGCGCGTGTCGCCGTAACCGAATCCTAGACGTCTGGGAGGGGTTCCAGACATCTGGTTCGATGTCTGGGCCACCTCCCAGACGTCTTAAAAGATGTCTGAAGCCGTGCGTTCGTAACAAAAAGTGTACACACATGACACCTACCCCCTATTAAAAAAAGGCTAACGTAGCCGGATGGTGTCATGTGTCATGTGAATGTACAATTCTGTGTACAAAACTATGTACACTTATCATCATCATTAATTAGTGCGTACAATTTATGAAAAGATCCCCAGAGTTTAGGGAACTCCTCGAGACCTTCGGACACTATTAAGCATGTAGAATTTATAAAAAAAACCCCTAGGGTTTCAGAGAATTCCTCACTGGCCCCTGAGTGCATTTTTGAGTGCGCAAAATTTACACAAAGCACCCCAGAGTTTGAGAAATTACACTGTTACCCTCAGGTGCATAATTAAGTGTGTAGAAATTGCAGAAAGCACCCTAGGGTCCTGAAAATCACCCAATGACCCCATGGGGGCGAAAATGGAGGTACGTAAGGGTCATTTCACATGCTCCCTCATGTCTTGACTCCGTTGGTATCACTCAATGCTAGAGGAAAGCCCTATTGCTGTCAGCAAGAGCTTGAGAAGTTCATAAATCTCATACATAACTTTGATCTGATTGAAGTCAAGTTTACCAGTAACCTTTTTGTGCTTTTTTACGAGGAAGGAGGGTTTAGTACATAAGCTATTCTCCTACAGCAAAGTGCAGATTTAGAATGAAATTCAACATTATTGCCTAATCCCCTTTCAACATATATGAAATATGTATGTCTCCAACCATTTATTATTAAATTTCTTGATTTTTAGCAACTTATGTGGTATTTACTAATTATATTGCTTTAGACTATAAGGGCCATGTCTTTTTGATGACCATCAGTGTGAGAGGGGCTTGCGTTAATCGACCACCTCAGCTAGATCATCCATGCCAACGTGCAAAATGACTTAGAGACCAACTTCCAGAAGATTCCCTTCTCCTTCAACTTCTCCCTCTCTATCACTTCCCCTTTTTTGTTATTATCGTTGAATGCAAGAGTGAATATTATTGATCTAGTTTATGTTCATTGAAGGTGAGCTATATGAAAAAGGTAGCAGTAAAGATAAACAACAACGAAGATGAGCAGATCAATAGTTTTCCTGTCTACCTATACTCTATTCCCTCATTCCCAGATAAGGGCCCATCTTGAGCCCATAAGCATTGTTTGCACCTTTGTTTTTTCCCTTGAGAGATTATGATTGCGTTTAACCATATAATTCACATATATGGGTGTAGCTTAAATTTTTTAGGAATTTAATTTTCAATAATTCTCATTGGCTATTCAATTGGGATAATTTCTTTTAAGACCTGACTACAATGAGTATCTATATAAGGAGCCATGTGAGACGACTTATCCACCACAAGAAAAAATAAGATTTCTATATCTACCAACTAAGACTTCCTATATTTAGTCTTATAGATGTGAACATAATATTTTTTTAGTGAGTAAACATTCTATTGATAGCAGCCAATCTCGAAAGCAATGATACCATGTGATCATTACTTTAAATCAATTTTGTTTCCAATATTTCATCATTATAACTTTCCCAATTTAACACTTTAGGCATGGGGCCAAGAGTCTCTTAAGTTCGATTGGTGGTTAATGAGTTAATGTGTATACATGGCCCAAATAATGGACATTTACTGCAATATTCATTTGTCTACTACATTATAGATAGATGATGGCTCTAATAAGAATTGATTCTTTGCTGGTATGTATTGACTTCCTCAACATGAGAAATATCATGCTTTTCATAGAATCTCGATGCTCAATGCTTTCATGCCATCTAATCAAGCTCAATGGAGCCTGTTAGCAAGGTGAAGAGAAGGGTGTGTTGTTAGAACACAAGTAGAGAGAGAGAAGGAACTCAAGAATTTGATGACCCTGTTTCACTGTGTTAGTGTACGCCTGGGGAGAAGATCTAATCCTCAATTATTCACTAATAATTTTTTGAGAGCATTACAAGAATATTTATCCTCTTTTTTGGGTGCATGCTTCCCTTTTTATACGGAGTTACTAATCATAGCTAAGATTGGCAATCATTTGCTTCTTGTGGAGTGCAATCGTCTTGGGAGTTGTATCATCTTTCGTTTTTCCACCTTGCTCCTCATGCTACTACCTCAGTTCTCATATTGTTGCTTCAATCCTCATACTGTCGCCTTGCCCCTTGCACAGCCGATGCCTTTGTTGCTCAGCATCGTTAGAATTTGTGCGGCAATAGACCAAGGAGCCCTAGTCTTCCAGGTGATCTCTTGCCGGCTGAGGGCCATGCAGTCAAGTTGGATGGATACTCTTGGATGTTCTTGGAGGGAGAATCAACTAGCCAATTCCAGGTGATTCGCTTGAGATGATGGCCCCCCAACTCGACTGGCAGAGTACCCATTTTGTCTTTGGGTTGGGCTGACTCTCTCTTTGGGATTCATTTAGGCTTACTCACTATACGAGTCAACTTTTGGTAGGCTTAACTTTCCTTTCTCCATCACCAACTTTATTTTGTTTGATTATCAAATCACCATATGTGGGATGGTACATAAAATAAACTAGGAAATTCTCTTTATATCCAACATGATACTCCTCAGGATCATGGATTTACATTTATAGATATACACCTGATCGATCAACTATATGTGGAGGAATAAACCAATAATAATGTCTTAGTTTCAACACATGAAAGATGGAAAACTGATCCTGGCCGTTGCCCCCTACATCGCGGGTGCAAATGCAAATAGCTAGAAAAAGTACTAGTGGACCTCTGTGGAATTGGGTAGCAAAATCTAATCCACATCTCCGAAATAACTGTAGTTCTTTTTTCTTCCACGAGTCATTCTCTCTCCACACAATCAGAAATAAGAGGAAGGTTCGAACTTACTTCTTCCTCCTACATAAGCATGCATGACACAGCTACGTATGTACGAATAAAATAAAAGTTGGCGAAATAGAGTGCGGTATGACCTTTGAGCATTCACTTTGAAAATTAAAGCATAGTGTCAGTAATGCTGATGGAGATCGATCCAAGTAGCTAAGCGACACGAAGGAACCAACAAATTTGTATGGAATGTTACAGTTATGACTTTTCTTTACACGTAGGTTGTATTTGTCTTTATCGAGAAATTCGGTCCATGTGTCAGGTTGGTTGCTACTTACCACCATCTCTTTGGTATTGAGGACACTAATTTAGTACTAATGGTCACGGTTGCTTCTGATCCCTAATGCTCATGTCATCCAACCTCTATTAATAGCGTGCGTGGAATATGTATAGAGTACAAGGGTATATATATCGCAGCCTGCATCTATATATTAATGTCGTTCAGGTCACTTTCTGGGTCCATGGGTCGTTTGAATGTAACTTCAAGGCGGTAGGCCAGTGTGTAATTAAATATTAGATAGTAACAGTAAAAAGTTGCAATTTGTAGATCAGAAAACTACAAAACTTGTTGGGTGGTGGAACTTTGCAAAAAATCGCAACGTATATATATATATATATAATGAACGTCCAAGCTAGACGGCCGGTCAAATGCAATTTCTGATGCTTTAAAAATATATAGCAGGGTTTAATGCCTAGTATATATGTGGTGAAAAAATGGGATAGGCAGAGGTTATAAGAGGTGGAAATAGCAAAACGGAGAAATATATAAGCCAGTTTTTTTTTTGTTTGGATGGAGTTTGAGTTATGTCACGGGGTTAATTAACTGGACTTAATTATTCCACTTATCAGATGGTGCCAAAATGTAACTTGTGAAGGTTGAGACGGAGAAGGTAGGTGGAATTAAGAATTCCACCTTTACCAATTCCATCTCAAAGTAATTAGAATTTACTTATCCCAGGGTTTCACATCTAAAATCAGAATAAATTTGTCCTAGGATAAGCAAAGGCCAGGCATATATGTATATAGTATAATTAACCTTAATTACTCCATTTACCAAATTAAAGTGCCTCTTCTCGATCGGTTTGCAATTTTCCAATGGACACGAAGAAATCGTCGTAATGCTTAGCTTCACAGATACAACAGAAATATAAAACATAATCCATTAATATTTATACTATTCCTAGCTATAGGGAAGAGAGAAGAGTTAACTTCAAACATGAGCATGGATGATAGCTTTAATTCATCTTGAATCCTATTACACCCGAGAGCCAAACTATATATATATCCAGAATATTTTAAAACCAGCTGGTTCCTCATCGAAATCTGATCTCGTGCATAGACCTTAGCCTCGTATCCAACTGTTGAGCCAATTGTTAATGTTCAAATTTCGTACATTTGATCAATAGCCAAAATTCACGTGATATATATCTATAATGTAACTGAAGTTTTCTTGGATAATTCTCTTTTGTTTTTGACTTAAACTTCCAGGTTTCTCTTAGATCATATATAGTGGTACCGTCGTACTAGTCAAGCATGAAATGAGGAAGAAAGGAAGAGGCCGCGGCCAGATAACCAGCGAGACATGCAGGAATTAAAGAAGTGAGATGCATGTACGTATAGCAAATCATACGATCACATCACCTTCATACAAGAACTTAAGTCAGGAGTCGAGTTGTTGCCTTTTTCACACACACACACACACACACACACATAGTGGGAATCGTAATTTTGAAAGGGATATTCCTGATCAGTGGAGTCGGTAGTTGGTGGGGACCCTGAGTGTGGCTAGGGCCTTTTTTTTGAGCCCATGTGATCTGCCAAACGCTCTCCTTCTCACATAATAATTATGCTCAAGGGGGTACAAGTGGCTTTCAGGATGGGGCATACTAGAGCGGAAGCGAACGTGTCCCACTAAGCAAGCAAACTAGATGACAGCCATGAAGGGGTTGCCTCAATGATAGAGTATCTCATTTACCTTTTAAGAGGTTATGGAATCAAGTCCTACATTACCATATTTACCTTAATTCTCAAAGAATCTAGAAGATAGGAAGGGTCCACTCCTAGAAAATGCTAGTTTTTAGTTGACAGGGAGAGAACATTGTGCTCTGGAGGAGACAGTGAACAAAGAGTTGGAGATCAAAGGTGATTTTTTTGAATTCACCTAGGGATTGTAGAATTGGATAAAGAAAAGAATGATGGAAGTGTTTTGACACTCGAGTATTGCATGATCATTAGCACTTCAATACTTTTGCTGTAAACCTAAACCAACAAAGCTACAAAATTGGTGCTATATAGCATCAGATAAATGCTATCTGTTGAAGTTATAGATCCACTATTTAATATAATATAAGTGAGCATATATTATGCACAAAGCATATAGATATCCATGTTAGAGTTAAGGGGATTGCACATAGAGCAGGTTGGATTAAGTTGGGATCTAACTTAATTACAATCAAGCCCTACGTTTATGAGTTAGAAAGTTTTCAACCAACCCAAGTCATTTTGTACTTGACCAATCACCCAATATAATTTGTAGAAGTGAGTTGAAGATCGGGTTGTTGATTAGTTAAATCATTGGACTTCTTACCTATATATTTTCCTTTGTAGTCTCAAAAAATTGGGGAGTGTGATCAAGCAATGGGGTTGGAAAATAGCAATGGGAAAAAGGATTAGATAGACCCAGTGGGTTGAGTGTAATGAAGTAAATGACATTTAATTTTGGAAAATTGTACAGATTAAGATTTCTAGCAATGTATATTGCACTAAAAAATATTTTTAGAAATAACAATTTTAAAAATATGCATGCGTCACTTGGGTTGGATTGGGTTGCTACATATTAAGATTTCTAGCAATGTATATTGCACTGAAGAATATTTTCAGAAATAACAATTTTAAAAATATGCATGCGTCACTTGGGTTGGATTGGGTTGCTTCTCCAATTCAACTTGCACTATTAGAAAATATATTATTTTTTACTGTTTTACCATGGTCGACAATAATAATATTCTTGACTATTATAAGATAAAATAGTGGCTAAAAAGTCAATTATTATGCTTCCCACGTATTGAGCAAGTAGAGTGGTTGAGGTCTTTCTCAGCCATTTCTAACGGTTGATAATAAGATATTTGTCGACCATTTTTGATAAAATGGTCGACGATATCATTCTCGGAAATTATTGATGTGAAAAGTTAATTTTCAAATAAATTCGTCGACCATTTTATTTGGAATGGTCGAAAAATGTCAACCTAAATTGTTCCCGCGACCTCAACTCCCTCCCCCTTGCTCCCAAATCCTCCTCTCCTCTTCTAGAAAGCTGTTGTGTGTTAGACTGTTGTTGCCTCCGACCGCCTCACCACCTCTGACCTCGATGCTATCTGGATCTCCTCCTTGTGAGGCCCTTCCTCTTTGTCGTCGATCACCTCCTCCTCAGGTAGGACCTCCCTTCACGTGCGAGACCCTCTGTAAAGACCCATTCCACTTTTAACCTTTTAAGACATCTGGAGTGTCAGTCAGACGTCTGTCCAGACGCCTGTACCCTTTCCCAGAGGTCTGGAAATTAAAAATATGTACGCATTCAGCATTCTACGCGTGGCTGGCGTGTAGAACTCTCCTTCCCTCTCCTTCCTTCTTCCTTTTCCCCCTGCCGAACCCTAATCCCTCAGCTATAAGAGCCCCCCTTCCTCTCCTCTCCACTCCACCACTACCACCACACCCCACCTTTACTGTCGTAAGCGAGGGTGAGTGAGAGAGAGCGAGAAAGAGAAGTACGGAAGGAGGAGGAGGAGGAGGCTAAGGTCGGGAGCTTCGGTGGAGGCTCATCGGAGCTCGTACGGCCGCCACGGGTGTGTGGGAGGAGGAGGAGTTCGGAGTGTCGTCCTTAATCACCTACAGCAGCTGGAGCTGTGGCAGAGCGAGGAGAAATGCGGAGGAGCGTGGCGAGGAGCGCTGGGAGCGCATCTTGATACTGGAATTTTTCTAGTATTAGACGTTTGGAGTGTGGTCTAGACGATCGGCTGAGCGTCTAGACGTCTGGCATCCACACCAGACGTCTGAAAGCACCTGTATCGCGAAGGTGCATTCTCTTCGCGGTTACAGCCATGCAGGCCACATCGCAGAGGATTTGGTTTGGCTAAAATAGGGTGGTTGCTCTATCGTACGTAGGAGTAGTCTGGGGAAGGTGCGTGGAACGCCTTTCCACGCACTCTCGAACATCTGAACAGCTCATCAGACGACCGAAGGTGCTTCCAGGCGACCGAAGGACTGGTCAACGTCTGGAACTGCTTTCAGACAGTCGTAGGGGAGTCCTAGACGTCTGAGGTCATCGTAGGAGCTTGAGGTGAGATTCTGTAACTTTTAAGACGTCTAGACTTATTTCCAAAAGTCTGATTTTGGTCTGTAGACACGTTTTTGACCCATTTGGGGTCCAATCGGGATCCATTTTACTCAAACGAAGTATCTGTGGTCTCCTTGTAAGTTTCTCTATGTATTAGAAACCTTTATACACTGTTCTGAATCTTCCTTTACGATGTATACCTTGATATAGGACTTCGACCTGCTGTGTGTCTACGGCTCGCAAAGGTGCCTGGGTCTGCGGTTCGAGCCCCCAGTACTCTCGGATTGTCTGGTAGAGTGGTCCATGATTGCACCGCAAAATGCGCCTGCAATTGTGCCGTCTTGTGCTATTTCCTAGCATTACCAATGCATATTAGGTCTCCATAGTTGCATTGTAAAAATACATGCATGCATGCATTTAATTAAGAGGGGAGGAGAGTGAAATAAAATGGCCTCACGATTACATCTTTCCTCAAGTGCTGCTTCACAAAATTTACCATCTTTTTATTTTTATTTGATTTTGAATCTCTTCCCGCAGCTGCATGGGACAACACCTTTCTCCTTGTGCCATTCCCTGCTCCAGCCCTTCCCTGCGGCTGCCTCTCCCTGGCAAGGCCATGCATGAGCCATGCACAACCAGGGCATGGCCGTGCATGGCTTCTTCCTCTATAAAAAAGCCACGGCTCCTCCTTTGCAAAGCCGGCTTGGTCCTCCACTTCAAAAACCCAAGGTAGCTCACTTCTAGGCCACCGTCCTCTACTCTCTCTCCCTCCACACACCAGCCCTCCTCCTCAGAGGAGACACCCGGCAGACAGGAGCAATTCACGGTGGTGCACAACCACCACCGTGAGTCCACCACCGCCCAGCTCACCAAAGAGCCGGTGGGCGTGGTGGCTCTTTCCTCGTTTTTACGTTTCCAGCACCTTTAGCCATTGGAGCGGGAGCTTCAAGCTTGAAGCTCAAAGCTCCAGCAGCAGCAGCAAAGCCGAACCCCATAGCAGCAGCAGCAAGGTGGTAGCAGTGCACGCAGGCCTTTCGCATGCACCTGCTGGTGCCCTTGCCTCCTCCTTCGCACTGCCCTCGCCTTCAGCTTCTTCATGCAAGCACCTTGTCGCACTCTCTCTTCCGCAACCGACCACCGCGCGCCATTGTAGCGGTCGACCAAGCACCCCCGCGCACGCCAGCCAACACGGCCAGGCCACCGCACGCCCTGTCGCGCCCCTTCGCTCGCGATCCAACCCTCCCCGCGCGCTCTATTGCAAGGTCCCAACCACAAGCCACCAGCCGGAGCCACTCTTTCGCGCGCGTCGAGCCGTCCGCACTCACAGCACCGCTCGCTCCCGGTTGTGCGGCTCGCCCGGCCACTATAGCCACTGTTCACGCGTTTCTGCGGAACACTGTGGCTACAGTAGGGTGACCGGTGAGTTTCTCACTTTACCGGTCACCCAGTGTGCCACTACCGCCGTTCGCCCATGCGCGCGTCTCGCCCCGCATCTCCTGCACCCACCCGTGTGTCTGCCAGCCCACGTACGCCTACCTTCTCCCGCTCCTGCCATTCGCGCAGCACGGTGCACTGGGTTCCTCCTCTCCGCGCCCATCGCCCTCCAGTGCGCGTGCCTCTTCGTGTGCATACGCGCCTGCGCGCACGTGAAGCCATCAGACGTTGCGTGGAAGCTCCAGAAGCCTTAACAGCACTATCTCTCCTGCTCTCTCTCTCTCGCTCTCTCTCTCTCTCTCTCTCTCACAACACTCTCTCACTCTCTTCACCGACACTGACACACCTACACTCACACTTTCATACACACACACACCTATACACTATTATATACATATATATATATATACACGTATACATATATATATTGATATATATATACATATACATACATATATATGTATATATATATATATACTTATATCTATATATATTGTAGTATTTATATAACTAAGTATTAGTATACTTATATATATATATATACATATATCTATATACTTATATATATATAGATATATACATATATATTTACATATATACATATACTTATATATATATATAAATATATATACATATATACATCTATATACTTATATATATATATACACATATATATATATACACATATACTCATACATACATATATATACATATATTTATACATACATACATATATATATATATATATATATATATATATATATATATATATATATATATATATATCTATATAACTATATATACATATATATACATATCTAGCTACATACATCTATATATACATATATTACTATATACATATACATACACATATATACATCTATATAGTATCATATACATACATATACATATAAATATATACATATATATATATATATATATATATAGATCTATACATATATCTATCTATACATATACTTATATATATATATATTTACATACCTATATATATATACATATACATATATAGCTACATACATATATACATATACTTATAAATATATATATATACATATATATATACATATATATATACACATATATATACCTATATATTCATAACCATATATACAAATAGATATATATATATATATATATATTTTTACATTATTTACCATATGCTGTATTGCGGGAATATCTTCACTAGTTGCTGATATTCCCTGATACACGCGTACAAAAGGCATGTTCGCATTCATCTTCCACCATCCATCCTACACCTTACACACGTCACTTCGTCCTGTTAGTTGCGCCTTTCTAGACGACGACTGACTCGACACCATGCTACACTCCATCTCCACCTCCACCCCCACCCCTTTATACATATATAGTATATACATATATATCTATACTGTATTTATTTCTATTTCTCTCGCATGCCCATAAAAAGATAAAAAAATATATAAAAGAGAAAAGATAATCCTTGACATGCAGGTACTCCGTCTTGCAAATAGCAAGACCCGTTTTAGAACCCTGTTTTGGCTCAAAGCCAAGAACCTAATTTTAAGGGTGTGCCTCAAGGACCAAGATTATCAGAAAAAAATTTAAATAGAAAAACACCAAAAATACAATAAACGAACGGAAGAGACTCATTGTAGAAAAGACGTAGAAACTTGACTTGTAACCCCACTTCCCTGAGTTCAACCCTGGGCCTAAAAGTCACCAAGATAAAATCAAGTAGGACAAGTTAAAAATATTTTGTAAAGAGATGGTTAGGTCCGATTTAGGTTAACCACTATACACACTTCAACGATAAAATCACCATATTAACAACCTATTCGGGTCCGACACCAGTCCACCCCTGTTATTCTTGTTAAATAAGAATATATCTATGAAAATTAGTTAACTGGAAACTTAGGATGTGGCATGAACCCTAGGATAGAGAAATGAATAAACCAAATTGTTCTACATGGTTGTATTTGTGTACATGAATAAGTTAAACTGCTAGCCATTGCCTATAATAAAGTATGAGCTGCCTGAGATAACTGAACAGTTACCTATGAAATCATCAGTTGCATGTATTAAATTATGGAAATACGAGCTGCCTGTATATAAACCAGAACTGAGTTGTGAATGATGGAATCTGGATCGGAATAATGTGGTGAACATGAGCATGAAACCTATGAGGAGTTAGTAGTAGAGCTCCTATGGTTAGATGGAAAAATCTGAAATGTGGATGGGAAGTGTGCTGGCCCTTGAGTACGTGGTACCACGAAGAGCGTCTGCCCCTTTTTTTTTGTGTAGAGCGGAGCTAACCGCCCTTGGGGTTGGGACCCGGGGTTAAGATTGACCACTCTACACCAACTTCTATTGGCCCTCGTGTACACGGTACCGAGGCGAGCTACTAGTGTAGGGAGGGAGCTAGCCACCCCATAGGGCTCGGGGTCCAGCTAGCCACCTCACACTGACTTGTTAGGCCCTCTGGGCAAACCGAGGTAGTCAGACGAGGGTGCGTAGACTGTGGAGGGGTGAGACCCTTGTTTGATTCTGAGGAGCTAGACCCCTATTTTTGAGAGGGCTAGGCCCTATACTATTCCGTGTTGTACTTTGAGCGTACTCGCTAGCAGAAATGACTGACCGCGTGTTAGTGCGGGGTAGCTACCGGTGCGCTTATCGCATGTGCCATAGTCACCGCTACATCTGACAGCGACCTCGGGGTGGTTGACTGGGTGTAGGATTACCACGGGGGACTCTCCCAGCCAGGAGAGCACCATGTGTACCTTTTACTCTTTGGAAAAGACTGCAATTAAGATTGTTTTCACGAGGAACATGCAAGATCAAGAAAAATCTGAAAGTTGATAGAAAGGGGTGAAAAGGAATTACCTGTAAAATAAAATAACTTGAAAAGATAATTATACCTGCTACTTTTATTGCTTTAGATAGTATGGTTACCACTCTACTCAGCGTTCGCTGACTCTGTTCTTTTTCATAACACTATTTAGGTCTAGGAGTTGAGCAGCCCGAGCTTCCGGCTGCTGAGGGTGCTGGGCCCAGTCGAGTCCAGCCGTAGTTTTCTGCACTCTTTATTGTACCCTCTTTACTGTTGTTGTGAGTTTTAGACTTTAGCTACTGTTCTTGTTACTGTTACTTTCGTTTCCGTTGTTCATGTTGTTGTGGTGGTATGTACTGAAATAGCATCTTTTACTTTCTTTTATTACTTATATGTTTTTCACTGCTTAGTTACATTGCATATGTGAATGTGGTTTATTTTCCTACTTTTCGGTTATTTCTTGTTGGACGATTGGGTCTTGGGATTAGTCGAGGTGAGCTGGTCTTAGGTCCTATAGGGATTCGGGAACCAGGCCGTAACAAGATGGTATCAGAGCAAGGTCGTCCCGAGAAATGAACCAACTAGCTTGAGAATAACCATTCACGTGCATGTAACTAGGGTAGCCACCACAACGTATCGCTTTGATATCTATTCTGAGTTTTTTTTTGAAGAAATTTTATAGCATTGACCCCTTTGTTCTGTCTTCCGCGTCTCCTTGCAGGAGATGCCTCGTCGGGGAGTTCTCGAGGTGGGCCGCGGTCGCGGCCGTGGATGAGGTCGAAGGGGCAGACGTGTTGGGCCCGAGGTGCCAGTTGACCCGCCTCTTCTCCCAGGCGTTCAGGCCCAGGATCTCGCTCAGCTGATCAAAGACATAGTGCAAGAGGAGCTCCACCAGCCTCCACGGGCACCTCTCCCTGAGGACGTGGAGGGGGAGTCCTTGGTGGGACAAAGAGATTGCTGCAACGTCGGACGAGCAGGAGGGGGAGGGGGTGGTCCTCCACCGCCCCCACCACACTCTGACACTTCTGAGCACGAGCCCTCCTTGCCTGGAGGCGTGACCGTTCCCCCATTGCAGCTGCACCACGAGCTTTTCGGATAGTTCCGGAAGCTGAAGCCCCCCTCCTTCAAGGGGGATGAGGACTCATCTGAGGCAGAGGACTGGCTGGAGCAGATAGAGAAGGTGTTTGACACCCTTCGCCCCCCTGTGAAGTGTCGCGTGGCCTTTGCCACGTACCAACTAGAGAGTGCAGCACATAGGTGGTGGAGGGCAGTCAGAGGACAGGAGAGGGGAGAACCGACGTGGGACCAGTCCGTGACCCTTTTCTGCGAGCAGTACTTCCCACAGACTTGGCAGGACCAGAGGAGGCAGGAGTTCCACACTCTTTGCCAGGGGACGATGACTGTTAGCACGTATCGCACATGCTTCCTGGAGCTGTCGCATTTTTCTTCGACAGCCATAGCTATTGAGGAGGACCGCCTGTGGAGGTTCACTGAGGGGCTCCGGCCTGCTATTCAGGGGTATGTCAAACCCTTGAAGCTGCCCACCTTCTTAAGAGTGGTGGAGACAGCCACGACGTACGAGGAGACCAACCCGACTGCGTAAGACACCGACAGTGGACGGAAGAGGCCCTACCAGCCATAGTACTCTTAAGGTCGTCGAGAGAGGAGGCACGCGACACCCGCAGGGGAGCCGTCTTGTTTTGCAGGGCCATCAGTGGCCTTTGGGGGCCCCAGACAGGGGCCAGCAGCCAGCACTGGACCCCCGCCCAGTCGTCAACAGGGACCTACCGAGGGAGGGAGTCGAGTTCCCCTCTGCTATCTGTGTGGTCAGTCGGGCCACATCAGGAGGGACTGCCCATCTAGGGCTGGAGCATAGCAGATGCTCCCCGCACCGAGTGCTGGAGGCTGAGCTGGTGGCCGTGTGTTGGGAAAAATCATAGATCGCGTTTTTGATAAAAGCGTCGTAGTATAGTCGCGAAGTACGATCCAACAAAGATATTGTTTTGTAAAAATAACGAGACTTGAGTCCCGGTCGTTCATCTCTGGGAAGCGTTGCTTTTACTTTTGAAATCGATCTTACTCTACTTTGTTTAGAATCGCATGCCAGTTCGTGATTATTACGTATTTAGGTATGACATGCTTAGCTGCAAGAATATTATGAATTGGAAACAGGCAACTTGAATCACACAAAAAGAATGACAATTATTAAGCTCATGATGATTTCAAACATATAGAGACAAATATATATATAAAAATGCAATTTCATTCATCATTGGAGAGTTGTTGCATAAGGAAATCTAGAGGAAAGCTTATACATGAATGCTTAAAAATTAAACCTAACTACCAGAAAACGATTACATACAAGAATCAACGGGGGGACTTCGCATGCATCATTGGGGGAGATGTAAGACTATACTACTAAGCAATAAATAAAAGCAGTAAATATACGAAAAGCTAAGCTACTATTCTAGCAGAAGGAAGGGCATTGGGAGGTGGTCTCTGATGGCCTTTGAGTGGCTGAGAGGAGGGGTGGCCAATGGAGCTTAGGCCAGCCCTTGGAGAGAGGTTGGGGAGCTAATCCAGCTTCCTGGCGTGGAGATGGTGGCCTCCATGGTGGTGCTCGACTCATGGAGGTGGAGTGGAGATGGAAGTGGCTAGCCTAAGTGGAATGAATGCCAAGGAAGTGAATGGGTGCAAATGGCCACCCATTGGGTCTTTTTATAGACCTAAGGGAAGCTCTCTAGAGAATTATGGAATTCTCTAGAGAGGCCTATGGTGGGAGCTCGTGGGAGAGTGAGAGAGAGGGTGGATGGTGGTTTTTAGATCCACCAAATGTGGATCTAAAAATTGAATGGCTCTTGGTTGCTATTTTTGGCAACCAAGGCAACCACACATGGTAGAGAGTTCTAGAGAACACTAGGCTAGGTATTTTCGTGTGGATGGTGTGTGTGGGTGTGTGTGGGTCGAAACTTAGGTGGCTAGGTTGATTAGGTTAGGTTCTAGTGGGTTTAGGTCAAGGTATGTCTCAAATTAGGGTTATAAACCCTAATTCACTAAGGTAAAGTGCAGTTAACTTAATACAAGTTTAATTGGGTGTGTGGAAACTTAATTTAGAGTAAAACAACTCAATTAATTTAGGTCTAGGTCAATTGGACTCTCACTGAGTCCAATTGGACAATGTGTGCTAAGATCAGGGCTCAATTGGACTCAATGAGTCCAATTGAATAGGCTGATGGAATTGACTAAGATTCAAGTCAATTAGGTTTAGTGAGGACCTCATTAGGTCCTTAGGGAGGTCTAGAGGTGGTGTACTAGGGTTAGGGCACCTTAATTTAGGTTCCTATGGGGTTGGAATTGGGTTCAGGGACCTAGAGATCCAAGATCAAGGCTTAAATCTCAAAACAGGAATTGGAGAGCAGTATCGGACGTCTAATAATAGTGTCAGACATCTTATACTCAAAAATCAGAAGTCCAGACTTGTTGTCTGGATGTCCAATCAGAGTCAGGAAGGATTTTGGGTTCTGTTTTGGGTATTCTGCAGAAATTGGAAAGTGTCTGGACGTCCTATAACACTGCAGAAGTGGGTTTGAAGTGTGCGAGAGTTGGCTAAGGGTCCTGGATGTCCTAAAACTTATCTGGACGTCCAGAGAAGGGTTGGAACTAGGGTTTTAGGACTTCCTAGGGTGCGGTGACCTAATCTAAGGGTGACTAAGGCTTGGGGAGGTCTCTAGGCTATCCTAGGGCTAGGATGGACCTAAGCTCTTCACATTTTACTGCTTTATTTCTACTTAATAGAATAGAAAACCTTTAACTCCCATACATTATTATTCCTACATCTAAACTAGGCCTTCTGCTCCAGCTCTGCTACAACTCCCGTTATTTCAGATCCAGCTTCAGATCCAGCTCCAGATCCAGCTCCAGATCTGCTTATTGCCTGCAATCGACATAATATACTTAATCAGCACATTATAACATTATTTTATGCATAGCTAAAGTAATGCAGTAAAGATGTAGATAATGCTTATGCGTGCATGAATTTCCTTAACTTATGCTAAGTTCTAGCCTAATCTAGGTCAATTAAGACCTATGATTGTTGCGCAATCATACCCCCATGCCTAAATCTTGCTAGTCCCTAGCAAATGCAAGACTAAATTATTTGCAGCAAGGATCCCTAAGGGACTGATTATTTTATCAAGTGTATGCCTTGAGGTTTTTCTCCTTTTTGTTTTCATCCTATGCTCTAGAAATCCAGACAATCGTGAAAGTGCAGCTATGTAGCTTTTGCAACGGATTCGAGTGAAAACTAATACACCTCTAATGCCTATACTTGACCCCTAGTAAAAATTCTAGCGGGATAGGCGGACTTCTTCCCTCGGGGTATTCAAGATATTCTATGAATTTCACCCCGGCTTTGGGCTTAGGTAGAAAATCTCTGAGAGAAAGGATTATATATTTGGTGGCTCATTCTCACTTGGTGCTACATAGAGACTAGTACTACAGAGTCCAGATTCCTGGATTACTAAGTAACTCAACTTAGAGAAAGACGAGAAAAACTATGCTCCCTTTTGATTCCTTTGTATTCATTCTCTCTTACTCTTTTTCTTAGAGCTCACAACCTCACCAGATTCACATGTATGTTCTGTATTTGGTGGTCTCACTAGGCATTAACACTTTAATTGAGTTCTCATAACCCTAACACTAAGTTGGAATTCCTCAGCTAGTATTCGGGCAGTCAGAAACACAAAAGAAATAGGTTAAGGCCATATTTGGTGGAGCTCAATTTTATTTGGTGGTATTGCCTTGATGAAATAAACACTAAATATTTATTCTTTTCTTTGCTTTTTCTTCTTTTTCTAATTTTTTTCAGCTTTCCTTCCTTTTCTTCATTCTTTTTCTTTTATTATTATTTTTTTTATTTCAGCATAACACAACTGGCATACATCCATGAACTTTATTGAGGAGGCATTATTAGGGATTGGTGGTACTCAAGAGACATTGGGTGGCTTATTTGGTGGAAGTGCCTACTCACGATGCCGGGAGAGACGGATAGGACTGTGTATTTCTAACCTTGACATCAATACCCTCCTTCAACCGAGGATTCCGTAAAGAATGGTCGTAACCATCCACCTTAGCCCTAGTTTTATGAAAACTCGCTCTCTGCGTATTTGCCTTATTCGGTGGCTCTCACAATTTCGCACAAAAATGTATACGCTGGAACCGAGAGCGAAAATTATGTCTAATCTCAGATTATCATCACCTAATTATCTAGGATTCCAGATTCCTCGCACTAATCTTAGAGCACCAGTACACTCTACTCTCATCTTACACTATTTGGTGGATTTTTGGAGGAAAATCTACCTGACTCCCAAAACACTGTCCAGGGGTTCAGGAAAAGAAGCACTGCTTCTTCTCGATAGACTGAAGATGTTTATCAGCCTTCACCGTGAATCCATTGTAAATTCTATGTGTGTGTGAAAAGTTGTATTGGATTCCAGATTACAGGAATCAACTAAAGGATAAAATCCCTAATGCATTCTCTTACTAAAATAATCTTATTCATGAATGCAATATGTAACCTCATATAATTTGTACTTCTGAAATTCCCATATCAGGTTACAATCAGCTTGACCCTAAATTTAGAACAAAAGGTGAGTGGGTGAGTCGGAAGTGGCTGTTGCGAATGATTTTTAGCTCCAATGCAAGCATTGGAGGTGGTGTCAGTTGTTCTTTTTATTTAAGGTCCTAAAGTACATTTTACATGCAGTTTCGAGGTTTTCCTAAGTGTTGGCATGAAAATTTTTTCAGTTTTTTTACTGTATCTACCCCCCCATGCCTAAGTTCTTGCATGTCCTCATGCATGAATATAAAAGAAAATAAATTCGACAGAGGATGAGTGGGTAGAAGTCACTTGGAATTGCTCCTGAAACTATACATTCATCACCGGCCAACCTGTTAGCGTTCAATATACAAAAAGGAATATGCTACAAGAAAAATATGCTATGTATAAAGCGAGTATGTATAAGGTGATGGATGAATGTGGGGTAGATGCTGAGTTTAACTCCTCCAAATGGGCAAAAACTCAATCAGATGTATCAATTCTTGCATAGGAGCTGGTCAAAATTAAGAGAAAGATGTGCTTGTATGCTCCTAGAATCAGCGGTTCGGAGATGCGGACCAGCTGATTATGCACCCCTACTCCAAAAAGTCTAGCTATAAGAAAGTGTGGAGTGGGTACAGGCTTCAATTTGATCACGAGTGGATCTGAGTTAGAACTGAGAGTGGGAGGAGCAGAATCGAGGGTGGGAATCTGCTGATCCATGTACACTGAATTCCCGCTGAGTCGCTCCCTGTGAAATTTGTTGTGACTGCGTTAATGGGAAACCCGTTAGCTGTAGTCACATCTTCCTGTAATAAAAGGGGCAATTCGGTAATATATGGATCAAGATAGCTAGATGCAGGGGTGCTGTGGTCAAAAGCACACCCTAAATAGTTAGATCCTCGGGGAGATATGTGTAGTGTAGTGGTCTTAGTCTCGTATGGATCGAGGTCCAAGAACCCTGATAGTGCAGATGGATGAGACATTGGGTTGTCACAAAGGAGCCCAATGTTACCATAGTGTGCCGAATCTTTGTCTTCACCATCCTCCTCTATGCGATCACAGTCAAAATTCTTTGCTGCCCTGAATATGTCAAGTCGAAGTCGCTCATTACCTAGGGCTATCTCCATACACCCGGATGCACAATCAATGTTCGCTCGGGCTGTCGCTAGAAATGGGCAACCCAAAATAATTGGTGCATCTCGGAGATTAGGAGGAACTTCCATATCGAGAACGAAAAAGTTTGCGGGAAAGCAGAATTCGTGGACTTTCATGATCACATTCTCAACCACCCCCCACGGTGTTTTGACTGATCTGTCAGCCAGCTGAATCGTAACCGAGGTGGGTTTCAACTCCCCAAATCGAAATCCATCAAATACGGCGGTGGGAGTTAAGTTGATGGACGAAGCCAAATCTAGAAGGGCCCGATCAAATGGAGAATCCTGCAAAAAGCAAGATATGAGTGGGGTGACAGGGTCTTTCTTCTTCGGCGGTAGGTCAGCTAGAATCACGGCGCTAGCTTTTTTCGACAGTACCGCCTGTCGTCCAATTCTCGGCTGTTGCTTCGGGGTACAATAGTCCTTGAAGAACCTAGCGATAGCGGGAATTTGATCGATAGCCTCAAGGAGGGGGGCTTGAATATGTACTTCCTTAAACATCGATTTCAGGTCCTCGAAATTCCACGTGTCCTTTTTCCGTACTACATTTCGTGTTAGAGCCTCAGGAAAAGGGACGGGAATCTCAGGGTTAAGTGGACTCTTACCCTTGTCTATTGCAGGTGGCTCCTGAGATGATGAAGGGGTCGAATCTACCTATGGCGAAGGGTGGGAAAGTCAGAACCCGCCTGCCTAGGTGGTGGGTTGAATGTCTTCCTTCCGCTCCGTAAAGAAACAGCGTGTGCATCGGCTTGCTGTCCATGAGGTGGTGGGGGAGCGGAAGGGGCAGAATACGCGGGATTCTGCAAAGGCGGCTGGCCTTGCGCGTAACCGGGTGGTGCAGGAGGCGCCTGTAGTATGGCGTGTGCCTGTCCCTGTGGTGCCTGAAACCTAGGCGGGGTGCCCTGGTTCTGCACATATCGAGGATTCGGGATGGGTTGGGAGGGCAAGGCTCCCTGGGTCCTATGCTCCTGCAATAGCTGGTTCTACGTATTCTATATGGTTTGAATTTGATCAGCCATCGCCTTCATAATCTGCAAGCTATCTTGTGTAGATTTCCTCATCGATTCTTGCAGCTCCTCTTTCAGCGCCTCCAAAGGTTTAGCCTACTTTGGAGGGTGGTTGGCAGCTTGGTGCAGCGGCTGGTATAATGAGCGGGGTTGCTGCTGCTGAGGTGGGAATGGCTGCTGCCTAGGATACGTGTTTTGCACATTCCCGTATTGCCTGGTCTAGTAGTGTGGATCTTGATGTGGTCTCTGTGAATTACCAGACCAGGAGAAGTTCGGATGTTGGCGCCAACCAGGGTTATATGTCTCCAAGTACGGGTTATTACACCCGTATCCTTGGATAGTGCTGACGTCCTCATAGGCCGAAGATATCTGAGACGTATATCCATCAAGGGGATACGCATTATAATCTGCAGGTGGTGCGTAACCCTGGTCGTAAGGTGCCAGATCTGGATTATTCACGGGATCCTGATATGCAGGATCTCGTAAATACGGAGAAGATGCATCCCGAGTGAGTAGATTAACTCGAGCAGGTGGGGCTTGGGGTGCATAGGAGGATCATGTAGCGGTAGAGCTCGAGTCGGATTGACCTTGACTGATCTGGTCAATCTTCTTCTCAATTAGGTTTATTCTATCCAGCTGCTTGACGATGATATCCATGTCCGCTCGAATAGAATCGATGTGAGCCTCGTGGACACCAACCTGCTGCTGACCAGGCCGTTGGAACTGGTTCATAGATGCAGCATTCATCGAGTTCTCCGCTAATGATTCGAATAGCTCAAATGCGCTGTTCTCGTCTTTTGCGAGAAAATTCCCGCCGCTAGATGCATCGGCCAGATACCGATGTGTGTCATCCAGCCCATGGTAAAAAATCTGGGCTAAGTGCCATCTGGGTATACCATGACGCGGGCATTTCTGGAGAAGGTCGTGAAATCTATCCCATAATTCATGTAACTTCTCCCCAGCTCCCTGGGAGAAAGTCATGATTGCGCACTGCATTGCATTTATTCGACCAATTGGGAAGAACTTTTGCAGGAATTCACGTCGTAATTTCGTCTAGGTTCCAATTGGCTTCCCAATAGTCTTGAACTAGTATGAAGCTTTATCCCTTAGAGAGAACGGGAAAAGCTTCATCAGAACAATCCTGAGATCAATATTCCTGGGTCGGATCATTTCAGCGAATCGACTCAGGTCCTCAAGATGTTGGAACGGATCTTCGCTTGAGTTCCCATAGAAATGAGTGTTGATCAACCCAATTACATTGGGCTTGAGCTCAAACGCATCTCCGCCTGCGGGAATTCTGACTAGCGGTGCGATGATAAGTGTGGTTGGGTCGTAGAAATCCTGCAGTTGTTCTCCTTGTGGCGGGTGCTGCATCCTGTCAAGTGCCGTCAGAATACGATCCATGCTCTGCTGATGCCGCTCCTCAGATTCGGTGACCTGGGCTTCTAGACGAGCCATCGGGTCTAGATTCTCAATGTCCTGACCCAGTCTAGGTCCAGGTCCAGGATTTGCCATGGTGGCTCTTGGAGTAGAAGAAATGGGGGGAGAAGATGGTCCGGGCGAGGTGACTTGCCTCCTTGGGAGTGGCTCACAAGGTCCAACCAAGTGAGGTCAAAGTGACCTCCTTTCGTGCATACACCGCCCAACCCCTGGGTTGGTGTAGCCACGCAGGATAAGGCTAAGGCCCTATCAATCAAATGGTCCTTATAGATCAGGTGACTAGATTTTTTGTTATGGATTTAAATTCCTGAAGATAAGTTCGTCGTACAACCGACTGAAAGTGAATCCCACCTCTCAAGCTAACCTAGCCAGTCTGGTTACGAGGGGACTAAGGGGAAGGTTCTTCCTTTGGCTTACGCCTCTGGTTCCGTTGACCCCCGAGCCACGGTCATTTGACACTACCCCGCAGACTTAGTCACCAGGTTTGGCAAGAGAAATTAAAATCACCCAGTAGTACGGTAACGAACTCGGGTTGATTTTGTATTTTAAAGTTAATTTTAACTCGTTTTCTTCAGTGGGGTTTGAGGTGAGTGGCCCACAAGGTACCAAGCTCACCGACTAACTAGACTTGATTAAGTCTAAGTTAGCCCAATGTGTGGTCTCTAGTTGTAACCTTAAAGATTTAACCTAAGTTGCATGCACTTCTAGGGTTTTTCTCTGTTTCAGCAGACCACAAAAATAATGTTGATTTTCTGATAATAATTGGAATCAAATTAATTTGAAATTTTGTGAATAGATTCCCTTTTCAATTAGTTTTTCATAGAATATTTTTTTTGGAATTTTTACTATTTCAACCGAATTTTTAAGGAATTTTAAATATCAGAAGGTCAGATTTAGAATTTTGACCCCTGGTCCGTTTTTCACTTTGAAATAGTATCAAATGATCTTCAAAAATTCGAAAAAAATATGGAAAATAAAGCTAATGAGATAATATTTCAAACCCCACCATTCTTAGTCAAAATAGATTCGTGGATTGCTCGAAATCACTTTTTGAAATTTGAAAAATTTTGAATCTGGGTCAGTCTGACCCCCGTGCACTTCGCAAATTTTTAAAAATTTTGTAGTTAGAATTTTTTAAAGTAATAGTCGCATTTGAAATATGATTTAAAAATGAAGGTTTACCTCAAATTTCAGAATTTTTTGGTAACGAATTTTTCAGCAATCGAATTTTTAAATTAGATTTGAAATCTGCCCGAAAATCAGAAGATGGTGGAAAAGCTTTTAAAGAGGTTTGAGCTTGAAATTCAAGCCTTCCACTAAAAAGAATTTTTTTTTCTTTTTCAAAACTTTTGTAATTTTTTTTCAAAAAGAATTTTTCAAAAGATTCATAGAAAATATCTTCTTTTTTTCTTTTTTTTTAACTAACCAAGATTCGAAAGGAAATCTAATCTAGATTTTTTTTCAAAATTTTTCTTTTTGATTTTTTTTCTTTTTTCATGAAAATGAGAAAAATCTTTTTTTTTCACAAAAAATTTTTCAAAGGAAATTGCAGTAAGTAAATCTACTCCTAGGGTTCAGAAAGGGAAACCTAATCTAAGAGAGATGATGTGCCCCTGATTTTTCTTCGCCGTGCTCGGTGTGTGCGCAGATCATATTTTCATTCCGTGTTGTCCTGCACATCAAAAATGGTGTAGAGGCAGATTTGTCAGTGATAAATTAAAAGATCGAAATCAAGAAAAATGACATTGCCTCCCTAGCAACGGCGCCATTTTGTTAGGAAAAATCGTAGATCGCGTTTTTGATAAAAGTGTCGTAGTACAGTCGCGAAGTATGATCCAACAAAGGTATTGTTTTGTAAAAATAACGAGACTTGAGTCCCGGTCGTTCGTCTCTCGAAGGCGTTGCTTTTACTTTTGAAATCGATCTTACTCTACTTTGTTTAGAATCGCATGTCAGTTTGTGATTATTACGTATTTAGGTATGACATGCTTAGTTGTAAGAATATTAGCAATTGGAAACAGGCTACTTGAATCACACAAAAACAATGACAATTATTAAGCTCATGGTGATTTCAAACATATAGAGACAAATATATATATAAAAATGCAATTTCATTCATCATTGGAGAGTTGTTACACAAGGAAATCTAGAGGAAAGCTTATACATGAATGCTTAAAAATTAAACCAAACTACCAGAAAACGATTGCATACAAGAATTAACGGGGGGATTTCACATGCATCATTGGGGAAGAAGTAAGACTATACTACTAAGCAGTAAATAAAACAGTAAATATACGAAAAGCTAGGCTACTAATCTAGCAGAAGGAAGCGCATTGGGAGGTGGTCTCCGATAGCCTTTGAGTGGCTGAGAGAAGAAGGAGGGGCGGCCAAGGGAGCTTAGGCCAGCCCTTGGAGAGAGGTTGGGGAGCTGATCCAGCTTCCTGGCATGGAGATGGTGGCCTCCATGGTGGTGCTCAACTCGTGGAGGTGGAGTGGAGATGGAAGTGGCTAGCCTAAGTGGAACGAATGCCAAGGAAGTGAATGGGTGCAAATGGCCACCCATTGGGTCTTTTTATAGACCTAAGGGAAGCTCTCTAGAGAATTATGGAATTCTCTAGAGAGGCCTATGGTGGGAGCTCGTGGGAGAGTGAGAGAGAGAGGGTGGATGGCGGTTTTTGCTCCTGGTTGCTATTTTTGGCAACCAAGGCAACCACACATGGTAGAGAGTTCTAGAGAACTCTAGGCTAGGTATTTTCATGTGGATGGTGTGTGTGGGTGTGTGTGGGTCGAAACTTAGGTGGCTAGGTTGATTAGGTTAGGTTCTAGTGGGTTTAGGTCAAGGTATGTCTCAAATTAGGGTTATAAACCCTAATTCACTAAGGTAAAGTGCAGTTAAACTTAATACAAGTTTAATTGGGTGTGTGGAAACTTAATTGAGAGTAAAACAACTCAATTAATTTAGGTCTAGGTCAATTGGACTCTCACTGAGTCCAATTGGACAGTGTGTGCTGAGATCAGGGCTCAATTGGACTCAATGAGTCCAATTGAATAGGATGATGGAATTAACTAAGATCCAAGTTAATTAGGTTTAGTGAGGACCTCATTAGGTCCTTAGGGAGGTCTAGAGGTGATGTACTAGGGTTAGGGCACCTTAATTTAGGTTCCTATGGGGTTGGAATTGGGTTCAGGGACCTAGACATCCAAGATCAAGGCTTAAATCTCAAAATAGGAATTGGAGAGCAGTATCGGACGTCTAATAATAGTGTCGGACATCTTATACTCAAAAATCAGAAGCCTAGACTTGTTGTTTGGATGTCCAATCAGAGTCAGGAAGGATTTCAGGTTCCGTTTTGGGTATTCTGCAGAGATTGGACGTCTAACAAAGTGTTTGGACGTCCAATAACACTGTAGAAGTGGGTTTGAAGTGTACGGGAGTTGGCTAAGGGTCCTGGACGTCCTAAAACTTATCTGGACATCCAGAGAAGGGTTGGAACTAGGGTTTTAGGACTTCCTAGGGTGCGGTGACCTAATCTAAGGGTGACTAAGGCTTGGGGAGGTCTTTAGGCTATCCTAGGGCTAGGATGGACCTAAGCTCTTCACATTTTACTGCTTTATTTGTACTTAATAGAATAAAAAATCTTTAACCGCCTTACATTATTATTCCTACATCTAAACTAGGCCTTCTGCTCCAGCTCTGCTACAACTCCCGTTATTTCAGATCCAGCTTCAGATCCTCCTCCAGATCCAGCTCCAGATCTACTTATTGCCTGCAATCGACATAATATACTTAATCAGCACATTATAACATTATTTTATGCATAGCTAAAGTAAAGCAGTAAAGATGTAGATAATGCTTATGCGTGCATGAATGTCCCTAACTTATGCTAAGTTCTAGCCTAATCTAGGTCAATTAAGACCTATGATTATTGCGCAATCATCGTGGTCCCTAGGCACGTGGGCAGCAGTCATGAGGAGGGTACCGATCTGCGGCTGCTCGCTCGACCCAGAGTGTAGCTGCTTCGTCTGCGCCGAGGGCTGAGGGGGGTATCAATGCCTTGACACACAGAGACGCCAGGGCTTCAGATCAGTGGTGGCAGGTATGGTTACCGTTTCTGGCAGATTAGTATACGTGCTTTTTGATTCCAGTGCCACACACTCTATTGTTGCTATGAGTTTTGCTGTCAGTTTGGGACCGGACAGTGTGTTGTTAGAGGATCCATTTGTGATCAGAGGCCTAGATGACCAGTTGTTTGTAGCTGAGGAGGTCTACACAAACTGTGGGGTCAGCATAGGGGGACACAGCCTCCCTACTGACCTGATTGTGATACCGATGGAGGATTTTGGCATGATTCTAGGGATGGACTAGCTGTCCACCTACTACGTCTTGGTGGACTGTTTCGGGAGGAAGATCGTCTTCTCCATACCGGAGTTTCCTTCCTTTGAGTTTCACGGACAGTCGGTGGACGGAGGTTTCAGGTGCATATCTGCGCTTCGAGTAGCGAGGCTTTTGAGCTAGGGGTGTGAGGGCTTTCTATCCTGTGTAGTGGCAGAGCCTAGCCCCATGGCTGACTTTCAGAGCATTCCGATGGTTTGTGAGTACCCCAACGTGTTTCCAGAGGAGCTACCAGGACTATCGCCCAAGAATGAGATCAAGTTTGAGATCTCACTGATACCAAGGATCAGCCCCATTTTTTCTGCACTGTACCGGATGGCACCACTTGAGCTACGAGAGCTCAAGTCACTGCTACAGGACTTGTTAGAGAAGGGCTTTATAAGGCCCAGTGCATCCCCGTGGGTAGCCCCGGTGTTGTTTGTGAAGAAGAAGGATGATACCTTGCGACTTTGTGTTGACTACAGACAGCTGAATAGGGTCACCATCAAGAACAAGTATCCGCCGTCAAGGATTGATGAACTTTCTGACCAGTTGCAAGATGCCTTTGTATTCTCCAAGATAGATTTGAGGATCAGGGAGACCGACATCTCCAAGACATCTTTTCATACCCGGTACAAGCACTATGAATTCTTGGTCATGCCGTTTGGGCTGACCAACACCCCCGCTGCTTTTATGGATTTGATAAATCAGGTTTTTAGACCATATTTGGATCAGTTTGTGGTGGTATTCATTGACGATGTGCTCGTTTACTCGCGGGATCAGGCACAGCACGGACAACATCTACGGATGATTCTAGACACTTTGAGGTGACACAGGCTGTATGCCAAGTACAGCAAGTGCGAGTTTTGGCTGAGGCAGGTGACTTTCTTAGGCCACGTGATCTCAGTGGATGGCTTGGTTGTGGATCCAGCCAAGGTTGAGGTCGTACTTAGGTGGGAGAGGCCACGTACAGTGATAGAGATACGTAGTTTTTTGGGACTTGCAGGTTACTATCAACGGTTTATCAGGGGATTCTCGTAGATTGCGTGTCCTATGACTCAGTTGACTCAGAAGGACGTGCCCTTTGCCTGGATAGATGCATGTGAGGCATGTTTTCAGGAGTTGAAGGAGAGACTGACTTCAGCTCCTGTACTCACCATCCCGGACAGCGGTGGTGGCTTTGTGGTGTACACAGATGCTTTGTTGCAGGGGTTGAGGGGTGTGCTCATGCAGTGGGGTCACGTTGTCGCTTACGCTTCGTGGCAACTGAAGCCCCATGAGCATAGCTACCCTACCCATGACTTAGAGCTAGCAGCTGTTGTCTTCGCGCTGAAGACATGGAGGCACTACCTTTACGGTGAGACCTTTGAGATCTTCACAGATCATAAGAGCCTCAGGTATTTGTTTGACCAAAAGAAGCTTAACATAAGACATAGACGTTGGTTAGAGCTCCTGAAGGACTATGACTGCAGCATCTCCTACCATCTGGGGAAGGCCAACGTGGTGGCTGGCGCCTTGAGCCAGAAGGCACCCGCCCACTTGGCCAGTCTACAGGCACAGAGTTGGAGACTTATGGAGGAGTTGGGCAGTTGGGGACCCCGGGAGTCACAGGGGTATTGTGGGACAGTGATAGTGACACGGCAGATGCGACTAAAGCTAATAGACCGCATCATCGCAGGACAGATGGCGGATCAGTACTTACACACGTTACGAGAAAGAGTATTGTCAGGGGACCCAGGAGACTTTTCTTTTACAGATGAGGTGCTACACATGAGGGGATGTTTGTGTGTTCCCAGGGACGAGGAGTTGTTGAGAGAGCTCCTGATGGAGGCGCATGGGTCTAGGTTCACCATACATCCCGGGAACACAAAGATGTATCATGATTTGAGGCACGACTTTTGGTGGAGAGGGATGAAGCGGGATGTGGGTGAATTCGTGCAGTAGTGTTTGGTGTGCCAGCAGATGAAGGTCGAGCACCAGAGGCCTGTTAGGCCGTTGCAGCCACTTCCTGTGCCAGAGTGGAAGTGGGAGAGCATCACCATGGACTTGGTGGTGGTTTTACCTGTTACCCAGCGAGGACATGACGCAGTCTGGGTGATAGTGGACAAGTTGACGAAGACAGCGCGTTTCCTACCGATCCGAGTCACCGTAAAACCAGCACAGTTGGCAGAGAGGTACATTCGCAATGTGGTACGCCTGCACGGAGTTCTGCGTGAGATTGTATCCGACAGGGATACCCATTTTACTTCCCAGTTTTGGGCTGAGTTTCAGCAGGCTTTGGGGACGCGGTTGAGGTTCAGTACTGCATACCACCCCCAGATGGACGGACAGGTAGAGCGCACCATACAAACACTTGATGTCCTTTTGCATGCCTGTGTACTGGATTGGAGAGGCTCTTGGGAGGAGCATTTACCCCTGGTAGAGTTTGCATATAATAACAGTTATCACACGAGCATCGGCATGGCACCTTACGAGGCTCTGTACGAATGGCGATGTACTGCGCCCTTGAGTTGGGTCTAGGTGGGGACTAACTGGGAGGTTGTCCCCAGGCTGATCCAGTAGAGTCAGAAGGTGATAGAGCAGATCCACAGATGACTCTGCACTGTTAGGAGCAGGCAGAAGGGTTATGCTGACCAGAAATGCAGAGAGGTGCAGTTCGAGGTTGGGGATCACATCTTTCTCCGTGTTTCGCCCATGAAGGGCTTGCAGCATTTTGGGGTGAAGGGGAAGCTTGCGCCAAGGTTTGTGGGGCCCTTTGAGTTCTTGGAGTGGGTAGGACCCATTGCTTGCCGGCTTGCCCTTCCTCCCCAGCTTTCTGGAGTGCATGACGTGTTCCATGTGTCTAACCTCAGGAAGTACGTCGCCGATCCCAGTCACGTTCTGAGCCACCAGAGTGTCAAGGTGGGTGACGACCTGACCTACCCCGAGAGACCAGTGCAGATACTAGACAGAGCCATCCAGAGTCTGAGACTGAAGTAGGTACCCCTGGTGAAGGTTTTGTGGAGAAGCTAGTGGTATGAGGAGGCTATCTGGGAGCTTGAGGCGGCGATACGAGTGCGATACCCGAAGCTTTTTGAGGGTACATCTTTTCAGACCTACTTCGATCCTCTTTAAGTTTGCTATGCATTTTATGTTCCTTCTTCCGCATCCTAGCTAGTTCAAGTTTCGGGGACGAAACTTCCTTTAAGTTTGTTATGATGTGAAGACCTGTTCCACTTTTAGCCTTTTAAGACATCTGAAGTGTCAGTCAGACGTCTGTCCAAACGTCTGGACCCTTTCTCGGATGTTTGGAAATTAAAAATCTGTACGCATTCAGCATTTTGCGCACAGGTGGTGCGCAGAACTCTCCTTCTCTCTCTTTCCCTCTTCCTTTTCCCCCTTGTTGAACCCTAATCCCTCAGTTCTAAGAGCCCCCCTTCCTCTCCTCTCCACTCCACCACTACCACCACACCCCACCTTCACTACCATGAGCGAGGGTGAGTGAGTGAGAGCGAGAAAGAGGAGAAGTGCGGGAGGAGGAGGAGGAGGAGGAGGCCGAGGTTGGGAGCTTGGGTGGAGGCTTGCCGGAGCTCGCACGGCCACCGCGGGTGCGTGCGGGAGGAGGAGGGAGTTCAGAGCGTCGTCCTCGACCACCTGCAGCAGTTGTAGCTACGGCGGAGCGAGGAGAAACGTGGAGGAGCATGGTGAGGAGAACTAGGAGTGCATCTTGATATTGGAATTTTTCCAGTATCAGACGTCTGGAGTGCGGTCTAGACGACCGGCTGAGCATTTGGATGTTTGGCATCCACACCAGACATTTAAAAGCACCTGCATCGGGAAGGTACGTTCTCTTCGCGGTTATGGCCATGCAGGTTACATCGCATAGGATTTGGTTTGGCTAAAATAGGGTGGCTACTTTGTCGTACGTAGGAGCAGCCTTGGGAAGGTGCGCAGAGCGCCTTTCCATGCACTTTCGAACATCTGAACAACTCATTAGACGATCAGAGGTGCTTCCAGGCAACCGAAGGACTGGTTAGACGTTTGAAACTGCTTTCAGACGGTCGTAGGGGAGTCCTGGACGTCTGAAGTCACCGCAAGAGCTTGAGGTGAGATTCTATAACTTTTAAGATGTCTGAACTTGTTTCCAGACTTCTGATTTTGGTCTGTAGACATGTTTTTGACCCGTTTGGGATCCGATCGGGATCCATTTTATTCAAACAAAGTATCTGTGGTTTCCTTGTGAGTTTCTCTACATATTAGAAACCTTTATACACTGTTCTGAATCTTCCTTTGTGATGTATATCTTAGTATAGGACTTCGACCTGCTGCGTGTCTGCGGCTCGCAAAGGTGCCTGAGTCTGCGGTTTGAGCCCCCAGTACTCCTGGATTGTCTGGTAGAGTGGTCTATCCCTGTTATTCTTGTTAAATAAGAATGTATATATGAAAATTAGTCAACTAGATACCTAGGATGTGGCATAAACCCTAGGACAGAGAAATGAATAAACCAAATTGTTTTGCATGGTTGTATTTGTATACATGAATAAGTTAAACTGTTAGCCATTGCCTGTAATAAAGTATGAGCTGCCTGTTAGAATATGAGCTGCCTAAGATAATTAAATAGTTACTTATGAAATTATCAGTTGCATGTATCAAATTGTGGAAATACGAGCCTCCTGTATATAAACGAGAATTGGATTGTGAATGATGGAATTTGGATTGGAATAATGTGGTGAACATGAGCATGAACCCTACGAGGAGTTAGTAGTAGAGCTCCTGTGGTTAGATGGAAAAATTTGGAATGTGGACAGGAAGTGTGCTGGTCCTTGAGTACATGGTACCAAGGAGAGCGAGTGTCCCTTTTTTTTTATGTAGAGCGGAGCTAGCTGCCTTTGGGGTTGGGACCCGAGGTTAGGATTGGCCACTCTACATCGACTTCTGTTGGCCCTCGTGTACACGGTACCGAGGTGAGCTACTAGTGTAGGGAGGGGGCTAGCCACCCCATGGGGCCCGGGGTCTAGCTAGCCACCCTACACTGACTTGTTAGGCCCTCTGGGCAAACTGGGGTAGTCAGACAAGGGTGCGCAGACTGTGGAGGGGCGAGACCCTTGTTTGGTTCTGAGGGGCTAGACCCCTGTTTCTGAGAGGGCTAGGCCTTATACTGTTTCGTGCTGTACTTTGAGCGTACCCACTAGCGGAAATGATTGACCGCGTGTCAGTGCGGGGTAGCTACCCGTGTGCTTATTGCACGTGCCGTAGTCACTGCTACGTCTGACAGCGACCTCGGGGTGGTTGACTAGGTGTAGGACTACCACAGGGGACTCTCCCGGTCAGGAGAGCACCACGTGTACCTTTTACTCTTCGAAAAAGACTGCAATCAAGATCGTTCCCACGAGGAACATGCAAGATCAAGAAAAATCTGAAAGTTGACAAAAAGGGGTGAAAATGAATTACCTGTAAAATAAAATAACTTGAAAAGATAATTATACCTGCTACTTTTACTGCTTTAGATAGTATGGTTACCACTCTACTCAGCATTCGCTGACTCTGTTCTTTTTCATAACACTGTTCAGGTCTAGGAGTTGAGCAGCCCGAGCTTTCGGCTGTGGAGGGTGCTGGGCCTTGTCGAGCCCAGCCGTAGTTTTCTGCACTCTTTGTTGTACCCTCTTTACTGTTGTTGTGAGTTTCGGACTTTAGATACTGTTTTTGTTGCTGTTACGTTCGTTTATGTTGTTCATGTTGTTATGGTGGTATGTACTGAAATAGTAGCTTTTACTTTCCTTTACTGCTTGTACGTTTTTTACTGCTTAGTTACATTGCATATGTGAATGTGGTTTATTTTCCTGCTTTTTTGTTATTTCTTGTTGGACAAGTGGGTCTTGGGATTAGTCGAGGCGAGCCGGTCTCGGGTCCTGTAGGGATTCGGGAACCGGGTCGTAACACCCTCCTCCTCGCTCACCTTGCCTCTCCGACGTAAACCCCTCGACACCCTCACCGTAGCTGTGACCACCACCACCACAACTGACCCCTCCTCCTCCTACCTCCTCCTGTCATCACCATCACCTCATCCTCCTCCTCCCTCCCTACTGCCACCACCACCACCTTAATCTCCTCCCTTCCTTCCTCCTAGAACCACAACCAACTCATAGTCCTCCTACCTCCTCCATACCACGATCTCACTTTATTTTTTTTTTAAATTAGTATGTTTTGATTGCATGCTATAATTAATTAGAATATTTTAATTAGTATTCTTGAGCAATTGTGCCTATGTGTATATTTTATTTGATTTCATTATATTATGCTAGTGAACGTGTGTGAAAGAATATTTACAAATAATTATATGTTTTGCATGTGTCAATGAGTGTGAATGTAAGGAGGAGGATGAGGAGTAGGGGTTGTGGGTGGTGGTAGAGGAAGGGAGGGAAGATGGAGGGGGGTACTGGAGGGGGGAGGTGGGAAGAGGTAGGTGACACTAGAGGAGGTAGGGGCAGGTGTGAGGAGGAGGTAGGAGGAGGAGGGCCTTGAGGAGGAGGAACTAGAGGAGAGAATTGAAGGAGGAAGGAGGAGGTAGGAGGAGGAGGGCCTTGAGGAGGAATAACTAGAGGAGAGAATTGAAGGAGGAGGGAGGAAGCAAGGGGAAGTGCATAGGAGGAGGAGGGTCTAGAGGAGGATTTGAGGGTTAGGGTTATGAATTTAAGGATTAGGTTAACAAGCTTAATTATTGTTTAAGGTTTTAGAAAGGAGGGAAGGAAGAGAATGGAGAGGGAGTAAGAGGAATATAAAGAAGATTAGGGGTTGAGAGGGTGAGGAGGAGGAGAGGATTGCGGTGGAGGGAATTACAATTAGAAAAGTAATTTATAAATGAACGATATTTGATATTTATATTTCATTATGATATTTTTATTATAATTTTATAGATACACACACTTGCACAAATTTAGATGCACTTAATGGCAAACAATGGGAGTTCTAACCCCTAAGGTATAGTTTGTGAACGAGATATAACTGTGCTAAAATACTTGCTCCTCGAGACTTATGATCATGTTATATGGACAATGTGGAGTGTGTGTATACTTCACTCATATGCACAATGTTTTGTCTTTATAGCATGTCATACGTGTCATCGTCGCTAGTTCAGAGAAGTTCTGAACTAAGGGGGATCCTTGAAGATTTGATCATAACTTATGATTACTTTTTGCATGTAGCTAGTGTTTCAAGAAATTTTGATCGCATTTTGTCACTCTTCTTCGGTATACCAACTAATCTTACCTCCGTTCCTGAAGTGCCCTTTAGTGGGGGCTATTAAGAATGTAGTTAAGGTTAGTCTTAGGGGATATATTGGAGAAGTGTGGGGAAATGTTACTGAAATTTCTTCAAACATTGTTTGCATGTAAGAAGTAATGTTGTGATCAAATCTTCAAGGATGGACTATCAAGTGAAAATCTTCTTAAAATATGCATTTTTCTTATTTGAATCTAACTTATGAGTGGTTGACATTGACATTTAGGTTAATTATCATGGATAAGTCATTGATTAGTCTAAGGAATTCGAATTACTACAAATACAAGAATGGAGTGATTTTATTTTTGAAGTAGGCATTTAATGATGTTAGGAATACATTTAGACGAGGAGAATTTCTTCAACTGATTTGATGCCTATGTAGATACTGTTTGAATGGATTTTTCCATGACCGAGACATTATTTTTGAGCATGTGATATGTAATGATTGGTAGCAGCATTACGTAAATTAGACAGCTCATGGTGAGCAAATCACAGCAGAAGTCAAATATGATAGAATTGACGATTTAGAATAAAGTGATGATAATTAGGGAGATGAATTAAATGGAATGTTACATGATATGAGACCAACAGACCTTGAGGATGTAGATGACGATGAGACATTACGAGATTGCAATGAATTTTACGATATAGTAAATGCAACAAGGGATCCTATTACTCCTAGAATAACATCAATGTTGAAGTTGTCATTCCTTCTGAAATTGTTTTAGATGAAAGTGATGAATAGAGCCACAGTGAAATTATGGTTAGTACCTTGGGGAGCCTACTGAATAATCCTACTAGCTAGTACCTTGGGTCATAGTATGTTGCAAAGAAGTAGATATGCGAGCTTGAACTAAAATGTGAGAAGATTGATGCCTGTTGTAATGATTGTGTCCTGTACAGAAATGAGTACTTAGGGTTGAGTAACTATCTCGAATGTGGTGAGAAGAGATATAAAGTAGGTAAATCAACAAACACAGGTGGGAAGAAATAATCGGAGAAGGTTCTTCGTTATTTTCCATTGATCCCTAGGCTTCAACACCTATTCATTGCTAGTAAAACAACAAAATTGATGGCGTGGCATCAGGAGAATAAATCAAGAGATGGATGCTTTCGTCATCTAATAGATTCTGATGAGTGGAATAGATTTAACGAGAATCACGCATCATTCGCAGAGAAGGCATGGAATGTGAGATTGGGGCTTGCAAACGATGGATTTAACCCATTCAAGAACATGTATCCGTCATATTCCATATGGCCAATGGTCATGTTAACTTATAACTTACCTCCTTGGTTATGCTTGTGATCCATATTCTTGATGTTGACCCTCCTTATCCTAGGCCCCAAGCAACTAGAAAATGAGATAAATGTTTATTTCCAACCATTGATTGATGAACTGAAAGTCTTGGGGTACAGTGGTGTTCAAATATATGATGCACATAAGAAAAAATTCTTCCAGTTTCACGCAACATTATTGTGGACAAGCAATGACTTTTCAGCATATGCTAATTTATCAGGATGGAGTACGAAGGGAAAGTTTGCATGTCTAATCTATATGGATGGTACTCATCACTTGAGATTTCCTAAAAGCAAGAAGTTCTGTTACTTAGGGTATCATAGATTTTTGCCCATTGAACGTAGATGGTGAATGTCACAATTCAAGGACAGATTTGATAGTAAAGCATGCCGGTATTCGTAGAAGGATCCGAAAAATAAACTAAGTACATGTTTTGTTAGGTTGTTTGGTGTGAAAATCATGGAGATATTATAATAGCTCGGTAAAATATGTTTGGTCATCTTTTAAAAAATGACATGACTTCCTCGTGGCATTTAGGATTTAGGAAGAAAAGCATTTTTTTATGGAGTTTCCATATTGATAGAATTTAACTGTGTGACACAATTTAGATGTTATGTATATTGAGAAAAATGTAATGGACAACATTTTAGATGTATTAAATTTAATAGACAGCTCAAAGGATACAACTAAAACAAGGAATGATATCAAAGTTTTGGGTATTTGTCCTGAGTTGCATGTTCAAGAAGGTGATTGTCACTTTTCAGAAGCTATATAAAGTCTTACCGGAGAGTAGAGGTAAATGATTTTCTCTTTCCTAAGACACATTCGGGTTCCAGATGGAAATCCGTCCCAACTTTCACGTTGCGTAATTGAAGCACAAAAGAAGCTTAGTGGGTTAAAAAGTCATGATTCTCATGTGTACATGCAAATCTTATTCCCACTAGTGATACATGGAGTGATGCTTGATCCAGTAGTCGATTCATTTATGGAGATGAGAAGATATTTTAAAGTCATATGTTCGAAAGCATTAAATCTCGAATTGCTGGAGTACTGGGATAAATAAATTGTAATCACACTTTGTAAAATGGAGCATATTTTTCTAACTGCATTCTTTGATGTGATGGTTCATGTCGCACTTCATCTAGTGAATGAAGCAAGAATTGCTGGACCCGTGCATTACAGGTGGATGTATCCAATTGAACAATATTTGAAGAAGCTAAAAGACTATGTGCTGAATAAGGCAAAGCTAGAAGGGTCAATCGTGGAAGGATACCTTGTAGAGGAATGTATTAACTTCTATGCCATGTACATAAATGAGACAGACAATCGATTTAATCAACTTGAACAAAATTATGATGGGGAATTTAATGGTAATGATGAAGATTACCTATCCCTATTTTACATCGGAGGAAGATCGATCCTCTACACCGAGTTTAAGTCCATCTTGAAAATGGACCAACGATTGGCTCACTTGTATATTTTGAAGCAAATTCCAAAAGTGGATGAATTTTATAATGAATTAAAATAATCCTCTGATCCATCTACACCTAAATTGCAGTTCCTTGATTGGTTCAAAGATCGTGTAAATAAACTAGAAGAACAGGGGGATCCACGGTAGGTACAGGGTTTTGATGTAATTGCTGATGAACCTTTAACAAATGGATGTTACCATTTGGGTTACATAATTAATGGATTCAGATTCCGAGTAAGGTTAATTGATGATTCGAAGGCCATGCAATAAGCAGGAGTTGTTGTCAGTTATGACCTAAGTACTAGTTATGATGAGTATTACAGTCAAATTGAAGAGATTGTGGAAATGAGTTTCAGGTTTAACCGCAAGGTGGTTTTATTCAAGTGCAATTGGTTTGATGCATTTAAAGAAGGAGTTGGATTCAAAGTCGATAAGAAACTCGATTTCATGAGTTTAAGGAAGAATTGCCATATTCTTTAGTCATTAGAATCATTCACATTAGCTTGTCAGGTAGCACAAGTATTCTACATGCCTGGTAATAGTAGAAATGGGTGGATAATATCCGTTAGAGCTTTATCGTGTGAATAATACGATGTAGAGAAAGCTCCAGACCCAGATGTAGAATCTGAAGCATATTAAGAAATCTCACAAGATGAAAAGTTGTCCCTGATGCAATGGATATTAATACATAAGGTAATTTACCCAAAAAATTAATCTTTAACCCACAAATGAAATTATTAAAGAAAATTTTCCAGTTATATGTTTTGCTTATTTGTCCTTTAAAATTATGAGTTTTGTTGAAAAGCTTATGTTTATTTGTTATTCGAAACTGCTTTTAATTTATTACCTTCTATTATAGGTTTTTTACATTCATTGAGATTCCTGCACCGTATTCTACACGATAGTGAGATTCTTCTTCAACTTATGAATAAATTTAAAATTGATCTTTTCATGTTAGATTTGGGGTGTGCCCACTTAGGGTTTTTGTGATTAGGGTGTGCCCACTTAGATTTTTTCTGATTATGTGGGGTGTGCCCACTATAAATTATTAATGTTATTTCTTTTTTTGTGATTATGTGGATGTGCACACTTTTATTTCTTGTATGTGAAAGTTGAATATATATGATGTTGAATGTGATTAAGAATGTGAAGAAGAATTAGAAGAAGGAAATGGAGGGGGGATTGTGAAGGAAATGGAAGGTGGGAAGAAGAAGGGGAAGGGAATGTGAGGGTGAGAAGGGAAGGAAAAGGAAGAGAATGGGAAATGGAGGGGGGAATGGGAATGTGAAGAAGAGGAAGGGAAAGGGGAAGGGAATGAGATGAGGAAAAGGAAAGAGGAAATGGAGTGGTAGGGGAAGGAAATGGAGGGTGGGAATGGGAAGGGAATGTGAGGGTGGGAAGGGAAGGAAAAAGAAGAGAAAGGGGAATGGGAATGTGAAGAGAAAGGGAAAGGGGAAGGGAATGAGATGAGGAAAAGGAAAGAGGAAATGGAGTGGTAGGGGAAGGAAATGGAGGGTGGGAATGGGAAGGGAAGGAAAAAGAAGAGACAGGGGAATGGGAATGTGAAGAGGAAGGGAAAGGGGAAGGGAATGAGAAGTGAATGTGATTTTTATTTTGACATTTGTCTTTATTTCCTACTTCGTTTATTTACATTTATTTCTATATTTGTTGGGTATAGGATTTTTGGAAAATTACAATATATAGGGGAAATGTTGCTGAATATTTTTCTACATATCTGATTATTTGTTTTATTTTTATGTAGGTGAACTGGAAGAAGATGGCCAATAGGGCTGGCAGGATTAGCCTCAGGCTCAGGCCCCCTATCAGGAGCCCTAGGCACCCTGCTAGTAGTTTCTGAGGCCTAGAGATATGGCTAGATATCTCTAGAGTCAGGGAAGGGGGGCAAGGGGAAGGGGAAGAGTCTGATTCCTCCACTGACGGATTTCGAGGAGGAGGAGGCACCCGCTGATGATAAGGATGAGGAGGACAGTGATTCATTTGACGAGGACGATGTTGACTTGAATGATTAGCCAAAGCAGTCGGCTAACCCAGATCCTTCTCGGTCAGGACCTTCTGTACCATGCCCTCACCGTACTGGTATGAAAGTTTAATAAATAGTATGATTTATTTATTTCTTTGTCATTTAATGTTATGTTATAATGTTGTCTTTTAGGTACGACATGTAGGGAAAGAGGTCCGACATGAAATAGGGACTTAGAGAGAATTCAGCAGAGGATTCGCATTACAGTCAAGGTCACACTAACGGGGGAAGTAGAGGGTTATCCTCCATTCGTCAGTAGGTTGGGGACACTGACGAAGGCGATCATCCTACTCTCCTACTTCGACTGAAGGAAGGTACCAAAAGAGCTGAAGAGGCAGCTTATTCGAGAGTTAGAGGTAATTGGTAAAAACTTATAACTTATTTACATTACTTTATATAAGTTTAAATTACATAACAATTACTGCTCTCTTACTAATGCAGGCGATCTTCGATTGGGAGGACATTCCGAACATCCCCAAATATATTCTCAAGCACATGGCTGAGATTCACAAAGATTGGAGATTGGAGATGAAGAGTAGAGTAAAAGAAAATTTTTACTTTATATGTTTCTTTTTTTCATCATAATTGCAATATTATTTGTAACATTAAAAATGTATATATTTTAGTTTTATAAGAACTAGAACCATGATGAGGCATTGCATAATGGACCTCTTCTATTATAGTCACACATTTGGAAGGAAGCATGAGAACATTGGCATAATCCAGCGACGCAGGTAAAAGTATTGTATATATGATAATTTAACTAATCTTGAAGTTAATAAATTCTACCTTTATTTTAGGAGCAGACCTAGAGGAATAAGGACAATAGGGCCAAAGCTCCACAGAAGATCCATGTCTTGGGTAGAAGGAGCATAGGTGGGATGAAATCCCTATACGTAAGTATTTTTAATCAATATTTTCTTTTACAGCTTACAATATTTATAATTTGTTTCAATTAACTCTTTCAATTATAGTCCCAAATGCATCAAGGTGCCCAGCTTGATCGAGTGGAAGTATATGAGGCCACTTATAGGAAGCTGAGCCATGAGGGAAACCAAGAGTGACTTAATGACACATACTAGGAAAGACACATAAGTTATACAATATTTTTATTTTATTTCTTAATTAAAATTAAATGATATTACTTAGAGTAATTGAATCTTTTTAGGATAATATGGTCAACTTAATGCATCCTCCTGAAGATGTCAACTCTGGTACAGTTAAGTAGTGACTGACACCAGAGGAGGCATTCTAGACCGTTATGTCACCCAAACATGGCAAGTATGTGTGTAGTGCAGGGAGGAGCGAGACCATCTCTACTTGGTATGGGAGAAAGGGGGCATCACTACAACATAATATAGATTTAGCAACAATTCACCTTGCAACAAATAAAACATGTGTAGCTAGTAGTATCCTTTAATGACATGTCAAAATAATTCGTCGCTAACAAAAAAATGTTAGTTAACAATTTTTTTAGCAGCAAATTTATATGTTTGTAAAGTTATGCATTAACGGTATAACTATATTATTTTCCACTATATAAATATCTTGACTAATAAATGCCTTTAGCGTCAAATTTTATTCATTGGTATTTTTATGAGTTAGGGACATGTTCATTCATTTGCCACTACATTGGTGAATATAAATGTCGGTATTATTACAATTTAGGCAGATATGTATTGATATATATTAGTAAGGAAAGTTACTATTAACTAATGCATGAAGATATACTTTAAATTTTCACATAAATCCCTTTATAAATAACATAGTGGATTTAGTGATCATTTTCTTCAAGAAAGTTACAATTATATTATTTCAATTTTTACTTAAATGCCTAAAAATATAACATTGTTTTCTATCTTAATTGAGTAAATATCACTTAAAAAAAAAACTTTTGAAATGATTATATGTAATGGTAAAATATAACGTCACAAAAGTGTTCATATTTATTTTTTATAACAATAGCAATATGATAATGAAAATCATGTTATAATAATTTTTTAGGTGAAAAAAAACTCAAATATACTAAATTAATAAAAATAAAATTAAAATTAACTATTTGAGATATTACATTTGAGACCTATTATTCCAACACGTCCATTGCAAAATCCCATGCCTCCCGTGCAAATCCTACGCCTCCCCCAAAACCCCGCTTCTCCCTTTCGTAACCCGCCTCCGACCCCAAAAACCCCTTGCAACTCGCCTCCACATCCCCCTCAGGTTCCTTCCTCCACGAAATTAGATCAAGCCTTGCGAGTCCTCACAACCAACTCGCCCCACGCGACCTTCTGTTCCCCACGACTTTGTCACTGAGCGTTGCCCTTCCTACTCCCTCCCACAATCCCCTTCACCACCGACCCCATCGTCGAATCCCCGATGCACCCCTTGTGCCCATGACCTTGAAACCCTTGTGCTCTCCTCACAAGCCCTAACTCATCCTCAACCCTCGTCAATCTCACAAAACTCTAACCTCAACCATGGCGCCGTCGTCAATCTCACAAGCTTGACTGACCTTATCTCCATCCACTGACCTCACAATGCAACATCTTCACCAGTAGGCTCCTCTCTCCTGATTGGCCTGTGGCCTTCTCTCGCCTACATGCGATGTCTTCACCACCGGCTTCCTCTTCGTCGACTGGCCTGCGAAGAGCCTTAATACAGGTTGGTGGCCAAAAGCACCTCAATTCCTTAATCCTTACGAAAACATTTTGTCACGAGCCTCATTGTCTTTCAACCCACTCTAAGTTTAGATGAGGACTGAAGGTATACTTCCTAGGTTCTGCAAGATCACATTCTAGAAAAAGTTCATTCATCCTTGGCTTTTAGAAAATGGTCAGTATCATTCATCCTTGGCTTTTAGAGTATCCACTTGGCATGAGTAGGAAGGATATAAAAAGCCAAGTTCCAAAACTGAGAAAGAATAACAAAATCAACTCTCATTCTCTTGGTGGCAGCATAGTCTCCATGCTGGACCATAGCCTTCATTCTTTCTTTTGTTTGTGATGAATTTGACTTTCTGATCAAAATAGAAATCAGTCATAGAAAAACAAAAGATCATTTTGACACCCAAAAAAGAAATGCAGAACAGACTAAGATAGATGTACCACTTAAATCCTTTTAATTGGGATTTAGCTATTCTAATGTATCTGATTAGATGCTCTTAAGGTGCTTGATGGTAAGAAAGAAATTCACGTATTTAATAAGTAATATAGGTGAACATTAGAGGTCATTAAAAGTTGTAGATAAATGTTTTTTAGCCAACAACTTTTTCATGGAAAGTGATGTAACTTTATGAGTTTTATTGGTAGATAACTTTTTCAAATCCCAACATTAAAACCATTTATGAATTTAAAAAGGAAACACCATCTTCTTTAAGGGCAAAAGAGGGTTACAAATAGGAGCACCTGAAGCTTTGAATCAAGTTAACATTTTACAAACGAGATGAAGAGAATGGTAGAATCCTTCTCATAATTAATAGAGGGATTGATGTCCATACCAAGTGTAAATGATACTTTTGTATAGAACATTTCAATACAATGCCAAATAACAAATGCCAAAAGATGTATTGCTCTCAATGATAGGCCTAAGTGAATAGAACACACTAACCCTAATGGAAACCAAATCCTAGGAAGATAGCATGCTTGACCAAAGAAAAAAATTCCTAGGGTAGAGATGTGCATGGACTGTCTTGTTGCAGGAAAGGGGTTAAAAGATGAACAAATGCCTTCTGGAAACCATTAAAGCAAACCCATTCCTATCTTCGCTTGTGAGTTAACCAACTAGCACTTGGCACATGCCTTCCAAAGACCACCAAATGTGAATTAACTAACACTTGGCATCTATCTGTAAATTGCTATACATTTTGAAACTTTAACTTCCAAAAACCCCAAAACATATGCACCCATCAATATCCCCTTTTCGGGGCTTGGGTTCTTGAGTTCACAGGCCACACACAAGACCAATACCAATGAGGTCAGCCTCTATATCTCCAATACTAATATCAGCATTTTCTGATGCATATTCCGAGCTCATCTACACACTTCCTTTAATAGATGGCTTGATGATGACATCTTCCTGAATTCTTGTGCAAACAATATCCTTTTTCACATAATCTTGATCAGAGTGACTTCCAACTAGCACACTTCTACTTCCAAGTTCAGCACTAACTTCACCCTGACCATTGGTGTCATTTTCCAATTGTGACACAACTTCCCACAATAACTGACACTCCCCTATATATGCACACAATTGCAACACTGGAAACAATTGACATTTCCCCAGTTGCAATTAGATGTCCCCCATCATCCCCAAGACCTCTCCTACATCACGAACACTTTACAAGAACCCAACCCTCCTCACTAGTAGCACCTCTTGCAAACAAGACATTGCTTCTCTCCTATGAGCCCCCTTTCTCACCTCTCCTCCCTCTCCTTGCCCCATTTTCCCTCTTTCACATCCTTTAGGGCATGCATTGGTGAAGCTTTGGGAGGCTTTTAGAATTAGTATTTAGACCAACAACATTTCTTGGATAAAGGCTTCTACGGCTCTTTGATCTATTTGTTTGCAAAGGAATAGATCAATTTTTTGGAATGAGAAGCCATGGGTTGAAAATGTTGCAAGGGAGGCATATGTTCAACATGATTATTTTTGGACTTAGTTTGTGAAAGCTATTTTTTTATGGTGGAATGAAGCGGATAGCTATTAACCTCCAGCATCTGATCTTCGCATTTTCATGAAAATAATAATGATGACAACTATAGACCTAACTCCAGAAAAGAATAGATACAATCTAAGCATTAAGTCAATCTTTCAATCTTGCTTATAAGAACCTAAATCCAATAGTTTAGGCATGACTCTATAAATGGATGCATAGGCAACACCAAATATTTGAGGAAATGGCAAGTTTGGTTTTCAGTGGTGGAATGTTCTTCACAAAATAGGTAGATAAAATCTCATCATGGAAAATTAATTAGAAAATGCACCTTAATTCCTTCACCATTGCCCCTATCCTTTCAACTGTTGTAGAATTATAGCATGTGAAAGGCATAACAGGAAGCATAGTGAAATGAGCTAAAGTTGATTTCAACTAACAATTGCTACCTGTATAGTAATAATATTCTCTTTAGTAAATGGCTCATCGGTGAGTAGCTCCTTCCAATTTTCAGTTTTGATATTCAATTCCTTGACTGCTTGCACAAAAAGCAAGTAAAGAGTCCATAAGCAAAGAATAAAGAATGTCAAAAGGATTGCAGTTGTCTTGCTAAGTTTTAATTGATCTAGGAGAACCTCGTAACAGAAAACATTCTCTGTTGTCTTCACAACAACGATATGGGTAAATTCTGTAAACACTTTATTTAGTACAGGACAATGATATTTACTTGCAAAGAAAACAATGGCACATATCTTTAGGAATAGCTGACATTGAGAATGGTATCTTGACATTGGTGTCATTTTCCAATTGATACACTAGGTTCCAAGTTCCACACTAACTTCTCCCCCCAACATGGAATCTTGAACATCCTCCTAACCATTTTTGTTCTCATTCCATGCCTTTGTTTTAAGTAAAAAAAGGATTCAAAATTTTAAAATTCCATATTCTGTTGGGTATCAGAAATTCAAGCACCATGTACAATAAACTAAAATAATACAAACTTAGTAGCATAAAAAGTGAATGACAAGAATATTCGTGAATGTGATTGTGAAGAAAAAAAAGGTAATTAGGTATTGATGGATTTGTCAGCTATAGGATATTCTTACATATACAAGCTGGGCGTGCCTGTACTTGTAAACACCTTTTTTTATGTTTCTTGTGGTTTGTGAATGTGATTGTGGGGTGTACCCACCATATTATTATATATTCTTGCATAAATCACTTCTTTACAGGTATAGGTTTTTGGGAAAAACACAATAAAATAGAGGAAACTCTATCGGATTTTTGGTAGCATATATCCCTTTAGTTATTTAGATTCCCCAAACTTGGATTGTTAATTATAAATCCAACCCTACTGAGAATTTCTTGAAAACAAGATGTCCACCACTGCATTTTCCCCCAAGAAAATCTGTGTTTTTTTTCATTCTTATACACTTCATCTACATGTTAATTGATTTTGATTTTCATTTTTCTAGGTGTTAGTGCTTTACACACTAAACTTTTCCTTTGATTTTCACTTAAATGTATTATTAATAATAAATATCCCTTTAAGGATATCATATTCTTCTGCCAAATAAAGTCAATGGATAAAAGTTGGATATATGAAGATAGGTCAAGTAGTAAATATCTGGTGGGTGTTGCAAATTTCGTTGAGTTTGCGTTTAATAAAGTGGCCAAGGAAGGAACCATTGCTTGCCCTTGTCGAGACTACGCTAACGCTATTTGAGTTAATCGACAAACAGTTAATCAACAAACAGTTGTGGGTTTTCCAAAGGTTATACTAAGTGGGTTTTACATGGTGAAGAGCTTGAAAATATCCAAGAAGAAGAAGTTAGTGACAATCAAGAAGTTGGGGATGATGTGCATGATTTCCTACATGAAGCTTTTGGGTTTCAAGATATGGACAAGTATGCATCTTACATGGAATGCAATTTGCCAAATAATATTAATGAAGATGCAAATACATTTTTTGAATTATTGGAGGATGCCAAGCAAGAGCTATGTCCAGGATGCAAGAAGTTTAGTAAGTTATCTTTTTTGGTTGAACTTTATCACATAAAGTGCCTTAGTGGATGGACAAACAAATCTTTTACCATGCTGCTTGAGCTTCTTAAAGACGCATTACCAGAGGGAGAAACCCTTCCTAATTCTTTCTATCAAACCAAGAAAATTATAGCCAAACTTGGCCTTGCTTATGAAAAAATTGACATATGTCCAGAGAAATGTATGCTATACTGGAAAGAGCATGCAAATGATAATTCATGCCATATATGTGGTACTTCAAGATGGAGACAAAGAACATCACAATCTGAAGTTGATGAAACTCTTCAACTTGAATCAGATAAAGGAATTGCTTCTCAAGTTATGTGGTACTTTCCATTGAAACCAAGGTTACAAAGACTAGTCATGTTATCGAAGACATCGCACCTGATGAGATGGCATTCTGAAGGTTGATTAAAAGATAAAATGCTTAGACATCCTGCAGATTCCCCAGCATGGAAGACATTTGATAGTAAATATCCTTATTTTGCTTCAGAGCCTTGAAATGTTCACCTTGGTTTAGCTATTGATGGGTTCAATTCTTTTAGGATGATGACAACACAACATAGTACTTGGCCTGTTATCCTGATTCCCTACAATTTACCTCCATGTTTATGCATGAAGCAATAAAATTTCATATTATTGACATTAACTCCTGGTTCGTCTAGTCCAAAAGCTCATATAGATGTATTTTTGCAACCATTTATTGAGGAATTGAAAGATTTATGGGAGATTGGTATTCCAACATTTGATGTTGATCACGAAGAAGTGTTTCAGTTGCATGCTGCAATAATGTGGACTATTAATGACTTTCCGGCATATGCTGATATTTCAGAATGGGACACAAAAGGATATCTTGCATGTCCTTCTTGTAATAAAGACAATGATTCACAATACTTGGAAGGTAGTCGAAAGGTATGCTACATGGGCCATCATTGTTTTTTCCAATGAATCATAGATTTAGAAGGCAATCAACACCTTTCAATGGAAAGCAAGATTTGCGGTGTATACCAAAAAGATTATCAAACATGTTGATAATGACACAATTAGAAAAAGTTCCTAGTATTATTGGCATAGATCCCAAAAAGAGGTGTAAGTATTGGCCTAATTGGACAAAATTAAGTATATTTTTTTAGTTGCCATATTGGAGAGAGAATGCTATACGTCATAATCTTGATGTCATGCATATTGAGAAATATGTATGTGACAGTATAATAGGAACTTTATTACAATTTGAAAAGAAAAACAAAGACGGTATAAAGAGTCATATTGACTTGCAAAAGTTGAACATTAGACATGCACTTCATCCCAAAGAGGTTGGAAATAAGACTATCTTGCCTCCAGCATGTTATAACTTAGACAAGAATGAGAAGTCAAATCTATGTGAGATCTTTAAAAGAGTCAAAGCTCCAGATGGTTATGCATCTAATATATCAAGATGTGTAAATCTACGTGATCGCAAGATTTCAGGCTTGAAAAGTCATGACTGTCATATACTGATGCATCAACTACTTCCCATATCATTACAAGTTGCCATATCAAATGATACTGTTCGATCAATATTGATAGATTTCTATAGCTTGTTTTGAGATATATGTTCAAAAGAGCTTGATCCAGGATATCTTGAACAATTAGAGTAGAAGATTGTCATATTCATTTGTCAATTGCAGAAAATATTCCTACCATCATTTTTTGATATTATGATACATTTAGGAATACATTTGGCCACAGAAGCAAAGATAGTTGGACCAGTTCAATATCGATGGATGTATCCCATAGAAAGATATACTCCTACAATATTTTAAAAAAGTCAATATAAATGTTTTTTAACATATTCTTTAACTTTTACATGGTTACTTAATTGTTATCTTCTTAAACTAAAAAGGTATGTTCATAATAAGCATCATCTAGAAGGCTCTATTGCAGAAAGGTATATATTAGATGAATGCTTGATATTTTGTTCAAGATATTTATCAGGAGTGGAGACAAGGTTCACATCAAGAAACTTTCAAGATGAATTTTGTGATGTGGATCAAGGATTTTCTATATTTTTACAATCTGGTCATGTAATAGGAAAGAGGACTCCTAAGAAATTAAATTTGATTAGGATAAAACAGGCATATGGATATATCTTATCCAATTGTGATGCTATGCTTCCATTTAAAGAGTAAGAACTTGAAACTCATATCCTTTGAATTATTCATGTTACATGTTCTATCATAACATTTTAATAATTATTGTAAATTTGCAGAGAACATCGTCATGTACTTAGGAACTCATATGGTCAATTATCACAGAAGGAACTTAGTAACAAACATAATGACACTTTTAGCCAGTGGTTCAAGAGATATGTATGCTTCATAAATATCCACCAATTAGTAATTTTAATATCTTGAGATACTTATTGTTACTTTTTGTGATTCATATTGAAGAAAAGGTAAAAAAGGAATTTGTATCAGAAGAACTTTGAGTGCTTGCTCGAGACCCTCATGAAGTAGTAATGTATTATAGTGGCTATATTGTTAATGGCTTTAGATTTCATACGAAAAATAGAGAGAAGAATCGACAAATACAAAATAGTGTTGTTGTTAATGCATAGACTGAGAGCTTTTCCAAAGCATCATATAAAAATCCTTCAGTTGGTGACGTTTATTATTATGGAGTGATCATAGCCATAATTGAGTTGAATGATTATGAAATGGTTAATAGTATTATTCAAATGCCAATGGATAAATACTAAGTTAAAAAATGCAATTGGGAAAGCAAATGGAATAACATCTGTGAATTTATCTTGTTTAGGACATTAAAATGATCCATTTGTATTAGCAACTCAAGTACAACAAGTGTTTTATGTCCAACATTTGATATGCAAGGATTGGCATTTCATTGTTAGAACAAGACCTAGAGATTTATTTGCTATGGAAGAAAAAGTTGATGACTTAGATAATGATGACATGGTGATGGCTACTCCTATGATTTGAATGAAAGTGAGATGGATACAAATGACAATGATGATGACATTGATGTTGTACGTACAGACATTGATGGTGTTTCTTTTTCTAGAGAGAACTGGGAACAACATATTAATGATATTAGTAGAGCATATAACAATGAAAGCGAGTCTGATGATGACAACTAGATTGATGTAAGTTATTTGTTATTATTTGGTATGAAGATAATTTTTTCAAAAGTCAATTTTTTCATTTTTATATGTTATGACTTTATTTTGTTGTTTGTTTAATGTATTTCTTTAGTATGTTTCATATAGGATGTCAAAGCGACCATGATTTGATTCGAGTTATTCTAGTTCTAGGAGGATATCAGTCAAAGAAAATTTCGGCAGCCCTGAACCGACAAAATGTTGAGCCAACACGTAATGATAATGGAATTAGAGCTACAACTTCTACATTGAAGAATAATCCAGTGTTGTTGAAGAAACAATCTAAGGAAAGCAAATTATAATGAAAGATCATTCCACGCTTAGGAAAACGAAAAAGGTAAAGCATGCTGCCATTGAAACATTCGAAGAAGAATATCAAGGTAACATAGAAAGTTATACACATTCTGCAGTTGGAGAAACTGATGAAACTGACCTTTAGAACATTGGTAAGATATTTCATGTGTGAAAACTTATTTCTATAATACATCTTTTACTATTTTCTTACAAGTTAGTTTAAGAGATTTATATATCATACATAGATTAAATTTGAATTCATTTTATATTGTTCTTTTACCATTAAAAATCTAGATTCTAATTTAAAAGGAAATGGTAAGAGAAGACCAACTGTGTGCTTGAAAGTATGGAACAATCAAGATGGAAAGAAGATATTTGTTGAGATGAATGATTCATACTAGCAATCGGAGAAAATCAAAATCATTTGAAAATTTTTTGTGGAATTATTGCACGTAATTCAGATTTGGCTCCATTGGATTATGATGATTGGAGGAAGATGCCTATAGAATACAAGAATAAAATGATAGAATTTTTGGAGGTAAATTCTTAACCATAATAATTTTGTTAATTATATTTAAGTTTGGATGATTTAACATTTTTATGATGTAGTGCAAATTTCAATATAATGAGAAGATGTAACCATGGATGCTTCTAAGCATAGTTAAGAAATGGAGAGAATTTAAGTGTTACCTTAAGGAGAAATATTATTGACCACAGCTCTTCATGGGAGAAAGATTAGAGTATTGTGATTCACGGGTAACTAAGAAACATTGAAAGTTCCTTAATGAGCATCGAGATTTAGAGAAGTCAAAGGTAATTAAATTTGTATTTTTTTTCTTTACCTTAACTTAGAAAATAGTTCTAAAAAGTTATGATTCTTATAGTTACGTTGTTCTAAAAATAAAGAAAATAAAGGAAAATTAATGCTTCATCATATGTGGGGATAAAAAGCTATGCATGCATAAGAGATGAGGTACATTCTTTATTATCAAAATTTTTACTTTTTAAGTTGATGATTTAAGTGTTATAATTTTATTACTTTTAGATGGAGAAACAAATGGGAAGAAAGCTAAACAAAATTGATTTATTTGTAAATGTTTATAAAAAGAAGGATGGCAAACCAACGGATGAAAGAACAGCTTCTATGGTTGTAAGTTAAACACATTATATAACTTATTCTCAATGTGTAATTTATTTGTTAATCTTTGTTTACATTTATTTTCATTTATAGTATCAATCTTTTCATGCAATTAGGAGAACAAATACTAATTTTCTATATGTAAGATACTTGAAACATTAAATAGCAATAAAATTATAATACTTTTAAATAAATGATAATTTTGTTTGCTTTAATGTATGCTTCTGATCAAGAATAAACTTTTTAATTTGACCTTTTTTTTATGCCATTTTAGTTGAGATTTTTATTACCATCAATTTCTTTATAACTATTTTAATAGCATAGAGGATTATATGATGAGAAGTTTTTCTTATAGGAACAATTTAACGAGGCAACTAAGAAGATGGATGGTTCAAGAGACCCTTCATTGGTTGATGAAATTTATGCAAAAGTCGTTGGAAAAGATAAGCGTGGTCATGACAAGTGTAACGACCCGGTTCCCGAGTCCCTACGAGACACGAGAACCGGACCGACTCGACTAATCCCAAGACCTAGTCGTCCAACGAGGAGTAATGGGGGTGTGATCGGGAATCCCGCGTGCCTCCGCGACTCTCAAGACTGCAACTGAACGAGGTCCTATCACAAGGATCAAACATAAGGAGTGTCTCAAAATAGTGTATAGCTACTGTAGACGGGTAGAGGAATTAATTCTGAAAAGAACGCAACTCGAATCACGGAAAACGGAGCTCGAACGGGCCCTAAACGGGTCGAAAAAGACGATACTGTGCAAAATCAGACGTCTGGAACTCCTTCTAGACGTCTTAAACAGTGGATCAGAGAATTACCTGTTCAGCGTGGTTTCCCAGACGTCCAGAAGTCTGCGGGGACGTCTGGCCTATCTCCCAGACGTCCGATGGTCACCCCGGACGTCTAGAGGTCACTCCCGCCGTCTGGTACAACTTCCAGACGTCTGATTCGCAAAGGATGGCGAATCAGCGAACCTGCGCACAGTCAACCCCTCCCTCAGTACGGTCAGTCGACAGGAAGGAAGAAGAAGGCGGAAAACTCACCTTTCAGACGTCTGTATGAGCTTCCAGACGTCGACCTTGCCGTCTTGCTATCAACCCAGACGTCTGATTCTGGAAATTTTTCCAGAATTAGGGCGCTGCTCGACCTCCGCTCGCGACGCCGCCCGCGTCGCACCTCGCGCGTCTGCTGCTCAGCCCGCAGCAGGTCCCTCTTTGCGTCGCTCCGCGCCCCCTGCGCCCTCCGCCGGCCGGCCAAGCCGCTCCGGCGAGCTCGCCCTCACGGCAGAGCTCCGCCCTCGCACGCCGCACCTCCACGCTCACTGCGGCCGCCGCTGCCGCCCTCGCGTCCGCTCGCTCTCGCGCACAGGAAGGAGAAGAAGGAGGAGACGGTGGAGACGGGAGGGGAGGCGTGGCCCTTTTAAGGCCGCGCGAGGAGGAGAGAGGAGGTGGCAGGCCGCCTGCAGCCGCAGAGAGAGAGAGGGAAAAAGAGAGAATAATGAATATGCGGTCTGCGCGCGCAGGCGCGCAGACGACTCGCGGGTGTGGACGATAACGGTTTTTCAGACGTCTGTAAACCATCCCAGACGTCTGGCAAGACGTCTGGATGTGATCCAAGACGTCTGGTAAGACGTCTGGGCCACCTCCCAGACGTCTTAAAATACGTCCGGGGCACGCGTTCGTTACAACAAGGGATATGGATTAATATCGCCACATTCTGATTTGTGGAGGCAAAAAGTAAGTGAGGAACGAGAATAAAGGAAAGAGTGGGAAAGACAAATTGAGATGCGATTTATGGAAGAGATAAAAGAAATGAAAGAAAGCCAAGCAAACTTTCAAGAAATGCTACTCCAGTCATTAGGAAGAGTAGATTTGCAGATTTCCCCATCATTGAAGAGGTCATAGGTATTATGATTTTTAGTTAAATAATTGAGTATATTTAAGTTAAGAAACTAATCATATCATCTATGATCAAGGTACTCAATATGTGGTTATGCGACAAGGCAGCATTTGTGCAAGTTTAAAGAAAACAAAGAATCAGCATAAGGATGGGACACAATCTACGTTGGTTGAAGGCCAGGTAAACTTGTATGTAAAAGTACATTAAAATTTTAATTCAATATTGAACTTTCAATAAAAATTATAACTAAATTGATCTTGATGCTATCATTTTGTTGCTATAATATTTCACATGTAGGATGTGTATCTACTAAGCATGGTAGACATGCAGAGGAAGGTTGCATTTGCATGAGTGCATACTATTGACCTTAGTGCAATTATTGGAGGAGTTGCCATTGGTTTCACTTATACAGGGGTTTATGTTGAAGTTGCCATTGATGAGGAAGAGATGTTGATTAGGCCATATCGCAAATATGAAGTTTTAGTTGACACAATTGGAGCTATCATTGCTTGGCGTAAGATGTTTGTTATTTCACGATAGGTATTGTGATAAAATTATTTTGAATCATGGCATTTAAACGTAACTCTTTTTTTATTTGATGTATCTTAGAATTATTTTCTGACGAAATTTTTCTTTTTTTTTAGGATCTTTTCAAGTTGCTAATAGAAGATGCACTCGAGTTATCGGCAGAAATCTTTTTACGTGCTTTTAATTTAGTCAAAATATTTTTTTAGACTTTTTTTTGCTTTTTCTTGGACATGTATCTTTTTTGGTTATGTTACTCTATAACTTTGACTTGTTTATGAAATTATTTTCTTCTAATAAAAGACTATTGGTTGATGAATGAATATTGCATATGATCGACATATCATTTTAGATGTTTGCTCTTTCTTACTACCATTAAATTATAAAAACGTGTAGTTGGTTTAGATGTCTTACTACCTTTTCATTATTTAATTTTAAAATGAAAATATTTATTTTTATCACAATAGATCTTTATAATATTATTTTGTTTAAATATTTATTCATTTCAATTTAGGAGTCATATACTTCATAATTAAAGTTAATGTAAGATAAAGTATAATAATGACCCTTAAGATATAGCATTAAGTGGCAATCAAAGTTAATTTATCAAGTATATAGAACAACGATATTATTAGTGATAAAATTATGGCGTTGAATAAAAGGTTTATTATTTAAAATTGGAAATAGATTTTACTACACTTAATAATCTCTATTAGTGACATCAAATTTTGTTGTAATAAGAATTAAAAGAATTATGAGCTTAATTAGCGGCGAATAGTGATTGCCTCTAAAACATCTTATATTGTTAATTTGTTGTGGCAATTATTTTTGTTGCTATTTTTTCTTTACAATAGCGTCAATTGTAGCAACAAAAAGATAGTCATTAAAAGTAACATTTATCGACAAACATATCGACAAAAGTAATTGCCGCTAAAGATTAAAAAAATATCGACATTTTAAAATTGTCAGTAAATCTTTAGCAACACTACTTATACCAATGGACAAGCGACGAATCCAGAAAGTGTCGGAAAATATCTACAATGACAAATATTAATGCTTTAGTGACATATCTCTTTTGTCGGTAAAAACTATTTTTTGTTGTAGTGTGCATCATCCTCTTCAATTGAAGTACTGGAGATGAGGAAGGAGATTGCGGCATTACGTCATCGAGATGAGGAGCAGTGAATCGAGGAGCTGACCACATAGGTCAAGAGCTTTATGACATAGTTCAAGGAGTCAGCATGCAGTTGCAGCAGTCGACTCAAACTATTCAGGAGCACCTGAAGGTACTTTAGCAGAGAGGTATCGATCATTCATCTTTTCATCAGTATAGAGATCGTCACGATGACGATGATTTAGGTGGTGGTGCTGGAGGCATTGGTACCCTAGGTTGATTTTTCTATTTTCATACATTAATATTTGTACATATATTTTGTAGATATTATTACATATATGAAAGTTTGATTTTGAATCTCGTTTCCTGTGTTTTGAATGAATGCATTAGTTTTTAGTTGTGTGATTATATTTATACAGGATTTCTAATTTTTTATAGGTCTTCCACATAGCTGAAACTTTTAATAAAAAAAACCCTACTAATTTCAGCCATTTTAGAATTGACGAGAATATTTTGCCGTAGAAATTGGGTTAATTATCGACTGGTATAGAACAAACGAGAAATAGAACATTCTCATCCATTTTTACAGAATGGTAAAAAATAAGGCCTTACTTGATCGTTATAGAATGGACGAGAATATTATTATTCTCGTCTTTTTTTACTGAACAGTAGAAAATAAGACCTTACTTGTTCTTTTAAATAACTACAGATGTAAATATTTATGTCGATGGTGTATTTGAAACAGTTAAGAGAAACTTTCCTCCACTGTAGAAAACAAACGACAAAAACACCCACACATCGAATGAGGGGCTGCTTTTGTCCCATCGGTAACATTGTAGAACAGTTGAGAAAAAACAATAGTGACACATCATTCCTCAACCCTTTTTCTCGATCGTGGATTTCACATTGCCGACCATTTTGAATGGTTGGCAATAATGAATATTCGTGTAGTGTTGTATTCTACAGGTTGGTCAAATGTAGTTAGTGTTATCAAAAGGAACCATGCCTATTTAACTTGACTCTAACCCAATTAAGTTGAAATGCATTGGGTAGGACTTGACCTAGAAATTAAATGAGTTGGTTCACGGGTAAACCTAGCAAACTCATTAAGACCTGTTGGACTCATTTAAGATTAGACTCATGGACTTGATTAGGAACCATGGACTTGGATACGATCTGTTAGGATCCATTAACTCAATTAGGACCCGAGGACCTAGTTTATGTGTGAATCCATTTATGTAAATGGGGTTAGGTCTTCTTGTAGATAAATGGGTTGGATCAAGGGTCCATGACTTTGGACCCATTTAGTAAACAACCCAACTTGTTTGACACCCCTATTAGCGGTCAACATGAATGGGAAATTAAGGTGTGCAAATACAAGTGCATGTATACAAAAATTTCCATAATCCTTTACCAGGATCACAAAATTTGTCCTAATCACAATTCATAATCCTTTCCAATGTAGGTTGTACTATCAACTAATAATAACTTAAATGTATAAATAGCAGAAAACATAAAGTCATTTATGCTTACCAATAAAAAGAGCCAAAGTCATCTTCAAAACCATGTGGCCACTCTCCCATCATCCTACTTACTCCTGAATAGAATAGATGTGAAAGCATAGTAAGCAAGCATGATGATAACGTCATTATCAGTCATATCTAGCTTTAATTAGTCATATTCAAGGAATAAATGCTCCTACATAACCGCCAAAGGATCATCATTCATTGCATAATTATTCTGAGAGAAATATAGTAAAATAGGGGTAAAAATGCAGTTTTAACAGCACATCTCAATTGTAGAATAATCATGGGGTTTTTCAGGAGTTAATCAAGGGTCAAATGGTCTTAAATATCTAACAAGTAGGTGCATAGAGAGAAATGGGTTTTCGCGAGTTTCAAGAATTAAATGACTTCTGAAACCCTAAAAACAGACATGCTTAATCTACTGAGGTTCTGGTCAGGATAAAATTCACATAAATCCTCTAAAAATCATAGAAAAATATTCTTTAGGGTTTGGTATGATTGATTTGACCATTGGAACCCAATTTGACCAAAAATAGAGTCTCCGACAGACAGTTGCCCTAATTTGGGTTTTTACATAAATTACCTAGTCAAACTTGGTTAAAACCTGAATCCAACTTCACCATTGGATTCCTTAGGTCAAAATTAGGTTTCTACCAAAATTTGGACCCAATCTTAGATCATCTTGACCTAGTTTTCAATTTAGTTATGTCTGACTCTTTTCTCTCACACTTGCCCCTAACTTTCAAAATTCCTACAAAAAAGCCCCTATCTTTGTCGTCACTCTTTGCAAATAGGTCCCTCCACCATTATTGCAAAGGAATCCTTCTTCGGTGACCTTTGAGTGAAGAGAACTCCCTCTCTAATCAATGAATCCCTTCGAAAATTGGAAGGGAGATTCCTTGAGAAGTTCTCCTTCCAACGCACCCAACCTTGAATCTTATAACCTTCCCAATATCTCATGCGAACACATGAGAGATTGGGGTATCTCTTGGGTTTTCAACTCCGGCGAACCTTCCAAGCTTGAAAGCTTAGTTCCGAAGCTTAAATCGACTCCCTGAGGCCTATAAAAGGATCCCCAATGCACACCCATCCTTCTACGCTCGAATTTGGCCGGAAATCCCCCCACGTTTGTCCCTCCTCTTTGATCGAATAGCTCCTCGACGTCCGGCGATCTTCTTCGACCTCCCTCATCGTCCGCTCGCAATATCGGTGGCGGATTCTCCTTCCTCGTCTTCCTCCATGTCATGCCGTACCAGCCAACGTCTCTCCCTAGTCTTCATTGCTGTCCTACCCCCACTGGAGCCACCTTCTTCCCCAACGCTGACGTACTGCCGGCAAGTCATTCTTCCCCCGTTTGTCTGTTAGATTAGGATTAGAATAATTACCTTCGACTCTTAGTTTAATTCTCCCCCTTTCAAACTTCGTTTCAATCCTTCGACACCATGAATTACCCTTGTCTTCTCTGACTTTGGCCGCTCCTCTGGCGAGGCATTTCTGCCACTACACCTCTCCATCTGCCTCACCAAAACCTTCTACACCCTCGCCACATCCACCTGCATCAAAGCCCCATCTTTAGTTCCTACTCCACCCACTACCGTGATCCTTCAAACAAACCCACCATAGCGCTCCTCCTCTAACCTCTGCAAACCACTACACACCTCCACAAGTCACGAAATCACTACCAACGCACTCCATGCCCAACAGCAAAGCTCCTGAGCTGGTTTAATGTGGCTGAGAGGTCGTTCTCTTGAATTTCAGGTCTTGCTGTGCACCTCCGCCACCGTCACCATCTCCAGCCTTGTTCTTTGAGTTCGAAGCCACGCATGCTCCAGGTGCTATCTCCAGGTGATGCGGGTTACTTCCAGGAAGCAACCCAGGCCTCCAATTGGGAGCATTGTTTGCTCCTTTAGCTTCGATTGGGAGAGCACTCCAGCAGCAGCTACGCGAAGAAGAACCGTGGGATTTTGTCCCACCTCGTGGTGTACAGCGCCCCTTGTAGTGAATAAAAGGAATTTGTGATTGGGCCTTGGTGCCTCAAGTCACACAGGAGGTGAGGTCCCCCGCACATCCCTTCATGCCTTTCTTGTGACACCTCCACACGGGCTTGGTTCGAACTCGATTACCCTCCTAAGCCTCACACCTCGGCTGCTACCCACTGCAGGCAGCCCTGGTCTCGGGTTTGCTTATGCTCGATTACCCGAATGCCTGGTTGTCCCTTGAGAAAGAGAAGGAAAGGAGAGAGAGAGAGTGCGGGGCAGGGGAGGGTTTTGCTATGGAGAAGAATGGCTAACACTTAGCCGTTTGAGAAGTTGTTCCCCCTGTGCATGAGGAGAAGAGGAGGCTGGAGAAGAAACCAAAAGAAGGAAAGAAGGAAGAAGAAAAGAGGCAAGGCAGAACAAGAGGACCGTAGAAGAAGAAGAGAAAGAGAACAAAGAGAAGGCAAGGAAGAAGAAGAAGAACAATAGAAGAAAAAGAAAGAAGGAGCACTGTAGCAATGCACTTTAAGTTTTTTGATTGTAAAATCATATGTCTAATTATCTGTTCCTTCATTTGATTATATTTAGTAAGTACTATATATGTGTTAGGCTAATAATTGGTGATCTAAATCACCATTATTTTATCTAGAGTTCTTTTTATTTCTTCATATACTCATGTTATACATTGCATATTAGTTTTTGAGTAGTCAGTTGTGCTCATTTATATTATTTGTTGAGATTAGTGCGTGAATACAATACTTGCTCCCTGCATTCGACCTCGGATTTCTTTCGAGTATAAATTGTATATGTTGACTCGCTATTTTCGGGTATATTACAATGAAGTGATTTTAAAACCCCGATTCAGTGCGTTGAACATTTTGGCGCTGTTGCCAGGGAGGAACGTGCAATTCATTGCTATTCTCTGCTTTATTTGATTATATTTGAGCACTAACTTGCCTTGTTTGATTTCTTGTAATTTTGCTAGGTACTTCATGAGGAGATCTTCTACGCAAATCAACCACTCCAGGGCAGGTAACTTTTCTATTATTCCCTATCAACCTCTTAATATTGGGAAGGCAATAAAGAGAAACAATCAATTAGGAATCACCTACCTTATTTTTATAGTAATCATCATTTAAAAGGGTAAGTTTCTTGATTTGCGAACAAGGTTCATATCCGATTGAAGCTTGAAACGATTCTGTTTAGAATTTCCTACTCAAATTTCATGTACCTATGAGGGACTACGCGTAATTTCTAATCTTCTTGAACTATGCACTTCTTGTTTGAAGTTCAAGGAGAACATTTTAAGATCAAATTGGATGTAGAATAGAGCCAATTAGGATATCTACATTAGGGTTTTGGAGTGATAGTTCACATTTTCCTGCATAAAAGGAAATAACCTTCCCACATTTGTGTGCTACCCAAGCCCTTGGTTGAAAAGATTTAATCAAGAAAAATCCTAAAATCAGGCTCTAATTTCACTTGAATCCTAAAATCTTAGACCTAATAACCTGAGAGTCAATCAGAGTGATGTCTGGGTCTTGACCTAGATTTCATTCTCCATCTTTTAGGGCTGGTCAGGTGAAGTTGGTCTACCTAATAGGCCAACCAACCTCCAAATTAAGTCACAAGTCAAATTAACTTCTAATCAAGTAGAATTAAAGGCACAAATTAGGACTTAAAATTGGTAGACTTAAAAGGTCAAGTTATCCATTTTGGTCTACTTGGACCTTCAGTGACAAGGAAGGTCAGGTGGGGGAAACCTTGTAACCCGTGGGGACGCTCTACCGTGTAGGGGTCCTTGTGGGACTCTCCCTTCCTGGCTGCCCAGGTAATTCTCAGGTGGACGACTTTCCCATCCAGGGGTATCATCCGCTCCGAATCTCTATAGTCATCCAAAAATCTTTGGGTGCCTTGATTAAGTCCAACAACATCCAGTCCCTCATCTTTTCTCTAGTGCACATACACAGATCATCCTAGGGATTTCTATCTGGTCAAATCAACTACAATCTAATCTTGAGTTTGATTCTACATTCTAATTCCACCACTTGATTCAAAAATGCAGCCCAACTATATAGGAAGACTGTTTAGGAAACCTGAGTCCCAAATGAGCATTGAAGAAAAGATAATTGAGAATGCTTATAGAAACCATGAAGAATATTATAAAAGGGACGTTCAGGAAAAATTTTAGGTAATAGGCATCATCGCAAACCGTGCAGGGATAATATCGACACACACAAATGAACCATGGTTCAACCTAAGATAATCTATTAGTAGAACATAGTGAATTGGTGAAATTACAAAACAATGAGTGTCTGCAATGTTGGTCAAGCCCTTCATTTTCGGAAAAACTCCAGGAATTTTTAGAAATACGGGGAGAATTGCTGAATAGGTTATATAGAACCATTGATCAAAAATACCCGTCAGAAGTTAATAAAACATCTTGGAGTGAGTCTAATGATCAACACAATTTCCCAAATCCCGGGTTTGATGATCATAGTTGTTATGGATCCCCAACCCAGATGAATTTAGATTCAAATTTCATAGCAATTGACATTCTTGATTTTGATGAGGGTTGGGAGGATCCAATTGCAGGTGTTCTCGATCTCGAACCAACCCTAGAAAATCGAAAGCCTGGTTCACTGAGCTTAGATTTGCCAGACACCTGTGATACTAAGATTGAATCAGAATCTCTCGAGGGTGTAAATTCCATCCCTTATTCTGATAAGGTGACTCTCGAGAGCAATTCTAACATCCCTATAGAGCCCAACCTAGATTCTAGTGATCCAACCCACGCCCTTAACCTAGAATCTGGATCTAAGCCTTACCGGGATGATTACAAGGCCCAATATGATGAAATTCAGATTTTGAATTTGGATTATGATTCTGGGCTTGTATTTGATGAGTGCACCTCTCCAACCTCCTCAGAGATACAGATTGATTTTTCGGAAGTCACGCCAATCTATGATACAGAAACCAAGGAGTTGGAAGAGTTAAGAATCGATTGGGTCTACCCTAAGAGCAAAGAACCCGAGCCTATGCCTAATAGGGACACCTTTTTTAGCTCGGAATTTGAAAACAGGTTAGATCCAAGTTAGGTTGCTGCTTCTCCACATCTTGATTTACTCAGTGGTGGAACCTCTGATCCTGAATCAGATTTAGAACACGATTCTCGCAAGTTCTCCAATGATTTCAAATCTTACCCTGATTTCGAAGAACTGTTGTTTCTTAACAAATCCAAATCAATTTATGACCTCAGTGACTACAACCTATCCTTTGATTCTAACACTGAGGTCAATGATTTGAAAGAAACCACCTCTCCCACAGCATATACAAAGCCTTCCAAAACCCGTTCTCAACCTCGACCTGTAATTGGACTCAATTTCTACTTTGATTCTCCTCTCGATAAGCTAGTTACACATGATTCTCATCTATATTTCAATCGGGTTTCGAACTTCGATTGGACTGATAATCACGCCCCATCCTTCTCTGATCACTCCTGTAGGGTTCCTACATCCTCCATCGACACTTTTTCATTTGAGGATCCCTACTCTGATCGGGCTGATTCGATTTAGCCAAACCCTAGCTTTTCACTTCCACATCTATTTGAGTCACAGAGCGTATGGTGGGTTTCGGATCTACTGATTCACATCTATCAACCCACCAGATCGATTGGGTTTGGGTTGCATCATCAGCCTGTTGACTTGAACAAGCACCTGGTTGGACCAACCAGGCTATTGATCAAGGTGCTTATTCTACAAAATTCATTTGATTTGATCAAGAGCTTTAGGAAGCACAGGGAAGCTCAAAGCTTCACTGAAAGCTTTAGAGAGAGGAGTTTCAGATGAAGAAAGGTGTAACAAACACAAAGTATCATTCTTAATCGATTGGAATAGCTTCTAAGGGATTTAACAAACTCATTTGGGTAGGATTTATGATCAAATCTCATCAGAAACTTACGGCCAACAGTTTGGGTTCGAAAACAATCCAAACTAGCAGATTGTGAATTCCTACAAAATCACTCATCTAAGATTAATAAAATCATTCTAAAATCATCCAACAGATTCTTAGAAATGATTCTAACTCAATTTCTCAGATTGAGCTCAGAATCAGAGTTTCCTCCTCAGGGTTAACTGTTAGGCTTGAAAATTGACTTTCTGACTTAAGCCTTTTTACAAGGAATTAAAGCCTAGAAGAGAATCCTATCAACTTCAGGAACTTATCCAATCCTTTAAACAGATGTTCTATCCCTAAGAATTAGGGTTCCAGGCTCATCGCCTGAACTTAAAAAAGTGTTTGTTCAACAGAAGGATTGGAAAGGTACTACACTAATCTGAAGACATAGATAGCTTCAGTGCACTGCACTGAAGCTTCTAAACCTCTTAAATGTGGTTCTTAAGCTTCTGTACAGGCTTCTCCAACTCTACCGGAGTTGGAGAAGATGAAATCCTATCTCAAGCTCCAGACATAAAAATTTCAATTTAAATATCTCAACATGATCAATAATCCTCAAGTCATCGATCCTCAAGTTTAACAGGCTGAAGAACATATTTGATTTGCCGAAGCTTGCCGGAGCTCCAGTGAGTCCAGTAAAAGGCGAAAAGTGTGTTCAGAATGAAGAATCGTGCCATTTTTTATTTGAAAAGGGTCCTGAGGTTGCAAGGAACCTTAGGAACACATTAAGTTCCTTAATTGATCATTAGAATTAAGAATTAACAGTGAATTCAGTTTGAATGGATTTTTAGTGGGTTGAAGCATAGGACTTGCTCTCCCACTCAGAAAAGTGGTTGAGACAAGTCTAAAGAGAATTGCGATCATAAATATAGAGATAATTTAAAGTTTTAATTGCTCCTGAGCCGCCATTGATAGTGAGCTCAGGAGCTTAATTAGATTTGGACATTTACATTATAGGTGATAATTATACAAATTAAAGTGATAATTAGGATCCTTAGATTGTGAATAGGTGGTGAAGGACACTATGGAGGTGGATCTAAGCTCAGATATTGTCCCCATGGACAACGACAGTGTCTGTTGAAGGTGGAGGTGAATTAGATGAAACTGTGATAAAATTTGTGTTTTAATGGATTAGAAGTGATCGTGAGTGATAGAGGAAGGTGGACAACGAATTTAAAAGACAAAACAAGATCTCCGACAAGCTCAAGGAGCTCACCGGAGTCAAAGGAGATGAAGTCTGAAATATGAATTTAAGCTAAGCTAACTAACTAATTAACTACCTAAACTACTTCTACTCCTACTCCTACTCCTAATCTACTCCTAGCTACTGTTACCTGGACGAAGGGGTTAGAGGATCTCCGTTGAAGGCTCATAACGGAGGAGTGAAATCAGAGGATATTGAGGAAGATCTTCGGCGTCGGATGTGAGGTGAAGCAAAGGAGCTCCTTGGTCGTCGCTTTTGTCCAGAGACGCAGCAGACCTTGACGGAGTTCCTCAGCTAATCAGGATGGATGGAGGAAGTCGGAAGATGAAATGGGGAGTTGCTGGAGTTGTGGAGAGAATAGCCTATCGAAGTTGGCTGCAGTGAATAAGAGGGAAGGGAGCCAACTTGAGAGAAATCGAGGGGGTGAGGGGGCATTTATAGTGAATGGCGACGAAGAAGGTGGCGAGGTCTGGACGAAGAAGAAGCTTGGGGAGCTTAATGTCCAGCATCATCTCCGACGACGGTGAGGTTAACTCCCACCAAAAATTAGGATTTCAGAGTAATCCAGATCGATGGATGAAGATGGGATGGTGAGCGCAAGCTCCAGGAGCTTGGAGAAGGAAAAATGATGTCGGCAGGGCGGTGATCGCGTGGTGGAGTCACCCTCCGTCGTCAGCCATTCAATCGGCCGAAGAAGTCGGTAGGGACCTATGTGCAGTGAAACTTAAGGACCTATATGAAAATTAAGGACCCGATTGGAATGATTAGTAAGGATCTAAATGTAAACCCAGGTTTTAAAGGTTTGTTTTAATTTAGATCTTTTTCAACTTTTTATATATGTTAGTAAATAAGGTAACTATTATGTTTAGACCTTGAATTTACATTTTTGACATTTTTAAGTTAATTTATTAAATTAAGTAAAGTTACTTAAGTTATTATATACTTATGTATACATTATGTTTAAGTTACTTAACTTATTAATTAAGGGAATGGCTAATAAGATTTCGAGTACAATTATTAATTAGATTGTTGATAATATTAATTGAATGTTAAAATATCATTTTAAAGTTATTTTAAGGTCCTTTACTATATATCCCTTATTTTATAATTAACCCATATATACTCATATCCTTAGCTAATTAACTAGGAAGACTAGTTAATTAGGGGTAATTAGAGATCATGATGAGTCTCTCATCATCAAGTGGAGGAGGTTCCTGGGCCAAAAATGGGTTGAGGCGCTGGCCATTTATTGTAGATATATGCCAAAATTTTGGGTCTCTGATCTGAACTGCCCCATTAGGATATGGGTGAATCATAGCATATGGGCCAGTCCACTTGGACTTGAGCCTCCCTACAAAAAGTTTTAATCGTGAATCAAACAACCAGACTTGTTGGTTGGGCGTGAATGCTTTTCTTCGGATGTGGCGATCATGAAAGGCCTTGGTCTTGTCCTTGTATATCAATGCATTCTTATAGGCCTCCCATTGGATCTCTTCTAATTTGCTGAGCTGGAGTTTCCATTCTTGACCTCCTGCATTGAGGTCAAGGTTACATTTTCACACCACCCAAAAAGCGCGGTGCTCCAGCTCTACAGGAAGGTGATAGGCCTTGCCATATACCATGTGATATGGTAACATTCCGAGTAGGGCCTTGTATACGGTCCGATATGCCCAGAGTGCATCAACTAATTTATCAGACCAGTCCTTCCTATCTAGTCTAACCGTCTTCTAGAGAATCAGCTTGATTGGACGGTTAGACACTTCAGCCTGCCAATTGGTCTGCAGGTGATACGGGGTGGCTATACAGTGATGTACTCCGTATTTCTTTAATAATGATCTGAAATGGGCATGGATGAAGTGGCTTTCCCCATCGCTAATCAGAGCACGGGGTATCCCGAATCTCGCGAAGATGTACTGTTGTACGAAAGAAATGACGCTTTTATGGTCAGCCCATTTTGTCGGGATGGCCTTGACCCACTTTGGGACATAGTCGATGGCTAGTAATATGTACTTGAAGCCATGCGAGTTTGGAAAAGGGCCCATAAAATCGATGCCCCAGATGTCGAACAGTTCTATGACCATGATGGGCTAGAGTGGCATCATGTCTCTCCTGGTCATAGAACCGACCGACTGGCATCGTTTGCAGTGTTGGGCGTATTCATGTGTATCTTTGAAAATAGTTGGCCAATAAAATCCCGACTGCAAAATTTTTGCAACGATTTTCCATCCTGAGAAATGACCACCACAAGCATCATTGTGGCAAAACGATAACACACTGGGGATCTCAGAATCTGGTATGCACCTTCGAATAATCTGATCCGCTCCAATGCGGAAGAGTAGTGGGTCATCCCAGAGGTAGAGTTTGGCGTCCGTAGTGAATTTGAGTTTCTGGTCCTTGGATAGGTTCACGGGAATCTTGCCTACGGCAAGGTAGTTTGCGATATCCGCGTACCAGAGGAACTCAACATAATGAACTACCAAAAGAGATTCATCTGGAAATTGCTCGTGGATAGGCAGAGAACAAGGAATGTGGTTTGGGTCCAGTCTGGATAGGTGATCCTCCACAACATTCTTCTTTCCGGCTTTGTCACGGATTTCGATATCAAATTCTTGCAATAGAAGGATCCATCTAATGAGCCATGGTTTGGCATCCTTCTTTGCCAACAAATGCTGGAGGGCGGAGTGATCAGTGAAAATAATGACTTTGGACCCTAATAAATACGATCTAAATTTCTCCAACCTAAATACTTCTGCTAGCTGTTCTTTTTCAGTGATAGTGTAATTGTACTGAGTCTCATTCAGTGTCTTGCTAGCATAGTATATGCTGAAGGGTTGTTTCTCCCGACGTTGGCCTAAAACATCACCGACGGCAAAATCAGAAGCGTTGCACATCATCTTGAAATTGAGCGACCAATCAGGTGGTTGGAGAATTGGGGAATCAGAGACATCACTTCATAAAGTCTCGAAGGCGCTGAGACACGAGGTGTCGAATTCAAATGGGACATCGGCAATAAGGAGATTCGTCAAAGGCCGTGCAATTTTCAAGAAATTGCGTATAAATCTCTGATAGAAGCTGACATGACCCAAGAATGATTTGATCTGCTTGGCCGAGCTAGGTGGTGGTAAGTGGGAAATAATCTTTGATTTAGCTTGATCGACCTCAAGTCCATTTTTAGGGATCCTGTGTCCTAGTACTATGCCATCCCTCACCATGAAATGGCTTTTCTCCCAAGATAGTACCAGGTTTACCTCAATACACCATTTCAGGATCTTGGTGAGGTTATCAAGATAAGATGCGAAATCATCTCCGAAGATGGAGAAGTCATCCATGAATACCTCCACATAGTCCCCAATCATGTTAGAGAATATGGCCATCATACAACGCTGAAATGTTGCTAATGCGTTGCAGAGGCCAAAGGGCATCCGCTTGAAAGCGAATGTTCCAAAGGGACATGTGAATGTGGTCTTATCTTGATCTTCCGGGCTAATCGCTACTTGATTATACCCAGAGTATCCATCCAGGAAGCAAAAGAAACTGCGTTCGGCTAACCGTTCCAAGATCAAATCAATGAAAGGCAAAGGAAAGTGATCCTTCTAGGTAGCCATGTTCAGTCTCCTATAGTCGATGCAGATCCGCCAAGATGTAGCAGTGTGGGTTGGGATGGATTCACCCTTATCATTTTTCACAATGGTGTGTCCTGCTTTCTTGGGCACTATCTGGATCGGACTCACCCATTGGCTATCTGAGACTGGGTATACTATACCTGCATCCAGCCATTTGATGATCTCCTTCTTAACAACCTCTAGCATATTCGGGTTAAGCCATCTTTGAGGTTGTCTTGAAGGTTTCACCCCCTCATCTGTGTAAATGTGATGAGTGCAATACGAGGGGCGAATACCGTGGAGGTTAGCAATACTCCACCCTATAGCAGCCCTATGTTCTTGTATCATAGAAATCAATTGATGCTCCTGTTCTTGGGTTAAGTGGGCATTAATAATGACTGGGTATGTCACACTTTCGCCCAAGAACACATACTTAAGTGAGTCAGGTAAGGGCTTCAATTCAATCACGGGTGGGTCAAAGTTAGGAATGAGAGTGGGAGGAGCAAACTCGAGGGTGGGAATCTGTTGATTCTTATGCACGTGAATTCTTGCTGATTCGCTTCTTGTGAAATAATCGGTTGTGACTATGTTAACGGGGAACCCGTTAGCTGAGGTCACGTCTTCCTGCAACAACAGAGGCAATTCAGTATTGTGTGGATCAGGATAGCCAGATGCAGGGGTGCTGTGGTCAGAAGCACACCCTAAACAGTCAGATCCTCAGGGAGATATGCGTAGTGCAGTGGTCTTAGTCTCGTGTGGATCGAGGTCCAAGAACCCTGATAGTGCAGACGGATGAGACATTGGGTCATCACAAAGGAGCCCAATGTTACCACAGTGTGCCGAATCTTTGTCTTCACCATCCTCTATGCGATCATAGTCAAAATTCTTTGCTGCCCTGAATATGTCAAGTCGAAGTCGCTCATTACCTAGGGCTATCTCCATACACCCTGATGCACAATCAATGTTTGCTCGGGCTGCCGCTAGAAATGGGCAACCCAAAATAATTGGTGCATCTCGGAGATTAGGAGGAACTTCCATATCGAGAACGAAAAAGTTTGCGAGAAAGCAGAATCCATGGACTTTCATGATCACATTCTCAACCACCCCCCACGGTGTTTTGACTGATCTATCAGCCAACTGAATTGTGACCGAGGTGGGCTTTAACTCCCAAAATCAAAATCGATTAAATACGGCAGTGGGAGTTAGGTTGATGGACGAACCTAGATCTAGAAGGGCCCGATCAAATGGAGAATCCTACAAGAAGCAGGATATGAGTGGGGTACCAGGGTCTTTCTTTTTCGGCAGCAAGTCGGCTAGAATCATGGTGCTAGCATCTTTTGACAGTTCTGCCTGTCGTCCAATTTTTTGTTGTTGCTTCGGGGTACAATAGTCCTTGAAGAACCTAGCGACAGCGGGAATGTGATCAATTGCCTCGAGGAGGGAGATATGAATATGTACTTCCTTAAACATTGACTTCAGGTCCTCAAAATTCCGCGTGTCCTTTTTCTGTACTACATTTCGTGTCAAAGCCTCAGGAAAAAGGATGGGAATCTCAGGGTCAAGTAGCCTCTTACCCTTATCTACCGTAGGTGGCTCCTGAGATGGAGTCGAACCCGCCTGCAGCGAAGAGTGAGAAAAATCAGGACCCACCTGCCTATGTGGTGGGTTGAATGTCTTCCTTCCGCTCCTCAAAGAGACAACATTTGCATTGGCTTACTATCCATGAGGTGGTGGGGAGTGGAAGGGGCAGAGTATGCGGGATTCTGCAAGGGGTGCTGGCCCTGGGCATAACCAGGTGGTGCAAGGGGCGCCTGTAATATGGCATGTGCCTGTCCCTGTGGTGCCTAAAACCTAAGCGGGGCGCCTTGGTTTTGCACATATCGAGGGTTCGGGATGGGTTGGGAGGGCAAGGCTCCTTGGGTCTTATGCTCCTGCAATAGCTGGTTTTGCGTGTTCTGTATAGTCTGTATCTGATCAGCCATTGCCTTCATAATCTGCAAGATATCTTGTGTAGATTTCCTTATTGATTCTTGCAGCTCCTCTTTCAGTGCCTCCAAAGGGTCAGCCCGCTTTGGAGGGTGACTGCAGCTTGGTGCAGCGGTTGGTATATAGAATGGGGTTGCTGCTGATGCGGGAATGGTTGCTACTTAGGGTACGTGTTTTGCGCATTCCCGTATTGCCTGGTCTGGTAGTGTGGATCTTGATGTGGTCTTTATGATTTACCAGACCAGGAGAAGTTCGGATGCTGGCGCCAACCAGGGTTATATGTCTCTGAATACGGGTTATTACGCCCGTATCCTTGGATAGCACTGATGTCCTCGTAGGCCGAAGATGTGTGAGACGTATATTCATCAAGGGGATACGTATTATAATCTGCGGGTGGTGCGTGACCTTGGTCATATGGTGTGCCAGATCTGGATTGTTTATGGGATCTTGATATGTAGGGTCTCGTAAATTAGAAGATGCATCCCGAGTGAGTAGATTAACTCGAGCAGGAGGGGCTCGGGGTGCATAGGAGGGTCTTGGGGCGGCAGAGTTCGTGTCAGCTTGACCTTGACTAATCTGGTCAATCTTTTTCTTGATTAGGTTTATTCTATCTAGCTACTTGACGATGATATCCATGTCGGCTCGAATAGACTCAGTGTGAGCCTCATGGACACCAACTTGCTGCTGACCCGGTCGTTGGAACTGGTTCATGGATGCGGCATTCATCGAATTCTCTACCAAAGATTCGAACAACTCAAATTCGTTGTTCTTGTCTTTCGTGAGGAAATTCCTGCCACTAGATGCATCGGTCAGATACTGATGTGTGTCATCCAACCCATGGTAAAAGATTTGAACTAGGTGCCATCTGGGTATACCATGGTGCGGGCATTTCCAGAGAAGGTCGTGAAATTAGTCCTAGGCTTCATGCAACTTCTCCCCAGCTCCTTGGGAGAAAGTCGTGACTGATGAGAGCCTCATCATGAGCCATAACTAGCTCATTTTGACCCAATAAAGAAGATAAAAGCTCCTACATAACCTAGAAGAAGGCCTAACTGAAGGAACAAGTGCTCTGAGAAGAAAACATGAAATAAAGGTTAAAACTGCAATTTTACCATTGCAGTACATAAACGGGATTTCTTAGAAGCAAAACATAGGCCAAATGGTCCAAATAAGATAAAAAGTGGGTTGAGTTAATCAGAAATGGGTTTATGTGCAATCTAAGAACTAAATGACACGTGGTAACCCTAAAACAGACCCGCTTAAATTAACAAGGTTTCGGTCAGAATAAAAATCAAGTAAACCCTCTAAAAATCATATAAAAACATCCTCTAGGGTTTAGAACACTTAATTTGGCCTTTGGAACCTAGTCTGACCTAGATCAGGGTCCTAGCTCCTCAATTAACCTAATTTGGGTTTTTACGCAAAATATCCAGTCAAACGAGGTCAAACCTAAAATCCAACTTCACCATTGGATTCCTTAGGTCCAAATTAGGTTTGTACCAAAATTTGGACCTAAGGAGAGGTCATCTTGACCTACTTTGCAATTTAGTACACCCAAATCACAAATTGGTCCCTATCTTTTGAATACCTTTGCAGAGAGCCCCCTAGGTTCTTCGCCTCCTTTGCAAACCGGTCCTGCCGCCATTGCTAGGGCAGAACCGAGCTCTGGCGAGGTTCGGAGAGGGATTGCTCTCTAATCCCTCAGAGATTCCCTCACAGAAATGGAAGGGGGATTCTCTGAGGAATTCCCTTCCTTATAAAGCCAATTACAATCGCTGGTGTGAACCCAATCTCTCGTGCGAACGCACGAGAGATTTGGGTATCCACCTTCCTTCCAACTCCGGCAAGCCGGCAGACCTAATTGCGCGTTCTCCACGTGCTGTTAGGAGCGGCCAGCACCTATAAAACACCCCCCAGACCCTGCCGCAGAAGGCGAGCTTGATTTGGCCGAGTGTCCGCCCCCAATTCGTCTCCTCCTGCCCGGCCAAAAGTCCTAGCAAGCCCCCCTCCCCTCCCTCTTCGCTCTGCCACAAAACCAGTGGCAGAGTTAGCTTCCTGACTTCCCTCCGTGTCGCGCAATACCCGCGCACGTCGCCTCAGCCCCGTTGTCGCCGCCGTTCTCCCCCACTGGGCATCATCTTCTCCGGCGACAGCAGGTACTGCTGTCCGCCTTCTGTCCCCCTTCGTCCTTACAATTAGGTTAGAACTCCTCTCCATCCTCTCCTCTCTCTTTTCCCCCTGTTATCTCATCTGATTACCCCTCGACCGACGCTGACCACCCTCATCTTCCACATCACCGACCGACCTCTGGTGAGCCGCTTCCACCATTCTAGCCCCCCACACGGCTCGCCAACCACCTTGAGAGCTCCGCCTCACCACCAGGAACTCGCTCCACCCCACAACTGCCACTCCAGACCTCCATAATCACCCCCCGAACAACCCACCATCTCCGACCACAGGTTGACCTAGGAACGCACGCCTAGGCTGACCTGCGGCCTGCAGCATCGTCCACCGCTTTCGCCGTGCCACGGCGAAGGTCTCTAGCTGATCTGATTGGACCGAGAGGCTCATTTTGTGCATGACAGTGTTTGAGCTCCTGCCGTTATGGACGACCTCTGATGAAGCTCCAACGAAGCTCCAGGCACCCGGTCTCCCAGGCTACAGGTGCTGCATACTCGCGCGAGTGTCGCGAGGTGAGTGAGTCCAGCAAGGAGCGCCAGCAGAGTCAACAGCTTGGGCAATCGAGCGACAAAACTCTGCAGGCGCGCGTGAAGGCGAGACCAGATAGTCCCACATCGTGGGATTGCAACACTCAGGTACCATATAAATTGAATTTGTGCTTTATTCTCATTGCCTTCGTAAGCACAGGGGTGAGGTCCCTCACTGACCCCACACCCGCCTCGTCCGCGGCTTGATCTCGTGGATCTAGCGGATCCGACCCGACCTAAACCAACGCACTCCTCGCGCATCATCACCTGCAGGTGCGCCTGGTCCCGGGTACGATCCGACCCGATTATGGCTGTGGCACTGGGAGAGCGTCCCTGAGTGAATTGCTTGAGAGAGAGAGACGCGTGGGTAGAGGGAGAAAGGATAGGTTTTGCTCTGTGTAGGCACAGGCTGAACGTTGAGGAAGAAAGACTCGGTCGCGACAAGGAAAAGAAAGAAGGAAGAAAGGAAAGGCAGGAAGGACAGAGAAGAAGAAGAAAGAAAGAAGCCTTCACAGGAGAAGAAGAAGGAGCAAGACAGAGAAGAAACAAGGTAGAGAAGAAGAAGAAAGAAAGAAGCCTTCGCAGGAGAAGAAGAAAGAGAAGAAAAGAAAGCAAACACAGAAAAAGAAGAAACAGAGACTGCTGAGGAAGAAGAATAATCAAGAAGAAAAGGGAACCTACTTTTAAGACGTCTGATCACAAGATCAGACGTCCAATTTCATTTCTTTTTGTCCTAACTACTTTTAATCGCATACATTCATAATTGAATTGATATTTTGAGTAAATTAGAGTGTTCAATTACATTTTGACTAGTAGTAAATTCCATTTGCTCCCTGTGACCGACCTCGGATACTCCGGTCTTCGAGTAATAAAATTCTTTATATTTGTTTAGACGTTTTGTCGGTTGTACTACAACGTGATATACTTTAAACCTGCACAAAACGTTGACAACAGTGACCAATTAGGAAGAACTTTTGCAGGAATTCACGTCGTAATTCCGGCCAGGTTCCAATTGGCTTCCCAATGGTCTTGAACCAGTATGAAGCTTTGTCCCTCAGAGAAAATGGGAAAAGCTTCATTAGAGCAATCCCAAGATCGATATTCCTAGGTCGAATCATATTTGCGATTCGACTCAGGTCCTCTAGGTGCTGGAACGGATCTTCGCTTGAGTTTCCATAGAAGTGAGTGCTGATCAAACCGATCACATTAGGCTTGAGCTCAAACGCATCTCCACCTGCAGGAATCCTGACTAAGGGTGCAATGATTGGTGCGGCTGGATCATAGAAATCCTGCAGTTCTCCTTGCGGTGGATGCTGCATCCTGTCAAGCACCGTCAAAATGCAGTCCATGCTCTGCCAATGCCTCTCCTCAGATTCCACTACCCAGGCTTCCAGACGAGCCATCGGGTCTAGATTATCAATGTCCTAACTCGGTCTAGGTCCAGGTCCAGGATTAGCCATTGTGGCTATAGGAGTAGAAGAAGTGGGAGAAGATGGTCCTGACGAGGTGACTCGCCTCCTTGGGAGTGGCTCCCAAGGTCCAACCAATTGAGGTCTAAGTGACCTCCTTCCTTGCATACACCACCCAACCCCTGGGTTGGTGTAGCCAAGCCAGACAGGCTAAGGCCCTGTCAATCAGATGGTCCTTATGAATCAGATGACCAGTTTTTTCGTTTTAAGTTCTAATTCCCGAAGAAAATTCATCGTACAACCGATTGAAAGTGAATCCTGCCTCTCGGCTAACTCAGCCAAGAGGTTGAAAGCACCCAGTAGCATGACAATGAATTCGGGTTTATTTCATTTTTTAGACTTGATTTTTAGCTCGTTTTTCTTCAGTTGGATTTTTGGTGAGTGGCCCACAAGGTGACCAACTCACCGGCTAAGTACTAGACTTGACTAAGTCTAGGTTAGCCCAAATGTGGTCTCTAAATTATAACCCTAAAGGTGTAACCTAGGGTTCATGCAATTCTAGGGTTTTATTCTTTTGTTTTTCTTTTTCTTTTCAGCAAACCATAAAAATTACAATTAGTTATCTGGTAAAAATTGGAATCCAATTAACTTGAAATTTGACGAGTAGATTCCCTTTTTAATTATCTTTTTAGAGAATTTTTTTTAGAATTTTTTACTATTTCAACCAAATTTTTAAAGATTTTTGAATGTCAGAGGGTCGGATCTGGAATTTTTACCCCTGGTAGGTTTTTCGCGTTGAAACAATATCAAATTACTTTCAAAAATTTGGCAAAAATGTGAAAAATAAAGCTAATGAAATCAGCTTTCAAACCCCACTAGTTTTAGTCAAAATAGATTTGCAGATTGCTCAGAATTGCCTTTTGAAATTTGAAAAATCTCGAATCTGGATCATTTTGACCTTATTGCACTTTGAGAATTTTTAATAATTTTATACTTGGAAGAACGGTGCCGTTTATAAGATGGTTTGAAAATGAAGGTCTAGCCCGAATTTCAAAATTTTTTGTGTACTAGTTTTTCAGCAATCAAATTTTTAAAATAGATTTTGAATCTTGGTCGAAAATCAGAGAATGGTGGAGAAGCTTTTAAAGAGTGTTTGAGTTTGAAATCTAAAGTTTCCACCAAAAATATATTTTTTTTCTTTCAAAAGCTTTTTGCAATTTTTTTTTTCAAAGGATTTAAAAAAAAAATATATATATTTTTTGCTTTTTCAAACTAACCTAGGATTCAAAAAGAAACCTAATCTAGATTTTTTTTCATGAAAATGAATAAGTTTTTTTTTTTTCAAAAGAAATTGCTAGAAGCAAATCTAATCCTAGGGTTCATAAGAAAACCTAGACTAAGAGGAGATGATGTGCACTTGGAAATCTTTTTTTGCGCTGGTTGTGTGCGCAAATCTCGCTTTTTTCCTGTGTTGTCCTGCACATCCAAAAACAAAGTAGAGGAAGATTTGTCGGTGATAGTTTAAAAGATCGAAATCAAGAAAAACATGACATTGCCTCCCCGGCAATGGCACCATTTGTTCGACAGTCGTAGAGCGCATTTTGATAGGAAAAACGTCATAGTATAGTGCGCAATATGATCAAACAAAAATATTTATAAAAAAATAACGAGACTTGAGTCCTGGTCGTTCGTCTTCGGGAGGCGTTTGTTCAAATCTGAAATTGATTCTTTATCACTCTACTTTATTTAAAATCGCATGCTGGTTGCCAATCTTCGTATTAAAGTTTCGCCACTTCTATTGTGAATTCTAATTACGTGCGCATGTGTCAAATAGATAACAAAGGTGAACGTATGAGTTTCAGTGCGCACAATTCTAATGATGTGGTGGCGATTTATAGAAAATGCATTTATAGATAGATCTTCTATAATTTCCGGAACCGACATGCTTGTTGCAAAATATATATATAAGTGAAAAACAAGCAATTTGAATCACACAAAAGAGATGGTAACTAATAAGCTCATGGTGATTTCAAACATAGAGATATGTCTAAAAATATATCTTTTATTCATTCATTCAGAGGATGTTTGCAACATGGAATGTGGAGGAAAGCTTGTACAGGAATGCTTGAAAATGTAAATCTAGCTATCAGAAAATGATCGCATACAGGAATCTATGTGGGGATTTTGCATGCATCATTGGGGGAGAATAAAGATCTATACTACTAAGCAATAAATAGAAGCAGTAAAACTATGAAGAGCTAAGTTACTAATCTAGCAGAAAGGAAGGGCATTCAGAGGTGGTCTCCTATGGCCTTTGTGTGGTTAATAGAAGGAGGGGCGGCCAATGGTGTTTAGGCCGGCCCTTGGAGAGTGGTTGGAGAAGTGATCTAGCATCCTGGCATGAAGATGGTGGCCTCCATGGTGGTGCTCCTTGTGGAGGTGGAGTGGAGATGAAATGTAGCTAACCTAGGTGGAAGTGGATGTGAATGAATGCCAAGAAAATGTATGGCCAAGAGTGGATGGGTACAAATGGCCACCCCTTAGGGGAGACTCTCTAGAGAAGTGTGGAACTCTTTAGAGAGAGTCCCATAAGTGGCCAGCCAAGAGAGAGAGAGGTGGTTCTTAGATCCACCATTTGTGGATCTAAGAATTGAATGGCTCTTGGTTGCTAAATTTGGCAACAAAGGGTGGCACCACTTTGAAGAGAGTTCTAGAGAACTCTAGATGTGTGGGAGTGCGTGAATGGGTGTGTGTGTGTGTGTGTGCTCGTGCCCTAGGTGTCTAAGTGATATAGGTTAGGTCCTAAGGGGTTTAGGTAGGTGTATGCCTTGAATTAGGGTTGCAAACCCTAATTGCTAAGGGAAAATTGCAATTAAACTTAACCCAAGCTTAATTGAATGAGTGTGAACCTAATTGAGAGTGGAATAACTCAATTAGGTTGGGCTTAGGTCAATTGGACTCTCACTAAGTCCAATTGGACTTGTGTAGGTTGAGATCTGAGCTTAATTGGACCCTATGAGTCCAATTGGCTTGGGTAATGGTAATTGACTATGATATAAGTCAATTGGGTTTGGTGAGGACCTAATTAGGTCCTTAGGGAGGTCTAGAGGTGAAGTACTAGGGTTAGGGTACCTTAATTTAGGTTCCTATGGGGTTAGAATTGGGCCTAGGGAACTAGAGATCCAAGATCAAGGCTTGAATCTCAAAATAGGAACTGGAGAGCAGTTCCAGACGTCCAAAAATAGAATCAGATGACTTATACGCAAAATCAAAAGTCCAGACTTGTTGTCTGGACGTCTAATCAGAGTCAGGAAGAATTCAAGGTTTTGCCTTGTGTTTTCTGCAGAAATTGGACGTCTGACTAAGTATCTGGACGTCTAATTACACTGTAGAAGTGGGTTTAAGATGTGCGGGAGTTGGCTAAGGGTTCTGGATGTCCTATAACTTATCTGGATGTCCAGATAAAGGTTGGAATTAGGGTTTTAGGGTTTCTTAGAGTGCGATGACCTAATCTAAGGGTGGCTAAGGCTTGGGGAAGTCTCTGGGCTATCCTAGGGCTAGGATGGACCTAAGCTCTTCACATTTTATTACTTTATTCCTACTTAATAGAGTAGCATGCCTTAATTCCCTTACATTATTATCCACTACATCTAATCCAAGTCTTCTGCTCCAGCTTTGCTGCAACACCCATTATTCCTGATGCAGCTCAGATCCAGCTTTAGATCCAGCTCCAGATCCAACTTATTACCTGTAATTGACATAATGCACCTAATCAGCACATTATAGCATTATTTTATACATAGCTAAAAGAAAGCAGTAAAGATGCAGATAATGCATATGCATGCATGAATTACCCTAACTTATGCTAAGTCCTATCATAATTTAGGTCAATTAAGACCTATGATTGCTGCGCAATCAACTCTCCTCTTCACGGCGTGATAGTAACACCATCATTAGCCATAAATAACTTGAATTAGTGGAAATCTAAAGATAAATGCCCTTGGATGATCATTGGAGAGTGTAATTCCACTCAGATCCATTTTGAGGAGAGAACACTAAAATATGCCTAATTCTGTAGTTTTAACTTCACACCGTGAATGCAGATTAACCATAGGATTTGTCAGGGGTTAAGTTAAGGTAAATTGAGTATTAAAGTCTAATAAGTGGGCCCACATAGACAGAAACAGGATTTCACGTTTTTCGAGAACTGAATCAGAACATAAACCCTAATTTCAGACCTACTTGAATTAAATAGGTTTTGGTCAGGATAAAATTCATCTATCCTCTTAAAATTCATACAAAAATATTTTGTGAGGTTTGGTACCCTTTGTTTGATCATCTGAACCTATTTTGACCTTGGACAGAGCTTTAGACAGGATTTTGCCCTAATTTGGACTTTTGTGTAAATTTCCCAATCAAACGTGGTTAAAATTGAATCCAACTTCACCATCAAATTTCTTGGGTTCAAATTAGGCTAAGGCCAAAATTTGGGCCCAATCAGAGTCTATCTTGACCTAAGTTGCATTTTAGTCCCTTAAATCTCTATTTTTCACACTTAAGCCCCTAACTTTCAGATTCTTTTAAAATAGCCCCCTAAATTCTTATCATTTTCTTCATTTAGGTCCCTCCCACAATTGGCGGTGGGAATGCACCTTTAGCTAGATTCGAGGGAGGTTTTCTCCCACGAATCAAAGCCAATCACCTCCAAATTTGGAGGGAAGGACCTAGAGGAGATTTCCAATCCCTCCAACCAGATCTTAGACCTCGAATCGTATCCTAGAGCTTAGGGGAGCTCGTTGATTTCAGCGATATTTTTTTCCAAGAATGGCAGCCAAATCAGGCCTCTTTCCTCATTTGGAGCTTATCCTAAAGTCCTATAAAGATCCACCAACTCCAGGTCGTTCTCCTTAGCAAGGTTTAAGGCCAAAACACCTCTTCCTCCCCTTCCTCTGGCCTGCTCCAACCAAGCTTTGGTGAGCGTCTAAATCCCTCTTTGTCGCCCTCTGCCACGTATGATAGGAAGAGGGAACCTCTTCCCCGACCTTGTCCGCTTCTTGCCCTACCAAGCAGGAGCTCCCAGACTTCTTCCTCGCCATTCTCATCACTAGAGCCTTCATCCCCTTTGACACTGGCCAATCAAAGTCGGCACGGATCTCCCCTCCTCTTCATCCATAATTAGGTCCCTTCAACTCCTCTCTCTCCATAGATTAGGAACCAACCTTCACCTTATCTTTTAGATCGACGAATTGCCCTCTCCCCCTCCATTTTCTCCACGGCCGGCGATGCTTCCGGGAAAGTCGCGCTGCTGACACACTCCATCAAATTACCTTCTACCACCGTGAAAAGCTCTGCCTTGACTTACAGACCAAAACCCCTCTCTCTATTGGCATTTTTTACCACTCCATATCACCTTTGAACAACCCATGCTTTTGCCGACTACCCAGCCACTGTCTGGCCACCACACCACCACCCTCATCGCACTCCTTACACCATGGTGAGTCTTTTGAACCTTCTAATCAAGGCTCTTAGCCTGTATTTGTCTTTTCAGGTACCCTCGCCAGAGCTGTTGCGTACGCTGCCCATCTCTGCCTTTGCTGGCTATACTCTAACCGGCTTCAACTTCGCTACCTTCTCCAGGACCTGCGGAATACTCTCACAACACTCTCCAGGTCTTCAATCGAGCCTCTTTCAGCAGCTACAGCTCGCAATCAAGAGCAACACCATCCGCTGCAGCACACAAAGAAAAGGAACACAAGAGAGTCCCACATTGTATGTGGGTGGGTTACAACCATTGTATAAGTTGAATTTATGAAGAGACCTATTCGCCTAGCACACGGGGGGTCAGGTCTCCCATACATGTGCTCACCTACGTGCTTCTTCACACCTTACTCGTAGCCACTACCACACGGGTCTAGTCCCTATACCCGGACCGAATTATTCATCTACTTACCTGATTCTGAGAAGGGAAGAGGAGGACATTTGAGGAGGGTGGGGGGTGGTTTTGTACAGTTCATCCTCGAGGTGCGTGCTGATATTATTGACACTTAGCATCTCTGAGGCTTTGCCTTGATACTTTATGTTGTGCTTGAGATATTGGCTCTGAAGCCCTGTGCTTCTGCGTGGTAGCTACTATTGTGCCTTGTGTTGCTGAGCCTTGATAACTTAAGGTGTTTGGGGGATATGTGCAAAGTATGAGGGTACTGTTGGCTCATTGATCTAATGTGGTAAATGGTTCAAGATACTATTGAAATATTTGGCTTATTTGAGATATTTGGATGTGCTTAAATGTGGGATTAAGTGGTGATTTAAATCACCATTCTTTTTAGATTCTTGATTTATTTTTATCCCATTATTTCTTGAGAAACTCTTGATTATAATTCAATATATTTTGAGTACACTATTCATTGCATATCTTTATTACTGTGCACATTGATTATCAATTGCGATTAGTGTGAATTCCATATTTGCTCTCTGTGAATGACCACAGACTCCAATTTCTTATTTTTGAGTACTTTTATAAATTTAAATGTTGTAAAGCGATTTTGTTGACTATACTACGACAAGCATCTCTTTCCTTAAAACTCGACGTAAAACACATTCAACATTTTGGCACCGTTGCCGGGGAGAACATGCAATTCACCACTAGTCTTATCTTATTTGATTGAGCTGATTATTAACTTGCTCTATTTGTTTTGCTGTGATTTTGCGAGGTACATCACAAGATCTTCTGCGCAATCAAACACTCTAGGGGTAGGTAAAATTTCTCTTCTTCCCTAATCAACTTCTTAATCATGGGAAAGAGAAAAAGGAAACAAATGAATTAGGATCCACTTGCCTTATTTTTCTAGTAATTATCATTTAAAGGAAAAAGGATTCCTGATTTGTGAACTTGATTTGATATTTGATTAAAGATTGAGAGGATTTGATTAGAGATCCTCATCCTGATTTCCTATACCTATTAGGGATTTACGCTTAAATTCTCAACATCTTGAACTACTCACTTTCTTGTTTGAGTCCAAGGTGTTACATTTGAGATCAAATTAGACTTGAAATAGAGCCAATTAGGGTTTCCACATTAGGGTTTTGAATGTTAGTACACACTCACATGCAATAAAAGGAAATTAATCTTCCTGCATTTGTATGCTACCCAAGTCCTTGTTTGAAAAGATCTATTCAAGAAAATCCTAAAATCAGGCTCTAAATTCACTTGAACCTAATAACCTGAGAGTCAATTTAGAGTGATTTTGGGTCTTGACCCAAATTTTATTCTCAATCTTTAGGGCAGGTCAGGTGAAGTTGGTCCACTTTGTGGGTCAATCAACCAACAAATTAGGTCACAAATTGAATCAATTTTTAAGCAAGTGAAATTCAAGGCACGAATTAGGGCTAAACTTGGTAGACTTAGGTCTCAATTCATACATTCTAGTCTACTTGGAACTGCAGTGACAAGGAATGTTGGGTGGGGGAAACCCTGTAACCCGTGGGGATGGTCTACTATGTAGGGTTCTTTGCGGGGCTCTCCCTTCCTGGATGCCTAAGTAATTCTTGGGTGTATAGATTTCTGATTTAGAGGTATCATCTGCCTCGAAACAGCCTTAGTCATCTAAAAATCTTTGAGTGCCTTGATTGGGTCCAATAAACATCCAGTCCCTCATCTCTTCTCCAGAGCACATACATAGGAAAGGTCCTAGGTTTGACGTAGAGGCCTCCACTAGAGTTGATCTTCAATGGGAATTCTGATTAGATCTAATCAATTCAATCTGGACCTGAGTTTGATTCTACATCTTAATCCACCACCTGATTAGAAAATGCAACCTGACAACATAGGAACATTGTTTAGGAAATCTGAATAGCAAATGATCATGAAAGAGAAAATGATCAAGGTTCCTCTTAAACATCATGATGGGTATTACAAAACCTCAGATTCATCTAGGAACATTCTGGTTAATGTGTCAAAAACAACCCACATTATGAATCATGCTGGAATGATATTTACACAAATGATACATGGTTCAACCTTGGATTCTTTAATGAAAAAATACATTGAATTACAGAGATTGCATAATACTAAGTATATATAATTTTTATTAAATCCACAACTTTGGGAGATACACTAGGATCTCATTGAGAAATGTTGGTATATGCTAAATACGTTACAACAAGCCATTGATAAAAAATACCCATATCAACATTCAAAAATTGATGAGACATCTTGGAGCAATGTTGAAGATCAATATGGTTTCCTAGAGCTCGGGTTCGAAAATCGAGGTTGTTGTGGATCCCCAACCTAAATGGAATTCAATTCAAACATTGTGCAAAATGGCATACCTAATCTTGAGGTTGGTTAGGTGGATCTAGTTGCAGGTGTTCGCAATTATGAACCAACCTTTGAGAGCCATGAAGCTGGTCCATCATGCCTTTATTTCCCAAATGCCTGTGATAAGCTCGAATTAGAACCTCTCGAGGATGTAATTCCTGCACCTTATCCTATTAAGGTAATCCTAGAGAGTGATTCTGACATCCTAATAGAAGATCCTAGTGACCCAATTCCTAACCTTGACCTAGAATTAGATTTAAGCCTGTTTGGAATGATTATAGATTTGAGCCTATTTGGGATGATTATGAGGCCCAATGTGATGAGAACCAAATTTTAGATTTGAATTGTAATTTTGGGTCTGTATTTGATGGTTATCGGTGCGACTTGTGAAAAATTAATTTGATGGTTATACTTCTCCAGACTTCTCAGAAGAACGAGTTAACTTTTCACAAGTCGCACTGATTTACGATACAAAAACAGTGGAGTTGGAAGAGTTGGGATTTGATTTGATCTACCCTAGGAGCTGATTGCGCAGCAATCATAGGCCCTAATTCGCCTGAATTAAGGTAGAACCTGGCTTAGCATGGGCATTCTGCATGCATACACATCGTACTTTGCATCGTAGATGGTTTATATGTTTTATACAAAATAATGTGCCATTTGAGAGGTATTAATAATTACAAGTAATCCAGGGTTACAGACGACTGATCTGACCTTATGGATCTATTTGGAATGGCGACAGGAGTCCAACGCTTCCAAGAGTGCATCAATCAGACTTTCATAGCACCCTCGGGAATCTACAAAAGAAGCAGGAGCCAAGGGGAAAATTGAAGAATATTTGAACCTCAGATGACAAATCTAGTCACACCGATGGATCAGGATCGATGTTCGCAGTCCAACGGTGTAGAAATCAACTCAATCGGAGGCCTACATCATCAGATACAAGGAGAAGAGATGGATGGGCACGATGGTGCCACATGGCGCCATTGCAGCCGCCCCTCACCATGCCCCAATCTGGGAAGGAGGGCCAAGGGCCGTTGGATTGTCATCCAATGGTTGCGATGCAGCCACATCACCTGCCTCTAGCCCCCTCATCAACAAGGGAGAGATCTCGACCGTTGGATACTTATCCAACGACCAAGGGTGGCTGCACAAGATTTGGAAACCGTGACAATCCACGTGCGTAGCACATCAGAGAGCGTGTGTAATAGCCAATGGGTGACGCGGGATCAAAGCGCAATGTGGGAATCGACTGTGCATGGATGGAATTCCACTGCTGGATCTTCATCCTACGGATTAGCGATGAACACGTGGCGGGCGTGGGAGCATTGGATGAAGACGCACGTGATAACGCGCGCCTTAGGACTCAGTGGGCATGTGCGCACTCTTTAAGCTGTTCGATCGAGAGATTAGATGAATGAGATGGGTTAGGATTTAAGGTGCTGATTGAGGGCGAGCAGCGGGCGTGTGGGCATGCGGGCAAGCGGGAGCCGTTAGATGCGGATCCAAGGGCACACAAAGTGCAATGTGTCAGCACCAGATCAAGCCGTGGATGGAAGAAGGATTTGGAAGGCTTAATTAGGATCGTTGATCTCTCGATCAACAGATCTGATTAATCTGAAGCCTATGCACGGAATTAAGGGCATAAATACCCTAAATGCCTTTCACAAAAGTTATAAAAAGAGGCCTAAGGGTCCCCTTTGAAGGCAATTCCCCTTAGTTTTCTTCTTCTTCCTCTACAATTTCTCTCTCGTCTTCTTCCCATCTTCTTTGCCTCTATCTCTGCATCTCTGTCTGAAGCGTCCATTGGGCCACCCGGATGGATTCTTTTGCTCTTTCCAACCTCTCCAAAAGGCTACCATGGACCACCCCTAGTGCCCTCATTCTGTTACAGTAGTAGTTGTTTACATTCATGTCTTCATTCTATCGCATATATCAAATTCAATCTCTTTGTGATGTGGATATTGTGATTGATTATTTCTATTACTTGGTACTTATATTTGGAGCAAACACATGAAATCAAAAGTGCTTTCTGCCTCCCTGTGATCAACCGGGACTCACCAGTTCCGTTAATTTATTTCTCGAGATGTATTTTACGCTATACTACAACATGCTAATCTTCTACGCGATATACACTCCCAAACAAATTGGCGTTGTTGCCGGGGAGGCATGACAACTTTTGATTTTATCTCTAATATAGTATTTTTGTGTATAGGTACAATGACATGAAGTGGTGAACGAGGCAAAGCAGATATTGTGAAAATCAGGAGCACACATTCTTATTAGAAACTCGACCAAAAATTAAGTGTCATCTTTAAAATTCAATAGCCGTGTTTTTGATGTTGCAAAAATCCTAAAATTTGCACTGGAACTAGATCTTCAAATTATCTTTCCAACGCCACCTTTTCCAAAAAGAAATTTTTTCTTTAGAATTTTTAAAAATTCGTGGAGTACATACTGGTCAGATTGATTGAAAATAAAACTTTTATGAACTTTAGAAATCAATTCTAACCAACATACAAGTTGGATTTACTCATGATCTATGGAGTTTGAAAGATAAGAAAATTAGATTTCATGATCATATTTTTAAAAAAATTTTGGAGCATATTTGATATCATTTCTAATAGAGAAACTAACATGGGTCTAAATCCAAGATTTAACCCCTGGTTTGTTAAAAATTCATAACTAATTGTTGAAAATAGTAAAAATTTTGGAAAAATACTCTCTAAAAAGCTTATTGAAAAAGAAATTTTTTTGATAAGTTTCAAATCATTTGGATTCCAACTTACTTTAGATTATACATTTGAATTGTGGTCTTCAATTTGAAAATAACTTAGAAGTGCATGTGCCAATAGGACTACATAGACTAACTTGGACTCTAACGAACCCAAAAGTTAGTCGATGAGTCTTGTCACCTTGTATACTGCCCACCATTTATTGAATTGAAGAAATTGGTTAAAAATTCAAGAAAATATATCAAATAATCTGTATTTGGCTTGAAACTACTAGGTAGTTCCAACCTCTCCTGCAAAACTTGGTGTCTAAGCTTGTGGGGTAGTGTCTAACGACCACGGTTGTGGGGAAAGGAATCGGAGGCAAAAGCCGAAGGGAGAACCTTCCTCATAGTCCCCTCGTAACCAGACTAGTCGGGTTAGCCTAAGAGGCGAGAATTCCGTGTAGTTGGTCTCTTGTTGAATTTTTTTTAATAACACAAACTTAAACGAAAAATCCGGTCATCTGATATAAAAAACCACTCTGATTAACAAGGCCTTAGCCTTGTCTTGCTTGACTACACAAATCCTTTGAGTTGGTGTATGCAAGGAAGAAGGTCGTTAGGACCTAAACTTGTGGGACCTTGGGAGCCAAACCCAAGGTGGCAAAGGCGATTTTCACCCGAACTTTCTTCTCAACCTTCTTCCACTCGATTAGCTGAAATGGCTAATCCTGATCCTCGAGTTCATCAGGACCCTGAGAATCAAGACCCAATGGCTTGTTTGGAAGCCAAGGTCGAGGAAACGGAACAGAAATACGAGTACAGCATCGACAGGATTCTCACAACACTTGACAGGATGCAGCATCCACTACGTGGAGAACAACTGCGGGACTTCTACGATTTGGCGGCAACAATTATTACACCTTAGGTTCGGATTCCCATAGGCAGAGATGCATTCGAGTTGAAGTCGAATATCATAAGTCTGATTTAGACTCCTTTTCATGGAAACTTGAATGAAGATCCCTTCCGGCACATCGAAGATCTGAGTCGGATTGCAGAGTTAGTTCGACCCTAGAATATAGATATTGGAATTGTTCTCATGAAGCTTTTTCCTTTTTCTCTCAAGGATAAAGTTGCTTATTAGTACAAGACTATCGGGAGACCAATTGGAGCTTGGGAGGAATTACGTCACGAATTCCGCCAAAAGTTCTTCCCAATCAGTCGAACAAATGCTATGAGGCGCGCGATCACAACCTTTGCCCAAGGCCTTAGAGAGAAGCTGCATGACGCCTGGGACAGATTCCACTATCTTCTCAGGAAGTGCCCACACCATGGTGTACCCAAATGGCACCTCGCTCAAGTCTTTTACCATGGGCTGGATGATACACGTCGGTACCTAGCCGATGCATCTAGCGGTGGGAATTTCCTCGTGAAGGACAAGAACAACGCATTTGAACTATTCGATTCCTTAGTAGAGAACTCGATGAATGCCACCTCAATGAACTAGTTCCAGTGACCTGGACAACAATGAGTCAGCGTCCACGAAGCTCAAGCCGAGTCTGCCCGAGTCGATATGGACATTATCACCAAAAAGCTGGACAAGGTGGATCTGCTCGATAAGAAGCTCGATGAATTAATGCGAGTGAGATCTAGATCTTCTAGCAGCATTGCTTCATCTTACTCCTTTTAAGCATCCTAAGCCTCCTCTGCTCGTACAAATCTGTTCACTTGGGATGTTTTCTCTCCATCTCCGCGGGATCCTGCATACCAAGAACCCATGAATAATGTAAAGCTGGCGCCGTACAATTAGGGTTACGCACCACATGACGATGCAAGTGAGTATTCTTTTGATGAATTTGCATATGAGATGTCTTCAGCCTACGAAGATGTCAATACTATTCAGGGTTATGGGCGTAACAACCTATATCGTAAAATGTATAACCCTGGTTGGCGCCAGCATCCCAATTTCTCCTGGTCTGGTAATCCATAGAGACCGATTCAAGCTCCATACTACCAGACCAGACAATATGGGAATGCGCAGAACACGTATCCTAGGTAGCAGCCATTCCCGTCTCAGCAGCAACAAACCTGTTCTATTTATCAGCCGTTGCACCAAGCTGCCAACTACCCTCCAAAGCGGGCCAACCCATTGGAGTCTTTGAAGGAGGAATTGCAGGCATCAATTCAGAAATCTACTCATGACAACCTGCAAATAATGAAGGCAATGGCTGACAAAATACAGAGCATACAAAACACACAAAACTAGATGATGCAGGAGCATAGGTCACAGGGAGCTTTGCCCTCCTAACTTGTCCCAAACCCGAGATATGTACAGAATCAGGGAGCCTCGCCTAGATTCCAAGCACCATAGGGACAGGTACATACTGTTCTACAAGCACCTCTTGCACCACCTAGTTATGGGCTCAGTCAACCACCTTTGTTGCCAAACCTTGTGTATCCAGACCAACCTGCTCCTTTGCCCCTTCATGGACAGCACGCCGATGCAAAAGCTGTCACCTTAAGGAGCAGAAAGACTACACAGGACCCACTACCTAAGCAAGCGGGTAATGATTTTTCCTGCGCTCCACCACAAGATGGCTCACAGCCCTCTTCCTCTCACAAGCCATCTTCATTAGATAAAGGAAAGAAGCCCCTAGACCCTAAAATTTCAGTCCCTTTTCCCGTAGCTCTAGCACGAGATTCAATACGCAAAAAGGACAAGCGGAATTTCGAGGACCTGAAATCTATGTTCAAGGAAGTTCACATTTAGGTCCCTCTCCTCGAAGTAATAGATCACATCTCTACTGTTGCTAGGTTCTTCAAGGACTACTATAATCCGAAGCGACAGCAGAGAATTGGACGACAGGCGATATTATCTAAGGAAGCCAATGCAGTTATCTTAGCCATCTTACTGCCCAAAAAGGACCTAGGCACACCACTGATTTCCTGCTTTTTGCAAGATTCTCCTTTTGATAGGGCCCTTCTTGACTTGGGGTCGTCCATCAACCTAACTCTCATTATAGTATTTGATCGATTTCGATTCAGGGAGTTAAAGCCCACCTCAGTTACCATATAGTTGGCTGACCGATTGGTGAAAACACCGAGGGGGGTGGTTGAAAATGTGATCGTAAAAGTCCAAGGATTCTGCTTTCCAGCGGACTTTTTTGTTCTTGATGTGGAGGTTCCTCCTAATCTCCGTGATGCATCGATTATTCTAGGTCGCCCATTCTTGACAACTGCCCGTGCAAACATCGACTATGCATCAGGATGCATGGAGATTGCACTAGAGAACGAAAAGCTTAGATTGGACATTTTCAGGGAAACAAAGAACTTTGATTGCGATTTAATCAAGGATGGTGAAGATGAAGATTCAGCTTTCTGTGGGAACATTGGGCTCCTCTGCAGTGACCCAATGGCACATTCATCTTCACTATCAGGGGTCTTAGATTGCGAACCACACGGGACTAAGACTAATGACATACACATTTCATCCCATGGATCTCGTTGTTGTCATGGATGTTCATCTGCTTCCAACACCCCTGATCCTGACTATCTTGTATTATCTAACACTGATATCTTAAGGCAGGATTACATGACCACTATAAGCGGATTCTCCATTAGTCAGGATCAGCAGATTTCCACTGTTGTTTCCTCTCCTCCCCTACATAAACCCTCTCCCCACCCTCCGCTACTAGAGTTACAGCCCTTACCTAATTCACTCAAGTATGCATTTCTGGAAGAAAGTGAGACATATCCCATGATTATCAATGCTCACTTGACTCCAGATCAGGAACACTAGTTGATCTCCATTCTGCAAGCACATAGGGCTGCATTGGGTAGGGCATTGCTGATCTCCACGGGATTCGCCCCTCATATTGCACTCACCATATCTACACTAATGAAGGGGTGAGACCATCGAGACAACCTCAGAGATGCCTAAATCCAAATATGTTGGAGGTTGTCAAGAAGGAGATCATTAAATGACTAGACGCGGACATTAGCTATCCAATTTCCGATAGCCTGTGGGTGAGTCCCATTCAAATTGTGCCCAAAAAGGTGGGACTCACCATAATAAAAAATGAATTGGGTGAATCCATCCCGACCTGCACCACGACTTCTTTGCAAGTTTGCACTGATTACAGGAAGCTAAACTCGACTACCAAAAATGATCATTTTTCTTTACCCTTTATTGATCATATTTTAGAATGGCCGGCTGGGCATAGTTTCTTCTACTTTCTGGATGGATACTCCAGGTACAATCAAGTAGTGATCAACCCGGAAGATCAAGACAAGATGACTTTTACGTGTCCCTTCGGAACATTCGCTTTTAAGCGGATGCCCTTCGGCCTCTGCAACGCACCAGCTACTTTTCAGCAATGCATGATGGCCATCTTTTCAGACATGATCGGGGACTGCGTAGAAGTGTTCATGGACGACTTCTCCATGTTTGGAGATGATTTTTCGTCTTGTCTTGATAACCTCACAAAGATCTTGAGGAGATGTATAGAGGTTAACCTAGTACTTTCATGGGAGAAAAGCCATTTTATGGTGAGGGATGGCATCGTACTAGGTCACAAGATCTCCTCTAATGGACTCGAGGTCGACTGAGCTAAGTTTGAAATCATTTCGCAATTATCTTTGCCTAGCTTGATTAGGCAAATCAGATCATTCTTAGAGCATGTCGGATTTTATCGAAGATTCATTCAAGATTTCTCGAAAATTGCTCTTCCATTAACGAATCTTCTGGTAATCGACACGCCCTTTGATTTTGACTCCTTATGTCTCAACGCTTTTGATACCTTGCGAAGCATTGGTTCAAGTGCACCTATTCTCCAACCTCCCGACTGGTCTCTCGACTTCGAGATGATGTGTGACACCTTCGACTTTGCTGTCGAAGCCGTTCTTGGCCAGTGTTGGGAGCACCAACCATTTGTAATATACTACGCTAGCAAAATGCTGAACGAGGCTCAACATAATTATACATTCACTAAGAAAGAATTGCTAGCTATGGTATTCGGGTTGGAGAAATTCAGGTCATACTTGGGTCCGAAGTTATCATCTACACTGACCATTTCGCCCTCCGACATTTGTTGGCAAAGAAGGACGCTAAACCCCACCTTACCAGATGGATCCTTCTTTTGCAGGAGTTCGATGTCGAAATCTGTGACAAAGTTAGAGCACATAATGTTGTGGCAGATCACTTGTCTCGACTAGACCCAATTTATATTCTGTACTCCCCGCCAATATTAGACCGATTTCCATATGAGTCTCTGCTATCTATCAACTTTGTTGAGTTTCCTTGGTATGCTGATATAGAAAACTATCTCGTCGTAGGCAAGCTACCTGTGGGATTATCCAAGGATCAAAAACTCAAATTTATATCAGAGGCTAAATTCTATTTTTGGGATGACCCATTCCTCTTTTGCATTGGGGCTAATCAGATCATTTGTAGATGTGTCCTTGATTTGAAAATCTCTAGTGTGCTATCTTTTTGCCACAGTGATGCTTGTGGGGGTCATTTCATGGGCCAAAAGGCCGTTGCAAAGATTTTGCAGTCAGGATTTTTCTGGCCAACCATTTTCAGAGATACACACTAGTTTGCCAAGTGCTGTAAGTGATGCCAAGCGGTTGGTTCTATGACCTAGAGAGACATGATGCCTCTCCAATCCATTCTTATCATAGAAGTGTTTGACATCTGGGGCATCGACTTTATGGGCCCCTTATCGAACTTGCATGGCTTTGAGTACGTACTCCTCGCAGTAGACTATATCTCAAAGTGGGTAGAAGCTATCTTGGCAAGACGAGCCAACTATAAGATTGTTATATCCTTCATCCGGGAATTCATTTTTGTGAGATTCAGAGTTCCCCGCATCCTGATAAGCGATGGGGGTAATCACTTCATCCATGCCCATTTCAGGTCATTATTGAAGAAATACAGGGTGCAGCACCACATTTCTACCCCATCACCCATAGACCAATGGGTAGGCTGAAGTATCAAACTGTCAAATCAAGCTTATCCTTCAAAGGATGGTTAGACCTGATAGGAAGGATTGGTCCGTTCGGTTGATTGATGCACTATGGGCATATCAGACCGCATACAAGGCCCCGTTCGGAATGTCGCCATACCACATGGTGTATGAAAAGGCCTGTCACCTTCCTGTGGAGTGATTAGCCCATATTTGTGGGCTATTTAATTATTTAAGTGCCTAGATATTAGGTTAATTCTAACATTTATTTAGCATAAATTAGGATGTAAATAGATTAATTCATATTTCTAATTTAATTACATAATTCATGCATTGCATTCATATTTTAAATGCATTTAGAATTAACTTAGAATGGCATTCATTTAATTAGTTAACCAATTAGGTACATTGCATGCATTAATTTTAAGTTAACATAAAAGTTGAGGGTTTGTATATAAATAATCATAATATTTTAACAATATCTTTTATTCTTCTTTTCAGCAATGGCTCAGTTGCCACTGCAACACCTTCTGCCGCACTAAAGCCACATTCATGGATTAGCGGAGAAGGTGGATCTGCTCCCACCTCTCCATTCAAATTTGTGCAGGCAGCTACAAAAAGAGGAGAGAGGCTGCTGAGCGGGGGAGGCCTCCACCCCGAACCCACCACTGTGCAGAGAGTTTGTCTCTCTTTCATTCCACACCGTCGGCCTCAACTGTGGCGACGAGTCTCCACCATCGTGGGCGTGTGGTGTGACGGGCCACACCGCCATCCGAAGCTCGTTCGCATTATCGTGAGCACCTCAACGTGCACCTTCCTCGCCGTCGTCACCAACAACCACCGCTGCAGCCACTGCAATTTCACTCCTCAGTCAGTTAAGATGTCTGGGAAGTTTCCCGGACGTCTGAAGCTTCGACCCACACTTCAGCATCAACCGGCCGCTCACTCCACGCCCGCGCCCCTCCGGTTGCACACTTGAACCACCTCCTGCAGCATTCCCCCACACGCCCTCCAGCCGCGCGCAAGGCGAGCACGGCCAGTAGCATCCAGCAGCCGTTGCAGCTAGCCGCGTGCAAGGTGGGCACGGCCAGCAGCATCCAGCAGCAGCTGCAACCTTCCCGCGCCCCACGTGCCCGCCAACGTGCAGCACCGGCTACCAGCTCCTCACCAGCACGCCTGCAGTAGAGCCGCCCTCCTCCAGCGCACCTCCAGCGCATTGCAGAACGCGTGCCACCTCCGTGTGCACCCTGCAGCAGCAGCAGCCGCGTACGCCAGCAATGCCACCTGCGCTCGCACGCAGTCCCGTGCGTATGCCTCCTCGCCAGGACACCAGCCGCGCCTACCCACGCCGCACGGCTTGCGGTACTTCAGCCCCCCACCGGAACTCACCACCACTGTTCCTCCGTCTGGCCGGCTCTGGCCACCTCGCGACTCGCCGCCACCACCGCTGCGAAGCCCTTGGTCCAAAGAACTTCCTCCAAGCTTCCTGCCTCCGACCGTCCACTCCTCTTCACTCATGGCCAAGGGGAATAATTCCCCTATTTTGCTACAGTATTCATCCGATTAATAATTACATTTTCTACCATTGTCATCTTTTAATGATATTTTATTGAATCTGCATTGCAAAAAATATCCTCTAGTTATTAAGAATTGCTATTTCAGCATGATTTCTTGATTCAACCTTAATCTAAAGGCAAATTTGGCTTGATTCTCGTCTAAACTAACTACGAACAAACATTTTTAACCGGGGCAAATTTAAATACATTATTGTCTCCCTGTGGATACGACCCGCTTTTCTGCGAGGGTTATTCTTTTTTAAATATTGATTAGTCAATTTTTCCACCACATAAAACTACAAATGACTTTAAAGAGAACAATCGACTCGTCAAAATGGCACCGTTGCCGGAGAGGCAACAGACGAAATAATTTCACCTGATTTTATTTTGATTATTTCTCAGTTGCACAGTGACTTAACCATTTATTATTTTCTTTTCTGTGCGAGAAATTTTGTGTAAGGAACCAGCCATCATGAGAGGCGACCCTTGACGTCGCCAGAGGAGAATTGGTTGAGCTATTTTGAAAAGGAGGAGAAGGACGAGGACGCAACGGTCATCACTGTACATTTAGTCGCTAATCTGATTAGAATAGAATTAAGACTTTAGATTTAATTTTTCATTGCATTTGGTTTGAAACCCTTGTTCTTGGGTATATTTTGAGGGGTTTGTTCCTCGATTTTGTTTTAGGCCCGTGTTGGGTAATTTTTGGGAGCCTGTTCCATTTTCTTTAGATTTAGGTTTTTAGTTTATTGATTACTTTTATTTGCTTGTACATAAGTAGTTTGAAAAAAATAAAAAAAATGAGCTGCTTGCTAGAGGCTGCCTGCCCTTAGGACGAACCATTTAGGTCTGTATGAGCAACCTCTAGATTTACTTCTCTGCATTGCGTGCATTCTTGCATCGTTGATTGCTGGAAGCAAGGCATGCATTCTCTTACTTTGCATCCTATTCTTGATCACGCATTGCATTTGGATTTAATTCAAAGACCACAAAATTTGTCTTGAAGCGATCTAACAAGTGGCCACATATATTCGTGAAAAAGGACTAATTAAAGGAGGGACATCTAAAAATCAAGGACTTGATTGTAAAACATGGTGTGCGATTCAAAATTCAAATTCCTTTTGCAGTGAATGCACACTTATATCTTTTGCACCACATCACTTATTTTGACATTCCTAAGTCTTGAAATGACTAGGACAAGAGCCCTCATACTGTTGGATTTTGAAGTGTTCGGAACTTGAGGTCAAAGGTTTTGTAAATCCAAAGAGGGGGATACCCTGTCATGGATTTTTGGGGGCAGTTGAGAAGCACCGCGAAAGCACAGCTTCAAAGGAAGGCTTAGGCCTACTTGCATCCCTCGATCTTCCGTCTTTGGATTTACTTGACCATTTGAGATTTAGGGAAGAATACCTAAGCTCCAACTAGGTCTTTTTAGGCATTTCGAAGGTTGACAATAGGTGCGTAATTGATTGGGCAACTTGCTTTGTCACCTACAATTTGAACTAAAGTCAAAAGCCTAAATTTGTAAAGACCGAACAAGTTCTTTTGAATTGTGTTTGTAGTGCATGCTTGGTAGGCATTCTCTTAGGAGACAACTTGTGTTTGATCCTGAACCTGAAAGAATCCTAAGAAGAGACCTTCCAAGGGTAGAAATGGCCGGTTTAAGGAGCCTTAAGGAATATTTCATCCCAACCAATCAAGCTGGTCCTGCACTACGTAGACCTCGAGGGGACAATCCGTATGAGATCAAAAGTAGTATCATATCCTTGCTACCATCCTTTTTTGGTACTACTAGGGAAGACCCTTACAGGCATATAGAGGAATTTACCGAGGTCTGTTCCACGGTGAAGCTGCAGGGCGTTACTGATGATGCTCAAATGCGGACCCTCTTTCCCTTCTCCTTTAAGGACAAAGCCAGGTATTGGTATCACACCCTTGATAATATAAATACTTGGGATGCCCTGAAGGAGTTTTTGAAGTACTTCCCCATGAGCAAAGCAAATCACTTTAGGAGGGAAATTATGAGTTTTGTTCAAAAGGATGGGGAAGCATTCCATGATGCGTGGGTGCGCTTTAACGACTTGCTGAGACTTTGCCCACATCACCAGATGCCTAAATGACAACTGGTTGAAAGGTTCTACACCGGACTTAATGATTCGCATAGGCAAACGGTGGATGGTGCCTGTGCAGGAACCTTTCTATCTAAGACTGAGGATGAAGCTTGGAACTTATTTGATACTTTGAGTGAGAATTCTATTCACTTGAATTCTGCCTACATGGATAGAAAGCCCACTCTCATGCAAAGAAAGTTGGAGGCGAATGAGGCAAGGGACACCCAGAATTTAGCCTATCAGATTTAATTATTGAATCAAAACATGGAAAGGCTTATGTTGAACCTGAGTTCATTCGTACCTAACACCTCCACATCCCAAGCTTCTGAATGCTTAATTTGTCAAGGCAATACACACGCCACTGTGGATTGCTACTTGGCCTCCCAATTCCCTGAGCTTGTACAAGCAGATTTGAATGCCGCTCAAGGGTTCCGTCCAAGACCTCGTAATGACCCTTTCTCCAACACTTATAATGAGGGATGGAGGAACCACCCAAACTTTTCATGGAGACAAGGAAATGTCTCAAATTCCGGGAATTACAAACCACAATCCTTTCAAAACCATCAAATGAACCAACCTTAGACCTTTGCCCAACCTAAAACCTCTGAGATGGATGAATTGAAGGCAATGTTGAAAACTATGTAAGAAAGTTAAAGTGCCATCATCCAATCTCATGACAAGGCTATACATGAGATGAAATCACAAATTGGACACCTTGTTGAGGCCGTTAGACAGAGGGAGACTGGGAAGCTCCCCAGTGCTGCTGAGGAAAATCCTAAAGGAAAAGGGATTGTCTTTAGGGAGCATGCTCAGGCGGTGACTATTCTGAGGAGTGGGAAAGAAATTTCCAAACCCGATGCTCCTATAGTCTCACCCCCTAAAAAACCATCCACCCTGACTTTCACCCCTACCGAAGAAGACTTGCCTAAATCTTCTCCGCTTGAAATCACCTCATCGGAAGAAGTTTCCCCCGTTCCACCCCTTACTCGACATGACAACCCTTCCACCCAGAGATCGAGAGTGAATTTTCCAGAGCGCTTATCCACCTCTAGGAAGACTTCTGCTGGCTCATCTAGAGCCAAAGATAAGAAGGATGAGATTATGAAAACTTTCAAGCAAGTGCAGATTAACCTGCCTTTGCTTGAAGCTATCAGGTAGATTTCGTCTTATGCCCACTTCTTAAAGGACCTGTGCATGAAAAAGCGGCAATCTAGAAAATAGGTCCAATCAAAAGTTGTCCTGCCTGATTCTGTTAGCTCAATTGTTCAACATGGCACACCCCCGAAACCTAAGAACCCAGGAGCCCCATACATCTCTGTAGTTATTGGTGACTTACAAATTGATGAGGCTCTACTTGATTTAGGTGCGGGGGTGAACATCCTTCCAAGCTACGTGTATGAACAACTTGGGGGAGGCAATCTGAAGCCTTGCCCTGTAATCCTTCAAGTTGCTGATCGATCACTTAAGACACTTCGGGGAATTTTGGAAGATGTCCTCATAACAGTGGAGGATTTCTTCTTTCCCGTTGACTTCTTAGTTTTGGACACTGACCCTACCAACAAGCCAACTAAACCCTCCATCATTTTGGGCCGCCCCTTCCTTGCAACTTCGCATGCTTCAATCAATTACAATACTGGGGCATTGAAAATGGGCTTTGAGAACAGGAAAATCTGGCTTAATGTGTTTGATGCTTACAAACAAGTCGGACTTGAGGATTTTTCTCAAGTTGAGGTGATAGATGACCTGATTGAAGAGGCAACTCCTGCAATGTTATGTGATGACCCCCTTCAGCATGTCATGCTAAATGAGCATTCCCATCTCTTGGAGGAATGTGAAGGGGATATACTAGAACTTGAGGAATTGCTAGGAGTTTCTGCTGAGTCTCTTCCCCCATCATTTCTGCCGAAGGTAGATCTGCTACCTGAGATGGGGACTTCTATTATGAAACCCTCAACCATACAATCCCCCGACCTTGAGTTGAAACCCCTCCCTGACACTCTCAAGTATGTTTTCCTAGGTGCCAATGATACGCTCCCCGTTATCATTTCGGCTGTGCTATTTGAAGCACAGGAGGGAGCCTTGATTGAATGCCTGTCTAGGTACAAGGAAGCTATTGCTTGGAGCATTGCTGACATTACGGGTATAGACTCTACACTCTGCATGCACCACATTTATACTGATAATTCCATCAAGCCTTTTAGGGACATGCAAAGACGTCTGAACTCTACTATGAGGGAGGTGGTAAAAAAGGAAATCCTGAAGTGGTTGGACGTAGGGATCATATATCCCATTGCTGATAGTAAATGGGTTAGTCCCATTCATGTGGTGCCAAAGAAGGGAGGCTTTACTGTGGAACTCAACGACCAAGGTGAACAAGTTGTCACTAGACCCTCAACTGGATGGAGGGTCTGTATTGATTACCGCAAGCTGAACACTGCTACACAGAAGGATCACTTTCCTTTGCCTTTTATTGATCAAATTCTCGAAAAATTGGTAGGGAATAAGTACTATTGCTTTCTCGATGGATATTCTGGGTATAATCAGGTGGTAGTCTTTCCTGATGACTAGGAAAAGATGACATTCACGAGTCCTTACGGTACTTTTGCATTCAGGCGTATGCCATTTGGATTATGTAATGCCCCTGCAACTTTCCAACGGTGTATGATGTTTATCTTTTCGGACATGATTGACGAGTGTGTTGAAGTGTTTATGGATGACTTCTCCATTTATGGCTCGTCTTTCGACCAGTGTCTCCTGCACCTGGAGAATGTGTTGAAGCGATGTAAGGAGACTGGTTTAGTCCTCAGCTGGGAGAAAAGTCACTTCATGGTGCAGAAAGGAATTGTACTTGGGCATGTTGTATCCGAGCAAGGTTTGGAAGTAGATAAAGCCAAGATTGATTCTATTTCCAAACTTCCATTGCCTACGAATGTCAAACAGATTAGATCCTTTCTGGGCCATGCTGGCTTTTATAGGCGCTTTATTAAAAATTTTTGTAAAATTTCTAGGCCACTTTGTGACTTGTTGGCGAAGGAATCTTCCTTCAGTTTTGATTCAAAGTGTGCCGAAGCCTTTCAAACTCTAAAGGAGGCCTTGATCTTTGCACTTATTCTCCAAGCTCTTGATTGGACACTTCCATTTGAGCTTATGTGTGATGCTTCGGATTATGCAATGGGAGTAGTCCTTGGACAAAGGGTTGAGGGAATACCTCATGTGTTGCATTATGCAAGCAAGACTTTAACCGAACCTCAGCAAAACTACACCGTCACTGAAAAAGAATTACTTGCTGTAGTTTTTGCTCTGGGGAAGTTTAGGTCTTATCTGCTTGGGTCTAAGGTGGTTATTTTTACTGATCATGCTGCAGTGAAACATCTCATTGCTAAGGAAGATTCTAAGCCACGTCTGATTAGGTGGATCCTACTCCTTCAAGAATTTGACTTGGAAATACGTGAAAAGAAAGGAGTAGAAAATGTTGTGGCTGACCACCTGTCTCGCCTTCCTCTTAATGACACTTTCTGGAGACATTCGTGAGACATTTCCCGATGAAACTTTGATGGCGGTAACACCAACTTTACATGGTATGCAGACACTGTAAATTACTTGGTCATTGGACAAGCTCCTGGCTCTTGGGATGAGCAGAAAAGAAAGAGATTCATTTCTCAAGCAAGATATTTTCTTTGGGAAGAGCCAGAATTATTTAGAATTGGACAAGACCAAGTATTAAGACATTGTGTGCTTGAAGAGGAACAATAAAGTGTGCTAAGTTTTTGCCATGAACTTCATTGTGGAGGACACTTTGGCACTAAGAAAACTGCTTTTAAGGTTCTCCAGTCCGATTTTTGGTGGCCTTCCTTATTTAAGGATTCTCATAATTTTGTTAAGGCCTGTATTAGATGTCAACGGACTGGAACGATTGGGAAGAGGAATGAAATGCCTCAACATCCTATTCAATCTGTTGAAATTTTTGATGTGTGGGGAATTGACTTTATGGGCCCCTTCCCGTCATCCCATGGTTATGAATATATCTTGGTGGCAGTTAATTATGTCTCTAAATGGATAGAGGCCATTCCTACACGCACAAATGACCACTCTGTGCTTTTGAAATTTGTGAAGGCCAATATCATATCCCATTTCGACTGCCCCAAGATTATTATAAGTGATGGGGGACCTCATTTCCGAAACCACCACTTCAATCGGTTAATCAGGAGTTTGGGAGTGACTCATAAGGTTGCTACCTCTTACCATCCTCAGACAAGTGGCCAGGTTGAAGTGTCAAATAGGGAGATAAAAGATATTTTCGAAAAGACCGTTAGACCTGATAGGAAAGACTGGTCCCAAAAGCTCGATGATGCTTTGTGGGCTTATCGAACTGCCTATAAGACCCCTTTGGGTACTTCTCCCTGTTGGATTGTGTATGGAAAAGCATGTCATTTACCTGTTGAGTTGGAACATAAGGCACTTTGGGCTATTCAAAGTGTTAACATGGATTTAGAGAAGGCAGGTAAGGCATGACTTCTAGAATTAAGTGAGCTTAAGGAGTTGAGGAATGATACTTGTGACATCTCGCAAGCTTATAAAGAAAGAACTAAGGTCTTGCATGATAAGTTTATTCTTCGAAAGACCTTTGAGCCCAACCAACAAGTTTGGCTTTTCAATTCCAGACTTAAGCTTTTTCCTGGGAAGTTAAAATCTCGTTGGGATGGGCCTTACATAATCACCAAAGTATTTTCGCATGGAGCTGTGGAGATAAAAAATCCTTCCTCTTCAGCAACTCCCTTTATCATCAACGGTCAATGGTTAAAATCGTACAAAACTTTAGATGGCCATCTGGTTGACGAAGTCACTCTTGAGGAGCCTTAGCTCCTACCATTCTCCGCCTCAGGTAATATCTTCCTTTAGCTATTTTTGTTTTCAATGAGGACATTGTTTGAACCAGGCATGGGGGAGAGGACCTGAGGTATTTTGTTTATTGCATGCATATAAAAAAAAAACAAAAAGAAAAAAAAAATGTTTTGAGCTTAACTGGTTAAGTCTTACATTCTTAAGCAAATCAGAACTCTAGGGTAGACTAAATTAATTCTAGAGTCAAACTTTAGAAGCTAAATGAGCTGCTAGCTTTAGACCTTTAGGGTCCTTTGTGGACTTAAAAACTGAAGTTGGAGTTAAGTTGCGGACCATTCCTTAAGCGGTTGAGGAAGGGAAGCTAGGTTTTGAGTTAAAAGGTGGGGTAGTACCTGGAGTCTTGTTCTACCTTTTGGTTTATGGGTCCTTGTAACCCAAGCATCCAAATTTCACACACTTGTTTGGTAATTAACTTAATTTCTTTCTTTCTGAAAAGAGATTTGGTTCTCTTAGTTTTGACTTAGGAGAGGCTTGAAAACACATTTTGATTGGAAGAGTTCCTGCCGTAGGAGAGGTGGAGTATATACTCACCTTGAGGATGTGATGATAACATATTACCTCCTCGGTGCTTGTCTCTTAGGATATCCATCCTACTGGGGGCATGTAAGCGCATTGTGTGGTTCAAGTACCATGGGCGGCCCTATCTCGAAGTGCCGATTGCAATAGGCCTGAATTCGTTTAGGAAATACACGGGCGATACTATCTCGAAGTGTCGATTGCCAGTTGTTCTTGGGGTCGTTATGGGCGGTGCTAACTCGAAGCATCGAAAGCCAGGCACCCTTCAAGGTATGGTAATGGGGACAATGAATTCGACAAAGACCGTGTTGATAGCCGATCTGAGGTTAGACTTAGAAGAATAAAATATATATATATATATATATTATTAAAAAAAAAAAATTTCCTTTAACTCAAATAACTCAGACCAATGCACATGCATGGATGCTTTAATCTCAGGGATTAATAAACCTTACGGTAGAGTCAGAAATCAGGGAAACTTGTGCCTGCAACTCTTCTTTAGCCGACCTAGTCTGTAACTTAGCAACTACTTAGGAACCTTGGGTCTAGAGTCTGAACTTAATATGCTTCTGAAGGAAGACCAATTTGGTTGACTAGTCTACTTGGAGTGCTAGGTTTCGCTTAATTTTGCTAGGGACTAGCAAAAACTAGGCATGGGGGTATTTGATTAGCCCATATTTGTGGGCTATTTAAGTATTTAAGTGCCTAGACATTAGGTTAATTCTAACATTTATTTAGCATAAATTAGGATATAGATAGATTAATTCATATTTCTAATTTAATTACATAATTCATGCATTGCATTTATATTTTAAATGCATTTAGAATTAACTTAGAATGTCATTCATTTAATTAGTTAACCAATTAGGTACATTGCATGCATTAATTTTAAGTTAACATAAAAGTTGAGGGTTTGTATATAAATAATCATAATATTTTAATAATATCTTTTATTCTTCTTCTTTTCAGCAACGGCTCCACTGCCGCTGCAACGCCTCCTGCCGCACTAAAGCCACATTCATGGATTAGAGGAGAAGGTGGATCTGCTACCGCCTTTCCATTCAAATTCATGCAGGCAGCTACAAAAAGAGGAGAGAGGCTGCCGAGCGGAGGAGGCCTCCACCCCCAACCCACCACTGTGCAGAGAATTCGTCTCTCTTCCATTCCACATCACCGGCCTCAACCGTGGCGACGAGTCTCCACCACCGTGGGCGTGTGGTGTGACGGGCCACACCGCCATCCGGAGCTTGTCCGCATACCGTGAGCACCTCAGCGTGCACCTCCCTCGCCGTCGTCACCAACAACCACCGCCGCAGCCACTGCAATTTCACTCCTCAGTCAGTTAAGACGTCCGAGAAGTTTCCCGGATGTCTGAAGCTTCGACCCACACTTCAGCATCAACCGGCCGCTCACTCCACGCCCGCGCCCCTCCGGATGCACACTTGAACCACCTCCTGCAGCATTCCCCCGCATGCCCTCCAGCCGCGCTCAAGGTAGGCATGACTAGCAGCATCCAGTAGCAGCTGCAATCTTCCCGCGCCCCACGCGCCCGCCAGCGTGCAACAGCGGCTACCAGCTCCTCACCCGCATGCCTGCAGCAGAGCCGCTCTCCTCCAACGCACCTCCAGCGTACTGCAGAATGCGCGCCACCTCCGTGTGCACCCTGCAGCAGCAGCAGTCGCGTATGCCAGCAGCAGTAGTTGCGTACGCCAGTAGCGCCACCTCCGCACGCGCGTAGTCCCATGCGCATGCCTCCTCGCCAGGACACCAGCCGCACCTACCCACACCGCACGGCCTGCGGTACTTCAGCCCCCCACCAGAACCCACCACCATCGTTCCTCCATCCGGCCAGCTCCAGCCACCTTGCGACTCGTCGCCACCACCGCTACGAAGCCCTCGATCCAAAGAACTTCCTCCGAGCTTCCCGCCTCCAGCCGTCCACTCCTCTTCACGCACGGCCAAGGGGAATAATTCCCCTGTTTTGCTACAGTATTCATCCCATTAATAATTACATTTTCTACCATTGTCATCTTTTATTGATATTTTATTGAATCTGCATTGCAAAAAATATCCTCTAGTTATTAAGAATTGCTATTTCAGCATGATTTCTTGATTCAACCATAATCTAAAGGCAAATTTGGCTTGATTCTCGTCTAAACTAACTACGAACAAACGTTTTTAACCGGGGCGAATTTAAATACATCATTATCTCCTTATGGATACGACCCGCTCTTATGCGAGTGGTTATTTTTTTTTTAAATATTGATTAGTCAATTTTTCCACCACATAAAACTACAAACGACTTTAAAGTGAACAATCGACTCGTCATGGAGCTGGAGCACCGTGCCTTTTGGGTAGTGCAGAAGTGTAATTTTAACCTTGAGGCTGGAGGTTATGAAAGGAAGCTCCAGTTCAATGAGTTAGACAAAATTAGGAGGGTAGCATACGAGAATGCAAAACTATACAAAGGCAAGACAAAGGCTTTCCATGATCAACACATCCGGAGGAAGGAGTTCACACCTAACCAGCAGGTTTGGTTGTTTGACTTCCGACTCAAATTCTTTGCAGGAAAGCTCAAGTCCAAGTGGACTGGGCTTTTTCTGGTGGTCCACCCGTATCCTAACGGGGCGGTCCAAATTAGAGACCCAAAATCTGGGCATGTTTTTATGGTTAATGGCTAGCGCCTCAAACCATTCTTTGCCTAGAAACCTCCACCTACTGACGAAACGATACATCTTCTCGAGGGCGTGTGACTATTGAGTTGCCTAGCTGGAGGCGTTAAACTCAGCATGTATACATATGTACATACCATATATACGTAGCATATTTCATTTTCGCATATTGTTTCGCATATTGTGTATGGAATTGCAGTGATGGCATGAACTTAACGACAACTCAGAAGCAGTTTTAGGTGATTTCTATCCACATACACTCTGCCTTATTTCTTTTATTCATGCATGATGACATGCAACATTTAGGCATGGGGCGAGGTAGTCCATAAGAACAGAAAATTTTCTGCCAACAAGTGGGCGATTAGATCATTTTATCAAGAGGTTTTATTAAAGATTTATTCTTCAGTAGATTCCTAAGCTTAGAATCCAGTATAGCCTTACATCTACATGTAGAATTTGTAATGGATCCACTGTGAAAATCGATAGACATCTCTAGTTTGTCAAGAAGAAGCATTGCTTCTTCTCCTCAATTCTTGGACAACAATCAGGGAATCAGGTGAACCATCTTCTAGTAGATCCACCAAAACATATGTAAGAAGAGAGTAGAGAGTCTACTGGTGTTCTAAGGCTAATGTAAGGAATCTTTAATATTTAATAATTGAATAATACTTAGAGATGGGCATAGTTTTCACTCTCAGTTCTTGCGTACTAATTTTGTGAGAAATTTCGTACGAGAGCCACTAAATAAGGCAAAAACACAGAGAGCGGGTTCTGATAAAATTAGGACTGAGGTGGATGGTCACGACCGTCCTCTACGGAATCCTTGGCTGAAGGAGGGTACTGATGTCGAGGTCAGAAATACGTCATCCTATCATTTCCTACCCGATGCCAAGAGTAGGCACTTCCACCAAATAAGCCACCTGAGATCCTCTTGGTTATCTCCAAATCCTAAATAATGCCTCATGAATAAAAGTATGTATGTCGTGTTGCATTGTTGCGTTATGTCATGTTGGTAACGGCATTGTGCCAGTAGATATATATAAAAAAAAAGAAAAAAGAAAAAAAAAGCATACAAAAGAGATATTTGCTAAAAAAAAAAGTGTTATGTTAAGAAGTTTGAGTTATGTAAGTCAAAATGTTTTGAGGCAAAAATACCTACCATCCTCACAAAACACCAAATATAGCCTTAACTTATTTTTCTGTATTTTTGACCACCTGAATACAGGCTGAGGGGTCTGACTTAGTCGTAGGGTTATTAGAACCTAATTAAAGTGTAATGCCATGCAAAACCATCAAATACAGTCGCAAATCTAGTAAGATGTGAGCTCAGGAAGAAAAAGAAAAAGAGAGAGAGAGAAAGAGAGGAAAAAAGTACAAAAGATTAAAGAGAGCACAGTTTTCCAGACTTTTTGTAAGTTAATTTATTCAATAATCTAGAAATCTAGATTCTAAAATACTAGTCTCTATGTAACACCAGAAGAGAGTGAGCCACCGAAGACAAATCCAGTTAACTCAGACGTCTTCTACCTAAGCCAAAAACCAGGGCTAAAATCAGAGAATAGTTTATATCCCCGAGAGAAGAGGTTTGCCTATCCCAATAGAATTTTACTAGGGGTCAAGTACAAGCTTTAAATGTATATCGACTCTTCGCTTGGATCCATTGCAGAAGCTACAACATTACATATTCATGGTTATCTGGATTCAGAATTTTTGGATGAAACAAAAAGAAACAAACATTTAGTTAAATTCTTAATAAAATGCATTTTGTCTTACACTTGCTAGGCACTAACAAGATTTAGGCATAGGGGTATGATTGTGCAGCAATCATAGGCCTTAATTCGCTTGAATTAAGGTAGAACCTAGCTTAAGGGCATTCTGCATGCATACACATCGTACTTTGCATCATAGATGATTTATATGTTTTATACATAATAATGTGTTATTTGAGAGGTATTAATAATTGCAGGTAATCCAGGGCTGCAGACGACCGATTCAACCTTCTGGACCTATTTGGAATGACGATGAGAGTCTAATGCTTCCAACAGCACATCAATCAGACTTTTATAGCACCCTAGGGAGTTTGCAGAAGAAGCAAGAGCCAAGGGAAAAATTAAAGAATATTTAGACCTCATATGACAAATCCAACTGCACGGATGGATCAGAATCGATGTTCGCAGTCCAACGGTGTAGAAATCAACTCAATCGGGGGCCTACACCATCAGATACAAGGAGAAGAAGATGGACGGCCACGATGGCCCACGTGGCACCATCACAGCTGCCTTCACCGTGCCCCACTCTGGGAAGAAGAGCCGTGGGCCATTGGATCATCATCCAATGGCTGTGATGTAGCCGCTTCGCCCACCTCCAGCCACCTCATCAAGCAAGGGAGGGATCTCGACCGTTGGATTCCCATCCAATGGCCGAGGGTGGCTGTTGATGCAACTGGCTCGACCGTGTTTTAACAGTTATTACGTCGTAGTATAGGTGATCAAGCGTCGTCAACAAATAAAAGTTTTTATTACTCGAAAACCAGAGTATCCGAGGTCGAACACAGGGAGCAATTAGAATTTACTACTAATCTCAAATGTAATTGAACACTCTAATTTACTCAAAAGTTTAATTCAAATGCATTTAAAAAGTAATCCAGGCAAAAGAGTAAAATTGGACGTCTGATCTTGTGATCAGACGTCTTAAAAGTATTTTCCTCCTTTGATTATTCTTCTTCTCTCTTCTGATTCTGATATTTTCTCTCTTTCTCTGCAGTCTCTCTTTTGCCTTCTTCTTTGCTTTCTGTCTTGGCCTCTCTTCTTCCTTCTCTTCTCTCTTCTGCGAAGGCTTCTTATTCCTTGGCTCTGCTATACTTCTCTTTTTCCTTCGCCTCTTCCTGCTCTTTTCACTGGCTTCCTTCCTTCTTCATTTTTGCCTTCTGCTTCCTTCTCTTCTTCCCTTTGCTAGCAGCGGCTAAGTGTTTGCTTCACTCCTTCCTTCCCTGCACAACCACAGCAAGGTACAACAAAACCTAACCCCTCTACCCACACCCGTGCGTCTCTCTCTCTATAAACCACCCTCAGCAAGCTCTCCTAGAATCGGGTTACCGGGTCGGATCGCGTGCCCGTGACCAGGTGCACCGGTGTGTGGGTGATGCGCAAGGTGTGCCCAGGGTCGGGTCGGATCGGATCACACCAGATCCGCGTGGTGAAATCGCGGATGAGGCGCCGTGAAGTAGGTGAGGGACCTCACCCCAAGTGTGACTGGAGGCGATAAAACGATATCACAAAAATAATATAAAGCATGCCAGTGCTTTGTAAGTTACCGATGTGGGACTATTGGTTGCTGCCTTCTCGCGTGCGCCCGCAGAAATCCTTCCTGCAATTGCCACAGCTGCGAATGTCGCAGCGTCTCTTGCTTGGTCAAATAGCTTCGCAGTGCTTCCCCGAGTGAGCTGCACCTGAAGCCTTGCGGTCCTGAAGCCTGGAGCGAGCTTGGAACTTCTTCGAGTCGCCGTCAATGGCGGCAGGGGCTGGAGAACTGTTAGACATGAAACGAGCCTCTCGGCTTAATTAGATCACCGGGGGCCTTCGCCTTGTCACGGCGAAGGTGAAGGGCAAGGTGGCAGGCCGTGGGGTGGCCTAGGCGTGCGTGCCTAGGTCGCCTTGTGGTCTGGTGGATGGGTGTGTTCGGCGGTGCGTTATGGAGGTGTAGCGTGGCAGTGGAGGGGCGGAGTGTATTCAGTGTGGTGAGGCGGAACTTTTGCGACGGCCGGCGAGGCGTGTGGGGCTGCGGAGCGACGGGGGCACCTCGTTGGAGGGTGGCCGGAGTTGAGGAAGGTGACGGTGGACGGCGGCGGTCGAGGGGTCGATTGAGTGAAATACAGTGAGGAAATGAAAGTGGGGATAGAGCGGAATGATTTTAACCTACTTAAAGGGACGAAAGGGGCGGAGAGGCGGACGGCTGTTCCTGCTGTCATCGAAGAAGAAGATGTCCGGTGGGGGACAACGGCAGCGACGACGGGTCTGAGGCAGCGTGCGCGGGTATTGCGCGACGTGGAGGAGAATAAGGAAGAAGTCTCTGCCACTGGTCTTGTGGCAGAGCGAAGAGGAAAGGAAAGAAAGCTCGCCGGAGCTCACTGGGTACCCAGGCCAGGAAGGAAGAGACGAATCTGAGGTGAAACCTCGGCCAGGTCGAGCTGAAATTGAGCAGCCGGGTTTGGGGGTTCTTTTATAGGCATAGGCCATGTGTTCTGGAGCGTGGAGGGCAAGCATTCGTCACCGATGGCTCGCCGGAGAAGGAAAGTGGGTAGATACCCAAATCCCTCGTTCGTTCGCATGAGAGATTGGGATCAAATCAGGGATCATGACTAGCCTCAGATGGAAGGGAATTCCTCAGAGAATCTCCCTTCCATTTCTGGGAGGGGATCTCTGAGGAATCAGAGAGTATTCCCTCTTTAATCCTCGTCGGAGCAGGATTCTGCCCAATAATGGCTGAAGGACCTGATTGCAAAGGTGGCGAGGAAGTTAGGGGGCTCTCTGCGATGATTTCAAAAGATAGGGACCAAATTATGATTTGGATGTACTGAATTGCAATGTAGGTCAAGATGACCTCCCCTTAGGTCCAAATTTTGGTACAAACCTAATTTCGACCTAAGGAATCCAATGGTGAAGTTGGGTTTTAGGTTTGACCCCGTTTAACTGGATATTTTACATAAAAACCCAAATTAGGTTAATTAATAAGCTAGGACCCTAATCTAGGTCAAATTGGGTTCACAAGGACAAATTGAGTGTTCTAAACCCTAGGGGATATTTTTCCATGATTTTTAGAGGGTTTACTTGATTTTTATCCTGATTGGAACCTTGTTGATTTAAGCGAGTCTCTTTTAGGGTTACCAAATGTCATTTAATTCCTAGATTGCACATGAACCCATTTATGATTGATTCAACCCACTTTTTATCTCATTTAGACCATTTTACCTATGTTTTGCCTCTGAGAAATACCGTTTATGTACTGCAATGGTAGAATTGCAGTTTTAACCTTTATTTTATGTTTTCTTCCCAGAATACTTATTCCTTCATTTAGGCCTTCTACTAGGTTATGTAGGAGCTTTTATTCTCTTTATTGGGTCAAAATGAGCTAGTTATGGCTCATGATGAGGCTCTCATCATACCCCCATGCCTAGCTTTTGCTAGTCCCTTAGCAAAATTTCAAGGTTTTAACTTCCATTCTAGACCCTGAGTGTCTGTCATCAATTATGATAAGTGCTTCTCTTTTTCTGTAGTGATTAGATTAGAATGCCAACAATAGGCCTAGAGGTACTCAAGTACCAACCAAAATCCGGACCTGACCTGCTTTAGCCTCAGTCCTCTGCAAAGGTTTTTAAGGCCCACAGAAACTAACCTAGGGTTTGTTGGACTCCGCGGTTAAAGCACACGTGCTTGAGACATTTTTAGCCTAAGTTCAGTTTACAGTGCATTTTTGTAAGAGAGAGATAGAAGATTTATTTGTTTGGAGAACTTTTCTCTCTCTTTTGTTTTTATTTCTAGCTTTGGATTAGCTTCTCAACACGGTCTGTATCGGATTCCTCGTCCCCATCATTAATCCTCAAGGGTCCCTGGCTTTCGAGATTTCGAGATAATCCTGCCCATGGCAACCCCCAGAACCTTGGCTTTCGAGATTTCGAGATAATCTCGCCCATGGAGTTCCGTGGCCGAATTCAGATCCTGGAGATCGACATTTCGTGATAATGCCGCCCATGGTATCTGAACCAGCAGAATGCTTACATGCCCCCAATAGGATATTTAAATATCCTAAGAGACAAGTACTGAGGAGATGATATGTTACGCATCTTCGAGGGGAATTTCCCGCCTCTCCACGCTGGAAACTCGTCCAAATCAACTTGTGTTGATTGGCCGAATACTTCCTAAGCCTTAGACCTAATACTTAAGCTTCGCATTTTCCCCAACCTCTTGAGGATTATCCAAATTTTAGCGAATGCGTGAATTTTTAAGCTAAAGAATCTAGTCCAAGAGGCCTAAGATCAATGTTCCTGCTAATATCTCGTTATGTCTCCTTAGCACTTTTTCTTTTATTTCTTTTCTTGATCTGGTCTAGAACTTCAGTTAATTCCTGAATCTTTTACTAATGACTATTTCTTTTTCTTTTTCATTTTGTGCTCCTTTTGTCATTTTTGCTCTTTTTCTCCTTATGTTTATGTGGCTCACAAAATTTCCTCCCTCCCCCATTTTTTTTTGTTCTTTTTTATAATTTTTCAATTTTTTTGTGTTTTTGACATATGTGATTTTTTTTTTTTGTGTGATATTTTTGATTTTTTCTTGGTTCTGTATGTATGCACTTTATCACCCCCCCATGCCTAAGTTTTGCAATGTCCTCATTGTAAACGGAGGGTGTGAAATAGTGTTGAGGTTAGGGACTTAGAACAGGATACATCGGGTGGGTGAATGGGTCGAAAATGACTGATGCGGATGATTTCAAGCTCTGATACGTGTACCAGAGGTGGGATCAACTGTCTAAGGCTGAACTCAAGGTGCAATAGACGTGGAGTACGGACGGATAATCAGACGGGTCTCTATTTTTGAGATGACGGGTTGCCTCCCGTTAAGCGCTAAATTTAATGTCTTCAGCCAAGCGGAAAATGGGGTGGAGAGGGAGTGGTCAAATCAGCAGAATTTTGTAACACAAGCACCTTGATTAAGCACCTGGTTGGTCCAACCAGGTGCTTGTTAAGATCAGTAGGCTGATGATGCAGCCTAAACCCAATAAGTCTGGTGAGTTGATAGATGTAGATCAACAGATGTGGAACCCACCATATGCAATGAAGTTCTGATGGATATGGAAGTGAAAACTCGGGTTTAGGCTGAGTCGACTCAGCCTGGTCAGAGTAGGGTTCCGAAAAATAGTCAATGTAAGGTGTGGAATCCCTGCAGGGGTGATCACAGAATGACGGCTCTTGTTTTTCGGTCCGATCAATGCCCAATACCCAATATAGATATGGAGTTGAATCATCTGCAATCGGCTCAATGAGAGGTGAATCGGAATAGAAATTGAGTCCGGTTGCGGGTCGGGGTAGGGAATGGGTTTTGATTGGTTTTGTATATGTGGAGCAGGTGGCTTCAAAGAAAATTGGCTTGTTATAATCAGGAAGCAGATTTTCTCTGATGTTTTGGTCAGATTCGAGATCGTCGGAGAGTTTGCGAAAATCACAATATGAATGAGATTCAGGATCATGAGTTCCACCATAGAATAAATCATATCTTGCAGATTCAGCAGCCTGACTGGGGTCTAGCCTAGATGTTAATTCTGAGCTTAAAAAGGTGTCCCTATCTGGTAGAGGCTCAGGTTCTAAGCTAGTAGGGCAGACCCAATTGAAACCCCACTCGTCCAACTCTTCAGTTTTTGTATCGTAGATTGGCATGACTTCCGAAAAATCGATTAGTTCCTCTGAGGAGGTTGGCGAGGGATATTCAGCAAATAAAGGCCCAAAATCGTATTCTTCATTAAAAGATTGATCTTCTTCATATGGGGCTTGAAATCTTTAAAATAGGTTTCAGATCTAGATTCTAGGCTTCGGATGTGGGTTGAATTACTAGAATCTAGGTATGAATAACCTTCGAGGGTCACCTTATCAGGATAAGGGATAGAATTTATACCCTCGAGAGGTTCAGTTCTACTCTCATACTTGCAGGAGTTTTGGATTTCTAGAATGGGCTCATCATGGTATTTTCCTGGATTTGGAGCTTCCCAACCTTCTTCAATATCAGGCACATTGTATTCTATCTGGGTTGGGAATCCACAACCATTTTGTGCCTCAAACCTGAGATCAGATTTATCCTCGATGTTGTCCCAAGATGGTTCATCCTCTGTTTGTGGTATATACGAGTACTTCTGGTCAATAACTTGTTTTACTAATCTCATTATCTCTTCACGTTTTTCAAGACTATCTTGGTGTTGCTTCCAAAGTTGAGAATTTGTCATACATTGAAGGTATTCAAGATTGTGTAGTTTTTCTATCTCAATGTATCCAGTAATGATCAAGTCACGGGTTGATCCTTTTGTGGCTTCTGCTAATAATACTTGGGCACAAGTTATGATAAAGGTTATGGTTGTTGGGACATCAACCTGAATGTTTCCTACTGGTGTTGAGGTTTCTTCTTTTTCATAGAATTTCGGGCATCCTCAATCATTTTATTTCTCATGGATCTCTGATATTCAGGTTTCTTGAATGGTGGTCCTAAGTGGTTTGGCTGCATATTTGGATCAGGTGGTGGAATCTAGATGTAGAATCAGAGTTTGAATCAAGATGTAGAATCAAGTTATGAAGCGATCAGATCTGAATAACGAGTCCCACTGAAAATGTGTATGTGTGCTCCAAAGAGAAAAGATGAGGGATTGGAGATGTTTTTGACCCAATCAAGACACCTAAAGACGTTTGGATGACTATGGAGGTTCGGGGCGGATGGTACCCCTGGATCAGAAAGTCGTCCACCTGAGAATTACCTAGGCAGCCAGAGAGGGAGAGTCCCGCAAAGACCCCTACACGGTAGAGCGTCCCCACAGGTTACAGGGTTTCCCCCACCCGACCTCTCTTGTCACTGAGATTCCAGGTAGACCAGAATGGGGACCTTGACCTCTTAAGTCTACCACTTTTATTTCAAAGGTGCTTTAGGGTTCTCACTTGAACTTTAGATAGTTTGATGTTGTGACCTAATTTAGAGGTTGGTTAACCCAAGGGGTCAACTTCACCTGACCTGTCCTATAGATGGCAGAATGATTCTAGGTTTGGAGCCTAGAGGTCACCCTGATTTGACTCCCAGGTTATTAGGTCCAAAATTTTAAGATTCAAGTGATTTTAGAGCTTCTTTTTTTTCTTAGCGTTTGTCTTGTTTAGATCTCTTCAATCAAGGTCTTGTGTGACACACTGATGTGGGAAGGTTAATTTCCTTTTATGCAGGCATGTGTGACTAACACTCCAAGATCCTACTGTAGAAACCCTAATTTGGTTCTATTTCCAATCCTTTTTTCTTTTTCACAAAAATTCTCTTTGGACTTGAAAGCAAGAAGTGTGTTGTCCGTAGAGATTAAGCGTTATTTCTATTAGGCACCTGAATTTGTGGGATAGAATCTAAAAAATCGCTCCAACTTCAAGAACATTTGAAAAAATTTTCGCAAAATTAGGAAACGTTTGCCTTAAAGATGGTGATTACTATATAAAGAAGGCAATTGATTCCTAAATTGATTTTCTTCCTTTTGTCTTTTCAGGATTTAGGGAATGGTTTAAGGAAGAAAAGAAATTACCTGCCCTGGAGTGGTTGACTTGCGGGAGGAATTTTCTCGTGAAATACCTGCAAGATCACAACGAAGAAAAGAAGGGAAAGTTAGTGTTCAATATGAAGAAAAGAATGTAGAGACTAGTGATAAATTGCGCGTTGCTCCCCGGCAACGGCGCCACGGCTGTTGACGCGACTGGCTCGATCGTGTTTTAACAGTTATTGCGTCGTAGTATAGGTGATCAAGCGTCGTCAACAAATAAAAGTTTTTATTACTCGAAAACCAGAGTATCTGAGGTCGAATACAGGGAGCAATCGGAATTTACTACTAATCTCAAATGTAATTGAACACTCTAATTTACTCAAAAGTTTAATTCAAATGCATTTAAAAAGTAATCCAGGCAAAAGAGTAAAATTGGACGTCTGATCTTGTGATCAAACATCTTAAAAGTATTTTCCTCCTTTGATTATTCTTCTTCTCTCTTCTGATTCTGATATTTTTTCTCTTTCTCTGCAGTCTCTCTTCTGCCTTCTTCTTCTTTGGTTTCTGTCTTGGCCTCTCTTCTTCCTTCTCTTCTCTCTTCTGCGAAGGCTTCTTCTTCCTTGGCTCTGCTATACTTCTCTTTTTCCTTCGCCTCTTCCTGCTCTTTTCACTGGCTTCCTTCCTTCTTCATTTTTACCTCCTGCTTCCTTCTCTTCTTCCCTTTGCTAGCAACGGCTAAGTGTTTGCTTCACTCCTTCCTTCCCTGCACAACCACAGCAAGGCACAACAAAACCTAACCCCTCTACCCACACCCGCGCGTCTCTCCCTCTCTATAAACCACCCTCAGCAAGCTCTCCTAGAATTGGGTTACCGGGTCGGATCGCGTGCCTGTGACCAGGCGCACCGGTGTGTGGGTGATGCGCGAGGTGTGCTTAGGGTCGGGTCGGATTGGATCACGCCAGATCCAAATGGTGAAATCGCGGATGAGGGGCCGTGAAGTAGGTGAGGGACCTCACCCCAAGTGTGACTGGAGGCGATAAAACGATATCACAAAAACAATATAAAGCATGCCAGTGCTTTGTAAGTTACCGATGTGGGACTATTGGTTGCTGCCTTCTCGCGCGCGCCCGCAGAAATCCTTCCTGCAATTGCCACAGCTGCGGACGTCGCCGCGTCTCTTGCTTGGTCAAATAGCTTCGTAGTGCTTCCCTGAGTGAGCTGCACCTGAAGCCTTGCGGTCCTGAAGCCTGGAGCGAGCTTGGAACTTCTTCGAGTCGCCGTCAATGGCGGTAGGGGCTGGAGAACTGTCAGACATGAAACGAGCCTCTCGGCTTAATCAGATCATAGGGGGACCTTCGCCTTCTCACGGCGAAGGTGAAGGGCAAGGTGGCAGGCCGCGGGGCGGCCTAGGCATGCGTGCCTAGGTCGCCCTGTGGCCGGGTGGATGGGTGTGTTCGAGGTTGCGTTGTGGAGGTGTAGCGTGGCAGTGGAGGGGCGGAGTGTATTCACTGTGGTGAGGCGGAACTTTTGCGACGGTCGGCGAGGCGTGTGGGGCTGCAGAGCGACGGGGGCGCCTCGCCGGAGGGTGGCCGGAGTTGAGGAAGGTGACGGTGGACGGCGGCGGTCGAGGGGTCGATTGAGTGAAATACAGTGAGGAAATGAAAGAGGGGATAGAGGGGAATGATTTTAACATACTTAAAGGGACGAAAGGGGTGGAGAGGCGGACGGCTGTACCTGCTGTCGCCGGAGAAGAAGATGCCCGGTGGGGGAGGACGGCGGCGGCGACGACGGGTCTGAGGAGCGTGTGCGGGTATTGCGCGATGCGGAGGAGAATCAGGAAGAAGTCTCTGCCACTGGTCTTGTGGCAGAGCGAAGAGGAAAGGAAAGAAGGCTCGCCGGAGCTCGCTGGGTGCCCTGGCCGGGAAGGGAGAGACGAATCTGAGGTGAAACCCCGGCCAGGTCGAGCTGAAATTGAGTGGCTGGGTTTGGGGGTTCTTTTATAGGCACAGGCCATGTGTTCTGGAGCGTGGAGGGCAAGCATTCGTCACTGACAGCTCGCCGGAGAAGGAAAGTGGGTGGATACCCAAATCCCTCGTGCGTTCGCACGAGAGATTGGGATCAAATCAGGGATCATGACTGACCTCAGATGGAAGGGAATTCCTCAGAGAATCTCCCTTCCATTTCTTGGAGCAGATCTTTGAGGAATCAGAGAGTATTCCCTCTCTAATCCTCGTCGGAGCATGATTCTGCCCCAATAATGGCGGAAGGACCTGATTTCAAAGGTGGCGAGGAAGTTAGGGGGCTCTCTGCGATGATTTCAAAAGATAGGGACCAAATTATGATTTGGGTGTACTGAATTGCAATGTAGGTCAAGATGACCTCCTCTTAGGTCCAAATTTTGGTACAAACCTAATTTCGATCTAAGGAATCCAATGGTGAAGTTGGGTTTTAGGTTTGACCCCGTTTAACTGGATATTTTTCATAAAAACCCAAATTAGGTCAATTAATGAGCTAGGACCCTAATCTAGGTCAAATTGGGTTCACAAGGCCAAATTGAGTATTCTAAGCCCTAGGGGATATTTTTCCATGATTTTTAGAGGGTTTACTTGATTTTTATCCTGACCGGAACCTTGTTGATTTAAGCGGGTCTATTTTAGGGTTGCCAAATGTCATTTAATTCCTAGATTGCACATGAACCCATTTCTGATTGATTCAACCCACTTTTTATCTCATTTAGACCATTTGACCTATGTTTTGCCTCTGAGAAATCCCGTTTATGTACTGTAATGGTAGAATTACAGTTTTAACCTTTATTTCATGTTTTCTTCCCAGAATACTTATTCCTTCATTTAAGCCTTCTACTAGGTTATGTAAGAGCTTTTATTCTCTTTATTGGGTCAAAATGAGCTAGTTATGGCTCATGATGAGGCTCTCATCAGCGGCTGCACAAGATTTGGAAACTGGGACAATCCACATGCATAGCGCAGTAAAGAGCGAGCCTAACAGCCAACGCGTGACGCGGGATCGAAGCGTAATGTGGGAATCAATCGTGCGAGGAAGAAATTCCACCGCCGGATCTTCATTGGGAGGATCAGTGGCAAACACGTGGCCGGCGTGGGAGTGTTGGATGAAGACGCATATGATAATGTGTGCCTTAGGACTCAGCGGGCATTACGCGCGATCTCGATCGGACAACTGAGATGGGTTGGGATTTGAGGCACTGTTCGAGGGCGAGCGGCGGGCGTGCAAGTGAGCAGGATCTGTCGGATGTGGATCCAAGGGCACAGCACGCCATGTCTCAGCACCAGATCAAGTTGTGGATGGAAGAAGGATTTGGAAGGCTTAATCAGGACCGTTGGTCTCTCGATCAACGGATCTGATTAATCTGAAGCCTATGCACGGAATTAAGGGCTCAAATACCATAAATGCTCTCACAAAAGCTATAAAAAGAGGCCTAAGGGTCCCCTTTGAAGGCAGTTCTCCTTAGTTTTCTTCTTCTTCCTTCCTCTACAACTTTTCTCTCTTCTTCTTCTTCCCGTCTTCTCTACTTCTGTCTCTGCATCTCCATCTAAAGCGTCCGTTGGGCCACCCTGATGGATCATTGCTGCTCTTCCCAACTTCTCCAAAAGGCCATCACAGACCACCCATGGTGCCCTCATTCTGTTACAGTAGTAGTTGTTTACATTCATGTTTTCATTTTATCGCATATATCAAATTCAGTCTCTTTGTGATTTGGATATTGTGATTGATTATTTCTTTTACTTGGTACTTATATTTGGAACAAACGCATGAAATCAAAAGTGCTTTTTGCCTCCATGTGATCGACTGGGACTCATCAGTTTTGTTAATTTATTTGCTCGAGACATATTTCACGCTGTACTACAACGTGCTACTCTTCTACGTGATCTATGCTCCCGAACAGGAGCCAAGAACCTGAGCCTATGCCTAATAAGGACACCTCTTTAAGCTCAGAATTTGAGATTAGGTTAGATCCAAGTCAAGTTGTTGATTCTATGCATCATGATTTATTCTGTGGTGGAAATCTTGATCTGGAATCAGGTTCAGAAACTGATTATCATAGATTCTTTGATGATTTTGAATCATACCCTGACTTTGGAGATCCATTGTTTCCTAATGATTATGAGCCAGTCTATGACCTCAACATCCATGACCTGTTCTTTGATTCTGATTCTGAGGCCGATGATTTAGATCTCAAAGAAACCACACCTCATTCAGAGCCCTTCAAAATTCGATCCCAACCCCGACCCACCACTGGACTCAATTTCTACTCTGACTCACCTCTCTCTGATCCAATTGCATATGATTCACCTCCATCTTTTGATCGAAAATCCGACATTGACTTGACCGTAATCATGTCTTATTTTTCTTTGATCTCACCCTTAGGGTTCCTACATTTTCCATAGATCGATTATCTTTTGAGGACCCCTACTTTGATCAGGCTGAACCGATTTAGCCAAACCTATGATTTGCATTTCCACATCTTTTTGAGCCACATAGCATTTAGTGGGCTCCATATTCGCATCCATCAACCTACCAGACTGATTGGGTTTGGTCTGCATTATCGGTCTGTTGATCTGAACAAGCACCTAATTGGACCAACCAGGCTACTCATTAAGGTGCTTGTTTTACAAAATTCCTCTAATTTGACCACCCCTTCTCCTTGACCACCTTCTGTTCAAATGAAGGCATTGAATTTTGCACTTAACGAGAGGCAACTGATGATAACATCATCATGAGCCATAACTAGCTTTATTAGTCATAATTGAGTGACAAATGATCCTACATAATTGTCTGAGAGACATAATTCTATATAAAGCCAGGGTTAATTATGCAATTTTAACATCATATCATGAAATCAGAGTAACCACGGGGTTTTCTAGGGGTTAATCTAAGGTCAAATGAGCATCAAAGCCTAATAAGTGGGTCCACATAGATGAAATAAGGTTTTACATGTTTCGAGAACCAATACAACACCCAAAATCCTAATTTTAGATCCGCTTGAATTATAGAGGTTCTGGTCAAGATAAAATTCATCTAAACCTCCTAAACTTCATAGAAAAATATTCCTTGAGGTTTGGTACCCTTGGTTTGACCATCTGAATCAATTTTGACTTTGAACAGAGTCAGACATATTTCTACCCTAATTTGGGTTTCTACGCAAATTTTCTAGTCAAACTTAGATAAAACTGAAATTTGACTTCATCTCTAGATTCCTTGGGTCCAAATTAAGCTTTTACCAAAATTTGGGCCTAATTAGAGTCTATCTTGACCTAGTTTGCATTTTGGTCCATTTAAACTTTATTCCTCTCAATCGACCCCCAGCTTTTGAAATATTTACATATCAGTTCCTAACTTTGTCATCATTTTCATAGAAAGGTCCCTGACACCATTGAAGGTCAACTAACCTTGAAGCAGTGTTTGACCGAATCAAATCCCATTCAAATCACCACTAAATCTTACCAAAATTGGTGAGATTGGTGTTCACACTACAAGGAATCCTTTGAGATGGATCTTGGGCTCTAATTTGCACCTGAAAGGATGTGCAAACACATGGAATTCTTGGGTTCTTCTTGATTCCTAATGAAGATCAATCAAGATATTTCCTTGTCTAGAGCTTGCCTCGAGCTCTATAAAAGCTTCTCCTTTGCAATATCATGCCAGCCAATCAAAGCTGGCACCTCCCTTGCCCCTTCGTCCTTAATTAGGTTCTAAATCTCTCTCTCTTCGTAGTTTAGGTTTTGACCTTTAGGTATTAGATTCAACTGACTATCCACTGCCTTTCCCAACGTCTTCCTCTGCTCTGGCGTTGCTCCGGTGAAGCCTTTCGCACTCCACACTGCACCAAACTCTACGCGACCACCCCCAAAAGCTCCGCCACTTCACGCTCACCAAAACACCTCAAGAAATTGAGGGGATTACACCCTCAAAACCTCCACCGACCTCCGTCTTCTCCGCACCACCTCCTCGACTCTGCCAAGCCACCACACGCCGCCATACACCACAAGGACACCGCTACCACCTTTGCTATCCTCCAACGATCCTCCTAAGCTATTTGATTGGGTCTTTTGAGCCTGTACTTGTGATTTCAGGTCTCGCCATTCACTCGCCATCATTTCCATCATCTTCAGTGCCATCCGTCATCCTCCAGCTATCACACGACCTGCCACCACACTTAATCACTGCGGCCTGATCTCTTGAAGACGTCTAGGCCTCCAATTAGCCTAGACAGTAGCGGCAACATCTTCAATTAGAGCGATCTTATCTCTTGTTGTACACGAGACAGAGTGTGGGACATAGTTCCACATCGTATGACGAAGACTAGCTGCAACGGTTTAAGTTGGATTTGTGTTCTAAGCTATTCTCTCAAGAATACAAGGGGTCGGGTCCCTCAACATGCATGTTCCCGAAAATGCCTCGCCTACAATCCACGTGCATTGGTCTAGTTGTTGTTCATGACTTGATAACCTGAATACCCGATTAGCCTTAGTTCTGAGAGAAAGAAGACGATTTGTGAGAAGAGGGGGGAGGGTTTTGCTTCACATTGGAACACCTCAAGGTGCATGCTGAAGATTAATTCTTAACCTCTAAGGAAGGAAAGGTGCGTGCCTTGTTGTGCTAAAGGAAAGCTTTGATATTTAGCGAGAAAAGGCATTGGTTTTTTGTGTTATGGAGAGAAAGGCCTTGTGCTTGAGAGGCTAAAGAAGCACCCTTGTGTGCTTACTGTGGTGATATGCTGTGATACTTAAGTCATCTGGCTCTGATAGGCGACGTCTAATTGAACTTTGGTTCTGATACTGTGAGAACATTTAAGTAACTAAGTTGATGTGAATTAATTGATTGAAGAATATTGTTGATTTATTTGAATGCTTAGGATACGTGCTTAATTAAGAAGAATAATTGGTGATTTAAATCACCATTGTTTTATCTTTCTAATTCTTTTTATCCCATGATCATTTAAGATACATTGAATATCAATCTGACAAGTTTTATTCATTGCATATCTTTTATTGTGCTCAATTTACTGTGCTCATTTATTCTAAATAGATATTAGTGCATGAATTCCATATGTGCTCCCTACGAATGACCTCGGACTCCAATTAGATTTTGAGTTGCATAAATTAGAAATCGAGCCTATAAATTTAAATGTTTTGTGTGATCTTGTCAACTATACTATGATGTATATCGTAAACAATGACGATTTTGCCTAAACAGCAACCCATCATCCCAAAAACCTGAGACCCTTTTGATCATCCTTTTGAGCTACACTCCTATTGCACTTTAGGGTTCAACTTTAGAACAACTGATTCCACCTTTACTACTTGTATCAAAGCTTGAAATCGTCCACAACAGTCATCCTGACTCGTTCACCCACCCTTTGATCCTGTTCTAAACCTTGAACCAAGCTGAATTCATACCCACCTAGTTTACAATGAGGACATTGCAAAACTTAGGTATGGGGGGCTGTTAAAGTGCAAACAGATGGAAATTCAAGTCTTCGAGGGGTTTTCACGAAAAAATACATATCCAAAAAAAAATGGAGAAAGGGAGGAAAATTTTGAAGAATTGATTGCAAATCTTTCTTGAGGAGAAAAAGAGAAGGAAATACGAAATATCAAAAAGGAGCAAAAATCAATAAAAAAATGATAGTCATAGCAATTGATTATGGGATCTACTTAAGTTCTAGACCAAATCAAAACAAGGATTAAGTCCTGAAGTGCTAGAGACAAGGAGATTAGTAATGAGTGCTGATCTTAGGCCTCTTAGGCTTGTTCTAGGGCTTAAACACTCACGTATTCGTTAAGATCCAGATTAGTTCTCAAGAGGTTGAGGAAAGTGCCAAGCTGATGTAGTAGGTCTAAAGCTTAGGGATTATTCGGCTCTATTGCCTACCCTTTAGTTTGCGGGACTTGATAACCTAAGCACCCAAAATCCATGCACTAGTCTGGTTCAGTGCGCTTAATAAAGAAATCATGCCAAAAGTGTTTTGTTATGAAAAGTCGTCTCGAAGATCTAACTTCGGAGTGGCTCGAAAACACAAGTTGATTAGACGAGTCCTTAGCATAGAGAGGTGGGAAATTCCCCTTGAAGATGTATAATAACATATCCTCTCCACGATGCTTGTCTCCTAGGATATCTAAATTTCCTACCAGGGGCATGTAAGCACCATATACTAGTTCAGGTGCCATGGGCGAGATTATCCTAAAATGTCGATTGCCAAGGCCTGAATTTAGCTATAGAACACCTTGGGCGGTACTATCCTGAAGTATCGAAAGCCAGGAGTTCTAGGGGTTACCATGGGCGGTGCTAGGCCGAAGCATCGAAAGCCAGGAATCATTTGAGGATTGATGGTAGGGACAAGGAATCCGATACAAAACGTGTTTTAGGGCCAATTTGAGACTAGATTTAGAGAAATATAAAAAGAAAAGAGGGAAAACTCCCAAAATAAAAAATATTCCTCTATCTCTTACAAAAATGCATTGACAAACTAAACCTAGACATAATACGTCTACGCATGGGTGCTTTAACCGCTTAGGTCAGTGAACCTCTGGACAATTTTTATGGGCCTTAGAAACCTTTGTGGAAGACCCAGGCTGAAGTTGGTTAGGTCTAGATCTTGACTGGTACTTGAGTACCTATAAGCCTATTGTTGGCATTCTGATCTGATTTATAGAGAGGCACAAATTAGGCATCTGAGCATCAAGGCATGCTCTAGAGATTTAGTTCTTTCCATAAGATTTTGCTAGGGACTAGTAATAGTTAGGAATGGGGGTATGATGGTAACACCATCATTAGCCATAACTAACTTGAATTAGTGGAAATCCAAAAATAAATGCTCCTGGATGATCATCGGAGAGGCGTAATTCCACTCAGATCCATTTTGAGGAGAGAACACTAAAATAGGGTTAATTCTGCAGTTTTAACATCACACCATGAATGCAAAGTAACCATGGGGTTTTTTAGGGGCTAATCTATGGTTAATTAAGTAATTAAGCATTAAAGTCCAATAAGTGGGTCCATACAGATAGAAAAGGGGTTTCACACATTTCAAGAATCAAAGCAGAACACAAACCTTAATTTGAGATCTGCTTGAATTAAATAGGTTTTGGTCAGGATAAAGTTCATCTAAACCTCTTAAAATTCATAAAAAACTATTCTGAGAGGTTTGATACCTTTGGTTTGATCATCTGAACCCATTTTGACCTTGGATAGAGCTTCAGACAAGATTTTACCCTAATTTAGGCTTCTATGCAAATTTCCCATCAAACGTGGTTAAAACTGAAATCTAACCTTACCATCGTATTCCTTGGGTCCAAATTAGGCTAAGGCCAAAATTTGAGTCCAATCAGAGTCCATCTTGACTTAGTTTATGTTTTAGTCCCTTAAATCTCTATTTTTCACACTTAAGCCCCTAACTTTTACATTCTTTGCAAATAGCCCCCTAACTTCTTATCATTTTCTTCATTTAGGTCCCTACACCATTCGTGATGGGAACACACCTTTAGCAAGATTCAAGGGAGGTTTTCTCCCTCGAATCAAAGCAAATCACCTTCAAATTTGGAGGGAAGGATTTATAAGAGATTCCCAAACCCTCGAACTAGATCTTAGACCTCGAATCATATCCTAGAGCTTAGGCAAGCTTTTTGATTTTGGAGATATTTTTCTCCAAGAACGGCAGCCAAATCAAGCCACTTTCCTCATTTGGAGCTCGTCCTAAAGCCCTATAAAGATCCACCAACTCCAGGCTGTTCTCCTTAGCAATGTTTAAGGCCAAAACGCCTCTTCCTCCCCTTCCTCCGACCTGCTCTGACTAAGCTCTAGAGAGCTTCTCAATCCCTCTTCATCACCCTCTACCATGTATGATAGGTAGAGGGATCCTCTTCCCTGACCTTGTCCACTTCTCGCTGTACTAAGCAGGAGCTCCTAGACCTCTTCTTCCTCGTCGTTCTCATCACCGGAGCCTTTGTCCCCTCCAGTGTTGGCCAATCAAAGCCGGTGCGGATCTCCCCTCCTCTTCGTCCGTAATTAGGTCCCTTCAACTCCTCTCTCTCTCTAGATTAGGAGCCAACCTTCACCTTATCTTTTTGACCGACAAATTGCCCTCTCCCCCTTCATCTTCTCCATGGCCAGCGACGCCTTCGGTGAAGTCATGCGGTCGCCACACTCCACCAAATTACCTTCTACCACCGCCAAAAGCTCCACCTCGACTCACAGACTAAAACCCTCTCTCTATTAGCATTTTTGACCACTCCACATCGCCTCCGAACAACCCATGCTTTCGTCGATCGCCCAGCCATTGCCCTGCCACCACACGCATGCAAACACCATGCCACCACCCTCATCACACTCCTTGCACCACGGTGAGTTTTCTGAACCTTCTAACCAGAGCTCTTAACCTGCATTTGTCTTTTCAAGTACCCTCGCCAGAGTTACTACGTACATCGCCCATCTTTGCCTTCGCTCGCAGTACTTCGAATGGCTTCAACTTCACTACCTTCTCCAGGACCTGCGGAATACTCTCACAACACTCTCCAGGTCTTCAATTGAGCCTCCTCCAGCAGTTGCAGCTCGCAATCAAGAGCGACACCACCTGCTGTAGCACACAAAGAAGAGGAATGCAAGATAGTCCCACATCGTATGTTGGAGGGTTACAACCATGGTATAAGTTGAATTTGTAAAGAGGCCTATTCGCCCAGCACATGGGGTTCGGGTGCCCCATACATGTGCTAACCCATGTACTTCCTCACACCTCACCTGCAACCACTGCCACGTGGTTCTGGTCCCTATGCCTAGACCCGATTACCCGATTATTCATCCGCTTACCCGATTCTGAGAAGGGAAGAGGAGGAAATCTTAGGAGGGTAGGGGGTGGTTTTGCACTATTCATCCTTGAGATGTGTGCTGATATTCTCGACACTTAGCATCTCTAAGGCTTTTCCTTGAGACTCTTGTGCTGTGCTTGAGATATTAGCTCTGAAGCCTTCTACCTCGGAGTGGCAGGTACTGCTGTGCCTTGCGTTGTTGAGCCTTGATAACTTAAGGCTTCTGGGGATATGTGCGATGTCTGAGGGTACTGTTGGCTCATTGATTTGATGTGGTAAATGGTTCAAGATACTGTTGAAATATTTGGCTTATTTGAGATATTTGGATGTGCTTAAATGTGGGATTAAGTGGTGATTTAAATTACCATTCTTTTTATATTCCTGATTTATTTTTATCCCATTATTTCTTGAGATACTCTTGATTATAATTCAATATATTTTTGAGTACACTATTCATTGCATTCTTTATTACTGTGCTCATTGATTATCAATTGAGATTAGTGTGTGAATTTCCTATTTGCTCCTTGGGAATGAGCTTGGACTCCAATTTCTTATTTTCGAGCACTTCTATAAATTTAAATGTTGTAAAGAGATTTTGTCGACTATACTACGACAAGCATCTCTTTCCTTAAAACTTGACGAAAAATGCATTCAACATTTTGGCACTGCTGTTGGGGAGCAACGTGCAATTTACCAATAGTCTGATCTTATTTGATTGAGGTAATTACTAACTTTCCTTATTTGTTTTGCTATGATTTTGCGAGCGATAAACGCCAGTTTATCATCATTCTTATGCCCTAAAACAGATCTAGCTCTTAGGGTTTTAAATCCGCTAATAGGATTTTGTGCTGCATTTAGGTATTTACCTAGGATAGTCATGCATTGCATTTTAGTTGTATATTTTTGATGTGTTTTGAGTGTTAGGGATGGGTAGAAAGTCAGATCCCTCATACCTTGGCACTCATGAAGGCAGAAGATGAAGAAGCTCATATCAGCTGGATCCCAGCTAGATCTAGCTCATTTCAGCTCATTCCTAGCTCATTCTAGCTGGATCAACTCATCCCTAGCTCCATTCAGCTCATCTTAGCTGAGTGGTAACTCTAGCTAGTTCACTTTAGCTCCATTCAGCTCACCTTAGCTGGATAGAAACTCAAACTAGCTCAAGTCAATTGATCCCAGCTCCATTCCAGCTCCTCCAGCTCAAAAGAGTTCACTGGGAGATTAACCTGACTAAGAATAGCTACTGCCATCAACTAGGTAGACCTTGTTAGCTGAAGAAGTCATCAACCAGCTAAGGCCAGCTCCTAGAGGCTTAACTTAACTCAACTTAGTTGAGCTGAGCTACTTGACCTAAGCTAGCTACTCCAACTAGCTAGGTATACTCCAGGAAGATGAAACCTAGCTCATCTTAGCTCGGCTTAATAGCTGGTAAAGAACTAGCAAGCTATGCCAGCTAAGGTAGCTCCCTGCAGTTCTCTTCAGCAGCCACCGGCTCTAGTGCAGTTCAAGACTACTTCCTCCAGCTCTTCTCCCTCAAAATCCTAGCTCCCTCTGCCTCCAACCCTACTCCCTACTAGCTAAGCTAGCTTAGCTTAGCTAAGACCACCTCCGTGGCACCAAAAACCTAACCCTAACTCACCCAACTTAACTCCACCTCACAACCCTATTAAGCTCCACCAACTAGTCCACCTAAGCTTCCCTACTCCTAACCTATTTTTGGTGCCAACAATAGACACCCCTTGGCCCCTCAACCACCACCAAAAGACACCATTTTTTGGTGCCAAAAATCATGTATAACCACCCCACACTTTCCCTCCAAAAACTCCATTTGAACCATACACATACCCTTCAACCCAATCTCCACCATCTAAATTTCCCTCCAAAACCTACCCTTCTAGAAACCCTACTTTTGGCACCAAAATGGAAGCACCCTTACACTCATGAATGTCCACCAAAGGGTGGATTTCACCCTAACCACCACCTCCCACATCCCTTGAGATGGCATCAACTCTTTGTGGCCGTAGGATCACCTAACTACCTCCACCATTCAATCCTAACCCTAAATCCAAAGGTTACGCCAACCCCCTCCTCCATTCCTATATCTACCCCCCTTAACCACCACCATAATCTCATCTTCTCCTTTAGTTAGGTTCCACCAAAGCCACTACATCTTCACACCAAGGAAGAAGAAGAGGAGAAGATCAAGGGGGCACACACTTGCCTCCTTGGTGCCTTCTTCCTCTCATTCTTCTCCCTTAGCCAAGCCAAAGGAGTAGGCCTTCACACCTAGAGATGACGGCCAGGAAAGTGGAGGAGCAAGGTGGTTGACGCCAACTTTGAAGGACTTCTTGGAGGAGGACTACCTCAAGAAAAAAAGGAAAATCCTTTTCAAGTGTGGGGCAACTGCACTTGGAGTAAGGGCCAACTAGATATTCAACTAGGGGATTTCCCTTCTTCATCTTTATTTTATCTTTGTATTAGCTAGTAGTTTGCTATTTTTCTTGTAGAAGCATTCCTCTACTTGTAATCGCCTTACTAGTAATACAAATTTCAATTTCCTTCCAATTTATGTTTTGTAGCTTAGTGTGTTTTTCATGCTATTAGTTAATTAGTGCACCACATCTTCTTCTTCTAATTACCCTAGGCACACTTGCCTAGGGTGTGCTTAGAAGATAAGACTCATTCATGTCACTTAGGTTTAGTGATAGGTTTACTCTTTAGTGTACTCTTTGCTTGCGAATACCTGATTGTTTTGAAAATCATAAAAACAACAAAATGAAAAATACAAAAATACATGTGCTGATTTGAGAGGTGAGAGAGAACCATTTTTGTGATTAACAAATTGGCCTCCTTGGATAACCCTAGATACCACCACTATCTAGGTATTATAAATTTTGAAAATTGATTGCAAATTTATGCGTTGCAACGACACTATTTCGCATAATTAACAAGCCGCGTATTTTTCGCATCACTTTTTATTGCCGTTGTTGGGGAGGAATGACTTAGCCACATATGGTATCTCTCTCTTGCTTTATTAGGCCTTCACAAATTTTGTTTTGTGTTTTGTTCAGGTGTGAACCAGGAGTGGGAGCAGGATTTGGATTCGCTTGGAGTGGAAACTTCAAGTGATCTTGTCTTCTCACGTATGTTAGGTTAGTATCCCATGCTATCTCTGTTTACAAAAACCAAAATCTCTGAAAAAAAATCTTTAAATTATTAAAAAAATTAAAAACAAGAAAAATTGAGGATGGTGGAACCCTAAAACACTTTGTGTTGCTTGTTTGCTTCATTTTTCCACCACCTTCACCTTATTGGTGTCTGATTTTTGAAAATCCAGATTTCTATCTTGACTTTTAAAAATCAGGTTCGAGCACTTAGGAGCTTCCTAAATTCACAAATTTTACCCAAGGAAGCCCCTTTTAGTCAGAAACCTTGAGTCAAATTTTCAAAAAATTTTACTAATAGAAAAAATTAAAAAATTCACAAACTGAACAGGGGTCAGACCTTGTTTTCTTACTATTTTCTTACTGTTCATGAATTTTATAAAATTTTTTACTCATCAAATTTGGGAAAAATTTATATTTATGGAAACCTTGAGATATTGTCTACATATAAAATTGGCAAAAATGTTTGAGATCATTTGAGGTTTCTGCAGAATCAATTCCTCGAATCTATCAATTTTGACTCTTGACACTAGTAAGAAAAAAAATTCCAAAAAGGTATCAAACAATTTTTTGAAATCACAAAAAAATAATATTTAGATTCCTTGTTTGATTTTACATCAAGTGGTGGTGTTTTTTCTTGTTTGGATCACCACTTTTAAATATTTTGATAAGAGATTCATTTTTTTTAGGAGCTGCATGCATAGGATTTCCACATTAGGGTTTTAGTTTCTCTCTTAGTCACATCAACTCTAAAGAAATTGAACTCCAACTACAACTTGATTGTTATTATTTGTGAAACTTCAAAACCTTGTTTGAAATCTTAACAAGAGAGAATCTTAAAAGATATAAATTCTTGATTAAAACCCTAAAATACTTCAACCAAAAAATCCTTGTTTGCAAATCTTTTTGATTTGGCTTGGGCACCACTTCCCGCCCAATTCGTACACACATAAAAAAAGAAATAATTGGTCATTACCCCAACTAACGTCCATCACATTCCTTATGCAGTTTAGCCTCCTAGGCCTAATTAAAATTTTGTAGTAATTTGACCCCTAAGGTTTCATCAAACTTAGGCTTGCTATTTAGGTCTTAAGTTTTCTTTAGTTGGTATCAATTCCTTCATCTATATTTGGTGCTAGGTTGAGGGGTCATGTCAAACAACCAGGCACGGGTTTATAGAAGCCCCCAGTGATTTCCTTGGGACATGCTTGGGCCCAACCCTCCCCTTATTCAACCTAACCATATTTGTTGAGGGAACAAATATCCATTATTGATTTCTTATTTACTAGGTAGACCAAGTCTTAGGTTAATTTTTAGGGAGTCACATTTAAGTTAGATCTAGAATTTTGTTTTCTTGATTACACACTTTCTCTCATCTCTCCCTTCTCTCCTTGTTTCTTCCATTTTTGCACGGGCAGTGGTTCCAAACTCCACACTTGGAGGGACCACTTGATTTTTGCCTCTGCCACACAAAGACCTTTTCTCTCGCATTCTTCCTCTTCTTTGCATTTAAAAAAAATGGAAAAGCAAAATAGGTCCTCTAACTTACGTGCTGATTTTTCCATCCCCCATCTATCTGCCTTGGAGCTACTTAATCAATCTCCCCCACCTCATTTCTACTCCATGATAGCTGAGCAAGTGGCTCAGCTACAAGCTAATCAACAACTATTAACTAGGGCTATAACAAGCCTAGCCAACCAAGGAAGACTTGCCAAACCTACCCAAGCTCCACAGGCTCCACATTTAACCCCATCTAACATCCCAAGGAGAGAAAATTTGCATACTTTTAGCACTACCCCTGCTGAGTATAATCAATATTCTGAGGCTTCTTATGGTTCATCGAGGAATTACACATATCCAAATCATAGCCCCACTAAAAATATCTCCACCCTCCAGGAGCAATTTAAAAATTCCTCTAATTTGAGGAATTACTCGACTCACTCTTGGACTAATCCGGTTCCTCACTAAAAACAGAACCCATTTGGAGGGTATGGTAATGGTAATACCATCATGAGCCATAACTAGCTTTATTTAGTTAGGATTAATTGACAAATGCTCCTACATAATCACCTAAGAGCCATAATTCCATGTATATCCATTCTGAGAGTAAAACATTAAAATAGGATTAATTTTACAGTTTTAACATCATATCATAAACGAAGAGTAACCACGGGGTTTTTTAGGGGTTAACCTAAGGTTTAATGAGCATTAAATACTAGTAAGTGGGTCCACACAGACAGAAATAGGGTTTTACATGTTTCGAGAACTAATTCAGCACCTAAAATCCTAATTTCACACTAGCTTAAATTACAAAATTTTTGGTTAGGATAAAATTCATCTAAATCTCTTAAAATTCATAGAAACATATTCCTTGAGGTTTGGTATCCTTGATTTGACCATTTGAACCTATTTTGACCTTAAATAGAGTTATAGATAGATTTCTACCCTAATTTGGGTTTCTATGCAAATTTCCCAATCAAAATTGGTCAAAAATGAAATCCAACCTCACCATCAAATTCCTTGGGTTCAGATTAGGTTTGTACCAAAATTTGGGCCAAGTAGAGTCCATCTTGACGTAGTTTGCATTTTGGTCAATTTAAACTCTATTTCTTACAATCAGCCACTCAACATTCAAAATATTTACGTTCAGGTCCCTTACTTTGTTTTCATTTTTGTGAAAAGGTCCTTGCCACTATGACAGGTGTGAACCGAAAGGCACTGACCTTCAAGAGAGGAGATCTCTCTTGATTCGACTCCTAATCCCTCCAAAATTGAAGGGATTGCTGTTTAAACAATCAAGAATCCATCCAACCCCCTTTGAGGGATTGGAATTGATCCTACAAGCCAGGTGATGAGAACATCATCATGAGCCCTAACAAGCTCATTTTGACCTAAGAAAGAGAATAAAAGCTCCTACATAACCTAGAGAAGGGCCTAATTTAAGGAATAACTGTTCTGAGAAGAAAACATGAAACAAAGGGTAAAACTGTAATTTTACCATTGCAGTACATCAATAGGATTTCTCAGAAACTAAACATAGGTCAAATGGTCTTAATAAGATAAAAAGTGAGTTGGTTCAATTAGAAATGGGTTCTTGTGTAATCTAAGAATTAAATGACATTCTATAACCCTAAAAGAGACTCACATAATTCAACAAGGTTCTGGTCAAGATAAAAATCAACTAAACCCTTTAAAATTCACGGAAAAAAATCCTTTAGGGTTTAGAACCTTCAAATTGGCCTTTGGAACCTATTTTGACCTAAGTAGGGGTCTTAGCTAGATATTTGCTCTGATTTGGGTTTTTCTGTAAAATGTCTAAACAAACATGGTCAAACCTAAAATCCAACTTCACCATTGGATTCCTTAGGTCCAAATTACGTTTGTACCAAAATTTGGACCTAAGGGGAGGTCACCTTGACCTACTTTGCAAGATAGTCTACCTAATTACATTTTAACCCCTAGCTTTTGAAATTCATTGCGTAGACCCCCCCATCTTCCTCGCCACTCTTGCAATTAGGTCCCTTCACCATTAAAGCAGAGGAGTCCTACTCCGGCGAGGAATTGAGGGGGATTTCTCCTTGATTCCTCAGAGATCTCCTCTCATATTTGAAAGGGAGATTCTCTGAGGAATTCCCTTTCCTCTCAATTCCAATCTCCCTTTCAAATACTTGTGAAAAAGCTTCCAATCTCTCGTGAAAATGCTTGAGAGATTTGGGTCTCCCACTGATTCCTTCTTCGGCGAGGACTCTTGCGCTTGGAAGCTTGTCTTCCAAGCACAAAAGCCTCTGCTAGCACCTATAAAGAGACCCCTTGATCCGACCGCTCTTATTCAGCTTGGCTTGGCCAGAGAACCACCTCTAATTTCTTCCCTTCTCCTCCGGTCAAGTATCCAGCAGGCACTGACGACTCATCCTCCTCCTTCTCGTCGCTCTACCATAATATCAGTGGCAGAGCTGTCTTCATCTCCTTCCTCCACGTCGCGCCATACCCACACGCGCGCCTCCAGCCTCGTCGTCATTGCCGTTCTCGCTCCTCTGGAAGCTTCTTCTCTGGCGGTGGCAGGTATTGCTAGCCTCTCTCCTGTCCCCCTTCGTCCATTAAATTAGGTCAAAACGCTTCCCCTCTCTCCCCTCTACATTTCCCCTCTCTTTCTTTTCACTTTAAACCCCTCGACGTCACAGACCACCACCACCTTCTCCACCTCCAGTAGACCACCGGCGAGGTGTCTCCGTCACCTCCACACCTCCATCCATCTCGCCAGACCTCTCATAACGTCCGCCATCACCCACTGATCATCTTCCACCCCTTCACTGACAACCAACACCTCCCCAAGTGCCCACCAAACATACCCATCACAATGGCCACAGAGCAACCTAGGCACGCACTCCTAGGCCACCTTGCGGCCAGCCACCTACCGCAGCACCTTCACCGTGCCACAACGAAGCTCCCCATGTGGTTTAATGAGGCGACGAGGCCATCTTGTTGAGTTGCAGGTTCAGCCCCCTTTCCGCCATTAAAGCACGAGCAAGGAGCTCACAACGTTGCTCCAGGCAGTTGCACTACAGCCGATCAAGCCTAGGTGATGCGAAAGGAGTGCATGCATACACCCAGCCAGAGAGTGGCCTTGAGAGAGAACCCAACTGCAGCAACTGAGCAAAGTCTCCCTGCGGGTGCACGAGCGAAGCAGGTTGGACTTTTAGTCCTACCTCGGAAAGTCAGAAGCGCGGTGCGTGATATAAGTTGATTTTGTGTTTCTTGCCGGTCACCTCAGACAATGGGGTGAGGTCCCCTCGCCCACGTCACCCGCCTCGTCCGTGACCCATGACTCCACGGACCTGGTTGATCGACCCGTTTAACCCAGCACTCCTCGTGCACCACCCACGCCAGTGCGCTTGGACCCGAGTGCGCGTGACCCTACCGATTACCTGGCTGGCTCTGGGAGAGCAAACCCAAGAGAGAAATAGAGAGAGAGTGTACATGGGGAGGGTAGGGGATAGGTTTTGCACTCTCGTGTGTGCAGGAAGAGGAAGAAGCTGAGGAAGCTAAGGCAAGGATGAAGAAGAAGCAAAGGGTTAAAGCGTAGAGAAACTCAAGAGGAATAGCCAAGGCACTGTAGCAAAGAAGGGCGTAGCTGAAGAAGAAAGACAGAGAAAACAAGGCTAAAGGAAAGGAAGAAGACCAGAGAGGAAGAAGAAGGAAGAAGAAGAAAGGAGGAGTGGCTGAAGAAGAAAGAGAAAAAAGATAATCAGAAGCCAAGGAAGAAGAAGGTAGGAGAAATCAAGGTAGAAGAAGAAAGCAAAGAAGGAAAAAGGCATTGTTGCAAGAGACGAGGAAAGCTAAAGAAGAAGAGAAAGTCAAAGAAGAAAAGAAAGAAGAGAAGCTAAGAAGGAAAAGGCAGAGAAGGAAAAAAGAACCAAAGAACAGAAGAAGAGAAAGAGAAGAGAAGGTCCAAAGGAGAAGAATCAAATATTTTTACATTTTATTCAATTTCTCTTCTATTTTGCTACATTTTAATTCATAAACTCTTGCATTATATTCTGAATTAGATTTTGAGTAGATTTAAGTATTCAAATTATATTATTGAGATTAGTGAATAAATTCCATTTGCTCCCTGTGTTCGACCTCGGACTCAGCATTCGAGTAGTAAAAACTCTTATTTGTTTTCAAGGTGATTTCATTTATACTACAACGTAACATCATTTAAACATTGATTTCGTCCTGTTAACATTTTGGCACCATTATCGGGAGCAACACGCAATTGATCACTAGTCTTTGCATTATTTTTTATTATATTGAATACTAACTTACCCTATTTTGTTTTGTTGTGGTCTTGCAAGGTATTTCACGAGGAAATCTCCCACGCAAATCAACCACTCCAGGGTAGGTAAATTCTCTCTTCTCCCCTAAATCCATCTCCTAATCCTTGAAAAACAAAAGGAAGAAGCACAGTGTGTGATATAAGTTGATTATGTGTGTGCTCTAATCAATTAGGAATCACTTGCCTTCTTTCTATAGTAATCACCATTTAAAGGCAAAAGTTTCCTGATTTTGCAAAATAAATTTTTTCAAATCTGATTGAAGTTGAAGCGAATTTTTTTAGGGATCCTATCCTACAAATTCCTGTGTCTAGTAGAAATCATGCTTAATCTCCGCAGACTACACACTTTTGGTTTTTAAGTCCAAAGAGAACTTTTTGTGTAAAGAAAAGAGGATTGGAAATAGAACCAAATTAGGGTTTCTACAATAGGGTTTTTGGAGTGCTAGACACACATGCTTGCATAGAAAGAAATAAACCCACCCGCATCAGTGTGCTACCCAAGCCCTCGATTGAAAAGATCTAAGCAAGACAAACCCTAAAATTGAGATCTAAAATCACTTGAATCTTAAAAACCTTGGACCTAATAACTTGAGAGTCAAATCAGGGTGATTTCTAGGTCTTGACCTAAAATCATTCTGCCATATTTAGGGCAGGTCAGGTGAAGTTGACCCCTTGGATCAACCAACCTCCAAATTAGGTCACAACATCAAAACATCTAAAGTTCAAGTGAAAACCCTAAAGCACCTTGGATCTTAAAAGTGGTAGACTTAAGAGGTCAAGGTCCCCATTTTGGTCTACCTGGAATCTTAGTGACAAGAGAGGTCGGGTAGGGGAAACCCTATAACCCATGGGGATGCTCTACCAAGTAGGGGTCTTTGTGGGACTCTCCCTCTCTGGCTGCTCAGGTAATTCTCAGGTGGACGACTTTTCCGATCCAGGGGTATCATCCGCCCCAAACCTCCATAGTCATCCAAACATCTTTGGGTGCCTCGATTGGATCAAAAACACATCCAGTCCATCTCTCTCTTTAGAGCACACACATACATTTTCAAGTGGGACTCTATTCAAATCAAATCACTTCACAACTTGATTCTATACCTTGATTCCAAATTCTGATTCTACATCTTGATTCCCCCACTTAATCCAAATATGCAGCCAAATTACTTAGGACTACCTTTAAAAAAACCTAAATCACAGAGATCCATGAGAGATAGGATGGTTGAGGATGCCCTTGACTTCTATGAAATTGAATATAAACCCTCAACATCAACAAAAGACATTCGGGTTGATGTACCAACAACCACAACCTTCATCATAAACTGTGCCCAAGTATTATTGATGGAAGCCACAAACGGATCAACCCAAGACATTCTCATCACACGATACATTGAGATAGAAAAATTGCACAATTTTGAATACCTTCAATGCATAACAAATCCTGTACTTTGGGAACGACACCAAGATGATCTTGAAAAATGAGAGGAAATGATGACATTATTGAAACAAGTCATCGATCAGAAATACCCCTACACGCCCCAAACAGATGATGAACCATCTTGGAACAATATCGAGGATCAATCCAATTTTTCAAATCTCGGGTTTGAGGCACAGAGTGGTTGTGGATTCCCAACCCAGATAGAATACAACATGCCTAATATTGAGTTAGGTTGGGAAATTCCAATTGCAGGAAAATATAATGTAGAGCCAAACCTAGACCCTAGATCACCAAGCATAAAATTCCAAGACTCTTGCAATGGTGAGATTAGAATTGGACCTCTCGAGGGTATAAATCCCGGCCCTTATTCTGATAAGGTGACCCTCGAAGGTTATTTGGACCTAGATTTTAGTGATTCAACCCACATCCTAAGCCCAGAATCTGGATCTGAAACTTATTGGGAAGATTTCGAGGCCCCATATGAAGAAGATAAAATTTTCAATGAAGAGTATGATCATGGGCCTCTATTTGATGAATATCCCTTGCCAACATCCTCAGAGAGACAAATCGATTTTTCAGAAGTCACACCAATTTACGATACAGAAATCGAGTTGAACGAGTGGGGTATTAATTGGGTCTTTCCTACAAGCCTAGAACTTGATCCTAGACCAAATAAGAACACCTTTTTGAGTTCAGAATTCACATATAGGCTAGACCCAAGTTAGGTTGTTGAATCTACATCATGTGATTTATTTTATGGTGGAACTCATGATCTTGAATCTCATTCAGAATGTGATTTTCGTAATATATTCGATGATTTCGAATCTTACCATGATTTTGGAGAAACTCTGCTTCCTAAATTCGACGAACCAATCTACGACCTTAGCTCACATGATTCATTCTCCTACTCTGAGGTCCTGGTTCCCGAGATCACTGATCTAAGTTCAGGTTCCAGTGACATGGAATCATTTCTTTTCGATCCTCAGGAATCAAAACTGGAAAATGCCAAGAGTGATTGTAACCCAGAATTCGAATTTTTTCTCGACTCAGATTTCCATTATCCTATCGACACTCTTCAGGCATTCACTTTTGATTTTGAAAGCTACTATGAGGACTCTCTACATGAAACCACTTATCACTCCTTTCTAGAAGAGCCTTCATACATAATTCTCATTGAAGCCACCTCTTCCAAATATATATAACCGATCAAAACCCATTTTCAACCCCGACCCGCAACTGGACTCAATTTCTATTCTGATTCCCCTCTCACTGAGCCGTTTGCAGATGATTCAACTCCACACATATGCCAGGTATCAAACATTGATCAGACTAAAAAATATTCTCCATCATTCTTTGATCACCCCTGTAGGGTTTCCACATTATGCACTGATTATTTTTTGGAGCCCTACTCTGACCAGGCTGATTTGACTCAGCCAAAACCCGAGTTTACACTTCCACATCCATCAAACCACCATTGCATATGGTGGGTTTCACATATTTTGATCTACATTTATCAACCCATCAGATTAATAGGGTCTGGCCTGCATTAGCATCCTATTGATCTTAACAAGCACTTGGTTGGACCAACCAGGCTCTTAATCAAGGTGCTTGTTCTACAAAACTCTGTTGATTTGACCACTCCCCCTCCATACCATTTCTCGCTTGGTTGAACGCGTTGAATTTAGTTCTTAAGGGAGGCAACCCGTCATTCCAAAAAACCTGAGATCCATTTGATTATCTGTCTGTACTCCACGTCTATTGCACCTTGAGTTCAGCCTTAGACCAGTCGATCCGACATCTGGTACACATACCAGAGCTTGAAATCGTCCGCACCAATCATTCCCAACCCATTCACCCACTCGATATATCCTGTTCTAAGTCCCTGGACCCAATATTGTTTTACACCCTCCATTTACAATGAGGACATTGCAAAACTTAGGCATGGGGGAGTGGTAAAGTGCATACATACAGAAACCAAGAAAAGTCAGAATGATTCTCACAAAAAAATCACATATGTCAAAAATACCAAAAAAATTAAAAAAATCTTGAAAAAGAACAAAAGATGGAGGGAGGAAAATTTTGAAGTCACATAAACATAAGGAGGAAGAGAGCAAAAAGTCAAAAGGAGCACAAAATAAAATGAAAAAGAGATAGTCATTGGTAAGAGATTAAGGGATTAACCAAAGTTCTAGACCTTGTCAAGGAAAAGAATAAAAGAAAAAAAGTGCTAATGTGACACAAAAAAAGAAATTAGTAGGAATGCTTATCTTAGGTCTTCTGGGCTAGACTCTTAGGCTTAAAAATTCAAGTATCCACTAAGATCTGGATAATCCTCAAGAGGTTGGGGAAAATGCGAAGCTTAAGTATTAGGTTTAAGGCTTAGGGAGTATTTGGCCTCGTTAACTGACCTTCGATTTGCGGGACTCGGTAACCTAAGTATCCCAATCCACACACAGTTTGGTTCAGTACGCATAACTATCAAAATCACGCAAAAGCATTTAAATGCTTTGAAAAAAGTTGCCTAGATTAGGAGCGACCGATCAACACAAGTTGATTTGGACGAGTTCCCGATGCAGAGAGGCGGGAAATTCCCCTCGAAGATGCATAACAACATATTGTCTCCTCGGTGCTTGTCTCTTAGGATATTTACATATCCTACTGGGGGCATGTAAGCACTCTGCTGGTTCAGATACCATGGGCGGCATTATCACAAAATGTCGATTGCCAGGGTCTGGATTCGGCCATGGAACGCCATGGGTGGGATTATCTCGAAATCTTGAAAGCCAGGGTTCTAGGTGTTGCCATGGGCGGTGCTATCACGAAGCATCGATTGCCAGGAACCTTTGAGGATTGATGATGGGGATGAGGAATCCGATACAGACCACGTTGAGAAGCCAATTCGAAGCTAGAAATAAAAAGAAAAGAGAGAGAAAACTCTCCAAACAAATAAATCCTCTATCTCTCTCTTACAAAAAACACAATGCAAACTGAACCAAGGCTAAAATATGTCTCAAGCACAGGTGCTTTAATTGCGGAGTCCAACGAACCATAAGATAGTTCTTGCGAGCCTTAAAAACCTTTGTAGAAGACCGAGGCTAAAGCTAGTCAGGTCCAGATCTTTGTGGGAACTTGAGTACCTCTAGACCTATTGTTGGCATTCTAACCTAATCAAAAGAAAAGAAAGCACTTGTGATAACTGGTGAAAGAAACTCAAGTTCTAGAACATAAGTGAAAACCTTGAAATTTTACTAAGGGATTAGCATAAGCTAGGCATGGGGGTATGATGAGAACATTATCATGAGCCCTAACTAGCTCATTTTGACATAAGAAAGCGAATAAAAGCACCTACATAACCTGGAGAAGGGCCTAATTCAAGGAATAACTATTCTGAGAAGAAAACATGAAACAAAGGGTAAAACTGTAATTTTACCATTGTAGTACATCAACAGGGTTTCTCAGAAGCTAAACATAGGTCAAATGATCTTAATAAGATAAAAAATGAGTTGGTTCAATCAGAAATGGATTCTTGTACAATCTAAGAATTAAATGACACTCTATAACCCTAAAAGAGACTCACATAATTCAACAAGGTTTTGGTCAAGATAAAACTAAACTAAACCCTCTAAAATTCATGGAAAAATATCCCTTATGGTTTAAAACGTTCAAATTAGCCTTTGGAACCTATTTTGACCTAAGTAGGGGTCCTAGCTAGATATTTGCCCTAATTTAGATTTTTCTGTAAAATGTCTAGTCAAAAGTGGTCAAACCTAAAATCGAACTTCACCATTGGATTCCTTAGGTCCAAATTAGGTTTGTACCAAAATTTAGACTTAAGGGGAGGTCACCTTGACCTACTTTGCAAAATAGTCCACCCAATTACATTTTGACCCCTAACTTTTGAAAATCATTGCACATACCCCCCTTTCTCTCTCTCACCACTCTTGCAATTAGGTCCCTCCACCATTAAAGCGGAGGAGTCCTACTCCGACGAGGAATTGAGGGGGATTTCTCCCTGATTCCTTAGAGATCTCTCATATTTGAAAGGGAGATTCTATGAGGAATTCCCTTTCATCTGAACGCAATTCCAAGGCTTGATTCGCTCCCAATATCTCGTGCAAACACTCGAGAGATTTGGGTCTCCCACTGATTCCTTCTCCGGCGAGGACTCTTGTGCTTGGAAGCTTGTCTTCCAAGCACAAGAGCCTCTGCCAGCACCTATAAAGAGCCCCTGATCCGGCCGCTCCTATTCAACTTGGCTTGGCCGGAGAACCACCTCTAATTTCTTCCCTTCTCCTCCAGTCAAGTATCCAACAGGTTTTGGTGACTCATCCTTCTCCTTCTCATCACTCTGCCACAATACCAGTGGTAAAGCAGTCTTCATCTCCTTCCTCTGCATTGTGCCATACCCGCGTGCACGCCTCCAGCCCTGTCGTCGTCGCCGTTCTCTCTCCTTTGGAAGCTTCTTCTCCAGCGGTGGCAGGTATTTCCAGCCGCTCTCTTGTCCCTCTTCGTCCATTAAATTAGGTCAAAACGCTTCCCCTCTCTCCCCTTTTCATTTTCCCTTTCTTTCTTTTCACTTTAAACCCCTCGATGCCGCAGACCACCACCACCTTCTCCATGTCCGGCAGACCACCGGCGAGGTGTCTCCGTCACCTCCACAGCTCCATCCACCACGCCAAACATGTCATAACCTCCGCCATCACCCACTGATCATCTTCTGCCCTTTCATTGACCACCAACACCTCCGCAAGTGCCCACCGAACACACCCATCACAACGGCCACAGAGAGACCTAGGCATGCACGCCTAGGTTGCCCCGCGGCTAGCCATCTACCGTAGCACCTTCGCCGTGCCACGGCAAAGCTCTCCATGTGGTTTAATGAGGCCGCGAGGCCATCTTGTTGAGTTGTAGGTTCAGCCCCCTTTTTGCCATTGAAGCACGAGCAAGGAGCTCGCAAGGTTGCTCCAAGAAGTTGCGCTCTAGGCGAACAAGCCTAGGTGATGCGGAAGGAGTGCACGCATACACCCAACCAGAGAGTGACCTTGAGAGGGAACCCAGCTGCAGTAATTGAGCGAAGTCTCCCTGCGGGTGTGCGAGCGAAGCGGGTGGGACTTTTAGTCCCACCTTAGAAAGTCAGAAGCGCGGTGCGTGATATAAGTTGATTTTGTGTTTCTTGCTGGTCACCTCCGAACATGGGGTGAGGTCCCCTCGCCCACATCACCTACCTCGTTTGTGACCCACGCCTCCACGAACCAGGCTGATTGACCCGTTTAACCCAGCACTCCTTGTGCACCGCCCATGCCGGTGCACCTGGACCCAGGTGCACGTGACCTGACCCGATTACCCGGCTGGCTCTGGGAGAGTGAACCCAAGAGAGAAATAGATAGAGGGTGTATGCAGGGAGGGTAGGGGATAGGTTTTGCACTCTCGTGTGTGTAGGAAGAAGAAGCTAAGGAAGCTAAGGCAAGGACGAAGAAGAAAAGCAAAGGGCTGAATCGCAGAGAAACTCAGGAGGAATAGCCAAGGCATTGTAGTACAGAAGGGTGCGGTTGAAGAAGAAACGAAGAGAAAACAAGGCTAAAGGAAAGGAAGAAGGTCGGAGAGGAAGAAGAAGGAAGAAGAAGGAAGAAGAAAGGAGGCGCGACTGAAGAAGAAGGAGAAAAAAGGAAATCAGAAGCCGAGGAAGAAGAAGGCAGGAGAAATTTCTCTTCTATTTTGCTACATTTTAATTCATAAACTCTTGCATTATATTCTGAATTAGATTTTGAGTAGATTTAAGTGTTCAAATTGCATTATTGAGATTAGTGAATAAATTCCATTTGCTCCCTATGTTTGACCTTGGACACAACATTCGAGTAATAAAAACTTCTTATTTTTTTACAATGCTTGATCGACTGTACTACAACGTGACTTACTTAAAAACACAGATCGAGTGCTATTAACACCAGGCAAGCTCGAGTTTTTCCAAAACAAGAACTCCCTGAAATCCTATTCCTTTGCGAGAATTCTTCCTAATAGAGCTCGGATATGAGCTCTATATAAGCTTTCCTAGCTCAGGCCGTTCAAAATTAGTCTGGTTTAGCCCTAAAACCTTCTTCCTTTCTTCCTTTGGCCAACTCTGACCCCAACTTCGGAGAGCACTCTTAACTTCCTTCCTCTGACCACTAGACGGACAAATCATGTGGTCCTCCTTCCTTGCCTTCCTTTGCTCCTTGCCAGCCACAGTAGGAGTTCCTTCCCTCATCGTCGCCGCTATCTTCCCTCAACGGAGATTTCTCCTTCCTTGGCGCCGGCCAATCACAATCGGTGCCTCTCATCATCCCCTTTCATCCTTTAACTAGGTAAACTCCTTCCTCTCCTTCTTTTGAACCTTTCTAGCTACTTCCTCTCTTGTTTCAATCGATGACCATCACTATCTCCCTCCGTCTTCTCCATGGCCAGTGAAGCTCCGGTGAGCTCGCCTGCCCAACACACGCCACCAAACACCCCACCACTTCCACCCACACCCTTCCCACGATCCAGAGATCAAAAGCCCCAACGTTATTGGAACTCTTGACCTCTGGAATCACCGGCCAGACTCACCCACTCACAGCCACCTTCACTGTCACTGTCACTGTCACTGTCACCGTCCGGCCACCTTACACTCTCTCGCACCAAAATGCACCCACCATTACCTTCGCGATGTCATAGTGAAGGTCAATGGCTATCTAATTGGGCCCTAGGCCGTGTTTCTCTTGCAAGTCAACTCCATCGTTGGCGTTGTCTTCTCCGGTGATGATCATTGCCATACGACCATTGCTCCATCTTGCTTCCACACCAAGGTGCTGTGGACTCAACCCAGGAGCATATATGTACCAGCAATCGAAGGCATCAGTAGCTGCAACACCTTCAATTAGAGCGACCTTGGCTGCTGCTGCTACGTGAAGAAGCCCCCAGTAGATAGTCCCACATTGTGTTGGGCAAACTCGCCACTAGACATAAATTGAATTCTTGCCTTGAGCTTTCCGCCCAAGACACTGGGGGGTTGGGTCCCCCACTCACGAGCATCTTCATGCCTCGCCCACGATCACGCCCACGGGTTTGGCCACTGTTCAGGATTTGATTACCCGCCTTACCCAAATACATACCCAGTTCTAAGAGAAAGAAGAGATTTGTGAGAGGAGGGGGTAGGGTTTTGCTGTGCAACCCTTAGCCTTGGGTGCGAGCTAAAGAAGAAGATTATACTTAGCCTCTGAGTGCCTTTGTGTGTGGTGTGGAGAGAAAGGCCTTGTTCATGAGAAGGCCTGAAGAAGAGAAGGCCTTGAGAAGCTTTGGCACCCTTGTGCCTTCTATGAGGCTCTACTAAGTTAAGTCATTTGATACAACATGGGTGACGTTTGATCTTTGGTTCTGGTTACTGTTGAAACATTTAAATATCTAAGTTGATTAATTGAGAATATTTTTGATTTATCTGAATGATTTGAGTAAGTTGGGATATGTGCTTAATTAAGAAGAATAATTGATGATTCAAGTCACCATTATTTTGTCTTTCTAATTCTTTTCATCCCTTGATCTTTTGAGATATATTCATTGCATATCTTTTATTGCGCTTAATTTACTATGCTCGTTAATTCTAAATTAAGATTAGTGCATGAATTTTATATTTGCTCCCTGCGAACGACTTCAGACTCCAATTAGATTCTGAGTTTACAAATTTAAGTGTTTTGCATTTTCGTTGACTATACTCACTATAACAAAAAAGACTTAAGGTGACGTTTAATTAAATTTAATGTCATTATCTTTGACAATGTTAATAAATTAACGTAGCCAAAATAATAAGAGCAACATAGATTCTACTTGTGTTGACATTTTTTTTATTAAACTTCATTGAAAGAAATTCAATGCAAATGTTTAAAAAAAACATCGTCAAATTTATCCTTATCACACCCTTTCACTTCTCTTAAAAGGTCATTAAAATAAGACAAAAATACCCAACACATGCTTCCCTTCCTGCACCCTTGATTCCAACACAAAAAAATCCATGTAAAAGCAAATATTCTTCGTCTGCTGCTCGTGTCCTCTGTTGCAACGAAAGATTTCACGCACCCTCCCACCCACGAAAATTGCATTCCCCATGCAATCCCTTGCCCTCCCCTTCCTCGGCAAGCATAAAACCTCCGCTACCCTCGACATCAATCTCAGTTCTCTTAGCATCGTCCTCCTCATCGATCTCCTCTCCTCATCGACCTCCTCGTCCGCTTCATTGTTAGCACGCTACACCTCCTCTGCCTCACCCTAATTCCTTTTCGGTGAGTTTCGCTCCACCACCCTTTACGAGTCCTTCAAGGTAAGTCCTCTCAACCTCTCCGACGACCCCCCTCTCACCCGCTCTCCCTTCTTTCCGACAACCCCCCTCTCTCCCTTCTCTCCAATGACCCCTCTCTCTCCCCTCTCTCTATGTTCCCTCCTTCCAAAGTAGTGGGATGGTGGTGCGATCCACCTCCTCTTCCTATCCCTTCCCTCCCTCAACTTCGCCGTTGGCCAATGATCTTCACCATCGTTTTTGCTCCCACCATCTCCTCCAATGTGCAGCCTCTCTTCCTTTGAGCGCACCCTTCTTCGATCAACCTAATCATTATCTCCACTCCCTCATGAAGTAGGCGGAGGACTCCCTCCAGGGGCACGCCGCTAACCTCTTGCCCTTCCTAGGGCAACTCGACCCCTCCAAGAATTCCCTCGGCTATCCCTTCCTCCTTGAAGCTTATTCTTGTGGTCCAAGTGTCAATCAGCAAGGTGATGAGTTTCTTTAATGCACAGTTGGATTTAAAATAAAATGAAGATTTTGCAAGGCAACATTCAAGAGAAGCTATACAGAAGACTTTCACTCTCTTACATGATTTTCAATGTTAAGATTTTAGGGAGACATTTCTTGGGAAATCTTTCAGATTATAGGTTCTAAGGAGAAAGCTCTTTGACAAGTTGAAGATTTGCATTTTGGACATGCTTCTTATTTGACAATATTATTCTAATCTTTTAGATTTTCGAGAAACTTACCTTGACCAATTCATAGCAGTCATGACTCGTATTGAATAGCATATACCGTTATTTAACTATAGAATTGGTTTGCAGAGATAACTTGCACTATTACATTCCAATACATTCATATTTTTTATAGAGGGATGATGAACTGCCAATGAGAAGGATTCAAATTGTGGGAGGAGAGTTGTAACTTTTGGTTTGTAGTTCTAAACCATTGAGTTGTTTACCACCTTTAGAAAATGCAAAGGTTTAAGGAAGCTTGTTTGGATTTATCACACATCAATCTAATTCTTTGTATAGGGTATGTTAGGTAACTCTGATGGTAGGTTTTGTTGTTGGATGTCATGGAAAATTCTAAGGTGTGATGTCTTAGGTAGTGGAATGACTGGAAAGGGGGACCATTTTGAATATCTTGTGGTTTAGATGTAAAGTAGTTGAATGATTATTACTCTAGTGATATAAATTGTGGTTACCGAATAAGATAGCTTATGATTATGCAAAGAATTGAACTACATTAATAAGTTCTCTTTGTAGCTATAAGAAAGAACTACTCACCTTCGTTTGGTACTATCCCATCTCTACAACCAACAATAAAAAAAAAACAAATAATGAAGTTCAAATCCCTCAAACTTAGTGTTGATACGAGCTATCAAGGAGTTTATAAAGTTGTTTCGTTGTAGCAAAACCTCCTAAATAGCTCAATCAACAGATAGAATTATAACTCAAAATCTAAATTGAAGTCCGAGGTCGAACATAGGGAGAAAATATAGAATTCACGCTCTAATCTTAATCAAAATATAAATGAACATAGGAAATTAAGCACAATAATGATATTCAATGAATACTAATTTGTCACATTAAAGATTCAATGACACTGGATGTATCTCGAGGTAAAAAGAATAGAAGGGAAGCCAAAAGTGGTGATTTAAATCACCAACTAAGCCCTCTAAGCATGCATCACAAATATCTCAATTATATCAAATAAATGAATAATGGCTTGAATGCTATAGAGATCAGACGTCGGGAATGATTAGGCTTCTTAAAGCCTTTGTATTTATTTCTTCTCTCTTCTTCTTCTTCTTCTTCTTCTTCTTCTGCTTTCTTCTTCTCCTCTTCTTCTGTTCAGACCTTCTTTTCTTCTCTTCAACTTCTCTTCTCGAGCGCTCTCCTTCTTCTCTAAACCTTTTCCTTCCTTCTCAACACAGGAGACCAAGTTCTTCAGCGACTAAGTGTTGGCTGCACACACAAGGCCTTCTTCATAAGAGAGCAAACGTCCCCCGTTCTCTTTGTCTCACAATTTACCCTCTTCTTTCTCTTTCACAGTAACCAAGCATGTAATTAGGTATTCAGGGATCTGGTTGACCAAGCTTGTGGGTGTGGTGTTGCAAGCAAGGAGTGCATTAGGCGGGTATATGGGCGAGTGAGGGTGCGCGGAGCATGTGAAGGGGACCCAACCCCCGTGTTCTTGGGTGAGAAGGATAGAACACAAAAATGTAATTAGCGCACTCAAGTGCTCTTCCATGCCCGATGTGGAACTATCAGTGCCTGCTCTCTTTGCGTGAATGCAACAGCTGGAGGTTGATCTAATTGAAGGTGCTTGCTATTGCTTGGAAGCCAATTGGAGACATGAATGGTGTTGAGAAGTGAAACTGCATCTCCTGATGCTGGAGGCAGATGGTTTGGCAGTCGGAGGACTACAAACGAAGGTGGAGATGGAGGCGACGGTGGAGCAAAATGACGAGAACCTGAAACACAGAATAAGGCCTTACGGCCACATTAGAATACCTTAGGAGCTTTGCCAAGTGTTGGAGAATGTGATGGTGGCGGTGGCGAGACATGGGAGTGCATGAGGTGGTCTGCAGAGGTCGGCGGAGACCGTGCGAAGGTGGGTTGGTTGGGGGTGCATTTGGGTGGACTGAATGGCAAGTAGGTAGAGATATTTTGTATGGGGATGAGAGGTGAAGCTTGTGAGGGTGTTGGCGAGGCGTGTGGTGTGGTGGAGTGATGGGGACAGCTTGCTGGAGGTGTGGTCGGAGATTGAGACAATGACGGTGAACGACGATGGCATGGGTTGAATTGGGTCATAATTGAGATAAAAAGAGAGTAGAGGAGAAGATAGACCTAACTACACTAACCTAATTGGACTAAAGGGGAGAAATTCCTTGCCAGTGGTACGCCGGACTTGGAGGAGATGAAGTCTTCGGTGGTGAAGAAGCAATGAGGAAGGAGACCCTCCTTGGTATTGCGAGGGACGGAGGAATGTCAAGAAGGAGAATCTGCCGGCTATTGTTTGTGACAGCAGACAAGGAGGGTGCACGAAGGAGCTCACTGGAGTTGGAGGTCGAGGAGAAGGGAAGTGGGGGAATCTGACCTCCAAACCAAGCTAAGGAGGACAGTTTGTCCTTAGGGGATCTTTTATAGGCAATAGGAGGTCATTCTAAGGTAAAACAAGCTTGGAAGCTCAAAGTTATCACAACTGTAGGATACCCTTCCTTTCAAAGAGTATGCATGAGCTTTTGGGGAAGAAGTAGAGCCCAATATGCGGCTTACGTTGTAGGGAAATCTCTTAGTTCTCCTTCCAATTTTGGAAGAGATTAGGTGAGAAATCAAGGAGAACTCGATTGAAAGGTCGGTGCTCGATGTGTTCACATGGTCATGGCGGTAGGGACCTATTGGTGAATAAGATGAAAAAGTTAGGGGGCTTGTCACAATAGATTTCGAAAGCTGAGGGGTTATTTGATAGAAAAAGATTAAGACTGGACCAAAATGCAAACTAGGTCAAGATGATCTTTGATTAGGCTCAACTATTGATACAAACCTAATTTAGACCCAAGGGATCTGATGGTGAAGTTAGATTTTGGTTTTGACCAAGTTTGATTGGGTAATTTGCACAAAAATCCAGATTAGGGCAACTTCCTGTCTGAAATCCTATTTTAGGTCAAATGGGTTCCAATGGTCAAATCAAGGATACCAAACCTTATAGAATATATTTTCATGATTTTTAGAAGGTTTAGGTGAATTTTATCCTGACCATAACCTCATTTAATTAAGTAGGTATGAAATTAAGGTTTCGGATGTCCATTAATTCTTGAAATGTGCGAAAACCCGTTTCTGTCTGCATGAGCCCTCTTGTTAGACATTTATGACCATTTGACCTTTAATTAACCCATGGGAAAACCTATGGTTGCTCTGCATTTAGGATATGGTGTTAAAACTGTAGATTTACCCCTGATTTAATGTATTCTTCTTAGAAAGGATATGTAGTGAATTATGACTCTCCAACAGTTTTGTAGGAGCATTTGTCAATTGATTCTGACTAATTAAAGCTAGTTATGGATGATGATGATGTTATCATCATACTCCCATGCCTAACTTTTGCTAGTCCCTTAGCAAAATCTTATGAAAAGAACTAGAGTTCTAAACCATGCATTGATATTCAGAGTTCAGATTCTTGTTACCTTTTAAAATTAGGTTAGAATGATAATAATAGGCCAAGAGGTACTCAAGTATAAATCAAGATCTAGACCTGACCAGCCTCAGCCTCAGTCTGCCACGAAGGTTTTTAAGGCTCGCAAAAACTACCCAGAGGTTCGTTGAACTCAATGGTTAAAGCACCCGTGCATAAATGTAACATGTCCAGGTTCAGTTTGCTAGTGCATTTTTGTAGGAGAGAGGGATAGAAGTAGATTTTTTCATTTGGAGACTTTTCTCTCTCTTTTCTTTTTATATTTCCCTAGATTGAACCTTGAATTAGCCTTAAACATGGTTTGTATCAAATTCTTTCTCCACATCATCAATCCTCGAAGGATCCTTGGCTTTCAATGCTTCGGGATAGCACCGCACATGGCAACCCCTAGAACCTTGGGTTTCGACACTTCGAGATAGTGCTACCCATGGTGTTTTGCAGCTAAATTCATGCCTTGGCAATCGACATTTCGAGATAATCCTGCCCATGGTACCTAAACCAGCACAAGGTGCTTACATGTCCCCAGTAGGATATTTAGATATCCTAGGAGACAAGCACTAAAGAGACGATATGTTATTACGCATCTTCGAGGGAAATTTCCCACCTCTCCGCATCAAGAACTCGTCCAATCAACTTGTGTTGTCGAGCCACTCCTAAGCTAGATCTTTGAGATGATTTTTCATAACAGAACACTTTTGGCAGATTTTTCTTTATTAAGCGCACTGAATCAAACTAAGTATGTGATTTTGGGTGCTTAGGTTACCAAGTTCCGCAAACCAAAGGGCAGGCAATGGGGTTGAATAATCCCTAAACCTTACACCTAATACATAGGCCTCGCACTTTCCTCAACCTCCTAAGGATTAATCTGGATCTTAACGGATACATGAATGTTTAAGCCCTAAAATAATCCCAAGAGGCCTAAGACTAGCACTCATACTAATCTCTGTCTCTTTGACATTTTAGGACTTAATTTTTTTCTTTTGATTAGGTCTAGAACTTTTAGTAACTTTCATAATCAAGTGCTAATGACTATGATTTTTGTTCTTGAATGTTGCTCCTTTTTGACATTTAGAAACACTTCATTTCCTCCTCAAGAATGATATGCAGTCAATTCTCAAAATTTTCCTCCCCTTTCCAATTTTTTTGTTCTTTTTCAATTTTCAATTTTTTTGGCTTTTTGAATATATAATTTTTTGTGAGATCCCCTCAGAAATATTAATTTTTATGTGTTTGCACTTTAACACCCCCCCATGCCTAAGTTTTGCAATGTCCTCATTGTAGACCAGAGGCCATGAAATCAACTTGGTTCATGGGTTGAACAGATTCAAAGGGTGGGTGCACGGGTCGGGATGACTGTTGCGATTGATTTCAAGCTTTGATATGAGTACTAAAGGTGGAGTCGGCTGTTTTAACTCTGAACTCTAAGTGCAGTGGGAGTGTAGCTTAAAAGGATGATCAGAAGGGTCTCGATTTTTTGGAATGATGGGTTGCCTCCCATTAAGCGCTAAATTCAATGCCTTCAGCTGAGTAGAAGGTGATCAAGGAGTGGTCAAATATGAGGAGTTTTGTAGAACAAGTACCTTGATCAAAAGCTTGGTCGGTCCAACCAGGTGTTGGTTTAAATCTATAGGCTGATCATGCAACCCAAACCCAATCAATCTGGTGGGGTTGATGGATGTGGATCAATAGATGCGGAGCCCACAAGGTATTTTGCAACTCAAAAAGAGATGGAAGTGTGAATCTAGGGTTTGGCCGAGTCGAATCAGCTTGGTCAGAGTAGGGATCTTCAAAAGAAAATGGATCTGTAAAGGATATAGGAACCCCACTGGTAGGATCAGAGAGGGATAGGAAGTGATTATCAATTTGATCAATGTCCGAGACCCGATCAAAAGATGGTGTAGAATCATATGCAACCAGATAGAGAGGTGAATCAGAGTAGAAGTTGATTCTGGTGGTGGGTCGAGGTTGAGAACAGGTTTTGGAGGGCTCTATATGTGGATCAGAAGAGGTGGCTTCAATGAGAACTGTGTGTGTTGAGGGATCGTCTAGAAAGGATTCAAAGGTGGGTTCATCTAGAGAGTCCTCATGATGCTTGTCAAAATCAAAGGTAAATGGCTGGAGAGTGCTTATAGGATCATGGAAATCTGAGTAAATAAAAGATTCGAACTCTATATTACAGACACTCTCGACACTTGTTTGTAATTCCTATGGATTAAAAAGGAATGATTCCATCTCATTATGACCTGATTTAGAATCAATGATCTCAAGATTAGGGACCTCAGAGTCAGAGTCGAAGAACAGGTCATGGATACTGAGGTTGTACTTTGGCTCAGTAGTCAGGAAACAAAGGTTCTTCGAAATCAAAGTAAGATTCAAAATCATCGGAGAATTTGCAAGAATGAGTTGTTGAATCAGATTCTTGATCGGGAGTTCCACCACATAATGAATCAAGATGTGTAGAATTAGCAACTTGACTTAGATCTAACCTAATTTCAATTTTTGAGCTCAAAAAGGTATCCTTATTAGGCATGGGCTCAGGTTCTTGGTTCCTAGGATAGACCCAATCGAGTCCCAACTCTTCCAACCCCTTAGTTTCTGTATCATAGATCGGCGTGACTTTTGAGAAATCAATTTGTATTTCATAGGAGGTTGGAGAGGTGTAATAATCAAATATAGGACCAGAATTGTAGTCTAGATTCAAAATCTGATTCTTATCACATTGGGCCTCATAATTATCCCACATAGGCTTGAATCCAGATTCTAGGTTAAGGGTAAGGATTGGATTACTAGAATCTAAGTTGGGCTCTTTTGGGATGTCAAAGTCATTCTTGAGAGTTACCTTAACTGAATAAGGCTTGAGATTTACACTCTCGAGAGGTTCTATTTTAAGCCCATCATTACCGGTGTCAGGGAATTCTAGGCTTGGGGAACTAGGTTCATGATCTTCTAGGGTTGGTTCGCAATTGTGAACTCCTGCAATCGAATCCTCCCAACCCATCTCAAGATTAGGTGTATCAATCTGCACATAGTTTGTATCGGATTCCATTTGGGTTGGGGGTCCACAACAATTCTGATTTTCTAACCCAAGTTTTGTGGAATCATGCTGATCATCAGTGTTGTTCCAAGGTATCATGTTATCTTCTGAAGGGATGTATGGGTATTCTCGATCAATGGCTTTATACAATGTATTTAGCAATTTTCCCTGTTTCTCCCTGAGAACTTGTTCTTCCAAAAGTGAAGGGTTTGACCAACATTGCAGACACTCTTTGTTATGTAATTTCATTAATTCAGTGTATTCTGTTAAGAGATCATCCCAGGTTGAATCGTGTTTCATATGTGTCCATATTATTTCGATACAATTCAAAATGTGGTTTGTTGCTTTTGCAAATTTATCCTCAATGTCCTTATCTAAGGTTCTATAATGTTCTTCATGGTGTCTATAAGCAACCTCAATCATCTTATCTTTGATAGTCATTTGGGACACAGGCTTCCTAATTACTTTTCCTAAAATGCCATGTTGCATTTTCGAATCAGGTGGGGGAATCAAGATGTAGAATCAGACTCAAGATCAGATTAAAGTAATCAGATCATATTAAAAATCCCTGTAGAAGATCTAATGAGGCCTCTTAGGTTAATAACCAAATGACCTTTCCTGTGCATGTACTCTATAGAAGGGATGAGGGATTGGATATGAATTGGACCCAATCAAGGCACCCAAAGATTTTTGGATGATTAAGGCTATTTCAAGGCAGATGATACCACTAAATCAAAAATCCACACACCCGAGAATTACCTAGGTATCCAGGAAGGGAGAGTCCCACAAAAACCCCTACATGGTAGGGCGTCCCCACGGGTTATAGGGTTTCCCCCACCCGACCTTCCTTGTCACTACAGTTCCAAGTAGATCGGAATGTACAAATTGAGACCTTAAGTCTATCAATTTTAGCCTAATTTGTACCTTGGATTTCACTTGATTTAGAAATTGATTTGATTTGTGACCTAATTTGGAGGTTGATTGGCCCGCAAAGTAGACCAGCTTCACCTGACCTGTCCTAAAAAAATGGAGGAATTGTAGGTCAAGACCTAGAAATCACCTTGAATTGAATCTCACGGTATTAGGTCCAAGAATTTTAGGGTTCACGTGAAATTAGAGCCTGATTTTTAAAGTTTTTCTGATTAGATCTTTTCAAACAGGGGCTTTGGTAACACACAAGTGTGGGAGGGTTAATTTCCTTTAATTTAGGCAATAATGTGAACTAGCACTCCAAACCCTAATGTTGAAACCCTAAGTGGCTCTAATCCAAGTCCAATTTGATCTCAAAATGTTTTCCTTGAACTTCAAATAAGAAGTGTGTAGTCCAAGGAGATTAGAAATTACATGTAATCCCTATTTGGTATAGGAAATCAAGGTTGGGATCTCTAAACAGAATCGTCTCAGGCTTCAATCAGATCTGAAATTTTGTTTGCAAATCATGAAACTTGCCTTTTAAGTGATGATTACTAAGAAAATAAGGTAGGTGAATCCTAATTGATTTGTTTCCTTTTTATCTTCCCAAGATTTGGAGATTGATTAGGGAAGGAGAGAGAATTTACCTGCCTTGGGAGCGGTTGATTTGCGTGGAAGATCGCCTCGTGATGTACCTCGCAAAATCACAAGAAAACAGGTAGGGCAAGTTAGTGCTCAAATACAATCAAGTAAAACAAAGAATAGCGGTGAATTACACGTTGCACCCTAGCAATGGCACCGAGATGTTGATACGGGCTATTGAGGAGTTTATAAAGTCATTTCGTTGTAGCAAAGCCTCCTAAATAGCTTAATCAGCAGATAGAATTTATAAATCGAAATTTAAATTGAAGTCTGAGGTCGAACATAGGGAGCAAATATGGAATTCACACGCTAATCTTAATTAGAATATAAATGAGCACAGGAAATTAAGCACAATAATGATATTCAATGAATACTAATCTGTCACATTAAAGATTCAATGACGCTGGATGTATCTTGAGGTAAAAAGAATAGAAGAGAAGCTAAAGGTGGTGATTTAAATCACCAACTAAAACCTCTAAGCATTCATCACAAATATTTCAATTATATCAAATAAATAAACTATGGCTTGAATGCTACAATGATCAGACGTCGGCTATGTATATCAGACGACTTAAATGATCAGGCTTCTTAAAGCCTTTCTTTTTATTTCTTCTCTCTTCTTCTTCTTCTTCTTCTTCTTCTGCTTTCTTCTTCTCCTTCTCTTCTTCTATTCAGAGCTTCTTTTCTTCTCTTCAGCTTCTCTTCTCGAGCCCTCTCCTTCTCTATTCCTTTTCCTTCCTTCTCAGCATAGGAGACCAAGTTCTTCAGCGACTAAGTGTTGGCTGCACACACAAGGGCTTCTTCACAAGAGAGCAAAATGCCTCCCCCCACCTCGCTCTCTCTCTCTCACAATTTCCCCTCTTCTTTCTCTTTCACAGTAACTGGGCATGTAATTGGGTATTCGGGGATCCGATTGACCAAGCTTGCAGGTGTGGTGTCATAAGTGAGGAATTGTTAGGTGGGTATACGGATGAGTGAGGGTGCGTGGAGCATGTGAAGTGGACCCGACCCCCATGTTCTTAGGTGAGAAGGATAGAACACAAAAATGTAATAAGTGCACTCAAGCACTCTTCCATGCTCGATGTGGCACTATTAGTGCCTGCTCTCTTCGCGTGAAAGCAGCAGCTGGAGGTTGATCTAATTGAAGGTTCTTGCTACTGCTGGGAAGCCAATTGGAGACGCAGATGGTGTCGTGAAGTGAAACCGCATCTCCTGATGGTGGAGGCAGATGTTTGGCAGCCGGAGGTCTGCAAATGAAACAGAGATGGTGGCGGTGGTGGAGCACGACGGCGAGTACCTAAAACATTGAATAAGGCCTGATGACCACATTAGATTACCTCAGGAGCTTCGCCAAGTGTTGGCAAATTTGATGGTGGCGGTGGTGAGACATGGGAGTGTGTGAGGTGGTCTACGAAGGTCAGCAGAGACCGTGCGAAGGTGGGTTGGTCGGGGGTGCATTTGGGTGGATGGAATGGCAACTAGGTAGAGGGATTTTGTGCGGGGATGAGAGGTGAAGCTTGTGAGGGTGTTGGCGAGGCGTGTGGTGCGGTGGAGTAATGGGGAGACCTCGTCAGAGGTGTGGCTAGAGATGGAGACGATGACGGTGAATGGCGGTGGCATAGGTCAAATTGGGTGATAATTGAGATAAAAAGAGAGTAGAGGAGAAGATAAACCTAACTAAACTAACCTAATTGGATGAAAGGGGAGACAGTCCTTGCCGGTGGTACACCAGACTTGGTGGAGGTGAAGTCTTCGGTGGTGAAGAAGCGGTGAGGAAGACGAGGAAGGAGACCCTCGCTGGTATTGCGAGTAGCAAAGGAATGTGAGGAAGAAGAATCCACTGGCTATTGTTCGTGATGGCGGACGAGGAAGGTGAACGGAGAAGCTCACCGGAGTTGGTGGAGATGGAGGTCAGGGAGAAGGGAAGAGGGGGAATCCAATCTCCAAACAAAGTTAAAGAGGACGGTTTGTCCTCACGGGATCTTTTATAGGCAATAGGAGGTCGTTCCAAGCTTGGAAACCAAGCTTCGAAGCTCGGAGTTTTTGCAACTCTAGGATACCCTTCCTTTCAAAGAGTTTGGATGAGCTTTTGGGAAAGAAGTAGAGCCCAAGATGCGACTTAGATTGTAGGGAAATCTCTTAGTTCTCCTTCCAATTTTAGAAAAGATTGGGCAAGAAATCAAGGAGAACTCCTTGATTGAGAGGTTGGTGCTTGATGTGTTCACACAGTCATGGGGGTAGGGACCTGTTGGTGAAGAAGATGACAACATTAGGGGGTTGCTCGCAATAGATTTTGAAAGCTGAGGGGTTATTTGAGAGAAAAAGACTCAAATTGGACCAAAATGCAAACTAGGTTAAGATGTTATCTGATTAGACTCAAATTTTGGTACAAACCTAATTTGAACCCAAGAAATCTGCTGGTGAAGTTGGATTTTGGTTTTTACCAAGTTTGATTGGATAGTTTGTGTAGAAACCTAAATTAAGGCAACTTCCTATCTGAGACTATTTTAGGTCAAAATGGGTTCCAATGGTCAAATCAAGGATATCAAACCTTATATAATATTTTTCCATGATTTTTAGAAGGTTTAGGTGAATTTATCCTATCTAGAACCTTAGTTAATTAAGCAGGTCTAAAATTAAGTTTTCGGATGTCCATTAATTCTTGAAATGTGCGAAAATCCATTTCTATATGCATGAAACCTCTTGTTAGTCATTTATGACCATTTGACCTTTAATTAACCCCTGAAACTGGTGGTTGCTTTGCATCTAGGATATGATGTTAAAACTGCAGATTTACCCCTGATTTAATGTATTCTTCTTAGAAAGGTATGTAGTGAATTATGACTCTCTGGCAGTTATGTAGGAGCATTTGTCAATTGATTCTGACTAATTAAAGCTAGTTATGGGTGGTGACTTAGAATCCAAGTTGTGTAAACCAAATAAAAGGGAAGATATTTCAATTTATTATGCATTAAACAAGATATAAACATATAATAGTTACCAAATAGACAAGCATCATTTCAGTTGGACTAATGTGATATCAATTCAAGAAACTAATGCTAAAGGGAATTGTCATTTTTGGTCTAAGACATTGGTGCCATGGAAAAAAGTATAGTAGGCTTCACAAGTCTTAAAAGGGAACTCTAGTGTTGACAGGCAATAAATGCCACTACACTTAAAACCCTTACCTACCAAAGTCATCATCTTCATTCTCTAAGAATCCACAACTTGATTTACCAATCTAGGCTTTTGGTGGTACTACTTTTTTGGTCAGTACATTTCATAATTCATGTCAAGGATACATGGAATGCTTTTTGTGTGTGTGTGGGGTGGCGGGGGGTGGACTTGGTTCTTAGAGTTTTTCTTTTAGGAGAAGTTCAAGGAGTTTTCCAAAACATTGAAGCTGACAAGAGTTGGGTTTGACCAACGTTGTCTATGCTTGTAGAAGCATAATCATGCCTTCCTCAAAGTCTAGGTTAGACAGGTTCTTTGCTTCAGTGGTGTTGTTGGGGGCCTTTTCTCTATGCAATTGTGGTGGTATTTGAACCTTTTTCAGATCATATCTCGCTTATTTGAATGATGAATGAGAAACTAAGACCATCCCCATATTTTAAGCTTGGAAGGTCATGGCAATCCATGAATGTAGTTGCAACTTTGAGAGATTGAAGAAATCTCTCATTTTCTGGTTACCTAAGAAAGAGGTGGCAGGTAAGATTAAGGATACAGGCCTGTATCTTTATCTGCTACAACTTATAATTAGTGCTTGAGAAATAGATTGAGGGAAGCACTTGATGACTAAGTGAGTCTTCTGCAATCGGTCATTCAATCAGGGGTGTACGAGGCTGATAGTGTGATTCTAGCCAATGAAATGATTAGTTACTTGAAACAAATGGGAAAGAAAGAATTTTTATGGAACATGGATTTTGTAACTCTTATTACTTGCCGCAACGGGTGTTATTGTGGATTTCTATCTACAGTTGGAATATTCCAACATTATGGATATCTTGGATGAAATGGTGTCTCATGAGAAGCTTCTTCTCAGTGTTGATTAATGGAGGGCTTGAAATTGGTTGGATCTAGCAGCAACGAAGGGTAGCTAGGGGTGCCCACTTGCACCTCTACTTTTCATTCTTGCAGTTGGTGCATAAGCAGTTTGGACATTTTATAGCTTGTAATAGAGATTTTTTTAGAGTATTTGATCAACATGTTGTCGAAGCATCATCCTGATGTCGACCTTGTATGTGATTTTTCTGGGTTCGGAGCATATAGAGATAAGTCTTCCACTATCAATTCTAATGGCCAATTCTTTGTCCTAGGATGCTGATTTTGATCATTCTAAGCAACATACATGGGAACATTTCAAACCTTGCTACTATTTTTCTTGCTGTCAACTATTCAAAAAGTAAAACTAGGAAAATATGGAGGCTCATTATATAAACACACTCAAGTTTTTCCCAAAATAGTAGATCATTATCTACCGCTAACATCAAATCAAAGCTCTCAATCCATTTAGAATTATGTGTACTGATTGTAAAGCATGACTTTTGATTAAATGCAAAGGCTCCATTAGAGGTAGGACGATATGTACTAGTGGCATCCTCCTGAAATTGTAGAAGGCTGTCATACTCCATTATGATAGTGACTTGTGTAGGGGTACTCTGTGAGTCCTCTGGGTCCATAATAGTCATGGAAACCTAGTTCATCCAAATAGTGTTATATATAAGCTATAAATTTTTTTTGAAAGTGACAGAGTTTGAACTTATAGATAGCAAGATACCCCTTCTTTATCCAACATATGTTAGAAGAATGATTGGTCCTATACCAATGTGTCACAGAACAAACTACCACCATCTTCATCCATGCTAGAGCTTCAACAACCTCTACCTCTGCCTAAGATGCCATCATCCACATCCACGCAAGAAACCATGGCACTTGAGTATGTGCAACCAACTTTGACACCTCCCACCAAAATAATGAGCATATATCAATAATAGTGTAGGAATTTCCTTTAAATCGTCAATCAATCCCCTAAAGAATGATATTTAGGTCCAAGGACATAATAGCTAATTTTTTGTTGGCTTACTCCTCGATTATGCTGGTTTCAAGACTTAAATGATCACTTCAGAAAGCTCCACACTTTGCACTGCCTTATATGTATTTCTTGAAAGCAATCAATGCCTTCTAATGCCTCTTTCTACCTTCATTCTATGATGAAGGTTCATGGCAAGCCAAAAGATGCCTAAGCTGACTTTGGATGTTGTTTTGAGGTTGTGATTAGGATGAATGTTTGGTCCTTCCATCAGTTATCTGGTAAGGCACTTGGTCATTCTTTTCAGAAATAAGAGGAAGGTTACTTGAGCACAGTATCCTTCCACTTCATTAAATAAGAACCAGGGTGACATACATATTGAGGACACATTCTCATTTCTCAGTTTAGGGGTTCTCTACTAGTATTTTTTTTCCTATGGAATTTATTGAAGCTGTCAATTCTCTATTTTGCATTGAAGTTTTAGAAATTAGGCTTGAAGCCTATTTTAGGCCATAACTGATTCTTCAATCTCCACACCTTGGAAGAGTCCCCATTAGACTGTGATTCAAGCTGCTACATAGAGAATTGGGGCCTTGAACATGATGAGAATGTTACTATCAGATATGCTTGGTTTGTTATTAGGAAATAGGTTGGAAATCATAAATTGGGTAGATGTATATGGTATATTGCAATTCCCACAAAGATTTCCATTTTTCTTTGGAGATTGCTCCTATAAAGAATGCTATTTGATAAAGATTTTTAGAAGATGGGTTTTCCCTTGGAATCAATGTAAGTACTATTATTTGAGTTTCCAGATTAAGCAAGTTTAGCATGACTTTTTTGGTGGGCAACAGGAATTTTTTTTTTGAAATGATGTTTAAATATCACTCAAATGGAATCAAACTTATTATTTCTGTTTGTCTTTCCATGATTTGGATGGCTCTTCTCTCTCTTGTCATTTAATTGAGATGGGCATTACTGCTTTTGTTAATTTGGTTGTTGGTGGGCAGGGATTTAAAGGCAAATCGCCTTTCTAGGTAGATCCCTGATGAGAATGGTGACTGCTCATCATTAAAGACCCTGCAAGTCGCTATCATTTTTCCTATTGCAATGTGATGGTGGTTGCCAATAACACGCTACTCTAGCATTCTATTCTCTCTCATTTTTCCCTTTTGATATATTATTGCATGTTCCTAGACTAGTTTAGTTGTAAGCTTGTCTATTTATTTTTACAAGCTGCCCCCATTCTAGCTTATATTCTTCAGAACACTAAAATTGCTTCCTTTCCTAAAAAAAAGAAGATTATGCTTTTTGTAGTTTTTCAATGTTTTTAAGGGAGGTTTTAGCCGTAACGCTTAATTCTTTCCATTTTATTTAGTGATTTGTCCTATAATGATATATATGGCGATATCCCTTATTCAATCTCGAAGTTGAAATAGTTGGATACACTGTAAGGTGTTCATTGCTGTACTTAAATGTAATGTTACATTAACTGCATGGTTGGTCATGAAATGAAGGCATTGTCTATGTAGGATATTGAAGAACAATCGCTTGGTTGGACCCATCCCTTCGACTCTTTCTCCACTCCCAAACTTGAAGATTTTGTAAGTCATTATGATATCATCTTTGTCGCCCACTTGAGTTTTTGTAAATTTCATACAATGGAACTTATTTGTCGTACACATAAGAGACCTGGCTCAAAATAAGTGTAGTGGGGAAATACCATGACTCATTTACTGAAATGAGGTTTTGCAATTCTTGTGGGTATTACTTTTTCAATAATTAAGAGTTAATTGGGGATTTCCATTCGCAGCTCTTGTTTTTGTACATCTTTCATCTAAACCAAAGGTGGATTGCTTACTTAGGGGGTTTAGAGGGAACAAATTAGAAGGTACCCTATCTCCTAATATGTGCCAACTAACAGGATTGTGGTTCTTGTAAGTTGTTATTTTCTTTTGAAATGGAATATGATAGTTGTAGTTATGCATTTGAGCTGACGCATTGAAAATGCGGGAGGTAGCTACTAAGGATAGTTGTCCTACTACCTTGTAGATGGCAATTGGAGAGTTGCATGCATGAAATTAAGCTCTTGTTTTGACAAGATGCTGCTACTATGTCGGAGGCAACCTTAGGGCGATAGGAGGGAGAAGCCGTGATGCTGATGGATGGACGACCTGGAGATCTAGGTCTTGGAGACAGAAGGAAAGAAGTGGATTCATGGCCATTGGCAGATTAGAGGTAGGCATGGGAAGGGCAAACAATGGTAGGCATTGGGGCAATAAGGAAATTATTTGCTTCAGATGTTGACGACAAGGACATATGGCGGCGGTGTGTTGCCATCCCCTCGTATGTCTTGCATGCAGGGGGCATGGCCATAAGCGGGACTCTTGTGTAGCCAATAGAAGGCAGGAGAGGGGAGGGAACAAGGTGCATCTTGGAGCATCGAATGTTATGATGCCACCGTCACCACCACCACCACCACATAGTAGATGTTGAAATCCCTTTGACAGAGGACATCAAAGTGGCTGAACTGGTGCTGAGAGGAGCTCTAGTTGGGAAGGTGATGACCAGCAACCCCTCCATGGACAAGATCCAACAGTTGGTAAGTTCACTGTCCCTGTCGATTAATGGTGGGAAGATCACGTCCCTCACCCCCACACATTTTTTTCTTTTTGGTTTGGGGATGTTGGACATAGAATGCCTGTGTTTTCGATCGAGTGCCTTTGAAGGGTTGATGGTGATATGGAGATTGGTCTCCCCTTTTGATGGGTCGCTGCCTGAGAGGCCACCCCAGAGGGTAGGCTCTAGATCAGGGAGATTGGGGATCAGGGGTTTACCTTTACACCTGAGATCAAGAGAGGTGGTGGTGACTACGATAGCAGGCTTTGCTACGCTGGCCGAAGATGCTCAGGTTGGTTTAATGGAGGGAGATGGTCAGGTTCTCAGTGTTTTGGTGGATGTCTTCAAGACAGGCTTTGTCCTTGAGAGGTTAATCCTTCTGTGTGGGGTAAGCTCCTAGTTGCTGCTCTTATGCTTTACATTGGGTGATACTACTGGGGTGAATGATTAGGATAAGCCGTCTTATGTGGAAGTTGTTGGTGAGAAGGTTGATGTACAATAGATGGGCAGGCTGACTCTTGATGAGGTGCCTATGCCTAAGAAGTGTAAGGACCACCACCACCTTGGGGAGAAGGAGGAAATGGTGGATGTGGCATCGGTGGAGACAGCCATGGTTGAGGAAGTGGCAGCACTCCAACCTCTGACTGATACAGTTGAAGAGTAGGTCCTGAAAGAGATTTTGAATAATCCTCTGAGGCTCCAATCCAATTTACAAGCCAAGGAAGGTCTGAAGTTTGGAGCTGGACCAGCTACAAAAGCTGGTGTGGGCAGATCTCCTTACAAGCTTAGGCAGAGGCAGCTGAACACAGTTGTGAACCTTGATGAAAATGCTGTGGCTACTATTATGAAGGTTGGCAAGGTCCAGAACTCAAATAGGGGGGGTACCCAAAGAGGACGATGAGAATCCTCACATGGAACGTGCGTGGGATGCACGACAAGAGCTGGAGGGCTTCACCCTCGAGATATCTGAGAGAGTGGGAGATTGATTGTGCCATAATCCATGAGACACACATTGAGAATGAGGATGATAGGATCTGGAATGACTTGAAGAATGTAGGGGAGGCTGAATGTGTGATGCTCAATACACAAGTTAGATCTGGTGGCATTACTCTGTGGTGGAAAAAGGCGTGTTTACACCTGCTGGAAGTGCATAGAGCTCGGCATTTGGTGACTTGTAAGTTCAAAAGGTGTCAGGGGAGGATGCTTTCTACATTATTGGTGTATATGGATTGTGTCTTGCATTGATGAGTTGTGAACTGTGGGAGGACTGGGCTGCAACCGCAGAACTCATACATGGGGTTGCCTGGTTAGTGGGTGGGGATTTTAATTGTGTATTGATGAGGAGAGATAGGACAAATGGTATAGTGGATAGTGCATCCCTTGGATTCTAGATGGTGGTTCAAACTCTCAACTTGAGTGAGTACCCATCCTTTGGAGCTGAGTTTACTTGGAGAAATGGCAGTGGCCTTATGTCAAAGATTGATAGATTTTTTGGGAATGCCACTCTTCTAGATACCTTCCAGCTATCTGCTATCTCTAGATTGGAACGCCCCTTCTCAGACCACACCCCCTTGGTCTAGAACAGTGGGGAATAGGTGCACGCAGGCTCCTACTTCAAGCTTAGAAGGTCATGGCTGAGAGAACCAGCGTTCTGTGAGATGATTAAGGTGTGGTGGAGGGCCAAACATGTGGAAGGATCAGCCACTGTCAAGCTTGCTTCTAAATTGGCTACTCTACGTACAGTGCTTAAGAAGTATGGGGCTGCGGTGTCTACTCTAAGGCATCAAAGGCATCTTGAGGCTTTGATGAAAATCCAAGGCTTGGATACTAAGGAGGCAGCAGGTCCTTTATCTGATGAAGAACTTGATGCTAGGAGAATGTGGCAAGGAGTGGTGGCGGAGGAGGATTTAAAACTAGAGATGGATTAGAGGGAACGATCAAGGCAACTTTGGATAAAGGAGGGGGATGCCAATACTAAATTTTTCCATCTTGCAGCTAGCTCTCACAGAAGAATGAACATAATCTCTTCCATACTCAAGGATGATCAAAGAATATCCTCTATGCAAGAGATTAGATTGGAGGCCATCAAATATTACAGGGACTCTTCACGGGCAGCAGATAGAGGTGTATGGAGGATGGCTGTGAGTGATGCACCTAAAGTCTCAGATGAACAAGCCTCCAGTTTGACCGCTACCATTAGTGAGAAAGAAACTATTGACGCCATAAATGACTTAAACAACGAAGGCTCTCCCAGACCTGATGGCATTCAAGTTTTCTTCTATAAGGAAATGTTGAGCCTGCTTGGCAGTGAGGTGATGAATGTTATCAAAGAGTTTGAGAGAGGTAACTTTGGCTTTGATAAAATCAACAGATCTTTTCTTTTTTTGTTGCCAAAGATACAAGGAGCATAACAGTTCTCTGATTTCAGACCTATTGCTCTTTCGAACTCCATATACTTGGTGGTGAGCAAGGTACTGGCGAATAGGTTGCGGTCTGTATTGTAGAACCTGATTCACCCTATCCAATCAGCTTTCCTACCCAACAGATCTCTGCAAGAATCATTTATTATGGCTCAAGAGATGGTGTGTGGCTGGCATAGAAGAAAGTGTAAAGCCTTTATGTGGAAAGTGGATTTCCGAAAGGCCTATGACTTTGTCTCTTGGCCATATCTCAGGGAGGTGTTTAAGAGAAGAGGGTTCCCTCCCCTCTGGATCCAATGGATGAAGCGGTGCATTACAACCACTTCCTTCTCTCCATTGATCAATGGGAAACCTTATGGGGCTTGGATTCAGCCACAGTGAGGTGTTAGGCAAGGTTGCCCATTAGCTTCATTAGTTTTTAATCTTGCAGTGGATGGTCTTCCTAGATATGCTTGCAAACTATCTGAGGCTGGTGTTATCAAAGGTTACTCACTATCCAATACGAGAGCTATGGCCCCTATACTCTAGTATGCAGATGACACAGTCTTCTTTGTTGAGGGGACAACTACTGAAGCCCAAGCACATGGTTAAGATCTTTGGGGATATTTCCAATCTAAAATTGAACAAGGAAAAGTCTACCTTGATATGCTTTGGTCTTAGCGAGTAGGAGCAAGACGTACTCTCAACCACTTTGGGGACCCCATGCTCAAATCTTCCAATTAGATACTTGGGGCTGCCACTAAGTTGTTCAAAACTGAGGAAGAGCGACTAGAATTTACTCTCTGACAAGATTTTCATCAAGTTGGAAGGATGGAACAGCAAGTTCCTATCTAAGGGCGGAAGAATCATCTCATTAAATTCTGTTATTACCTCCATCCCGGTCTTTTATTTCTCTCTTTAGAGCTCCGAAGTCTATTTGGAAACGCATGGATTTGATGCGAAAGAGATTCTTTTGGAAGGGGTGCGACATGAGGGTAGATTCATGCAACCATTGAAATGGCAGCATCTATGTCGTCCCAATGAAGGTGGACTGGAAATTAGAGTGCTCAAAGAATTCAATGAGGCTCTATTGAATAAATGGGCGATAAAAATTTTCAGTTGGGAGGAAAAATTATGGACTAATCTTATCAGAGATGGCTATGGTAGCTCCAACAGTGCACTAAAGAGATTGTACCCCTACAAACTATCCCCATTTTGGTGCTCTGTTACTTAGGCTATCAGGAATAATTGGTAGTTGGTGCAACCAATGCTTGGAGATGGTAGGGACTTCAACTTTTGGAGGGAGCAGTGGTCATCGCTGGGCACCTTGAAAGAGACTTACCCAAGGGTATACTTGGCTGCAGCTGATAAAGAATGGCTGGTGGGCAGCTATTGCTCTGAATCCTACGGTTGCTGGCAGTTGAGTGAATTGATGGCCATCAGGGAGGGAACTCGATTGTGGGAAGAAAGGCAAAATCTGATCTCAGGCTTGCATAGTTTCAAACCAAGGCCCAGTATGGAGGACACTTATGCATGGGATGGCACCTACGCGGTTCAACATGCCTATGGAAAAATCATGAATTATGGCAGTGGTATGGGGAGTGATCACAACAATAAGAAACTCTAGCTACTGAAGATCCCCCTCAAGGTGCAAATTTTTCTCTGGCTATGTAGAAGAGAAGGTTTGATCACTAGGAACCTTAGACACAAGAGGATGGGTGCAACATTACATGAATGTCACCTTTGTGGGATGCACATCAATAGTCTATCTCACATCTTCTCTTCCTATTTGATTACCAATATGATTTAGAGAAAAACTTGCCAAGAGTCGCTCCCACCATGGGAGTCCTTGTGGCATATCTTTGTGACACTTGGGAGACCACATCTGCGTATGGCTGCAACCCTTTAGTGTGTGTGGAGGGCGAGGAATGAGAGTTTATTTCAGGAGAGACCAGTATGCTGTGAGAAAATTGTAAATGAGTGTTGGTTCCTCATACATAGATGGGGATCTAATTTGTAGCTCTCGTTGTCATTCGTTTATATTATTGAATAAAATGCCCTCCCGGATCGCTATTGTAACACGATAGCTTTCCTTTCATTTTCAAAAAAAAAAAAAAAAGATGCGGCTACTATCTTTTAATTTTGTCCTGTCTGCTATATGTTTAAAGCCTCGATCCACTGAAAATTGAGAAGATTAACTATGGTCTCTATTGAAGGTTTGAAAGGATGATGAACAAATTAATGGGAAAAATTTCTTAAGCACTTCATCCAGCATCAGCAGAGACTAAAAAATTGTTGATCGACCACACTTGATTTTAAAGATAATTGCTTCTACCTATGAAGGAATTGTGATGTCCAAGATATTAATCTTGAAGAGGCTATATTCATAGAATTAGTCAGTATAATGTGACCATACTCAGATTTGGAGAACATAAAAATTTAAAAGTTAGGACTTCTAATTAAGACTTGGAAGCTAGGATTCTTAGAGCTTGAAGATTCTATCTTTATGTCCTTTTTGTGGCTTAGACATTTGGTCTCAAGCCAAGGGTATAAGGCTTTTCCACACAATTTTAACATAGCAGGTTGTAGAGTATTTATAAGCACAGAGTTATCGACTCTCTCACTACCATAAGATTTTGCTCTATGGAAAGGCTTCTCATGGGTCGTGCCTTTGTGATTGTTTTTATCTTATTAGAGATAGAAGAAGAAATAGATTTTAGTTTCTAGTTGGATGATTAGATTTGGAATGGCAACTTCGTAGATACATCTCCACATCTCTTTGCCCTATCTGTAAATTTAAGAGCCTTGGTGACAGATTGTTCAGACAATTCTAGATTTCCCTAGACGTCTCTCTTTAGGAGTAATTTCTTAGACTAGTTGTTGGAAGAATATATGACTTTATAGGCGGATATCCATGCAAGGTTTGCCACTAATCATAAACTATTTTACAATAGGCTTAATCACTTTGCTACATCACTCAACCCCAAAGAAATCAAAAAGTTTAAAATCCACAAAACAATTATTACACCAAGGGAGGTATCATTGATGTTCAAGTCAATCATTTCAGGTTAACAAACAAATTGAATATAAACATTAGATACACCAATAAAAGAATTTTCCACATCCCTATTGTACACACCAAAAAACAATAGGCTATAATCAAAAGAATGGGCAGAAAAAGTTCTTTTTTTGATACAAACTTTGATTTGGTCAAGAGCAAATTTTCATGGCTAATGGTTCACATGTCACAATTGTTAGGAAAGGTAAATCTATGCCATTCTTGGTCACACATATATAGGAACTCCTTTGGCTTCAATGGATGTTTTCATATGGCCTATGTGGAGTTAAGGTACATGTAGTTCATGTTATGTCTTGAATACAGTACTATGCAATTAATAATTTGTAGGGAAATAAAAAATTAATTTATTTTCAAACCACTAGGCTAGACGCTAATATCTTAATAAACCCTTATTCATGGGTGGGCAAAAGTATTGAAGGTGCTTCGAATGGGTTTCTTATATTAACATAGAGCATATCAAACTTTAGGAAAATTTCACTATAGTAAATTATGCAGTAAATGTTGAAAGCAAAAAGAAGATAAAACCTAAATGAACATGTGATATCCATCAGTTTGTGCAGGATCGGTTGGATTAGGCTGATCTAGTAAGTCATGTATTCCCACTAAAATCTGCTTAATAGTAATCACTACTCTCCATCCTTAAATAATCATAATACAACATAAAAATTTCTAGCAGATGCATCACATCAAGATGTAAATTCACATAATAAGATAATAATATAGTATTTAATTAATTATGTTATTTAAATTATAGGTTATCGGTGACGAATATTTTTGGAGACCATGCTACTTAGAGGTATAATTTCATTGTTTATAATTTATTTTTATGATATTTTAGGTTTATGTTAGATGTGGGGTGTGCCCACATATTATTTTATTTCAGTGAATGGATGTGGAGTGTGCCCACTTGTGTGATGCATTTTTAATGTGGGGTTTATTCACTTTTATTATGTGTGTTATTTTGATATTTAGGTTTATAGAAAAACTTAAAAATTTAAGGGGGAACTCTATCAATTTTTTTTTGAAATTCTTTTAATGTTCAAATAAGTTCATAGAATAATAAAAGCTACACTTCATGGATTTTAATAAACATTAATTTTATCCTCATTTATTATCTCATGACAAACTTAATGGATTTTGTATAGGAAGCAATGGGTCTTATTTCTCCAATGTTCCCCTTAAATGCTTTTGCATCAAATTTTTGTGCATGTTCTCGTGCCATACCTTGCTTGGAGGACATGAGTTAAATCTTACACATATGAGAGCTTCAGACTTCAGTTATAGCTTTAAACTTCAGTTATAGCTTCAAATTTCAATTACACATATAGGACCCTTGGACATGATTGGAACATTCCATCCTTAGGCATGCTTTTCATCCTACCTAATTGAACCTTAATGTGTTGCTGAGATGATCACATAATCATTCACACTCACAAATGTGTGCTTGCTAATCCAACACAAGCATTATGCACAAATGTGACAGGTTATGAAAGAAATATCTTGACAATCAAGTGCCAAGAGCCTTGTTGAGCTCCTCATCTTATCTTGACTACTCTACCCTAAGTTGGAGATGAATAACATGGATTATAGTCATTGCATGTGGGTTATGAAACCCCCCCAACCCATTTATTGTGAATTCATGTTCACCTCATGCCACTCATTAGGTGCAATAATTTCACATAAACTTATAAAAAAAATTAACCAAAACTCTTCCTCCTAAAACAAAGTAGAAATAACCAAAACTCTTCCTCCTAAAAGATTGAGGGTCCAATGCAACCTAAATCCTCTCCCTTAATGATTTCAAATTATGGATTGGTATAATTCTTTTTTAAAACAATATCTATGCTATACATATTGTTTTTAATTTGAATGAATAATTGTGGGGTGTGTCCACTTGTGTGATACATTTTAAATGTAGGGTGTGCCTACTTTTATATTCAAATTAGTTATTATTTAGATACACACACTTGTTAAAGAAAATAAATGCATGCGAGGGCAAACATTAGGTATTCTAACCCCTAGGGTAAAAGTCTTCTGAGTCAAATTGTACCAAATTACTCATTCGTCGAGACTTATGATATGTTATACGAATAATGCAATCGTGTATGTATACCTCACTTACATGCACGGTGCGTTGTCTTTGGAGCATCCATAAGTCTTGATAGACTTTAGTTTAATGAAGTGCCGAACTAAAGAAGGTCCTTGAAGATTTGATCACAACTTAGGTTTACTTGTTACATGTAACCTTGCGTAGTGAAATTTTGATTATTTCTTCCTACTGTTCTCTGGTATTCCAACTAATCTTATCTAGTTTCTTGCGGTGCCCTTAACTGGGTGCTAGAGGAAATCCAATTAAGGTTAGTATTAGGGGATATATTGGAGAAGTGTGGGAGAATGCTGCCGAAATTGCACTGCACAGAGGTTACATGTAATAAGTAAACTTAAGTTGTGATCAAATCATCAAGGATGAGCTATAAAGTGAAAACTTCAATCAACATGCACAAATATATCTTTCTAATAATGATGATGTGTGGTTGACTATGCACATGTTATATGAAAAGATACTTATAATCATCTCAGAAATGATTACATTGTAGATGCAATAATTGCATGATGAATAATTGTCCATTTGAAAAGAAACATAGACTATGCACAATATACTTGCATTAGTTTGATAGGAAGAAGTTTTCATAAATACTTTTGGCTTTTAATTTTTAAAATGATAGTCACTCACCTACTTAAAAAATGCTTAATTTTGCTACTATAAATCATTATATTAATTATATTATGTGAAATATTGAAAAGTGTTACATTTAATTTAACTAATTTGATAAATTAAATAAAATTTTGAGAATTGTGATCATTTATTTTCCTTCATTTCATCCTTTTATTTACATCTACATTTGGTGTTTAATCTAATTTAACATCTTCTAGAAAAATAGGCCAATGGATCGATATGCTTGGATGAATGAAGATAAGAGAACAGATGCATATATGATAACACTGCACAAGGGGGTGATAATTATGTTGCATATGGCCCATCTTAAGAATAAAAGGCACAACATAAGTAGAATGGGAGCATTGCATGCATCATGTACCAAGATTGCTTATAAAACTGCATTGATGGCCATTTGTGTAAGAAATTTTCAAAGTAGGCCTCAGATGAGCAATCGGATCACATGGATGGATTCAGAACGATGAACGGAGTCCAACGGACTCAAGATCGGCCAAATCCGACATCCGAAGCTCCTACAATGGGCCCAAGAAGTTCTAACCATTGATCTGGAGATCAACAGCCCTCATTTCGCCACGTCACCCCTTTCCACCGCATGCCACCTCTTCATCCAGCTGAGATCAGATCTCGGCCATCGATCTTCGATCGAACGACCGAGACTCGCACGCCCGTCTGCAGTCGCCGCGACAAAGCGCGTGCGTGGCACAACGGTTAGCATGCACGCCTGCACGCACGCGACGTGGGTTCGAGCAGCGTGGAGCGTGAATTCGAAGACGAAGATTACGCGCGGCGAAATTGGGCCGCCCAATCAGCAACAGGCGGCCGAGTTTTCGCCATGCGATGCACCCACAGCTCGCGAGTGCTTATGCGCGCTCGCACGTCGGGCGATGATGCTCGCGCACACGCACGCCCGAGGCACGATCCAAGCGCAGCCGAGGAGAGATCTCGGCCGTCCGATCTTCGATCGGATGGCTCTCACGCAGCGGCCGTGGATCGAGCGTGAAGAAGAAACAACGCGCGTGGTTGACCAGCGGGCTGGTGGGCTTCACCGACGCTTTTGGAGTGGTTTTAGCGACATTCTGGACATCGCTAATGCCCCTTCTTCTTTTAGAAAGCCCTTAACCCTATTTAAACCCCCTCCAACCACTCATTCAAGGCATTCACTTCCCTTGCAACTACTCCACCCCTCTCTTAGCTAGCTTTAGGCCCTCTTGTAATCGCCGGAGACGACGAGCCGCCGACGGAGCCTCCTCCACCACTGTGGCTCCCTCGTCACTCTCCATCCTCTCTCTCTCTCTCTTTTAAGCTTTCCATTACTTTTGTTTGAGCATGTATTTATTGTTGTAAGTTATGAACTAAAAGTGCATGATTAATGAAGCTATTTTCTGTTTAGTTTTTACTTTAATTTCTGTTTAAGTTGCATGATCAAATAAGGAACGCTCTAACCCTAATCTCTCTCTATCTCTCTCTTGCTTTTCAAAACCGCATCTTTCGCAAGCAAAACTCCACGCTTTTCGTGACAAGTGATAAGATAAATTCGATTTTCACGCCTCCCTGAGACCGACACTCGGACTCACCTCCGTTTACTCATTTTAAAATCGACGTTGCAAGTGTGACTATAACGACACTTCTTAACACACACGCACAACCGCACGTCAATATAAAGTTGGGGTTGATATATTCATGACACATGTAAGGGAGATATACGGTAGGGAGAAAATCATACAATGTCCTTACAAGAATTTTGCAAACGTGTTTATGCACCTGCAACATGTGGTAAATGGACATTTTGATCGTTGATGGTATTGACAAGTCATATAAACCTTGGATACTTCATGGAGATAAGCCTCGATTTACCTAGTATCAAAATCCTGAAGCATTACAAGTTGAGGATGTAGAAGATATTATTAATGATGTCAATGATTTAGATACAGATTCCGTTCGTAATATACTTGAGGATATTGGCTATTATCATGATGGGACAAATGCTGGTCCTTCTATTGAACATGATTACAATGTATCTAATGCATGGTATGATGCATTGCAACAAGATGCACAAGAGTACCTTTTTCCTGGACAAAACAAGTATACCAAGTTCTCATTTCTTGTAAAGCTTCTCCACTTAAAAGTGTACAGAAAATTTACTAAAAAGACCTTGAATGGGATTCTATCATTGTTAAGGGATGTGGCACTTGGTTTAGAAGTATTACCTACTCTTACAAAGCTTGTAAGTATTTGAAGGAGATGGGAATGGGTTAGCAAAAGATCGATGTGTGCAAGTATGATTGCATGTTGTTTTGGAAGGAGAATGATAAAGTAGTTGTATGCTCAAAATGCGGAACATCAAGGTACAAGATAAATGATGGGGTGGGTAAGCTAGTGCCACATAAAGTTATGCGATATTTTCCTTTGAAGCCAAGGTTGCAACATCTATTTTTATCTTCTAAGATAGCTATCTATATGGATTGGCACAAAAAAACTGAGCCAGTTGATGACAAGTTTATCTCCCATCCTAGAGATTCAAAAACATGGAGGAAGTTCAATAAAGATTACCTATGGTTTGCAGAGGATGGTAGAAATGTATATCTTGCACTGGCATCTGATGGGTTTAATCCGTTTGGTACATTGAGTCAATCATATAGCATGTGGCCTATGATATTATTAACGTACAACCTTCCACCATGGATGCGCATGAAGCCTGAGTATTATATGATGCCTCTATTGATACCAGGACCAGAAGCACCTGGTATGGATATAGATGTATTCTTACAGCCTCTTGTCGAGGAGTTGAGGGAACTATGGGATAATGGAATACAAATATTTGATGCTACGAAGAAAGATTGGTTCACCATGCATGCAGTTCTATTGTGGACGATTAATGATTTTCCAGCTTATGGATCTTGTCAGGTTGGCAGACTAAGGGATGCAAGGCATGTCCTGTATGTATGGGCCAAACTCCTTCAAAGAGACTTCGTTCAAAAATTGGATACACAGGTTGTTGTTTCCTCCCGATTTACCACCATTGGAGAAAAAGAAGTTTGATGGGAAAATTGAACAATATCTGTAGACATTACAGCTGAAGGGCTTCTACAACAGGTAGATAATTTGCCAGATGTTCAGCATGGAAAGCATCCTTCGATGAGAAAGTGTCGATGGCCAATTGAAGATCACAATTGGAGGAAGAGATCAATTTTCTTTGAACTTCCTTATTGGCATACATTAGCATTGAGACATAACCTGGATGTTATGCATGTGGAGAAGAATATCTTAGAAAATGTTTTGTGGATAATTTTAGATGTTGATGGGAAATCAAAAGACACATTGAAAGCAAGGCTTGACCTTCATGACATAAACATAAGGAAGGGGTTACATCTAAATAAATGAAGTGATGGAAAATTTGATGTTTCGACTGCCTGTTACAAAATGAGCCCTTCTGAAAGGAAAAAATTATGTGAATTCCTAAAAGCAGTTTGGATGCCAGATGGTTATGCTTCTCACATAGGTAGATGTGTAAATGTTATGGATGGAAGGATTACTGATCTAAAGAGTCATGATTGTCACGTGCTATTGCAACGTCTTCTTGGAGTCTGATTGCATGGATTGCTTCCCGATGATGTAGTCTTTTCAATTTCAGAACTCAGTTTAATATTCTCTAAGCTTTGTTGGTAGAAGGTTAATGTTGACGAGATGAGAAAAATGCAGAGAGAGATGATTTTATTAATGTGTAAACTTGAGATGATTTTCCTACCAGCATTCTTCGATATAATGGTACATCTTGCAATCCACCTACCAAGAGAGGTACTACTTCCCAGACCAGTAGTATTTCGCTGGATGTATCCTATTGAAAGGTACCATAATTACATTCTCTAAGTCGAATGCTTTTTCTATTGCATTTATAGTAACTTAATAGTGTTTAAATTTATTTTCATAAGTTCCTATCTACTTTAAAACAATTTGTATGTAACAAAGCTCATCCTAAAGGCTGAATTGCTGATGCATATGTTGTGCACGAATGCTTGACATGGTGTTTTATGCATATTGGAGACATGGAGACAAGGTTTAATCGCAAGAAAGGAACTTTGATGTGGAAACAATTGACCCTTTATATATATTTAGTCACAAGACAAGGGTCATTGGGGCAACAAATTATGATATGCAATTAATGAATATAGAGAAGCAATTTGCCATATGGTTCATACTAAGTAATTATGAAGAAGTACAAGAATATATGGGTGATTTGTTTGACAAAAATTCATACTTATATTAGTTCAATTACGTAAGTCGTAATCATTTACTCCTAATTTAAATAGGGAGCATCGAGGCATTCTTCAACAACAAAGTGCTTTGAACATTGATGCCCGTCAAAAGCAACAATTTGTTGAATGGTTCAAGTCCAAGGTAATTTAAGTCACATTATTTTGCAGTTTATATATATATTATTAATAACTGTAGGCAATGTGTATTGTAGATGAAATTGATATATAATGCATCAAGTGGTGAAGTAAGCGATGTAATAAGATCATTGTATGCATTAGCTTGTGGTCCAAATACATTCATTAAGTGTTACACTGGTTGCATTGTCAATGGAGTACGATATCACATGGAGCTATGTGATCGCAGATGAAAGTGTCAGAATAGTTCAATCATGTGTCAGGGCAATCATGAAGGTCGCATGATTGAGTTTTATGGTGTCCTTGTTGACATTCTTGAATTTCAATATATTTTTGACAAATGGATATCTCTTTAAATGCAAATGGTGGGATTTAGGTCATTGCCTGTCAAATGTCAAGATTGAAGGTCACCTCATGTCGATTAAGGTGAATGGCACCTGGTTCAAGGATGATCCGTTTGTATTAGCTTCACAAGTGCAACAAGTTTACTATCTTGAAGACAAGAAGAATGGTTCGTAGTGGCATGTGGTACAGAAACATGAACATCGTCATATATATGATGTTCCCATCCAACTTGTAGAGCCAAGTGAGTTATCAAATGATGTAACACAAGCATTGAATGAAGAATAATTCGATTATGATGAAGATGAACTAATTTTAGAAATCAGGGAAGATGAGATTTGCAATTTGAATCGAGATGCTGTTTAGCCTAAGTCCGTTGATGGCAATGAGGTTGATGACAATGCATTTGAGAAAGTTGAAATAGATGAAAGTGAAGGAGAGGATGAAACTTTACTTGAATACATCGGTTCCAGTGATGAATAGCCCTTAAGCAAATATATCAGATATGAAACTTGCCAGATATTTTTTTGTAACTAGTTGCATGGCATTAAGATACATTATTAGTCATGGTTATTCAATTAATTCATATTTTTGTGTATGTGCTTTCACCAATATTACTAATTTAAAAACTTCTCATGCATGTGTTCATTTTAATAGAAAAAATAGCAAATGACCATAAATTATGCCTTAGGTGTTTGATTACATCCGCAAAGAGGATTGGTATCAGCCTGATTCATCATTGTATAGTGATATGATTTACATGGTAGGGAAGAATAAATTAGTTGATATTGCACAAGCACTATTAAACGCTTCTGATTCAGCCACGCTTCATAGAATTGAGTAGATGCTAGGGCTTGTAAATTGTCAAATGCCAACGGCGTTGAGTCTAAGCTCCAATCAACTATGGTGTAGTCCAATTGTGGTATAAGGCCACCGTTGCTCCAGTCAACAAGTGGTGAGGACCCTGATGACCCAGATGATGAGCCCCAACCTGTGAATATTCCCAGAGATGATGGACTTGCAAGTGAAGATGGGAGCAAATGAAGAAGCCTTCTGGTGTTCCTTTACCATCTTTGCAGATGACTTAGCTTTTGATTTTGGAGTTGGAGACATTCTTTAGAAAATAGGTTACAAAAATGCTCCTACAACATAACATGAGATATTAAGTACTTTGTTTAACCTTTCTGTTTAGTAAAAAAGTAGTTCTAAGGACATAAAACATGCCATTGTTCTCTCGTTAAAAAAATAAAAAGAAAAAAATAGTATTCTCGAATAGTTGAATGTCTACATTATTAATGTTAATATAAGGCTAGAGATAATGTATTTGTCAGTAAATTTTTCACATAGAAAAATAGCAAAAAAAGCATTACACCATAATCCAATAAAAAGTTCACCTTGCATTTTCCCCCCTGAAAAATGCTCATCACATTTGCCAAAACTCAAAAATTTCCAGCAAAACAATCACTCAACCAAGCACACCCAACAGACCTCAGACCCCACCTCAAAGGATTACTTATGCATTTTTATAGCCATATATAATAGAGATAAAAAGAACCCTAGATTAGATTGTCATCTCCTTCTTCCAAATTATAGTCAAAACTCTATGTTCTGACACTTCATTGATTTGAACTCTTGGGAAAAGGGCATGCTAAAAGGAAGGAAAATTCGAAGAAGCAGTCATCAATGATGAGGTAGAGAGGTAATCACCCAGATTTGTCATCCTATGATCATGGGATAAATCCTATGGCTTGTGATGCCTTTAGACCCACCATTACTTTATTTAGGGATTGCACAACACCAGGAAAATGATGGAAAATTCCTGGTCAAAGGGAAAATGGTTTCCTTTCCTTTATTTTCCTTCATTTTCCAAGTGCACAACCCCCCTAGTGAACTGTATTTGAACAAATCTATTCTTCTCTGTATTTTTCTGAACAGAAGCTCTAGTATTTTTCAAAAGGAAAAAGATGCCTTGGTAAATTCCTTGATAGAGTTGAATGCTGCTAATTAGTGATTCTTTCTTACAAAATGTTGTCCAAGTATGGAGGCAAATTGGTCCCTTATTCTTCTTATCGTTACTTCAAAATAAATATAATTTGTGTTTGGAATCTGTAACAACCCGGTTCCCGAGTCCCTACGAGACACGAGAACCGGACCGACTCGACTAATCCCAAGACCTAGTCATCCAACGAGGAAGTAACCAAAAGACAGTAAAATAAACCACATTCAGCATGAATATAACTAACAGTAAGAAAGTACAGCAGTAAGGAAAGAAACTACTACAGTAGGTACCACCACAACAGTAAAATAGCATTTATCATATAACAAGAACTGCAGGTAAAGAAGGTACAGCGGAAACAAAAACTACTCACTAGAACAGAAACAAAAGGGGTACAAAAGGCTGTGGTAACTCTACTGGACCCTACTCGGCCCAGCGTCCTCTGCAGCCGCCGACCCTGGCTGCTCAACACCTGGTCCTGAAAAAGGTAACGAGTGTAACAACGTCAGCAAAACGCTGAGTAGAGTGGCAAACTAACTAAAGGCAACAGTAGAGTGTACAGTAGCTGTTATGTTCTATTACTTCCTTTATTCACATCTTTCAATTTTTCTCACTATTTCATTTATTTCTCAGATCCTTTACTTGATCTCGAATGTCCTCGTGGGAACGATCTTGATTGCAGTCTTTTCCAAAAGTAGAAGTAGCACGTGGTGCTCTCCTGGCCGGGAGAGTCCCCCGTGGTGATCCTACCCTCAGTCAACCACCCCAAGGTCACTGACAGACGTAACGGTGACTACGGCACGCGCAATAAACGCACAGGTAGCTAGCCTGCACTGGCACGCGGTCAGTCGTTTCCATTAACGGGTGCGCCCAAAGCACAGCACGGAACCAGGGTAGAGCCCTCTCAGTAACAGGGGTCCAACCCCTCCACAGTAACCAAACCGGGGCCTTGCCCCTCCACAGTCCGCGCACCCTCGCCTGACTACCCTGGTTTGCCCTAGTGGGCCTAACAAGTCGGTGAAGGAGGCTAGCAGAACCCCGGGGCCCGTGGGGTAGCTAGTACTCTCCTAACACTACTAGCTCTCCTCGGTACTACGTACATGAGGGCCAACAAGTCGGTACAGAGCGGCCAATCCTAACCCCGGGTCCCTGGGGCGGCTGGCCCCACTCTGCACTAAACAGGTACAGGTACTTCCCTTGGTACTGCGTACCCAAGAGACAGTACAAACTACATCTCAGTTCCATTCATTTTTCTTTCCAGGAGTTCCACTCCTAATTCCCCGTAGGGTTCCAGCTCTTTATCTCAGAACATCATATGTTTCACTTTCCAGATTCACGTTCTCAAAATCCATGATCTCAAACATGTTTCTTTATTCATAACAGGCAGCTGTTAATTCAAATTACAGGCAGCTTTATATTCCTTTCCATTTTTCCAAGACTGCAGTATTATACATTCCACTAGTTTTTCCATCCTAAGATTCATGCCACATCCTAGGATCTAGCATACAACTAGTTTTCCAGCCCTAGGATTCATGCATCACCTAGGAGCTATCATTCCATACATTTCTCATTCCTAGGATTCATGCAATGTCCTAGATTCTAGTTATGGTTTCATACTTTAACAGATTTTATTAATAACTTAAGCCACTCTACCAGGTACAACGGGAGTAATGGGGGCGTGATCGGGAATCCCGCGTGCCTCCGCGACTCTCAAGACTGCAACCGAACGAGGTCCTATCACAAGGATCAAACACAAGGAGTGTCTCAAAATAGTGTATAGCTACTGTAGACGAGTAGAGGAATTAATTCTGAAGAGAACGCAACTCGAATCGCGGAAAACGGAGCCCGAACGGGCCCTAAACGGGTCGAAAAAGACGATACTGTGCAAAATCAGACGTCTTAAACGGTGGATCAGAGAATTACCTGTTCAGCGTGGTTTCCCGGATGTCCAGAAGTCTGCAGGGACGTCTTTCCTAGATCCCAGACGTCCGATGGTCACTCCGGACGTCTGGAGGTCACTCCCGCCGTCTGGTACAACTTCCAGACGTCTGATTCGCAAAGGATGGCGAATCAGCGAACCTGCGCACAGCCAACCCCCTCCCTCAGTACGGTCAGTCGACAAGAAGGAAGAAGAAGGCGGAAACTCACCTTTCAGACGTCTGTATGATCTTACAGACGTCGACCTTGCCGTCTGGCTATCAATCCAGACGTCTGATTCTGGAAATTTTTCCGGAATCAGGGCCCTGCTCGGCCTCCGCTCGCGACGCCACCCGCGTCGCGCCCCGCGCTCCTGCTGCTCAGACCGCAGCAGGTCCCTCTCCGCGTCGCTCCACGCCCCCTGCGCCCTCCGCCAGCCGGCCAAGGCGCTCCGGCGAGCTCGCCCCCACGGCAGAGCTCCGCCCTCGCACGCCGCACCTCCGCGCTCACTGCGGCCGCCGCTGCCGCCCTCGCGTCCGCTCGCTCTCGCGCACAGGAAGGAGAAGAAGAAGAAGGCGGTGGAGACGGGAGGGGAGGTGTGCCCCTTTTAACGCCGCGCGGAGAGGAGAGAGAGAAGGCGCCGCAGGCGTCTGCAGCCGCAGAAGAAAAAGAGAGAAAAAGCGGTCTGCGCGCTCAGGCGCGCAGGCGACTCGCGTGTGTCGAAAATAACGGATTTCCAGACGTATTTAAACTATCCCAGACGTCTTATCAGACGTCTGTTTGTTATCCCAGACGTCTTGTCCGACGTCTGAGCCACCTCCCAGACATCTTAAAAGACGTCTGGGGCACACATTCGTTACAATATAACAAACTCAAAGGAAGTTTCGTCCCCGAAACTTGCGCCAACTAGGGTGCGGGAAAAGATGTCCAAATAACCATAACAAACTCAAAGAGGACCGAAGCCGGTCCGAAAAGACGTACCCACGAAAAGCTCCCAGTACCGCTCCCGCATTGCCACCTCAGGCTCCCAGGTAGCCTCCTCGTACCGCTGGCTCCTCCACAAAACCTTTACCAGGGGTACTTGCTTTCGTCTCAACCTGCGGACGGCTCGGTTTAGGATCTGTGCTGGCCGCTAGGGGTAGGTCAGGTCGTCGCTCACCTCGACGCTCTCGTGACTCAGTACGTGGCTGGGATCGGCTACGTACTTCCTGAGGTTGGACACGTGGAACACGTCGTGCACACCAGAAAGCTGCGGGGGAAGGGCAAGTCTGTAAGCAACGGGTCCAACCCGCTCCAGGACCTCAAAGGGCCCCACGAACCTCGGCGCGAGCTTCCCTCTCACCCCAAACCGCTGTAAGCCCTTCATGGCGAAACACGAAGGAAGACGTGGTCCCCAACCTCGAACTGCACCTCTCTGCGTCTGCGATCTGCGTAGCTCTTCTGTCTGCTCCTGACAGTGCGGAGTCGTCTGTGGATCTGCTCAACTACCTCCTGACTCTGCCGGATCAACCTAGGGCCAACCTCCCACTTGGTCCCCACCTCAACCCAACTCAAGGGTGCCGTGCATTTCCGTCCGTACAGAGCCTCGTAGGGAGCCATGCCGATGCTCGAGTGATAACTGTTGTTGTATGCAAACTCCGCTAGGGGCAGGTGCTCCTCCCAAGAGCCCCTCCAGTCTAGTACACAGGCACGCAAAAGGTCCTCAAGTGTCTGTATCGTGCGTTCCGACTGTCCGTCCGTCTGGGGGTGGTAAGCCGTGCTAAACCTCAACCTCGTCCCCAAAGCCTGCTGAAACTCAGCCCAAAACTGGGACGTAAAGCGGGTATCCCGGTCGGATACGATCTCCCGCGGAACTCCGTGTAGTCGCACCACATCACGGATATACTTCTCTGCCAATTGTGCTGGTCCCAAAGTGACTCGGATCGGCAAGAATCGTGCCGTCTTCGTCAATCTATCCACTATTACCCAGACTGCGTCGTGTCCTCGCTGGGTAACAGGTAAGCCCACCACCAAGTCCATGGTGATGCTCTCCCACTTCCACTCTGGCACTGGAAGCGGCTGAAGTGGCCCTGCAGGCCTCTGATGCTCAGCTTTCACCTGCTGGCACACTAAGCGCTGCTGCATGAACTCACCCACATCCTGCTTCATCCCTCTCCACCAAAACTCGCGTCTCAAGTCATGGTACATTTTCGTGTTTCCGGGATGTATGGTGAATCTGGAACCGTGTGCCTCAGTCAGGAGCTCTCTCAACAGCTCCTCATCTCTGGGGACGCACAACCATCCCCTCAAGCGTAACACTTGGTCTGTGAAAGAGAAGTCCCCTGGGTCCCCTGATAGTACTCTGTCGCGCAAAGACTGCAAGTACGGATCGGCCATCTGTCCCGTGATGATGCGGTCTATCAACTCTGGCCTGGTCTGCCGTGTCACCGTCACTGCCCCACAGTACCCTCGTAACTCTAGAGGTCGCCAACTGCCCACCTCCTCCAAAAGGCTCCAACTCTGTAACTGTAGACTGGCCAAGCGTGCGGGCGCCTTACGGCTCAAGGCGTCAGCCTCCACATTGGCCTTTCCCGGGTGGTAGGAAATGCTGCAGTCGTAGTCCTTCAGGAGCTCCAACCAACGTCTCTGTCTCATGTTGAGCTCCTTCTGGTCAAAAAGATATCTGAGGCTCTTGTGATCTGTAAAAATCTCGAAGGTCTCACCGTACAAGTAGTGCCTCCATGTCTTCAGCGCGAAGACAACAGCTGCCAACTCTAGATCGTGGGTAGGGTAGGTATGCTCATGGGGCTTCAGTTGCCGCGAAGCGTAAGCAACAACATGACCCCTCTGCATGAGGACACCTCCTAACCCCTGCAAGGAAGCGTCCGTGTACACAACGAACCCGCCACTACTGTCAGGGATGGTGAGCACGGGAGCCGAGGTCAACCTCTCCTTCAGCTCCAGAAAACACGCCTCACAGGCGTCTGTCCAAGCGAAAGGCACATCCTTCCGGGTCAACTGTGTCATAGGACATGCAATCTGCGAAAACCCTCTGATGAACTGTCTGTAGTAACCTGCCAGTCCCAGGAAACTGCGAATCTCAGTGACTGAACGCGGTCTCTCCCACCTGAGCACTGCCTCGACCTTGGCGGGGTCCACCGCCAGGCCGTCTCTAGAGATCACATGACCCAAAAAGGTCACCTCCCTCAACCAGAACTCGCACTTACTGTATTTGGCGTACAGCCTGCGTCGTCTCAGAGTGTCCAGAACCATCCGCAAGTGCTGTCCGTGCTGCGTCCGATCTTTAGAATAGATGAGTACATCATCCATGAAAACCACCACAAACTAGTCCAAGTACGGTCTAAACACCCGGTTCATCAGGTCCATGAAAAGTAGCGGGGGCATTGGTCAGCCCAAACGGCATGACCAAAAACTCATAGTGTCCGTACCGGGTGCGGAAAGCTGTCTTGGAGACGTCGGTCTCCCTGATCCTCAACTGGTGGTATCCAGACCTCAAGTCGATCTTGGAAAACACCGTGGCACCCCGCAACTGGTCAAACAAATCGTCAATCCTCGGCAGCGGATATCTGTTCTTGATGGTGACCCTATTCAGCTATCGGTAGTCCACACAAAGGCGTAGGGTCCCATCCTTCTTCTTCACAAACAGTACCGGGGCTCCCCAGGGAGATGCACTGGGCCTCACGAAACCTTTCTCCAAAAGGTCCTGCAACTGAGACTTGAGCTCTCGCAGCTCAAGCGGTGCCATCCTGTATGGCGCGGTGGAGATGGGGCTGGTCCCTGGTACTAGTGAGATCTCAAACTCGATCTCACGCTCGGGCGGTAGTCCTGGTAACTCGTCTGGAAACACGTCGGGGTACTCTCTGACCACCGGGATGCTCTGGAAGTTTGCCACGGGACTGTGCTCTGCCACCACACAAGCTAGGAAGCCCTCACACCCCTGGCTCAAAAGTCTCGCCGCCCGAAGTGCCGAAATGCACTTGAAACTTCCGTCCACTGGCTGCCCGTGAAACTCGAAGGAAGGCAACTCCGGAATGGAGAAGACAATCTTCCTCTCAAAACAGTCTACCAAGGTGTGGTAAGCGGACAGCCAATCCATCCCCAGAATCACTCCAAAGTCCTCCATCTGTATCATAATCAGGTCAGCTGGCAGGCTATGTCCCCCGATGCTGACCCCGCAACCCGTGTACACCTCCTCCGCTACAAATAGCTGACCACTCGGACCTCTGATTACGAACGGATTCTCTAACAGTGTATAATCCTGGTCCAAACTAACTGCGAAACTGGCTGCGACAAACGAGTGCGTAGCGCCGGAATCGAAAAGCGTGTAAACGAGTCTGCCAGAAACTGAAAACATACCTGCTACCATGGATCCCGATGCTCTGGCGTCCCTGTGTGTTAGGGCGTTGATACGCCCCTCAGCTCTAGGTGCGGACGAAGCAGCCACACTCTGCGTCGGACGGGTAGGTGCTGGCCGGTACCCTCCTCGCGACTGCTGTCCTCCTCCTCGTGCCTGGGAACCGCGGCCTCCTGCGCGCCCTCCAGTGCTCTGCACGGGAAGTATCTGCTGACCTCCTGCCCTAGATGGGCAGTCCCTCCTGACGTGGCCCGGCTGGCCACACTGGTAGCAGAGGGGAACCCGACTCCCGCCCTCAGTGAGTCCCTGCTGTCGGCTAGGCGGGGGTCCGGTGCTGGCGACTGGCCCCTGTCGAGGGCCCCCAAAGGCCACTGATGGCCCTGCATAACGTGACGGCTCTCCTGCGGACGCCACGTGTCTCCGTTGAGTTCTCCTAACACGCCTGGTGTGGCGGCGGAAATCTTGTTCCACCACTAACTCCCCTGTCGTACGCTCGGAAGGGGGAGGGGGTGGCGACGTGGGTGGAAGCTGAAATTCTTCTCGAACCACCTCTCGAATCAGTTGGACGAGGTCCCGAGACGATAGACTCAGGAGAAGAGGAGGGGTAGTATGTATTCCAAGCCCAACACATCTGTCCCCCGGGCCCTGACCTCGGCCGCGCCTGCGGCCCACCCTCCTAGCTCCACGACGCGGCATCTCCTACAATGGAGACGCGAAACAAAACGGAAACGTCAAAACAGACGGTACCTAACAAAACTTCTAAGAGCTCATGTCAAGAGATATGTTGTGGTGGCTACTCTAGCTATAAACATGTGAATTGGTTATTTTCCAGTCAGTTGATTCACTTCTCGGGACGACCTTGCTCTGATACCATCTTGTAACGACCCGGTTCCCGAGTCCCTACGAGACACGAGAACCGGACCGACTCGACTAATCCCAAGACCTAGTCGTCCAACGAGGAAGTAACCAAAAGACAGTAAAATAAACCACATTCAGCATGAATATAACTAACAGTAAGAAAGTATAGCAGTAAGGAAAGAAACTACTACAGTAGGTACCACCACAACAGTAAAACAGCATTTATCATATAACAAGAACTGCAGGTAAAGAAGGTACAGCGGAAACAAAAACTACTCACTAGAACAGAAACAAAAGGGGTACAAAAGGCTGTGGTAACTCTACTGGACCCTACTCGGCCCAGCGTCCTCTGCAGCCGCCGACCCTGGCTGCTCAACACCTGGTCCTGAAAAAGGTAACGAGTGTAACAACGTCAGCAAAACGCTGAGTAGAGTGGCAAACTAACTAAAGGCAACAGTAGAGTGTACAGTAGCTGTTATGTTCTATTACTTCCTTTATTCACATCTTTCAATTTTTCTCACTATTTCATTTATTTCTCAGATCCTTTACTTGATCTCGAATGTCCTCGTGGGAACGATCTTGATTGCAGTCTTTTCCAAAAGTAGAAGTAGCACGTGGTGCTCTCCTGGCCGGGAGAGTCCCCCGTGGTGATCCTACCCTCAGTCAACCACCCCAAGGTCACTGACAGACGTAACGGTGACTACGGCACGCGTGATAAACGCACAGGTAGCAAGCCCGCACTGGCACGCGGTCAGTCGTTTCCGTTAACGGGTGCGCCCAAAGCACAGCACGGAACCAGGGTAGAGCCCTCTCAGTAACAGGGGTCCAACCCCTCCACAGTAACCAAACCGGGGCCTTGCCCCTCCACAGTCCACGCACCCTCGCCTGACTACCCTGGTTTGCCCTAGTGGGCCTAACAAGTCGGTGAAGGAGGCTAGCAGAACCCCGGGGCCCGTGGGGTAGCTAGTACTCTCCTAACACTACTAGCTCTCCTCGGTACTATGTACACGAGGGCCAACAAGTCAGTACAGAGCGGCCAATCCTAACCCCGGGTCCCTGGGGCGGCTGGCCCCACTCTGCACTAAACAGGTACAGGTACTTCCCTTGGTACTGCGTACCCAAGAGACAGTACAAACTACATCTCAGTTCCATTCCTTTTTCTTTCCAGGAGTTCCACTCCTAATTCCCTGTAGGGTTCCAGCTCTTTATCTTAGAACATCATATGTTTCACTTTCCAGATTCACGTTCTCAAAATCCATGATCTCAAACATGTTTCTTTATTCATAACAGGCAGCTGTTAATTCAAATTACAGGCAGCTTTATATTCCTTTCCATTTTTCCAAGACTGCAGTATTATACATTCCACTAGTTTTTCCATCCTAAGATTCATGCCACATCCTAGGATCTAGCATACAACTAGTTTTCCAGCCCTAGGATTCATGCATCACCTAGGAGCTATCATTCCATACATTTCTCATTCCTAGGATTCATGCAATGTCCTAGATTCTAGTTATGGTTTCATACTTTAACAGATTTTATTAATAACTTAAGCCACTCTACCAGGTACAACGGGAGTAATGGGGGCGTGATCGGGAATCCCGCGTGCCTCTGCGACTCTCAAGACTGCAACCGAACGAGGTCCTATCACAAGGATCAAACACAAGGAGTGTCTCAAAACAGTGTATAGCTACTGTAGACGAGTAGAGGAATTAATTCTGAAGAGAATGCAACTCGAATCGCGGAAAACGGAGCCCGAACGGGCCCTAAACGGGTCGAAAAAGACGATACTGTGCAAAATCAGACGTCTGGAACTCCCTCCAGACGTCTTAAACGGTGGACCAGAGAATTACCTGTTCAGCGTGGTTTCCCAGATGTCCAGAAGTCTGCAGGGACGTCTTTCCTAGATCCCAGACGTCCGATGGTCACTCCGGATGTCTGGAGGTCACTCCCGCCGTCTGGTACAACTTCCAGACGTCTGATTCGCAAAGGATGGCGAATCAGCGAACCTGCGCACAGCCAACCCCCTCCCTCAGTACGGTCAGTCGACAAGAAGGAAGAAGAAGGCGGAAACTCACCTTTCAGACGTCTGTATGATCTTACAGACGTCGACCTTGCCGTCTGGCTATCAATCCAGACGTCTGATTCTGGAAATTTTTCCAGAATCAGGGCCCTGCTCGGCCTCCGCTCGCGACGCCGCCCGCATCGCGCCTCGCGCTCCTGCTGCTCAGACCGCAGCAGGTCCCTCTCCACGTCGCTCCGCGCCCCCTGCGCCCTCCGCCAGCCGGCCAAGGCGCTCCGGCGAGCTCGCCCCCACGGCAGAGCTCCGCCCTCGCACGCCGCACCTCTGCGCTCACTGCGGCCGCCGCTGCCGCCCTCGCGTCCGCTCGCTCTCGCGCACAGGAAGGAGAAGAAGAAGAAGGCGGTGGAGACGGGAGGGGAGGCGCGCCCCTTTTAACGCCGCGCGGAGAGGAGAGAGAGAAGGCGCCGCAGGCGTCTGCAGCCGCAGAAGAAAAAGAGAGAAAAAGCGGTCTGCGCGCTCAGGCGCGCAGGCGACTCGCGTGTGTCGAAAATAACGAATTTCCAGACGTCTTTAAACTATCCCAGACGTCTTATCAGACGTCTGTTTGTTATCCCAGACGTCTTGTCCGACGTCTGAGCCACCTCCCAGACATCTTAAAAGACGTCTGGGGCACACATTCGTTACAGAATCTATGAAGCAACGCTGCAACAAAGACTGATATTTGAGACATACAATCCCACCCAACTGCAATTTGCATATAAATGAGCTATTCTAACTATTACAAATGGATAAAGTTCAAACTAGAAATAGACTATAGAGTTTAAACTTAGTACAAATCAAACTCGTGAAAACCTGGAACTTCGAACCTAAAAACAAAAAAAGCAACAAAGAAAACTTACACATACAATCCATCTTTATCTTCATTCTTTCTTTCCCTTTTTGAGTTCCTTAAGATCTTTCTTAATGTGAACATCCTAGTTTTTGTTATTCGTTGTTTTTTTCCTATTTTTACTATTCGTCACAGTGGGGTGTACTCACTTGTTTTGTTGTTCTGGTTTCACCCTATTGTGTTGGCGATGGGGTGTGCCCATCATATATGTATATATATTTTTCTGGTATGCATGCACAAGTTTTTGTTGTCTGTACAGGAATTTGGAAAATGTCCCATAAACAGGGGAAACTCTACCGAATTTTTGGTAGAATTAAACCTTTAGATTCAACGGAAATTATTGCTCCAAATTGTACTTTTTTGAATGAACTACACGTTTAACCATTCATGCAATGCCTTTTTAGCAGTTTATATGGGTTATATCTTTTCCCATTTCTTGGTAATATATGTTTGTTCTTTGCTTTATGGGGTATTTACGCTTCTGTTTGTCCTTTTTGTTGAAAACAAACTTTGAGATGATTTTAGAAAAGGTAGAGCATCAAGCATTAACATAGAAAACACATAATTTCAATAGTAGGGTTCTGAAAAGAAGGGTAAGTAAAAAAAATAAACATCTAAATTGTAGAAATACAATCAGATCTACATTCTACAATTTCACATCCCAGCTGGGCCATGAAGTGAAATTTTTGAGGGACTAAAGTACAAGTTCATGTGGCAAGATGAACTTGTTAAATGATGGATCTCTCAGTGATCCACATCAGGTATTGAGCATGAGAACTTGATATAGTCCTCATACGTTGCATCGAAGACAAGCCCAAGATCTAGTGTAGTGCTTGGGTCAACAGCACCACTTCCATAATCAAATGGTGTTTCATGCACCAGAGTAGTACTTGCTTCTGAGTCCAAATATTGTTAGGCTAGAAGAGGTCCACCTCCACGGTCCTATGTCGTGCCTGTAGTCATCAATGTTGACATAATGGCATCTAGACTCCATCTAGGATGCTTCTGCTTTAGTAGAGCAGCAATGCCAACAATATGAGGAGATGCCATATTGGTTCTAGATGCCATTGCAAATCCCTCCCCCACATAGTTTTCATCATCTATTCCATTGGGACAGGATTCACCATTGGAGTGCTGACAAGGGTAGGATAGAATTTCATATCAGGGGAAGCATTTTCTCCCATAAGAACAAAGCCTACTGCTCCAAGTTTTCTTGCTATCTCAGAAACCTTCTTGATTGATGCACTACCAGAAATAAAATTGTAAGAATACCCACGAAGGATTATTCTTGCAACCACTTTGTGTTTTTAATAACTTAGGCCTTTGACAATCTGAAGGACTGTATCATGCAATAGATGAACTAATCAAAGCAACATTTGCAGCAACCAAGCTATAAGTTGTGTTCCCATGGGTAGCAGGTGACAACCTAAGCCCAGATAAAATTTTTCCATTCCCAAGAACCAAATGATTCTTGTTTCTGCGATCATCAATTGTAGCAGCTACAGATGTTATCCAAGGGCTATACGAAACTAATGTTTATCTAAAAGAAATTAAATAGATGCAACAGCTAGAAAATGATCCTCTCTTCAGAAATTTATCCTGAAACACATAGACCATCTAACTCCTCAATCCCTTAATATAAATTGCAAATATCAACCCCACAGATATCATCATCACATCTTATTGAAAATAAGAATAACCGTCGTCTTGTCAAAAGGAGATCACACACTACTCTCATAACCAGCATATCTTTTTTGTTTTAAATTATTTAATGGATTATTATGTTTGTTTTAAATAATGTAAATATGTAAGGTATCATCTTAGACATAAAATGTGTAGACATTAGTAGTTTAACTTTAAAGTTGTATATTTTTTGTTATATATTTTTTCTACAGTTATGACATTCATGATATCTCTATTAGTAATGACAATGATATGTATGGTTGGTGGTCCCTTTCCCTTCTCGATAAATAAGGGGAAAAAAGGCAAAAAGGGGCCTATTAGCTCTCAACGGCATTCGCCTCAAGCTGTAACAAATATGATGGATCATGTGTCTCAAACTCACGAAGCATGTAATTTTAAATTTATATTTATTAGTTGTAAATGAAACAAGACAATTGCATTATTTTTTAATCATGTAATGTTTTTTGCATAGGAACATCACCCATGATTCCAACCCATTACGGAGGTCCTACAGGACTATTTCCTTCAGAGGGGACTTCAGCAGTGAGTCTGAATATGCTTAACACGAGCAGAGTTACTCGGGTAGCAAGTACATTGAATACTACTCCACTAGTTACCCCCGAAGAACAAGAGGCTACAACAAATATACTTGATAGTATCTTGCAAACTCAAGAACCAGATAATTTGAAACTTATATTAACTTAAAATATAATAAGATAGCTTTATTAATTTTTAATCGTCAGCCTTTTTACAATAGGGTTACTAGTCGTGGCTTCAACTCATTGCAGAGGTCCCAGTATGCTATTAAATTTAGAGAAGAGGACTTTAGCGATGAATCAAAAGATGTTGATCAATATTGACAAAAACATAGGAGGTCCAACTATAAGAGAGCAAGCTACGAGTCTTGCCTCTGTTTCTAGTGTTGTTGCAAGGCACAATGCCCAATATGTCTCTGATGCTAGGAAGATGGCTTCATCTGATATTCAAATATGTTTAGATTGTATTCAAGTAATGTGCATTATAATGTATCAATTTTATTTCAAATGTTTAATGTATAAGTTTTATTTGTAATTCAATATTTCATTTTCCTGTAGAGTAAGGTCAACGTAATTAGACTTGATTCAGATCGTGACAAGGTTAATCAGGTCATGTCGAGAGTTAAAAGGAAAATGAGAAATCATAGATATAAGGTAAGGAAGGCCTATAGTTTAAAAGGGAATGATACCAAGCCTCCTAAGTGGACTAATGTAGAATGGGAGAAGGCAACGACAGATTGGAATGATCCTGTGTATTTGGTAATATCATCTAGTAAAAAACATCACAAATAAATATTTTCCCTTTTCATATTTGATATATATATAATGACTTCTCTTTTTTTTACTTTTAGGAAAAGTGTGAGAAGAATACAGAGACTTGAAGAAATGGTGTGAAAAATCTCTAGAGTAGTGGGTCGATATCTTTCCAAGTGCGGAGAACCAAGTTAGTAAGTTTATATTCCTATATTTTATATTGGTGATATAAATGATTCAAATAAGGGTATAGAAAATAATATTTATATTTTTTTGCAGGGTACACAACACTTAGATGGTGCAGAGTGTGGGAGGATATTACTTTTTTGCGAGACCCACTTTCGACCTACTCCAATGAGTTTGGTTGATCTAGACCCGATTACAGGATTGGTTGGTAAATGGTCTGGTGAAATAGCTAAGGAAAATTATGTAAGCATCATCAATTTATAGAAACAAATGTAATTATATGTTTGTGTATGTTATAACTGTTATTTTTTTGATATTTCTAGTGTGAGATGGTATGAGTACATGATGAGGCCATTCAAAATGGCCAACCTGTAGATGAGAATGATATTTGCAATACCATATTAAAAACTAAACACCGATCAGATTATATAATTGGACTTGGATATGGGCGAAAGCCTATCCACACTCAAGTAAAACAAGGCATCAGTTGGAAGATGAACTTCCTGAAACCCAGTGGCAATTGGGGAGGATTGAAGAGGAACGTAAAAAGGTTGCAAAGGAGAGTACAAGACAAGTAGAGGAATATAAAAGACAAGCAGATGCATATAAAAGGGAAGGAAAAGAATATAAAAGATTTATGGAGGAAAGGATGAAAAAGTTTGAGTCAATCATTAATTTCTCTGATTCACTTGATTTGGATTCAAGTAATTACTAATTATAACCATCGTTTAAATTTTATTTATAAATTACATTATTAATTTGATAATTTTGTTGTGAACAACGTTATTTGCAACATAATCTCAGCAGCATCAGAGGAAGGGATCTGTAGGTTCAGATGATGAAATAGAAGAGTCGTGATTGTAATAGTTTAAGTTAAGTTAGTATAGTGTTAGATTAAAAAAATTTTTGGTATTAAATAAATATATTTATGGTGGTCGTATATAGTGTTCTTTTTTGCATTAATAATTTTTTGTTTAGTAAGTTTTTTTATGTAAAAAGATGATTTCAATATCTTTTTCAAATTTTGAGTGACATAAATATTAGATGTGATTTTATTAAGAAATGTATTTTTTTATAAGTGTTGTGATTATAGTTGCAAACGTATTTATTAAATATAAATAGTATTAATGGAAAATGGAGGACATTTTATAGGTTCTAAGATGATGCTTAAGTTTCTTTTAAAGTAAGTTAAAGTAACATTTAAGTATTATAGTAAAGCATATTAGGAGTTATTTGAACGTCATTTAAAATAATATAAATTAATATTCAAATGTCACAGTAATTGCACATTTTTAACATCTTTAAACTAAGGTCACATTTTAACGTCATTAAAAGAGATATAAAATCATGTTTAAATGTTTTCGAAAGTTACCTAAGGTAACATTTAAATGTTAATATAGAATACATAAGAGACGCTTAAACATTGTTAAAAGTTACATAAGGTGATGTTCAAGTGTCGGTGATAGTTACTTAAAATGACACTTAAATGTCATATTATAATAAATAAGGTGATGTTTAAACATCATTAAAAGGGATATAACATGATATTTAAATGCATTCAAAAGGTACGTAAGGTAACATTTAAACGTCAATATAAAATATATATGAGGACATTTAAACGTTGTTAAAAGTTACATAAGATGACATTTAAGTGTTGGTGAAAGTTACCTAAAATGACACTTAAACGTCATAATATGAAAACTAAGTTGACGTTTTAACGTCACTAAAAGGGATATAACATGACGTTTAAATGTCTTCAAAAGTTACTTAAGGTAACATTTAAACGTCAATGTAACATATGTAAGAGGACGTTTAAACGTTATTAAAAATTATATAAGATGACGTTTAAACCTCGGTGAAAGTTACCTAAAATGACTCTTAAACGTCATAGTAGGATAAATAAGATGACGTTTTAACGTTATTCAAAGGGATATAATATGACATTTAAATGTTTTTGAATGATACATAAGGTAACATTTAAACGTCAATATAAAATATATAAGAGGACGTTTAAATGTTGTTAAAAGTTAAATAAGATGACATTTAAGTGTCGGTGAAAGTTTCCTAAAATGACACTTAAACGTCATAATATGATAACTAAAGTGACGTTTTAACATCGCTAAAAGGGATCTAACATGACATTTAAATGACTTTAAAAGCTACATAAGATAACATTTAAACGTCAATAAAGAATAGGTAAGAGGACGTTTAAATGTGATTAAAAGTTAATTAAGATGACATTTAAGCGTTGGTGAATGTTACCTAAAATGACACTTAAATGTCATAGTAGGATAAATAAGGTGACGTTTTAATGTCACTAAAAGGGATATAAAATGACGTTTAAATGTCTTCAAAAGGTGCATGAGGTAACATTTAAACGTCAATATAGAATGCATAAGAAGACGTTTAAACATTATTAAAAGTCATATAAGATGACGTTTAAATGTCTTTAAAAGCAATCTAAAGTAACGTTTAAACATCACAGTATGATACATAAGGAGATATTTAAACGTCGCTAAAGCTTTTTCAGAAACTTAAGGAAAAGTTAAAGCGACGTTTAAACGTCTTCAAAATTACTTAATGTGACGTTTAAATGTTATCTTACGTAAGATATGGTGACGTTTAAATGTTTTTTTTGTTATTTTTTGGTGGCATTTTAACGTCATTGAAAGATATCTAAGATGATGTTTGCCTAGGTACGGTTATGTGGTAAGACTTTTAAGAGACATTTAAACGTCACCTTAGATGTTATAGGCGATGTTTATTTAATGTTAGTAGAATTCTTTTAGGTGACGTTTGATTTTCGACGTTGATATAAACCTAAGACAACGCACCTAAGGAGACGTTTATGGTGACATTTTTTTAACGTCTACAAAAACTTATGGCGACGTTTATTTCACTTATGGTGACGTTAAATAAATGTCACCTTAAGTCTTTTTTGTTGTAGTGACTACACGTGCATTTCTTATACATCGACGATTTCGTGTAAACATATGGTTCAAATTAGAATTTTTATCAATCTAGGTCATCTCAAGAAGACATCAACGCCTAGATGATGAAAACCCTATAGGAAATGCAAAGTAAAACGACGGAAGTAACCCGTGTTATTAATAATCTCCATGATCAAGTTGTGGTTACTCCAACCCAGAGACCTGCAAGACATTTACCATCCCAGCCCATACCATACCTTGTCAATCAAAGGAACCAATATCTGGTGGAAATCAAAATCAGAACCACACTAATCAACCTCCCATTAACTTGATGCCTCAGCACCAACCTGGTGTCTACCAACAACAGGACCCCTACCTCCTCCCAATGATAACCAAATTGCACATGCAATTACATTGAGTGGGAAAATAACCACTGATTTCAAAGGAACCAATATCTGGTGGAAATCAAAATCAGAACCACACTAAGCAACCTCCCATTAACTTGATGCCTCAGCACCAACCTGGTGTCTACCAACAACAGGACCCCTACCTCCTCCCAATGATAACCAAATTGCACATGCAATTACATTGATTGGGAAAATAACCACTGATTTAGGACCATCACATCAAATTGATGAAACCCACTCTCACCCTATGCAAATTTACTCTCCTAACCTCACTTAGGAAGAAGAAAAAGACATACCAAAAACACAAGATTCAAATCCTATTTCTCACCCTAAAGCACTGCAATCCAATCCTTCCAAAAAGAAATCCGAGCCCTCTCACCAAGATCTTTTGGACTTATTTGGGCAAGTCGAGACTATCATCCCCCTTCTAGATGCCTTCCCTGCCTATGCTCAATTTTTGAAAGCCCTGTGTACTCCAAAGCGGTAAGCCCAGAATTTAGGAAGGGTGGTCCTTGCTGAGACAGTGAGCTCAGTTGTCCAGAGCAAGTTGCCTCTTAAGAAAAAGGACCCGAGCGCATCACTCATTTTGGTTATCATAAATGACACCACCATTTATCCTACCCCTCTAGACTTAGGTGCCTCTATTAATCTCATCCCCCCGGTCTCATTCGAGGAACGATCTAGTGAATTAAAACCTACTAAGGTTTAATTTCCTTTGGTAGACTGATCTACCATTCAACTGTAGAGAATTGTAGAGGATAGTATTGTCAAGGTCCAAAATTGTCTATTTCCGATTGATTTTCTGGTCCCTGACATAGACCTACCTGAGGCTCTCACAAATGCCTTTGTCATCCTTGGAAGACCTTTACTGATTAACATAAAATCTAATATCAATTCTCATTTTTGAAAAATGGATATAAGTTACGGTAACCAGACTATCTCACAAGATATTTTCCAAGCTTCCAGGAGGTCCATCGATCATGAATTTTTTGAGGATGGTGATAAAATGGAAGCAGTAATTGAGAATTCCATGTTGATCAATTCTTACTTTGCTTTGACCACTATTGATCCAAATTCTATTGATTCATACTCTAAATATGATTATGTGGTCAAAGACATTTTAGATCAACTAGAGTTTGACCTTCATTCTTCAATTCTTCCTGATTTTCCACCCAACCCATTCATGCTAACTTCACCCACCCTACATCACATTGAGTTCTCCCCCCTCCCTTTCCATTGGAGCTACCACCCAACCTACCCAAGTTTGACTTTTTACATCAACTTAAACCATGGCCAGACCTGGATCTTCCTTCCATTTTTCCATTTCATTTTGATCCCTTTATTTTTACCAATCATCTTTTAGGGGATCCTGAGGAAAACATATTTCTTGAGGACATTCAAGTGTCCAATTATTTACATGACTTTCCATCTTCTGTGCATCACTTCAGCCTAGCGGAATAGGCGTAAAAGATAGCACTGGATGGGAGATAACCCATCATTTTCCTACTTTCCTTTTCTCTTTCTTTTTCTAGGTTTTGACCTTCCTGAACCTGACTACTTTTTCACTAAGGTGACCTATTTTCCCTCCAAATGCATGAGGACATTGCATATCATAAGCATGGGAGGGTATTGATAAAATTTTGACGATCGATTTAGGATTTCCAAAACCTAAAAATATGCAATTTTTTTTCTCATGCATCTCATTATATAAAAATCATAAAGCTCTTTGAGGAAAATTTTGAAAATTGGGACTAAGGTTGAAAGATTCATTTCAATGTACAATGGGATTTAATGTTTAACAAACTAGGGACTAGAATGCAGATCCAATTTATAGAATTTCTGGGTTTATTCCTAGACTAGATCAAGTATCTTTCTCTAAATTCCACCTGAACTCATGATGATTAGGGAAATTGATCTCTTTTTGTGTCCTGGAAATTACTTGGCTTAGTTTCTGACCCAAAAACCTGCATCTCCTGCAAAATTCTTGTGTCAAAATTCACACATAGACAACACTTAAAAACAAATTAGAAAAATTAGAAAGGCCCTTTGTTTAGTCTTAATGAAATTTGAAGTAGATGATTGGTTTGAGTTCCCACCGTCGAGAAGGAGGAAAATGGCTCCTTTGAAGATATGATGTCAACATGTTACTGCCTCGGTGCTTCTCTAAATCGATATTTCATATCTTTAGATGGAGCATTAAGGCACATTTTGTGACTCAAGTGTCTTGGACGGTGCTCTACCCATAGCGTTGGAGCAAGAGCTTGAGTTTTCTTGGAGCATCCCTTTACACCGCATTGTGTTTTGGGGTTGTGAGCTCCTGGGTGGTGTCTTGGATAGTACCATCTTGAAGTGTTGGTGTCAGAGCTTCCTCGAGGCTTGGTAATGGGAATGATGATCCCAACACATCTATTATAGGATTAAGCTAGGAGTAATCATGTGGGAGACAAAAAAAAAAGTTTCAAAAACACGACCTTATAAATATCCTGATAAGCGTTGGCATTCACAAAGCACAAACATAAGGTTTTAAAAGAATTATGCAAATTGCGAGTCGGATTCAAGAGCCAAGGAAATCTTAACTGCAAAATGGTTTCGGCTCATTTGAATTAATGAGTTAATTTGTGAATTTTTGAAAGATACACTGATCCTGATTCTTCTAACTCTTGGATCCAAAGACGAATCTCGATGTTTTATCTTTAACAAATCCCGTTCCTTCCATGTTTTCAATCAACCAAGGCCCCACAATCTTTTTCTCCTCAAAAGTAAAAAAAATTTAGTCTTTCCCAAAAATCCATTTTGTGAAAATAATTTTGCTAAGAGACTAGCAAAATATAAGTATGGAGGCATGATAAACGCTAGCCTATTATCATTCTTATGCCCTAAAACAGATTGAGCTGTTAAGGTTTTAACTCCACAAACAAGCTTTTAGGCTACATTTAGGCATTTACCTAAGAATGACATGCATTGCATTTTAGTTGTATTTTTTGATGTGTTTTGAGTGTCAGGGATAGATAGAAAGTCAAATCCCGCATACCTTGGCACTCACGAAAGAAGAAGATGAAGAAGAAGCTCATATCAGCTAGATCCCAGCTAGATCCAACCCATCTTAGTTGGTTCCTAGCTCATTCTAGCTAGATCAACTCATCCCTAGCTCTATTTTGCTCATCTCAGCTGAATGGTAGCTCTAGCTAGTTCACCTTAGCTCCATTCAGCTCCCTTTAGCTAGATAGTAGCTCAAACTAGCTCAAGTCAGTTGATCCCAGTTCCATTCTAGCTCCTCCAGCTCAAAAGAGTTCATTGGGAGATCAACCTGACTAGGAATAGCTACTACCATCAACTAGCTAGACCTAGTCAGCTGAAGAAGTCATCAACTAGCTCAGGCCAGCTCAAGTCCAATTCCCGAGGCTTAACTCAGCTCAACTTAGTTGAGCTGAGCTACTTGACCTAACCTAGCTATACTCCGGGAAGACCAGACCCAACTCACCTCAACTCATTTCAGCAGAAGCCAGCTCATCTTAGCTAGGCTTAGCAGTTATCAAAGAACTAGCAAGCTAAGCCAACTAAGGTAGCTCCCTGTAGTTCTCTTCAACAGCCACCAGCTCCAGTGCAGCTCAAGACTACTTCCTCTAGCTCTTCTCCCTCAAAATCCTAGCTTCCTCTATCTCCAACCCTACTCCCTACTAGCTAAGCTAGCTTAGCTAAGACCACCTCCATGGCACCAAAAACCTAACCCTAACTTACCCAAATTAACTGCACCTCACAACCCTACTAAGCTCCACGAACTAATCCACCTAAGCTTCCCTACTCCTAACCTATTTTTGGTGCCAACAATAGACACCCCTTGGCCCCTCAACCACCACCAAAAGACACAATTTTTTTGGTGCCAAAAATCACCTATAACCACCCCATAATTTCCCTCCAAAATCTCCTTCATCTCAGCCATACACATACCCTTTAACCCGATCTCCACCATCCAAATTTCCTTCTAAAACCTACCCTTCTAGAAACCCTACTTTTGGTGACAAAATCGAAGCACCTTTACACCCATTAACGTCCACCAAAGGGTGGATTCCACCCATAACCACCACCTCCCACATTCCTTGAGATGGAGCCAACTCTTGGTGGCCATAGGATCACCTATCTACCTCCAACATTCAATCCTAACCCTACATCCAATGGTCATGCAAACCCCCTCCTCCATTCCTATATCTACCTTCCTTAACCACCACCATAATCTCATCTTCTCCTTTAGTTAGGTTCCACCATAGCCACTACATCTTCACACCAAGGAAGAAGAGGAGAAGAAGATCAAGGGGGCACACACCCACCCTATTACGAATGCGACCTCAAGACGGTTTTTAAGACGTTTGGGAAGTGGCCCAAACGTATGACTAGACGTATGGAACCCTTTCCAGACGTCTGGTATTTAATTTTTGTGGCGTATGGGATTTCATCTGCATGCATGCACGCGCAGACCTGCACCGCCGCTGTCTTCCCTCTTTTTCCCTCTCTCCTCCTGCACGGTGTGGTGCTTCTCTCTCTCTCTCCCCGCGCGGCCTTAAAAGGCCCCTCGCCCTCTCCCTCACCCTCATCTCCTCCGTGTCCCTCTTCTTCTCCCAGCCGGTGCGAGAGCGCGAGCGAGCGGCGGCAGCAGTGGCCGCGGCAGGTGTGCCGGAGGAGGTGTTGCGCGAGGGAGGAGACGCTCGACTGTGAGGGCTCGATCTTGCCGGGGCAGCTAGAGCCGACCGACGGGGGAGCAGCGGGCGTGGAGTGTCGCGGAGGGGCTGTTGCAGCTCGAGCAGCAGGCGGACGAGACGCGGCGCAGCCGTGCGTCGTGGGCAGAGAATGGGTCGAGCCCTGATTCTGGAAGTTTTTCCAGAATCAGACGTCTGGGCTTCCAACCAGATGACGGTGAAGACATCTGGAGGACTGTCCAGACATCTGGCAGGTAAGATATTCGATCTGTTTCCTTTTTCGCGCGTACGGCCATGTAGCTGTCCGCCGCGCCTTCGTCTGCGACTCGTCGTACTGAGAACAAGTGTGGGTACGTACAGGTTCTACTCGGGAGGGCGCAAGAGCTCACCATCCCATGTGAGTCGAATGTCTGGCCGTAGTGCCAGACGACGGGAAGGACTTCCAGACGTTCAGGGTGACCATCGAGGTCTGGGAACTAAGCCAGACGCCCTCGCAGGCTTCTGGACATCTGATGGACTACACAAAATGAAGGTATGCTCTGACCCACATTTTAAGACATCTGGAAGAGGTTCTAGACGTCTGATTTTGGGTAGTTTCGTCGTTTTCGACCCGTTTAGGGCCCGTTCGGAGTTCGTTTTTTGCGTTTCGAGTTGCATTCTTTCTAGAATAAAATCCTCTACCCGTATACAGTAATTATATACCATTATGAGAAACTCCTTGTGTTTGATCCTTGTGTTAGGACCCCGTTCCATTACAGTCTTGGGGGTTGCGGAGGCGTGCGGGATTTCCAACCACGCCCCCAGTACTCCCGTTGTAGCTGGTAAAGTGGCTTTTAATTTATTTAGCATAATTTGCTACAATTGTAGAACAATTAATAGAGTCTATGGTATTGCATGAACCCTAGGACTGAGAAACTAGATTGAATGATAGATCCTAGGGTATTGCATGAATCCTAGGACTGAGAAACTAGATTGAATGATAGATCCTAGGGTATTGCATGAATCCTAGGACTGGAAACTAGATTGAATGATATATCCTAGGGTACGGCATGAATCCTAGGACTGGAAAACTAGTGGAATATAAATATATTGCAGTCTTGGAAAAGTAGAAAGGAATTAATAGCTGCCTGTAAATTAATAGCTGCCTGTTATGAAGGAATAAATATGATTAAGAATATGGGTTGTATGAACGTAAGACTGAACAGTGAAACCTACAATGGCCAGACAAAAAGAATACGAACCCTACGGGGAATTAGGAGTAGAACTCCTGGAAAGAGAATAGAATGGAACTGAGAAAGTGAGACGTGGAAGTGTGTTGTCTCTTGGGTACGTAGTACCAAAGAGAGCACACATTACCTCTTAGTGTAAAGGGGAGCTTGCCGCCCTCAGGTTGAGACCAGGGTGGGTTTGGCCACTGTACAACGACTTGCTGGTCCTCGCGTATGTAGTACCGAGGAGAGCTACTAGTGTAGGGAGAGCACTAGCTACCCCACGGGCCCCGGGATTCTGCTAGCCTCCTACACCGACTTATTAGGCCCACTGGGCAAACCAGGGTAGTCAGGCGACGGTGCACGGACTGTGGAGGGGTTGGACCCCTGTTACTGAGAGGGCTCTGCCCTATACTGGTTCCGTGCTGTGCTTTGGGCGCACCCGTTAACGGAAACGACTGACTGTGTGCCAATGCGAGGTAGCTACCCGTATGTTTATCGTGTGTGCCATAGTCACCGTTACGTCTGTCAGCTACCTTGGGGTGGTTGACTGAGAGTAGGATCACCACGGGGGACTCTCCCGGCCAGGAGAGCACCACGTGTTACTTCTACTTTTTGGAAAAGACTACAATCAAGATCGTTCCCACGAGGAACATTCGAGATCAAGTGAAGGATCTGAGAAATAGATAAATTGTGAAATAATAGAAAGACGTAAATAAAGGAAGAAAGAAAATATAACAGCTACTGTACACTCTATTGCTTTTTTAGTTTTAGCTGCCACTCTACTCAGCGTTTCGCTGACGTGTTACACTAGTTACTTTTCAGGACCAGGTGTTGAGCAGCCAGGGTCAGCGGCTGCAGAGGACGCTGGGCCGAGTAGGGTCCAGTAGAGTTACCACAGTTCTTTTTGTACCCCTTTTGTTCCACTGTAGTGAGTAGTTCTTGTTACTCTCTGTACTTCCTTACTTGTAGCTTCATGTTATGTTATAATTGTTGTTCTACTGTTGTGGTGGTATATACTGTAGTAGTTCCTTTTCTTACTGCTGTTTTTTTGTTACTGCTAGTTATATTCATGCTGAATGTGATTTATTTTACTGCTCTTTTGGCTACTTCCTCTTTGGACGACTAGGTCTTGGGATTAGTCGAGTCGGTCCGATTCTCGTGTCTCGTAGGGACTCAGGAATCGGGTCATTACAAGATGGTATCAGAGCAAGGTCGTCCCGAGAAGTGAATCAACTGACTGGAAAATAACCAATTCACATGTTTGTAACTAGAGTAGCCACCACAACATATCTTTTGACATGAGCTCTTAGACATTTTCGTTAGATCTTGTTCCATATTGACATGTTTTCGTTTTGCTTCGCATCTCCTTACAGGAGATGCCTCGTCGCGGGACTGACAAGGCGGGCCGCAGGCGTGGCCGAGGATGAGGCCAGCGAGGTGGGCATGCCATTGTCGACGCCTCCGTGGACCAGCCATTGCTCCCGTGCGTCAAGGCCCAGGACCTCGCTCAGCTGATATGGGACATTGTGCGAGAGGAGCTCCACCCACCACCCCGAGCGCCTTACCCTGGGGCTGCTGAGGGGGAGTCCTCTTTGGACCACACGACGGACGCGGTGCTGGACACGGGGGAGGGGATGGGCCGCCGCTGCCCCCACCTTCCTCCGACACTTCTGTGCACGAGGCACCTTTACCTGGAGGTGCACCAGCATCTCCACTGCAGCGCCACTTTGAGCTCTTCGGGCAGTTCCGGAAGCTGAAGCCCCCACCTTCAAGGGGGATGAGAACCTGACCGAGGCAGAGGACTGGCTCGAGCAGCTTGAGAAGATTTTCGACACCCTTCACCCCCCGATGGAGTGCCGCGTGGCCTTTGCCACGTACCAACTAGAGAGTGCGGCAAACAGGTGGTGGAGGGCAGTCAGGGGACTGGAGAGGGACGAGCCGACCTGGGATCGGTTCGTCACCCTCTTCTGCGAGCAGTACTTTCCCCAGACGTGGCAAGACCAGAGGAGGCAGAAGTTCCACACTCTCCGCCAGGGGATGATGATCGTGTGAGCGTACCGCACGCGTTTTCTGGAGCTGTCCCGCTTTGCAGTGACAACGGTAGCCACTGAGGAGGAGCGCCTTTGGAGGTTCACCAAGGGGCTCCGGCCTGCGATTCGGGGGTATGTCAAACCCCTGAAGCTGCCTACGTTTTCGAGGGTGGTGGAGGCAGCTATGACCTACGAGGAGACCAACCTGTCCGCACGAGACACTGACGGCGGGCGGAAGAGGCCCTTCCAGCCAGACTTTTCACAGGGCCGGCGAGAGAGGAGGCACGTGGCGTCCACGGGAGAGCCGTCACGTTTTGCAGGGCCATCAGTGGCCTTTGGGGGCCCTCGACAGGGGCCAGTCGCCAGCACCGGACCCCCGCCTAGCTGACAGTAGGGACCCACGGAGGGCGGGAGTCGGGTTCCCCTCTGCTACCAGTGTGGCCAGCAGGGCCACATCAGGAGGGACTACCCGTCTAGGGCAGGAGGTCAAGAGATACTTCCCGCGCAGAGCACTGGTGGGCGCGCAAGAGGCCGTGGTTCCCAGGCGCGAGGAGGAGGACAGCAGTCACGAGGAGGGTACCGGCCAGCACCTACCCATCTGATGCAGAGTGTGGCTACTTCGTCCACACCTAGAGCTGAAGGGCGTATCAACGCCCTGACACACAGGGATGCCAGATCTTCAGGATCGGTGGTGGCAGGTATGGTTTCAGTCTCCGACAGACTCGTTTACGTGCTTTTCGATTCTGGCGCTACGCACTCGTTTGTTGTAGCAAGTTTCACAGTTAGTTTGAGCCAGGACTATACGTTGTTAGAGAATTCGTTCATAATCAGAGGTCCGAGTGGTCAGCTGTTTGTGGCTGAGGAGGTGTACACGGGTTGCGAGGTTAGGGTCGGGGGACATATTCTGCCAGCTGACCTGATTATGATACAGATGGAGGACTTTGGCGTAATTCTGGGGATGGACTGGCTGTCCGCTTACCATGCGTTGGTGGACTATTTTGAGAGGAAGATCGTCTTCTCCATACCGAAGTTGCCTTCTTTCGAGTTTCACGGACAGCCAGTGGATGGAGGCTTCAGGTGCATTTCGGCACTTCGGGTGGCGAGAATTTTGAGCCAGGGGTGTGAGGGCTTCCTAGCTTGTGTGGTGGCAGAGCCCAGCCCAGTGGCAGACTTCCAGAGCATCCCGGTGGTCAGAGAGTACCCTGACGTGTTCCCAGACGAGTTACCAGGACTACCGCCCGAGCGTGAGATCGAGTTTGAGATCTCACTAGTACCAGGGACCAGCCCCATCTCCACCGCACCATACCGGATGGCACCGCTTGAGCTACGAGAGCTCAAGTCTCAGTTGCAGGATCTTTTGGAGAAGGGCTTCGTGAGGCCCAGTGCGTCTCCCTGGGGAGCCCCGGTACTGTTTGTGAAGAAGGATGGTACCCTACGCCTTTGTGTGGACTATCGACAGCTGAATAGGGTCACCATCAAGAACAAATATCCACTGCCGAGGATCGATGACTTGTTTGACCAGTTGCGAGGTGCCATGGTGTTCCCCAAGATTGACTTGAGGTCTGGATACCACCAGTTGAGGATCAGGGAGGCAGACGTCTCCAAGATAGCTTTCCGCACCCGGTACGGACACTATGAGCTTTTGGTAATGCCGTTTGGGCTGACCAATGCCTCCGCTGCTTTCATGGACCTGATGAACCGGGTGTTTAGACCGTACTTGGAGCAGTTCGTGGTGGAATTTATTGATGACGTACTCATCTATTCTCGAGATCAGACGCAGCACGGACAGCACTTGCGGATGGTTCTGGACACACTGAGACGACGTAGGCTGTATGCCAAATACAGCAAGTGCGAGTTCTGGTTGAGGGAGGTGACCTTCTTAGGTCATGTGGTCTCTGGGGACGGCTTGGCGGTGGACCCAGCCAAGGTCGAGGCAGTGCTCAGGTGGGAGAGACCGCGTTCAGTCACCGAGATTCGCAGTTTCCTGGGACTAGTAGGCTACTACAAACGGTTTATCAGGGGCTTTTCACAGATTGCGCGTCCTATGACACAGTTGACCTGGAAGGACGTGCCCTTCACTTGGACAGACGCCTGTGAGGCGTGTTTTCAGGAGCTGAAGGAGAGGTTGACTTCGACTCCCGTGCTCACCATCCCTGACAGTAGTGGCAGGTTCGTTGTGTACACGGACGCCTCCTTGCAGGGGTTAGGAGGTGTGCTCATGCAGAGGGGTCACGTTGTCGCTTACGCTTCGCGGCAACTGAAGCCCCATGAGCATACCTACCCTACCCACGACCTGGAGCTGGCAGCTGTCGTCTTCGCACTAAAGACCTAGAGGCACTACTTGTACGGTGAGACCTTCGAGATTTTCACGGATCACAATTGCCTCAAATACCTTTTTGATCAGAAGGAGCTCAACATGAGACAGAGACGTTGGTTGGAGCTCCTAAAGGACTATGACTACAGCATTTCCTACCACTCGGGAAAGGCCAACGTGGTGGCTGACGCCTTGAGCCGGAAGGCGCCAGCACACTTGGCCAGTTTACAGTTACAGAGTTGGAGCCTTTTGGAGGAGGTGGGTGGTTGGAGACCCCTAGAGTTACGGGGGCACTATGGGGCAGTGACTGTGACACGACAGACTAGGCCAGAGCTGACAGACCGCATCATCACAGGATAGATGGCCGATCCGTACTTATACTCCCTACGCGATAGAGTACTGTCAGGAGACCTAGGGGACTTCTCTTTCACAGATAAGGTACTGCGCCTAAGGGGACGGTTGTGCGTTCCCAGAGACGAGGAGCTATTGAGAGAGCTCCTGATTGATGCACACGGTTCCAGAATCACTATACATCCCGGAAACAAGAAGATGTACCTTGACTTGAGACGCGAGTTTTGGTGGAGGGGGATGAAGCGGGATGTGGGTGAATTCGTGCAGCAGTGCTTAGTGTGCCAGTAGGTGAAAGCCGAGCATCAGAGGCCTGCAGGGCCGCTACAGCCACTTCCAGTGCCAAAGTTGAAGTGAGAGAGCATCACCATGGACTTGGTGGTGGGCTTACCTGTTACCCAGCGAGGACACGACGCAGTCTGGGTAATTGTGGATAGACTGACGAAGACGTCATGATTCTTGCCGATCCGAATCACTTTGGGACCAGCACAGTTGGTAGACAGGTATATGCGCGACATGGTACGACTACACGGAGTTCCACGGGAGATCGTATCCGACCGGGATACCCGCTTTACGTCCCAGCTTTGGGCTGAGTTTCAGCAGGCCTGGGGACGCGGTTGAGATTCAGTACAGCCTACCACCCCCAGACGGACGGACAGTCGGAGTGCACGATACAGACACTTGAGGACCTTTTGCGTGCCTGTGTACTGGACTGGAGGGGCTCTTGGGAGGAGCACCTGCCCCTGGAAGAGTTTGCATACAATAACAGCTATCACTCGATCATCGGCATGGCTCCCTACGAGGCTCTATACGGACTGAGGTGTACGGCACCCTTGAGTTGGGTTGAGGTGGGGACTAAGTGGGAGGTTGGCCCCAGGTTGATCCGGCAGAGTCAGGAGGTAGTCGAGTAGATCCACAGGCGACTCCGCATTGTCAGGAGCAAGCAGAAGAGCTATGCGGATCGGAGACGCAGAGAGGTGTTGTTTGAGGTAGGGGACCACGTCTTCCTTCGTGTTTCTCCCATGAAGGGCCTGCAGTGGTTTGGGGTGAGAGGGAAGCTCGCGTCGAGGTTCGTGGGGCCCTTTGAGGTCCTGGAGCGGGTTGGACCCGTTGCTTACAGTCTTGCCCTCTTTCGTCAACTTTCTAGTGTGCACGACGTGTTCCATGCGTCCAACCTCAGGAAGTACGTAGCCGATCCTAGTCATGTACTGAGTCACGAGAGCGTCGAGGTGGGCGAAGACCTAACCTACCCTGAGCAGCCAGTGCAGATTCTTGACCGAGCCGTCCGCAGCTTGAGATGAAAGAAGGTACACCTGGTGAAGGTTTTGTGGAGGAGCCAGCGGTACGAGGAGGCTACCTGGGAGCCTAAGGTGGCATTGCGGGAGTGGTACCCAGAGCTCTTCGCGGGTCCGTCTTTTCGAACAGGCTTCTGTCCTCTTGGAGTTTGTTATGGTTTTATATGTCGTTCTTTCCCGCACCGTAGTTAGTGCAAGTTTCGGGGACGAAACTTCCTTTGAGTTTGTTATATTGTTACGAACGCGGCCTCAAGACGATTTTTAAGACGTCTGGGAAGTGGCCCAGACGTCTGGAACCCTTTCCAGACGTCTGGTATTTAATTTTTGCGGCGTACGGGATTGCGTCTGTGCGCATGCGTGCACAGACCTGCACCGTCGCTCTCTTCCCTCTTTTTCCCTCTCTCCTCCTGCAGGGCGCGGTGCTTCTCTCTCTCTCCCCGCGCAGCATTAAAAGGCCCCTCGCCCTCACCCTCATCTCCTCCGTGTCCCTCTTCTTCTTCTCCCAGTCGATGCAAGAGCGCGAACGAGCGAGCGGCGGCAGCAGCGGCCGCGACAAGTGTGCAGGAGGAGGTGTTGCGCGAGGGAGGAGATGCTCGACCGTGAGGGCTCGAGCTTGCCGGGGCAGCTAGAGCCGGCCGGCGGGGGAGCAGCGGGCGTGGAGTGTCGCGGAGGGGCTGTTGCAGCTCGAGCAGCAAGCGGACAGGGCACGGCGCAGCCGTGCGTCGCGGGCGGAGAACGAGTCGAGCTCTGATTCTGGAAGTTTTTCCAGAATTAGACGTCTGGGCTTCCAACCAGACGACGGTGAAGACGTCTGGAGGACTGTCCAGACGTCTGGCAGGTAAGATATTCGATCTGCTTCCTTTTTCGCACGTACGGCCATGCAGCCATCCGCCGCGCCTTCATCTGCGACTCGTCGTACTGAGAACAGGTGTGGGTACATGCAAGTTCTGCTCGGGAGGGCGCAAGGGCTCGCCATCCCATGTGAGTCGAATGTCTGGCCGTAGTGCCAGACGACGGGAAGGACTTCCAGACGTCCAGGGTGACCATCGGACGTCTGGGAACTATGCCAGATGCCTCCGCAGGCTTTTGGATGTCTGAGGGACTACACAGAATGAAGGTACACTCTGACCCACATTTTAAGACATCTGGAAGAGGTTCCAGACGTCTGATTTTGGGTAGTTTCATCGTTTTCGACCCGTTTAGGGCCCGTTAGGAGTCCATTTTTCGTGTTTCGAGTTGCGTTCTTTCCAGAATAAAATCCTCTACCCGTTTACAGTAATTATATACCGTTTTGAGAAACTCCTTGTGTTTGATCCGTGTGTTAGGACCCCATTCCATTACAGTCTTGGGGGTTGCGGAGGCACGCGGGATTTCCAACCACGCCCCCAGTACTCCCGTTGTAGCTGGTAAAGTGGCTTTTAATTTATTTAGCATAATTTGCTACAATTGTAGAACAATTAATAGAGTCTATGGTATTGCATGAACCCTAAGACTGAGAAACTAGATTGAATGATAGATCCTAGGGTATTGCATGAATCCTAGGACTGAGAAACTAGATTGAATGATAGATACTAGGGTATTGCATGAATCCTACGACTGGAAAACTAGATTGAATGATAGATCCTTGGGTACGGCATGAATCCTAGGACTGGAAAACTAGTGGAATATAAATATATTGCAGTCTTGGAAAAGTAGAAAGGAATTAATAGCTGCCTGTAAATTAATAGCTGCCTGTTATGAAGGAATAAATATGATTAAGAATATGGGTTGTATGAACGTAAGACTGGAACAGTGAAACCTACAATGGCCAGACAAAAAGAATACGAACCCTACGGGGAATTAGGAGTAGAACTCCTGGAAAGAGAATAGAATGGAACTGAGAAAGTGAGACGTGGAAGTGTGTTGTCTCTTGGGTACGTGGTACCAAAGTGTAACGACCCGGTTCCCGAGTCCCTACGAGACACAAGAACCGGACCGACTCGACTAATCCCAAGACCTAGTCGTCCAACGAGGAAGTAACCAAAAGACAGTAAAATAAACCACATTCAGCATGAATATAACTAATAGTAAGAAAGTACAGCAGTAAGGAAAGAAACTACTACAGTAGGTACCACCACAACAGTAAAACAACATTTATCATGTAACAAGAACTGCAGGTAAAGAAGGTACAGCGGAAACAAAAACTACTCACTAGAACAGAAACAAAAGAGGTACAAAAGGCTGTGGTAACTCTACTGGACCCTACTCGGCCCAGCGTCCTCTGCAGCCGCCGACCCTGGCTGCTCAACACCTGGTCCTGAAAAAGGTAACGAGTGTAACACGTCAGTAAAACGCTGAGTAGAGTGGCAAACTAACTAAAGGCAACAGTAGAGTGTACAGTAGCTGTTATGTTCTATTACTTCCTTTATTGACATCTTTCAATTTTTCTCACTATTTCATTTGTTTCTCAGATCCTTTCCTTGATCTCGAATGTCCTCGTGGGAATGATCTTGATTGCAGTCTTTTCCAAAAGTAGAAGTAGCATGTGGTGCTCTCCTGGCCGGGAGAGTCTCCCGTGGTGATCCTACCCTCAGTCAACCACCCCAAGGTCACTGACAGACGTAACGGTGACTACGGCACGCGCGATAAACGCACAGGTAGCTAGCCCGCACTGGCACGCGGTCAGTCGTTTCCGCTAACGGGTGCGCCCAAAGCACAGCACGGAACCAGGGCAAAGCCCTCTCAGTAACAGGGGTCCAACCCCTCCACAGTAACCAAACCGGGGCCTTGCCCCTCCACAGTCCGCGCACCCTCGCCTGACTACCCTGGTTTTCCCTGGTGGGCCTAACAAGTCGGTGAAGGAGGCTAGCAGAACCCCGGGGCCCGTGGGGTAGCTAGTACTCTCCTAACACTACTAGCTCTCCTCGGTACTACGTACACGAGGGCCAACAAGTCGGTACAGAGTGGCCAGTCCTAACCGCCGGGTCCCTGGGGCGGCTAGCTCAGCTCTGCACTAAACAGGGGGACAGTCGCTCTCCTTGGTACTTCGTACTCAAGGGCCAGCTCACTTCCCCAATTCTATTCCATTCGCTTTCCAGGAGTTCTACTCCTACTTCCCCGTAGGGTTCCAGAACATCTTATGTCTTACTTTCCAGTTTCACGTTCTTACAAACCATGATCCCAATCATGTTTCTTTATTCATAACAGGCAGCTGTGAATTCAATTTACAGGCAGCTTCGTATATTCCTTTCCATTTTTCCAAGACTGCAGTATTATACATTCCACTAGTTTTTCCATCCTAGGATTCATGCCATATCCTAGGGTCTACCATACAATCTAGTTTTCCGGCCCTAGGATTCATGCAACACCTAGGAACTATCTTTCCATATATTTCTGATTCCTAGGATTCATGCAATGTCCTAGGTTCTAGTTATGGTTTCATACTTTAACAGATTTTATTAATACTTAAAGCCACTCTACCAGGTACAACGGGAGTAATGGGGGCGTGATCGGGAATCCCGTGTGCCTCCGCGACTCTCAAGACTGCAACCGAACGAGGTCCTATCACAAGGATCAAACACAAGGGGTATCTCAAAACAGTGTATAGCTACTGTAGACGGGTAGAGGAATTAATTCTGAAAGGAACGCAACTCGAATCGCGGCAAACGGAGCCCGAACGGGCCCTAAACGGGTCGAAAAAGACGATACTGTGCAGAATCAGACATCTGGAACTCCTTCCAGACGTCTTAAAAAGTGGATCAGAGAATTACCTGTTCAGCGTCGTTTCCCAGACGTCCAGAAGTCTGCGGGGACGTCTGCCTATATCCCAGACGTCCAATGGTCACTCCGGACGTCTGTAGGTCACTCCAGCCGTCTGGTAAAACTTCCAGACGTCTGATTCGCAATGGATGGCGAATCCGCGAACCTGCGCACAGCCAACTCCCTCCCTCAGTACGGTCAGTCGACAGGAAGGAAGGGGAAGGCAGTAAACTCACCTTTCAGACGTCTGTATGATCTTACAGACGTCTACCTTACCGTCTGGCTATCAACCCAGACGTCTGATTCTGGAAATTTTTCCAGAATCAGGACCCTGCTCGGCCTCCGCTCGCGACGCCGCCCGCGTCGCACCTCGCGCTCCTGCTGCTCAGACCGCAACAGGTCCCTCTCCGCGTCGCTCCGCGCCCCCTGCACCCTCCGCCGGCCAGCCAAGCCGCTCCGGCGAGCTCGCCCTCACGGCAGAGCTCCGCCCTCGCACGCCGCACCTCCGCGCTCACTGCGGCCGCCGCTGCCGCCCTCGCGTCCGCTCGCTCTCGCGCACAGGAAGGAGAAGAAGGAGGAGACGGTGGAGGCGGGAGGGGAGGCATGGCCCTTTTAAGGCCGCGCGAGGAGGAGAGAGGAGGTGGCAGGCCGCCTGCAGCCACAGAGAGGAAAAGAGGGAATATGCGGTCTGCGCGCTCAGGCGCGCAGGTGACTCGCGTGTGTCGAAATAACGGATTTCAGGACGTCTGGAAACGATCCCAGACGTCTGTTCAGACGTCTGTATGTGATCCCAGATGTCTGGACCGATGTCTGGGCCTCCTCCCAGACGTCTTAAAAGACGTCTGGGGCACGCATTCGTTACACAAAGAGAGCACACATTACCTCTTAGTGTAAAGGGGAGCTTGCCGCCCTCAGGTTGAGACCAGGGTGGGTTTGGCCACCGTACAACGACTTGCTGGTCCTCGCGTATGTAGTACCGAGGAGAGCTACTAGTGTAGGGAGAGCACTAGCTACCCCACGGGCCCCGGGATTCTGCTAGCCTCCTACACCGACTTATTAGGCCCACTGGGCAAACCAGGGTAGTCAGGCGACGGTGCACGGACTGTGGAGGGGTTGGACCCCTGTTACTGAGAGGGCTCTGCCCTATACTGGTTCCGTGCTGTGCTTTAGGCGCACCCGTTAACAGAAATGACTGACCGCGTGCCAGTGCGAGGTAGCTACCCGTATGTTTATCGCGTGTGCCGTAGTCACCGTTACGTCTGTTAGCTACCTTGGGGTGGTTGACTGAGAGTAGGATCACCACGGGGGACTCTCCCGGCCAGGAGAGCACCACGTGTTACTTCTACTTTTCGGAAAAGACTGCAATCAAGATCGTTCCCATGAGGAACATTCGAGATCAAGTGAAGGATCTGAGAAGTAGATAAATTGTGAAATAATAGAAAGACGTAAATAAAGGAAGAAAGAAAATATAACAGCTACTGTACACTCTACTGCTTCTTTAGTTTTAGCTGCCACTCTACTCAGCATTTCACTGACGTGTTACACTCGTTACTTTTCAGGACCAGGTGTTGAGCAGCCAGGGTCAGCGGCTGCAGAGGACGCTGGGCCGAGTAGGGTCCAGTAGAGTTACCGCAGTTCTTTTTGTACCCCTTTTGTTCCACTGTAATGAGTAGTTCTTGTTACTCTCTGTACTTCCTTACTTGTAGCTTCATGTTATGTTATAATTGTTGTTCTACTGTTGTGGTGGTATATACTGAAGTAGTTTCTTTTCTTACTGCTAGTTATATTCATGCTGAATGTGGTTTATTTTACTGCTCTTTTGGTTACTTCCTCGTTGGACGACTAGGTCTTGGGATTAGTCGAGTCGGTCCGGTTCTCGTGTCTCGTAGGGACTTGGGAATCGGGTCGTTACACACCCCCTTGGTGCCTTCTTCCTCTCCCTCTTGTCCCTTAGCCATGCCAAAGCAGGAGGTCTTCACACCTAGAGGGGACGGCTAGGCAAGAGGAGGAGCAAGGGGGTTGATGCCCACCTTGAAGGACTGCTTGGAGGACTACTTCAAGAAGAAATGGAAAACCCTTTTCAAGTGTGGGGCAACTGCACTTGGAGCAAGGGCCATCCAGATCTTCAACCAGGGGATTTCCCTTCTTCATCTTTGTATTAGCTAGTAGTTTACTATTTTTCTTATAGAAGCATTCCTCTACCTGTAATCGACTTGTAATACAAATTTCAATTTCCTTCCAATTTCTATTTTCTATCTTAGTGTGTTTTTCATGCTATTAGTTAATTAGTGCACAACATCTTCTTCTTCTAATTACCCTAGGCACACTTGCGTAGGGTAAGCTTCGAAGAGAAGACTTATTCATGTCACTTAGGTTTAGTGATAGATTTACTCTTTAGCGTACTCTTCGCTTGCGAATACTCGATTGGTTTGAAAATCATAAAAACAACAAAATGAAAAATACAAAAATACATGTGTTGATTTGAGAGGTGAGAGAGAAAGCCATCTTTGTGATTAACAAATTGGCCTCCTTAGATGACCTTAGATACCACAACTAACTGGGTATTATAAATTTTAAAAGTTGATTAGGAATTTACATGTTGCAATGGCACTATTTTGCATAATTAACAAATCGTGTATTTTCCGCATCATGGAGGTACATCATAAGAAGATCTCCCGTGCAATCAACCACTCTATGGGCAGGTAAAATTTCTCTTCTTCCCTAATCAACCTCCTAATATTGGAAAAGAGAAAAAGGAAACAAATGAATTAGGATCCACTTGCCTTATTTTTCTAGTAATTATCATTTAAAAGCAAAAAGATTCCTGATTTATGAACTTGATTTGATATTTGGTTGAAGATTGAGATGATTTTATTAGAGATCCCCATTTTTATTTACTGCACCTATTTGGGATTTATGCTTAAATTCTCAACATCTTGGACTACTCACTTTCTTGTTTGAGTCCAAGGTGTTACATTTGAGATCAAATTGGACTTGAAATAGAGCCAATTAGGGTTTCCACATTAGGGTTTTGGATGTTAGTACACACTCGCATGCAATAAAGGAAATTAATCATCCCGCATTTGTGTGCTATCCAAGCCCTTGTTTGAAAAGATCTATTCAAGAAAAACCTAAAATTAGGCTCTAAATTCACTTGAACCCTAAAATTTTGGACCTAATAACCTTAGAGTTAATTTAGGGTGATTTTGGTTCTTGACCCAAAATTTATCCTCAATCTTTAAGGCAGATCAGGTGAAGTTGGTCCATTTTGTGGATCAATCAACCTACAAATAAGTTCACAAATTGAATCAATTTTTAATCAAGTGAAATTCAAGGCACAAATTAGGGCTAAAATTGGTAGATTTAGGTCTCAATTCATACATTTCGGTCTACAAGGAACCGCAATGATAAGGAAGGTTGGGTGGGGGAAACCCTATAACCCATGGGGACACTCTACTGTGTAGGGGTCTTTGCAGGGCTCTCCCTTCCTGGCTACCCAAGTAATTCTTGGGTGTGTGGATTTCTAATTCAGAGGTATCATCCACCTCGAAACAACCTTAGTCATCCAAAAATCGGTGCCTTGATTGGGTCCAATAAACATCTAGTCCCTCATCTATTCTCTAGAGCATATACATAGGAAAGGTCCTAGGTTTGACCTAGAGGCCACCACTAGAGTTGATCTTCTGTGGTATTGCTGATCTGATCTAATCAATTCAATTTGGACTTGAATTTAATTCTACATTCTGATCACCACTTGATTTGAAAATGCAACTTGACAACATAGGAACACTATTTAGGAAACCTGAATCCCAAATGAGCATGAAAAAGAAAATGATCGAGGTTGCTCTTAGACATCATGGTGAGCATTACAAAACCTCATATCCATCTAGGAACATTCAGGTTAATGTGTCAAAAACAAAAACCTACATTATGAACTGTGCTGGAATGATATTTACACAAATGATACATGGTTCAACTTGAGATTCTCTAATGATAGAATACATTGAATTAGAGAGATTGTACAATAATGAGTACATAAAATGCTTTTCAAATCCACAACTTTGGGATATACACCAGGGTCTCATTGAGAAACGTAGGTATATGCTAAATACGTTAGAAGTCATTGATAAAAAATACCCATATCATTATTTAGAAATTGATGAGACATCTTGGGGCAATGTTAAAGATCAATATGATTTCCTAGAGCTTGGGTTCAAAAATTGAGGTTGTTGCAGACCCCCAGCCCAAATGGAATCCAATTCAAACTTTTTTGCAGAATGGCATACTTGATCTTGATTTTGGTTGGGTGGATCCAGTTGTAGATGTTCCCAATTATGAACCAGCCTTACAGAGCCATGCAGCTGGTCCATCATGCCTTGATTTCCCAAACACCTGTGATGAGCTTGAATCAGAACCTCTTGAGGATGTAATTCCCGCAACTTATCTTGTTAAGGTAGTCCTCGAGAGTGATTCTGACTTCCCAATAGAGCCACGTCTAGATTCTAGTGACCCAATTCCTAACCCTGACCTAGAATCTAGATTTGAGCCTACTTGGGATGATCATGAGACCCAAAGTGATGAGACCCAGATTGTAGATTTCAATTGAAATTTTGGGCCTGTATTTGATGGTTATACCTCTCCAGACTCCTCAGAAGAAGGAATTGATTTTGCACAAGTCGCACCGATTTATGATACAGAAATAGAGGAGTTGAAAGAGTTGGGATTTGATTAGGTCTACCCTAGGAGCCAAGAACCCTAGCCTATGCATAATAAGGACAGCTCTTTGAGCTTGAAATTTGTGATTAGGTTAGATCCAATTCAAGTTATTGATTCTATGCATCATGATTTATTCTATGGTGGAAATCCTGATCTAGAATCTGGTTCAGAAACTGATTTTTGCAGATTCTTCGATGATTTTGAATCATACCCTGACTTTGGAGATCCATTATTTCCTGATGATTATGAGCTAGTCTACAACCTCAGCATCCATGACCCATTCTTTGATTCTGATTCTGAGGCCAATGATTTAGATCTCAAAGAAGGTGCACCTCATTCAAAGCCTTTCAAAATCCGATCCCAACCTTGACCCACCACCAGAATCAATTTCTACTCTGACTCACCTCTCCCTGGTTCGGTTGCATATGATTCACCTCCATATTTTGATCAGGAATCAGACACTGATCAGGCTGTTAATCATGTCTTATCCTTCTCTGCTCTCACCTATAGGGTTCCTATGTTTTCCACAGAACCATTATCTTTTGAGGACCCCTACTTTGATCAGAATGAACCAATTTAGTCAAACCCGTGATTTGCATTTCCACATCCTTTCGAGCCACATAGCATCTGGTGGGCTCCATACCTATTGATTCACATCCATCAACCTACTAGACTAATTAAGTTTGGTCTGCATCATTGACGGGAACCATTCTTGTGCATTTGAAAGTCGTCGGAATCATAGTATATTCATGCAAAAATGTTCGTCAAAAATTAAGTTTGTTAAAATAACGAGACTTGAGTCCCAGTCGTTCATCTCTGGGAGGTGTTTGTTTTACTTTTGAAATCAATCTTTTTGCCACTCTACTTTGTTTAGAATCGCATGCTGGTTCATGATTATTACGTATTTAGGTACGACATGCTTAGTTGCAAGAATATTAGGAGTTAGAAATAAGCAACTTGAATCACGCAAATATGATAGCAATCAATAAGCTCATGGTGATTTCAAAACATGGAGATATATATATATAAAAGCATTTTTCATTCATTCAATGGGAGAGTTGTTTGCAACAAAAATTATAGAGGAAAGCTTGTACAGAAATGCTTGGAATTTAAATCTAGCTACCAGAAAACGACTGCATACAAGAATCAGTGGGGGGATTTTGCATGCACCATTGGGGGAGAATAAAGACTACTCTACTAAGCAATAATAAAAAGCAGTAAAACTATGAAGAGCGTAAACTAAATCTAGCATAACAAAAGGGCATTCAGGGGTGGTCCCCGATGGCATTGGAGTGGTCGGAAGAAGAATGAGGGGCGGCCAATGTAGCTTAGGCCGACCCTTGGAGAGAGGGAGGAGTGATCCAGCATCTCGGCATGATGTCCTCCATGGTGGTGGTAGTGAGCTCATGGAGGTGGAGTGGCTAGCTAAGTGGAAGTGGGCGTGAATGGCACCAATGGAGTGAATTTGCCAAGGAAGTGAATGGGTGCAAATGGCCACCCCTTAGGCCTTTTTATAGACCTAAGGGAAGCTCTCTAGAGAATTATGGAATTCTCTAGAGAGGCCTATGGTGGGAGCTCATGGGAGAGAGAGAGGATGGATGGTGGTTTTTAATTGAATGGCTCTTGGTTGCTAATTTTGGCAACCAAGGCAACCACACATGGTAGAGAGTTCTAGAGAACTCTAGGCTAGGTATTTTCGTGTGGATGGTGTGTGTGGGTGTGTGTGGGTCGAAACTTAGGTGGCTAGGTTGATTAGGTTAGGTTCTAGTGGGTTTAGGTCAAGGTATGTCTCAAATTAGGGTTATAAACCCTAATTCACTAAAGTAAAGTGCAATTAAACTTAATACAAGTTTAATTGGGTGTGTGGAAACTTAATTGAGAGTAAAACAACTCAATTAATTTAGGTCTCGGTCAATTGGACTCTCATTGAGTCCAATTGGACAGTGTGTGCTGAGATTAGGGCTCAATTGGACTCACTGAGTCCAATTGAATAGGCTCATGGAATTAACTAAGATCCAAGTCAATTAGGTTTAGTGAGGACCTAATTAGGTCCTTAGGGAGGTCTAGAGGTGATGTACTAGGGTTAGGGCACCTTAATTTAGGTTCTTATGGGGTTGGAATTGGGTTTAGGGACCTAGAGATCCAAGATCAAGGCTTAAATCTCAAAACAGGAATTGGAGTGTAGTATCAGACGTCTCATAATAGTGTCAGACATCTTATACTCAAAAATCAGAAGTCCAGACTTGTTGTCTGGACGTTCAATCAGAGTCAGGAAGGATTTTGGGTTCTATTTTGGATATTCTGCAGAAATTAGACGTTTGACAAAGTGTCTGGACATCCAATAACACTGTAGAAGTGGGTTTGAGGTGTGCGGGAGATGGTTAAGGGTCCTGGACGTCCAGATAAGGGTTGGAACTAGGGTTTTAGGGCTTCCTAGGGTGTTGTGACCTAATCTAAGGGTGGCTAAGGCTTGGGGAAGTCTCTAGGATCCTAGGGCTAGGATGGACCTAAGCACTTCACATTTTACTGCTTTATTCCTACTTAATAGCATAGTAAACCTTTAACTCCCTTACATTATTATTCCTACATCTAATCTAAGCCTTCTTCTCCAACTCTACTGCAACTCCCGTTATTCTTGATCCAGCTCCTGATCAGCTTATTCCCTGCAATCGACATAATGCACTTAATCAGCATATTATAACATTATTTTATGCATAGCTAAAGGAAAGCAGTAAAGATGCAGATAATGCATATGCATGCATGAATAACCCTAACTTATGCTAAGTCCTAGCTTAATCTAGGTTAATTAAGACCTATGATTGCTGTGCAATCAATCATTAGCCTGTTGATATGAACAAGCACCTGGTTGGACCAACCAGACCACTCATCAAGGTGGTTATTCTACAAAATTCCTCTGATTTGACCACTCCTCCTTGACCACCTTCTGCTCGGCTAAAGGCGTTGAATTTAGTGCTTAACAGGAGGCAACTCATCATCTGAAAAACTTGAGACCCTTATGATCACCCTTTTGAGCAACACTCCTATTACACTTTAGGATTCAACTTTAGAATAGCTGACTCCACCTTTGGTACTTGTATCAAAGCTTGAAATCATCCGTAATAGTCATCTAGACCCGTTCACCCATCCTTTAACCTTGTTCTAAACCTTGAACCAAGCTGAATTCGTACTCACTTATTTTACAATGAGGACATTGCAAAACTTAGGTATGAAGGGGTGTTAAAGTGCAAACAAATGGAAATTCAAGTCTCTGAGGGGTTCTCACAAAAAAATAGATATAAGAAAAATGGAGAAAGGGAGGAAAATTTTGAAGAATTGATTGCAAATCTTTCTTGATGAGAAAAAGAGGAAATACAAAATATAAAGAAGGAGCAAAAATCAAGAAAAAAATGATAGTCATAGCAATTGATTTTGGGATCTACTTAAGTTCTAGATCAAATCAAAACAAGGATTAAGTCCTGAAGTGTTAGAGACAAGGACATTAGTAATGAGTGTTGATCTTAGGTTTCTTGGGCTTATTCTAGGGCTTAAACACTCACATATTCATTAAGATCCAGATTAGTCCTCAAGAGGTTGAGGAAAGTGCAAAGTTGATGTAGTAGGTCTAAGGCTTAGGGATTATTCAGCCTCATTGCCTGCCCTTTGATTTGCAAGACTTGGTAACCTAAGCACCCAAAATCCACAAACTAGTCTGGTTTAGTGTGCTTAATAAAGAAAGCATGCCAAAAGTGTTCTATTCTAAAAGTCATCTCGAAGATCTAGCTTAGGAGTGGCTCGAAAACACAAGTTAATTGGATGAGTTCCCGATTCAAAGAGGTAGGAAATTCACCTCGAAGATGAGTAATAACATATCGTCTCCTCAGTGCTTGTCTCCTAGGACATCTAAATATCCTACCAGGGGCATGTAAGCGCCTTGTGCTGATTCAGGTGCCATGTCTAAGATTATCTCGAAATGTTGATTGCCAGGGCTTAAATTTAACTACAGAATGCCATGGGTGGTATTATCCCGAAGTGTCGAAAGCCAGGAGTTCTATGGGTTTCCATGGGCTTTGCTAGCCTGAAGCATCGAAAGCCAAAACCCTTCTTGGATTGATGGTGTGGACAAGGAATCTGATACAGATCCTATTTTAGGGCCAATCTGAGTCTAGATTTAGAGAAATATGAAAAGAAAAGAGAAAAAGTCTCAAAATGAAGAATCTTTCTCTCTTTCTTACAAAAATGCACTGGCAAACTAAACCTAGGCACAATACGTTTACACATGGGAGCTTTAATCGTTGGGGTCAACGAACCTTTGGGCAGTTTTTGTGGGCCTTAGAAACCTTCATGCCAGACCCAGGCTAAAGCTAGTTAGGTTTGGATCTTGATTGGGACTTGAGTACCTCTAAGCCTATTGTTGGCATTTTGATCTAATTTCTAGAGAGGCACAAATCAAGCATTTGAGCACCAAAGCATGGTTTATTGATTTAGTTCTTTCCATTTTGCTAGGGACTAGAAAAAGTTACGCATGGGGGTATGATGATAACACAATAATTATCCATAACTAACTTGAATTAGTGGAAATCCAAAGATAAATGCTCCTGGATGATCATCGAAGAGTCGTAATTCCACTCAGATCCATTTTGAGGAGAAACACTAAAATAGGGCTAATTCTGCAGTTTTAACATCACACCATGAATGCATAGTAACCACGAGGATTTTTCAGGGGTTAATCCATGTTCAATTTAGCATTAAATTCCAATAAGTGGGTCCACAGAGAAAAATGGGGTTTCATGTGATTTGAGAATTAAATCAGAACACAAAATCCTAATTTCACACCATCTTGAATTAAATAGGTTTTGGTTAGGATAAAATTCATCTAAACCTCCTAAAATATATATATAAATATTCTGATAGGTTTGGTACCCTTGGTTTGATCATCTAAACACATGTTGACCATGAAAAGAGCTTTAGACGGGATTTTACCCTAATTTGGGCATTTGTACAAATTTTTCAGTAAAAAGTTATCAAAATTGAAATCCAACCTTACGATCAAGTTCCTTGGGTCCAAATTAAGCTAAGGCCAAAATTTGGGTCCAATTAGAGTTTATCTTGACCTATTTTGCATTTTAGTCCCCTAAATCTCTATTTTTCACACTTAAGCCCCTAACTTTCAGATTCTTTGCAAATAGCCCTTAACTTCTCATCATTTTATTCATTTAGGTCCCTACCACCATTGGTGGTGGTAATGCACCTTTAGCGAGATTCGAGGGAGGTTTTTTCCCTCGAATCAAAGCCAATCACCTCCAAATTTGGAGGGAAGGAGTTAGAGGAGATTCCCAATCCCTCGAACTAAATCTTAGACCTTGAATTGTATCCTAGTGCTCAGGTGAGCTCGTTGATTTCGGAGATATTTCTCTCCAAGAACAGCAACCAAATCAGTCCACTTTTTTCATTTGGAGCTTGTCTTGAAGCCCTATAAAGATCCACCAACTCCAGGCCGTTCTCCTTAGCAAAGTTTAAGGCCAAAACACCTCTTCCTCCCCTTCCTCTGGCCTGCTTCAACCAAGCTCTGTCGAGCTTCTCAATCCCTCTTTGTTGTCGTCTGCCACGTACAATAGGCAAAGGGAACCTCTTCCCTGACCTCGTTTGCTTCTCGCCGTACCAAGCTGAAGCTCCCATACCTCTTCTTCCTCACCGTTCCCATCACCGGAGCCTTCGTCCCCTCTTGCATCGGCCAATCAAAGCCGGCATGGATCTCCCCTACTCTTTGTCTGTAATTAGGTCCCTTCAACTCCTCTCTCTCCCTAGATTAGGAACCAACCTTCACCTTATCTTTTCGACCTATAAATTGCCCTCTCCCCCTTCGTCTTCTCCATGACCAGTGACGCCTCCAGTGAAGTCGCGCCGCCGCCACACTCCACCAAATTACCTTCTACCACTGCCAAAAGCTCCTCCTCGACTCACAGACCAAAACCCCTCTCCCTATTGGCATTTCTGACCACTCCATATCACCTCCGAACAACCCATGCTTTCGCCAACCGCCCAGCCATTGTTCGGCCACCACATGCACACAATCACCACTCCACCACCCTCATCACACTCCTCGCACCATGGCGAGTCTTCTAAACCTTCTAATTGGGGCTCTTGGCCCATATTTTTCTTTTCAGGTACCCTCACCAGAGGTGTTGCGTACGCTACCCATCTCCACCTTTGCTCGTAGTACTTCGACCAGCTTCAACTTTGCTACCTTCTCCAGGACTGATGGAATACTCTCACAACGATCTCCAAGTCTTTAATTGAGCCTCCTCTAGTAGCTGCAGCTCTCAATCAAGAGCGACACCACCCGTTGCAGCACACGAAGAAGAGGAATGCAAGATAGTCCCACATCGTATGTGGGAGGGTTACAACCATGGTCTAAGTTGAATTTGTGAAGAGGCCTATATGCCGAGCACACGGGGGGTCAGGTCCCCTATACACGTGCTCACCCACGTGCTTCTTGACACCTCACCCATGGCCACTGCCACGTGGGTCTGGTCCCTATACCTAGACCTGATTACTTGATTATTCATCCACTTACCCGATTTTGAGAAGGGAAGAGGAGGAAATCTAAGGGTAGGGGGTGGTTTTGCACTATTCATCATCGAGATGCATGCTGATATTCTCAACACTTAGCATCTCTGAGGCTTTGCCTTGAGACTCTTGTGTTATGCTTAAGAGATTGGCTTTGAAGCCTTGTGCCTCTACATGGCAGCTACTGTTGTGCCTTGTGTTGTTGAGCCGTGATAACTTAAGGTGTCTGGGGGATATGTGTGGCATCTGAGGGTACTGTTGGCTCATTGATTTGATGTGGTAAATTTATTCAAGATAATGTAGAAATATTTGGCTTATTTGATATATTTAGATGTGCTTAAATGTGGGATTAAGTGGTGATTTAAATCACTATTCTTTTTAGATTCTTGATTTATTTTTATCCCATTATTTCTTGAGATACTCTTGATTATAATTCAATATATTTTTTAGTACACTATTCATTGCATATCTTTATTACTGTGCTCATTGATTATCAATTGCGATTATCGTGTGAATTTCATATTTGCTCCCTGCGAATGACCTTAGATTCCAATTTCTTATTTTCGAGCACTTCTATAAATTTAAATGCTATAAAGCGATTTTGTTGACTATACTACGACAAGCATCTCTTTCCTTAAAACTCGATGCAAAATGCATTCAACACGTCGACACTTCTGAGCTTCTTTGATAGGGTTGCGAGGCTTTATTCGTGCTTTTTAGGGTCGATTGGAGCTCCACTACCGTAGTCATCTTCCCCGACAAAAGTAGCTTCTCTTCGGCCCTTATTCACCTTGCTACAATGCTCGTTCGAAGCGACTTCGCGTTTTGACATTCTCCAGGTCCTCAATTGAGCATACTTCTACTGTTGTGCTTGCAATCAAGGAACACCCTCAATGCAGCTACCTCGATTTGGAAGGAGCCTCGCGCGAAGAAAGACAATGGGGATAGTCCCACATAGAAAATGTGAAGGCTTGCCAAGGTGTATAAGATGCAAAGCTACAGAAGGTTGTTTGCCTTTGCATGCATGGGGTAAGGTCCCCACACATGCTCGAACACGCGTGCTTGCACGTACCCTTGCCTACGATCATGCCCGCTGGTCTAGGCTGGATCCGATTACCCGAATACTCGGGTCTAAATTGGTTCTGAAGAAGGAAAATTTGAGAGGGAAGACGGGGTTTTAGCACTACAGTTGCCTTGGGATTTGTGTCCCTCTCCCGCTCTTAACACTTAGCCTTTTGAGGCTTTACGAGGCCCTTGTGCCTCTTTTTGTGTGTTGCTGTTGTGCCTTAGCATTGCTGAGGCCCTTGAGGTTAAGGCGTCTGAGCCTTTACTTTGTTGTCTCGTGCTTGGTTCTGGCATTGATATCTGATTGCGGTTATTGTTGAAACATTTGAATTAATTAAGAGCTTAGACATTAGGGTTAAATTGGTGGTTCAAACTATCATTTTAACCCAACCTTTTTGCACTTTGATTTAGGATTTTATTGAGATATTTTTCTGATATACATTGAGCATCATTTTGATTCTACTTGCATACTTTTCTTGATGATTGTGATTAGTGATTGAATTATTCAAATTGCTCCTTGTGAATGACCTCGGACTCACTTGTATTTTCGAGTTTATAAATTTAAGTGCTATATCGCTTTTGTTTGTTATACTATGACATGTTTTTTTAAAATTCAACGAAAGTGACGCAACAACAACAGCCTCGAGTATGTCCATCACCGATAACCTATAATTTGAAAAGCAAAAGTAATTAATTAAAATATTATAAATTCCAGTGTATAGAAAATAAATAAATAAATAGTGTAGTAAGAGTAACATATTTTGAACATGTGCATAATTATGTTTAAGTTTTGGTATTTCTAGTGTATAGAAAATGCTAGTAGAAGTTTATGTTTCTTCAATTTGAATATGAATTTGATTTAAACAAAAATGAAACAAAGTAAGGAAATTGTTACTAACCTTAAATTTCCACATCTACTACTTTTGAATCTATATGACCTTCTTCTGTTATTCTTGGTATGCTTCAGATTGTGTCTCAAAATGATTGTGCGGTACTATTCTCATTGATATAACCCATCTCCTTTGGCAATTATTGGGGACATAGAAAACTTGTGTTGCTTGACATGCCAATGTGAATGGTTCATTAGACTGAGGAATTTGACGGTTACAATTTAAACTTAAGAAATCATGTTTCTTGTCAATTTTGAAACGAGTGCCCTCTTTAAAAACATCAAACTAATGACATTTAAATAGGACAACTCTACGATCATATCTGAAGCTGATCTCCACAATTTCTTTGATTTCACCATAGTATCCATCTGGACTGGTGGAAAGATATGAATCAACAACTTCGGCCTGTTGTGTAACCTTTCTATCATTAATTTCTTTTATTCTAAATCTGAACTCATTTATTATATACCCAGAGTGGTAATGTGCATAATGTAATGGTGTATCGGTAATTACATCAAAATATAGTATCTATCATGAGTCCTTATCCTCTTTCAATTGATTAACTCGATCTTTAAACCAATTGAAGAAGCCAAATTTGGATGTCCTTGAATGAGGTAATCATTTGAATTCCTCGTAGAATGGATCAATTTTATGATTTTTTTTTAAAATATATAGATGTGCCAAACGTATGTCATTTCTGAAATTACCTTGTACTCTGTATGAAGAATCGACCTTCCTCTAATATCAAAAATTGATAAACATTCTTCATCATTGTCATTGTATTCCCCCTCATAGTTCCTTTAAAGGTTATTAAAGTGGTTGTCTATTTCATTCATGTACGGAGGTAAAATTTATATAGTCCTCCACGAGATAACCTTCTACAATTGAACCTTCCAGCTTTGCCTTGTTCAAAATATAATCTTTAAGCTTTTTCAAAACCACTCCACAAGTTACATCCATCTGAATTGTATAGGTCCACTGATTCTCACTTCATTTGCAAGATGCAACGTGAGATGAACCACTCATCGTAGAAGGCTGGAGAAGAATCTATTTCATCTTACAGAGAGTAATAACTTTTTGTTTATTCTAGTGATCCAGCATATCATTTTGTAACATCTTCAAACAAATACCTTTGAAAAATCTACTCATCTCTGTGAATGAATCAATAATTGGCTCAGGCAGTATCCCTCGTATCGGTAGTGGAAATGATATTTGCATATAAATGTGGGAGTCATGACTTTCCAAGCTAGATATCTTTTTCTACACTTCATTTACACAACAAGAAAGCAGCGACAAAAAATCATCTGGCACCCTAATTTCCTTTAAGAAGGAGAACAGTCTAGTCTTTTGGTGTTGATTCAAGATGTAAATAACAGGTGGGAAGTAGCCATTCTCCTCATGAATATGCAGCTCTGAACGTATCCTCAAACTATTTATGTCTTTTCTTGTTTTCACCATGTCCTTTGGATCATCAGTCAGATTTAATACATCTAAAATGTTATCCATCACATTCTTTTCGATGTGCATAACATCTAAATTATGACGTATTGTAAGATCTTTCTAGTATGGCAACTCCATAAAGAAAATTCTTTTCTTTCAAAATCTAGAATTTCTCAAGGCCATCCGGTCTTGTTTAAATGGTTGACCCAACCGTATTTCACCCATTTCTTGTAATCTCCATTATAACCTGACCCGGCATCCTGATAGAATATGTACTAAGTTTATTATTTGGATTTTTCTTTGAATACCGACACATCCTGCCATCAAGTTTACCTCTGAATTGTGACATTCGGTATCTATGTTCAATGGGTAGAAATCTACGACGCTCTAAGTAATGGAATTTCTTACTTTTCGGTAGTCGTAGGTGATGTAGATTCCTATGGGAGGGGGTAAGATATGCGTGAAGTAAAAAATATGGAATAAAAAGATAACAATCTCATAAAATAAGTAATCACACAGGACAAGTAATTTTTAGGTGAAAACCCAAATCGGGTGAAAACCACAACCTAACCCTCTCGAGTTAGGATTTCCTGATTGACAAGGTCGATCAAATCCACTAAACCCAGTCACTTGAACGAGGGTGACTAAACCTCAATTACAACAACACTACTTAGACCGAGGGTAGTGTACCTCAAAACCCCTTCTCTTCATAAGAAGGATTTTGTCTCGTGAAGGAGACAGGAATTCGCAATGCGCATACCCAACACAAATAACAAAAATATATTACAAAACAACCTATAGAGCCAACAAAGATGAACCTAGCTACTATAGGTAAAGATGCTTCCCTTTGCTTGGATGTGCGTCGGCGTGACATCGTAGGTGCGTGAACCACACTTTGGCACAATGACGCTCTCGTAAACGTAGAGGGAGAGCGGGTGCACAACTCAGATGAAGTTCTTTGGATGTAAAACTAGGCTTGGAGAGCTAGAGCTTTCTTCTCAAGATCAAAAGACACAAATTAATATGAAAGTGTGTTGCGTGGTGTGTTTTTTTGGTGTATCTTGCAAGCCAAGGGGTCCTCCTCTATTTATAGAGGGCCTAGGAAGGCTTTGGAAGGCCTTAGAAGGCTTCCATAGCCGTTGGGGTTGAACCCAAGGCAAAACAAGTCGTAATCAGAATCAATCATGATTCTGACAGGGTCATCAGATGTTTGGTCCTGGCATCAGATGTCTGGAAAACCTGCTTAAGATGTCTAGGAACTAAGTCAGACGTCTGATTCTAAGCAGGTTTCCTTCCTGACTTGAATCAGACCTAAACAGGGTTTTAGTGTATGGCCATCAGATGACCTAAATAGGGTTCTAGTGTCTAAAAACCTATTTGTTATGCAGAAATGGATTCCCAAGGAAGGTAACGGCTAGAAAATCTCTCAAAGGAGATTTTGGGTTAGTCAAGGCAAAACGATCACATATTAGACATTTGGGGTCCTCTACGGATGTTTGATATAAGGCTAACAGTCATTTTCCTCAACGTTTACATAGGCAGCCAACGTTCCACTAATTGGACGTCTGGCAAAGGCTTCAGACATCTCCTAAGACGTTTGGACTAATGTTTGGATGACAGATTCTAACAAACAGAACCTATTAAGTCCAGCCTAGATTTTTTGGACATCTGATCAAATAGTTAGACATCTTAAAAGTCATTATCAGACATCTGATTTCCAGATTGGACATCTGATAAGGCTGTCTGAACCCTATTTTGATTTTCTAAGTTCTCTACAAAAAATCTAGGTATCCTAGGGTAGTGCAGGTGTTCCTGGGACTACTTTAAGGGTTATTTGAGGCTATTTAACATAAGATCTAAGAAAGAAAGAAATAAAGAACAAAATAAAATTACATAGAACAAGATAAAAGGAAATCTATCCTATTCTTATCTCTTTCTTCAAGCTTTCGCTCCTCGCGAAGCTCCTCCGCCTCTGTCAAGCTTCTCTAATTCACCATGGATGCGAGCTCAAACTCCGTCTAAACACCTATCTCCATTTGCAATTTGACCTGAAAACTTGGACTCAAAAGCAAATGTTAAAAGACACGTGTTTTGTTATCATCAAAATAAACAATCGTGGTGCTCTAGCACCAACAGGTGATGGGTATCTTCATACAGACTGGGCAAGCAAGCTTTCCTTTAGTGCTCCAACCTAACAAATTTACGTACGCCAGGAAGTCATTTATGGTCCACAACAATGCTACATGCATATTGTAAAATTTTTTCTTTTCTGCATCATACGACTTCACGCCGGTGTACCACAACTATTTTACTTCATTGATTAATGGATAGAGATAAACATCTATTGTATTTCCTGGTTGTTTTGGACCAGGGATTAATAGGATCAGCATTATGAATGACGATCTCATACACAACCAGGGAGGTAAGTTATAAGTGACCATTAATTCCACTGGCTATATAGAGTACAATGGGTACATACTCTTAAATGGATTGAATCGATCACTTGTAAGACCTAACCGCACGTTCATTGCTTCTAAAGCGAATGAATTATTTCTTTTATCAAATCTCTTCCACTCCTCTAAATTAGTAGGATGACGTATTCTTCCATCTTGAGATTTACAATCCTGGTGCCATGTCATTCACCATGCAGTTTTAGTTGATATAAAAAGGTGTTGAAGCCTAGGTGTTAGTAGGAAGTAACGAAGAACCTTATGAGGTTATTTCCTCTTACTTTCATTTTTACCTTCCTTATATCTCTCATGTCCAATTTCGGGACAGTTACTCAAGTTTGCAAATTCATTTATTAAAAGAATGCAGTCATTCGAACATACATTGATCTTCTGATAGTCCAAACTAAGCTTGCGAATTTGTTTCCTTGCCTCATACCATGAAGCCAGAAAACCATTAGGGTTATTCAATAGCTCAGCAATAAATTGAAGTATTTTTGACATGAATTTAGCACTAGATCTACTCATACCTTTAGTTGAAACATCTTCAATAAAAATGACAACTTTGACATTTTCGTAACATCAAGAGAATAGGATCCTCAGCTACCTTAACAGCACATAGAACAGATCATAACTGAATGGATCTTCTTCTTTTGTATTTATATCCTCTCCTGCTCTCATCTAGTTCAACATTTGTTGTATTTCTTCACTTCCACTATTAGCAATTTCACTGTCAATCTCTTCATCAATAATGTTCTCATTGTTTATGACTTTCTCAGTAAACTCCTCTCCATGAGGTACCCAAGTAGTGTAATGCTGTCATTACTCATTACAAATCAAGTGCTTGAGCACAGTATTACGATCACTCAAGGAACCATTCAAACATCTTCTGCAAGAGTAGAAGATATTATCAAGTTGATCTCCTCACCTAAATATCTTCCTATCATCATCAAAGGTCCAATCCAGGAATGAAATTACTCCATCCTTATATCTAGTGTAATCTGAACTATGCAATCCAATCCAAGACTTATCCATTATAACCTAAAAATTTAATGTAAAGAAATCACTTATTAGAAAGGAAAAGGCTTGAATGATGTGTATCTTGATTAAGATTTTTACTTTATAGCCCATCCTCAAAGATTTGATCACAACTTAGGTTTGCTCTTTACATGTAACATTAGTGTAATGAAATTTCGACAGCATCTCCCCACACTTCTCTAGTATATCCCCCAATACTAACCTTAGCTAGAATTTTTTTAACACCTAGTTAAGGGTACCATAGGAAACTAGAAAAGATTAGTTAGTATACCAGAGAAGAGCAGGAAGAAGCAATTGAAATTTCACTGCACATGGTTATATGTAACGAGCAAATCTTGTGATTAAATCTTTAAGAACCTTCTTTACTTCGGTACTTCACTGAACTAAAGTCGATCGAGTCTTATGGCATGCTACAAAGACAACACATCATGCATGTAAGTGAGGTATACATACACTTCCTGCATTGTCTGTATAACATGGTCATAAGTCTCGATGGACGAGTAATTTAGACATAATTTGACTCGAAGGACTTTTACCCTCGGGGTTAGAATACCTAATGTTTGGCCTCGCGTGCATATATCTTCTTTAGCAAGTGTGTGTATCTAAATAATAACTAATTTTAACATTAAAGAAATCCAACAAAAAACTAAAATGTCATTCAATTAAATTAAAAATATTAAATGTATATATACCTCCAACTACTCAAGCCTCCAAGTGTACCCGACATTGATAGCCTACAATTTCAAAAGAAAAATTAATTAAATAATAAATTATAATCTTAAATGTTAATAACAAATATATTAACATAAGATATATATTAATGAGGAGGAGGAGGATGATGAAGACAAGATGGAAGGGCAGTACGAGGATGACGAGAGGATGATAGGAGGAAGGGAGTCTTCTCGTTCTTGTTCGCGAAGTTAGGAGGAGGGTTGAAGGATAGGAGGAGGGCAGGAGGAGACAAGGAGGAGGGTAGGAGGAGAGGAGGAGGGTAGGAGGATAGGGGGAGGGGCAAGGAAATGTGTTCTCATGCTTAAGTTATTCCAAGCAAATTTGAATTCTGACTTGCACTTGGTAGATTAGATCTATGTGCTTCCAAACTTGGGAAATCTTTTGACTTGGGAAGTCCATAAATGGGTTTAGCTAAGATGAAGTAAACTACAATATTGGAAGGCCAATCAATTCCAGATCAATTACTCTTAGAGTTATACTTGAAATGTGTAAGTATTTACTTGGGGCGACATAAAGCCATCAAGTTTACCATTTAGATCATCAATTTGATTTTGATGTTATGTCTCGACTCGAGCATATAATTTAAAAAAAATCACCTTGATAGATGAGTGTGAGCCTAGTGGATCGAAAATGTTTAACCAAAGGTTATTAAGTATGTAGTTATTACAATCTACTATTTAATTTTCTAAATTTAAAGTGTGACACTATTTGTAAGGTGTTATAGGATAACTTTGTCGAAATTTTCTTGCTAGATCCAAATATATACATATTTTTACTGGGCCATTCCAGGAAAATTTGACATGCATCCCCTTTGGATCTCCCAAGACAATTCCGCTATGCTTCCATCTCTCTCTTTTGATTTGGTTAGGTGTTAATGATTTGATGTGAGGTTTGATTCTTAGATTTGTTGAAAATGATTATTTGTTTCATTTTATTGGGATCAAATTCATCTCTTTAAGCTACCAAAAATAGGCTACGAGAAGCTTAAATTCAAGTTAAGATTGGGGGTGGAACCCATTCAGCAAATAATGATGCTACGTCACGTCAAACAAATAATGATGTTATCCGCATTTCAATAATTGAAGTTGATTCTTATACCATTATCATCAAACTCAAATGGTTCAATTTTGTCAATGAATCTAGATATATGTATCTTCACAAAAGATTGGAAGGACGATCAAACACATAAGGAAGATGCAGCACTCAAATCTCACAACCACTCACACGAACTTGAAAAAAATGATAGGTAAGAAAAGAAAATGCATGTAAAGAACTAGATCCTCCTCCTTTCTTAGTTACTCACCTTCTATTCGCAACTCATTTCAACTAATGCAAAATCGATGCTCTTACACACACACACACTGTCTTCATAGTACGATAATTCTGGTATTTATTTAGCAAGTTCTACTACAAAAATTTTACCTTTCCAACCAAATCACCAAATGCCAGTCCTTTGATATCCAACCAAATCACCAAATGCCACTAAGGATCACAAAAAAGAATGTCCACCTCAATCCTTCCTCAACAAAGATATCCAACAAGCACATCAAACAATAGAGACCATAATGCCAGCAACCACACCATATCCAAGAAATCCAAACATTAAGAAATCAAAAGCAAGCCCCAGGAAATGAGCTGAATGAATCACCACCAAAAAAAAATCCCAACTTTCACATACAAGCCATCGCCAACTACAACAACATCAAAATGGATAAAGAAAACCCCAAAATTTGAGATCTTTTAGCATAAACACATGAAAACCAATTGATCTTGTTCGATGATCATGTTGTTTTCTAATTGAAGAAGGGACAACGAGAGAGGGGAAGCGATTCACCTGAGGAGGAGGAGGGGATCGAGAGAGGGAGAGAAAGGAGGAGGAATGGAGGAAGGGGTGGAAGGGAGGAGGAGGGGATAGCAGGAGGGGTCGGGGAGGAAGAGGAGGGTGGCAGGAGGTGTTGGGGAGGAGGGGGCAGGGGCGGCAGGAGGGAGTAGGGGAGGAGGAGGGCGGCAGGAGGTGGAGGAGGAGAAGGCACTATAACAAAAAAGACCTAAGGTGATGTTTATTTAACATCACCATAAGTGAAATAAACGTCACCATAAATTTTTGTAGATGTTAAAAAAATGTCACCATAAACGTCTTCTTAGGTGCGTCGCCTTAGGTCTATGTTGATGTCGAAATTCAAATGTCACCTAAAGGAATTCTACTGACGTTAAATAAACGTCTCCTATAACATCTAAGGTGTTGTTTAAATGTCTCTTAAAGGTCCCACCACGTAACCGAACCTACGCAAACATCATCTTAGATATCTTTCGACGACATTAAAATGCTACCAAAGAATAACTAAGGAAACGTTTAAACGTCACCATATCTTACATAAGATAACATTTAAATGTCACATTAAGTAATTTCAAAGAAGTTTAAACGTCACTTTAACTTTTTCTTAAGTTTCTACAAAATCTTTAGTGACATTTAAACGTTTCTTTATGTATCCTACTGTGATGTTTAAATGTTACTTTAGATAGCTTTTAAAGACATGTAAAAATCATCTTATATAATGTTTAAGCGTCCTCTTACGTATTTTATATTGACATTTAAATGTTACCTTATGTACCTTTTGAAGACATTTAAACATCATGCTATATCCCTTTTAGTGACTTCAAAATGTCGCCTTATTTATCCTACTATGACGTTTAAGCATCATTTTAGGTAATGTTCATTAATGCTTAAATGTCATCCTATGTAACTTTTAATAACGTTTAAACATCCTCTTATGTATTCAATATTGATGTTTAAATGTTACCTTAGGTAGCTTTTGAAGACATTTAAATATCATGTTATATCCCTTTTAATAACGTTTAAATGTCACCTTATTTATCTTAGTATGACATTTAAGCGTCATTTTAGTTAACTATCAGCAACACTTAAACATCATCTTATATATCTTTTAGTTACATTTAAGCGTCTCCTTATTCATCTTACTGTGACATTTAAGCATCACTTTAAGTAACTTTCACCGATGCTTAAACGTTATCTTATATAACTTTTAGTGACGTTTAAACATCCTCTTACATATTTTATATTTATGTTTAAATGTTACCTTAAGTAGCCTTTAAAGATAGTTAACTGTTATCTTATATCTCTTTTAGTGACTTCAAAATGTCATCTTATTTATCCTACTGACGTTTAAACATCATTTTAGGTAACTTTCGCCTGCATTTAAACGTTATCTTATTTAACTTTTAACAATGTTTAAACATCCTCTTATGTATTTTGTATAGACGTTTAAATGTTATCTTAGGTAACTTTTGAAGATATTTAAACGTCATTTTATATCTCTTTTAGTGACATTTAAATGTCACCTTATTTATCCTTCTGTGACATTTAAACATCACTTTAGGTAACTTTCATTGACGATTAAACGTCATCTTATATAACTTTAACGTTTAAACGTTTTCTTATGTGTTTTAGATTGATGTTTAAATGTTAATTTACATAGTTTTCAAACACACTTACACGTCATCTTATATCTCTTTTAGTGACGTTTTAGATTGATGTTTAAGCATCCTTTTAGATAATTTTCACTAACACTTAAACGTCATCTTATACAACTTTTGATGATATTTGAATGTCCTTTTACATATCCTACCATGACATTTGAATGTTACTTTAGATAGTTTTCAAAGACACTTACATGTAATCTTATACTTTTTTTAATGACGTTTAAACATCTACTTATATATCATATGATATTTAAACATTACTTTAGGTTAGTTTTAAAGACACTTAAATGTCATCTTGAATTCTAGTTGGACAACATATAAATATCTCCTTATGCAATGTACTATAACGTTTAAATGTTGCTTTATGTTGTCTTAAATAACATTTAAACATCCTCAAATACATCTTACTATAACATGTAAATGTTACTTTAACTTGATTTAAAAGATACTTTAGCGTCATCTTAGATCATATAAAATGTTCTTCCTTTTCTGTTAGTACCATTCGTATTTAACAAATACATCTGCAACTATAATCACAACACTTATAGGAAAAGATACGTTTCCTACTAAAATCACATCTAATATTTGTCATTCCAAATAGGAAAAGATATTAAAATCATCCTTTACATAAAAAAATTTACTAAAATAAAAAGTTAATAATCCCAAAAATCACACTATATAAGACCACCATAAATCTATTTGCTTGACACCAAAAATTTTCTTAATCAAATACTATACCAACCTAACTTAAAATTATTCCAATCATTACACTTCTGTTTCATCATCTAAACTTACAGATCTCTTCTTTTGATGCTGTTGAGATTATGGAATCTTTGTTATCAGCAAATGGTTTGGTTTTCATGCTCTAGTAGTCCCCTTTGTTGTCCGAGTTTCAGATTCAAGCATCTTGTACAATGTGTGCAGCTATGAATCTTGAATTATTGGATAAGAACCTTGTCTCTGCTTTTTCATAGTTATTTCTCTTTCCTATGACCAGACCTCCAATTTAATGCCACTATGGTAGATTTCTTCTTCCTCTGGTGTTAGGAGTAATTTCAGTTTCATGTAAATCACTACAAAAGAAATAGACTTTAGTGGCATTTAATATTTACCAGTATAGGCCTTTTATTTATCTCTATATGTAATTATCGACACTTAAAATAATTATCGCTTAATTGTCGCCTTCGTTGCGTCACTAAAAGGTTAGAGGCAATTGTACAATCATCGCTAAATCAATGGTATTGTGGCACTTTAATTGCCGCAAATAATGTTGCTAATTATCTTCTATAGTGGTAATTTATTTGTCACTATTTTGCCACTATTGATTTATATTAGTGGCAATTTAATTGACGCTATTAGTATCGCTATATTCATCATTTAATGACTTTTTTTTGTCACTAAATTGCCACATTTATTTACTTTAGTGACACTTTTTTTACTATTTAATTGCCTCTATTGATATTATTTAGCAACAATTATTTGTATCTCTAAATCACCACTATTGATTTACTTTAATGGCACTTTCTTATGCCACTAAGTCATCACTAATTATTTACTTTAATGGCACTTTCTTTTGCCATTTAATTACGACTATTGATTCACTTTAATGATGCCTACATATACGACTTAATTTTATTCTTTACTAAGAAATAATTTTTTTAACAAGCACAAAACGTAAGGGCACGAGTATAAAATCCTTTTTATTAATTTTCCAAATCATCAAAGTACATATTCCCCTCTTAAGGGTAATACAAGATAAAAGAAAATAAAAATATAGAAAAAATAAAAATACAACGAGGATCCTAAAATATGAAGCACTTCGTCAACCCAACTGAAATCATCTGGAAAATCATAAAACTTTGGCATCCATCCCATGTTGTAATGCTTCTTCAAAGCTTCACATCATCATTATTTGGAAGCCCAAGATGTTCTTTAACAATGCAAAATTCTCCTTGTGAAGACCAACAATTCTAAATAAAGTTAAAGACCAGCAATTCAAGAACCCTGTCTTGTTTTGTCTGTTGGCTCGCTTCCTTGTGTTGTCATTGGGAGTTGGCCTTTGTCATAGCTGTAGTAAATCCATTGTTAAGATTGTGCCATATAGTAATAACTTCTATCTTTAGTAGCATTCTGTCATTAAATTGATACTACATTATATATGCACATATTGTACCTGTATAATTTTCACTTTACTCATTGTAGGCTCGATAACCCCTACCTCTAGGTTTTTACGAACAGTCCCCTTCGAAAGGTCCAAGCCCATGCTGTATGGAAAGAGAGATGGTCAACAAATGTGATTGGTTAGACAGGTAGACATGATATTCATCTAAACAAGCTGAACAATTATTGGCAGCACACCAAGAAAAATTTTTAATGATTCCAATGTTAAAAATTCAAGGGGCCAGTTTATGAGTGGTGAATGACAATGCTTACTCCCAGAAGTAAGTTTATTTGAAAACTTGTGATACTACTTTACTGGTATACTTCAAGCACATGCACATGAATATTTGTTCTGCTTTAACCAACTTATGTTACATTTAGCATATGGCCAAAATGCAAGCATGCCCCACTCATGAATTTTGCTACCACTCAAATTAAAAACTTTTTTTCCCTTGTCAACACCAAAGATATGCTTCACCTGGAGAGGTGTTGTTTGCCTACCTTTTTTTAGCAGTGTCGTGACAAGCTCTCAATTTTGCAACTAACTCGGTTGCATCTTTTGCAACATTAACAGAAAGCACCTGTAAAAGCCAGACCAATTTGAATTCAAATGTATATTCAGGAGTTATTACAACTAAAATTATAGCATAATAGTTCTATTAACACCTTTGGTATGATTAAAAGAGCTTCTGCAAATTCTACAATTGCCAATTGCTCCCTAATCTTAGAGTTGTAGCTAGGTATTTCAAGTATATAGAAAGTGTAGCTTCCACAGCCCCACCACCAGCAACCTGCCAAAAAGAAACAAATAAAAATAATTCACAAAGTGCAATATCTTGGATACTAGATTTCTTTCTTTGGAAGGGTAAGAATATTGAAAAATCTTAAGCCCCATTGACATGATTGGTTAAACCAATTAGAAGTCCACCTTTTGGATTATCTAATTGCAAATAAATCCATATTTTAGATGATGAGGTCAAATTGCCAAGAGTTATAGTTCAAACATTTTCATGCAATCTAATCACAAGCATGGCAAAGGAAAAGACTCATTCAATCACATTCATTACAGCATGTCAGCAACATAAGCATGCCACATTGCCTTTCTTTTTTGTATGTGTCTTGATGGCAGTGTGTGGTATTAAGAATTCATCAACACTAACCATATAGTTATCTTTGATTTTTTTCCCTTCTACTATTGTCAACAAAAAATGGGCAAACCCTTTTCAAAAAAAAGAAAAGGTAAATGCTTGCCAAGTTATCAAAAAAAAAAAAAAACTTCCCAGTGCAAAGTCACAAACATCATCTTACAAATAGAGGACACTGTCAAAAGTTACCTATGCAAATACAATTTGATTTGCCTATTTAAAAAAAAAAGCAGAAAAATATGATGCACAACATTCCAAAAGAGAACACCAACCAAAGCAGGATTCAAACTACCGTATTAGATTCCATGGTTCTCTTCAAAATGAAAAGGGCTTCATGCAGGTGCCATTCCATTTCATCAAGCATATAGTCATTGGCACCTAAGTATCAAGGACACCTGGTATACAGAAAAACAAAGCATCCATGTATTATTGTCACAAATCTATCTAAAAACCTGATACAAACCCCTCAAAATTCATCAATACAAATAATTATATTATGTCTGTGTGCCCCCACCCTGGGCCCTCCAAAAGCAACATGTACCACCCCACAACCATACCAACTACTTCCATAGCATCATGATAGACAATGAAGCTTCAAGCTAACTAATGACTAGAACTTGCTAGTTAGGGTGCATGTAGAACTAACCACACGTGTGTTTTTTGTTCCCTTCACCAAAATCGCATCATCACTAGCAATACACTCCTCCATGACGTCATCAGCATATTCAAGAAATGATGAGTCAAATGTTTCCTCCCCATCCATATCAACAAAGGTAGATACCTGCATAAATTAAGTAATAAACACTAGATCTAACATATGCTCTCCAAATAAAAACATGATAAAATTCTTTTCCTCAAAGGAAAAATGGTAGGATTGTATGGAGGTGGAATTTTTCTTTTAGAGATAAAAGAAGGCTACATGAGATTGATAGCCCTCTTGCTTTATTAGAAACAAGAACTCATGGTGGATGCATCTAAAGAAAAGATCTTTGATGCATCACAACAACGAACATTAAAGCAAATTTTTTTGGAAAAATAACTGAAGAATAACATTCCATGTCCATTTTCAAAGAGCAATAGCATTCAAGTAGTCACAATTTCACTGTATTCAAGTAGCCAAAGTTCTTGATAATCAAATGTTGGCAAAAAACATAAATAAATCCATAGAGCAAACTCAATTAAGTCCTTGATAACTTGCCTCCAAAGCCATGTCATCGATTCCTTTGGTTGTTAATATAACATTTGCTCACTTTCATAAGCTTCTCTATTCTTTCTTTCATTATATCTGCTTCTCTGCATCAGAAGACAGAAACATTAATAGTTCAAAGCAATAGCACATACAATATAGTGGTGATACTAGATGACCACCCATTAGACCATTTCAAAGAGTCTTTTGAAGGAAAGTGTGTAGCAAAAAAAGGTAATTGCAACCTCATTTCATAGATTTATTTTATTGTCCATGGAAATTTTAGAAAATGGTTGGCACGAGCAGCTCTCTTGATCCATTTGCATTTAGTACTTGAGGACCTCAAGACCCATCGAAAACCTTGCTTTCTAAAGTCCTAATCATACACAGGCCATTAGGGTTTGCCAAGATTTTTATTACATTGTCATTGTTTGTGATGGTGAGCAATGAGACTTCTTTGTTGAATCGGAGTCAAGGACTAGCCTGAGGTAGAACAGATAGAAGACCAATAGGAATGTTTTCATTCTCAGTTAAGGAAACCACCTATGATGATTAAACATTATTGGTATTGGTACTGACAAGTAAACCAACATTAGCATCTTCCATGGTTTATATGTTGCCATTATCCACATCCCAAAACTTAATCTAAAACTCATCACCAGCAACTAGAACGCTATTCTTTGTTGTATCAAATTAGACTACACCCAAAGATCATTTGCAGAAACCAGAATAAGTCCTCCTTATTGCCCCTTCTATTTTATTCCATTCAACTAGATAGAAGTCACCTTCTTTGCTTGTTCCACACGAAAATAATCTACATGTAGCAATAACGAAATAAAAGACATCTTACATAGGTTTCTAGGCTAAGTATAACCCAAAACAAAACATTAGCGAATAATGAAATGAGCCAAAAATTTTGTTATATTTCACCGAGTTCCATCAGCATTATAAGCCATAGTGGTACAACAATGTCCAGGAGCATCATAGTCTACCCTTGATCCCAATCTATCATAAAGCCACGCTATTATCTTGCCGTCTACAGCGGTCGAGAAAATGAACTACAAGCACAATAATTTTCTTGGTTCCTATGTGTGTGACAAAGCACTTCTCAGCATAACATTGTTAGCATGTGTGTACACAAGTGTACACGTGTGTGTGCATGCCATCAAGCAAAATGATTTTTGCAAATTGTGCCCCATACAAGAAAATAGAAAGTTAGGAAGAGGTTAAATCAGATAATGATAAAACTTTCACCTTCTTTCTTTCTACATTTACTTTTGAACTGGCACTAGAGTAGATAATCATATATACTGTAGACATATGGGATAGCTTCTAAATGGTTTTGCAGATACAAAGACATAGTGTAGTTGATCAAAGGGGCAAAAAAAGCAAAACTTCATTCCAATCAGCACTAGCCAAACCATTCAATAACATGATTAGTAGACGCTCAGTTAATGTACTTTAGCCACTTGCTTGGTCCTTAGCTAATCATGTTAATGCAGATAACTCATTTGACTGCTTTGATGCTAATCATGTCAAGGCACTTGTTTGGTCACTGGCTCATCATGTTAACGCTTTTATTTGGTCACTTGCTTTAGTCACTTACTAAAGATGTTAGTGCACTTTCCCAGTTAATGCTAATCATGTTAATGCACTTAAACCCACTTGTTTGCTCTAATGGTTGCAATAAGATTCAGATCTAACCCTTGCAAGCTTTGTTTATTTAGCAACCATGCATTAACATATTAGCAATTTAGCATCACCATAGTTGATAATAATGAAGACAGGGTAGCACATTTAAATTGGATGCAATAATTGAAAACCTTGGTTTAGTTTCCAACATGCATAGACATAAATATCAAGTGTGTCCCTGTTTTCATGGCCTTATTTCATTGGTGCTTATTTGCTTCCATAATGTTTTTTTTTATAGAAAAGGTAGGAGTAGATCTTATTCATCCCCTACTCCCAGGGGGCAAAGGAAGAAGTAGGGGGACCAAACCAAAACTTGCCAAGTACAAAAAAAAAGGACCACAACTCATGGCCCAGTACAGAAAGCACAACCAAAGCAAAATAAACATTAGAGTGAGGAATTAACATAAGGAAATTGGAGGCAGTCAAGTCTAATAAGACCTCTAGGAGCTAGCTGTGTAGGGTTGGAAAGAACCTTCCAGTCTCCAGAAGCCAAATCCTCAAAATACAAGGCAAGAGCATTGGCTGCAGGCAAGATATATGAGAATGAGCTGCTCTGCTGTTGGTAAGCCTTCAATAAGTTGAAATCCTGTTTGAGCATCCAAGGAGTAGAGACCTTTCCATCCCACTAATAGTGTAGTAGCATGGAGTCAGATTCTAAATGCGGCATGGAGGTCCCATCAACAGCGGAGAGAGAATGAATAAATGTCCTAATCAGCGCTTTCTCCTTGGACATGTAGGGGACCTTGCAAGAAGCTCCTTTCATGAAATCACCATTTTGGTTGCACAAAACCCAACCCATATGAAAGAAAGAACCCCTGCGACGGATAGTAGAATTAATCTTCAACCCATTAGAGGGATGAATCCAATCGCTGCAAAATTAGTAGGTTTCATCTTACGAAGCCACACACCAATGTCAAAAGTAATCCACCCAAGCACCATAAAGGAGTTGATGCGATTAATAGATAGCTGGTCATTCCGCAATTTATTTCTGATAGTCCAAACACTATACCAGATGAAGCAGATAAGGCCTTTGTAAATAAGACTTGGCAATACTTAGCAAGAGTACCCATTCTCTGAAAAAAGAGATTGGGACTAATAGGCCTAGTTCCACTCTCCGAAAACGTCCAGCTCGAAATGATATAAACAAGTTGAGTAGTAGAGAATAAGTGAGGAATCATTTCAATCTGGGGAGAGTGAAAACAACACATGCATTTGGATGGATGCGAGAATCCCAGCCTAATGATGTTGTCATCCGTGGGAAGTTTAGCATGAAGAATCCTCCAAGCTAGGATAGACAATCTCGGCAGCAGCTTAAGGCTCCACAAGTCCTTGGCAGCCAAATTAATAGGAGATTTCTTGAAGAAATTAAGATAAGCAGAGGCAACCATGAAATTCCTCGTAGAATTGGGAGTCCAAATAAGCACATCTTTGCTGTGGTCCAGAGTAGTATAAGAGATTTTAGAGCAAATATAATGCGGGAGATCAACAAAGAGAGGGTGGTTATGGAAATTGTCAATGATGGAATTGATAGGAGTTGGTGCCAGGGAAGGAGGACTGGGAAGAAAATCACATAGAGCAGTGGCCCTGCGTCTCGTGTGCATAGTTATTATAGTCGCTGTGGTATATAACAAAATAGTTACCAGTTTAATACAATTTATTTCTTGGAATGACAAGTTTCCCGAGGTCAAACTCAGGGAGCAACTATAATTCTAGAAGCCTATAAATTCTCAATATAAGGTTTTACAAAAATTAAGAGAGAGAGAAAGAATTGGCTTTTTCTTCTCTTTCTGTCTTCTTCTTTGCTTTCTCTTCTTTCTTTTTCTTTCTTCTTCTCTGCTTTTTTGGTTCCTCTTTCTCTCTCCTTTCTTCCTCTCTGATTTTCTTCACTTCTTTTCTTGCGACTGCAGAGGCTTCTGCCTTCCCTCTGATTTCCTTCAGCTGCTAAGTCTTCCTCCTTTCTTCATCTTTGGTTTTCTTCTTTCTTCTTTTCTTCTTATTCTTCTTTTCTTCTGCTCTGGCCGTTCCTCTTCTTTCTTTCTTTCTCTCCTATCTTCTTTTTCTTCTCTACATCTTCTTTCTTCTTTTCAGCAACTGCAGTTTTTCTTTCTTTGGCTGCTGACCCTCCGACGTCTAACTCGGCGCTCAGACGGCTTAACTGTGCATTTGCTACAGTGCGACTCTTCTTTTCTTCCTTCGGCTCCTTTCCTTCCTTTCTTCTTCTTCTTCTCCTGCTTCTTCCTTCTATCCTGTGCACACATACAAAGATCAATGCAAAACCTACCCCTACCCCTTCCCTGCCTCTCTCTCTCTGTATCTCTCTTTGGAAAGCTCTCCCAGAGCTGGGTAATCGGGTCGGGTTGTGCGCCTGGGTCCAGGCGCACCGGAGTGGGTGGTGCGCGAGGATTACACAGGCAGGATAGTCAGGTCGGGTCACCAGGTCCGCGTGGGCAGTGCCGCAGACGAGGCGCGTGAATTGGTGAGGGACCTCACCGTTGTGTGATTGGAGGCAAACGGCTAATGTCACTTTTTCAATTTAAGTGTGGGCGCGAGGCCACACACTTACGAGGTGGGACTAAAGTCCCACCTCTGCGCCGTGCAGCCGCAGGTGAGAAGCAGCCATTGATTTGGGCAGCAGCGAAGGTTTCGCGCTCCCAATCGAGAACCTGGGCGCCTTCACTAGCTTGCCCCGCGTCACCTGGAGCTCACACTTGGAGAGGAGGAGACCTGGAGTTGTCTGCGAAGAAGCTCTAGTAGCTCGTCAATGGCGGCGAGGAGGTTGAACCCTGAAATCACGAAGATGACCTCCCAGCCATGTTAGACAACATAGGGAGCTTCTCCAGAGTGTGGCGAAGGCAGTTCGAGGGTCGGCGAGGCGAAGGAGCGCCTGTGTCCATGTGCCTAGGGCAAACTGTGTGTGCGGGAGTGGGTGTGTTCGGGGGGTGGTCGGGAGGTGAAGGGTGGTGAATGGAGTGGGGGAAATGCTTGAGTGGAGTGAGGGGGAGCTTCTGGGCTTGTCGACGAGGGGTGAAATGGTCTGTGGAGGTGGAGCGACCTCGCCGGAGATGGCGACCAGAGGTGAAGCAGATGGGGGTGGTAGTGGCAGTCGAGGAGTCTGAAATGCTAATTGAATAAGGGAAAAGTGAGAGGAGGGTAAGGGGAAGGTTCCTACCTACTTAGTCGACGAAGAGGGAGAGGAAGATGTCCGACTTGTGCTTGCCGGAGCTGGGGATGAAGGTGCCCATAGGAGGAGTAACGGCGATGAGGGGATCCGGAGACGCCAGCTGGTGCGGCCTAGCGTGGGAAGACGGGGCAGAGTGGGCTCTGCTGCAGGTATGGCAGCAGAGTAGCGAGGAGGAGGAGGAAAGATCGTCAGAAGCTTGGGCTGTCTGACCGGAGAGGGGAGAGACGAAATCGAGGGTTTTTCTTGGCCAAAACTAGCTTGCCTTGGTCGGACGCCCCTGCCACTCCTTATAAAGGCACTGGCAAGGAGAGCGGCCCAAGGGAAAGACGTGCAGCGCACGCTGGAGATGGCCAGAGAAGGAGACCCATGCCTGTCGTGCGTTCGCACGAGAGGCATGGCCAGTTGCAGAGGTCAGGGGAGGGTCCCTGCGATAGAGGACGACGTAGGGAACCTCCCGTTCGTTCCTGAGAATAGGCGCCATGCCCTACGCGGCGCCAATCTCCGCGCAAGGTTGCCAGAGGTATGGTGCTGCTCAGAAATGGTAGGGAGGACCGTCTTGCAAAGAACGACGAGAAAGATAGGGGGCCATTTGTATGGGTTTCAAAAGATAAGGGTCAAAAAGTAATTCAAGAGGACCAATTTGTAAAGTCAGTCAAGATGGTCTTTTCTTAAGCCCAAATTTTTATACCAGCCTAATTTGAACCTAAGGATTTTAATGGTTAAATTTTATTTTTGGTTGGACCATGTTTGACCGATCAATTTATGCAAAAACCCAAATTAAGTCATAAATTGGGCATGGTTCTCATTTTAGGTCAAAATTGGTTGCAAAAGTTGAATTGAAGGTTCTAAACCCTAGGGAATATTTTTCCATGAATTTTAGTGGGTTTAGTTGATTTTTATCCTGCCTCGAACCTCATGAATTAAAGTTGATTTGTTTTAGGATTACAGAATGTCATTTAATTCCTAGAAGTTGCTATAACCCTTTTCAGATCAGATCATCATACTTCCCTCCTTATTAAGCTCATTTGACCTTCGTTTAGACCCTTAATTACCTTGTTTGCGCACTACAATGGTGAAATTATAGTTTTACCCCTTATGATTTGTCTTATTCTTTAACTTAGAATTCTCTGAGTTAAACCTCTCTTAAGGTTTTGTAGGAGCTTCTTCACACTTATTTAGATTAAATTATACCAGTTAGGGTTTATGATGAGGCTCTCATCATACCCCCATGCCTACCTTTTGCTAGTCCCTTTGCAAAATTTTAAGGTTTCAATCCTTGTTCTAGACCATGAAGTTCTTAGCGAGTTTAGATAAGTGCTTTTTCTTTTGTAACCTTGATTAGGTTAGAATGCCAACATAGGCCTAAAAGGTGCTCTAGTACCAACCAAGATCCAGATTTGTCTAGCCTTAGCCTCAGTCCTAAGCAAGGGTTTTTAAGGCCTACAAGAGCTAACCTAAGGCTTATTGGACTTTATGGTTAAAGCGCCCATGCTTGAGATAATTTTAGCCCTGGCTCAGTTCGCAGTGCGTTTTGTAAGAAAGAGAGGTAGAAGATTTATATGTTTGGAGAGTTTTCTCTCTCTTTTTCTTTTTCTTTTTTTTAATTCTAGCTTAGGATTGGCTTCTCAACACGGTCTGTATCAGATTCCTTATCCCCATCATCAATCCTTAAGGGTTCCTAGCAGTCGATGCTTCGAGATAGCACTGCCCATGGTAACCCCCAGAACCCTGGCTTTCAAGATTTCTAGATAATCCCGTCCATGGTGTTCTGTGGCCGAATTCAGACCCTGGCAATTGACACTTCGTGATAATGCCATCCATTGAATCTGAACCAGCAGAGTGCTTACATGCCCCTAGTAGGATATGTAAATGTCCTAAGAGACAAGCATCGAGGAGATGATATTTTGTTACGCATCTTCGAGGGAAATTTCCCACCTCTCCGCACTAGGAACTCATCCAAATCAACTTGTGTTGATCGATCGCTCCTACTCTAGGTGTCATTTTTAGAATTTTTGCAATGCTTATGAGTGATTTTGATTTGTATGCTTACTGAACCACGCTGTGTGTGAAGTTAGGGTGCTTAGGTTACTGAGTCCCGTAAACCAAAAGTTAGTTAACGAGGCCAAATACTCCCTAAGCCTTGGACCTAATACTTAAGCTTTTCATTTTCCTCAACCTCTTGAGGAATGTTTAGATCTTAATGGGTACTAAGAGTCTATCCAAGAATGTCTAAGGTTTGCATTCTTACTAATCTCGCTATGCACTTTCCATTTCTTTTCCTGAATGAGGTCTAGAACTTAGGTTAACTCCTTAATTTCTTACCAATGACTATCTCTTTTCTTTCATTTTGTGCTCCTTTTCATTTTGTTCTTTTTCTCTTCCTTCTTTGTAGAGTCCACAAAATTTCTTTCCTCCTCTCATTTTTTTTTATGGTGTTTTTGGCATATGTGAATTTTTTTGTTTAAACCTTTTCTTGTGAGTTTTGCACTTTCATGCCCCCCCCATGCCTAAGATTTGCAATGTCCTCATTGTAACTTAGGAGGGTTTTTATTTAACTTAGTTCATACATTAGGACAGATGTTTTGATGAGTGAATGGGTCGGGGTGACTGTTGCGGACGATTTCTAATCTCAGATGTAAGCACCTGAGGTGGAGTCGGCTGTCCTAAAGGGTGAACCTCAGGTGCGAAGAGGTGTCAGAAAAGGTTTTGGGTTTTTTCAAAAAGAATGATGGGCTGCCTCCCGTTGAGCGCTGAGTTTTATGCCATCGGCTGGGGACAATATGCTCAAGGAAAATGGAGGATAAATGATGATTCAGCCAAATCTGTAGGGGTTACATCAATGAACAGTTTGAGTCTCTGACCGTTCACGATGAAAGGTTCAGAATCATGGCTGAGCGGACTGATTTCTACGGCTCCATTTCCAAAAACTTATCGGACAAGGTATGGTCCGACCCACTTGGATCGCAGTTTCCCAAGGAAGAGTTTGAGTCGGGCATCAAAGAGTAGGACCTTCTGACCAGGACGAAATATCTTTCTAGATATGTGCTTGTCATGAAAGGCTTTAACTCGCTCTTTGTAGATTCGCGAGTTCTTGTACGCATCAAGGCGTAATTCATCAATCTCTCTTATCTGAAGCTTTCTGTGGGTTCCAGCCTTAGAAAGATCTAAATTACAGCTCTGTATTGCCCAATAGACTTTGTGCTCTAGTTCGACAGGAAGGTGACATGCCTTCCCGTACACTAGTATAAAAGGAGACATGCCTAATTGGGTTTTGTGGGTGGTCCTATAAGCCCACAAAGCTTCTGGGAGTCGAGACGACCAGTCCTTCCTGTCAGGCTGAATAGTGACCTGCAGGATTTTCTTGATCTCACGATTTGATAGCTCAGCTAGACCATTAGTCTGGGGGTGATAAGGAGTGGAGAATCGGTGAGACACCCCGTATTTGGTCATTAGTGACCTGAACTGAGCATTTGTAAAATGGGTCCCCCCGTCAGAGATGATTGCATGAGGAATCCCGAACCGTGAGAAGATATTGTGATGAATGAATTTGATAACGATTTTATGATCACAGGTTCGGGTCGGTATGGCTTCGATCCATTTGGACACGTAGTCTACAGCCAACAGGATGTACATGAAGCCATCCGAAACAGGAAAGGGGCCCATAAAATCAATCCCCCAAATATCAAAGATTTCGCATACGAGAATCAACTGCAAAGGCATCATGTCGCGATGGCTCATGTTGCCCAAAGTTTGGCAACGACTGCATTCCTTGTAGTGATTGTATGCGTCCTTGAATAAAGTGGGCTAATAAAAGCCACACTGGAGGATTTTGGATGCGATTTTGTGCCCAGAGAAGTGGCCACCGCATGCCTGGTCATGGCAGAAGGAGAGAATATCATTGATTTCACCTTCCGGGACACATCGTCGGATGATTTGGTCAACACCTATGCGGAAGAGGTACGGATATTCCAAAATATAGTACTTGGCATCAGAGTGCAATTTGTCTTTCTTGGCCTTCGGCCAATCAGACGGGATCTGATGAGATGCCAAGTAGTTTACTATATTAGCAAACCATGGAAGTCTAGTACCAATAGTCAGTAGGTGCTCATCAGGAAAATGCTCTGTGATGGGTCCAGAAGGGTTGATGATCTCAGAAGGAAGGCAAGACAAATGGTCAGCTACCACATTTTGTCTTCTCGCCTTGTCGTGAATCTCGAGGTTGAATTCTTGCAACAGCAAGATCCATCAGATTAGTCGGGGCTTCACGTCCTTCTTGGCAAGGAGATGCCTCACAGCTGTATGATCCGAGTAGATGATGACGTAGGAACCCAGGAGATAAGATCGAAATTTTTCAAGGGCAAATACTACGGCTAGCAGCTCTTTCTCCGTAACTGTATAGTTACACTGAGCCTCGTCAAGTCTCTTGCTAGCATAGTAGATAACCACGGGTTTCCGTCAACTTTCTGCCCCAGAACCGCTCCTACAGCGAAATCAGATGCATCGCACATGATCTCAAAGGGTTGAGACCAATCAGGGGATTGTAGGATCGGGGCCTGGGTGACTCGGTCATGAAGGTTCTCAAAGGCTTGAGTGAATTCCTTGGAGATCTCAAAGGATACATCCTTAGAGAGAAGAGTAGTCAGGGGGCACACGATTTTCAAAAAATCAGGAATGAAACGACGGTAAAAATCGATGTGCCTTAGAAAAGAACGGATGTCCCTGATTGAGCTAGGCATAGGAAGCCGAGAAAGTAGATCAACCTTGGCTCGATCCACTTGGATGCCTTTATCAAAAATTAGATGTCCTAGGACGATCCCCTCAGGCACCATAAAGTGGCTCTTTTCCTAGGAAAGAACCAAATTAACATCAATGCAACGCCTGAGTATATGAACCAAATGCTGTAGGCAATCATCAAATGATGTCTCGAAAACTGAGAAGTCATCCATGAAGACTTCCAAATAATCACCTACCATATCAGAGAATATGGCAAGCATGCACTGCTGAAAAGTCGCGGGTGCATTGCAGAGACCGAAAGGCATCCTTTGAAATGTGTACGTCCCGAAGGGACAGGTGAACGTGGTCTTCTCTTGGCCCTCAGGATGAATAGCTACTTGGTTATAACCGGAGTACCCATAAAGAAAGCAGAAGAATTGATTTCTCGCTAATTTCTCGAGAATCTGAACAATGAAGGTAGTGGGAAATGATGCTTCTTCGTGGAGGAATTGATTCTTTAGTAATCTATGCAGACTCTCCATGAGTTGGCTATTCGGGTAGGTATGATCTCTCCAGTTTCAGTCGTAATGGTGGTGAGCCCTGCCTTTTTAGGCACAACCTGAATTAGGCTCACCCAACGACTGTCGGAGATCGAGTAGATGATCCCTGCATCTAACCACTTAATGATCTCCTTTTTCATGACCTCCTGCAGATTGGGATTCAAACGTCTTTGCATCTCACGGGAAGGTCGTGCGCCCTCTTCAGAATAAATACGATGTGTGCAATAAGAGGGACTTATTCCAGTCAAGTCATTGAGAGTCCAACCAATGGCTCTGCGATGTTGCTGGAGAATAGCAATCAGACGGGATTCCTGATCAGGAGTGAGCTTGGAATTTATAATCACAGGAAAAGTTTGATTAGAACCCAAAAAGATGTATTTCAAATGATCGGGAAGGGGTTTTAGTTCAAGGATGGGGTTATCAGCAGCAGCGAATGGTTCAGGGTAAGTGTGAGGTTCAAGGATAGGAATTATGGGATTGTCTAAATCAGGGTTTGTCTCCTCTAATTGCGGTTCAAGATCTTTCTGTGGTTGATGAGGCATAATCAAGTTATTCTCAAATTGTGTTTCATCAACCAAAGCTCTAATATCATAGATTTGTTCAATGACACCACAATTGATTCCTTGTCGGGCCTCAAAGATATCAATTTTGAGGGTTTGATTCCCAAATTTCAGCTCTATCTAGCCCTCCTCACAACTAATGTTGGCCCTAGCAGTGGCTAGGAAAGGTCTCCCTAGAATGATCGGTGTATCCCTAGGGTTTTCAGGTGCGTCCATGTCTAAGACTATGAAGTCTACAGGGAAATAGAAATCCCTCACTCTTACAATAACATCCTCAAGAATCCTTTTAGGTGACTTTATAGATCGATCTGCTAACCAGAGTGTCACCTTAGTTAGTTTTAGCTCAAATTCTTCTAGGTGGTTAAGTAAGGATGTGGGTATCAGATTTATGGAAGACCCAAGTCTAGCAATGCTCTGTCGAACTGGGTTTCACCTATTTTGCATGAAATCAGGGGAGTACCTGGATCTTTTGCCTTGGGTGGGAGTCTGCTCAGGATTACAGAGCTGGCTTGCTCTGACAGTACAATTGGACTCCCACTCTTGGTTCGCGGCTTACGCTGAGGTGTACATACATTCTTCAAGAAACGTGCGTAAGCCAGTACGTGGCGAATCGCATCCATCAAGGGGATTTTTATTTGGACCTGCTCAAAGAGCTTGACCAGGTCCTCCTCAGGAGCCACAGGTTTGGTTGTCTTCTTTCCCTTGGTCAAGGCCTCGGGAAATTGAACCTTGGTTGGTTCTTCTAGGATAGGTCCAGGTCTTTGATCTGGGACAGGGATAGGAACGTCCTAGATTACTGTCCTAGGTTTTGGGTCACTACCAGGCTTGGAGTGGTCTAGATAAGGTGGATCTTGGATCTCCTTACCACTGCGGGTGGTCACAGAATTCAGTCCTGCCTAGTTCTGGTTAGGGTTTGATAGGATGGGTTGCTGCTGATAACTCACATAAGAAGTTGAAGCCTCCATCCCGTCAGGTGAAGGAATAGAGGGGGCCTGATAAATCATGTGTGCTTGGCCCGGGTTTGGGTTCATAATGCGCCGTTGGGTCGGCACGTTATTAGGGTTAGGAAGAGGTTGAGAAGGAAGTGTGCCTGGTTGGCGAGAATTTGCCAACTAGGCCAGTTGGTTTCGAACCTCTGTGATTTCATCCTTGTGTTGCTTCTGAATAGCCGCATTCGTTCTCTAACTGTCAACCAAAGTTTGAAGGATGAAGGACATTTGGTCTTGGTTTGGCCCTGATGGATAAGTAGGGTTTGGCCGAGGCTGAGGCGGCTGGTAAGGATGAGGTGGTTGTGGATGTGGCTGAAAGGGTGGTCTTTGAGTTTGGGAATTTCCCGCCCACTGGAAGTTGGAATGGTTTCTCCATCCAGGATTGTAGGTATTGAAAAATGAGTCATTCTGGATGGCGTTGAGGTTCTCGCAGGTCAGAGGAACCTTTGAAGAGTCAGAGAATGGGGGAGTGGAATTCCCCTGGCTAGTATAGAAAGGGACGGAAGGTCCTCTGATCCGAGATTAGATGGGGGTGGATACGGATCCATCCCAGGAGAAGGTCGGTGGAGAATGTTTTGCACAGTCTTCCATGTGAAAGGAGGCTGTGCAAAGGAATTATGTGCAAAGGTGGCTCGCTGCTAATGCTGAGTCATCTCATCCACCTTCTTCTCAATAATATAGACCTTGTCTAATAGACTGGCCATCAATTCCAGGTCGACTGATGTGGACAGGCCCTGCATCTCGTGTGCTCCCCTAAGGTTCGTCAATGCGCGGGTATTCGTCCTATCGAATAATCCCATGGAGTCATTATTGATGGAGTTCTTGCACATATTTTCGAGAATCTCCCACACGGTGTCCTCATGCTGACCCACGATATTCCCTCCGCAAGTTGCATTGACAAAAAGCCTAATATCTTCACGGAGTCCCTGGTAAAAAGACTGGACTTGTTCCCATTTAGGAACTCCGTGATGGGGGCACTTCCTCATGAGATCCTGAAAGCGATCCCATGCCTCATGGAGAGGTTCTCCTGTTTGTTGCTTGAAGTGGGTAATTTGATGGCGCAAGGCATTTTTCCGACCAACGGGAAAGAACTTCTTCAAGAACTCGGACTGAAGTCATTCCCAATTGTTGATCGGCCGGGTCTGTGTTTGGTACCAATGGGCGGCCTTGTCCATAAGGGAGAAGGAGAACATCTTCATGAGGAGAATATCCCAATTTTGTGCATCTAACCCAAAAGTCTGGGCCAGATGCTTTAGCTGTTTAATGTGATGGAAGGGATCTTCAGAATTAAGCCCATGAAATTTAGGTATGGCATGAATCATGTTGGGCTTTAGTTTAGATTCAGGTCCTCTAATCGGGATTCTGACTCGAGGCTCAATAGTCACCGCAACAGGATTATAATGATCTCGCATCATGGGACGCTGCGGTGGGTGCATGAAGTTCTGAAAGAGGTCATTGAGTCACTGGAGCTGGTGCTCCAGATTGTTCTCTTCCTCAACTGGCTGAGCCATTGTGGAAGAAGAAGGTGAGTTGGGTTTGGAGTCGGAGGAGAGGTCTATGTGAAGTGTTGGTTGCACAAACAAGGGCACAGAGGCTCAGCCTCGAGGAGAGTGAATTTCTAAAGGAGGTTTCAAGGACCTCCTACCAAACATACACTGATGGAGAGGATGAGTTTAGCAGGTGCTGGACCCAATCAAGACACCTAGAATGTTGGGTGACTATAGAGGTTTGGGGCAGATGGACCCCTTGATCAAAAGATCATCCACTTGAGAATTACCTGGGTAGCCAGAGAGGGTGAGTCCCGCGAAGACCCCTACACGGTAGAGTTCCCCTACGGGTTACAGGGTTTCCCCCACCCGACCTCTCTTGTCACTGAGATTCCAGGTAGACCAGAATGGGGACCTTGACCTCTTCGGTCTACCCTTTTTAGTTAGGATCAAGGTGCTTAGGTTTTCACTTGAACTTTAGCCTTTTGAGTGTAAAGAGTGACCTAAGTTTAAGGTTGGTTGACCTAAGGGGTCAACTTCACCTACTAGTTCCTTTGAGAGCTTATTAGGTCTTTGTCTTTTAGGGTTTAAGTGTTTTTTAAGAGCCAAATTTCTTAGGGTTTCTCTAAATAGGTGCTTTCAAACAATGGCTTGGGCACACTTCTTTTGGGAATTCTCAATTCTTGCTTAGAAAGTGTCTCTAAAACCCTAATTTTGAATCTTATATTGGCTCTACTTGGTCCAGTTAGCTTCCTTTAGATTTGGTAATTAGGGCTCAAGCAAGAAGGTGTTAGCCCTAAATACCCTTAATGGATGTACAGATATACTGTGTTGAAATTGAAAACAGGCACCTTTGATGATTTACGAAGTATGGAAGACAGGTTACGCCTAAATTGCTTCTTCTTTCTTTTTCTTCCTCTTTAGAATTTAGGGGTTAAAATGAGAGGATAGAAAATTACCTGTCCTAGGTGTGGTTGTTGTGCGGCTGCTTGTTGTCCTCTTGATTTCCTGTGCCTGCACAACAAAAGAGAAGAGATCAATAGAGACTCAAAAATTGTGAATTAATAGCTTCTAGAATAGCCGTTGCTCCCCGGCAACGACGCCAAAAACTGGCCCTACGTCTTGTGCGTATAGTTATTATAGTCGTTGTGGTATATAACAAAACAGTTACCAGTTTAATACAATTTATTACTCGGAATGACAAGTTTCCCGAGGTCGAACTTAGGGAGCAACTATAATTCTAGAAGCCTATAAATTCTCAATATAAGTTTTACAAAAATTAAGAGAGAGAGAAAGAATTGGCTTTTTCTTCTTCTCTTTCTATCTTCTTCTTTACTTTCTCTTCTTTCTTCTTCTTTCTTCTCTGCTTCTGTGGTTCCTCTTTCTCTTTCTCCTTTCTTCCTCTCCGATTTTCTTCTCTTCTTTTCTTGTAGCTGCAGAGGCTTCTGCCTTCCCTCTGATTTCCTTCAGCTGCTAAGTCTTCCTCCTTTCTTCATCTCTGGTTTTCTTCTTTCTTCTTTTCTTCTTCTTCTTCTTTTCTTCTGCTTTGGCCGTTCCTCTTCTTTCTTTCTTTCTCTCCTATCTTCTTCTTTTTCTTCTTTGCGTCTTCTTTCTTCTTCAACAGCTACAGTTTTTCTTTCTTTGGCTGCTGACCCTCCGACATCTGACTCAGCGCTCAAATGGCTTAACTGTGCGTTTGCTACAGTGCGGCTCCTCGTTTCTTCCTTCGGCTCCTTTCCTTCCTTTCTTCTTCTTCTTCGCCTGCTTCTTCCTTCTATCATGCGCACACATACACAGATCAGTGCAAAACCTACCCCTACCCCTTCCTCGCATCTCTCCCTTTATCTCTCTTTGGAAAGCTCTCCTAGAGCCGGGTAATCGGGTCGGGTTGAGCGCCCAGGTCCAGGCGCACCAGTGTGGGTGTTGCACGAGGAGTGCATAGGCAGGATAGTTAGGTCGGGTCACCAGGTCCGCGTGGGCAGTGCCGCGGATGAGGCGTGTGAATAGGTGAGGGACCTCACCCCTGTGTGACTAGAGGCAAACGACTAATGTCACTTTTTCAATTTAAGTGTGGGCGCGAGGCCACACACTTACAAGGTGGGACTAAAGTCCCACCTCTGCGCCGCGCGTCCGCAGGCAAGAAGCAGCCATTGATTTGGGCAGCAGCGAAGGTTTCACGCTCCCAATCGAGAACCGGGGCGCCTTCACTAGCTTGCCCCATGTCACCTGGAGCTCACACTTGGAGAGGAGGAGACCTAGAGCTGTCTGCGAAGAAGCTCCAGTAGCTCGTCAATGGTGGCAAGGAGGTTGAACCCTAAAATCACGAAGATGACCTCCCGGCCATGTTAGACAACACAGGGAGCTTCGCCGGAGTGTGGCGAAGGCAGTGCGAGGGTCGGCGAGGCTCAAGAGCGCCTGTGTCCGTGTGCCTAGGGTAGATTGTGTGTGCGGGAGTGGGTGTGTTCGGGGGGTGGTCGGGAGGTGAAGGGCGGTGAATGGAGTGGGGGAAACGCTTGAGTGGAGTGAGGGGGAGCTTCTGGGCTTGTCAGCGAGGGGTGAAATGGCCTGTGGAGGTGGAGCGACCTCGCCGGAGATGGCGACCGGAGGTAAAGCAGATGGTGGTGGTAGTGGCAGTCGAGGGGTTTGAAATGCTAATTGAATAAGGGAAAAGTGAGAGGAGGGTAAGGGGAAGGTTCCTACCTACTTAGTCGATGAAGAGGGAGAGGAAGATGTCCGGCTCATGCCTGCCGGAGCTGGGGACGAAGGTGCCCAGAGGAGGAGTAACGGCGACGAGGAGGGGATCCGGAGACGCCAGCTGGTGTGGCCTGGCGTGGGAAGATGGGGCAGAGTGGGCTCTGCTGCAGGTATGGCAGCAGAGTGGCGAGGAGGAGGAGGAAAGATCGCTGGAAGCTTGGGCTGTCTGACCAGAGAGGGGAGAGACAAAATCGAGGGTTTTTCTTGGCCAAAACTAGCTTGCCTTGGTCGGACGCCCCTGCTGCTCCTTATAAAGGCGCTGGCAAGGAGAGCGGCCCGAGGGTAAAACGTGCAGTGCATGTCAGAGATGGCCGGAGAAGGAGACCCATGCCTGTCGTGCGTTCGCACGAGAGGCATGGTCGGTTGCAGAGGTCAGGGGAGGGTCCCTGCGACAGAGGACGACGTAGGGAACCTCCCGCTCGTTCCTGAGAACGGGTGCCATGCCTTGCGTGGCGCCAACCTCCGCGCAAGGTTGCCGGAGGTATGGCGCTACTCATAAATGGCAGGGAGGACTGTTCTACAGAGAACGACGAGAAAGATAGGGGGCCATTTGCAAGGGTTTCAAAATATAAGGGTCAACAAGTAATTCAAGAGGACCAATTTGTAAAGTCGGTAAAGATGGTCTTTTATTAGGCCCAAATTTTTATACCAGCCTAATTTGAACCTAAGGATTTTAATGGTGAAATTTAATTTTAGGTTGGACCATGTTTGATCGATCAATTTGCGTAAAAACCCAAATTAAGTCATAAATTGGCCATGGTTCTCATTTTAGGTCAAAATTGGTTGCAAAGGCCAAATTGAAGGTTCTAAACCATAGGGAATATTTTTCCATGAATTTTAGTGGATTTAGTTAATTTTTATCCTACCTAGAACCTCGTGAATTAAAGTAGGTTTGTTTTAGGGTTACAAAATGTCATTTAATTCCTAGAAGTTGCTATAACCCTTTTCAGATCAGATCATCCCACTTCCCTCCTTATTAAGCTCATTTAACCTTCGTTTAGACCCTTAATTACCCTATTTGCACACTGTAATGGTGAAATTGCAGTTTTACCCCTTATGATTTGTCTTATTCTTTAACTCAGAATTCTCTGAGTTAAGCCTCTCTTAAGGTTTTGTAGGAGCTTCTTCACACTTATTTAGATTAAATTATGCCAGTTAGGGTTTATGATGAGGCTCTCATCAAGCAGCATCCCCAACCCAAAGATCCATCCAAAAATCGATTTTCCCTTCATGAGCCTCCCATCGAATCAATGGTTTCATAGAAGAGTAGGCTTCCCAAAAATGCCTGACTCTAGTAGGAAGAGTACAAGTGACAGGAGGAGACTTACCATACAGCTGAGTCATGAGGTTGGAATAGGGAGAATTACAGAATAAAATGTTCTAAACCTGCTTCATTCTGAGAGTAGTCACAAATGGATTGAGATTATGGATCCCCAAACCTCCAACATCCAGAGGTTGGGCAATTTGTTTCCAGGAAATCCAATGATGATGTTTAGAATCCAACTTCTTAAGGATGGAGTTTGGCACATCTAGAATAGAGAGAATATGAATTGGAATAGAAGAAAGAACATGTTTGATAAGCATTAGTCTGGATGCAAAAGAGAGAAGGTTTGCTTTCCATCTTGGAAGTTTAGATTGGATCTTATCAATGATATGAGAGACATACACCTTTTTGGCTCTCCTAGGAAAAATCGGACTTCCCAAATATTGAAAGGGGAAGGATCCTAGTTGGATGTCAATAAGTTGTAGGATCCTAGAAATCCTGCAAGAGGGGAAGTGCTTACCAATGAAGCATTGGCTTTTTGTTTTACTAATACATTACCTCGAAGATTCCTGAGAAAGATGGAGGAACTTAGAAAGATTGACGATGGATTGCAAGTTCCCATTGAGAAAGAGAACAACATGGTTAGCATAAAGAAGGCCAAGAGGTGACAGGATACCACGCTTGACATAGAAGGGTTTAAATTTTCCATGGAATGCTAGCTCTTTGATACCTCTAATGAAAGGTTCCATGAAAATGCAAAAGAACATAGGGGAGATCGGATCTCCTTGGTGAAGACCTCGAGACACCTGAAAGAAAGGACCAAAGACTCCATCAATGTGGACAAAAGATCCTTCATGCTCCACAAAAGATTTGATGAGGGAAATGGCGAAGGAGGAGAATCCAAACATCCAAAATATTTGATACAAGATGTTCCATTCAACCCTATCATAAGCCTTCTGCAAATCAAGCTGGACAATAATATTCGACCCAAAGACCTTTCGATCAATTCGTTGGGTAAGCTCAAAAGCAGTCGCAACATGGTCAAATAGGGATCTTCCTTTAACAAACCTGACTTGCTTAGGGGAAATGATTTTGGGAGGAAGAGACAAGAGCCTGCTTGCCACAATGCTGGAGATAATTTTGTAGAGGACATTACAGAGGCTGATCAGTTGAAACTTAGAGATGTCTTAGACATTGGGCTTCTTGGGGATAAGCGAGATAAAGGTACAATTTAAAGATCGAGGGGCCTGGTTATGAGTAAAGAAATGAGAAATAGCCTGGACTAAGTCATCTTTGATAAGGTCCCAAAAGTTAATGTAGAACTCAACATTAAAACCATCAAGCCCAGGAGTGCGATTGACAGGCATGTCAGAACTCATCTTGAAAATTTTGACAGAATCAGGGATATGGGTGAGGAGCTTAGAATCTTCAATAGAGAGAATATTTGAGACCACCTCTAGCAATGGAAAGGAACCTAAGGGGCTTTCCGAAGTTAGAAGATCCCTAAAGAAGTTAGATGCTTTGGAGGACACAGTGTCTCAACACCCACCCCTAACCACTTTGGAAAGAGAGGATCTATTCCTTTTAGCAAAATGCTTCCTGATGGTAGAGTAGAAAAACTTAGTATTCCTTTCCCCATCTTTAATCCAATCTATCTTAGCTTTCTGAAGGAGAAAATCATTAAGATTGGCAAGAGCATCATCGAGTTGAATTTGGGTATCACTGAGCTCAGCAGTAAGGTCGTCATCCCAACGAGAAGCAAGTCTAGAATCAATATCCTCATAACAAGTCTCAAGGACTTTAACAATATCCTGAATAACCCCAAAAATCATTCTATTCCACACCTTCAAAACCCTTTTGAGAGCGAACAACTTAGAATAGAAAATAGAGATCGGATCTAGTTGGTGATTAACATTGGTATTCTGCCAGACATTCTGCAAAAAATGCTGAAAGGACTTGTTCCTAAGCCACATATTTTGAAAATGAAAAGGATGTGGGTGGGTAGCCAAATTAGTAAAATAGGAAAGAATCATATGGGCATGGTTGGAGTTCGATCTGGATGCATATAATCCCGAGGAGACAAAATCCCAAGCATTAGAGTTCAACAACACATAATCAAGTTTTTGATAGATCCGAGAACTACTTGATGGGAACACCATCATGAGCCATAAACTAGCACAATTTTATCTAATTAAGTCTTTAAATGCTCCTACATAACCTTCAGAAGGTCATAATTCATTGCATTAGCATTCTAAGAGAAAGATAAGAAACCAGAGTTAAAACTGTAATTTTACCATCACAACTTGAATACAGTACAACCACAGGTTTTCTCAGGGGTTAATTAAGGGTCAAATGGTCTTAAAAGGATAACAAATGGGTTAGAACATACAGAAAAGGGTTTTCGCGTGTTTTGAGAATTAAATGACTTTTCAAATCCTAAAAATAGACCTGCTTAATTAACTGAAGCTATGATCAGGATAAAATTTACCTAAACCTGCTAAAATTTATAGAAAAATATTCTCTAGGGTTTGGTACCTTCAAATTGACCATCAGAAGTCATTTTGGCTCAAAACAGAGTCTCAGACAGACATTTACCGTAATTTGGGTTTTTGCATAAGTTACCTAGTCAAACGAAGTCAAAACCAAAATCCAACTTCACCATTAGACTCTTTAGGTCCAAATTAGGTTTGTACCAAAATTTGGACCCAAGCTGAAATGGTCTTGACCTTGTTTACAACTTGGTTCTGTCTAATTACATTTATGCCCTTTCTTTCAAAATCTTTACACAAAGACCCCTAACTTTATCATCATTTTCACAAATAGGTCCCTACCACCATTAATCATATTCCTACAAGCACCGACAACCTAAAATTGACAAGAACTCCTTGATTCCTTGACGAATCCCTTTCAAATTTGAAAGGGAAGTTCGTCAAGGAATTTCCTTATTTTTTAGCCAAATCCCACACCCCAAAACCTTCCCAATCTCTCATGCGAATGCATGAGAGATTTGGGTATCAAAAAAATCCCAACTCCGATGAAGCTTTTCAAGCTTCCCAAGCCCAAAACCTCCTCTAAAGGCCTATAAAAAGACCTCTAGATCAAATTGTTCTCCTCAAGCTCGATTTCGGCAGGATCTACCCTAAATTCCTCTCTCCTAATCCTGTCGAAAGGCTCCTCGAGCTTCGGTGGTTCCCTCCGACCTCCCTCGTCGTTCGTCATCAATACCAGTGGTGGATTCATTTTTCTCGTCTTCCTCTGTGTCATGCCATACCAGTGGGCGTCTCTCCCTTCGTCTTCCTCGCTATTTCCTTCTCACCGGAGTCACCTTCATATCCGGCGTCGGCCATACCGCAACCGACGTTGCTCCTGCCTCTCTTCATCTGCCAATCACCTAGATAAGTTCCTTAGCTCCTCTACTCCCTTTACACACCAACCGCACTTCATTTTGACTGTTGTACCGCACTAACCACCCTCTTCGTCTTCTTCTCCGGCCACTCCGGTGAGGTGTTTCTACCGCTACGCACGTCCATCCACCTCGCCGACAGGCCCAAAACCTCTGCCTCACCTTCCCACAGAAAACCCCTCTCTTATTTCATCCTCTCGCTCACCTAAACTCACCCCCGAACAACCCACCTTTCCGTCGTCGTTCCCAACCTCGTCTGACCACTACACCTATTCACATGCTACAAAACCTTCACCACTGCATTCCTCATCCACCAACGATTCTCTAGAGTATTTTAACTGGGGCTTAGCACCCATATTCTTCGATTTTAGGTAGACCCCCTAGCCACCATTAACGAAGAGCTTCAAGGAAGCTTCAAAATCACTCCAGGTCTTGATAGCCCCAGGTGGAAGTCCCAAGTTGTGTGGATTCGCTTCAGGCACTACCCCAGGTGGTCAATTGGATGCCTTGACCTTGTGAGCTACGACAATTGAAGAAAGGACCTTGCTACTGCGCTGCGCGAAGAAGGGTGGGACTTTAGTCCCACCTCGAAAGAGGAGAGGTTGCGCTTGCATAAATTGAATTTGTGTCTAAGGCTTATCGCCTCTAACACAAGGGGTGAGGTCCCTTACACCCCTCAGTTCCTCATCTGCTACACGCTACTCGCAGACCTGGTGAACCCGACCCGCCTAAGCCTTCACTCCTCGCTTATCATCCACTGTTGGTGAACCTGGACCCGAGTGCGTGTGTACCTGATAACCCGACTATCCTGATATTGGCCCTGTGAGGGCAGATCCCAGCGAGAGAAGGAAAGAGAGAGTGCGAGGGGACAAGGGGTTTTGCTCTGAAAGGAGTTGGCTAACACTTAGCCAATTTCATAAGTCACCCCCTATGCATCTGAAGGATTGGATAATAGAGAAGCTGAAGGAAGAAGAAGTAAAGAGGAGCTAGATAGAAAGAAGAAGAAGAGTATCAAAGGAAGAAAGAAACCAAGAAAGAAGAGTAGAGAAAGAGAAAGAAAGGAAGATTGACCCGTAGAGAAAGAAAGAAGAAAGAGAGAGTTCTGAAGAAGAAGAAAGGAGAAGAGAAAGAGAGCAGCAGAGAAAAGAGAGACCCTTGAGTCTCTAGGAAGCACTGTAGCAATCGACTGTTTAAGCTATCTGATACAAGCCTAGATTGTCTGATTGCATATATTTGAGGCTTTATTGATACTGTTGATTTAGTTGCTATTTGTGAGGAGTAATTGGTGATTGAAATCACCATTTTACTCCATTCTTCTTGCACATTGATACCTGACAATATTATTATTGCAATCTTTTATATTTTTTATTCAAATTATGATATTGAGTTTGAAATTGCAATATTGCTCCCTGTGTTCGACCTCGAACTTTCATTCGAGTTTATTTATTTAAGCGCTATTTTGGCTATATTACAACGAAGTAATTTTAAAACACCAATTTATCACTTAAACATTTTGGCGCCATTACCAGGGTGCAACGTGCAATTCAGATCTCTTGATTGCAATATCAGATTGGATTCTAACTTGCTACATTGCTTTTGATTGTGATCTGTTTCAGGGACTCATTAAAGGAAGATTAGCCACACATCAACCACTCCAGGGATAGGTAAACTCCGTCTACCTTCTTCTAAGCCCCTGAATCTAAAAAAGCTTAAAAAGGAAAAAATCAATTAGGGCTACTTGTATTCTATTCTTAGACAAATCATCAAGTTGCCTGATTTGATACATTCTAGAGAACATCCAAACCCTAATTTGTGCACCTATTTTAGATCTTAAGGTATCTAGAGCTATCACATTCTTGTTTGAGCCCTAGGTACCACATTTTGACAAATTAAATTGGATTGAATCAAAGCCAATTAAGGGTTCCAGTTTAGGGTTTTAGAGACACACTTGCTTAATCAAGAATTGATCTTTCCAAACAATGTGTACCTAAACCTTGATTGAATTGATCTATTCAAGCAAAACCCTAAAATCAGGCTCTTAAATTCATTTGAACACTAAAAGAGGGATCTAAAATTTTCAAAAGGGCAATATAGGTGAAGCTGACCCACCTTGTTTGGGTTAACCAATCTCCAAATTAGGTCACTTTTTCACAAAAACAACTTAAAAGTTCAAGTGAAATCATAAGCACCCTTGCTCTTAATTAAAACTAATAGACTTAAGAGGTCAAGTCCCCATTCTGGTCTACCTGGATCATCAGTGACAAGAGAGGTCGGTGGGGGAAACCCTGTAACTCGTGGGGATGCTCTACCGTGTAGGGGTCTTTGCAGGACTCTCCCTCTCTAGCTACCCAGGGTAATTCTCAGGTGGACAGCTTTCTGACTAAGAGGTATCATCTGCCCCGAACCTCTATAGTCATCCAAAATTTTTGGGTGTCTTGATTGGGTCCATCACATTCTTTCTCTCATCTAATCCATCGGTACATGTTTGGGAGGAGATCCTTAAGACCATCCTTGAGGCCTCCATTAGATATTCACTCTCATCGAGGTCGAGCCTCGACTTCCCTGTTTGTGCAACAACCTGATCACATTGACATATCCTCTTATTTAGAACCTACTTCCCCTTCATTAGCTATGGATCACCAATAATAACAACTTAATCTTGAGCAACAATTCCATGACTTCCAAAATCAAATCAATGCCATCATCAACCCACCACCGTGTCCTCAAATGCGAGATCACTATAATCCCTCAGCGGTGGAGATCCAACCCCGAATCAACATTCCCATGGGAGGACCCGAGGTAGATCTCAAGCCTAGCATGCTTCATATGACTCCAAAATTTCATGGCTTGAACTCTGAGGATCCTTTCCAGCACATCAAGAACCTGAAACATCTGGCCCACACCTTTGGGGCAGATGTACATAATTGGGATGGATTACTCTTAAAGCTCTTCTCATTCTCCTTGGCTGACAAAGCTGCTTACTGGTTTCAGACTCAACCACACACGATCAACACATGGGGAGAACTTCAAACTGCCTTCCTGCAAAAATTCTACCCCATTGGCCGTACCAACACAATGCGGCACCAAATCACGCACTTCTCCCAAGGAGCGGGAGAATCTCTACACGAAGCATGGGATCACTTTCTGGATCTCATGCGTAAGTGGCCCCATCATGGAGTTCCGAAGTGGGAACAAGTCCAATCCTTTTACCATGGACTTCGTGAGGATATCAAGCTCTTTGTCAATGCAACCTGTGGTGGTAGCATCATGGGTCAACATGAAGACACAATCTCGGAAATTCTCAAAAACATGTGCGAGAACTCCCTGAATAATGAGTCATTGGGTGCATATGACCGGACGTCCACTCGAGAATTAACAAATAATTAGGGGATACATGAATCCCAAGGTCTTTTCACATCCGTTAATCTGGAGTTGGTAGCCAGTCAATTGGACAAGTCTCCATTATCGAGAAGAAGGTGGACGACATCACTCGTCATCTACACAAATCCACCTCTGCACCTCAAGGCACATATGCGCACCCGCCCACAGGAAGGGAGGCTGCGCACAACATCTACCACTCCCCAAGGATGGATGCATATCCACCTCCATCTAATCATGGCTTCGGAGGCAACTCCGGGTCAAGCCATCTTAGTTGGGGGAATTCTGAACCCCCATACTCTGATTATCTCGGAGATCCTCAGACCTACGAGGATCTTCACGTCATCTAGAATAATCCTTTCTCCAACGCTTACAACTTTGGATAGCGTAATCATCCTAACTTTTCATGGTCGGGTAATAACCCGAATCTAAGACCTCAAGTCCAACCCCGACCACAGGCTTAGCGACCTTATCAGCCCACCCAACCAAGGCCCACTAAAAACATCCAATCTGGACCACCTAAAGAAGATCATACATCTCTAATTCTCCAGATTTTGGTTGACATGCAAAAACAACACAAAGAAGAGATATTTGAGCTATGAAATCAACTGGCCCAGCTGGCAAGTGCTTGCTAGCCTGGTGCACTTCCTTCTCAGCCTCTTCCTACTCCAAATAACGTGCCGAATTAAAGGTGCGTTATGAACCCAAATCAGGGCCAAGCTCACTTTGTTCATCAGTCTCCTTCTACCTCATCACCTGACGGAATGGATGCTTTCAACTTCATACTCAGGATTTTAGTAGCAAACACCTATTTTGCCCAATACAAACTAGAACTGGGTGGGATTGAATTCTGTTACTACTCGTAGTGGCAAAGCAACACAGGACCCACCTTATCCAAGCCACTCCCAGCCTAGTAATACAAACCCTAACCCTAGATTGGTCATCCAGGACACACCCATCCCAAATCAAGAGCCTGAGCCAATTCTAGAGGAATCATCTAAGGTTCCATTTCCCAAGGCCTTGACCAAGGGAAAAAGGATAACCAAACCCATGGCAGCTGAGGAGGACCTGGTTAAGCTCTTTGAGCAGGTCCATATAAACATCCCCTTGATGGATGTGATATGCCATGTACCGGCTTACACACAATTTCTGAAAGACGTATGTCCACCTAAGCATAAGCCACGAACCAAAAGTGGGAACCCGATCGTATTGTCAGAGCAAGCCAGCTCCATCATTTTGAGCAAACTCCTGCCTAAGGCAAAAGACCCAGGCACCCCTCTAATCTCCTATGCATTCGATGATATACAATTTGACCAAGCTTTATTAGACTCAGGAGCCTCCATAAATTTGATACCTACATCCCTACTAGACTACTTCGAGGAATCTGAGCTTAAACTGACTGAAATGACTTTACAGCTAGCTGACAAATCAATTAAGTCACCAAAAGGAATTCTCAAGGATGTCATAGTTAAAGTACATGATTTCTATTTTCCAGTGGATTTTATTGTCTTAGACATGGATGCTCCTGAGAATGTGAAGAACACACCGATCATAATAGGGAGACCCTTTTTGGCCACTGCTAGGGCTAATATCAATTTTGAGGAGAGCCAAATTGAATTAAAATCCGGGGGCAAGACACTAAAGATCGAAATCTTTAAGGCCCAACAATGAATTAATTGCGGAGTTATATAACGGATTTACGATATCGAGGTTGTGGTTGACGACCTATGTATCGAGGAAAACTGGACTATTTTTGATCAACCACAAGAGGATCAAAACCTACAATTAGAGGAGTCTGAACCCAACTTAGACACACCCATAGCTCCTTCCTTTGCTCTTGACATCCACTCTGAACCACATGCTGCTGCTGACAACTCTGTTTGGAATTGAAACCTCTTCCCGATCATCTCAAATAAGTCCTTTTGGGTTCCAATTAGATGTTTCCTATGATTATCAACTCTTGACTCACACATGATCAGGAAACACACCTGATTTCTATTCTCCAGCAGCATCGGAGAGCCATTGGATGGAATCTCGATGATCTGAATGGTATCAGTTTTTCATACTACACACATCACATATACACTGAAGAGGGCTCACGACCATCTTGTGGAATGCAGAGATGCCTAAATCCAAATCTACAGGATGTCGTGAAAAAGGAGATCACCAAGTGGTTAGATGTAGGGATCATCTACCCGATCTTCGACAGTCAGTGGGTGAGTCCAATCCAAGTTGTGCCTAAGAAGGTAGGGCTCACCGTCATCACGACTGAAATCGGAGAAACCATACCGACCCATATAGAAAACTCATGGAGAGTCTGCATTCATTACAGAAGACTCAATTCCTCCACGAAGAAGGATCATTTCCCACTACCGTTCATTGATCAGATTCTCGAGAAACTAGCAGGAAATCGATTCTTCTACTTTTTGGATGGGTACTCCGGTTATAATCAGATTGCAATCCATCCCGAGGACCAAGAGAAGACCACCTTCACCTACCCCTTCGGAACATACTCATTCTGAAAGATGTCGTTCGATCTTTGTAATGCACTCGCTACTTTTTAGCGATGCATGCTTGCCATTTTCTCAGATATGGTAATTGCATACCTTGAAGTCTTCATGGATGACTTATCGGTATTTGGCGAATCATTTGATGATTACCTCCTGCACTTGGTCCAAATCCTCAAGCGGTGCATCGATGTGAACTTGGTTCTTTCCTGTGAAAAGAGCCACTTCATGGTACTTAAGAGAATTGTCCTAGGACATCTCATCTCTAAAAAAGGCATCCAGGTTGATCGAGCCAAGGTGAATTTGATTTCCAAACTCCCTATGCTTAGCTTGGTCAAAGACATCTGATCCTTCCTGGGGCACGTTGGTTTTTACCGTTGATTCATTCCCGATTTTTCAAAAATCGCACGTCCCCTGACTAATCTTCTATCTAAGGATGTCACTTTTGAAATCTCCAAGGAGTGCACTTAGGCATTTGAAATCCTACATGATCGAGTTACCCAGGTACCTATCCTGCAGTCTCTTGATTGGTCTCAACCCTTTGAGATCATGTGTGATGCATCTGATTATGCTGTAGGAGCGATACTTGGGTAGAAAATAGACGGGAAACCCATGGTCATCTACTACGCTAGCAAGACACTTGACGAGGCTCAGCGTAACTATACAATTACGAAGAAAGAGCTGCTAGCCATAGTATTTACCCTGGGAAAATTCAGATCATATCTTTTGGGTTCCCGTGTTATTATATACTCAGATTACACTGCAGTGAGGCACCTCCTTGCGAAGGACAAGAAACCTCGACTAATCCACTAGATCTTGCCGTTGCAAGAATTTGATTACGAGATTCGCGATAAAGTGGGAAAGCAGAATGTGGTAGCTGACCACTTATCCTGCCTTCCTTCTGAAAATATCAACCCTTCTGAACCTATCACAGAATATTTTCCCGATGAGCACCTCCTGACTATTAGTATGAAACTTCCTTAGTTTGCTGATTTAGTAAATTACTTGGCATCACATCAGATTCCATTTGATTGGCCGAAGGCCAAGAAAGACAGATTGCTTTCCGATGCCAAGTACTGCATGTGGGAAGATCCATACCTTTTCAGCATTGGTGCTGACCAGATCATCAAACGGTGCATCTCGGAAGCGGAAATTTAGGATATTTTGTCCTTCTGCCATGACCAGGCCTGTGGTGGACACTTTTCTGGGCATAAAACTGTAGCAAAAGTCCTCCAGTGTAGCTTTTATTAGCTTATGATTTTCAAAGATGCATACGATCACTGTAAGGCATTCACTCGTTGCCAGACCTTGGGCAACATGAGCCACAGTGATATGATGCCTTTACAACTGATTCTCATATGCAAAATCTTTGACATTTGGGGGATTGATTTCATGGGACCCTTTCCTATTTTGGATGGCTTCAAATACATTCTTCTCGTTGTTGACTACATGTACAAATGGATCGAAGTCGTTCTGACCCGAACCAACGATCATAAGGTGGTAATCGAATTCATTCATCAGAACATCTTTTCTCAATTCGGAATTCCACGTGCCATTATCTCTGATGGAGGAACCCATTTCACAAATGCTCAGTTTAGATCACTGATGACCAAATATGAGGTGTCGCACCGGATCTCTACTCCTTATCACCCACAAACCAACAGTCTAGCTGGGCTATCGAATCGGGAGATCAAGAAAATCCTTCAGGTCACTGTCCGACCTGACAGGAAGGATTGGTCGTCCCAACTTCCAAAAGCCTTGTGGGCCTATAGGACTGCTCACAAAACCTAATTGGGCATGTCTCCTTTCAGATTGGTGTACAGGAAAGCATGTCACCTCCCTGTCGAGTTGGAGCACAAAGATTGTTGGGCTATACGGAAGTGTAATCTAGATCTTTCTAAGGTAGAAACCCACAGAAAGCTTTAAATGAGCGAGATCAATGAATTACGCAATGATGCATATGAGAACTCATGAATTTACAAAGAGCAGGTTAAGGCCTTTCACGACAAGCACATATCTAGAAAGATCTGTCACCCTGGTTAGAAAGTCCTACTCTTTGACGCCAAACTCAAATTGTTCCCAAGAAAACTCAGATCGAAATGGATTGGACCATATCTTATCAGACGAATCTTTGGAAATGGAGCCATAGAAATCAGCCAACCTAGCCTTGATTCAGAACCCTTTATCGTGAACAGTCAGCGATTTAAGCCATTCATTCAACTCACCGATATGAACATGGCTAAGGTATCTTTTGATCTCCATTCTCCCTGAGCTTATTGCGCCCGGCTGATGGCGTTAAACTCAGCGCTTAACGGGAGGCAACCCATCATCTTTTTGAAAAACCCAAAACCCTTCCTGACACATCTTATGCTGAACTTATATTGCACTTTAGGGTTTATCCATTAGAACAGCCGACTCTACCTCTAGTTCCTATACCCGAGCTTGAAATAGTCTGCAACAGTCACCCCGACCCGGCCACCTACCCAAAACCTGTTCTAATGAATGATCTAAGCTGAACTCAAACCCACCTAATTTACAATGAGGACATTGTAAATCGTAGGCATGGGGGGGTATTAAAGTGCAAAACGTTGTGAGAATCACTTCACAAGGAAGGGCTTCATCAAAAAAAAAAATCACATATTCCAAAAATAAAAAAAAGAAAAAGAACAAAAATAGGAGAAGGGAGGAAAATTTGAGTGAATTAATTGCATATCATTTTTTAGGAGAAAAGGGGAGATAAAAATGTCAAAAAGGAGCACAATTTGAAAAGAAAAGAAAAAGAGATAGTCATTAGTAAAAGATTAAGGAATTGACTTAATTCTAGACTAAATCAAAAAGAAAAAAGATGAAAGACTAAAAGTGTTAAGATAAAAAAAGAGATTAGCATGAACATTGATCTTAGGCCTCTTGGGCTTTAATTCTAGGCTTAAAAATTCAACTAACCATTAAGATCTAGATAGTCCTCAAAAGGTTGGGGAAAATGCGAAGCTTAAGTATTAGGTCTAAGGCTTAGGGATTATTCAACCTCATTAACCAACCTTTGGTTTGCGGGACTCGATAAACTAAGCACCCCAATCCACACGTAGTCTGGTTCAATGCGCTTAATTATCAAAATCATGTAAAGGCGTTAAATTTGTTCTGAAAAAGTTACCTAGATTAGGAGTGGCTGATCAACACAAGTTGATTTGAACGAGTTCCTGGTGCGGAGAGGCAGGAAATTCCCCTAGAAGATGCGCAATAACATATTGTCTCCTTGGTGCTTGTCTCCTAGGATATCTAAATATCCTACTGGGGGCATGTAAGCACCTTGTGCTGGTTCAGATGCCATGGGCGGCATTATCACGAAATGTCGATTGCCAGGGTCTGGATTTAGCTACAGAATGCCATGGGTGGAATTATCTCAAACTCTCAAAAGCCAGGGTTCTGGGGGTTGCCATGGGTGGTGCTATCGCGAAGCATCGATTGCCAGGGATCCTGTAAGGATTGATGGTAGGAACCAGGAATCCGATACAGACTGTGTTGTAAAGCAAATTCAAGGCTCAAAATAAAAAGATAAGAGAGAAAACTTTCCAAAAATAAAGAAATTCTTTTGTCTCTCTCTCACAAAAATGCAATGCGAACTGAACCTGAGCTAAAACATGTTACAAGTATGGGTGCTTTAATCGCGGAGTTCAACAAACCTTAGGTTAGTTCCTGTGGGCCTTAGAAACCTTCGCAGTAGATTGAGGCAAGAGTTGTCAGGTCCAAATCTTGGTTGATACTTGAGTACCTCTAGGCCTATTATCGGCATTCTGACCTAATCTATAAAAGAAGCACACATCAGAGTTCGAGCATAAAGAAACATGTGGTCTAGAATTCGAGTAAATCCCTTGAAATTTTGCTAAGGGACTAGCAAAAGCTAGGCATGGAGATATGATGGGAACACCGTCATGAGCTATAAACTAGCTTAATTTGATTTGATTAAGTCTTTAAATGCTCCTACATAACCTTCAGAAGGTCATAATTCATTACATTAGCAGTCTAAGAGAAAGATAAGAAACCAGGGTTAAAACTGTAATTTTACCATCATAACTTGAATACAGTATAACCATGGGTTTTCTCAAAGGTTAATTAAGGATTAAATGGTCTTAAAAGGATAATAAGTGGGTTAGAATAGACAGAAAAGGGTTTTCACGTGTTTTGAGAATTAAATGACTTTTAAAATCCTAAAAATAGACTCAATTAACTGAAGTTATGGTCAGGATAAAATTTACCTAAATCCTCTAAAATTCATAGAAAAATATTCTCTAAGGTTTGGTACCTTCAAATTGACCATCAGAACCCATTTTGGCACAAAACAAAGTCTCAAATAGACATTTACTATAATTTGGGTTTTTGCATAAATTACCTAGTCAAACGTCATCAAAACCAAAATCCAACTTCACCATTGGACTCCTTAGGTTCAAATTAGGTTTGTACCAAAACTTCAACCTAAGCTGAAATTATCTTGACCTAGTTTACAACTTGGTCTTGTCAGATTACATTTATTCCCTTAACTTTCAAAATCTTTACACAAAGACTCTTAACTTTATCATCGTTTTCACAAATAGGTCCCTACTTCCATTAATCCTTTTCCTACAAGCACCAGCGACCTAGAATTGGCAAGAACTCCTTGATTCGTTGACGAATCCCTTTTAAATTTGAAAGGGAAGTTCATTAAGGAATTCCCTTTCTTTTGAGCCATATCCCACGCCCCAAACCCTTCCCATTGTCTCATGCGAACACATGAGAGATTTGGGTATCAGAAAGATCCTAGCTTCGATGAAGCTTTCCAAGCTTGAAAAGCTTGCTTCCCATGCCCAAAACCTCCTCTAAAGGCCTATAAAAAGACCTCTAGATCAAACCGTTCTCCTCAAGCTTGATTTCGACCGGATCTACCCTACATTCCTCTCTCCTAATCTGATCGAAAGGCTCGTCGAGCTCTGGCGATTCCCTCCAACCTCCCTCGTCGTCCGTCCGCAATACCAGCAGTGGATTCATTTTTCTCGTCTTAATCCATGTCACGCCATACCAGTGAGGGTCTCTCCCTCCGTCTTCCTCATCGTTTCCTTCTCACCGAAGTCACCTTCGTCTCCGGCGTCAGCCATACCACAATCGACGTCGCTCTTACCTCTCTTCATCCGCCAATCACCTAAATAAGTTCCTTAGCTCCTCTACTCCCTTTACACACCAACCGCTCCTCATTTTGACCGCCGCATTACACTAACCACCCTCTTCGTCTTCCGCTCCGGTCACTCCTCCGGTGAGGTGTTTCCACTGCTACGCACCTCCATCCACCTCGCCAGCAAGCCCAAAACCTCTGCCTCACCTTCTCGCACAAAACCCCTCTCCTATTTCATCCTCTCGCTCACCCAAGCTCACCCCTGAACAACCCACTTTTCTGTCGTCATTCCCGACCTCGTCCAGCCACTACACCTACTCACATGCTTCAAAACCAGCACCACTGCATTCCTCATCCACCAACGATCCTCTAGAGCATTTTAACTGGGGCTTAGCACCCATATTCTTGGATTTCAGGTATAACCCCCGAGCCACCATTAATGAAGAGCTTCAAGGAAGCTTCAAGCTCACTTCAGGTCTTGATAGCCCCAGGTGGAAGTCCCAAGTTGTGCAGATTCACTTCAGGCACTGTCCCAGGTGGTCAATTCGATGCCTTGACCTCGTGAGCTACCATGCTGTTGCGCTGCGCGAAGAAGGGTAGGACTTTAGTCCCACCTTGGAAGAGGAGAGGTTGCACCCGCATAAATTGAATTTGTGTCTAGACCTTATCGCCTCAGACATAAGGGGTGAGGTCCCTCACACCCCTCACGTGCCTTGTTCGCGACACGCTACCCGCAGACCTAGTTCATCCGACTCGCCTAAGCCTTCACTCCTCGCTCATTACCCACTGCTGGTGAGCCTAGACCCGGGTGCACGTGTACCCGATAACCTTACTATCCTGATATTGGCCCTAGGAGGGCGGATCCCAGCGAGAGAAGGAAAGAGAGAGTGTGCGGGGACAAGGGGGTTTTCCTTTGAAAGGAGTTGGCTAACACTTAGCCAATTTCATAAGTCTCGCCCTATGCATCAGAAGGCTTGGATAGTAGAGAAGCCGAAGGAAGAAGAAGAAAAGAGGAGCCAGATAGAAAGAAGGGAAGCGAAGGAAGAAAGAAACCAAGAAAGAAGAAGAGCAGAGAAAGAAGAAGAAAAGAAGATTGACCCGCAGAGAAAGAAAGAAGAAAGAGAGAGTTCTGAAGAAGAAGAAAGGAGAAGAGAAAGAGAGCAGTAGAGAAAAGAGAGAGACCCTTGAATCTCTAGGAAGCACTGTAGCAACCGGCTGTTTAAGCCGTCTGATATAATCCTAGATCATCTGATTGCATATATTTGAGGCTTTATTGATACTGTTGATTTAGTTGCTAGTTGTGAGGAGTAATTGGTGATTCAAATCATCATTTTACTCCATTCTTTTTGCACATTGATACCTAACATTATTGTTATTGCAATCTCTTATATTTTTTATTCAAATTGTGATCTTAAGTTTGAAATTGCCATATTGCTCTCTATGTTCAACCTCGGACTTTCATTCGAATTTATTTATTTGAGTGCTATTTTGGCTATATTACAACGAAGCAATTTTAAAACAATGATTTATCGCTTAAACACTACCACATCGGCCATTGCACCACAAGAATTGAGGACCCACCAAAGGCATCTCCAGGAGGCCCAGATGATGAATACAAGTGAGGAAAGGATCAGCAAGAGATTGGGAAAAGGGAAGTCCTCCAGATTTCTCTAAGGCGTGAAGAACACAATTGAAATCACCCCTTATAATCCAAGGAATAGGACTGATGATTGAGGAGCAGGACAAGAAATCCCAAAGATGTAAATGCTGCTCAGTCTCACAAGAGGCATAAACGATAGAAATTTTAATCAAGGAGCCACCGAAAGAGCATTGGATCATTAAAGCCTGACTTATACTAGAAAGGAGCTCAATGGAGATACTATCGTTGCAAAGCTACTAAATCTTAGGATCCTCTGGAACCACAAGACAATAATGAAAGGAAATGCCTTTGCAAATGGAATCAATAGAGGATGAATATGCGAAAGGCTCAAATAATAAGATAAGGCTAAGGCAGTGAAGGTGAATCAAATCTCTCAAGTGATTCACTGTAGGGCATTAAGAATGCCTCTACAATTCCAAAAGAGACAATTCATAGAGAAAATATTTTTTGGAGTGATTTAGATTGACTCCGGGTGATCCTCCCTAATCCCTCCAAGGACTGACCTCCATGGACTCCTCTAGTCAACAATGGAGAGTGTGCCTTGTATGCCTTATCCTGGAGGAAAAGGGGTTCAGCATCAAAAAAATCCACAAGGCCTTGAGATTTGACATTGGAAAAATCATCTAGACAATTGTCATCATTGCTAAGGATAGCCTCCCTCCCCCCAACCTCAGTAATGCGGGGCGGTTTAGGGTCTAGAGGAGGAGGAGGAGAAGGCAAAGGAAGGTAGATCCTCTAAGTTAACCCACAAGATTCATTGGAAGGACCACATTTAACCATCTGAAATTTAACATCACCACCACTAGTAGAAACAAAGTCAGAAACAGCATTGCTCTCAAAAATCCGACCTCAATAAAAAAATTTGCGCAGAAGTGAAGAATCCCTGGCATCAGAATTCACCAAGGAAGAACTCGAAGCATCAAGAAAAATTGTTGTTAAGAAAAGCAAGGACGCTCGAAATCAAATCATCAGAAAAAGTACAAGAAATCTCCATCAAAAACTTAGCAGACTTATGAATAGAAGCATGCACACCAAAATCAGGCATTGAAGCATCAAAAGAGGAGATAGGCGAGGGGGCTAAAAAGGACCATTTCACCTTTGGTGGGGAGAAGGACCGTGGCTCCAGGCTAACCACTTCCATCCCTAATGCTGCTGTGGGATGAAGACCTACGATGAACTTGGATACACCTTCTAGCCTTCCTCTTCAGACCAGTATAAACACCTGCAGCCGAATCCTTTGTCCCCCCAGAAGCAAGAGGAGGAGAGATTATATAGGCCGATATGGGAGATTTAAAAAGCCCTTCCCTAGACACCAGTCCAGAGGAGACATCTGGGTGAAGTGTTAAAGTTAGTCATGGCTTCGAGGAGACAGAGCCAATAACATCGTGCATAGTCGACTTGGATAGATCCACGAAGAGCTCCTTCGAACGAGCAGCAGTGATGATAACATCATCATGAGACATAACTAACTTTAATTAGTCAGGATTAATTAATAAATGCTTCTACATAATCACCTAAGAGTCGTAATTCCCTACACACCAACTCTGATAGGAATTTATTAAAATAGGGTTAATTCTGCAATTTTAACAACATATTACGAATGTAGAGAATCACGGGGTTTCCCAGGGGTTAATCTAAGGTCTAATGATCATAAAAGTCGAATAAGTGGGTCTATACATACAGAAATAAGATTTCACGCATTTCGAGAATTGATTCAGCACCCAAAATCCTAATTTCAGACCTGCTTAAATTATAGAGGCTTTGGTCATGATAAAATTCATCTAAATCTCCTAAAATTCATAGAAAAATATTCCTTGATATTTGGAACCCTTGAATTGACCTTTGGAACCTATTTTGACCTTGAATAGAGTCACAAATAGAGTTCTTCCCTAATTTGGGTTTCTACACAAATTGCCAAGTTAAACTTTTTCAAAAGTCAAATCCGACTTCACCATTAGATTCCTTGGGTCTAAATTAGGTTTGCACAAAAAATTTGGGCCCAATCAGAGTCCATCTTGACCTAATTTGCATTCTAGTCCCTTAAAACTCTGTTCTTCACATCCAAGCCCCTAACTTTAGAAAATATTGCATATCAGCCCCTAACTTTGTCATCCTCTTTGCAGGATAGCCCCTACTGCCATTGGAATTCAACCAACCTCTAGCCTGGCTTTGACTAAGCCTAAACCTATTCAAATCATCATCAAATCCTACCAAATTTGGTGGGATTAATGTTCACACTATGAAGAGATTGAGACAGATCTTGGCTCTTGAATCGCATGGATTAAGTCGTGTGAACGCATGAAAATCATGGGTTCTTCTTGACTCCTAATGAAGCCAATTAGCATTATTTCCTTGTCTAGAGCTTAGCTGGAGCTCTATGAAAGCTACCCCATTGTGAAACCAAGCTCTTTAGCTTGGTTTAGGCCTCAATTCTTCAAATATTCCTCGCTCTGGTCACCTCCACCGTATCTCCGACGAGTCTCCTCCAACCTCCTTTGTCACCCTCTGTCACATACCATAGGTAGAGGGATTATCTTCATCTCCTTCGTCTGCTCCTCGACGGACAAATCAGGAGCTTCCAAAACCTCTTCGTCATCACCGTTCCATCACCAGAGGACTTCTCTTCTTTGGTGCTCCTAGCCCTTTTGTCCCTTAGTTTAGGTTGCAACCTATCCCTCTTCACCTCCTGAATCTTCCTATCCCATTCCCTTTCTATTTCGATCACCAACATGTCCTCACGCCCATCGTCTTCCCCCACTTCGGCAATGCTCTGGTGAGCTCGCCATGCCACCATAGACCATCATTCAACCTGCTATCGGTCCCATAAGCTATGTTGTCCCACACTCAATAAAACCCCTCAAGAAATTTAGGGGATTGTCCATCCAAACTACCTGCCGAACACGACCTCCATCGCATGTCTTCCTCGACATCGCTAGACCTCCACACATACCCACACGACATGAGGACACCACCATTGCATTCACCGTCCTCAGGCGAACCTCCTGAGCTATTTTGACGCAGTCATGAGGCTTTATTCTTTGTTTCAAGCACACGCCGTCGCCCTCACCTTCGCCGACAACACACACAGTACTCCAGCCACCATTCCAGTTCAGAACACCTGCAATCAATGCAGAACCATCTGGAGTGCTCCCTCGCAGTAGCAATTGAGATGTGAAGCCCACTAGCTACTATAATTGAGCAATGCTCCCACAGCTGATGCACGAAAAGAAGAGGGTGGAACTGTAGTGTCACATCGTGAATAGAAGGACTCGCGATAGCGTATAAGTGGATTTTGTGCCTAAGCCTTGTCGCCCAGCAACACGAGGGGTCGGGTCCCCCATGGATGCACCTCCTTGCGCCCTCACGCCTCACTCATGCACACGCACACAGTCTAGCCACTTCTTAGGATCCGATAACCCGACATTGAACCCGATTAACCTTGGGTCTAAGAGAGTAGAGGAGAGAAGAGATCTATGAGAGGAGAGGGGCTTGGTTTTGCTTTGCAGTGCATAGGGCACATGCTGAAGGGAGAAAGAGGCTCTCACACATAGCCTCTAAAGAGAAAGCCTTATGCTTGTGAAGGTTGTGCTTAAAAGCCTTAGTCTTGAAGGCTTGAGAAAAGAGGAAGGTGTTAAATGTGAAGTCATCAAATCTAAAGAAATGCATCATAGTATGTTGAGAAATCACGAAAACACTAAAATTTATAATCTCGAGAAGGGACGAGGGCATTCACTAGGAGCAATAATGGCAATTCAATTTCAAAAATCACAATTATAAGCACCAATATCAGTAGTTATAACCAAAATTCCATTCGAAAATGATATATATATGAGAGTCAATATCAGAGTGCAAAAAGAATGGGGCAAAATGGTGATTTAAATCACCAATTAACCCTTGAAATTAAGCTCACAATAATCTCAAATAAATGAATAGTAAACTCAATCAGATATTCCACGTCACTTAAGTAACCAATATAGCACAGAAGCTTAGAACCAGCAGATATCAGACGACAGAGATAAAGCCCCAAATGACTTAAGTGTTTAGGAGTAGCTTCAACAAAGGCAAAGGCCTCTTCTTCCTTCCTTCAAGCCTCGAGAAAGAGGCATAGCACAACACAAGGCTCCTTAGATAGAGCCTTCTCTTCTTCTTTTTGAGCCTTAAGAGAGAGACTCACAGCAACGTCACAACAAAGGCAAAGGTGTCCTTTGAAATTCTTCTAAGTGTTAGAGAGTTAGAGAGCAAGGCAAACGCCCCCCATCTCTCTTTCCTTCTTTCTCCTTTCTATTAAGGACCCAACCATAGTCTGGTAAATAGGCGGGTATACTGATCTGGGTAGGGGACCAGGGCTACTGGGTGTGAGTGATAGCCGAGGAGTGAGGAGAGCATGAGGAGGGACTCGACCCCTCATGTATTGGGTGAGGGGTCTGATGTAAACATGTTTATATTACATAAAATGTCTAGTTATGCATGTTCTTAAGCATAGAATTGCATTACATGCTATAAATATTGCATAGCATGCATCATCTTGCATTTAGATTAGTCTGAATAAAATGGAGGTTAGTTATCTCCTTTTATGTTCAGGGACAGGGCGACTTTTTATCGAGGCCTCGGGTCGAAGATCCAATCGTATGGATCTGATCAGGTTGACGATTGGAGTTCAACAACACCAAGATCGCCCTAATCGAATATCTATAGCATCAAATAGAGACTGAGGAACCCTAGAAGATCAAGGGCCAAGATGGCATTAATCCGCACTTCAGACCGCAAATCCAACTACACAGATGGATTTGGATCGATGATCGCAGCCTAACGGTGCAAAAATCGACTCAATCACATACCCATGGCACCATCTACATCAGCCAGAAGATGGACGGCCAAGATGGCGCCACGTGGTGCCATCTTGGCCGCCCAACTAGCCGCACACAACTGCTGAAGCCTCTAACACCAACGCCTCTTCGCCGTTGGATCAAGATCCAACAGCTGAGAGTGGATCTTAGACCAACGCCTTCATCTTCTAAAGCCAAAGGAGGATGCAACCTCAACCATTGGATCTCAATCCAAAGGTCTAGATCGTGTGCCATGAAAATACACCACTCGCCCATCCACACGTGCAGTGCAGTGGATAAGGCACTCAGTCGCCTCAAGACGCAGGATCGAATCCGTGAGGTGTGTCGTTTGGGCATGGATGAGCATGCTCTATCAATTGCACGATGGAGATCGGGCAGCCGTGCGTGCCCAATCAGATCTACGCTCCATCTGACGCGGCAAGGAAATGCCTCATCGCACGAGATGAGGTGCGCAGTTGAATCGGCGTGGATGCATTCTCAGTCGTTCGATCTCACGATAGAATGGCCAAGATTGAGAGATTGTGGATAAGTGTTGAACACGGGGAGGTGAGCGGGCGCGCATGCGCCGCCCACTACGACCACGTTCAGGCCTTTAGTGATGGATTTATCTGTACTAAAGGTCCTGAATTAATGATTTTCAACATAAAATGACCAAATTGCCCTCACTCCTTGCAACTATAAAAGGAGACACTCTCCATACAAAATTCCCATCCCTTCCTTCTCTTCTCTCCCTCTCCAAAGCTCAAGAGAAGCTTGTCCCACACTCGGGATGCTCCTCGAGAGATAAAGTCAAATTTTTGCCCTCATTTCGGAAGCGGATCCCATGACGACGACGACGTGCTACCCCGTTCTCGTATCTCCTACCTCGACCTCCTTCTTCCCGCTCCGTCCTTTGTCTTCCAGGCGTCGTCCCATCTGACTCGACCTCCAAGAGATCGTCGAGGAGGATAACTTCTCTCTCCCATTCCTCTTTCCAACTTTCTAGAGTAGAATTTTCCTGCTTTCTAGTGTAATAGTTTTCTTGCTTTCTAGTGTAATTTCTCACTGGTTTAATTGTATAAACATTTTAAAATATTAAGTGAATGTTTCTCTCTCCCTCTCTCTTTCTCTCTCTCTTATTATGATTGTTTATATTGCTTCATTGTAATTACTCCGCTTTGCAACAAAAACCCTAAAAAAATCTAATTGCGAATTTAGATTGACGTAGCCTCCCTGAGTTCGACTCGGGATTTCTAATCCAGTATGAATTTTATTTGTTGAACACGAGTTCTTCACTTTCAAACTACAATGACAGGTTTTCAAAACCAAATACAATAGCGTAGTAACCTATAGCTTCAACATTTTGGCGTCATTGCCGGGGATCGAACTCGGGTCGCCTACGTGACAGTTAGGAATACTTACCAGTATACTACAACTAAAACATTTTGGGTGGATTCATTTTTGAATTATTTTGTCAGCTTTGTGAAATTCTTGTAAATTGTATTTCTCTTCTTATATATACATTAAAAAAAATTGAATTAGGAAGGACTATTTGGACATTAGGACTTTTCAATCTTAGGAAATATTACATTAGGATCCGAACACAAAGACCCTTCAGGTCTTTGTACTTAATCAGCCCGTGTACCCACTAAAATGTGGATTTGTTTTTCAAGTCCTCGCCATCTTAATTCTATTGTAATTTGAGTAAATAAGTTTAGGTGATAAGTACATGACTTATCAACCCACCCTCTGATTTGAGGGAACTTTGAGTCTTAAACATCTACGCACTTTCTTTTCACTGACTTGTTGATCGGCGATTTTAATGGAAATTGGGTAGCTAATGAACCTTCTAGGGTGATATGGCTGGTAAGTTACCATGGGTAACAACCCATAGGTAGGTTGTCTAGAGCCCAGTCACTGGACCATTCTCTTCTTACTACCTTTAGGTAAATCTTAGACCAGGGAAGCCACCTACTTAAAAAAAAAAAAGAGTCAAAAAGAAAAAGAAAATAGAGAAAAAGAAAAGGAGAAAAGAAAAAAAAAACAAAAGCCACACTTCGCCGCACGAGTATGGCTGGCAAGTTGATGGTGGTAATAGCTCATCGACCGGTTGTCCAGAACCCAGTTCAAGAAATGCACTGAAAATTTCCAAAATAATTAGGAAGAAAGCGGAGAAGTAGAATAGACCAGGGAGATATACACTGGATTTACCCTTATGTTGATCCCATAAAAATAAAAGTAGAGAGAAAGCTACCGGTTGTAAAGATACACCTTTAGGTGGAACTCTCTTTTTAAGGTCACCTAGAGGCGTAAAAACCTGAAGTCCGTTCTGATTACCGATCAATGAGTCTATCACATTCACAATAAGATGCGTAGAACTTAGGGTTCTCATCAAATCTTGGGTGAGTTGAATGGACGTAGAAAGCCACTCTTTAACCTTAAACTCAAAAATCAAAAAATTAGAAAAGAAGAAAAAGAGAAAAATGAAAATTTTCTTTGAATAAGGTGAGGGCTTGAGGCGGTCTGCATTTTGGCAGATACCTGGGCACTGTTGTGTCTTTGAAAGTTCAGATCCTAAATAAACATTTTCTTAATGTTGAAAATAACTTTTGCCCAAATAATCAAACCTAATTCTTTTATAAATAGCATATAATTTTTGCTAGGGACTAGCAAAAGATAGGCATGGGGGTGTGATGCAAACATGTTTACATCATATAAAATATCTATTTATGCATGTTCTTAAGCATAGAATTGCATTACATACTATAAATATTGCATAGCATGCATTATATTGCATTTAGATTAGCCTGAACAAAATGGAAGTTAATTGTCTCCTTTTATGTTTAGGGACAGAGTGACTTTTCATCGAGGCCTCGGATCGAAGATCCAATCGTACGGATCTGATCAGGTCGACAATTGGAGTTCAACGACTCCAAGATCGCCCTAATCGGATATCCATAGCATCAGATAGAGACTGAGGAACCCTAGAAGATAAAGGACCAAGATGATGTTAATCCGCACTTCAGATGACAAATCCAACTGCACAGATGGATTCGGATCAACGATTGCAGCCTAATGGCGCAAAAATCAACTCAATCTGATACCCATGGCACCATCTACATCACCTAGAAGATGGACGGCCAAGATGACGCCACGTGGTGCCATCTCGGCTACCCAACCAGTCGCACACAACCACTGAAGCCTCTAGCGCCAACGCCTCTCCGCCGTTGGATTAAGATCCAATGGCTGAGTGTGGATCTCAGATCGGTGCCTTCATCTTTTGAAGCCAAAGGAGGATGCAGCCTCGACTGTTGGATCTCAATCCAATGGTCCAGATTGCACGCCATGAAAACACACCACTCGCCCATCCACACGCGCAGTGCAGTGGGTACGGCATTCGGTCACCTCAAGACGCGGGATCGAATCCGCGAGGCGTGTCAATTGGGAACGGATGAGCGGGCACTATCGACCGCACGATGGAGATTGGGCGGCCATGCACGCCTAATCAGATCTACGCTCCATCTGATGCGGCAAGGAAATGCCTCATCGCACGTGATGAGGTGCGCAATTGAAGCGGTGGGGATGCATTCTCAGCCGTTCGATCTCACGATCGAACGACCGAGATTTAGAGATCGTGGATAAGCGTTGAATGCGGGGAGGTGAGTGGACGCGCACAAGCCACCCACTACAGCCACGTTCGGGTCTTTAGTGACGGATTTATCCGTCACTAAAGGTCCTGAATTTATGATTTTCAACATAAAATGACCAAATTGCCCTCACTCCTTGAAACTATAAAAGGAGACCCCCTCCATATGAAATTCTCATCCCTTCCTTCTCTTCTCTCCCTCTCCAAAGCTCAAGAGAAGCTTGTCCCACACCTTGGATGCTCCTCGAGAGAAAAGTCAAATTTTCGCCCTCATTTCAGAAGCGAATCCTGCGACAATGGCGACGTGCTACCCCGTTCTCGTTCCTCCTACCTCGACCTCCTTCTTCCCGCTCCGTCCTTCGTCTTCCAGGCATCATCCCATCCAGCTTGTCCTCCAAGCCGAGGAGGATAACTTCTCTCTCCCATTCCTCTTTCTAGCTTTCTAGAGTAGAATTTTTCTGCTTTCTAGAGTAATAGTTTTCTTGCATTCTAGTGTAATTTCTTACTGGTTTAATTGTATAAACATTTTGAACTATTAAGTGAATGTTTTCTCTCTCTCTCTCTCTTATTCTGATTGTTTATATTGCTTCATTGTAATTACTCCGCTTTGCAACAAAAACCCTAAAAAAATATAATTGCGAATTTAGATCGACATAGCCTCCTTGAGTTCAACCTGGGGTTTCTATTCTAATATAAATTTTATTTGTTGAACACGAGTTCCTCGCTTTCAAACTACAACGATAGGTTTTCAAAACCAAATACGATAGCGTAATAACTCATAGCTTCAACAGGGTCCAATGCAGAAAAATAATTTATACGGCGCGTAGGGTTCATCTAGTGTAGATGTGGAACTAAAGTCCCTGTAGTTCTTCGCGTGAAGCTGCTGCTAATGATGTTCTTGATTGCAGTCGAAGGAGAGGGTGACTCCTTCAATTGGAAACCTACGCACGCTCATGTAAGAAGATCACGTGACCTGGAGGTGTTGGCAATGAAGGACACGGCTAGAACATGATGGCTGAGGTTGAGGAAGATGACTTGTAGTGGCAGAGAGCCAGCGAGCACCTAAAAAGGAGAAAACGGCCTATTGACCCTAACAGAATAGCTCAAGAGCTTCGCACGAGTGTGGCGAATATGATGGTGGCAGTGGCATGCTGTGAGAGTGCATGTGTGAGCGTAGCGAAGGTGGAGAAGGTTAGAGCATGTGAAGGTGTCCGGTGGAGGGCTAGGGCAAGCAATCCCCCCAATTTCTTAAGGGGTTTTGCTTGTGAGGGTTCGGCGATGGTGTAGGGACTGGTGACATGTGGTTTAATGGGGTGTAGTGGTCGAACGGGATCACCAAAGGTACGTCGGCGAGTTGGAAGATGATTGTGGAGTAGGCGGATTCGTGGTCGAAGGTGAGGTTTGATGATGCTGGGGTGATCAGTAGAAGTAGAGGAGTCGAAGAGGGTAGCTAGCTGATGAGGAGGAAGCGGAGGAGGCATCGACTGACATGAACCGGCACTAGAGAAAGTGAATGCTTTGAGGAAGGGACCAGAGAGCTACTCACAAGTATGGCGAGGTGTGGAATGCGACGAGGAAGAAGAACCGGCCGCCTATTGTACGTGGCGGCCGACGAAGAAGTTGGAGGAAGGTGGTCACCGGAGCGGAGCTTGGAGCAAGTCAGAGAGGGAGAAAGGAAGAGATTTGTGGCCCAAAAACTCGCTAAGGAGGTGAGGTAGGCCATGAGGGTTTTATATAGAGTTCCAACCGAGGGAAGGAGCTCTCATTAGTTTCTTAGGATTCGAGAAAGCATCCACTAATTTCGTAAGTTCCCATGCACGAATCAGAGGGCTTTAGGAGTTAAGAACAATCCCAATAGATTAGTCAGGGTGTGAACATCAATCCCACCAATTTTGGTGGGATTTGATGAAAATTCGAGTGGGATTTGGTTAGGTCAACGCACTGCTTGGGGGTCGGTTGACATCTATGGCAGCAGAAACCTTTGTGCGAAGAAGATGACAAACCTAGGGGGCTATTCGTATGGATTTCAAAAGCTGAGGGGCTAGATGAGAGGAAAAGAGTCAGACTAGATCAAAATGCAAACTAGGTCAAGATGATCTCTGATTAGACCCAAATTTTGTTAAAAGCCTAATTTGGACCCAAGTAATCTGATGGTGAAGTCAGATTTTGGTTTTGACCAAGTTTGGCTAGGAAATTTACATAGAAACCCAAATTAGGGCAACTTCCTGCCTGAGATTCTATTTCAGGTCAAAATAGGTTCAGATGGTCAAATCAAGCATACCAAACCTTATAGAATATTTTCCTATGATTTTTAGAAGGTTTAGATGAATTTTATCATGACCAGAACCTCAGTTAATTAAGTGATTCTGAAATTAGGGTTTCAGATGTCCATTAATTTTTGAAATGCGCAGAAACCCATTTCTGTCTGCATAGACATTAAAGACCATTTGACCTTTAATTAACCCCTAGAATTCCCCGTGGTTATTCTGTACTTATAAAATACAATTAAAATTGCATAAATAACCCGATGTTCTCTTTTTCTTAAAATAGAATAGTATGCACATAGGACCCTCTGATGATTATGTAGGAGCTTTTATCAACTTTATCAAACCAAAATAGGCTAGTTAGGGCTCATGATGGTATTCCCATCATACCCCCATGCCTAGCTTTTGCTAGTCCTTTAGCAAAAAATTCTATGGATCAAACCAGCTATCTAGGTCGGATGTAACCGTCAGGATGCTCTACTAAGCTGCAACTCTAGAAATCAGAGTAAAATACCAGTAGTACACCCAGAGGTACTCAAGTACTAGCCTAGATCCAGACCTGACTAGCTTTAGTCTTAGTCTGCCTTGAGGGTTTCTAAGGCCCTCAAAAACTATCTAAAGGTTTGTTGGACCCAGCGGTTAAAGCGCTCGAGCTTATAACAAAGTTAGTCCAGGTTTAGTTTGCCAATGCATTTTTTATAAGAGAGAGAGGTAGAATAAGATTTTCATTTTTAGAGAGTTTTCTCTCTTTTTTTTTTCTTTTCATTATTTTTCCTTAGATCCAGCCTCGGATTGGCCCTAAACACGGTCTGTATCAGATTCCTTGTCCCTAACATCAATCCTCGTAGGGTCCCTAGCAATTGATGCTTCGAGATAGCACTACCTATGGAAACCCCCAAAACCCTGGCTTTCGACACTTTGGGATAATGCCGCCCATGACGTTTTGTAGCTAAATCTAGACATTGGCAATCAACATTTCGTGATAATGCTGCCCATGGCATCTGAACCAGCATAAGATGCTTACATGCCCCAAGTAGGATATGTAGATATCATATGAGACAAGCATGGAGGAGACGATATGTTATTGCGCATCTTCGAGGGGAACTTCCCACCTCTCCGCACTAAGAACTCAGTCAATCAACTTGTGTTTTTGAGTCGCGCCTAAGCTAGATCTTTGAGATGATTTTTTAGAACAGAACACTTTTAATAGATTTTTCTTTGTTAAGCGCACTGAACCAGACTAAGTGTGTGATTTTGGGTGCTCAGGTTACCAAGTCCTGCAAACCAAAGGGTAGGCAATGGAGCCGAATAATCCCTAAGCCTTAGACCTAATACATCAGCTTCGCACTTTCCTTAACCTCTTGAGGACTAATTCGGATCTTGACAAGTACTTGAGTGTTTAAATCTTAGAATAGATCTAAGAGGCCTAAGGTCAGTATTTTCCACTAATTCCCTAAGTTTTAGCCTTCCAGGTCTTCATTCATCATTCTATCCAGGCTAGAAGTTAGGTAAGTTCCATATTTAAGGGACTCTTTCCTTCTTTTTGTTTTTCTTTCTGCTCCTTTTTTCTCTTTATTTTTCTTTTCCTTCCCTCATTTTTCTTCATTTAGCTCAAATGGATCTTCTTTTCTCTCAACCTCCCTTTTTTTTTGATGAAACCCTTTTGCGATTTTATTTTCACAGCGTTTTGAACTTTAATAACCCCCCATACCTATGATTTGCAATGCCCTCATTGTAAATTAGGCAGGTTCGAATTCATCTTAGATTGTACATTAGAATAAGGTCAAAGGGTGGGTGGACAGGTCGGGATAAATGTGGCAGACGATTTCAAGCTTTAATACAAGTACTAAAGGTGGAGTTGGCTATTCTAACGGACGAACCCTAAAGTGCAATATGAATTCAGCAAAGAGATATGGCAAAAGGGTTTCGGGTTTTTCAAAAGATGACGGGTTGCCTCCTGTTAAGCGCCAAGTTTAACGTCATCAACTGGGTGCAATGAGCTCAAGGAGAATGGAGATCAAAAGATAACATAGCCAAATTCGTGTCAGCAAGTTCGACGAATGGTTTGAGTCTCTGGCCGTTCATGACAAAAGGTTCAAAATCACCGCTGAGTTCACTAATTTCTATAGCTCCATTTCCAAATGCACGTCGGATTAGATATGGTCCAATCCACTTTGATCTAAGTTTTCCTGGGAAGAGTTTAAGTTTTGCATCAAAGAGTACTTTCTGACCAAGCTAGAAAGTCTTGTGAGATATGTGTTTATCATGAAAGGCCTTAACCCACTCTTTATAGATTCGCGAGTTCTTATACACGTCATTGCGTAGTTCCTCGATCTTGCTCATTTGTAACCGGCGATGGGTTCCAACCTTTGAAAGATCTAGATTGCACTTCCGTACTACCCAATAGGCCTTGTGTTCCATTACGACAGGCAGGTGACAAACCTTCCTGTACACAAGTCTAAAGGGAGACATGCCTAATTGGATTTTGTGAGTAGTCCTATAAGCCCACAAAGCTTTCGGAAGGCGGGCCAACCAATCCTTCCTATCTGGCCTGATGTAAACATGTTTACATTGCATAAGATGTCTATTTATGCATGTTCTTAAGCATAAAATTGCATTGCATACTATAAATATTGCATAACATGCATCATCTTGCATTTAGATTGGTTTGAATAAAATGGAGGTTAATTGTCTCCTTTTATGTTCAGGGATAGGGCAAAATTTTTATCGGGGCCTCGAATCGAACATCCAACCATACAGATGTGATCAGGGCAACGATTGGAGTTCAACGACTCCAAGATCGCCCTAATCCAACATCTGTAGCATCAGATAAAGATTGAGGAACCCTAGAAGATCAAGGGCCAAGATGGTGTGAATCTGCATTTCAAATGACAAATCCAACCGCACGAATGGATTCGGATCGACGATCGCAGCCTAACGGCGTAAAAATCAACTCAATCCAACACCTGTGGCACCATTTACATCATCCAAAAGATGGACAGCCAAGATGGCGCCACGTGGCGCCATCTCGGCTGCCCAACCAGCCGCCCGCAACAACTGAAGATTCTAGCACCCACGCATCTCCATCGTTGGATCAAGATCCAACGGCTGAGAGAGGAGCTCAAGCAGCGCTTGAAGACCCTGAAGAATCGCTGGAAGGAGCTATCTCGATCGTTGGATCTCAATCCAAGGGTCCTGATCGCGTGTTCAAAAGATCGACCGCCCGCCCATCCACACGCGCAGCGCAGTGGATAAGGTGCTCGGTCGCCTTAAGGCGCACGTTCAAATCGCGGCTAGCAGGCGAGCGAGCATGATTGACTGCTCGCTCGTGATCAAGTGGTCGCGCACGCGCAATAGCGCCCACGCGCTATCGCACGCCCGTGCCTCACGCGAGATCAAACACGGGAGAGCACGTAGAGGAGGCGGGCAGAGGCGCGAGATAAGCCGTCCGATCGTGAGGATCAACTGAACATGGAGCGTGCGTTACGTGTGAGGAGGTGAGCCGCTGCGCGGGCGGTGCCCCACTATGCCCACGATGGGGCTTTAGCGATGGTTTTATCCGTCACTAAAGACCCCTGATTTAATGTTTTTTAAATTAAAATGACCAAATTGCCCTCACTCCTTGCAACTATAAAAGGAGACCCCCTCCACACAAAATTCTCATCCCTTCCTTCTCTTCTCTCCCTCTCCAAAGCTCAAGAGAAGCTTGTCCCACACCCAGGATGCTTCTCGAGAGATAAAATCAATTTTTCGTCCCCCTTTTGGAGGTAGATCCCGCGATGACGACGACGTGCTACCCCGTTCTCGTTCTTCTCGCTTTGTCCTCCTTCGTCCTGCTCCATTCCCCATCTTCCAGGCATCGTCCTATCCGACTCGTCCTCCAAGCGACCGTCGAGGAGGATATCTCTCTACCCATTCTTTTTACTGCTTTCTAGAATAGATTTATTACTTTCTAGAGTAGATTTATTGCTTTCTAGTGTAATCATTTTCCCGCTTTCTAGTCGTAATGTTTAGTGTAATGAACAATCCTTTCGATAATGAATTCCATGTTCAGTCTACATCTCTTTTTGATTTTTGTTTGTAATATTCTCTCTTTCTCTTATTCTTTCTCTTTCTTCTATTTATTGTAAATAGTTAGATAGTTTCTAATCAATTATTCTGCTTCGTGACAAATAAAACAAATGCATATTTTTTAAATCAAACGTCTGCCTCCCTGAGTTCGACCCGGGATTTCCATTCCGGTATAAATTTTATTTGTTGAACACGAGTTCTTCTTTCTAACTACAATGATAGGTTTTTCAAAACCAAACACGTTAGCGTAGCAACTCGGAGCGTTCAACATTTTGGCACCGTTGCTAGGGAGGCGACGCTATTTGATTTTTTTCACGTTTTCCAACTTACAAATCATTTACCTCACTTCTCTCCTTTCTTATTGTGATTGCAAGTACTCCTTTGAGACAAGCAAAAGTGATAGATTGGAGCAAAGTGCTGTTGAAGGTTCTGTAAGTTATTCCCTCACCTCCCACCCATTAGTTTTCATTTCACCATGTAATAACACAAACATCAATCAACCTAGGTGTTCTTATAAACTCTAAAGTTAGTTTTGTTTGTTTGTTTGACATCCACACATGCCTCAACCTCCACAATTAAAAAGAAAAATAAAAAAATCTCACAGAGGTACACAACCTCATCTGATTTTCAAACTCAACCGATAAACTGATCTTTGGAGCTGGTACACACATCTAAACACATAATTGAGTAGAAATTAGATTAGGTAATCACTTGTGTGCCTAATTAAGTGGTGCAATAGGCCAATTGTTTGAGTTGATTGGGCTGCACCACTTCAATTAAAATCAACTCATCAAGTAGCTGTCGATTAGGTTCAACTCTTAGGGATTTACCAGGCACTCTACATTCTTTTAAGTTTTAAAGGAAAACATCTTCACCTGTGCTTTCAAAACCTGGTGTGCCAACAAAACTTGTTTGAAAATACCTAAAGTTGAATCCTAAAAGCTACTAAGCAAGATTTGAACCCTAAAATTCACCGCATCAAAAGTAATCTTGCTTGAAAACCACTGGTTGTGCACACACACACACATCAATCAATCATTAAGGGTACAACCCAGATAAAGGGCTCATCACATTCCAAAGCACATTTAAACCTAGCCCTAAATAAAATAGAGTAGACGTTGGCCTTAAAGATTTGACTCGCTCTTCAGAGCCCAGAACGAGATTATTTTCGATTAGTTTGTTTCTACTGTTCAATCTGATGTCTAACTAGGGGAGTAGAATCAAACGATCGTGGCTGGGGGGTACACTAGGAATCGGAGGCACATGCCGAAGGAAGAACCTTTTCCCTAGTCCCTCCTTCTAACTGGTTGGATTGAACAAACAGAAGTAGATTAAATCGTTCCTTTATCTCAAGATAGGTTTTGGGAGTCTGTAGGTCTTTAGGTTAGCCCACTTAAGGACATGTTTGATTGCTTGTATTACAGGGTGCATTTCTTCCTCCCGTTTATCATGAATCCTTCCACATATTATACGCATTCCTGCTCTTTCCCTCCTATTTTGAATTATCCTCAACATGACGATTATCCCGACTCGTACTGTAATCAACCATCAGTTAGTTGGGATAACTCGGATTGGGGATATAGTTCTAGACCTCCGTGTTTAGGGTCTAACCCTGAACACTATGATTGTGATTTCTATCCTTCTTAGAGTCACATCGATTATAGATCGTTACCCTTTCATGAACAACCTAATACGATCTACAATCAAGAAGGGTACACTGATCCTTACCCATCCTCTGATTACACTGCCTTTAGGTCATCACCAACTTTTGAACAATCTGAAATGACCTATTATCAGGAAGGGTATAACGAATCTCAATTCGCTAATTCCCCTGCACTGATCCCAAATGTACCCAACCCTGAACCAACTCATTTGGTTCAGGGTAGCCAGGTTCAAGATAAGGTTCTGGCTAACTTAAGGAATATCATACAATCTTTAGAAGTTCAGCCAATACCTTCCATTGAAAGATTTGAGCCCCTGATTCAGATGATTGATGATTTGAATATGTATTTGTTGGATTGGCTCCAGGATGTTAAGGATAAGAACCCGGGTGAGTTTCTACTTGGGAAGTTAGCGAAATTGAGGATGAGGTTTGTGGTTGCTTTAGTTCAATCATGGGATGATTCCCTAGATGAACCCCCTTCAGGCGAGCCAATGTCAGACCCAGCTCAGGTACCTGTTGGGGGGGACACGTGTTACGAGGCTGACCAGATTGAATTAGAGCAACCAATTAAGGATGATCTGATTTCTTCACCCGAGATCCCTGAGCCAGGGTACAAGGAAATGTATGTCTCCATGGATCAGAAAGTGACAGATGATTTTGGGACATACATTAATACGGATCTTGATTTCTTTGATTCTGATGGTGAAGATTCAAATTGCGAAGTCTCACGCGAGTTTACAGACTATGATTTCTATGAGACGATTGGGCTTGAGGAATCTGATAAATCATTTGATAACCCAAAAACTGAGGAAACTGATCTTTTTGGAGCTCACATTACGGATCCAGAATTACATTTTCTGGAGGATTCAATCCAATGCCCTGATTGTCAGTTACACCCCATTGAGCTTATCGATGATTCTATTTTTGAGATAACTAGACCCAAGTCAGTTCTGATTCGACCATATCTTTTAGACTTGAAAATTTCAGACGGGGTGATTAATATGCAAGAGGTCCCAGAATTTAACATTCTGATTGAGGAGGATAAGAGTTGGGAAGTTCTAATTTGGGAAGCTAACTTTGGAGGAAATAGAAGATTAAGTCTAAGGGTTCCAATTCATCTGAAACCATCAAACCAGGACCCTTACGACATCTGTTCTGAGGATGTCCAACCTAAGCATACATTCATTGATTATCCTTTTGAATTCTCTATAACCTGACTCTTTGGTCTTGGGTTGCATCCTCATAAATCGCAGGCCCGACCCTGCTTGCATACTGATTTTAGGTTTTGGGTAATTTTTATCTAGAACCTAAGATATTCTCGATTATGGGATGTGGGTCTGCATCACAATCTGGTCCATATCTGTGGACATCTGCTGGGAAGTCCGAGGTTTCATCTTTTTATTCTGATTTTGACCTGCACCTGTGAATTCTTTATTTCTCTTCTTTGTGTAGTGTGCCTAGCTGAAGGCACTAAATTCAGCACGTATATAGTTCTTTTTAGTTTTTATCTTAGAGCGAACCCAACATTCATGCAATTCAGGTGGTTTCTATTCTATTCCTCTATTTTATGTCTTTATAATACAATGGGGACATTGCATTAGATAGGCATGGGGGGGTGGATATTCATCTCTGAATTTATTCGTCAGCTCCATAGATTTGTTTTATTTTTTCTTTTATTAAAAAAAATGGAATTAGGAAAGAGAACTTGGGTTTAAGAAAATTTTCAATCTTAGGACATATTACATTATGATCTAAACACAAAGACCCTTCAGGTCTTCAGACTTAATCAGCCTGTGTATTCATTAAAATGTGGATTTGTTTTTCGAGTCCTCGCCAACCTGAATTCTATTTTAATTGGAGTAAATAAGTTTGGGTGATAAGTACACAACTTATCAATCCACCCTCTGATTTGAGAGAACTTTAAGCCTAAAGCATCTACACACTATCTTGTCACTGACTCGTTGTTCGGTGATTCTAATGAAAATTGGGTAGCTAATGAACCTTCTAGGGTGATATGGCTGGCAAGTTATCATGCGTAACAGCCCATAGGTAGGTTTTCCAGAGCCCAGTCACAGGACCTTTCTCTTTTTGCTGCCTTTAGGTAAATCTTAGACCAGGGAAGTCACCTACTTAAAAAAAAAAAGAAGAAAAGAAAAAAAGAAATAAGCCACACTTCGTCGTAGAGTATGGCTGGCAAGTTGTTGGTGGTAATAACTCATCGACCGGTTGTCCAGAACCCAGCTCAATAAATGCACTGAAAATTCCCAAAACACTTAGGAAGAAGCAGAGAAGTAGAATAAACTGGGGAGATATACACTAGATTCACCCTTGTGTTGACCCCGTAAAAATAAAAGTAGGGATAAAGCTACTAGTTGTAAAGATACACCTTTAGGCAGAATTCTCCTTTTAAGGTCACTTAAAGGCGTAGAAATCCGAAGTCCATTTTTACTGTCGGTCAACGAGTTTATCACATTCACAATAAGATGCTTAGAACTTAGGGTTCTCATCAAATCTTGGGTGAGTTGAATGGCCGTAGAAAGCCACTCTTAAACCCTAAAAATTGAAAATCCAAAAAAATTACAAAAGAGGAAAAAGAGAAAAATAAATTTTTCTTTGAATAAGGCGAGGGCTTGATATGGTCTGTATTTTAGCAGATACTCGGCCACTGTTGTGTCTTTGAAAGTTCAGATCCTAAGTACACATTTTCTTAATGATTGAAAATAACTCAAGCCCAAATAATTCAACCTAATTCTTTATAAATAGCATATAGCTTTTGCTAGGGACTAGCAAAAGATAGGCATGGGGGTGTGATGTAAACATGTTTACATTGCATAAGATGTCTATTTATGCATGTTCTTAAGCATAGAATTGCATTGCATACTATAAATATTGCATAACATGCATCATCTTGCATTTAGATTAGTTTGAATAAAATGGAGGTTAATTGTCTCCTTTTATGTTCAGGGATAGGGAAAAATTTTTATCGGGGCCTCGGCTCGAACATCCAACCATACAGATGTGATCAGGGCAACGATTGGAGTTCAACGACTCCAAGATCGCCTTAATCAGACATCTGTAGCATCAGATAAAGATCGAGGAACCCTAGAAGATCAAGGCCAAGATGGTGTGAATCTGCATTTCAAATGACAAATCCAATCACACGGATGGATTCGAATCGACGATCGCAGCCTAACAATGCGAAAATTGACTCAATCCGACACTCGTGGCACTATCTACATCATCCATAAGATGGATAGCCAAGATGGCACCACGTGGCGCCATCTCGGCAGCCCAACCAACCGTCCTCAACCACTGAAGATTCTAGCTCCCATGCATCTCTACAGTTGGATCAAGATCCAACGGTTGAGAGAGGAGCTAAACCGACGCTTGAAGACCCTGAAGAATCGTTGGAAGGAGCTATCTCGATTGTTGGATCTCAATCCAACGGTCCTGATCACGTGTTCAAATGATTGGCCGCCCGCCCATCCACTCGCGCAGTGTAGTGGATAAGGCGCTCAGTCGCCTTAAGGTGCGCGTTCGAATCGTGGCTAACGGGCGAGCGGACACGGTGAGCGGGCGTGATTGACCGCTCGATCGCGATCGAGTAGTCGCGTGCATGCAATAGCGCCCACACGCTATTGCACACTCGCGCCTCACGCGAGATCAGACGTGGGCAAGCACGTAGAGGAGGCAGGCGGAGGCACGTGATAAGCCGTCCGATCATGAGCTGAACGTGGAGCATGTGTTACGCATGAGGAGGTGAGCGGCCGCACGGGCGGTGCCCCACTATGCCCACGATGGGGCTTTAGCGATGGTTTTATCCATCACTAAAGACCCCTGATTTAATGTTTTTCAAATTAAAATGACCAAATTGCCCTCACTCCTTGCAACTATAAAAGGAGAACCCCTCCACACGAAATTCTCATCCCTTCCTTCTCTTCTCTCCCTCTTCAAAGCTCAAGAGAAGCTTGTCCCACACTCGGGATGCTTCTCGAGAGATAAAGTCAAATTTTCATCCCCCTTTTGGAAGCGGATCCCGCGACGATGATGACGTGCTGCCCCATTCCCGTTCTGCTCATTTCATCCTCCTTCGTCCTTCTCCGTTCTCCATCTTCCAAGCGTCATCCCGTCCGGCTTGTCCTCCAAGCGACCGTCGAGGAGGATATCTCTCTCCCCATTCTTTTTACTACTTTCTAGTGTAATCATTTTCCCGCTTTCTAGTCGTAATGTTTAGTGTAATGAACAATCCTTTCGATAATGAATTCCATGTTCATTCTACATCTCTTTTTGGTTTTTGTTTGTAATATTCTCTCTCTCTTTTTCTTTCTCTCTCTTCTATTTATTGTAAATAGTTAGATAGTTTCTAATCAATTATTCTACTTCGTGAAAAATAAAACAAACACGTATTTTTTAAATCAAACGTTCGCCTCCCTGAGTTCAACCTAGGATTTCCATTCCGGTATAAATTTTATTTGTTGAACACGAGTTCTTCGCTTTCAAGCTGCAATGATAGGTTTTTCAAAACCAAACACGTTAGCGTAGCAACTCAGAGCGTTCAACACGACCAAACAGTGACCTGAAGGATTTTCCTAATCTCCCTATTTTACAGTTCAGCCAATCCATTAGTCTGAGGGTGATAAGGAGTCAAGATTCGGTGTGACACCCCATACTTTGTCATCAGGTATCTGAACTGTGCATTCATGAAATGGGTTCCTGCATCAGAAATAATGTCACGTGGAATGCCGAACCAGGAAAAGATGTGCTGATGAATGAACTTGATTACCACCTTATGGTCATTGGTTCGGGTTGGGATGGCTTCAATCCATTTGGACACGTAGTCCACAGCGAGGAGAATGTACTCAAAGCCGTCGGATTTAGGGAAGGGGCCCATGAAATTAATCCCGTAGATATCGAACATTTTGCACATGAGAATCGGCTATAGAGGCATCAGACCACAGTGGCTCATGTTGCCCAAGGTCTGGCAACGACTGCATGCCTTACAGTAGTCCTGTGCATCCTTGAAGATCGTGGACCAATAAAAGCCACACTAGAGGACTTTAGCTACAGTTTTATGTCCGGAGAAGTGTCCGCCGTAGGTTTTGTCATTGTAGAAGGACAAGATGCCCTGTATTTCCGCTTCTAGAACACAATGTCCGATAATTTGATCAGCACCAATGTGAAAGAGGTATGTGTCTTCCCAATTGTAGTACTTGGCATCAGAAAGCAATTTGTCTTTCTTGGCCTTCGGCCAATTAGACAGAATCTGGTCGGATGCCAAGTATTCACCATGTTAACGTACCAGGGAAGTCCTATACCAATAGTCAGGAGGTGCTCATTCGAAAAGTGCTCCATGATAGGTTCGGAAGGGTCGATAACAGAAGAAGGAAGGCGGGATAAGTGATCAGCTACCACATTCTATTTTCCCTCCTTGTCACAAATCTCAAGATCGAATTCTTGCAATAGCAAGATCTAGCGGATTAGTCAAGCTTTTGCATCCAAGTAGATGATGACATGGGAACCCAGAAGGTTTGATCTGAATTTTTCTAAGCCAAATACTACAGCCAGTAGTTCTTTCTCATTAACTATGTAGTTACGCTGATCCTCCTCAAGTGTCTTGCTAGCATAGTAGATGACCACAGGTTTCCTGTCGATTTTCTGCTCAAGCACTGCACCTACTGCATGTTCAGATCCATCGCACATGATCTTAAAGGGTTGAGATCAGTCAGGGGATTGTAAGATAGGTGCTTGGGTGACTCGGTCACGTAAGGTCTCAAATGCGTGAATGCACTCATCGATTATCTTGAATGGAGTGTCCTTTAACAGAAGATTTGTTAGCAGGCGTGTGATTTTGGAAAAATCGGGAATGAATCAACAGTAAAAACTGACGTACCCTAGGAAAGATCTGATTTCCTTGAGTGTGCTTGGCACAGGTAGTTTGGAAATCAAATTTACCTTAGCCAGGTCAACTTGGATGACATTTTCAGATATAAGAAGTCCTAGGACTATGCCCTCAGGAACCATGAAGTGGCTCTTTTCTCAGGAAAGAACAAGGTTCATATCATTGCACCGCCTGAGGATTTGGACCAGATGAAGGTGGCAATCATCAAAAGATTTGCCAAAGATTGAGAAGTCATCTATGAAGACTTTAAGGTACTCACCTACCATATCGGAAAATATGGCTAACATGCACTGCTGAAAAGTAGCAGGTGAATTACATAGCCCAAATGGCATCCTACGGAACGCATATATACTGTAGGGGTAGGTGAAGGTGGTCTTTTCTTGATCCTCTGGATGAATTGTCACCTGATTGTATCTGGAGTACCCGTCTAGGAAACAGAAGAACCAATTTCCTGCCAGTTTCTCAAGTATCTGATCAATAAATGGCAGTGGGAAATGGTCCTTCTTCATGGAGGCATTTAGCCATTTGTAATCAATGCAGACTCTCCATGAGTTTGCAATACGGGTTGGGATGGTCTCTCCAGATTCCGTCGTGATCACAGTGAACCCTACCTTCTTAGGCACAACTTGGATCGGACTCACCCAACGGCTGTCAGAGATCAGGTAGATGATCCTAGCATCTAAGAACTTGATGATCCCTTTCTTCATGACATCCTGTAGATTTGGATTAAGTCATCTTTGCATCTTTCGAGATGGTCGTGAGCCCTCTTCAGTGTAGATATAATGTGTGCAGTTTGAGAGGTTGATACCAGTCAGATCATCGAGAGTTCATCCAATGGCTCTCCAATGCTGCTAAAGGACAGAAATCAATTTTGTTTCCTAATCCAGGGTAGGTCAAGAATTGATGATCACAGAAAATGTGTGGTCTGAACCCAAGAAGACGTATTTCAAATGATTTGGGAGGGGCTTCAATTCCATAATAGGGTTATCAGTAGCAGTAAGAGGTTTAGGGTGGGGTTTAGGATCAAAGGTAGGAGCTGTAGGTGTATCTGGGTCATGTCTAGGCTCCTCTAGCTGTGGGTTGTTATCTTCTTATGGTCGAGTATCAGCAACAATTATGTTTTCCTTTGAGCAAGTTCTTAACCACAGAACTGATATCGCAAACTTGTTCAATAACCCCATAGTTAATTCTTTTTCGGGCCTTAAAGATGTCAATCTTTAATGTCTTGCTCCCAAATTTCAACTTGATTTGGCCCTCTTCGTAATTTATGTTCGCTCTAGCTGTGGCTAGGAATGGTCTTCCTAATATAATCGATGTGTTTTTCAAATTCTCAGAAGTATCCATGTCTAATACGATAAAGTCCACTGGAAAGTAAAAATCACAAATCCGAACTACAACATCCTCATGAATTCCTTTAGGTGACTTGATTGATCGATTTGCTAATTGCAAAGTCACTTCTGTTGGTTTAAGCTCAGATTCCTTAAGGTGGTCTAGTAGGTATGTAGGTATCAAGTTTATGGAAGCTCTTAGATCTAAAAAGGCTTGATCGAATTCTGTATCACCGATTTTGCAGGAGATCAGAGCGGTACCATGATATTTTGCCTTAGGCGGGAGTTTGCTCAAAATGATGGAGCTGGCTTACTTCAACAAGACGATCGGACTCCCACCCTTAATTCGCAGCTTTCGCTTACGTGTACACACATCTTTCAGAAATCTCGCGTAAGATGGTACATGGTGAATTACATCCATCAAGGGGAAGTTTATCTGGACCTGTTCAAAAAGTTTGACCAGGTCTTCCTCTAGTGCCACGGTCTTGGGTTTCCTCTTTGCCTTGGTCAAGGCCTCAGGGAATGGAACCTCAGTTGGTTCCTCTAGAATTGGCTCAGGCTCTTTATTTGGGATAGGGGTGTCCTAGATCACCAATTTAGGGTTGGGGTCTAGATGTTCAGGATTGTGATGGCTAGGGAATGTTGGATCCTGGGTTGCTTTGCCACTACAGTTGGTGATGGAGTTAAGTCTTGCCCAATTCTGGTTTGGGTTAGGCAAAATAGGTTCATGCTACTGATACCCTGAATATGATGTTGAAGCTACCATCCTATCAGGTGATGGAGCAGAAGGGGCCTGGTAAACATAGTGTGCTTGGCCCTGATTTGGGTTCATAACGCTTCTCTAGTTTGGCACATTATTTGGATGAGGTAGAGGTTAGGAAGGAAGTGCACCAGGCTGGTGAGCAATTGCCAAGTGGGCCAGTTGATCACGAACCTCTGTGATTTCTTCCTTATGTTGTTTTTGCATGTCAACCAGGGTTTGGAGAATCAGAGACATTTGGTCCTCCCTAGGTGGCCTAGATTGGAAATTTTGATTGGGCCTTGGTTGAGCAGGTTGATAAGGTCGTGGGTTTTGTGGTCGGGGTTGAAATAGAGATCTCGGATTTGGGTTATTTCCCGACCACACAAAGTTTGGGTGATTGCGCCATCTAAGGTTGTAAGTGTTTGAGAATGGATTATTTTGGATGGTGTGGAGATCCTCGCAAGTCTGAGGAACTCCAGAAAAAATAGAGTAAGAGGGTCCAGAGTTACCCCAACTAGAGTAGGAAGGTCCTGAGTTTCCTCCAAGACAATAATCAGACGAGGGTGGATAAGCATCCATCCCCTGAGAATGGTAGATGTTGTGTACACCCTCCCTTCCTGAGGGTGGGTGCACGTATGGGTTTTGTGGTGCAACGGTGGGTTGGTGTGGATGTAGGGTTATGTCATCCACCTTCTTCTCAATGATTGAGACCTTATGTGTAGATGTAGGGTTATGTCATCCACCTTCTTCTCAATGATTGAGACCTTATCCAATTGACTGGCTACCAACTCCAGATCAATAGATGTGGATAGGCCTTGGGTCTTGTGTACCCCCCGATTATTTATCAATGCCCGAGTGGTCATCTAGTCGTACACACCCAATGACTCATTGTTCAGGGAGTTCTTGCACATGTTCTCGAGAATTTCCCAAATCGTGTCTTCATGCTGACCCATGATATTGCCACCACAAGTTGCATTGATAGAGAGTTTGATATCGTCATGGAGCCCATGGTAAAAGGATTGGACTTGTTCTCATTTTGGAACTCCGTGATGGAGGCACTTGTGCATGAGATCTAGAAAACGATCCCATGCCTCATGCAGAGGTTCTCCCACTCTTTGTGAGAAGTGCGTGATCTAATGCAGCATATCATTCGACTAACCAATTTGAAAGAATTTTTGTAGGAAAGTGGTCTAAAGTTCTTCCCAAGTGGTGATTGGATGAGTGAGAGTCTGAAACTAATGAGCGACTTTATCCAAAAGAGAGCAGGAGAACATTCTCATGAGTAAGCCATCTTGATTCTATATGTTTGGCTCGAAGGTCTGGGCCAAATGCTTTAGATGCTTAATGTGCTGGAAGGGATCCTTGGAGTTCAAGCCATGGAATTTCGAGATTGTATGAAGCATACTTGGCTTGAGCTCCACCGTAGGTTCCCCTGCAGGGATTTGTGCTCGAGGCTCGATTTCCACCATAGTGGGATTGTAATGATCTCGCATTTGAGGACGCTGCGATGGGTTGATGTATGCATTGAATCAATCTCTGAGGTTATAGAATTGATGTTCAAGGTCAGGTTCTTCTCCGTGGTGTTCCATGGTTGTGGTTGGAGATATAGGCTCAGAAATGGAAGAGTCAGAGGAGATGTCAATCTGATTGGGAAGTTGCACAAGCAAGGGGGTCGAGGCTTGGCCTCGACGGGAGTGAAAAGCTAATGGAGGCCTCAAGGGTGGTCTTAAGGACCTTCTCCCGAACATGCAGTAGCAGAGTAGATAAGGGATAGAATGTTTGACAGACCCAATCGAGGCACCCAAATATGCTTGGATGACTAAGGAGGTTTGAGGCGGAAGATACCTCTTGATCAGAAAGTTGCTCACCTGAGAAGTAATTGGGCAACCAGGAAAGGAGAGTCCCACAAAGACCCCTACATGGTAGATCGTCCCCATGAGTTACAGGGTTTCCCCCACCCGACCTTCCTTCTCACCACGGATCCAAATAGACCAGAATGAGTGACTTGACCTCTTAAGTCTACCAAATTTTAAATATGAATTGAGGTGCTTAGAATTCCACTTGAACTTTAGAGTTGATTTGAGCTTGATGACCTAATTTGAAGATTGGTTGACCCACAAGATGGATCAACTTCACCTGACCTGTCATTGTTATTAAGTCCTAATTTTAAGATTCAAGCGGATGATTAGATCTTTATTTTAGGGTCTCCTTGATTAGGTAACTTCAAACAAGGGCTTAGGTAGCACACAATGAGGGAAAACCAGTTCTTGTTATTTCAGGCACGTGTGTTTCTCAACCCTAAGGTGAAAACCCTAATGTGGCTCTATTTGGTTCAATTAGTTTCTTCAAAATTTGGCACCTAGGGCTCAATCAAGAAGGTGAGTAGCCCTTAGCACCTTAAGTATCTATGAGGTACAGAAATGTGGATCGGGATTTTCCAAATCAAATCAGGCAACTCAAGATGATTAATTCTAAATATGAAATGAGAGTTGATCCTAATTAATTTCCTTTTTTAGATCTTTCCAAAAATAAGGGTTAAGAGGATGGGAACCAAATTACCTACCCCTGGAGTGGTTGGTGTGTGGCTGATCTTCTCGAATGTACCTCGCATAAACCACAACAAAATAGATAAGTCAAGTTAGTTCCAAGATCAGAAATTATAATCAATGAAATCAAATTGCGCATTGCTCCCCGACAACGGTGCCAAAATGTTAAACGTGAAATCTTCGAATCTAAAGAAATGGGTTGTAGTATAGTTGAGAAATTGTGAAAATACTTAAATTTATAATCTCGAGAAAGCATGAGGTCATTCACTGGAAGCAATAATGGCAATTCAATTTCAAAGATCACAATTATAAGTACAAATATGAGAAGTTATAACCAAAATTCTATTAAAAAATGATATATATATATGAGAGTCAATATCAGAGTACAAAAAGAATGGGATAAAATGGTGATTTAAATCACCAATTAACCCTGAAATTAAGCTCACAATAATCTCAAATAAATGAATAGTAAACTCAATCAGATATTCCATGTCACTTAAGTAACCAATATAGCCATAGAAGCTTAGAACCAACAGATATCAGACAATAGAGATAAAGCCCCAAACAACTTAAGTGTTCAGGAGGAGCAGCTTCAATAGAGGCAAAGGCCTCTCCTTCCTTCCTTCAAGCCTCGAGAGAGAGGCATAAAACAACACAAGGCTCCTCAGATAGAGCCTTCTCTTCTTCTTGAGCCTCAAGAGAGAGACTCACAGTAGCGACACAATAGAGGAAAAGGCCTCCTCTAAAATTCTTCTAAGTGTTGGAGAGTTAGAGAGCGAGGCAAAAACCCCCCCTTCTCTCCCTTTCCTTCCTTCTCCTTTCTATTAAGGACCCAACTCTAGTCAGGTAAACAGGCAGGTATACGGATCTGGGCAGGAGACCAGGGCTACCGGGTGTGAGTGATAGCCAAGGAGTAAGGAGATCATGAGGAGGGACTCGACCCATCATGTACTGGGCGAGGGGTCCAATGCAGAAAAATAATTTATGCGGCCCGAAGGGCTTGTCAGGTGTCAATGTGGGACTACAGTCCCTGTAGTTCTCTGCGTGAAGTTGCTGCTGATGTTCTTGATTACAGTCGAAGGAGAGGGTGACTCTTTTAATTGGATACTTCAGCATGCTCCTATTGTACGTGGCAGCTGGCGAAGAAGTTAGAGGAAAGTGGTCGCCGGAGCAAAGCTTGGAGTAGGCTGGAGAGGGAGAACGGAAGAGATTTGTGGCCCAAAAACTCTCTAAGGAGGTGAGGCAGGCCATGAGGGTCTTATATAGAGCTCCAATCGAGCTCTAGAACAGGAAGGAGCTCTGATTGGTTCCTTAGGATTCAAGAAATCATCTAATGATTTCGTGCATGTGCACACACAAATCAAAGGGATTTAGGAGTTAAGAACAATTCCAATAGATTCGTTAGGGTGTGAACATCAATCCCACCAATTTTGGTGGGATTTGATGAAGATTCGAGTGGGATTTGGTTAGGTCAACACACTACCTAGAGGTCGGTTGACTTCAATGGCGGTAGAAACCTTTATGCAAAGAAGATGACAAACCTAGGGGGCCATTTGTATAGATTTCAAAAGCCAAGGGGCTAGTTGAGAGAAAAAGAGTCAGCTGGACCAAAATGCAAACTAGGTCGAGATGATCTCTGATTGGGCCCATATTTTGGTAAAAATATAATTTTGACCCAAGGAATCTGATGGTGAAGTCGGATTTTGATTTTGACCAAGTTTGGCTAGGAAATTTACATAGAAACCCAAATCAGGCCAACTTCTTGCTTGAGACTGTTATTGGTCAAAATGGGTTCAGATCGTCAAATCAAGGATACCAAACCTTATAGAATATTTTTCTATGATTTTTAGAAGGTTTAGGTGAATTTTATTCTGACCAGAACCTTAGTTAATTAAGTAGGTCTTAAATTAGGATTTCAGATGTCTATTAATTCTTGAAATGTGTGAAAACCTATTTCTGTCTGCATGGACCCTCTTATTAGATATTAAAGATCATTTAACCTTTAATTAACCCCTAGAATTCCCCATGGTTATTCTGTACTTATAAAATGCAGTTAAAATTGCAGAAATAACCATGTGTTCTCTTTTTCTTAAAACAGAATAGTATGCACATAGGACCCTCTGATGGTTATGTAAGAGCTTTTATCAACTTTATTAGACCAAATTGGGCTAATTAGGGCTCATGATGATGTTCCCATTAGAAGGCTTAGAAGAGAAGTCTCTTGAGAGAGCCTTGTGCTTGTTGTCTAAAAGGTTGATGTTGGTACTATTGAATTATTTAAGAACCTAAGTTGAGTTGATTGAAATACTGCTGAATTATTTGACTAACTTGAATATGAGATGCATGCCTAATTAGAGGATCTAAATAGTGATCTAAATCACCACTTTTAGGTTTTCTCTATTCTTTTTGTCTCTACATTCTCTGAGATACATTGGATTACATTGAATATTAGTCTGACAAGTTGTATTCATTGCATATCTTTTATGGTGCTCAATTTATTGTGTTTATCTATTCTGAATGAAGATTAATGCGTGAATTCCACATTTACTCCCTGCGAACGACCTCAGACTCAAATTAAAATTTGAGTTTTATAAAATTTAAATGTTTTGTTGTGCGATTTAGGAGTATACTACAACAAATGCATTTAAAACCTCCTCGATTGCCCAAACAACATTTTGGCATTATTGTCGGAGAGCAACGTGCAATTCACCATTAGTCTTATCTTTCTTAATTTATCATAGCACTAACTTACCCTATTTGCTTTGCTTATGATTTTGTGAGGTACCTCACGAAGAGATCTTCCGCGCAATCAACCACTCCTAGGCAGGTAAAATTTCTCTTCTTCCATAATCAACCTCTTAATATTGGGAATGAGAAAAAGAAAACAAACAATTAGGATTCACTTGTTGTACTTTTCTTAGTATTTATCATTTAAAGGCAACTTTCCTGATTTGCAAACTTAATTTGATATCTGATTGAAGTTGAGACGATTCTGTTTAGAGATCCCTACCCTGATTTCCTATACCTACTAGGGATTTACGCTTAAATTTTAAAACATCTTGGACAACTCACTTTCTTGTTTGAGTCCAAGGTGTTACATTTTGAGATCAAATTGGACTTGGAATAGAGCCATTACGATTTCTACTCTAGGGTTCTGAAGCGTTAGTTCACAATTGTCTGAATTAAAGGAAATTGATCCTCCTACATTTGTGTGCTACCTAAACCCTTACTTGAAAAGATCTAATCAGAAAAACCCTAGAATCAGGCTCTAAATTCACTTGAACCCTAAAATTGTGGACCTAATAACCTGAGAGTCAATTCAGAGTGATCTTCGTGTCCTGACCCAGATTTCATTCTTCATCTTTTAGGGCAGGTCAGGTGAAGTTGTCTACTTTGTGGGACAACCAACCTCCAAATTAGGTCACAAATTGAATCAACTTCTAATCAAGTGAAATCCAAGGCACAAGTTAGGACTAAAATTGGTAGACTTAAGTTCTCAATTTGTACATTCCGGTCTACTTGGAACTGTAGTGACAAGGAAGGTTGAGTGGGGGAAACCCTGTAACCCGTAGGGATGCGCTACCATGTAGGGGTCTTTGTGGGACTCTCCCTTCCTGGCTGCCCAAGTAATTCTTGGGCATGTGGATTTCTAATTTAGAGGTATCATCTGCCTCGAAACAGCCTTAGTCATCCAAAAATCTTTAGGTGCCTTGATTGGATCCAATTCACATCCAGTCTTTCATCTGTTCTTTAGAGCACATGCACAGGAAAGGTCCCTCGGTTTTTGACCAAGAGGCCTCATTAGAATTGATCTTCTTGGGGATTTCTAATTTGATCCAATCACTTCAACTTAAACTTGAATTTGATTCTACATCTTGATTCACCCACCTGATTTGAAAATGCAACCTGACAAATTAGGAGGACTTTTTAGGAAACTTGAATCCTAAATGAGCATAAAATAAAAAATGATCGAGGCTGTACTTAGACATCATGATGAATATTTCAAAACCTCTGATCCATCTAAGCACATTCAGGATAATGTAGTAGAAACAACAACCCTCATTATGAACCTTGCTAGAATGATATTTACACAAATGATACATGGTTCAACCCGGAATGAGCCCTTATCAAAATACAGTGAATTATGGAGAATGCACAATATTGACTATGTACAATGTTTGTCAAATCCACAACTTTGGGAAATATACTAGGGTTTTATGGAGAAATGTGGGTATATGCTAAATACATTACAACAAGCCATTGATCAAAAATACCCATATCAACATTCAGAGATTGATGAGATATCTTGGAACAATATTGAGGATCAAAATGATTTCCCAAATCTTGGGTTCAAAAATAGAGGTTGTTGTGGACCCCCAACCTAAATGGAGTTAGATTCAAACTTTGTGCAGATTGACATATCTGATCTTGATGTGGGTTAGGAGGATCCAATTGCAGGTGTTCACGATTCTGAACCAGCCTTAGAAAGCCATGAAGCTAGTCCATCATGCCTTGATTTTCCAAACACATGTGATGAATTAGGCTCAGAACCTCTCTAGAATGTAATTCCCAAACCTTATCCTATTAAGGTAATTCTCGAGAATAATTCTGACATCCAATAGAACCTAGTCCAGATTCTAGTGACCCAATTCTTACCTTTAACCTATAATCTAGATCTAAACCTTTTTTGGATCTAAACTATGATTTTGGGCCTATATTTAATGGTTACACCTCTCCAAACTCCTTAAAGATTCAAATTGATCCTTTGGAAGTCATACCAATTTACGATATAGAAACAGAGGAATTGGAAGAGTTGGGATTTGATTGGGTCAACCATAGGAGCCAAGAACCTAAGCCTATACATAGAAAGGATATCGCTTTGAGCTCAGAATTTGAGATTAGGTTAGATCCAAGTCAGGTTGTTGATTCTACACATCATGATTCATTCTGTGGTGGAAATTCTGATATGGAATCAGCTTCAAAAATTGATTTTCAAAAATTCTCCGATGATTTCGAATCCTACTCTAATTTTGGAGAACCTTTATTTTTTGACGATTATGAGCCAATCTACGACCTCAACATCTATGATCCATCCTTTGATTCTGACTCTGAGGTCCCTATTCCTGAGATCATTGATTCAAAATCATGTTCCATTGAATTGGAATCATTTTTTTATGATCTACAGGAGTCAGAAACAGTAACTACCAAGAGTATCTAGAATCCAAAGTTTGAATCTTTCATTGACTCAGATTTCCATCATCCTATAACCACTCTCCAAGCATTTACATTTGATTTGAATGAGCATCAAGAAGACTCTCTAGATGTACCTATCTTTGAATCATTTCTAGAAGAGCCCTCTCCACACCCAAGCTTTGAAAAAGCCACATCTTCCATAAAAAAGCCAAAGCCTTCCAAATTTTAATCCCAACCCTGACCAGCCACCAAAATCAAATTCTATTCTGACTCACCTCTCTTTGATCCAATTGCATATGATTCTCCTCTATCCTTGATCGAGTTTCAAACATTAATCAAACTGTTAATCACTTCTTATCCTTCTCTGAGCTTACCTGTAGGGTTCCTACATCCTCTACAGCTCCATTTTCTTTTGAGGATCCCTACTTTAATCAGGTTGAATCAATGCAGCCAAACCTCAGATTTTCATTTCTATATCTCTTTGAGCTTCAAAGTATCTGGTGGGCTCTACATCTACTGATTCATATCCATCAACCCACTAGATTGATTGGGTTTGGTCTACATCATCAACCTATTGATTTGAACAAGAACCTTGTTGGACCAACCTAGCTACTTATCAAGGTGCTTATTCTACAAAACTCTTCTGATTTGACCAACCCTTCTCCTTAACCACCTTCTACTCAGCTGAAGGTATTGAATTTAGCGCTTAACGGGAGGCAACCTGTCATTCCAAAAACACGAGACCCTTCTAATCAACCTTTTTTGCTACACTCCTACTGTACTTTTGAGTTCAAATTTTAGAACAGTTGACTCCACCTTTGGTCTTATATAAAAGCTTGAAATCGTTCACAACATTCACCTCAATCCATTCACCCGCCCTTTGACCTTGTTATAAATGTTGAACCAAACTGATTTTTGTACCCTCTTAGTTTACAATGAGGACATTACAAAACTTTGGCATGGGGGGTGTTAAAGTGCAAACATATGGAAATTCAAATCTCACAAAAAAAATACATATTAAAAAATGATTAAAAAATTTTAAAAAAATGAGAAAAAAAAATAGAGGAAGGGGAGGAAATTTTGTGAACTAAATTGCAAATCTTTCTTGAGGAGGAAAAGAGGAGAAAATTAAAATGTCAAGAAGGAGCAAAAATCAAGAACAAAAGTGATAGTCATAGCAATTGATTATGGGATTTACTTAAGTTCTAAACCTAATCAAAAGAAAAATTATGTCCTAAAATGAAAGAGACAAGGAGATTTGTATGAGTGCCGATCTTAGGCCTTTTGGGCTTATTTTAGGGCTTAAACATTCATGTATCTGTTAAGATCCAGATTAGTCCTCAAGAGGTTGAGGAAAATGCGAAGTAGATGTAGGAGGTCAAAGGATTTGGGACTATTCAGCCCCATTGCCTGCCCTTTGGTTTGCGTGACTTGGTAACCTAAGCACCCAAAAAAATCACACACTTAGTTTGATTTAGTGCGCTTAATAAAGAAAATCATGCCAAAAGTGTTCTCTTTTGAAAAGCCATCTCGGAGATCTAGCTTAGGAGTGGCTCGACAACACAAGTTGATTGGACAAGTTCCTGATGTGGAGAGGTGAGAAATTTCCCTCGAAGATGCGTAATAACATATCGTCTCCTCGGTGCTTATCTTTTAAGATATCTAGATATCATACCGGGGGCATGTAAGCACCTTGTGCTGGTTCAGGTGCCATGGGTGGGATTATCCTGAAATGTCGATTGCTAGGGCCTGAATTTAGCTACAGAATGCTATGGGCAGGACTATCCCGAAGTGTCGAAAGCTAGGGTTCTGGGGGTTGGCATGGGCGGTTCTATCCTGAAGCATTGAAAGCCAGACCCTTCGAGGATTAATGGTGGGGACAAGGAATTTGATATAGACTGTGTTTAGGGCCAATTCGAAGCTGGATCTAAGGAAATCTAAAAAGAAAAGAGAGAAAACTCTCTAAATGCAAAAATCATTCTATCTCTCTCTTACAAAAAAATGCACTAGCAAATTGAACCTATACATGCTACATTCTATGCATTGGTACTTTAACCGCTGGGTTCAACGAACCTCTAGGTAGTTTTTGCGGGCCTTAGAAACCTTTGCAGTGGACTCAGGTTGAAGCTGGTCAGGTCTGGATCTTGATTGATACTTGAGTACCTCTAAGCCTATTGATGGCATTTTGACCTAATTTCTAGAGACCACAAATTAGGCATCTGAATTTCAAAGCATGGTCTAGAAATCTAATTATTTCCATAAGATTTTGCTAAGGAACTAGCAAAAGTTAGGCATGGGGGTGTGATGATAAGATCATCATGAGCCATAACTAGCTTTACTTAGTTAGGATTAATTGACAAATGTTCCTACATAATTGCCTGAGAGTTGTAATTCCCTACACATCCACTCTGAGAGGAATACATTAAAACATGGTTAATTATACAGTTTTAATAGCATATTATGAATGTAGAGTAATCACGAGATTTCCCAGGGGTTAATCTAAGGTCTAATAATCATAAAAGTCTAATAAGTGGGTCCATACAAACAGGAATAGGGTTTTACGCTTCAGCACCCAAAACCCTAATTTCAGACCTGCTTAGATTATAGAGGTTTTGCTCAGAATAAAATTGATCTAAATCTCCTAAAATTCATAGAAAAATATTCCTTGAGGTTTGGTACCCTTGAATTGACCTTTGGAACTCATTTTGACCTTGAACAGAGTCACAGACAAAGTTTTGCCCTATTTGGGTTTCTACGCAAATTGAATAGTAAAACTTGGTTAAAACTCAAATCCAGCTTCACCATCAAATTCCTTGGGTCCAAATTAGATTTGTACCAAAATTTGGGCTTAATCAAAGTCCATCTTAACGTATTTTGCATTTTAGTCCCTTAAAACTCTATTCTTCACATCCAAGCCCCTAACTATCGAAAATACTTGCATATCAATCCCTAACTTTGTCATCTTCTTTGTAGAACAACCCCTGTGACCATTGGAGGTCAACCGACCTCCAGGCTGGCTTTGACCGAGCCTAAACCTATTCAAATCATCATCAAATCCCACCAAATTTGGTGGGATTGATGCTCACACTATGAAGAAGAGATTAGGACAAATCTTGGCTCTTGAATCACATGGATTAGGTTATGTGAACACACGAAAATCATGGGTTCTTCTTAACTCCTAATGAAGCCAATTAGCATTGTTTCCTTATCCAGAGCTCGGCTGGAGCTCTATAAAAGCTCTTTAGCTTGGTTCAGGCCTCAATTCTTCAAATATTCCTCTCTTCGATCGCCTCTGCCGCAGCTCCAGTGAGTCTCCTTCAACCTCCTTCGTCACCCTCTGCCACATACCATAGGCAGAGGGATCATCTTCATCTCCTTCTTCTGCTCCTTGATGGGCAAATCAAGAGCTTCCAGAACCTCTTTGTCATTACCATTCCATCACCGGAAGACTTCTCTTCTCTGGTGTCGGCCAATCATAGCCAGCACCCTCCTACCCCTTTCTTAGTTTAGGTTGCACCCTATCCATCTTATCCTCCTAAATCTTCCTATCCCATTCCCTTTCTGTTTTGATCACCAACACGACCTCACACCCACCGTCTTCCTTTGCTCCACCAATGCTCAGATGTGCTCATCATGCTAGCATGGACCTCCTTTCAACCCACTATCGGTCCCATAAGCTCTACCATCGCACGCTCAACAAAACCCCTCAAGAAATTGAGGGGATTGTCCATCCAAACTATGCGCTGAACACGACCTTGATTGCATAGCAATCATAGGTCCTAATCTGCCTGAATTAAGTCAAAACCTAGCCTAACTTAGGCATTCTTCATGCATTCGCATCATACGTTGCATCGTAGTTGATTCATTAGTTTTGTAAATAATAAAGTTATATTATGTGCTAATTGAGAGGCAATAACAATCGTAGGTAATTTGGGGCTACGAATGACCAATCCAACCACAGATCTATGTAGAATGACAACGGGAGTCCAACGCTTCCAAGATTGCATCGATCAGACTCCTATAGCATCCGATGGAGTCCACAGAAGAGCAAGTTCCAAGATGCAAATAGGTGAAAATTCGAACCTCAGATGATAAATCCAATCGAACGGATGGATCCGGATCAGTGATTGCAGTCTAACAGCATAAGAATCATCCCGATTGGAGGCCTATAGCATCGTCTACAAAAGAGAGAGGATGAACGGCCACAATGGCGCCACGTAGTGCCATCATAGCCGCCCCTCGTCACCGCCCAACTTCTGAAGAGGCTCTCCCTGTGTGCTGTGGGCTGTTGGATCATCATCCAATAGCCACAACGTGGCCACGTCACTGCTTCAGGAGCGCCTCAACAAGGAAAGAAGAAACCTCAGCCGTTGGATCTCCATCCAACAGCTAAGGACAAATAGATGCAAAGAGGAAACTGTAACAAAACTCATGCATAGTGCGTTGGCTTACGCACTTGCACTGAATCAGAAGGCGTGCGTTCGAACCACCTTGAGCGAGAAATCAGTGAAGGCATAGGCACGGATGGAATCCATCCATTGGATGGCCACTAGCGATGCAGACGCAACTGCGTGGCATGCTGGATGCCATTGGGTGACGATGTGCATGATGACGTGTGCACGCGCGTTTTGAAAAACAAAAGCGGTTCTATGGCTCTTTTAAGCCTTCCGATCGTGAGATTAGACGGCCGAGACTTAGTGCGCACGTTAGGCGTGAGAAAAGTGTGAGGCAAGGGCACACAGAAGAGGAAAGCACCAGCAGTGAGTGTCCGATTGTGATCCAAGCATCCAGAAGCCGCCGCATGTCAACACGAGGGTGAATCCGCACGTAGTAGGCGTTTTGGAGGTTATTTTGAGGCCAAATAAGAGTCGTTGATCTCCTGATCGACAGATCTGATCACCAGAGGGTTGTTGCATTGTTTTGGGGGCTCAAATTCCCATCTTGCCCCTCATCAAAGCTATAAAAGAAGGCCCAGGGTTCCCCCAACTAATCAATCTTCCACCAACTCCTCTAGACCCTCTCCATTTCTTCAGATCTTCTCCACTCTCTCTGTCTCTGGCTCTCTTCCTCTGAAGTGTCCACCAAGCCATCTTGGTGGACCGCCGTTGCTCTCCCTAACCTCTCCAGAAGGCCACCACGGACCACCCACGGTGTCCTTATTCTGCTAAATAGTAGTTTTTCATTTATGCTCTAGTTAGATAGCAAGAATTTCTTCTAATCATAATTATATTTTTGAAATTCATGATTAGACTATTTGCATGATATACATATTGTGATATATATAGATTAGTTCGCAATTAGTAGCATATTATCTAGTTAGTAATTAGATCTAGATCAGTTATGAATTCTCAAACACTTTCTGCATCCCTAAGTTTAACTAGGACTCACCTATTATGTTAAAATTTATTTGTTGAGACATATTTCGTGCTATACTACGACGTATTCATCTTCTTTACGCGATTTAAGCAACAAACAAATTGGCGCCATTGCCGGGAAGTCACGGCGATTTTTGATTTCATAGCTGATTTAGTTCTTTTTTGTGCAGGATAAACCATGGATCTGCGCACACATCGAGCATGGATTTTAAAAAAGTCAGGTGCACATCTTCTCTACCTTACTTTTAGGTTTCTTTCTAAATCTTAGGTTAGATTTGAATTTTAGTTATATTTTTCTTTCTGAAGTAAAAAAATTAGGTAGTTAGATTAGGATTTCCTTTCAAATCCTAGGTTAGTAGTTGCTTGAAAAAAAAAGAGAGAAAAATTTGAAAAAGCTTTTCCCTCTGAAAAAAAATTGAAAAACTTCGGAAGAAAAGAAAAAAAAATTCAAAAAAAGATCATTTTGGTGGGAAGGTTTGAAATTTAAATTTCAAAACCTTTAAAAAGACTTTCCACCACATCCCTAATTTTCGACTTGATTTCATGGAGCAATTTAAAAAATTCATTTTACAAATATATACTGAGCGAAAAATTCTAAAATTAGAGAAAAATCTTTATTTTCAAACCATCTTTCAAGCAACACCATTTATTTAAGAAAATTCATATTGTGCAATTTTAAAAAATTCACGAGTTACAAGGGGGTCAAAATGACCTATATTTGAAAATTTTCAAATTCAAATAGACATTCCAAGCAATCCACGAATATGATCTGACAACAAATGGTGGGGCTTGAAAGCTGATCTAATTAGCTTTCATTTTCATATTTTTACCAAATTTTTAAAGTTTATTTGATACTGTTTCAAATTGGAAAACCGACCAGAAGAAAAAATTTCAAATCTGATCCCCTGACATTTAAAAATTCTTATTTATTCTGTTGAAATAGTAAAAATTACCAAAAACATTATATGAAAATATAGTTGAAAAAGAAATCTTGCTGTCGAATTTCAAATTATTTGGATTCCATTTGCATATTAGAGAAATATTTTACTCTTGTTGATCTACTGAAACCCTAAAACTACATAAACCCTAGGTTACACCTTTAGGGTAAAATTTTTAGAGAACACACATTTGGGCTAACCTAGAATAAATCAAGTCTAGTGGCTAGCTGGTGAGCTTGGTCACCTTGTCGACCACTCACCACAAACCCCAGTTAAAGAAAAAGGTTTAAGAAAATTATTAAAATACGTAAATCAACCCGAATTCATTGTCGTACTACTAAGTGATTTCAACCTCTTCTACCAAACTTGGTGACTAAGACTATCGGGTAGTGTCAAACGACCGCGGCTAAGGGGTACAAAGGAACCGGAGGTGTAAGCCAAAGGAAGAACCTTTCTCTTAATCCCCTCGTACATAGACTGGTCGAGTTAGCTTGAGAGGTGGGGATTACCTTCAATCGGTTGAACAACAAATTTTTCTTCAGGAATTAAAACTTGAACAAAAATTCTGGTCATCTGATCTTAAGGACCAATCTGATTAGCAAGGCCTTAGCCTTGTTTGTCTTGACTACACCAACCCTTTATGTTGGTGTATGCAAGGAAGAAGGTCATTAAGACCTAAACTTGTTGGACCTTGGGATCCAAACCCAAGGCAACAAAGGTGACTCTCACCTGAACCTTCTTCGCAACCCTCTTCCTCTCGATTAGCTGAGATGGCTGATCCTGATCCTAGAGCTGGTCAAGGCCATGAGAATCATGACCCAATGGCTCGTCTAGAAGCTAGGGTCGAGGAGTCTGAGCAAAGATACGAGTAGAGCATTGACAGGATCCTCACAACACTAGACAGGATGCAGCATCCACCACGCAGAGAACAATTGCATGATTTCTACGATTCAGCGGCGATGATTATAGCACCTCAAGTCCAGATTCTCATAAGCAGAGATGCATTTGAGTTAAAGCCGAACATCATAAGTCTGATTCAAACTCATTTCCATGGAAACTCGAATGAGGATTCCTTCTAGCACATTGAAGATCTGAGTCGAATTGCAGAGTTGGTTCAACCTAGAAATGTAGACATTGGAATTATTCTCATGAGGCTTTTTCCTTTCTCTCTCAAGAATCAAGCTTCCTATTGGTTCAAGACTATCGGGAGGCCAATTGGAACCTGGAAGGAATTACGTCGTGAATTCCTCCAAAAGTTCTTCCCGATTGGATAAACAAATGCTATGAGGTGTGCAATCATAACCTTTTCCCAAGGCCCCAAAGAGAAACTGCATGATGCCTAGGACAGATTCCATGATCTTCTCAGGAAGTGCCCGGACCATGGTGTACCCAGATGGCATCTTGCACAAGTCTTTTACCATGGGATAGATGACACAGATTGATACTTGGCTGATGTATCTAGCGACGGGAATTTCCTTGCGACAGACGAGAACAACGCATTCAAACTATTTGAATCCTTAGCAGAGAACTCGATGAACGTCACATTTATGAACCAATTCCAGTGACCTGGACAACAACGAGTTAATGTCCACGAAGCTCATGTCAAATCTTCCTGAGCTGATATGGACATTATCACCAATAACCTGGACAAGGTGGATCTGCTCGATGAATTAATGCGAGCAAGATCTGGGTTTCTGGTAACGTTCTCTCACAACTCAGTTAATTAAGTTAATTTTGCTTAATTAAGAGTAGAAGAAAGTAACTTAGGTTAACTTGAATTTGTGTCAGTTGAGTAGTATAGGGTCAAGTTAACCTAACATTTTAGATTTTTATTTTAACTGGTTGAGTTCAGGTCATTCGTTGGGAGGTATATATTACTTAGAATTCACCAAGCCATTTAAAACAATTCTTAGGAGGTATAATTAGATTAATTTTAATAACATGAAATTTGCCAAATGATTGAAACTTAAGAAATTTGCAAAATTCCATATGAGAACACATTTACTCAAATGATATTCTTTATTAGCAAGTAAACATGTTAATTTCCAATTTATTTAAAAGGAATTAAGGAAAATAAGAGTTCTTCTAATTACAACATGCCTTATTATAACATTTAAAAATAAAATGAAATTTAAAATAATGCAAGAAAAATAATTTCTTTTCTTTATTTCTTCAGCCTCTCTCTTTTATTCTTCTTTCTTTCTTTCTTTTTTTCTTTTCTTTTGTTTATCTTTTATCTTCTCTTTTATTTTTCTTCTATACTCTCAAGCTCATCTCTTCTTCACTGCCTCTCTTCTGTCCTTAGTCTCTTTCTGCCCTTTGCGAGTTCTCCTTTCTTCCTCTTCCTCAGGCTTCCTTCTTCTTCTTCCTTAGTGCCTATTAGCCTTCCTCTTTCTGCCTTGCGATTTCTCCTTCTTCTTCCTTAGCCTCTTTTCTTTCCTTCTTCCCTTAGCCTTCAACACTTAGCTATCAGAGCCTTTAGCACTTAACCTTCATCTTCTGAACCTTTAGTTGAACCGATTTTTTTTCTTCCTCAACCAAAAATTGGTTTTTGATTTGCAGCTCAGACTTTTCAGGGATACACAACACCCTTAACAGGGTGGGACCAGACCCTACTAGGTCCTCGCCTGGTTCATTATAGATCAGTTTATTTTCGGTTCAAGTTTCTCGAGCCAAATCAGCTCAACCCAGGCCTCGCCCTCCCAGGTCCGCACATTTGCATGCCCACACAGGTTCACCCTCGTAGGCACACACGCCCACACACACACATGCATATGCTCAAGTAACCGTTCGTATCCGTGCATTGAGCGTTGACGACTGAGAAGCACAATTAACAAATACCTTTTATACTAAGGCGCCCGCTCAAGGTTTCTCGATGTGGGACTAAAGTTTCCCCTTCCAAAGCCAACTTTGAATTGGTGATAACTCCTGGCTCAGAGCTCCAATTCAAGCAAACAAAAGCTTGTTGCAAAGCTCTTGAGTTGCTCTATAGGATTACACTTTCAATTTAATGTTAAGGGGAATATTTCCTCTTTGATTTGAAGGGAAAAATTATGGGTTTTCTACTGGTATTTATGCCTGGAAAATGGAATTAAGGTTACAGAGTCCACAGTCTGGACTTTCCTCTCTCAGTAAGGGTCTAAATAGTTTCTATAGAGTATTCCACAACTACTTGTGTGGGTTTTAAGCTCTTAAAAGCTTCAGGAAATGCAAAGAAGGTCAAAGCTTCTATGAAAGCTTCAGAGACTATAATTAGGCTCAAGAAAGACCTAACAGACAGCTAAAATCATATTCAATCGATTAAAACAGATTCTAAGGGTTGTTACAAACTTGTCTGGGAAAAAATCACAATCAAATTTTAGCAAATATCTACTGCCAACAGTTTGGGTTCAAAAACAACCCAAATTGGTAGTGATTGAATTCCAATCAAATTACTCCACAGAGCTCATCCAATTCACTTAAGAATCATTCAAATAAATCTCAGACATAATTCAGACTCATTAATTCACCAAATTGAGCTCAGAATCAAGATATCAAGCTCGGGTTTGACTATAAGGCCTCAAGATTTGACTTTCTATTCTAAGCCTTTTCTCAAGAAATTAAAGCCTAGATTATCATCTTCTCAACCCTAGGAACTTGCTCAACCCCTAGACAGATGTTTGGATTTAGGATTCTAGGGTTCCAGGCTCGTCGCCTGGACTCTAAAAGTGGTTTGTTTGTTAGAGCAGTCAGAAGATTGTTACACTAATTTTAGCACAAAATTAACTTCAGTGCATTGCACAGAAGCTTCTAGATCCATTAAATATGACTTAAAACTTTCTAACAGACTTCTCCAACTCTTCCGGAGTTGGAGAAGATGAATCAGTAACTACAACTCCAGTTGTTAAATCTTCAAATAAATGACCTCAAACTAATCAATGATCCATATTACATCATTCTAGAGCTTCTTGTTAAGTCCTGTAGGCTGAAGATCATATTTGACTCGTCGGAGCTCGCCGGAGCTTCGGTGAGTCCAGTAAAAGTGTAAATTCGTGTACAGAAAGAAAAATCACATCATTTTCGACTTAAAAAGATTCCTGAGGTCACAAAGAACCTCCGGATCGCATTAAATTCTCCATTTACTCATTAGATTTAAGATTTTAGTTTGAATAAAATCTGAGTTGGTTTAGGCTCAGGACTTGATCTCCCACTCAATTGAGTGGTCAAGACAAGTTAAAGAGTGATTACGATCATAAATATATAATTAATTTAGGGTTTTAACTACTCTTGAGCCGCTGTTGACAACGAGCTCAGGAGCTTAAATAGAACAAGGCTTTTAAGTTATATATAATATTTAATCAAATTAAAGTGATAATTAGGATCCTTTAGTGAGGAGTAAGTGATGGAGGATCCAATGGAGGTGGAATTAGGTCAACTACTACTGCCATGGACAGAAGTAGTTGATGAAGGTGGACGTGGATTAGGCGAATCAGTGATGAAATTAAGAAATAATTGTGATAGAAATGATCGTGAAGAATAAAGGAAGATGATCAGTGGTTTCAAAAGACAAAATTAAGGCTCTGGCAAGCTCAAGGAGCTCGCCAGAGTCGAGGAAGATGGAATCTGAAATATGACATTACAACTAATCTACCTAACTAACTAACTAACTAAACTATTCTACTCCTACTCCTATCCTACTGTTACCTGGACGAAGAGGACAGAGGAACTCTATAGATGGCTCATGACGGAGGAGTGAAATCAAAGGGTAGTTGGAAGATCTCCGGCGGCGGCTGTGAGGAGAAGAAGAGGAGCTCCTTGGTCAAAGCCTATGTCCAAAGATGCGGCTGACCTTGGAGAAGTTCTAGGGTTGATTAAGGTGGATGGAGAAAGTCGGACTATGAGGTGGAAAGTTCGCTGGAGTTGTGGAGGGAATAGCCTATTGGGTTGGCTGTAATGAAGGAGAGGGAAGGGAGCCAACTTGAAGAAAATCAAGGGGGTTAGGGGGTATTTATAGTTGACGGTGACGAAGAAGGAGGTGGAATCTAGATGCAATTTAGGCTAGGAGGAGGTTAACCATCGGCATCTTCTCTGACGCTAGTGAAGTTATCTCCAACCCTAAATTAAGATAGAAGTGTCATCCAGACCGATGGATGAAGATGGGATGGTGAGCGTAAGCTCCAGGAGCTTGAAGAAGGAGAGATGACGTCGGATGGGCAGTGATCGTGCGATGGCTACACCTTCAGTCGTCAGCTGTTCAATCGGTTGAAGAGAAGAAGTCAGGGACGTGGCTGCAATAAAACTTAAGGACCTAAATAGAAAATAAGGACTCGATTGGAATGAAATGTAAGGACCAAAATGTAAACTTAGGTTTTCAAGGTTTATTTTAATTTAGATCTTTTTCAACTTTTTATATATGATTATAAATAAGGTAATTATTATATTTAGACCTTGAATTTACATTTTTGACCTTTTTTGATTAATTTATTTAATTAAGTAATGTTACTTAAGTTATTACATACTTATGTATATATTATGCTTAAGTTAGTTAACTCATTAATTAGATGAATGATTATTAATATTTTGAGTTCAAGTATTAATCAAATTATTAATAATATTAATTGGATGATAAAATAGCATTTTAAACTTATTTTAATGTCCTTTACTATATATCCCTTATTTTATAATTAACCCATTTATTCACATATTCTTAGCTAATTAACTAGGAAGACTAGTTAATTAGAGATCATGATGAGCTTCTCATCATACACCCAACCCAAAGTTTTGCTAGTCCCTAGCAAAATTAACTAAAGATATGATGATTTAAAGCACCTGGGTTTAAATTAATTTAAATAAGAACCATGTAAAGGAAAGCTTAGGTCAGAAAAAAATTTTTAGATTTAATATTAATAATTAATATATAGAGCATTTGTGAAAATTTTCTTACTTAGACTTATACTCTAAACATTTTCAAAACACACTTAAAAGTAATGTTGTTAACAAGAATTTTATTAGAAATTAGAATTCTCAAAAATCCCTTATTCTTTGTAACTATTCTTAACCCAAACTTAGAATACAAAGTGTTTTAAGGAAACAAAACCTAAGAGTTGGGAATTAAATTTTAACTCAAAAACTCAATAGACTTAAGTTAATCCTTTGTTTATGATATTTTACTTTTATCAATATAAGTTTAAGCAAATTAACCAGATACTCATTATTAATTAAACTTAGAGTAGTAAAACTCTAATCTACTAGCCTACAATACTAAGAACAACTTCTAGACCTAGGATTTTGTCAATTCTTCTCCTTTAGGTCTCAACTGCAAATTTTCAAAACCCAATTTCTTAGGCTTCATTACCTAATACCAAGGTTCAGTAGCTATGATTTTAAAACTTCTATGCTTTGTGAAGAGAGTTGTCCTAAAGGCATCCAAAGTTGCAAAAATTAGATCTTAAGACATGAATTTCCAATCCCAATTATTCCAATTCAAGCCTTTGGCTTGGTCTTACTCAGGTTTGGTTGCTTTCTTCTCACCAGTTTTCTATCCCAAGGTCAACACTTTTTGTGTATATCTCCCCGGTGGACCACTGGGTCTTTTATTCCTAAAAATTTTATCTCCATATTTTTTCAACCTTTTTTATAGGTTAGAACACCCATATGTAGTGAGATGTTTAATTTAATGGAAGGAAGGGTAGCATCCTTTTGTACTGAGATGCTTTATTTTTACATGGAAAAATTACATAAGTACCTATTTGTAATAAGGCACTTAATTGCAGGGTGTTTTATTTTATATTTTTCTTTTTTTTTCTTTTCTCCTCATTTTTCTTACCAATATTATTCTCCAAATCCTTTTTCTTGGTGAGTGGCACATCCTTCACCCTTTCAAGAATTGCCTCGCGGAAATCCTTGGACTAAAGAGGATTCAGAATCGATCACTTAACCTCTGTGTTTTCGCGGTCTCAAATGCCAACAAGAAAATTCTATGTGTGTGAATTTAGATGTTTAGGTTACTTAGCTCATAAACCAGAGCTTTGACAACAAAGCCCTTCACTCTCAGGTTCTTTAAATTCTTAGTTTCCTCCTATAGGATCTATCAAGACAAAATTTACCAAATCTAGTTATATGTCTTTAGCCTAGAAGACTTGTAAACTAAAATTCTACTAACTCTCTATTTAATTAACTTTGAATATCTGGCCTTTTTACTTAACTTTATGATAAAATCAAATTTTCAAAAAGCAAAAGGATTACTTAATCTAATTGATTAGAAAGTTACAATTTAATCCCAAAACTTAAGTTTAAAACTTAATACACCTTAGTTTCTTAATTCAGGGTAAAAATAGAAAAACAAGGCTTAAAAGATTTAAAGATTCTAATACAAATAAAATCTTGTTTAAAAGATTTTTATTTTTAAAAATAAAAGTGTGTTTTTACAAAATGTTTAAGTAAGAATCTAAATAAGAATTGAATGCTCTTAAATACTCTATATGTATTTTATATATTTTTCTAGTTTCTGACCTAAAAGAAAAATTAATCTCTTAATAATATATATATGTTTATATATTTTTTTTTTCTTTCTTCTTTTCTTCTTTATTCTAGATGAATATACCCCTCTTATTATTTTTATAAATTTTCATTTTTCAAATTTTTGTATTTATATATTTTTGTTTTTATGTTTATAAGATTTTCCATTTTTTTTTGAATTTTTTTCAAAATTTTTCAAATTTTTATGAAATTTTTTATTTTAAAATTTTTATAGTTTTTGGAATTTCTATTTTTTTTAAATTTTGTGGATATTTAATTTTTATGTATTTTTTTTATTTTCTATTTACACATACACTTAAAGTGAAAATTTCACTTCAATAGCCCTCCAAGCCAAGATTTTACAATGTCCTCATTGTAAGAAGGGCGAAAAGAATATTACCCTTCATTTAGTATAGGGTGGTGGAAGGAGTCTAATAGACAAGATTAAAGAGCTCTGTGCAGATGATTTCAAGTCTGACCAAAGGTCAAAGTGGTCAGTCGGACTAAATGAAGGTAATCAGTATAATATGAAGTGAAAAATCAAAGAAAGTGTATAAGAAAGAAAAAGTAGAAAGTAGGAAACAGCTATATACAAGATTGGTGGATGAAGGTGGCAAACCCTAGTGGAGCTTGTAACATTCTCCAACAAGACCCAAAGGATGTGATTCCAAGAAAGGTTTTAAACATTGACCATTGACTTTGAATGGTTGATCCTTGTTGGGTTTAGTGATTTCGATAGCTCTGTTGTCGAAGACTCTAACAACAATAAATGACTCTTGCCATTTAGACCTAAGTTTACCAGGGAAGAGCTTTAACTAGGCGTCAAACAACAACACCTTCTGACCAGGTGTAAAGGATTTGCAGGAAATAAATTTATCGTGGAAGGCTTTAAGTTTTTCCTTATATAGCTTTGAACTCTTATAGGAATCATGACGCAATTCCTCAAGTTCCCTAATGTTACGAACGCGCGGCTTCAGACGTCTGGGAGGTGGCCTAGACGTCGGACCAGATGTCTGGAACCCCTTCCAGACGTCTGGGATTCGGTTTCGGCGGCACGCGTGGTTGCGTCTACGTGCCTACGCGCGCAGACCTGCAGTCGCTTTTTCCCTCTCTCCTACGGGCGTAGGCTGCCCTCTGTCTGGCTCTCTCTCTCTCTGCCCGCGCAGCTTTAGAAAGCCTCGCCCTCTCCCTCACTCTCATTGCCTCCGCCCCTTCCTCTTCTCCTTCCAGCCAGTGCGAGAGTGAGCGAGCAGCGGCGGTGGCAGCCGCGGCGAGTGCGGGAGGAGGTGCTGCGCGAGAAGAGGAGGCGCTCGGCCGTGAGGGCGAGCTTGCCGGGGCTCCTAGAGCCAGCCGGCGGGGGAGCAGCAGACGCGGGGTGACGCGGGAGGTCTGCTGCAGCTTGACCAGCAGACGGACGAGGCGCGGCGCTGTCGTGCGTCGCGGGCGGAGGGCGAGTAGCGCTCTGATTCTAGAAGTTTTTCTAGAATCAGACATCTGGGTTTCCAACCAGACGACGGGGAAGACGTTTGGAGGACGGTCCAGACGTCTGAAAGGTAAGTTATTTTCGTACCTTCTTCCTTTCCTTCGACCATCCGTACTGAGAACGAGGAATGGGTACGCGCAGGTTCTGAGATTCGCATCCAACGTGAATCAGACGTCTGGTAGTGGTGCCAGACGATTGGAGGGACTTCCAGACGTCTGGGGTGACCATCGGACGTCTGGGAACTAGGCCAGATGCCCCCGCAGGCTTCTGGACATCTGAGAGACCACGCAGGACAAGGTACCATCTGATCCCCATTTTTAAGACGTCTGGAAGAAGTTCCAGACGTCTGATTTTGCACTGTTTCGTCGTTTTCGACCCGTTTAGGGCCCGTTCGGAGTCCGTTTTCCCGTTTCAAGTTGCGTGCTTTTCGGAATTAAATCCTCTACCCGTCTACAGTAGTTGTATACTATTTTGAGAAACTCCTTGTGTTTGATCCTTGTGATAGGACCCCGTTCCGTTGCAGTCTCAGGGGTTGTGGAGGTACGCGGGATTCCCGACCACGCCCCCAGTACGCCTGTTGTAACCGGTAGAGTGGCTTTTAAGTTTATTAGTATAATCTGTTAAATTATGGAACCATAAATAGAACCTAGGACATTGCATGAATCCTAGGAATGAGAAACTATAATGAATGGTAGATCCTAGGGTGTTGCATGAATCCTAGGGCTGGAAAACTAGATTGTATGATAGATCCTAGGGTATGGCATGAATCCTAGGATGGGAAGAACTAGTGGAATATATGAATACTGCAGTCTTGGAAAATGTGGAAAGGAAATAATAGCTACCTGTAAATTGGTTTAACAGCTACCTGTTATGAATAAATGAGCATGTCTGAGAATATGGGATGTATGAACGTGAAATTGGAAAGGTGAAACCTGAATGTGCTGAGTTAAAAGAGATGGAACCCTATGGGGAATTAGGAGTAGAACTCCTGGAAGGTAAATGGAATATAATTGGGGAAGTGAGCTGGCCCTTGAGTACGGAGTACCAAGGAGAGCGATTGTCCCCCTGTTTAGTGCAGAGCAGAGCCAGCCGCCCCTGGGACCCGAGTTAGGTCTGGCCACTTTGTACCGACTTGCTGGCCCTTTTGTAGGCAGTACCGAGGAGAGCTACTAGTGTAGGGCGAGTACTAGCAACCCCACAGGCCCCGGGGTTCTGCTAGCTCACCTACACCGACTTGTTAGGCCCACTGGGCAAACCTGGGTAGTCAGGCGAGGGTGCGCGGACTGTGGAGGGGCAAGGCCCCTGTTTGGTTACTGTGGAGGGGTTCGACCCCTGTTACTGAGAGGGCTCTGCCCTGTACCGGTTCCGTACTGTGCTTTGGGGTGCACCCGTTAACGGAAACGACTGACCGCGTGCCAGTGCCGGTTAGCTACCTGTGCGTTTATCATGCGTGCCGTAGTCACCGTTACATCTGTCTGTGACCTTAGGGTGGTTGACTGAGAGTAGGATCACCACGAGGGACTCTCCCCTCCAGGAGAGCACCACGTGCTACTTCTACTGTTCGAAAAAGACTGCAATCAAGATCATTCCCACGAGGAACATTCGAGATCAAGTGAAGGATCGGAGAAATAGATAAATTTTGAAACAATAGAGAGACGTGAATAAATGAAGAAAGAAAATTAAAACAGCTACTGTACACTTTACTATTTCTTTAGTTTAGCTGCCACTCTACTCAGCGTTTTGCTGACGTGTTACACTCGTTACCTTTCAGGACCAGGTGTTGAGCAGCCAGGGTCAGTGGCTGCAAAGGACGCTGGGTCGAGTAGGGTCCAGTATAGTTACCATTGTTCTCTTGTACCTCTTTTTGTTCCACTGTAGTGAGTAGTTCTTGTTACCGCTGTACTTTTCTTTACCTGCAATTCTTATTATGTTATGAATGTTGTTCTACTATTGTGGTGGTATATACTGTAGTGGTTTCTTTCATTACTGCTGTATTTTCTTACTGTTAGTTATATTCATGCTCAATGTGGTTTATTTTACTACTCTTTTGGTTACTTCCTCGTTGGACGACCAGGTCTTAGGATTAGTCGAGTCGGTCCGGTTCTCGTGTCTCGTAGGGACTCGGGAATCGGGTCATTACACCTAAGATGCAACCTACGATTTTCACCAACCTTCGCGAGGTCTAAATTATAAGCTTTAATTGCCCAATAGGCCTTGTGTTCAATTTCTATTGGAAGATGATAGGGTTTCCCGTAAACAAGTCTGTATGGTGACATGGCTATTGGTGTTTTGTGGGCAGTTCTATAAGCCCACAAAGACTCATCTAAATGGGAAGACCAATCCTTCCTATCAGGTCGGATTGTCATTTGAAGGATCTTTTTGATCTCCCAATTGGAGACCTCGGTTTGCCCATTAGTCTGGGGATGATAAGGTGTAGAAATATGATGTGTACCCCATATTTTCTAAGTAAAGTTCTAAACGGGGCATTAATAAAATGGGAACAGCCCTCATAAATAATGGCATGAGGTACCCCAAAACGAGCGATAATATGACTCTGTATAACAGGAATGACAACTCGATGATCGTTTGTGCATGTGAGTATGGCTTCAATCCAATGAAAAACATAATCAACAGCAAGTAAAATGTAGTGGAAGCCAAAAGAGGATGGAAATGAACCCATAAAGTCTATGCCCCAAATATCGAAGATTTCACAGACTATAATTGGGTTTAGAGGCATCATGTCTTTTCGTGACATGCCACCAAGTGTTTGGCAGTGACTACATGCCTTAAAATAAGTCTGTGAATCAGAAAATAATGTGGGCCAATAAAACCCACATTGAAGAATTTTTGCAGCGGTCTTTCTATCAAAAAAGTGACCACCACAGGCCTGGTCATGACAAAAAGATAGGATAGAATCAATCTCAGAAGAAGTGACACAACACCTGATGATTTGATCATTATAGAGTTGAAAAAGATACGGATCTTCCTAGAAATAGTATTTGGCTTCTACTTTGAGTCGTGATCTGCGATTCCTACCCCAGTCTGGTGGGAATTGATGAGTAACCAAATAATTAACAATGTCTGCATACCAAGGAAGATCTGAGGATATAGTCAAAAGATGTTCATCAGGGAAGTGTTCAGTAATTGAAGGAGATGATTCAATTGTAGTAGAAGGAAGGCAGGAAAGATGGTCGGCAACAACATTCTGTCGAACCGCCTTATCACGAATTTCTAGGTCAAATTCTTGCAAAAGCAAGATCCATCTGATCAACCAAAGTTTCGTGTCCTTAGATAGAAGGTGTTAGATAGCTAAGTGATCAAAGTACACGATGATTTGAGATCCGAGTATATAAGATCTAAACTTTTCTAATCCAAATACTATTGCTAGTAACTCCTCTGTAATTGTGTAATTCCTTTATGTCTCATTCAATGTTTTACTAGCATAGTAAATTACTACTAGATTCTTCTCAATTTTCTATCCCAAAACAGCTCCTATTGCATAATCTGATGCATCGCATATGATTTTGAATGGTAAATCCCAATTAGGTGGTTGAAAAATTGGAGCCTGTGTAACTCTGTCTCTCAAAGTTTCAAATGCTAAGATACACTCCTCACTCATCTCAAAAGTAGCATCCTTTGTAAGGAGGTTTGTGAGTGGTCGGGCAATTTTTGAAAAATCAAGTATAAATCTCCTGTAAAATCCCACTTGCCCGAGAAATGATCTAATGCCTTTGATCGAGTTAGGAATTGGAAGATTTGCAATTTGATTGATCTTGGCTCGATCTACTTGGATACCTTGCTCAGACACAAGGTGGCCAAGTACGATGCCCTCTGGAATCATAAAATGGCTCTTCTCCCAACTAAGGATAAGGTTTACTTCAATACATCTCTTAAGAACCTTCGACAAATTATCCAAGAAAATATCAAATGTCTCCCCGAAGACTGAAAAATCATCCGTAAAAACCTCCATATATTCACCCACCATTTTAGTAAAAATGGCTAACATGCAACGCTGAAAAGTCGCGGGTGCGTTTCAAAGCCCAAATGGCATTCTTCGGAAAGCAAAGGTTCCGAAGGGGCAGGTGAAAGTCATTTTCTCTTGATCTTTGGGATAAATTTCTACTTGATTATATCTGGAGTAACCATCTAGAAAGTAGAACCTATTACCAGCTAATCTCTTAAGGATTTGATCAATTAATGGCAAAGGAAAATGGTCCTTCTTTGTAATGGTATTCAGCTTATGATAATCAATACAAACCTACCACGAATTCACAATTCATGTGGGAATGGTTTCTCCAGATTCAGTTTTGATTACAGTGAGTCCTATTTTTTTAGGTACCACTTGAATTGGACTCACCTAAGGGCTATCAGATATAGGATAGATAATGTGAGCATCAAGCCACTTGATTATTTCTTTCTTAACGACCTCCTTTAAATTTGGGTTTAGACGTCTTTGAGCTTCTCTTGAAGGTCATGCTCCATCTTCAATATAGATGCGATACAAAAATTGGGGCTAATCCTGGTGAGATCATGTAGAGTCCACCCAATTGCCTTCTTGTGATCTCGAAGAACCTTAATCAATTTGGATTCTTATGATTCAGATAGATGAGTGTTGATAATTACAGGATATGTTTGATCTGATTCGAGATATACATAATTAAGATTGTCAGGCAATGGCTTCAATTCTAGCATAGGAGTAGAATTAACAATAGGATTTAGGGTGGGATTTTTGATTGCGAGAAGTGAGTTAGATGATTCAGATTCAAATTCAGGATTGAGTATAGATTCTAACAAAAGGATTTCGTTGCTTTGAGGGTATGGAATATCAAAAGGTATGCTCTCTAGTTCTAAGGAACTAATGTCATCCTCAAAAGCTGCAATAAATTTTATTTCCTCAATCCATTCACAATCTAATCCACTAGAAGCTCTAAATACATCTAACTTAATTGTCTTCTCCCCAAATTTCAATTCAATCTTTCCAGATTCACAATCAATATTGGCCTTTGCAGTAGCCAAAAAAGGTCTCCCTAAGATAATTGGGGTGTGACTAATGTATTTGGGTACTTCCATATCAAGGACAATAAAATCTACAGGGAAGTAAAAATCCCAAACTCTTACAATAACATCCTCCAACATTCCTTTAGGTGACTTAATAGATCTATCAGCTAATTGTAAAGTCACATTGGTAGACTTAAGGTTTTCTATTTTGAAATGATTTACCAAAGATAAAGGAATGAGGTTAATAGATGCTCCTAAATCTAGGAGGACTCTATCAAGACACTAACTTCCAATTATACAGGAAATAAATGGAGATCCTGGGTCTTTCTTTTTCAAAGGAAGCGTACTTGAAATTATAGAGCTCACATGCTCTGAAAGTACCACAGTGCTTCCTTTCTCCGACTTAAGCTTAGGAGTACACAATTCCTTAAGAAATCTCGCATAAGTCTGGATGTGTTTGATAGCATCTAGGAGTGGGATATTAATGTGTACTGAAAGAGTCGACTTTCCGCTTTGCATTGTAGTATTTAAGTGGTGGAAAAATCAACTAATCAAAAATAAAAATAACCACTCATAGAAGAGTGGGTCGTGTCCACAGGGAGGCAATTATGTAATAAATTCTCGATTATTTTATATTCTTTCGGTAAATTGTGAAATCCCTATTCAAATCTGACATAAAATGCGATGGGAAGTAGATTCACAATAACTTAAAAAGATAAGGGTATATGTGCAGTTTTCCCTCACTGAAATATTCAATAAATATATAATGATTTTATGCAATTTTCACATGTCGTGTACTAGAGAAAATTAGTGCACAGGTTAAGCCCAAAACCAATCTTGAAATAAGTTAAAATCATTAATGTGCAATTATCAAAGAATATGAGTGTGCATGTGCAATTTTGCCACAATATAATAATAAATAATAATCAAATTCTGGTGGCAATGGCGGTGAATGTAAATTTTAATTGAGTTCAAAACAGAGCATTTGCTCTCTCTCCTCCTCGCGAGAGAGAGAGCACCGGCGGGGCTTTCACGAGTAAGGGATGTTGGCGAGGATGAGGGCTATCCGATGGAGGCCGCGGTGTCGACGGAGATGGCCGGAGGTGGCTGAACAGTGGAGGAGAAGACACTGGAGGAGGCTGCCTACTGTAGCCGCACGTCTGCAGGGAGGCGCTGGAGAAGGTGCGCTTGCAGTTGGCTGCTGGTTGTCATGAAGGCACGCAGCCTGTAGGTGGCTACTGGCGATCGTGAAGGCATGCAGCCTACAGGTGGTTGCTGGAGGGAAGCATTGTGTGGGAGCCTGCAAGAGCAAGCGCTGGACGCCTGCGGGCATGCAGGCGAGAGAGGAGGGGCGTGCTGCAGATGGCGCTGGTGCTGCGGCAGGCACACGGTGCAGAGAAGGTGCACCTGCGGGGAGGCGCTGGAGGGTGGAAGTGATCTGCAGACGTGGCGGGCGGTGTGCGCCTATAGGAGGGGTGCGCGTGAGGCAGAGTGGTGGGGTGTCTATGCTGGAGTGCCTGCGGTGCGGCTGGAAGGAGCACTGTAGATGAGCGGTGTGCACTTGCGGGTGGGCGCGCGCTGCGGGTGAAAGCACTTGGTGCTGCAGATGCCCGGTGAGCACGCTGGTGTAGACCTAGACAGGTTGTGTTAATATGGTGATTTTATCATTATAATATGTATAGTGGTTAACCTAATTCAAGCCTAACCATCTCTTTATAAAAATTTTTAAGCTGGCCTACTTGATTTTATCTTGGTCACTTTTAGGCCCAGGGTAGAACTCAGGGAAGTGGGATTAGAAGAAGTTTCTACGCCTTTCCTACAACGAATCTCTTCCATTCATTTATTGTGTTTTTGGTGTTTTTCTATTTAGGATTTTTTTCTGATAATTTTTGTCCTTGAGGTACACCCTCAAAAATCAGGTTCTTGGCTTTGAGCCAAATTAGGGTTCCAAAACTGGTCTTGCTATTCGCAAGACTAAGTACCTGTAAGTCAAGGATTATCTTTTCTCTTTTGTATATTTTTTTATCTTTTTACTGGCAGGAAAGAGAAACAGAAATAAAGTAAATATAGTATATATATATATGTATATATATTATATATATATAAAGGGGTGGGGGTCGAGGTGGAGATGGCATGCAGCACGGTGTCGAGTCGGTCGTCGTCTAGGAAGACGCAACCAATAGGACGAAGTGCCGCATGGAGTGTAAGGTGGATTGGTGAAAGATGAGTGCGAACACGCTTTCTGTATGCATGTATCGGGGAATATCAGCAACTGGTGCAGATATTCCTGCAATACAACGTATGGTAGGTGATATGAAAAAATATATATATGTATATATGTAAATATATATCTATATGTATATATATATATATGGTTATAATTATATAGGTATATGTGTACTTATATATGTTTATATATATATGTATATATATATAGGTATGTAAATATATGTATACATATATATATATGTATATGTATGTATATATAACTATGTGCGAACACGCTTTCTGTATGCATGTATCGGGGAATATCAGCAACTGGTGCAGATATTCCTGCAATACAACGTATAGTAGGTGATATGAAAAAATATATATATGTATATATGTAAATATATATCTATATGTATATATATATATATGGTTATAATTATATAGGTATATGTGTACTTATATATGTTTATATATATATGTATATATATATAGGTATGTAAATATATGTATAGATACATATATGTATACATATATATATATGTATATGTATGTATATATAACTATATAGATGTATATATATATATGTCTATATATATATATAGTAATATATTTATATAGATATATGTAGATAGATATGTATGTATATATATATATATATATGTATATATAGTTATAGATATATATATGTATATAAGTATGTATATTTGTATATATATATATATATATATATATGTATGTATAAGTATATGTGTATATATATGCATATATCTATATATATGTATCTATACTTATGCTTAGTTATATAGGTAATAATATATATATATATGTATATAGATTAATACATAGTTATATAAGTACTAATATATGTATAGATATATGTGTATATATATATATGTATATAAATATATATAGATATAAAAATATATATAAGTATATAATAGTGTATAGGTGAGAGTGTGTGTGTGCGAGAGTGTGAGTGTGTGTGTGTGTATGTGTCGGCAGAGAGAGTGAGAGAGTGCTGTGTGAGAGAGAGAGAGAGAGCACTTCCTGCTGGAGTGAAGGAGGCAAGTTTAAGCTGTCTACAGCCTCCAAGCGTAGTCTGGTGGTTTCACGCGCACGCGCACGCGCGTAGGCGCGCGAAGACGTGCGCACTGGAGGGAGTGAGCGCGAGGGAGAGAGGCCACAGTGCACTGCGCTGTGCGGTGAGGCGGGCGTTGAAGCGAGCAGGCGTACGCGGGCAAAGGGAGCGAGAGCACGCAGACGCTGAAGCGGGCGGGCGAACACAGACGAGCGGGCAGGCGCTGGAGCAGGCGCAGGGCGGGACGCGGGTGTGGGCTGGGACCAGTTGCGCCTCGCTGGGTGACCGAATAAGTGAGAAACTTACCGGTCACCACACTGTAGCCACAGTGTTCCGCTAACTAGCGTGAACAGTGGCTCCAATGCATGGTCGAGCCGTGCGACCGGGTGTGCCCGGTTTTGTGAGTGTGGGAGGTGTGAGCGGCTGGCGTGCGCGTGGAGAAGCTGCGCCGGCTGCTGGCTTGTGGAGAGGCGGTTCGTGACAGGGCGCGAAGAGAGGGCTGGGCCGCGGGCGAAGGAGCGCGATAGGGCGCGCAGAGAGGGGTGCGGGTGTCCTACTGGTGTGCATGGTGGAGCTTGGCCGGCTATTGTAGGGGCACGCGGTGGCCGATTGAGCTTCCAAGCTTGAAGCTTTGTGGCAATGGCGGAATTGTGGCTAAACGTCGCAACAGGGAAGAGAGAACCACCACGCCCACCGGCTCTTTGATGAGCTGGGCGGTGGTGGACTCACAGTGCTGGTTGTGCACCACTGTGAGTTGCTCCTACCCACAGCGTGGCTCCTCAGAGAGGAGAGGCTGCGTATGGAGGGAGAGGGGAGTAGACGGCCTGGAGAGGAAGGAAGGTTGTTGTAGGTGTGTGGACCAGGATCTCTTTGCAAAGAAGCAAGCCAAGCCGATTTAAAGAGGAAGAAAGCATGCACAGCCATGCCTTGGCTATGCATGGCTGTGCATGCGGCTGTGCATGGCTAGCAGGGAGTGGTTGTGCATTGCTGGCAGGGAGTGGCTGTGCAGGGCAAGCTGAGCAGGACATGGTGCGAAGAAGAAGAGGCCATTCCTTGCAGCTGCGCGGAGAAATTCAAAGCCAAATAAAATTAAAAGTAAATATGGTGAATTTGCGAAGCAGCACTTGGGGAAAACATTAATTTCACGGCCATTTTATTCACTCTCCTCCCCTCTCAAATAAATGCATGCATGCGTGTATTTTTACAAATGCAACTATGGATACCTAATATGCACCGGTAATTCTAGGAAATAGCACAAGATGGCACAATTGATGGTGTATTTTTGAGGTGCAATCATACCCCCATGCCTATCTTTTGCTAGTCCCTAGTAAAATATTTTTTTGTATTGTATTTAGAAATGATCTTAAGCTGAAGATTTTCTTCTGAGGTGACATAGGTGTGTTTAATGTTGGATATTGTGAGAACCAATTGCAGAGAAGACTACCAATACTTTAAGTCTCACATGATATAGATCATCTCTAGACTAACCAGGACTCTTGATATTTAAACCTTAAGTACGATTTCCACGACCCAGGAGGTTTTTGTCGTACTCGAGAGCTCAAGAGATTATGGCTTGTGCATAGTGAAGGATCAAGACTGACCAGATGAACATTAAGACTCAAACCCAGGGTTTCACAAATTTTTAAGTATAGGTTGGTCCCAGTTTCAGCTCGTGTCTTCAGATTGACCCTTAAAAAGATGACGGAAAACTCAACTCCCATTTTCTAACATTTGTGACTCAAAGAAAATAGGGTATTTGCCCTGAAGAACTTTTTTGTCGGAAGAAGACTTTACAGATATTTGCGAGATATACTGACTTATTTGCATCTTCTTTTTTTTTGAAACACGTGTCAGTATATCTCTTACAACATTATTTGGAGGAGCACACTTTTCTTTTTGGTGGGAGAGTTCCTTTTTGGTGGAAAGAGTCTCTCATAAACATAAGACTAAAGCCTGGGATAAAAAGTCTACCTGCGCGCACAAGTAAGGACTCCACCTTCCCTAATGAACACTAGGGTTGGATCTTATGTTCACCTGGCCTTTCTTGATATGTGTAATGTGAACCAAGATTACTTAGGCTCTCCAATAGAAGCAAGCCAATGGATCTTGTACTGGTGTCTCAGGTACAAGAATACGTCCTTAGTTAGGAGAGATTCCGATCTATCTTGTCAATGCTCAAGTGAATTAAGTCGACCTGAGCGAATCAAGCTTCTGTGGCCTAGAAAGTCTTCAAAACAGTGGTTGAATATCCATAAACACTTATTGTATTTTTGTTTCAGCCTTCAGATCATTACTAAACCCCTTTTTTTTGTATATATATATAGATAGATGGAAATTGCATGATACCCTAAAATACCCAGATCGTATGGATGCCTATCCACCCCCCCATGCCAAACGATGCTATGTCCTCATATGCATGCAGGGAAGGGTAGAGAAAGGACGAAAGATCGGGTAACGAGAGCTGAGGTGCAGGGTATACAGTAGGGTGGTAGGGTGGGTGGATGGTGGGTGGTGAAGTGAAAAGTGATGGTGGATGGTGAGTGTTCTTGGGGTGCCTCCCAACGAGCACTGAATTTAACATCCCCAGCTGGACTCAAAATGAGGCACAACATTAGTTACCCTCCAGCAGGGCAACAATTTCTCCAACGGGGGTAGGTTCATGAGTGAGATAGGGTTTCAAACGCTGCCCATTGACCATAAATTTATCCCCAGATTTGGGATCTTCAATTTCACCGGCCCCGTTGGGAAATGGTCTTGAGACCAGGAAAGGACCAGTCCATTTGGACTTAGTTTCCCAGGAAAGAATTTAAGCTGGGCATTGTAGAGCCAAACTTGTTGAGATGGCTCAAATTTCTTCTACCGAATACGGCTGTCGTGAAAAGCCTTAGTGCATTGCTTGAAAGTTAGGGCAGAATCATAGGCTTCACGACGGAGCTCTTCCAGCTCCTGGAGTTGGAGTTTCCTTTCTCGACCACACATGTCTGGGTCGAGGTTACATTAGCGAACTGCCCAATGAGCGCGGTGTTCCAACTCCACGGGCAAATGACAAGACTTCCCGTAAACGATTCTATAAGGAGACATACCAAGGGGAGCCTTGAAGGCGGTCTGATACGCCCAAAGTGCGTCAATCAGCTTGTCGGACCAATCCTTACGGACAGGCCGAACTATTTTCTGGAGAATTTGCTTGATTTGCCGTTCAACACCTCAGCCTGGCCGTTCATCTGAGGATGATACGGAGATGCGACACGATGGTGGACTCCGTATTTCCTCAAAAGTGGCCGAAAAGAAGCATGGGTAAAGTGGCTTCCTCCATCCGAAATAATGGCTCGAGGGATCCCAAAGCGTGCAAAGATGTGATCTTTGACAAATTGAGTGGATATGACATGGTCAGCACGATGCATGAGAATAGCCTCGATCCATTTCGAAACATAATCAACAGCTACGAGAATGAATTCGAAGCCGTTGGAAGGAGGAAAGGGACCCATGAAATCAATTCCCCAAATGTCAAAGATTTCCGCAGCTAGGATGGGTTATAAGGGCATCATGTCACGGCGTGACATTGACCCTAACGACTGGCACCTAGTGCAATGTTTGGCAAAATTGTGTGCATCCTGGTGAAGGGAGGGCCAAAAGAAACCGCACTGCAACACCTTGGCTGCAGTTTTCCTCCCAGAGAAATGGCCTCTGCAAGCCTGATCATGGCAGAAGGATAGCACACTGGAGAATTCACTGTCAGGAATACAGCGACGGATGATTTGATCATCACCTATCCAAAAAAGAAGTGGATTATCCCAGAAATAATACTTTGCTTCTGCCATGAGACGCTCGCACTGGTTTTTAGGCCAGCCACGTGGAAGGGATCCAGAAACAAGGTAATTGGCAATGTCGGCATACCAAGGTCCACTTGCCACATTAATTGCCAATAGGTGCTCATCAGGAAAAATCTCATTGATCGGCAGAGTAAGTCCAATATGGTTAGGGTCCATTCTGGAAAGATGATCAGCCACAACATTCTGGGCTCCGACCTTATCGCGGATCTCAATGTCAAATTCTTGGAGTAAAAGGATCCAATGAATCAGCCTAGGCTTGGCATCCTTCTTATGCATGAGATGGCGAATGGCCGCGTGATCAGTGAAAACAATAACGTGTGAGCCTAGAAGGTAAGAGCGGAATTTCTCCAGCCCAAAGATGACCGCCAGTAGTTCTTTTTCAGTGGTAGTATAATTACGCTGGGCCTCGTCCAACGTCTTACTGGCGTAGTACACCACGAAGGGGTGTCTATCGCGTCTTTGTCCCAGGATGGCTCCGACTGCAAGGTCGGAAGCATCACACATGAGTTCAAAGTCGAGGGACCAATCAGGTGGCTATAGAACAGGGGCCTTGGTGACAGCATTACGCAGCTACATGAATGCTCATATGCAGTCGGGGCCCATATCGAAGGGTACGCCGGTCGATAGGAGATGAGTTAAAGGTCGAGAAATCTTGGAGAAATCTTTGATAAATCTTGATGTAAACACATTTACACTACTTAAAATGTCCATTTATGCATGTTCTTAAGCATAGGATTGCATTTCATGATATAAATATTGCATAACATGCATCATCTTGCATTTAGAGTAGTTTGAATAAAATGGAGGTTAATTGTCTCCTTTTATGTGCTTGGACAGGGCAAACATGTTATTGGGGCCTCAGATCAAAGATCCAACCGTATGGATGTGATCAGGGTGACGACTGGAGTTCAACGACTCCAAGATCGCCCTAATCAGGCATCCATAGCATCAGATAGTGATCGGGGAACCCTAGAAGATCAAGGGCCAGGATGGTGTAAATCTATACTTCAAATGACAAATCCGACCGCATGGATGAATTCGGATCGATGATCGCAGCCCAACGACGCAAAAATTGAGTCAATCCGACATCCGTGGCACCATCTACAACTTCCAGAAGATGGACGGCCAAGATGGTGCCACGTGGCGCCATCTCGATCGCCTAAATGGCCGCATGCAACCTTTGAAGATCCCGCACCCACTTGCTCTCCGCCGTTGGATCTTGATCCAACGGCTGTGGTCAGCCGCGCTTAAAAGCGTCAGCTCGACCATCCGCCCCTTGTAGCGCAGCGGTCGAGCGCGCTTACACGAGCGGCGGGTGCGAGTTCGAGCCGCAGCGAAGGGCTAGAAGGCGCAGGCGATCGGGCGCGGGCGGGCGTTGGATCTTGATCGGACGGCCGCGCGCGCTAGATAGTGTTCACGCACGATTGAACGTGCGGCATGGATGTGCGATCGCACGCGAGCGGGCGTGCAGCGCAGCGGGTGAAGGCGCGACTTAAGTTGTCCGATCTCGCGATCGGACGGCTGAGGATCGCTGAACGTGCGCATGCGTTGCGCACGCGAGCAGCTGAGCAGGCGTGCGTGGGCGCAGGAGCTACGCCCATGTTGGGGGCTTTAGTGACGGTTTTATCCGTCACTAAAGACCCCTCATTTATTATTTTAAAGTTGTAATGTCCATTTTGCCGCCACTCCTTGCAACTATAAAAGGAGACCCCCTCCATACGAAATTCTCATCCCTTCCTTCTCTTCTCTACCCCTCCAAAGCTTAAGAGAAGCTTGTCCCACACCCAGGATGCTTCTCGCGAGATAAAGTCCAAATTTTCGTTCCCCTTTGGAAGTGGATCCCGCGACGACGACGGTGTGCTGCTCCGTTCCTATTCTTCTGCTTCGTCCTCCTTCGTCCTACTTCGTTCTCCTTCGTCCAGGCATCGTCCCGTCCGGCTCATCCTTCAAGCGACCGTCAAGGAGGATTTCTCTCTCCCTATTCTTTTTACTACTTTCTAGTATAGGTTTACTGCTTTCTAGTGTAGTTCTGCTTGTCCTCCAAGCGACTGCCGGGGAGAACATTTCTCCCTCCATTCTTTTAATGCTTTCTAGAGTAAATTTATCTCTTTCTAGTGCAATTATTTTTTGCTTTCTAGTTGTAATGAACAAATCCCCCTAATGATAAATTCTCTGTTTATTCTACATCTCATTTTGATTTCTATGTGTAATATTCTCTCTCTCTCTCTTACCCTCTCTCTCTCTTCTATTTATTGTAACTAATTAGATAGTTTTAAATTGAATTACTTCGTGACAAATAAAAAGAAACGCGTAGTTTTTAAATCAAACGTCCGCCTCCCTATGTTCGACCCGGAATTTCAATTTCGGTATAAATTTTATTTGTTGAACATGAATTCTTCGCTTTGAAGCTACAACGATAGGTTTTCTAAAACCAAACATGTTAGCGTAGCCATTCGACCGTTCAATATTTTGGCGCCGTTGCCGGGGAGGCGACGATCTTTGATTTCTCTTTGCGTTTTGTAACTTACAAATCATTTACCTCACTTCTCTCCTTTCTTATTGTGATTGCAGGGACTCTTTTGAGATGAGAAAAAGCGGTAGATTGGAGTAAAGTGCTGTGGAAGGTTTTGTAAGTATCCCCCCTTCCTACCCCCTCCATAGATTTCATTCGCCACATTGAATCCAAATTCCAATTAACCTAGGTGTTTGCATAAATCCGAAGAATAGTTTGGTTGTTTGGATTTCCACTCACATTCATTCCACCCTCATTCATAAAAACAAAAAAAAACAAAAATATAATTTTGTGGGGAAATTTAAACAAACACACAACGTACACCCACATTCAAAGGCACTTACCGAATTGATTTGTTTCTACTCAACCGGGTTCTGATCTGTGGGACCGGTACACACAAAGTAACACATAAAAGAGTAGAAATCATTCTAGGTTAACCATCTTTGTGTGCCTAACTTAGTGGTGCATTTGTGGCCAGTTGTTTGAGTTGTTTGGGCCGCACCACTTCAAATAAAATAAACTCATCAAGTAGCTGCCACTTAGGTTCAACTCTTGGGGATTTACCAGGCACTCCACATTCTTTTTAAGCTTTAAAGGAAAACATCTTCACCTGTGCTTGTAAAACCTGGTGTGCCAATGAAACTTGTTTGAAAATACCTAAAGTTGAATCCTAAAAGCTACTAAGCAAGATTTGAACCTTAAAATTCACTGCATCAAAAATAATCTTGCTTGAAAAACATTGGTTGTGCACGCACACACAAATCAGTCAATCATTAAGGGCACAACCCATTTAAAGGGCCCATCACATTCCAAAGCACATTCAAACCTAGTCCTAAATAAAACATAGTAGACGGTGGCCTTAAGGATTGGACTCGCTCTTCAGAATCCAGAACGAGATTATTTTCGATTAGTCTGTTTCTACTGTTCAATCTGATGCTAGCTAGGGGAGCAGAGTCAAACAATCGCGGCTGGGGGGTACACTAGGAACCAGAGGCGCAAGCCAAAGGAAGAACCTTCTCCCCAGTCCCTCCTTCTAACTGGTTGGATTGAACAGACGGAAGTAGATCAAATTGTTCCTTTATCTCAAGACGGGTTTTGGGAGTCTGTAGGTCTGTAGGCTAACCCAATTAAGGACAGGTTTGATTGTTTGAATTGCAAGGTGCCTTTCTTCCTCCCGTGTCTCATGAATCCTTCCACATATTTCACGCATTCCCGCTCTTTCCCTCCTGTTGTGAATTATCCTCAACATGACGATTATCCCGACTTGTATTGTAATCAACCATCAGTCAGTTGGGATAATTTGGATTGGGGATACAATTCCAGACCCCCGTGTTTAGGGTCTAACCCTGAACACTTTGATTGTGATTTCTATCCTTCTCAGAGCTACATCGATTATAGATCGTCTTCCTTTCATGAACAACCTAATACGATCTACAATCAAGAAGGATACATCGATCCTTACCCATCCCCTGATTTCACTGCCTTTAGGTCATCACCATCTTTTGAACAATCTGAAATGATCTATTATCAGGAAGGGTATAACGAATCTCAATTCGTTAATTCCTCTGCATTGATGTCAAACCCGCCCAATCCTGAACCAACTCATTTGCTTCAGGTTAATCAGGTTCAAGATAAGGTTCTGGCTAACTTGAGGAATATCATTCAATCTTTAGAAGTTCAGCCAATACCTTGCATTGAGAAATTGAAGCCCTTGATTGAAATGATTGATGATTTGAATAAGTCTTTATTGGATTGGCTCCAGGATGTTAAGGATAAGAACCTGGGTGAGTTTCTACTTGGGAAATTAGCGAAATTGAGGATGAGATTCGTGGTTGCTTTGATTCAATCTTGGGATGATTCCCAGGATGAACCCTCTTCAGGAAAGCCAATGACAGAACCCGCTCAGGCACCTGTTGGGGGGGACATGTGTTACGAGGATGACCAGATCGAATTAAAGCAAACAATTAAGGATGATCTGATTTCTTCACCTGAGATCCCTGAGCCAGGTTACGAGGAAACGTATGTCTCTTGGGAACAGAAAGTGACAATTGATTTTGGAATATACATTGATACGGATCCTGATTTCTTTGATGGTGAAGATTCAAGTTGCGAAGTCTCACGCGAGTTTTTTGAACATGATTTCTGTGAGACGATTGGGCCTGAGGAATCTGATAGATCATTTGATAGCCCAATAACTGAGGAAATTGATCTTATTAGGGCACACATTACGGATCCAGAATCGCATTTTCTGGAGGAATCAATTCAATGCCCTGATTATCAGTTACACCCCGTTGAGCTTATCGATAATTCTGTTTCTGAGATAATTAGGCCCAAGTCAATTCTGATTCTACCACATCATTTAGACTTGGAGATTTCAGACGGGGTGATTGATATACAAGAGGTCTCAGAATTTAATATGCAGAATGAGGAGGATAGGAGCTGGGAAGTTATGATTTAGGAAGTTAACTTTAGAGGAAATGGAAGATTGAGTCGAAGGGTTCCTTTTAAGCTAAAACCATCAAATCAGAACCCTTACGACATTTGCTTCGAGGATGTCAAACTCAAGCACACATTCAACGATTATCCTTTTGAGCTTCAATTCTCTGTAACTCGACTTTTTGGTTGTGGGTTGCATCCTCATAAATCGCTGGCCCGACCCCGCTTGCATTCTGATTTTAGGTTTTGGGTAATTTTTATCCAGAACCTAAGATATTCTCGATTATGGGGGATGGGTCTGCACCACAATCTGGTCCACATCTGTGGACCTCTGTTGATAGGTCGGAAGATTCTTCTGTTTATTCTAATTCTGACTTGCATTGGTGAATTTTTCATTTCCTTCTTGTATTGTGTGCTTAGCTGAAGGCACTAAACTTAGCACATATACAGTTTTTCTTAGTTTTCATCTCGGAGCGGACCTTACATTCATGCAATTCAGGTGCTTTCTACGCTTTTCCACTCTATTTTTTGTCTTTTTAATACAATGAGGACATTGCATTAGATAGGCATGGGGGGGTGGATATTATCTCTGAATTCATTTGTCAGCTCTATAGATTTGTTTTATTTTCTTTTATATAAACAAAAATTTCAGAATTAGGAAAGAGAATTTGGGTTTAAGAAATTTTCAATCTTAGGAAGTACTACATTATGATTTGAACACAAAGACCCTTCAGGTCTTTGGACTTAATCAGCCCGTGTATCCACTAAAATGTGGATTTGTTTTTCGAGTTCTCGCCAACCTGAATCTTATTTTAATTGGAGTAAATAAATTTTGGATGATAAGTACACGACTTATCAACCCGCCCTCTGATTTGAGGGAATTTTGAGTTTCTAGCATCTACACACTTTCTTTGCACTGACTCGTTGTTCGGCGATTCTAACGGAAATTGGGTAGCTAATGAACCTTCTAGGGTGATATGGCTGGCAAGTTATCGTGGGTAACAGCCCATAGGTAGGTTGTCGAGAGCCCAGTCACTGGACCTTTCTCTTTTTGCTACCTTTAGGTAAATCTTAAACCAGGGAAGCCACCTACTTAAAAAGAAATCAAAAAAAAAAGGAGAAAAGAAAAAAAAAGGAATAAGCCACACTTCGCCGCACGAGTATGGCTGGCAAGTTGTCGATGGTAACAGCTCATCGACCGGTTGTCCAGAACCCAGCTCAATAAATGTACTAAAAATTCCCAAAACACTTAGGAAGAAGCGGAGAAGTAGAATAAATTGGGGAGATATACACTGGATTCACCCTTGTGTTGACCCCGTAAAAAAAAAAAAATAAAAGTAGGGAGAAAGTTACCGGTTGTAAAGATATACCTTTAGGCAGAATTCTTTTTGAGGTCACCTAGAGGCGTAGAAATCCGAAGTCCATTTTAAATGCCAGTCAACGAGTCTATCACAATCACAATAAGATGCTTAAAGCTTAGGGTTCTCATCAAATCTTGGGTGAGTTGAATGGCCGTAGAAAGCCACTCTTAAACCCTAAAATTTGAAAATCCAAAAAAAAAAAAAAAGAGAAAAGAGAAAAAGAGAAAAAGAAATTTTTCTTTTAATAAGGTGAGGGCTTGAGGCGGTCTGCATTTTGGCTGATACCCGGGCACTATTGTGTCTTTGAAAGTTCAGTTCCTAAGTAAACAATTTCTTAATGATTGAAAATAACTCAGGTCCAAATAATCCAACCTAATTCTTTTATAAATAGCATATAGTTTTTGCTAGGGACTAGCAAAAGATAGGCGAGGGGGTATGATGTAAACACATTTACACTACTTAAAATGTCTATTTATGCATGTTCTTAAGCATAGGATTGCATTTCATGATATAAATATTGCATAACATGCATCATCTTGCATTTAGAGTAGTTTGAATAAAATGGAGGTTAATTGTCTCCTTTTATGTGCTTCGACAGGGCAAACACTTTATCGGGGCCTCGGATCAAAGATCCAACCGTATGGATGTGATCAGGGCGACGATTGGAGTTCAACGACTCCAAGATTGCCCTAATCAGGCATCCGTAGCATCAGATAGTGATCGGGGAACCCTAGAGGATCAAGGGCCAGGATGGTGTAAATCCGTACTTCAAATGACAAATCTGACCGCATGGATGAATTTGGATTGATGATTGCAGCCCAATGACGCAAAAATCGAGTCAATCCGACATCCGTGGCACCATCTACAACTTCCAGAAGATGGACGGCCAAGATGGCTCCACGTGGTGCCACCTCGACCGCCCAAACGGTCGCATGCAACCTCTGAAGATCCCGCACCCGCTCGCTCTGCGCCGTTGGATCTTGATCGGACTGCCGCGCGTGCCCGATAGCGTTCACGCGCGATTGAACGCGCAGCATGGACGCGCGATCGCATGCGGGCGGCGCGCAGCGTAGCGAGTGAAGGCGCAACTTAAGCCGTCTGATCTCGCGATCGGACGGCTGAGGATCACTGAACGTGCGCATGCATTGCACATGCGAGCAGCTGAGCAAGCATGAGTGGGCGCGGGAGCTACGCCCACGTTGGGGGCTTTAGTGACGGATTTATCCGTCACTAAAAACCCCTCATTTATTATTTTAAAGTTGTAATGTCCATTTTGCCCCCACTCCTTGCAACTATAAAAGGAGACCCCCTCCATACGAAATTCTCATCCCTTCCTTCTCTTCTCTACCCCTCCAAAGCTCAAGAGAAGCTTGTCCCACACCCGGGATGCTTCTCGCGAGATAAAGTCTAAATTTTCATCCCCCTTTGGAAGTGGATCTCGCGACAACGACGACGTGCTGCTCCATTCCCGTTCTTCTGCTTCGTCCTCCTTCGTCCTGCTTCGTTCTCCTTCGTCCAGGCATCGTCCCGTCCGACTCGTCCTCCAAGTGACCGTCGAGGAGGATTTCTCTCTCCCTATTCTTTTTACTGCTTTCTAGTATAGATTTACTGCTTTGTAGTGTAGTTCTGCTCGTCCTCCAAGCGATCGTCGAGGAGGACATTTCTCCCTCCATTCTTTTAATGCTTTCTAGAGTAAATTTATCACTTTCTAGTTGTAATGAACAAATCCCCCTAATAATAAATTCTTTGTTTATTCTACATCTCATTTTGATTTCTATGTGTAATATTCTTTCTCTCTCTCTTACCCTCTCTCTCTCTTCTATTTATTGTAACTAATTAGATAGTTTTAAATTGAATTACTTCGTGACAAATAAAAAGAAATGCGTAGTTTTTAAATCAAACGTCCGCCTCCCTGTGTTCGACCCGAATTTCAATTTCGGTATAAATTTTATTTGTTGAACACGAATTCTTCGCTTTCAAGCTACAACGATAGGTTTTCTAAAACCAAACAAGTTAGCATAGCCATTCGACCGTTCAACAAATCTCCTATAGAAACTGACGTGTCCCAGGAAGGAGCGGATTTGTTTGACAAAGCCAGGCACAGGTAAATCAACAATTACATCAAGCTTAGCTCTGTCAACCTCAATAACCCTATCTGAGATGATATGTCCGAGAACAATTCCCTCGTGCACCATAAAATGACTTTTTTCCCAGGAAAGCATGAGGTTTACATCAATACATCTCCTAAGGATATGGGTCAGGTTGGCAAGACATTCATCGAAAGATGGTCCAAAGATCGAAAAGTCATCCTTGAAGACCTCGAGAAAGTCACCCACCATGTCATGGAATATCGCCAACATACATCTCTGGAAAGTTACTGCCGCGTTACAAAGTCCGAACGGCATTCTTCTAAATGCAAAGGTGCCGAAGGGGCAGGTAAAAGTGATTTTCTCTTGGTCCCAGGGGTCAATTGCCACCTAGTTATATCCTGAGAATCCATCCAGGAAACAGAAAAATTTATTTCCCGCTAACCGCTCTAGGATTTGGTCAATGAAAGGTAGCAGAAAGTGATCTTTCTTAGTTGCAGTATTGAGTTTCCTATAATCTACACACACTCTCCAAGATGTAGGAGTGCGTGTAGGGATGGATTCGCCCCTGTCATTGACACGGATGGTGAGTCCTGCCTTTTTGGGCATGACGTGAATCGAACTCACCCAGGGGCTGTCGCTGATCGGGTAGATTATACCCGCATCCAGCCACTTAATGATTTCTTTCTTAACGACCTCCCACCTGTTAGGGTTGGGACGTCGCTGCCTCTCGTGGGAAGGTCGAGCCTCCTCCTCCGTATATATATGGTGAGTGCAGTAGGAGGGGCTTATGCCAGATAAGTCTGATAAAGACCATCCAATGGCTGCCTTGTGTTCCATAAGGACCTTAGTTAGTTTGCACTCTTGCTCCCTGGTCAATTTTGAACTGATGATTACAAGGAGCATTTCACTTGGCCCGAGGAAAACATATTTAAGTGTACTAGGCAGCTCTTTCAGCTCGGGAGTGGATGGTGAAAGGTCTGGCATTTCTTGGGATGAGAGTGTCCCAGGCGGATCGGAGAACAAGTTGGGAGGAAGAAGTTGGCCCTCATATTGGCCAAGAAGAGGAGCTTCTTCTATAGATGGATCCAAAAAGGAATAGCCCCAGTGAGAAGTATATGGGCTCAAGGTCCCAATGTGGAGTTGCAACTCCGCCTGATTTGGCGGGAAAGAAAGGGCAATATGATCTTCAAGAGTGTGAACCGACGGTGAGTAGCCCGGATATGACTCAGACCACGAGGTATGGGAAGTGGAGAAAACCTCGTTAGAAGTCTGGCTAGAAGAAGGTACAGAACAAGGGAGGGATGGGGGAACGTCACAATATGCGTCGGTCAGGCAATCATCAATGTTTAAAGGTAATCTGCAGCAGTCAGAATAGTTCCCAATTAGTTCGATACAAGCACTGACTGCCATGTCCTCGTCAGACGTGTCATCCTCAATGCAATCGCAATCAAAGTTCTTGGCTGCCTTGAAGATGTTAAGCTTGAGCTTTTCAGATCCAACAACAATCTCAATACAGCCTGACTCGCAGTCGATATGGGCGTAGGCTGTGGCCAAGAAAGGTCGACCAAGGATGATCGGACAATCAGAAAGTGAGGTAGGAACTTCCATATCTAAAACAAGAAAGTCAACAGGAAAACAGAGACTGTTGACCCTAACCACCACGTCTTCCACCATACCCTTCAGGATTTTGACAGAACAATATACCAACTGTAACGTGACAGGGGTAGGTTTCAGATTTCCCAAGGAAAAATTTTTGAGCATGATGGTCGGTATAAGATTTATGGAAGATCCTAAATCAAGCAGGGCACGGTTAAAATTGCATCCTTAGATGCTACAGGAAATAAGCGGTGTGCCCGGATCTTTCTGCTTCGGTGGCAGATTTGACAGTATAGCACTACTCGCATGAGGCGAGAGAACCATCGGATTCTTAGTTTTCTTTGACTGTCGCCTGGGTGTTGTGTAGTCTTTGAATAATCGGGCGATAGTAGGTATGTGGTCGATAGCCTCTAGCAGGGGTACCTTAATTTCAACATCCCTGAACAAATTACGTAGGTTATCAAAGGCCTGTGTATCTTTCTTCTTGCCTTTTGGCTCCCTCAGTAGAGCCTCAATGAATGGGACTGATTCTGGCACTAATTTGGGTGTATCGTCCTCTCGCAAATGCGGTGCACATCCCGAATGAGAGGGCGATGAAGAAAACGGTCCAGGATCAGGCGAGGCGGATCGATGGTTTGCTTACCGCTCCTTGTAGTGATTTCATTGGACGATGCGGGTCCAGTGGGATCATATGGCAGAGGAGGGTTTGCAATAGGGACATAAGAGTGAGGTGCTGCAGCGGGATTAGCCTGAAATCCTGGAGGAATGCTCGGAGCTTGCAGAATCTGATCAATCTGCCCCTGAGAAGGTCGTACCTATGGTTGAGGACCACGGGGTATGCAATTTCGCGGGTTTAGAACAGGTTGGGCAGGAAGAGTGCCCTGATATCGAGTCGCCATGCATAGTTGACTGATCTCAGCATTCTGCTGCGCCAATTGGTGCTGAAGAGAGGTCATGTTCTCTTCATAGCGCTTTGACATTTCCATCATCATTCGCATCAATTTGCTAGGAGGACTTGATGCGTGTTCGGTTTGCGGTATGCAAGGACCCAATGGCGGATTCGCCATAGGATTAGACTAGGCCCTTGGGATGACGGGTATGGACGGTCGCATTGGTTTACCCGTGGGGTTTTGGCACTGCGGGTTATTGGACCATGCGAAATTTGGATGATTTCGCCACCCTGGGTTATAAATGGTAGAGAAAGGGTTGTTTCCCACGGCGCAAGCGTCTTCTATGCCAGAAGACGCATCCACATGTAAATGGTCCTCCGTGTCGAAATACTGGCTCGCACAAGCCAGATCCACATGACTTATCGAGTCGCTCGATGCGACACTCGGTAAGGAAGGTCTTACGGGGTTTCTCGGGATAAGCCTGGTGTTCGAAGAATTGGGATTGTGACGAAGTGGTGAAGTGGGGGTGTTTAACATAGAACGGGCGAGGTTGGCCAGAAGCTCGTCCAGCTTCTTGTGCACGACGGAGACTTCATCCAATTTCTGTGCGATAAGGCTGAGATCAGTGGATGAATGGGAGGGTCCCGTGTCAACTTCGTGGACATTTCGGGGCAGGCTGGTACGATTAAAGGAGACAATGGAAGCATTGTTCATTGAGTTTTCGCTCATATTTTCAAACAATTCGAATGCTCCATTCTCGTCTTTATTCATAAAATTCCCTCGGCAGGAAGCGTCTGCAATCTGCTTCAAAGCCTCATTTAGCCTATAGTAGAAAATCTGGGCTATATGCCACTTAGGCAGACCATGGTGCGGACACTTCCTGAGGTCATTATATCTCTCCCATGCCTCATGAAACTGTTCGCCATTTTGTTGCGTAAATGAAGTGATAGCACGGCGAAGTGCATTGGTTCGCCCGATTGGGAAGAACTTCTTGAGAAACGCTGTTCGCATCTCTTCCCAAGAGTGGATGGTTCTCCCAAGGGTGCGTAACCACTGCGACGCTTTATCCCGCAATGAAAATGGGAACATTTTCATGAGGACTATAGGTAACCTGATATTTCTTGGTTTAACAGTTTCAGCCAATTGGGTTAAGTCTTCCAAGTGGAGAAAAGGATCTTCACTTGCAAGACCATGGAAGTGAAAATTTATCAGGCCAATTATGTTAGGTTTCAATTCAAAGTCGTCCCCACCCATGGGGACTAGAATTTGTCCTATGGTGTCTATAGCAGCGGGATTCTGGTAGGAGCTAAGAGACCTAGGCTCCTCCCATTTAGGAGGGTTCTTCATTTCCTCCAATATTTCCCTTATGGCTTTAATTTGTTCATTATACATTTCCATTTGGTCTTGGAGGCGGGTTATGGGATCTAAGGCTCCACCACCTGGTGGGTTTTTAGGGCAGTTTCCTCCCTCAAGATTTGGGGGTGGGCGTGCCGCCATGTTTGTGGAGGAGGAGGACGATTCAGCTTCTTTTCTAAATTTATCAGGCAATTCACACAGTTCAGGGTTTTGTGACCTCCTCCCAAACATGCACTACCGCAAGAAGAATTGGGGAGATAAGAAGGGAAAAGAGATGAGAGAAATGACGCCGCAAAGGTACACTTGATGACAAATCAATACAATCAATATTCCTAACCTCTACAGTGTGCCCTTAGACCTAAAGATCTAAGTTACCTACTATCACGAACTACAGAACCGAATGCGAGCACAGCGGAACCACCGAGCCAGATTGAAAGGCCGTTTGCCCCAGTCTTAGACACCCGATAGCACGCGGGAACCCTCACCAGCACGTAGGTGCTACACGCAGGTAGTTAGACCTCCAATCCTTAATAAGGGTCAAGTTGCTACCAATTTTAGTTAGAGGCTTAGGATCAAGTGCTTTTGGAATGTGAAGGGCATTATTTACGGGTAATGCCCAAGTGATTGATTTTGCAAAGTGTGTAAACCAAGCATGCAACGGGGAAATCTCCCCGGATTGAAGTTTTAATTGGTGAATGGTTTTTAGAATTCAGCCTTAAGTAGTATGGATTTTAGGATTTAGCTGAAATACCAATTCAACCAATCTCCGGGCTTTGAAAGAATACAAGTTTTCTTCTAAGCCCAACAAACCCTTCTTCAATGTCAGTTGGTTAATGCATGCTAAAATGCAATGGGCTTCCCTAGATGGAGATTTCTATGTGTGGATGCACGAATCAATCTTAGATTAGTGTGAAAGGGAGCCAAAGCACTTCAATTCAAGTGCTCCCAATCACCAAAATGATTTCCACACACAAGGCTCAACCAAAAGATAAAGAAAATTAAATTGTTGGGGTTGAAATATTCAGGATCGAATCTTAGGCACGTGAAAGGTCGTGGTGGGGTTGGAATCAACTCAATTCCAAGTCTCCCCACCAAAAAAAGTGATCCTGAATTACAGATAAATGAGGCAAAGAGGGGTGGCAATCAATCTTTTTATTTTCCTCAAAGAATACTTCACACGGCGAAAGATTCAAGAATCAAGATTCTTGGATTTTTGCTATGCGAAGTTTGGCAGGAAATCCCAGGGTGGTGTGAGTAAAGGCAAACAATCAATCAAGTGAATTTTAATCCACTTGCCCCAAGAGATCCCAAGAAGTTTTTCTAGTTTCTTTTTTTAGTTGTTTTTTTATATTTTTTTATTAAGGTGACAAGTTAACCTAAGTTGCTAAGAAAGAAAGACCTACTTGTTCAGCAATGTGTGCAAAGCTCCAGTGCGGTGCCGGCGTCTTCACGCTCTCGTTCCCGCCTTGGATCTGCCCACATTTCCGACTTCGTCTGCCTGCCTTCTCCTTGCAACTGCTTCACCTGCACAGCAACAAACAAAAACACCCATGAAGAGAAGGGTGTGAGAAGAGAAAAAATTAAAGGAATGGAGTAAAAACTTACTTGAATGCGCACTTCCTCGGCAACGGCGCCAGAAAATGATGTGGTGTAGACCCGGACAGGTTGTGTTAATATGGTGATTTTATCATTATAATGTGTATAATGGTTAATATAATTCGAGCCTAACCATCTCTTTACGAAATTTTTTAACCTGGCCTACTTGATTTTATCTTGGTCACTTTTAGGCCTAGGGTCGAACTCAGGGAAGTGGGATTAGAAGAAGTTTCTACACCTTTCCTACAACGAATCTCTTCCGTTCATTTATTGTGTTTTTGGTGTTTTTCTATTTAAGATTTTTTCTGATAATTTTTGTCCTTGAGGTACACCCTCAAAAATCAGGTTCTTGGCTTTAAGCCAAATTAGGGTTCCAAAACTGGTCTTGCTATTCGCAAGACTGAGTACCTACAAGTCAAGGATTATCTTTTCTCTTTTGTATATTTTTTTATCTTTTTACTGGCAGGAAAGAGAAACAGAAATAAAGTAAATATAGTATATATATATCTATATATATTATATATGTATAAAGGTGTGGGGGTGGAGGTGGAGATGACATGTAGCACGGTGTCGAGTCGGTCGTCGTCTAAGAAGACGCAACCAACAGGAGGAAGTGCCACGTGGAGTGTAAGGTGGATTGGTGGAAGATGAGTGCAAACACGCTTTCTGTATGCGTGTATCGGGGAATATCAGCAACTGGTGCAGATATTCCTGCGATACAACGTATGGTAGGTGATATGAAAAAAAAAAAATATATATATATGTATATATGTAAATATATATATATATGGTTATAATTATATAGGTATATGTGTACTTATATATGTGTATATATATATAGGTATGTAAATATATGTATAGATATATATATATATATGTATATGTATGTATATATAACTATATAGATGTATATATATATATAGTAATATATGTATATAGATATATGTAGATAGATATGTATATATATATATATATGTATATATGTATGTATATTTGTATATATATATATATATGTATAAGTATATGTGTATATATATGTATATATCTACATATATGTATCTATACTTATAGTTAGTTATATAGGTAATAATATATATATATGTATATAAATATATATATGTATATATATAAGTATATAATAGTGTATAGGTGAGAGTGTGTGTGTGCGAGAGTGTGAGTGTGTGTGTGTATGTATCGGCAGAGAGAGTGAGAGAGTGCTGTGTGAGAGAGAGAGAGAGCGCGCTTTTTGCTGGAGTGAAGGAGGCGGGTTTAAGCCTTCTGCAGCCTCCAAGCGTCGTCTGGTGGTTTCACACCAATGCGTAGGCGCGTAGGTGCGCGAAGACGTGCGCACTCGAGGGAGTGAGCACGAGGGAGAGAGGCCGCAGTGCATTGCGCTGCTCGGTGAGGCGGGCGTTGAAGCGGGCTGGTGTACGTGGGAGAAGGGAGATGGCGCACGCAGACCCTGAAGTGGGCAGGCGTACGCGGGAGAACGCAAACGCGTGGGCAGGCGCTGGAGCAGGCGCAGGGTGGGACGTGGGCGCAGGCTAAGACCGGTTGCGGTGCGCCAGGTGACCGGATAAGTGAGAAAATTACTGGTCACCGCACTGTAGCCACAGTGTTCCACTGACTAGCGTGAACAGTGGCTACAGTGCATGGTCGAGCCGCACGACCCGGTGTGCCCGGTTCTGTGAGTACGGGAGGTGTGAGCGGCTGGTGCGCGCGCGGAGAAGCTGCGTCGGCTGCTGGCTTACGGAGAGGCGGTTCGCGACAGGGCACGCGGAGAGGGTTGCGGGTGTCCTGCTGGCGTGCGTAGTGGAGCTTGGCCGGCTGCTGCAGGGGCACGCGGTGGTCGGTTGAGCTTCAAAGCTTGAAGCTTTGTGGCAATGGCGGAATTATGGCTAAACGTCGTAATAGGGAAGAGAGAACCACCACGCCCACCAGCTCTTTGATGAGCTGGGCGGTGGTGGACTCATAGTGGTGGTTGTGCACCACTGTGAGTTTCTCCTGCCTGCAGCATGGCTCCTCAGAGTGGAGAGGCTGCGTATGGAGGGAGAGGGAAGGAGACGGCCTGGAGAGGAAGGAAGGTTGCGGTAGGTGTGTGGACCAGGCTCTCTTTGCAAAGAAGCAAGTCGAGACTATTTAATGAGGAAGAAGGCATGCACAGCCATGCCCTGGCTATGCATGGCTGTGCATGCGGCTGTGCATGGCTGGCAAGGAGTGGCTGTGCAAGGCAAGCTGAGCAGGACATGGTGCGAAGAAGAAGAGGCCATTCCTTGCAGCATCGCGGAGAAATTCAAAGCCAAATAAAATTAAAAATAAATATGGTGAATTTACGAAGCAGCACTTGAGGAAAACGTTAATTTCACGGCCATTTTATTCACTCTCCTCCCCTCTCAAATAAATGCATGCATGCGTGTATTTTTACAAATGCGACTATGGATACCTAATATGCACTGGTAATGCTAGGAAATAGCACAAGATGGCACAATTGTTGGTGTATTTTTGCGGTGCAATCACACGTAGGGTGCAGCGCCTGCAGTAAGGGGCGCGGACTTGGCAGTGGTGAAGGCGGGCGCTAGAAGGGTGTGCCTGCAGGTGGGCTGGAGAGGTTGGAGCGCACGCCTGCAAGCGTGACTGGAGGATGCTTGGCGTGTGTGCCTGCTATGGTGAGGGCGTGTGGGCGAGAAGGTGCACTTGGTGCTGAGGATGGGCACCTGGTGGTGAAGGAGCAAGCATGGGCACAGTGCATGCGGTGGAGTTTTTCCCTATAAGGGGGAAGATGCATGCCTCTCCTTTCTCTGCCTTGCCTTTTTAATTCCTCCTCGTTTGTGCCTGCGAGAGTTAAGGGATTTTCAAATCCCTTAACTATTTCTGGCCGGCGGCTGTTGAAGGTTCCTAGAGGATGGGGAAAAGAATAGCCGTTGGTTATTTGAAAGGGTAATTTACCCTTTCCTCCTCATTCTTTTGCCAATTGTTTTTCTTGCACATAAAAAGAACATATTAAGTTATAGAATAGATGTAAACCTAAATCATGATGCATGCAAACATTCTATAACTTAATATAGTTATTAACAAACCTAAAAGATACAATTAAAGTTACTTAGACGTAATATTAGTCCATTAAAATGGACTCATCAAATACCCTCATGCCTAAGATTTGCTAGTCCCTAGCAAAAATAGAAGTAATCAGAAGATTTCTTATTTTCTTACTTCAAAACTTTAGAGATCCAGACAAATTGTGACTTGATAATAGCCTAAGTAACGGATCCAAATGAAAAAGTCAATTCGCATTGGGAGTTCGTACTTCACCCTTGGTAAATTTTGCGTCGGGATAGCCAACTACTTCCCTCGGGGGTATAGCAGAGGATAATCTGTAATTTGACCTCGGCGTTTGGCTTAGGTAGGAGATATCGAGTTGAATGGATTTGTATTTGGTGGCACACACTCATCTGGTGCTACAAATAGTCTAGTACTGTAGACTCCAGATCTCTAGACTATTAGACAAGTCAACTCTGAGAGAGGCTACACAATTGTGCTCTCTTGATGTTCCTGGGCACTCCCTCTTTTCTTTCTTTCTATTTAGAAATTGTACTCACTATTTGGTGGCCTCACATGGCATCCACACTTCAATTAAAGTCCTAATAACTCTACAACTAAGTTAGAGTACTCAACCAGTATTCGGGCGATCAGAAATACTAAAAGGAAGGTATGGGTCATATTTGGTGGAATGCGAAAGGTGTTCTGTTGCCTCAGAAACAATATTACATTAGAAACTTGGACTTTTTTTTTGTAATATAACTATTTCTTCTTTTTGTTCTTTCTATTTCTTCTTTTTCTTCTTCTTTTCTCTCTTTCCTTTTTTTTTATTTCTTCTTGTTTTTGTTTCTTTTTCAATCAACACAAGACGATACAGACTTTTATTTACGAGGCATTATTAGGGATGATGATGGTCAAGAGGAAGTTGTGTGGCTTATTTGGTGGAAGTGCCTATTCTCAACACTGGGAAGGAATGGATAGGACAGGCGTATTTCTGACTTTTGACACTATTACCCTCCTTCAACCGACTCTATGAAGGACGGTCGTAACCATCTACCATAGTTATAGCTTTATTAAGACTCAATCTCTATGTATCTGCCTTATTTGGTGACTCTCAGGAATTCACACAAAATACGCACACAGGAATAGAGAGTGAAAACTACGCCTAACTCTGAAGTATCATCATCTAATTATCCAAAACTTAAGAGTCCTTCCACTAGACTTAGCGCACCAGTAATCTCTCTACTTTCTTCTCACAAATATAAGGTGGATCTACTAGAGGATAGTATGCCTGACTCCCTATGAACCGTCCAAGGGTTCAGTGGACTACAAATGCTCATTGGTTTTTCTCAAGGATCCATTACCAAGTCTACATGCACGTGAAATAAATGTACTGGATTCTAAACTTAAGAAATAATTCTGGAAGAAAAACCTCCAATAATAAAGGTATTTTGCTAGGGACTAACCCATTTAACTTAAGAAAAGAAGATTTTTTTTTTCCTATACTAACCTAAATGCATGAATACTTCCTAAAATGCAAATGCACTCCCCCATGCCTAAATCCTACAATGTCCCCATTGTAAAATTAAAACAGGAGGAGAAAGGAAAAACATCACCTGACACGGTCCGTTGGGTTGCCTCCCAACAAGCGCTGCATTTTCTGTCAGCAGCCAGACTAGGAAGGAACCTATAAGTCTAGTTCGAAACAGAAAAGGTTAGGCCTTAAGAATATGCGTAACAGCGCAGGCCTAGAAAATAGGTAACCACAGATGTTGGCAAGCTGATGATGCAATGTAATTCCAAATACTCGCCAGAAGAAATGAAAATAGAAAATCTCATTGGCTACCTTGGGAGGTCTAGGAATAATAAACGGAATATGAAAAGGGACCTCCCGAAACGGAATAAGCAGAGGATAACAAGGATCCTCCAGAGCAGGAAGGGTTTTAAAAGATATACACATAATTAGTTCAAACCCTTGAATGGCGAGAGTAAAAGTACAAGCATCAATCCACACGTGCCATTCTACTCTAGGATGTTCTGGCCTGATATATTCTCCAGAAAGAATGGACATGGGCAAAGTTCTAAGCTAAGGATCGGTTAGGGAGCATAAGGGTTGTTTGTAGTGTTGGAAGGTAATGGTTAAGTCCAATGAGGGCTTAGTTGGTGTTAGGTCCAATTCCAACAATGATTCAGATTGTGTACACTCCCTAATAGTTGTAGACAACTTCATGTTATCCTGCCTAGCATTAATGATCGGAATCATAATTGAATCAAGGGTAGACTCCAAATTACAACTCTTTGATGGTAGGGTCAAAATGTAAGAATCATTATCATTTAGCTCATCCCCAAATTTGTTTGGTTCACTCAAATATTTGTTGGGGTGTATATGTGATTCATTAGGAGTTGGATCAGTATCCTCAATTATTTCTAAAGGAGGATCAGTCTTAATATTTTGGAGGAAGCCTATATCATTGAATTCGTTATTGTTCTCGAGATATAAATCCTTAATTGACGTGTTTTGTTCCCAAGAGTCTCCCATAAACTTCTCATTATTTTGTTTGTCCTCTCTAATATCAACTCCTGTTTTGATGGAGGATGACTCTCAAAAGAAGGAAGGAATATGGATTTAATCATATTATTTCTATCTTCTGGAGGTAAATCCTCAAAATAATTCCCCTGTGGTTCATTCCAGATTTTCAGTCTAGGTTCCTCTATTGGGGCATCCTCATTTTCTGAATTAGACTCGTCATATCCCTGAGACTAGAATTGATGATCCTCTATTCCCTTAGGGTCACCTTCATTGGGTGCATTTGAATCCTCAGGATATTGAATGGATAGGTGTTGATTCCCTAAGTGAAGGGTCAGGAGTAGGCTCACTAAGAGTAGAATGGGATTCCACCAAATAATCAAGAGGGGAAGTGATAGGAACAATATAACCTTGATCCGGGTTGGTAAGGGTAAGGAGAATACTGTCATTGGGGTCAAGGTCCTCAAGAGGTACCATCTTCCCTTGCTTTTGACTCCAATGTAGTTCAGGTGGATAATCACTATGATTGTTGTCCTCTAGTGGCCGTGTCTCATTGGGAGAGTCTAAGTGATAGCTACATAAAATTGGATCCCTATTGTCATTAGGTTCCTCAGAATTATTTTCATGATCATGGTCTATTGGGTAGGGATCAGGATTATTGGGAAGCGTGTAGCTAAGTTGTCTTATTTCTTCATTTAACTGTTGACTATTCCTCAACATCTCTCCCATTGATTCAATCATTTCCTTTTACTGTTTTTGCATTTCTATCATAAAAGAGGAGAGGCTACTATTATTAGGTTGGGGAGGATAGTTAATTTGAGGCTCTGGTTACCTAGGGGTATCGGTCCAACCTCAATATGGAAAATCATGAAGGGTGGGAGGGTTGGGTGTTTGCATGGAAGTAGGGATTTTAGGGTTGAGAAATCCCGCTCCTAGGCTCTACTTAAAAGTGGGAGTTATCAAGCCAGTACTCCCAGGATAAGAATGATCCCATGAATTGTCAATGTACCCATCTAAGGATGGATACGCTCAGGGCATGGGATCCTGATTAAAAGTGGGAAGTATTGACTCTGATAATCTGAATGATAGGAGTAAGAGTAATCCATTTCTTTAAGCAAAATAATTTTAACTCTCTTAGGGTTTAGCAAATTCAGAATATAAGCAGAAAACTTCCTAGAGAGTTCTATTGCCAAAGCAAACGCAAATTCAAAGGGATCTATTTTTAGTAGATTGTAGGTCTTAGAGTTATATGTTTAGTTGGTGGCCAAATAAGTTTTGCAGAAAATTATGCTTCCTAGGCCAACCTTTGCTAGTGCCTATAACCTACTCGCAAGGGATGGAAGTCTCAAATCGAGCCCAGACACGAGGAACCGAAGTAACTTGGTGGATAGGCTTGTTGATTTCCAACTAATTTCCCTTGTGGTGCAAAAGAGGAGAGGTAGAAATTTATCTAGTGACCTTATGTGTGAGGTGCACAGTATCTCAAGTGTGCAAGCATACGATCGTGTTTTGATTTTTGAAATTCCACAAACAAGATCCTTTCGTACACAATTTTCAGTCACAGATTTTAAAGTCCAACCTCTTAGCAGTCCCAATTTTTAAAGTGACCACTGAATTAATTTGATTCAAGCACTTTAGTGGTCTTAGATTTAAATTCTATGCAAATGCATGACAGGTAATTAATGCTCAAGAGAAGACGTACCTTACTCTAGCTTTCTTCGTGCAATGTATGAATGCAATGCAATAAAAATAAACTAGATGCTGCTCATTCAGTCCTAGATGGTCGTCCTATAGATATGCAACTTCTAGCAGGCAGTTTGATTTTTTTTTTTAATAATAATAATAACAAATAGACCTAATCTAATTAACTAACCGAAATTCAGTTTAAAATAGTTCAAATAATCCTATAATCTAAATAAATGGGAACACGCTCCCGAAAATACGCTCCAGCATACAAGAGCGATAAAAAATAAAGTGGCACTGGGAACACGTTCCCAAAAATACCCGACAAAGGTCCAAAAGATAGAAATTAAATTCTAATGTCTATCTAACTAAATCTAACTAAAACCTACTGACTAAATCAGAAATAAGCTTCTCCATAAGCCTATGTGCGTGGGATCAAGGCCCACGTGTTCCTGTTGCCATCCTCTAGGTGGCTTCAAGGTCCACCAAGAAGATCATCTCCGCTGTACGCTCCTGTCGCATTTGCCGCGTGTTTTTGCACAGAAGAAAATCCACATTTAGTAATTCAGAAAAGCTTTCAAAATAGCATAAAAATAACATAAAATTCTGAAAAGAAAAATAAATTAATAGGCATTTTTCCACCCCGGCAATGGTGTCATTTGAAAGAGCGATCTTCATTTTCGTTGAAAACTTTAACATAAAATGATGTGCCGTTATATTTAATCACATGGTAGAAAATCGCTTTTCAAAACATTTAAATTTTCAAAACTAACCTTGAAGAGTTAGGTCATCTCCACAGGGAGGAATTAGCCTATTAAAAAAAAAGAGTAATAATGCATAAAGGAATCGGGAATATTAATAGAGATGCATGCTAACTAGTGCTCTCATTTCCATCACAAATTCTCAATATAGACAATTAATCAAGAAGATGAGGGTGCACATGCAAAATTACCACAATATAATATTCTAAATAATGACCTTGGTAATAGCAAACAATGTTAATATTAATCTCCTAACTAATGACACTATAATCAATATCTCATATTGTATGTCATTCATAAGGAGAAATCAATTATATGTAATTCCAAATTAAGCAAGGGGTGTCCATGCAAATTTTGCTTCAATATATTAATTCAGAAAATAAATGAACAGTAACTTTGACAATGGCATTTTCTGTAATTTTTAATTGTGGGGGAAACAGAGCATTTTCTCTCTCTCCTCCTCGCAAGAGAGAGAGAGCACCTGCGGGTGTTGGAGAGGCTAGGGAGATTGACGAGGATGAGACCTATCCGATGGAGGCGGTGGCGTCGACGGAGATGGCTGGAGGCGGCCTACTAGCGGAGGAGATGAGGACTGGAGGAGGCTACTGCTGCCGTTGCCACGCGTGCTGCAGATGGAGAAGGCGTGCAGCACCTTTAGGCGCGGCTGGAGGGAGGCGAATGGGCATACGCCTGCAGCAGGAAGGAGGGCATGCCTGTGATGTCTACGGGCACCTGCGGGTTGAGGCACGGTGCAGTGAGGGCGGTGCTTGAAGGCGGGTGCAGGTGGTGTGCGCTGAGTAGGCAGAGATGATGGCGCAAGTGCCTGCAGCGTGGGAGGGGAAACGCTGGTGGTGCGGATGGGAAAAGGTGGGCGGTGTGCTTGGATTGGAGAAGCGGCTGGAGATGCATGCGTGGAGAAGATGTAGATCCTGGTCCACAGTGCATGCTAGGTAGTTCCTCGCAAGGGGGAAGATGCATGGCCTCTCCTTTCTCTGCCTTGCCTTTTTAATTCCTCCTCGTTTATGCCTGCGAGAGTTAAGGGATTTTCAAATCCCTTAACTATTTCTGGCCAGCGGCTGTTGAAGGTTCTTGGAGGATGGGGAAAAGAACAGCTGCCGGTTATTTGAAAGGGTAATTTACCCTTTCCTCATTCTTTTGCCAATTGTTTTTCCGGCACATAAAAAGAACATATTAAGTTATAGAATAAATGTAAACCTAAATCATGATGCATGCAAACATTCTATAACCTAATATAGTTATTAACAAACCTAAAAGATACAATTAAAGTTACTTAGGCGTAATATTAGTCCATTAAAATGGACTCATCATATACCTCTTCAAAAATCTTAATCAAATCTTCATCTAATGTAACAGATTGTTTTTGTTTCCTAGTCTTCTTCAAAGCTTTAGGAAATGGGGCATGGATTTCCTATTCTACTGAGGTATTTCTCTGATCTCGCGAATTAGCAGGAATTGCGAGATCGGGTTCTACACCTCTTCCAGGTGTAGAAATAGGGGTCGTTCTAGATGTACTAGGGTCTTGGGATATGTTCCTTGGATAAACTGGATCCCTAGTGGAAGTTCCACGATGGGTTGTAACAGAATTAATACCTGCATGAGAAGAAGCTGATGAAGAAGAAGATGCTTTTTGATTTTGGAAAGATGAATTATTGATTAAAGGTTGATTTAAAAGTGATTGCTGTTGATTAAGATACTTAAAATCATGATTAGAAGTAGGTGGATTCAAATTTTGATTCAGATTTGGATTCAAGGGTAATTGATTAAGGAGATGGACATGTCCCTGATTCAGATTTTGAACTCCCAGGTGTTGTCTCTGCTGGATATTCCCAGGGTTTGGAATTGGCCCCTAGCTGATGAGATTTAGCTAACTGCGTGATTTGGCCCCTAAGATCAGCCAATTCTGCCAAACGTTGTCGTTGGACTTCAACAAGAGCCTCAGCATTTTGTCACTGGCTCTCAGTTACAGCTCTCAAAATTTGGTCTAACTGTGAATCTCTATTCAGCCCTACGGGGTTTTGCAAACCCACGTAAAATGCCCTCGCATTATGTTGCTAAAACGACAATGTAGGCGGGTTTTGCCTAATTTGAGTCAGATTTGATGGTCTTTGTGAATAGTTAGACCAAGAGAAATTGGGGTGATTATGCCATCCAGGGTTGTAGGATTTGAATACGGGTTTGATCTTGGTGTGTATCCCTGAATGGAGTTTAAATCTAGAGGAGAAGGCGTGTTTTTTGCAAAAGGTAAGGGTGGGGAAAAGGGTGGGTAAGATTGTGGGACAAAGGTCCCTCCTTGGGTTGGTGGAGTAGATAGAAAACCCAAGGAAGATGGATCTCTAGAATCCAGATTATTCACAAATTCCCTCCCCGTGGGAATTTAAGAAATAGGTGAATACGCGGGATTCGTAGCAAGTAGAGGCGTAAGAGTTTTCATTGTATTTCTGACCTCGTTGAGATGCTTTGCTACGATATCGACTTTGTCCAATTTCTCTGTAATTATTTCCAAATCCTTTGAATTGGATGGGTTACCGACCTCGTGAATGCCCTTGTGCGGATTCTAATGAGTCGTGTTCGTGCCCGCGTGAATTGCGACATAGATGAGTTATTGATCGAGTTTTCTGCCATCCCTTCAAATAATTTTGAGGCAGATTCTATGTCGCGATTTAGAAAGTTCCCTCCACAAGAGGCATCGACTAGATTGCGAATGCCCTCTTGCAAACTATAGTAGAAGATATGCATTAGTTGCCAACGAGGGATGTCATGATGTGGGCATTTCCTTTGCAATTCATGAAAGTATTCCCACACCTCATGAATTAGTTCTCCTTAGTTTTGATTTAAAGTAGTAATGGCTCACCTTAAAGCATTAGTTCGACCAATAGAAAAGAATTTCTTCAAAAATGCGAATTCGAGTTCAGCCCAAGTTGAGATTGGTCTTGCAATTGTTCTATACCAATAAGCTGCTTTGTCTTTAAGGCTAACAGAGAACATCTTCATTAGTAGGATTTCCCTATTCTGATTTCGAGGTCCAAGAGTTTGAGATAGATTCTTTAGATCTTCGATGTGTTGAAATGGATCCTCGGATAAAAATCCATGAAAGTGAGGGATTAGACCTATAATATTCGACTTTCATTCAGGATCATTCTTCCCAATAGGAATCCTAATATTAGGCTCTACTTGTGCATTAGATGGATTGTAGTAATCTCTAAGTAGAGGCCTTGGACGATTGATCGGTAAATCAGAAAGGTCAAAACCCGCCTCAGGTTGAGGTGGAGGACGGGTTTGAAGAGTCTGTAAATTATTTAGGGCTATTGTTAATAGAATAATTTGTCTTGTCTACTCAAGCATCCTAAGGTTCTGGTTCAGGAGTGCCTCATGAACAGCAAAAGGCGGCATCTCCCTCTGACCAGAAGAAGAAGGGATCTCGGGATTTTGGTTCTGCATTTGTTCCAAAGATGTAGTGGATCAGACGAGAAAATCATTGGTTGCTTATTTGCAACCAGTCTGGGATCACCTGTCAAAGAAGTTACAAGAGGTGGATGCAAGGATCGCCTCCCGTCCATAAAATGAAAAAAATGTGCAAAGGCACACTTACACCACAAGGAAAAACAATGTCACAAAAACCTGCAAAATAGTGCAAAAATCGTAGGTTTTGCTCTTCTTTCAAAGAAAAGAAGATATTCCTATAATACGCAAAAAAAATTTGGATGCAAAGAAATAAAGTAACAGTATCAGAATACGTGTCCTAATCCCATGTCTACGCAAGTGCGTATCCTTAAGGCTTAAAAGTCTAAGGTCTAGGATCGAGACCACTCACTACTGACTCCTCGAGGCTCTAGTAGTGAGACAGACTTGTTGATCTTCGACCAAAGCCCTAAGAGGTGCAAAGAGGAGAGATAGAAATTTAGACTCGTGTGACTCTAGTGATCGCGTTGTGTGTGTGATAGCATGCAATAAACGATAGTGATAGAAAAACCCGCATGCATTCTGCAATCAGATTAAGTCACAATTTTTAATCTTCCTCTTTTTGTTAATCTTTTCAAAAATATATCTAAAGAATTAAAGTGACCACTTTTTAAGTCTTTTCAAAAATATATGTGGTTTTGTTTATTCTTCTCAAGACAGGGATCTAAGCAGTTTTTTTCGCATTTTCCCGCTAATGCGAGAAAAATAGTAGAAATTCCTGAGTTAGGTCGCAAAATCTACTAGCAGATAGAATGCACTCCTATGAGTGTATGCCTATGATATGTTGCTGCTAGTCAAAAAAGATGTATTTTTTTTATTTTTTAAATTTTTACCTAAATAAATGCAACAATTCAAATATACTAAAGAGTAAGAATAGAAATGCTTACAATGGTATTTATAGCGAAAACAGTGAAAACAAAAACCTGCCTTCTTCTTGAGATTACCCGCAATGGTAAACCTAAAAAGAAGACAGAAAATAAAAATAAAAAAAACTAGTTAAAACAAAAACACTAAAAATAGTAAAATTATAATTACAAATACCTCCTATTTGCACAATTAAACCAAGTAATGTTTTGGTGAATTAGAAGGTTGCCTCTCCGGCAACGGCACCATTAAAATGGTAACGTTCTCTCTCAACTTAGTTAATTAAGTTAATTTTGATTAATTAAGAGTAGAAGAAAGTAACTTAGGTTAACTTGAATTTGTGCTGGTTGAGTAGTATAGGCTCAAGTTAACCTAACATTGTAGATTTTTATTTTTAACTGGTTAGGTCCAGGTCATTCGCTGGAAGGTATATATTACTTAGAATTCACCAAGCTATTTAAAATAATTCTTAGGAGGTATAATTAAATTAATTTTAATAACATGAATTTTACCAAATGATTGAAACTTAAGAAAAATGCAAAATTCCATATGAGAACACATTTACTCAAATGATCTTTATTAGCAAGTAAACATGTTAGTTTCCAATTTATTTCAAAGGAATTAAGGCAAATAAGAGTTCTTCTAACTACAACATGCCTTATTACAACATTTAAAAACAAAAAAAATTTTAAAATAATGTAAGAAAAATAATTTCTTTTCTTTATTTATTCAGCCTCTCTCTTTTATTCTTCTTTCTTTCTTTCTTTTTTTTTGTTTATCTTTTATCTTTTCTCTTTTATTTTTCTTCTATACTCTCGAGCTCATCTCTTCTTCTCTGCCTCTCTTCTTTCCTTAGTCTCTTTCTGCCCTTCGAGAGTTCTCCTTTCTTCCTCTTCCTCAACCTTCCTTCTTCTTCCTTAGTGCCTGTTAGCCTTCCTCTTTCTGCCTTGGTGATTTCTCCTTCTTCTTCCTTGGCCTCTTTTCTTTCCTTCTTCCCTTAGCCTTCAACACTTAGCTATCGGAGCCTTCAGCACTTAACCTTCATCTTCTGAACCTTTAGTTGAACCGATTTTTTTTCTTCCTCAACCAAAAATTGGTTTTTGATTTGCGGCTCAGACTTTTCGGGGATACACAGCACCCTTTACAGGGTGGGACCAGACCTTACTAGGTCCTCGCTTGGTTCATTATAGATCGGTTTATTTTCGGTTCAAGTTTCTCGAGCCAAACCAGCTCAACCCAGGCCTCGCCCTCCCAGAGCCACACATCTGCATGCCTACACAAGTGCACCCTCGCAAGAACACACACTCACACACACACACGCATATGCTCAAGTAACCGTTCATATCCGTGCGCCGAGCGCTGACGACTGAGAAGCACAGTTAACAAATACCTTTTATACTAAGGCGCCCGCTAAAGGTTTCTTGATGTTGGACTAAAGTTTCCCCTTCCAGAGCCAACTTTGAATGGTGATAACTCCTAGCTCAGATCTCCAATTCAAGCAAACAAAAGCTTGTTGGAAAGCTCTTGAGTTTCTCTATAGGATTACACTTTCAATTTAATGTTAAGGGGAAGATTTCCTCTTCGATTTGAAGGGCAAAATTATGGGTTTTCTATAGGTATTTATGCTTGGAAAATGGAATTAAGGTTACAGAGTCCACAGTTTGGACTTTCCTCTCTCAGTAAGGGTCTAAATAGTTTCTATAGAGTATTCTGTAGCTATTTGTGTGGGTTTAAGCTCTTAAAAGCTTCAGAAAATGCAAAAAAGGTTGTAGCTTCTTTGAAAGCTTCAAAGACTATAATTAAGCTTAAGAAAGACCTAACAGATAGCTAAAATCATTTTCAATCGATTAAAATAGATTCTAAGGGTTGTTACAAACTTGTCTAGGCAAAAATCACAATCAAATTTCAACAAATATCCATTGCCAACAGTTTGGGTTCAAAAACAACCCAAACTGGCAGTGATTGAATTCCAATCAAATTACTCCACAGAGCTCATCCAATTCACTTAAGAATCATTTAAATAAATCTTAGAGATAATTCAGACTCATTAATTCACCAAATTGAGCTCAGAATCAAGATATCAAGCTCAGGCTTGACTATAAGGCCTCAAGATTTGACTTTCTATTCTAAGCCTTTTCTCAAAAAATTAAAGCCTAGGTTAGCATCTTCTCAACCCTAGGAACTTGCTCAACCCCTTAGACAGATGTTTGGATTTAGGATTCTAGGGTTCCAGGCTCGTCATCTGGACTCTAAAAGTGGTTTGTTTGTCAAAGTAGTCAGAAGATTGTTACACTAATTTTAGCACAAAATTAACTTCATTGCATTGCATTGAAGCCTCTAGATCCGTTAAATACGACTTAAAACTTTCTAATAGACTTCTCCAACTCCGCCGGAGTTGGAGAAGATGAATCAGTAACTACAACTCCAATTGTTAAATCTTCAAATAAATGGCCTCAAACTAATCAGTGATCCATATTACATCATTCTGGAGCTTCTTATTAAGTCTTGTAGGTTGAAGATCATATTTGACTCGTCGAAGCTCGCCGGAGCTCCGGTGAGTCCAGTAAAAGTGTAAATTCATGTACAGAAAGAAAAATCGTGTCATTTTCGACTTAAAAAGATTCTTGAGGTCACAAAGAACCTCAAGATTGCATTAAATTCTCCATTTACTCATTAGATTTAGGATTTAACAGTGAGTTCAGTTTTAATAAAATCTAAGTTGGTTGAGGCTCAAGACTTGATCTCCCACTCAATTGAGTGGTCAAGACAAGTCAAAGAGTGATTATGATCATAAATATATAATTAATTTAGGGTTTTAACTAATCTTGAGCCACCATTGATAGCGACCTCAGGAGCTTAAATAGAATTAGGCTTTTGAGTTATATATAATATTTAATCAAATTAAAGTGATAATTAGGATCCTTTAGTGATGAGTAAGTGATGGAGGATCCAATGGAGGTGGAATTAGGTCAACTACTCCTGCCATGGACAGTAGAAGTGGTTGATGAAGGTGGATGTGGATTAGGCGAATCAGTGATCAAATTAAGAAATAACTGTGATAGAAATTATCGTGAATAATAAAGGAAGATGATCAGTGGTTTCAAAAGACAAAATTAAGGCTCTAGCAAGCTTAAGGAGCTTTCCAGAGTTGAGGAAGATAAAATTTGAAATTTGACATTACGACTAATCTACCTAACTAACTAACTAACTAAACTATTCTACTTCTACTACTTTTATCCTACTGTTACCTGGACAAAGAGGATAGAGGAACTCTGCCGATGGCTCATGACAGAGGAGTGAAATTAGAGGGTAGTTGGAAGATCTCTGGCGGCGGCTGTGAGGTGAAGTAGAGGAGCTCCTTCGTTAGTGCTTGTGTCCAGAGACGCGGCTGACCTTGGTGAAGTTCCAGAGATGATTAAGGTGGATGGAGGAAGTTGGACTATGAGGTGGAAAGTTCGTCGGAGTTGTGGAGAGAATAGCCTATTGGGTTGGTTGTAGTGAAGGAGAGGGAAGGGAGCCAACTTGAAGAAAATCAAGGGGGTCAGCGGGCATTTATAGTCGACGGCGACAAAGAAGGAGGTGGAATCTGGATGCAATTGAGGCTAGGAGGAGGTTAACCATCGGCATCTTCTTTGACACCGATGAAGTTATCTCCAACCCTAAATTAGGATAAAAGTGTCATCCAAATCGATGGATGAAGATGGGATGGTGAGCGTAAGCTCCAGGAGCTTGAAGGAGAGATGACGTCGGATGGGCAGTGATCGTGCAGTGGCTGCACCTTCGGTTGTCAACCGTTCAATCGGTTGAAGAGAAGAAGAAGAAGAAGTCAGGGATGTGGTTGCAATAAAACTTAAGGGCCTAAATAGAAAATAAGGACCCAATTGGAATGAAACGTAAGGACCAAAATGGAAACTCAGGTTTTCAAGGTTTATTTTAATTTAGATCTTTTTCAACTTTTTATATATGATTATAAATAAGGTAATTATTATATTTAGGCCTTGAATTTACACTTTTAACCTTTTTAGATTAATTTATTTAATTAAGTAATGTTACTTAAGTTCTTACATACTTATGTATATATTATGCTTAAGTTAGTTAACTCATTAATTAGATGAATGATTATTAATATTTTGACTCCAATTATTAATCAGATTATTAATAATATTTATTGGATGATAAAATAGCATTTTTAACCTATTTTAAGTTCCTTTACTATATATCCCTTATTTTATAATTAACCCATATATTCACATATTCTTAGCTAATTAACTAGGAAGACTAGTTAATTAGGGGTAATTAGAGATCATGATGAGCTTCTCGATAAAAAGCTCATAAAAAGGTGATGAATTAATGATTACTCCTTGGTAATTTAGGGACATTATCACCAAGAAACTGGACAAGGTGGATCTGCTCGATAAAAAGCTCGATGAATTAATGCAAGCAAGATCTGGGTTTCTTGGCAATACAACTGCATCACACTCCTCTATTGCATCCATAGCCCCTCCTGTTCGTGAACATTTTTTCACTCGCGATGTTTCTTCTCTATCTCCATGGGATCCTTCATATCAGGAGACTGTGAGTAATCTGGATATGGTGTCGTACAATCAGGGTTATGCACCACATGACAATTCAAGTGCATATTCTTTTGATGAATTTGCATCTGAGACATCCTCGACCTACGAAGATGTCAGTTCTATCCAAGGTTACAAGTGTAATAACCAGTATTCTGAGATGTATAATCCTCGTTGGTGCCAACATCCTAACTTCTCCTGGCCTGGTAACTCACAAAGACCAAATCCACACTACTAGACTGGACAATACCAGAATGCACAGAACACATTCATCCATTCCTGTCGCAGCAACAAACACACCCTATCTATCAGTTGCTGCATCATGCTACCAATCATTCTCCAAGGCAGGTTGACCCTTTCGAGGCACTGAGAGAAGAATTGAAGGAATCTATGCGTCAATAGAATTATGACAACTTGAAATTCATGAAAATGATGGTGGATCAGATTCAAAACATTCAGAATACACAGAACTAGCTGCTACAGGAGCATAGATCATAGGGAGCCTTGCCCTCCCAACCTGTCCCGAACCCAAAGTATGTGCAGAACTAGGGTGCCCCACCTAGGTTTCAGGCAACACAGGGATAGACACATGCTGTTTTACAAGTGCCTCCTACACCACCAAGTTATGGGCAAGGTCAACCACCCTTACTGTCAAATCCTACCCATTCTGCCCCTTCTGCTCCGCCCCCACTGCAGAGACAGTATGCCGATGCAAATGCTATCACACTGAGGAGTGGAAAAGTTACAAAAGACCAACCGTGTAGGCAGGCAAGTCATGATACTTCTCAGGCTAGCTCATCTTCCTATTCTATCCCTTCAAAGGAGAAGCCTAAGGAAAAGGAACCAATCATTGAGATCACCAACATCCCTTTACCTTTCCCTGGAGCCTTAACTCGTGAACCTAAAGGAAAGATAAAGGGAATTGTTGAAGCTACGAGTTGCTACGTTAACGTATTTGGTTTTGAAAACCTGTCATTGTAGTTTGAAAGCGAAGAACTCATATTCAATAAATAAAATTTATACCAAAATAGAAATCCTAGGTCGAACACAAGGAGGTGGACGCTTGATTAAATATACGCATTTGTTTTATTTGTCACGAAACAGAATAATTGATTAGAAACTATCTATCTATTTACAATAAATCGAAGAGAGAGAGAGAGAATATTACAAACAAAAACCAAAAAGAGATGTAGAATGAACATGGAATTCATTATCAAAGAGATTGTTCGTTACACTACTCATTACGACTAGAAAGCGGGAAATGATTACACTAGAAAGCAGTAAATCTATTCTAGAAAGAAGTAAAAGAATGTGGAGAGAGGTATCCTCCTCGATGGTTGCTTGGAGGATGAGCCAGACGGGATGACGCCTGGAAGACGGGGAGCGGAGCAGGATGAAGGAGGACGAAGTGGGAAGAACGAGAATGAGGCAGCACATCATCATCGTCGTGGGATCTACTTTTGAAAGGGGGACCAAAATTGGACTTTATCTCTTGAGAAGCATCTCGAGTGTGGGACAAGCTTCTCTTGAGCTTTGGAGAGGGAGAGAAGAGAAAAAAGGGATGAAAATTTTGTATGGAGGGGGTCTCCTTTTATAGTTGCAAGGAGTGAGGGCAATTTGGTCCTTTTAAATTGAAAGACAATAATTCTGGACCTTTAGTGATGATAAAACTGTTGCTAAAGGTCCGAATGTGGCCTTCGTGGGTGGCACCTGCGCGCCCGCTTGCCTCCCACGCGTGAAATGCACGTTCATGTTCTGAGATGCGTCCTTGCCGTGCTTCAACCGTGCACTCGCCCGTGTTTGATCTCATGTTAGCACCGGTGTCTGATGTGGCGTGAGCGCTATCGCGTGCATGCGACCGCTCGATCGTGATCGAGCGGTCAATTAAGCTCCCTCGCCGTGCCTCAGCTGCCACTCGCGCAGGCTCGAACGTGTGCCACTGCATCACGTAAGCGTGTTCGACCAACTCGCTACAAGTGCGTTTGTGTCACGCTTACGATTCGTGCGCATGCATCCATAGCTGTTGGATGCGCATCCAACAGTGGAGAATCATCGAAGAAGAGAGGGTGCGGCGAGTGTAGCGGCCGGTTGGGCGGCTGAGATGGCGCCACATGGCACCATCTTGGCCATCCATCTTCTGGATGATGTAGATGGTGCCACGGTTGTCGGATTAAGTCGATTTTCGCGCCATTAGGCTGCGATCGTCGATCCAAATCCATACGTGCGTCGGATTTGTCGTCTGAAGTGCGGATTCACACCATCTTGGCCCTTGATCTTCTAAGGTTCCCTGATCTCTATCTGATGCTACAGATGTCTGATTAGGGTGATCTTGGAGTCGTTGAACTCCAATCGTCACCCTGATCAAATCTGTACAGTTGGATCTTCAATCTGAGGCCCCAATAAAAATTTTCCCTATCCCTGAACATAAAAGGAGACAATTAACCTCCATTTTGTTCAAACTAATCTAAATGCAAGATGATGCATGTTATGCAATATTTATAGTATGCAATGAAATTCTATGCTTAAGAACATGCGTAAATTGACATCTTATGCAGTGTAAACATGTTTACATCACACCCCCATGCCTATCTTTTGCTAGTCCCTAGCAAAACTATATGCTATTTATAAAAGAATTAGGTTGGAATATTATGGCATGAGTTATTTTCAATCATTAAGAAAATGTTTACTTAGGATCTGAACTTTCAATGACACAACAGTGCCCAGGTATCTGCCAAAATGCAGACTACCTCAAGCCCTTGCCTTATTCAAAGAAAAATTTCTTTTTCTCTTTTTCTTCTTTTCTAATTTTTTTGGATTTTCGAGTTTTAGGGTTTAAGAGTGGCTTTCTATGGCCATTCAACTCACCTAAGATTTGATGAAAACCCTAAGTTCTAAGCATTTTATTGTGAATGTGATAGACTTGTTGATCGGCAATAAAAATGGACTTCAAATTTCTATGCCTTTAGGTGACCTTAAAAAGAGAATTCTGCCTAAAGGTGTATCTTTATAACCGGTAGCTTTCCTCCTACTTTTATTTTTAAGGGGTCAACACAAGGGTGAATCCAGTGCATATCTCCCTAGTTTTTTCTACTTCTCTGCTTCTTCCTAAGTGTTTTGGGAATTTTCAATGCATTTATTGAGCTGGGTTCTAGACAATCGGTCGATGAGCTGTTAACACCGACAACTTGCCAGCCATACTCGTGCAGCGAAGTGTGCCTTATTTCTTTTGTTTTCTTTTATTTTCTCCTTTTCTTTTTCTTTTCTTTTTGACTTTCTTTTTCGCTTTTCTTTGAGTAGGTGGCTTTCCTGGTCTAAGATTTACCTAAAGGTAGCAAAAAGAGAAGGGTCCAGTGACTGGGCTCTGGACAACCTACCTATGCGCTCTTACCCATGATAACTTGCCAGCCACATCACCCTAGAAGGTTCATTAGCTATCCAATTTCCGTTAAAATCATCGAATAATGAGTTAGTGCAAAGAAAGTGTGTAGATGATTAAAACTCAAAATTTCCTCAAATCAAAGGGTGGGTTGATAAGTCATGTACTTATCACCCAAACTTATTTACTCCAATTACAATAGAATTAAAGGTTGGTGAGGACTCAAAAAATAAATCCACATTTTAATGGATACACGGGTTGATTAATTCCAAAGACCTGAAGGGTCTTTGTATTCAGATCATAATGTAGTATTTCCTAAGATTGAAAATTTTCTTAAACCCAAGTTCTCCTTCCTAATTTCATAATTTTTTTTCTAATATAAATAAAAGAAAACAAAACAAATCTACGAAACTGACGAATAAATTCAAAGATGAATATGCACCCCCCCATGCCTATTTAATGCAATGTCCTCATTGTATTAAAAAGACATAAAATAGAGTGGAATAGAGTACAAAGCACCTGAATTGCGTGAATGTTAGGTCCACTCCGAGATAAACAAAAACTATATATGTGCTGAATTTAGTGCCTTCAGTTAGGCACACTATACAAAGAAGAGAAATAAAGGATTCACAAGTGTAGATCAGAATCAGAATAAAAAGAAGAAACCTCTGACCTACCAACAGATGTCCACAGATGTGGACCAGATTGTGGTGCAGACCCATACCCCATAATCGAGAATATCTAAGGTTCTGGATAAAAATTACCCAAAACCTAAAATCAGTATGCAAGCGAGGTCGGGCCTACGATTTATGAGGATGCAACCCAAGACCAAAATGTCGGGTTACAGAGAATTCAAGCTCCAAAGGATAATAAATGAATGTGTGCTTGGGTTGGATATCCTCAGAACAAATGTCATAAGGGTCCTGGTTTGATGATTTCATATGAATTGGAACCCTTAGACTTAGTCTTCTATTTCCTCTAAAGTTTGCTTCCCAAATTAAAACTTCCCAACTTCTGTTCTCCTCATTCAGAATGTCAAATTCGGGAACCTCTTGCATATTAATCACCCCGTCTAAAATTTCCAAGTCTAAAAGATGTGGCTGAATCAGAATTGACTTGGGTCTAGTTATCTCAAAAACAAAATCATCGATAAGCTCAATAGGGTGTAACTAACAATCAGGGCATTGGATTGAATCCTCTAGAAAATGAGATTCTGGATGCGTAATGTGAGCCCCAATAAGATTAGTTTCCTCAGGTATTGGGCTATTAAATGATCTATCAGATTCCTCAGGCCCAATCATCTCACAGAAATCATATTCTATAAACTCGCATGAGACTTTGCAACTTGAATCTTCACCATTAGAATCAAAGAAATCAAGATTCGTATTAATGTATGCCCTAAAATCATCTGTCACTTTCTGATCCATGGAGACATACGTTTCCTCGTACTCTGGCTCAGGGATCTCAGGTGAAGAAATCATATCATCCTTAATTGGTTGCTCTAATTCAATCTGGTTAGCCTTATAACACATGTCCCCCCCAACAGGTGCCTGAGCGGGTTCTGACATTGGCTCTCCTAAAGGGAGTTCATCCTGGGAATCATCCCACGATTGAACTAATGCAACCACAAATCTCAACCTCAATTTTGGTAACTTCCCAAGTAGAAACTCACCTGGGTTCTTATCCTTAACATCCTAGAGCCAATCCAACAAATACTTATTCAAATCATCAATCATTTCAATCAGGAGCTCAATCTTTCAACGCAAGGTATTGGCTGAACTTCTAAAGATTGTATGATATTCCGCAAGTTAGCCAAAACCTTATCTTGAACTTGGTTACCCTAAACCAAATGAGTTGGTTTAGGGTTGGGCGGGTTTGGGATTAATGCAGAGGAGTTAACGAATTGAGATTTGTTATACCCTTCCTGATAATAGGTCATTTTGGATTGTTCAAAAGGTGGTGATGACCTAAAGGCATTGTAATCATAGGATGGGTAAGGATCAGTGTATCCTCCTTGATTGTAGATTGGTGGGATGCCTTCCTCTATAGTTTTATTATTTCGTTGTAGTATAGTATAGAGGGAGGTGATTACCAGTTTAATACAATTTGTTACTCGGAAATAAAGAGTTTCCGAGGTCGAACTCAGGGAGCAAGTTGTATTCTAGGGGTACAAGTTTCTTTTACAAAAATAAAGAAAGAGAGAGAGAGAGAATTTGTTGGCTTTTCTTCTTTTCTCTTTGCTTCTCCTCTTCTTCTCGTGCTCTTTTTCTTCTTTCAGTTCTTGTCTTGGCCTCTCTGCGTTCTCCTCTGCCTCGCCTTCCTTCTCCTTCCTTGCCTTCAGGACGTCGTCTGATTTTCCAATCAGACGACTTAAACCGCCGCTGCTACAGTGCCGCTCAGTGATCCTCCTTCCTTCAGCCTTCGTCTTCTTCTACGGTTCTTCTTCACCTGTGCCTGCACACTTACACAGCTTGATCAGAGAGGGGCAAAACCTATCTCTACCCTCCCCCCACGTCTCTCTCTCTCACAGAATCCGCTCATAGGATAGCTCTCCCAGAGCTGCCGGGTAGCCGGGTACAGGTCGCGCCTGGGTCCAGGCCCACCGGCGTGCGTGGTGGGCGAGGAGTGCAGGTCAGTCTAAGTCGGGTCGGGCCAGGTCCGCGAGGCGTGAGCGCGGACGAGACCGGGTCGAGCGAGCGAGTGAGTGAGAGGGACCTCACCCCGTGCTCAGGAGGAAACGAGCATAAGGCGCTTTTTGCCTTTATGCAGGTGCTCTCCTCTGAAAGGTTACGAGGTGGGACTAAATGTCCCACCCCAATTTGGGTGCCTGCGCGGAGGAAGCAGCGGCAGTCGAGGCGAAGCGTGGGGGCTTCGCGCGAGAGCTTCGACTCAACTGCAGCCTAACGCTTTGCCGAAGTGCCCTCGCACAGCCTGGGAGGGTGACCTGGGCGCTTCGCACCTGGGGCAGCAGGTGAAGAAGCTGCTTTGCTTCAAAAATGGCGGCGACGAGCGCAGGTACCTGCCCACAGAAAAACGGCCTCTCGGCCCAATCAGAAACGCGGAGGACCTTCGCCGTGGCACGGCGAAGGTGGTCGAGGGGTGTGCAGGCGGCGGGGCGGAGCCTAAGGGCTGCCCTAGGTCGGACTGTGGGTCGGAAGATGGGTTTGTTCGGTGGAGTTGCAGAGGGTGATGTGGGGGAAGTGGAAGGGCGGAGGTTAATCAGGGTGAGGAGGCGGAGGTTCTGCGGTGGTCGGCGAGCCGTGTGGGTTGCTGGAGTGATGGGAGCGGCTCGCCGGAGGATGGCCGGAGGCGGAGAAGGTGAGGGTGAGTGGTCGGAATCGAGGGCGACAGTAGATGTTTAAAGTGAGGAAAAGGAAGAGGGGAGGAAGAGGAGGAGTTCTACCTACTTAGCAGGACGAGGAGGGGCCGGAGCGGGCGACAGTCGTATCGACTGTCGCCGGAGAAGAAGATGCCCGGGGGAGGGGGCGGCGGCGAGCAGAGGGCCGGAGAGGCGCCAGCTGGGTGCGGCGTGGCGCGGGAAGAGCAGGGGAAGAAGTCTCTGCTGCTGGTATTGCGGCAGAGCGAAGAGGAGGAGGAGGAAGAACCGCCGGAGCTGGTGGGCGTCTGCCGGAGTGAGAAGAGAGGAAAGTTGGGGGTTTTCTCCGTCAGATCCGAGCTGGGAAGAACGGTGGAGCGACGGGGGTATTTATAGGGACCGAATCAGGGAGGAAGGCGGAGGGAGACGACGTGTCTCCGTCGCCGGAGGACGCCGGAGATGGAAACCCATACCGTCCGTGCGTTCGCACGGCCGGTATGGTGGGTTACAGCGACCAGGGGGGTGTCCTTGCGACGGCTGACGACGCAGGGCACCCCCGGTTTACTTGCCAGACTCTCCCCCTCACCCTGCGCGGCGCCATGCTCCGCGTAAGGTCGCCGGAGCATGGTGCTGGCAGGTTTTGCAGGGGGGACCTGAACGCAAAGAACGAAGGAGAGTTAGGGGGCAAAATGCGAGGGTTCAAAAGTTGAGGGCCAAAAAGTAAATATATGAGGACCAAAGTGTAAAGTTGGTCAAGAAGGTTTCTTCTTAGGCTCAAGTTTTTATACATGACTAATTAGGACCTAAGGAATCTGATGGTGAATTTTATTTCTAGATTAAGCCTTGTTTGACTGGTCAATTTACGCAAAAACCCAAATTAAGTTATTAATTGGGTATGGTTCTCAATGTAGGTCAAGATGGGTTCCTAAGGTCAAATTGAAGGTTCTAAACCCTAGAGATTATTTTTCTATGAATTTTAGAGGGTTTATTCCATTTTTGCTTTGCCTTGAACCTCGTGAATTGAAGTGGGTTTGTTTTAGGGTTATAGATTATCATTTAGTTCCTTGGAATTGCTGTAGCCCTTGCTAGATCATCTCATCCCACTTTTATTCTTATTAAGTTGCTTTGACCTATGTTTGGACCCTGACTTACCCTGTATGCAGATTATACTGGTAAAATTGCATTTTTACCCCTTATGACTTATTTTCTCCTTAAACTCAGAATTATCTGAGTTAAGCCTTTCCTTAAGTTATGTAGGAGCTTTTATCCTTTGTATTGGGTCAAAATGAGCTAGTTATGGCTCATGATGAGGTTCTCATCATACCCCCATGCCTAGCTTTTGCTAGTCCCTTAGCAAAAACTTAAGGTTTCAACCCTTGTTCTAGACCATGAAGTTTTTAATAACTTTAGATATGTGCTTTTTTATTTGAGCATAGATTAGGTTAGAATGCTGACCATAGGCCTAAAAGGTACTCTAGTACCAATCAAGATCCAAATCTGTCTAGCCTTAGCCTCAGTCTTTAGCAAAGGTTTTTAAGGCCCACAAGAACTAACCTAAGGTTTATTGGACTTTGTGGTTAAAGCACCCGTGCTTGAAATGATTTTAGCCCTGGCTCAGTTCGCAGTGCGTTTTGTAAGAGAGAGATAGAAAGTTATTTTGTTTGGAGAGTTTTCTCTCTCTTTTTCTTTTTAGTTCTAGCCTAGGATTGGCTTTTCAACACAGTCTGTATCAGATTCCTTGCTCACATCATCAATCCTCAAGGGTTCCTGGCGATCGATGCTTCGAGATAGCACCGCCCATGGCAACCCCCGGAACCCTGGCTATTGAGATTTCGAGATAATCCCATCCATGGTGTTCCGTGGCCGAATCCAGACCCTGGCAATTGACACTTCGAGATAATGCCATCCATGGAATCTGAACCAGCAGAGTGCTTACATGCCCCCAGTAGGATATGTAAATATCCTAAGAGACAAGCACCGAGGAGATGATATTTTGTTACGCAACTTCGAGGGGATTTCCCGCCTCTCCGCGCTGGGAACTCGTCCAAATCAACTTGTGTTGATCGGCCGCTCCTATTCTAGGTGTTCTTTTCAGAATTTTGCGACGCTTCTGCGTGATTCTGATTTTTACGCTTACTGAACCAGGCTGTGTGTGAGGTTAGGGTGCTTAGGTTACTGAGTCCCGTAAACCAAAAATTAGTTAACGAGGCCAAATACTTCCTAAGCCTTAGACCTAATACTTCAGCTTTTCATTTTCCTCAACCTCTTGAGGAGTGTCCAGATCTTAATGGGTACTAAGAGTCTATTCAAGAATGCCTAAGATTTGCATTCTTACTAATCTCATTATGCACTTTTCAGTTATTTTCTTGAATGAGGTCTAGAACTTAGGCTAATTCCTTAGTTCCTTACTAATGACTATCACCTTTTTCTCATAATTTTGTGCTCCTTTTTTCCTTTTGTTTCTTTTCTCCTTCTTCTTCACAAAATTTCCTTCTCCTCTTTTCCTCTTATTCTTTTTCGAAAATTTTTTAATTTTTATGGTGTTTTTGGCATATGTGAATTTTTTGTTTGAAACCTTTTCTTACAAGTTTTGCACTTTCATACCCCCCCCCATGCCTAAGATTTGCAATGTCCTCATTGTAACCTAGGGGTTTGTATTTAACTTAGTTCATACATTAGGACAGATGTTTTGATGAGTGAATGGGTTGGGGTGACTGTTGCGGACGATTTCTAATCCCAGATGCAAGCACCTGAGGTGGAGTCGGCTGTCCTAAAGTGTGAGCTTTAAGTGCAAAAAGGTGTCAGAACAAGTTTCAGGTTTTCAAAGAGAATGACGGGCTGCCTCCCGTTGAGCGCTAAATTTGATGCCTTCAACCAAGCGGGAAATGCGATGGAGAGGGGATGGTCAAATCAGCAGAGTTTTGTAAGACAAGCACCTTGATTAAGAGCCTGGTTGGTCCAACCAGGTGCTTGTTCAGATCAACAGGCTGATGATGCAGCCCAAACCCAATCAATCTGGTCGGTTGATAGATGTGGATAAAAAGGTGTGGAACCCACCATATACTACGAAGCTCAGATGAATGTGGAAGTGAAAATGCAGGGTTTGGCTGAGTCGAATCAGCCTGGTCAGAGTAGGGATCCGTAGAATAATCAATGAATGACGCGGAAACCCTACAGGGGTGATCAGAGAATGATGGAGCGTGGTATGTAGTCTGATCAGTGTTCCAAACCCGATGTGGAAATGCAATCGGCTCAGTGAGAGGTGAATCTGAATAGAAATTGAGTCCGGTTGCGGGTCGGGGTTGGGAAGAGGTTTTGATTAGTTCTGTGTGTGCAGACGAGGTGGCAACTGTGTATGAGGGCTCTTCTAGAAACGGATGATAGGTGGTTTCCTGTAGAGAGTCCTCTGGGTAACTATCAAATGCCGGAAGAGTGTCTGTAGGATGAAAGAAATTGGATTCGAGAAAAAATTTGGATTCTGGGTTACAGTCACTCTTGGCATTTTCTGTTTTTGGTTCCTGAGGATCGAAAAGGAATGATTCTGTGTTATCAATGATCTCGGGAATCAGGACCTCAGAGTCGGAGTCAGAGTCATGAGAACTGAGGTCGTAGATAGGCCTGGCGTGTTCAGGAAGGGGAATCTCTCCGCAATTATAGTCGGATCTGAAATTGTCGGAGAGTTTGTGAAAATGAGATTCATGATCATGAATTCCACCACAGCAAAAATCCTCAGATGTGGAATCAGCAGCCCGATTGGGGTCTAGCCTATATGTCAATTCTGGGCTCGAAAAGGTATTCTGTCTAGGCTCAAGCTCCAAGCTGGTAGGATAGACCCAATTACAATCCAACTCGTCCAACTCCTCAGTCTCTGTATCATAAATTGGCATGTTCTCTGGAAAATCGATCAGATTTTCTGAAGATGTTGGAGAGGGATATTCATCAAATATAGGCCCGGAATCATATTCTGTAAAAATTTGATCTTTCTCATAAGGGGCCTCATAATCTTCCCAATAAGTTTCAGATCTAGGTTCTAGGCTTAGGATGTGGGTAGAATTATTAGAACCTAAGTCTGAATAACCTTCGAGGGCCACCTTATCAAAATAAGGGGCGGAATTTATACCCTCAAAAGGTTCAGTAGTGATCTCATTATTGCTGGAGTTTTGGAATTCTAGGCTTGGCAATTCATGGTCTAAGTTTGGCTCATCATTGTGTTCTCCTGCAATATCCCAACCTAATTCAACATTGTCTTCTATCTGGGTTGGGATTTCACAACCACTTTGTGCCTCAATCCTGAGATCTGGGAAACTGGATTGTTCCTTAATACTGTTCCGAGATGGTTCATCCTCTATTTCTGGTATATACGGGTATTTCTGGTTGATAATTTGTTCTACTGATTTCATCATTTCTACCCGTTTTATAAGGGCATCTTGGTGTTGTTCCCAAAGTACAGGATTTGTCAAGCATTGAAGGTATTCAGATTGGTGTAATTTTTCTATCTCAATGTATCCTGTCATGAGCATATCTCGGGTTGATCCTTTTGAAATTTCAGTCAATAGAATTTGGGCACAGTTTATGATGAAAGTTGTGGTTGTTGGAACATCAACCTGAATGTTTCCTATTGGTGTTGAGGGTTTATATTTGATTTCATAGATTTCAAGGGCATCCTCAATCATTTTATCTTTCATGGATCTCAGATATTCAGGTTTTTTACATGGTAGTCTTGCTAGGTAATTAGGCTGCATCTTCGGATCAGGTGGTGGAATCAAGATATAGAATCAGAAGTTTGAATCAAGATGGAAGAAGGGGATTTTGTTCAGAATCAGAGGAAAGAGGGAATATGTGAATGATTTCTGCAAAAACAAGGGAGCCGAGGCTTAGCCTCGGGGAGAGTGAATTTCTATAGGAGGTTTCAAGGACCTCCTGCAAAATACTGAAGGACTGGATGAGATAAGCAGGTGCTGGACCCAATCAAGACACGCAAAAATGTGTTGGGTGACTATAGAGGTGCGGGGCAGATGGACCCCTTGATCAGAAAGATCGTCCACCTGAGAATTACCTGGGCAGCCAGAGAGGGAGAGTCCCGCGAAGACCCCTACACGGTAGAGCGTCCCTACGGGTTACAGGGTTTCCCCCACCCGACCTCTCTTGTCACTGCGGTTCCAGGTAGACCAGAATGGGGATCTTGACCTCTTAAGTCTACCAATTTTAAGATCAGGGTGCTTAAGGTTTCACTTGAACTTTAGTCTTTTAAGTGCAAAGAGTGACCTAATTTAAGGTTGGTTGACCCAAGGGGTCAACTTTACCTCTTGTTTCCTTTGAGAGCTTTTAGGTCCTGTCTTTTAGGGTTCAAGTGTTTAGAGAGCCAATTGTTTTAGGTTTTCTTTGAATAGGTATTTTCAGACAAGGGCTTGGGCACACTTCATTTGGTTTTCTCAATTCTTGCTTAAGGAGTGTGTCTCTAAATCCCTAGTGTTGGATCCTAGGTTGGCTCTACTTGGTCCAGTTAATTCTTTGTTGGGTAATTTGGGCTCAAGCAAGAATGTGTTAGCCCTTAAATACCGTTAATAGTGTGCAGGAGTAATGAGTTGAAAACATGCAACTCTTTATGGTTACTAAGTACGGAAGACAGGTTAGCCCTATATTGCTTGTTCTTTTCTTTTCTTCCTCTTTAGAGTTTAGGGGTTAATAGCAAGAGGAAAAAATTTTACCTGTCCTCGGAGTGGTTGTCGTGCGGTCTGGTGGGATGCCTTCCTCTATAGTTTTATTATTTCGTTGTAGTATAGTATAGAGGGAGGTGATTACCAGTTTAATACAATTTGTTACTCGGAAATAAAGAGTTCCCGAGGTCGAACTCAGGGAGCAAGTTGTATTCTAAGGGTACAAGTTTCTTTTACAAAAATAAAGAAAGAGAGAGAGAGAATTTGTTGGCTTTTCTTCTTTTCTCTTTGCTTCTCCTCTTCTTCTCGTGCTCTTTTTCTTCTTTCAGTTCTTGTCTTGGCCTCTCTGCGTTCTCCTCTGCCTCGCCTTCCTTCTCCTTCCTTGCCTTCAGGACGTCGTCTGATTTTCCAATCAGACGACTTAAACCGCCGCTGCTACAGTGCCGCTCGGTGATCCTCCTTCCTTCAGCCTTCGTCTTCTTCTACGGTTCTTCTTCACCTGTGCCTGCACACTTACACAGCTTGATCAGAGAGGGGCAAAACCTATCTCTACCCTCCCCCCACGTCTCTCTCTCTCACAGAATCCGCTCATAGGATAGCTCTCCCAGAGCTGCCGGGTAGCCGGGTACGGGTCGCGCCTGGGTCCAGGCCCACCGGCGTGCGTGGTGGGCGAGGAGTACAGGTCAGTCTAAGTCGGGTCGGGCCAGGTTCGCGAGGCGTGAGCGCGGACGAGACCGGGTCGAGCGAGCGAGTGAGTGAGAGGGACCTCACCCCGTGCTCAGGAGGCAACGAGCATAAGGCGCTTTTTGCCTTTATGCAGGTGCTCTCCTCTGAAAGGTTACGAGGTGGGACTAAATGTCCCACCCCAATTTGGGTGCCTGCGCGGAGGAAGCAGCGGCAGTCGAGGCGAAGCGCGGGGGCTTCGCGCGAGAGCTTCGACTCAACTGCAGCCTAACGCTTTGCCGAAGTGCCCCCGCACAGCCTGGGAGGGTGACCTGGGCGCTTCGCACCTGGGGCAGCAGGTGAAGAAGCTGCTTCGCTTCAACAATGGCGGCGACGAGCGCAGGTACCTGCCCACAAAAAAATGGCCTCTCGGCCCAATCAGAAACGCGGAGGACCTTCGCCGTGGCACGGCGAAGGTGGTCAGGGGGTGTGCAGGCGGCGGGGCGGAGCCTAAGGGCTGCCCTAGGTCGGACTGTGGGTCGGAAGATGGGTTTGTTCGGTGGAGTTGCAGAGGGTGATGTGGGGGAAGTGGAAGGGCGGAGGTTAATCAGGGTGAGGAGGCGGAGGTTCTGCGCTGGTCGGCGAGCCGTGTGGGTTGCTGGAGTGATGGGAGCGGCTCGCCGGAGGATGGCCGGAGGCGGAGAAGGTGAGGGTGAGTGGTCGGAATCGAGGGCTACAGTAGATGTTTAAAGTGAGGAAAAGGAAGAGGGGAGGAAGAGGAGGAGTTCTACCTACTTAGCAGGACGAGGAGGGGCCGGAGCGGGCGACAGTCGTATCGAAGATGCCCGGGGGAGGGGGCGACGGCGAGCAGAGGGCCGGAGAGGCGCCAGCTGGGTGCGGTGTGGCGCGGGAAGAGCAGGGGAAGAAGTCTCTGCTGCTGGTATTGCGGCAGAGCGAAGAGGAGGAGGAGGAAGAACCGCCGGAGCTGGTGGGCGTCTGTCGGAGTGAGAAGAGAGGAAAGTTGGGGGTTTTCTCCGTCAGATCCGAGCTGGGAAGAACGGTGGAGTGACGGGGGTATTTATAGGGACCGAATCAGGGAGGAAGGCGGAGGGAGACGACGTGTCTCCCTCGCCGGAGGACGCCGGAGATGGAAACCCATACCGTCCGTGCGTTCGCACGGCCGGTATGGTGGGTTACAGCCAGACTCTCCCCCTCACGGTTTACTTGCCAGACTCTCCCCCTCACCCTGCGCGGCGCCATGCTCCGCGCAAGGTCGTCGGAGCATGGTGCTGGCAGGTTTTGCAGGGGGGACCTAAACGCAAAGAACAAAGGAGAGTTAGGGGCCAAAATGCGAGGGTTCAAAAGTTGAGGGCCAAAAAGTAAATATATGAGGACCAAAGTGTAAAGTTGGTCAAGAAGGTTTCTTCTTAGGCTCAAGTTTTTATACATGACTAATTAGGACCTAAGGAATCTGATGGTGAATTTTATTTCTAGATTAAACCTTGTTTGACTGGTCAATTTACGTAAAAACCCAAATTAAGTTATTAATTGGGTATGGTTCTCAATGTAGGTCAAGATGGGTTCCTAAGGTCAAATTGAAGGTTCTAAACCCTAGAGATTATTTTTCTATGAATTTTAGAGGGTTTATTCCATTTTTGCTTTGCCTTGAACCTCGTGAATTGAAGTGGGTTTGTTTTAGGGTTATAGATTATCATTTAGTTCCTTGGAATTGCTGTAGCCCTTGCTAGATCATCTCATCCCACTTTTATTCTTATTAAGTTGCTTTGACCTATGTTTGGACCCTGAATTACCCTGTATGCAGATTATACTGGTAAAATTGCATTTTTACCCCTTATGACTTATTTTCTCCTTAAACTCAGAATTCTCTGAGTTAAGCCTTTCCTTGAGTTATGTAGGAGCTTTTATCCTTTGTATTGGGTCAAAATGAGCTAGTTATGGCTCATGATGAGGTTCTCATCATAGATCGTATTAGACTATCCATGAAAGGGTGGCAATCTATAATCGATGTGACTCTGAGAAGGATAGAAATCACAATCATAGTTTTCAAGGTTAGACCCTAAACACGGAGGTCCGAAACTATATCCCCAATCCGAGTTATCCCAACTAACTGATGGTTGATTACAATACGAGTCGGGATAATCGTCATGTTGAGGATAATTCAAAACAGAAGGGAAAGAGCGGGAATGCGTATAATATGTGGAAGGATTCATGAGAGATGGGAGGAAGAAAGGTGCCATACAATACAGGCAATCAAACCTATCTTTAAGTGGGCTAGCCTAAAGACCTATAGACTCCCAGAACCCGTCTTGCGATAAAGAAACGATTTGATCTATTTTTGTCTGTTCAATCCAACTAGTTTGAAGGAGGGACTGGGGAGAAGGTTCTTCCTTCGGCTTGCACCTCCTCTTCCTAGTGTACCCCCCAGCTACGATCATTTGATTCTTCTCCCCTAGCTAGACATCAGATTGAATAGTAGAAACAGACTAATAAAAAATAATCTCGTTCTGGGCTCCGAAGAGCGAGTCAAATCTTAAGGCCAATGTCTACTTTATTTTATTTAGGGCTAGATTTGAATGTGCTTTGGAATGTGTGGACCCTTTATTTGGGTTGTGCCCTTAAAGATTGATTGATGTGTGTGTGCGTTCACAACCAGTGGTTTTCAAGCAAGATTATTTTTTTGATGCAGTGAATTTTAGAGTTCAAATCTTGCTTAGTAGCTTTTAGGATTCAACTTTAGGTATTTTCAAACAAGTTTTGTTGGCACACCAAGTTTTGAAAGCACAAGTGAAGATATTTTCCTTTGAAACTTAAAAGAATGTGGAGTGCCTAATAAATCCCTAAGAGTTGAACCTAAGTGGTAGCTACTTGATGAGTTGATTTTATTTGAAATGGTGCAGCCCAATCAACTCAAACAATTGGCCTGTTGCACCACTTAATTAGGCACACAAATGATTAGCTAATATGATTTCTACTCAATTGTGTGTTTGGATGTGTGTATTGGTTTCAAAGATCAGATTACCGGTTGAGATTGAAAATCAGATGAGGTTATGTACCTCTGTGAGATTTTTTTTTTATTTTTTTCTTTTTAAATGTTGAGGTTGAGGTGGGTGTAGGTGTCAAACAAACAAACAAAACTAACCTTAGATTTTATAAGAACACCTAGGTTGATTAATGTTTGTGTTATTACGTGGTAGAATGAAATCTAATGGGTGGGAGGTGGGGGATAACTTACATAACCTTCAACAGCACTTTACACCAATCTAATGCTTTTGCTCGTCTCAAAAGAGTACCTGAAATCACAATAAGAAAGGAGAGAAGTGAGGTAATGATTCGTAAGTTGTAAAACGCGAAAAAAAATCAAAGAGTGTCGCCTCCCCGCAATAGTGCCAAAATGTTGAAGCTACGAGTTGCTACGCTAACGTATTTGATTTTGAAAACCTGTTGTAGTTTGAAAGCGAAGAACTCGTGTTCAACAAATAAAATTTATACTGGAATAGAAATTCCGAGTCAAACACAGGGAGGTGGACGTTTGATTAAAAATATGCATTTGTTTTATTTGTCACGAAATAGAATAATTGATTAGAAATTATCTATCTATTTACAATAAATGGAAGAGAGAGAGAGAATATTACAAACAAAAACCAAAAAGAGATATAGAATGAACATGGAATTCATTATCAAAGAGATTGTTCGTTACACTACTCATTACGACTAGAAAGCGGGAAATGATTACACTAGAAAGTAGTAAATCTACTCTAGAAAGAAGTAAAAGAATGGGAGGAGAGAGGTATTATCCTCGACGGTCGCTTGGAGGACGAGCCGGATGGGACGACGCCTGGAAGACGGGGAGTGGAGCAAGACGAAGGCGGACAAAGCGGGAAGAACGGGAACGGGGCAGCACGTCATCGTCGTTGTGGGATCCACTTCCGAAAGGGGGACGAAAATTGGACTTTATTTCTTGAGAAGCATCCCGAGTGTGGGACAAGCTTCTCTTGAGCTTTAGAGAGGGAGAGAAGAGAAAGAAGGGATGAAAATTTCGTATGGAGGGGGTCTCCTTTTATAGTTGCAAGGAGTGAGGGCAATTTGGTCTTTTTAATTTGAAAAACATTAATTCTGAACCTTTAGTGACGGATAAAACAGTCGCTAAAGGTCTGAACGTGGCCTTCGTGGGCAGTGTCCGCACGCCCGCTTGCCTCCCTCACGTGAAACATGCGTTCACATTCTTGAATTCTCGGTCGTTCGATCGCGAGATTGAACGATTGAGATGTGTCCTCGCCGCGCCTCAACTGCGTGCTCGCCCGCATCTGATCCCACGTTACGCGTGGCATCTGATGCAGCTTGAGCATTATCGTGCATGCGCGACCGCTCAATCACGATCGAGTGGTCAATTGAGCTACCTCGCCGCGCCTTAGCTGCCACTCACGTAGGCTCGAACACACATCGCTACGTCGCATTAGTGCGTTCGACCAATGCGCTACAAGCGAGTTTGTGTTGCGCTTACGATTCGTGTGCTCGCATCCACAACCATTGGATGCACATCCAATGGCGGAGAATCATCAAAGAAGAGAGGGTGTTGTCAGGACTCGAACAGGTTGTGTTAATATGATGAAATTATTGTTGAAGTGAGTATAGTGGTTAACCTAAATCGAGCCTAACCATCTTTTTACAAAATTTTTAACCTGGCCTACTTAATTTTATCTTCATCACTTTTAGGCCTAGGGTCGATCTCAGGGAGGTGGGAATTAAAGGTGAATAAGTTTCTATGCCTTTCCTACAACGAATCTCTTCCGTGCATTTATTATGTTTTTGATTTTTTTCTATTTAAGATTTTTTTTTGCTGATAATTTTGTCCTTGAGGTACACCCTCAAAATCAGGTCCTTGGCTTCGAGCCAAATTGTTCTTAGCTTTGAGCCAAATTAGGGTTCCAAAAACTGGTCTTGCTGATTGCAAGACCGAGTACCTACAAGACAAGGATTATCTTTTCTCTTTTACTATTTTCTTTTATCTTTTTAATAGCAGGAAACAAAAGAGAAATAAAAGCAAGAGAGGTTGCTTGTAGAGAAATAAATATAGTCTATAGATATATAGATATATATATTATATATATAGGGGTGGGGTTGGAGGTGTTAATGGCGTGTAGCACAGTGTTGAGTTGGTCCACGTCTAGGAAGATGCAACCAACAAGACAAAGTGCCACGTAGAGTGTAGGATGGATGTGTGGGAGTGTGTCCAAAGGCGCTTTCTTTACACGGGTATCAGGGAATATCAGCAACTGGTGCAGATATTCCCGCGATATAACGCGTGGTGGAGTGACTAGTGCGTATGGATACAGGTAGGTGATATGTATGTAAATATATATATATGTATATATGTATATATATATATATGTGTGTGTATATATATATAGGGTTGTAACTATATAGGTGTATATGTAGTTATGTATATATATATAGATATGTAAATATATATATAGGTATATATATATAGTAATATATTTATATAGATATATATATGTATAAATGTGTATGGATATACTTGTATAAGTATCTATGTATATGGATATATATAGATATGTATACATATATATATATAGTAATATATGTATGTTTGTATGTATATATGTATAAATATATATATATATGTATGTATGTATGTATACTTATATATAGTTGTATAGGTATTAATATGTATATATATATATAAATATATATATATGTATATATATATAAGTATGTATAGGTGTGTACAAGTGAGTGTGAGTGTACATGTCTGTGTGTGTGTACGAGTGTGGTGTGTGTATGAGTGAGGGAGTCGCTCGCTGAAGGAAGAGGGCGCGCGAGTTAAGTCGTCCGGAGGCTGCATCCGTCGTCTGATGGCCAAGGCACAATCGTGGGCGCAAGCGCGCGTGCTGTTTTCGCGTGCAGGTGGATGTAGGAGCGTGAGAGAGAGAGGCAATGCAGCACACTGCGCAGCGCAGCGCACTGCGTTGCGGGCGGGAGTGGATGCAGGCAAAGACGCTGGTGCAGACATAGACGGGCGCGGGCGTAGATGGGCATGGGCACAGACGCAGGTGCTGGCGCTGACTGGCTGGAGGAGGTAGCGGCGAGGAGAGAGAGCGCGCGGTGACCAGATAAGTGAGAAACTCTCCGATCAGAGCACTGTGGCTACAGTGTCACGCTGAGAGGCTTGAACAGTAGCTACGGTGCCTTGTGGGATGAACAACCAGTTGCGGCCGGTTCTGCTTGCGCAGTGCACTGCAAGGTGCCTGCACGCGCGGAAAGGCGCTTTGGACGATGCTGGCATGCGCGCGGATGCTTGCATGGCTACTGGAGGCCGCTACTACTACTGGAGCTTCAGACCTTGGAGCTCCTGACAATGGCGGCGAGGGTGTTGAACGGTGGAAACAGAGGGTGAAACCACCACGCCAACCTGCTCACGAAGGAGCTGGGCGGTGGTGGGACTCACAGTGGTGGTCGTAGGACCACTGTGAGCATGCTCCTGCCCGCAGTGTGTCTGTTCAGTGGAAGAGCTACTGCGTATGGAGGGGAAGAGGGGAGGAAGATGGCCTGGACAAAGGTGGCTACTAGTGTTGTGTGTTCCAGGCTCCACCTCTCAAGGAAGAGGGCAGGGCTTTTTAAAGAAGAAGATGCCTGCCCCAGCCATGCTGTAGGCAGAGCAAGTCCAGCCATGCAATTGGTAGAGGAATGGCACGAAGATGTGCATGCCCATGCCCTGAGCCGAGCGAAGGAGAAGAAATTCAAATTCAAAATAAAAAATGAAGAAGGTGAAATTGCGATGCAACCCTTGATGAAGACGTTAACTACATGGCCAATTATTTGCATTATCTTCCCCTCTCAAATAAATGCATGCATGTGTCAATTTTACAAATGCAACTATAGCTATCTAAAATGCAATGGTAGTGCTAGGAAATAACACAAGATGGCATATTTGTTTGTGTATTTTTGCTATGCAATCATACCCCCATGCCTATCTTTTGCTAGTCCTTAGCAAAACATTTTGTATTGTATTTAGAAATGATCTTAAGCTGAAGATTTTTTCCGAGGTGACAATGGTGTGTTTGTTGGATATTGTGTGAGCCAATTGCAGAGAAGACTACCAGTACTTTAAGTCTTATGTGACATAGACCATCTCTCGACTAACCTGGACTCTTGATATTTAAACCTTAAGTATGATTTCCAAGGCTTAGAAGGTTTTTGCCGTACTCAAGAGCTCAAGAGATTATGGCATGTGCATAGTGAAGGATCAAGACTGACCAGATGAACATTAAGACTCAAGCCCAGGGTTTCACGAATCTTTAAGTGTAGGTTGGTCCCAGTTTCAACTCGTGTCTTCAGATTGACCCTTAAAAAGATGACGGAAAACTCAACTCCCATTTTATCACATTTGTGGCTCAAAGAATATATGGTAGAAATAGGATATTTGTAACTTTGCCCTAAAACATTTTGAGGGAGAAGAATTTACAGACATTTGTGAGATATACCGACTTATTTGCATTTTTTTTTTTTTTTTGAAACAAGTGTTAGTATATCTCTTACAACTTTATTTGGAGGAGCACACTTTTCTTTTGGTGGGAGAGTTCATTTTTGGTGGAAAGAGTTTCTCCTAGACACAAGACTAAAGCCTAGGATAAAAAGTCTACCTGCGCGCACAGTTAAGGACTCCACCTTCCCTAATGAACACTAGGGTTGGATCTTATATTCACTTGGTCTTTCTTGATATGTGTAGTGTGGACCAAGATTACTTAGGCTCTCGAGTAGAAGAAAACCAACAGATCCCGTACTGATGTCTCAGGTATAAGAATACATCCTTGGTTAGGAGAGATTTCGATCTATCTTGTCAATGCTCAAGTGAATTAAGCCGAGCCTAAGCGAATCAAGCTTCTATGGCCTGGAAAGTCTTCAAAATAGTGGTTGAATATCCATAAACACTTATTGTATTTTTGTTTCAGCCTTCAGATCATTACTAAACACCTTTTTTTGTGTGTTATGTACATATTTATAGATAGATGGAATCTGCATGATACCATATATTACCCAGATCCTATAGATGCCTATCCACCCCCACATGCCAAATGATGCTATGTCCTCATCTGCATGCAGGGTAGGGTAGAGGAAGGTCCAAAGATCGGGGAGCGAGAGTTGAGGTGCAGGGTATATAGCAGGGTGGTAGGGTGGGTGGATAGTGGGTGGTAAAGTGAAAAGGTGCGAAGTGAAGTGTATGTGATAGTGAAGGAGTGCTGCTGGGGTGCCTCCCAATGAGCACTGAATTTAACGTCCCCAGCTAGACTTAGAATGAGCCACGACATTAGTTACCCTCCAGCAGGGCAACAGTTTCTCCAACGGGGGCAGGTTCATGAGTAAGATAAGGTTTTAAACGTTGCCCATTAACCGTAAATTTATGTCCAGATTTGGGATCTTCAATTTCAACGGCCCCATTGGGAAATGGTCTTGAGACCAAGAAGGGACCAGTCCATTTGGACTTCAATTTCCTTGGAAAGAATTTAAGCTGGGCATTGTAAAGCCAAACTTGTTGAGATGGCTCAAATTCCTTCTACCGAATTCGGTTGTCGTGAAAAGTCTTAGTGTGTTGCTTAAAAGTTAAGGCAGAATCATAGGCTTCACGATGGAGCTCTTCTAGCTCTTGGAGTTGGAGTTTCCTTTCTCGACCACACAGGTCTGGGTCGAGGTTACATTGGTGAACCGCCTAATAAGCGCGATGCTCCAACTCCACGGGCAAATGACAAGGCTTCCCGTAAATGATTCTATAAGGAGACATACCTAGGGGAGCCTTGGAGGTGGTCCGATATGCCCAAAGTGCGTCAATCAGCCTGTCAGACCAATCCTTATGGTTAGGCCGAACCATTTTCTGGAGAATTTGCTTGATTTGCCGGTTCGACACCTCAGCCTGGCCGCTCGTCTGAGGATGATACGGAGATGTGATACGATGATGGACTCCATATTTTCTTAGAAGTGCCCGAAAAGAAGCATGGGTAAAATGGCTTCCTCCATCTGAGATAATGGCTTGAGGGATCCCAAAGCGTGCAAAAATGTGGTCTTTGACGAATCGAGTGGATATGACATGGTCAACATGGCGTGTGGGAATAGCCTCGATCCATTTCGAAACATAATCAACAGTAACGAGGATGTATTCGAAGCCGTTGGAAGGAGGAAAGGGACCCATGAAATCAATTCCCCAAATGTCAAAAATTTCAACAGCTAGGATGGGTTGTAAGGGCATCAAGTCACGACGTGACATTGACCCTAACGATTGGCACCTAGTGCAATGTTTGGCATAATTGTGTGCATCCTGGTGAAGGGAGGGCCAAAAGAAACTGCATTGCAACACCTTGGCTACAGTTTTCCTCCTAGAGAAATGGCCTTCGTAGGCCTGATCGTAGCAGAAGGATAGCACACTGGGGAATTCGTTGTCAGGAATACAGCGACGGATGATTTGATCAGCACCTATTCGAAAAAGAAGTGGATTATCCCAGAAATAATACTTTGCTTCTGCAATGAGATGCTCGCGCTGGTTTTTAGGCCAGCCACGTGGAAGGGAACCAGAAGTAATGTAATTGGCAATGTCAGCATACCAAGGTCCACTTGCCACCTTAATTGTCACTAGGTGCTCATCAGGAAAAACCTCATTGATCGGCAGGGTAAGTCCAGTGTGGTCAGGGTCCAGTCTCGAGAGATGATCAGCCATAACATTCTGGGCTCCAACCTTATCGCGGATCTCAATGTCAAATTCTTGGAGCAGAAGGATCCAACGAATCAGTCTAGGCTTGGCATCCTTCTTGTGCATGAGATGTTGAATGGCCGCGTGGTTAGTGAATACAATAACATGTGAGCCCAGAAGGTAAGAGCGAAATTTCTCCAACCCAAAGACGACTGCCAGTAGTTCTTTCTCAGTGGTAGTATAATTATGCTGGGCCTCGTCCAACGTCTTACTGGCGTAGTACACCACAAAGGGGTTTCTATCGCGTCTTTGTCCCAGGATGGCTCCGACTGCAAGGTCGGAAGCATCACACATGAGTTCAAAGTCGAGGGACCAATCAGGTGGCTAGAGAACAGGGACCTTGGTGACAGCATCACGCAGCTACGTGAATGCCCATATGCAGTCGGGGCCCATATCAAAGAGTACGTTGGTCGATAGGAGATGAGTTAAAGGTCTAGAAATTTTGGAGAAGTCTTTAATGAATCTCCTATAAAAACCAACGTGTCCCAAGAAGGAGCGGATTTGTTTGACAGAGCCAGGCATGGGTAAATCAGTAATTACATCAAGCTTAGCTCTGTGAACCTCGATACCCCTATTGGAGATGATATGCCCGAGAACAATTCCCTCGTGTACCATAAAATGACTTTTTTCCTAGGCAAGCACGAGGTTCACATCAATACATCTCCTAAGGATACGGGTCAGGTTGGCAAGACAATCATCAAAAGAGGGTCCAAAGATCGAAAATTCATCCATGAAAACCCCGAGAAAGTCACCCACCATGCCGTGGAATATCACTAGCATACATCTCTGGAAAGTTGCTGGCACGTTACAAAGTCCGAACAGCATCCTTCTAAATGCAAAGGTGCTGAAGGGGCAGGTAAAGGTTATTTTCTCTTGGTCCTTGGGGTCAATTGCCACCTGGTTATATCCAGAGAATCCATCCAGGATATAGAAAAATTTATTTCCCGCTAATCGCTCCAGGATTTGGTTAGTGAAACTTAGTGGAAAGTGATCTTTCTTAGTTGCAGCATTCAGTTTCCTATAATCTACACACACTCTCCAAGATGTAGGAGTGCATGTAGGGATGGATTCACCCCTGTCATTGACACGAATGGTGAGTCCTGCCTTTTTGGGCACGACGTGAATCGGACTCACCCAGGGGGTATCGCTAATCGGGTAGATTATACCTGTATCCAGCCACTTAATAATTTTCTTTTTAACGACCTCCCGCATGTTAGGGCTGAGACGTCGCTGCATCTCATGGGAAGGTCGAGCCTCCTCCTCCGTATATATACGGTGAGTGCAGTAGGAGGGGCTAATGCCAATTAAGTCTGATAAGGACCATCCAATGGCTGCCTTGTGCTCCATAAGGACCTTTGTTAGTTTGCACTCTTGCTCTCTGGTCAATTTTGAATTAATGATTATGGGGAGCGTTTCATTTGGTCCCAAGAAAACATAATTAAGCTAATCAGGCAACTCTTTCAGCTTGGGAGTGGATGGTGAGAGATCTGGCATTTCTTGGGACAAGAGTGTCCCAAGTGGATCAGAAGAAAACAAGTCAGGAGGAAGAAGTTGGCCCTCAGTTTGGCCAAGAAGAGGGGCATCTTGGATAGATGGATCCAAAAAGGGATAGCCTCAATGAGTAGTATGTGGGCTCAAGGTCCCAGTGTGGAGTTGCAATTCCACTTGATTTGGCGGGAAAGAAAGGGCAATCCGATCTTCAAGAGTGTGGACTGGCTATGAGTAGCCCAAATATGACTCAGACCACGAGGTTTGGGAAGAGAAGAAAACCTCGACAGAAGTCTGGTCAGGAGAAGATGCGGGAAAAGGGAGGGATGGGGGAACGTCACAATATGTGTCGGTCAGGCAATCGTCTATGTTTAAAGGCAATCCACAGCAGTCAGAATAGGTCCCAATTAGTCCTATACACTCGCTGACGGTCATGTCCTCGTCAGACATGTCACCCTCGATGCAATCGCAATCAAAGTTCTTGGCTACCTTGAAGATGTTAAGCTTGAGCTTCTCAGATCCAACGGCAATCTCAATACAGCCCGACTTGCAGTCGATATGGGCGAAGGCTGTGGCCAAGAAAGGTTGACCAAGGATGATCGGACAATCAGAAAGTGAGCTAGGAACTTCCATATCCAAAATAAGAAAGTCAACAGGAAAACAGAGACTGTTGACCCTAGCCACCACGTCTTCCACCACACCCTTTGGTATTTTGACAGAACGATCTGCCAATTGTAATGTGGCAGGGGTGGGTTTCAGATTTCCTAAGGCAAATTTCTCGAGCATGATGGTTGGTATAAGATTGATGGAAGATCCTAGATCAAGCATGGCACGGTTAAAATTGCAGCCTTGGATGCTACAAGAAATAAGCGGTGTGCCTGGATCTTTCTGCTTCGATGGTAGATTTGACAGTATAGCACAACTCACATGAGGTGAGAGAACCACCAAATTCTTTGTTTTCTTTGACTGTCGCCTGGGTGTAGTGTAGTCTTTGAAAAATCGGGCGATAGTAGGTATGTGGTTGATAGCCTCTAACAGGGGTACCTTGATTTCAACATCCCTAAATAAATTACGTAGGTTATCAAAGGCCTACGTATCCTTTTTCTTGCCTTTTGGCTCCCTCAGTAGAGCCTCAGGGAATGGGACCGATTCTTGCACTAGTTTGGGTGTATCATCCTCTTGTTAATGAGGTGTGCATCCTAAATGTGAGGGCGATGAAAAAGATGGGCTAGGATCAGGTCAAGGCAGATTGACGGTTTGCTTACCGCTCCTCATAGTAATCTCATTGGACGTCGCGGGTCCAGTGGGATCATAAGGCGGAGGAGGGTTCACAATAGGGACATAAGGGTGAGGTGTAGTTGCTACGGGATTAGCCTGAAATCCCAGTGGAATGCTCGGAGCATGCAGAATCTGATGAACCTGCCCCTGAGAAGGTCGTACCTGTGGTTGAGGGCCACGGGGTACGAAATTTTGCAGGTTGGGAACAGGTTGGGCTAGAAGAGTGCCCTGAGATCGAGTCGCCATGCGTAGTTGACTGATCTCAGCATTCTGCTACGCCAATTGGTGTTTAAGAGAGGTCATGTTCTCTTCATGGTGCTTAGACATTTCTGTCATCATTCGCATCAATTTATCAAGAGGACTTGATGCATGTTCTGTTTGTGGTATGCAAGGACCCGATGGCAGATTCACCACAGGATTTGACTGGGCCCTTGGGATGACAGGTGCGGATGGTCGGATTGGCCCACTCGCGGGGTTTTGGAGCTGCGAGTTATTGGACCAAGCGAAGTTTGAATGATTTTGCCACCATGGGTTATAAGTAGCAGAGAACGGATTGTTCCCCAGGGCGCAAGCGTCTTCTAAGCCAGAAGATGAGTCCGCATGTAAATATGCATCCGAGCACACGGAGGCTTGGTCCTCCGTGTCAAAATACTGGCTTGCAGAAGCCAGATCCACATGACTTACTGATGAGAACCTCATCATGAGCCATAACTAGCTCATTTTGACCCAATACAAAGGATAAAAGCTCCTACATATCTCAAGGAAAGGCTTAACTCAGAGAATCCTGAGTTTGAGAAGAAAACAAGTCATAAGGGGTAAAAATGCAATTTTACCAGTATAATCTGCATACAGGGTAACTCAGGGCCCAAACATAGGTCAAAGCAGCTTAATAAGAATAAGAGTGGGATGAAATGATCTAGCAAGGGCTACAGCAATTCCAAGAAACTAAATGATAATCTGTAACCCTAAAACAACCCACTTCAATTCACAAGGTTTGAGGCAAAGTAAAAATAGAATAAACCCTCTAAAATTCATAGAAAAATAATCTCCAGGGTTTAGAACCTTCAATTTGGCCTTCAGAACCCTTTTTGACCTACATTGAGAACCATGCCCAATTAATAACTTAATTTGGGTTTTTGCGTAAATTGACCAGTCAAACAAGGTTTAATATGAAAATGAAATTCACCATCAGATTCCTTAGGTCCTAATTAGTCATGTATAAAAACTTGAGCCTAAGAAGAAACCTCCTTGACCGACTTTACACTTTGGTCCTCATATATTTACTCTTTGGCCCTCAACTTTTGAACCCTCGCATTTTGGCCCCTAACTCTCCTTCGTTCTTTGCAATCAGGTCCCTCCTGCAAAACCTGCCAGCACCATGCTCCGGCGACTTGCGCGGAGCATGGCGCCGCGCAGGGTGAGGTGGGGGACCTGGCAAGTAAACCGGGGGTGCCCTGCGTCGTCAGCCGTCGCAGGGAACACCCCCCTGGTCGTTGTAAACCCACCATACCGGCCGTGCGAACGCACGGACGGTATGGGTTCTTGTTTCCGGCCATCCTCCGGCGAGGGAGACACGTCGTCTCCCTCCGCCTTCCTCCCTGTTTGATCCCTATAAATACCCCCTGTTGCTCCACCGACCGGGGCAGCCTGGATCTGACGGAGAAAATCCCCAACTTTCTTCTCTTCTTCCTCCGGCAGACGCTCACCAGCTCCGGCGGTTTCCTCCCCCTCCACCTCTTCGCTCTGCCGCAATACCAGCAGCAGAGACTTCCTCCCCTGCTCTTCCCGCGCCACGCCGCACCCAGCTGGCGCCTCTCCGGCTCTCTGCTCGCCGCCGCCCCTTTCCCTGAGCATCGTCTTCTCCGGCGACAGTCGATACGACTGTCGCCCTGTTCCTCCCCCTTCGTCCCTGCAAGTAAGCTAGAGCTACTCCCCTTCTTCTCCTCTTTCTTTCCCCGCTTTCAATTTATTCAATTAAGCCCTCTACCGACCCTGACCACCTTCACCCCCTTCGCCTCCGACCACCCTCCGGCGAGCCGCTCCCATCACCTCAGCGACCCACACGGCTCGCCGACCCTCACTGAACCTCCGCCTCATCACACTGAGCACCCCCCACCCCTCCACTGCCACTCCACACCTCCGTAACACTCCCCCGAACAAACCCATTCCTCCGGTTGCAGTCCGACCCAGGGCTGCCGCCAGACACCACCTTGCGGCCTGCCGCGCAGCTCCTCACCTTCGCCGTGCCACGGCGAAGGTTCCCCAGTGGTTTGATCAGGCCGAGAGGCCATATTCGTGTCCGACAGGTTTTGAGGTTCGACCGCCATTAACGCACATTGAAGCAGCTTCTCCCGCGCTCCAGGCTTGAGGACTCTAGGTCTCCAACTGCTGCGGAGTACGGGGAGTCTTGCGAAGGCAGCCAGCCAGCAACCTATGCAAATCGAAGCCGCAGCTGCAGAAGCCAGGTCGCGGTCTCCCAGCAGGCGCACGCGAGGAACGGTCTGCGTTTAGTCCCACATCGGTAAGCCCCACACCCGTTCCACTGTTTAAATTGATTTTGTGTACTAGCCTTACTGCCTCAGTACACGGGGTGAGGTCCCCTTACACCCGCCCGGTTACCCGGTCTCGTCCGCGCTCACGCCCCGCGGACCTGACCCGACCCGACTTAGACTGACCTGCACTCCTCGCCCACCACGCACGCCGGTGGGCCTGGACCCGGGCCTGACCCGAACCCGATTACCCGGTAGCTCTGGGAGAGCTTTCCCAAGAGTGGTTTCAGAGAGAAAGAGAGACGCGGGGGGGGGGAGGGTAGAGTAGGTTTTGCCTCTGACGAAAAACTCTGAAGTGTGCAGGCACAGGCGAAGAAGAAGACCCGTGGAAGAAGAAGGAAGCTAACTGTAGCAACAGGTAGTTAAGTCGTCTGATTTGGAAATCAGACGACGGCCTGAAGCAGCTAAGGAAGAAAGCTTCGCGTGACGCCCCTGGCTGAAAAAGAAAAGAAGAAGCTGACACTTAACCGCAGGGAGGAAAAACAAGAAGAAACTCTAAAGAAGAGGCTGAGCAAGGCAGAAGAAGAGGAAAGGTTGCAGAGAAGAAGTGCAGCAGAGCCAAGGAAGAAGAAACCTTCACAGAAGAGACTGCAGAAGAGAGGCCAAGACAGAACGAAGAAGAAGAAGAAGGAGATCTGAAGAGGAGCATCACCTCTGCAGAACGAAGAAGAAGAAGAAGGAGATCTGAAGAAAGAAAGAAAGAAGAACATCACGAGGAGAAAACAAAGAGAACAACAAATTCTTTCCCTCTCTCTTTCTTTATTTTGTAAAAGAAACATGTATATCTCTAGAATACAACTTGCTCCCTGAGTTCGACCTCGGGAACTCTTTTATTTTCCGAGTAAAAAATTTATATATTTGAAATGTTGGTAATAGCCGGCTTTACTACAACGTTATAACAAAACCAAAACCCGGTCATCAAACCAACCGATTTCACTTACCAAATCGCTTGGTGCAACACTCGATAAGGAAGATCTCACAGGGTTTTTGGGGATAAGCCTGGCGTTGGGATTGTGACGAAGTGGTGAGGTGGGGGTGTTTGCCATAGAATGGGCGAGATTGGCTAGAAGCTCGTCCAGCTTCTTGTGCACGACGGAGACTTCATCCAATTTTTGTGCGATAAGGTTAAGATCAGTGGATGAATGGGAGGGTCCCGTGTCAACTTCATGAACATTACGGGGTAGGCTGGTATGATTAAAGGCGACAATGGAGGCATTGTTCATTGATTTTTCGCTCATGTTTTCAAATAATTCGAATGCTCCATTCTCGTCTTTATTCATGAAATTCCCTCTGCAAGAAGCATCTGCAATCTGCTTCAAAGTCTCATTTAGCCCATAATAGAAATCTGAGTTATATGCCACTTAGGCTGACCGTGGTGTGGACACTTCCGGAGGAGGTCATTATACCTCTCCCAAGCCTCATGAAACTATTCACCGTTTTGTTACGTAAAGGAAGTTATAGCACGGTGAAGCGCATTGGTTCACCCGATTGGGAAGAATTTCTTGAGAAATGCTGTTTGCATCTCTTCCCAAGAATGGATGGTTCTCCCAAGGGTGCGTAACCATTGAGACGCTTTATCCCGCAACGAAAATGGAAACATTTTCATGAGGACAATTGATAACCCGATGTTTCTTGGTTTAACCATTTCAGCCAATCGGGTTAGGTCTTCCAAATGGAGAAAAGGATCTTCACTTGCAAGACCATGGAAGTGGAAGTTAATCAGGCCAATTATATTGGGTTTCAATTCAAAAATCGTCCTCTCCCATGGGGACCCGAATTTGTCCTATGGTCTTTATAGCAACAGGATTTTGATAAGAGCTAAGAGACCTAGGCTCCTCCCATTCGGGAGGGTTCTGCATTTCCTCCAAGGTTTCCCTAATGGCTTCAATCTGTTCATTATACATTTCCATTTGGGCTTGGAGGCGGGTTATGGGGTCCATGGCTCCACCACCTGGTGGGTTTTGAGGGCGGTTTCCTCCCTCGGGATTTGGGGGTGGGCGTGCAGCCATGTTTGTAGAGGAGGATGACGATTCAATTTCTGTCCTAAAATTATCAGACAATTCAAACAATTCAGGGTTTTGTGACCTCCTCCCAAACATGCACTACCGTAGGAAAAATTGGGGAGATAAGAAGGGAAAAGGGGATGAGAGAAATGACGCCGCAAAGGTACACTTGATGACAAATCAAGGCAATCAAAGTCCTAACCTCTACAATGTGCCCTTAGACCTAAAGATCTAAGTTACCTACTATCACAACCTACGGAACCAAATGTGAGCACCGCGGAACCACCGGGCCAGATTGAAAGGTAGTTTGCCCCAGTCTTAGACACCTGATAGCACGCGAGAACCCACACCAGCACATAGGCACTACACACAGGTAGTTAGACCTCCAATCCTTAATAAGGGTCAAGTTGCTACCAGTTTTAATTAGAGGCTTAGGATCAAGTGCTTTCAGGAATGTGAAGGGCATTGTATACAGGTAATGCCCAAGTGCGTTGATTTTAGAAAGTGTGTAAACCAAGCATGCAACAGGGAAATCTCCCCGAATTGAAGTTTTAGTTGGTGAATGGTTTTTAGAATTTCAGCCTTTAAGTAGTATGGATTTTAAGATTTCGCTGAGTTACCAATTCAACCAATCTCCGAGTTTTGAGAAAATACAAGTTCCTCTATGCCCAACAAACCCTTCTTCAATGTGAGTTGGTTAATGCATGCTAAAAATGCACTGAGCTTCCTTAGGTGGAAATTTCTATGTGTGGATGCACGAGTCAATTTTAGGTTAGTGTGAAAGGGAGCCAAAGCACTTCAATTCAAGTGCTCCCAATCACCAAAATGATGTTCCACACATAAGGCTCAACCACAAGATAATGTAAAGAAAATCAAAGTGTTGGGGTTGAAATATTCAGGATCAAATCTAAGACACGTGAAAGGTCATGGTGGGGTTGGAATCAACGCAATTCCAAGTCTCCCCACCAAAAATGTGATCCCGAATTGCGGATAACTGAGGCAAGGAGGGATGGCAATCAATCTGTTTAATCTTGCCTCAAAGAATACTTCACACGACGAAAGATTCAAGAATCAGGATTCTTGGATCTTCCCTATGAGAAGTTTGCGGGAAATCTCGGGGTGGTGGGGGTGATAGCAGACAATCAATCAAACAAGTGATTTTTAATCCACTTGCCCCAAGAAATCCTAAGAAGTTTTTTTAGGTTTTTTTTTTATCTAGGTGACAAGTTGACCTAAGTTGCTAAGAGAAAGAGACCTACCTTTTCAGCAACGTGGGCGAAGCTCCAGTGCAGCGCTGGCAACTTCACGCTCTCGTTCCCACCTTGGATCTGCCCACATCTCCGACTTCCTCTGCTTGCCTCCTCCTTGCAACTGGTTCACCTACACACCAGCAAACAAAAACACCTATGAAGAGAAGGGTGTGAAAAGAGAAAATTAAAAGAATGGAGTAGAAACTTACCTCAATGCGCACGTCCCCAGCAATGGCGCTAGAAAAAAGTGTGTTAGGTCTAGAACAAGTTGTGTTAATATGATGAAATTATCATTGAAGTGAGTATAGTGGTTAACCTAAATCGAGCCTAACCATCTTTTCACAAAATTTTTAACCTGGCCTACTTAATTTTATCTTGGTCACTTTTAGGCCCAGGGTCCATCTCAAGGAGGCGGGAATTAAAGGTGAATAAGTTTCTACGCCTTTCCTACAACGAATCTCTTCGGTGCGTTTATTATGTTTTTGGTTTTTTTCTATTTAAGATTTTTTTTGCTGATAATTTTGTCCTTGAGGTCACCCTCAAAATCAAGTCCTTGGCTTCGAGCCAAATTGTTCTTGGCTTTGAGCCAAATTAGGGTTCCAAAAACTGGTCTTGCTGATCGCAAGACCGAGTACCTGCAAGACAAGGATTATCTTTTCTATTTTACTATTTTCTTTTATCTTTTTAATAGCAGGAAACAAAAGAGAAATAAAAACAAGAGAGGTTGTTTGTAGAGAAATAAATATAGTCTATAGATATATAGATATGTATATATTATATATATAGGGGTGGGGGTGGAGGTGGAAAGGGCATGTAGCACAATGTTGAGTTGGTCCACGTCTAGGAAGACGCAACCAACAAGACGAAGTGCTGCGTAGAGTGTAGGATGGTTGTGTGGGAGTGTGTGCAGAGGCGCTTTCTTTACGCGGGTATCAGAGAATATCAGCAACTGGTGCAGATATTCCCGCGATATAACGCGTGGTGGAGTGACTAGTGCGTATGGATACAGGAAGGTGATATGTATGTAAAGATATATATATGTATATATATAGATATATATGTGTGTGTATATATATATATAGGGTTGTAACTATATAGGTGTATATGTAGTTATGTATATATATATAGATATGTAAATATATATATAGGTATATATATATATATTTATAACTAGATATTTATATGTATATATATTTAACTATATAGATATATATATATATATAGTAATATATGTATATAGATATATATATGTATAAATGTCTATAGATATACTTGTATAAGTATCTATGTATATGGATATATATAGATATGTATATGTGTATATATATATATATATATATATATATATAGTAATATATGTATGTGTATATGTATAAATATATATATATATATGTATATGTATATATATATGTATATATGTATATATAGTTATATATAGTAATATTTGTATGTGTATATGTGTATATATATATATATATATATATGTATATATGTATATATAGTTATATATAGTTGTATAGGTATTAATATGTATATATATATATATATAAATATATATATATGTATATATATATAAGTATGTATAGGTGTGTACAAGTGAGCGTGAGTGTACAAGTCTGTGTGTGTGTACGAGTGTGGTGTGTGTATGAGTGAGGGAGTCGCTGGCTGAAGGAAGAGGGCGCGCGAGTTAAGTCGTCCGGAGGCTGCGTCCGTCGTCTGATGGCCAAGGCACAATCGTGGGTGCAAGCACTAGCGCTGTTGTTGCGCGCAGGCGAGTGCGAGAGCGTGAGAGAGAGAGGCACGCAGCGCACTGTGCAGCGTAGCGCACTACGTTGCGAGCGGGAGTGGATGCAGGAGAAGACGCGGGCGCAAACACAGATGGGCATGGGCGCAGACGGGCGCGGGCACAGACGCAGGCACTGGCGCTGACTGGCTGGAGGCGGTAGCGGCGAGGAGGGAGGGCGCCCGGTGACCGGATAAGTGAGAAACTCTCCGGTCACCGCACTGTAGATATAGTGTCTTGTTGAGAGGCGTGAACAGTAGCTACAGTGCCGCGCGGGATGAACAACCGGTTGCGGCCGGTTCTGCGTGCACAAGCGCACTGAAAGGTGCCTGCGCTTGGAAGGCGCTGCGGACGGTGCTAGCGTGCACACGGGTGCTTGTGCGGCTGCTGGAGCTTCAGACCTTGGAGCTCCTGACAATGGCAGCGAGGGTGTTGAGAGGTGGAAACAGAGGGTGAAACCACCACGTCGACCTGCTCACGGAGGAGCTGGGCGGTGGTGGTTGTGGGACCACTGTGAGCCTGCTCCTTCCCATAGTGTGTCTCTTCAGTGGAAGAGCTACTGCGTATGGAGGGGAAGAGGGGAGGAAGATGGCCTGGATGAAGGTGGCTGCTGGTGTTGTGTGTTCCAGGCTCCACCTCGCAAGGAAGAGGGTAGGGCTTTTTAAAGAAGAAGACGCCTGCCCCAGCCATGCTGCAGGCAGAGCAAGTCCAGCCATGCAGTTGGCAGAGGAATGGTGCGAAGATGTGCATGCCCATGCCCTAAGCCGCACGAAGGAGAAGAAATTCAAAGTCAAAATAAAAAATGGAGAAGGTGAAATTGCGATGCAACCCTTGATGAAGACGTTAATTACATGGCCAATTGTTTGCATTATCTTCCCCTCTCAAATAAATGCATGCATGTGTCAATTTTACAAATGCAACTGTAGCTATCTAATATGCAATGGCAGTGCTAGGAAATAACACAAGATGGCATATTTGTTGGTGTATTTTTGCTGTGCAATCAGGTGCGGCAGGTGTAGCGGCTGGTTGGGCGGCTGAGATGGCGCCACGTGGCGCCATCTTGGCCGTCCATCTTCTGGATGATGTAGATGGTGCCATGGTTGTTGGATTGAGTCGATTTTCACGCCGTTAGGCTACGATCGTCAATCTGAATCCATTCGCGTGGTTGGATTTGTCGTCTGAAGTGCAAATTTATACCATCTTGGCCCTTGATCTTCTAGGGTTCCCCAGTCTCTATCTGATGCTACAAATGTCTGATTAGGGTGATCTTGGAGTCGTTGAACTCCAATCGTCACGCTGATCAAATCTGTACAGTTGGATCTTCGATCCGAAGCCCCGATAAAAAATTGTCCTATCCCTGAACATAAAAGGAGACAATTAACCTTCATTTTATTCAAACTAATCTAAATGAAAGATGATGCATGCTATGCAATATTTATAGTATGCAATGCAATTCTATGCTTAAGAACATGCATAAATAGACATCTTATGTAGTGTAAACATGTTTACATCAGGAATCAAAAGTAATGAGGACTTAAAAGAAATCCTCAAAGATGTTCACATTAAGGTTCCTCTCCTCGATGCCATTGATCACATCCCCACTATCGCTAAATTCTTTAAAGAATATTGTACACCTAAGCGACAGCCGAGGAAAAGCAATAAGGTGGTATTGTCCAAGGAAGCTAGTGCAGTCATTTTGTCTGACTTGCCACCTAAAAAGAAAGACCAGGGAGCCCTACTCATTTTCGATCAGCTATAGGGTGCTCCTTTTGACCGGGCCTTGCTTGATTTGGGTTCAGCCATTAATTTAGCCCCCACTACTATTTTTGACCACTTTCAATTTGGGGAGCCAAAACCCACTTCGATCAGTATCCAGTTGGCCGACAGATCAGTCAAAATGGCCCGAGGTGTGGTAGAGAATGTCATTGTGAAAATCCATGGGCTCTGCTTCCCAACAAATTTCTTCATCTCGAATATGGACATTCCTCCTAGTCTCCATGATGCACCTATTATTTTAGGATGGCCATTTTTGGCAACCGTCCAGGCTAACATTAACTGTGCATCTGGGTGTATGGAGATGCCCTGGGGAATGAAAAACTTAAATTGGATATTTTCAGGGCAAACAAGAACCCACATTGCAACTTTATCGAGGACTCAGATGATGATGAACCTGAACACTGTGGGAACATAGAACTTCTTGGTGAAGTTACTCCACACACAGCTTCTGTCGAGCTCATTGATTTGAACACTATGGTGGACACTAATTGGCCAAAGGCAATCGATGAGACACATGATTCTGAGAGATCTAGAGTGGAATTGCCTAAAACCCTCATGACAAACTTAGATGATAAATACATTGAAATCCAAACCTCAGATGATTCAGAATTAGTGATCGCAGAGGATGGATGGCCATCCTCTGGATTATCATCGTGGCTGTCCATCCTCAAATGAGCCAAATAGGTAAAAATCCAAACCTTAGATGATAAATCCAATCGTACGGATGGATCTAGATTAGAGATCATAGTCTAACTACGCAAGAATCATCCCAATCAGAGGCCTATAGCACAGTCTACAAAAGAGAGAGGATGGATGGCCACGATGGCCCCACGTGGTGCCATTGCAGCTGCCCCTTGCCGCTGCCCAACTTCTGAAGAGGCTCTTCCCATATGCTATGGGCTGTTGGATGATGATCCAACGGCCACAACATGGCCACGTCACTGCTTTAAGAGCGCCTCAACATGGAAAGAAGAAATCTCAGCCGTTGGATCTCCATCCAATGGCTAAGGACAAATAGACACAAAGAGGAAACCGTAACAAAACTCACTTGTAGTGTGTTGGCTCACGCACTTGCGCTGAATCAGAAGGCACACGTTCGAACAACCATGAGTGAGAAATCAGCGAAAGCACAGGCACTGATGGAATCCATCCATTGGAGGGCCATCAGGTGATGCAGATGCAACAGCGTAGCATGCTGGATGCCATCAGGTGACGATGCACGCGCACATGCATTTTGAAAAGCAAAAGCGGTGCTACGGCTCTTTTAAGCCCTCCGATCTCTCTACTTGGTGCATGCGTTAAGTGCGAGGAAAGCATGATGCAGACACGCGCAGAAGAGGAACATGCGAGCGGTGAGCGTTCGATCATGATCCAAGCATCCAGAAGCCACAACATGTCAGTACAAGGGCAAATTCGCGCGTAGAAGGTGTTTTGAAGGTTATTTTGAGGCCAAATCAGAGTCGTTGATCTCCCGATTGACGGATCTGATCACCAGAGGGTTGTTGCATGGTTTTGGGGGCTCAAATGCCCCATCTTGCCCCTCATAAAAGCTATAAAAGCAGGCCCAAGGCTCCCCCAACTGATCAATCTTCCACCAACTCCTCCAGACCCTCTCCAGTTCTTCAGATCTTCTCCAGCTCTCTCCATCTCTGGTAGGGGTGTTCAAATAACTCATTAATCTTAGGTACCCAACCCAACCCATCATATTTGACCCTATTGGGTTGGGTACCCATTTATCAAATATAGGTTGGGTACCCAGTAAATATGACCCATTACTTATCGGGTCTCTATTTGGGTACCCACCAAGGTAGCCACGGGTACCCATTAGCTGACCCGTCATGGCCTATCCTATGACTGAGTCTGTGACCCAACGTGCAACCCGTCATGACCCGAATGTTGACTCGACTTGCAACACTCCTCACTGTGCTAAGTCCACAGCCGTGGGTCCGTTACAGCCCTAAGGCCCCTAACCCATTGCCAGTGAGCAAGTGAGCGGTGATCCCTTCCCCTCACTCGGGTCTCCACCCCAATTCCCATCGCTCAATCCCTTCTTCCCCTCTAGCCCTCCTCCATAGCTGAGCAAGTGAGTGGCGAGCGACAAGCGGCATCGCTTGATCCCTTCTCCTCCAGTCCTCACCCATGGCTGAGCAGCTAGCGACATCACTCTATGCTCGATCCCTTCCCCACTAGCCCTCCCCCACAGTAGCGAGTGGTGAGCGGCATCGCTCGACCCCTTCCCCTCCGATCCTCATCCACGGCTAAGCAGCGAGCGACATCGCTCGACGCTCGATCCCTTCCCCTCCAGCCCTCTTCCACATCTGAGCGAGTTAGCGATGAGCGGCAAGTGGCATCGCTCGATCCCTTCCCCTTCGGTCCTCATCAATGGCTGAGCAATGAACGGCATCGCTCGATGCCCGATCCCTTCCCTTCTAGCCCTCCTCCATGGCTGAGCTTCATCGCTCGAACCCATCCTCTTTGACCCACATCCACGGTTGAGCAGCTCCACCGCTTCTTCATAGGCCACAACGGAAGCACGCCAACGACAAGGTGTGCACAGTGGCAGCACGAGTTGTGCAGCATCTCTATTGGCAGCAGCGGTGACACCGACATTTTGTAGCATCTAAGATAGCAATGGGGAGGGTCTAGCGATTAGCGTGCCCTAACGACAGCGGCAGGCTTGCGGGTTGTGGTATCTCCTCAATGTCCTCATCTTATTGGGTTCAATTTTGTGACTTCTCTCAGTTTGCATGCTGGGTCATGCTGTGTTGGGTGTTTTTTTTTTCTTTGGTGGCAAAAGCATGAATATAAACTAGCATATCCATTATTTTGTTGTAATGATCTCCTCTCTCGCAAAGGAGATACCTAATCCACTTAAAATAAATATTATAGCTCAATAAATCACAATAATGTTAGAATTATTTACTAAATGTTATTGTTGATTTTTTTATAAATTAATCCCATACCCATGTTGTTATTTCTTGTATTTATGTCGATGGACACTTTAAAAATTTCATCTTTTGAATTGAGTTGTTGTCGAATTTTAATTTTGTTAATTTTTTACGGAGATCAACTTTTGATAAGATTTTGGATTGTGGAGATCAGATGTTACATGTTTGGATTATGGGTAGATAATTTGTGTTTGTGTAGCCAATTTAATTATTTTTATTTTTTAATATCTTTGTTTGAGACATATGGTCTTTGGCTTTGGTATTAGATGTTGAGCATGGACGACACCAGTTATTCCACTACAGAAAGTATGTCTATACATTTGGATTTCGGTCATGGTGTTGTACCATTGATCGAGGAGGTTCCCTTTGAAAAACCTCCCTGCCCTTCCAAGTCTCGCAAAAGAGCTAGTGGAAATTCATCTTCACGAAAATCTTGGGTGTGGGCACACTATATCGTTGATGATGATTGTGAAGATTTAAATAAGAGACAAGGAACCTGCAAATATTGTGGTGATGTTCTCAAATGTCCACCAACTTATGGAACCAATAGTTTGAAAAGTCACTTATTAAGATATGAGAAGTTTGATGGAAGAAAGGAAACGATAGTGAAGATGCAATCACTTGTATCTCATAAATTTGATCAAGAAGAGTGTCAAAAAGCTCTTGTGAAGATGGTAATTGTTGATGAGATGCCGTTTAAAAGCATTGAGCGTGAAGGATTTCGTCACTTTTGTAGTGTTGTTGTGCCAAAGTTTAAGGTACCTTCTCGCTCTACAATTACTCATGATTGCTTTCACTTGTTTGTGGAAGAAAAGAATCAACTTATGAAGTTCTTTGGAAAATTAGTTTCTAGAGTCTATCTTACTACTGACACATAGACTTCTTGTCAGAATTTGACCTATATGTGCCTCACCACACATTTTATCAATTCTGATTGGAACTTGCACAAGAAAATTATCAACTTTCATTGGATATTTGCATATTTTGGTGAAGCTATAAGGAAAGCAGTTGAGAATTGTTTGAGAATTGTTTACTTGAATGGGGGATAGAAAGAGTTCTAACTGTGACAGTGGATAACTCGAGTTCTAATGATGTGGGCATTCAATATCTAAAAGGGAGGCTTAATAGCTGGAAAGGAACTATCCTCAATGGTGAGCATTTGCACATGAGATGTGTCATGCACATATTGAATCTTATTGTGAAAGAATGCTTAACATATGTTGATGACTCAATTTTTAGAATTCACTCTACTGTGAAGTATGTTAGGTCATCTGATAGTCGATCACAAAAATTTAAATCTTGCATTGAAAAAGAGAAGATATCTTGTAAGAGTCTAGTTTCCTTGGATGTGGAAACTAGATGGAACTCGACCTACTTAATGCTTGAATCTAATGTTACATTTGAGAAGGCATTTGATTTGTTGGAGACCGTTGATTTAAAATATGTTGATGATCTCACATCTTCTAAAAATAGAGGCTTGCCTGGAAGCTATGATTGGGAGCATGCTCTCACTCTATTGCCTTTTTTAAAGGTATTCTACGATGCTACCTTAAAACTTTCTGGATCACAATATGTTACAGGTAATGAATATATGCAAGCCATGCTGGGAATCGGGTTGGTTCTTTCCAGGTGTAAAAGTTGTGATCCACACATTCAATTCATGGCTTCCAAAATGAAGGTGAAATATGATAAGTACTTGTTAAATATTGAGAACATAATTCTCTTATTGTTTGTTACTATTATTTTTGATCCCCGATATAAATTGGGATATGTAAATTGGTTGATCAATCAATCATATGACAATGATAAAGTAAAAGTTTTGCAGGAGAAGGTGCAACAAGTTTTGTCATCTATGTTTGAATTATATTCTTCAAGCTTCTCTAATTCAAATGTCCAAGCATGTAATCAGGCACACGAAGTAAATGAATTGGATGTTGATGATGTAGAAAATATTGAAGATCTTATGACTACGTTGTATGATCAACAACATACAAGTAAAGGTGGAGCTAATAGCAAAAGTGAGCTTGACAAATATTTTGATGAAGAATGTGAAGATCACAATAATGAGTCCTTTGAAATATTAGTTTGGTGAAGATTGAATGGCTCTAGATTTCATATTTTGTCATCAATGGCCTGTGACTTGTTAGCAATTCCAACATCAACTGTTGCATCTAAATCTGCTTTTAGTACTAGTGGACGTGTACTTGACTCATTTCGAAGCTCTTTATCTCCTAAGATGGTCGAGACACTTATTTGCAGGCAAGATTGGTTGTGGAAATCAAATGTTCACCTTACAATTGAGGAAAACTTGGAAAAACTTGAATTACCAGAATTAGGTAATTTCTTTTATTTTCCTCTAATCATTTGTTATGTTTTGTATACATTTTTATATGGATTGTATTCTTGCAGAATTAACAAATGTAAGTGAAGAAAATGCTCCTTTAGACCTCGATGATTAATCGCAAGAACTTATAGAGGTAAGTCCATCCTTGTTGCTTATTTTCAATTAAGTTGCTTCTGGCTAAGGTTCAAAGTACATCTGCTTATTTTCATAACCAAAATACATATGCTTATTTTCAAAAATTTTGGATGTATTTAACATAATGCAATGCAGAGGGTAATCCAATGAAATGAAAAGGAAAATATTATTGCTGGATATTATTACATTGGATCTTTTTTTTTTACAAAAAAGAAATATACTATTATTCAATAATTGACCACCATCTTCCTTGTTCATTTAATTCTTGTGGGATTGAACATAGGAGGCTTGGCAACAACAATCTCACTGGACCTTTCCCTTACTTCCTAGCTAACAACACCACTTTGGTTTTTTTGTAAGTTTATTCTATATGTAAGTATCCTGTTTTCTCTTTACTTGGTAGATGCTCTGCTCCTCATCAACATCTTAATTTTACCTCTAGGGATTTGTCACATAACAATCTAACCGGACCGGTTCCCAAGTTTCATGGAAGAACCTTCAAATAAGGAGGTTTGGGGATACCTTTTCATGTATTCTTTGATGAAAGATATGGCATTGTTGGTTATGCTCCTGCTTGCTACTTTTACATAGGCAGTCGGTATCATAAATTGAAGTTTTGACTATAAGAGTAAAGATTATTTGGGTCTTCACATAGGAAATGGATATCAATAGATTTGTTCCTTATAAAAATGGCATTTTATAAGTGGATGTATGTATGATGTATGTTAGATCTGAGGTTGGTTATTATTATGTATGCAGGTTGATAGATCTTGAATTGGAGCCATGAGAAAACAATACTTGATTTACAGTTTATAGCTAAAGGCACTGTTGTAGACTTTATTGTTATGGGAACATTGTTATGTTCATTCTGATCTTGCAACAGCTTCCCTGCTTGGTGACATTGATCTTGGTTGTGAGCATTTCTTGTCGTGACAACTGAAGCTAGTGGTAGGGGCTTGCCCTTTGTGTTCCTTGAACAAGTGAAGCTATAATTTTTTTTTTAAGGAACAACACCAAACGAAAAATTTCATTAATCTAGAAAAAAGAAAATAGGGAGGTGATGATAAATTCAAATTAATTAAACCTACTCACTTGCACAGACCTAATTATCTTACTACTTGGCCTACGAACTTCAACAATATATACATTTTCAATATAAAAAATTACGAGAATGATTTGCCACCATTCAAGCAATAATTGAAGCATTGATTATGAGAAACAAAATAATGTACCTACGAATCTTTTCAATCTGGAGTACTCCTAATTGTTTTGGCATGTGAAAATAATTTATTATATTTTTTAATTGGTGTTTCTATGGTTAAAGTCAATGATCTTAAAGACATTATTACATATTTAAAATTTCCATATTTTATTTTAATTTTTTAGTATGTTAAATTTCTAAAATTATTTTTATTTAATAATATTTTTCTTGTTAATTTTATATTTTATATAAAATTATTTTTAAATAAATATTATTTATTTTTTCAATAGTTTTATATATTTATAAAAGATTTTATCATTTTAATGAATATTTTCATATGTTTTATAATTTTCTTTAAATTATATTTCATGTCTTTATTTTTTATATTTTACCTAAATTAGTCAACTGGGTACTCAACAAGAACCCATGACCGAGTTTAGCACAGTTAAAAATCATATCTATTGGGTATCCATTTGAATGGGTCGGGTTGGGTCATGACTCGCTTGAGATTGGGTCGGTTCGGGTTAAGTAGAAATGGGGCAGGTACTCGACCCTCGAACACTCCTAGTCTCTGGCTCTCTTCCTCTAAAGCGACCACCAAGCCACCTTGGCGGACCGCCGTTGCTCTCCTCAACCTCTCTAGTAGGCCACTACGAATCACCCGTGGTGCCCTTATTATGCTAGATAGTAGTTTTTCATTTATGCTCTAGTTAGATAGCAAGAACTTCTAATCATAATTATATTTTTGAAATTCATGATCAAACTATTTGCATGATACATATATTGCGATATATATATATATATAGATTAGTTCACAATTTGTAGCACATTATCTAGTTAGTACTTAGATCTAGATCAGTTATGAATTCTGAAACACTTTCTGCCTTGCTGAGTTTGATCGGGACTCACCTATTCCATTAAAATTTATTTGTCGAGATGTATTTCACGCTATACTACGACATATTCATCTTCTTTACACGATTTACGCCACAAATAGGCTTCCACCGCACATCTTCCCCAACTTCGCCAGACCTCCACACATACCTACACAACACGAGGACACCATCTCATTCATCGTCCTTCGACGAACCTCCTGAGCTATTTTTATGCAGTCGTGAGGCCTTATTCTCTGTTTCAGGTGCTCGCCATCGCCCTCGCCTTCGCCGACTTCACATGCAGTACTTAGACCACCATTCCACTTCAGAACACCTGCAATCAATGCGTAACCGTTTGGAGTGCTCCCTCGTAGTAGCAATTGAGACGTGAAGCCCACCAGCTGTTGCAATCGAGTGATGCTCCCTTAGCTGATGCATACAAAGAAGAGGGTGGCACTTTAGTGCCACATCGTGAACAGAAAGACTCGCGATAGCACATAAGTGGATATTGTGTCGAAGCCTTGTTGCCCAGTAGCACGGGGGGTCGGGTCCCCCATGCACGCACCTCCTTGCTTCCTTATGCCTTGCCTGTGCACACACACGTAGGTTTGGCCACTTCTTAGGATCCGATAACCCAACATTGAACCTGATTAACCCCAGGTCTAAGAGAGAAGAGGAGAGAAGAGATCTGTGAGAGAAGGGGGTGTGTTTTGCTTTGCAGTGCGTAGGGCATGTGCTGAAGGGAGAAAGAGGCTCTCACACTTAACCTCTAAAGAGAAAGACCTGTGCTTGTGAAGGTTGTACTTAAAAGCCTTGGTCTTGAAGGCTTGAGAAAAGGAGAAGGCTTAGAAGAGAAGGCTCTTAAGAGAGCCTTGTGCTTGTGCTCTGTTGATTTGTTAAGGCATCTAATGCCTTATTCCGTTCGTCTGAAAGGTTGATGCTGGTATTGTTGACTTATTTAAGAACCTAAGTTGAGTTGATTGAGATACTGTTGAATTATTTGAACAACTTGAATATGAGATGCATACTTATTTAGAGGATTTAAATGGTGATCTAAAATGCCACTTTTTAGGTTCTCTATTCTTTTTGTCTTTACATTCTCTGAGATACATTGGCTTACATTGAATATTAATTTGACAAGTTGTATTCATTGCATATATTTTATTGTGCTCAATTTATTATATTTATCTATTCTGAATGAAGATTAATGTGTGAATTCTACATTTTCTCCCTACGAATAACCTCGGACTCCAATTAAAATTTGAATTTTATAAATTTAAATATTTTGTTGTGCAATTTAGGAGTGTACTACAACGAATGCATTTAAAACCTCCTCAATTGCCCTAACAACAAGCAGCAGCCTCCTACCCAGCACCTTTCGAAGCTTCCTTGGTCACCGCCTACAGAGAGAACTTAGGACACAAGGTAGTAGTGTGACCAAATCTCGAGCAGTTCGAACAAAACAACAACATTCTTTCAAAAAGAACACATTGCGAAATCCGAACATCCCCACTAAAAATGACAATGGTATCAAGACAAGGAGCAGCAAGGTCAATCTCCGCACGCACCCTAGGGCATCCAAGCCAAAGGCCCTGGACCATATAGGGGTCAACACAAATGGGGGTTCCCAGCTGGTAATCAATGGACATCAGAGCATTTGGATGAACCAAATGCAAATTAAAGCCAGGGAACCCAACCCACACCGGCGTAGTAGAGATCGGAGAATCGATACGGAAGGAAGGAGACCAATGAATAAACTGGCACCGCATGGGATCGATGACCACTGAACCAACAGAAAAGATGGAGGAGAAATCCACATAAGTCTCACAACGAAGGAGCCAATGCCTAGCATCCTGCGAGATCAGAGAAAAGTTTGAACAGACGTTAAAGTAGCTAAATAGGAAATCTTTCAGCCACTGAGCAGAGGGTTTAGGGCCCTAAGCTCTAACAATTAGCAAAGAAGAAAACCCAATTGAGAGATCGGAGACCTCCTTAGATGAGAACGAAGTCGCAAGGACCCCATCTCACAGCTTCAGCCTTCTAACCTTTAGTGCCAGCTCCACGAAGGAGGGTTCCAAGGAACTGGAGCTCACAACCACCGAGGCAAAGGTGCGACTCGAAGAAAGAGGATCGTCTGCCCTAGAGGGAGACCCCGAGGACCTGGATGCATCCGATCTCGAGGCCATCACATCCAAACCCCGAGGACAAAGAGGCAGAACGACGAAAGGAGCCGACCCAAGAACCGAGGCACCAATGGTTCGAAATCGTAGAAGGAAAACCAGTAGAGAAAATCAAAATTGCGACTAAAAGAGCGAAAACATCAACAAACAAACAAGAAAACCGCACCAAAAAACCACACATCAACAAGAACAAAGGAGCCAATGGAGGGTAAGGGGCTCAGAGAAAGTCTTGGGAAGCACTCCACGGATCTCCAAAAGGAGCCATCTGAGGCCGAGGGGCATAGAGGCCCCCCTCCAAGGGGGACGACCGGAGGCCCTCACCAGCAGGGAGCCAAAACCCAAAGCCGCAAAGTAGAAAGGGAGAGTGGAGAGAGGGGGATGAAGGGAAGAGGAGAGGAGAGGGCAGGGAAATCGAGTAGGCAACGGGAGCAAAAGAGCCTTCAAAAAAAAATTTTACCTTCTCCTATTTGCTTCCATAGTGTGATATCATATTTGTGCTCTCTGTACTTGTTGTGAGATATATATATATATAAAGAAAGTAATACCATGTGATAAATTATTATTTAGAGATGCTATATTAAGGCTTCAACTCACTTATGTGTAGCAGCAAGTGATGCATATTGTGACATTGCAGTCAACTTCAAATAATAATTAAAGAAATTTTATTAGCCTAATGCTACTATAGTTGATTGTGGTTCATCTATTATAATTTTGTATTTAATAAATTAACATTTGGGGTTATAATTTCGTCTGCCAACTTGAGAAAGTAGGTTTTTTAAGTTATGTTAATTTCTATATTTAAGTGGTTTCTACCATGTTACATTCATTTATAGGACAATGACTTCTCCTGTGGAGCTCCTCAAATTCTTGAAGATCATTAACATTTGGGGATATAATTTTGTGTGCCAACTTGACAATTTGATTTTTTTAGTTTTGTTAGTTTCTATATGTACATGGTTTCTTCCATGCGACATTCATTTATAGGATACTGACCTCCCCTATGGAGCTCATCAAATGCTTGAAGACCATTAAAGAGCATGCATTTAAGGCTTCCTCTTATCCTGTTGTAATAACTTTGGAGGATCACCTTTCCCCAGATCTACAAGCTATAGTGCCCAAGGTGATTTTCATTTTCTTGGGGAGTCATGATGTTGTGTCTTTTGATCCAATGGCTGTTTAAAGATAATGTGCCTTCTGTAGATGGTAACAGAGACTTTTGGTGACATGGTTTATTACCTAGAATCCAGTAAATTAGAAGAATTTCCATCTCCTGAATCTTTGAAAAACCAAATTATAATATTGAAAAAGCCTCTAAAATGGTGATGAGAAAGGAAAGGATTTGCCTGATGTGGAGGCATGGGGTAAAGAGGTCCCTGATCTTAAAGATGAGCTTTCCTTAAATGATAAGGTGGCTTCGGAAGTTGCAATTTCAATGATAATACTTCTTAGATCCCAGATGGATTAGATCACTAAATGGTAATTGGTTATTTCTCTATAGGATGATAGTGATCAAAGTAATGAGGATGATGAAGATTCTGATAATGATTTTTTACCTTCATTTCGGATTTGGATTTCCAAAGCCCCAATTCTTTCTTGCCTTCTTTTTACTATCAGATAGTTTTGAGGAAGGTTCTTCATTTCCTTGCATGTTATTGCCATAGATTTCTCCAAGGGTTTTTTTTTTCTTTCATTTCAAATCTTGATATCTGAAACATCAACTTTCGCTTATCATCCAAGGCAAACTCAACTATGGGATTATGTTTAGGACCAAATGTCTTTGCAACAGCACATATCATCATTAGAAAAAACATCAAGTATCATGTTTCTCTTCCAGCAACCAAATCTTCGAAACCCATAAACATAATATACCATGATTGTTATTCAAGAGTCTTAACACAACATGTGCATGTTGATGTTCTTGAAATTCAACAAAAGCCACACTACATGTGTGAGTTCCACCACATGGATTTTTATAGAAGAGGATATTCATTTTTTATTGGGAAAATGGTGGGATATTTCTTTTGACAAATCATAAAATGTTAAAAATGCATTAATTTCTCAAAGTACAACCTTCTCCTAGCCTCCAAGGCACTTTTGGCACTAAGAATCTTGGTTTTGTACTAGTTTGAAAGAAATTCCCAAAGGAGGGTACATTTTTTTAATTGATACTAAAGGATGGTTTTGACTTGAGGCATCACAGAGGAAGTATCTCTTTTGACACATTTAAGAAGGAAAAAAATAAACATAGTGGTAAATCTTTAGTTCCACCAATAGAGACTAATGGACAATTTTGTTAAAGGATGCTAATTTAGATCATTTTAAGCAACATACAAGGGAATGTTGTACAACAAAGTAGATACAGGTTTCTCTAATTTTTGGCATGTTCAACACTAATTATGCAGAAGTTATATCTAGTTCTAGACCTTGTTTCACATCCTAGCTATCATTCATGCTGTATGTGACATCATCTTTGATCTTTCTATGTGAATGCCTATACGTGGTTTCTTTCATATGGATGCATTGAGGTGTTAGTCTATCTAAAATACAGGGAATTATATGTTTTTGGCTTATTTTCACTTATTCATTGTTTGATGGACATTGGACACATGATGTATGCTTGCAGGTTCTTATTTCCTCCAAGTGGTTAACATATGTAATTAAATGCCTCTTTGTTATATAGAGCTCTATCCCCTTAGAGGAGGATGCAAAATGCACCTGGGCCCCAATATATGTTAGACAATCAAATTTCAAGCTTCCTATGGATCCTTTTGTGCCCATAGTCATGATTGATTGTGGAACTTGATTGGCATCATTTAGGGGTTTCCTACAGGTATGTCTCTCTTTTGTCAGTGCACTATGTTTTCTTGAAAGGGGGAACTATAGCTTGAGTGTGTTCTAAATATGCCTCTATTTTTTATGGTAGTGTTGATGGAATCATGGACAACATTAATGAGCAGATAGCGAAAACAAGGGGCCAAGATGCCAATGGGTGCACACAAGAGAATTGCAAAGAAGAGTAGCTGGTGGAGCTCTTTATTAGTCGAGTTCGGTGAATGTTCTCATGTCTTCACCTCAAGTTGAATTAAGTAGTCAAGATGAACTAAATTAGTTCGAATCAAGTAGCCAAGTTGGTTAGTTGAAGATGAATAGTTTAAATTTTTCTTGTAAAGAGGAAAAAAATAAGAGTTGAGTGCTCTTTTGTATTATGATGTATTTCATTCATTATTCTTTTTTGTAATTTTTTCACAATATTGTAACAAGTATTTTGTATTTGAATTTCAATAAAAATGGTGTCTTATGTCAAGGATTATTTTTGTCAAGTTATTCATGTTATATGTATTACAAAAGTTAAGAAGGTTTTTAACATTTTATCTTAATAACTTACATCTATAGTTACATCATCCTCAAAAGATTATTAGGGACAATCTATCCATAAAAAATTTTGTCACATCATTAGCTTTTTTCGTGTCCAATCTATTGTGACTAATTTCTTTCTCTAAGTTGTGAGGATAGAAAATCCATCCTTAGAAGTTTTCGTGACCCTCATTTGGGGGATGGATTTTTGGGGATCGATTTTCCGTCACTCGCCCTAAATTCGGTCTCCATAGCTGCCAAATCCGTCTGTATAAGTCGTCACTACAAGTATATTTTGTTGCAGTGCTTACATCCTCCTAAATGATTATAAAATAGAACACAAAAGCATCTGCAAGTAAAAAGGTTGATTCAGGGTACTAGTTATAAGAAGGGTGCTATGATACAACTAGACCACTCATGCTTCTTGTTGATCACATCCGAAGGACCTTCTAATCCAAAGAAGGTGAATTATTATTTAAAATTGGAGTAGACTGGCTCTATGAAACTCAAATGAGCAAAACCCTTTCCTTGATCCAAGAGTAAATAATTATATTAAAAGGTAGTGACAAAGATGTGGCATTTAAATATGCCCAACCATGTGCTTAGAAACTAATCTATTATTTCAAGATGGTAAGGCTATCATTTTTTGTGGATATTGCTGTCAAGATTCATGTTGTCCTGGGGTATATTGACATTACTTCATAACCCCTTCCTAAAATAAGGTAACCTATGTGTACACTTACTAATGGTTCATCTATAGTTAAAGCACATGCCTTCTTCTTAAGACTCCTCAACAAGCTATGAAGTGAGGGCCATGTAGGAAATTGGCTTGGGTGAACCCCAAGGGAGATAACTAAATTAATCCACTATGGAGGAACACAAATAAGATATGAAGATTTCTTAAAAATTGCAATGTTAGGCATGCTTCAAAGAAGATGAATGCTATGCAACTAAAAATTATAGATACAACACTCACGAAAGGATGGGTGTGATTCCCAAAAAAAAGGAATCAAAGAAATATTGTTAAAATGGCCATTTTATGATTATAAAATACTTCACAGAAGATGTAGGAAGGGAATCTACATCTAACACAATTAATAGACTATCACAAGGCGAGAGTGGCTTCCTTTCAGATGAAATTGCAGTCTAGTAAGAAGGGATAATAGAATGAAGTGCTCATTGGTTAGTCGTCATCATCTAAAAAATCTTTGTGAGCTAAACAGGAAAAAAAGGAATTATACAGAGCAAGTCCCAAAACATTTCTTCCACCAATAGTGGCGAAATAATCACATGGGCTAATGACGCATCACAACTAGTACATGATGTTTGGTCATGATAAAGTGTGTCAGTCTTCCTCTTAAAAACTAAAGCAAATACTTAGCTTTCTTACATCATCGTCTCAATCGTAAATACCTAGAAACTGAACACTAAACTGAAAGGACAGGGGATGTAGGGCCAAAAGGGTTGCGATCACTCTCCACTTTCTTCATATTTAATAACACTAACATTGAATTGAGAGTACCTAAATGTGGGTTTCCTTATTATGGTTACTCCCTCATCCAGAATTACTCTTTACTAAGCAAGCCAACATTGGATATATCAACTGCATAGAGGTTGATTTGAAAAACCATCTATTTGGCATCATTACTGAATTTATTCCATTCAAATTTAACTAACATATGTTTTCTCAAGAGGCACACTCAATAAAAAAAAATAGAGATTATTTCAGTTGCCTTTTGTAGAAGTCTGAGTTACTTGAACAGTTTTAGTACTAAGAGCTAACAACACATTGGAAAAACCAAAGGAAAAAAAGAGATGACACCATCAACAAGTTGAGTAAACTGGAAAAGGTACTAGAAGTGCATAAAGTCTAGCAATTTAAATTTAATATGATAATCTCTCATTCGCGGGATCAGCACCACGGATTCTTTGCACTTTTATCCATAACAGCTAACAAGTCAACATGCACCTCAGTAAAAGATGTAGATATCCAATGCTAAATGCATCCAAATCAATGTACCCTACATCTGTCATTATTTTTTAACTAAAATTCCAGCACTACATACTTCCATGGTGCATTCACATCAAGGGTGAAATCTTATCTTCTATCGCAGCAGGTGTTGACGTGGCCAATGTCGATGGCGATTGGGCGGAGGAGTGAAGCGTAGGGCTAAGGGTGGAGATGCAGATGGTAGAGGAGAACAGAGGGTCACCAGCCTACGACCGAGAGAGAGTGGTAGAGGGTGGAGGGTGGAGGAGCTGATGGTGGAAGATCAAGAGAGACAAAGTGGTGGTGTTGCGACTGAGAGAGCGATGATCGATCGAGGGTGGAGAGGAAACGATTGAGAGGGGCTACAACTACAACTGAGTAAGCAGCAATCGATCGAGAGATGAGTAGTGACCGATGGAGGCATTGTGACCACAATTGAGATTGAGAGAGCGGAAACACTTCTGAGCTAGCGGCGACAATTGAGAGGCAAGAGAGTGCGATCAGAGATTAAGGCACCATTGCAAAGGGGAGCCATTGAGGGGGATTTTGAGAAGGAGTTGTCTAAGGGAATCAGAGATTGAGAGGGGGGTGCACGATCTTTTTGAGGGGGCACGTGATTCTTTCAGGGGAGTAGCTGAGGGTTGATTAGGGTGCAAGGGTGAAATTTTTGTGCGTGGAGTTTGCGATGGAGTAGGGTTGGGTGGGTGTGCATGAATTTTTTAAGGGGAGGGATGGGTCTTAATTAATTTAAGATGATTTAACTTATTTATCTCAAATTAGTATTTTTAAATAGTCAATGTGTTGTAGTGGGATGTTATGGGACTTCCATGATAGGAATCGATAACTCATCTAAAAGATTCGAAGGAATAAAAATGATGTCGTAGTACCTTATCGAAAGGAAAGAATCTCTTAGGTTTGCTACAAAATGATGTTTATGTTGAATCTCTTGATTATGATGGTACTAAAATTTTAATTGTTAGTTGACTAAAAAGTTTTAGTGGCTCAGCTTTTTTACGTCTAAATTAAGTTTAAAAACTATAATGAAAACATGCTATATACATATAGTCGTATATATATTTGCCATTAATACCAATTGTTAGTTATTAGAAAATTTTTAGTGACATATATTTTCTTGCCACTAAGTTACTTTATGTTATTACAAAAAATGTTAAAGATAAAGTAGTGGCCCCATTTCATCTACACCAATTTGTCGTTTGAAATAAATATTATAGTGACAAGTAAAAATTGCCACTAAATTAAAGACTATAGTGGCAAATATATTTATCACTAATACTAATTGTCATTTTACAAAAATATTATAGTGACATAAGTAACAATTACCATTAAATCAAAGACTATAGTGGCAAATATATTTGCCACTAATGCTTGTCATTTGAAAAAAATATTATACTGGCATAAATAATAATAGCCACTAAATCAAAGACAATAAGGGCAAATATATTTGCCACTAATACTAATTGTCTCTTGACAAAATGTTATAGTGAGAAATATAAAAAAGTTGCCACTAAATCAAAGGAATTAGTGGTAAATGTATTATATGTTACTATCGAATTTGCCACTAAAAGACATTTTTTTTGTAGTGGTCAGGTATGAAATTTCCACATACCATACTTGCTAAACTCATTACACTTGTAGGGAATTCTGTCACCAAAAAAAGGGAAAAGAAACCTAGAAACCACAAGAACCCAGTAAATATTTATGCATACTTTTGTCGAGCTGCCATTCTACATATGTGAGTTTCCATCAACTTGCAACTAAAATCATCTTTCTTTTGAGAGGTACTAAAATCATATTATTGTCTAAGATTTTTTGCTTTTTTTTTTGTTTGTAGATTGAATACCCTATTTAAGACAGGGCCTACATGCTTAGAGGTTCTGGTTGTATTTTTATAAGTTACTGTTATAGATTATATTCCCCTCCAATTGAATTGTCTTGATTGTCTTCTCCATTTGAAGAAACTTTCGTAGTCAGAAGAGATAAATTAGTGAAAAATTTGCTTTGGTTTGGTTTGGAGGAAAAAGCATCATAGTTTCTTGAATTCAATCTTTAAATTCAGCTTCTATTCTAATTCTGAGCAGATGCTTGGGGTTGTTTTTGAGCATATTGTGAAAGATATTTGCATAATCTATCATTTGACATTGTGGCAGTTCAGACCTGCCCAGGGTTCCACTTGTTTGCTAAGTTATTCCACAGAGTTATGACCTTAATCTTGTAATGCTAGGGTCTAGATTATTTGAATGATGTTGATGAATTCCATCATTACATAGGTAGTGAAGATTCTTAATGAAAATGGAGAACAACCAAATAGAAACAATAAAGAATTTAAACAAAAAAGGGGAACGGAGTCTGAATGTGATTCAACTAGAAACTTCGTGTCATCTCAAGTGGAGGCAGACATAACTAAAGACAGTAGAGCAAAGAGAGTGTCCAAAGTTTCTAAAATGGTGATGAGGAAAGAGCCAATAGAAACTCCTATTACTTTTCAAGAAGCTTGGTTGATAGGAGGGAACATAATAAAGTGCGTCTTTGACAATCTAATAGTGGTAACAATAGAAAGAGAACTGATGCACATCGTAAAGTAGTTTTTGCAATAACTAAAGCCCATCTCGAGCGGAAAACTGATAATGTGAAAGTGATGAGTGGAGCTACATCGGAACAATCTAATGGTACTACTACAAAGGTCATCGACGAGAAGGCCTTGGAAGAATTCAAGGAGATAGATATTTCTGATGAGGCACCCAATTGTGACCAGAGTGTGGTAACAGACAATGAAATTGTTGATACAGAAGAGAATAGGTTGGATGATGATAAGTTAAGCCTGCATCAGAAGATTGAAGAAATGGAAATTAGAATTGTGAAACTAGAGGAACTGAGAGAAGTCATTGCTCTTGAAATTTCTCTTTATTCCGTCATACTAGAGCATGGAAGCTTTGCTCATAAAGTCCATACACCTGCCAAGCACCTTTCTAGACTATTTATCTATGCTTGCAAGAATTGGAGTTAGGATAAGAGGGCCACTGTTGTGAGAAATATAGCATCAGGGCTTGTCATGGTTGCGATGTCTTGTGGTATTGATGTTGCAAGGTATTGAAAGTTTGGATAAGTTGCACCAACAAATTTCAAGAGATTAGTTCTTTGCTTTCTTCTAATTTTCTTTTTATTCAGGTTAACTTTCTAGCTTTCAAATATTATTGTCTTAAGAGAAGTTGTTTCTCAAGCTCTGGGAAGCTCATTCACTAGTAGTTCTGTACATAAAAATGGAGTCTCTCATAAATTTGAGGGTGGGCAATCTTATGTTGGGTCAAAAATAGAGCGACCATCTCTTTTTTTTAGTCTCTTTTTTTAATTAATCATATTGTAATCTTTAGAAAAGGCCCTAATAAGATCAATCTCCTTGTCTAGCTTGATTAGGAAATGCCTCGAATCTATTGATCCTAGAGAAAAGCCACCATTTAGACCCCAATTAGAATTAATCACTCCCTGACACATCAAAATCAGGTTTGAAAGTAGCAAAATAAGTAATCAAGCACTTTTCTAATGGCTTCTTCATGGACTCAATCTCCTCATCCTTGAATTCAATACAATTCAACCCTTACTTTAATGTGGCATTCCTTATATTAAAAGCAAGCCCTAGATCAATCAGGTTTACTTAAACCACCCTTTACAGCATGAGCAAAAGATAATCCCTGCCATGAATATGAAAAAACATTAATCAGCTAAATAGAACTTAGGAGGAACCTCAACCTCTGACAAACTCAAAACCAAAAATCATTTCTAAAACTTCAGCATAAAATAGAGAATTGACAACTTCAATAAATCCCACAGGAACAAAAATACTAGTAGAGAACCCCTAAACTTAGAAATGAGAATGTGTCCTTATTCGAAGCATAGATCACGTTAAAAGAATGATTATGTCATAGTATAGAGCGAAACACATCAAAACAAATATAATTTTAACGAGAGGTGAGTCCTGATAGAACTCATGGAGGCAGAAAACACTTTTGATTTCATAAACTGAATTAGAATTGCATGCTACTACTTGCAAATCAATATATATATATAAAACAAATCAAGTAAGCTGGTTGATCTTGAGGTGTCAAATAGAACTAGAGTTTATGACTAATAGAGTTGCAGAAATAAACTAGAACATGAACAGAATCACTAAGGGAAGTTCGAACATGCGTCGTGGCCTACTGCTCCAGTGCACTAACCAACGCGTTAAGGGCATGTTTGCATCGCACTTTACTTTCTTCTCACAGTTGCTCTCAGCCGTTGGATGGAGATCCAATGACTGAGTCTTGACCTTCCTTGATGAGGCATGCCTGGAGCGGCAACATGGGTGCATGGTGGCCATTGGTTGATGATCCAACGACCCACAATGCCTGGGGGTGCTTCCTTCAAAGGTTGGGTGGCATCGTTGGGCAGCTGTGATGGCATCACGTGATGCCATCATGGCCATCCATCTTCTTTTCTTTGTAGATGGTGTTGTAGGTCTCCGATCGAAATGATTTTTACGCCGTTGGACTGTGATCATTGATCCAAATCCATCCGTGCAATTGGATTTGACATCTGAGCTTCGGATTTCCACCTATTTGCCTCTTGGCCCTTGCTCTTCTATGGACTCCATAGGATGCTACGGGAATCTGATCAATGTGATCTCAAAGGCATTGGACTCCCATCATCGTTCTAAGTAGATCCATATGGTTGGATCGGTCATCTGTGGCTCCAAATTTTCTACGATTGTTAATACCTCTCAATTAGAACACAATATGACATTATTATTTACAAAACTAATAAATCAACTATGATGCAAAGTATGATGCGTATGTATGCAGAATCACTAAGTTAAGCTAGGATTTAACTTGATTCAGGCATATTAGGACCTATAATTGCTGCGCAATCATACCCCCATGCCTAAATCTTGCTAATCCCTAGCAAGTGCAAGACTAAATGCATTCTACCAAGAGTTTGACTAGAGATCTATTTCTCGTTGTCTTCATCAATAAATTTAGAATCCAGATAATCGTGAAAGTATAGTATTGTAACCTATACAACGGATCTAAGCAAAAATTCGATACACATCTAAAGCTTGTGCTTGACCCTTAGTAAAATTCTATTAGGATAGGCAACCTCTTCTCTCGAGGACATAGAATAACCTCTAGTTTTTAGCCCCAACTTTTTGGCTTAGGTAGAAGATGCCTGAGTTAAATGGATTTGTATTTGGTAGCTCACTCTCCTCTGGCACTACATACAGACTAGTATTTCAGAATCTAGATTTCTAGATTATCAAATAAATCAACTTAGAGAGAGGTTGGAAAACTATGCTCTCTTAAGTCTTTTGTACTCATTCTTTTATCTTTTTCCTCTCTTTTTCTTTTCTTTTTCTTCTTGAGGTTACATCTCACCAGATTTGTAAATATGTTTGGTGGTCTCTCACGGCTATCACACTTCAATTAGATTTTGATAACCCTATAACTAAGTCAGAATCCCTTAGCCTGTATTCAAGCGACCAAAAATATAGGAAAAGTAGGTCAAGGCTGTATTTGATGGTTTGTGAGGGTAGTAGGAGTTGTTGCCTCAATGTACTTGACTCAATTAAAACATAACTCACACTTCTCAACATGGCAATTTTTTTTTTCTATGTACTTTTTTCTTTCTCTTCTTTTTTTCATTTTTTCTTTCTTTTCTCTTTTCTTTTCTTTTTTTTTTCATATCCATATCTACTAACATAATGCCATATCTACTAACACAACGTGACATAGCATACGTACTTTTATTTACAAGGAATTATTTGCGATTAGGGATATTCAAGAGAATATCAGGTGGCTTATTTGTTAGAAGTGTCTATTCTCGGCATTGAGAAGGGAATGGATTGGACAACGTATTTCTAACCTTGACATTAGTACCTTCCTTAAGTCGAGGATTTTGTAAAGGACAATCATGACCATCCACCTTAGTCTTAGTTTTATCATAACCCGCTCGCTGTGTATTTGCCTTATCTGGTGTCTCTCACAAGGATTCCCACAAAAAAATTTGTATGCAAGAACCAAGAGCGAAAACTATGCCTAACTCCGAGTATCATTATCCAATTATCTAAAAATTAAGATTCCTCACACTAATCTTAGAGCACCAGTAGACTCTCTATTTTTACCTCACACATGTTTAGTGAATCTATTAGAAGATGGTTTTCCTGACTCCCTGATTATTGTCTAAGGGTTTAGGAGGAGAAGCAATGCTTCTTCTCAACAAACTAGAGATGTCTATCGATCTTTATAGTGGATCCATTGCAAATTCTACATGCAAGTGTGAAAGTGTACTGGATTCTAAGTTTAGGAATCAACTAAAGAATAAATCCCTAATAAAACCTCCTCATGAAAAGATCTTTTTCCCTAAGGTGTTGGTAGAAAATTTTTTAGTTTATATGTACTACCCCCCATGCCAAAGTTCTTGCATGTCCTCATGCATGAATAAGAGAACGAAATAAAACAGGGTGTAACTAGGTAGAAATCACCTGGAGCGACTCCTAATTTGTCATTCAGCTCATGCCAACACTATAATGGCAATCACAATATGCAAAATAATATGCTAGAATGAAATATGCTATGTATAAGGGATATGCATATATGTATAAGTGTTGAGTTTAACGCCTCTAGTTGGGCAAAACATCAGTCACACGTCCTCGAGAAGATGTATCATTTCATCAGTAGGAGGAGGTTCCTGGGCTAAAAATGACTTGAGGTGCTGGCCATTTACCATAAAAACCAGCCCAGTTTTTGGGTCCATAATTTGGACCGCCCCATTAGAATATAGATGGATCACTAGATACGGTCCAATCCACTTGGACTTGAGCTTTCCTGTAAAGAATTTGAGCCGGGAATCAAATAACCAGACTTGGTGGTTAGGCATGAGTTCCTTCCTCCAGATGTGCCGGTCATGGAAAGACTTAGTCTTATCTTTGTATATCTCTGCATTCTCATAGGATTCCAACCAAATCTCTTCTAACTCACTGAGCTGGAGCTTCCTTTCATAACCTCCTTCATCAAGGTTAAAATTACACTTCTGCACCACCCAAAAGGCATAGTGTTCCAGCTCTGCAGGAAGGTGATAGGTCTTTCCATACACCATGCAGTATGGTGACATTCTGAGCGGGGCCAGTACAAGGTCCAATATGCCCAAAGTGCATCAATCAATCGATCGGACCAATCCTTCCTATCAGGTCTAACCGTCTTTTGAAGAATAAGCTTGATTTGACGGTTAGATACTTCAGCCTACCCATTGGTCTGTGGATGATATGAGGTAGCAATGCGGTGATGTACCCCATATTTCTTCAATAGAGATCTAAAATGAGCATGGATGAAGTGGCTACCTCCATCGCTAATCAGAGTGTGGGAGATTTCGAATCTCGTGAAAATAAATTCCTAGACAAATGATATAACGGTCTTATGATCAAACCACTTTGGGACATAGTCAACTGCAAGAAGTATGTACTCGAAGCTGTGTGAGTTCGAGAAAAAGCCCATAAAGTCGATTCCCTAGATGTCGAACACTTCTATGACCAAAATAGGTTGGAGAGGCATCATGTCTCTCCGAGTCATAGAATAGACCGACTGACATTGCTTACATCATTTGGCAAACTCATGTCTGTCTCTGAAAATGGTTGGCCAGAAGAATCTAGACTGCAAAATCTTTGGAGCTATTTTTCGGCCTGAGAATTGACCCCTACAGGCATCATTATGGTAGAAGGATAACACACTTGAGATTTCTGAGTCTGGGATGAATCTTCTGATGATCTAATTGGCCCCAATGTGAAAGAGCAGTGGATCATCCCAGAAATAAAACTTAGCCTCTGAAAAAAATCTAAGTTCTTCATCCTTGGATAACCTCGCAGGCAGCTTGCCTACAACGAGATAATTTGCAATATCAACGTACCAAGGAAACTCAATAGAGTTGACAGCCAACAGAGACTCATCCAAGGATTGATAAGAGATAGGCTGGGAGTATAGGATGTGTTCTGGGTCTAGCCGAGACAAATGATCCACCACAACATTATGAGCTCCAGCTTTGTCGCAGATCTCGACATCAAACTCCTACAAAAGAAGGATCCATCTGATAAGTTAGGGTTTGGCTTCCACCTTTGCCAGCAAATGCTGGAGGGTGGAATGGTCAATTTAAATAATCACTTTTGACCCGAGTAGGTACGATCTAAAGTTCCCCAACCCAAATACTATGGCTAGTAGTTCTTTCTCAGTAACCGTATAGTTATTTGATCCTCAGTCAACGTCATGCTAGCGTAGTAAATTACAAATGGATGGCGCTCCTAACGTTGGCCTAGAATGGCTCCGATAGCGAAGTCTGAGGCATCATACATCATCTCAATGTCAAGAGACCAGTCGGGTGGTTGGCGAATAGGTGCATAAGAAATAGCGCTTTGTAAGGTCTCGAAAGCACTGAGCCACGAGGAATCGAAGTTAAAGGGGATGTCGGCTACCAAGAGATTTGTCAATGGATGGGCAATTTTCAAGAAATCTCGAATAAATCTCTGGTAGAATCTGACATGCCCTAAGAATGATTTGATTTGTTTTACCGAGCTAGGCAGAGGTAATTGAGAAATGATTTTGGACTTAGCTCGGTCGACCTCGAGTCCATTAAAAGAGATCCTGTGACTTAGTATAATGCCATCGCTCACCATGAAATGGCTTTTCTCCCATGAAATTACTAGGTTAACATCTATGCACCTCCTCAGGATCTTTGTAAGGTTATCAAGACGACGAGAAGTTGTCTCCGAAAATAGAGAGGTCATCCATAAATACTTCTATGTAGTTCTCGATCATATCAGAGAAGATGGCCATCATGCAAAGTAGAAATGTTGCTTGTGTGGGACAGAGGCTGAAGGGCATCCACTTAAAAGCGAATGTTTCTAAGGGACATGTAAAAGTTATCTTGTCTTGATCTTCTAGGTTGATCGTGACTTGGTTATATCCAGAGTACACATCTAGAAAGCAAAAGAAAATTTGTCCGGCTAAACTTTTTAAAATTTGATCAATAAAAGGTAAAGGAAAATGATCCTTTTTGGTAGCCGTGTTCAATTTCCTATAATCAATGCAAACCAGCTAAGAAGTAGTGGTGCGGGTCAGGATGGATTCACCTGTTTCATTATGATTATGGTGAGTCCTACCTTTTCGGGTATAATCTGAATAGGACTCACCCACTGGCTATTGGAAATCCAATAGATAATGTCTACACCCAACCATTTGATGATCTCCTTCTTGACAACCTCTAGCATATTTGGGTTCAGGCACCTCTGAGGTTGTCTCATTGGTTTCACCCCTTCATCTGTGTAGATATGATGAGTGCAATATGAGGGGCAAATCCCACAGAGATCAGCAATGCTCCACCCAATAGTAGCCCTATGTGCTTGCAGTATAGAGATCAATTGATGTTCTTGCTCTAGGGTCAAGTGAGCATTGATGATCACTAAATATGTCTCGCTTTCACCTAGAAACACATATTTGAGTGAATCAGGTAAGGGCTTTAACTCAATTATCGGTGGGTGGGGAGCAAGCTCATATGTGGGAGGAGAGGAATCAATAGCAGAAATTTGATGATCCTGAGTGATGGGAAATCCGCTTGCAGAGGTCATAAAATCCTATCATAATGAGAGCAGATCAGTGCTTGGCGGGACAAGATACTCAGGATCAGGGGTGTTGTGATCAGATGAACACCCCAGACAATCAGGTCTGCGGGATGAAATGTGCACATCATTAACCTCAGTCTCATGTCGATCCATATCCAAGAACCTTGATAGTGAAGATGAATGTGCCATTGGGTCATTACAAAGGATCCCAATGTTCCCACAGAAAGCTGAATCTTCAACTTCACTGTCCTCCTCGATTAGATCATAGTCAAAGTTCCTTGATGCCCTGAAGATGTCTAGTTTAAGCTTTTCGCTTCCTATGGCTATCTCCATATACCCAGATGCATAGTCGATGTTTACACTAGTTGTCGCCAAGAATGGGCAACCCAAAATGATCGGTGCATTGGGGAGATTAGGAGGAACTTCCATATCAAGAATGAAAAAGTTCGCTGGGAAGCAAAATCCATGGACTTTTATGATCACATTTTCAACCACCCCCCTCGGTGTTTTCACCGATCGGTCAGCCAACTGTATGGTAACCGAGGTGGGTTTCAACTCCCCAAATCGAAATCGATTAAATACTATGCTAGGAGTTAGGTTGATGGATCACCTGAGAGAGAATTTCTCATTTCGTTGAATTTTTAACATAAATGATGTGTTGCATTTTGTCACATGGTAGAAAATCGCTCACTCAAAGATTAAAACAAATATCAAGTTAAACCACAGTAAAGGTGTCATATCCACATGGAGGTTTAAGCCTAATAAAACTTGCATATTACTCACCTTATTATTCCAACATGATGTTGCTTAAAATTATAGTTTAACATGCAATGTACGCAAGGCTAATAGATTGAATATATATGCAATCGAATAAGTGGAATAATTAGCTAACTCTATGAGGAGCAAGTCGCAATTTTAACAACTATTTATAATACTAAAAAATCACCCAAAATTTGTTCTTCAATGGCAGCAAGTTGTAAATATTAATTGAAGGGAAAATAGAGGATCAAGTCTCTCTCTTCCTTGCACACATGGAGGAGGGGTCACCGGCTGTTTGCTTTGGTGGAGCAGCTCTATCGGAGGAGAGGAGTACATTGGTGGTGGAGGCGAGGGCCGAGACGACCGGAGGTGGTCAGCAGGCAATGCAGTGGCTGGACGACGAAGAGCTCAGACCATAGCAATGGAGGCTTCTGGAGATGTTGTTGAGGTGCGCTCGAGGGAGGCCATCCTCCTGAAGGTGTTGGCGAAGAGACTGGGTGGTCGGAGATGGGCGATAGCATGGAGTGATGGCTGCAACTTTGGGTTCTTTTGCGAAGTTACAGGTGGGTTGAAGAAGAAGAAGATGAAGAAGAGGGTGCTTGATGGTCTGTGAAAGGGGAAGTTGATGAGCGCACGTGGACAGTGGCGAGAGCGTGCATGCGCATGCGGGTGGGGCGCTCGGCGGCTACGTGCTAGAATGTACGCTGGGAGGTGATGCGACTGTGGTCTGCACGTGCGGGGATTGAGGAAGGGTTGCGAGTGGTGTGCTGGGCGAGCGCAGGTGGTTGCTATGGTGGGGCAGTGCGTTGTCACCGCACCGCCGATCGATGAGGGTTTGTGGTGGCTCCACGGTGCATGCTGAGAGGGCCACAGTGCGCGTGGCTTCCACGATGCAGGCAAGAGGGTCACGATGGAGAGGGAGCCCTGTAGGGAGAAGGATAGATATCTCAATCCCCCGTCCATCCTCCTCTTTTTAAACGCTCCCGAGATCGTCTCCAACAGGTTGTTGCGTGAGACTTGGCTCATTTGGGTGGCCAGTCTATTGAGGCTGACGAGGAGGCGGTCTCAATCAGTGGGTTTGCAAGAGGGAAAAAATAAAGTGGATTATTTATAAAAATAATCTGAAATAATGTATGAAATGCATTTCACTATATTGTAATGTATGAAATATGCATGTAAATTCTTTTTATAAACTAATCTATTTTTGTATTAAAGTATGCTATGTAAATACAACATTAATCTAATAATTAGGCACTTAAGTATTTAATTAGCCCACAAATGTGCTCACATCAAATGCCCCCATGCCTAGTTTTTGCTAGTCTCAACCAAAAGTGAGAAAAATAATGGAAGTGACTAAAAACTTCTTCCTTCCTTATTCCAAAAATTTAGAGATCCAAAGAAATGTGAAGTGTGAGTAACCTAGGTAATGGATTCAGGTGAAAATCCAACTTACATTTACAGTTTGTACTTAGCCCTTGGTAAACATTTTACCGGGATAAGCAACTACTTCCCTCGAGGATAAAGTAGAAAATAATCTAAGATTTAACCTGATAAATGCCAATTTATCATCATTCTTTTGCATTAAAACAATCCTAGCTCTTAGGGTTTTGCTTCGCAAACGGGTTTTTGGTATTGCATTTAGTTATAAATTAGGATAGCCATGCATTGCATTTTTCTTGTCTTTTTAATGTGTTTTTGTGAGTGTTAGGGATGAACAGATATACAAATCCCTATAACCCTAGCACTCAGGAAGGCAACTGGTGAAGAAGAAGCTCAGACTAGCTGGAACTCAGCTTGATCCAACTGACTACAGCTAGAATCCAGCTCATTTAGACTAGGGTTAGCTCATCCTAACTCCATTTAGCTCATCTCAGCTGGATGGTTGCTCAAGAGGGCTCATCTTAGCTCACCCTAGCTCAAGTCAGCTCAAATCCAGCCCAACTTAGCTGAGTCTTGCTCATCTCAGCTCCCACTACTCCATAGGAAGCTCTAGCTAGCTCAGCTGAGTTGACTGGAGTTTACCCCAGCTCAGGTCCAGCTACATCCAGGTCCACTCAACTCCACCTAGCTGAAGATGAATTCATTCCAGCTTAGGAAGCTCAAGTCCAGCTCCCAGGCACTCAACTTAACTCAGCTCACCTCAGCTCCATTCAATAGAAGCCAGCTCACTTTAGCCTGGTGATGAGAACCTCATCATGAGCCATAACTAGCTCATTTTGACCCAATACAGAGGATAAAAGCTCCTACATATCTCAAGGAAAAGCTTAACTCAGAGAATTCTGAGTTTGAGAAGAAAACAAGTCATAAGGGGTAAAAGTGCAATTTTACCAGTATAATCTGCATACAGGGTAATTCAGGGCCCAAACATAGGTCAAAACAGCTTAATAAGAATAAAAGTGGGATGAGATGATCTAGCAAGGGCTACAGCACTTCCAAGGAACCAAATGATAATCTGTAACCCTAAAACAACCCACTTCAATTCACAAGGTTCGAGGCAAAGTAAAAATAGAATAAACCCTCTAAAATTCATAGAAAAATAATCTCTAGGGTTTAGAACCTTCAATTTGGCCTTTAGAACCCATTTTGACCTACATTGAGAACCATGCCCAATTAATAACTTAATTTGGGTTTTTGCGCAAATTGACCGGTCAAACAAGGTTTAATATGAAAATAAAATTCACCATCAGATTCCTTAGGTCCTAATTAGTCATGTATAAAAACTTGAGCCTAAGAAGAAACCTCCTTGACCGACTTCACACTTTGGTCCTCATATATTTACTCTTTGGCCCTCAACTTTTGAACCCTCGCATTTTGGCCCCTAACTCTCCTTCGTTCTTTGCAAACAGGTCCCTCCTGCAAAACCCTGCCAGCACCATGCTCCGGCGACCTTGCGCGGAGCATGGCGCCGCGCAGGGTGAGGTGGAGGACCTGGCAAGTGTACCGGGGGTGCCCTGCGTCGTCAGCCGTCGCAGGAGCACCCCCATGGTCATTGTAGCCCCCCATACCGGCCGTGCGAACGCACGGACGGTATGGGTTCGTATTCCGACCATTCTCCGGCGAGGGAGACACGTCGTCTCCCTCCGCCTTCCTCCCTGCTTCAACCCTATAAATACCCCCCGCCGCTCCACCGACGAGGGCAGCCTGGATCTGACGGAGAAAACCCCCAGCTTTCTTCTCTTCTTTCTCCGGCAGACGCTCACCAGCTCCGGCGACTTCCTCCCCCTCCACCTCTTCGCTCTGCCGCAATACCAGCAGCAGAGACCTCCTCCCCTGCTCTTCCCGCGCCACGCCGCACCCAGCTGGCGCCTCTCCAGCCCTCTGCTCGCCGCCGCCCCTCTCCCTGAGCATCGTCTTCTCCGGCGACAGTCGATACGACTGTCGCCCTATTCCTCCCCCTTCGTCCCTGCAGTTAAGTTAGACCTACTCCCCTTCTCCTCCTCTTTCTTTCCCCGCTTTCGATTTAGTCAATTAAGCCCTCTACCGACCCTGTTCACCCTCATCCTCTCCGCCTCCGACCACCCTCCGGCGAGCCGCTCCCATCACCTCAGCGACCCACACGGCTCGCCGACCACCGCAGAACCTCCGCCTCCTCACCCTGATCCTCTTCCGCCCCTCCACTTCCCACCAAACACCCTCTGCAGACCCACCGAACACACCCACTCCCTCGCTCACAGTTTGACCTAGGACGACCTGTTAGCTCCATCTCGCCCCCTGCAGACCCCCTGACCACCTTCGCCGTGCCACGGCGAAGGTTCCCCGCCTGTCTGATTTGGCCGAGAGGTCGTTCTATTGATTTCAGGTTCCAGGCCTTGACCGCCATTGGCGAGGAAGCTCGAAGCTTGCTCGAGGTTGCTCCAAGCCTAGATATCCCAGGTTGAAGAGCCACGGCCAGCGCGAAAGAGTCTTGCGCACACACCCTGGCCCTCAATTGGAGTTGCGCGCCTCAACAGCTGTTGCAATTGGAAGCACCATCCCTGCTGCAGGCGTGAGAGAAAAGGGGTGCGCGGATAGTCCCACCTCGGGAGTTTCTGAAGCCACACACCCACATAAATTGCAAAAGTGCCACCATCTGTTTGCCTCAGTTACCACGGGGTGAGGTCCCTCTCACCCGACCCGACCCGACTCGGCCTCGTCCGTGACCACGCTCCGCGGACCTGGCCCGACCCGATTAGACTGACCTGCACTCCTCGCCCACCACGCACGCCGGTGGGCCTGGACCCGGGCCTGACCCGAACCCGATTACCCGGTAGCGCTCTGGGAGAGCTTCCGAAGAGTGATTTCAGAGAGAGAGATACGCGGGGGAGGGGGGTAGAGTAGGTTTTTGCCTCTTGACGAAAAAACTCTGAAGTGTGCAGGCCAAAGAAGAAGAAGCAGACCCGCTGAAGAAGAAGGAGCTGCTGCACTGTAGCGAAGGCATCGTTAAGTCGTCTCAGCACCGGGGCAGACGACGGAAGGTCAGCAGCCAGAGCAGGAAAGAAGACAGGCTGAAGAAGAAGGAAGAGCAACGGCCATCGCGAAAGAAGAAAAAGAGAGGTCAAGGCAGGTGAAGACAAAGAAGAAAGAGGAAGAAAGCAGAAGAAGAAGAAGAAGAAGAAGGACAGGAAGAACCAAAGACAAAGAGGAAGAAAGAAGAAAAGAAGAAGAAGCCAAATTTTCATCTCTCTCTCTCTCTCTCTTTATTTTTGTAATAGAACTTGTATATCTCTAGAATACAACTTGCTCCCTGAGTTCGACCTCGGGAACTCTTTTATTTTTTCGAGTAAAAAAAAAAAAATTTTATATGAAACGTTGGTAACAACCGGCTTTACGACAACGATATAACTGAAGCCTCGAACGCTATCATTTTGGCGCCGCTGCCGGGGAGCAACGGCTATTCTAGAGGTAAACATTCCTGTATCTTTTAATTTCTGATAATCTCCTCTCTTTTGTGCAGCTACAGGAAGACAAGCAACCACACGACAACCACTCCGAAGACAGGTAAATCTTTTCTCTCACTATTAACCCCTACACTCTAAAGAGAAAGAAAAAAAAAAAAAAAAAAAAAGAACAAAGCAATATAGGGCTAACCTGTCTTCCATACTTAGTAACCATAAAAAGTTGCATGTTTTCAACTCATCACTCCTGCACACTATTAAGGGTATTTAAGGGCTAACACATTCTTGCTTGAGCCCTAATTGCCCAACAAAGAGTTAAATGGACCAAGTAGAGCCAACATAAGGTCAAACATTAGGATTTCAGTAGAGACACACCCCTTAATCAAGAATTGAGGAAATCCTAAAGAGGTGTGCCCAAGCCATTGATTGAAAATAATTAACAAGAAAAATCCTAAACAATTGGCTCTCTCTAAACACTTGAACCCTAAAAGACAGGACCTAAAAGCTCTTAAAGAAAATAATAGGTAAAGTTGACCCCTTGGGTTAACCAACCTTAAATTAGGTCACTCTTTGCACTTAAAAAGACTAAAGTTCAAGTGAAACCTTAAGCACCCTGATCTTAAAATTGGTAGACTTAAGAGGTCAAGATCCCCATTCTGGTCTACCTGGAACCGCAGTGACAAGAGAGGTCGGGTGGGGGAAACCCTGTAACCCGTGGGGACGCTCTACCGTGTAGGGGTCTTCGCGGGACTCTCCCTCTCTGGCTGCCCAGGTAATTCTCAGGTGGACGATCTTTCTGATCAAGGGGTCCATCTGCCCCGCACCTCTATAGTCACCCAACACATTTTTGGGTGTCTTGATTGGGTCCATCACTTTCTAAACTTACCTCTCCCAACTGTGCATGTACGGAAGGAGGTCTCTAAGACCACCCTTAAGACCTCCATTAGAAATTCACTCTCGTCAAGGCCAAGCCTCGACGCCCGTGTTTGTGCAGCAACACCCTCACATTATTCTCTCTTCTGATTCAGAACCAAGTTCTTCTTCTTCCCCCATCATGGCTCAGCCAGTTGAGGAAGAAAATAATCTGGAACACCAGCTCCAGCGACTCAATGACCTCTTCCAAAACTTCGTGCACCCACCGCAGCGTCCTATGATGCGGGACCACTACAATCCTGCTGCGGTGGCCATTGAGCCTCGAGTTAGAATCCCGATTGGAGGACCTGATTCCGAACTAAAGCCCAACATGATTCACGCTATACCTAAATTCCATGGGCTTAATTCTGAAGATCCCTTCCAGCACATCAAACAGCTAAAGCATCTGGCCCACACTTTTGGATCAGATGCGCAAAATCGGGATATTCTTCTCATGAAGATGTTCTCCTTTTCTCTTATGGACAAGGCCGCCCATTGGTATCAAACTCAGACCCGGCCGATCAACACTTGGGAAGAACTTCAATCCGAGTTTTTGAAAAAGTTCTTTCCCGTTGGTCGGACCAACGCCTTGCGCCATCAGATTACACACTTCACTCAACAATCAGGAGAACCTCTCCATGAGGCATGGGATCGTTTTCAGGATCTCATGAGGAAGTGCCCCCATCACGGAGTTCCTAAATGGGAACAAGTCCAATCTTTTTACCAGGGACTCCGTGAGGACATCCGCCTTTTCGTCAATGCAACCTGCGGAGGAAACATCATGGGTCAACATGAAGACACCGTATGGGAGATTCTCGAAAACATGTGCGAGAACTCCATCAACAATGACTCCATGGGATTATTCGACAGGACGAATACCCGCGCAGCGACGAATCTTAAGGGAGCACATGAGACGCAGGGCCTGTCCGCATCAGTCGACCTGGAATTAATGGCCAGTCGATTGGACAAGGTCTCAATTATTGAAAAGAAGGTGGATGAGCTGACTTAGCACTTGCAGCGAGCCACCTCTGCGCGTAACTCCTTTGCACAACCTCCTTCCACACAGGAGACTGTGCAAAACATCCTACACCGATCCTCCCCTGGGATGGATCCATATCCATCCCCATCTGATTCTTGGACTGGAAGATCATCCGATCCTTTCTTCACCAGCCGGGGGAACTCCATTCCCCCTTTCCCTGATTCTCAGGAGGTTCCTCAGACCTGCGAGGACCTCAACACCATCCAGAACGACCCATTCTCCAACACTTACAACCCTGGATGGCGAAACCATCCAAATTTTCAGTGGGCGGGAAATTCCCAAACCCAAAGACCACCTTTTCAGTCCCGCCCACAGCCCTCTCATCACTACCAGCCGCCTCAGCCTCGGCCCAACCCTACTTATCCATCAGGGCCAAATCAAGATCAAATGTCCTTAATCCTTCAGACTCTGGCTGACATTCAAAAATCGAATGCGGCCATTCAAAAACAGCACAAGGACGAGCTTACTGAAGTTAAAACTCAGCTGGCCCAGTTGGCAAATTCTCGCCAGCCAGGCACACTCCCTTCCCAACCCCTTCCTAACCCAAATAACGTGCCAACCCAGAAGCGCGTTATGAATCCAAATTTAGGCCACGCTCAATGGATTTATCAGGCCCCTACTGCCCCATCTCCAGACGAGATGGAAGCCTCTACTTCTCGTATGGGGTTTCAGCAGCAGCCACCCCTCCTACCAAATCCAAACCAAAATCAGGCCGGATTAAATGCTGTAACAACACGTAGTGGTAAGACAACTCAGGACCCGCATTATCCAAACCAATCCCAGCCTGATAACCATGACCCTAGGATAATTATCCAAGGTACCGCTGTTCCAGACCCACAACCTGGACCTATCCTAGAGGAACCAACCAAGATCCCGTTTCCCGAGGCCCTGACCAAGGGAAAGAAGACCACCAAACCCGTGGCCCCTGAGGAGGACCTGGTCAAGCTCTTTGAGCAGGTCCACATAAACATCCCCTTGATGGATGCAATCCGCCACGTACCAGCTTACGCACGATTTCTAAAGAATATATGTACACCCCAGCGTAAGCCGCGAACCAAGGGAGGGAGCCCAATTGTTCTGTCAGAGCAAGCCAGCTCTGTAATCCTTAGTAGACTCCCACCCAAGGCAAAAGATCCTGGAACTCCCCTGATCTCCTGTAAGATAGGTGGTACCCAATTTGATAGAGCATTGTTAGACTTAGGTGCATCTATAAATCTGATACCCACATCCTTACTTGACCATCTGGAAGAATCTGAGCTGAAACCAACTGAGGTGACATTACAATTAGCAGATCGATCTATAAAGTCACCAAAAGGGATTCTCGAGGATGTTATCGTGAGAGTGCGGGATTTCTATTTTCCAGTGGACTTTATAGTCTTAGACATGGATGCACCTGAGAACCCTAGGGATACACCAATCATTCTAGGGAGACCTTTCTTGGCTACTGCTAGAGCCAACATCAGCTGTGAGGAGGGCCAAATAGAGCTTAAGTTTGGAGATCAAACACTGAAAATTGATATATTTAAGGCCCAACAAGGAATTAATTGCGGCGTCATCGAACAAATTTGTGACATCAAGACTTTGGTTGATGAATCATACCTCCAGAATGACTTGAGTATTCCTCATCAACCACAGAAGGATCTTGACCCGCAAATAGAGGAGTCAAATCCAGATGTGAACAACCCAGTAACTCCCACCCTTGAACCTCACATCTATACTGAACCACCCGCTGCTGCTGAAAACCCCATCCTCGAACTGAAACCCCTTCCTGCTCATTTGAAATACATCTTTTTGGGTTCTAATCAGACCCTTCCTGTGATCATCAATTCCAACCTTAGTCCTGAACAGGAATCCCGTCTGATTGTTGTCCTCCAGCAACATCGCAGAGCCATCGGATGGACCCTCGATGATTTGACTGGAATAAGTCCCTCTTATTGTACTCATCATATCTATTCAGAAGAGGGCACACGACCTTCTCGTGAAATGCAGAGACGCTTAAACCCCAATCTGCAGGAGGTCGTGAAAAAGGAGATCATCAAGTGGTTAGATGCCGGGATCATCTACCCGATCTCCGATAGTCGTTGGGTGAGCCCAATTCAGGTCGTGCCTAAGAAGGCAGGACTCACCACTATAACGACTGAGACCGGAGAAGTCATTCCTACCCGATTAGCCAACTCGTGGAGAGTCTGTATAGATTACCGTCGACTCAATTCCTCCACGAAGAAGGATCATTTCCCACTACCCTTCATTGATCAAATTCTCGAAAAATTAGCGGGAAATAGGTTCTTCTGCTTCCTTGACGGGTACTCCGGTTATAACCAGGTGGCAATCCATCCTGAGGACCAAGAAAAGACCACGTTCACCTGCCCCTTCGGAACGTACGCTTTCCGAAGGATGCCTTTCGGTCTTTGCAATGCACCCGCTACTTTTCAGCGATGCATGCTTGCCATATTCTCAGATATGGTAGGTGATTATCTGGAAGTCTTCATGGATGACTTTTCAGTTTTCGGAGCATCATTCGACGATTGCCTCCAACACTTGGTCCAGATACTCAGGCGGTGCATCGACGTGAATTTGGTTCTTTCCTGGGAAAAGAGCCATTTCATGGTGCCTGAGGGAATTGTCCTGGGACACTCAATTTCGGAGAAAGGTATCCAAGTGGATCGAGCTAAGGTTAATCTGATTTCTCGCCTTCCTATGCCTAGCTCGATCAGGGACATCCGATCCTTTTTAGGGCATGTCGGTTTTTATCGACGATTTATCCCTGATTTTTCAAAAATCGCACGCCCCCTGACCACTCTTCTCTCCAAGGATGTTCCCTTCGAAATCTCCAAGGAATGCACTCAAGCATTTGAAATCCTGCGTGACCGAGTCACCCAAGCCCCGATCCTACAGTCCCCTGATTGGTCTCAACCCTTTGAGATCATGTGTGATGCATCCGACTTCGCTGTAGGAGCGGTTTTGGGGCAGAAAAATGACAAGAAACCTGTGTTCATTTACTACGCCAGCAAAACACTCGATGAGGCTCAGCGTAACTATACAGTTACTGAGAAAGAGCTGCTAGCTGTAGTATTTGCCCTAGAGAAGTTCAGATCATACCTTCTGGGTTCCCATGTCATCATATACTCGGATCACACGGCTGTGAGGCATCTCCTTGCAAAGAAGGACGCGAAACCTCGATTGATCCGATGGATCTTGCTGTTGCAAGAATTTGACCTCGAGATTCGCGATAAAGCGGGAAAACAAAACGTGGTAGCTGATCACTTGTCCCGTCTTCCTTCTGAAATGATAGACCCTTCCGGACCCATCACTGAGCATTTTCCCGATGAGCACCTGCTGACTATTGGTACTAGCCTTCCATGGTTTGCTAATATTGTAAATTACTTGGCATCTCATCAGACCCCGTCCGATTGGCCGAAGGCCAAGAAAGACAAATTACGCTCCGATGCCAAGTATTACATTTGGGAAGACCCGTACCTCTTCCGCATAGGTGCCGATCAGATCATCCGGAGATGTGTCCCGGAAGGGGAAGTCAACAATATCCTCTCTTTCTGCCATGACCAGGCATGCGGTGGCCATTTTGCCGGGCATAAAACCGCATCAAAAGTCCTCCAGTGCGGCTTTTACTGGCCCACACTGTTCAAAGACGCATACAGTCATTGCAAGGCATGCAGTCGTTGCCAGACTTTGGGCAACATGAGCCATCGCGACATGATGCCTATGCAACCGATTCTAGTATGCGAAATCTTTGATGTTTGGGGGATTGATTTTATGGGCCCCTTTCCTATTTCGGATGGTTTCGAATACATTCTGTTGGCTGTGGACTACGTGTCCAAATGGATCGAAGCCATACCGACCCGAACCTGTGATCACAAAATCGTTCTCAAATTCATTCATCAACACATTTTCTCAAGGTTCGGGATTCCTCGTGCAATAATCTCTGATGGGGGGACCCATTTCACAAATGCTCAGTTTAGGTCACTGATGACCAAATACGGGGTGTCTCACCGAATCTCTACTCCTTACCACCCCCAAACTAATGGTCTAGCTGAGCTGTCGAATCGGGAGATCAAGAAAATCCTGCAGGTCACTGTTCGACCTGACAGGAAGGACTGGTCGTCCCGACTTCCGGAAGCATTGTGGGCCTATAGGACCGCCCACAAGACCCAATTGGGCATGTCTCCCTTTAGATTGGTGTACGGAAAGGCATGCCACCTTCCCGTCGAACTGGAGCATAAAGCCTATTGGGCAGTACGGAACTGTAATCTAGATCTTTCCAAGGCTGGGACCCACAGAAAACTCCAAATCAGCGAGATCGATGAATTACGCACAGACGCGTACGAGAACTCGCAAATCTACAAGGAGCGGGTTAAAGCCTTCCACGACAAACACATCTCGAGAAAGATCTTTCATCCTGGTCAAAAGGTCCTACTCTTTGATGCCCGACTCAAACTCTTCCCAGGAAAACTGAGATCTAAGTGGGTCGGACCATATTTGGTCCGACAGGTTTTTGGAAATGGAGCAATCGAAATCAGTCCACTCAGCCACGATTCTGAACCTTTCATCGTGAATGGTCAAAGACTCAAGCCGTTCATTGATGTAACTTCTACTGATTTGGCTGAGGCATCTTATATCCTCCGTTCCCCTTGAGCTTATTGCGCCCAGCCGATGGCGTAAAACTCAGCGCTTAACGGGAGGCAGCCCGTCATTCTCTTTGAAAACCTGAAACTTGTTCTGACACCTTTCAGCACTCGAAGTTCACCCTTATAGACAGCCGACCCCAACTCAGATGTTCGCATCTGAAATTTGAAATCGTCCGCAAAAATTCAACCCAACCCATCCACTCACCCAAATTTCTGTCTTAAGGAATGAACTAAGACCCCCTAGGTTACAATGAGGACATTGCAAATCTTAGGCATGGGGGGGTAGGAAAGTGCAAAAACGTGTAAGAAAAGGTTTCAAACAAAAAATTCACATATGCCAAAAATACCATAAAAATTAAAAAAATTTTTCGAAAAAGAATAAGAGGAAAAGAGGAGAAGGAAAATTTTGTGAAGGAGAGAACAAACAAAATGAAAAAGGAGCACAAAATTATGAAAAAAAAGAGTGATAGTCATTAGTAAGAAACTAAGGAATTAACCTAAGTTCTAGACCTCATTCAAGAAAATAACTGAAAAGTGCACAATAAGATTAGTAAGAATGCAAACCTTAGGCATTCTTGAATAGACTCTTAGTACTCATTAAGATCTGGACACTCCTCAAGAGGTTGAGGAAAATGAAAAGCTGAAGTATTAGGTCTAAGGCTTAGGAAGTATTCGGCCTCGTTAACTAATTTTTGGTTTACGGGACTCAGTAACTTAAGCACCCTAATCTCACACACAGCCTGGTTCAGTAAGCGTAAAAATCAGAATCACGCAGAAGCGTCGCAAAAATCTGAAAAGAACACCTAGAATAGGAATGGCCGATCAACACAAGTTGATTTGGACGAGTTCCCAGCGCGGAGAGGCGGGAAATCCCCTCGAAGATGCGTAACAAAATATCATCTCCTCGGTGCTTGTCTCTTAGGATATTTACATATCCTACGGGGGGCATGTAAGCACTCTGCTGGTTCAGATTCCATGGATGGCATTATCTCGAAGTGTCAATTGCCAGGGTCTGGATTCGGCCACGGAATACCATGGATGGGATTATCTCGAAATCTCAATAGCCAGGGTTCCGGGGGTTGCCATGGGCGGTGCTATCTCGAAGCATCGATCGCCAGGAACCCTTGAGGATTGATGATGGGAGCAAGGAATCTGATACAGACCGTGTTGAAAAGCTAATCCTAGGCTAGAACTAAAAAGAAAAAGAGAGAGAAAACTCTCCAAACAGAAAAAAACTTTCTATCTCTCTCTTACAAAACGCACTGCGAACTGGGCCAGGGCTAAAATCATTTCAAGCACGGGTGCTTTAACCACGAAGTCCAATAAACCTTAGGTTAGTTCTTGCGGGCCTTAAAAACCTTTGCTAAAAGACTGAGGCTAAGGCTAGACAGATTTGGATCTTGATTGGTACTAGAGTATCTTTTAGGCCTATGGTCAGCATTCTAACCTAATCTATGCAAATAAAAAGGCACTTATCTAAAACCATTGAAAACTTCATGGTCTAGAACAAGGGTTGAAACCTTAAGTTTTTTTTGCTAAGGGACTAGCAAAAGCTAGGCATGGGGGTATGATGAGAACCTCATCATGAGCCATAACTAGCTCATTTTGACCCAATACAGAGGATAAAAGCTCCTACATATCTCAAGGAAAAGCTTAACTCAGAGAATTCTGAGTTTGAGAAGAAAACAAGTCATAAGGGGTAAAAGTGCAATTTTACCAGTATAATCTGCATACAGGGTAATTCAGGGCCCAAACATAGGTCAAAACAGCTTAATAAGAATAAAAGTGGGATGAGATGATCTAGCAAGGGCTACAGCACTTCCAAGGAACCAAATGATAATCTGTAACCCTAAAACAACCCACTTCAATTCACAAGGTTCGAGGCAAAGTAAAAATAGAATAAACCCTCTAAAATTCATAGAAAAATAATCTCTAGGGTTTAGAACCTTCAATTTGGCCTTTAGAACCCATTTTGACCTACATTGAGAACCATGCCCAATTAATAACTTAATTTAGGTTTTTGCGCAAATTGACCGGTCAAACAAGGTTTAATATGAAAATAAAATTCACCATCAGATTCCTTAGGTCCTAATTAGTCATGTATAAAAACTTGAGCCTAAGAAGAAACCTCCTTGACCGACTTCACACTTTGGTCCTCATATATTTACTCTTTGGCCCTCAACTTTTGAACCCTCGCATTTTGGCCCCTAACTCTCCTTCGTTCTTTGCAAACAGGTCCCTCCTGCAAAACCCTGCCAGCACCATGCTCCGGCGACCTTGCGCGGAGCATGGCGCCGCGCAGGGTGAGGTGGAGGACCTGGCAAGTGTACCGGGGGTGCCCTGCGTCGTCAGCCGTCGCAGGAGCACCCCCATGGTCATTGTAGCCCCCCATACCGGCCGTGCGAACGCACGGACGGTATGGGTTCGTATTCCGACCATTCTCCGGCGAGGGAGACACGTCGTCTCCCTCCGCCTTCCTCCCTGCTTCAACCCTATAAATACCCCCCGCCGCTCCACCGACGAGGGCAGCCTGGATCTGACGGAGAAAACCCCCAGCTTTCTTCTCTTCTTTCTCCGGCAGACGCTCACCAGCTCCGGCGACTTCCTCCCCCTCCACCTCTTCGCTCTGCCGCAATACCAGCAGCAGAGACCTCCTCCCCTGCTCTTCCCGCGCCACGCCGCACCCAGCTGGCGCCTCTCCAGCCCTCTGCTCGCCGCTGCCCCTCTCCCTGAGCATCGTCTTCTCCGGCGACAGTCGATACGACTGTCGCCCTATTCCTCCCCCTTCGTCCCTGCAGTTAAGTTAGACCTACTCCCCTTCTCCTCCTCTTTCTTTCCCCGCTTTCGATTTAGTCAATTAAGCCCTCTACCGACCCTGTTCACCCTCATCCTCTCCGCCTCCGACCACCCTCCGGCGAGCCGCTCCCATCACCTCAGCGACCCACACGGCTCGCCGACCACCGCAGAACCTCCGCCTCCTCACCCTGATCCTCTTCCGCCCCTCCACTTCCCACCAAACACCCTCTGCAGACCCACCGAACACACCCACTCCCTCGCTCACAGTTTGACCTAGGACGACCTGTTAGCTCCATCTCGCCCCCTGCAGACCCCCTGACCACCTTCGCCGTGCCACGGCGAAGGTTCCCCGCCTGTCTGATTTGGCCGAGAGGTCGTTCTATTGATTTCAGGTTCCAGGCCTTGACCGCCATTGGCGAGGAAGCTCGAAGCTTGCTCGAGGTTGCTCCAAGCCTAGATATCCCAGGTTGAAGAGCCACGGCCAGCGCGAAAGAGTCTTGCGCACACACCCTGGCCCTCAATTGGAGTTGCGCGCCTCAACAGCTGTTGCAATTGGAAGCACCATCCCTGCTGCAGGCGTGAGAGAAAAGGGGTGCGCGGATAGTCCCACCTCGGGAGTTTCTGAAGCCACACACCCACATAAATTGCAAAAGTGCCACCATCTGTTTGCCTCAGTTACCACGGGGTGAGGTCCCTCTCACCCGACCCGACCCGACTCGGCCTCGTCCGTGACCACGCTCCGCGGACCTGGCCCGACCCGATTAGACTGACCTGCACTCCTCGCCCACCACGCACGCCGGTGGGCCTGGACCCGGGCCTGACCCGAACCCGATTACCCGGTAGCGCTCTGGGAGAGCTTCCGAAGAGTGATTTCAGAGAGAGAGATACGCGGGGGAGGGGGGTAGAGTAGGTTTTTGCCTCTTGACGAAAAAACTCTGAAGTGTGCAGGCCAAAGAAGAAGAAGCAGACCCGCTGAAGAAGAAGGAGCTGCTGCACTGTAGCGAAGGCATCGTTAAGTCGTCTCAGCACCGGGGCAGACGACGGAAGGTCAGCAGCCAGAGCAGGAAAGAAGACAGGCTGAAGAAGAAGGAAGAGCAACGGCCATCGCGAAAGAAGAAAAAGAGAGGTCAAGGCAGGTGAAGACAAAGAAGAAAGAGGAAGAAAGCAGAAGAAGAAGAAGAAGAAGAAGAAGAAGGACAGGAAGAACCAAAGACAAAGAGGAAGAAAGAAGAAAAGAAGAAGAAGCCAAATTTTCATCTCTCTCTCTCTCTCTCTTTATTTTTGTAATAGAACTTGTATATCTCTAGAATACAACTTGCTCCCTGAGTTCGACCTCGGGAACTCTTTTATTTTTCCGAGTAAAAAAAAAAAAATTTTATATGAAACGTTGGTAACAACCGGCTTTACGACAACGATATAACTGAAGCCTCGAACGCTATCACCTGGCTTAGCAGCTAGCAAAGAATTAGCAAGCTAAGCCAGCTAGAGTAGCCCCATGTTGACCTCTTCAGTAGTTGCCAGCTCCAATTCAACTCTAGACTCTTCATATCCAGCTCCTCTCCTCAAACCCTAAGCTCCACATGCATACTCCTCTACTCCGTAGCTAGCTAAGCTAGCTTAGCTTAGCTTAGCCTAGCTAGCATCCACCTCCCTGGCACCAAAAACCTAACCCTAACTCCTCCTACATAACCTTCCACTCCAAGTCCACCTAAGCCTACTTAAGCTAGCTCCACCCTACTCATTTTGGAGCCACCACTTCACCACCTTTCACCCCTCAACTAACCACCAAAATACACCAAAAGTTGGTGGCAAAGCTAACCTTCACCACCTCCCTTTTGGCGCCAACTTCAACCCCCATATCCACCCTACACTTAACCCCTCCAAGCCACATCCACCATCCACCTCAACCCCCTTCTAGAAGCTTAGAAGTTGGCGCCAACCCATGGCACCTCTCCATGGTTGGCGCCACTTTTAGGTGTCCCTTGGCCACCTATACCTACCCCTCTTACATCTCTTAGGTGGCGCCAACTCTCCTTAGCCCTAGGGTCACCTAACCACCCCCATCTTCCCATCTTAGCCATCCATCTCAAGAGTCACCTCAACCCTCTCATCCTACCCTATAAAAAGACCAACACCCACCACCTTACAACCCAACCTTGTCTAGCAAAATACCTCTCATATTCTACCTATAGCTCACGCCCAAGAGAGAAGAAGAAGAAGATTAAGGGGACACTTTGCCCCCTTGGTGCCTTTCCCTCTTCCCTTCTCTCTTGTGCCCACGCCAGCCAAAGGAGAAGCCAGGCAAGGAAGACCTTTGGAGGAGGTTTTGAAGGTGGTCCATGCCACCATGGAGGAAAGCCTTGGCACGCCCCCCTACTATAGGGTTTGCCAAGGAAGCTACACCTTGAAGAATTTTTCATGGAGAAGGAGGAGCTCTTTTTGATTGCGGGAGCAGCCGCAATTGGAGCAAGAGCCTCACCATCTTCACCATCATTTCAGAGGATTTTTGTGTTTTCATTACATGCATTTTTAATTCTAGCAGTTTAAGCATTCTTCTACTAGATTTTTTGTAAAACAATTCCTCAATTTTATACAAGTTCCCTTCATTAGATTATTTTCATATTGATTGCAATTTAATTTTCCCTTTTGTGCACTCACTTCCCTTCCTCTCTAATTGCCCTAAGCCTTCACATGAATTCAAAATCCTTGTTATTTCATTTACAAAACAAAAAAAAAATGATACATTGAAAAAACTAAAAAGAAAGTTGAGATTTGTTTTCTAAGCAGGAGAGTTGATTTGCAAGCATATTGCCTCCTTGGACGATCCTAGATATCCCACTATCTAGGATTAGAAATTTAAAAGCATATGTGATTTTGCTTGTTGACTTTAAAAACCCTAATTACAAATCACACCAACTTCTGCATCACTTTTTGGCGTCGTTGACGAGGAGGCACAACTTTGCTTAATCTTTCTTTCTCTTGCTTGAAGTGGATCTCATCCCCTTCTCTTTCTTTTCTCTTGTGTGTGTAGGTATTGCCGGAAGAAAGTAGGAATTTGGAAGCAAAAGCTCAAAGTTCCTTTTCTTCCCGTGGATTTTCATGTTGGTTTCTTCTCCCTTGTCACACCTAAACTAAAAGACTACCAAAATACACTAAACTTGGCTTTCAGAACCTTAAACAACTTAATTAAGTGGAGTGGTGCATTTTAAAACTCATTGATTGCTTGTTTGCACCATCAACACCACTCCATTTCAAGTATTGGTGTTCTAAAATTTCACACTAATTGAATTTATGTTTAATTTTTAAGACTACCAATGGGTCACACCCTTTAATCTTCCTATTTTGCTACTATCTGCAAATTTTTAAAATTTTTATACTCATCCAATTTTTGTGAAATTTAGCTCTCTGGAAATCTTGTGAAATTCTACATATCATATAATTACCAAAATTTTCTGAGGTCAGTGATAATACTAAAAAGTCTAAAATACCCATGGGTATCATTTCTAGACCTTGACACCAGTACAAATAAAAATTCAAAACAATTATCAAACAAATTCCTAAAATCTTAAAAAAATATTTTCTGGAATCCTTGTTTGATTCTTTTTAAGGTAGTGGTATTGGTTGCATTGTTTGGACCACTACCTTTTCAAAAAGCCTAAAAATAATTCATTGGTAGTAATTTTCTATATTAGGGTTCAAATCCAATTAAGATTTCTTTCTTGCTTTTTAGTCCTACAACATAAAGGAAACACATCATCACCAATACAACTTGTTTTCTTTCGATTGTGGAAGTTTCAAACTTTTTTGAACATTTAAAAAGAGAAACCCTAAAACACATTCAATTAAATTGAATCCTAAAAGACAAAAATACAAAAATTGTGTGACAACTTGTTTTTCATCAGAACCACTTTCCAATTCCTGTGCACACACTAAAAATTGAAATAACAGGGCAACACTCTAATCAATGCCTGATGTAAACATGTTTACACTACTTACGATGCCTATTTATGCATGTTCTTAAGCATAGGATTGCATTGCATGCTATAAATATTGCATAACATTCATCATCTTGCATTTAGACTAGTTTGAATAAAATGGAGGTTAATTATCTCCTTTTATGTTCATGGACAAGGCAAACCTTTTATCTGGGCCTCGGATCGAAGATCCAACCGTACAGATGTGATCAGGGCGACGATTGGAGTTCAATGACTCCAAGATCGCCCTAATCAGACATCTGTAGCATCAGCTAGTGATCGGGGAATCCTAGAAGATCAAGGGCCATGATGGTGTGAATCCACACTTCAAACGACAAATCTGATCGCACGGATGGATTTGGATTGACGATCGCATTCTAATGGAGCAAAAATTGACTCAATCCGACACCCGTGGCATCATCTACATCATCCAGAAGATGGACGGCCAAGATGGTGTCACGTGGCACCATTTCAGCCATCCAACCGGCCCTCAAGACCGCCACTGCCTCTCCAAAGAAGATCCAACATGCGATCGGGGCCGCACGTGCCTTAAAACATCCGCACGACCATCTGGACGACGCAGCGCAGCGGGCGAGAGCTCTATCGTGGGCAAGCGGCGCGTGATCAATTCCTCGCGAGCGGGTGCTGGAGCGTGGGTGAGAGGGCTTTGCGACCACTCAATCACGATCGAGCGGCTGCGGGTGCCCAATCCATCCCACGTGCTATTGCACGCCTACGCGTGACGTGGGATTGTACGTGGGCGGGTGCATGCTGAGGAGTGAGTGAAGGCGCGACTTAAGCCGTCCAATCTTGCGATCGGACAGCTGAGAGTGGTTGGACGTGTACATGTGTTACACGCATGGGCAAGCAAGCAGGCGCGCGCGCGCCGCCCACTACGCCCATGTTCTGACTTTTAGCGACGGTTTTATCCGTCACTAAAGGTCCTGAATTAATGTTTTTAAAATTGGAATGACCAAAATGCCCCCACTCCTTGCAACTATAAAATGAGACCCCCTCCATACGAAATTCTCATCCCTTCCTTCTCTTCTCTCCCTCTCCAAAGCTCAAGAGAAGCTTGTCCCACACCCGGGATGCTTCTCGCAAGATAAAGTCAATTTTTCATCCCCCTTTCGGAAGCGGATCCCGTGACGACGACGACGTGCTACCCCATTCCCGTTCTTCCCACTTCATCCTCCTTCGTCCTGCTTCGTCCTCCTTCATCTAGGCGTCGTCTCGTCCAGCTCGTCCTTCAAGTGACCGTCGAGGAGGATATTTCTCTCTCCATTCTTTTAATGCTTTCTAAACTAGATTTACTGCTTTCTAGTGTAATCATTTTCTCGCTTTCTAGTGTAATGAACAATCATTCTGATGATGAAATTCCATGTTTATTCTACACCTCATTTTGGTTTTTATTTGTAATATTCTCTCTCTCTCTTATTCTCTCTCTCTCTTCGATTTATTGTAAATAGTTAGGTAGTTCTAATCAATTGAATTACTTTGTGACAAATAAAATAAACGTGAATTTTTTAAATCAAACATCCCCCTCCCTGTGTTCGATCGAGGATTTCCATTCCGGTATACATTTTATTTGTTGAACACGAGTTCTTCGCTTTCATACTACGACGACAGGTTTTCAAAACTGAACACGTTAGCATAGCAACTCGCACATTCAACAACACCCTCCACATTCCATGTGCACACCATTATCCTAGACTTAATTAAAATTGGTAGCAATTTGACCCCTAAGGTTTTTATCAACTTAAACTTGCTATATAGGTCTTAAGTTTTCTATAGTTAATACCAATTCTGTCATCTATATCTAGTATTCAGGCTGAGGGGTCGTGTCAAACGACTAGGCACGGGTTTGTACAAGCACCTGGGGTTTTTCCTGGGAAATGTTAGGGCCCAAACCTCCCCTTAAGCAACTTGGCTAGATTTGTTGACAGAACAGGTATTCACTATTGATTACTTATTTCCTACGTAGACCAAGTCATAGGTTTATTTTTTGGGAGTCACACCTAAGTTAGGTCTAGAATTTGTTGTTTAATTGCACACTTTCTCTCATCTCTTTCTCTTCTCCTCCCCTCCAATTCTTCCAAAATAGTGCATGCATGGGCAAAGGTCCCAAAAACTACATCTTGTGGGACCATCTGATTTTGCCCCCTGCACTAAAAAATTGTTGTTTTCTTCTCCCTCCTCTTCTAAGAAAATGGAAAACCCAGGAAGCCGACAAAAAAATTCTGCTTACACTTCTGACCCGTCAGCCTACCCACAAGCTGACTTCCCCCTCCCTCACCTCCCTCATCTGGAGCAACCAAAAATTCCAGCAGGGCCAGGTGGCCCTCTAATTCTAGCTCAAAATACAAACCCCTTTTCCTTGATGGCCGACCATTTGGTTCAACTGCAACAAAATCAAGAAGATTTGGCTAGGACTGTAACGAACCTAGCTAACCAAGGGCAAAACCCACCACCCTGCCAACAGCCTATCATTCCTCTTAAGGATTTCTATTATCCTTCCAATTACGAGGAAAGACCCGGGGTGGTCATACCACAAGGGGATTTTGAGATCAAACCAGCCATTCTAAACCTTATCAAGCATTTTCATGGTCTTCTAAGAGAGGACCCTTTTTGTCATATCAAGGAATTAACTGTTCTCGCTTAAACCACTCATTCCCGAAATGTGCAGGAAGACATGTGCTTAGTGAGACTATTTCCTCTCTCTCTTAAAGACAAAGCTTCCCATTGGTTTAGAATGGTTGGGCACCCGATTACCACCTAGCCCCAATTAAAGAGCAATTTTCTAAAAAAATTTTTTCCAATCGGTCGAACTAATGCTTTAAGAAGATCCATAACGACCTTTCAACCAAAAATTGGCGAACCCTTCCACGAATCCTGGGAAAGATTTCAAGAACTTTTAAGAAGTTGTCCCCACCATGAAATTCCGCAATGGCAGTTGTGCAGATCTTCTATCATGGATTAGAAGATCAATTGAAGTGATATGTAGATGCCTCATGTAGGGTCAATTTCCTTAATAAAGATGCCGAAAGTGTCTATCTCCTCTTTGAAGAAATGAGTGAAAACTCATTTAATATGACTTCAATGGACACTTTTGGTAGAACACAAAACCCCAGACATGGAGTCCATGAAATTGACTCCAAATCCACCTCTGTTCCAGTCACATATGATGATCTATATATGTTAGCTCAATGACTGGACCAGATGCAAATTCACTAGAAGAAAATGGAAGAAAAGCTCACAAATAAACAAGCTCCACACTTTAACTCTCCACACACTAACACTCCACAACTTCTCTGGAGAGAAAATATACACAATATTGATGCCACACATGCTGGTCAGTAGTTACCAACTGATTTCCCACAGGAATTGACTAGGAATTTTGATCAAAATATTTTTGATCCCACCACGGAAAATATTTATGCTCTCCAGGAGCAATTTAGAAATCCCTCCAACACTTTCAACCAAAACTGGAGGACTAACTCGAATCACTCCTGGAAAAACCCGAACCCGATTCCTTTTCCTAAACAAAATCATTTTGGGAATTATGGGCAACCTGTGTATCAACCTAGACCATCCCAGGAAGATATTAACACTCAGGTCATGAAAACTCTGCAAGGTATGTAGAATCAAATGACAGAAGTAACCTGCATGATTACCAACTTGCAACACCAAGTTAAGGTTACTCCTGATCATCGACCTATTGGGAATTTACCTTCCCAACTGATGTAAACACGTTTACACTACTTAAGATGTCTATTTATGCATGTTCTTAAGCATAGGATTGCATTGCATGCTATAAATATTGCATAACATGCATCATCTTGCATTTAGAGTAGTTTGAATAAAATGGAGGTAATTGTCTCCTTTTATGTGCTTGGACAGGGCAAACCTTTTATCGGGGCCTCGGATCGAAGATCCAACCGTACAGATGTGATCAGGGCGACGATTGGAGTTCAACGACTCCAAGATCGCCCTAATCAGGCATCTGTAGCATCTGATAGTGATCGGGGAACCTTAGAAGATCAAGGGCCAAGATGGTGTAAATTCGCACTTCAAACGACAAATCTGACCACATGGATGGATTCAGATCGATGATCGCAGCCTAACGACGCAAAAATCAAGTCAATCCGACACCCGTGGCACCATCTACAACATCTAGAAGATGGACGGCCAAGATGGCACCACGTGGTGCCATCTCAGCCGCCCAAACACCCGCACGCACCCGCTGAAGCTCCTGCATGCACCTCTCCCAGCCGTTGGATCAAGATCCAATGGCTGTGGATGCGGCGCCTTGAAATTAACTGCACGACCATTTGGGCGAGGCAGCGCAGTGGTCCAGCGCCTTTACGCGAGGCGTGAACGCGAGTTCGAGCCGCAGCGAGCATGCAAAGGGCGTGGGCGAGCAGGCACGGGCGAGCGTTGGATCTTGATCAGTCGGCCGTTAGCACTCAATAGCGTCGACGCACTATCGCACTCCTGTGGCTCACGCGGCATCGCACACAGGCAGGTGCGCGTTAAGTATCGGGGGAGGCGCATCTTAAGCCGTCTGATCTCGCAATTGGACGGCTGAGATTCGTTGAACGTGCGGCGAGCGTTAGGTGCAAGCAGACGAGCGGGCGCGTGCGGGCAGCGCCCACTTTGCCCACATTGGGACCTTAGCGACGGTTTTATTCGTCACTAAAGACCCCTTATTTAATGTTTTAAAGATGTAATGTCTAATTTGCCCCCACTCCTTGCAACTATAAAAGGAGACCCCCTCCACACGAAATTCTCATCCCATCCTTTTCTTCTCTACCTCTCCAAAGCTCAAGAGAAGCTTGTCCCACACCTGGGATGCTTCTCGCAAGATAAAGTCCAAATTTTCGTCCCCCTTCGGAAGTGGATCCCGTGACGACGACGACGTGTTGCCCCATTCCCGTTCTTCTGCTTCGTCCTTCTTCGTCCTGCTTCGTCCTCCTTCGTCCAAGCATCGTCTCGTCCGAATCATCCTCCAAGCGACCGTCGAGGAGGGTATCTCTCTCCTTATTCTTTTTACTGCTTTCTAGTATAGATTTACTGCTTTCTAGAGTAGTTTTGCTCATCCTCCAAGTGACCATCGAGGAGGATATTTCTCCCTCTATTCTTTTAATGCTTTCTAGAGTAGATTTATTGCTTTCTAGTGTAATCATTTTCCCGCTTTCTTGTGTAATGAACAATCATTCTAATGATGAAATTCTATGTTTATTCTACATTTCATTTTGATTTCTGTTTGTAATATTCTCTCTCTCTCTTATTCTCTCTCTCTTCTATTTATTGTAAGTAGTTAGTTTTAAATTGAATTACTTCGTGACAAATAAAAACAGATGCGTAGTTTTTAAATCAAACGTCCGCCTCCCTGTGTTCGACCCAGAATTTTCATTTCGATATAAATTTTATTTGTTGAACACGAGTTCTTTGCTTTCAAACTACAATGACAGGTTTTTCAAAATAGAACACGTTAGTGTAACAATTCGTACATTAGCGTAACAATTTACCTTCCCAACCCATGCCCAACCCGAATAATCAAAGGAATCAGTTCCAAGGTGGATATCCCAGTCAACCCATTCAACCAACACCTCATCATCCCCCAGGTTTCAATAACAGTCAGGCTTCCCGTCCTCATCCTAGAAACAACCAGACTGCAAATGCAGTTACTTTGAGGAATGGGAAAACCACTCACGATCCCCTGCCTGTTAAAGAAACAAATCTTAATGAAACACAGATCAACTCTTCCCCATCTTCCTCTCACATTGTTCAGGAACCTATTAATGCAAAATAGGGAAACCCTGCACCATTTCCACAAGCCCTCCATTCTTCAACAAATAAGAAAAAGAAGAAATCCGAGCTCACTGATAAGGAATTAATTGATTTATTTGGGCAAGTTGAAATTAACATCCCTCTCCTAGATGCCATAAAATACATCCCTGCCTATGCAAAATTCGTAAAAGATTTGTGTACCCCAAAATGGCAGCCCCGAAATTTAGGAAAGGTGATCCTTCCTAAGAGAGTCAGCTCAGTTGTGTAGAGTCGACTGCCTCTTAAGAGAAAAGATCTAGGCACCCCCTGATTCAAGTTATCATTAATGATACTTCTTGTGATTGTGCTTTGTTGGATCTGGTGCCTCAATTAATCTTATCCCCACAATTGTTTTTGAGGAATTTAAGATCGATGAATTATAGCCTGTTGAGGATACTCTTCAATTTGCCGACCGATCTACAATTAAACCAAGGGAATTGTTGAGGATGTCCTTGTCTGGGTCAAAGATTGTCTATTTGTAGTAGACTTTTTAGTTCTGGACATAGAGGTACTAGAAGCACTAAAATTTGCCCCTATAATTCTTGGAAGACCATTCTTAGCCATCGCCCATGCAAATATTGATTGTGATTCTGGAAAAATGAAGATCATGTGTGGCAGTGAATCTGTAACCCTAGATATTTTCCAAGCTTCTAGGAGGTTCCAAGAACTTGATTTCTTTGATGATTTGGATTCAAAAATAGAAAATATTGTGGCGGAAACTTTGCAGATTTCCCATTTAGGTTCCTATTTTGCCATTAACACGGTTTTGGAACAATCCACTTCTTCTCACCCTTCCACCCTAACCACACATTCAGCTAACCCTCCAGCTGACCCTTTCGCTCTCACCTCACCACTAACCCAAAAAGTAGAAATTCTTTCGGAGCCGAGCCTACAATTGGAATTAAAACTTTTTCCCAACTCCCTTAAATATGTCTTCCTGGGTCCAAATCAGTCCTTGCCCCTGATTATAAATTCTGGACTTACTGGGGCACAAGAACACAAACTTCTCCAGGTTTTGAGTAAATACTGAAAAGCTATTGGCTAGACCCTTTCTGATCTTAAGGGTATTCATCCGTCTTATTGTACACATTGTATATATTTAGAGGATGATTCCTGCCCCTCCTGCCAACAACAAAGGCGCTTGAACCCTATTATGCAGGAGGTGGTAAAAAAGGAGATTATTATGTGGCTTGATGCTAATATCATCTTCCCCATTTCTGATAGCTCTTGGGTTAGTCCAACAGAAGTTGTGCTCAAAAAGGCTGGACTAACAGTTGTCACCAATGATAATGGAGAGAATATAGCCACTCGAACCGCCTCTTTTTGGCGCGTGTGTATTGATTACAGAAATTAAACACCGCCACCAAGAAGGACCATTTTCCACTCCCCTTTATTGATTAAATCTTGGAGCGATTAGTCGGACGGGATTTTTACTATTTTCTGGATGATTATTCCGGCTATAATCAAGTAGCGGTTCATCTGAGGACCAGGACAAAACAACTTTCACCTGCCCCTTCGGAACCTTTGCTTTCCGAAGGATGCCCTTCGATCTTTGCAATGCACCTGGAACTTTTCAAAGGTGTATGCTTGCAATATTTTTGGACCTGGTAGGTGAATGCTTAGAAGTCTTTATGGATGACTTCTCTATTTTTGGAGATTCTTTTGACCATTGTATCAAGAACCTTGAAAGAACTCTCCAAAAATGCATAGAAGTCAATCTGGTCCTCAGTTGGGAAAAAAAGTCATTTCATGGTCCAGGAAGGTATTGTCTTGGGTCATGTTATTTCAAAATAAGGAATCGTGGTAGATAAAACAAAAATAGAAGCTATATCTAAGGTCCCACCACCCACTACTGTCAAACAGATCTGATCCTTTTTGGGTCATGTGGGTTTCTACCGTAGATTCATACAAAATTTTTCCCAAATCTCCAAGCCCTTAAGTCAGCTGCTTACTAAAGACCAGCCATTCGATTTTAATGATAAATGCCTAGAGAGTTTTTTGAGGTTGAAGAAGGAGGTTATTGAGGCACCAATTTTGCAGGGACCTGATTGGAATAGTCCCTTTGAATTAATGACAGATGCCTTAGATTTTGCTGTGGGGACTGTTCTAGGGCAAAGAATTAGCAAGAAGCCCATTGTGATCTATTATGCTAGCAAAACTCTTGATAATGCACAACATAATTACACGGTTACTGAAAAGGAACTTCTTGCCATTGTATTTGCCTTAGAAAAATTTAGATCTTATCTTTTGAGGTCACATGTCACTGTATATACCGACCACTCAGCACTTAAATATTTGCTGACAAAAAAAGATGTGAAACCCCGCCTTATCCGTTGGATCTTGCTGCTCCAAAAATTTGACCTAGAAATCAAGGATAAGGTGGGATCGCATAATGTAGTGGCCGACCATCTCTCTCGTCTTATGATGAATGACATAATGACCCCACCTGATCAATTCCCCGATGAAAGCATTTTAGCTGCTACTATGCTCCCTTGGTTTGCACCCATCACAAACTATTTAGCAACAGAACGAATCCCCGCTGATTGGCCTAAAACAAAACAGAATAAGTTCTTTGTTGATATTAAATACAATTTTTGGGAGGAGCCCGACCTTTTCCCCATTTGTGCCGATCAGGTCATTCGACGATGTGTCCCTGATTCTGAAATCCATGATATTCTAACACATTGTCATTCAATGGCCTATGGCGGACATTTTTTGTGGAAGAAAACTGTAGCTAAAATCCTTAATGCGAGATTCTTTTGGCCCAACTTGCACAAAGATGCTCATGATTTTCTTCGGTCCTGTGTGCATTGCCAGAACATCAGCAACATGACTCGGAAGGATATGATGCCTCTTAATCCTATTTAAGAGGTTGAAATTTTTGATGTTTGGGGCATCGACTTCATGGGATCGTTCATCAACTCTGGTGGGTATTTATATATACTGGTCGCAGTCGACTATGTTTCAAAGTGGATAGAAGCAATACCCACCTGCACTAGTGATCACCATGTGGTTGTCGAATTTCTTAAGAAAAATATTTTCTCGAGATTCGGCATTCCAAAAGCCATTATTAGTGACGGAGGCTCACATTTCACTCATTCACAATTCCATCACCTTCTTTCTAAATATGGGGTTAATCACAAAATTTCCACACCTTATCACCCCTAAAAAAATTACAAGGCAAAAGTTTCTAACTGAGAAATTAAAAATATTTTACAAAAGATGGTTAGGTTCGACCGTAAATATTGGTCCACCAAATTGGGTGACGCTTTATGGGCTTATCGTACCACTTTTAAAACCCTGCTCAGCAAGTCTCCCTTCCATTTGATTTTTGGGAAGACATGCCATCTCCTGGTAGAACTAGAACATAGGGCTTTTTGGGCAATAAAACAATTAAACATGGATTTATTTGACATCGGTATCCATAGAAAACTACAATTAACTGAATTGGAAGAATTACGTAATTTTTCCTATGAAAACACGAGGATTTATAAAGATCAAACAAAGAAATTTCATGATAAATACATTGTTTGGAAACACTATGACGTTAATCAATACGTTTGGCTTTTTGATGCTAGATTACATCTTTTTCCTGGCAAATTAAAATCCAAATGGACCGGCCCCTTTATTGTCCATAAAACTTATCCGTACAGTGCTGTTGATCTTTTTGATCCTAAAACTAATACAACATTTCAAGTCAACGGCCAACGTTTAAAGCCCTATTTTGATCATTTCCCGAATCTTCCATCTGAATCCTTCAATTTCACTGAGCCAACCACCTTTGATCACTAATGCAAACTACGCCCGGCTGAATGGCAAAAAAGATAGCACTATATGGGAGGTAACCCATCATTTTTCCTACTTTCCTTTTTCCTTTCTTTTTCCAGGTTTTGACCATCCTAAACCCGACCGCTCGTCATTAAGGTGCTCCCTTTTCCCTCCTAATGCATGAGGACATTGCATATCTTAAGCATGGGGGGTGTTTTTAAAAATTTGATGATCGATTTAGGATTTTCAAAACCTAAAAACATGCATTTTTTTTAGTTATTTTATTTTCCTGCCTGCATACCCAAAAAAATAAAAATGTCGAAAACTTTTTGAGGAAAAATTTTGAAAATTGTGACTAAGGTTGAAAAACTCACTTTTGGTATAATGGGATTTAATATTTAACAAACTAGGGATGAGGATGCGGATCTAATCATTAGAATTTTATGGTCTATTTTTAGACTAGATCAGATATCCTTCTCTAAAATTCCACCTGAACTCATGATAGTTCAGGTGAATTGATCCTCTTTTGTAATATGGAAAGTATCTGGCTTAGTTTCTAATTCAAAAACTTGCATTTCTTGCGGAACTTCCTATGTCAATTTCACACACAAGCCAACACTTAAAAACAACTAAAAATTAGAAAAACTCCCTTATTTGGACTTAGTAAAAGTCTGAAGTAGATCATTGGTTTGAGTTCCCATCGCCGAGAAGGAGGAAAATGCATCCTTTGAGGATGCGATGTCAACATAGTACTGCCTCGACACTGCTCCATATCTATATTTTATATCTTTAGATGGAGCATTAAAACACATTTTAGCAGCTCAAGTGTCTTGGACGATGCTCTACCAATAGTGTCGGAGCAAGAGCTTGAGTTTGCTTGGAGTGCCTTTTTACACCGCATTGTGTTTTGGGGTTGTGAGCTCTTGGGTGGTGTCATGGACAGTGCTATCTCAAAGTACTGGCACCAGAACCCCCTCGAGGATTGGTAACAAGAATGATGATCCTGACACATCTGTTGTAAGACTAAGCTAAAAATAAGCATGGGGGAGAAAAAAAAAAGTTTAAACCAAAACACGCCCTTATAAATGTTGGCTTTTCACAAGCACGGACACAAGTTTTTAAAGGATATTGCAAGTTGCGAATCAGATTCATGAGCCAGAAAAATCCTAAAAACAAAAATTTCAAGTCATCTGAATTAACAAGGGGTTAATTTGTGAATTTTCTAGAGGATATATTGATCCCGTTTTGTCTAATTTTTGGATCCAAAAATAAATCCCGATGTTTATCCTTAACAAATCTCGTGCCTCCTGTGTTTAGATCAACCAAGGTCCCTTAATCTTTTTCTCCTCAAAAGTTGAAAAAAATTAGATTTCCCAAAAATTTCATTTTATAAATTAAAATTTTTGCTAAGAGACTAGCAAAAGTTAAGCATGCGGGTGTGATAAATGCCAGTTTATCATCATTCTTTTGCATTAAAACAATCCTAGATCTTAGCGTTTTGCTTCGTAAATAGGTTTCTGGTGTTACATTTAGTTATAAATTAGGATAGTCATGCATTGCATTTTTCTTGTCTTTTTAATGTGTTTTTGTGAGTGTTAGGGATGAACAGATATACAGATTCCTAAAACCCTAGCACTCAGAAAGGCAACTGGTGAAGAAGAAGATCAGACTAGCTGGAACTCAGCTTGATCCAGCTCACCACAGCTGGAATCCAGCTCATTTAGACTAGGGTTAGCTCATCCTAACTCCATTCAGCTCATCTCAGCTGAATGGTAGCTCAAGAGAGCTCATCTTAACTCACCCTAGCTCAAGTCAGCTCAGATCCAACCCAACGTAGCTGAGTCTAGCTCATCTCAACTCCCACTAGTCCACAGGGAGCTCTAGCTAGCTCAGTTGAGTTGACTGGAGTTTACCCCAGGTCAGGTCTAACTACATCCAGCGCTACTCAACTCCAGCCAGTCAAAGATGAATTCATTCAAATTCAGGAAGCTCAAGTCCAGCTCCCAGGGACTCAGCCTAGCTCAAGCTAGTTGAGCTAAGCTGCCTTAGCAGTCTCAACTAGCTCAATCCTCCCCGGGAGCACCAGACCCAGCTCACCTCAGCTCCATTCAATAGAAGCCAACTCACTTTAGCCTGGCTTAGCAGCTAGTAAAGAATTAGCAAGCTAAGACAGGTAGAGTAGCCCCATGTTGACCTCTTCAGTAGTTTCCAGCTCCAATTAAGCTCTAGACTGTTCATATCCAGCTCCTCTCCTCAAACCCTAAACTCCACATGCATACTCCTCTACAACATAGGTAGCTAAGCTAGCTTAGATTAGCTTAGCCTAGCTAGCATCCACCTCCCTGGCACCAAAAACCTAACCCTAACTCCACCTACATAACCTTCCACTCCAAGTCCACCTAAGCCTACTTAAGCTAGCTCCACCCTACTCAGTTTGGCACCACCACTTCACCACCTTTCACCCCTCAACTAACCACCAAAAGACATCGAAAGTTGGTGCCAAAACTAACCCTAACCACCTCCCTTTTGGCGCCAACTTCAACCACCATATCCACAATACACTTAACCCCTCCAAAGCCACATCCACCATCCACCTCAGCCCCCTTCTAGGAGCCTAGAAGTTGGCGCCAACCCATGGCACCTCTCCATGGTTGGCGCCAATTTTAGGTGCCCCTTGGCCACCCATAACTACCCCCCTTACATCCCTTTGGTGACCCCAACTCTCCTTAGCCCTAGGATCACCTAACCACCTCCATCTTCCCATCTTAGCCATCCATCTCAAGAGTCACCTCAACCCTCTCATCCTACCCTATAAAAAGACCAACACCCACCACCTTAGAACCCATCCTTGGCTAGCAAAATACCTCTCATATTCTACCTATGGCTCACGCCCAAGAGAGAAGAAGAAGAAGAAGATTAAGGGGACACTCTACCCCCTTGGTGCCTTCCCCTCTTCCCTTCTCTCTTGTGCCCACGCCAGAAAAAGGAGAAGCCAAGAAAGGAAGACCTTTGGAGGAGGTCTTGAAGGTGGTCCACGCCACCTTGGAGGAGAGCTAAGAGGTTGTCCACGCCACCTTGGAGGAAAGCCTTAGCACGCCCCCCTACTTTAGGGTTTGCCAAGGAAGCTACACCTTGAAGAATTTTTCAAGGAGGAGGAGCTCTTTTTGATTGCGGGAGAAACCGCAATTGGAGCAAGAGCCTCGCCATCTTCACGATCATTTCAGAGGATTTTTGTGTTTTCATTACATACATGTCTAATTCTAATAGTTTAAGCATTCTTCTGCTAGATTTTTTGCAAAACAATTCCTTAATTTTAACAAGTTCCCTTCATTAGATTATTTCCGTCTTGATTGCAATTTAATTTTCCCTTTTGTGCACTCACTTCCCTTCCTCTCTAATTACCCTAGGCCTTCACATGCCTAGGTTGAGCTTAGAAGGAAGGTAGTTCTTGTCACCTAAGGTTACTATTAGGAGTAGTTTGCATTAATTTGAAATCCTTGTTATTTCATTTACAAAACAAAAAAAATTGATACATTGAAAGAACTAAAAAGAAAGTTGAGATTTGTTCTCTAAGCAAGAGAGTTGATTTGCAAGCATATTACCTCCTTGGACAACTTTAGATACCCCACTAACTAGGATTAGAAATTTAAAAGCATATGTGATTTTGTGTGTTACAACTACTTTAAAAACCCTAATTACAAATCACGCCAAATTCCGCATCATGACCCCAACTTTCTGGCTTAGGTAGGAGATACAGAGTAAAATGGATTTATATTTGGTGGCTCACATCATCTGGTTCTACATGTAGTTTAGTATTGCAAACTCTAGATCTCTAGACTATTAAATAAGTCAACCCAGAGATAGAGGCTAAAAACTATGTTCTCTTTGTGTTCCTTTGTGCTCACTCACTTTCACTTTTGTTTTTCTTCTTTTTTTTTCTGAGATCACATAACTGTCTAGATTTTGTAAGGTACTCAATTTTTGGTGGCCTCACATGGCTTTAACACTTCAAGTAAAGTCCTAATAACCCTACAACTAAGTTAGAAGCCCTCAGCTAGTATTCGGCGATCAGAAATACTAAAAAGTAGGTATAGGTCATATTTGGTGGATCGCGATGGGTGTTTTTGTTGCCTTAGAAACATCGACACATATTGAAAAATGATGATAAAACTATAAACTTAAACTATTTTCTTTTTCTTTTTGTTTTTTGTTTTTTGTTTTTCTAAATATAAATGCTTCTTTTCTTCTTTTTTTCATCTTCTTTCTTTCTTTCTTTCTTTTATTACTAACACAAAACAGTGCATACTTTTATTTATGAGGCATTATTAGGAATGATGATGGTCAAGAGGATATTGAGTGGCTTATTAGGTGGAAGTGCCTACTCTTGGCACCAGGAAGGAATGGATAGGACAATCGTATTTCTGACCTTTGGCATTACTACCCTCCTTCAGCCGAGGACTATATGAAGGACGGTCGTAATCATCCACTATAGTCATAGTTTTATTAGGACTCCATCTCTGTGTATCTGCCTTATTTGGTGACACTCAGGAACTCACACAATGTATGCACACAGGAATAGAGAGCAAAAACTATGCCTAACTCTGAGGTATCATCATCTAATTATCAAGAACTTAAGAGTCCTTACACTAGACTTAGCACACCAGTAGTCTCTCTACTTTCCTCTCACAAATATTCGATGGATCTAGTGGGAGATAGTATGCCTGACTCCCTATTTACTGTCCAAGAGTTTAGCAAACTAAAAATGCTTATTGATTTTCTACAAAGATCCATTACTCAGTCTATGTGCAAGTGAAGTAACTGTATTGGATTCTAAACTTAGAAATCATCTAAGAAGAAAATCTTTAATAAAACCTCCTTGATAAGAACTTTTGCTCGGGACTAACCAATTCAGCTTAAGAAATAGAAGAGATTTTTTTTTTTGTAGGATTAATGCACATATCTTAAATGCATGCAAATATTTATAAATGCTACAAATATCCTCAGGTTATACCCCCCCATGCCTAGAATTGACAATGTCCTCATTGAAAAAATAAAGGCATAGAAGAATATCACCTGAAGAGGAGAGTGGGAGGAGCTAAGGCTCCTCAAGCAGAAGTGCGTCCAAAGCCTGGCCATCTAAAAGAGTAACATAAGGTTTAAGTCGTTGGCCATTTACTTTAAAGCTCGCACCAGAAGTAGGGTTTCGAATTTCTACAACTCCATGAGGGAAGGCATTGATAACAACGTACGACCCATCCTAGCAGGACTTGAGTTTTCCTGGAAATAATTTAAGTCTGGAATTAAAAAGCCAGACCCACTAGTTGGGCTCAAAGGTCTTTCTAATGATGTGCTTATCATGGAAGACCATTGTATATTGCTTGTAAACTTGAGAAGTTTCATAGGCTTCATTACAAAGCTCCTAAAGCTCACTTAACTCCAGCATACCTGCCTTTCCTGCTTTATCTAGATTTAAGTTAACATTTTTAATAGCCCAATAGGCTTTGTGTTGGATTTCAACGAGAAGATGGCAAGCCTTTTTGTAGACAGGACGGAAAGGAGACATGCCAAGGGAGTCTTATACGTTGTTCTGTAGGCCTAAAGAGCATCATTTAGTTTTTTAGACCAATCCTTACTGTCGAGCCTGACAGTTTTTCCTAAAATTCGTTTAATCTCCCTATTAGACACTTCAACTTGTCCACTTGTTTGGGGATGGTAAGGTGTGGCCATCATGTGGTTGGCTCCCAAATTTTGGAGTAGTCTTGTTAAGTGTACGTTCCTGAAGTGAGGTCCTCCACCACTTATGATCGTCCTTGGGCACCCGTACTGTGAAATGATATTAGCCTTAACAAAATCCAAGACCACGGAATGGTCATTGGTTCACGTGGGTATGGCTTCTATACATTTCGATACATAGTCAACAGCCACAAGGATGTACTCATATTTGAAGGACACAAGAAAGGGACCCATGAAGTCGATGCCCCAAATATCAAAGATCTCAACGGGGAGAATAGGTTGCTGGGGCATCTCATCCCTTTTTTCGATGGTTCCTTTCTGCTGGCAACGTAGACATGCGCCCACATGTATGTGCATCTCGGAATAATGTGGGCCACCAAAAGCCAGACTAAAGGACCTTATGGGCAGTCTTTTTTCCACTAAAATGTCCTCCACAGTGGAGGTCATGGTAGAAACCCAGAACACTCCTTTGTTCTTCAACAAGGATGCAACGACAGAAAAGCTGGTCAGGGCCTATTCTAAATACCTCAGGTTCTTTCCAGTGCTAAAATTTAGCGCCAGCAAGAAACCTGTCTCGCTTTTCCTTGTTCCAAGTACTAGGGTAATGCCCGTGACCAGATAGTTCACTATGTCAGCGAACCAAGGAGTTTTGGCCTCCACGGCCATCAGAGACTCATCAGGGAAAGCCTCTTAGATACTGCCAGTAGGGGTTGATGCCTCAATAGGGATCCTAGACAGATGATCTGCTACCACATTTTCAACTCCTTTCTTATCTTTAATTTCTAGGTCAAACTCCTAGAGTAGCAGAATCCAACGAATTAAGCGAGGTTTGGTGTTCTTTTTAGCAAGAAGATGCTTTAAAGCAGAATGATCAGTGAACACCTGATCGCACAGGTTTCACGTGTTTGAAATCAAGGTTACGAGTAACCCGTCGTCGTAGTTGCAAAACTCATGATCAAATATAATTTATACTGAAACTCCAAGGGAGTCCCAGGTCGAACACTGGAAGGCGACGTTTACTTTGTATGAAAACCACGCTTCGATTTGTTTCTTTTTGGTGTTTTAGGGTTTTTTTTTTGTTTTTGAAATAAAATGACAAATAATCACAAGAGAGAGATAGAATTGAATATGATTTATTGCAAGAACGTCAATTACAATAATCTAGAAAACATAAAAAGAGAGGGAGGTGAGAAGAAATCTCTCAAAGCAGCTGTTCGGCATGTCTGCCAGGCTGTCGCTGAAGGCCGGCACTAATCGTGAATGCGCCTCGCCCACAGCTGGTTGGCGTATCACACGCCCCTGGTCGCTCGCGCACGCTCACGCTCACATGCTGACACTATGCTGGCTGTGCACGCGCCTACGTGCGTGCATGCTTGTGCTGCGTTGGCTGTGCGTGCCCCTATGAGCGTACGTTGAATTCTGATTTGGGGTGTCCGCGGGTCTCGAACCTGCGCTCCTTGATCCGCAGAGAGCACTTAGCTGCTGCGCTGGGCTCTCCCTTGAGTTGCGAGGAGGCATGCGGTGCGGAGGCTTCTCAACCGTTGGATCTTGATCCAATGGTTGGGAATGAAGGTCGTGGATGATGCTGGCGGATGCTGGGCGGCATGGATGGCACCATGTGGCACCATCTGGGCCATCCATTCTTCTTTCTGTTGCAGGGGGTGCAACGGTGCTCAAATTGAGATGATTCTTGTGTTGCTGGACTGCGATCGTTGCTCTGAATCCATCCGTATGGTTAGATTTTTCATCCAAAGCATGTACGGATGTCGCATTGCCTCCTTGGCCATTGATCTTCCTTGGACTTCGTATGATGCTATGAGAGTCCGATCTAGACGATTTCAGAGGCGTCAGACTTCAATCGTCATCCTGATCAAATCTGTACGGTCCGATCGTCTATCCGAGGCCCTGAAATAAGTCTTCTTCTCTCTTGACCATAAAAAGAACCTAATTAACCCAAAATATATACAACTACTCTAAATGCAGAATGATGCATGCTATGCAATATTTATAACATGAAATGCAAATCTAAGCCTAGGAACATGCATGAATAGGCATTTTAACCTAAATAGATGTGTTTACATCATACCCTCATGCCTTTCTTTTTCTAGTCCCTAGCAAAATTAAACTACATGCTATGTATAAAAGCAGAATTAGGATTAGATCACTCAGGCCTAAGTCATTTATTAACAATAGAAAATTTCAACTAAGGTCATAAACTATGAAGACTCAACAGTACCTAGGTGTCTGCCAGAATGTAAATTGCCCAAGTCCTTGCCTTATTTGAAAAGGGAAGATACATTTTTTTATTTTTTTTCTTTTCTAAATTTTTTTGTACTTTTGGAGTTTGAGAGTTCCGAGATAACATTTTACGGCTACCTGGCCCACCTAAGACTCGAAAAGGACTCTATGTGCTAAGCATCTTGTGAAAATAGTGAAAGACTCACTATGCGGCCTTTGAAACTAACTTCAGGCTTCTACGACCCTAGGTGACCTTGTCTAAAGGTTTATCTTTTCGATTGGTAGCTTTCTCCCTACTTTTATTTATGGGGTCAACACAAGGGTGAACCTAGTGTATATCTCCTCGGTTTATTTTACTTTCCCGCTTCTTCCTTAAGTGTTTTGGGAATTATTGTGCATCTTTTTGTGAGTTAGGTTCCAGACAACTGGCCAATGGGCTGTTACCCACAGCAACTTGCCAGCCATACTCTTGCGATGAAGTGTGATTTTGTTTATTTTTTATTTTTTCTCCTTTTTCTATATTATTATTATTTTTTCTTTGTTTTTAAGTAGGTGGCTCCCCTAATCTAAGATTTACCTAAAGGTAGTATAATGAAAATGGTCTTGTGACTGGTCTCTGGGCAACTGGCCGATGAGCTGTTACCACCGACAACTTGCCAGCCATACCAGCCTAGGTAGCTCATTAGCTACCCAATTTCCGAAGAAACCGCCGAAAAGTGAGTCAGTGCAAAAAGTGTGCAGATTCTTAGGCTTAAAGTTCCCCCAAATCAAAGGTGGGTTGATAAGTCACATACTTATCATCCTAATTTATTTACCAAATTAAAATGAATTTGAATTGGCAAGGACTCGAGACTAAGTCCACATTCGAGTGGACACCTAGGCTAATTAAGCCCAAAGACCTGAAGAGTCTAAGTGTCTAGGTCTTATCGTATCATTTCCTAAAGTTAATAACTTCCAAATGCCTAAGTTCTCTTTTCCTAATTCTTCTTTTGTTCTTCTTTTTGAATTTTCACTTTTTTTTATAAGAAACTAAAAGAAATTCTATGGAGTTAACAAAATTATCTTAGGAATTGATTATCCACCCCCTCATGCCTAAATGATATAATGTCCTCATTGTAAAAACAAAGACGTGAAAAGGGTGGAGTAAACAAAATATCACTTGAACATTGTGAGGAATCTAGTTAGCTTCGTAGAAAACGTGAAATATAAACACGTGATAAATTTAATGCCTTCAGCTAGGCATAAAATACATACAAGGAAGAAATTAAGAATTCACAAATGTGGGTCAGAATCAAAATAAAAATATTGATTCTCTGACCTGCCAATAGAAGATGTCCACAGACGTGGACCAGATTGTGGTGTAGACCCATGCCCTAGGGCCGAGTGGTCTTAAGGTTCTGGATGAAAATCACCCTGAACCTAAGATTATTGTGTCTGCAGGGCCAGGCCTGTGATTTTGTGGTGTGCAACCTAAGACCAAAGTGTCAGACAACATGTAACAATGGTTCAATAGGTTCAAATGTCCTCTTAACATTCAGCTTAGAAAAATAATCAGTTATTTCAAGCTTGGGTTGCACGTGAAAGATTGTGTAAGGGTCCTAGTAGAAAGTAGGTGGTTTCAGGTTAATAGGTACCCCTAGATTCAAAATAAAGTTCCCTCATAATTAGGCTCCCAAGTTTTCATTTCAACAATTCTATCCTCCAACATCAAGAGCTCAGGTTCCGAGACCTCGAGCATATCATTCACCCCATATGACTCACCCAAGTCCAGAAATCATGGCTGACTTAGAATTGACTTGTGTATAATGATTTTCAAATCAAAATCAATCCCTTTGGGGTGTGGTTGAGGAATGGGGCTATTGATTAAATCTTCTAGTAAATGAGGATTCGAATCCTCCAAGTTAGCCGAACCGAATCCAAATCTTCAATAATTGGGCTATCAAATGGTACGTTAGATTCCTCAAGCCCGTTTGTCTCACCAAATCATCTTCCTTATGCTCAAGTGAGACTTCACTAAGAGATTCTTCACCCTCAAAATCAAAGAATCCATGATCGTCATTTATATATGTCTCAAAATCGATTGTCATTTCTTGGTTCAAAGAGACATATTTTTCCTCGCTCCCTGGCTCGGGGATCTTGGGTGAATCAATCGGTTCATCCTCAATGGGTTGCTCTAGCCCAACCTGGTCATCCTCGATCTCAGAAAATGTATCCCCCCGATAGGTGCCTAAGCAGGTTCATACATTGGCTCTCCTGAAGGGGGTTCATCTTGAAAAGCATCCCAAGATTTGACTAGGGCAACCACAAATTTCATTCTCAACCTCGATAATTTCCCAAGAAGAAACTCATCCAAGTCCCTATCCCTAACATTTTGGAGCAAATCCAATAGAGAACTATTAAGTTCATTAATCATTTTGATCACTGGCTCCAATGCTTCAGTGCATCGTATTGGTTGAGCTTCTATAGATTGTATAGTGTTCCTCAAATTAGCCAACACCTTATCCTGGATCTGGTTCACCTGAACTGAATGGTTCAATTTAGGTTTGGGTGGGTTTGAGTTAGATTTAGGGGAGTCAAGATATCGAGGTTCTAGGGTCCTTCCCTGATAGTAGGTCGTTTCAGGTTGTTTAAAGGATGGCAGTGACCTATATTCAGTGGAATACTGGGGAGGGTAGGTGTTATAATCATCATATCCTTCCTGATTGTAGATCGGGTTGGTTTGTTCATCAAAGGATGGACATCTATAATCATTGTAGCTCTAGGAAGGATAGTAATCATAGCATTGTTGTTCAAGGTTAGGCCTTAGACATTGAGGTCTGGATTCATATCCAGAATCAAAGTCATCCCGGCTAGTGGATGGGTGATTACAAGTCAAGTCAGGATAGTAATCATCTTGGGAATAAGTGGTGGTAGGAGGATACGATGTAAAATGTGTATAGGATGTGGAAGGATACATTGTGGAGTAAGAGGGAAATCAAAAGAGAGAAAGGAGCCCTGCAATACAAGCAATCAACCCTATCCTTAGGTGGGTTACCCTAAAAACCTACAGACTCCTAGGACCCGTCTTGAGATTATAAACGATTTGATCTACTTTTATCTGGTCAATCCAACTAGTTAGAAGGAGGGACTGGGAAGAAAGTTCTTCCTTTGGCTTATGCCTTCGATTCCTAGTGTACCCCCCAGCCACGATTGTTTGACGCTACTCCCCTAGCTAGACACCAAATGGACCAGTAGAAGCAGATTAATCGAAAAAAATCTTAGTTTGAGCCCCGCAAAGTGAATCAATCCTTAAGGCCAACTTTTACTCAGTTTTAATTAGGCTTGGGATGATTGTGCTCTTAGAATATGATGGGCCCTTTAGATGGGTTGTGTCTATAATGATCAGTTAAAATGTGTGTGCGTGCACAACCAGGGCTTTCAAACAAGGTTATTTGATGATGTGTCTTTTAGGGTTTAACCTTGTTTAGTAGCTTTTAGTGTTTAATTCTTAAGTTGGTTTAATCAAGGTTTAGTAGAACACTCCTAGTTTTGAAAGCACGGGTGATGATATGTTCCTTTAAAAATAAAAAATAATGTGGAGTGCCTAGTTCAACCCTAAGAATCAACCCTAAGTGGCAAGCTACTTGATGGATCGATTTTAGATTGAGTGGTGTGGCCCAAACAGTTCAAGCAATTGGCCTACTGCACCACTTGATTAAGTCACACAAAAAGTCTTAACCTAATCAGATTTCTACTCACTTATTTGTGTGTTGAGTTAAGTGTATCGGGTCCACAGGTCAGATCCTGGTTAAGTGGTAGAATCGATGCAATTGTGCACCTTAGGGTGAGAAGTTGTGGGTGTTAAGTGTGTAGCTTTCAGAAAATCCCACAAGAGAAGAGTATTTTCTTTTTCTTTTTCTTTTATATATGAGAGGCTAAGATGAGTGGAGGTGGCAAATAAACAACTAAATCTATCCTAGGGTCTATAAAAAGCACCTAAGTTGATTTGGGTTTGAGTTATTAGTGTGGTGAAATGAACTATTGTGTGGGGGAGTGGGGGACACTTACAAAGTACTCTACCGGCACTTTACTCTGGTTTACAGCACTTGGATCTCCATGCTAGGGTACCTGCAAGACAGTAGATCAAAGACAAGAGAGGATAGTTCCTTGTAAATGCAAAGAAGCGCAGAAATGAATAAAGTAGATTCCGTTGCCTCCCCGGCAACAGTGCCAAAATGATCACACAGGTTTCGCGTGTTTGAAATCAGGGTTACGAGTAACCTGTTGTCGTAGTTGCAAAACTCGTGATCAAATATAATTTATACCAAAACTCCAAGGGAATCCCAGGTCGAATACAGGGAGGTGACGTTTACTTTGTATGAAAACCATGCTTCGATTTGTTTCTTTTTGGTGTTTTAGGGTTTATTTTTTTTTGTTTTTGAAATAAAATGACAAACAATCACAAGAGAGAGATAGAATTGAATATGATATATTGCATGAATGTCAATTATAATAATCTAGAAAACAAAGAAGAGAGGGACTTGAGAAGAAATCTCCCGAAGCAGTTGTTCAGTGAGATGATGTCACCTGGTAGAAGCTCGGATGAAGGAGTTGGGAAGCAGGACAACGAAGGTGAGATGCAGGAGGATGTTGCATAGAGGAAAGCTTTAGCGCAACTCTGGAATGGAGGTGAGAAGGCAGAGATGATCTGCTACTAGAATGGAGGTGGGAGGACAGCTCCAAGGAAACCTATGAATGGGGATGGGAAGCTGGAGGAGTATTTGGTGGGGCAGAGTTCCGTTACACTAATAGGTGCCTTGGGAGCTTGAGAGCAAGCTCTAATAGAGCGTTGGTAGGCTTGCCAAAGCTTGGGAGTAGGTGGGGAATAGAGTAGGTAGAGATGGCTTGGAAGGGAGGGGGTGTAGGTCCTTTTATAGTGGAGGAGAAGAGGGTAGAATAAGCATGGGACCATTAGCAACCTCCAAGTCATCGCTATGTTGCTGTAGGTAGCTCATGCCCGCTCACGCCCACAACTGGCTTTGCTGGTGTGTGAATAATTAGCGACGGCTGTAAGCGTCGCTACATGTCTGCCAAGCTGTCGCTGAAGGCTGGCGTCAACCGACCACATGCCCGCCCACAGCAGGCCCACGCATCACAAGCCCCTTGTCTCATGTGCACGCTCACATGCACGCGCTCGCATGCTCGTGCTGGTTAGCTATGCGCGTGCCTGCATGCTTGCGTTGCATTGGCTATGCGCGCGCCTGCACGCGTGCGTCCAATTCTGATTTGGGGCATTCACGGGTCTCGAACCTGCACCCCTTGATCCGCAGAGAGCGTTCAGCTACTGCACTGGGCTCTCCCTTGAGTTGTGAGGAGGCGTGTGGTGCGGAGGCTTCACAACCGTTGGATCAAGATCCAACGGCTGGGAATGAAGGTCGTGGATGATGCTGGCCGATGTTGGGCAGCCTAGATGGTGCCACGTGGCTCCATCTCGGACGTCCATTTTTCTTTCTATCGTAGGTGGTGCTACGGTGCTCAGATCGAGATGATTCCCACGTTGCCAGATTGCAATCGTTGCTTCGGATCCATCCGTATGGTTGGATTTTTTATTCGAAGCCTATATGGTTGTCGCATTGCCCCCTTGGCCGTTATCTTCCTCGGACTTCGTATGATGCTATGGGACTCCAATATAGATGATTTCGGAGGTGTTAGACTCCGATCGTCATCCTGATTAGATCTATACAGTTCGATTGTCTATCCGAGGCCCTAAAATAAGTCTTCTCTCCTGACCATAAAAGGAACCTAATTAACCCTAAATATATACAACTACTCTAAATGCAGAATGATTCATGCTATGCAATATTTATAACATGAAATGCAAATCTAAGCCTAGGAACATGCATGAATAGGCATTTTAACATAAATAGATGTGTTTACATCAACACCACAAACTTGGATCCCAAAAGATAAGACTGAAACTTTTCCAAAGCAAATTCTATAGCAAGAAGTTCCTTTTCAGTGACTGTGTAGTTTTGCTGAGGATCCGTAAGGGTCATGCTGGCATAATGCAACACATGAGGTTTGCCATCAACCCTTTGACCTAAGACCGCTCCTATTGCGAAATCAGAAGCATCGCACATTAGCTCAAATGGGAGGGTCCAATCTGGTTCTTGGAGAATCAGCGTAGTAATAAGGGCTTTCTTCAAGATTGGGAAAGCCTTGCCACATCTTTCATCAAAATCGAAGGAAACTTCCTTCGCTAACAGGTCGTATAGTGGCCTAGAGATTTTGCTAAAATCTCTAATGAAGCGCCTATAGAACCCAGCATAGCCAAGGAAAGATCTAACCTGACGAACATTGGTGGGCGATGGAAGCTTAGATATGGAATCAACTTTTGCAGTGTCCACCTCTAATCCTCTCTCGGAAACTACATGTCCCAACACAATGCCTTGTTGGACCATAAAGTGGCTTTTCTCCTAGCTAAGCACCATCTTTGCCTCTTCTCAGCGGGTTAAGACTTTATCAAGGTGAGAAAGGCATAGGTCAAACAATGAGCCATAAATGGAGAAATCATCCATGAAAATCTCTACAAACTCGTCGATCATATCAGAAAAGATAGCCATCATACAACGTTGGGAAGTAGCTGGAGCATTATATAATCCGAATGGCATTCGGTGGAACACAAAAGTATCATACGGACTCGTGAAGGTGGTACACTCCTTATCATCAGGAAAGATGGCTATCTGATTATACCTAGAGTACCCATCAAGGAAACAAAAGTACTTATTCCCCTCCAGTTGTTCCAAAATCTAATCGATAAACGGTAAGGGGAAATGGCCTTTCTGGGTAGCCGTGTTCAAATGGCGGTGATCAATGCAAACCCTCCAACCAGTTGAGGGTCTAGTGGTTATCAACTCTCCTTGGTCGTTTGCTTCCACAGTGATTCCTGCCTTTTTGGGCACCGCATGAATAGGACTGACCCATTTACTATCTGAAATGGGATAGATAATTCATGCATCCAGCCATTTCAGAATCTCCTTTTTAACAACCTCCCGCATATTGGGGTTGAGTCTTCTTTGCATGTCTCAGAAGGGTTTCACAGACTCATCCGTGTATATATGATGCATGCAAAGGGAGGGAGCAACACCCTTAATATCAGCAATTGACCAAGAAATTGCTTCCTTGTGCCTTTGTAAACACTCAAGCAGAGCTCCCTCCTATGATTTAGATAATGCAAATGAGATAATAACGGGGAACGTGTCGTTAGGGCCAAGGAAAGCATAGTTTAATGTGCTCAAGAGGGGTTTTAGCTCCAACTCAGAAGCCTTTTGGATTGAGGGTTTAAGTTGAGATGTCCTCACCTCAGGTAGCCGATCTACCTTCACGGTCTAAGGAGGGGACAGAGACTCTATGTGTACCCGTAGCAACTCTTCTAATTCAAGTATATCCCATTTAGTTTCTTCAATAGTTGGAGGATGGTCTTTAGATATGGCCTTTTGAAGAGGATCTATACATAAAAGTACTGGAGTAGTCTCTTCAATGATTACATTAACCACCTCAATCTGAGAATAATCTTCAAATCTGGATTGCTTGTAGGTATCAAAAACATTCAACCGGATCTTTTTGTTCCCAAAGCCCATTCTAAGTGTCCCTGATCTATAATTGATAGAGGCATTAGTTGTGGCCAAGAAGGGGCGTCCCAGAATAATGGACGACTTGGTAGGCTTAATCGATGGGTCAGTATCTAGCACAAGAAAGTCAACAGGGAAGAATAAGTCCTCCACTCTCACTAGGACATCTTCCAATAATCCCCGTGGTGTCTTAAGCGATTTGTCTAAGACCTAGAGGATGACTAGACTAGGCTTTAACTCACCTCATCCTAAAAAGTTGTAGATAGAGCTCAGTAAAATGTTCACCCCCACACCCAGATCAAGCAGAGCCTCGTCAATGTGTTGGTTACCTATAACCACTGAAATATAAGGGGCCCTTGGGTCTTTCATTTTGGGGGGTGTTCCATGTTGGAGAACAGAGCTAACATGGTCAGGCAGGATGACCTTAGCTTGGATCTGTCTCCTAGATGGACGCTTCTGGGTGCACAGGTTCTTTAGAAACTTGGCATAGGACGGGATCTATTTGATAGCTTCCAACAGAGGCAAGTTGATCTGGACTTGCCTAAAGTGTCCATAATCTCCTTCGTCCTATCCTTAGCTTTAGACAAGCCAACAGAAGATTCCCCAGGAGTAGATAGGTGCTCTGGATAGGGCACCCTCGGCTTCTGGGTAGAGGGGTCATCATGGCAGGAAAGGGGTGGTGGAATGACATCCTCAGGGTGGGTGATTTCAAGCGAGGGAGAGCAGTGTGGCTCTTCCTCGGTGGAGATAGAAGTCGGGTCTAGTGTAGGAGGGGAATCCTGAGAGGTGACCATAGGAGTGCTATCAGGCTTGTCGATTTTCGTTCCACTCCTCAGCATAGTCACAACTTGGGTGTGCTCCTTGAATATGACCCCCTTGCCCTTTCGGTTCTCCTCAGAAGAACTAGGCAACTTCCCTGGATCTTGTTGCCTAACTACCTCAGTAAGATGACCAATTTGGGATTGCATATCAGTAATCATCTTATTCTGAGATTGGATGACCATATTCTAATGCTCTTGCATTGCTTTCATCATGGCTTTAAGTTCATCCATCTCAGAAGGCTTATGCTGAGGAGGGTTTTCATAAGATGGCTAGTATATAGGTTGGGGAGGTAGGGGTCTTGTATTCCCTAAGTTAGAAGCATCACCTTGCTTCCATGAGAAGTTTGGATGGTTCCGCCACCCCAAATTATAGGTATTGGAATAAGGGTTATTGCGAGGAGGTGGGAGGAAACCTTAGGCCATGTTCAGGTCGGCCTGAATCAACTCAGGGAATTGATTTTCCTGGTGGCACTACGCAGTGGCGTGCATTCTGCTTTGGCAAATGGGGCATTCACTTGAGGCCTGAAAGATAGAAGCTACTTGCGGGTTCATGCCGAGGTTTGCTAAAAGCCTATCAAAGTTTTTGTTCAACAATTGAATCTGATAAGCCAAATCCTGAGTAGCCCTGGCTTCATGGGCATCTATCTTCTTCTACAAGATTGATGGTTTTCTTTCGTGATAGGCAGAGGACATGTATGGAATTGTCACTTAATGTTTCAAATAATGCCCAGGCTTCATCCTCAATTTTGGTCATGAAGGTTCCTGCACAGGCTACATCGATGGTTTGCCTGTGCCTTTCAAATAATCCGTTATAGAACCTTTCTACCAACTGCCATCTTGGTACCTAATGATGGAGGCATAACCTAAGAAGGTCATTAAAGTGCTCCCAAGTCTCGTGAAATTGCTCCCCTTCTTGTTGAGTAAAATCCATAATCTCTCTTCTATAATGGTTGTTCTTACTCATAGGAAAATACTTTTTCAAGAATTTTCCCTTAAGGGTGGCCCAATCATTTACCCTTGCATCGAGGGTATGATACTAGTGCTCGGCCTTATCCTTAAGGGAGAATGGAAATAAAGTCCTCATCAAGGCTTCATCAGTAAAGCCTTGGAGCTTCACCGTGGAACAAACCTCGGTGAATTCCTTAAGATGCCTGTAGGGATCCTCCTTAGCAGTACCATAGAAAGAGGGAAGCAAAGATATGGTACTACTCTTGATTTCATGTGGATTATCCACTCCAGGTCATCGGATAGGTAGGGCTTGGTGGGTTGAAGGGAAGAAATAGTCTCTCAAGGTTCTCTGATTTTCACCAACCCTAATCTCTTCTTCAGGTCTTTCTTCAACCATTTTTCTTCTTTCTTGGTTAGCTTTCCTAATAACTCTCTCAGGCTTAGGGTTGACAAGAATACTATTTCTATGAGAACGCCTACCAAGCATACACCAAGCAAACACAAGGCAAGAGGTCTTTTGTTGAGTTAAAGCACTTTAAGCCCTCTTCCAACATTTTTAGTTTGGCCAAATGGAGTCAAGGCAGTCTTTCTCCGTTCCCATGTAAGTGGTATAAGAGAAGTGAGGTACTTGAGATTCCTGGTCAAAGGCTATTAAGGAGGTTGAGGTTGCTTTTAATTCTTTTTGGGTGATCAATCAAGTTGTCAAGTAATTACGCACCCTAAATTTACCTTTGAGTGCACTAAAGACATACACTTTGTTGCAATGATATTCTTTAATGCTCAAGTAAAAAGGTACTCCAAGGATGGAACCAAGAGATGCAAGTAGGGCGAACCCTTCCCTTGAGGCGTTGCGTTAGCGGTGACTCTTAACTACCCTTGAATTCCTTTAAGGGGTGTCCCTCTCCTTAGAGTATCAAGTCACTCAGGCAAAAGCTAATACCACTATTTCAAATCGAGATAGGAGGGTTTGCACAGATAAAGAGATCGATGCTTAAGCCTTAAGGGTCCAAGTCCTAGTGCAGTGCCTATAGTGAGTGCTCCATGCAGGAAGTGTGCATCACACCACGAGAAGTGATTTTTCTTTTGAAAACTGCAATCAAGTTATTCAAACACTTCCTGTATATTTTATTTTTTGGTTTTCGAGAAGAAATATGACCACTTGATTAATCTTTTTAAATCAGTTTAAGTGGTTTTCTTTAATTATGTTAAGATGCAATGTGTATGCAGATAACTGATGTAGTAAGATAAGAAATTCATACCTTGCTCTAGCGCTCTTCTATGTAGAAATGCACGCAATGCAGTAATAAAATCTAGATGCTGCTCAAGCAATCCTAGATGGTCGTCCTATGGATATGTAGCTTTTAGCATGCAGTTTGGATTTTTTGTTTTAATAAATAGATGCGCAATCAAGAGAACTAACTATGAATAAACCTAGAATATAAAGAATCGAGGACACTCCCCCAAAAACTGGCTCCAGAGTACAAGGGCGAGAAAACAAATAACTAATACTAAATCTACCAACCTAAATCTAAACAAGATCTAATAATTAAATCAGGAAAGGCTCCTTCGTATGCCTTCATGTGCGTGGGATCAAGGCCCACAAGCACCCGTTGCTGGTTTCCAGGTGGCATCAAGGTCCACCAAACGTATCATCTCCATTGCGTGTGCTTCCTCCCAAGAAGGTACCTCACATAGAAAAAATGCTAAATCAATGGATGTATAATATCAATTAGAACTCAAAGTAGATAAGAAAAATTACTTGTAAGTTACTAGGCCCGTTGCCTCCCCAGCAACAACGTCATTTGAAAGAGCATTTCTCATTTCATTGAATTTTTAACATAAAATGATGTGTCGTATTTTGTTGTGTGGTAGAAAATCGCTCATTCAAAGAGTAAAACAGATATCAACTAAAACCACAGTAAAAATGTCATATCCACATGGAGGTTTAAGCCTAATAAAACTCACAAATTACTCACCTTATTATTCCAACATGTCGATTACAATTATAGTTTAACATGTAATGTAACCAAGGCTAATAGATTGAATAGATATGCAATCGGATAAGTGAAATAATTAGCTAACTCTATGAAGAGCAAGTTGCAATTTTATCAACTATTTATAATACCAAAAAATCACCCAATATTTTCTCTTCAATGATAGCAAGATGTAAATATTAATTGAAGGGAAAACGAAGGATTGAGTCTCTCTCTTCCTTGTGCACATGGAGGAGGGGTCGCTGGCCGTTTGCTTTGGTGGAGGAGCTCCACTGGAGGAGAGGAGCACGCTAGTGGTGGAGGCGAGAGTCGAGACAGTTGAAGGTGGTCGGTAGGCGATGAAGTGACCGGACGACGAAGAGCTCAGACCACTGTGATGGAGGCTTCTGGAGATGCTACGTGAATGTTATTGAGGTGCACTCGAGGGAGGCCATCCTCCTGGAGGTGTTGGAGAAGAGATCGGGTGGCCGAAGATGGGTGGTAGCATGGAGTGATGGCTGTAGCTTTGGGTTCTTTTGGGAAGTTGCAGGTGGGTTGAAGAAGATGAAGAAGAGGGTGCTTGATGGTCTGCGCAAGGGGAAGTTGATGTGCATGCACGGATAGTGACAAGAGCGTGCACGCGCATGCGAAGGGGGGCTCGACGGTTGCGAGCTAGAATGCATGCTCAGAGGTGATGCGGCTGGGATCTGTGCATGCATGGTGTGCTGGGCTTGTGCAGGTGGTTGCTACGGTGGGGCAGTGCACTGTCACCGCACCACCTATCAACAAGGAGTTCGTAGTGGCACCACGGTGCACGCTGAGAGGGCCATAGTGTGTGCGGCTTCCACGATGCAGGCGAGAGGGTCACGGTGGAGAGGGAGCCCCACAGAGAGAAGGATAGATATCTTGATCCCTCGTCCATCAACTTTTTAAATGCTCTCGAGATCATCTCCAACACTCGCGGCACCATAGGTTGTTGTGTGAGACTTGGCTCATTTGGGTGGTCGGTCTGTTGAGGCCGGCGAGAAGGAGGCGGTCTCAATCGGTGGGTCTGCTAGAGGGAAAAAACAAAGTGAGTTATTTATAAAAATAATCTAAAATAATGTATGAAATGCATATCACTATATTGTAATGTATGAAATATGCATGTAAATTCTTTTTCTAAACTAATCTATTTCTATATTAAAGTATGCTATGTACATACAACATTAATCTAACAATTAGGCATTTAAGTATTTAATTAACCCAAAAATGTGGTCTCATCATGACCCCAAATCAAGAAGGGCCTGATCAAATGGAGAATCCTGTAATAAGTAGGAAATGAGTGGTGTGCCTAGGTCCTTTTTGGATGGTAAGTCAATTAAAATAACAGCACTAGCTTCTTTTGACAATATTGCTTGTCGTCTGATTTTCTGTTATCGCTTCGGAGTACAGTAGTCCTTGAAGAACCTAGCAACAGCAGGGATGTGATCTATTGCCTCGAGGAGAGTGACCTAAATGTGAACTTCTTTGAACATGGATTTCAGGTCCTCGAAATTCTGCGTATCTTTTTTCCTTGTTGAATCTCACATTAGAGCCTCGAGAAAGTGAACAGGAATCTCAGGGTCAGCTAGCTTCTTTCCTTTGTCTACCGAAGGCGACTCTTGAGAGGAAGAGGGTGATGAGCCATCCTGTGGTAGAGAGCATGAGAAATAATGACTCGCTTGCCTAGGTAGCAGGTCCTGTGTAGTCTTTCCACTCCTCAAAGTGATAGCCTTTGTATCGATATGCTATCCATGAGGTGGGGGAGGAGCAGAAGGAACAGAATACACAAGGTTTTGTAGTAAAGGTGGCTGACCTTGCCCATAACCAGGTGGTGCAGGAGCTACTTGTAAAATAGCATGTTCTTGTCCCTATGGTGCCTGGAACCTAGGCGAGGCACCTTGATTCTGCACGTATCTTGGGTTCGGAATAGGTTGGGAGGGCAAGGCTCCCTGTGATCTATGCTCCTGTAGCATCTGATTCTGCATACTCTGTATACTTTGTATTTGATCAGCCATTGCTTTCATAATTTGTAGATTATCATGAGTCGATTTCTGGATTGCCTCCTGCAATTCCTCCTTCAGTGACTCCAAAGGGTCGGCCTGCTTTGGAGGGTAATTGGCAGTTTGGTGCAGTAGCTAATAAATAGAACATGTTTGCTGCTGAGACGGGAATGGCTGTTGCCTTGGGTATGTGTTCTACGCATTCCCGTATTGTCTGGTCTGGTAGTGTGGATCTTGATTTATTCTCTGTGAGTTACCAGACCAAGAGAAGTTAGGATGCTGGTGCCAGCTAGCATTATACGTCTTGGAATATAGGTTATTATGCTCGTAACCTTGGATAGCACTGACATCTTTGTAGGTTGAGGATGTCTCAGATGCAAATTCATCAAAAGAATGTGCACTCGAATTGTCATGGTGCGTAACCCTGATTGTATGATGCCAGATCCAGATTATTAACGAGTTCCTGATATGTAGGATCCCGCAGAGATGGAGAAGAAACATCCTGAGTGAAAAGATGTATTCGAGCAGGAGGAGCTTGAGATGTAAGAGAGGAGTGTGATGTAGTCGTGCTGGCAGGAAATCCAGATTTTGCTCGCATTAATTCGTTGAGCTTCCTATCGAGCAGATCCACCTTGTCTAGCTTCTTGGTGATAATGTCCATATCAACTCGGGTAGATTCGATGTGAGCTTTATGAACACTAACTCATTGCTATCCAGGTCACTGGAATTGGTTCATTGAGACGACATTCATCGAGTTCTTTGCTAAGGACTTGAACAGTTCAAATGCATTGTTCTCGTCCTTCGCGAGGAAATTTTTGCTGCTAGATGCATTGGCCAAGTGCCGATGAGTGTCATCCAGCCCATGGTAAAAGACTTGTGCAAGGTGCCATCTGGGTACACCGTGGTGCGGGTATTTCCTAAGAAGATCATGGAATCTGTCCCAGGCATCATGCAATTTCTCTCTTGGGCCTTGGAAGAAAGTCGTGATTGCGCGTCTCATTGCATTTGTTCGACCAATCAGGAAGAACTTTTGGAGGAATTCGTGACGTAATTCCACCCAGGTTCCAATCGACCTCCTGATTGTCTTGTACCAATAGGAAGCTTTATCCTTGAGAGAGAAAGGAAAAAACTTCATGAGAACAATTCCAATGTCTACATTTCTGGGTCGAACTGACTCTGCAATTCGACTTAGATCTTCGATGTGCTGGAAGGGATGCTCATTCGAGTTTCCATGGAAGTGAGTCTGAATTAGACTTATGATTGATTTTAACTCCAATGCGTCTCCTCCTGCGGGAATCCGAACCTGAGGTGCTATAATCATCGCTACCAGATCGAAGTCCCGCAGTTCTCTACGTGGTGGATGCTGCATCCTATCTAGCATTGTGAGGATCCTATCAATGCTCTGCTCATCTTTACACAGACAGACTCCTCGACCCTGGTTTGCAAATGAGCCATTGGGTCTTGATTATCAGTGCCCTAACCAGCTCCAAGACTGAGATTACCCATCTTAGCTAATCGAGAGGAAGAGGGTTGGGAAGAAGGATCAGGCAAAAGTCACCTTTGCTGCCTCGAGTTTGGTTCCCAAGGTCCCACAAGTCTAGGTCTTAATGACCTTCTTCCTTACATACACCAACACAAAGGGTTGGTGTAGTCAAGGAAAATAAGGCTAAGGCCTTGTTAATCAGATTGGTCCTTGAGATTAGATGACTAGATTTTTCCTTCAAGTTTAAATTATTGAAGAAATTCATTGAGAAACCAACTGAAGATAATCCCTGCCTCTTAAGCTAACCCTACCAGTCTAGTTACAAGGGGACTAAAAGGAAGGTTCTTCCTTTGATTTTTGCCTCTGGTTCCTTTGTACCCCTTAGCCACGGTCCTTTGACACTACCCTGCAGGCTTACTCAACAAGTTTGGTAGAAGAGGTTGAAATCACCCAGTAGTTTTAAGACAAATGCAAGTTAATAGTTATGTTCTTGTGATTTTTGACCTTTTTCTTTAATTAAGTAGGTGGTGAGCAGTCCACAAGGTGACTCGACTCACCAACTAACCACTGCCCTCAACTGAGTCTAGGCTAGTCTAATGTGGTCCTAAGGGCTCATGCACTTCTATGTTTTTGTAGATAGTTGACCACTAGTTAAACATGTACTCTTAGGTGAAATTGGAATCCAAATGATTTGAAAATTGGCAGGAAGATTCCTTTTTCAGAAATATTTTCAGAGAGTTTTTTTCAAAATTTTTACTATTTCCAATAAATAGTTATGAATTTTTAACAACAGGAGGTTAGATTTGAGATTTTGACCCTATGTTGGTTTTTCTGTTGGAAACAGTGTCATATGTGATCCAAAAATTTGGGAAAAATATGAGAATGAAAGTTAATTTGATTATCTTTTAAACCCCACCATTCTTGGGTCAATCATATTTGTGAATTGGCCAGAATCAATTTTTAAAATTTATAAAAATCCATTTTTCAGTCTACCTAACCCCTGTGTACTCAAATTTTAAAAAATTCCATAAATTGAATTTCTTTTTGGAAATTGTGGAGTTGGAAAGATAATTTGAAAATCTAATTCTTGCCCAAATTTCAAGATTTTGAACCATTAAAAACATGACAATTGAATTTTTAAAATCATGTTCAGTTTCTGGCTGAGTTTCTAAAAATAGCAGAGAATTTTTTTTTCTTAAGGCAAAGGAAATCCTAACTAACCAACAATGCCTAATTCAATTTTTTTTTCAAAAAACTCCTATCCTAATCAAATCTAAAATTCTACCAAGATGAATGTGTGCACCTGATAATCTTCACCTACGCTTGATGTGTACGTAGATCTCGCTTCATTCCTACACACATAAGGAATACACTAAATCAGGTATAAAATAAAAAATCGTCGTGCCTCCCCAGCAATGACGCCAATTTGTTCAAAGCATAGATCACGTTAAAAGAATAATTACATCATAGTATAGCATGAAATACGTTGAAACAAATATAATTTTAATGAGAGGTGAGTCCCGTTCGAACTTAGGGAGGTAGAAAACACTTTTGATTTCACAAAGTGAATTATAATTGCATGCTACTACTTGCAAACTAATATATATATAAAGCAAATGAAGTAAGGTGGATGATCATGAAGTGCCAAATAAAACTAGAGTTTATGACTAATAGAGTTGTAGAAATAAATTACAACATGAACAAAATCACTATCTAATCTAACAGAATAAGGGCACCATGAGTGGTCTGTGGTAGCCTTCTGGAGAGGTTGGGGAGAGTAGCAGCCACACACCAAGGTGGCTTGGTGGGTGCTTCAAATGGAGGGAGTTAGAGAGGAAGATCTTGAGAGTTGGAGAGGGTCTGGAGATAGTTATTCTTCAACTGAGGGCCTAGGGCTCTTTTTATAGCTTCATAGAGGGGCAATATGGGCATTTTAGCCCTCCAACTCATACAACAACCTTAGATTGATCAGATCCATCGATCGGGAGATTAACGGATCAGATCACGCTTCAAAAGACCTTCTAAAATACCTCCAACGCTCAGATTGCCTCTGGTGCAAACACGTGGCACTCCTGCAATCGTTGATCCACCATCGCACGGCTCTGCACGTGCTTCGCCAATGCTTCTTCAACCGAAGCACTTAAATCGAACTCGATCCTTGTGAGCACGCGCTCATCGCTCCTTAGCCGTCCACTCGCAAGATCAGATGGCTTAAGCACCTCGCTTGCACTGCCTTTAGATTTCAAATGCACGCGCGAGCATTTGGTTGTGTGTCATCATGCGTGTCTTCATCCGATGCTCGCCAATGCACCATGCGGTCGCACCATCTCTGTCTGATGGAGATCTGACGCTCCAATTGGATCCAGCACACTGCCTTGCTTGATTTTCCATGGATTGCACTTCAAACGCACATTGCAGCCTTTTGCTCCAGCACGCTAACCAATGCGCTAGAGGCACATTTGTGCCACGCTTTCCTTTCTTCGCATGACAACTCTTAGCCATTGGATGGAGATCCAACAACTGAGTCTTAACCTTCCTTGATGAGGGATGCCTGGAGCAACGATGTGGGTGCATGGTGGCCATTGGATAATGATCCAATAGGCCACAATGCTAGAGGGTGCTTCCTTCAGAGGTTGGGCTGCATTGTTGGGCAGCTGTGATGGTGTTACGTGGCACTATCATGGTCATCCATCTTTTCTTTGTAGATGGTGTTGTAGGTCTCCAATTGAAATGATTTTTGTATCGTTGGACTGCGATCGTTGATCCGGATCCATCCGTGTGGTTGGATTTGACATCTGAGGTCTAGATTTCCACCTATTTTCCTCTTGGACCTTGCTCTTCTGCAGACTCCATAGGATGCTATGGGAGTCTGATCGATGCGATCTCAGAGGCATTGGACTCCTGTCGTCGTTCTGAGTAGATCCATATGGTTGGATCAGTCATCCGCAGCCCCAAATTTCCTGTGATTACTAATACCTCTCAATTAGAACATATAAGACAATTATTATTTACAAAACTAATAAATCAACTATGATGCAAAGTATGATGCATATGTATGCAGAATGCCTAAGTTATGCTAGGATCTAACTTAATTCAGGTATATTAGGACATATAATTGCTGTGTAATCAGTCTTCAATATGTACATCACCCTAGTTCTTATTTAATGAATCAAAAGGATACTATTCTCAAGTAGCCTTCCTCTTATTTCTAAAAAAAATGACCAAGTACCTTACTTGGCAACTAATGGAAGGAGCAGACATTCACACTAATCACAATCTCAAAACAACATCCAAAGTCAGCTTAGGCATCTTTTGGTTTGCCATGAACCTTCATCATAAAATGAAGGTAGAAAGAGTCAACAGAAGGCATTGCTTGCTTTCAAAAAGAAAAAAAGGCAGTGCAGAGTGTGGAATTTTCTGAAGTGATCATTTGAGTCTTGACACCAGCATAATCGAGTAAGCCATAAAAAAATTAGCTATTATGTCTTCCTTTGCTTTTTCAATTCTCACAACATGGCATTGTGTAGGCATTAAACTCCAGATGCTTTGGGTTCTTTTGACTAGCCGCAACTTATGGACGTCCTCATTCTTGAGAGTTGACACTACCTTTGAGAGAATATTTTACACATCCTAATGTAGTGTTTGGTAGTGGTATAATTCCATGTAGGATATCTACTATAGTGCCCATGGGATACATTTGGGTAATGACTGCATGTCATGTTTATGAGACATATTGCATCAAATATATTATTAACACCCTCACACGTAAAACAAACAATACTAGCTTACAATGCATTCATTCACCTATCATATCCAACCTATTACCTATCCTACCACCCAACCAAGTGTCTTTTCTCAACCTATTATACTAATGCCCTATCTTGATTACAATTTATCCTGTTATCAAATACAATCACCTGTACAACAATGAAGTAGACATATGGCTCCAAGCTAATCAAAAGCAAGTGCATTTCCTTAGGTTAGGGAGATCCTTTCCTCCCTCTTCATACTTGATCAACAACATAATGTTTTTTTTTTCTATTGGAAGTGGTGTAGAATACAAAGCTAGGTGGATTCACAGCTGTCGAGCTTGGAGAGACTATGACCAATATATCAAAAATTGGACCATCTTGTAGTGCAGCTTGTCTCTAGCTTGTGCTCAAAAGCCAAAAATGGCTTTAACCAAGTGCCTAACAGAATTGAGAGCCTAACATTGCCAACAATATTTATTTAATTATACATGAAAATGTATTTAATCTAGATAGTAATTGGGCAAAATAGGTCCTTTACATCAATGCTAGGAAAGAGCAAACACTGATGGTAGCCATTCCCCTAAATTGAAGCCTGACAATTCTGTGCACTATTGCCAAGCAGTGGATTTGCAGGGAGACAACTTGCACCTAGTGCTAGAAACCACACCAAACAAAAGGTGCAGAAGGAACTATGAGAATATGATCACGGTGTTGTTTTTGTTGGGCACCATCTATTGGCTAAACAAAAGATTCTTGGGATCCCGTAACTTTATGTGTGAAATGAATGAATGGATGGTCAGTACTAAGTGACCACCCTTTTCTCTTTTGGAGGAAAAAAAGGGATCCAATCCTTTTCAAAAAAGGGATGCAATCAACGTGAGTTTTCAATATACTAAAACCCAAAGACATGATTCAAGGGGATAACTTTGTGTTTTTCCATCACTACAACCAATGGGGAAATCACAGACCCTACCTGTGTACAACCATAACTTATTCAATCATTATTATTAGATACAAAACAATAAACTATCAAAGTAGCAAATTGCCATACATATGAGGAACACCATATAAAATCAAGTTAAATGTATGAAGACAACTCAGACTTAATAAGAAAAGGTACCTGTGAACCTACAGATGAATGCTGAGAAAATTCATCTTCTAAAATGTTTACTGCGCTAGCATCCATGGTAGCAATCTTATTTTTATCATCATAAGTAAGCACAAAAAGTAACCATGTAGTAACAATAGCACCTGCAATACTGGACACTGAAGCGGTGATTAAGAAGGAGGAGTTCCAAAAATGGTTGTTTCTGGCAATAGAGGCATGCAATTTAAGTCATGTCTAGCAATATCTTAAAGGTAAAGCCTATTTGGATAATAAAATACTTCTAGCAAAAACAAACACCATCAGGAGACTGCCCAATTCATAGCTAATGATGGCCACAGAGCAGCTCATATTTTTTTCAACAAAGATCAACCAAGTTGATGGTAGTCAACCATTGCTCATCAAGGCTGCTAAACATCTTGGTGATAGACAAATGTTTGCAATAACTCTGACTTGCCCACAAATGTATGAAAACTTACAAGTTGAATAGACTAAGTGAATCAATGCTTTGGAATTCATGAAAAAAAAAACCAAACACAACCCACACACCCCCAACCCAAAAAAAGGAAAAAACTTTGCCTGCAAAATGGGTTGCACATTAAACCCTCACATATATATTTCTATCATGTCCTTCTAGCATCATAATAGAGGAATCTACACTAAATATTGCGTAGTAATCAAATGGAATTTTCTTTGGCAACCTTCTCTTAGTGATAGCAAACCTACCTTTTTTCTCTATGAAGTCAATCAGTTAGGCCTTAAATGGTCAAAATATCCAATCAACCTCCCTAACTAGGAGATGGCACTGCAAAAATATAACAATCTAAACATCATCAAAGGCTTCATGGACCAGCATTACCTTCAACCAGAAGCCAATTTCTTCAAATGCTGAAAGTCCTTTACTTTATCCACTGCCAATAATGGGGCTGATAGGCTTCAATTTGCTGGTAATACTTGTCAAGAAACAAATGTAAAATTTTATATTTCTATAAAATGATAGCTCTAGTTTGAAAAGATTATGGATGATCTATTTGCTAGCGTCGATCCAGCTACACTGACATTGAAACCTTTATGAACCTAAAAAATCACTAGTATAGGGATAGAGGCATACACCAATGTGCTGACATCCACAAGGCTGTCTATAAAATTGTAGAGATCTGTAATGTCCTATGTGATATTCTGACTGGCAGGATTAAGTTTCTTAAGTTTTCTTTCATATAGTCTGCTTATACCTGTGATTTTAGATAGAACATTAGCATGATGCACACTTTCCAAGAAAATAAAAATAACTAGATTTAAAAGAATACATCTAAAAGGATATGGTCATATGGACAAGAACTCAAGTAAATATGATTTGCTGGCTCCTTAAATAAGATATAACATTTTGAAAAACATATTATGTAGCTAATGAACTAAAAAAAATCTCAACATGGTTTAAGAAAGCAGGTGAATAAATAACATGTGATTGAAAAGGTAAAATATCAAATGACAATCCATAAATGACACTTTCAAGCAGACAATATAAACAACCATGCATATTTGATTTTTATCATTTATCATGAACATGACCTATGAGCTTGCATATCAACAGGCATCTATCACAGAGTCCCTCCACAAGGAACTACTCCTACAAAAACTTTCTATGAAAGCACCACCACCCTCATCCATTTTCCTTAAGAATCTATCTATAAACCTACATATCAAAATAACACAAAATAAAAGTGAATAAACCCCACGTTAAAAATGCATCACAAAAGTGGGCATACCCCACATCCATTCATTGAAATAAAAAACAATATGTGGGTACACCCCACATCTAACATAAACCTAAAATATCATAAAAATAAATTATAAACAATGAAATTATACCTCTAAGTAACATAGCCTCTGAAAATGCTTGTCACCAATAACCTGTAATTTAAATAACATATTGTTGTCTTATGTGAATTTACACAGTTGTGAATATGCATCTTGATGTGAAGCATCTACTAGAAATTTTTATCTTGTATTATGATTATTTAGGGATGGAGAGTAGTGATTACTATTAAGCAAATTTTAGTGGGAATACAAGACTTACTGGATTAGCCTAATCCAGTTGATCCTGCACAAACTGATGGATATCACATGTTCATTCAAGTTTTATCTTATTTTGCTTACAACATTTATTGAATAATTTACTGTAGTGAAATTTTCCTAAATTTTGATATGCTCTATGTTAATATAAGAAACGGGGTTGTAAACCCATTCGAAGCACCTTCAATACTTATGCCTACCCATGAGTAAGGGTTTATTAAGATATTAGCATCCAACCTAGCGGTTTCAAAATAAATTAATTTTTGATTTCCCTACAAGTTATTAACTATACAAGACATAACAAGAAATAGAAGCACCTTAACTCCAAATAGGCCATATGAAAGCATCCATAGAAGTTGAAGGAGTTCCTATATATATGTGAGCAAGAACGCCATAGATTTACCTTTCTTAATAATTGTGACATGTGAACCATTAGCCATGACATTTTGCTCTTGACCAGATCAAAGTTTGTATCAAAAAAAGAACTTTTCCTGCCCATTCATGTGATTATAGCCTTGTTTTTTGGTGTGTACCATAGGTATGTGGAAAACTCTTTTATTGGTATATTTAATGTTTATATTCAATTTGTTTATTAACCTGAAATGATTGACTTGAAAGAAATGATACCTCCCTTGGTGTACTAATTGTTTGTGGATTTTAAACTTTTTTTTATTTCTTGGGGTTTGAGTGATGTAGCAAAGTGATTGAGCCTATTGCAAAATAGCTTATGACCAGTGGAAAACCATTAAAGTATTTAGGAGCCTATTGAGCCTATTGCAAAATGGTTTATTGCAAAGTGTTTAGGAGCCTTAAAGTTTTAAACCTTTAAAGTATTTTCAACCACAACAATGATTTGAAAATCCTATGACCAAAGAATGCATCTTTGGGCACCATTGAGTTTGAAAGTTGTGTTACTATGCCAATTTGATCATTATCTACTCTTTCAATCTGATGTTTCTCATGTTAAATTTGAGTAGAGGAGCAGTCAATTAAATTTGTTTAAGGATATTTAATGGAAGGAGGAAAAAAATAATGAGAGAGAGAAGGATCGGATTGAGTAAGACACTGATCTAGGGTCATTACTCTAAAATCATCAAAGAAAATGCGATGATCTTCAATGAGAAACACATCTTTCCTTGAGAGACAGAGGGAAACTTAGACACCAAGCTCATAACAATATAACAATAAGAAAATACATGAGAAATAGAATGAAAATAATAAAGACAGCTTATTCTAAACAATGTCGTCTTGGTCTAGTAGTTAATAGGATGTTTCTTGTCTGATAGCAATAGCGAGCAAAGCAAGTGGTCAATCATTAGGTTACACACAATAATGACGAACCGACTTGTAAGCTTCAATGGCAGTTGCGGCCACTATAGTAGAAAATGTTTATGATGAAATAGAATGGTGATTCATGTCATCTAGAAAAGTTACAAGAAGGGCATGCAAATTGGCAAAAATACCTCAAAAATATCAAAGTTGCATTAATGGAGATGAGAAGAACAAAAGATAATTAGGAAAGGGGTCTCTTCATTTATCCAATGGCTTTAATTTTCTACAGTATTCCAAGGTTGTTACGAAAGTTTTACAAGTAGCAAAAAGGTGTTAAATTCTTGTAAGGTGCTAACAAGTAGACTAATTGAAGGATCCTAGGCTTCTAGCTACAAGGTTCCCAATTGTAGATGCTATTGTAAGATCAACAAGAAAACAACTCCATGGAAAGAATATATTTTAGACTTTAAGTCAAACATGTAAGGGGAAGTCTTTATATCCAAGTCGGTTGGGCTTTCCACGTGAGTTTTATTAGTGCTTGCAAGCCTAAATTGGTGACAAATAGTATTTCCCTTGTTACAAGAGTCCCTTGGATATGGGTTAAGATACCAATATTACCTTGAACATGAAAGATTACAACTGAAGGCCTTAACCTTCAGGAGCAATCTCTAAGATGGGTGTATTTGACATTAGCTCGACAAAATATGCCTAGTCTAGGAGAACATACCCAATGCATTCTCAGATTTAGAATGGAGTTTCAAAATTGGCCCCTATTCAAATTTTCAAAAAACTAGTAGGAATGTAAATTGTCAAGTACAAGCATGTATGTAAGCATTTTCTGAAAGGGAATACATATATAGGTCTTATCATGTCTTTATCACTTTCCAAGTTGGATATAAAGACATATGGATGTCACACAAATATACATAACGAGGAATCCTACCCTTGAAACACATGGTTAAATGAAAAAACCCATATAATCATGGTTTGGATATTGATACTTGATGGTCAGAATGCTAGAAATGGCATGGAGGGATGTAATAAGGCAACCAAATATTAATACTACATATGCATTGATACATTTTTCTAAAGGTAAGAGGAGGATCACTTGAAATTATTGATCCTCCATTTTCATTAAGGGGTCAGGGGAAGGTTACGTCTCAAGGAAGGGCATCCCCTTCATTACAAAGAAACCCATTTCTTCCTAAGAGACAAAACCTCAAAAAGTCCACATGAAAAGGTTCTCTTCTAAAGATGACCCCACTCTGTTGTAACCAAAGAGTCCAAAGGATGGCCAATAGGAATGCCCGCTCTTGATCTAAGGGAGTCATCGCCAAAGGACTGACAAAAATCATTTAGCCAATGCTTAAATTTCTCTAACTAGGGGACACCCAAAGAAAAGACGTAAGCAATCCTCCACATCACCATTGCAAATGAAGCCTCCATCGTCCACCTCCAGAATGAAATTTTATGAAAAACCATTGTCAATATCCTCTCCTTCCTCACCAGCCAAAAAAAGATTTGTACGTTTAGCAGCAAAGCCATCTTCCAAATCAATCTACACTCTTGGAGGAAATTGTATCTACTAGTTTGTAAGCTATACTTACAGGAAAATCTTCGTCATCTTAAATCTCCATCCATCTTTATGCATAGATACATACAAACATAAGTAGCATGCCCAAACAGAGAAATAACTATTGGTCTTCATATCCACCAAAAAGATGTGTTCAACAGTAATTGAAAATACTTATGAACATAAAAAAACATAGATATCTATATCCATTTTCACCATATTTTTTTAAATTTTATATATCTCTGCCCATCAAAACTGAAGTTATATATCCATATCCCTATCTATAACATTGCAAATGGATATTTGTATTGACTTAAAAAAAAGTAAGGTGGCACATATATAGCCATACTCCATTTACACCCTTATGCCATGCTAGATAGGCCTTTCTCATATTAGACATCATTGAAATGGAGATCCTATCAGTGGCTGTAGTTGCAATGTCCAAAATCTGACAATGAATCCAGGTGCCATGCTAAGATAGAACCATAAGAAGCCATTGTCCACTTTGTTTTTTGACTCTGAATGTTCAACTTCATTCACTTCTGGCTTTTTATCACTTTCACAGGCCTCTAGTAGCTTTCCACATAGCATAAGATTGCCTGTATATGAAGAACTTGGGAAAGCATCAAATTGCTTCCCAGTTGGTATTCTTCCTAATAAATTATTATAAGAGACATTGAATTTTCTCAAGAATGTTAATATTGATAGAGACTGTGGAATGCCATCGGGAAGATTATTTCTTGATAAATGAAGGGACTCCAATTGTAATAAATTGCCAAGGCTTCTTGGGATAAACCCAGTTAAATAATTCTCAGACAAGTTGAGATTTTTCAAGCCAAGTAGGTTCCCAAGTTCTCCTGGTATTTCTCCAGATAATTTATTTCCAGATAGATCCATGCCTTTAAAAAGTTTAAGTATGGTATCATTCAACAACTTGATCTCTAAATGTCACTATAATTTACCTGTTATAGTGGTAAGAGGAAACATTGCCACATGTTCTATTTGTTGTCATCATCGCAGCAAATTTGCCAAAACTATTAGGAATGCCTCCTGAAAGATGATTCTCTACAAGATTGAGGACCTATAAGAACTTCGAACTAGACAGTTGCTGAGGAACTCCACTGCTAAATAACTTTGACCTTAGCCAAAGAAACTGTAAGAGATGCATTCCAGCAATCCATCTTGGCATGATTCTGGTGAAATTGTTCTAGCCTATATCAAGAATAGTCATATTTGTGCAATTCCCCAACAATGGAGGAAGATTCCCTTGTAGGTTGTTATTATGTAAATGCATGGATCTGATGCTACACAAATGAATTAATGACCTCAATCTCCCAGGCACCGTGGAAGATGTCCAGTAAAATGATTATTTGAAAGATCCAAGCCTAATTTTGCAGCTTCACATAGAAATGAAGGGATTGAACCACTTAAATTATTTTGTGAAAGTGACAAGAACCACAACTGGGACATATCAATAATTCTAGCAGTGGGAGAACCTAACAAGGAGCCCTCTAGTTTGTTGGAACCATTCATTGCAGCTGTCAGAACACCCTTTATCATATTCTCATGGAGGGGTCCATGAGCTTAATATTTGGAGAGAAATTCCATATCCATTCTATCATGACATCCGATATACCTGAATTTGACATATTTACATATGATAGGTTGCTTTGTGTTCCAAGCCATGATGGGAATCATGGAACCACTTTGTAGGAAGCCATTCCCAACCCGCGAAGGTTAAAAGGAGGTACCCAATTAAGGGATAGTTTAATCATTAGCGAGTTTGATGATAAATATAGATTGATTAATTGGCTAAGATTATGAAAATGTACTTCTGACAGTGTCCCATGGAATCTATTACTAGAAAGAAGCAAACCCTTCAGAGACTCCATGCCACCTATTGATTCAGGAATGGAACTGGATAACAAGTTGTATTTAACATCCAGATATTGAAGGCTCTTATAATCTACCAAGGATTCTGGCAATTGCCTAGTAAGTTTATTGTTAGATAGAAGCAACTCAGCTAAAGTGTGACGATGGTCACACCCCATGAAAAGTGACCCAACTTTGTAACAAGAATTTTAGTATACCTTAAATTTAAATATCGTAGGTTGCAAAGATTCCCAGAGATTTTATAGGCGTGTGATTCAGAATTGCCACCGATATGAAGGTATTGAAGGCTTGTCACGTTTAGTAGCCAATTAGAATCAATGTTCAATTGAAATCTTGCCAATAGTTCTTGCAATTATTCACGATACTAATATTAGTGGTCAATGTTCAAAGTAGACTTTGCCTTCCATGAACACAAAAAGGTACAACGTTTCCTACACCGCATATGTAGCTATCCCACTTATACACAGAAAAGGAGTGATCGCTGTCTCTAATGGGGAACTGCAGGGCAGGAAACCTTAGAATTATCCACTGGTGTGGTTCATCTTGGGAGGAGGAGGAGCAATGAGGGCGAGATCCGGGAGGGGGTAGTGGTTGGGGTTGGGGGGAAGGAAGCAGGTTTACTAACCTCGATGGTAGCAGACATCATTGGAGAAGAGATTCGACGAGGATGAGAACGGCAGGAGGGTGGCAGTAGGGCGGATGAGGAGAATGGTAGGTGGTCGACAATTGGTTAGATGAGGAGTTCGAGGATGATGAGGAGGACCACGAGTGAAATGATGGCTTGGACGAAGAGGTCGAGGAGGACCATGAGGTGAGACGATGGCTTAGATGAGGGGGTTGAGGGTGATAATGGCTTGGACAAGGAAGTCGAAGACGACGAGGCAGAGGACCAAGTGAGTGCTGAGGCAAAAGGGGTGAGGAAGAACAATGATCTTAAGGGGGTCGGGTGAGGTTTCGTAGTGCGGGATTCATGAGTTATTATTTTTTTAATTTTGTGACAATTAGAGGAGTGGGTGGGGAAGGGATTTTTTTTTTAGAGAAGAGGGAAATCGGAGGAAAGGGGGATTTGTAAATTATTATTATTTTATTTATTTTGCGATGTTTAGAGGGTAATATTCTTATTATTGTTGTTTTGGTTACGTTAATAAATTAATGTAATTATAATTAGTGATGTTTGATAAAATTAAAAGTTATCTTAAGTATTTTTTGTTGTAGTGAGGGTGTCAGGGAGGAGGAGGACGAGCATGGGGACGAGGAGGAGGAGGAGGAGATCATCGAAGAAGGAGGAGATTGGTGTTAGGGAGGAAGAGGAGTTACTTGAGGAGGAGGAGGGGTTGCGTCGAGAGCTTCAATGGTGCGAGGTGGGTTTTGGAGAAATGAAGTGATGGGGGAGGTGAAGGGCACCTGCGTGCGGATGTTGATAATGGACTTTTGCCGTTACTTTAATTAGAAAGCGACGACAAACATCGAACGGACTTTTTGAATGCACGCCCAAATTAATTTGGGTCAACGAGGATTTCTACTCATCATCACCTATTATAGAAAGTGACAATGAAATTATTTTCATTGTCGCTTATTGTAGAATTGACGGCTATTATCCATATTAACTTTTTCCATGAGCTACAACAGTTCTCCTCGTCAAGGGCTGCAGCCAAATTTTGAAGACGTATTCATCATCGGTTAGTAAACTAAATGACGGCAAAACTAATATCACCGTCACTTTAGAAAATGATGGCAAAGAACAGATGGTGAATGTCATTCTTCTAGTAGTGGGAAGGAAAAGGAGTCAATCAGATTGCTTCGTGGCATTGTGGAAGCTTAAAATTGGCTATTTTAAAATTTCAAAACAATGATCGATTTGATGCTCAAAATCGATCAAGATTGAATTAAAACACTCTAGGATAGGAACCATATCGGAGAAACTAATTTTCTCCCATTCCAAGGTTCCATGAGATAAATGTATACCTTCACGGGAGGCGTACATAGCACCCCAAAGTGCAGTGCCTCCTTCTATAAATTTTGATACAAAGAAGGCCCTTCTTCTCGGTCGGTTGATAAGCCCCGTTGCTGCCATTTCTCCTTAGATAATATTATTTTCGACATCTCTTCGTATCATTGGGACAAGAACGAATACCAACTCCTTTCACAAAAGGCTATATTCTTCTCTTTCATACTTGAGTTTGTGACCGCATGTGTAATTTGTCTTTCCCAATATACTTAGAGTGAGCTCTCACCTTCAATCCGCTGCATATAGTTATGAAGTAGATTTATCTATTTCCTTCAAGAGCTCATATATCTCTCATTCCCTCCTACATCCCTTCTCAAGTTTATTTACCAAATACCCAAGATCTGGTTATCCATCTCATACACATAGAATAATAAAAGCATTCACAATGTATCACATCGCATTTAAATATGAAATAACAAGAATAAAATAGAATGGAAAAGATGTTATTGAATATTCATAGCCATCCAACGTACAGGTATGAATTGAAGAAACAAAACAAGCAATAAAAGAAACAATTAGAGTACTGTGAAATCTGAAGTAGAAAAGGAAACAACAAACTAGAACTATGACTATAGCTACCTGACTACAGTGCTACACTTGGATCGACATCGTCAGCTCATATAGCCACAAAGTCCAGCTATATCTCTCTAGAACCTGAATATAGAGTCCACAGAAAACTTCAACAAATGCTGAGTAGAGTAGCAAAAGTAGTAGAAAAGAGAGCAAGGTAAAAAAAGTATGAAAATAGGAAGGATGAGTATTGTTCTTAACTATTTTAACTTATCTTTTATTAATTCTAGTATCTGTGCCTTGTCATAATTTAGGTCATTTAACTATACAAATCAATTTCCTCGAAAGGTGTGAGGAGATCTTGCTGTAATATCTCAAATGATAAATTACATGCGGCTCACCTCCTTGGCCAAGGAGACAACCCAAATCCACACTATTGCCTAGTTAATCTCTAGGGTCCTAGCTATTGAATTGAGGTGGTGACTACAGTCCATGCGATAAACATGCGAGGAGTTACCCTGCACTAACACACTGTTGATCCTTTCAACTACAGGGTACAAAAACAAAAAAGCTCCAAGCTCTCGTAACATTAATGCATACCCAACTCCTTGCTACTCAGTTGGCCAAAACGGCTTGACAAGTGAGTCATAGGGAGGCTAGCTCACTCTCTAAGCCAGTCTTTGCCCTTAACAGATATAGCCAGCCTTGCCATTGATACCAGACGTGAGTACTAACTTTCAAGGAACCCGTCAGGGTCCAAATTATTGACCAATTTCCATCAATCTATTCTTGTTTCCATTCGATGTTTTCGTTCATGTTTCAATAAGATAATTCTATTCCTTCTTTCATTAAAAAAAAACTATAGAACTCCTCAATAATTTCAGATATCAGTATTTGACTCATTCTTTTTTTCACCACGAGTTTATTAAACTAAGCACTAAACACAAATTAATCTCACATATACAGGTTCACAGCTAGGGAATTTATATTCTAGTTAAGCCTATAAATAGTTCAATATCATTGTAACATTCATTATTAATTGGACAAGTTCTCTTACAAATTTAATTAAAACAAGTACCCAAGCATAATCAACTAATAAGCAATTGGGACTCTTGTACTCAATAAAAAGAATTATAAGATCAATGAAATGTCAACAGCATCAAGACATGCATCGAAAAATTTTGAGAACAAAATGGTTGAGCTACTCTACCTAGCGTCACCAGGGGATCATGGTGACTACGAGAAGACATGTCGGAGGGTCCTCAAGCTTCACGTGTTGTTTGAGTGTCCTTCCCTAATCAAACAAGCGGAACCACAAAAACGTAAATAATGGAAAACTTAGGGTATAATCTTAATTTATCACTTCTAATGGAAAATTAGATCTCACCACATCAGAGTATGCCTTGATGTCATTCCAACAGTGGGTGACTTGCTGAAATTGGAATTTGAATGCTCTTTGAACCAATCAATTTAAGGTTATAGTTAGGGACTTAAGTGAAAAATTAAAACTTAAAATTTTGATTTTACAATTTTTCCAATAATAACCCCTATTCTTTGTCCTCCACGCAACAACTCCTCCGCTCTTTCTTCCCGTGCCTTGTTCACATGGTGCACCTGTGTGCCACTACCATTGACCACTTCCACCTCTAGTCTTGTTGGCATCTCTCCGCCTCCCTACTGCTAGGCCTAGTCGATCTCTGGCAAGCCTTTGGTGGACCTGACATGCATCCTCCTCACCTCTCTCTTCCATTGATTATGGGTGCAAGACCCATCATTAGCCTTGCTCCCCTGTCACGTCGATGCCTCGCCATTCGTTGCACCGGCCCTCGGCGACCTCGACGACATATATGTGGTCCCTCCCCACTATTTATTATGGATGGCTGCAGGATCTAAGATACTACACTAGAGGGGCATGAATAGTGTAGATCACAAAAATATAACGACTAAAAATAAGTCAGTCCACAGAACATATCACACAAATGCATCTGGATTTATAATAGAAACCCTTTCGGGTAAAAGCCACTACCTAAGCTCCTCATCTTAGGATTTTTTCGACTTGACAGACCTAGCAAATCCACTAATATGCATCACTTAAAACGAGGGTGGCACAATCTCTTACAACAACCCTTCTCTTCTACACCTGAAGAAAAGGTCAACAACAATATGAGTCTCCTAGAAAACTTAGGATTGAAATCAAAATAACAGAAATAAAAGTATACAACTCTATAACCTAAAGTACCTCAAATGAGAATAGAAATTGAACCAAAATTTTTCATGGTAGCTTAGATCAGAGTGCTTTGGAAAGCGTAAAAGAATGAGCACTGAAGCACTTTAGAATGAGAGTAGCAGCACTTTTTCTCTTAAAGATTTGCTTTTAAGAGTGGGTAGAAAAAGGTTGTAAAGGGGTCATATTTATACTTGAAAATCGTACAAAATTGGTAATAATTTAAAATTGATTGGTCGATCAAATTTAGTTTTTGGTCAATGAAAATAGTGATTGATCTATTAATTATTTGTCCTGATCGATCGACTATTGGTCAATTAAAAGATTGATTTGATTGATTAATCTATAAAAGTTGGATTTCCTTATATGTGTGGTTTGGTTGATCAAATAGTTTACATTGGCCTATCACTATTAATTTTCAGTCGATCAAATGTCTATGAAGTCGTAAATCAACTAAAGTCTTTTGATTAGAAAATTTGAGGTTTCGTATAAAGATTCTAGAATCAAGAAAAACTAAACTATCTTACACTTGATTTTCTAGCACACTTGATTTTCTAGCAATAGACCATCTTTCCAAGATTTCCCTCTTAGCTTGATAAGATCCAAGGTAGATTACTTGAAAGATTAGTTCACAGATAAATATAATTTTGGTTCATTAAATTCAAGCTGTCAACATTCTACCCTTTTTTTATGACAACAAAATTATAATTATGCAAAAAAGTAACAAGCGTATATTTGCTTAATGCTGAGAGAATGATCAATGTAATCATTTATGCATAATTTTGTATGAGAATCGAACTAGAAATGTAATCATTTATTTTATGCATAATTTTCTCCCCCTTTTCATTTCAGCAAAAAAAAATCAGACATGATAATATATTCTCCCCATTTAGAATGTACTTAGTATTTTGGTATTCTATTGACAGTAAAAGCATATAGAAAGTTTTCAAACTAGAAATTATATTAACTAGAGTAACTAGAAATGTTCAATCAAGCATATATATATAAAGTATTGTCTCTAGCAGAAAAGAAGAAATGATAGAGATAGCATGACAACATGTCTCATCATAACAGATATATCATCCTAATGTGGCCAAGAACGCACCCATGTTGGCCTAGAAATTGGAATCTATCTAAAGATCCATGGGGTCCATGGAAGTTGAGCTAGAAGGATACACTAAAGAGGAAGGTCAATATCCACCAAGGCGAAGATGTCGTTGCACAAAAGAAGTAGGTGTCGGCTGTGGTGCAGTCTAACGTGGTGGAGTGACCTGTTGGGCATGAATCTGAGGTAGGAGGAGGTGGAGGAGGAGGAGTTGTAGTAGATCGATGGTGATAGAGAGGATGCTGAGCTTGATGCTGCATGGCGTGATAGACTCTCCAAGTCTAGCCAGAAATCATCCCTGATCACTCAGGTAGTAGACTACCTGATGCCCATTCTCCATCCAGACTATATTTGTTTCCCTTTATCTATGCATCAACAATGAAATACAATCTATCACTTCTTGCACATCTATATGATCCCATCTAGAGAGATGCCTACTCAAGAGAGTCCACTCTTGATCATAGAAAGGAGTAGGTTGCATCAACGGAGGTCAAGACAGAGTGAAATGCTGTTAAGGAGAAATGGAAGGAGGTGCTACAGTAGAAGATGAAGGTCCATCCTGTGTAAAAGTAGAAGGTTCTACTATGTCTTAAGGTAGCTGGGGATTGGTATCCTCACCACATGCTTCCTGTGCCTGCTCCATCTTGGTATGTGTAAGCTTATCAAAGATGGAGACACAAGTGATGAATTGCTTATGATTTATATCCATTGGGACATTAAAGTGTAGGAAAACATGAGATAGGTGTGTCCCAAACTAGAAGGAGCTAGTGAGTTTCTTATCCATCAAGTAGAGAATAGAGTGGTTCCAATTGAATCACTTATTCTTCATGAAAGCATATATTGTGATAAGTAGGATTCCTAGGCAATTTTCAAAAGAAGTCATCTTTGACATGAAATTCCATAAAAAAGACTATTAAAGAATGATGAAGATGACGAAAACAAGGAAATTTTGTAGGATGACCCAAGTTAAAATGAGTGGGAGTAAGCAGAGTCTCCCTAATGGTGTCGAACAAGTCTGCTAGTAGAGCTCCAAGAAGGTAGGACCAATAGAAGGACAACCAAGAATCTCTATGAGAATGTTAGAATTAACTAAAACCTCGATCGCATAAACATTTGAAGCAAGTTGGATGTTAGACCCTTCACCTATGTTTTTGATATTAGCATAGAATAGGTGACATGCCATGGGATCGACCCTGGGCATGCGACTCATTTCGGCCCCTACGTAAAAATTTCTTTCAAAAAGATGTAAAATTTTATGATAGGCAAACTTATCCCGTAGTCTAGGAAAGATAGTCTCAAAATAAGTCTACAAGATGACCAGCATGTGGTGAAACCTTGGCTAACAGAGAAAAATGGTCACATGTGGCCTTGATAATGAAATAACGGTCAAAAGTATCATCGCGAGAATTGAAAGTAGAACCATGTGATCATTTGGGTGCCATTTGATTGATCAAAAAACTGAGATTGATAAATCAAAATGAGTATATTGATCGATCATATGTGACGAGTGATTGACCAAAAAATGCAATGTACTGGCATTGGATTTTAGGTTTTTGATTTATCAGAAGAACTGATTAATCAATAAACGATGTATTTTAGCTAAAAAGGCAGTATGTATCAAGAGTGAAAGTCCTCAATAAGCTCACACAACCAATATGAACCATCCTCAAGATAAGCCTATAGTATGGAAGGTAGAGAAACAAAAGGAGCCAAGTTCTAAAAAAGAATGGATATAAGATATTTAGGGATAATAGTGGAATATACCTAGATCAATTCTTAGGAAATTGATCAAAAGGACCCAGGGAGGAAGAAGAAGAGGTAATGGCGGTCGGAGAGTGCTTTGGCCAACATCGAGGAAGATAGCCATGGAGAGGGGCCTCTCTTGTGGTGACGGCGATGACGTAGAGGTCGACATGTGAGGTTGGAGAAGGTGGTCAGTGGGGATGCTAGTCAGTGGTTGTGGTGGTGGTCGGTGGCAATGATCAGTGGCGGTGAGGGTGGTCGATGGTGAAGTGGTCGATGGCCTTGGTTGGTGGTGGAAGGAATGGTCGACCAAATGTGGGGTAGGTTTTGGGAGTGTGGGGTAGGTTGCTTTTAGGTGAGGGAAAAGTAAAGGTTTTAGGTGAAAAATGATGGGAAGAAGATCATGATTTTATACTTTTCAAAAGGTTAAACATGGTAAATGAAAAGGTGGAGAATATTAAGTTGATGGATCCGGATTTGGGCAAATTGACTGTGATTAGAAGAGATTAGAGCCAAATTTGCAAAACAAGATTTCACACAAAACTAGTTGATTAAAACTAAGTTTTGATCAGTCAATAACAATTATGACCGAGCAAATATAAATATTGATTGGTCAAGCACTTTTGGTTGGGAGGAAAATTTCCCGCCTCAATAATTATCGATGAAAAATTTTTATTGGTCAATCAATCCACTCAAATTTGAGAGGGAGTTTTCTTGCCAAGAAATTGGTTGATCAATATATCACGATTGATTGATCAAAAAACTTATTTTGGTCGATCAATAAGATAAAAACATAGTTTTTCAAAATTTCCCTATAAGTTCTTTTAGTCGTGATAGACCTAACTCACGACAAATGTGAATAAACCTGTCTTTTGGTAAGGGTTTTGTGAATATGTTAGCTAATTGGTTTTCTTTTTGTATGAATTCTAAGTTAATCTCATTTTTTATCTCATAATATCTTAGAAAGTGGTGTCTAACTTCTATGTGTTTGGTTTTAGATTCTTGTACATGATTTTTGGAGAGATTAATGGCACTAGTGTTCTCACATAAAATCCTGTTGTTTTTGTAGGTTAAAACAAAGTCTTCTAATGTTTGTTTCATCCATAGAAGTTGTGAATAGGATAAAGATGCAACAATATATTCATCTTAAGTGGTTGATAAAGAGACACAATTCTACTTTCTAGAGAGCCAAGAGAGTAGAGAGTTTCTGAGAAACTGACATGTTCCAACAGTACTCTTGCAATCTGTATGACTACCTACATCGTCAGCATCACAGTACGAATGTAGCTCGAGTGTGGCTGACTTGGAATAGAAAAGCTGTAAATCTAAGGTGTGAACTACATATTTAAATATTCTTTCAACTACATTTATATGAGATTGTTTAGGGTCTACTTGAAATTGTGTACATAAGCAAGTGCAAAACAAAATATTAGGTCTACTTGCAATTAAGTATAATAGAGATCCTATCATGCTTCTATACAACTTTTATCTACTAACTTGTTTTATCACTTTTGAGTTGTATCGAGGTCGCCATAAGAGTCTCCTTCCCTTTCATCTTGTCCATGGAGAATTTCTTCAGTATCTCCGTAGTGTATTTGGTTCGAGATGTGAATATCCCATTTTTTAGTTGGTCTCTTTGTTGACCAAGAAAGAATTTTAGTTCTCCCATCATGCTCATTTCAAACTATTCCTGCATAACCTTTGCGAACTCTTGGCATAGTAGATCGTTAGTAGCACCAAACATTATGTCATTAACGTAAATTTGAATTAATAATAGGTCATTATCTTTTTGCTTTGTGAAAAGGGTTGGATCTGCTTTTCCAATTTTAAAACCATTTTCTATCAGATAGTTTCTCAGTCGTTCATGTCAAGCTCTGGGAGCTTGCTTGAGGTCATATAAGGCTTTATGTAATCTATATAGTTAACCTGGATGGTCATCATTCTTGAAACCCAGAGGTTGTTTATCGTATCCCATATGTGCAGCAAAAGGCAACAACATTCGAATGGATTCTAGGTGAGCTACAGTTGCATATGACTCATCAAAATGTATTCCTTCTTCTTGGTTGTAACCTTGGCCACAGATCTAGCCTTATTTCTCACTACTTGCCCTGATTTATTGAGTTTGTTCCTAAATGCCCATTGTGCCCCAATTATGGTTTGTGCTTTAAGTCTTGGCACTAATTCCCATACTCTATTTCTCTCAAATTAATTTAACACTTCTTGCATTGCCAAAATCTAGTATACATCACTAAAGACATCTTTTACATTCTTTGGTTTTAGTCGTGAGACAAAAGCTGTCAATGCTAGAGTATTAACTGATAATCTAGTATGTACTCCTTTGGATAAGTCACCAATCACCAATTCTTTAGGATGATCTTGCAAATAAGTCACATCCTTTGATAAATCAATCACTATGTTTTCCTCTATTACATAGGATAGATCTTCTAGATGTTCATCATCTTGATTTGTAAGAGATCTAGCTTTAGATAGGGTTTCATCAAATGATGCATGTAGTGTTTCTTCAACAACATATGCAATCTTATTGAAAACCCTATAGGCTTTACTTCTAGATGACTATCGTACAAAGACCCCTTCAATACTTTAAGCATCAATTTGATTAAGATTATCCTTAGCATTTAAAATAAAGCATTCACATCCAAAAACTTTGAAGTAAGAGATTCTAGGTGTTCTTCCAAAGTACCACTCAAAAGGTGTTTTATTTAGGATTGGTCTGACTAAAGATCTATTATGGATGTAGCTAGCAGTGTTTACTGCCTCGACCCAAAAATATCGAGGTAGCTTTGACTTATATAGCAATGTGTGGGCACACTCTTGCAGAAACCTATTCTTTCTCGTAACTACACCATTTTGGGGAGCTGCTTTAGGAAAGAAAAATTCTTGCTTAATCCCTAATTGGTTACAGAAATCAGAAAACTGCTGGTTTTCAAAGTCTCCACCATGATTACTTCTTATGTTGGTAATCATATATCCCTTCTTTGTTTGTAATCTTTTCACAAGTCTACTGAATTCCTCAAATGTTAAGTCTTTGGTTTTGAGAAACGATAACCAAGTGAACCTAGAGTAGTCATCAATAATGACGAGACAATAGTGACAGCCGCTTAGACTTTTGGATTTGGTTGGACCGAATAAGTCTAAGTGGAGTAACTCCAAAGGTCGAGAAGTGTTGACCATCATCTTTGCTTTAAAGAGAATTTTAGCCAATTTTCTAAGTTCACAAGAGTCATAGATTTTACACCTTTTGAAGTTAATTTTTGATGGACCTTTGACTAGATCATTGATCATCGTGAAATCAAAGTCGTAGAAAAACTTTCATTATAGTCAAAATCGTAAAGATACTCTTGAATTTATAATATCAAACTCAAAAAAATCATGCAAGTAAAAAATAGAGTTCGAGTTGTCTCTGGGAGGTAATCAATGTTTTTTACTTAGAGATATATTTTTTTTGTATTTTCAATTTTTTGATCTTTTTTATAAGAAGCAAGATAGTACCAAATTGAACTATACCAGTAATTAGGAAAACAAATGCGAGGAAACAAAGCTACCAACTATGGAAATAAATGTGAGATAGAAAGACATGTAATGGAAAGCTTCATTAATGAATAAAAGGAGTTTTAATACATCAAAGCAAAACTACAATAATGAATACTATAACTAGAACAACTATAACAAGAAAAAGTGAAAGTAAAGGCAGAGATGCCCACAAAGGCATAGCCCAAAGAGGTGAAAAGATAGAGCGGATGCAAAGGTGTACCCGGTGGAGCTTTGACTTGGGAAGGCCCATGACCAAGGTTGAAGATGAAGGGGGGAGGGGCTATGATGGTGGAAGAAGATAGAGGATGGAGATTGAAGTAGTTCACTAATGGAGGAAGAAGAATTTTCTATGGAAGAGGAAGAGGTGTCCCCTCAATATGGAGGCCATGGTGGTGTTTATATAGACCTAAGAGAAGAGGGTGAATGTCTAAGGTAGCTTGGGAGGCAAGGTTTAGGTTTGCATTTTTGGAAATTAGGTTTAGGTTTAGGATTTATCTAAATAGGAAAGTAGGATCTAATTTCCTTTAATTTTCAGTCACCTTAGGATTTGAATTTCAAATTGTATATAGAAGTAAAGTTTTATCCTTTGAAATTATCTTTCAAATACAACTTGAATCATTCAATTTGAAGCTAAATTTAGAAAGTTATGATCAATATACTGAAGGTGTGTCAAGCTATCCTAAATTTCAAGATTAAGATCTTGATTAGGGAGATTTAAGGGATTTATTTGGAGACTTAATTGGATACAATAAAAGCTACTTATTAGTAATTGATTTCAAGAATATTTAGGGTATTTTTGTGTAGAAGAATTAAGTGGCACATGTGGATAATGTGTAGGACTCCATAGGATAGGATAGGATAAGGAGTGAGCTAATGTCACTAGTGTATGGTCTTGGTTTTATGACTAGGTTTAGGAGTGATCCTAGGGTTGTGGAAAGGGTTTAGGGACATAAGCGGAGATGGTTTAGGGTTAAAATTATGTATTAGGATTAGGTTTTATGTGAGGGCTAAAATAGGTAGGTTGGGTTAGGGTTAGGGTTTTGGGTTCAAGTGACCAGAAATGATTCTTTTCCTCTTGCATTCAACTTTGGAGGTTTGTTTTCCCACTTCTCCTCTTAAGTCTGAGTACCTTACTCCTGCATATAGTGAAGCACAAAATTAGGCTCAAAATTACCATTTTACCATTAGCATGCAAATATGAAATTATCTACAACATGGCCTAAATCTAACGCAACTAATACCCAAAACTAGAAAAGTTAAGAATGTTATTATGTAAATTAGCTCACTCATCAATCATGTTTCAGAAGTTTACTTATGTTTTTCATGTGAGCATGCCCTAATCTTTTATGCCAAATAATTACCTCATCGTCAAATGCGACCAGACAATTATAGGTATCGCATTTGTTGAAGTCAGGAATATATATGTCTTTATATCTAACACCTTTAAGTAATGTTCCTTTTGTTTGTTTGTCTTTTATCTTAAATCCTCTTGATGTAAAACTGATTTTATATGCTTTATCACAAATCTAACTGACGCTAAGAAGATTATGCTTTAGGCCTTTGACTAAATGAACATCATCAAAGGAGGTTTTGGAATTACCAATTTGGTCACTACCAATAATACGACCCTTGTGATTGTTGCCAAAGGTGACTGTTCCACCTTCCTTATGGTCAAGCTCTAGGAACAGTTCTTCTTCTCCAGTCATATGTTTTGAATATTCGTTGTTCATGATCCACCTTTTCTTTCCATGGTCCTATCATTTGTTTAGCTTTGTGAGGACCAGCACCACAGAATGATCTTTTTAATTTGTTAGTAGGCTTGAGGATTCCATTGCATTTTTGATATATCAAATCTTTATAGGCTACTTGGTCTTCGTGAGAGTGACCTACAAGACAAAGTTTCAAGGTATCCTTTAGTACCCATTTTTTCTTACAAGCTCCACCTATGTCAGATCGAATTGCCTTATAGTGTGTGGTATAAGGCGAATACCTATTTTCAATCTTTTGACTAGAAACACTATGTCTTTTTGTGATTTTGAGTAGGAAGCTTCATGATCATTTTTAGGTGTATATCCTAGTCCAAATTTGGTGGTGCTTTATGTATGTGTACCTAATAGTTTCTCAATATTATGCTTTCCTTTAGTGAATTTTGCTAGGTCATTGACAAGGATAGATGATTTATCTTTTGATTTATCAAGATCTAATTTTAGAGAGGCTGTATGGGCTTTTAGTGAGGTGATTTCTAGAGATAGCTCATAGTTTTGTGATGCATATATGTGTTTAAGGGCATTTTCTTCTTCTAAACATTTTGCTAGCTTTTTCCTTTCAACCTTAAGGGATTTAGCAAGGTCATGTAATTCATAAAAAGCATCTAAAAGTTCATCAGGAGTAAAAAGGTTACCTCATCTTGGTTGAAAATCGTCGTCGTTTAGGAGAGAATCGCCTCGTAGTATAGTGATGAAAATCGAATCGACATTTAAATTTATAGTGCTTAAAAAAGCTTGTGAGTTCTGAGGTCATTCATAGAGAACAAATATTGGAATTCAATCCACTAATCAAAATAATAGAAATGAGCATAATAATCAATTCACAAGTATATTCAATAAAATAGTCAAGTTGTATCTCAGAAGTCAAATAAAAAATATAATCAAGAGCTCAAAAAGTGGTGGTTGAGACCAGTAATTTACTCTCAACTTAGCTCAATTCCCAATTTAGAATAAGATCTTAAAGCCAACAGTAGCCAAATCAGAGACAAATCTCTTCACAAATCTGACGTCAAAGACAAGTTTTAGAAGCCTTAAACTCCAAGTCCAACTGCCTTTGAAAGTCCAAGCCAAAATCACCCCTGCCCCCAAGGCACGAATCTTGAGGTCATAAGCCACTCCTAGACTTACGCCCAGGCACGTGCTTACATGCATGTGAGCGTTAGTGTGTGTGTGCGCATGGGTATGGTTAGGGGACCAGACCCCCTATGATCATGGGCAATCAGGTAAAGGAGGAGACTTGTTATATATGCAAATACAAAATGTAATCCCATGATGTAGGACTATGTTCTATATGTTTCTTTGCTTGTAGCTGCTGGCGAGGATCCTTCATCAATTGTTGCTACTGATGGTTTACTTCTTCAAATCAAGAGCCCAGAAGGCTTCACGAGGTCCGTCCGCATCTGTTAGAAGTGGTGTGGTGGTGGTTGATGGTTGAAGCACGACTGACGACAGCAATGACTGTTGTAGACTCGAATAGGCTTATTTAATATGGTGATATTATCGTCAAAATTAGTATAGTGAATTAACCTAAATCGAGTCTACACCAGTTTCGCAAAAATTTTAACCTGGCCTACTTGATTTTATCTTGGTCACTTTTAGGCCCAGAGTCGATCTCATGGAGGTTGGAATTAGGAGATTACGAAGTTTTTACACCTTTCTTAGAACGTATATGTTCCTTGAGTTTATTATGTTTTTGTTTTTTCTACTTTTAACATTTTTGTGATAATGTTGTTCTTGAGGGTGGGAAAGGAGGTGGCTATTTGGGGTGGAGACCGACCGACACTCTGTAGGGGAGGGGTGCATGCTCTTCTATAGAGAGAGCGTATGCCTCTCCCCATGCAAATGGACAGGTGCACAGCTCTATGCAATCGCAGCCGAATGGAGGAAAATAAAAAAAAGGATGGTGAATTAGCAATGCAAGCACACAATGAAGATGTTAATTATTATGTGTGTTTGAGATGAGATGGAATTGAAGTGGATGGAATGGTCATTTGTTCTCTCTCTTCCCCTCTTTAGAAATGCATGCAAGTGAATATTTACAAATGCAAGTATGGCTACATAAAATGCATGGGTAATGCTAGGAAATAACTTAAGATGACATATTTATAGGCATAGCTTGCTGTGGAATCATACCCCCATGCCTATCTTTTGCTAGTCCCTAGCAAAACATTTATTTGTATCATGTTTAGAAATGATCTTAAGTTGAAGAATTTTCTGAAGCAACATTAATGTGTTTATCAATTGGACATTGTGAGAACCAATTACAGAGAAGACTATGACAAAACCCATTTTCGCGCATTTGAAAGTTGTCGGAATTGTACTATAGTTGCACAAAAATGTTCGTCAAAAATAAGTTTATAAAAATTATAAGACTTGAGTCTCAGTTGTTCGTTTTTGGGAGGCGTTTGCTTTACGTTTGAATTCGATCTTATACCGCTCTACTCTGTTTAAAATCACATGCCGATTTATGATTATTACGTATTGAAGTACGACATGCTTAGTTGCAAGTATATCAGGAATTGAAAACAGGCAACATTAATCACACAAAAGATATTGCAATGAGCTCATGGTGATTTCAAACATATAGAGAGAGATATATATAAAAATGCATTTTCATTCATTCCATCGAAGAGTTGTTTGCAACAAGAACTGTAGAGGAAAGCTTGTACATAAATGCTTAAAAGGTAAATTTAGCTACCAGAAAACGATTTCATACAAGAATCTATAGGGAGATTTTGGATGCATCATTGGGGGAGAATCAGAACTATGCTACTAAGCAATAATAAAATGTAGTAAAACTATGAAGAGCATAAACTACTAATCTAAATCTAGCAAGACAAAAGGGCATTCAAGGGTGGTCCCTGATGGCCTTGGAGTGGTCAGGAGGAAAACGAGAGGTGGCCAATGGAGCTTAGGTCGGCCCTTGGAGAGAGAGAGGAGTGATCCAGCATCTCGGCATGGTGTCCTTCATGGTAGTGATGAACTCGTGGAGGTGGAGTGGCTAGCCTAAGTGGAGGTGGGCATGTATGGAACCAATGAAGTGAGTGGTGCCAAGAATGTGAATGGGTGCACTTGGCCACCCATTGGGCCTTTTTATAGACCCAAGGGCCACTCTCTAGAGAGGTGTGGAACTCTCTAAAGAGAGTCCAAGAGTGGCCGGCCATGAGAGGATAGAGGTGGTTTTTTTGAGTTGAGATCCACACTTTTTGGATCCAAAAATTGTGGATCTCAATTTGAATGCCTCTTGGTTGCTAAATTTGGCAACCAAGAGGTGGCACCACTTCAAGAGGGTTATAGAGAACTCTAGAGAAGTGTGTGTGTGTGTGTGTGTGGTCGTGCTCTAGGTGTCTAAGAGGTTTAGTTTAGGTCCTAAGGGGTTTGGGTAGGTGTATGCCATGAATTAGGGTTACAAACCCTAATTGCTAAGGGGAAAATGCAATTAAACTTAACCTAAGTTTAATTGAATGAGTGTGAACCTAATTGAGAGTGAAATAACTCAATTAGGTTGGGTTTAGGTCAATTGGACTCTCACTAAGTCCAATTGAACTTGTGTGGGTTGAGATCTAAGCTCAATTTGACTCAATGAGTCCAATTGACTTAGGTGAAGGTAATTGACTTTGATCTAAGTCAATTGGGTTTGGTGAGAGCCTAATTAGGTCCTTAGGTAGGTCTAGAGGTGATGTACTAGGGTTAGGACACTTTAATTTAGGTTTGTATGGGGTTGGGATTAGGTCTAGGGAGCTAGAGATCCAAGATCAAGACTTGAATCTCAAAATAGGGATGGAGACCAGTACCAAACGTCCAAAAATGTGATCAGACGACTTATACTCAAAAATCAAAAGTCCAAACTTCAGTTCTGGATGTCCAATTTGAATCAGAAGGAAATCAAGGTTCTATTTTGGGTATTTTGCAGAAATTGGACGTCTGACAAAGTGTCTAGACATCCAATAACACTGCTGAAGTGGGTTTGAGGTGTGCGGGAGTTGGCTAAGGGTCTTGGACATCCTATAACTTATCTGGACATCCAGATAAGGGTTGGAACTAGGGTTTTAGGGCTTCCTAGGGTTTTGTGACCTAATCTAAGGGTGGCTAAGGCTTGAGGAAGTCTCTAGGCTATCTTAGGGCTAGGATGGACCTAAGCTCTTCACATTTTACTACTTTATTCCTACTTAATAGAAGCGCAAACTTTTAACTTCCTTACATTATTATTCCCACATCTAATCTAAGCCTTTTGCTCCAGTTCTGCTACAACTCCCGTTATTCCTGATCCAGCTTCAGATCCTACTCCAGATCCAGCTCCTGATTAGCTTATTGCCTGCAATTGACATAATGCACTTAATCAGCACATTATAACATTATTTCATGCATAGCTAAAGTAAAGCAATGGAGATGCAGATAATGCTTATGTGTGCATGAATTACCCTAACTTATACTAAGTTCTAGCCTAATCTAGGTCAATTAAGACCTATGATTGCTATGCAATCATAACCCCATGCCTAAATCTTGCTAATCATAGCAAATGCAAGACTAAATTATTTACAGCAAGGGTCCCTAAGGGACTGATTATTTTATCAAGTGTTTGCCTAGAGATTTTTCTCCTTTTTGTTTTCATCCTATGCTCTAGAAATCCAGACAATCGTGAAAGTGCAACTATGTAGCTTTTGCAATGGATTTGAGTGAAAATCTGATTCACCTCTAAAGCCTGTACTTGACCCCTTGTGAAAATTCTAGCAGGATAGGTGGACTTCTTCCCTTTGGGTATTCAAAATATTCTATGAATTCCACCCCGACTTTAGTCTTAGGTAGAGAATCTCTGAGGGAAAAGATTATATCTTTGGTGGCTCACTCTCACTTGGTGCTCCATAGAGACTAGTACTACAGAATCTAGATTCCCAGACTACTAAGTAACTCAACTCAGGGAAAGACGAGAAAAACTATGCTCCCTTTTGATTCCTTTGTATTCATTCTCTCTTTCTTTCTTTCTTTTTCTTTCTTTTTCTTAGAGCTCACAACCTTACTAGATTCACATGTATGACCTGTATTTGGTGGTCTCACTTGGCATTAACACTTTAACTGAGTTTCCATAACCCTAACACTAAGTTGGAATTCCTCAGCCAATATTCGGGCGGTCAGAAACACAGAAAAATAGGTTACGATCATATTTGGTGGGTCTCAAATTTATTTGGTGGTATTGCCTCAATGCAACTGAACTTAAATATTCACTTTTTTTTCTTTGCTTTTTCTTCTTTTTCTATTTTTTTCAATTTTTCTTTCTTGTCATTATTATTATTATATTTTTTTTTCAACATAATACATCCATGAACTTTATTGAGGAGGCATTATTAGGGATTGGTGGTACTCAAGAGACATTAGGTGGCTTATTTGGTGGAAGTGCCTACTCATGGCACCGGGAGAAACGGATAGGACAGTGTATTTCTGACCTTAGCATCAATACCCTCCTTCAGCCGAGGATTCCGTAAAGAATGGTCGTAACCATCCACCTTAGTCCTAGTTTTATAAAAACTCACTCTCCACGTATTGGCCTTATTTGGTGGCTCTCACCATTCGCACAAAAATGTATATGTAGGAACCGAGAGTGAAAACTATGCCTAATCTCTGAGTATCATCACCTAATTATCTAAGATTCCTGATTCCTTGCACTAATCTTAAAGCACCAGTACACTCTACTCTCATCTCACACTATTTGGTGGATTTTTGGAGGAAAATCTACCTGACTCCCAAAACACTGTCTAGGGGTTCAGGAAAAGAAGCACTACTTCTTCTTGATAGACTAAAGACGTTTATCAGCCTTCATCGTGAATCCATTGCAAATTCTACGTGTGTGTGAAAAATTTTATTGGATTCCAGATTACAGGAATCAACTAGAGGATAAAATCCCAAATGCATTCTCTTAATAAAATAATCTTATTCATGAATGCAATATGTATATATGCTACAAACAAGTAACCTCATATAATTTGTACTTCATGAAATTCTCGTATCGGGTCACATTCAGCTTGACCCTAAATTTAGAACAAGAGGTGAGCGAGTGAGTTAGAAATGGCTGTTGCGGATGATTTCTAGCTCCAATGCGAGCATTGGAGGTGGAGTCGGTTCTTTTATTTAGGGTCCTAAAGTACGTTTGACATGCAGCTCTGAGGTTTTTCCTAAATGTTGGCATAAAAATTTTTAGTTTTGTTGTATCTACCCCCCCATGCCTAAGTTCTTGCATGTCCTCATGCATGAATATAAAAGAAAATAAATACAACATGGAGAGAATGGGTAGAAATCACCTGTAATTGCTCCTGAAATTATACATTCAGCATCGGCCAACCTGTCAGTATGCAATATGATGAAAGAAAATATGCTAAAAGAAGAATATGCTATGTATAAAAGTGAATATGTATAGGGCGATGGATGTGGAGTAGATGCTGAGTTTAACGCCTCCAGTTGGGCGAAAACTCAATCAGATGTATTAGTTCTTGCATAGGAGCCAGTCAAGATTAAGAGAAAGAAGTGTTCGTGTGCTCCTAGAATCAGTGGTCCGGAGATGCGAACCAACTAATTGTCCACCCCTACTACAAAAAGTCAAGCTATAAGAAAGTGTGGAGTGGGTAAGGGCTTCAATTCGATCACGGGTGGGTCTGAGTCAAGAATGGGAATGGGAGGAGCAAACTCGAGGGTGGGAATCTGCTGATCCGTATGCACGTGAATTCCCGCTGAGTCGCTCCCTGTGGAATAATCGGTTGTGACTACGTTAACGGGAAACCCGTTAGCTGTGGTCACGTCTTCCTGCAACAACAGGGGCGATTCAGTAATGTATGGATCAGGATAGCTGGATTCAGGGGTGCTGTGGCCCAAAGCACACCCTAAACAGTCAGATCCTCGGAGAGATATGTGTAGTGCAGTGGTTTCAGTCCCATGTCGATTGAGGTCCAAGAACCCTGATAGTACAAATGCATGAGACATTGGGTCATCACAAAGGAGCCCAATGTTACCACAGTATGCCGCATCTTCGTCTTCACCATCCTCTTCTATTAGATCATAGTCGAAGTTCTTTGCTGCCCTGAATATGTCCAGTCGAAGTCGCTCATTGCCTAGGGCTATCTCCATACACCCGGATGCACAATCGACGTTCGCTCGGGCTGTCGTTAGAAATGGGCGACCCAAAATAATTGGTGCATCTCGGAGATTAGGAGGAACTTCCATATCGAGAATGAAACAATCTGCAGGAAAGCAGAACCCGTGGACTTTCATGATCACGTTCTCAACCACCCCCTCGATGTTTTGACTGATCTGTCAGCCAGTTGAATTGTGACTGAGGTGGGCTTCAACTCCCCAAATTGAAATCGATCAAATATGGCAATGAGAGTTAGGTTGATGGACGAACCCAGATCTAGAAGAGCCCAATCAAATGGAGAATCCTGCAAGAAGTAGGATATGAGTGGGGTACCAGGGTCTTTCTTTTTCGACAGTAAGTAAACTAGAATCATGGCGCTCGCCTCTTTCGACAGTACCGCCTGTCGTCCAATTCTCAGCTATCACTTCGTGGTACAATAATGCTTGAAGAACCTAGCGACAATGGGAATGTGATCAATTCCCTTGAGGAGGGGGACTTGAATATTGTTACGACCTGGTTCACGAATCCCTACAAGACTCGACTGATCCCAAGACCCAGTCGTCCAACGAGAAAGTAACCAAAAAGCAGTAAAAGAAACCACATTCACCATGCAATCAACTAAAAGTAACAAAAGTACAGCAATAAAAAAATAAACTACTACAGTACATACCACCACAACAGTAGAGAATTTAAAAAGGGTACAAGAATATAAAATTTCAATAAAAGAGTACAAGAATGTAACAAAATACTCACTACTACAGAAAACGAGTACAACAAAAGTACAACTACTGGGCTCTACTAGGCCCAGCACCCTCCGCAGTCGTAGGCTCTGGCTGCTCAACACCTGGACTTGAAAAAGGTGGTAAGCATGACACGTCAGTGAAATGTTGAGTAGAGTGGCAACCAGCTAGCTAAGAAAAATAGTAAAGGTAGACAAGTAGCTGTTGTTTCAATTTCTTTCTTTATTTAACTAATTATTCTTTCTTTCATCACTTGGTTTATTTATTAGGTCTTTTTCTTGATCTCGAATGTTCCTTGTGGTAATGATCTTGATTGCAGTCTTTTCCGAAGAGTAGAAGTAGCACGTGGTGCTCTCCTGGCTGGGAGAGTCCCTCGTGGTGGTCCTACACTCAGTCAACCACCCCAAGGTTGCTGACAGACGTAACGGTGACTATGGTACGTGCGGTAAATGCACTGGTAGCTACCCCGCACTGGCACGCAGTCAATCATTTCCGTTAACGGGTGTGCCCAAAGCACAGCACAGAACTAGTATAGGGTAGAGCCCTCTCAGTAACAGGGGTCTAGCCCTTAAGAACCAAACAAGGGTCTTGCCCCTCCACAGTCCACACACCCTCGCCTGACTACCCTTGTTTGCCTAGTGGGCCTAACAAGTCTGTGTAGGACGGCTAGCTGAACCCTAGGCCCCATGAGGTTGCTAGCTCCCTCCCTACACTAGTAGCTCTCCTCGGTACTGTGTACGTGAGGGCCACAGAGTCGGTACAAAGTGGCCAGTTCTAACCCCGGGTCCCAACCCTAGGGCGGTTAGCTCTTCTCTGCACCAAACAGGGGGATAGTTGCTCTCTTTGGTACTCCATACTCAAGAGCCAGCTCACTTCCCCATTCACATTTCCAGTTCCATTCTATTTATTTCCAGGAGCTCTACTCCTAATTCCCCATAGGGTTCAAGGTCATGTTTCTCAGACCAAGCCATACTATGTTTCATCATTTTAGGTTTATTCGCAGATAGCACGTGTTTCCAACATCCAATCTTTCTTTTCTAATTTTTATACAGGCAGCTAGTATTTATTTGCAAACAACAGAAATTACATGTAATAGTACTCTACATTTCACAAGCAGCTGTTATCCAATTACAGGCAATTATTATTATTCTATCTACTCATCCAAGACTACAATTCAGGCATTTAATACAATCGTTCCAGAGTTTCTAGTCCTATGATTCATGCCATACCCTAGGATCTATCATTCAATCTAGTGTTTCTGGTCCTAGGATTCATGCCATACCCTAGGATCTATCATTTATTTCAAACATGCATTTATGTTTGTAATTACTAAGGAAAGCCACTCTACCCGCCAAACCGAGAGTAATGGGGGCATGATCGGCTGGTCCACATGCCTCTGCAACCCCCAAATCCGCAACAGAATGAGGTCCTAACACAAGGATCAACCACAAGAAACCACTCAGAACATGATAAACAACATTCCAACAAGTAGAGGAACTTATACGAAGAAGAACGGAAACTTAAACACGGAAATCGGACCTCAAACAGACCCCAAACGGGTCAAAAATGACAACTATGACTCAAATCAAACGTCTGGAACATCTTCTAGATGTCTTAAAAGGGGTCCAGATCCATTCCTCACTCTGCGCTACTCCTAAGACGTCCAGAGATCCTGCTGAATCGTCTGGAACTAGTTCCAGACGTCCGACTATCCCTCCGGACGTGTGGAGATGCTCTCCGTTGTCTGGTGCCTTGCCCATATGTCTGAATCACATGGGAGGGCGTGCCCCGCACCTTCCCGAAGCGAATCCTGCACGCGCACACAAATTCTCTTAACATGGCAGACAACAGAGCTTCGACGGAACGACCACATGACCGTAACCGCAAAAAAGAAAACAGTGGGTGCAGTACGTACCTCTCAGTCGTTTGGAGCCTCCTCCAGATGTCATTCGCATAGTCTGGATGTAGGTCCAGATGTCTGTTTCTGGGAAAAATCCCAGAATTAGAAGCTCCTTCGTCTTCTTCCTACTATGCGTGACCAAGCCGCGTAGCCGCACATCCGCTGCTCTAGCTGCAGTAGCATCGGGGAAACCTCCCTGACACACACTCCACCTCGAACATGCCCGACCGACCTCGAGCTGCTCTGGTGAGCTCTCTCTCTCACGGCTCGCGCGCTCTCCTCTCTTCCCTCTCGCTGCTCCTCTCCTCTCTATCGTTGCACTCGACTGCAGTTGCTGCTCGCTCTCGTGCTGGAGGAAGGAGAAGACGGATGGTGTGGGGTAGCGTGAGGGAGAGGAGAGGGGATATAAGTAGGTGTGAGGGGGGAAAAGGTTCTGCAGTCGGCGAGGGAAGAAGAAAGAGAAGGTGGCTGGGGCTCAGTCTGCATGCGGCATGCGTGTAGACTCGCGGTCGTACGCCCTCAAAAATTGATTTCTAGACGTTTGGGAAGGTGTCCAGACGTCTGGACCAACTCCCAGATGACTTAACAGGGTTTTGGTGGCATGGGTCTTAACCACATAACAAACTCAAAGGAAGTTTTGTCCCTGAAACTTGCGATAACTAGGGTACGAAAAAAGAACAACTTACGCATAACAAACTCAAAGAGGATTGAAGCCGGTCCAAAAAGTCGTACCCTCAAAGAGCTCCGGGTACCGCTCCTGCATCGCCACCTTAAGCTCCCAGGTAGCCTCCTCGTATCGCTGGCTCCTCCACAAGACCTTCACCAGGGGTACCTACTTCTGTCTCAGACTCCAAATGGCTCTATTGAGTATTTGCACTGGCCGCTCTGGGTAGGTCAGGTTGTCACCCACCTCAATGCTCTCGTGGCTCAAAACGTGACTGGGATCGACGACGTACTTCCTAAGGTTGGACACGTGGAACAGGTCATGCACACCAGAAAGCTGGGGAGGAAGGGCAAGCCTGTAACCAACGGGTCCAACCCGCTCCAGGACCTCAAAGGGTCCCACAAACCTCGGCGTGAGCTTCCCTCTCACCCCAAACCACTGCAGGCCCTTCATGGGCGAAACGCGAAGGAAGACGTGATCCCCAACCTCAAACTGCACCTCTTTGCATTTCCGATCGTATAGCTCTTCTGTCTGCTCCTGACAGTGCGGAGTCGCTTGTGAATCTGCTCGATCACCTCCTGACTCTACCGGATCAGCCTGGGGCCAACCTCCCACTTGGTCCCCACCTGAACCCAACTCAAGGGCTCCGTACACCTCCGTCCGTACAGAGCCTTGTAGGGTGCCATGCCGATGCTCGAGTGATAGCTGTTATTATATGCAAACTTCTCCAGGGACAAGTGCTCCTCCCAAGAGCCCCTCCAGTCCAGTACACAAGCACGCAAAAGGTCCTCGCTGGGTAATGGGAAAGCCCACCACCAAGTCCATGGTGATGCTCTCCCACTTCCACTCTTGCACTAGAAGTGGCTGCAACGACCCTACAAGCCTCTGATGCTCGGCCTTTACCTACTAGCACACTAAACATTGCTGTATGAATTCACCCACATCTTGCTTCATTCCCCTCCACCAAAAGTCTTGTCTCAAATCATGGTACATCTTTGTGTTTCCGGGATGTATGGTGAACCTGGAACTGTGTGTCTCAGTCAGGAGCTCCCTCAATAGCTCCTCATCCCTGGGAACGCAAAAACGTCCCCTCATGCGCAGCATGTTGTTTGCAAAGGAGAAGTCCCCAGGGTCTCCTGACAGCACTCTGTCACGCAACGACTGCAAGTACGGGTCGGCCATCTGTCCTGTGATGATACGGTCTATCAGTTCTGGCCTCATCTGTCATGTCACAGTCACTGCCCCGCAGTGCCCCAGTAATTCTAGGGGTAGCCAACTGGCCATCTCCTCCGTGAGGCTCCAACTCTGCACATGTAAACTAGCCAAGTGGGCGGGTGCCTTCCGGCTCAAGGCGTCAGCCACCACGTTAGCCTTCCCCGGGTGGTAGGAAATGCTGCAGTCATAGTCCTTTAGGAGCTCTAACCAACGTCTCTGCCTCATGTTGAGCTCCTTCTGATCAAACAAGTATCTGAGGCTCTTATGATCTGTGAAAATCTCAAAGGTCTCACCGTACGAGTAGTGCCTCCAAGTCTTCAGCGCGAAGATGACAGCTGCTAGCTCTAGGTTGTGGGTAGGGTAGCTATGCTCATGGGGCTTCAGTTGCCGCAAAGCGTAAGCGACAACGTGACCCCTCTGCATGAGGACACCCCCTAACCCCTGCAAAGAGGCGTCCGTGTACACAACGAACCTGCCACTACTGTCTGGGATGGTGAGCACGGGAGCCGAAGTCAGCCTCTCCTTTAGCTCCTGAAACACGCCTCACAAGCGTCTGTCCAAGAAAAGGGCACGTCCTTCCGAGTCAACTGTGCCATAGGACGTGCAATCTGTGAGAAACCCCTGATAAACCGCCTGTAGTAGCCTGCCAGTCCCAAGAAACTGTGGATCTCTATCACTGTGCGTGGTCTCTCCCACCTGAGCACTACCTCAACCTTGGCTGGGTCCACATCCAAGCCATCCCCGGAGATCACATGACCCAAGAAGGTCACCTCCCTAAACCAGAACTCGCACTTGCTGTATTTGGCGTACAGCCTACGTCGTCTCAGTGTGTCCAAAACCATCCACAATTGTTGTTCGTGCTGTGCTTGATCTCGAGAGTAGATGAGCACATCATCAATAAATACCACCATGAATTGGTCCAAGTATGGTCTGAACACCCGGTTCATCAAATCCATGAAGGTAGTGGGGGCATTGGTCAGCCCAAACGGCATGACCAAAAACTCGTAGTGTCCGTACAGGGTGCGGAAAGCGGTCTTGGAGACGTCTGCCTCCCTGATCCTCAACTGGTGGTACTCAGACCTCAAGTCTATCTTGGAAAATACCGTGGCACCTCGCAACTGGTCAAACAAGTCATCAATCCTCGGTAGCGGATACTTGTTCTTGATGGTAACCCTATTCAGCTATCTGTAGTCCACACAAAGGCGTAGGGTACCATCCTTCTTCTTCACGAACAATACCGGGGCTCCCCACGGAGTCGCACTGGGCCACACAAAGCCCTTCTCTAGAAGGTCCTACAACTGAGACTTGAGCTCTCACAGCTCAAGTGGTGCCATCCTATATGGTGCTGTAGAAATGGGGTTGGTCCCCGATACCAATGAGATCTCAAACTCGATCTCACACTCGGGTGGTAGTTCTGGCAACTCATCTGGGAACACGTCGGGGTACTCTCTAACCACCGGGATACTCTGAAGGTCTGCCACAGGGCTGGGCTCCGCCACCACACAAGCCAGGAAGCCCTCACACCCCTGGCCCAAAATTCTCGCCGTCTGAAGTGCAGAAATGCACCTGAAGCATCCGTCCACTGGTTTCCCATGAAACTTGAAAGAAGGCAACTCCGGTATGGAGAAGACGATCTTCCTCTCAAAACACTCCACCAAGGCGTGGTAAGCAGACAGCCAGTCCATCCCCAGAATCACACCAAAGTCCTCCATCTGTATCATAATCAGGTCAGCGGGAAGGCTGTGCCCCCAACACTGACCTTACAACCTGTGTAAACCTTCTTAGCTACAAACAGCTGACACCCGGACCTCTGATCACGAACGGATCCTCTAACAACACACAGTCCTTCCCCAAACTAACCGCAAAACTGGCATCGACAAGTGAGTGTGTGGCGCCAGAATCAAAAAGCGTGTAAACCAGTCTGCCGGAAACTATAACCATACCTGCCACCACTGGTCCTGAAGCTCTAGCATTCCTGTGTGTCAGGGCGTTGATACGCCCCTTAGCCCTAGGTGTGGACGAAGCAGCCACACTCTACGTCGGATGGGTAGCCGCTGGTCGGTACCCTCCCCACGACTGCTGTCCTCCTCCTCGCGCCTGGAAACCACGACCTCTAGCTCGTCCTCCAGTGCTCAGCGTGGGGAGCATCTGCTGACCTCCAGCTCTAGATGGGCAGTCCCTCTTGATGTGGCCCGGTTGGCCACACTAGTAGCAAAGTGGGACTCGACTCCCACCCTCAATGGGTCCCTGCTGATGGCTGGGCAGGGGTCCGGTGCTGGCAGCTGGCCCCTGTCAGGGGCTCCCAAAGGCCACTGACGGCCCCGCAAAACGTGACAGCTCTCCTGCGGGTGCCACGTGCGTCCTCTCTCGTCGACCCTGTGAGTAGTTTGGCTGGTAGGGCCTCTTCCGCCTGCTGTTAGTGTCACGTGCGAACGGGTTGGTCTCTTCATACGTGTTGATGCGACTGACTCGATCGTGTTTTAACAGTTATTGCGTCGTAGTATAGGTGATCAAGCGTCGTCAACAAATAAAAGTTTTTATTACTTGAAAATCGGAGTATCCGAGGTCGAACACAGGGAGCAATCGGAATTTACTACTAATCTCAAATGTAATTGAACACTCAAATTTACTCAAAAGTTTAATTCAAATGCATTTAAAAAGTAATCCAGGCAAAAGAGTAAAATTGGACGTCTAATGACAAGATCAGACGTCTTAAAAGTATTTTCCTCCTTTGATTATTCTTCTTCTCTCTTCTGATTATGATATTTCTTTCTTTCTTTCTTTGCAGTCTCTCTTCTGCCTTCTTCCTCTTTGTATCAACAGGTCTTCTTGTTCTTCCTTGGTCTTCTTCTTTGGTTTCTGTCTTGGCCTCTCTTCTTCCTTCTCTTCTCTCTTCTGCGAAGGCTTCTTCTTCCTTGGCTCTGCTATGCTTCTCTTTTTCCTTCGCCTCTTCCTGCTCTTTTCACTGGCTTCCTTCCTTCTTCATTTTTGCCTTCTGCTTCCTTCTCTTCTTCCCTTTTGCTAGCAGCAGCTAAGTGTTTGCTTCACTCCTTCCCTGCACAGCCACAGCAAGGTACAACAAAACCTAACCCCTCTACCCACACGTCTCTCTCTCTCTCTGTAAACCACCCTCAGCAAGCTCTCCTAGAGTCAGGTTAACGGGTCGGATCGCGTGCCCGTGACCAAGCGCACTGGTGTGTGGGTGATGCACGAGGTGTGCTCAGGGTCGGGTCGGATCGCGCCAGATCCGCGTGGTGAAATCGTGGATGAGGTGCTGTGAAATAGGTGAGGGACCTCACCCTGAGTGTGACTGGAGGCGATAAAACGATATCACAAAAATAATATAAAGCATGCCAATGCTTTGTAAGTTACCAATGTGGGACTATTGGTTGCTGCCTTCTCGCGCGCGCGCCCGCAGAAATCTCTCCTTCAATTGCCAAGGCTGTGGACTTCGTTGCATTCCTCGCTAGACCAGATGTCTTCGCACTGCCTCCCCGAGTGAGCTGCACCTGAAGCCTGGACGTCCTGAAGCCTGAAGCAAGCTTGGAGATTCTTCAAGTCGTCGTCAATGGCGGTAAGGGCTATGAATCTGTCAGACATGAAACGAGCCTCTTGGCTTAATCAGATCACCGGGGGACCTTCGCCTTGTCACGGCGAAGGTGAAGGGCAAGGTGGCAGGCCGCGGGGTGACCTAGGCGTGCGTGCCTAGGTCGCCCTGTGGCCGGATGGATGGGTGAGTTCAGGGGACCGTTGGGTAGGCATAGCAGGTTTATAGACGGGTAGAGGATACTCAGTGAGGTGAGGCGGAGGTTATGTGATGGTCGGTGAAGCATGTGGGGCTGCGGAGCGATGGGAGCTCCTCGCCAGAGGGTGGCCGGAGATGAGGAAGGTGACGGTGGACGGTGGCGGTCAAGGGGTCGATTGAGTGAAATACAGTGAGGAAATGAAAGAGGGGATAGAGGGGAATGATTTTAACCTACTTAAAGGGACGAAAGGGGTGGAGGCGGACGGCCATATCGACTGTCGCCGGAGAAGAAGATGTCCAGTGTGGGAGGACGGCGGCGACGGCGGGGCTGAAGCGGTGTGCGCGGGTGTTGCGCGACGCGGAGGAGAATCAGGAAGATGACTCTGTCACTGGTTTTGTGGTAGAGCGAAGAGGAAGGGAGGGGGGGCTCGTCAGAGCTCGCTGGACCCTTGGCCGGAGAAGAAGGAGAAGAATTTGAGGTGGAAGTCCGGCCAAGTCAAGCTGAAAATGAGCGACCGGGTTTGGGGGTTCTTTTATAGGCATTGGGCCGTGTGTTCAGAGCTTGGAGGGCACGTATCCGTCTCCGACGGCTCGCCAGAGAAAGAAAGTGGGTGGACACCCAAATCCCTCGTGCGTTCGCACGAGAGATTGGGATCAAATCAGGGATCATGACTGGCCTCAGATGGAAGGGAATTCCTCAGAGAATCTCCCTTCCATTTCTGGGAGGGGATCTCTGAGGAATCAGAGAGTATTCCCTCTTTAATCCTCGCCGAAGCAGGATTCTACCCCAATAATGGTGGAAGGACCTGATTGCAATGTTGGCAAGGAAGTTAGGGGGCTCTCTGCGATGATTTTCAAAAGTTAGGGACCAAAATGTGATTTGGGTGTACTAAATTGCAAAGTAGGTCAAGATGACCTCCCCTTAGGTCGAAATTTTGGTACAAACCTAATTTGGACCTAAGGAATCCAATGGTGAAGTTGGATTTTAGGTTTGACCACTTTTGAATAGACATTTTGCGTACAAACCCAAATTAGGTTAATTGATGAGCTAGGACCCTAATCTTGGTCAAACTGGGTTCCAAAGGCCAAATTGAATGTTATAAACCCTAGAGGATATTTTTCCATGATTTTTAGCGGGTTTAATTGATTTTTATCCTGACCGAAACCTTGTTGATTTAAGCGGGTCTGTTTAAGGGTTACCAAATGTCATTTAATTCCTAGATTGCACATAACCCATTTCTGATTGATTCAACCAACTTTTTATTTCATTTAGACCATTTGACCAATGTTTTGTCTCTGAGAAATCCCATTTATGTATTGCAATGGTAAAATTACAGTTTTAACCTTTATCTCATGTTTTCTTCCCAGAATACTTATTCCTTCGTTTAGGCCTTCTACTAGGTTATGTAGGAGCTTTTATTCTCTTTATTGGGTCAAAATGAGCTAGTTATGGCTCATTATGAGGCTCTCATCATACCCCCATTCCTAGCTTTTGCTAGTCCCCTAGCAAAATTTCAAGGTTTCAACTTTTGTTCTAGACCCTGAGTGTCGGTCAATAGTTACGATAAGTGCTTTTCTTTTTCTTTTGTGATTAGATTAGAATGCCGACAATAGGCCTAGAGGTACTCAAGTACCAACCAAAATCCGGACCTGACCCGCTTTAGCCTCAGTCCTCCGCAAAGGTTTTTAGGGCCCACAGAAACTAACCTAGGGTTTGTTGGACTCCGCGGTTAAAGCACCCGTGCTTGAGACATTTTCGGCCTAGGTTTAGTTTGCAGTGCATTTTTGTAAGAGAGATAGAAGATTTATTTGTTTGGAGAGCTTTCTCTCTCTTTTCTTTTTTTATTTGTAGCTTCGGATTAACTTCTCAACACGGTCTGTATCGGATTCCTCGTCCCCATCATCAATCCTCAAGGGTCCCTGGCTTTCGAGATTTCGAGATAATCCCACCCATGGCAAACCCCAGAACCCTGGCTTTCAAGATTTCGAGATAATCCCGCCCATGGCGTTCCGTGGCCGAATTCAGACCCTGGCGATCGACATTTCATGATAATGCCACCCATGGTATCTGAACCAGCAGAGTGCTTACATGCCCCCAATAGGATATTTAGATATCCTAAGAGACATGCACCGAGGAGACGATATGCTGTTACGCATCTTCGAGGGAAATTTCCCGCCTCTCCGCGCTGGGAACTCATCCAAATCAACTTGTGTTGATTGGCCGCTCCTAATCTAGGTGACTTTTTCAGAACATTAAATGCTTTTGCATGGTTTGGATATTTATGCGCACTGAACCAGACTGTGTGTGAATTTGGGGTGCTTAGGTTACCGAATCCCGCAAACCGGAGGTCAGTTAACGAGGTCGAATACTTCCTAAGCCTTAGACCTAATACTTAAGCTTCGCATTTTCCCGAACCTCTTGAGGATTATCCAAATTTTAGTGGATACGTGAATTTTTAAGCTAAAGAATCTAGCCCAAGAGGCCTAAGACCAGCGTTCCTGCTAATCTCTTGTTATGTCTCCTTAGCACTTTTCTTTTATTTCTTTTCTTGATCTGGTCTAGAACTTCAGTTAATTCCTTAATCTTTTACTAATGACTATTTTTTTTCTTTTTTCATTTTTTGCTCCTTTTGTCATTTTTGCTCTTTTTCTCCTCCTGATGTTTATGTGGCTCACAAAATTTCCTCCCTCCCCCATTTTTTTTGTTCTTTTTCATAATTTTTCAATTTTTTTGTGTTTTTGACATATGTGAATTTTTTGTGTGTGAGAATCCTTCTGATATTTTCTTGGTTCTGTATGTATGCACTTTATCACCCCCCCATGCCTAAGTTTTGCAATGTCCTCATTGTAAACGGAGGGTGTGAAATAGTGTTGAGGTCAGGGACTTAGAACAGGATACATCGGGTGGGTGAATAAGTCGAAAATGACTGATGCGAACGATTTCAAGCTCTGATACGTGTACTAGAGGTGGGATCAACTGTCTAAGGCTGAACTCAAGGTGCAATGGACGTGGAGTACAGATGGATAATCAGACGGGTCTCTATTTTTGTAATGACGGTTGCCTCCCGTTAAGCGCTAAATTTAATGCCTTCAGCCGAGCGAAAAATGGGGTGGAGAGGGAGTGGTCAAATCAGCGGAATTTTGTAAAACAAGCACCTTGATTAAGAGCCTGGTTGGTCCAACCAGGTGCTTGTTAAGATCAGTCGGCTGATGATGCAGCCCAAACCCAATAAGTCTGGTGGGTTGATAGATGTAGATCAACAGATGCAGAATCCACCATATGTAGTGAAGTTCAAATGAATATGAAAGTGAAAACTCGGGTTTAGGCTGAGTCGAATCAGCCTGGTCAAAGTAGGGTTCTGAAAAATAATCAATGTAAGGTTTGGAATCCCTACAGGGGTGATCAAAGAATGTTGGCTCCTATTTTTCGGTCTGATCAATGCCCGATACCCGATATAGATATGGAGTTGAATCATCTGTAAATGGCTCAGTGAGAGGTGAATCAGAATATAAATTGAGTCTGGTTGCTGGTCGAGTAGAGAACGGTTTTGATTGGTTCTGTATTTGTGGAGTAGGTGGCTTCAAAGAAAATTGGCTTATTATAATCAGGAAGTAGATTTTCTCCGATGTATGGTCAGATTCGAAATCGTCGGAGAGTTTGCGAAAATCAAAATTTGAATGAGATTCCAGATCGTGAGTTTCACCACCATAGAATAAATCATATGTTGTAGATTCAGCAGCCTGACTGGGGTCTAGCCTAAATGTTAATTCTGAGCTTAAAAAGGTGTCCCTATTTGGTAGAGGCTCAGGTTCTAAGCTAGTAGGGCAGACCCAGTTGAAACCCCACTTGTCCAACTCCTCGATTTCTGTATCGTAGATTGGCGTAACTTTTGAAAAATTGATTTGTTCCTCTGAGGATGTTGGCGAGGGATATTCATCAAATAAAGGCCCAAAATTGTATTCTTCATTAAAATATTGATCTTCTTCATATGGGGCCTTGAAATCTTCAAAATAGGTTTCAGATCTAGATTCTAGGCTTCGGATGTAGGTTGAATTACTAGAATCTAGGTCTGAATAACCTTTGAGGGTCACCTTATCAGAATAAGGGATGGAATTTACACCCTCGAGAGGTTCAGTTCTACTCTCATACTTGCAGGAGTTTTGGATTTCTAGAATGGGCTCATCATGGTATTTTCCTGCATTTGGAGCTTCCCAACCTTCTTCAATATTAGGCACATTGTATTCTATTTGGGTTGGGAATCCACAACCATTTTGTGCCTCAAACCCGAGATCAGATTTATCCTCAATGTTGTCCCAAGATGGTTCATCCTCTGTTTATGGTATATACGGGTACTTCTGGTCAATAACTTGTTTTACTAATCTCATTATCTCTTCCCGTTTTTCAAGACTATCTTGGTGTTGCTTCCAAAGTCGAGGATTTGTCATACATTGAAGGTATTCAAGATTGTGCAGTTTTTCTATCTCAATGTATGCAGTAATGATCAAGTCACGGGTTGATCCTTTTGTGGCTTCTGCTAATAGTACTTGGGCACAAGTTATGATAAAGGTTGTGGTTGTTGGGACATCAACCTGAATGTTTCCTACTGGTGTTGAGGTTTCTTCTTTTTCATAGAATTTCAGGGCATCCTCAATCATTTTATTTCTCATGGATCTCTGATATTTAGGTTTCTTGAATGGTGGTCCTAAGTGGTTTGGCTGCATATTTGGATTAGGTGGTGGAATCCAGATGTAGAATCAGAGTTTGAATCAAGATGTAGAATCAAGTTATGAAGAGATCAGATCTGAATAACGAGTCCCACTAAAAATGTGTGTGTGCTCTAAAGAGAAAAGATGAGGGACTGGAGGTGTTTTTGACCCAATCAAGACACCCAAAGATGTTTGGATGACTATGGAGGTTCAGGGCGGATGGTATCCCTGGATCAGAAAGTCGTCCACCTGAGAATTACCTGGGCAGCCAGAGAGGGAGAGTCCCGCAAAGACCCCTACACGGTAGAGCATCCCCACGAGTTACAGGGTTTCCCCCACCCGACCTCTCTTGTCACTGAGATTCCAGGTAGACCAGAATGGGGACCTTGACCTCTTAAGTCTACCACTTTTATTTCAAAGGTGCTTTAGGGTTCTCACTTGCACTTTAGATGTTTTGATATTGTGACCTAATTTAGAGGTTGGTTGACCCAAGGGGTCAACTTCACCAGACCTATCCTATAGATGGCAGAATGATTCTAGGTTTGGAGCCTAGAGCTCACCCTAATTTGACTCACAGGTTATTAGGTCCAAAAATTTTAAGATTCAAGTGATTTTAGAGATTCTTTTTCTTTGGGGTTTGTCTTGTTTAGATCTCTTCAATCAAGGTCTTGGGTGACACACAGATGCGGGAAGGTTTATTTCCTTTTATGCAGGCATGTGTGACTAACACTCCAAGATCCTACTGTAGAAACCCTAATTTGGTTCTATTTCCAATCCTTTTTTCTTTTTCACAAAAATTCTCTTTGGACTTGTAAGCAAGAAGTGTGTTGTCCATAGAGATTAAGCGTTATTTCTATTAGGCACATGAATTTGTGGGATAGAATCTAAAAAAATCACTCCAACTTCAAGAAGAATTAAAAAATTTTTGCAAAATTAGGAAATGTTTGCCTTAAAGATGGTGATTACTATATAAAGAAGGCAATTGATTCCTAAATTGATTTTCTTCTTTTGTCTTTTCAGGATTTAGGGAATGGTTTAAGGAAGAAAAGAAATTACCTGCCCTGGAGTGGTTGACTTGTGGGAGGGATTTTCTTGTGAAATACCTGCAAGATCAAAACAAAGCAAAGTAAGGCAAGTTAGTGTTCAATATGATAAAAAGAATGTAGAGACTAGTGATAAATTGCACGTTGCTCCCCGGCAACGATGCCATTTTGTTGGAACGCTCTTGATCGGGTTTTAAAGAATGTCACGTTGTAGTATAACCGAAAAAGTGTTCAAAACAAATAAAGATTTTATTTCTCGAAAACTGGAGTATCTGAGGTCGAACACAGGGATCAATCGGAATTTACTACTAATCTCAAATGTAATTGAACACTCTAATCTACTCAAAAGTTTAATTCAAATGCATTTAAAAATTAATCCAGGCAAAAGAGTAAAATTGGACATCTGATGACAAGATCAGACGTCTTAAAAGTATTTTCCTTCTTTGATTATTCTTCTCTCTTCTGATTCTGATATTTCTTTCTTTCTCTGCAGTCTCTCTTCTGCCTTCTTCTTCTTTGTATCAATGGGTCTTCTTCTTCTTCCTTGGTCTTCTTCTTTGGTTTTTGTCTTGGCCTCTCTTCTTCCTTCTCTTCTCTCTTCTGCGAAGGCTTCTTCTTGCTTGGCTCTGCTATACTTCTTCTCTTCAGCCTTTCTTCTTCTTCTGCCTTGCTCAGCCTCTTCTTCAGAGTTTCTTCTTGTTTCTCGTCCCTGCGGCTAAGTGTCAGCTTCTTCTTCGACGCTCCGCTCACCTGCACACAAGGGGAAGCAAAACCTATCCCTCCCTCTACCCCCGCATGTCTCTCTCTCTCTGCAAACCGCTCACAGGTAGCTCTCCCAGAGCCGGGTTAACGGGTGAGGTTGCGCGTACCCAGGACCAGGCGTACCGGCGTGTATGGTACGCGAGGTGTGCGCGGGTGGTGTATTGGGTCGGATTCGCCGGGTCCGCGAGGTGAAACCGTGAACGGGGCGTGTGATGGGGCGCGGGACCTCACCCCAGGTGCGTTCGGAGGCGAAGAGAAGATATGACAAAATCAATTTAAAGCATGCCAATGCTTTGTAAGTTACCGATGTGGGACTATTGGTTGCTGCCTTCTCGCGCGCGCGCCCACAGAAACCTCTCCTTCAATTGCCAAGGCTGCGGACTTCATTGCATTCCTCGCTGGACCAGATGTCTTCGCACTGCCTCCCCGAGTGAGCTGCACTTGAAGCCTGGATGTCTTGAAGCCTGGAGCGAGCTTGGAGCTTCTTCGAGTTGCCGTCAATGGCGACAGGGGCTATGAATCTGTCAGACATGAAATGAGCCTCTCGGCTTAATCAGATCACTGGGGGACCTTCGCCTTCTCACGGCGAAGGTGAAGGGCAAGGTGGCAGGCCGCGGGGTGGCCTAGGCATGCGTGCCTAGGTCGCCCTGTGGCCGGATGGATGGGTGAGTTTGGGGGACCGTTGGGTAGGCGTAGTAGGTCTATAGACGGGTGGAGGATACTCAGTGAGGTGAGGCGGAGGTTATGTGATGGTTGGCGAGGCGTGTGGGGCTGCGGAGCGATGGGAGCTCCTTGCCAGAGGGTGGCCGGAGATGAGGAAGGTGACGGTGGACGGCGGCGGTCGAGGGGTCGATTGAGTGAAATACAGTGAGGAAATGAAAGAGGGGATAGAGGGGAATGATTTTAACCTACTTAAAGGGATGAAAGGGGCGGAGAGGCGGACGGCCGTATCGACTGTCGCCGGAGAAGATGTCCAGTGGGGGAGGACGGCGGCGACGACGGGGCTGAAGTGGCGTGCGTAGGTGTTGTGCGACGTAGAAGAGAATCAGGAAGATGACTCTGTCACTGGTTTTGTGGCAGAGCGAAGAGGAAGGGAATGGGGGCTCGCCGGAGCTCGCTGGACCCTTGGCCGGAGAAGAAGGAGAAGAATTTGAGGTGGAAGTCCGGACAAGTCAAGCTGAAAATGAGCGGTCGGGTTTTGGGGTTCTTTTATAGGCATTGGGCCGTGTGTTCAGAGCTTGGAGGGCACGTATCCATCTCCGACAGCTCGCCGGAGAAGGAAAGTGGGTGGATACCCAAATCCCTCATGCGTTCGCACGAGAGATTGGGATCAAATCAGGGATCATGACTAGCCTCAGATGGAAGGGAATTCCTCAGAGAATCTCCCTTCCATTTCTGGGAGGGGATCTCTGAGGAATTAGAGAGTATTCACTCTCTAATCCTCGTCGGAGTAGGATTATACCCCAATAATGGCGGAAGGACCTGATTGCAAGGTTGGCGAGGAAGTTAGGGGGCTCTCTACGATGATTTTCAAAAGTTAGGGACCAAAATGTGATTTGGGTATACTAAATTGCAAAGCAGGTCAAGATGACCTCCCCTTAGGTCAAAATTTTGGTACAAACCTAATTTGGACCTAAGGAATCCAATGGTGAAGTTGGATTTTAGGTTTGACCACGTTTGACTAGACATTTTGTGTACAAACCCAAATTAGGTTAATTGATGAGCTAGGACCCTAATCTAGGTCAAACTGGGTTCCACAGGCCAAATTGAATGTTCTAAACCCTAGAGGATATTTTTCCATGATTTTTAGAGAGCTTACTTGATTTTTATCCTGACCGGAACCTTGTTGATTTAAGTAGGTCTGTTTAAGGGTTACCAAATGTCATTTAATTCCTGGATTGCACATAACCCATTTCTGATTGATTCAACCAACTTTTTATTTCATTTAGATCATTTGACCTATGTTTTGTCTCTGAGAAATCCCATTTATGTACTGGAATGGTAAAATTGCAGTTTTAACCTTTATCTCATGTTTTCTTCCCAGAATACTTATTCCTTCATTTAGGCCTTCTACTAGGTTATGTAGGAGCTTTTATTCTCTTTATTGGGTCAAAATGAGCTAGTTATAGCTCATGATGAGGCTATCATCAATACGTCATAGTTGCCTCCACTACCCTCGAGAACGTAGGCAACTTCAGGGGTTTGACATAGCCTGGAATAAAAGGTCGGAGCTCCTAGATGAACCTCCAAAGGTGCTCCTCCTCGGTGGCCATAGCTGTCGCTGCGAAATGAGACAGCTCCAGGAAACGCGTGGGGTACGCGCTCACAGTCATCGTCCCCTGGCGGAGAGTGTGGAACTCCCGCATCCTCTGGTCCTACCACGTCTGGGGGAAGTACTACTCGTAGAAGAGGGTGACAAAGTGGTCCCAAGTCGGCTCGTCCCTCTCCTAACCCCTGACCACCCTCCACCACCTATGTGCCGCGCTCTCTAGTTGGTACGTGGCAAAGGCCACGCGGCACTCCCCATGGGGGAGAAGGGTGTCAAACACCTTCTCGATCTGCTCGAGCCAGTCCTCCGCCTCGGTCAGGTCCTCATCCCCCTTGAAGGAGGGGGACTTCAGCTTCCGGAACTGTCTGAAAAGCTCGTAATGGCGCTGAAGTGGAGAAGCTGGTATGCCTCCAGGTAAGGAGGGCTCGTGCTCTAAAGTGCCGGAGGAAGGTGGGGGTGGTGGAGGGATACCCCCTCCCCCACATCCAGTGCCATGTCCATCTCGCTGTCCCACAGAGGACTCCCCTTCCGCAGCCCCAGGGAGAGGTGCTCGTGGAGGCGGGTGAAGCTACTCTCGTATGATATCTCATATCAGCTAGGTGAGGTCCTAGGCCTGAATGCACGGGAGCAGTGGTTGGTCCACTGAGGCGTCGGGCTCAATGCATCCGTCCCTCCGACCTCGTCCTTGGCAGCGTCAGCGGCCCTCCTCTCTACCTCCTCATCGAGGCATCTCCTGCAAGGAGACGCGAACACAGAACTGAAAGGACGTCAATTCTAATCGACATTCAACGAAGGAACCCTAGAACAAATGTCAGAAGGTATGTTGTGGTGGTTACTCTAGTTACAAGCACGTGAATTGGTTATTTTCCAGCTAGTTGGTTCACTTCTCAGGACGACCTTGCTCGGATACCATCTTGTTATAACCCGGTTCCCGAATCCCTACAGGACACGAGAATCGGACCGACTCAGCTGATCCCAAGACCCAGTCGTCCAACGAGAAAGTAAAAAAAGAGCAGTAAAATAAACCACATTCACCATGCAAGCAACTAAAAGTAACAAAAGTACAGCAGTAAATAAATAAACTACTATAGTATACACCACCACAACAACAGAGAATTTAAAAAGGGTACAAAAATATAAAATTTCAATAAAAGAGCACAAGAATGTAACAAAATACTCACTACTACAGAAAATGAGTACAACAAAAGTACAACTACTAGGCTCTACTAGGCCCAGCACCCTCTGCAGCCGTAGGCTCTGGCTGCTCAACAGCTGAACCTCAAAAAGGTGGTAAGCACGACACGTCAGTGAAACATTGAGTAGAGTGGCAACCAGCTCACAAAGAAAAATAGTAAAGGTGGATAGGTAGCTGTTGTTTCAATTTCTTTCTTTATTTAACTAATTATTCTTTCTTTCATCACTTGGTTTATTTATCAGGTCTTTTTCTTAATCTCAAATGTTCCTCGTGGGAACGATCTTGATTGCAGTCTTTTCCGAAGAGTAGAAGTAGCACGTGGTGCTCTCCTGGCTGGGAGAGTCCCTCGTGGTGGTCCTACACTCAGTCAACCACCCCAAGGTTGCTGACAGACGTAACGGTGACTATGGTACGTGCGGTAAATGCACTGGTAGCTACCCCGCACTGGCACGCAGTCAATCATTTCCGTTAACGGGTGTGCCCAAAGCACAGCACAGAACTAGTATAGGGTAGAGCCCTCTCAGTAACAGGGGTCTAGCCCTTAAGAACCAAACAAGGGTCTTGCCCCTCCACAGTCCACACACCCTCGCCTGACTACCCTTGTTTGCCTAGTGGGCTTCACAAGTCGGTGTAGGATGGCTAGCTAAACCCTGGGCCCCATGGGGTTGCTAGCTCCCTCCCTACACTAGTTGCTCTCCTCGGTACTGTGTACGCGAGGGCCACAGAGTTGGTACAAAGTGGCCAGTTCTAGCCCCAGGTCCCAACCCTAGGGCGGTTAGCTCTTCTCTGCACCAAACAGGGGGACAGTTGCTCTCCTTGGTACTCCGTACTCAAGAGCCAGCTCACTTCCCCATTCACATTTCCAGTTCCATTCTATTTATTTCTAGAAGCTCTACTCCTAATTCCCCATAGGGTTCATGCTCATGTTTCTCAGACCAAGCCATACTATGTTTCATCATTTTAGGTTTATTCGCAGATAGCACGTGTTTCCAACATCCAATCTTTCTTTTCCAATTTTTATACATGCAGCTAGTATTTATTTGCAAACAATAGAAATTACATGTAACAGTACTCTACATTTCACAGGCAGCTGTTATCCAATTATAGGCAATTATTATTATTCTATCTACTCATCCAAGACTACAATTTAGGCATTTAATACAATCGTTCCAGAGTTTCTAGCCTTAGGATTCATGCCATACCCTAGGATCTATCATTCAATCTAGTGTTTCTGGTCCTAGGATTCATGCCATACCCTAGGATCTATCATTTATTCCAGACATGCATTTATGTTTGTAATTACTAAGGAAAGCCACTCTACCCACCAAACAAGGAGTAATGGGGGCGTGATCGGCAGGTCCACGTGCCTCTGCAACCCCCAAATCCGCAACAGAATGAGGTCTTAATACAAGGATCAACCATAAGAAACCACTCAGAACATGATAAACAGCATTCCAACAAGTAGAGGAACTTATATGAAGAAGAACGGAAACATAAACACGAAAATCGGACCTCAAACAAACCCCAAACGGGTCAAAAATGACAACTCTGACTCAAATCAGACGTCTGGAACATCTTCCAGACGTCTTAAACGGGGTCCAGATCCATACCTCACTCTGCGCTGCTCCTCAGATGTCGAGAGATCCTGTTGAACCATCTGGACCTAGTTCTAGACGTCCGACTATCCCTTTGGACGTCTGGAGATGCTCTCCGCCGTCTGGTGCCTCGCCCAAACGTCTGAACTGCGTGGGAGGGCATGCCCCACACTTTCCCGAAGCGAATCCTGCACGCACACGCAAATTCTCTTAACACGGCATGCAATAGAGCTCCTGCGGAACGGCCGCATGGCTGTAGCCACGAAAAGGAAAACAGTGGGCGCAGTACGTACCTCTCAGTCATCTGGTGCCTCCTCCAGACGTCTTCCTTGTCGTCTGGATGTAGGTCCAGATGTCTGATTCTAGGAAAAATCCCAGAATTAGAAGCTTCTTCATCTTCTTCTTGCTGCGCGCGACCATGCCACGCAACCACGCGTTCGCTGCTCTAGCTGCAGTAGCATCGGGGAAACCTCCCTGACTCACACTCCGCCTAGCGCACGCCCGACTGACCTCGAGCCGCTCCGGCGAGCTCTCTCTCTCACGGCTCACACACTCTCCTCTCTTCCCTCTCGCTGCTCCTCTCATCTCTGCCGCTGCACTCGATTGCAGCTGCTACTCGCTCTAACTCTCGCTCTTGTGCTGGAGGAAGGAGAAGACGGACGGTGTGGGGTAGCGTGAGGGAGAGGAGAGAGGATATAAGTAGGCGTGAGGGGGAAAAGGTTCTGTTGTCGGCGAGGGAAGAAGAAAGAGAAGAAGGCAGCTGGGGCTCAGTCTACACGCGGCACGCGCGCAGACTCGCGGTCGTACGCATGCAAAAATTGATTTCTAGACGTCTGGACCAACTCGCAGATGTCTTAAAAGGGTTTTGGTGGCACGGGTCTTAACAAATATGTTCTTGAACATTGATTTTAGGTCCTCAAAATTTCGCGTGTCCTTTTTCCGAGCTACATTCCGTGTTAGGGCCTTAGGAAATGGGATGGGAATCTCAGGGTTGAGTGGCCTCTTACCCTTATCTACCACAGGTGGCTCTTGAGATGGAGTCAAACCTGCCTGTGGCGAAGGGTGGGAAAAATCAGGACCCACCTGCCTATGTGCTGGGTTGAATGTCTTCCTTCCGCTCCTCAAAGAGACAACGTGTGCATCGGCTTGTTGTCCATGAGGTAGTGGGGGAGCGGAAGGGGCAGGATACACGAGGTTCTGCAAAAGTGGCTAGCCTTGCATGTAACCGGGTGGTGTAGGAGGTGCCTGTAGTATGGCATGTGCCTGTCCCTGTGGTGCCTGAAACCTAGGCGGGGCACCTTAGTTCTACACATATCGAGGATTCAGGACGGGTTGGGAGGGCAAGTCTCCCTGAGTTCTATGCTCCTGTAATAGTTGGTTCTGCATGTTTTGTATGGACTGTATCTGATCAGCCATCGCCTTCATAATCTGCAAGCTATCTTGTGTAGATTTCCTCATTGATTCTTCCAGCTCCTCTTTGAGTGCCTCCAAAGGGTCAGCCCACTTTGGAGGGTGACTGGCAGCTTGGTGCAGCAGCTGGTATAAAGAGCAGGGTTGCTGCTAATGCGGGAATGGCTGCTACCTAGGGTACATGTTTTGCACATTCCTGTATTGGCTAGTCTGGTAGTGTGGATATTGATGTGGTCTCTGTGAATTACCAGGCCAAGAGAAGCTCGGATGATGGCGCCAACCAGGGTTATACATCTCTGAATACAGGTTATTACGCCCATATCATTGGATAGCACTGACATCCTCGTAGGCCGAAGATGTCTAAGACATATATCCATCAAGGGGATATGCATTATAATTTGCGGGTGGTGCGTAACCTTGGTCGTAAGGTGCCAGATTTGGATTATTCACAGGATCCTGATATGCGGGATCTCGTAAATACAGAGAAGGTGCATCCCAAGTGAGTAGATTAACTCGAGCAGGAGGGGCTCAGGGTGCATAGGAGGGTCTTGAGGCGGTAGAGCTCAAGTCAGATTGACCCTGACTAATCTGGTCAATCTTCTTCTCAATTAGATTTATTCTATCCAGCTGCTTGATGATGATATCCATGTTGACTCGAATAGACTCGGTGTGAGCCTCGTGGACACCAACTCGCTGCTGACCAGGCTGCTGGAATTGGTTCATGGATGTGGCATTCATCGAGTTCTCCACTAATGATTCAAACAACTCAAATGTGTTCTTCTTGTCTTTTGCGAGGAAATTCCCGCCACTAGATGCATCGGCTAGATACCAATTAGTGTCATCCAGCCCATGGTAAAAGATCTGAGCCAGGTGCCATCTGGGTATACCATGGTGCGGGCATTTCCGAAGAAGGTCATGAAATCGGTCCCATGCTTCGTGTAACTTCTCCCCAGCTCCCTGGGAGAAAGTCGTGATTGCGCGCCGCATTGCGTTTGTTCGACCAATTGGGAAGAACTTTTGCAGGAATTCACGTCGTAATTCCGACTAGGTTCCAATCGGCTTCCCAATAGTCTTGAACCAGTATGAAGCTTTGTCCCTCGGAGAGAACGAGAAAAGCTTCATTAGAACAATCCCGAGATCGATATTCCTGGGTCAAATCATTTCAGCAAGTCAACTGAAGTCGTCAAGGTGCTGAAATGGATCTTCGATTGAGTTCCCATAAAAATGAGTGTTGATCAACCCAATCACATTGGGCTTGAGCTCAAATTTCATCTCCGCTTGCGGGAATTCTGACCAGTGGTGTGATTATTTGTGAGGCTGGGTCGCAGAAATTCTGCAGTTGTTCTCCTCACGGTGGGTGCTGCATCCTGTCCAGCGCCATCAGAATGCGATCCATGCTCTGCTAATGCCGCTCCTTGGATTCGACTACCTGGGCTTCCAGCCGAGCCATCGGCTACAGATTCTCTATATCCTGACCCGGTCTAGGTCCAAGTCCAGGATTAGCCATGGTGGCTCTGGGAGTAGAAGTGGGGGGGAAGATGGTCCTGGCGAGGTGACTCGCCTCCTTGTGAGTGGCTCCTAAGGTCCAACCAAGTGAGGTCAAAGTGACCTCCTTCCTTGCATACACCCCTAACCCTTGGGTTGGTGTAGCCAAGTAAGACAAGGCTAAGGCCCTATCAATCAAGTGGTCCTTATGGATCAAATGGCCAAATTTTTTCATTTTAGATTTTAATTCCTGAAGAAATTCATCGTACAACCGACTGAAAGTGATTCCCACCTCTTCGCTAACCCAGCCAAGAGGTTGAAACCACCCAGTAGTATGACAACGAATTCAGGTTTTATTTTGTGTTTTAAAATTTATTTTAGCCCGTTTTCTTCAGTGGGGTTTTCTCTTGATGAGTGGCCCACAAGGTGACCAAGCTCACTGGCTAAGTACTGGACTTGATTAAGTCTAAGTTAGCTCAAGTGTAGTCTCTAAGTTGTAACCCTAAAGATTCAACCTAAGGTTCATGCATTTCTAGGGTTTTGTTCTATTTCAGCAAACCACAAAAATAAAACTCATTCTCTAACAACAATTGGAATCCCATTAACTTGAAATTTTGTGAGTAGATTCCTTTTTCAATTAGCTTTCCAAAGAATATTTTTTTGGAATTTTTACTATTTCAACCAAATCTTTAGGGATTTTTTGAATGTCAGAGAATCAGATCTGGAATTTTGATCTCTGGTTGTTTTTTGCTTTGAAATAGTACCAATTGACCTTGAAAAATTCAGGAAAAATATGGAAAATAAAGCCAAAGAAATCAACATTCAAACACCACCGTTTTTAGAAAAAAAAATTCGCAGATTGCATGGAATTGCTTTTTGAATTTTGAAAAATCTTAGATCTGGGTCAGTTTGACCCCCTTACACTTCGAGAATTTTTAGAAATTGTATACTCGAAATTTTTTCATAAGAGTGGTGGCATTTGAAAGATGGTTTGAAAATGAAGGTTTGGTTTGAATTTTAGAATTTTTTTGCTCACTAATTTTTCGGTAATTGAATTTTTAAATCAGACTTGAAATCTGGCTAAAAATAAGAAGATGGTGGGAAAGCTTTTAAAGAGGTTTGAGTTTGAAATCCAAGCTTTCCACCAAAAATGTTTTTTTTTAACTTTTGCACATTTTTTCTCTTTTTTATTTTTAAAAAGAAATTTTCAAAAGACTCAAAGAAAATCTCTTTTTTTTTTCTTTTTTTTCAAACTAACCTAGGATTCAAAAAGAAACCTAATCTAGATTTTTTTTCAAATTATTATTTTTTTTCTTCTTTTTCACAAAAATGAGTAAATTTTTTTTCTTTTTTTTTTTAAAAAGAAATTGCGGGAAGTCGATCTAGTCCTAGAATTCAGAAGAAACCTAATCTAAGAGAATGCGATGTGCACCTGATTTCTTTTCCGTGCTCGTTGTGTGTGCAGATCCCGTTCTTTTTTCGTGTTGTCTTGCACATCAAAAAAACAAAGTAGAGGAAAATTTGTCAGTGATAGATTAAAGGATCAAAATCAAGAAAAATGATGTTGCCTCCCCGACAACGACGCCATTTGTTGGCGATGCGTAGAGCACATTTGGATAGGGAAACGTCATAGTATAGTGTGAAATACGATCCAACAAAAATATTTGTAAAAAGATAATGAGACTTTGAGTCCCGATCGTTCGTCTCTGGGAGGCATTTGTTTTACTTTTGAAATCGATCTATTATCACTCTACTTTATTTAGAATCGCATGCCGGTTTAATTATTACGTATTGAAGTACGACATCTTCAGTTGTAAGTATATCAGGAATTGAAAACAGGCAACATTAATCACACAAAAGATATTGCAATGAGCTCATGGTGATTTCAAACATATAGATATATATATATATATATATATATATATAAATGCATTTTCATTCATTCCATCGGAGAGTTGTTTGCAACAAGAACTCTAGAGGAAAGCATGTACATAAATGCTTAAACAGTAAATCTACCTACCAGAAAACGATTGCATACAAGAATTTACAGGGGGATTTTGCATGCATCATTGAGGGAGAATCAGAACTATGCCACTAAGCAGTACTAAAATGCAGTGAAACTATGAAGAGCATAAACTACTAATCTAAATCTAGCAGAACAAAAGGGCATTCAGGGGTGGTCCCCGATGGCCTTGGAGTGGTCGGGAGGAGAACGAGGGGCGGCCAATGGAGCTTAGGCTAGCCCTTGGAGAGAGAGAGGAGTGATCCAGCATCCCGGTATGGTGTCCTTCATGGTGGTGATGAACTCGTGGAGGTGGAGTGGCTAGCCTAAGTGGAGGTGGGCATGTCTGGAACCAATGAAGTGGGTGGTGCCAAGAATGTGAATGGGCGCACTTGGCCACCCATTGGGTCTTTTTATAGACCCAAGGGCCTCTCTCTAGAGAGGTGTGGAATTCTCTAGAGAGATTCCAAGAGTGGCCGGCCATGAGAGGATAGAGGTGGTTTTTTTGAGGTCCAAAAAATGTGGATCTCAATTTGAATGCCTCTTGGTTGCTAAATTTTGCAACCAAGAGGTGGCACAACTTCAAGAGGGTTCTAGAGAACTCTAGAGAAGTGTGTGTGCGTGAATGGGTGTGTGTGTGTGTGTGTGTGTGTGTGGTCGTGCTCTAGGTGTCTAAGAGGTTTAGGTTAAGTCCTAAGGGGTTTGGGTAGGTGTATGCCTTGAATTAGGGTTACAAACCCTAATTGCTAAGGGGAAAATGCAATTAAACTTAACCTAAGTTTAATTGAATGAGTGTGAACCTAATTGAGAGTGAAATAACTCAATTAGGTTGGGTTCAGGTCAATTGGACTCTCACTAAGTCCAATTGAACTTGTGTGGGTTGAGATCTAAGCTCAATTTGACTCAATGAGTCCAATTGACTTAGGTGAAGGTAATTGACTTTGATCTAAGTCAATTGGGTTTGGTGAGAGCCTAATTAGGTCCTTAGGTAGGTCTAGAGGTGATGTACTAGGGTTAGGACACTTTAATTTAGGTTCGTATGGGGTTGGGATTAGGTCTAGGGAGCTAGAGATCCAAGATCAAGACTTGAATCTCAAAATAGGGATGGAGACCAGTACCAAACGTCCAAAAATGTGATCAGACGACTTATACTCAAAAATCAAAAGTCCAAACTTCAGTTCTGGATGTCCAATTTGAATCAGAAGGAAATCAAGGTTCTATTTTGGGTATTTTACAGAAATTAGATGTCCAATAACACTGTAGAAGTGGGTTTGAGGTGTGCGGGAGTTGGCTAAGGTTCTTGGACGTCCTATAACTTATCTGGACGTCCATATAAGGGTTGGAACAAGGGTTTTAGAGCTTCCTAGAGTGTTATGTCCTAATCTAAGGGTGGCTAAGGCTTAGGGAAGTCTCTAGGCTATCCTAGGGCTAGGATGGACCTAAGCTCTTCACATTTTACGACTTTATTCCTACTTAATAGAATAGCAAACCTTTAACTCCCTTACATTGTTATTCCTACATCTAATACAAGCCTTTTGCTCCAGTTCTACTACAACTCCCATTATTCCTGATCCACCTTCAGATCCTGCTCCAGATCCAGCTTCTGATAAGCTTATTACCTGCAATTGACATAATGCACTTAATCAGCACATTATAACATTATTTCATGCATAGCTAAAGTAAAGCAATAGAGATGCAGATAATGCTTATGTGTGCATGAATTACCCTAACTTATGCTAAGTTCTAGCCTAATCTAGGTCAGTTAAGACCTATGATTGCTACGCAATCAGAATACCAGTACTCAAGTCTTACATGATATAGACCATCTCTTGACTAACCTAGACTCTGGATATTTAAACCTTAAGTGCAATTTCCAGGGCTCAGAGGGTTTTACCATACTTGAGAGCTAAGAGATTATGGTTTGTGCATAGTGATGGATTAAGACTGACTAGATGAACATTAAGGCTCAAGCCCAAGGTTTCACAAATTTTTAAGTGCAGGTTGGTCCCAGCTTCAGCTCATGTGTTTGGATTAACCCTCAAAAAATGATGGAAAAGCTCAACCCCACTTTTATTATTTTTGTGGCTTAAAGAATATATGGTAGAAATAGGGTATTCGTAAGGCACCCTAAAAAACTTTTAGGGAGAAGAATTTATAGAGTTTTGGAAGATATAATGACTTATTCACAAGATTTTTTTTTTTTTGAAATAAGTGTCAGTATGTCTCCTACAAGTTTATTTGGAAGAGCACACTTATTTGGTGGGTGAGCACTTTTTGGTGGAAAGAGCTTTTCCTAAACACAAGGCTAAAGATTGGGATAAAAAGTCTACCTACATGCACAGGTAAGGACTCCACCTTTCCTAATGAACACTAGGGTTGGATCTTACGTTCACCTGGTCTTTCTCGATATGTGCAGTGTGAACCAAGATTACTTAGGTTCTCAAGTAGAAGCAAACCAATGAATCCTGTACTGGTGACTCAGGTACAAGAATACGTCCTAAGTTAGGAAAGATTCTGATCTATCTTATCAATGCTTGAGTGAATTAAGCTAAAGCTGAGCGAGTCAAGCTTCTATGGCTTGGAAAGTCTTCAAAGCAGAGGTTGAATATCCATAAACACTTATGGTATTTTTGTTTCATCTTTCAAATCATAGCTAAACACTTTACTTCTTTTTTTTTTTTGAACAAATAGGCTATGTACATATTTATAGATGAATATGTATAATGAATGCAAAAGCTACATGCTACCCATATAATACCCAGATCCTATGGATGCCTATCCACCCCCCATGCCAAATGATGCTTTGTCCTCATATGCATGTAGGGTTAAGCAAGGTCCAAGGGTCTTGGTTCGAGAGCTGAGGTACGAGGTATACAGTAGGGTGGCAAGGTGGGTGGATGGTGGGTGGTGAAGTGAAAAGTGAAGATGTGCAAAGTGAAGTGAAGTGAAATGGAATGTGAAGGTGAAAGTGGAGGAGTGTTGCTTGGGTGCCTCCCAACGAGCACTGAATTTCACGTCCCCAGTTGGACTCAGAGTGAGGCACGAAGTTAGTTACCCTCCAACAGGGCAACAGTTTCACCTACGGGGGCATGTTCATGAGTAAGATAGGGTTTTAATCACTACCCATTGACTATAAATTTATGCCTAGATCTGGGATCTTCAATTTCGACAGCCTCGTTGGGTAATGGTCTCGAGACCAAGTAGGGACCAGTCCATTTGGACTTCAGCTTCCCTAGAAAGAATCTGAGTCAGGCATTGTAAAGTCAAATTTATTGTGATGGCTCAAATCCCTTCCACTGAATGCGGCTGTCGTGAAAGGCCTTAGTGCATTGTTTGAAAGTTAAGGTAGAATCATAGGCCTCACGATAGAGCTCTTCCAGCTCTTGGAGTTGGAGTTTCTTTTCTCGACCACACAGGTCTGGGTCGAGGTTACATTAGCAAACCGCCTAATAAGTGTGGTGCTCCAGCTCCATGGGAAAATGACAAGGCTTCCCGTAAACAATTTTATAAAGAGACATACCAAGGGGAGCCTTGAAGGTGGTTCAATACACTCAAAGTGCGTCAATCAACTTGTCGGACCAATCCTTACGGTCAGGCTGAACCATTTTCTAGAGAATTTGCTTGATTTTCCTGTTCGACACCTCAGCCTGGCCATTCTTCTGAGGATGATACAGAGATGTGATACGGTGGACTCTGTATTTCCTCAGAAGTGCCTGAAAAGATGCATGGGTAAAATGACTTCATCAAAGATAATGACTCGAGGGATCCCAGAGCGTGCAAAAATGTGGTCTTTGACAAATCGAGTAGATATGACATGGTTAGCATGGCGCATGGGAATAGCCTTGATCCATTTTGAAAAATAATCAATAGCAACGAGGATGTACTTGAAGCCGTTGGAAGGAGGAAAGGGACCCATGAAATGATTCCCCAAATTTCAAAGATTTCAATAGCTAGGATGGGTTGCAAGGGCATCATGTGATGACATGACATTGACCCTAGAGACTGGAAACTAGTGCACCGTTTAGCATAATTGTGTGCATCCTGGTGAAGGGAGGGGCAAAAGAAATCGCACTACAACACCTTGGCTGAAGTTTTCCTCCCAGAGAAATGGCCTCTGCAGGCCTAATCGTGACAGAAGGATAGCACACTGGGGACCTCGTTATCAGGAATATAGCGATGGATGATCTGATCATCACCTACTCGAAAAAGTAGTGGATTATCCCAGATATAATACTTTGCTTCTACGATGAGACGCTCGCACTGGTTTTTAGGCCAGCCACGTGGAAGGGAGCTAGAAGCAAGGTAATTGGCAATGTCAGCATACCAAGGTCCACTTGCGACATTAATCGCCAGTAGGTGCTCATCTGGAAAAACCTCATCAATTGTCAGGGTAAGTCTAATGTGGTCAGGGTCCAGTCTCGAGAGATGATCAGCAACAACATTCTGAGTTCCGACCTTATCACGTATCTCAAGGTCAAATTCTTAGAGCAGAAGGATCCAACGAATCAGTCTAGGCTTGTCATCCTTCTTGTGCATCAGATGACAAATGGCCACATGGTCAGTGAATACAGTAGCATGCAAGCCCAGAAGGTAAGAGTGAAATTTTGCCAACCCAAAGACAACCGCCAGTAGTTCTTTCTCAGTAGTCGCATAATTACACTGGGCCTCGTCCAACGTCTTACTGGCATAGTACACCACGAAGGGGTGTCTATCACATCTTTATCCCAGGATGGCTTCAACTACAAGGTTAGAAGCGTCACACATGAGTTCAAAGTTGAGGGACCAATCAGGTGGCTAGAGAATAGAGGCCTTGGAGACAGCTTCATGCAGCTGTGTGAATGCTTGTATACAGTCGAGGCCCATATCCAAGGGTACGTCGATTGATAGGAGATGAGTTAAAGGTCTAGAAATCTTGGAGAAGTCTTTGATGAATCTTCTATAGAAACTGACGTATCCTAAAAAGGAGCGGATTTGTCGAACAGAGCTAGGCACAGGTAAATATGCAATCACCTCTAGCTTAGCTCTATCCACCTCAATACCCTGTTCGGAGATGATGTGATTGAGAACAATCCCCTCATGTACCACAAAATGACTTTTCTCCCAAGAAAGCACGAGGTTCACATCAATACATCTTCTGAGGATACGAGTTAGGTTGGCTAGACAATCATCAAATGAGTGTCTGAAGACTAAAATGTCATCCATGAAGACCTCAAGAAAGTCACCCACCATATCGTGAAATATCACCAGCATACATCTCTGGAAAGTTGCTGGCGCATTACAGAGTCCAAATGGCATCATTTTAAATGTGAATATGCCAAAGGAGCAGGTGAAAGTGATTTTCTCTTGGTCCTGTGGGTCAATAGCCACCTGGTTATATCCAGAGAATCCATCCAGGAAATGGAAAAAATTATTTCCCACTAACCGCTCCATGATTTGATCAATAAAAGGTAGCGGAAAATGGTCTTTCTTTGTTGCAGCATTCAGTTTCCTATAATCTACACACACTCTCCAAGATGTAGGAGTGCGTGTACGGATGGATTCACCCCTGTCATTGACATAGATGGTGAGTCTCGCCTTTCTGGGCACGGCATGAATCAGGCTCACCCAGGGGTTATCGCTGATCGAGTAGAGTATACGTGTATCCAGCCACTTAATAATTTTCTTTTTAACGACCTCCTACATGTTAAGGTTGAGACGTCGCTGCATCTCGTGGGAAGGTCGAGCCTACTCCTCCGTGTATATACGGCGAGTGCAGTAGGAGGGGCTAATGCCAGTTAAATCAGATAAGGATCATCCAATGGCTGCCTTATGTTCCATGAGGACCTTCATTAGCTTGCACTCTTGCTCGTTGGTCAGTTTTGAACTAATAATAATGGGCAGTGTTTCATTTGGTCCCAGAAAAGCATATTTAAGCGTGTTAAGTACCGCTTTCAGCTCGGGAGTGGATGGTGAAAGATCTAGCATTTCTTGGGACGAGAGTGTCCCAAAAGGGTCAGAAGAAAAAAGGGCAGGAGAAAGATGTTGGCCCTCAGATTGTCCAAGAAGAGGGGCATCTTGGATTGATGGATCCAAGAAAAGAGAGCCCCAGTGATCAGCATTTGGGCTCAAGGTCCTAGTGTGGAGTAGCATTTCTGCTTGATTTGGCAGGAAATGAAGGGCAATCCGGTCTTCAAGAGGGTGGACCAGCGGTGAGTAGCCCGGATATGACTCAGACCACGAGGTGTGGGAAGTAGAGAAAACCTTGTCAGAAGTTTGGTTAGGAGAAGATACGGGTAAGGGGAGGGGTGGGGAAACGTCACAATATAAGTCTATCAGGTGATGGTCTGTGTCCAGGGGCAATCCACAGCAGTCAGAATAGGTCCCTATTAGTTCGATACACGAACTGACGGTCATGTCCTTGTCAAACGTGTCATCCTTGATGCAAAAATGTTTAACATGCTAAATCGGTATTTTAAAAAGTGTCGCGTTGCAATATAGCCGAAATCACATTAAAAATAAATAAATTTTATTACTCGAAAAAGTTCCGAGGTCTAACACAGGGAGTAATATGGAATTCAGAATCAAGATCACAATTTAAACTAAAAGAATTTACAATAATATCAGGTATCAATGTGCAAAAAGATGGGAGTAAAATGGTGGTTTAAATCATCATATACGACTACAATATTAACTAAGGAACTCAATGTATATGTATGAAATGAAAGCTCAAATCTATCACCTGATTTGGAAATTAGACAGCTTAAAGTCGTCTACTGATGTGTTGCAACTCTTCTTCTTCTTCCTCTCTCTAACTCTGTCTTTCCTCTTCAGCTTCTTCTCTTTCTTCAGCTACAGCTTTCTCCTTCTTCTTTTTCTTCTCTATCTCTGCTTTGCTCCTTCTTCTTCTACTATTTTGCTTAGGCCTTCACCTCTTCTTCTTTTCTTCTTCTTTCTCGGGCTTTCCTCTTCGAAATCCAACTAAGTGTCATCCAGACTTCCTTGTGGCAAAACCCCCCTACCCCATGTAACTCTCCTCTTCTCTCTTTCTATTTTCGATCTCACTCTCCCAGAGCCACAGTCGGGTAATCGGACCTAGCGAACCCGGGTCCAGGCTCACCGGCATGTAGTGGTGAGTGAGGTGTGTAGGTTGGGTTATTGGGTCAAACTAGGTCCGCGTGTACGTGTCATGGATGAGGCCAGGTGAGCGGGTGAGAGGGACCTCACCCCTTAAGTGTTGAGGCAATAAGCCCTCAACACTTTTGCATCTTATATCACTGCAGCCACTCTGTAGTCCATGATGTGGGACTATTCGTTCCTAGCGTTTCGCACAGCAGGTCGTAGCAACTACTTCTTTCAATTGCCATCCAAGGAGCAGTTAATGATTCCAATCGGATGTCCAAGGCTGATCCTGATGCAAGTCCGCAGCTCCTGGGACTTCACTTGGGGCTCACAATACCTGGAGCAAGGCTTAGAGCTTGCGTCGAAGCTTTGCCAATGGCGATGATAACCTACCACCTGTGAATCAGAAATAAGGCTTTTCAGCCATGTTAAAATGCTCAGGAGGTGTCACCAGAGGACAACGAGTGCAACTGTGATGGTGCAGAGGTGATTGGTGGTGTGAGGAGGTCTGACGACCTCAGACTGTTGGTGCGACGGTGGGTTTGTTCGGGAGTGCGTGTGAGTGAGTGGAGTGGTGAATAAAGAGAAGGAAATGATCAGAGAGGTGTAGCGATGGTTCTAGGGTGGTCGGCGAGGGATTTGGTGGCCTGTGGTGGTGAAACGGTTTCGCCGGAGGGGATGGCCTGAGATGGAAGGGATGAAGGTGTTTAGTATCGTCGGTGGTCGGATTTGGAAAATAAAGAGATGAGAAGAAAGTAGGAGAGATAAGGAACCTAAGAATCTACTCTAAGGATGAAAAGGTGAAGGGATTCCCATGCCGGTGTGGTTGTCGGACTTAGGGAAGACGAACCTCTATAGGGAGAGGCGGCAGTGAAGATGGGGAAATGACGACGATGGCTGGTATTTCATGATGTGGAGGATGGTGAGGAAGATAAATCTGCCACTAGTTTTCTGGTCAGACGATGAGAAGAGCTGGAGAGAGATCGTCAGGGCTTGCAGAGATTTGCAGCCGAAGAGGAGAGAGGAAGAAGGGGACTTCTGACCGAATTTCAAGCTTAAGGAGTTCGGGAAGATCTGGCGGTTCTTTTATAGGGATCCAGAGGCAAGGAAGGCTTGGAAATCAAGCTTTCCAATCTCAAAAACCCTCACCAAAATTGGGTGTTTCTTGATACCCAAATCTCTCATGCATTCGCATGAGAGATCAGGAAAGATTCGGAGCACATGGATGGGTTCAGATTGGAGAGGATTTCACAAGGAGTTTCCCTTCCAATTTTGGAAGGGATTCGCTAAGAGATCAAGGAGAAATCTCCTGTCAAAGATCGCCGGAGTAGGTTTCCTCCACGATAATGGTGGGGGGACCTAATTGTGAATACAACGAGGAAGCTAGGGGGTTGAATGCAAGGATTTTTAAAAGTTGGGTGTATAAGTGTAATCAGACAGGGCCATTTTGTAAACTAGGTCAAGACAAGCTCATCTTAGGTCCAAATTTTGGTACCAACCTAATTTGGACCTAATAAATCCAATGGTGAAGTTTGATTTTGGTTTTGACAACGTTTGGATGGGTAATTTATGCAAAAACCCAAATTAGGGCAAATATTTGCCTGATACTCGATTTTGGGTCAAGATGGTTTCTAATGGTCAAATTGAAGGTACTAAACCCTAGAGAATATTTTTCTATGATTTTTAAAGGGTTTAGGTGAATTTTATCCTGACTAGAACCTTAGTTAATTAAGTGGGTCTATTTTTAGGGTTTCAAAAGTCATTTAAATACTTAAGCAAGTTTGGTCTAATTTGGCTTACCTAAGGCTGAGCAGGGTGATATTTCTAATGTTTTGGGGACCCCCTGCATCAGCCTCCCTATCAAATACTTGGGTCTACCACTGAAGTTCTCTAGAATGAAGAAAAGAGATTGGAATTGTCTCTTTGATAAAATTTCAGTGAAGTTGGATGGATGGCATAGCAGCTTTCTTTCCAAGGGTGGAAGACTCATTTTGCTCAATTCAGTGATCAACTCTATCCCTATTTTCTACCTTTCCATCTTTAAAGCTCCTAAATCCATATGGAAGCGGTTAGATGTATTGAGGAAGAGGTTCTTTTGGAGGGGGTCCAAGATGAGGGCAAATTTATGCAACCACTGAAGTGGGAGCAGATCTACCAACCAAAGGACAGGGGAGGACTTGGGATTAAATCCCTGAAATAGTTCAATGATGCTTTATTGCTTAAGTGGGAAATTAAATTCTTGCAAGGGGAGATGAAGCCTTCGACTGCCTTAATCAGGGATAGCTATGGGTGTTTAAACAGTGTGCTCTCTAGGTTGCAGCCCAGCAGACCCTCGCCCTTCTGGAATTCAGAGATCAAAGCATTGGCTGATAACATGCATCTGCTGTAGCTGGCTCTTGGGGATGGCAGGACCTTCAGCTTCTGGAATAAAGGTTGGTCCTGGCTGGGTGTTCTGAAGGAGGTCTATCCAAGGGCCTTTGCAACAGCATCTGGTAAGGAGGGGACTGTTAGTAGATTCTGGTCTAGCAGTAGTTGCAATTGGAATCTGAATGAAGAAGACTCCACTAGAAGGGGCACCCGACTGTGGGATGAAAGGAGGAATCTACTCTTAGATCTTGAAAGCTTTAGGCCAAGACTTGGAGTGGAGGATAAATACATCTGGGATGGGCTTTACACTGTGCAGTGTGGTTACAACAGAATCATGGAAAATGGAAGTGGGTGGAGCTATGACTTCATTGACAAGAAAATTTGGCTTTTGAAGATCCCCCTTAAGGTACAAATATTTCTTTAGCTGTGTAGGAGAGAGGGTTTGATTACAGGTGATTTGCGACATAGAAGGATGGGAGTTGCTCTTCTTGAATGTTACCTATGTGGGATGCACATTGACAATGTTAATCACATTTTCTCCTCTTGGCTGGTCACTGATGCTGTATGGAGGAGGACTTGCCAAGAGCCACTACCAACATGGGTTTCCATCTGGCATGGGTTTGGTGTGAGAGAGAAGCCACATTTGCATATGGCTGTCACGCTTTGGTGCGTGTGGAAGGCGAGAAATGCGAGGCTTTTTCAGGAGAGACCGGTGTGTTGTGAAAAAATTGTAAGAGAGTGCTGGTCCCTCATACATACTTGGGGATCTGGTTTGTAATTCCTTTTACTTGATTATATGATATAGCTTCCTGGATTGCTATCGTAAGATGATAGCTATCCTTTTTGTTTCAAAAAAAAAAAAAGTCATTTATTTCTTAAAACATACGCAAAGCTTTTTCTGTTTGATATAACCCACTTGTTTTCTTATTAAGACCATTTGACCCTTAATGAACCCTTAGAAAAACTCGTGGTTGCAATGCATTCATGATAAGCTGGTAAAATTGCAATTTTAACCCTAGTTTCTTATTTTTCCCTCAGAATGGTTATACAGTGAAATATGACTATCTAGCGGTTATGTAGGAGCATTTATAGACTTAATCAGATTAAATTAAGCTAGTTATGGCTCATGATGGTGTTCCCATCATACCCCCATGCCTAGCTTTAGCTAGTCCCTTAGCAAAATTTCAAGGTATTAACTTTGATTCTAGACCATAAAAATCCTTTGATGCTTAAAAACTTTATTGTGTTTTTCCTTTTGTAGATTAGGTTAGAATGCTGATAATAGGCCTAGAGGTACTCAAGTACCAACCAAGATTTGGATCTAACCAGCTCTAGCCTCAGTCCGCTGCGAAGGTTTCTAAAGCCCATAGGAACTAACTTAAGGTTTGTTGAACTTCGCGGTTAAAGCACCCATGCTTGTAACATGTTTTAGCCTAGGTTCAATTTGCAGTGCATTTTTGAAAGAGAGAGATAGGAGAATTTTGATTTTTGGAGAGTTTTCTCTCTCTTTTCTTTTTATTTCTAGCCTCGAATTACCTTTACAACACGATCTGTATTGGATTCCTAGCTCCTACCATCAATCCTCGTAGGGTCCCTAGTAATCGATGCTTTGAAATAGCACCACCCATGGCAACCCCCAAAACTCTGGCTTTCGAGATTTTGAGATAATCCCGCCCATGGCATTCTGTAGCTAAATCCAGACCCTGGCAATAGACATTTCGTGATAATGCTGCCCATGGCATTTGAACCAGCACAAGGTGCTTATATGCCCCCCGTAGGATATTTAGATATCTTAGGAGACAAGTACCAAGAAGATAGTATGTTATTGCGCATTTTCGAGGGAAATTTCCCGCCCCTTCGCACCGAGAACTCGTCCAAATCAACTTGTGTTGATTAGCCGCTCCTAATCTAGGTAACTTTTTTTTCCAGAATAGATTTTACACATTTACGTGATTTTGATATTAAGCGCACTGAACCAGACTGTGTGTGGATTGGGGTGCTTAGGTTACCGAGTCCCGCAAACCAAAGGTCAGTTAACAAGGTCAAATAGTCCCTAAGCCTTAGACCTAATACTTAAGCTTCGCATTTTCCCCAACCTCTTGAGGACTATCCAGATCTTAGCGGATACTTGAATTTTTAAGCCTAGGATCATAGCCCAAGAGGCCTAAGATTAGCATTCTTACTAATCTCTTTTATCTCTTAGCACTTTTTATCTTTCATTTTCTTTGTTTTGACTTGGTCTAGAACTAAGTTAATTCCTTAATCCTTTACTAATGACTATCTCTTTTTTCTTTTCTTTTCAAATTGTGCTCCTTTTTGACATTTTTATCTCCTCTCCTTTCCTCTTTAAAAATGATATTCAAAATTTCCTCCCTCCCCCTATTTAAGAATTTTTTTTTGGTATTTTTGGAATATGTGATTTTTTGTGAGAACCCGTCCGAACTTTGATTTTTTGTATGCTTGCACTTTACCACCCCCCATGCCTAAGTTTTGCAATGTCCTCATTGTAAATGGAGGGTGTAAAACAGTTTTGGGTTCAGGAATTAGAATAGGATTCTTGGGTGGGTGAACGGGTCGGGAATGACTGCTGCGGATGATTTCAAGCTCTGCCATGTGTACCAGAGATGGGATTGACTGTTCTAAAATCGAACTTAGGGTGCAATAGATGTGAAGTACAGAAGGATAATTAGAAGGATCTCAACTTTTTTGGAATGATGGGTTGCCTCCCATTAAGCGCTAAATTCAACACCTTTAGTCGAGCGGGAAATGGTATGGAGGAGTGGTCAAATCAGATGAGTTTTGCAAAACAAGTACTTTGATCAAAAGCCTGGTTGGTCCAACCAGGTGCTTGTTCAGATCAACAGGTTGATGATGCAACCCAAACCCAATCAATCTGGTGGGTTGATAAATGTAGATCAAGAGATGTGGAACCCACCATATGCATTGGAACTCGAAAGGGTATGGAAGTGTATAACTAGGGTTTGGCTGAGTAGAATCAGGCGGATTAGAGTAGGGATCCTTAAATGAAAAAGAATCAGTGGAGGATGTAGGAACACTACAGGAGTGATTAGAGAAGGATGGGGCGTGATTTGTAGTCTGATCGATGTCCGAAACCTGATAAAAATGTGAAGGAGAATCATCTGTAACTGACTCATTAAGAGGGGAATCAGAATAGAAATTGAGCCCAGTTGCAGGTCGGTGTTGAGATTGGGTTTAAATAGGTTCTATATATGTAGAGGAGGTGGCATCAATACGAATTGTGTGTAAGGGCTTATCTGAAAAAGAATTAAAGGTGGGTTTATTTAGAGAGTCCTCATAGTAGCCATCAAACTCAAAGGTAAATGCCTGAAGAGTGTTTATAGGATGAAAGAAATCAAAGTCAAGAAAAGATTTGAACTCTGGACTGTAGACACTCTTGGCAATTTCCGTTTCTGATTCCTGAGTATCAAAAAGAAATGATTCCATCTCAATGGAACCTGAATTTAAATCAATGATCTCGGGATTAGGGACCTCAGAGTCAGAGTCGAAGAATGGATCATGTGTGCTGAGGTCATAGATTGGCTCGTAGTTGTCAGGAAATAATGGGTCTCCGTAATCATAGTAAGATTCAAAATCGTTGGAGAGCTGGCGAGAATCAAGTTTTGGATTTGATTCTGGATCAGAGGCTCCACCATAAAATAAATCAAAAGATGTAGACTCAGCAACCTAACTTGGATTTAACCTAGTTTTGGATGTCGAGTCTAAAAGGGTGTCCCTATTAGGTTTGGGCTCGATTTCTTGGTTTGTAGGAAAATCCCAATCAAAACCCAACTCTTCCAACTCCTTAGTTTCTGTATCATAGATTGGCATGACTTTTGAAAAATCAATGTGTTTTTTAGGATGTTGGAGAGGTGTACTCATCAAATATGGACACTGAATCATAATCTAGATTTGAAATATGATTTGTATTGCACGAGGCCTTGTAATCATCCCAATAAGGCTCAGATCCAGATTCTAGATTAAGGGTGTGGGTTGGATTACTAGAATCTAGGCTGGGCTCTATAGGGATGTTAGAATTGCTTTTGAGGGTCACCTTATCAGAATAAGGGACGGAATTTGCACCCTTGAGAGGTTCTGAGTCAATCTCATTATTACAGGAGTCTAGGAAATCCAAGCTTGGAGAACTAGGGTTTTGTATCTTTAGGTTTGACTCAAAATCGTAATCTCCTGCAATTGGATCCTCCCAACATATCTCAAGATCAGGCATATCATATTCTATCTGGGTTGGGAATCCACAACAACCTTGTGTCTCAAACCCGGGATTTGGGAAATCAGACGGATCGTTAATATTGTTTTAGGGTGTTTCGTTGAATGTTTGGGGAATGTACGGGTATTTTTGATTGATTATCTGCTTTAATAATTTTATCATCTTCTCTCATTTTTCAAGATCATCTTGGTGTCTTCTCCAAAGTACAGGATTTGTCATGCATTGGAGGTATTCAAAGTTATGTAATTTTTTTAACTCAATGTATCCTGTCATGAGAACATCCCGAGTGGATCCATTTGTTACTTGTGTTATAATTACTTAGGCACAGTTTATGATGAAGGTTGTTGTCGATACATTAACCTGAATGTTTTTAATTGGTTTTAAGGTTTGGTCATCAATCTTATAAAATCTGAGGGCATCCTCAACCATTCTATCTTTCATGGTTATTTGAGATTTAGTTTTCTTCAATGGTTTTCCTAAGTAGCCAGGCTACATTTTTTAATTAGATGGTGGAATCAAGATGTAGAATCAAAATTCATGTTTAGATCAAAATTGATTAGATCTAAAAAAGATTCCCAAGATAATATGTATGTGTGCTCTAAATAGAAGGGATGTGGGACTAGATGTGATATTGACCCAATCAAGGCACCCAAAGATTTCGGATGACTATAGAGGTTCGGGGCGGACGATACCCCTTAGTCAAAAAGCCGTCCACCTGAGAATTACTTGGGTAGCCAGAGAGGGAGAGTCCCGCGAAGACCCCTACATGGTAGAGCATCCCCACGGGTTACAGGGTTTCCCCCACCCGACCTCTCTTGTCATTGATGGTCCAGGTAGATCAGAATGGGGACTTGACCTCTTAAGTCTACCTGTTTTATTTAAGAGCAAGGGTGCTTAGGATTTCACTTGAACTTTTAAGATGTATTGAGTGTAAGAGTGACCTAATTTAAAGATTGGTTGACCCAACAAGGTAGGTTAAATTCACCTAACTTCACCTGTTTGTCCTTTTGAGAAGTTTTAGGTCCCTCTTTTAGGATTTAAGCGAGATTAAGAGCTTGATTTTAGGGTTTGCTTGAATAAATCAATTCAACCAAGGCTTAGAAACACATTGTTTGGGAAAGATCAATTCTTGATTATGTGTATCTCTAAAACCCTATCTTGGAATCCTTACTTGGCTCTTGTTTTGGTCTAATTTAGTTTGTCAAATGTGGTATCTAGGGCTCAAACAAGAATGTGATAGCCCTAGTTACCTTAAGTGGGTGCACAAATCAAAGTTTGTTGTTTAAATCAAATCAAGCAACTTGATGAATTATCTAAGAATGGAAAGCAAGTAGCCCTAATTGATTTTTCTTCCTTTTAACCTTTTCAGAATCAGGGGCTTAAGAGAGAGTAATTAGAACTTACCTGCCCCTGGCATGTTTGATGTGCGGCTGAACTTTCTTCAATGAATCCCTCCTAAAATAACAACAAAGAGATAAAGCAAGTTAGTACCAAATCAGGAATTTCAATCAAGAGTTCTAAATTGCCCGTTGCTCCCCAGCAACGGCGGCAAAATGTTTAACGTGCTAAATCGGTATTTTAAAAAGTATCGCATTGTAGTATAGCCAAAATCGCGTTGAAAACAATAGATTTTATTACTCGAAAAAGTTTTGAGGTTGAACACAAAGAGTAATATTGAATTCAGAAATCAAGATCACAATTTAAACTAAAAGAATTTGCAATAATATCAGGTATTAATGTGTAAAAATATGGGAGTAAAATGGTGGTTTACATCATCATATACTCCTACAATATTAACTAAGGAACTCAATGTATATGTATGAAATGAAAGCTTAAATTGGTCATCTGATTTGGAAATCAGATGGCTTAAAGTCGTCTGCTGATGTGCTGCAACTCTTCTTCTTCTTCCTATCTCTAACTCTGTCTTTCCTCTTCAGCTTCTCTTTCTCCAGCTACGACTTTCTCCTTCTTCGTTTTCTTCTCTATCTTTGCTTTGCTACTTCTTCTTCTACTCTTCTTCTTTTCTTCTTCCTTCTCTTGCTTTCCTCTTCAAAATCCGGTTAAGTGTCAGCCAGACTTCCCTGTGGCAAAACCCCATACCCCCATGTAACTCTCCTCTTTTCTCTTTCTATTTTCAGTCTCACTCTCCCAGAGCCATAGTCGGGTATCGGACCTAGCAAACCCTGATCTAGGCTCACCGACGTGCAGTGGTGAGCGAGCAGTGTAGGTTAGGTTATCGGGTCGAACCAGGTCTGCGTGTATGTGTCACGGACGAGGTCGGGTGAGCAAGTGAGAACAACTCACCCCTTAAGTGTTGAGGTGATAATCCCTCAACACTTTTGCATCTTATATCACTGCAGCCGCTTTGTAGTCCACGATGTGGGACTATCCCACTTCCTTCTTCGCACATTCTCAGCAGAGATCCTTCCTTCGTAATTGCAGCAACTGCTGGGCTCGCATCTTCAATAGACTGTTGTGATGTGTTCGAGAGTCGATTCCGCACGACTTGGAGGTGAGACTTGGGATGGAAGTGCCTGGAACAACTCTCAAGCAAGCTCGAAGCTTGCTACTTCCATGGCGAGGAGGTCGAGTTCCTAAAAATAGCGAAATGGCCTTTCGGCCATGTCAGAATGCTCAAGGAGGGTCGCTGGACAATGGTGAGTGTGATGAGGTTGTTGGTGTGGCATTTCGTGGTCTGTGAGTGCATAGTGAGGTCAGACTATGTGCGTGAAGGTGGTTGCGTTAGGGGTGAGTTTGGGTGGATGGTGGAGCGAATGGAGTGAGGGGAAAGGTGTGGAAAAGTGAAGTGGAGGTTTTGGTGTGGTCGGCAAAGGATTTGGAGTTGTGGCGTGAGTGGGGGACTTCGTTGAAAGGATTATTGGAGTGGAAGACAATGAAGTCGCGGAGGGTCATCGGAGGTCGAAATAAGGTGTGGTGGGTGTGAAAAAAAAGTAAAGAAAGTAAGGGACTTAGATAGGAGGTTGTTAGATGAAGTGAGGCAGAGATGGCATCGGATGCAGTGTTGCCGACGTCGGAGATGAAGGTGGCTTCGATGAGGTAGAAACGGCAAGGACGAAGGAGGAAAGGGCGTCTGCTGGTACGGCGAGATGTGGAGAGGAATAGGGAAGATAAATTCGCCACTGGTATGGTGGATGAACGATGAGGAGAAGCAAAAAACGTCACTGGATGTCGAGGAACTTTCGGCCATGAAAGAGAGAGAGGAATTGTGGGAAATCTTGGCCGATTTCGAGCGTGAGGAGTTCAGGAAGATCTTGTGGTTCTTTTATAGGGATCCAGAGGCAAGGAAAGCTAGGAAATCAAGCTTTCCAAGCTCAGAAACCCTCACCAGAATTGGGTGTTTCTTCATACCCAAATCTCTCATGCATTCACATGAGAGATTGGGAAAGATTCAGAGTACATGGACAGGTTTAGATTGGAGAGGATTTCTCAAAGAGTTTCCCTTTCAATTTTGGAAGGGATTCGCTAAGAGATCAAGGAGAAATCTCCTGTCAAAGATCACTAGAGTAGGTTTCCTCTGCGATGATGGTGGGGAGACCTAATTATGAAGATGAAGAGGAAGTTAGGGGGCTGAATGTAAGGATTTTTGAAAGTTGGGGGTATAAGTGTAATCAGATAGGATGATTTTGCAAACTAGGTCAAGACAAGCTCATCTGGAATCCAAATTTTGGTACAAACCTAATTTGGACCTAAGAAATCCAATGATGAAGTCGGATTTTGGTTTTACCATGTTTGGCTGGGTAATTTATGCAAAAACCTAAATTAGGGTAAATATTTGCCTGATAGTCTATTTTGGGTCAAGATGGGTTCTGATGGTCAAATTGAAGGTACTAAATCCTAGAGAATATTTTTCTGTGATTTTTAAAGGGTTTAGGTGAATTTTATTCTGACTAGAACCTTGGTTAATTAAATGGGTCAGTTTTTAGAATTTCAAAAGTTATTTAATTCACAAAACATATGCAAATCCTTTTCTGTCTGATCTAACCCACTTGTTATCCTATTATGACCATTTGAACCTTAATGAACCCCTAGGAAAACCCATGGTTGCACTGCATTCGTGATAAGATAGTAAAATTACAGTTTTAACCCTAGTTTCTTATTTTTCTCTCAAAATGGTCATACAGTGAAATATGACTTTCTTGCAGTTATGTAGGAGCATTTAGAGACTTAATTAGATTAAATTAAGCTAGTTATGGCTCATGATGGTGTTCCCATCACAATCGCAATCAAAGTTCTTGGCGGCCTTGAAAATGTTTAGCTTGAGCTTCTCATAGCCAACGACGATCTCAATGCAACTCAACTCACAGTCGATATGGGCGTGGGCTGTGACCAAGAAAGTTTGACCAAGGATGATCGGGCAATCAGAAAGTGAGCTAGGAACTTCCATATCCAAAACAAGAAAGTCAACAGGAAACCATGGCCATAACCACCACGTCTTCCACCACACCCTTCGAGATTTTGACAGAACGATCTGCCAATCGCAATGTGACAGGGGTGGGTTTCAGATTTCCAAATTTCTTGAGCATGATGGTTGGTATAAGATTGATGGAAGATCCTAGACCAAGCAGGGGACGGTTAAAATTGCAGCCTTAGATGCTACATGAAATAAGCGGTGTGCTTGGATCTTTCTACTTTGGTGGTAGATTTGACAGTATAGCACAACTTGCTTGAGGTGAGAGGACCACCAAATTCTTTATTTTCTTTGATTGTTGCCTGGGTGTAGTGTACTCTTTGAAGAATCGGGCGACAGTGGGTATATGGTCAATAGCCTCCAATGGGGGTACTTTGATCTCAACATCCCTGAATAAATTACACAGGTTATCAAAGTCCTGTGTGTTCCTTTTCTTTCCTTTTGGCTCCCTTAGTAGAGCCTCAGGGATTGGGACTGATTCTAGCACCAGTTTGGGTGTATCATCCTCATGAGAATGTGGTGCGCATTTCGAATGAGAAAGCGAAGAAGAAGATGGGCTGGGATCAAGTTGAGGCGGATCGACGGTTTGCTTACCACTCCTTGTAGTAATCGCATTGGACATCGCAGGTTTAGTGGGATCATAAGGTGGAGGAGGGTTCACAATAGGGACATAAGGGTGATGTGCTACTACGGGATTAGCCTAAAATCTCTGTGGAGTGCTCAGAGCTTGTAGAATTTGATGAACCTACCCCTGAAAAGGTCGTACCTGTGGTTGTGGACCACAAGGTACAAAATTTTGTGAGTTAGGAATAGGTTGGGTTGGAAGAGTGCCTTGAGATCGAGTCGTCATGCGTAGTTGAATGATCTCAGCATTCTGCTGTGCCAATTGGTGCTGAAGAGAGATCATGTTTTCTTCATGGCACTTGGACATTTCTGTCATCATACGCATCAATTTATCAATAGGGCTTGATGAGTGATCATTTTGTGATGTACAAGGGCCTGGTGGTGGATTTCCCACAAGGTTATACTGGGCCCTTAGGATGACAGGTGCGGAAGGTCGCATTGGTCCACCCGTGGGGTTTTGGTGCTGCAGGTTACTGGACCACGCGAAGTTAGGATGATTTTGCCACCCTGGGTTATAGGTGGAAGGGAATGGGTTGTTCCCTACGGCACAAATGTCTTCTAAGCCAGAAGATGAGTCCGCATGTGTATATGCATCACATGGAGGCTTGATTCTTCATGTCATAATACTGGCTAGTAGAAGCCAGATCCTCATTACTTATTGAGTTGCTTGGTGTGATACTCGGTATGGACGATCTCACGGGATTCTTGGGAAAAAGCCTAGCATTGGAAGGATTAGAGTTGTGACAGAGTGATGGTGTGGAGGTGTTTACCATAGAGCAGGTGGGGTTGGCCAGAAGCTCGTCCAGCTTCTTGTGCACGACGGAGACTTCATCCAAATTTTGTGCAATTAAGTTAAGATCTGTGGATGAATGGGAGGGTCCCGTGTCAACTTCTTGAATATTGTGGGGCATGATGGTACGATTAAAGGCAACAATGGAGGCATTGTTCATTGAGTTTTCACTCATATTTTCAAACAATTCAAATGCTCCATCCTCATCTTTATTCATGAAATTCCCTCCGCATGAAGCATTCGCAATCTGCCTCAAAGTTTCATTTAGTCCATAATAGAAGATCTAGGCTACATGCCACTTAGGTAGCCCGTGGTGTGGACATTTCTTGAGGAGGTCATTATACCTTTCCCAGGCCTCATGAAACTACTCACCGTTTTGTTGCGTGAAAGAAGTAATAGCACGGGGAAGCTCATTGGTGCTCTCGATTGGGAAAAATTTCTTGAGAAATGTTGTACGCATCTCTTCCCAAGTTCGGAGAGGTTTCTCAATTGTGCGCAACCATTGCACTGCTTTGTCCTGCAATGAAAATGGGAACATTTTCATGAGGATGATACACAGCCCGATGTTTCTTGGTTTAATCATTTTAGCTAAATGAGTTAAGTCCTCTAAGTGAAGAAAATGGTCTTCACTGGCCAATCCATGGTATTGGAAATTAATTAAACTTACATTCAATTTTAGTTTGAAATCCTCCCCGCCTACGGGGACACGAATATGCCCACAGGTTTTTATAGCAGCAAGATTCTAATAAGAGCTAAGAGACCTGGGCTCGTCCCGTTCGGGAGGGTTCTGCATTTACTCTAAGGTTTCCCTAATGGCTTCAATATGCTCATTATACAATTCCATTTGGGCCTGGAGGCAGGTTAATGGGTCAATGGCTCCTCCACCACTTGGTGGATTTGGAGGGGGGCGATTTCCTCCCTCGGGATTTGGGGGTGGGTGAGTAGCCATGTTTACAAAGGAGGTGGAAGATGATTCACCAGCTTCTACCCTTCTAGAGTTTTCAGACAATTTAAACAATTCAAGGTTTTGTGACCTCCTCCCAAACATGCACTGCTGAAAGATGAATTGGGGTGATGAGAAGAGAGCAGGGGATAAGAGAAAAGATGCTGAATAGGTGCACTTGATGACAAATCAAACAATTAAGGTTCTAACCTCTAAATGTGTCCCTTAGACCTAAAGATCTAAGTTACCTACTATCGCGACTTATAGAACCGTATACGAGCACCGTGGAACCACCGGGCTAGATTGAAAGGTCGTTTGCCCCAGTCTTAGACACCCGATAGCATGTGGGAACCCGCACTAGCACGTAAGTGCTACACACAAGTAGTTAGACCTCCAAACCCTAATGGGGTTCAAGTTACTACTAGTTTTAATTAAGAGGCTTAGGATTCAAGCTCATTGGAATGTGAAGGTCAATGTTTACGGGTAATGCCCAAGTGCATCAATTTTCAAGTGTGTAAAACAAGCATGCAATAGAGAAATCTCCCCGAATTGAGTTTTAGATGGTGAATGGCTTTTAGAGTTCAGCTCTTAGGTAGTATGGATTTTATGATTGCATTGAATTACCAATTCAACAAATCTCTGGGTTTTCAGGAAATACAAGTTCTTTTTGTTCCCAAACAACCCTTCTTCAATTTGGTTTAGTTAATGCATGCCATAATGCAAATGGGCCCCTAATTGGAAATTTCTACGTGTGGATGCACGAGTCAATCTTAGCTTAATGTGAGAGGGAGCCAAAGCACTTCAATTCAAGTGCTCCCAAACACCGAAATGATAATCCACACAAGGCTCAACCACCAAAGTATGTAAAAGATGAAAATGAATATGTTGGGGTTGATATTCGGGATCAAATCAAGGCAATTTAAGGGTCATGGTGGGATTGGAGTCAAATCAACTCCAAGCCTCCCCAACTAATGTTTGGATCCCGAATGTGAAATAAGGCAAATAAGTTGTGGAAAATAATTTATTTATTTCGCCTCAACGATAACTTCGCGTCGCGAAATAAACAAGAATCGAAACTCTCAGATTTCATGCGCAAAAAGGCGAGAAATCAAGGGCGGTGGTGGTGACTAAAAGAATCAAACAGTGGATTTAACTCCACTCACCCAATAAATCCCAAGGATAATTTTTTAAGGTTTTTGATTATATATATATACATTTTTAAGGTGACAAGATGACCTAAGTTACTAAGTAGAAGACACCTACCTCCTTGGCAACATGGGCGAGGCTCCAATGCGATGTCGGTGACTTCACGCTCTCGTGCCCGCCTCGAATTTGCCCTTGTCTCTGACCTCCTCTTCGTGTCTCCCCCTTGCAACTGGTACACCTATACAAAAACAAATAAAACACCTGTGAAGAGAAGAGTGGGAAAAGAGAAAATCAAAAGGAGATAAAAACTTACTCCGAATAGTGCTTCCCTGGCAATGGCACCAGAAAAATGTGTTGCAGACTCGAATAGGCTTATTTAATATGGTGATATTATCGTCGAAATTAGTATAGTGAGTTAACCTAAATCGAGTCTACGCCAGTTTCACAAAAATTTAACTTGGCCTACTTGATTTTATCTTGGTCACTTTTAGGCCCAAGGTCGATCTCAGGGAGGTTGGAAATAAGAGATTACGAAGTTTCTATACCTTTCTTAGAACGTATCTCTCCCTTGCATTTATTATATTTTTGGTTTTTTCTACTTTTAAGATTTCTGTGATAATGTTGTTCTAAGGGTGGGAGAGGAGGTGGCTATGTGGGGTGGAGACCGGCCGACGCTCTGTACGGGAGGGGTTCATGCTCTTTTATAGAGAGAGCATGTGCCTCTCCCCATGCAAATGGACTGGTGCACAGCTCTATGCAATCACAGCCGGATGGAGGAAAATAAAAAAAAGGATGGTGAATTTGCAATTCATGCACACAATGAAGATGTTAATTATTATGTGTGTTTGAGATGAGATGGAATTGAAGTGGATTGAATGGTCATTTATTCGTACTCTCTTCCCCTCTTTAGAAATGCATGCAAGTGAATATTTACAAATACAAGTATGGCTACATAAAATGCATGGGTAATGCTAGGAGATAACATAAGATGACATATTTATCGGCGTAGCTTGCTGCACAATCAACGATGACAACCTGAAAACACTAGCACAGGTCTTTAACCCATATCAGATGGTCCATGAGCATCACCATGAGGTGGACAAGGTGGTAGTGGTGTTGATTTGGTGCGTGGAAGTGTAGGATGGCCAGACGACATCGGAGATGAATGGTGCATAGTGGGTTGTTCGGTGAGGGTCTAGAGTGGTCGAAGTGCCCAATTACAATGGGGTTTTTTCTTAGTGGAGTGAGTGGAAGGTAGTGGTGGTGGTGGTGTGTTGATTCAATGTGTGTAGCGAAGGTGCGGACTCACCGAAGGCGTAGAAGAAGAAGAGGGACAAGGAGAGTTTGAGGTCTAAACTAAGTCTTAAGTGACCTAAACTAACCTAGAGGAAGAGAGGGAGATAGAGACCTAAATTATGGCAGGAAAGGGGGAACATTCCACAGCTGCTTGCTTCATTAGAGTTGTGGAAGATGAACTCTCCGGTGGTGAGAAGCGACGACGATGGAGTTGGGGACTCCTGCTTGGTCAGGTGAGGAGCGAAAGAAGATGGGGGAGGTATTGGGCCACCTAATTTGGCCGTTGGGTGGCCAGACGACGGGGAAGAAGAGGGTCTCCAGAGTCATTGGAGATTGTGTTTGGAGAGGAGGAAGAAGGAGAGAATTCGACTTAGAATCGACTGTTGAATATGTGGGAACACAAAGGAGTTTATATAGAGCTCAAACTTAAGTTCAAACTAGGAAAATTCGCGAGCTTGCTCGCAATTTTGGAATCATGAAAAACCTAAAATTCTACTAGCTCACCGGTGCCATTCCCTTCGCGTTAGCATATGAGATCTACTTAGAAGAGAAGAGGATTCCTTGATTGACAATCTCTGTAAGTTTGGAGAGATTTGGGTGAAAATTCGAGGAGATATTCATGGTCAAAGGTCGGAGATGTTGGGTTTGACCACACGATTAGGAGTTACAGGTAGTGGGACCTATTTTCAAAAAATTTGACAAAGTTAGGGGCATTTCTATAAGAAAAAGTCAAAGATGAGGGTCTAAGTGAAAAGAATAGAGATTTGGAGACTTCAATGCAAACTAGGTCAAGATGGACTCTAATTGAGCCCAAATTTTGGTGTTAACCTAATTTGGACCCACGAAATCTAATGGTGATCTTGGATTTGAGTTTTGACCATGCATGACTAGGTAAATTGCACTAGAACCCAAATCATGGTAAATTCCCGTCTGAATCTCTATTTTTGGTCAAAATAGGTTTAGATGGTCAAAGTGAGGGTACCAAACCTCTTAGGATATTTTTCAATGATTTTTAGGATGTTTAGATTGAATTTATCTGAACCAAAACCCCTTCAATTTAAGTAAGGCTTATAATTAGGGTTTTCAGCATAATTTTAGTCCACGAAATGCGTGAAACCCTAATTCAGTCAGTGTGAGTCCACTTCTTGGTCTTTTAAGTTCATTTGACCTTGAATTAACCCTTGATCAACCTCGTGGTTAATCTGCATTTGTGATTAGATGTTAAAATAGTATAATTAACCCTATTTTCCTATCTTCTTAGATTAGTTCGATATGGAATTATGATCCTCATATGATCATTTAGGAGCATTTAACACTGGATTTTGACTAATTCAAGTTAGTTATGACAGATGATGGTGTTACCATCAATCTTACAGGGCCACTAGTCCAAGGAGAGCTTCCTTGCCTGAAGTTTCTTCTTCTTCTGAACTTGAGTCTAAGTCATCCCAAGTGGCCTGGAGCACTTTCTTTTTCCCTTCCTTTCTCAATGGTTTCTTTATCTTCTTTTCTTAGCTTCTTTCTTAAGAAATGGATAGTATTTTCTAGTGCCCCTTTTTTTTGTGGCGCTGAATCGGTATTTAAAAGGGTTTCCCATTTTAATATAGCCAAAAAAGCATTCAAAGCAAATACAATTTTATTAGTCAAATTTGAAGTCCAAGGTCGAACACAGGGAGCAAATTGGTATTTAGAAATCATAATCACAATTCGAAATTTAAAGGAATATGCAATAAGATCAATATCATAGTGCAAAAATATAGGAGCAATTGGCAATGTAGATAAAAAATACTCAAGAATTCAATGTATATGAATAAAAAATTGGATGTCTATGCTATTTCTTCTCTCTCTGATTCTCTTCTCTTCTTCTGATTTTGACTTTGCGAGCTTTCTTCTCTTTCTATCTCTGTGTCTTTGGCTTTCTCTGTCTTTTCCTCCCTTCTTCGTTTTCTTCCTTTGGCTTTTATCTTCTTCAGATTTCTTACCTTTCTTTTTTCTCTTCAGCTTCTTCCTTCTCTTTGTCTTCTCTTTCCTTTGCCTTGCTCTACTGACTGCCTCTTCTCTTTCTTTCTCTGCCTTAGCTTCTCTACGTTCTTGTCTTCTCCTTCTTTCACTTCGCTTCTACTCCTCTTCAGCTTGTAGCAAAACCTACACCCTACGCACGCGCCTCTCCTCTCTTTTCTCTCTTAAGTTCTGCTCTCCTAGAGCCACAACCAAGTAGAATAATCAGGTCAGGTACGTACCCGGGACCAGGCCTATTGGCGTGCGGTGGTGGGCGAGAAGTGCAGTTGGGTCGGGTCAAGACCAGGTCCGCGGGGCGTGGTCGCGGACGAGGCCGGTTCGGTTCAGGTGAGAGGGACCTCACCTCTTGATTTCGAGGTGACAAGGCTATGGCAAGAACTCAACTTATCCGCACACGATCGCTCTTCTAGTTTTGAGGTAGGACTATCTGTCCACCTTTCTTCACGCACGTCTACACCAGAGGTGTTCCTCCAATTGTAGTAGTTGCTATTGCCCTTGACTAGAATCGAATGCCTGGAGTCGTGCACGAGTGTCTTCCACGCAACCTGGGACAAGAACCTGGAGCTAGTGAAACCTGGAGCTCGCTTCAAGCTTGCTTCAAGCTCTACACCAATGGAGGACGCCTGTACCTGAAATCACTACGACGGCCTCGCGGCCACGTCAGAACGTTCAGGAAGCTTCACTGAGCACAGCGAGTGTGCTGTGGGGTTTGGCATAGCGTGGGAATGCCTGTGTGAGCATGCCTGGGACACATTGTGTGCGTATGTGTGGGTGTGTTTGGGGGTGTGTTTGGGTGAGTCGAGTGGTGGTATGAGGGAGGGGAAATGTTGAATGGAGTGAGGGGATGCTGATGGACTTGTCGGAAAGGGGTGGGATGGTCTGTGGTGGTGGAGTGATCTCGCCGGAGGTGGTGGTCGGAGGTGAAGGAGATGATGGTGGTGGAGTGCAGCAGTAGTCCATTTAGGGAAATAAAGAGGGGGAAAGGAAGTAGAAGGTGAAAGGGACTTGTCTATGGTGATAGTGGATGAAGGGAAGGCGAGGATGGCATCGGGTGCGTACTGTCGACGCTGGAGACGAAGGCACTCAGATAAGGACTGTCGACAAGGATGAAGGGGGGACAAGGGCGTCGACGGGTGCTGTGTGACGTGGATGAATGCGAGGAGGAAGAACCTGCCCCTGGTATTGTGGTCAGGCGATGAGGGAGATCAGGGAAGGTCGCTGGAGCTTGATGAGAAAATCAGCCGAAGGAGAGAAGAAATTGAGGGGGTTTTCGGTCGATTTCAAGGTTGGAGGAGTCGGTTGGATCTGGTGCTCCTTAAATAGATCCCTAGATGGGGATTTGTGCTTGGAAGGCAAGCTTCCAAGCAAGGTATGCTCTCTGAAGATGGAAACTTCAAAAGAGACCCAAATCTCTCATGCATTCACATGAGAGATTGGGTAACAATTAGGGCATCAAACTAGGTTCACATTGGAGGGATTTTCTCAGAGAATCTCCCTTCCAATTTTGAAGGGGATTCTCTGAGAAATCAAGGAGAAACCACCTTCTAAAGCTCACCGGAGTAGGATTCCTCCATTATAATGGTAGAGGGACCTAATTTCGAGAATGATGAATAAAATAGGGGGATTTTTGCAAAGGTTTTTGAAAGATAGGGGTACAAATGTAATTAAGCTTGACCTATTTTCAAAGTGGGTGAAGATGAGTTTCCCTTAGGTACAAATTTTGGTACAATCTAATTTGGACATAAGGAATCCAATGGTGAAGTTGGATTTTGGGTTTGACCATGTTTGACTGGAAAATTTATGCAAAAACCCAATTTAGGGCAAATATCTATCTGAGGCCCCATTCTAGGTCAAGATGGGTTCCAATGGCCAAATTGAAGGTTATAAACCCTAGAGAATATTTTTATATGATTTTTAGAGGGTTTAGATGAATTTTATTCTGACCATAACCTTGTTTAATCAAGTGGGTCTGTTTTAGGGTTTCAAGAAGTCATTTAATTCACAAGGTACACACAAACCCCTTTCTATCAAATCCAACCTACTTTTTATCTTGTTAATACCTTTTGACTCATGTTTAGGCCTTAAGAAAATCCATTGTTGTACTACAATGGTAAAATTATAGTTTTACCCCTTGTTTCTTACTTTTCTCTCAGAAAGGTTATTCAGTGAATTATGACCTCCAGTTGGTTATGTAGGAGCTTTTATTCTCTTCATTGGGTCAAAATGAGCTAGTTAGGGCTCATTTGGTGTTCCCATCACCCTTCTTCTTGCAGTTACAGTAGATAATTGCTTCTTCTTTGGTTTCATCCCTCTTTCTCCAAGTCTTTTTCTTTTTGAGAAATTTTCTAAATTTTCAGGAAAGGAGAGCGATATCATCCTCGTCTTCACTACTTGATGTATTTAAATCGGTGTTAGATTCTAATGCTATATCCTTTTTCTTTTCTCCATTTTTACTTTCCTTCATATGTTAAGTTGAACTTCGTAAGGCATCAAATTTCTGATCAGATCATCCAGTGGAAGTGTTGACAGATCCTTTGATTCCTAAATGGTAGTGGTCATTATTTCCCAATCGCTGGTGAGAGATCAAAAGATCTTCCTAACTAGTGCTTTGTTTTTCATTTCTTGGTCACGGTTCCTTAATGAGTTTATGATGTCTGTAAACGTGGTGTACATCTCCTTGATTGTTTCCCCTTTTTTCATCCTTAAAAACTCATATTTCTAAGCCAGGAGATTTATGTAGGTCTTCTTAGTACCCTCATGGGTTACTTTAAGGGTATTCTAGATCTCCTAGGCTTTTTTGCAAGTAGAGACTCAATTGAATTCTTTCTTTGATAGCCCGTAAAAGATGGCCTTCATTGCTTGCATTGAGTGTTGCCTTCTTTTTGTCATGAACGGACACATCAACTCCTTCCTTCTTGGGTTGAGTATATTTTGAGATGATCACGTCCCAAACCTCATAATCCATGGATTCAAGGAATATCTGCATTCTTGTCTTCTAGTAACCGTAATTTGTTCCATCAAATAATGGTAGTCTTACTGCAAATTGCCCTTAGCATAGACGCCAACAGAGGACTTTGACATCTTTTGGATAGCAATTTGGTGCTAATACCAAATGTGGATTCCTGTAGGATCTAAGATACTACATTAGAGGGGGTGGCTGGATATTGTAGATGGCAAGAATATAATTAACTTTTAAAAATAAGTCAAACCACAAAACATATCACAGGAATGCACTTGGATTTATAGTGGAACCCTTTTGGGTAAAAATCACTACTTATGCTTCTCAGCTTAGGACTTTTCCAACTAGGCAGAGCTAACCAATCCACTAATATGCACCACTTAAAATGAAGGCAGCACAACCTTTTACAACAACCCTTCTCTTGTACACCTGAAGAGAAGATCACAACAACAAGTCTCCCAGACAACTTCGGACCTAAATCAAGATAATAGAAATAAAAGTATACAACCTTATAACCTAAGGAACCTTAAAGGAGAATAGAAATGAAACCAAAATTTTTCATAATATCTCAGATCAGAGTGCTTAGGAAGGCATAGAAGAATGAGCGCTGAAGCACTTTAGAATCAGAGTAGTACTTTTTCTCTTAGAGATATGCTTTTAAGAGTGTGTAGAAAAAGGTTGCAAAGGGGTCCTATTTATACTTGAAAATCGTGCAGAATTGGTATTAATTTAGAACTTATTGCTAGATCAAAATAGTGATTGATCGATTAATTATTTGTCCTAATTGATCAACTATTGGTCGATTAAAAGATTAATTTGATCGATTAATCTATGAAAATTGGATTTCCTTATATGTGTGGTTTGGTCAATCAAATAGTTTACATTGGTCGATTAATATGTTTTGGTTGATCACTATTAATTTTTGGTTGATGAAATGTCTACGAAATTGTAAATCAACTAACATCTTTTGATCAAAAAATTTGAGGTTCTGTACAAAGACTCGAGACTTAATGAAAAACTAATAAACTGTCTAACACTTGACTACCAAGGAATAGATTATCTTTCCAAGACTTCTCTCTTAGCTTGATGAGATCCAAGGTAGATTACCCAAAAGATTAGTTCACAAATAAATATAATTTTGGTTCATTAAACTCAAGGTGTGAACACTTACATCCTTCACCGACCCCCTTCTCTCTCTCTCTTCAACTTCTCTTCACAAGGCCATTAATGGAGATAGAGAGTTGTTTTACCTAGCAACACCTCTGTTGGACTCCCTCTGATCGTCGAGCATCCTCAGGTGCCATCGCCATCACGTCCTTTCACCCTCACAACATGGAAGAAGAGGAAGGCAAGGAGGAGAACAAAGAAGAAGAGGAAAAAAAAGAGGCTCCTCTTTTTCTCTTTCTCCAGCCACTTTCTTTCTTTCACTCTTTCTCATGTTGAAAGCATGAGAGGGGCTGGCAGTTGAGGTTTCTTATGTTTATGTATTTGGGGGTTATTTAAAGAGGGAGGAGAGAGAAAAGAGCTTTGGGGTGGGAACATTTCTGGGATAGAGTAAATAACTAACTCTATCCTTGAATTTATGCAATCTTTCCATTTTTATAGCAACAACTTTCAATTTTCACAAAATCAGTCTCGTTGGAAAGTTTGAGATGAGAGAAATCCAATGATACCAAATATGATGCCATCCACGCAAATTTTCCTTAGGATTGACTAGAGTTGACTAAAACCCACGTTCTTCATTTTCAAACTATGTGAATCTTATTCGCGCTTGACAAGTATCGAAGGCTCGTCTTGACACACTTAATCTAGATCCAAGCCTATATTTGGGATTTTAGATCACACTAAAAGGAGACTTCCAAATGAGAGAAGGGAAGTCTTCTAGTCCATGAATGTTTTCATGATCTTGTCCATAAGAGGTTTGAAATAAAAGCAATGAGCACGGCCTTGGAAGATAGGGCAACCAAGGTAAGTAAAAGCGAAGGACCCAAGAGAGCAACTAGCTAGAGATGTTAGGGCTTCGGACATATGACCCAGGGAAAAGTGTTGGCCAAAGAAGCAATAGGTCTTACTCTTGTTTGTGATTTGGCCAGAGCACTCTTCAAAATTTTGAATAAAGCTAGAGAGTTTTTTAACGTTAGGGATAGCTCCATTAGTGAAACAAATAATATCATCACCATAAAGAAGGGTGATAGGAGTTTGAATCCCATGTTTTACAATGAAAGGAACAAGATCTTTTGCAATAACCATATTCATGTGACTTATGACCTCTAATGAAAGGTTCCATCATGAGATCAAAGGGGAACAGAGAGAGAAGGTCTCCCTAGCAATGACAACACGAAGTTGGGAATAACTTAGAGGAAATCCCATCGACAAGAATGGAGCAACCGCTATGTTTAATCGATGCTTTGATGAGAGACATGAAATTGTTAAAGAAGCCAAACCGAGTGAGAACTTATAAAGGAAGTTTCAATCAATTTTGTCATAGGCCTTAGCCAAATCAAGTTGTAGAATGATATTTAGCCCATGAGCTTTCCTATCAAGCTGCTAAGGCAACTCAAAAGTAGTGGCAGCATGGTTGAAAATAGACTGATTTTGAATAAGCCCAGTTTTCTTAGAAGAGATGAGGTGATTCCTACGGGGCTTGAGTCTAGAGGCAATAATGGAAGAAGAGATTTTGTAGCAGACATTGCACAGGCTAATCAAGAGAAAATTAGAGAGAGATGTGACAAATTCTTTCTTGGGTCTTGAATTACAGATTTGCTCTGAAAAAAATAGTGAATGGCATTAACAACATCCTTCTTGAGAATGTCCCAAGAATAAATAAAGAATTCAGAATTAAATTCATCAGGTCCAAAGGATTTATTGCTAGGGGTGAGGAATTCATCTTCGGAAGGGGGACTGGTCAAGGCTTCGCACTCATTGTTAATGTGAATAACAAGTATAATGTAAAGGAACTCAATAGCTGGTATTTGTAGCCAATTGCTGGCCCATTAAATTTCATATTTCTGAAATAGCATATGCGAGGAAAAAAATACAAATATGAAGACTAAGGAGAGCATTCAAGTAGAATCACTTCAAACTAAACAAACCCACCAACAGCAGCTTATTGGTTTGTCAATCTTATTGACTCTTTCTTTATTGCTTCATGGCAGTTGCAAGATGCCAATATACAAGATCTTCAATGCTCAGTGGCCAACAGTTACCAAAATGGATTCATTGGTAAACGTGAATTAAAGAGAGTCGAATTCTTCCCATATGAATTAAATCATATATTGAAAATGTTGCATCCTTCCACTCATTATAAGATGAACATAAAGTAAGTGGGAGAAGTGGCTTACACCAGCGTGGCCTCGATAATCTTGAACTCAATGTGGTGGGGCCTGAGAAGGACACAAGGGGCCTGTACAGTAAAGGATTTTGAAAGGAAAGAAGAGGCAATCAATTCTTTCTCATGGAAGAGGGGAATAAAACAAAACAAAACAAAAGCAAACCAAAGTGAAAAGAAAGAGTCTATGTAATTTGAATTCATAGCAAACTTGAGTAGATATTGCTCCACGCTAGTAGATGATGACATTGTCACTGAAGAGGACCCTCAACAATCAACGCAATCTGAGCTAACGAGAATCTAAGAAACCAGCTGCTGAACTAGTTTTGGCCAATATCTCGGTCATTTGTAGGTGCGATATCAAGAGTGGTCCAAACGAGTAGAGAAGTCGTGGGGGTGGAGAATGAAATCGGCACAAATCATTACAACTAACCAGTCTTTTAGTAAGAAGATGGCTCCAATCGAGGCAAAGACATTCGAGGCTAAAGGACATAGGCTTACAGATTGGCCGCGAGGAGGGGGCAGGATAAAACCCAAGTATAGGCATGGGGGGCCATGGCCCCTCAAGTTTTGCATGTCTTTGTTTCTTAATATATTGACTATTTACATGTTGGCCCCCCTCCTTTCTATATTGATCTAAGACATTTTTAGAAAGGATTGGAAATATGTTCTTTGCCACCTAGCTTAGTTAAGAAAAATATACCCAATTGAGCTGTGAACCTTACCATAAAAAAATGGAAAAATAGTATCCTAAATCTTTTCTTTTATGATAAGTATATACACACTCATTTTTATCTAATCTCCTTTTATTAATAAATACATATGGAATACATGCCAATGCTTTCTTTCAATTTGACAATAACTTAGATGTTTCACACCACACTTTCAGGTTATCTTCTAATATTTTTCTTACTACTATATTAATGAATGTTGTTATACTCTAAGTGACCTCAAAAGTATTCATAGTTTTCAAAATTCTATCTATATGGCCATAAAAGAATATCTTTTGGAGAAAATGACATATTAAAATAAAAATGATAATTTTCTTTTATGAGAAATCCAACCAATAATTTAATTATCTCATTAGCGAAGTAATTTTCTACTAATTTTAATTATTATAGGCATCTAGTGCGTATTTAGTTGATTTTGCCAATTAAATTGCATAATCCTATTTTTAAGCAAATAATTTGAATAATGATTTTTAAAAATAAGTATTATTTATTTTTGTCACGCCTTAAAAACCTAGGCACCCAAATGAGGGTTGGAGTTCCAAGGAATGGCAACGAAAGAGGTGCTGATTTATTTAATCTAGGTTGTACCTAACTAAGTCAAGCTATCAAAGAGTTCCATTCATCAAGAAAAATGGAAGAAAATATCAAGAGAATGGCACAATAGACATTGTGAAGCAGTAACTAAACAGAAATCTACTTTAAACCAAATCATGCATCCAGCAGGCATATAACAAATAGAAAATCCACTGTAAACTCAAAACATAAAAGTTACCTGTTAGTAGCATCAACAAAACTTGCACAACGACGAATCCCGAGCATCGACAACCCACGACAACAACGACCTAAAAGTAGGTCACAAGGTAGGGATAAGCCAACCGACTCGGTAAGGAATAAATAACTACTGTATCACAATAAAGACACAGGATAGTATACAATTTCACTAACTGGCTAGATCCCTAGCCCATACTCAACACCCTAGGTTTTGACTCCCAAACTCGGTGGTATCTAACCAACCATCATGGTCCAAACCCATTAATTGAGTTGCCTCTTTTTCCCATTATTTAGTAATGTGAAATTTATTCTCACTCATCTCAATAATCAAATTCTAGGAATCATCCCTCTTTACTAGAGGAGATTGAGATGCATCCTTTCCTTTGGATTCCAACCTGATAGTCTCTCCGTAATTAAGGACAGGCTAGCAAGTTTGTTGATCCTTGAGAAAGGCATTCTCTCTCTCAATGTATCGAGAACATTGCTGACCTCAATAAGAAGAGTCGGGCCTCTTAGGAGCTACCCAAGCCTACCCCTTGCAACTACGAAGTGCAAGCTTGGTTCGTGTCCAGCAAGGACCAGTCACAAATCAAATCAAATAATCATCGTAGGATTGGCCAAAATTGTCGAACCACACCAATGCTCCTGCCAAGAGTAGCTCCCCGTAAGAGTGCAGTGTTTGGGTGTGCCCTCGCAATCCACTGTCAGACAAGATCTTAACAAGTCCATGATGGTATCTAGGCAAATCCCATACATATGGGTGCCAAGTGAGCCTCTAGCTATGAGTACCAAGTACCTTGACGTCTCCTGCCATGCATGCAGGCACCTACGAACCTAGAGACACGAGTACCTCCACATCGGGTGAGATTTGGGTACATCCAAGTACTAAACACCGATGATAGCCCAGGGCCTGTCACCAAACTTGGCAACTCTTCAAGTTCTGCGACAGGTTCCTTAGTAACCTCTAGCTACCGCAACATCTCGGGTCCCCTACCCAAGCAGTGAACCCATGGTTCACAAAGTCCAAGGGTGAAGCCTTATGAGCTCACCTAGCTGACCTACTATCATTTAATTTCATCAAGTTCCGTGTCTGGAATGAAGCCTTAGAGACCTAGTGGATCACCTGGGGTCGTACCCGAGACCTTAGGATCCAAACATTTCCTCTTATTAGACTATGGTTGAGTCATAGATATCATCATGTGAAGTTCAAGTCATTACTTTGCCAATTCAGGTTACTTTTAATGCACTTAGGGAGCTTCGAGCTCAAATTAAAGGCATATGCACACACACCATAACCATCTAGGGTTTACAGCAATTTCACCATTAACCCCACCCATTTGAGGCATCCACTAAACCCTTAATTAGGCTCCATCATTCCTTGGGGTTCCTAGTGTCAGAAATCCACATTTCATGCCAATTAACAACTACAACAGATTACTAAATGTTAGGGACCTGTTACCTAACATTAGGAAACCCTTTAGCAGCTACCTATCGTTAGGTAAACCTGACCTAATGTTAGGTTAGGCTGCAAGTCGAATTCAAAATTGCAAAATGTGCCTTTCATGCCCGAAACCTGGGTTTTGAGCCACCAAGCCACTTGCAAACTTGACCACCAATACATAGGCATACCAGGTACATCTTGAACCCAAGAGACCCCTAATCCCAAGATTTTGGATTCAATCCTTAGCTGGATCCAATCAACTTTTAATCTTCTTTTTAGAGCTTAGGAGTTCCTTGCCTCCTGACTCAAAAAGGGTGGAACAAATGCACTCGTATGAATACAAAGCTTCTCATTTATTTTATCTATGATTTGTTTACACAGAAAAAGCCCACATCATTGTGGCTAAACATGTCTCATTGAGGCTCCATTTCGGGTCCTCAAACTCTAATTCCAAACTTCGAACAATGTTTAATACCTTCATTCCTTGGTATAAGGCATGCATTAGCTAATTAAATCGAGTTTCTAGTCCTCGTTAGGAATTCCTATATGAAATAGGATCACACGTGTCTTATTGGACATCTAGCATGAGTGTCTGACGTCCAATAAGGCAACTTAAGCCATCTGACAAAATCCTTAGACGTCTAAAAGCTACCCTCCGAAAATACCAACCCCTATCAATAGAATTGGACGTCCAAACTACAGTTCAGAACCTTTTCTGGGTTACAAAATGCGATCGTTCTCATACCAACATACGCCCATACAAATCTAACTCAAACAAACCATCTTTTAGGATACGAATCCAATCTGTAACCACCTAAAACCACCTAGGATTCATAGGTGTCATCAAAAATCGAATCCCAACAGACATTCCCAAATGTAACTCTCTCATTGATTTAGCCCAAATTTGGATGGTAACCCACATACCCCTACATGAAACCACAACATGGGCAAGTACATACTCTCACGCTCAACCACCACACTCCAACATAATCAAAATGCAAACCTACACATTATAGAGTATCAAAAGAACACATATAACAAGATAAAATCAGGGAAAACCTTATCCATTCATTGAAACCTCGATAATCAGATAAACCCAACATTAACACATAAGGAGACTTGGCTTCCAAGCAACCCAAAACCACATGCACATGGATTGATTCCAGCCCCAAAATCTTGCCTCAATTAGTCCCAATCATAGGAAATCAAAGAAGGTAGACAAGGGGGAAGAACCCTACCTCAACCAAGCAAGCTAGTATCGGTACTAGCTCTTAGCATCGATACTGGGCAACCCCAGTACAATTTCCATAATACCAGCCAATACTAGTACTTAATGTTATTACCGATACTAGGCACCCCCAGTACCATTTCACAACACCAGCTAGTACCGGTACTATGAATTGTTCACACCTTACCAAGTAACCTAGCAAGTACCGATGCTGACCACCAGTATCGGTATTGGGCACCTACAGTACCAATTTACAATACTAGCTAGTACTGGTACTAGGTAGCCCCAGTACAACACCCTAACACCAGGCACCCACAGTCATGCCAACTGAACACATCTAGTACCAGTATTGATCACCAGTACTGGTACTGGGTGCCTTCAATACCCATTGTTTGCCTCTTATTAGCTGGAGCTAAGTCAACTACTACCTTTACTGGTCATGAATACCGGTATTAGGTGCTTCTAGTACCTGGTTCGAAAGCCAAACATCCATTTTATTTTAACACAAACCAACACAATTTCCATGTTTAAAATCCCCTTAGAATCCTCAATCATAGGAAACAAGAGATAAAACAAGAAGGCGAGGTCCCTACCTTTAAGGAAGAGCCCGTTCTCTTTTTTCTTCATGCTGGTAGCAGCAATGACAACAACAACTCGAGTAGTGACAGTAGGAATAGGTGCAGCAGTAGCAGCTGCAACTCCTCTTCTTCTAATGTCAACAGCAGCAGCAGCTTTAGGAACACAGCAGCAATATTAACTACCACAGCAGTAGCAACTGCAGCCGCAGCAACTCTTCTTCTCTTTTCTCTTGTAGCAATTCCGACGACAGTGGTAGCAGTTGGTGGTCAGTGGTAGGGAGAGGAGGAGGTGAGTTGCTTCACCGATGGCAAGGGGAGGGATTGGCTTGAGAGGGAAAGCAATGGAGAGGGTTTTCTTCTCTTTTATTTATTTATTTTTTCTTGGCTTTTATACAGGGTAAACATTTTTCACCCAAAGCCCCTTTACTCCTTACTTGCCTTCCAAGAAAGGCCTCTAAACACTATTCTCTCACAAATGACCCCTAAATTTTTTTATTTCTTACACAATTGTTAAATTTAATTAGTAATCTTTAAGGGACTCCTCATGCCCAAAGCCTTTAATCCATTATTAGGCAACCAATTAAGGTTTTAATTAGCCCATGAAGTGTATTAAAAATCCAAGCCCTTATAATTTTCTCTCTCTTATTTGTTTTATAGAAGGTATTATACTATTGGTCCCTCCTTAATGATTTTTCTAGTTCTACACCTCGGAGGGGGGTGATAGTAGCAATTGCTGCAACCATAGGAAACAATAAGAAAGTGAGATCTCTACCTAAAAATAGCCTTGTGCCTCCTTTATATATCCTTGCAAACTATTTAAACCAAATCAAAAGGATCTTTATATATATGCCCTCTTTTTCTCTTTCCTTTTCACCTAAAACATCACCCTTTTCTCCTTTGTTGACGTGGTGGTGGAAGGTGGTGTGTGTAGGAGGGTTTTTGTTGAAAGAAAAGAGGAAAAACTAGTACATGCATAAAAACATCTTTATTATTTAGTTCATACAATTTGCAGGAATATATGAAAAAGGCAAATGATTATTTTCAAAGGTATACATGTAACAATGAAATATATAGGAATATATACAATTTTGGCAATGATTGCAAAGGTATATATATACATGTAATTAATCATTTAATTTATGCCAAGAAGCTTCCAAAAGACTATCAATTGAGGTAGACAAGGCTTTATGATTTTGATCCATTTACACTAGGACCCTTTTATCTTTCTAGATGTTGATTCCTTTGGTAGTAAGAACCCTTAGCCCGTGTGCACATAAAATTTAGGAAAAAGAAAATATATGGGCCATGATCGTGAAATCACGATAATGATAAATTTGTTGTCATAGGTGTGAAAATACGTAATTTTAAATTTATAAAATCATCTCTGAAAAATATAACAATAATGTTAGGAGTACGGGTCATCTCACTGGGTGGTAGGGATATCTAGATAGTTTTCAACCTAACAAAGTCAACTAATTTATATATATATATTTATTTATTTATAATAAAAGCAAGTAAATGAAACAAAGACATAAACAAATGTGGGAGAAACATGAATATAAAAATAGAAACTTTTATTACTACCGAAAAGAGTCACAGTAATACATAAACTGAGAAAACATAAAATGACAAGAAAAAGAGAAAGAGAGTAAAGAAGCTTAGGAAGAGTCCAGTGAGGTCGTGATGGGATTGGAAAGTGCTGTCGACGGTCATTGGTGGAACACATGTACGAAGGCGAAAACTCATGGAGAGATGTCGTGGAAGTATGAGAACACGTTGAAGAATCGTCGAGTGACATGAAAAAAGAGAAAATGGAGAAAGAACGTATAAAAATAGTGAAAGAGGAAGAGAGAGAAAATGCACACGGAGAGAAAGGAGAGAGAAGGTGGTGTAGAAAGAGAGAAGAAGAGAGAGAGAGAAAGAGAAGGAAGAAGGAGGAAGAAGAGGAGAACGAGTAAGCATGAGAGGGAGAGAGAGCGAGGGGTGAGCCTCGTGGGAGAGAGAGATATATATAGAGTACCGAGGGAGCGGGGGTGGCGGATAGCAATTTAATAAATAGAGAGAGAGCCGATGCATGGTTTTATAAAGAGAGAAGCGGTGGAGAGGGTTACACAGGATTTTTTTTGGGGGATTTGTTGTATGGGAATAGGATTCGTAGATAGGAGGGCGTGTTTTGGTTGTTGGAGAAGGTTACGTGGGATTTTTGTCGGGATAGAAAAGTCTGAGAGGGAGTACGGTATGGTGGAGAGATGGGATATTACGAGGAGGGAGGAAATATGGTAGAATGGAATTTTTTTAATAGGAGAGAATATTGGGTGGAGTACCTTGGAAAGGTTATGTGATTGACGTGGGTTATTTGAGGGATAAGGGATAGGTGGGTTCGGTGGTTGTAGGAATTCAACGTGGAAGAGGGATTTGTATGGGATTTAACTGGGAAACATGTGGTGGGTGTTGGGTTTAGGTTTAGGTTATATAGGTAAAAGGATTAATTAGGTTGGGATTTAGGAAATAGCTTGAGTCCAATTGGCACATGAGCTGAAATTCATTTCTCATGATACTAGAGTTCTAATTAAGCTCAGACCTTGTACTTGTAAACATATAAACAAATATTGTCAAGGCATCAGAAATAGGTAGCAATAAAATTACCACTAAATCCCTAAAATGTAATATTTATAAAATGCTGCAATATGACTAATCTAACCTAATCTAATGCATTGTAACCTCATTTACCTTTAAACTAACAATAGTTAGGCATAAATTATATAAACAAATATGAATATATCAAGCCACCACTAGAACTTTGTCTTTTACGGTAGCCAGAGATTTCTTATTTTTTCTTTTACCTTTCCTACTATACGAGATGGCCATTTAGAAGGATCCACATTACCACCAAGGCATTATCTTAGTTGTAGAGCACCTGAAATGACATTTAAGAGATCATGGATCAAAACTCATACTCATCATATTTATCTTCTTAAGGAGAAAATTATCCACATTCATATCTTTTGATACCCGCAAGAAATAATCAAGACTATGGACACCGAATCCTTTTATGAAGTAGATGCAAACTCCTACAACCTTGGATGGCGTAATCATCCTAATTTCTCCTGGTCAGGGAATACTCAGAAGTCTAGACCTCAATTCCAACTCCAACCACAAAATCTGCACTCATATCAGCTTGCTCATTCTAGGCCCAACTTGAACTTTCAAACTGGGCCTAAAAAGGAAGATCAAGTGAGCCTGATTCTGCAGACCTTGGTGTTGTAGTCAAAATTAGTTGTAGTTAGGAAAATATCACGTCATAGTATAGCGACGAAAATCGATACGACATTTAAATTTATAATGCTCGAAAAATCGTGAGTTCTGAGGTTGTTCGCAGGGAGCAAGTGTAACAAATCAATTCACCAATTACAATAATCAAAGATAATAATGCAAGTGAATCAAATAACAAAAATGATTTTTAATTAAAATCAATAATGTGTCTCAAGAGTTAAGGACAAAAAATATAAATCAAGGCCTACAAATGGTGGTTGAAACCACCAATTAAGCCTTACAATTAAGCACACTTCCCCAGGATCAATATTCAACAGTACTCTTCAACTACTTATCCATAAAATATCTACATTAGAACCAAGCACCAATAAGTCCATAGTAATCAGAGCCAAGGTCAAACACAAGGGCCAGATGACCTAAGGGGTAACCCATATCAGCCTTAGAATTCACTAAGTGTTGAGCGTGTATGCAAGTTTTTCGAGTCACAATAGTGCAAAACCACCCCCCTACCCCCTCAGATTTTCCTTTCTCTTTCCTCCTGAATCGGGTATAGGGTTAATTAGGTAATCAGGTTGAGAGGTCCAGGCCTGCATAAGTGGTGTTGCAGGCGAGGGTGCATAGGCATGTATGATGAGGGACCTCACCCCGTGCTCACTGAGGCGAAGAGCCTTCTCACACGAAACCTTAGTAAGAAAAAATCAGAAAGTAATCCCATGATGTGGGACTATGTTCATCTTGTTCCTTTGAGTGTGCAGTAGATGACAAAGCTAACTTCAATTTCTACTGTTGTGTCTTTGCTCTGCTCAATTGAAGGTGCAGTGATGCTATAGAAGGGATACCGCATTAAGTGGGCATTGGATCAAGATGGATGGCAGTCAAAGAGAGGCAGATGGCTTCGAAGAAGAAGACAACAGCAGTGAAGCTCCAATGAAGACCTGAAATGTAGTAGAATGGCCTTTCGGCCTAATTAAAAAGTTTGAAAGGGTCGTCGGAGCACGGTGAGTGCAACGGTGGTGGTTGTGAAGTGCTTGGAGGTGTGTGAGGTGACGCGACATCGGAGAGGATGTGCAGATGAGTGTTTGTTCAATAGAGAAGGAGAGTGACCAATAAGCCCAATTAGGTTGGGGCTTTTGGTCAGTGACGTGCGAGGGAGGTTATGGAAGTTGTGGCGTGTTGTTTGGTGCAGTGTGGCATCAGCGTGAGTTCGCCAGAGCTTGTGCCGCATGTGGGGAAGACAGTGGGGGATCGAGGTATATGGTGGCTGATCTTAGGTTCTAAGGACCTAGGATTGTTCTAGAGGGGGGAGAGAGAGGTTGAGATGACTTAGGGAGTGAGAGAGTGAAGGAGGTGTCTGGCATTGATTGGCCAGACATGAAGAAGACAAGAACGATGGCATTGCTGAGAGCGGTCTTGCTTTGGTCGGTAAGGCTCGCGACGAAGAGGGGAAGACAACGACAGTATCTATTGGCAGAGAACACGCATGACGAGGAGGTCGGAGAGGGTTTGTCAGAGCTCAAGAAACGGTTGCTGGAGGGGGAAGGACAAGGGGAATTCTGACTATTTCTTGGCTGATCTGGACTAATAGGACTTTGGGGGGTTTATATAGAACTCATTCCACCCCTCAATGATCCAATTCAAGCAAGTTTAACTTGCTTATAAGTCAATTTCCAAGCTCGGGAATTTCAAACCTGTTGATGAGATTCCGGTGATGATTGAACCTGAGACATGGCCCAAAAGATTGGCCATTCTTTTATTGGTGTTCACACTAATTTTGGTGTGGATTGGTGAAGGTTTCATGGGTCAAATTGGTTCGCGAATCTCGCTGGCCATGGGTTTGGTTCTGTTCACACTATTCATGGTGGTGGGGACTAAAATGTGAAGATGAAGAGAAAGTTAGGGACCTGAATGCAATAAACTTGAACTTTAGGGGTCTAAATGTGAGAAATAATGTTTCTAAGGTCTAAAATGCAAATTTGGTCCAGATGGACTCTGATTTAGACCAAATTTTGGTGTTAACCTAATTTGGAGCCAAGGAATCTAATGGTGAGATTGGATTTGAGTTTTGACCACATTTGAGTAGGTAAATTCCATAAAGTCCCAAATTAGGATAAATTCCAGTTTGAATCTTTATTCTAGGTCAAAATGTGTTTAGATGGTCAAAGTGTTGTTACCAAACCTCTTAGAATATTTTTTCATGATTTTTAAGAGGTTTAAATTGATTTTATCCTGACCAAAACTTTTTCAATTTAAGTGGGGTTGTTAATTAGGGTTTCAATCCTATTTTCACCCTCGAAATGCGTGAAACCCTAATTCTATCAGCGTGAACCCACTTTTTAATCTTTTATGTTCATTTGACCTTCAATTATCCCCTGAGTAACCCTGTGGTTAATCTACATTTACGATGTGCTGTTAAAACAACAAAATTAACCATGTGTTCTTGTCTTCTTCTAAACTCAAATTATTGCGAAATTGTGACCCTTAGATGATTAAGTAAGAGCATTTGTCAATTGAATCAAACTAATTATAGCTAGTTAGGACCCATGATGGTGTTAAGATCACATGGTTGATATGCAGAAGACCAATGCTGCCATGCAAAGGTAGCATAATGCGGAGATTACAGAGGTTCGTAATCAACTCGCATAGATGGCTGGGACTCGCCAGCCTGGTGTACTTCCTTCCTAACCTTTGCTGAACTCGAACAATGTGCTAAACCAACGACACATTATGAACCCGAACTAGGGCCAGGTACATTATATTTATCAAGCCCCTTATTCACCTCCACCTGATGGGTCGGAGGCTTCTACTTCATATATGGGTTATCAGCAGCAACCTCCCATCCTGCCAACTCTAAATCCAAACCAAGCAGGACTAAATTCTGTCACAACTCATAGTGGCAAAACTACTTAGGACCCACCCTATGCTAATCAACATAGTCAGAGTACAAAACATAAACCCATGATGCAGGAGAAACACGAAGATAAAAATACAAAACTTTTATTACTACCGAAAAGAGTCACAATAATACATAAACTGAGAAAACATAAAATGACAAGAAAAAGAGAAAGAGAGTAAAGAAGCTTAGGAAGAGTCCAGTGAGGTCGTGATGGGGTTGGAAAGTGCCATCGACGATCATTGGTGGAACACGTGTACAAAGGCAGGAACTCATGGAGAGATGTCGTGGAAGTGTGAGAACACGCTGAAGAATCATCGAGTGACCTGAAAAAAGAGAAAATGCAGAAAGAACGTATAGAATTAGAGAAAGATGAAGAGAGAGAAAATGCACAGGGAGAGAAAAGGAGAGAGAAGGTGGTGTAGAAAGAGAGAAGAAGAGAGAGAGAAAGAGAAAGAGAAGGAATAAGGAGAAAGAAGAGGAGAAAGAGAAAGAACGAGTAAGCATGAGAGGGAGAGAGAGTGAGGGGTGTGCCTCATGGGAGAGAGAGATATATATATAGCACCGGGGGAGCGGGGGTAGTGGATAGCAATTTAATAAATAGAGAGAGAGCCGATGCATGGTTTTATAAAGAGAGAAACGGTGGAGAGGGTTACATAGGATTTTTTTTTTGGGATTTGTTGTATGGGAATAGGATTCGTAGATAGAAGGGGGTGTTTTGGTTGTTGGAAAGGGTTACATGGAATTTTTGTTGGGATAGAAAAGTCTGAGAGGGAGCATGGTATGGTGGAGCGATGGGATATTACGAGGAGTGAGGAAATATGGTAGAATGGAATTTTTTTAATAGGAGAGAATATTAGGTGGAGCACCTTGGAAAGGTTATGGGATTGACGTGGGTTATTTGAGGGATAAGGGATAGGTGGGTTCGGTGGTTGTGGGAATTCAACGTGGAAGTCGGATTTGTATGGGATTTAACTAGGAAACATGTGGTGGGTGTTGGGTTTAGCTTTAGGTTATATAGGTAAAAGGATTAATTGGGTTGGGATTTAGGAAATAGGTTGAGTCCAATTGGCACATGAGCTCAAATTGATTTCTAATGATACTAGAGTTCTAATTAAGTTGAGACCTTGTGCTTATGAACATATAAACAAATATTGTCAAGGCACCAGAAATAGGTAGCAATAAAATTACCACTAAATCCCTAAAATGCAATATTTATAAAATGCTGCAATATGACTAATCTAACCTAATTTAATCCATTGTAACCTCATTTACCCTTAAACTAACAATAGTTAGGCATAAATTATGTAAACAAATATGAATATATCAAGCCACCACTAGAGCTTTGTCTTTTACGGTAGTCGGAGATTTCTTGTTTTTTCTTATACCTCTCCTACTATACGAGATGGCCGTTTAGAAGGATCCACATTACCACCAAGGCATTATCTTAGTTGTAGAGCACCAGAAATGACATTTAAGAGATCATGGATCAAAACTCATACTCATCATATTTATCTTCTTAAAGAGAAAATTATCCACATTCATATCTTTTGATACCCGCAAGAAATAATCAAAACTATGTAAGGAATAGTAGTTGCTTTCCTTGTAACAAGAGGTAGTTGTAGTAGCTATTTGTATTGTTGTAACAACCAATAGATAGTAGCACCCAGCTGGGACTGCTACTAGTATAAATACTAAATAACAAAGGTTGTTTGGGGTCATGTGGTATATGCTGAACCCCTTTTCCAGTCTCATTGCCTCTACACTCACTTTTCCCCTTTTCATTTCTCTTTGAATCCCCCCCTGCTCTCCCTGATTCTCTTCCAATTCTCCTCTAATTCTCATCAAGCTGGCTGTGACTCGAGTTTACAGTCACGCTCAGCCCCCTTTTTCTTCTAATCCGACTTCCCTAACAAATTGGTGTTTGAGCCTACCTCAGGCCCTTCTTTGACAATGCTGCCTAAGGAGATTGAAGCCATGGAGAGGCTTCTTATGGACACGGTCGACAAGGGAATGGAGGACCTTCATGCAGAGTTCAAGAAGCAAATCTCTCAACAAATCAGAACTAAACTTGTGTAATCTAGACACTTGGTTTATGTTACAAGTCAAAGAGAAAAGGTTGGATTTCCCTTCTATTGATGGATCTTCGGATCCTATGGCTTGGAAGTATAAGGCAGAGCAATGCTTTGCATTTTGTAGCATTCCTATCGAGCAGCATTTACCACTTGCTTCCTTTCATCTCAATAGGAAGCGTTGCAATGGTATCAGTGGTTCACTAATGCTAAGGACATCACAAATTTGGATGCCTTTGTCAAAGCTCTGAATTTCATATTTAATCCAAATTTTTTGGAGGATCCATATGTCGCCCTAAGTCAATTAAAATAAGTGGGCTTATTAGCTGATTATGTTAGAGAATTTGAAAGGTTGTCTGACAAAGTTAAAGGTGTGCCAGATGAACATTTCTTGGGTACATTTGTTAACAGCTTGCGAGAAGATTTAGCATTTGAGGTCCTTTCTTTTAGACCTAGTAGATTATTGGTTAGTATGGAATTGGCTCAACTTCAAGAGGCCAAGTTGTCGACAGCTCGTCGACCCATTGTTAGCAATAATTCGAAGGAATACTTCCTACACCTGATAAGGCTACTCTTTAAATCCCGAGAGCAAAGCCAATGGTTAAAAAATTGACCACTACTCAATATGGAAAGTGAGTAAAAAAAGGCCTATGTTTTCATTGTGGTGATAAGTGGTCTAGAGTGCACAAATGTAAGACCCTGTTTACAACTCAATTGATACCCGATGACCTCTTGGGTGCCTCTATGGACACCAAAACCTTTTATGAAGTAGATGCAAACTCCTACAACCTTGGATGGTGTAATCATCCTAATTTCTCCTAGTCAAGGAACACTCAGAAGCCTAAACCTCAATTCCATCTCCGACCACAAAATCCGCACTCATATTATCCACAAAATATCTACATTAGAACCAAGCACCAATAAGTCCATAGTAATCAGAACCAAGGTCAAACACAAGGGCCAGATGACCTAAGGGGCAACCCATATCAGCCTTAGAATTCACTAAGTGTTGAGCGTGCACGCACATTTTTTGAGTCATAATAGTGCAAAACCACCCCACTCCCCCCTCAGATTTTCCTTTCTCTTTCCTCCAGAATTAGGTATAGGGTTAACCAAGTAATTAGGTTGAGAGGTCCTAGCCTGCATAAGTGGTGTCGCAGGGGAGGGTGCATAGGCATGTATGATGAGGGACCTCACCTCGTGCTCACTGAGGCGAAGAGACTTCTCACACGAAACCTTATTAAGAAAAAATCAGAACGTAATCCCATGCTGTGGGACTATGTTCATCTTGTTTCTTTATGTGTGCAGCAGATCACAAAGTTCACTTCAATTTCTACTATTGCGTCTTTGCTCTGCTCAATTGAAGGTGCAGTGATGCTCTAGAAGGGGTACCGCGTCAAGTGGGCATTGGATCAAGATGGATGGCAGTCAAAGAGAGGCGGATGGCTTCGAAGAAGAAGACAACAACAGTGAAGCTCCAACGAAGACCTGAAACATAGTAGAATGGCCTTTCGGCCTAATTAAAAAGTTTGAAAGAGTCGTCGGAGCATGGCGAGTGCAATGATGGTGGTTGTGAAGTGCTTGGAGGTGTGTGAGGTGACACGACGTCGGAGAGGATGTGCGGAAGAGTGTTTGTTCGATAGAGAAGGAGAGTGACCAATAAGCCCAATTAGGTTGGGGCTTTTGGTTAGTGAGGTGTGAGGGAGGTTATGGAAGTTGTGGCATGTTGTTTGGTGCAGTGTGGCATCAGCGTGAGCTCGCCAGAGCTCGTGCTGCACATGGGGAAGATAGTAGGGGATCGAGGTGTATGGTGGCTGGTCTTAGGTTTTAAGGACCTAGGATTGTTCTAGAGGGGGAGAGAGAGAGGTTGAGGTGACTTAGGGGGTGAGAGAGGGAAGGAGGTGTCTAACGTTGATTGGTTGGACACGAGGAAGACAAGAATGACGGCGTCGTTGAGAGTGGTCTTGCTTTGGCAAGTAAGGCTCGTGACGAAGAGGGGAAGATAACGGCGGTGTCTGTTGGCAGAGAACATGTGTGACGAGGAGGTCAGAGAGGGCTTGTCGGAGCTCAAGAAATGGTTTTCGGAGGGGGAAGGACAAGGGGAATTACGACTATTTCTTGGCTGATTTGGACTGATGGGACTTTGGGGGGTTTATATAGAACCCATTCCACCCCTCAATGAGCCAATTCAAGCAAGTTTAACTTGCTTATAAGTTGATTTCCAAGATCAGGAATTTCAAACTTGTTGATGAGATTTTGGTGATGATTGGTCCTGAGACATGGCCCAAAAGATTGGCCATTCTTTTATTAGTGTTCACACTAATTTTGGTGTGGATTGGTGAAGGTTTCATGGGTCAAATTGGCTCGCGAATCTCGTCGGCCATGGGTTTGGTTCTGTTCACACTATTCATGGTGGTGGGGACTGAAATGTGAAGATGAAGAGAAAGTTAGGGACCTGAATGCAATAAACTTGAACTTTAGGGGTCTAAATGTGAGAAATAATGTTTCTAAGGTCTAAAATGCAAATTTGGTCCAGATGGACTCTGATTTAGACCAAATTTTGGTGTTAACCTAATTTGGAGCCAAGGAATCTAATGGTGAGATTGGATTTGAGTTTTGACCACATTTGAGTAGGTAAATTCCATAAAATCCCAAATTAGGATAAATTCCAGTCTGAATCTTTATTCTAGGTCAAAATGTGTTCAGATGGTCAAAGTGTTGTTACCAAACCTCTTAGAATATTTTTTCAGGATTTTTAAGAGGTTTAAATTGATTTTATCCTGACCAAAACTTTTTCAATTTAAGTGGGGTTGTTAATTAGGGTTTCAATCCTATTTTCACCCTCGAAATGCGTGAAACCCTAATTCTATCAGTGTGAACCCACTTTTTAATCTTTTATGCTCATTTGACCTTCAATTATCCCCTTAGTAACCCTGTGGTTAATCTGCATTTGTGATGTGCTGTTAAAACAACAAAATTAACCATGTGTTCTTGTCTGCTTCTAAACTCAGATTATTGCAGAATTGTGACCCTCAGATGATTAAGTAAGAGCATTTGTCAATTGAATCAAACTAATTATGGCTAGTTAGGACCCATGATGGTGTTAAGATCACATGGTTGATATGTAGAAGACCAATGCTACCATGCAAAGGCAGCATAATGCGGAGATTACAGAGGTTCGTAATCAACTCGCATAGATGGCTGGGACTCGCTAGCATGGTGTACTTCCTTCCTAACCTCTGCTGAGCTCAAACAATGTGCCAAACCAAAGACACATTGTGAACCCAAACCAGGACCAAGTACATTATATTTATCAGGCCCGTTATTCACCTGCACCTGATGGGTCGAAGGCCTCTACTTCATATATGGGTTATCAGTAGCAACCTCCTATCCTGTCAACTCTGAATCCAAACCAAGCAGGACTAAATTCTATCACAACTCATAGTGGCAAAACTACTTAGGACCCATCTTATGCTAATCAACATAGTCAATGTACAAAACTTAAATCCATGATGGATATCATGGACAAACCCACTCTAGACCTAGAGCCTAAACTAATCCTGGAGAAGCCTAAAAGTGTTCCATTTCCCAAGGTCTTGACTAAAGGAAATAGGAAATCCAAACCCTTGGCACCTGAGGAGGACTTGGTTAAGCTCTTTGAGCAAGTCCAAATAAGCATCCCCTTGGTGGATGCTATTCGTCACATTTCCTCTTATGCACTATTCTTGAAAGATTTATGTACACCTAAGCATAAGCCGCGAAATAAAGACAGGAGTTCGATCGTATTGTCAGAGCAAGCTAGTTGTATAATCCTGAGTAAACTCTTACAGAAAGTAAAGGATCCTAGCACTCCTTTGATCTCTTGTAAGATAGAAAATTTAGAGTTTGATTGTGCTTTGTTGGATTTAGGAGCATCCATAAACTTGATTCCCACCTCCCTACTAGACCACTTTGAGGAAATTGAGCTAAAATTGACTGAGTTGACATTGTAATTGGATGATAGATCAATTACGTCACCAAGAGGAATACTCAAGGATGTGTTGCTTAGGGTTCGGAATTTCTATTTCCTGGTGGATTTTATTGTGCTGGACATGGATACTCCTAAAAATCTTAAAGACACACCTATCATCTTAGGGAGATCGTTCCTAGTAACTACTAAGGTGAATATTAATTGCAAAAAGGGCTAGATAGAATTGAAATTTAGGGATAGAACTTTAAGGATTGACATTTTTAAGGCCTAGAAAGAAATAAACTGTGAGGCAATTGAGGTAGTATGTGATATAGGTTCTTTGGTTGAGGACCCAATTACTGAGGTAAACCCAATTTTCCAAGGGTCTCAATCACAAGAAAATCTTGACCCACAGATTAGGGAACCTGATGTGGGCTTCCTGTGGATCGTAAAGTATACTAGAGGGGAGGGGTGAATAGTATCACTTAAAAAAATATTATGAAACAAAAATAAATCCACAACCGATTCATGCACAGATTACACCTGGATTTATAGTGGAAACCAAACTGGGTGACAACCACTACCTAAGTCTCTCATATTAGGATTTTCCTGACTAGTCGAGGCTAGACAATCCACTATCATATCACTTGAATGAGGGTGGCACAACCACTTTACAAACCTCATCTCTATACAACCTAAAGAGAAGCACAACAACAACAACAACAGATCTTCCCCAATAGCTTGGGATTCGTTAATCAAAATAATAATGTAAAAGAATAATATAGAACTATGGAGCCTCGATAAAAATCAAACCAGAATTTCAGCGAAGGTTTGAAATGGCATGCTTTAAAATGTGTGAGAAATAAATCATAGAAGCACTTGAAGAAGCATGAGAAGCTCTATTCTTTTGGAGGATTTTTCTATTGAAAGTTATTTGAAAAAGGACTACATACGACCTCTATTTATACTAAAAATTTGAGCTGAAAAGGAAATGAAATTGGTCGATCAATTAAGGTAGATTGGTTGATCAAAATGAGATTTGGTCGATCAATCTAGTTATTTGATCGATCACTTAATGGTTGATTAATTAGCTTAATTGGTTGATCAAAAGGGTATTAATCAACTTCTTAAAATGGGCTGATTTGATCGATTAACTAAGTTAGTTGGTCAATCAATTAGTCTTAATTGTCGATCAAAAACCCTAGAAACTGATTTTTAGAGAAAAACACGAAAATCCATTTGAGTTTTATTTTGAGGTTCCTTACAACAATATCCTAGACTCAATAAAAATAAAAGACATAGATCAGCATCCATCTGATCTTGATCCAAGAGAGAAGCGTCCATGATAGTCTTCAAATATTAGTCTTGTAATAAACATAATTTTGGTGCATCAAAATAGAGGTGCTTACATTCTCCCCATTTTTGATGACAACAAAATTATAATTATGAATTGAAATATTATGCATAATATCTCCCCTTTTTGTTTCAGCAAAAAATAAACATGCTACTATCAATTTCAATTAACTCCCCTTTAAGCATGTAAATGAAGCAACAATAATTTCAACATGCAATTTCTAGAGAGTAAAATATATCTGAGAGAGATAATATCCTTGCAGATAACAACAACATAAAAGAGTCTAGATAAGCAGAGAAAAATAAAATAGTCCACAGAATATAAATTTTTACAATCTAATGAAGCTAAGCAAAACAGAAACTAATGCTAAAGCTACTCGTCTAACAATGCCATGAAGGCATCCATCATGCTCTGAAGATCTGTATCTAACTTGAGGTCCATTGAGTCAGATCTCTCTGAGGAGGTAGGTGTTGTCGTAGCGAAATCGTGGTTAAAAACTACGTTATAGTACAGTCGAAAATCTCTTTGAAAACAAATAATTTTTATTACTTGAATTTTAAGTCCGAGGTCAAACATAGGGAGAAATATGGAATTCAAAACTCAAGATCACAATTGGAATAAAAAATATAAGAGATTGCAATAAGAATGATGTCAGGTATCAATGTGCAAAAAGAATGGAGTAAAATGGTGATTTAAATCACCAATTACTCCTTACAAAAAATAATTAAATCAAAGCCTCAAATATATGCAATCAAATGTATCAGACGGCTTAAACAGTCTATGCTACAGTGCTGTTTAGAGACTCAAGGGTCTCTCTGCTTCTCCTTTCTTTCTCTGTTTCCCCTACCTTGTCTTCTCTTCTTCTTATTGTTGTTATTCTTCTTCTCTTTCTCTTCTTGTGCTCAAGCCTTCTCCTCTTCTTTCTTTCTTTTTGCTTCTTCTTTACGTAGAGGGGGAAGATCCTTCAAATGGCTAAGTGTCAGCCATTACTCCTTGTAGCAAAACCCCCTGCCCCCGCATGCTATCTCTCTTTCTTTCTCTGGGTCACACTCTCCCAAAGCCTTCCACAGTACCGGGTAATTGGGTTTCGGACCTAGAGTGCACCCGGGTCTAGGGTTATGGGCGTGATCGTAGTCGAGGAGTGGAACAGGTTAGGCAGGTCGTATCTATGCTAGGCCCATGGGGGATGGGCCATGGGTGAGGCGTAGGTGAGTGGGTGAGAAAGGACCTCACCCCGAGTGCCTGAGGCAAACAACCTTAGGCACAAATTCAATTTATGTGCCTCGATGCGCTCTTTAGCTTCCAAGGTGGGACTAAAGTCCCACCTTCCTTTTGAGCGTCTGCAGTAGCACGGTCTCTCTTTAATTGCCTCAGCTCGCGAGGACAAGGAGTCCAATTGACCACCTGGGCGTGTCCGCAGGAGGTTTCTACGCGACCTAGGACTTCCACCTGGGGCTGTCAAGACCTGGAGCGAGCTTCAAGCAAGCTCAAAGGTCGGCTGTAATGGCGGTGATGGCTGGAACCTGAAATCCATGAATACAGGCATTAAGCCCTAGCTAAAATGTTTTGGAGGGTCGTTGGTGAATGAGGAGCATGGTGGTGGTGGTTTTGTAGCGTGGGAGTAGGTGTAGTAATAGAACGAGGTCGGGGATGACGACGGAAAGGTGGGTTGCTCAGGGGTGTGTTTGGGTGAGTGGTGGAGTCAAATAGGAGAGGGGTTTCGTGCGGAAAGGTGAGTGATGAGTGGCTACTCATCATAGCTAAAAGGCCGAAATTAAGCTAGACACTAAGCAAAACAATATCAAATTAACACATAAAAAGGGTTAAGTGTGGGAATTAAAGAAAAGACCTAAAACTTTTAATGTGTGTTAAAACCTCCTAATTAGGTCACAAAAATGAGATATTCTGAAAACTAAAGAACAAATGATGATCCATGCATCAATTGAACACATAAACAAGTTTGAAAAGATAAATCAGAAGTAAAATCAATGTCTTAAATGTTCAATTAAGCACATGTAAAAATTTGAAAGCAATTGGACATCATTTAGGCTTAGAAATAAATAGATTACAATTAGGTCCTTCATGCATTACATTTCTACCCTTCAAAACTCCTTCTTGGACCTTTTTGCAAGCTGCAGGGACCCTTCTGTATGACTGCAAGGCCCTTCCAGTTATAGTTCTTCTCACTTTTGGACCTGCACGCTATTCTTCTACCCCTTCGTTCAAGGGTCTTCCTGCAAGTTTTCCCTCATTTCAGAGAGAAGCCTGTGTTCTTCACGCGCACTGTAGCACGCGAAGAACACAGCCACTCTCGACCGTCCATCGCACTTTTGATCTCGATCTGTGGCTGGAATCAAATGGAACCTTCGCGCGATTCGGTGCATGCGTTCACCTCTCTTCCCAGATCTCATCTGACGGTCAGATCTCTCTCTTGACTCGTCGCGCGCTCTACCCATCTCATCCTCACCGCCGGCCTAATTTTGATTAACCTCACCCTTGCGGTGATCTCAATCACTGAGCTGCTATTTAAGCACCTCAGTGGTGTCGCGCGCAAAGGATCGCTCCCTCCTACATCTCTTAGCGATCAATTCTTCCACTCCAGTCTCTCCTCCTCATCTAGACCCTGATTTCACAGCCACCGGCTGTGGAATCATCGCCTGCTCTCGACCCTCCTCGTCGCTAAGGACCTCGTAGCACCTGAGGATGACCCTGGAGTCTCACTAGCAGACTCTTCCCTCCGCTGGAGTCACCCTCCTCCTTTCTTCCTCCTTAGCCGCCGGCTAAGGACCCATAGGTCCCATTCTTCCTTTTAGTTTAGGTTTTTAATTCTGCACAAGTAGTGTTAGATTTAGTTTGCAGTAGTTTAGAATAGATTTAGTTTTAATTGTAGTGTTTAATGTTAGCTGTAGTTAGATTAGTCTTAGGAGTAGAATTAGTATTAGATCCCCTCCCTCACCTCCTCTGATCAGTCCAGATCAGAGGGGAAGAATCATCTGTTCATTGTTCAATTTATCTCCCTCTTCATGTTTTGTTTTTCCATCATCCAAATTCTGATTCTTGTTTTTTCCTTTTTAACGACGAATTTTTCATCAATCACCCACACATCCTGACCCAATTTCAGATCTGATGGCGCACTGCCTCAGATCTGAAAGTGGCGTCACAAGCACCATTTGGGGCTTCTCACTCATTCCATTTGTTGCATAAAAGCCCCTCTGTTTTAAATGGATTGCCTCAGTTTGTCAGAGCACTTTTGATTTGGATTTTAAAGGATTTTTACTCTCTGAAATGTTTTGACAGATCTGACAAATTGAAGGGATTTTTGGTTTTCATTGTAGGCAAGGATTCTGAGAAGTTCTCTGGTGACAGAGAACCAATCAGAAGAGCCTTTCATAATTCTGTTTATACTTTGTTTTGAATGCATTCGCCAGCTTCCATTAAATTTCCTTAATGCATTCTTAGTCTCTTTTTGCTATTTCAGAACTGCCATGCACTATTTGTGTTGATGATCATTTCTGTATGGTGATTCTCTAACCTAAGGAGTTTTCCATACTCCTTAAGGTTGCAAGAAACTGGGATTGTGTTTCTTTGGTTTTAATTGATCGAGCTAAGTCTTCCTTCATGCTGTCTATGGCATTAGGAAGACTAACTCAATGCCATTTGAGTTTTGATCTGAAAGGATGCTTCTGATAAGGTTTTTCCTAATGAGTATTTGAGCTGAATTTACATGAGATTTTCGTGAGATTTAAACCCCTTTCAGATTTGGATTTCAACTCTGTAAATTGTAGTTTGTTTTGAATTTTATCTTACTCCCAGTTACACAGCAATATGCTGCATCTAGCAGCTACATTCCCCTCTTCTCTAAACTCCCTTCTTCTCTAAATTTCCCTCTTCTCTGTAGAATACTTCCCCCCTCTTCAAGTGGACTAACTGCAGCAGCAGTTAGCCATTTGACAGTGGCTTAAGCCACTGCCACTGTAAACAACACATACTAAATACATTCTTCTTTTCTCCATCTCCTCTGACAGTAGCTGCGGCTGCTGTCTAAACTCAAATAAAAACTCAATCAACTCTAATTCCCTAACCTTATACAAAAGCCTAATGGCATAGACTTATTTTAAAACTGTAAATATACCCATTCATAGTATTATAACTATAACTATAGCATATCAGTTAGATACATAGTTATACTGTAAATATGTATAAAACCTGTATAGAAATTCGTATACATATGTAATCTATGTAAAAATATGTATATATACTAATCTAGTATGTATGTATTTACTGATTCATGAATATATGTATGTACAGATTTATATTTACTGATTTAATAGCTAAGTTAATAAGTTAGAGCAATAATCAAGTAAATAAATCTATAAACTTGGGAATATATATATATATTAAGTAACTTAAGTTAGTCAAAGTATAATTATACCTAGTATAACTTCCTGTAACTTAGTTTTAATTTTAAACACCCAGAATTGCTATTTTAGCCTAAATAAAACATAAATAAATTCGTAAAAATACAATAAAAATATGTATTAAATACTTAAGTATGTAAGTTAAAACTGTTTAAGGTCAATTAGACCATTTACTAATTATTTTATAAGTAATTAACTATTTAATCACCTAAATCAACCTGTATAATCAGCCTAGTTTAGTGAATTTATTTGTATAGTAAATATATTTAAAATTCAAAATTAATTAATCAATTATGTAGTATTATGTAAATATTTTATTTACCATATTTTATTTTATTTTATTTAATAATTTATGGCCCCCAAATCGAGGGCCAAAAACGCGCACAGACGCAGCTGCGTCTGGTTTCCAGCGCACGATGTGGCGCTGGAATAGCGCCACATCGTGGGCTGCAAACCAAACGCAGCATATAAATATAATTTATGCAATAGCTTAATCAGTCGTCATGGCGCCGGGCGCCCGAAACACCGCCTGTTATGTCTGATCCGATAACCCGATTTGTGCTGAACTCTGATATGTGATGATATTGAATATGTGATGCATGTGTGGGGCTGGAGGCCCGAGCGTGTGCGAACTTGTTGAAGGCGTTGGGCTGAGGCCCTGCGCTGATACGAAAATGTAATTAAGGCACCTAATATGAGATTAGGGCGCGCTTAGTAGAGGTCTGGTCCCACCCGAAGGGTGCTGTGTATCCCTCGAAAAGCGCACCCGCTAATTAAGCACATTTTACACTAAGGACTCTCCACCGCAGCCTCTGAAATACCACACAGAACAAAATGAAAGGACAGACGACTTAAAAAAATAACACGAGATAACAACAGAAAAGACTCTGTACATACGTATAATTAAACCCACATAATTGCTAACAGAATAAAACGACACTATAAATGTCGCTAAAGACCTCAGTTTGCTTCTTTAGGTTGTATATAGTGTTTTCTGAGATTTAGCGACGTTTATATCTGTCACTAAAACTGATATATATGTCACTATAAATAAAAGACTAGTAAGTTAAGTTTTTACACTATGGTATCCTCATGTAGTATGAACTAACATATTAGTGTTAATAGTATAACTTGTAAATACATAGTTTAGAGTATAATAATAGATTGTTTGATGCTTGTTCATAGTTAGCATTTTTTGCAAGCACTTCTTAGTAACTAGGTAAATAAAACATTCATTCATTCTTTAAATGTAGAGTTTCTTTTTTGAATAAGAAGACAATTTTGGAGATAATCAAAGAGTGACCGAATTAAGTTCAATAAATTGCCTCCCAGAGAACGACCTGGAACAAAACTAGTAAAAATTAGATAAATAAGCAAATGATAATAATGGTTGTAATGACTGGTACTCACCCATACTCACCACTATACGACATCCTTAATGTTATATTATACACCCTATACTACAACGACATGATCAACAATTATTACCAACAAACATTTACGACCATCAGTGAGGCAGAGGTTCTGGGCTTGTCAACAAGTTGGATGGGGGCACGTAGCGGTGGAAACACTTCATCGGAGGAGTGGCCAGAGAGGAGGGCAAAGAGGGTGGTTAGTGTGATGTGGCGATCGAAATGAAGTGCGGTTGGTGTGTAAAGGGAGTAGAGGAACTATAGGACTTATTTAGGTGATTGGCGAGTGAAGAGAGGTAGAAGCGACTTCGGTTGTGGTGTGGCCGACGCCAAAGATGAAAGTGACTCTGGTGAGAAGGGAATGGCGAGGCAGACGGAGGGAGAGATGCCTGCTAGTACTGCGTGGCGTAGAGGAAGGCAAGGAGAATGAATCCACTGCTAGTATTGCGAACGGATGACGTAGAAGGTCAGAGAGGATCGCTGGAGCTCAAGGAGCCTTTCAGCCAGGTCAGGAGAGAGGAATTTAGGGGAGATTCCGGTCGAAATTGAGCTTGGGGAGTTTGGCCTGATCTGGGCTTGCTTTTATAGAGCTTAGGAGGGGATTTTAAGCTTGGAAGCCAAGCTTCCAAGCTAGGAATTGTCGCCAGAGTAGGAAACCCAAATCTCTCATGCGTTCGCATGAGAGATTGGGAAGGTTATGGGGCGTGGGATTTGGCTCAAAAGGAAGGGAATTCCTTGACAAACTTCCCTTTCAAATTTGAAAGGGATTCGTCAATGAATTAAGGAGTTCTTGCCATTTTTAGGTCGCCGATGCTTGTAGAAGTAGGATTAATGGTGGTAGGGACCTACTTGTGAAGAGGATGACAAAGTTAGGGGTCTATTTGTAAAGATTTGAAAGTTAAGGGATAAATGCAATCAGATAGGACCAAGTTGCAAACTAGGTCAAGACAATTTTATCTTGGATCCAAATTTTGGTAAAAACCTAATTTGGACCTAAGAAATCCAATGGTGAAGTTGGATTTTGGTTTTGACTGCATTTAACTAGGTAATTTATGTAAAAACCTAAATTAGGGTAAATGTCTGTCTAAGACTATTTTGGGCCTAAACGGGTTCTGATGGTCAGTTTGAAGGTACCAAACCCTAGATAATATTTTTCTATGAATTTTAGATGATTTAGGTGAATGTTATCTTGACCAGAATCTCAATTAATTAAGTAGTTCAGGTTTTTGGGTTTCAAAAGTCATTTAATTCTCAAAACACGTGCAAACCCTTTTCTTTTTGTTCTAACCCACTTGTTATCCTTTTAAGATCATTTGACCCTCAATTAACCCTTAAGAAAACCTATGGTTGTGCTGCATTCAAGTTATGATGGTAAAATTACAGTTTGAAAGCTAGTTTCTTGTTTCTCTCTCAGAATAAACTTGTAGTGAATTATGGTTATCTGGCAGTTCTGTAGGAGCATTTAATGACTTATTTAGATCAAAATGAGCTAGTTATGGCTCATGACGGTGTTCCCATCATACCCCCATGCCTAGCTTTTGCTAGTCCCTTAGCAAAATCTCATGAAATTAACTTTAATTCTAGACCATATGCCTTTCTATGCTCAAAACTTTGATGTGTGCTTTCTTTTGTAGATTAGGTTAGAATGTCGATAGTAGGCCTAGAGGTACTCAAGTACCAATCAAGATCCAGCCCTAACCAGCTCTAGCCTCAGTCCACTGTGAAGGTTTCTAAGGCCCACAGGAACTAACCTAAGGTTCATTGAACTCCATGGTTAAAGCACATGTGCTTGTAACATGTTTTAGCCCAAGTTCAATTTGTAGTGTGCTTTTGTAAGAGAGAGATAGAAGAACTTTTCTTTATTTTTGGAGAGTTTTCTCTCTCTTTCTTTTTATTTATAGCCTTGGATTATCTTTTCAACACGGTCTGTATTGGATTCCTAGTTCCCACCATCAATCCCCGCATTGTCCCTAGCAATCGATGCTCACCGCCCATGGCAACCCCCAGAACCCTGGCTTTCGAGATTTAAGGATAATCCTGCCTATGGCGTTCTGTAGCCAAATCCAGACCCTAGCAATAGACATTTTGTGATAATGTCGCCCATGGGATCTGAGCCAGCACAAGATGCTTACATGCCCCCGATAGGATACTTAGATATCCTAAGAGACAAGCACCGTGGAGATGATATGTTATTGCACATCTTTGAGAGGAATTTCGCACCTCTCCATGCTGGGAAATCGTGCAAATTAACTTGTGTTGATCAGCTGCTCCTAATCTAGGTAACTTTTTCAGAATAGATTTAACACATTCTTATGATTTTGATACTTAAGCGCACTGAACCAAACTGTGTGTGCATTGGGGTGCTTAGGTTACCGAGTCCTGTAGACCAAAGGTCAATTAACGAGGCCAAATAATCCCTAAGCCTTAGACCTAATACTTAAGCTTCTCATTTTCCTCAACCTCTTGAGGACTATCCAGATCTTAGCGGATACTTGAATTTTTAAGCCTAGGATCGCAGCCCAAGAGGCCTAAGAACGATGTTCCTACTAATCTCTTTTTGTTTCTTAGCACTTTTTTTCTTTCATTTTCTTTCTTTTGATTTGGTCTAGATCTAAGTCAATTCCTTAATCTTTTACTAATGACTATCTCTTTTTCTTTTCTTTTCAAATCGTTCTCCTTTTTGACATTTTTATCTCCCCTTTTCTCCTTGAAAAAGATATGCAATCAATTTAGAATTTCCTCCCTTCTCCTATTTTTGTTCTTTTTCTTTTTTTTTTTGTTTTTTTGGAATATGTGATTTTTTTGATGAAACCCTTTCTTGTGAAGTGATTTTCACGGTGTTTTGCACTTTAATACACCCCCATGCCTACGATTTGCAATGCCCTCATTGTAAATTAGGTGGGTTCAAGTTCAACTTAGATCATTCATTAGAATAGGTGTTGGGTGGGTGGATGGGTCGGGGTGACTGTTGTGGACGATTTCAAGCACGGGTACGGGTGCTAGAGGTGGAGTCGGCTGTTATAATGGATGAGCCCTAAAGTGCAATATGAGTTCAGCATAATATGTGTTAAGAAGGGTTTCGATTTTTACAAAAAGATGACGGGTTGCCTCCTGTTAAGCACTAAGTTTAACGCCATCAGTCGGGCGCAATAAGCTTAGGGGTAATGGAGATCAAAAGATACCTCAGCCATGTTTGTAACGGTGAGATCAATGAACGGCTTAAGTCGCTGACCGTTCACGACAAAGGGTTCTGAATCAAGGCTGGGTTGGCTGATTTCTACGGCTCCATTTCCAAAGATTCGTCTGATAAGATATGGTCCAATCCATTTTGATCTAAGTTTTCCTGTGAACAATTTGAGTTTGGCATCAAAGAGTACGACTTTCTGACCAGGGTGAAAGATCTTTCTGGATATGTGCTTGTTGTGAAAGGTCTTAACCTGCTCTTTGTAAATACGCGAGTTCTCATATGCATCATTGCGTAATTCATCAATCTCGCTCATTTGAAGCTTTCTATGACTTTTTGCCTTAGAAAGATCTAGATTACACTTCTGTATAGCCTAACTGGCTTTGTGCTCCAACTCGACAAGGAGGTGACATGCCTTCTCGTACACCAATCTAAAAGGAGACATTCCCAATTGGATTTTGTGGGTAGTCCTATAGGCCCACAAGGGTTCCAAAAGTTGAGACGACCAATCCTTTCTGTCAGGTCGGATAGTGACCTGAAGGATTTTCTTGATCTCCCGATTTGGTAGCTCAGCTAGACAGTTGGTTTGGGTGTGATAAAGAGTAGAGATTCGGTGCGACACCCCATATTTGGTCATCAGTGATCTGAACTGAGCGTTTGTGAAATGGGTCCCTCCATCAGAGATAATGGCACGTGGAATCCCGAACTGAGAAAAGATGTTCTGATGAATGAATTTGATTACCACCTTATGATCATTGGTTCGGGTTAGAATGGCTTTGATCCATTTGGATACGTAGTCAACAGCGAGAAGAATGTACTCGAAGTCATTTGAAATAGGGAAGGGTCCCATGAAATCAATCCCCTAGATATTGAAGATTTCGCATATGAGAATCAGTTGTAAAGGCATCATATCGCGGTGGCTCATGTTGCCTAAGGTTTGGCAATGAGTGCATGCCTTACAATGATTGTATGTGTCTTTGAAAATCATGGGCTAATAAAAGCCGCACTGGAGGACTTTTGCTGCGGTTTTATGTTCGGAAAAGTGTCCGCCGCAGGCCTAGTCATGGCAGAAGGACAAAATATCCTGAATTTTCACTTCCGGGACGTACCGTCTAATGATCTGATCAGCACCAATGCGGAAGAGGTACGGATCTTCCCACATGTAGTACTTGGCATCGGAAAGCAATTTGTCTTTCTTGGCCTTCGGCCAATTGGACGAGATCTGATGTAATGCCAAATAGTTTACTAAATCAGCAAACCAAGGAAGTTCCGTACTAATAGTCAAGAGGTGCTCATCGGGAAAATGTTCTGTGATGTGTCTGGAAGGGTTGATACTGTCAGAAGGAAGGCAGGATAAGTGGTTAGCTACCATGTTCTGCATTCCCGCTTTATCCCGAATCTCGAAATTGAATTCTTGCAATAGCAAGATCTGATTGCACCGCAAAAATACACCTGCAATTGTACCGTCTTTTGCTATTTCCTATCATTACCAGTGCATATTAGGGTTCCATAGTCGCATTTGTGAAAATACATGCATGCATGCATTTAATTGAGAGGGGAGGAGAGTGAAATAAATGGCCTTGCAATTAATATTTTTCTTTAAGTGCATCTTTACAAAATTCACCATCTTTTTATTTTTTATTTTACTTGATTTTGAAATCTCCTCCCGCGGCTACATGGCAACCTCTTCTTCCTCGCGCCATTCCCTGCTCAGCCATTCCCTGCTCACCACTCCCTGCAACTGCATGCAGCCACTCCCTGCCAAGCCATGCATGAGTCATGCACAGCCAGGGCATGGCTGTGCATGGCTTCATCTTCTTTAAAGAGAGAGCGGCTTCTTCCTTTGCAAAGTGCCTGGGCCTCCACACAAAAAAATCACAGCAGCTCTTCTCCAGGCCATTGTACTCTCCCCTCTCCCTCCATACGCAGGCCCTCCTCCTCTGAGGAGACACTCTGCGGGCAGGAGTACCTCACGGTGGTGCACACCCACCACCATGAGACCACCACCGCCCAACTCATCAAAGAGCCGGTGGGCATGGTGGTATTCCTTATTTTTTTCATTTGAAGCAACTTCAGCCATTGGAGCAGGAGCTTCAAGCTTTGAAGCTCAAAGCTTCGCACGCAGCAGCAGCAAGGCGGCAGTAGCAGCAACCGCCCAGCCCTTTCCACACACGCCTGCAAGCCACCCTCGCCTCCAACGCGTGCCTGCAGGCGCCCTCACCTCCCGCTTCTTCGCACTACACTTGCCTGTCCGGCCGCAACTAGCCACCGTGCGCCCCTACAATGGCCGGCCAAGCCTCACCGTGCACCCCAGCCAACACCCACAAGCCACCGCGCAAGCAGCAGGTCGCCCTCGCCCTCCACCGCGCACGCCAGCAGCCCTCTCCGCGCACTCTGTTGTGAACCACCTCGCCGCAAGCCAGCAGCAGCGCCACTCTTCCGTGCACGCCGAGCCGTCCGCACTCACAGCACCTACAGCAGGCGGTTGCGCGGCTCGTCAGGCCACTGTAGCCACTGTTCACGCGTTTCTGCGGAACACTGTGGCTACAGTGGGGTGACCGGTAAGTTTCTCACTTATCTAGTCACTCGGCACACCGCAACTGGCCTTCGCTTACGCACGTGTTTAGCCCTGTGCCTACTCCAGCGCCCGCCCACGCGTTTGCATGCGCCCGCGTCACCCGCACCCACCTGCTTCCTTCACCTGCATGCGCCTCTCCGCGCAGCGCTGTGCGCTGCGGCCTCTCCCCTCCCCACGCTCACTCCCAGCACGCGCCTCTCTATGTGCATACGCGCCTACGTGCGCGTGAAGCCATCAGACATTGCCTTGAAGCTGCAGATGAGTTAAACGCCATCTCCAGCAGGAAGCATGTGGCATCTCTCTCTCTCTCTCTCACACACACACACAGCACTCTCTCACTCTCTTTACCGACACTTACACACTTACACTCACACTTTCATACACACACTCACACACCTATACACTATTATATACATATATATATACGTATACATATATATATTAATATATATACATATATTTATATACATATATATATACTTATATCTATATATATAGTAGTATTTATATAACTAAGTACTAGTATACATATATATATATATATACATATATCTATATACTTATATATATATACATATATATTTACATATATACATATACTTATACACACATATATATATATATACATATATCTATACATATATTAATACTTATATAACTATGTATTAGTCTGTATATATATATATATATATATATTTACTTATATATATATACACATATATACTTACATATATACATATATTTGTATACATATATACATATATATATATATATATATATATATACATATATCATATATATATTATTACCTATATAACTAAGTATAAGTATAGATACATATATATATATACATATATACACACCTACTTATACATACATATATATATATATATATATATATATAAATATACATACATATATACATATATATCTATATAACTATATATACATATACTTATATATATATATACATATATAACTACATATATATACCTATATATTTATAACCATATATATATATATACATATAGACATATTTACATATATACATATATATATATTTTCACAATACTTACCATACGTGGTATCGCGGGAATATCTGCACCAGTTGCTGATATTCCTCGATACCCGCGTACAAAAGCGTGGTCACACTCATCTTCCACCATCCATCTTACACTCCACGCGGCACCTCGTCCCGTTGGTTGTGTCTTTCTAGACGATGACTGACTCGACACCGTGCTACACTCCATCTCCGCCTCCACCCCCACCACTTTATACATATATAGTATATACCTATATATATACTATAGTTACTTGATTTCTGTTTCGCTTTCCTATTAGTAAAAGGATAAAAATATATATATAAAAGAGAAAAGATAATCCTTGACTTGCAGGTACTCTATCTTGTGAATAGCAATACCCATTTTGGAACCTTGATTTGGCTCAAAGCCAAGAACCTAATTTTGAGGGTGTGCCTCAAGGACAAGAATTATCAGAAAAAAATCTAAATAGAAAAACACCAAAAACACAATAAACAAACGGAAGAGATTTGTTGTAGGAAAGGCGTAGAAACTTGACTTGTAACCCCACTTCCCTGAGTTCGACCCTGAGCCTAAAAGTGACCAAGATAAAATCAAGTAGGCCAGGTTAAAAATTTTGTAAAGAGATGGTTAGGTCCGATTTAGGTTAACCACTATACACACTTCAATGATAAAATCACCATACTAACAACCTATCCAGGCTCGACCACCATCTTTTCTAGCGCTGTTGCCAGGGAAGTGCGCCTTCAAGTAAGTTTCTATTCCATTCCTTTCATTTTTTTCTCTTCTCTCTTCACGGGTGTCTCTATTTTTGGTGTGCAGGTAAACCTATTGCAAGGAGAAGGCAGGTAGACGAAGTCAGAGACATAGGCAGATCCAAGGCGGGAACGAGAGCGTGAAGATGCCGACACCGCATTGGAGCTCCGCGCATGTTGCTGAACAAGTAGGTCTTCCTTTCTTGGCAACCTAGGTTAACTTGTCACCTTAATAAAAAAAAAAAAAAACTAAAAACTAGAAAAACTTCTTGGGATCTCTTGGGGCAAGTGGATTAAAATTCACTTGTTTGATTGATTTCCTTTACTCCCACCACCCAGGGATTTCCCGCCTTACTTCACATAGCGAAAATCCAAGAATCTTGATTCTTGAATTTTTCACCGTGGGAAGTATTCTTTGAGGCAAACATAAAAAGATTGATTGCACCCCTCTTTGCCTCATTTATCTGCAAATTCGGGATCACATTTTTGGTGTGGAGACTTGGAATTGAGTTGACTCCAACCCCATCATGACTTTTCAACTTGCCTACGATTTGATCCTGAATACTTCAACCCCAACAATTTTATTTTCCTTATCTTTTGGTTGAGCCTTGTGTGAGGAAATCATTTTTGGTGATTGGGAGCACTTGAATTAAAGTGCTTTGGCTCCCTTTCACACTAATTTAAAACTGACTCGTGCATCTACACATAGAAATCTCCATTTAGGGAAGCCCATTGCATTGTAGCATGCATTAACTAATTGACATTGAAGGAGGGTTTGTTGGGCTTAGAAGAAAACTTGTATTCTCTCAAAACCCGAAGATTGGTTGAATTGGTATTTCAGCGAAATCCTAAAATCCATACTACTTAAGGCTGAACTCTAAAAACCATTCACCAATTAAAACTTCAATTTGGGGAGATTTCCCCGTTGCATGCTTGTTTTACACACTTGAAAAATCAATCACTTGGGCATTACCTGTAAATAATGCCCTTCACATTCCAAAAGCACTTGATCCTATGCCTCTAACTAAACTTGGTAGTAACTTGACCCTTATTAAGGATTGGAGGTCTAACTACCTACGTGTAGTGACTACGTGCTGGTGAGGGTTCCCGCGTGCTATCGGGTGTCTAAGACTGGGGCAAACGACCTTTCAATCTGGCCCGGTGGTTCCGCGGTGCTCGCATTCAGTTCCGTAGTTCGTGATAGTAGGTAACTTAGATCTTTAGGTCTAAGGGCACATTGTAGAGGTTAGGAATTTGATTGAATTCATTTGTCATCAAGTGTACCTTTGCGGCGTTATTTCTCTCATCTCTTTTCCCTTCTTATCCCCCCAATTCTTCCTGTGGTAGTGCATGTTTGGGAGGAGGTCACAAAATCCTGAACTGTTTGAATTGCCTGATAAATCTAGAAAAGAAGCCGAATCGTCCTCCTCCTCCACAAACATGGGTGGACGCCCACCCCCAAATCCCGAGGGAGGAAACCACCCTCAAAACCCACCAGGAGGTGGAGCCTTGGATCCCATAACCCGCCTCCAAGCCCAAATGGAAATGTATAATGAACGAATTGAGGCCATTCGGGAAACATTGGAGGAAATGTAGAACCCTACTGAACGGGAGAAGCCTAGGTTTCTTAGCTCCTATCAGAATCCCGCTGCTACAGAGACCATAGGACAAATTCGAGTCCCCATGGGCGGGGACGACTTTGAATTAAAACCTAACATATTTGGCCTAATTAATTTTCACTTCCATGGTCTTGCAAGTGAAGATCCTTTTCTCCACTTGGAAGACCTAACCCGATTGGCTAAAACTGTTAAACCTAGAAATATCGGGTTGCCTATAGTCCTCATGAAAATATTCCCGTTTTCATTGCGGGATAAAGCGTCGCAGTGGTTACGCACCCTTGGGAGAACCATCCACTCTTGGGAAGAGATGCAAACAACGTTTCTCAAGAAGTTCTTCCCAATCGGGCGAACTAATGTGCTTCGCCGTGCTATCACTTCATTTACGCAACAAAACGGCGAACAATTTCATGAGGCATGGGAGAGATATAATGACCTCCTCAGGAAGTGCCTGCACCACGATTTGCCTAAGTGGCATATAGCCTAAATTTTCTACTATGGGCTAAATGAGACTTTGAAGCAGATTGCAGACGCTTCCTGCGGAGGGAATTTTATGAATAAAGACGAGAATGGAGCATTCGAACTATTTGAAAATATGAGTGAAAACTCAATGAACAATGCCTCCATTGTCTCCTTTAATCGTACCAGCTAGCCTCGACATGTCCACGAAGTTGACACGAGACCCTCCCATTCATCCACTGATCTCAGCCTTATAGCACAGAAATTGGATGAAGTCTCCGTCGTGCACAAGAAGCTGGATGAGCATCTGGCCAACCCCACCTGTTCTATGGCAAACACCCCCACCTCACCACTTCGTCACAATTCCAATTCTTCCAACACCAGGCTTATCCCAAGAAACCCCGTAAGACCTTCCGTACCGAATGTCGCGCCGAGCGACTCGGTAAGTCATGTGGATCTGGCTTCTACCAGCCAGTATTTCGACATGGAGGACCAAGTATCCGTGTGCTCAGATGCATATTAACATGCGGATGCGTCTTCTGGCATAGAAGATGCTTGCACCCTGGGGAATAACCTGTTCTCTACCACTTATAACCCAGGGTGGTGAAATCATCTGAACTTCTCATGGTCCAACAACCCGCAGCACCAAAACCTCGCGGGTGGACCAATGCGACCGTCTACACCCATCATCCCAAGGGCCCAGTCTAATCCTATGGGGAATCCGCCACCAAGCCCTTGCGTATCGCAAACAGAACACGCATCAAGTCCTCTTGATAAATTGATGCGAATGATGATGGAAATGCCAAAGCGCCATGAAGAGAACATGACCTCTCTTCAGCACCAATTAGTGCAGAAGAATGCTGAGATCAGTCAACTACGCTTGGCGACTCGATCTCAGGGCACTCTCCCCGCCCAACCTGTTCCAAACCCACGAAATTTCATACCCCGTGGTCCTCAACCACAGGTACGACCTTCTCAGGGGTAGGTTAATCAAATTCTGCAAGCTCTGAGCATTCCACTGGGATTTCAGGCTAATCCCGCTGCAACACCTCACTCTTATGTCCCCATTGCGAACCCTCCTCCGTCCTATGATCCCATTGGACCTACATCGTCCAATGTTATCACTACGAGGAGCGGTAAGCAGACCATCGATCCCCCTCTACCTGATCCTGGCCCGTCTTCTTCTTCATCGCCCTCTCATTCGAGATCCTCACCGCATTTGTGAGAGGACGATACACCCAAATTGGTGCCAGAATCAGTCCCATTCCCTGAGGCTCTATTGAGGGAGCCAAAAGGCAAAAAGAAAGATACGCAGGCCTTTGATAACCTGCGTAATTTGTTCGGGGATGTAGAAATCAAGGTACCCCTGCTCGAGGCTATCGACCACATACCTATTGTAGCCCGATTTTTCAAAGACTACACAACACCCAGGCAACAGTCAAAGAAAACTAAGAATCCGGTGGTTCTCTCGCCTCATGCGAGTTGTGCTATACTGTCAAACCACCACCGAAGCAGAAAGATCCGGGCACACCCCTTATTTCTTGTAGCATCCAAGGCTGCAGTTTTAACCGTGCCCTGCTTGATCTAGGATCTTCCATCAATCTTATACCAACCATCATGCTCAAAAAATTTTCCTTGGGAAATCTGAAACCCACCCCTGTCACGTTACAGTTGGCAGATCATTCTGTAAAAATCCCAAAGGGTGTGGTGGAAGATGTGGTGGTTAGGGTCAATAGTCTCTATTTTCCTATTGACTTCCTTGTTTTAGATATGGAAGTTCCTAGCTCACTTTTTGATTGTCCGATCATCCTCGATCGACCTTTCTTGGCCATAGCCCGTGCCCATATCGACTGTGAGTCGGGCTGTACTGAAATTACCGTTGGATCTGAAAAGCTCAAGCTTAACATCTTCAAGGCAGCCAAAAACTTTGATTGCGATTGTATCGAGGATGACACGTCTGACGAGAACATGGCCGTCAGCGCGTGTATCAGACTAAATGGGACCTATTCGGACTGCTGTGGATTACCTGTAAACACTGACAACTACCTGATCAACACATATTGTGATGTTCCCCCATCCCTCCCTATTATCATACCTTCTCCTGACCAGACTTCTGACGAGGTTTTCTCCGCTTCCCATACCTCATGGTCTGAGTCATATCTGGGTTACTCACCACCGGTCCGCACTCTTGAAGACCGGATTGCCCTTTCTTCCCTGCCAAATCAGGCGAATTCGCAAATCCACACTAGGACCTTGAGCCCATATACTTCTCACTGGGGCTATTCCTTTTCGGATCCATCTATCCAAGAAGCCCCTCTTCTTGGCCAATCTGAGGGCCAACTTCTTCTCCCTAACTTGTTTTCTAATCCGTCTGGGACACTCTTGTCCCATGAAATGCCAGACCTTTCACCATCCACTCCCGAGTTGAAAGAGCTACCTAATACACTTAAGTATGTTTTCCTGGGACCAAATGAAATGCTCCTTGTAATCATCAGTTCAAAATTGACCAGGGAGCAAGAGTGCAAACTAACAAAGGTCCTCATAGAACACAAGGCAGCTATTGGATGGTCCTTATCAGACTTATCTGGCATTAGCCCCTCCTACTGCACTCATCGTATATATACGGAGGAGGAGGCTCGACCTTCCCGCGAGATGCAGCGACGTCTCAACCCTAACATGCGGGAGGTTGTTAAGAAAGAAATCATTAAGTGGCTGGATGCGGGTATAATCTACCCGATCAACGATAGCCCCTGGGTGAGTCCGATTCACGTTGTGCCCAAGAAGGTAGGACTCACCATCCGTGTCAATGACAGGGGCGAATCCATCCCTACACACACTCCTACATCTTGGAGAGTGTGTGTAGATAATAGGAAACTCAATGCTGCAGCTAAGAAAGATCACTTTCCGCTACCTTTCATTGACCAAATCCTAGAGCAATTAACGGGGAAATAAATTTTTCTATTTCCTGGATGGATTCTCAGGATATAACCAGGTGGCAATTGACCCCCGAGATCAAGAAAAAACCACTTTTACCTGCCCCTTCAGCACCTTTGCATTTAGAAGGATGCCGTTCAGACTTTGCAACGTGCCAGCAACTTTCTAGAGATGTATGCTGGCAATATTCCATGACATGGTGGGTGACTTTCTCGAGGTCTTCATGGATGAATTTTCGGTCTTTGGACCATCTTTTGATGACTGTCTTGCCAACCTGACTCGTATCCTTAGGAGATGTATTGATGTAAACCTCATGCTTTCTTGGGAAAAAAGTCATTTTATGGTACACGAGGGAATTATTCTCGGACATATCATCTCCAATAGGGGTATCGAGGTTAATAGAGCTAAGCTTGACATAATTGCTGATTTACCTGTGCCTGGCTCTGTCAAACAAATCCGCTCCTTCCTGGGACACGTCGGTTTCTATAAGAGATTCATCAAAGACTTCTCCAAAATTTCTCGTCCCTTAACTCATCTCCTATCGACCAACGTACCCTTCAATATGGGCCCCGACTGCATACGAGCATTCACGTAGCTACATAATGCTGTCACCAAGGCCCCTGTTCTCTAGCCGCCTGATTGGTTCCTCGACTTTGAACTCATGTGTGACGCTTCCGACCTTGCAGTCGGAGCCATCCTGGGACAAAGACGTGATAGACACCCCTTCGTGGTGTACTGCGCCAGTAAGACGTTGGACGAGGCCCAGCGTAATTATACTACCACTGAGAAAGAACTACTGGCAGTCGTCTTTGGGCTGGAGAAATTCCGCTCTTACCTTCTGGGCTCTCACATTATTATTTTCACTGATCACGTGGCCATTCGTCATCTCATGCACAAGAAGGATGCCAAGCCTAGACTGATTCGTTGGATCCTTCTGCTCCAGGAATTTGACATTGAGATTCACGATAAGGCCAGAGCCCAGAATGTTGTAGCTCATCACCTTTCCAGACTAGACCCTGACCATATTGGACTTACTCTACCAATCAATGAAATTTTTCCTGATGAGCACCTATTGGCAATAAATGTGGCAAGTGGACCGTGGTATGCCGACATTGCCAATTACGTTGCTTCTAGATCCCTTCCATGTGGCTGGCCTAAAAACCAGCACGAGCGTCTCATAGCAGAAGCAAAGTATTATTTCTGAGATAATCCACTTCTTTTTCGTATAGGTGCTGATCAAATCATCCGTCGCTGTGTTCCTGACAGCGAGTTCCCCAGTGTGCTATCCTTCTGTCACGATCAGGCCTGCGGAGGCCATTTCTCTGGGAGGAAAACTGCAACCAAGGTGTTGCAGTGTTGTTTCTTTTGGCCCTCCCTTCATCAGGATGCACACAATTATGCCAAGCATTGCACTAGGTGCCAGTCGTTAGGGTCAATGTCACGTCGTGACATGATGCCCTTGCAACCCATCCTAGCTGCAGAAATCTTCGACATTTGGGGAATTGATTTCATGGGTCCCTTTCCTCCTTCCAAAGGCTTTGAATTCATCCTCGTGGCCATTGACTATGTTTCGAAATGGATTGAGGCTATTCTCGCACACCGTGCTGACCATGTTATATCCACCCGATTTGTCAAAGACAACATCTTTGCACGCTTTGGGATCCCTCGAGCCATTATCTCGGATGGAGGAAGCCACTTTACCGATGCTTCTTTTTGAGCACTTCTGAGGAAATACGGAGTCCACCATCATATCGCATCCCCGTATCATCCTCAGACAAACGGCCAGGCAGAGGTGTCGAACCGGTAAATCAAGTAGATTCTCCAGAAAACGGTTCGGCCTGACCGTAAGGATTGGTCCGACAAGCTGATTGACGCACTTTGGGCATATCGAACCGCCTTCAAGGCTCCCCTTGGTATGTCTCTGTATAGAATCGTTTACAGGAAGCCTTGTCATTTGCCCGTGGAGTTGGAGCACCGCGCTTATTGGGTGGTTCGCCAATGTAACCTAGACCCAGACCTGTGTGGTCGAGAAAGGAAACTCCAACTCCAGGAGCTGGAAGAGCTCCGTCGTGAAGCCTATGATTCTGCTTTAACTTTCAAACAACGCACTAAGGCTTTTGATGACAGTCGTATTCGGCGGAAAGAATTTGAGCCATCTCAGCAAGTTTGGCTCTAAAATGCCTGACTTAAATTCTTTCCTGGGAAATTGAAGTCCAAATGGACTAGTCCTTTCCTGGTCTCAAGACCATTTCCCAACGGGGCCGTTGAGATCGAAGATCCCAAATCTGGGCATAAATTTACGGTCAACGGGCAGCATTTGAAACCCAATCTGACTCATGAACCTGCCCCCGTTGGAGAAACCGTTGCCCTGCTGGAGGGTAACTAATTCTTTTCCTCATTCTGAGTCCAGCTAGGGACGTTAAATTCAGCGCTCATTGGGAGGCACCCCAACAACACTCACTATCCACCATCACTTTTTACTTCACTATCACAATCACTTCACTTTTCACTTCACCACCCACCATCCACCCACCCTACCACCCTGCTGTATACCCTACACCTCAGCTCTCGTTACCCGATCTTTCATCTTGTCTCTACCTTTCCCTGCATGCATATGAGGACATAGCATCGTTTGGCATGGGGGGGTAGATAGGCATCCTTAGGATCTGGGTATTTTAGGGTATCATGCAGTTTCTATATATATATATATATATATATATATATATATATATATATATATATATAAAATGATGTTTAGTAATGATCTGAAGGCTGAAGCAAAAATATAAGTGTTTATGGATATTTAACCATTGTTTTGAAGACTTTCCAGGCCACAGAAGCTTGATTCGCTCAGGCTCGGCTTAATTCACTTGAGCATTGACAAAATAGAGCGGAATCTCTCCTAACTAAGGATGTATTCTTGTACCTAAGACACCAGTACAGGATCTGTTGGTTTGCTTCTACTTGAGAGACTAAGTAATCTTGGTTCACACTACACATATTAGGAAAGACCAGGTGAACATAAGATCCAACCCTAGTGTTCATTAGGGAAGGTGGAGTCCTTACCTGTGTGCGCAGGTAGACTTTCTATCCCAGGCTTTAGTCTTGTATTTAGGAGAGACTCTTTCCACCAAAAAGGAACCCTCCCACCAAAAAGAAAAAAAAGTGTGCTCCTCCAAATAATGTTGTAAGAGATATACTGACACGTGTTTCAAAAAAAAAAAAGTTGCAAAAAAGTCAGTATATCTCACAAATGTCTATAAAATCTTCGCCCTACAAGAAATTCTTCAGGGCAGGTTACAAATACCTTGTTTTCTTTGAGCCACAAATGTCAAAAAATGGGAGTTGAGTTTCCATCATCTTTTTAAGGGTCAATCCGAAGACATGAGCTGAATTTGGGACCAACCTATACTTAAAAATTCATGAAACCCTGGGCTTGAGTCTTAATGTTCATCTGGTCAGTCTTGATTCTTCCCTAAGCACAAGCCATAACCTCTTGAGCTCTCGAGTACGGCAAAAACCTCCTGGGTCCTGGAAATCGTACTTAAGGTTTAAATATAAAGAGTCTTGGTTAGTCGAGAGATGATCTATGTCATGTGAGACTTAAAGTACTGGTAGTCTTCTCTACAATTTGTTCTCACAATATCCAACAATAAACACACCTATGTTGTCTCAGGAGAAAATCTTCAGCTTAAAGATCATTTCTAAATACAATAAAAAAATGTTCTGCTAGGGACTAGCAAAAGATAGGCATGGGGGTATGATTGCACCGCAAAAATACACCTACAATTGTGTCATCTTGTGCTATTTCCTAGCATTACCAATGCATATTAGGGTTCCATAGTCGCATTTGTGAAAATACATGCATGCATGCATTTAATTGAGAGGGGAGGAGAGTGAAATAAATGGCCTTGCAATTAACATTTTTCCTTAAGTGCATCTTTGCAAAATTCACCATCTTTCTATTTTTTATTTTACTTGATTTTGAAATCTCTTCCCGCGGCTACATGGCAACCTCTTCTTCCACGCCCCATTCCCTGCTGGCCACTCCCTGCAGCCGCATGCAGCCACTCCCTGCCAAGCCATGCATGAGCCATGCACAGCTAGGGTATGGCTGTGCATGGCTACCTCTTCTTTAAAAAGAGGGCAGCTTCTTCCTTTGCAAAGTGCCTAGGCCTCCACACAAAAAAATCACAGCAGCTGTTCTCCAGGCCACCGTCCTCTCCCCTCTCCCTCCATACGCAAGCCCTCCTCCTCTGAGGAGACACTCTGCAGGCAGGACTACCTCACGGTGGTGCACACCCACCACCGTGAGACCACCACCACCCAGCTCATCAAAGAGTCGGTGGGCGTGGTGGCATTCCTTGTTTTTTTCATTTGAAGCCACTTCAGCCATTGGAGTAGGAGCTTCAAGCTTTGAAGCTCAAAGCTCTGCACGCAGCAGCAGTAGCAAGGCGGCAGCAGCAGCAGCCGCCCAGCCCTTTCCGCGCACGCCTGCAGGCCACCCTCGCGTCCTGCTTCTTCGCACTGCACTCACCTGTCCGCTTGCAACTGGCCACCGTGCGCCCCTGCAGCGGCCGGCCAAGCCTCACCGCGCACCCCAACCAACACCCGCAAGCCACCGCGCAAGTAGCAAGTCGCCCTTGCCCTCCACCGCGCACACCAGCTGCCCTCTCTGTGCGCTCTGTCGTGAACCACCTCCTCGCAAGCCAGCAGCGGCGCCACTCTTCTGCGCGCGCCAAGCTGTCCGCACTCACAACACCTACAACAGGCGATTGCGCGGCTCACCCAGCCACTGTAGCCACTATTCATGCATTTCTGCGGAACACTGTGGCTACAGTGGGGTGATCGGTAAGTGATGGTCGTTGTTGTTGACACCGATGCTCCCCGGCAACGGCGCCAAAAAATGATGGTGAAAATGTTGATGGTTGTTGGTAATAATTGTTGATCATGTCGTTGTAGTATAGGGTGTATAATATAACATTAAGCATGTCGTATAGTGGTGAGTATGGGTGAGTACCAGTCATTACAACCATTATTATCATTTGCTTATTTATCTAATTTTTACTGGTTTTGTTCCAGGTCGTTCTCTGGGAGGCAATTTATTGAATTTAATTCGGTCACTCTTTGATTATCTCCAAAATTGTCTTCTTATTCAAAAAGAAACTTTACATTTAAAGAATGAATGAATGTTTTATTTACCTAGTTACTAAGAAGTGCTTGCAAAAAATACTAACTATGAACAAGCATCAAACAATCTATTATTATACTCTAAACTATGTATTTACAAGTTATACTATTAACACTAATATGTTAGTTCATACTACATTAGGATACCATAGTGTAAAAACTTAACTTACTAGTCATTTATTTATAGTGACATATATATCAGTTTTAGTGACAGATATAAACGTCGCTAAATCTCAGAAAACACTATATACAACCTAAAGAAGCAAACTGAGGTCTTTAGCGACATTTATAGTGTCGTTTTATTCTGTTAGTAATTATGTGGGTTTACTTATACGTATGTATATTACTTATTCTACTGCTGTATGTACAGTAAGTCTTTCTGTTCGTGTGTTCCTTCTCTTAAGTCGTCTGTCCTTTCAATTTCTTCTGTGTGGTATTTCAGAGGCTGCGGTGGAGAGTCCTTAGTGTAAAATTTGCTTAATTAGCGGGCACGCTTTTCGAGGGATACACAGCACCCTTCGGGTGGGACCAGACCTCTACTAAGCGTGCCCTAATCTCAGATTAGGTGCCTTAATTACGTTTTCGTATCAGCGCAGGGCCTCAACCCAACGCCAGACATATACGCGCACGCTCGGGCCCCCGGCCCTACAGTCATATCGAAGTTCAGCACACATCGGGTAATCGGACCAGACATAACAGGCGGTGTTTCGGGCGCCCTGCGCCATGACGACTGCTTAAGGTATAACATAAATTATATTTATATGCTGCGTTTGGTTTGCAGCCCACGATGTGGCGCTATTCCAGCGCCACATCGTGCGCTGGAAATCAGACGCAGCTGCGTCTGTGCGCATTTTTGGCCCTCGATTTGGGGGCCATAAATTATTAAAAAAAATAAAATAAAATATGGTAAATAAAATATTTACATAATACTACATAATTGATTAATTAATTTTGAATTTTAAATATATTTACTATACAAATAAATTCACTAAACTAGGCTGATTATACAGGTTGATTTAGGTGATTAAATAGTTAATTACTTATAAAATAATTAGTAAATGGTCTAATTGACCTTAAACAGTTTTAACTTACATACTTAAGTATTTAATACATATTTTTATTGTATTTTTACGAATTTATTTATGTTTTATTTAGGCTAAAATAGCAGTTCTGGGTGTTTAAAATTAAAACTAAGTTATAGTAAGTTATACTAGGTATAATTATACTTGACTAACTTAAATTACTTAATATATATATATATATATATATATATTCCCAAGTTTATAGATTTATTTACTTGATTATTGCTCTAACTTATTAACTTAGCTACTAAATAAGTAAATATAAATCTGTACATACATATATACATAAATCAGTAAATACATACATAATAGATTAGTATATATACATATTTTTACATAGATTACATATGTATATGAATTTCTGTACAGGTTTTATACATATTTACAGTATAACTATGAATCTAACTGATATGCTATAGTTATAGTACTATGAATAGGTATATTTACAGTTTTAAAATAAGTCTATGCCATTAGGCTTTTGTATAAAGTTAGGGAATTAGAGTTGATTGAGTTTTTATTTGAGTTTAGACAGCAGCCGCAGCTACTGTCAGAGGAGATGCAGAAGAGAAGAATGTGCTGTTTTAGTGTTGGTTTTAGTTGCTGTTCAGGGTGAGTTTTTGTAGCAGCAGCAGTGGCTTAAGCCACTGTCAAATGGCTAACTGCTGCTGCAGTTAGTCCACTTGGAGAAAGGGGAACAAAAAATTCACAGATGAAAGGGGAATTTGGAGGAGAAGAGAATTTGGAGATGGAGGGAAATGTAGCTGCAAGTTGCAGCATGTTGCTGTATAACTGGGAACAAGATTAAATTCAAAACAAACTAAACATTGAAGAGATGAAATCCAAATCTGAAAGGGGTTTAAATCTCACGAAAATCTCATGTAAATTCAACTCAAATACTCATTAGGAAAAACCTTATCAGAAGCATCCTTTCAGATCAACATTCAAATGGCATTGAGTTAGTCTTCCTAATGCCATTGACAGCATGAAGGAAGACTTAGCTCGATCAATTAAAACCAAAGAAACACAATCCCAGTTTCTTGCAACCTTAAGGAGTATGGAAAACTCCTTAGGTTAGAGAATCACCATACAGAAATGATCATCAACACAAATAGTGCATGGCAGTTCTGAAATAGCAAAAAGAGACTAAGAATGCATTAAGGAAATTTAATGGAAGCTGGTGAATGCATTCAAAACAAAGTATAAACAGAATCATGAAAGGCTCTTCTGATTGGTTCTCTGTCACCAGAGAACTTCTCAGAGTCCTTGCCTACAATGAAAACCAAAAATCCCTTCAATTTGTCAGATCTGTCAAAACATTTCAGAGAGTAAAAATCCTTTAAAATCCAAATCAAAAGTGCTCTGACAAACTGAGGCAATCCATTTAAAATAGAGGGGCTTTTGTGAAACAAATGGAGTGAGTGAGAAGCCCCAAATGGTGCTTGTGACGCCACTTTCAGATCTGAGGCAGTGCGCCATCAGATCTGAAATTGGGTCAGGATGTGTGGGTGATTGATGAAAAATTCATCGTTAAAAAGGAAAAAACAAGAATCAGAATTTGGATGATGGAAAAACAAAACATGAAGAGGGAGATAAATTGAACAATGAACAGATGATTCTTCCCCTCTGATCTGGACTGATCAGAGGAGGTGAGGGAGGGGATCTAATACTAATTCTACTCCTAAGACTAATCTAACTACAGCTAACATTAAACACTAACAATTAAAACTAAATCTATTCTAAACTACTGCAAACTAAATCTAACACTACTTGTGCAGAATTAAAAACTAAACTAAAAGGAAGAATGGGACCTATGGGTCCTTAGCCGGCGGCTAAGGAGGAAGAAAGGAGGAGGGTGACTCCAGCGGAGGGAAGAGTCTGCTAGTGAGACTCCAGGGTCGTCCTCAGGTGCTACGAGGTCCTTAGCGACGAGGAGGGTCGAGAGCAGGCGATGATTCCACAGCCGGTGGCTGTGAAATCAGGGTCTAGGTGAGGAGGAGAGACTGGAGTGGACGAACTGATCGCTAAGAGATGTAGGAGGGAGCGATCCTTTGCGCACGACACCACTGAGGTGCTTAAATAGCAGCTCAGTGACTGGAATCACCGCAAGGGTGAGGTTAATCAAAATTAGGCCGGCGGTGAGGATGAGATGGGTAGAGCGCGCGGCGAGTCAAGAGAGAGATCTGACCGTCAGATGAGATCTGGGAAGAGAGGTGAACGCACGCACCGAATCGCGCGAAGGTTCCATTTGATTCCAGCCGCAGATCGAGATCAAAAGTGCGATGGACGGTCGAGAATGGCTGTGTTCTTCGCGTGCTACAGTGCGCGTGAAGAACACAGGCTTCTCTCTGAAATGAGGGAAAACTTGCAGGAAGACCCTTAAACGAAGGGGTAGAAGAATAGCGTGCAGGTCCAAAAGTGAGAAGAACTATAACTGGAAGGGCCTTCCAGTCATACAGAAGGGTCCCTGCGGCTTGCAAAAAGGTCCAAGAAGGAGTTTTGAAGGGTAGAAATGTAATGCATGAAGGACCTAATTGTAATCTATTTATTTCTAAGCCTAAATGATGTCCAATTGCTTTCAAATTTTTACATGTGCTTAATTGAACATTTAAGACATTGATTTTACTTCTGATTTATCTTTTCAAACTTGTTTATGTGTTCAATTGATGCATGGATCATCATTTGTTCTTTAGTTTTCAGAATATCTCATTTTTGTGACCTAATTAGGAGGTTTTAACACACATTAAAAGTTTTAGGTCTTTTCTTTAATTCCCACACTTAACCCTTTTTATGTGTTAATTTGATATTGTTTTGCTTAGTGTCTAGCTTAATTTCGGCCTTTTAGCTATGATGAGTAGCCACTCATCATACCCCCATGCTTACGTTTTGCTAGTCCCTTAGCAAACAATCTGTTGAAGTGTAAGGCAATTTAAGTATCAGCAAGGTAAGTGTGTAAAGATATCTTTTTCTTCTTTCAAAAATTTTTAAGTGTTTTATGATGATCTTTAAGCTGAAAATTTTTTTCAATAAACCAACTGTGTTTTTGGACATTGTGAGAACCTGGTTACTGAGGATAACCTACCAGAACTCGAGGCTTAAATGACATAGACCATCTCTCAACCGACAAGGACTCTTGATATTTAAACCTTAAGTCGAATTCCAGGACTCAGAGGGTTTTACAGAGACTCAGAATGCTATGAAGTTATGGCTGTGCTTTGTGATAAGTCAGGACTAACCAGGTGAATTCTAAGGCTCATTCCCGGGGTTTCACTTCTTTTTAAGTCCAGGTTGGTCCTAACTTCAGCTCATGCTTTCGGATGACTCAAAAATTGATGGTATTCAACCCCAACCCTTATTGTATTTGTGGCTCAGAGAAGATATTTTTTTTTTTTTTTTTTGGTGGACAAACAGGGTATTGTTTTGAACCCTGAAAACATTTTTGGTGGAAGAGTAGTTTTTCAGACTTTTTGGAGAACATGACTTTTTTTTTTTTTTTTTTTAACAGTATGTCTCCGGAACTTATTTGGTAGAGCGCACTGTATTTGGTGGGTGGATTTCTTTTGTGGAAAGAGCTTCTCCTAGACACAAAACTAAAGATTAGGACAAAGAGTCTACCTGCACGCACAGGTAAGGACTCCACCTTCCCTAATGAACACTAGGGTTGAGGTTTAGGTTCAAGTGGTCTTTCCTGACACTATGTAGTGTAAGCCACGGTTACTTAGACTCCTAAGTCAAAGCAAACCAACGAATCCTGTACTGGTGACTCAGGTACAAGAATTGTCCTAAAGTTAGGAGAGACTGTGGTCTATCTTGTCAAGGCTCAAAGTGTATTAAGCCTAAGCTTGTTTCAAGCTCCTATGGCCCGGCAGGTCAAACCAGTAACGGTTGAATGTCCATAGACACTTATTCTATTATTATTATTTTTTTTTTTTCAGCTATAAGATCACTTATCTTTTCTTTCTTTTTCTTTTTCTTTCTCTCCCTCCCCTCTTGAAATGAATGTCCTCCTTTGATAATGAAGTACATGTCCCTTATTGTATTTTTGGAATTTTTCTGATTTGTTATTTTTTCGTATTTTTAGCTTTGTAATTTTTAAAAAAAAGTTTTCAAAATTTTTCAATTTTTTTTGAAGTATATAATTTTTTTGTTAATACTATATGTACTATAGTTGTGTCTACAATTGCATTTTGGTTTAAATGGTTTACCATTTACACCCCCCTATGCTTAAATGTTTCAATGTCCTCATTGAATGAAAGGGTGGATGCAAATGCATGCTCTGCTTTTCACTATCCTAGACTGGGTGATGGAAGGAAGTCGGAATGAGGAGATAAAATCTCTGTGCGGACGATTTTAAGTCTGATCTAGGATCAGAGTGAAAAGTCGGGCTAGGAAGTGAAATGCATGACATGTGTGTCAATGAATGTATGCTCAGAATGCAAGGTTAGACACCTAATGCAGATGAAAGCTAAAGTAAGAAAGGTGTAAAACAGCTATATACAAGGGTAGGTGTTTGCTAAGTTTAACGCCGTCAGCTAGGCGAAAACTTAGTTGGTAGCTCAAAATGTAGGAGCGAAATGGTGGAATTGACAAGTCTGAGATCATGCGGCTCAATAAAAGGTTTCAGTCTTTGTCCATTAACAATAAAGGGTTCAGATTTGTCAAGTTCAGTGATCTCAACGGCTCCATTATCAAAAAGTCTCAAGATCATGTCGATTCAGTGTTATGCACTGGTTGTGAAATGTCATGTGTTTGGTCTTGCAGTGCTGGTCTAGGTTGGACATACCTTTGAGCAGGTATGTTCCTAGGGTTGGGTTGTGCTTGGGATGGGAGTGAATGTGGTTGACGGGACTCCGTCAAGTGTGATAGCTGGGCTCTCATCTCAGCTAAGGCCGCGTCCTGTCTCTGCTGCATAGCAATATTCTGTTGTTGCATATCAGCAAGAGCTTTCATGATAGACCCCAACTGGTCATCTCGTGTAGGCCCAGTTTGAGAGTATTGGGTGGGCCTGGGTTGGGGTTGCTGGTAGGTACGCGGTGGATAACCGTGTAATTGTGGAGGTGGTGCTCGGATCGGGTTGTGCAATGGTGGTGCAGAAGGTTGTTGAAAAGATGGTCTTTGTGAATTTCCCGACCACGAGAAATTTGGATGATTACGCCATCTAGGGTTATAGGTTTGTGTGAAAGGATCATTGTGAATGGCATGAAGCTCCTCCGAAGCTCCAGAAGGTGCAGGGAAGTCAGTGAAGGGAGGAACAAGGGTTCCTCCAACCGGTGAAGGATATGGAAAATCCGGTAATGCAGTTTGTGTGACAGAAAGGTTATTCACAGTTTCCCTCCCTGTGGGAAACTGAGAAAAAGTGTTTTGTGCTGGTGACTGAGAAGAAGAAGATGGGTGTTTTGAGAGAAATTTCCATACTTCATCTACTTTCTTCTCGATTAAGCCCACTTTATCCAGTTGACTAGCCACTATCTCTAAGTCTTTGCTACTGGATTGGGCTTCATGTACCCCCGTGTGTGAGTGGGAATGTGAGGACTTTCTATTAAACATGCTCATTGAAGCATTATTAATAGAGTTTTCGGCCATGCCTTCAAAGAGCTCAAAGGCTGAGTCCTCGTCCCGACACAGGAAATTGCCTCCACAAGCGGCATCTACAAAATTCCGTGTGTCATCATGGAGCCCATGGTAGAAGATCTGGACCTGTTGCCAGCGTGGGACACCATGGTGGGGACATTTTCTCAAAAGCTCATGGAATCTCTCCCAAGCCTCGTGCATAGGTTCTCCTGAATTCTGGGTGAAGGTGGTGATGGCACGCCTTAAGGCATTAGTGCGGCCTACAGGAAAGTACTTCTTTAAGAACTCATGTTCTAAAGAAGCCCAGGAATCTATAGGTGTAGTCCGTGCAAGTGTTCTAAACCAAAAGGCTGCCTTATCTTTTAATGAAAAGGAGAACATTTTCATCAAAAGCGTGTGCTGATCATGTCCTTGCGGACCCAAAGTTTGGGCAAGATTCTTCAGCTCCTCTAAATGCTGAAAAGGGTCCTCAGAAGCAAGTCCATGGAAGTGAGGAATGAGTGCTATAATGTTCGGCTTCAGTTCAGCAGCACGACCCCCATTGGGATAACGTACCACAGGCATTGGTTGGGCAACTGCGGGATTATAATAATCTCGTAGTTGAGGTCTACGGGGTTGGGGTGGTTCCTGAGGATTTCTAGGTTGAAGTGGTTGTGGTTGGGGGTTAGCTAATAGATTTACAGCTTGAGCTAGCTGTTGCACCTGTTGGGTTAAGGTATTCATTTGTAGTTGTGTATCGAAAAGGTGCTGAAGATGAGGCATAGGTCCTCTCTCCGGGGGTGGATTAGGATGATTAGGATAAGGTGGAGGTTGGAACCTAGGGATAGGTGGTTGCTGTGGTAGAGGATGTGCAACTAAGTCTGGAGGAAGTTCTTCAAAATCCTCAAAGTGTGAAGAATTAAGATCATCCTCTTGGCGAGGGGGATTGTGAAAAGTATTTTGAGACTCAGGAGGTAAGGGATTAGAAGTGGAAGGCAAAGAAGATGATGCAGTAGCTTGGGTAGCAGTACCCAAGGGGAGTACAAGTTCTGGGTTTTGGGATCTCCTACCTTCCATTGAGTTGGTTTTTTTTGAAATCCCGTTTACTCTAATTCGATCCAACTCAATGGGAAAAATTTTTAACGTTCACAATAAAACAGAAGAATCCCAATAAAATCTTAATTCAAGAAGACCAATCAATCGAAATGAATCGGAGAAAATTTTTCCTAGAGGCTGCTACGCAAAGTATGTTATACGCAAGCAATTGTTTCAAGCAATTGTACGTATCCTAAGATAAACCTAGCGAAGTGCAGACCTCTAAAATCCACTGGGAATCTGGATAAGACTGAGCGTGCGAATCCAGATCCTGTGGTTGCAGAAAGATGAGGTAGAAACCCGTGTATTGTGGCCTTAAGTGATCGTGCTGTGTGCACGATAACATTCAACACAAAGCGGTTAAAATCTCAAACATGGTTTCACCCAATTTTGCTATCTCCTTTTTGATTTAATTGAAGTGATTAAAATGTGTTTTCTATGCTGCTCGTTTCACTTTTTAATAAATTCAGAACAAGTAGTGGTCTTCTTAACTTTAAGTCAAATGCAAATATGGCAGGACTTAGAGTTAGGTAAGAAATGCGTACCTGACTCCAGCAATCTTCTAATGCAGATTTGACTTGAATTAAAATCTAGCAGGAATGAAATGCAATCCTAAAAATGGATGCCTAAGGTTATGCTGCTGCTAGATAAGTATGAGGTCTTTTTGATTTTTTTGATTTTTTGATTTTTCTGAAAAAAATTTTATATGCAATTCAAAAGTAAGGAAAGAAATTAAGAAGATAAAGAAATAAAGTCCAGATAGTCCAGAATTATTACAAAAATTGTGTGAGAACAAGCTCTCACAACTTATGACTAACAATTGTTCCTAATTAATAAACCTAAAACTATCTATACTAAAACTAATACTAAAATCCTACAGCTACTTCGAGGCAAAACTCCACCAGGAAGACAGATCTGGAGCGCAGCGACTCCACCAGGAAGACGACACTCCTCCTCAAGTGCTGTGGAAAAACAAATGATTAGTAAAAGAATAAAGGAATGTATACACAAATAATTCAATGGAAAATAAAAGAAATTACAATGAATGAATGAATGAAATAAAGAATTTCTATATACAAAAGAATAAAAAGAAAATTTTGGTGCAAAGAGCATTGCCTCCCCGGCAACGGTGCCAAAAAATGATGGTGAAAATGTTGATGGTTGTTGGTAATAATTGTTGATCATGTCGTTGTAGTATAGGGTGTATAATATAACATTAAGGATGTCGTATAGTGGTGAGTATGGGTGAGTACCAGTCATTACAACCATTATTATCATTTGCTTATTTATCTAATTTTTACTGGTTTTGTTCCAGGTCATTCTCTGGGAGGCAATTTATTGAATTTAATTCGGTCACTCTTTGATTATCTCCAAAATTGTCTTCTTATTCAAAAAGAAACTTTACATTTAAAGAATGAATGAATGTTTTATTTACCTAGTTACTAAGAAGTGCTTGCAAAAAATACTAACTATGAACAAGCATCAAACAATCTATTATTATACTCTAAACTATGTATTTACAAGTTATACTATTAACACTAATATGTTAGTTCATACTACATTAGGATACCATAGTGTAAAAACTTAACTTACTAGTCATTTATTTGTAGTGACATATATATCAGTTTTAGTGACAGATATAAACGTCGCTAAATCTCAGAAAACACTATATACAACCTAAAGAAGCAAACTGAGGTCTTTAGCGACATTTATAGTGTCGTTTTATTCTGTTAGTAATTATGTGGGTTTACTTATACGTATGTATATTACTTATTCTACTGCTGTATGTACAGTAAGTCTTTCTGTTCGTGTGTTCCTTCTCTTAAGTCGTCTGTCCTTTCAATTTCTTCTGTGTGGTATTTCAGAGGCTGCGGTGGAGAGTCCTTAGTGTAAAATTTGCTTAATTAGCGGGCGCGCTTTTCGAGGGATACACAGCACCCTTCGGGTGGGACCAGACCTCTACTAAGCGCGCCCTAATCTCAGATTAGGTGCCTTAATTACGTTTTCGTATCAGCGCAGGGCCTCAACCCAACGCCAGACATATACGCGCACGCTCGGGCCCCCGGCCCTACAGTCATATCGAAGTTCAGCACACATCGGGTAATCGGACCAGACATAACAGGCGGTGTTTCGGGCGCCCTGCGCCATGACGACTGCTTAAGGTATAACATAAATTATATTTATATGCTGCGTTTGGTTTGCAGCCCACGATGTGGCGCTATTCCAGCGCCACATCGTGCGCTGGAAATCAGACGCAGCTGCGTCTGTGCGCGTTTTTGGCCCTCGATTTGGGGGCCATAAATTATTAAAAAAAATAAAATAAAATATGGTAAATAAAATATTTACATAATACTACATAATTGATTAATTAATTTTGAATTTTAAATATATTTACTATACAAATAAATTCACTAAACTAGGCTGATTATACAGGTTTATTTAGGTGATTAAATAGTTAATTACTTATAAAATAATTAGTAAATGGTCTAATTGACCTTAAACAGTTTTAACTTACATACTTAAGTATTTAATACATATTTTTATTGTATTTTTACGAATTTATTTATGTTTTATTTAGGCTAAAATAGCAGTTCTGGGTGTTTAAAATTAAAACTAAGTTATAGTAAGTTATACTAGGTATAATTATACTTTGACTAACTTAAATTACTTAATATATATATATATATTCCCAAGTTTATAGATTTATTTACTTGATTATTGCTCTAACTTATTAACTTAGCTACTAAATAAGTAAATATAAATCTGTACATACATATATACATAAATCAGTAAATACATACATAATAGATTAGTATATATACATATTTTTACATAGATTACATATGTATATGAATTTCTGTACAGGTTTTATACATATTTACAGTATAACTATGAATCTAACTGATATGCTAGAGTTATAGTACTATGAATAGGTATATTTACAGTTTTAAAATAAGTCTATGCCATTAGGCTTTTGTATAAAGTTAGGGAATTAGAGTTGATTGAGTTTTTATTTGAGTTTAGACAGTAGCCGCAGCTACTGTCAGAGGAGATGGAGAAGAGAAGAATGTGCTGTTTTAGTGTTGGTTTTAGTTGCTGTTCAGGGTGAGTTTTTGTAGCAGCAGCAGTGGCTTAAGCCACTGTCAAATGGCTAACTGCTGCTGCAGTTAGTCCACTTGGAGAAAGGGGAACAAAAAATTCACAGATGAAAGGGGAATTTGGAGGAGAAGAGAATTTGGAGATGGAGGGAAATGTAGCTGCAAGTTGCAGCATGTTGCTGTATAACTGGGAACAAGATTAAATTCAAAACAAACTAAACATTGAAGAGATGAAATCCAAATCTGAAAGGGGTTTAAATCTCACGAAAATCTCATGTAAATTCAACTCAAATACTCATTAGGAAAAACCTTATCAGAAGCATCCTTTCAGATCAACATTCAAATGGCATTGAGTTAGTCTTCCTAATGCCATTGATAGCGTGAAGGAAGACTTAGCTCGATCAATTAAAACCAAAGAAACACAATCCCAGTTTCTTGCAACCTTAAGGAGTATGGAAAACTCCTTAGGTTAGAGAATCACCATACAGAAATAATCATCAACACAAATAGTGCATGGCAGTTCTGAAATAGCAAAAAGAGACTAAGAATGCATTAAGGAAATTTAATGGAAGCTGGTGAATGCATTCAAAACAAAGTATAAACAGAATCATGAAAGGCTCTTCTGATTGGTTCTCTGTCACCAGAGAACTTCTCAGAGTCCTTGCCTACAATGAAAACCAAAAATCCCTTCAATTTGTCAGATCTGTCAAAACATTTCAGAGAGTAAAAATCCTTTAAAATCCAAATCAAAAGTGCTCTGACAAACTGAGGCAATCCATTTAAAATAGAGGGGCTTTTGTGAAACAAATGGAGTGAGTGAGAAGCCCCAAATGGTGCTTGTGACGCCACTTTCAGATCTGAGGCAGTGCGCCATCAGATCTGAAATTGGGTCAGGATGTGTGGGTGATTGATGAAAAATTCATCGTTAAAAAGGAAAAAACAAGAATCAGAATTTGGATGATGGAAAAACAAAACATGAAGAGGGAGATAAATTGAACAATGAACAGATGATTCTTCCCCTCTGATCTGGACTGATCAGAGGAGGTGAGGGAGGGGATCTAATACTAATTCTACTCCTAAGACTAATCTAACTACAGCTAACATTAAACACTAACAATTAAAACTAAATCTATTCTAAACTACTGCAAACTAAATCTAACACTACTTGTGCAGAATTAAAAACTAAACTAAAAGGAAGAATGGGACCTATGGGTCCTTAGCCGGCGGCTAAGGAGGAAGAAAGGAGGAGGGTGACTCCAGCGGAGGGAAGAGTCTGCTAGTGAGACTCCAGGGTCGTCCTCAGGTGCTACGAGGTCCTTAGCGACGAGGAGGGTCGAGAGCAGGCGATGATTCCACAGCCGGTGGCTGTGAAATCAGGGTCTAGGTGAGGAGGAGAGACTGGAGTGGACGAACTGATCGCTAAGAGATGTAGGAGGGAGCGATCCTTGGTGCACGACACCACTGAGGTGCTTAAATAGCAGCTCAGTGACTGGAATCACCGCAAGGGTGAGGTTAATCAAAATTAGGCCGGCGGTGAGGATGAGATGGGTAGAGCGCGCGGCGAGTCAAGAGAGAGATCTGACCGTCAGATGAGATCTGGGAAGAGAGGTGAACGCACGCACCGAATCGCGTGAAGGTTCCATTTGATTCCAGCCGCAGATCGAGATCAAAAGTGCGATGGACGGTCGAGAATGGCTGTGTTCTTCACGTGCTACAGTGCGCGTGAAGAACACAGGCTTCTCTCTGAAATGAGGGAAAACTTGCAGGAAGACCCTTAAACGAAGGGGTAGAAGAATAGCGTGCAGGTCCAAAAGTGAGAAGAACTATAACTGGAAGGGCCTTGCAGTCATACAAAAGGGTCCCTGCGGCTTGCAAAAAGGTCCAAGAAGGAGTTTTGAAGGGTAGAAATGTAATGCATGAAGGACCTAATGGTAATCTATTTATTTCTAAGCCTAAATGATGTCCAATTGCTTTCAAATTTTTACATGTGCTTAATTGAACATTTAAGACATTGATTTTACTTCTGATTTATCTTTTCAAACTTGTTTATGTGTTCAATTGATTCATGGATCATCATTTGTTCTTTAGTTTTCAGAATATCTCATTTTTGTGACCTAATTAGGAGGTTTTAACACACATTAAAAGTTTTAGGTCTTTTCTTTAATTCCCACACTTAACCCTTTTTATGTGTTAATTTGATATTGTTTTTCTTAGTGTCTAGCTTAATTTCGGCCTTTTAGCTATGATGAGTAGCCACTCTTCCGCGCGCGCCAAGCCGTCCGCACTCACAACACCTACAGCAGGCGATTGCGCGGCTCACCCAGCCACTGTAGCCACTATTCATGCATTTCTGCGGAACACTGTGGCTACAGTGGGGTGACCGGTAAGTTTCTCACTTATTCAGTCACCCGGCACACTGCAACCGGCCTTCGCCCGTGCACGCGTTCAACCTCGTGCCCGCTCCAGTGCCCGCCCGCATGTCTGCGTGCGCCCGCGTCGCCCCCACCCGCCCGCGTACACCTCTCCGCGCAGCACTGTGCGCTGCGGCCTCTCCTCTCCCCGCGCTCACTCCCAACGTGCGCCTCTCTGCGTGCATACGCGCCTATGCGCACGTGAAGCCATCAGATGTTGCCCTGAAGCTGCAGACGACTTAAATGCCATCTCCAGCAGGAAGCGCGTGGCATCTCTCTCCCTCTCTCTCAGCACTCTCTCACTCTCTTTATCGACACTTACACACTTACACTCACACTTTCATACACACACACACACCTATACACTATTATATACATATATATATATATACGTATACATATATATATTGATATATATACATATATTTATATACATATATATATATACTTATATCTATATATATAGTAGTATTTATATAACTAAGTACTAGTATACATATATATATATACATATATATTTACATATATACATATACTTATACACATATATATATATATACATATATCTATACATATATTAGTACTTATATAACTATGTATTAGTCTCTATATATATATATATCTATATACTTATATATATATATATACACATATATACTTACATATATACATATATTTATCTATACATATACTTATATATATATACATATAGATATATTTACATATATACATATATATATATTTTTTTTCACATTACTTACCATACGTGGAATCGCGGGAATATCTGCACTAGTTGCTGATATTCCTCGATACCCACATACAAAAAGCGTGGTCACACTCATCTTTCACCATCCATCTTACACTCCACGCGGCACCTCATCCCGTTGGTTGCGTCTTTCTAGATGACGACCTACTCGACACCGTGCTACACTCCATCTCTGCCTCCACCCCCACCCCTTTATACATATATAGTATATACCTATATATATATACTATAGTTACTTGATTTCTGTTTTACTTTCCTATTAGTAAAAAGATAAAAAATATATATATAAAAGAGAAAAGATAATCCTTGACTTGCAAGTACTCCGTCTTGCGAATAGCAAGACCCATTTTAGAACCTTGATTTGGCTCAAAGCCAAGAACCTAATTTTGAGGGTGTACCTCAAGGAAAAGAATTATCAAAAGAAAAATCTAAATAGAAAAACACCAAAAATACAATAAACGAATGGAAGAGATTCGTTGTAGGAAAGGCGTAGAAACTTGACTTGTAACCCCACTTCCCTGAGTTCGACCCTGGGCCTAAAATGACCAAGATAAAATTAAGTAGGCCAGGTTAAAAATTTTGTAAAGAGATGGTGACAGAAAGCCATTTTCGTGCATTTGAAAGTCGTTGGAAATCGTAGTATAGTCGTGCAAAAACGTTCGTCAAAAATTGATTTCTAAAGATAACGGGACTTGAGTCCTGGTCGTTCGTCTCTGGGAGGCGTTGCTTTTACTTTTGAAATCGATCTTTTTGCCACTCTACTTTGTTTAGAATCGCATGCCGGTTCGTGATTATTATGTATTTATGTACGACATGCTTAGTTGCAAGAATATTAAGAGTTAGAAACAGGCAACATTAATCACGCAAATGATAATAGCAATCATTAAGCTCATGGTGATTTCAAACAGATATATATGTATATATATATATAAATGTGTTTTCATTCATTCATTTGGGAGTTGTTGCACAAGGAATCTAGAGGAAAGCTTATACATAAATGCTTGAAAATTAAATCTAGCTATCAGAAAATAATCGCATACAAGAATCGATGGGGGGATTTCGCATACATCATTGGGGGAGAAGTAAGACTACACTACTAAGCAGTAGATGAAAGCAGTAAAAATTATGAAGAGCATGATCTAGAGCTAGAAGCATAGAGGGCATTCAGGGGTGGTCCCCGATGGCCTTGGAGTGGTCGAGAGGGGAATGAGGGGCGGCCAATGTAGCTTAGGCTGACCCTTGGAGAGAAGTAGGGTTGATCCAGCATCCCGGCAGGGTGTCCTCCATGGTGGTGGTAGTGAGCTCATGGAGGTGGAGTGAGTGGCTAAGTCGAGGTGGCGTGAATGGCACCAATGGAGAGCAATTGCCAAGGGAGTGAATGGTTGCAAATGGCCACCTAAGGGGTCTTTTTATAGACCTAAGGGAAGCTCTCTAGAGAATTATGGAATTCTATAGAGAGGCCTATGGTGGGAGCTCGTGGGAGAGTGAGAGAGAGAGGGTGGATGGTGGTTTTTAGATTCACCAAATGTGGATCTAAAAATTAAATGGCACTTGGTTGCTATTTTTGGCAACCAAGGCAACCACACATGGTAGAGAGTTCTAGAGAACTCTAGGCTAGATATTTTCGTGTGGATGGTGTGTGTGGGTGTGTGTGGATCGAAACTTAGGTGGCTAGGTTGATTAGGTTGGGTTCTAGTGGGTTTAGGTCAAGGTAGGTCTCAAATTAGGGTTATAAACCCTAATTCACTAAGGTAAAGTGCAATTAAACTTAATACAAGTTTAATTGGGTGTGTGAAAACTTAATTGATAGTAAAACAACTCAATTAAGTCAGGTCTAGGTCAATTGGACTCTCACTGAGTCCAATTGGACAGTGTGTGCTGAGATCAGGGCTCAATTGGACTCAATGAGTCCAATTGAATAGGCTGATGGAATTGACTAAGATACAAGTCAATTAGGTTTATTGAGGACCTAATTAGGTCCTTAGGGAGGTTTAGAGGTGATGTACTAGGGTTAGGGCACCTTAATTTAGGTTCCTATGGGGTTGGAATTGGGTTTAGGGACCTAGAGATCTAAGATCAAGGCTTAAATCTCAAAACAGGAATTGGAGAGCAGTATCAGACGTCTAATTATATAATCAGACATCTTATACTCAAAAATCAGAAGTCTAGACTTGTTGTCTGGACGTCCAATCAGAGTCAGGAAGGATTTCGGGTTCTGTTTTGGGTATTCTGCAGAAATTAGACGTCTGACAAAGTGTCTAGACGTCCAATAACACTGCAGAAGTGGGTTTGAAGTGTGAGGGAGTTGGCTAAGGGTCCTAGATGTCTTAAAACTTATCTATACGTCCAGAGAAGGGTTGGAACTAGGATTTTAGGGCTTCCTAGGGTGTTGTGACCTAATCTAAGGGTGGCTAAGGCTTGGGGAAGTCTCTAGGCTATCCTAGGGCTAGGATGAACCTAAGCTCTTCACATTTTATTGCTTTATTCCTACTTAATAGAATAACAAACTTTTAACCCCTTTACATTATTATTCCTACATCTAAACTAGGCCTTCTACTCCAGCTTTGCTACATCTCCTGTTATTCCTGATCCAGCTTCAGATCCAGCTCCTGATTAGCTTATTCCCTACAATCGACATAATGCACTTAATCAGCACATTATAACATTATTTTATGCATAGCTAAAGGAAAGAAGTAAAGATGCAGATAATGCGTATGCATGCATGAATAACCCTAACTTATTGTAACGACCCGGTTCCCGAGTCCCTACGAGACACGAGAACCGGACCGACTCGACTAATCCCAAGACCTAGTCGTCCAACGAGGAAGTAACCAAAAGACAGTAAAATAAACCACATTCAGCATGAATATAACTAGCAGTAAGAAAGTACAGCAGTAAGGAAAGAAACTACTACAGTAGGTATCACCACAACAGTAGAACAACATTTATCATATAACAAGAACTGCAGGTAAAGAAGGTACAGCGGAAACAAAAACTACTCACTAGAACAGAAACAAAAGAGGTACAAAAGACTGTGGTAAACTCTACTGGACCCTACTCGGCCCAGCGTCCTCTGCAGCCGCCGACCCTGGCTGCTCAACACCTGGTCCAGAAAAAGGTAACGAGTGTAACACGTCAGCAAAACACTGAGTAGAGTGGCAAACTAACTAAAGGCAATAGTAGAGTGTACAGTAGTTGTTATGTTCTATTACTTCCTTTATTCACATCTTTCAATTTTTCTCACTATTTCATTTATTTCTCAGATCCTTTACTTGATCTCGAATGTCCTCGTGGGAACGATCTTGATTGCAGTCTTTTCCAAAGGTAGAAGTAGCACGTGGTGCTCTCCTGGCCGGGAGAGTCCCCCGTGGTGATCCTACCCTCAGTCAACCACCCCAAGGTCACTGACAGACGTAACGGTGACTACGGCACGCGCGATAAACGCACAGGTAGCTAGCCCGCACTGGCACGCAGTCAGTCGTTTCCGTTAACGGGTGCGCCCAAAGCACAGCACGGAACCAGGGTAGAGCCCTCTCAGTAACAAGGGTCCAACCCCTCCACAGTAACCAAGCCGGGGCCTTGCCCCTCCACAGTCCGCGCACCCTCGCCTGACTACCCTGGTTTGCCCTAGTGGGCCTAACAAGTCGGTGAAGGAGGCTAGCAGAACCCCGGGGCCCGTGGGGTAGCTAGTACTCTCCTAACACTAGTAACTCTCCTCGGTACTATGTACACGAGGGCCAACAAGTCGGTACAGAGCGGCCAATCCTAACCCCGGGTCCCTGTGGTGGCTGGGCCTACTCTGCACTAAACAGGTACAGGTACTTCCCTTGGTACTGCGTACCCAAGAGACAGTACAAACTACATCTCAGTTCCATTTCCTTTTTCTTTCCAGGAGTTCCACTCCTAATTCCCCGTAGGGTTCCAGCTCTTTATCTCAGAACATTATATGTTTCACTTTCCAGTTTCACGTTCTCACAATCCATGATCTCAATCATGTTCCTTTATTCATAACAGGCAGCTGTTAATTCAATTTACAGGCAGCTTTATATTCCTTTCCATTTTTCCAAGACTGCAATATTATACATTCCGCTAGTTTTTCCATCCTAGGGTTCATGTCACATCCTAGGATCTAGCATACAACTAGTTTTCCAGCCCTAGGATTCATGCATCACCTAGGAGCTATCATTCCATACATTTCTCATTCCTAGGATTCATGCAATGTCCTAGATTCTAGTTATGGTTCCATACTTTAACAAATTTTACTAATAAACTTAAGCCACTCTACCAGGTACAACGGGAGTAATGGGGGCGTGATCGGGAATCCCGCGTGCCTCCGTGTCTCTCAAGACTGTAACTGAACGAGGTCCTATCACAAGGATCAACACAAGGAGTGTCTCAAAATAGTGTATAGCTACTGTAGACGGGTAGAGGAATTAATTCTGAAAAGAACGCAACTCAAATCGTGGAAAACGGAGCCCGAACGGGCCCTAAACGGGTCGAAAAAGACGGTACTGTGCAAAATCAGACGTCTGGAACTTCTTCCAGACGTCTTAAACAGTGGATCAGAGAATTACCTGTTCAGTGTGGTTTCCCAAACGTCCAGAAGTCTACGGGGACGTCTGTCCTAGCTCCCAGACGTCCGATGGTCACCCCGGACGTCTGGAGGTCACTCAAGCCGTCTAGTACAACTTCCAGACGTCTAATTCGCAAAAGATGGCGAATCAACGAGCCTGCACACAGCCAACTCCCTCCCTCAGTACGGTCAGTCGACAGGAAGGAAGAAGAAAATGGAATACTCACCTTTCAGACGTCTGTATGAGATACCAGACGTCGTCCTCGCCGTCTGCCTATCAACCCAGACGTCTGATTCTGGAAATTTTTCCAGAATCAGGGCGCTACCCGGACTCTGCTCGCGACGCCGCCCGCGTCGCACCCCCGCTCCTACTGCTCAGACTGCAGCAGGTCCCTCTCCGCGTGGTTCCGCGCCCCCCTGCGCCCTCCGTCGGCCGGCCAAGCCGCTCCGGCGAGCTCGCCCTCACGGCAAAGCTCCGCCCTTGCACGCCGCGCCTCCTCCGCGCTCACTGTGGCCGCCGCTGCAGCCCTCGCGCTCGCTCGCTCTCGTGCACAGGAAGGAGAAGAAGAAGGAAACGGTGGAGACGGGAGGGGAGGCGTGGCCCTTTTAAGGCCGCGCGGAGAGGAGAGAGAGAAGGCGTGGCAGGCGTCTGCAGCCGCAGAAGAAAAAGAGGGAATAACGAATATGCGGTCTGCACGCGCAGGCGCGCAGACGACTCGCGGGTGTGGAGGATAACGACTTTTCAGACGTCTGTAAACCATCCCAGACGTCTGGCAAGACGTCTGGATGTGATCCCAGACGTCTGGTCAGACGTCTGGGCCACCTCCCATACGTCTTAAAATACGTCTGGGGCACGCGTTCGTAACACTTATGCTAAGTCCTAGCCTAATTTAGGTCAATTAAGACCTATGATTGCTGCGCAATCAGATGGTTAGGTCCGATTTAGGTTAACCACTATACACACTTCAATGATAAAATCACCATATTAACAACCATCCGGGCCCGACCACCAAGATCCAGCGGATTAGTCGAGGTTTCGCATCCTTCTTCGCAAGGAGGTGCCTTACTGCAGTGTGATCTGAGTATATGATAACATGGGAACCCAAAAGATATGATCTGAATTTTTCCAGGGCAAATACTACAGCTAGCAGCTCTTTCTCAGTAACTATATAGTTACGCTAAGCCTCGTCAAGTGTCTTGCTAGTGTAGTAGATGACCACAAGTTTCCCATCTTTTTTCTGCCCAAGTACCGCTCCTACAACATAATCAGATGCATCGCAGATGATCTCAAAGGGTTGAGACCAATCAAGGGACTGCAGGATAGGTGCTTGGGTTACTCGATCACGTAGGATTTCAAACGCCTGAGTGCACTCCTTGGAGATTTCAAAAGGGACATCCTTAGATAGAAGATTAGTGAGAGGGTGCCTAATTTTCGAAAAATCGGGAATGAATCAATGGTAAAAACCGACGTGCCCTAGAAAAGATCGGATGTCTTTGACTGAGCTAAGCATGGGGAGTTTGGAAATCAGATTCACCTTGGCTCGATCAACCTGGATACCTTTTCTAGAGATGAGATGTCCCAGGACAATTCCCTCAGGTACCATGAAGTGGCTCTTTTCCTAGGAAAGAACCAAGTTCACGTCGATGCACCGCTTGAGGATTTGGACCAAGTGCAGGAGGCAATCATCAAATGATTCACCAAATACCGAGAAGTCATCCATGAAGACTTCAAGGTATTCACCTACCATATCTGAGAAAATGACAAGCATGCACCGCTGAAAAGTAGCGGGTGCATTGCAGAGTCCGAACGACATCCTTCAGAATGTGTATGTTCCAAAGGGGCAGGTGAATGTGGTCTTCTCTTGGTCCTCAGGATGGATTATGACCTAATTGTAACCAGAGTACCCATCCAAAAAGCAAAAGAATCAATTTCCTATTAGTTTCTCGAGAATCTGATCAATGAACGGTAGTGGGAAATGATCCTTCTTCGTGGAAGAATTGAGTCTTCTGTAATCAATGCAGACTCTCCACGAGCTTGCTATACGAGTCGGTATGGTTTCTTCGATTTCAGTCGTGATGACAGTGAGCCCTGCCTTCTTAGGCACAACATGATGATATCCTTTTTCACGACATCCTGCAAATTTGGATTTAAGCATCTCTGCATTTCACGGGATGGTCGTGAGCCCTCTTCAGTGTGGATGTGATGTGTGTAGTATGAGGGGCTGATATCAGTCAGATCATCGAGAGTCCATCAATGGCTCTTTGATGTTGCTGGAGAACAGAAATCAGGCGTGTTTCCTGATTAGGTGTGAGTCGGGAGTTGATAATCACAGGAAACATCTAATTAGAACCTAAAAGACGTACTTAAGATGATCGAGAAGAGGCTTTAATTCCATAATCGAGTTGTCAGCAGCAGCGGGTGGTTCAGGGTGGGTGTTGGGAGCAAAGGAAAGAGCTATGGGTGTGTTTAGGTTGAGTTCGGGCTTCTCTAATTGCGGGTTTTGATCCTCTTGTGGTTGCTTAGAAATAGTCAGGTTTTCCTCGATAAAGTTGTCAACCACAGCTTCGATATTGCAAATCTATTCTATGACTTCATAATTAATTCCTTGTTGGGCCTTAAAGATGTCTATCTTTAGTGTCTTACTCCCAATTTTAATTCAATTTGGCCCACCTCACAATTGGTATTGGCTCTAGCAGTGGCCAGAAAGGGCCTCCTTAGTATGATCGGTGTATTCTTCACATTCTCAGGAGCATCCATGTCTAAGACAATAAAATCTACTGAAAAATAGAAATCATGTACCCTAACTATGACATCCTCGAGAATTCCTTTTGGTGACTTAATTGATTGGTCAGCTAGTTGTAAAGTCATTTCAGTTGGTTTAAGCTCAGATTCCTCAAAGTAGTCTAGTAGGGATGTAGGTATCAAATTTATGGAGGCTCCTAAGTCTAATAAAGCTCGATCGAATTGTATATCACCGATTTCACAGGAGATCAAAGGGGTCCTGGGTCTTTTGCCTTAGGAGGGAGTTTGCTCAAAATGACAGAGCTGGCTTGCTCTGACCATACGATCAGATTCCCATCTTTGGTTCGCGGCTTACGATTAGGTGTACACATGTCTTTTAGAAATCGTGCATAAGCCGGTACGTGGCGTATCGCATCCATCAAGGGGATGTTTATATGGACCTGCTCAAAGGGCTTAACCAGGTCCTCCTCAGGTGCCACGATTTTGGTTATCCTTTTTCCCTTTCTCAAGGCCTCAGGAAATGGAACTTTAGATGGTTCCTCCAGAATAGGTCCAGGTTCTTGATTTGGGATAGAGGTGTCTTGAATGACTATCCTAGGGTTAGGGTTTGTATTACCAGGCTGGGAGTGGCTTGGATAAGGTAGGTCCTATGTTGTTTTGCCACTGCAGGTAGTAACAGAATTCAATCCCGCCTAGTTCTAGTTTAGTGTGGGTAACAGAGGTGCTTGCTACTGGTAACCTACATGTGATGTTGAAGCCTCCATCCCATCAGGTGATCGAGTAGAAGGGGCCTGACAAACAAAGTGAGCTTGGCCCAGATTTGGGTTCATAACGTGCCTCTGGTTCGACACGTTATTCGGATTAGGCAGAGGTTGTGAAGGAAGTGCACCAGGTTGGCAAGGATTTACCATCTAGTCAAGTTGATTGCAAACCTCTGTGATCTCGTCTCTGTATTATTTTTGCATAGTCGCATTCGTCTTCTGAATGTCAGCCAAAGTCTGAAGGATAAGAGTCATTTGATCTACATGAGTTTGCCCATATTGATAAGTTGGGTTAGGCCAAGGCTGAGGCGGCTGATATGGATGAGGACCTTGTGGTCAAGGTTGATATTAAGGTCTCTGGTTTTGATTATTGCCTGACCATGTGAAATTGGGATGATTACGCCATCCAGGGTTGTAAGTGTTGGAGAATAGATCATTCTAAATGGCGTTGAGGTCCTCGCAGGTCTGGGGAACCTTGGAAAAGTCAGAATACGAGGGTTTAGAGTTCCCCCAACTAGAGTAGGTGGGTATAGAGTTTCCTCCGAAACCAAAATTAGATGGGGTTAGATATGGGTCCATCCCCTGAGAAGATTGGTGATAGATGTTGTGCACAGCCACCTTGCCAGAGGGTGGTTGCGTGAATGGGTTTTGCGCAGAGGTGGCTCGCTGCAAGTGGTGAGTTAGCTCATCCACCTTATTCTCAATAATAGTGACCTTGACTAGATGACTAGCCATCAGTTCCAAGTAGATGGAAAAGGACAGGCCCTACATCTCATGTGCTCCCTTTGGATTCATCAATGCACGGGCATTCGTCTAGTCAAACATGCCCATGGATTCATTATTGATGGAGTTCTCGCACATACTCTCAAGAATCTCCCACATGGTATCTTCATGTTGGCCCATGATGTTTCTTCCGAAGGTTGCATTGACAAATAATCGAATATCCTTACGGAGTCCTTGGTAAAAAGATTGGACTTGTTCCCATATACGAACTCCGTGGTGGGGGCACTTTCGCATGTGATCCAGAAAATGATCCCATGCTTTGTGAAGTGGTTCTCCTACTTGTTGTGTGAAATGTGTGATCTAGTGTCGTAAAGCATTTGTCCAACCAACAGGGAAGAACTTTCTCAAAAACTCAGATTGAAGTTCCACCCAGGTGTTGATTGGACATGTTTGGGTTTGTACCAGTGAGCAGCTTTATCCATGAGAGAGAAGGAGAACATTTTCATGAGTAGAACATCCCGATTTTGAGCTTCTGACCTGAAGGTCTGGGCTAGATGCTTGAGTTGCTTGATATGTTGGAAAGGATCTTCGGAATTACGCCCATGGAATTTGGGAATGGCATAAATCATATTGGGCTTGAGTTTAGTGTCAGGAGCTCCAGTGGGGATTTGTACTCGAGGTTTGATTGCCACCGCAACGGGATTGTAGTGATCTCGCATCATTAGACGCTGTGGTGGGTTCACAAAGGCTTAGAATAAATCATTGAGGTGCTGAAGCTGATTTTCAAAATTATTTTCCTCTGCTGGTTGTGCCATAATGATGGATGAAGGAGAATCAGGTTTAGATGAATCAGAAGAGATATTGATTGGATTAGGTTGTTGCACAAACAAGAAGGTTGAGGCTTGGCCTCGACGTTAATGAGTAGTTAAAGGAGGCCTCAAGGATGGTCTTAGAGACCTCCTCTCGAACATGCACCGATGGAGTAGATGAGAGGTAGAATGTGATGGACCCAATCAGGACATCCAAAAATTTCGGATGACTATAGAGGTTCGATGCGAATGATGCCCCTTAGTCAGAAAGCCGTCCATCTGAGAATTACCTAGGTAGCCAGAGAGGGAGAGTCTCGCAAAGACCCCTACATGGTAGAGCGCCCCCACGGGTTACAGGGTTTCCTCCACCTAACCTCTCTTGTCACTGATATTCCAAGTAGACCAAAATGGGGACTTGACCTCTTAAGTCTACAGTTTTAATTAAGAGCAAGGGTGCTTATGATTTCACTTGAACTTTTAAGATGTTTCTATGAATAAGTGACCTAATTTGAAGATTGGTTAACCCAACAAGGTGAGTCAACTTCACCTGTATTGTTCTTTTGAGAATTTTAGGCCCCTCTTTTAGTGTTCAAATGAATTTAAGAACCCGATTTTAGGGTTTTGCTTGAATAGATCAATTCAATCAAGGTCTAGGCACACATTATTTTGGAGAGATAAATTCTTGATTAAGCAAGTGTGTTTCTAAAACCCTAAATTGGAATCCTTTATTGGCTCTAATTTCGTACAATTTAGTTTGTCAAAATGTGGTACCTAAGGCTCAAATAAGAATGTGATAGCCCTAGATACCTTAGCTTCAAATGGGTGCACAAATCAAGGTTTAAATGTTGTAGAATGTATCAAATTAGGCAACTTGATGGTTAATATAAGAATATAATGCAAGTAGCCCTAATTGATTTCTTCCATTTTTAGCTCTTTCAGATTCAGGGGTTTAGAAGAAGGTAGATGGAGTTTACCTGCCCTTAGAGTGGTCGATGAGTGGCTGATCTTCCTCAATGGATCCCCTGAAATAGATCAAAGTCAAAAGAGATAGAGCAAGTTAGTATCGACTCGGATATTGCAACCAAGAGATCTAAATTACGCATTTCTCCCCAGCAACGGTGCCAAAATGTTATCAAAGCGAAATCGAGGTTAAAAACTGTGTTATAGTATAGCCAAAAATTGCTTCGAAAATAAATAATTTTTATTACTCGAATTTTAAGTCCGAGGTTGAACACAGGGAGCAATATGGAATTCAAAACTCAAGATCACAATTGGAATAAAAAAATATAAGAGATTGTAATAAGAATGATGTCAGGTATCAATGTGCAAAAAGAATGGAGTAAAATGGCGATTTAAATCACCAATTACTCCTCACAAATAACAATTAAATCAAAGCCTCAAATATATGCAATCAAATGTACCAGACGGCTTAAACAGCCTGTGCTACAATGCTGTTTAGAGACTCAAGGGTCTCTCTGCTTCTCCTTTCTTTCTCTGTTTCCCCTGCCTTGTCTTCTCTTCTTCTTGTTCTTGTTCTTCTCTTTCTCTTCCTGTGCTCAAGCCTTCTCCTCTTCTTTCTTTCTCTGTGCTTCTTCTTCACGTAGAGGGGGAAGATCCTTCAAATGGCTAAGTGTCAATCGTTACTCCTTGTAGCAAAACCCCCTACCCCTGTGTGGTATCTCACTTTCTCTCTCTGGGTCACACTCTCCCAGAGCCTTCTACAGTACCGGGTAATTGGGTTTTGGACCTAGAGTGCACCCGGGTCCAAGGCTGCGGATGTGATCGTAGTTGAGGAGTGGAACAGGTTAGGTGGGTTGAATCCACGCCAGGCCTGCGGGGGAAAGGTCACGGGTGTGGCGCAAGTGAGCGGGTGAGCGGGGACCTCACCCCCAGTGTCTAAGGCAAACAACCTTAAGCACAAATTCAATTTATGCGCCTCGATCTGCTCTTCAGCTTTCACTTTTGCACGTCTGTAGCAGCATGGCCTCTCTTCAATTGCCTCAGCTCACGAGGCCAAGGCATCCAATTGACCACTTGGGCGCGTGCGCAAGAGGTTTCCACGTGACCTGGAACTTCCACCTGGGGCTGTCAATACCTAGAGTGAGGTTCAAGCAAGCTCGAAGGTCGGTTGTAATGGCGGTGATGGCTAGAACCTGAAATCCATGAATACGGGCATTAAGCCCTAATTAAAGCATTCTGGAGGGTCGTTAGTGAATGAGAAGCACGGTGGTGGTGGTTTTGTAGCTTGGGAGTAGGCGTAGTGGTCGGATGAGGTTTGGGACAACAACAAAAAGGTAGGTTGTTCAGGGGTGTGTTTGGGTGAGTGGTGGAGTGAAATAGGAGAGGGGTTTCATGTGGAAAGGTGAGGCGGAGGTTCTGGGCTTTTCGGCGAGGTGGATGGGGGTGCGTAGCGATGGAAACACTTCTCTGGAGGAGTGGCCGGAGCAGAGGGCGAATAGGGTGGTTAGTGTGATGTGGCGGTCGAAATGAAGTGTAGTTGGTTTGTAAAGTGAGTAGAGGAACTATGGGACTTATCTAGATGATTAGCGAGTGAAGAAAGGCAAAAGTGACATCGGTTGTGGTGTGGTCAACACTGGAGATGAAAGTGACTCCTGTGACAAGGGAATGGCGAGGAAGACGGAGGCAGAGACGCCCACTAGTACGACATGGTGCAGAGGAAGGTAAGGAGATTGAATCCACCGCTGGTATTGCAGACGGACGACGAGGGAGGTTAGAGAGGATCATCGAATCTCAAGGAGCCTTTCGGGTAGGTCAGGAGAGAGGAATTTAGGGAGATCCCGGTCTAAATTGAGCTTAGGGAGTTCGGCCTGATCTGGGCTTGCTTTTATAGAGCTTAGGAGGGGATTTTAAGCTTGGAAGCCAAGCTTTCAAGCTAGGAATTTTCGCTAGAGTAGAAAACCCAAATCTCTCATGTGAAGGTTATGGGGTGTGGGATTTGGATATAGAGGAAGGGAATTCCTTGATGAACTTCCCTTTCAAATTTGAAAGGGATTCGTCAAGGAATCAAGGATTTCTTGCCATTTTTTGGTCCTCGGTGCTTGTAGGAGTAGGATTAATGGCGGCAGGGGCCTACTTGTGAAGATGGTGACAAAGTTAGGGGTCTATTTGTAAAGATTTGAAAGTTAAGGGCATAAATGTAATCATATAAGATCAAGTTGCAAACCAGGTCAAGACAATTTTATCTTGAGTCCAAATTTTGATACAAACCTAATTTTGACCTAAGAAATCCAATGGTGAAGTTGGATTTTGGTTTTGACATTGTTTGATTGGGTAATTTATGCAGAAACCAAAATTAGGGTAAATGTCTATCTGAGACTCTGTTTTGGGCCTAAATGGGTTCTGATGGTTAGTTTGAAGGTACCAAACCCTAGAAAATATTTTTCTATGAATTTTAGAGGGTTTAGGAGAATTTTATCCTGACCAAAACCTCAGTTAATTAAACAGGTTTGTTTTTAGTGTCTCAAAAGTCATTTAATTCTTAAAACACGTGCAAATCCTTTTTTGTCTATTCTAACCCACTTCTTATCCTTTTAAGACCATTTAACCCTCAATTAACCCCTGAGAAAACCCATGGTTGTGCTGTATTCAAGTTATGATGGTAAAATTACAGTTTTAACCCTAATTTCTTATTTCTCTCTTAGAATGGATTTGCAGTGAATTATGGCTCTCTGGCAGTTATGTAGGAACATTGACTGACTTAATTAGATCAAAATGAGCTAGTTATGGCTCATGATGTGTTCCCATCAGCAGGCTGGCCAAGACATAGGCGACGATGAGCTGAAGATCTCGATATCGGCTACCTAAATGTCCTGCGAGGTGGTGTAACCTACTGGTCTGTTAGTGCTACTGTAGTTGTAGGAGGAGGTGTTGCTGATGATGGAGGCATGGTAGTAGATCAGTGAGGTTGAGGAGGATGGTGAACCTACTGTTGAATCCCATGAATAGACTCTCCAAGCTATCCAAGAACTATCTTTGAGCATTTAGGTATTTTGATACCTAATGCCCATGTCTCATCATCAGCATGTCTGTCTCTCTCTGCCGATGCATCATCAAAGAAATAGCATCTATTAATCTGTATGCTGACAAAATCCTTGCCTGTAAGAGGTCTGTCCAAAAAGCCCCATTCCTGCTCGTAGAAAGACGGAGAGGGTTGCACTGGAGGAGGACAGGTCGCAATAAAGTGCTCGTAAGGCGGGAAAGGAGGAGCAACTGCTGATGGTACCTACTGCTGCTACTGCTCCTAGGCTGCATCCTCACCATGGGCTTGCTCCATCTTTGTATAAGTGAGCTTATCAAATATGGAGACTTTAGTGATAAACTATGATTAATATCCATGGGAACACTGAAATATAGGAAGATATGGGAAAGAAGTGTCCCAAACTGGAAGGAGCTGGTGGGCTACTTGATCATCAAATACAGAATCAAGTGGTTCCAATTGAACCACTTGTTCTTAAGAAAGGCATAAAGAGTAATAAGCATAATGCCAGGGTAGTTCTCAAATGAAGTAGAATTGGACATAAAATTCCATAAAAATACACAATTAAGAAATCGTGGATGACAAAAAAAATAAGGGGACTTGGCTAGACGATCCAAGTCAAAATGGGAGGGAGTGAGCAGGGTCTCCCTAATGGTATCCATCTGTGTCTGCTAATGAAGCTCAAGAAAGGTAGGACCAACAGACGAACAACCAAGAATCTTTGAAATCACATCTGCATTGACCAGAACCTCTATCCATAGACATTCGAAGTCAACTCGATGTTGAAACCCTCAACTATATTCTTCAAGTTGGCATAAAATAGGTGACAAGACATAGGGTCAACACCAGGAATGTGGCTATTTTTGGAACCTGCATAAAAGTTTCACTCAAAAAGATGTAAAATCTGGTGATATGCAAATTTTTCGCTGATTCCAAGAAAGATACACTCGAAGTAAACAAAATCAACTGGTCTACCAATATGCAGGGAAAGTTTGGCTAGAAGTGAAAAATGATTGTGAGTGGCCTCAGTGATGAAGAAGCAGTCAAATGTATCATCATGATGAGAAGACAAGGAGGCACATGTGCATTTGGGAGCCATTTCAAAACTGAAGTTGCACATTGGTCGATGAAATAGGGACTTTTGGTCGATAAAAAATGAGCCAGACAAAGTTCTAGAAAAATCGACTTTTGGTCGATCAACTAAGAATTTTAGTCAACCAAAAGTGTTCATATGTGAAAAAAATGGGTGTTTCCGAGTGATAAGCTCACAAATACTATAAGATTTCACAAGCAATCACAAGATTAAGCAATAAAAACATCATATCTATTCATAGCACATCTCATACTCAAATAAAATCCTAAAAGAAATGGATTTAATCCAAGTTTAGAGTGTACCATGATCAATCAACTAATGGTCGATCAAGGGAGGATGGCAAGGATGGAGATGGTGATGAGGACGACTGGTGAAAGGCGTGCATGACCTATTCGTGCAAGATGCTCGAGGTCGCATGGAGAGGATTGGCGTGGAGGAGGTGTCGAGTGTGTTGTTGCACACATGGAGGACGCATGAAGGCGGTGTGTCTTGCTCATGTGAGGAGCGGCGATGGTCGGAGGTGGCATGAAGGTTGGTCGATCACTGTCGCCGGAGGAGGAGAGGTGGGGTCGAGTGGAGGTGTTTGTTTGGTGGTGAAGGTGTGGGGACCAAATGTAGGGTATAGGTTAGTTAAAAATATGATTTGGTGGTAAAAACGGTTGTGTTTTATAGAAAAAAGGATTAGCAAAATAGGTAAAAATATTTTAGGTAGCTAATCAAGGTGATTAAGGTCAATTAGGATGATTAGGAGAGAGATTCGAGGTAATTGAAAAGTGAATCTACCCAATTTTGGTTGATCAAGACTATTGTTTTGGTCGATCAAAATAGAAAATGATCGATCAATCAATCTTATTGGTCGATCAAGGTTTAAACGATTGAACGAAAAATTCTCGCCCAACCAAATTGGTCGATCAAACAACTAATTTGATCAATCAAAACTCAAATTTTTGGAGGAAAATTTTCCACCAAAGAATTTTGTCAATCAATAAAGGATTTTGATCGATCAAAAGGGTTTGGTCGATCAATTTCAAAAAATTGATCTATCAACAATTGAAAACATATCAATCAACACTTTAAAAAAAAAAAAACATATCAATCAAACATATCAATTAAGTTCTTTTAACTTAGATAAACCTAGGGAATGAAAAATTAGGTAAATCTTTCCTTTGGCAAGGGTTGTGTGAAGATATCAGCTAATTGATTCTCTGTTTTAACAAATTCTAAGTTGATTTCTCCTTTTAAGATAGTCTCTTAGAAAGTTGTGTCTAGCATAAATATGTTTAGTCCTAGAGTGTTGGATTGGATTCTTAGATAGGTTTATGGTACTAGTGTTGTCACAAAGCATTTTGTTATTCCTGTAGGATAGGCCAAAATCTTCTAAGGTTTGTTTCATCCATAATAGTTGTGAACAAGCTAATGAAGCAGCTACATATTCTACTTCGGTTGTTGAAAATGAAATAGTGTGTTGTTTTTTAGAGAACAAAATGACTAGGGAATTTCTTAGAAATTGACACGTTCCACTAGTACTCTTTTTGTCTGTAAAGCTACCCGCATAATCAGCATCACAAAAGGAATACAGTTCTAATGTGTCTATCTTTGGATAGAAAAGTCCTACGTCTTATGGGTTTAAGTATCTAAGTATTCTTTTAACAGCATTTAGATGTATTTCCTTAGGGTTTACTTGAAACCGAGCACACAAACAAGTACAAAAGAGAATATCAGGTCTACTAGCAGTCAAGTATAATAAAGATCCTATCATGCTTCTATACATTTTCTGATCTACAGACTTACCTGTATCATTAGATTTTAGTTGTGTAGAAGCTGCCATAGGTGTTTCTTTTCCCTTTACTTTGTCCATGGAGAATTTCTTCAAGATCTCCACGGTGTATCTAGTTTGTGATATGAAGATTCCAGAGGATAGTTGGTCAATTTGAAGCCTGAGAAAGAACCGAAGTTCTCCCATCATGCTTATTTCAAATTGATCCTGCATTACCTTCGAAAATTCTTGGCATAACAGATCATTAGTAGCACAGAAAATGATATCATCTACATAGATTTGTATTATAAAGAGATCGTTTTCTTTTCCTTTTGTGAATAAAGTTGGATCTATTTTGCCAATTTCAAACTCATTTTCAATTAGATAACTTTAATCTTTCATACCAAGCTCGTGGAGCTTGTCTTAGACCATATAATGCTTTATTTAATTTGTCTACGTATTCTAGATATTTAGCATCTTCAAAACATGGAGGTTGTTTAACATACACTTCCTCCTTGATGAATCCATTTAGAAAGGCTCTTTTGATGTCCATCTGAAAAAGTTTGAATTCCATATGGATGGCAAAGGCTAGCAACATTCTAATGGATTCTAGGTGAGCTATAGGCGCATATGTTTCATCAAAATCTATTCCTTCTTCTTGATTATATCCTTAGGCCACAAGTCTAGCTTTATTTCTTATTACTTCTCCGGATTCATTAAGTTTATTCCTAAAGACCTACTTGGTTCCTATAATGGTTTATGAGTTTGGATTTGGAATAAGTTTCCATACTTGATTTCTTTGGAATTGATTCAACTCATCTTCCATAGCAATAATCCAACAATTGTCTGAAAAGGCTTCCTTAACATTTTTGGGTTCTAACTGAGAAACAAAGGCTGTGAAAGCTAAGGTGTTGATGGAAGATCTGGTTTGAACTACTTCAGACAGTTCTCCTATCACTAATTCTTTTGGATGATCTTTCATATGGGAAATATCTTTAGGTAGTTCATCTAAAATGTTCTCTTCTAGAATGTTTGATGGGTGATCTATTGGGTCATCATCATCATTTGCAGAAGATTTAGCCTAAGATAAATGATACATGCATAGTTTCCTCAATAATAGAATTCTTCTTGTTGAAAACTCTAAGGCTTTACTTCTGGTTGAATAACCTAAGAAAATTCCTTCTGAGCTATTACCATTAAACTTATCAAGATTGTCTTTGGTGTTGAGTATAAAACATCTACAACTAAATATCTCAAAGTAAGAAATTATAGGTGTTCTTCCATGATAGAGTTCAAAAGGTGTTCTATTTAGGATTGGTCTAATTAGGGATCTATTTTGAATGTAGCAAGCAATGTTTATTGCTTCTGCCCAAAAATATCGAGGCAGCTTTGACTCACACAGCATTGTGCGGGCACACTCTTACAGGGTCCTATTTTTCCTCTCAACTATACCATTCTGAGGTGAGGCTCTAGGGAAAGAAAATTTATGTTTTATCCCAAATTGATCACTGAAATTAGAAAAAGATTCATTCTCAAATTCTCCTCTGTGATCACTTCTAATCCTAATCACTTCATATCCTATTTCATTCTACAGTCTTCTTGCAAGCTTGCTAAAGGCATCAATGGTTAAATCTTTACTTCTTAAGAAAGATACCCAGGTAAATCTAGAGAAATCATCGATTATGACTAAACATTATCTACACCCGCTTAGGCTTTTGGATTTGGTTGGTCTGAATAAGTCTAAGTGAAGTAGCTCCAGGGATCGAGAGGTGCTAACTATCCTTTCTGGTTTAAAAGGATTGTTGGTTTGTTTACCAACTTGACAAGAATTGTAGACTTTACTTTTCTTTGGCAGACTTTGACAAGCTCATGTTTCACAAGTTTACTAATGTTTCTCATGTGAACATGACCTGATCATCTGTGCTAAAGTGTTGCCTCTTTGTCAGATGCGACAAGATAGTCAAGACTGTCACATTTGTCAAAGTTGATAGTGTAGATGTCTTTATGTATGTTTCCTTTAAGGATAGTTTGTTTTGTTTCCTTATCCTGTATTTTAAATCCATTCAAAGTGAAAGTGATTTTATATCCTTTATCACATATTTGACTTACACTAAGAAGATTATGTTTTAGTCCACTAACTAAATGTACATTATCAAAAGATGTGGAGTTACCAATTTGTCCAGTACCAACTATACGGCCCTTGGTTGTTCCCAAATGTGACTGTACCACCTTCCTGGCAGTGGAGTGGCAGGAATAAGTCTTTGTAAAGACTCGTTCTGTCCTAAGCCATCCAAGACGTCTGGACTGTCGGTCAGACATCTGGACCCCTCCCCAGACGTCTGGAAATTAAAAATTTGGTACAAGCCTTCGCGTCTGCACGCGGGCTGCGTGCAGACAGTACCTCTCTTCTCTCTCTTTCCCTCTTCTCTCCTCCATCCAAACCATAACACACCTTTATAATTCCCCTCTCCCCCTTCCTCTCTTCCCCACTTCACCCCAACCACCTTCTTCCCTTCCTCTCCACCACAGTGAGAGGAGCAAGCGCAAGAGAGAGCGTGATAGCGGTGATGAGGAGGAGAGGCGGCGTGAGGAGAGGAGGAAGACCTTGAGCTCGCGAGCTCATGGGGGCTCACCAGAGGACATACGGTCGGAGCATTGTGTGCCGGAGGAGGAGTGCGTCGGGGGAGACGTTCCCGACACTTACTGCAGCTAGAGCTGCAGGCGAGGAGGCGAGGCCGCGGCTGTGCGCGATGAGGGAGACTTGCAAGTCACTCTGATTCTGGGATTTTTCCAGAATCAAACATCTGGCATGACGTCCAGACGATGGGGCGGACGTCTGGTGACTACACTGGACTTCTAAAAGCAGCTTTCCGCGAAGGTACGTTCCTTTTGCGGATACAGCCATGTAGGCCACACCACAACCTCGATCTTATGGCTAAAAGCGGTTGATTTTGCCTGTCGCGTGTAGAGACAGCTTCGGGAAGGTGCAGAGCATGCCCTCCCAAGCGATTCGGACGTTTGGACAGCTTACCAGACGACCGGAAGCACTCCCAGACATCCGGAAGAAAGGTCAGACGTCTGGAGCTAGGTCTAGACGGTCAAGAAGAGGTTCTGGACGTCTGAGGTCGACGCAAAACCTGAGGGGAGTTTCTGGTTACTTTTAAGATGTTTCGACCTTGCACCTGACGTCGGATTAGGTCTGTAATCTTGTTTTTGACCCGTTTAGGGTCCATTTGAGGTCTGTTTTATGCAAACCAGATATCAATGTTTTCCTTGTGAGTTCCTCTACTTGTTAGAAGTCCTTTTATACTATTCTGAATGTTCCATTGTGGTTTGTTCTTGTTATAAGACTCTGATTAGTTGCGGGTTTGGAGCTTGCTGAGGCACGTGAGCCTGCCGTTCGAGCCCCCAATACTATCAGGTTGTCGAGTAGAGTGGTCTTCCCCTAATTTAATTATAAAACCTGAATGCATACGTGAATTGGATAAGTAGAAACTTAGGATGTGGCATGAATCCTAGGACAAGGAGTACTTGCACTGTCTGTATGCATGTTTGAAATTGCAGTCTTAAATGAATGAGTAGAAATGTGAACAACTGCCTGTTAATAAACAAGAGCTGCCTATGAAATATGAAATGCTTGTGCTAGTTAAACAGTTACCTGTGACATTACTTGTCGTATATGTTAAATGATGGAAATATGAGTTGCATGTGTATAACTTGAGAATGGAAATGTGAATGATGAAACCTGGTATGGAATGGCATGAGAAATACAAGCATGAACCCTACGGGGAATTAGGAGTAGAGCTCCTGTGAATAAATGGAATGGACCTGGAAATGTTAGTGGGAAGTGTGCTGGCCCTTGAGTATGTGATACCAAGGAGAGCAACTGTCCCCTGTTTAGTGTAGAGCGAACTAGCCACCCTTGGGTTAGGACCTGGGGTTAGGATTGACCACTCTACACTAACTTCTTGGCCCTCGCGTACACTGTACTAGGGAGAGCTACTAGTGTAGTGTAACGAGCGCGTGCCCCAGACGCCTTTTAAGACGTCTGGGAGGTGGCCCAGACGTCGGACCAGACGTCTGGGATCACATCCAGACGTCTGACCAGACGTCCGGGATAGTTTACAGACGTCTGGAGAATAGTTATGTTCGCACGGGAGATTCGTCTGCGTGCCTGTGCGCGCAGACCTGCGATTCTTCCCTCTTTTCTCTGCGGCTGCAGGCGGCCTGCCGCCTTCTCTCTCCTCCTCGCGCGGCCTTAAATGGGCGCGCCTCCCCTCCCGTCTCCACCGTCTCCTCCTTCTTCTCCTTCCTGTGCGCGAGAGTGAGCGGACGCGAGGGCGGCAGCCGCAGTGAGCGCGGAGGAGGTGCGGCGTGCGAGGGCGGGGCTCTGCCGTGAGGGCGAGCTCGCCGGAGCAGCTTGGCCGGCCGGCGGAGGGCGCAGGGGGCGCGAAGCGACGCGGAGAGGGACCTGCTGTGGGCTGAGCAGCAGACGCGCGAGGTGCGACGCGGGCGGCGTCGCGAGCGGAGGCCGAGCAGGGTTCTGATTCTGGAAAAATTTCCAGAATCAGACGTCTGGATTGATAGCCAGACGGCAAGGTCGACGTCTGTAAGATCATACAGACGTCTGAAAGGTGAGTTTCCGCTTTCTTCTTCCTTCTTGTCGACTGACCGTACTGAGGGAGGGGGGTTGGCTGTGCGCAGGTTCGCTGATTCGCCATCCTTTACGAATCAGACGTCTGGAAGTTGTACCAGACGGCAGGAGTGATCTACAGACGTCCGTGTGGACCATCGGACGTCTGGGGTATAGGACAGACGTCCCCGCAAACTTCTGGACGTCCGGGGAACCAAGCTGAACAGGTAATTCTCTAATCCACCGTTTAAGACGTCTGGAAGGAGTTCCAGACGTCTGATTTTGCACAGTATTGTCTTTCTCAACCCGTTTAGGGCCCGTTTGGGCTCCGTTTTCCGTGATTCGGGTTGCGTTCGTTTCAGAATTAATTCCTCTACCCGCCTACAGTAGCTATACACTATTCTGAGACACTCCTTGTGTTTGATCCTTGTGATAGGACCTCGTTCGGTTGCAGTCTTGAGAGTCGCGGAGGCACGCGGGATTCCCGATCACGCCCCCACTACTCTCGTTGTACCTGGTAGAGTGGCTTTAAGTATTAATAAAATCTGTTAAAGTATGGAACCATAACTAGAACCTAGGGCATTGCATGAATCCTAGGAATGAGAAATATATGGAATGATAGCTCCTAGGTGTTGCATGAATCCTAGGGCCGGAAAAACTAGATTGTATGATAGATCCTAGGATATGGCATGAATCCTAGGGTGGAAAAAACTAGTGGAATGTATATTACTGCAGTCTTGGAAAAATTGGAAAGGAATATATAAAGCTGCCTGTAAATTTAATTAACAGCTGCCTGTTATGAATAAAGAAACATGTTTGAGATCATGGATTTTGAGAACGTGAATCTGGAAAGTGAAACATATGATGTTCTGAGATAAAGAGCTGGAACCCTACGGGGAATTAGGAGTGGAACTCCTGGAAAGAAAAAGGAATGGAACTGAGATGTAGTTTGTACTGTCTCTTGGGTACGCAGTACCAAGGGAAGTACCTGTACCTGTTTAGTGCAGAGTGGGGCCAGCCGCCCCAGGGACCTGGGGTTAGGATTGGCCGCTCTTGTACCGACTTGTTGGCCCTCGTGTACGTAGTACCGAGGAGAGCTAGTAGTGTTAGGAGAGTACTAGCTACCCCACGGGCCCCGGGGTTCTACTAGCCTCCTTCACCGACTTGTTAGGCCCACTAGGGCAAACCAGGGTAGTCAGGCGAGGGTGCGCGGACTGTGGGAGGGGCAAGGCCCCGGTTTGGTTACTGTGGAGGGGTTGGACCCCTGTTACTGAGAGGGCTCTGTCCTGGTTCCGTGCTGTGCTTTGGGCGCACCCGTTAACTGAAACGACTGACCGCGTGCCAGTACGGGCTAGCTACCTGTGCGTTTATCACGCGTGCCGTAGTCACCGTTACGTCTGTCAGTGACCTTGGGGGTGGTTGACTGAGGGTAGGATCACCACAGGGGACTCTCCCGGCCAGGAGAGCACCACGTGCTACTTCTACTTTTGGAAAAGACTGCAATCAAGATCGTTCCCACGAGGACATTCGAGATCAAGTAAAGGATCTGAGAAATAAATGAAATAGTGAGAAAAATTGAAAGATGTGAATAAAGGAAGTAATAGAACATAACAGCTACTGTACACTCTACTGTTGCCTTTAGTTAGTTTGCCACTCTACTCAGCGTTTTGCTGATGTGTTACACTCGTTACCTTTTTCAGGACCAGGTGTTGAGCAGCCAGGGTCGGCGGCTGCAGAGGACGCTGGGCCGAGTAGGGTCCAGTAGAGTTACCACAGCTTTTGTACCCCTTTTGTTTCTGTTCTAGTGAGTAGTTTTTGTTTCCGCTGTACCTTCTTTACCTGCAGTTCTTGTTATATGATAAATGTTGTTTTACTGTTGTGGTGGTACCTACTGTAGTAGTTTCTTCCTTACTGCTGCACTTTCTTACTGTTAGTTATATTCATGCTGAATGTGGTTTATTTTACTGTCTTTTGGTTACTTCCTCTTTGGACGACTAGGTCTTGGGATTAGTCGAGTCGGTCCGGTTCTCGTGTCTCGTAGGGACTCGGGAACCGGGTCGTTACATGTAGGGAGAGTGCTAGCCACCCCACGGGGCTCAGGGTTCAGCTAGCCACCCTACACCGACTTGTTAGGCCCACTGGGTAAACCAGGGTAGTCAGACGAGGGTGAGCGGACTGTGGAGGGGCAAGACCGCTGTTTGGTTTTAAGGGGCTAGACCCCTATTACTAAGAGGGCTAGGCCCTATACTGTTCCGTACTGTACTTTAGGCATACCCGTTAGTGGAAATGACTGACCGCGTGCTAGTGCAGGGTAGCTACCCGTGCGCTTATCGCGCGTGCCGTAGTCACCGCTACGTCTGTCCGTGACCTTGGGGTGGTTGACTGGCTGTAGGATCACCACGGGGGGCTCTCCTGGCTAGAAGAGCACCACATGCACCTTCTACTCTTCGGAAAAGACTGCAATCAAGATCATTCCCACGAGGAACACTCGAGATCAAGAAAGAGATCTAAAAAATAAACCAATGGGTGAAAAGGAATAACTTATGAAATAAAGTAATTGGAATAGATAGTTTACCTGTTAGCTTTTACTGCTTTAGTTAGTTGGTTACCACTCTATTCAGCGTTCGCTGACTCTTTTTACTCATAACCCTTATCAGGTCCACGTGTTGAATAGCCTGAGTCACCGGTTGCAGAGGATGCTGGGCCCAGTCGAGCCCAGCAGTAGTCTTCCTGTTGTAGTACTTTCTTTTGTAGTGAGTTCGGACCCTTGTTGCCATTTACATTTCTGTACTTTGTTTCCACTTTACTGTTTTGGGGGTGATATGTACTGTTAGCAGCTTTTACTTCTTTTACTGCTTGTACTCTTTTACTGTTAGTTACTTAGCATAGTGAATGAGGTTTACTTTCCTGCTTTTTATTTATTTCTTGTTGGACGACTGGATCTTGGGATTAGTTGAGTCGAGCTGGTCTCGTGTCCTATAGAGATTCGGGAATCGGGCCATAATAGGATGGTATCAGAGAAAGGTCGTTCCGAGAAATGAACCAACTAGCTTGAGGATAACTAATTCACGTGAATGTAACTAGAGTAACCACCACAACGTACCGCTTGACATCTATTCTGAGTTTCCTTCACTGAAGTTCGTTAGAGTTGACTTCTTTTGTTCTGTTTTCGCATCTCCTTGTAGGGGGTGCGTCGACATGGAGTCCTTGAGGCAAGCCACGGATGCGGCCATGGACGAGGTCAGAGGGTTGAACGTGCTAAAGCCGAGGTGTCATTTCACCAGCCACTTCTCCCAGGTGTTCAAGTCCAGGACCTCACTCAATTGATACGAGACATAATACGAGAAGTGCTCCACCCGCCTCCATGAGCACCTCTTCCTGGGGATGTGGAGGGGGAGTACTCTGTGGGGCTGAGGGACCGACGTAGTGCTGGACGAGGGGAAGGGGGTGGTCCTCCACTACCCCTACCACACTCAAACACTTCTGAGCATGAGCCCTCCCTGCCTGGAGGTGTGCCTGTTTCCCCACTACAGCTGCACTACGAGCTTTTCGGACTGTTTCGAAAGTTGAAGCGCCCTCTTTCAAGGGGGGTTAGGACCCGTCTGAGGCAGAGGACTGGCTGGGGTAGATCAAGAAGGTGTTTGACACCTTTCGCCCCCCTACGGAGTGCCCCATGGCCTTTGCCACGTATCAGCTGGAGAGTGCAGCACACAGGTGGTGGAGGGTAGTCAGAGGCCAGGAGAGGGCAGAGCCGACGTGGGATCAGTTTGTGACCCTCTTATGCAAGCAGTACTTCCCGCAGACGTGGCAGGACCAGAGGAGGTGGGAGTTCCACACTCTCTGCCAGGGGACGATGACTGTTAACGAGTACCGCACACGCTTCCTGGAGCTGTCACGTTTTGCTCCGACAGCTGTGGCTACTGAGGAGGAGCGCCTGTGGAGGTTCATTGAGGGGCTCCAGCCTGCCATTCGGGGGTATGTCAAACCCCTGAAGCTGCCCACCTTCTTTAGAGTGGTGGAGGCAACTATGACATACGAGGAGACCAACCCAGCCGCACAAGACACCAACAGCGGACGGAAGAGGCCCTATCAACCAGAGTACTCACAGGGCCGATGAAAGAGGAGGCAAGAGGCACCTGCAGTAGAGCCATGTCATTTTGTGGCGCCGTCAGTGGCCTTTAGGGGCCCCTGACAAGGGCCAGCTGTCAACACTGGACCCCCGCCCAGCCGTCAGCAGGGACCTACCGAGGGAGGGAGTTGAGTCCCCCTCTACTACCAGTGTGGCCAACTGGGCCACATCAGGAGGGACTGCCCATCTAGGGCTGGAGCACAGCAGATGCTCCCTGCACCGAGCGCTGGAGGTCGAGTAGGTGGTCGTGGTTCCCAGGTGTGTGGGGGAGGACAACGGTCACGGGGAGGGTACTGGCCAACGACTACCCGTCCGATGCAGAGTGTGGCTGCTTCTTCTGCACTGAGAGTTGAGGGGTGTATCAACGCCCTGATACACAGAGATTCCAGGGCATCAGGTTCAGTGGTGGAAGGTATGGTTATAGTTTCTGACATATTAGTTTACGTACTTTTTTATTCTAGCGCCACACACTCGTTTGTTGCTGTGAGTTTTGCTGTCAGTTTGGGATAAGACTGCATGTTGTTAGAGGATTCGTTTGTGATCAGAGGTCCGGGCGGTCAGCTGTTTGTAGCTGAGGAGGTCTACACAGACTATGAGGTCAGTGTTGGGGGATGCAGCCTACCCGCTGACCTGATCGTGATACCGATGGAGGATTTTGGCGTGATTCTGGGGATGGATTGGCTATCCGCTTACCACGCTTTGGTGGACTATTTTAAGAGGAAGATCATCTTCTCCATACCGGAGATGCCTTCCTTTGAGTTTCATGGGTAGCCAGTGGATGGAGGGTTCAGGTGCATTTCTGCACTTCGGGCAGTGAGACTTTTGAGCCAGGGGTGTGAGGGCTTTCTGGCTTGTGTAGTGGCAGAGCCCAGCCCCGTGGTTGACTTTTAGAGCATCCCGATGCTTAGAGAGTACCCTGATGTGTTTCCAGAGGAGCTACCAGGACTACCACCTGAGCGTGAGATCGAGTTTGAGATCTCACTGGTACTGGGGACCTGACCCATTTCTACAGCACCGTACTGGATGGCACCACTTGAGCTGCGAGAGCTCAAGTCCCAGTTGCAAGACCTGTTGGAGAAGGGCTTTGTGAGGCCCAGTGCGTCCCCGTGGGGAGCCCCAGTGTTATTTGTGAAGAAGAAGGATGGTACCCTGCACCTTTGTGTCGACTACCGACAGCTAAATAGGGTCACCATCATGAACAGGTATCCGCTACAGAGGATTGATGAACTGTTTGACCAGTTGCGAGGTGCCACGATTTTCTCCAAGATAGATCTGAGATCAGGCTACCACCATTTGAGGATCAGGGAGACCGATGTCTCCAAGATAGCTTTCCGCACTTGGTACAAACACTACGAGTTTTTGGTCATGCCGTTTGGGTTGACCAACGCCCCCACTACCTTCATGGATTTGATGAACTGGGTGTTCAGACCGTATCTGGATCAGTTTGTGGTGGTATTTATTGATGATGTGCTCATTTACATGCGGGATCAGGTGCAACATGGACAACACTTGCGGATGGTTCTAGACATGTAGAGATGATGCAGGCTGTATGCCAAATACAGCAAGTGTGAGTTTTGGTTGAGGCAGGTGACCTTCTTGGGCCATGTGATTTTAGGGGATGGCATGGCTATGGATCCAGCCAAGGTAGAGGAAGTACTCAGGTGGGAGAGGCCACGTACAGTGACAGAGATACGCAATTTCTTGGGACTGGCAAGTTACTACCGGCGGTTTATCAGAGGGTTCTCACAAATTGCACATCCTATGACTCAGTTGACCCGAAAGGACGTGCCCTTTGCTTGGACAGATGCTTGTGAGGCATGTTTTCAGGAGTTGAAGGAGAGGCTGACTTCAGCTCCTATGCTTACCATCCTAGATAGAAGTGACGATTTTGTTGTCTACATGGACGCTTCATTGCAGGGGTTAAGGGGTGTGCTCATGCAGCGAGGTCACGTTGTCGCTTACACTTTGCAGCAACTGAAGCCCCATCAGCATAGCTACCCTACCCATGACTTAGAGCTAACAGCTATTGTCTTCATGCTGAAAACATGGAGGCACTACCTTTACGGTGAGACCTTTGAGATATTCACGGATCATAAGAGCCTCAGGTATTTGTTTGATCAGAAGGAGCTTAACATGAGACAGAGGTGTTGGTTAGAACTCCTGAAGGACTATGACTGCAGCATCTCCTACCATTCGGGGAAGGCCAACGTGGTGGCTGAAACCTTGAGTCGAAAGGCGCCTGCCCACTTGGCTAGCTTATAAGTATAGAGTTGGAGACTTATGGAGGAGTTGGGCAATTGGCGACCCTTAGAGTTACAAGGGCATTGTGGGCCAGTGATAGTGACACAACAGAAGAGACCAGAGCTGATAGGCCGCATCATCACAGGACAGATGAAAGATCCGTATCTGTAGTCATTGCGAGATAGAGTACTGTCAGGGGACCCAGGAGACTTCCCTTTTACAGACGAGGTGCTGTGCATGAGGGGACATTTGTGCATTCCCAGGGACAAGGAGTTGTTGAAAGAGCTCCTGACTGAGGCGTACGAGTCCAGGTTCACCATAAATCCTGGGACCAAAAAGATGTATCTTGATCTAAGACGTGACTTTTGGTGGAGAGGGATGAAGCAGGATGTAGGTTAGTTCGTTCAGTAGTGTTTGGTGTGCCAGCAGGTGAAGGCCGAGCATCAGAGGCCCGCAGGGCCGTTGCAGCCATTTCCTATGCTAGAGTGGAAGTGGGAGAGCATCACCATGGACTTGGTGGTGGGCTGGCCTGTTACCCAGCGAGGACACGACGTAGTTTGGGTGATAGTGGACAAATTGACGAAGATGGCACGTTTCTTGCTAATCCGAGTCACCTTGGGACCAGTATAGTTGATAGAGAGGTATATTCGTGACGTGGTACATCTTTACGGAGTTTCATGTGAGATTGTATCCGACCAAGATACCCATTTCACTTCCCAGTTTTGGGCTGAGTTTCAGCAGGCTTTGGGGACATGGTTGAGGTTCAGTACGATGTACCGCCCCCAGACGGATGGACAGTTAGAGCGCATGATACAGACACTTGAGAACCTTTTACGCGCCTGTGTACTGGACTGGAGGAGCTCTTGGGAGGAGCACTTACCCCTAGCAGAGTTTGCATATAATAACAGTTATCACTCGAGTATCAACATGGCACCCTACGAGGCTCGGTATGGATGGAGGTGTACTGCTTCCTTGAGTTGGGCTGAGGTGGGGACCAAGTGGGAGGTTGGCCCCAGGCTAATCCAGCAAAGTCAAGAGGTGATAGAGTAGATTCACAGACAACTTCGCACTGTCAGGAGTAGATAGAAGAGTTATGCCGATCGGAAGCGCAGAGAGGTACAGTTTGAGGTTGGGGATCACGTCTTTCTTCGTGTTTCACCCATGAAGGGCCTACAGTGTTTTGGGGTGAAAGGGAAGCTTGCGCCGAGGTTTATGGGGCCCTTTGAGGTCCTGGAGCGGGTAGGACCCGTTGCATACAGGCTTGCCCTTCCTCCCCAGCTGTTCGGTGTGCACGACGTGTTCCACGTGTCCAACCTCAGGAAGTACGTCGCCGATCCTGATCACGTTCTGAGCCACGAGAGTGTCGAGGTGGGTGACGACCTAACCTACCCCGAGAGACCAATGCAGATACTAGACAGAGCCGTCTGGAGTTTGAGACGGAAGTAGGTAGCCCTGGTGAATGTCCTATGGAGGAGCTAGAGGTACGACGAGGGTACATGGGAGCCTGAGGTGGCGATGCAAGAGTGGTACCCAGAGCTTTGTGAGGGTATGTCTTTCGGACCGGCTTCGGTCCGCTTTAAGTTTGTTATTCGTATATAATACTTTTTCTGCACCCTAGCTAGCTCAAGTTTCGGGGACAAAACTTCCTTTAAGTTTGTTATGATGTAAAGACTCGTTCTGTCCTGAGCCTTTTAAGATGTCTGGACTGTCGGTCAGACGTCTGGTCAGACATCTGGACCCCTCCACAGAAGTCTGGAAATTGAAAAATTGGTACGAGCTTTCGCGTCTGTGCGCAGATAGTACCTCTCTTTTCTCTCTTTCCCTCTTCTCTCCTCCATCTGAACCCTAACACACCTTTATAAAGCCCCTTTCCCCCTTCCTCTCTTCCCCACTTCACCCCAGCCACCTTCTTCCCCTCCTCTGCACCACAGTGAGAGGAGCAAGTGAGAGAGAGAGTGCGAGAGTGGCAACGAGGAGGAGAGGTGACGTGAGGAGAGGAGGAAGAGCTTGAGCTTGCAAGTTTGTGGGGGTTCGCCAGAGGACGCACGGTCGGAGCGACGTGTGCGGGAGGAGGAGCACGTCGGGGGAGACATCCCCGACACTTGCTGCAGCTGGAGCTGCAAGCGAGGAGGCGAGGCTGCAGCTGCATGCGGCGAGGGAGAGCAGTAGGTTGCTCTGATTCTGGGATTTTTCTAGAATCAGACGTCTGGCATGACGTCTAGACGATGGGGCAGACGTCTGGTGACTACATCGGAAGTCTGGTGACTACACCAAACGTCTGAAAGCAGCTTTCCATGAAGGTTGTTGGAACCTTGTTCCACATCTTGTTTTGGTGTTAACAAAATTATTATGGATTAATGTTTGCAATTGAGTTCTTTCAGATTTAGGTGAAGATCAAGGCAAACAGGAAGTGATGAAGGCATGATGATGAAAAAGAGAAGATGATGATAAGGAGGAGGCAAGATGACAGGGATGAGTCGAAGTGAAGAAGATCGTCTTCGACCTTTAGTTTTTTAGTTTAGACTTTTATTTATAGAATGTATGCCTCTTAGCAAAGGAATGTAACCTAGATTGTAAAAATAATTAGAGATAAATTAGGATTAATATTGCGATTATTTTCAAAGAACGTAATTGATTAAATTACTTAAAAAAGGTACTTGTTAGCCCACAAGTTCCGGTACTAAAGTTTAGTACCGATACATGTGAGTTACAGGTTTGGGTTTTCTCAAGAAACAAACCTGTACCCCGCGAGTACCGGTACTCATGATCAGTACCGGTACTGGAGGTAATGAGTACCGGTACTAACCATGAGTACCGATACAAGTGGGTTACAGATTTGTGTTAAGAGTTTGAAACCCAAATCTGGAAGCAACAAGTACTGGTACTGTTGATGAGCGAAACTCGATCGTGTTTTAACAGTTAATTACGTCATAGTATACGTGATCAAACGTCGTCAACAAATAAAAGTTTTATTACTCGAAAATCAGACTATCCGAGGTCGAACACAGGGAGCAATTGGAATTTACTACTAATCTCAAGAATGTAATTGAACACTTTAATTACTCAAAACTTTAATTCAAATATAAATGCATGAGTTTGAAAAGTAATTGAGGTAAAAAGAAAGAATTGGATGTCTGATCCCATGATCAGACGTCTTAAAAGATGTTTCTCTTTTTCTTCTTCTGATTTTCTTCCTTTCTTCTTTGTGCTTGTTCTTTCTCTTCTGCAGTGCTTCTTGCTATTTTCTTCTGTCTTTCTACGGGTCTTCTTACTTGTCTCTGCTTCAGTTCCTCTTCTTCTTCTTCTTGTCTTCTATTTCTTTTCTTCTTCAGTTCTTCTTCTCTTTTTCTTTCGCCTCTTCCTTCTCTTTTCAATGGCTTCTTCCTTCCTTCTTCATTTTTGCCTCTATTTGCCTTCTGCTTCCTTCTCTTCTTCCCTTGCTAGCAGCAGCTAAGTGTTTACTTCATTCCTTCCTTCTTCCTTCCCTGCACAACCACAACAAAGCACAAAACCTAACCTTCTACCCACACCCGCGCATTTCTCTCTCTGTAGACCACTCTCAAGACGCTCTCTTAGAGCCGGATAAATGGGTCGGATCTTGCGCCCGTGACCAGACGCACCGGTGTGAGGATGGTGCGCGAGGTGTGCTCAAAACATGGTCGAGTCAGGGATGGCGCCAGATCTACGTGGTGAACTCGCGGACGAGGCGGCGTGAGAAAGGTAAGGGACCTCACCCCAAGTGTGTTCAGAGGCGCTCAACCAATATCACAAAAATAATATAAACCATGGCAGCGCTTTGTAAGTTACCGATGTGGGACTAAAACTCCCGGCCTTCTCTCGCGCACGCCCGCAGAAGTCTATCATTCAATTTCCACAGCTGCGGACTTCGCAGCATCTCTTGCTGGGTCAGATATCTTCGCAATGCCTCCCCGAGTGAGCTGCACCTGGAGCCTTGTGGTCCTGAAGCCTAGAGCGAGCGTGGAGCTTCCTCGAGTTGCCATCAATGGCAGCCGGGATGTGGAACCTGTCAAATACGAAAAGGGCCTCGTGGCCTAATCAGATCACCGGGGAACCTTCGTCGTGTCATGGCGAAGGTGAAATGCTAGGTGGTAGGCCGCGAGGCGGCCTAGGAGTGCGTGCCTAGGTCGCCTTGTGGCTGGATGGATGGGTGAGTTCGAGGGACAGTTGGGTAGGCTTATAGGGACTGTGGATGGGCGAAGATTACTCAGTGAGGTGAGGCAGAGGTTATGTGATGTTCGGCGAGGCGTGTGGGGCTGCGAAGCGATGGGAGCGACTCACCGGAGGGTGGCCAGAGATGAGAAAGGTGATGGTGAACAGCGGCGGTCGAGGGGTTTTTGATGAAATAAAATGAGGGGAATGAAAGAGGGGATAGAGAAGAAAAGTTTTAACCTAATTAAAGGGACAAAGGGGACAAGGAGGCAGACGACAGTACTTTCTGTCGCTGGAGAAGAAGATGCCCAGTGGGGGAAGATGGCGACGATGACGGGGCTAGGGCAGCACGCACGGGTGTTGCGCGACGCGGAGGAGGATGAGGAAGACGGCTCTGCCACTAGTTTTGTGGCAGAGCGAAGAGGAAGGGGAGGGGGGTTCGCCGGAGCTCACTGGACACCTTGGCCAGAGAAGGAGATGAATTTGAGGTGGAATCCCGGCCAAGTCAAGCTGAGGAGATGTGGCCGAAGTTAGGGTTTAATTTATAGGTGCTTGGCCGTGCTTCTGGTGCGTGGAGGGCAAGCTTCTAGCCATCGATGTCTCACCAGAGATGGAAGGTGGTTAGATACCCAAATCTCTCATGCATTCGCACGAGAGATTGGGTGCAAATCTGGGATCAAGATCAGGCTTAGATGGAAGGGGATTCCTCAGAGAATCTCCCTTCCATTTCTGGGAGGGGATCTCTGAGGGATCAGAGAGTATTCCCTCTGTAATCCTCGCCAGAGAAGGATTCTGCCCCAATAATGGTTGAAGGACTTGATTGTAAGATTGGCGAGGAAGCTAGGGGGTTCTATGTGATGGTTTTCAAAAGATAGGGACCAAAATGTGATTGGGTGTACTAAATTGCAAAGTAGGTCAAGATGACCTCCCCTTATGTCCAAATTTTGGTGAAAACCTAATTTTGACCTAAGGAATCCAATGGTGAAGTTGGATTTTAGGTTTGACCATGTTTGACTGGAAATTTTGCGTAAAAACCCAAATTAGGTCAATTGATGAGCTAGGACCCTAATCTAGGTCAAACTAGGTTCCAAAGGCCAAATTGAATGTTCTATGCCATAGGGGATATTTTTCCATGATTTTTAGAGGGTTTACTTGATTTTTATCCTAATTGAAACCTTGTTGAATTAAGCGGGTCTGTTTTAGGGTTAGCAGATGTCATTTAATTCCTAGATTGCACATGAACCCATTTCTGATTGAATCAACCCACTTTTTATCTCATTTAGACCATTTGACCTATGTTTTGTCTCTGATAAATCCCGTTTACATACTGAAATGGTAAAATTGCAGTTTTAACCTTTATTTCATGTTTTCTTCTCAGAACACTTATTCCTCCAATTAAGCCCTCTTTTAAGTTATGTAGGAGATTTTACTCTCTTTATTAGGTTAAAATGGGATAGCTATGGATCATGATGAGGCTCAAATCAGGTACCCATACTTTAGTACAGATACCAGGTAGCCGTTGGCTCAAAACTGAACGGCTAGAAAATTAATTTTGGCTATATGAATGTTGGGATTTAAACCCCAACGTCTAGTAGATGACCCACTAAGGTCCTAACTCTATAAATAAACCCTTTGACCCTTAGTTTGTATATGAGAAATAGAGAAGAAAAATTCTAGAGCTATATTTCATATTCTCACAATATTTTGAAGAAGAAGGAATAGTTTGCTGCTATCAATTTCTCTACGCTTTTACAAACACTTTGACATAATTTCTTCACGCATTGTCAAGGCATTCACACTCATTCTAGGCTCTCAAATAGGTAACATTATATTTACATTTATTGAGAGGCTTAGGAACTTAGTTGTAAGATCTTTCTTTCTTACACCTGTATTTCGTTTGTTCTTGAGCATTTGCTCGTTGGGTTGTAATAAACACGTTATTGTACATGGGTTGAGGTAACCTGTTAATTACCTCGGTTAGTAAATTGATTTCCTCGGGGTTGAGGGAATTGGGTCAAAAACCCTAAGATGGGAGGCTTAGGTTGTGGAGTACCCAAGGGAGGGGAAACACTATACATATTTTGCTAATTTTTCTGTGGTTTGATTGATTGCGTAAATTTTTTTTGTTATTACTAACGTTGTGCTTAAGTATTTTTGTATGCATAGATAGCCATATATTCCTCTATTTTTAGATCCTATCAAGTGGTATCAGAGCGAGGTCGCGAGAAGACGTAACAAATCAATTCGCAAGGGCATCTACATCAAGGTGCACTGAAGAACAGTCTTCTACCTGTCCTCCCTATTTTGAAGGGATGGACTATGGGTATTGGAAGAGGAGGATGCAAGTCTTTCTCAAAGCCATGGATGAAAATTCGTGGACTCTCATTCAAGAGAGGTATATGGATCCGAAACCGCTGGAAGGAGTTGAATGGACAGCTGAGCAAAAGAAAAAGATTACCGGAAATGCGAAGGCCATGAGCGCACTCTATTGTGCGTTATCAAGAGAAGAGTTCAACCGGATCTCCGCATGCGAGTCTGCCTACGAGATTTGGAATACTTTGAAAATCACCTATGAAGGTACGAGCAAGGTAAAAGAAACATGTATTTCTATTTTAACAGAAAATTATGAGTGTTTCAGGATGGAAAAAGGAGAAATAATCAAGGACATGTACACAAGGTTTGAAGAGATCGTGAATCTAATGAAAAATCTAGGAGTCAAGCTGGAAGAGGAGCAGTTTGTAAGGAAAATCTTAAGATCCCTTACAAGTGATTGGTCTCCAAAGACCACAGCCATCCAAGAGGCAAAAAATCTTTCTACTCTCTCCTTGGATGATCTGATTGGAAGCCTCATGGCGTATGAAGTTCAATTGGAGAACATAAAGAAGAGTGAGGAGAAGGCAACAAGCAGAAAGAAAAGTATTGCTTTTAGAGCAATCACAGAGGACTCAGACTCAACAACATCGAAATCCGAAGACGAGGAGATGGAAATGCTCACTAGGAAATTCGAGAAATTCCTTAAGAAACAAGGTAAGCAAGTAAATAAAATTTCTTCTAATATTATTTGTTATGAGTGCAAGAAGAAGGGCCACTTGCGAAAGGATTGCCCCTTAAACAAGAAGGATGACAATAGGAAAGAAACAATGGAGCTCAAGAAGAAGAAGAAGAAGAAAGCATTTAAAGCGACATGGGATGATAGCGACTCTAACATGGACACTGACTTTAGTGAATCGAATGAAGATGAGGTCACACACCTTTGTCTTGTTGCAACTTTAGAAGACACAGAAGAAGAGGTAAACCCTGATTTTTCTTTTGAAGAATTATTAGAAGCTTATGAAGAACTATATCATAAAGCTAGGTCATTTAAAAAGGAAAATAAGTTTTTAAAAAATAATTATCAAACATTAGAAATAGATAAATCATGTTTAGAAATGGAATTAGAAATGTCAAAAGAGACTAACAATCCGTTGCATGCAAAGATAGTAGAATTAGGAGATATTTATGAGCACTTTGTTGCATGCAAAGATAGTAGAATTAGGAGATATTTATGAGCACTTTGAAGGTACTTTAAATAATCTCAAAACAACAACTAGGTTAAATAATGAATTTTGTGAAGCTATAAAATCAAAATTTCAAAATAAAAAGAATACACATATTAAATCACATACACCTAGGCATGCATGGATGTATCAAAAGGCTAAAAATCCCAAGAATTATAGATCTAAAACTAAAAAGTTCTATAAATCTCAAGATTTGAAAGGTACTAACTCTAAAGGACCCTCAAGAAAATGGGTACCTAGAAAAGATATTTATTTTGCAGGAGTAGATCAAAGTAATCAATGGGTGTTCAAGGCACATAACGGAACACTTCAACCTTTCTATAGGTTGAATGAAGACCAAGAATGTTGGACGAGAGATGCTTGGTATCCACAAGCTCCATTTTACTATTTGTAAATTTTATGATATGATATTTCTTCATTTTTTTTGTGACTGACAAAAAGGGGGAGAAAGATAGAGGCCAAATAGTAATATTTTTAGGGGGAATATTTTTAGGGGGAGGATATATTGAGGGGGAGGATTTAATTTAAAATTTTTTTCCTTCATATAACATTGTCAAAAATTATTTTTATTCTTATAATTATCTATTTGCAAGGTAGTTTTGTCAACACCAAAAAGGGGGAGATTGTTGGAACCTTGTTCCACATCTTGTTTTGGTGTCAACAAAATTATTATGGATTAATGTTTGCAATTGAGTTCTTTCAGATTTAGGTGAAGATCAAGGCAAACAAGAAGTGATGAAGGCATGATGACGAGAAAGAGAAGATGATGATAAGGAGGAGGCAAGATGATAGGGATGAGTCGAAGTGAAGAAGATCATCTTCGACCTTTAGTTCTTTAGTTTAGACTTTTATTTATAGAATGTATGCCTCTTAACAAAGAAATGTAACCTAGATCGTAAAAATAATTAGAGATAAATTAGGATTAATATTACGATTATTTTCAAAGAACGTAATTGATTAAATCACTTAGAAAAGGTACTTGTTAGCCCACAAGTACCGGTAGTAAAGTTTAGTACCGGTACATGTGAGTTACAGGTTTGGGTTTTCTCAAGAAACAAATCTGTACCCCGCGAGTACCAATACTCATGATCAGTACCGGTACTGGAGGTAACGAGTACCGGTACTAACCATGAGTACCGGTACAAGTGGGTTACAGATTTGTGTTAAGAGTTTGAAACCCAAATCTGGAAGCAACGAGTACTGGTACCCATACTTCAGTACCAGTACCAGGTAGCCGTTGGCTCAAAACTGAACGGCTAGAAAATTAATTTTGGCTATATGAACATTGGGATTTAAACCCCAATGTCTAGTAGACGGCCCACTAAGGTTCTAACTCTATAAATAAACCCTTGGACCCTTAGTTTGTATATGAGAAATAGAGAAGAAAAATTCTAGAGCTATATTTCATATTCTCATAATATTTTGAAGAAGAAGGAATAGTTTGCTGCTATCAATTTCTCTACGCTTTTGCAAACACTTCGATGTAATTTCTTCACCCATTATCAAGGCATTCACGCTCATTCCAGGCTCTCAAATCGGTAACATTATATTTACATTTATTGAGAGTCTTAGGAACTTAGTTGTAAGATCTTTCTTTCTTACACCTGTATTTCATTTGTTCTTGAGCATTTGCTCGTTGGGTTGTAACAAACTCGTTATTGTACTTGGGTTGAGGTAACCCGTTAATTACCTCGGTTAGTAAATTGATTTCCTCGGGGTTGAGGGAATCGAGTAAAAAATCCTAAGTTGGGAGGCCTAGGTAGTGGAGTACCCAAGGGAGAGGAATACTATACATATTGTGCCAATTTTTCTGTGGTTTGATTGATTGTGCAAATTTTTTTTGTTATTACTAACATTGTGCTTAAGTATTTTTGTGTGCGTAGATAGCCATATATTCCTCTATTTTTAGATCCTATCAAAGGTACATTCCTTTTGCAGATATGGCCATGCAAGCCGCACCGCAGCCTCGATCTGCATGGCTAAAAGCAGTTGATTTTGCCTATCGCCTATAGAGACAGCTTTGGGAAGGCACAGGGCATGCCCTCCCGTGTGATTTGGATGTCTGGACAGCTTACCAGATGATCGGAAGCACTCCCAGACGTCCGGAGGAAAGGTCGGACGTCTGGAGCTGGGTCCAGATGGTTATGAAGAGGTTCTGGACATCTGAGTTCGACGCAGAACCTAAGGTGAGTTTCTGGTTACTTTTAAGACGTCTGGACCTTGTGCCAGACATCTGATTGAAGTCTGCAGTCTTGTTTTTGACCGGTTTAGGGTCCGTTTGAGGTCCGTTTTACGCAAACCAAATATCGATGTTTTCCTTGTGAGTTCCACTACTTGTTAGAAGGCCTTTCATACTATTCTGAATGTTCCATTGTGGTATGTTCCTTGTTATTCGACTCCAATCAGTTGTGGGTTCAGGGCTTGTTAAGGCACGTGAGCCTGCAGTTCGAGCCCCCAATACTCCCAGGTTGTCTGGTAGAGTGGTCTTCATCTAATTTAATTATAAAACCTAAATGCATACATGAATTGGGTAACTAGAAGCCTGGGATGTGGCATGAATCCTAGGACGAGAAGTACTTGCACTGTCTGTATGCATGTTTGAAATTGCAGTCTTACATGAATGAGTAGAAATGTGAACAACTGCCTATTAACAAACAAGAGTTGCCTATGAAATACGAAATGCTTGTGCTAGTTCAACAGTTACTTGTGACATTACTTATGGTATATGTTAAATGATGGAAATACGAGCTGCATGTGTATAACTTGAGAATGGAAATGTGAATGATGAAACCTGGTATGGAATGGCATGAGAAATACGAGCATGAACCCTACGGGAAATTAGGAGTAGAGCTCCTGTGAATAAATGGAATAGACCTGGAAATGTTAGTGGGAAGTGTGTTGGCCCTTGAGTATGTGGTACCAAGGAGAGCAACTGTCCCCTATTTAGTGTAGAGCAGAGCTAGTCGCCCTTGGGTTGGGACTCGGGGTTAGGATTGGCCACTCTACACCGACTTCTTGGCCCTCGCGTACACTGTACCAGGGAGAGCTACTAGTGTAGCGAGAGAGCTAGCCACCCCACAGGGCCCAGGGTTCATCTAGCCACCCTACACTGACTTGTTAGGCCCACTGGGCAAACTAGGGTAGTCAGACGAAGGTGCGCGGACTGTGAAGGGGCGAGAACCCTGTTTGGTTCTGAGGGGCTAGACCCCTGTTATTGAGAGGGCTAGGCTCTATGTTGTTCTGTACTGTACTTTGGGTGTACCCGTTAGTGGAAACGACTGACCGCGTGCCAGTGTGGGGTAGCTACCCATGTGCTTATCATGCGTGCCGTAGTCACTGCTACGTTTGTCCGTGACCTTGGGGTGGTTGACTGGCTGTAAGATCACCACGGGGGACTCTCCCGGCCAGGAGAGCACCACGTGCACCTTCTACTCTTCAGAAAAGACTACAATCAAGATCATTCCCACGAGGAACACTCGAGATCAAGAAAGAGATCTAAAAAATAAACCAATGGGTGAAAAGGAATAACTTATGAAATAAAGTAATTGGAATAGATAGTTTACCTGTTAGCTTTTACTGCTTTAGTTAGTTGGTTACCACTCTACTTAGCATTCGCTGACTCTGTTTACTCATAATCCTTTTCAGGTCCAGGTGTTGAGCGGCCTGAGTCACCGGCTGCAGAGGGTGCTGGGCCCAGTCAAGCCCAACAGTAGTCTTCTTGTTGTAGTACTTTCTTTTGTAGTGAGTTCAGACCCTTGTTACCATTTACGTTTCTGTACTTTGTTTCTGCTTCATTGTTGTGGTGGTGATTTGTACTGTTAGCAGCTTTTACTTCTTTTACTTCTTGTACTCTTTTACTGTTAGTTACTTAGCATAGTTAATGTGGTTTACTTTCCTGCTTTTTTTTTATTTCTTGTTGGATGACTGGGTCTTGGGATTAGTCGAGTCGAGCCGGTCTCGTGTCCTATAGGGATTTGGGAACCGGATCATAACGATCTTCCTCTCAGGTCATATGCTTGGAACATCTGTTATCCATGGTCCATCTTCTTTTTTCTTGATCCTGTCATTGGTTTGTGTTTGTGAGTTTTTGGTTTGGTTGATCTATTGAGGGGCTTTTGAGTTCCATTGGTTTCTTGATATGTCCACTTCTTATAATCTACTTGACCTATGAAACAGGATTGTAAAAGTGCTTTTGGTACCCATTTTTGTTTTGGTCCACAGTGGTTAAATTGTGCTGTCTATTTTGGTAAGCTACCTTTCTTTTTGTTTTGGCTAGAACTAGATGCTTCATAATTGTTTTTAGGTATTCAACCTAACCCAAACTTTGTGGTGCTCTGGGTTTGTGTTCCTAATAACTTATGCAAGTTTTTACTACCTTTAGTAAATTTAGCCAAGTCATTCAAGAGAATGGCAGAATTTTCTTTTAGCTTATCTATATATACTTTTAGATTGTCTACATGTGACTTTAATATAGTAATTTCAGCACATAATTCTTTGTTTTGTATGGTAAGCATATCTTTTTGTGTTCTTTCTTCCCCTAATGCTTTTGCTAGGTTTTTTTTTTTGGAAAGATGAGGAATGCTATCGATGATGATAGTAGATCGGAAACATTTTATTCAAGAAAAGCATGAAACTTACAAGGAGTCACACCACCCTCTAACAATTCTCCTACACTTCCTTATGATACCCCCAATATTCAACACACCCCCATTAAACAGAATGTCATTGCGAGCCTGCCACACACACCACATTACTCCCACCATCTTCACCTACTCCCCTCCCTTCATCAGGATGGACTGCCATAAATCGCCCCACGTGGGTAGAGCAACCCCACATATGTCCCTCCATAAATGGTCCATCGCCAAACACAAAGAGAAAAGGTGCATCTTGTCATATGAAGAAAATGTACACAGGAGGCAGTTTTGGAGAGGAGTCCCCATCCTTTTCGACCTCATTTCACTGGTGATAAGACCATCCTGACGACAAATCCAAAGGAAAACTTTGATTTTTAAGGGTATCTTCAACGAGCAAATCTTGACACAATCCACCTCCTCCCTTGAATGACCATCAGTCAATGAGGCCATCAACTTTTTGTATGCCTTGGTTGGGGTGAACACCCCATGTTTCCACCTAAACCCATCTGCCTTATCCACTAGCTGAAATGCCATCAGGTCTGACAACAGCCTCTCTTGTTTGTCCTGTGAGCGTCCACCCTCGCTCAAACCAGCCCTTGCAATATTCCACCCTTCCACCTGCAGAATCCCAACAATCAGCAATAGGGATGTTACTATCTGGACCTGCAGCATATGCCCATGGAAACTCCTCATTCAATCTGCCCAGATTCGACCACTGATCTGTCCAAAACTTGAAATGTCTTCCATCTCCCACAGCTGGGTCAAATTCTACCATGTTGGCCTACATTGCTTTCCAGGCAAAAGCCAAAATGGTGATGGGCAATGAGTAGGGGTCACCCACAGCTGAACCTGCGAACTGCCATATGCCTCTAAGATTAGCTGAGGCCAAATCTTCCATTCAGCATTTGCTAGCTTAACTGCCCATTTCAGTAAAAGGGCATCATTGAATTCCTTGAGAGAACGGATCCTTATCCCTCCCTTGGAACGAGGTTTGCAAAGATGCTTCCATTTCACCAGGTACAAGAATTTGCCTTCCGCCTTCGCAACTTTTCAAAAGAAACATTTCCTCATGACATCTAACCTCTTCCAAACAGCCTTCAGAGATCTGAACATAGAGAAGAAAAAAATGGGGATAGACGTGATAACCGAATTGAGGAGAATCAGGCTCCCTCCCTTGGATAAAAACCTGCTGCTCCAGCCCTCTAGTTTAGCCAAGACTTTCTCAAACAATATGGCCCAATCACTCTTCTTTAATTTAACTTCTCTTAGTGGCAGCCCCAAGTATCTAATTGGTAGCGTAGCCATGGGAGTTTGTAGGGTGGTTGAGATTACTTCCCTCTCTTGACCTGCCATACCGAATCAAACCAATGATGACTTCGCTCCATTAAGTCTAAGGCCCAAAATCTCTCAAAAAATGCTCACCAAAGTGGAGAGGTTCTCTACCTCTTCCCTTCCTCCTTCAATAAAAAAAATCATGTTATCGGCATATTGCAGAATTGGTGCTAGAGCCATGGAGCTAGAAATAGAATACCCCTCACCAAACCCTCACTAGCCAGCATACAAGTAAACTGAGCCAGTGTATCCACAACTAATTTAAAGATAAGAGGGGCTAAAGGGCACCCATGTCGCATTCCGCACCGTGGCTGCAGCCAAACCCTGCAAGGTCTCTTATTAACTAACGGTGAAAAGGATGAAGTGAATATGCATCTTTTCGTCCATTGGGTCCAGAGCGGAGGAAGCCTCGTCGCTTGAAAATCTCCCACAAATAGTACCACGCAACAGAGTCATATGCTCTACTAAAATCAACCTTCCACATATACGCTTTGCTCTTCCTTCTGTGCCATCCAGCCACCATCTCTTGCATTATAATGAAAGACTCTTGAAGCGACCTGTTTGGGAGGAACGTCGATTGCACAAGACTGATCAAATTAGATAGTACCCCTCTCACCCAGTTTGCAAGCAATTTGCTAATTATTAGATAGATTGAATTCAAAAGTGCTATGGGTCTAAAATCCGACAATTTCTCTACCCCACAAATCTTTGGCAAGAGAAGAAGATACGACTTATTCAGTTGCTCCACGCCTGAATTTCCACACTGAAACTCTTGGATGACCTCCATGACATCCCCTTTGACAACTAGCCAAAAGTCTTTGTAAAAAAAACCGGAAACCCTGTAATTTCCCTACTTGGAGGGGTGAGATCAGTGTGACGTAAAAAATGCGTAAATGAAATATAAAGCAATCTCAAAAAGACAATCACACAATGTACACAAAAAGTTTTTAGGTGGAAACCCAAACCGGGTGAAAACCACCTCCTAACCCTCTCGAGTTAGAATTTTCCGATCAACCTAGTTGATCAAATCCACTAAACGAATCACTTTAAAACGAGGGTGATCCAACCTCAGTACAACCACGCTACAAGTACGAGGGTAGCGTTCCTCAACCCCTTCTCTCCACGAGAAGGATTTTGTCCCACGAAGGAGACGGGAATTCGCAAAGCGAATACCCAACCAAAAGACAAAGGTAAAATAAACAACAAACCTATAGAGCCAACAAAGTAATAAATCTAAGCTTCTATAGGATTTAGGAAACTCCCCTTTGCAAGGAGTGCGTCGACGATGACGCGGTGCGTGAGCCACGCGACGACGCAACTTCGCTCTCGTGAACTACGGCGGGAGAGCAGGTGCGCAACAGCTTGATGCTCTCAAGAGAATGGTGCTTGAGCTTGGAGAGCAAGAGCTAGCTAGGACACAAGAGAGTGGAAAGTGTAATACAAATTGTTTCTTGTGTATCTTGGTCTCTCTAGGTGCATGTCTTGTGTGTCTCTTGGTGTGTGTTGGTGTGTAAAGGCTCCCCTCTATTTATAGAGGCCTTAGGAAGGCTTTGGAAGGCTTAGAAAAGCTTCCATAGCCGTTGGGAACAAAGTCCAAGTGAATCAGCCCGAAATCAGGAACAATCATTGTTCTGACAGGCTTATCAGACGTCTAATTATAGCATCAGACTTCTGGAAGTTCACTATAAGACGTCTGATTCAAAGGTCAGACATCTGATTTTGGGCGGGTCTCTCCCTGACTTGGATCAGATCTAAACAGGGTTTTTGTGCAAGTCCATCAGACGACATACAGGACGTCTGGCACTATGTCTGGACGTCTGGAAACCTACTTTTACTGTGGGAATTGATTTCCAAACGTTGCAACGGCTAGAAAATCTCTGAGAAGAGATTTTGGGTCAGCCGAGGCAAAACGGTCATTTATCAGACGTCTGAAAAGACCTAAGGACGTCTGATAAGGCTCTAACGGTCATATTCTTGACTGTTTGCTAAGCCAGCCAACGGTCCACTAATTGGACGTCTGGCAAAGTCATCAGACGTCTTCTAAGACGTCTGGACTAAGGTATGGACGTCTGATTTCATCAGACAGAACTAACTATGTCCAGCTAACAGTTATCCGACGTCTGAAACAACAGTCAGACGTCTTAAAAATGCTTTATCAGACGTCTGATTTGGGAATTAGACGTCTGGAAGTGCTGTTTGAATCCTATATTGGTTTTCTAAGTATTCTACAGAAAACCTAAGTATCCTAGGGTTGTGGCGGTGTTCCTAGGACTACTGTTAGGGTTCTTTGAGGCTCTTTAACATGAAATATCTAAGGAAATAGAGAGCAACAAAGGAAACAAAAAATACAACAAGTACAAAAGAAGGAAATCTATCCCATTCTTCATTTCCTTCCATCTTCAATCTTTCGCTCCACGCAAACCTCCTCTGTTTTCCGTCAAGCTCCTCCAATCTGTCCTGGATGCGAGCTCGAACTCCGTCTAAACACGTCCACATTTGCAATTGACCTGAAATCTAGGACTCAAATTGCAAATGTTAAATAACACGTGTTTTGTTATCATCAAAACAAATGATCGTGGTGCTCTAGCACCAACAAACCCATCCGAGCTTGGAGAACCTTCAACATTCAGACCAACCATAGCATCAATCACCTCCTATTCGGTAATGGGTTCAATCAAATTTTTTCCTGCAGAGTTATCTATCCGTGGCATGCGTGATGCTGCCATCCTCCATTCTCCCCACCCCGCTGCCTTGGTGGTTTCCTTAAAGTATCTAACAACCTCCCCACGAATGTCTTCAGAAGAGGTTAGAGTCTGACTGTCCTTCAAGGAAGAGATGAGGTTCACCCTCCTCCTAGAGCTAGCTGCCATGTGGAAGAACTTCATATTCGCGTCACCCTCCTTCGGCCACAACTACCACGACTTCTCCCTCTAGTCCACCTCTCTCGTTAGGTCTTCAGCATGAACCACAGCTTGCCATATCCTCCTCTGTGCCAACTCCTCTTCAGCCAAGATCCCTCTGTTCTCTTTTTCATCTAGGTCATGCTATGCAGCCAAAGCTTCGGTCCTTCGCTAATTTCTCACCACCTCAATAGTCTGCCTATATTCTTTCAACATTAGCTGCAAATCTTTTAGTTTCCTTGCTAGCCGATACGTTGCTGAATCATCCACCTACTTTTGCTCCCACCACCAACTCACCATCTCTTTAAATCCCTATTCCTTAAGCCAAGACCTTTTGAATTTAAAATAAGTGCCTGTGATAGATTCCTCCCCGCTATCCTACAACAAAGGAGTATGATCCGAGAAGGGTCTAGGCATTCCTGTCATAGCAGAGAGTTGGAATCTTGCCAATAAGTCCTCATTCCCAAAAATCCTATCCAATTTTGAAACTAGCCCATTCTCATTCCTCCATGTAAACTCAACCCCAGCCAAGGGGTACTCATTCAAGCTAAGCTCAGAGACCACCAGTTGGGAACCAAGGGAAGTTTGGTCAACTCTTTCATTCCCTTTATCATTCTCCGATGACACACATTGAAATCTCCTCCCATGAGCCACGGTATACCCTCAATACTACACGACATCTGACGTAGTTTAGTCCACAAATTACTCCTCAAATGATTTGCACATGGACCATAGCTACAAGAGATGACCAAGTCCTAACCATCCCCAACTGATTGAAATTTACAAGACACCTGGAACTAACCCTCCAAACTTCTTTCAGAAGCAACGTAGATGTCTTCCACCATATGGCCAAACCTCCAGATCTTCCCTGTGAATCCACTGCTCGGACATCGACTTGACCGCCCTGAAGGAGTGATTGCCACAAATAAGCTCCTTCTTCAATGTGAGTTTCCTGTAGCAGAGCACAATCCACCTCCCACTCCCGAAGGTAGCGACCCAACGAAGCCCGTCGCACCCCATCGTGCAACCCATGCACATTCCAAGTCATAATCCTCATCCCTTGGGCTCTTTAACCCCTTGCTGCTCCCCAGCCCTTCTCTCTATGCATAGAATGGATGCAATCTTCTCTTCCTTAAATTGCTGACCTCCACCAGTTGTTCTTCCCCGAAGCTTATAAGGGGAGCGTACAGCATTACCCTTTGAGGGTGACCCCATATCATAACTTGGGTCCTCCGGGGTCATAAAAGAGAAGGGATTTGAACTATGTGTTGAGGTAAATCGTGTAACCTCCTGCCCCTATTGGTCTAGATTCGCCACCACAAGGTCCCTACTGAATTATGTCTTCTGCATCATGGCGCTCACTGTTGATGGTTGTTCCACCCCCTGCATCTCCTCCTCCTGCATCTCTAAGAAATGTATCTCCTTTCTCTTCTTAGGTTCCGGCCGATCTATCTCGAAGGGCTTGCAACTGTTGTTAGCAATGTGTGCTCCAATCTCCACCTCATGTGCCCTTTGTTGCTCCTGTTGCAATTCTTCATCACGAAGGCTAGCCATCTTCAACCGAAGGAGCCACGAGACTCCCCCACACTTGAGTATAATTTTGTCTATAATTGGCCCCCCCCTCAGCACAAACACCTCCACCTTGATTGATCTCCCATCCCCTTCGCAGAGGCCCACCCTTGCATTTTCTACCAAGGCAGCGAAGCCCGCCATCACCCCCGCCACCACCCCTCTGGTTCGGAGATGCAAAGGAAGCCCCTGAATCTCCATAGTGCCCCTCCTATTCTCCGCCCTCTACAAAGGTTGATCCTGCAAGGCCCCATAGAAGGGGGACACCAGCCTCCACAAAACCACCATCCCCTCGAAGATTGTTGTGCGAAAACAAAGACCTTCCACATCAATCATACCCAGGTCGAAAAGCACAAAACGAGTGCCACCCAGATGCGCCACCTTCCAACCCTGAGATGATAAGGATAGGGATCTTACCAGGTTTTGAATCTACTCAAGGGAGAAGGAGCCAGTCATGATCTCTCCAATTAGGGCGCCCCTTATTGCCATCTCCATTGCCCTAACCTCCTCCGTATGAGGGACTTCAACATTTTATGCTTGCCCTATAATCACCGACGGTGGTGGCACTAGCCCCTTCACTTCTTGGCCCCTTTGTTGTCTGCCTTCGTTCTGGTCCTTCTTCCCCGCCCTCCTGCATGAATCCTTCTTGTGACCCTAACCTCTGCATGCCAAACACAACGTAGGATATCTGCAAACTGCGGCCATGTGACCCCTTCTTCTGCATCGGTAGCACACTATATTTGCATTCCCACCTCTCTGTCTCCTCCAAAAGTCGCTGACTTTGTAGGCCACACGAGTGTTAGCCTTGCCGGCCTCCATCCTCTCTCTTTGATGCCACCTCCTAGACCTCCACACCCTCCAGCTATTGTCTTCTTCCCTAACCCTAGCTGCCATCCCTCTTTTTTTTTGCTAGGTTTTTATTTTCTAATTTCAGTGACCTAGCTATGTCATGCATCTCAAAAAATGCTTCTAATAGTTCATCTTGTCAAAAAGAGGTTACCTCATCTTCTAGAGCCATCAGTCTTAGAAGAGCTTCTTCTCCGGAGGTTTCTTCTTGTTCTAAACTCAAATCTGATTTGTCCCATGTTGATGTAAATGCCTTTTTCTTCCTATCTTTTTTGGGAAATCTCATCTTCTTTTATGATTCCTTCTTGAGAAGTGAACAATCCTTCTTGATGTGTCCTTTCCTCTTGCAGTTGTAGCAAATAATGATGTCTGCTTTGGATTCTTCTTTCTTCTTTCTCTAGCTCCTCTTATTTTTGAGGAACTTGCTGAACTTTTTGGAGAGAAGGGCTATGTCTTCCTCTTCATCTTCTCTTGATGAATCTTTAGATTGTTGGTTGGCTTCGAGGGCTACGATCTTATTCTTGACTCCATCTTCATGCTCCTTCATGCGTTGGAGCTAGACCTCGTAAGACATCAAACTTCCAATAAGATCATCCAGTTTCAAAGTGGACAGATCTTTTGATTCTTGTATGGCTATTGTCTTTGTCTCCCAGTTGCTGGTAAGCGATCGAAGGATCTTCCTCACCAGAGCTTCATTCTTTATATCCTAATCTAGATTCCGTAGGGAGTTTATGATGTCCATAATCATGTGAGCATCTCTTTGATTGACTCCCTCTTCTTCATCCTAAAAAGGTCATAATTTTGAGTTAGTAAATTAACTCTGGTTTCTTCTACCTTCGATGTTCCCTCGTGAGTGACTTTGAGGATGCTCCAAATCTCGTAGGCTATCTTGCAAACTAAGACTCAGTTGAACTTTTTTCTAGAAAGCCACAGAAGATTGCATTCATGGCTTTCACATTATGCGTTGCCATCTTCATCTGATCTGGAGTCGCTGCCACACCCTCCTTGATCTCGGGGCATGTGTACTTAGAGGCAATGACATCCCATACTTCAAAGTCCATTGATTCCAGGAAGATTTGCATCCTGGTCTTCTAATAACCATAGTTCATTCCATAGAATAATGGAGGTTGAACCGTCGATTGACCCTCTGCATATGTGTCAACAGTTGATTTGGACATCTTCTCGACAACCTTTCTTTGATACCAATTGTGGGTTGCCTGTGGATTGTAAAGTATACTAGAGGGGAGGGGTGAATAGTATTACTTAAAAAAATATTATGAAACAAAAATAAATCCACAATAGAATCAAGCACAGATTACACCTTGATTTATTGTGGAAATCCAAACCAGGTGAAAATCACTACTTAAGCCTCTCAACTTAGAATTTTCCTGACTAGTCGAGGTTAGTCGATCCACTATCGTACCACTTGAATGAGAGTGGCACAACCTCTTGACAAACCACTTCGCTATACAACCTAAAGAGAAGCACAACAACAACAACGGATCTTCCCCAACAGCTTGGGATCCATTAATCAAAACAACAATGTAAAAGAACAATATAGAACTATGGAACCTCAATAAAAATCAAGCTAGAATTTTAGAGGAGGATTGAAATGGAGTGCCTTAAAAGGCGTAAGAAATGAAGCGCAGAATCACTTGAAGAAGCATGAGAAGCTCTATTCTTTTGGAGGATTTTTCTATTGAAAGTTATGTGAAAAAGGGCTGCTTACGCCTCTATTTATACTAAAAATTTGACCTGAAAAGGAAATGAAATTGGTCGATCAATTACGGTATATTGGTCGATCAATCTAGTTGTTTGATTGATCACTTATTGGTCAATTAATTAGCTTAATTGGTCAATCAAAAGGGTATTAATCAACTTCCTAAAATGGGCTGGTTTGATCAATTAACTAAGTTAGTTGGTCGATCAATCAATTTGGTCAATCAATTAGTCTTATTGGTCGACCAAAAACCCTAGAAAGTGTTTTTTAGAGAAAAATGTGAAAATCCATTTGAGTTTTATTTTGAAGTTCCTTACAACAATATCCTAGACTCAATAAAATAAAAGACACAGATCAGCATCCATTTGATCTTGATCCAAGAGAGAAGCTCTAATCCGTGATAGTCATGAAATATTAGTCTTGCAATAAACGTAATTTTGGTACTTCAAAACAAAGGTGCTTACACCTAAATCTGATTTAGACCCATCCCTAGCTTTCACCCTGTCCTCTGAGGCCAAACCCAAACCTCCACCAGCTGCTGATAACCCAGTCCTGGAATTGAAACCACTCTCGGGCCATCTGAAGTATGTATTTTTGGATTCGAATCAAACATTTCTTGTGCCTATTAATTCTCAACTCACTCCTGATCAGGAAATGAAACTGATTTCTCTCCTCCAACAATATCATAGAGCCATTGGTTGGACTCTAGATGATTTGATTGGAATAAGTCCCTCATATTGTAGTCATCAAATATATGTCGAAGAGGGCTCATGATCTTCTTGTGAGATGTAGAGAAGACTCAACCTGAATCTCCAGGAGGTTGTGAAAAAGGAGATAATCAAGTGGCTCGATGCAGGTATTATTTACCCCATCTTTAATAGCTGCTAGGTGAGTCCCATCCAAGTGGTGCCTTAAAAGGTAGGGCTCACCGTTATTACTACTGAATTCAAAGAAACCATCCCCACTTGAATTGCAAACTCAAGGAGAGTCTGTATAGACTATCGGAAACTAAATACCTCCACGAAGAAAGACCACTTCCCTCTCTCACTTATTGACCAGATCCTTGAGAAGCTAGCGCGGAATCAATTTTTTTGATTTATGGATGGTTATTCTGGATATAACCAAGTGGCAATTCATCTTGAAGATCATGAGAAGACCACCTTTACCTGCCCCTACGGGACTTATGTGTTCCTTAGGATGCCATTTGGGCTATACAATGCACCTACCACTTTCCAACGGTGCATGTTAGCCTTTTTCTCCAATATGGTGGATAAGTACCTTGAAGTCTTCATGGATGACTTCTCAAATTTTGGTCAAACTTTCGATGATTGTCTTCTGCACTTGGTTCAGATCCTCCGGTGATGCATTAAGGTGAGCCTGGTTCTTTCTAGGGAAAATAGCCTCTTCATGGTTCCTGAGGGCATCATTCTTGGACATCTTGTATCTGAGCAGGGCATCCAAGTTGACTGAGAAAAGGTGAATTTGATTTCTAAACTTCCTTTGCCTTTCTCAATCAAAGATATTCGATCTATTTTGGGACACGTCAATTTTTACCGATTTTTATATCTGATTTTTCTAAGGTTGCACACCCCTTGACTAATCTTCTCCCAAAGGACACTCCCTTTGAGATGACAAGTAAGTCTGTTCGCTCATTCAAAATCTTGCATGATTGAGTAACCCAAGCTCAACTCCTGCAATCTCCTAACTGGTCTCAGCCATTTGAGATCATGTGCGACGCATCTAACTACGTGGTAGGAGTGGTACTTGGGCAAAAGATCAAATGGAAACCAATGGTAACATATTACACCAGCAAGACACTAAACGAGGCTCAGCGTAATTAGACAATTATGGAGAAAGAGCTGCTGGCCATAGTATTTGATCTGGAGAAATTCAAATCATACCTCTTGGGATACCATGTCATTATCTACTCGAATCACACTATTGTAAGGCACTTGCAGAGAAGGACGCTAAACCGAGGTTAATTAGATGGATCTTGCTCTTGCAAGAATTTGACCTCAAGATATGCAATAAGGTGAGAAAACAAAATGTAGTTGCTGACCATTTATCCTATCTTCCTTCTTTGATCATTGACCCTTCTGGACTTATTACTGATCATATTCCAGATGAGCATTGTTAATCGTGCTAAGTCAGGGTTTAAAAAGTGTTACGTTGTAGTACAGCCGAAATAGCATTCAAAATAGATATAATTTTATTACTCGAAAAGATTTCTGAGGTCGAACATAGAGAGGAAATGGAATTCACACACTAGACTTAGAAATTAATGAAAATTGAACACAAAATATTACTCAAAAACTAATTTGGAATGTAGAGCATATGAGTATATGAAGAGTAAAAAGAATTGTAGACAAAATAATAGTTACTCAAATTGACTAAAGAAAGAAATAGGAATTCAGAATCAAACGACTTAAATGTCTTATGCTACAGTATTCTTCCTTCTTTCCTTCTTCTGATTTCTCTTCTTCCTTTGGCCTCTTCTCTTCTGCTTCTTTCCTTAGGTTTCTCTGTCTTCTCCTTCCTTCTTCTTCTTCTTCCTTCTTCTTCTCTTTCTTTGCCTTCTGCCTTTGGCCTTCTTCTTCAACTATGTGATTTCTCTTGTCTTCTTCTCTTCTCTATCGCTTCTTCCTTCAACCTTGTGCTCCTCCTCTTCTTCTTCCTTAGGCTTTCTTCTTTTCTTTCTTCTGCCTCAAGCCCTACGATCCTCTTCTTCTTCCTTCTCTGGCTCGCTTCTCTCAAAATCCGACTAAGTGTTGGAGCAATCTTCTCAGAGCAAAATCCCCCTACCCCTGCGCAGCTCTCCTCTCTATTTCTCTCTTTCTATTTCAATCTCACTCTCCCAGAGCCACAACTGATCGGGTAATCGAACCTAACACATACCCAGGTCCAGGCTCACTGGTGTGTGTGGTGAGTGAGGAGTGAAAGTCAAGTCGGGTCGGCTAGGTCTGCATGGGTAGTGCCGCAGACGAGTCCGGTGAAGGGGGGAGGAGGACCTCACCCTCAGTGTTGGAGGCGAGTAGCCTCTTTCACTTTTTCAATTTATGCACATAAAGGCGCCCTACCATTTCTGAGGTGGGACTAAATGTCCCACCTTCCTTTCACACACCGCAGTAATAGGGTCTTGGCCAAATTGAAGGGGCTGCAACTGCTGAAGCCTCTGCATGAAGACTTGGATGCGTGCAGGCTTCTATTCCGTGTATCTTGGAGGTAGCAACCTAGGACTGCAGCAACTGAGGGAGCAGCAAGCTTGGTCAAAGTTCGGTAGCAATGGTGGATGGGGTCTACTACCTGAAAGCAAAAGAATGGCCTCGCAGCCATGTCAAATCATTCAGGGAGCATCACCAGAGCACGGTGGATGTGCTGGTGGCCTTGGTGTTGAGCAAGGGTGGCTGTGGTGGTGTGCCTAGGGTGTACTGTGTGCGTGTGAGTGGGTGTGTTTGGGGAGGTGTTTGGGTGGTCGATGGAGTGATTGGAGTGAGAGGAAATGATCAGGGAGGTGAGGTGGAGGTTGTAGGGTGATCGGCGAGGTGGATGGAGGTGCGTAGTGACAGGAGCACCTCGCCGGAGGTGGAGGAGGTGAAAGTGTTCGGGGGCATCGGTGGTCAATTTTGGGAAATAGAAAGAGAGAAAGAAAGTGTGAGAGAGAGGGAACTTAAAAACCTATTTCTAAGGGATGAAAGGGAAAGAGGTCCCACTCTAGTGTGGTTGCCGAACGTGGGGAAGATGAAACCTCTGTAGGAGAGGCGACGGTGAAGATGGGGCAGGGACGACGTCGGTGGGTGTTACTCGATGCAGAGGATGGAGAGGGAGATAACCCTGCCACTGGTACTGTGGTTGGGCTATGAAAAAGCTAGGGAAAGGTCGCCGGAGCTTGCGAAGGGTTGCAGCCAGAGGGAAGAGAGGAATGGAGGGGGAACCAGTCCAATTTCAAGTTGAGGAGAATCGGTTGGATCTGGGGATCCTTATATAAGTCTTCAGAGAAGGTTTTATGCTTGGAAGCCAAGCTTTCAAGCAAGGCAGGCTCACCGGAGATGGAAGCTCTCAAGTGACCCAAATCTCTCATGAGTTCGCATGAGAGATTAGGAAAGAATTAGGGCTTATGAGCAAATTCATACTGGAGGGAATTTCTCAGAGAATCTCCCTTCCAATTTTGGAGGAGATTCTCTGAGCAATCAAGGAGAAATCTCCTTTCAAAGGTCACCGGAGTAGGATTCCTCCGCGATAATGGTGGAGGGGCCTATTTATGAAGACGATGAAGAAGTTAGGGGCCTGATTGTAAGGGTATTTGAAAGTTAGGAGTAGAAATGTAATCAGACAGGTCCTTTTTGGAAACTAGGTCAAGATGAGTTCCCCTTAGGTTCAAATTTTGGTACAAACCTAATTTGGACCCAAGGAATCCAATGGTGAAGTTGGATTTTAGTTTTTACCATGTTTGACTGGGTAATTAATGCAAAAACCCAAATTATGGCAAATATCTGTCTGACACCCCATTCTAGGTCAAGATGGGTTATAATGGCCAAAGTGAAGGTACTAAACCATAGAGAATATTTTTCTATGATTTTTAGAGGGTTTAAGTGAATTTTATCCTGACCAGAACCTTGGTTAATTGAGTTTTTTTTATTTCAAAAGTAATTTAATTCTCAGAACATACACAAACCATGTTCTATCAAACCCAACCCACTTGTTATCTTATTAATATCATTTGACCTTTGTTCAGCCCTTGACAAAACCTGTGGTTGCACTGTATTGGTAAAATTATAGTTTTAACCCTAGTTTCTTATTTTTCTCTCATAAAGGTTATGTAGTAAATTATGACCTTCAGTTGGTTATGTAGGAGCATTTATTCTCTTCATTGGGTTAAATGAGCTAGTTAGGGCTCATGATGGTGTTCCCATCATACCCCCATACCTAGCTTTTGCTAGTCCCTTAGCAAAATTTTAAGGTTTTAACTTTGATTCTAGACCATGAAATCTTTTGATGCTCAAAACTGTGATGTGTTCTTTCTTTTGTAGATTAGGTTAGAATGCTGATAGTAGGCCTAGAGGTACTCAAGTACTAGCCAGAATCTGGACTTGACCAGCTCTAGCCTCAGTCTGTTGTGAAGGAATTTAAGGCCCACAGGAACTATCCTAGGGTTCGTTGAACTCCTCGATTAAAGTACCTATGCTTGTAACATGCTTTAGTCTTGGTTCAATTTGCAGTGTGTTTTTGTCAGAGAGAGACAGAGGAATTTCCTTTATGTTTGGAGAGTTTTCTCTCTCTTTTCTTTTTATTTCTAGCTTTGGATTGGCTTCACAACACAGTCTGTATCAGATTCCTAGTCCCCATCATCATTCCTCGAAGGGTCCCTGGCAATCGATACTTCGAGATAGCACCACCTATGGCAACCCCCAGAACCCTGGCTTTCGCGATTTCGAGATAATCTCGCCCATGGTGTTCTATAGCTAAATTCAGACCCTAGCAATCGGCATTGCAAGATAATGCCGCCCATGGCATCTTAACCAGCATAGGGTGCTTACATGCCCCTGGTAGGATATGTAGATATCCTAGAAGACAAGCACCGAGGAGAGGATATGTTATTGCACATCTTTGAGGGGAATTTCCTTTCTCTCCGCACCGGAAACTCATCCAAATCAACTTGTGTTGATCAGCTGCTCCTAATCTAGGTGACTTTTTTCAGAACAATTTAAATGCATTTGCGTGATTTTGATACTTAAGTGCATTGAACCAGATTGAGTGGATTGGGGTGCTTAGGTTATTGAGTCCCGCAAACCAGAGTTCAGTTAACGAGGTTGAATACTTCCTAAGCCTTAGACCTAATACTTAAGCTTCACATTTTCCCCAACCTCTTGAGGACTATCCAGATCTTAGCGGGTACTTGAATTTTTAAGCCTAGGATCACAGCCCAAGAGGTCTAAAATCAGCTTTCCTACTAATCTCTTCTTTGTTTTGTTAGTACTCTTTGCCTTTCATTTTATTTTTCTTGATATGGTCTAGAACTACGTCAATTCCTTAATTTCTTACTAAAGACTATCTCTTTTTCTTTTCTTTTCAACTTGTGCTCCTTTTAACTTCTCCCCTTTTTCTCCTCAAAATTGATATGCCCTCAAAATTTTCTCCTCTCATTTTTTTTCTTTTTCAAGAATTTTTTCAATTTTTCATTTTTTTGGTATTTTTGGAATATGTGATTTTTTTTGTGAGAATCCTTCCGAACTTTGATTTCTGTATGCTTACACTTTACCACCCTCCCATGCCTAAGTTTTGCAATGTCCTCATTGTAAACGGAGGGTGTGAAACAGTTTTTGGGTTCAAGGATTTAGAATAGGATTATCGGGTGGGTGAATGGGTCGAGATGACTGTTGCGGACGATCTCAAGCTTTGGCACATGTACCAGAGGTGGGATTGACTATTCTAAAATCGAACTCAGGGTGCAATAGACATGAAGTACAGAAGGATAATCAGAAGGATCTTGATTTTTAAAATGATGGGTTACCTCCCGTTAAGCGCTAAATTCAACACCTTCAGCCGAGCAGGAAATGGTTTGGAGACGGAGTGGTCAAATCAGATGAGTTTTGTAGAACAAGCACCTTGATCAAGAGCTTGGTTGGTCCAACCAAGTGTTTGTTCAGATCAACAGGCTGATGATGCAGCCCAAACCCAATCAATCAGGTGGGTTGATAATTGTATATCAAGAGATGTGGAACCCACCATATGCTTTGGAATTCGAAATGGTATGGAAGTATATAGCTAGGGTTTGGCTGAGTTGAATTAGCCTGATCAGAGTAGGGATCCTTAAATGAAAAAGAATTAGTGGAGGATGTAAGAATCCTACATGAGTGATTAGAGAAGGATGGGGCATGTTTTGTAGTTTGATCGATGTCCGAAACCCGATAAAGATGTGGAGGCAAATCATCTGCAATCGGCTCAGTAAGAGGGGAATCAGAATAGAAATTGAGTCCAATTGCGGGTCGGGGCTGAAAACGGGTTTGAATAGATTCTGTATTTGTAGAGGAGGTGGCATCAATAAGAATTGTGTATGAGGGCTCATCTAAAAAGAATCAAAGGTGGGTTCATTTAGAGAGTCCTCACAGTAGCCAGCAAATTCAAAGGTGAATGCCTGAAGAGTGTTTATAGGATGAAGAAAATCTGAGTCAAGAAAAGATTCAAATTCTAGGTTGTAGTCACTCTTGGCACTTTTTGTTTCTGATTCCTGAGTATCAAAAAGAAATGATTCCATCTCAATGGAACCTAAATTTAAATCAGTAATCTCAGGATTAGGAACCTCAAAGTCAGAGTCGAAGAATGGATCATGTGTGCTGAAGTCGTAGATTGGCTCGTAGTCATTAGGAAACAATGGTTCTTCATAATTATGGTAAGATTCAAAATCGTCGAAGAAATTGCGAGAGTTAAGTTCTGAATTTGATTCGAGATTAGAGGTTCCACCACAGAATAAATCACAAAATGTAGACTAAGCAACCTGACTTGGGTCTAGCCTATTCGTAGATTTCAAGCTTAAAAAGGTGTCCTTATAGGGTCTGGGCTCGGGTGTTTGGCTTATAGGGAAGACCCAATCAAAACCCCACTCTTCCAACTCCTCGGTTTATGTATCGTAGATTGGCATGACTTTCGAAAAATCATTATGTATCTCTGAGGATGCTGTAGAGGGACATTCATCAAATAAAGGTCCAAAATCATAATCCACATTTAAACTTTGATTTTCATTATACGGGGCCTTGTAATCATCACAATAAGATTCAGATCCAGATTCTAGGCAAAGAATGTCAGTTGAATTATTAGAATCTAGGTCAGAATTGCCTTCGGGGGTTACCTTATCAAAATAAGGGGTGGGATTTATGCCCTCGAGTGGTTTTGATTCAATATCATTATTACAGGAGTCTAGGAATTCTATGCTTGGCAAACCAAGGTTTTAGTTTTCTAAGGCTAGCTTAAAATCATGTTCTCCTGCAATTGGGACTTCCCAACCTATTTCAAGATTAGGCATATCATATTCCATCTGGGTTGGGAATCCACAACAACCTTGTGTCTCAAACCCGAGATTTGGGAAATCATGTTGATCCTCAATATTATTCCAAGATGTTTCATTAACTGTTTGGGGTATGTACGTGTATTTTTGATCAATAACTTGTTTCAACAATTTCATCATTTCTTCCCATTTTTCAAGATCATCTTGGTGTTCTTCCCAAAGTATAGAATTTGTCATGCATTGGAGATATTGAAAGTTATGCAATTTTTCTATCTTGATGTATTCAGTTATGAGAATATCCCAGGTTGATCCCTTTGTTGCTTTTATTAATAATAGTTGGGCATAGTTTATTATGAACGTTGTTGTTGTTGATACATCAACCTGAATGTCTTCAATTGATTTTGAGGTTTTGTAATCAGTCTCATAAAATCTAAGGGCATCCTCAACCATTCTATCTCTCATGGATCTTTGTGATTCAGGTTTCTTTAATGGTTTTCCTAAGTAACCAGGATACATTTTTGAATCAGATGGTGAAATTAAGATGTAGAATCAAAATTTAATTTTAGATCAAAATTGATTAGATATGCAAGAGATTCCCAAGAAAATCTGTGTGTGTGCTCTAAATAGAGGGGATGAGGGACTGGATATGATATTGACCCAATCAAGGCACCTAAATATTTTTTGATGAGTATAGAGGTTCAGGGCGAATGATATCCCTGGATTAGAAAGTCGTCCACCTAAGAATTACCTGGGCAGCTAGGAAGGGAGAGTCCCTTAAAGACCCCTATACGGTAGAGCACCCCCACGGGTTACAAGGTTTCCCCCACCCAACCTTCCTTGTCATTGAGGGTCCAGGTAGGCCAGAAAGGATAACTTGACCTCTTAAGTCTACCAATTTTATGTCCTAATTTGTGCCTTTCTTTTCACTTGAATTAGCAGTTGATTTTGACTTGTGACCTAATTTGGAGGTTGGTTGGCCTACAACGTAGTCCAACTTTACCTGACCTACCCTAAAGATGGCAGAATGAACTTCTAGGTTAAGACCTAGAAATCACCCTGATTTGACTCCCAAGTTATTAGGTCCAAAGATTTTAGGGTTTAAGTGAGTTTAGAGTCTGATTTTAGGGTTTTTCTTGATTAGATCTTTTCAATCAAGGGTTTGGGTAGTACACAAATGCAGGTGGGTTTCTTTCCTTTTATATAGGGAAGTGTGACTAACACTCCAAAATCTTAATGTAGAAACTTAATTGGCTTTATTTCCAAGTCCACTTTGATCTTAAAAAATGTTCTCCTTTAACTTCAAACAATTGTGTAGTCCAAGAAGATTAGAAATTAGGCGTAGTCCCTAATAGGCACAAGAATTTTGGGGTAAGATCACTAAACAAAATTGCTTCAACATCAATGAGATTTAAAAAAAATTTCACAATTCAGGAAACTTGCCCTTTAAATGATGATTACTATGAAAAATAAGGCAAGTGATTCCTAATTGATTATTTCCTTTTTATCTTCCCAAGATTAGGGGGCTGATTAGGGAAGAATAAAGAAGTTACCTGCCCTAGAGTGGTTGATTTGCGTGGAAGATCTCCTCGTGAAGTACCTCGCAAAAACATAATAAAGCAAATAGGGTAAGTTAGTACTCAAATATAATCAAATAATGCATAGAATAGAGGTGAACTGCACATTGCTCCCCGACAACGGTGCCAAAATGTTAATCATGCTAAGTCGGGGTTTAAAAAGTGTTGCGTTGTAGTACAACCAAAATAACGTTCAAAATAGATATAATTTTATTACTTGAAAAGATTTCTGGGGTTGAACACAAAAAGAAATGGAATTCACACAATAGACTTAGCAATTAATGCAAATTGAACACAAAATATTACTCAAAAACTAATTTGGAATGTAGAGCATATGAGTATATGAAGAGTAAAAAGAATTGTAGACAAAATAATAGTTACTCAAATTAATTAAAGAAATAGGAATTCAGAATCAGACATCTTAAATGTCTTGTGCTACAGTATTCTTCCTTCTTTCCTTCTTCTAATTTCTCTTCTTCCTTTGGCCTCTTCTCTTCTGCTTCTTCTTTCCTTAACTTTCTCTGTCTTCTCCTTCTTCTTCTTCTTCCTTCTTCTTCTCTTTCTCTGCCTTCTGCCTTTGGCCTTCTTCTTTGTCTCTATGATTTCTCTTGCCTTCTTCTCTTCTCTATCTCTTCTTCCTTTAGCCTTGTGCTCCTCCTCTTCTTCTTCCTTAGGCTTTCTTCTTTTCTTTCTTCTGCCTCAAGCCCTATGGTCCTCCTCTTCCTCCATCTCTGGCTCTCTTCTCTCAGAATCCGGCTAAGTGCTAGAGCAATCTTCTCAGAGCAGAAACCCCCCTACCCCTGCATAGCTCTCCTCTCTCTTTCTCTCCTTCTATTTTAGTCTCTCTCTCCCAAAGCCACAGTCGGTCGGGTAATCGAACCTAACGCATACCCGGGTCGAGGCTCAACGACGTGTGTAGTGAGCAAGGAGTGAAAGTCAAGTCGAGTAGTCGGGTCGGCTTGGTCTGCATGGGTAGTGCTGCAAACAAGTCCGGTGAAGAAAGGAAGAGGACCTCACCCTCAGTTTTGGAGGTGAACAACCTCTTTCACTTTTTCAATTTATACGCATGAAAGCACCCTTCCGTTTCCGAGGTGGGACTAAATGTCCCACTTTCCTTTCTCGCATCACAACAACAGGTGCTTGGCCAAGTTGAAGGGGCTCCAATTGCTGAAGCCTCTGCGTGAAGACTTGGATGTGTGTGGGCTTCTATTTCACGCAGCCTAGAGGTAGCAACCTGAGACAACAGCAATTGAGGTAGCAGCAAGCTTGCTCCAAGCTCGAGAGCAATGGTGGATGGGGCCTGCTGCGTGAAAACACAAGAATGGCCTCGCGGCCACGTCAAATCATTCAAGGAGCATAACCAGAGCATGGCAGATGTGCTGGTGGCCTTGGTGTTGAGCGAGGGTGGCTGTGGTGGTGTGCATAGGGCGTACTGTGTGCGTGTGAGTGGTTGATGGAGTGATTGGAGTAAGGGGAAATGATCAGGGAGGTGCGATGGAGGTTGTAGGGTGATGGGCGAGGTGGATGGAGGTACGTAGCGACGGGAGCACCTCGCCAGAGGAGTTGCCGACGTGGAGGAGATGAAAGTGTTCGGGGGCGTCAGTGGTCGATTTTGGGAAATAGAGAGAGAGAGAAAGAAAGTGTGAGAGAGAGGGAAATTAAAAAACTATTTCTAAGAGACGAAAGGGAAAGAGGTCCCATGCCGGTGTGGTTGCCGGATGTGGGGAAGACAAAATCTCCGTAGGAGAGGCGACGGCGAAGACGGGGCAGGGACGACGTCGACGGGTATTGCTCGACGCGGAGGATGGAGAGGGAGATAACCCTGCAACTAGTATTGTGGTTAGGTGATGAAAGAGCTAGGGAAAGGCCATCGGAGCTTGAGGAGGGTTGCGGCCGGAGGGGAGAGAGGAATGGAGGGGGAACCGGCCCAATTTCAAGATAAGGAGAATCAGTTGGATCTGGGGTTTCTTAAATAGGTCTTTAGAGAGGGTTTGTGTTTGGAAGCCAAGCTTCCAAGCAAGGCAGGCTCGCTGGAGATGGAAGCTCTCAAACGACCCAAATCTCTCATGCATTTGCATGATAGATTGGGAAATAATCATGGCTTATGGATGAGTTCATATCGGAGGAAATTTCTTAGAGAATCTTCCTTCCAATTTTGGAGGAGATTCTTTGAGCAATTAAGGAGAAATCTCCTTTCAAAGGTCACCGGAGTAGGATTCCTCAGCGATAATGGCGGAGGGACCTATTTGTGAAGACGGCAAAGAAATTAGGGGGTTGATTGTAAGGGCTTTTGAAAGTTAGGGGTGGAAATGTAATTAGACAGGTCCTTTTTGCAAAATAGGTCAAGATGTGTTCCCCTTAGGTCCAAATTTTGGTACAAACCTAATTTGGACTCAAGGAATCCATTGGTGAAGTTTAATTTTGGTTTTGACCATGTTTGGCTAGGTAATTTATACAAAAATCCAAATTAGGGTAAATATCTGTCTGCGACCTCATTATAGGTTAAGATGGGTTCTAATGGCCAAAGTGAAGGTACTAAACCCTAGAGAATATTTTTCTATGATTTTTAGAAGATTTAAGTGGATTTTATTTTGATTAGAACCTTGGTTAATTAAGTGGGTTTGTTTTTAGGGTTTTAAAAGTCATTTAATTCTTAAAAGATACACAAACCCTTTTCTATCAAATCCAACCCACTTGTTATCTTATTAAGACCATTTGACCTTTGTTCTGGCCTTGGGAAAACCTGTGGTTGTACTGCATTAGTAAAATTATGACCTAATGGTTGTTCTACCCTAGTTTCTTATTTTTCTCTCAGAAAGGTTATGTAGTAAATTATGACCTTCAGTTGGTTATGTAGGAGCATTTATTCTCTTCATTGGGTCAAAATGAGCTAGTTAGGGCTCATGATAGTGTTCCCATTGAGCATTTTTTGATAATTGATGCTAGATTTCCCTGGTATGCTAATATTGATTTGGCATTAAACCAAATCCCGTCTGATTGACCAAAAGCCAAGAAAGATAAATTGATTTCAGATGCCAAGTATTATTTCTAGGAAGATCCATATCTCTTCCGCATAAGTGCTGATCAAATCATCTGGAGGTGCATTCTCGATACCGAGGTCAATGATATAATCTCTTTCTGCCATGACTAGGCCTGCGATGGCCATTTCTCCGAGCACAAAACTGCAGCAAAAATCCTCCAGTGATGCTTTCATTGGCCCTCACTATTTAAAGAGGCTCATAATTATCATAAGGCATGTGGTCATTGCCAAACCTTAGGTAACATGAGCCATCGTGATATGATGCCTGTGAACCCGATTCTCATGTGCGAGATTTTTGACATTTAGGGGATTGATTTCATGGGTTCATTTCCAAATTCGAACAGCTTTGAATATATCCTTCTAGCTGTGGACTACGTGTCTAAACAGATAGAAGCCATTCCGACCCAAACCAATAATCAAAAAGTGGTGATCAAATTTATTCATGGTCACATCTTTTCTCGATTCAGTGTCCCACAAGCAATCATCTTTGATGGGGGGACCCATTTCATAAATGTGCACTTCCAGTCCTTGTTGAAGAGACATGGGTTGTCACATCGAATTTCAACTCCATATCATCCCCACACTAATGGATTAGTTTAGCTCTCCAATCGGGAGATCAAGAAAATTCTTTAGGTCACTATCCGACCTGATAGAAAAGATTGGTCAAATAGACTTCCGGAAGCATTATGGGCCTTTAGGATCGCCCATAGAATCCAGCTAGGGATGTGTCCATTCAGACTAGTTTAATGGAAGGCATGTCACCTTCCTGTATAAATGAATCACAAGGCCTACTGAGCAGTACAGAAATGTAATTTGGACCTCAGGAAGGTCGAAATCCAGCATCGATTATAGATGAGCGATATCGATGAACTACGCAATGACGTGTACGAGAACTCTATATCTAAAAAGATCATATTAAGGCTCTTCATGACAAGCACATCTCACGAAAGAATTGCTATCCCTGTCAAAAAGTGTTTTTTTTTATAACCGATTTAAGCTCTTCTCAAGCAAACTAAGATTGAAGTGGACTAGACCCTTTCTAGTTGGAGGATCTTTGGAAATAGAGCCATTGAAATCAATGAACTCAGTCAAGATTCAAATCCTTTTGTAGTAAATGGTCAAAAACTAAAACCCTTCCTTGAGCTGACCGATTCGAACTTGGCTAAAGAATTTTTAATCTCCATTCCTCTTGAGCTACATTGCGCCTGGCTGATGGCAGTAAACTTAGCACTTTACGGGAGGCAACTCATCACTTGAAAAACCTGAGACCCTTCTTATCCTTCTTGGATAGTATTCCTATTGCACTTTATGGTTCATACTTTAGAACAGTTGACTCCACCTCTCATCCTTGTATTGGAGCTTGAAATCATCCACAACAGCCATTTCTGACCAGTTCGCCAACATTATAAATATGTTCTAAAATTATGAGTTAAGTTGAATTCAAACCCATCTTATTTATAATGAGGGCATTGTAAAACTTAGGCATGGGGGTTATTAAAGTGTAAATAATTAAAAATTTAATTTCTTTGAAGGGTTCTTACAAAAAAAAAATTGATGAAAGGAGAGGAATTCTTTTGAACTGGATTGTAAATCTTTAATGATGAAGAAAAGGAAGATGAAGAATGTGCTGAAATGTTTAACTTGTCAGTCTTGGTCAATTCCTAAGTTTTTTGTGCTCCAGTCTGGTATCAAGACACCCACATCCTTGAACTTAGATTTTTCAGGCCAAATATACTTAATTAAGCATGGCTTAATTTTCCCTATAGAGAAAAGTTGAAAGATCTGATTTCTTGGACTAAGGAGCATGAGCATTTAAACATGTTTCTTTGTCACTTTTGGTCTAGGAGTTTGAAGAATTGGAATACAACCACACTTGTAGGGATTGAGTTATAGGACTCGAGTAGAGGGTTAATAAATCATTTGACTTAGGTAGATAATGAGAACACCATCATAGGCCCTAACTATCCACTTTTAGTCAGGTTTGAAAGATAAATGCTCCTACATAACCATCTGAGGGTTATAACTCCACTTCATTTTGTTTTGAGAAGAGAACAGGAAACTAGGGTTAATTCTGTAATTTTAGTAGAATATCATGAACACAGAATAACTAAGGGATTTATCAAGGGTTAACTGAAGGTCAAATGAGCATTAAAGACTAATAAGTGGGTCCATGCAGACAAAAGCGAGGTTTCACGAATTTCGAGAACCAACATAGCACCCATTAGACCCGCTTAAATTATAGAGGTTCTTATCATGATAAAATTCATCTAAATCTCCTAAAATTTATATAACAATATTCCTTGAGTCTTGGTATCCTTGATTTGACCATTTGTACCTATTTTGACCTTAAATAAAGTTATAGATAGATTTATCCCTTAATTTGGGTTTTTACGCAAATTTCCTAGTCAAAATTGGTCAAAATTGAAATCCAACTTGACCGTTAGATTTTTTGGACCCAAATTAGGTTGTTATCAAAATTTGGGCCCAATCAGAGTCAATCTTGACCTAGTTTGCATTTTAGTCCATTTAAACTCTATTTTTCACACCTGAGCCCTGGTTGTGCTGTTTCGCATGTTAGAAATCGGGGCTACAAGTAGCTGTTATCGTAGTTTCAAAACATGTTGATCAGATAAAATTTATATCGAAACTCCAAGGGAGTCCCGGGTCGAACACAGGGAGGCAACGTTTACTTTAGTTGAAAACCACGCTTTGATTCGTTTCTTTTTGGTATTTTAGGGTTTTGATAATTTTTTGTGTTTTTGAAATACACGACAAGAAGAATGAATCACAAGATAGAAATGGAACAAATATGATATATATATCAATTCAATGTCGATTACAATGAACTATGAAAGCATAAAAAGAGAAGGAGGTGAGAGGAAATCTCCCGAATCGGCTATTCGACGAGACGAAGGCACCTGGTGGAAGCTTGGATGAAGGAGGTGAGGAGAGGGACAACGGAGGTGAGATGTAGGAGGACGTCGGGTTGAGGAAAGCTTCGGAATAGCTCCAGAATGGAGGTGAGAAGACGGAGTTGATCTGCTACCGGAATGGAGGTAGGAGGATGGCTCCAAGGCAACCTATGAATGGGGATGGGAAGATGGATGAATATTTGGTGGGGCAGAGGTTCACTACACTAATATGCACCTTGGGAGCTTGAGAACAAGCTCTAATGGAGCGTTGGTAGGCTTGCTAGAGCTTGGGAGTAGAGTAGGTAGAGATGGCTTAGAAGGGAGGGGGTGTAAGTCCTTTTATAGTGGAGGAGAAGAGGCTAAAAATGGATAAAGGACCTTTAGTGACCTCCAGACCATCACTGGAAACATTGCTGTAGACAGCTCACCTCTACTCATGAGCTTAGCTGGCTCTACTGGCTTGCAATGAAATAGCGACAGCTCTAGGCGTCACTGTAGGTCAGCCCAGTTGTCACTGAAAGCTAGCACCAACCACACTTGCGCCCACGCTGCGCTGCCCTGCCTATCACGTGCATTGACCATGCACGCCCTGCTGTGTGCGCACTTGCTATGCGCTGGCGTGCACGCACTACCATGCACTGGCGCTTTGCATGCGCTGTCGCTATTGCTGCCATGCGCCTGCCTAATTGCGAATTGGAGGGGTTGCAGGGATTTGAACCCGCGCCCCCCCTTTGCAAACCGGTGCTCCAACCGTTGTGCCAGACCTTCCCTTGTGTCGTGAGGAGCGGCTTGGTGCAACCGCTTCCCAGCCATTGGATCTTGATCCAACGGCTAGGATTGAAGGGCACAGATGAAGACAGAATTGAGCTGTGCTGCTAACCGGTGTTGGGTTGCCTGGATGGCGCCACGTGGCGCCATTTGGGCTATCCATCTTCTTCTTCTTATAGAGGGTGCCACGGTGCTTAGATCGAGATGATTCCAGTGATGCTAAACTACGATCATCGCTCTGGATCCATCTGTACGGTCAGATTTTCCATCCGAAACCCGTATGGATGTCGCATTGCCCCCTAGCCATATAAAATGAAGGAATTAATATACAAAACATACAACTATCCTAAATGCCCTGCAGTGGATGTTATGCAATATTTATAACATGATATGCAATGCTAAGCCTAGGAACTATCAAAAATAAGTAATTTATCATGAATTTATGTGTGTTCATCATACTCCCATGCTTACCTTTTACTAGTCCCTAGCAAAATTAACCTAAATGCTATGTATAAAAGTAGAATCAGGGTTTGAGTAATTAGGCAAAATTCATTGATTGCTTTAGAAAATCTCAACCCCAAGACCTAATTACAAAAACTCAACAGTGCCCGGGTGCCTGCCAGAATGCAGTCCATCCAAGCCCTCACCTTATTTAAGAAGAGAAGATAAAAATTTTTTTTCTTGTTTTTCTTCTTTCCAAATTTTTTTGTACTTTTGGAGTTTGAGAGTTATGGGATCACTTTTTACAGCTACCCGACCTGCCCAAGACTCGAAAAGGACTCTAAGTGCTAAGCATCTTATGAAAAATAGTGAAAGACTCACTAGACGGCCGTTAAAATGGACTTCGAATTTCTACGACCCTAGGTGACCTTTCCTAAAGGTTTATCTTTACGATCGGTAGCTTTTTCCCTACTTTCTTTTATATGGGGTCAACACAAGGGCGAACCCAGTGTATATCTCCCCAGTTTATTCTACTTCCCCTCTTCTTCCCTAGGTGTTTTGGGAATTATTGTGCATTTTTTTTTGTGAGCTGGGTTCTGGACAACTGGTCGATGAGCTGTTACCACTGACAACTTACCAGCCATACTCTTGCGGTGAAGTGTGGTTTTATTTATTTTTTTTTATTTTCTCCTTTTTCTTTTTTTTTTTCTAAGTAGGTGGCTTTCTTTACCTAAAGGCAGTACAATGAAAACGATCTTATGGCTGGGCTCTGGACAACCGACCGATGAGCTGTTACCACCGACAACTTGCCAGCCATACCACCCAAGTCAGTCCATTAGCTACCCAATTTTCGAAAAAATCACTGGAAAGTGAGTCAATGCAAAAAATGTGTGTAGATACTTAGGCTTAAAGTCCCCCCAAATCAGAGGGCAGGTTGATAAGTCGCATACTTATCATCCCAAATTATTTACCAAATTAAAATAAATTTTAATTGGCGAGGACTTGAGACTAAATCCACATTCGAGTGGACACTTGGGCTAATTAAGCCCGAAGACCTGAACAGTCTAAGTGTTCAGGTCTCAAAGAATCAATTCCTAAAGTTTACAACTCCTAATGCCTAAGTTCTCGTCTCCAAATTCTAATTTTTTTTATCTTTTCAAATTTTCATTTTATTTATTTATTTTTTATATTTTTTTAACAAGAATCAAATAATAGGAAATCACTATTACAACTGACAAAATGGTTATAAAATATATCCACCCCCCCATGCTTAGCTATTGCAATGTCCTCATTGTGAAAAGAATGAAAGCATGCAGGAGAGTAGAAGTGGAAGAATGGCACCTGGTTTCCGTGAGACTCTGGTCAGCTTGGAACAATCTTTACATGTGATGAGTTTAGTGCCTTCAGCTGGGCGATGATTAGCCCACGGTGGTTACGGCAAGGTAAGAGCAACCTTGTCCGAGACGGGTTCAGGGAGAACCTGGTCAACAAATGGTTTGAGACGTTGTCCATTGACCTTGAAAATATTACCCGTCTTTGGGTTAGAGATTTCGACGGCCCCATTAGGGAAATCTGCTCAATAATGAATGGGCCGTCCCACTTAGACCTGAGTTTATCGGGGAAAAGCTTCAATCAAGAATCGAAAAGCCAGACCTTCTGGTTTGGCTCAAAGCTCTTACGTGAAATCATCTGGTCATGGAGAGCTTTGGTCCTTTCCTTGTAGATTCTGGCATTTTCATAAGCATCATTTCGAATCTCCTCCAACTCAGATAGTTTGAGTTTCCTGATTTTCCCGGCCAACTCAAGGTTCATATTACATTTCTTGATAGCACAAAATGGTCGGTGTTCAAGTTCTACGGGTAAGTGACACACCTTCCCAAACACCAGACGAAACGGAGACATACCGATAGGCATTTTGTATGCCGTACGGTAAGCCCAAAGAGCATCATCTAGCTTTTGGTCCAATCCTTCCTATCAAGCCTAACGATTTTCTGCAAAATGTTCTTGATCTCCCGATTGGAGACCTCGGCCTGTCTGTTCGTCTGAGGGTGGTAAGGTGTGGAAATCCAATGGCTCACCCTGTATTTCCCTAGTAAATTCCGAAACTGGGCATGAGTGAAATGTGTGCCACCATCACTGATAATTGCCCTAGGAACCCCGAACCAACTGAAGATATTTCTCTTCACAAAATCGATGACCACCTTGTGGTCATTGGTCTGAGTGGGAATTTCCTTAATCCACTTGGACACGTAATCAACAGCAACCAGAATATATTGGTGTCCAAATGAAGGAGGGAAGGGTCCCATAAAGTCGATGCCCCAAATGTCAAAAATTTCGACGGAAAGAATTGGGTTTAGGGGCATCATATCTCTCTTAGCCATGTTCCTGAGTGTTTGGCATCGGGTGCATGACTTAGAGAATTCCTGGGCATCTTAAATAATGACGGCCAATAGAATTCGGATTGCAAAATTTTTGCAGCCGTCTTTTTCCTGGAAAAATGTCCACCACATGCGGATGTGTGACAGAACTCAAGTATGCTATGGAACTCGACTTTTGGGATGCATCGGCGAATAATCTGGTCTGCACCAATGCGGAACAGCTCGGGATCATCCCAAAAATAATATTTGGCCTCAGATACAAGTCTATCCCGTTTTGTTTGGTCCAATCCTGGGGGATTTGACCAATTGCCAAATAATTGACAATATTCGCAAACCAAGGGGTTCGGATTCCCAAGACTGTGAGGATAGTTTCATCCAAAAAAGTATCAAAGATCAGAACATCTGGATGAGGAGAATCAATTAGGATTCTCGAGAGGTGATTTGCCACTACATTTTGAGCCCTGGATTTATCCCTGATTTCAAGATCAAACTCTTGAAGCAGCAGAATCCAGCAAATAAGCCGGGGTTTGGCATCCTTTTTGGCCAAGACATGTTTCAAGGCCGAGTGGTCAGCATAGATGATGACACGAGAACCAAACAGATAAGCCCTGAATTTTTCTGAAGTGAAAACTACGGCTAGCAATTCTTTTTCAATAATGGTGTAGTTCCTCTGGGCCTTGTCCAGAGTTTTGCTAGTGTAGTAAATCACAGAGGGCTTTATCTCAATCTTTTGACCCAAGATAGCCCCGACGGCATAATTAGATGCGTCAGCCATAATCTCAAATGGGGCTGTCCAGACCGGTGGTTGTAATACCGGGGCACAGGTGACTGTCGTTTCAATAAATCAAATGCCTTACGACATGATTCATCAAACTCGAACGACGCATCTTTGGCCAAAAGGTTACTCAAGGGCCGAGCAACCTTCAAGAAATCCTTAATGAATCTTCTATAAAAGCCCACATGCCCAAGGAAAGAGTGAATCTGTTTTACAGATGTGGGTGGAGGAAGTCTAGAGATAGCATCCACCTTAGCTCTATCAACTTCAATTCCCCGATTAGAGACCACGTGACCCAAGACGATGCCCTCCTGAGTCATAAAGTGGCTCTTTTCCTAGCTAAGGACCAGTCGTGTTTTGATGCATCTCTAAAGGATCAATTCTAGGTTAGGCAGGCAAGACTCAAAAGAATCTCCGAAAATGGAGAAATCATCCATGAACACCTCAAGACAATCTCCCAACATGTTAGAAAAGATGGCCAGCATGCACCTTTGAAAAGTCGCAGGTGAATTGCAAAGCTCGAACATGTGAATGCAAAGGTTCCGTAGGGACATGTGAAAGTTGTCTTTTCCTGGTCTTCGAAATGGATAGGGACTTGGTTATATCCCGAATAACCGTCCAGGAAGCAAAAATTTTTTTGCCCAGCTAACCTTTCGAGGATTTGATCGATGAATGACAAGGGAAAGTGATCCTTTTTAGTGGCTGCATTCAGCTTCCTATAGTCAATACAGACTCTCCAAGCAGAAGCTGAACGAGTGGTGAAGGTTTCCCCTTTCTCATTAGTCATCACGGTTATTCCTACCTTCTTAGGTACAATCTGAATAGGGCTAACCCACGGACTATCTGAGATTAGGTAAATAATCCTAGCTTTGAGCCACTTAATTATCTCCTTCTTTACCACTTCTCGCATATTCGGGTTTAATCTCCTTTGCATTCCATGACAAGGGCAAGATCCCTCTTCCATGAAAATACGATGATTACAATAAGATGGCTCGATCCCCCTAAGGTCATGGATGGTCCAACCAATTGCCTCCTTGTTGTTCTTAAGGACCTTAATCAACCTCAATTCTTGCTCCTTAGTCAAATTAGCACTAATAATCATAGGGAGCGTGTTTTCAAGTCCTAAGAACTCATATTTCAAATTTTTGGGCAATGATTTTAATTACAGTTGGGGTGGGTTTAGAATAGAAGGAAGGGAGGATGCTGATGAAGATTCATCAGGACGATCCAGTGGAAGAGGCTGGGAATGAACAAAATCAACAACCTCTTCAGGATGTGGCAGGTCTACCATGGAGGAGGGTTGTGGGTTGGGTTCGCTAAAGCTAATGGAGTCCTCAAGTGCATTGATTGTCATACACGTCTCAAGATCCTGATCCTCGAGTTCCTCAATGAATCCACAATCCTCAAATCCTTTTATCACCTTAAAAATATCCAGAGTTAATTTCTTAACCCCAATGGTGATCTCCATACTATTGCTTTCACAGTTTATGTTGGCCTTGGCGGTAGCTAGGAACGGATGCCCCAGAATGATGGGCATGTTCCTCAAATCATTAGGTACATCCATGTCGAGGACGAGGAAATCTACAGGAAAATAGAAATCCTTGACCTTAACAATTACATCCTCAATAATGCCTCTCGGTGTGGTGACCGATCGGTCCACTAATTGTAGCATTACTGAGGTTGGTCTAAGTTCACCTAACCCAAACCTCTCATAAATAAAAGTTGGGATTAGGTTGATGGATGCACCTAGGTCCAATAGTACCCTATCAAAAGCGTATTCCCCAATAATGCATGAGATCAAGGGGGCACCTAGATCTTTCTTCTTTTGAGGAAGGTGATGTAGGATTACAGAACTTGCTTGCTTAGAGAGAATCACCTTCCTCAGAGTGGGTTCTCTCGACTTACACTTTTGGGTACACAGTTCTTTCAAGAATTTAGCATAAGCCAGGATGTGCTTAATAGCATCAAGGAGCGAAATATTGATCTCTACGCTCTTGAATAAATTCAAAAGCTCTTCGTTGCTGTCTAGGGTTTTCTTCTTGATTTTCAGTAAGGCCTCAGGGAACGGGATATGGGTGGAATTTTCAATTTTCGACCCTGGGCCTTATTGTCCTCTTCAACCTCCTTCTCTTTCTCAAGCTCCCTAGGATTTTGACTTCTAGAAGGTAATTCTGGGTTTTGGGTCTACCTCCCACTTCTCAAGGTGACAGAGTTTACAGAGGCATAAGGGTTTAGGTCTTGAGGTGGATTAGTGAAGATTGGAGGGCCTTGGTTGGTCATGTAACTAGAAGAAGAAGAAGAAGAGGGACCTTGCTCAACCACCTGAGCATGCACGTGTGGGTCCCTTTGATTCCCATACCCTTGGGCTTATTGCCCTAATTTTGCACATTATGCAAGTTTGGTACAGGTTGAGATGGTAGGGATCCGGGTTTCCCTGATTTTGCACATTAATTTCACGTGTTTGCAATTAACCCAGATTGCAAGTTATCCAAGGATGTCTTCATTTGTTGCATAAGCTGAAGCATGGACCCTTGCATTTCCACCATCTACTGGTTCAAATCAGCCTGCCCCGCGGATTGTTGGGCATTCCAAGATGGCTGATTAACCAATCTCGGGGTCAACTGGATGTATACTTGACCCTGACCCATAGGTTTTTGAGATGCATAGTTGCTAGGTCAAGATTACCTCTGTTGCCCTGATTTTTCCAAGAGAAGTTAGGGTGGTTCCTCTATCCCGAGTTAAAAGTGTTGGAATACAAGTTGGACCTAACATTCTCCTACATTGCATATGCATCCTCATAAAATGAGGATGAAGAGAAGGAAGGATCAGAGAAATTGGGATCAAAGGCTCCAGTTTAGAACCCATATGGTTCCGAGAAATCCTGGCTCACAGGTTGAGCCGAATCGAGTTGGTTCACGAATTCTCGCCCCGTGGGAGCTCATGAGGAATGGAATCCCAAATTCTGGGATTGAGTGGGTAAAGAAGTGTTTCCTAAATTCCCAGACATCCATTCTTCCATTTTCTTAGCAACCAAGTCCATTTTATCCAGTTTATTATAAATTAATTCCATGTCAAATGAATGAGAATCCTGGATCTCATTAGCACTTGACCTAGGTTGTTGGGACCGGTTGAATGCATCCATGGAGGCTTGATTAATTGAGTTCTCGCTTATTTCCTCAAACAGGTCATATGCGCTATCTACATCCCTATTGAGGAGATTGCCTCTATAGGAGGCGTCCACATGATTACGGAGTTACTCAACCAACCTGTGATAGAAAATCTGCACGAGTTGCCATTTAGGCACCTCGTGGTGTGGACACTTCCTCAAAAGTTCCTGGAATCGCTCCCAGGCACCAGGAAACGATTCCCCCAGCCGCTGGGTGAAAGTGATAATTGCCCATCGCAAGGCATTGGTCCTTCCGATAGGGAAGAATTTCTTCAAGAATGTCGACTTAAGAGCAACCCAAGTTTCAATCAGCCTTCCTATAGTCTGGTACCAATGTGCGGCCCTATCCCTGAGAGAGTGGGGAAAAGGCCTCATGATCATTTGCTCTTTGTTCACATTCCTTGCTCTGGTGGTCTGAACCAAAGTGGTTAGATCCTCCAAGTGCTGGAATGGGTCCTCCGAGCCAAGCCCATGGAAATGCTTAATCAAATTTAAGACTTAGGGCTTGATTTCAATGTCTTCGGCGGGAATCATGATGTCGGGACGTTCCCCATAGTTTGAAGGATTGTAAAAATCCTTCAAGGGCTGAGCGCCCTGACCATGCATGCGTTGGAACCATTGCTGCATCTGCTGCAATTCTTCCAATTGCCTCTGAATCAGCTCCTACTGGTTCGGAGGCGGGGGAGGTAGTTGTTGATCAGCCATGGGATTTGCTTGGCTATAGCTCAACCTCTGCCTCCTAGAATGGTCTCAAGGTCACTCCAATCTAGGGTTCAATGACTTCCTCCCAAGCATACACTGGAAGGAAGTCAGAAGGATGGGGAAAAGAGGGAACCCTGCAGCACAAGAATACAAGCCTATCCTTAGATGAGGTAGCCTAAGGTCTACTAACTCTTAGAATCTGTCCTAAGATTATGGACAATTTACTCTACTTATGTCCAGGCAATCCAACCAGTTAGAAGGAGGGACTGGGGAGAAGGTTCTTCCTTTGGCATGCACCTCCGGTTCCTAGTGTTCCCCCCAGCCGCAGTTGTTTGACGCTACTCCCCTAGCTAGACATTAGATTGACTAGTATAAGTAGGTTAATCGTGAATAATCTCAATCTGGATCCCGACGAGCAAATGAATCCTTAGGGCCAACGTCTAATTGATTTTAGTTAGGCTTGGGAAATTGGTGCTCTGGAATGTGATGGGCCCTTAATGGGTTGTGCCCTAAATGATTTGTTTGAGAACATGTGAATGTGCACAACCAAGAGGTTTTCAAGCAAGATTATTAATGGTGAGGTGAGTTTTAGGATTTGAATCTTGCTTAATAGCTTTTAGGATTCAAATATTAGGTGTTTTCAACCAATTTTTGTGAGGCAAACCAAGTTTGTTGTTGAAAGAATGTGATAAAGTATTTTCCTTTAGAAATCAAGAAAAATATGGAGTGCTTGGCTTGACCTAATTATTGAATCCTATGGGGCAGCTAGAAAATGAGCCTCTTTTAGATTAGGTGGTGTGGCCCAAACAATTCACTCAATTGGCTCAAATGCACCATCAATTAAGGCACACAAAAAGGTGGTTAGCCTAATATGATTTCTACTCTTTTATGTGTTGAATTCGTGTACCGGGTCCATAGGTCGGAAGCCCGGTTGAGTAGATGAAAATCAAGTCCGATTATGTGCCCCAAATGTGGGTGTATAGAGTGTGTAAATTGATTCGTCCCATAGAAAATATATTTTTATTTTTATTTTTATTTTTTTATATAAGATGTGGGTGAAATGGGTGAAGGTGGCAAACAAGACAAACAAAGTCTATCCTAGGGTTTATGCAAACACCTACGTAGATTAGGTCTTGGTTATGATTGTGGCGAAATGAACTAGTGGGGGGGAATGTGGGGGACACTTACAGAGTACTCTACTTGCACTTTACTCCGATCTACCGCACTTGGATCTCCATGCTAGGGTACCTGCAAGATAGTAGACCAAAGACAAGTAGGGTTAGTGCTATGTAAATGCAAAGAAATGCAATAAACAATAAAGTAAATTCCGTTGCCTCCCTGGCAATGGTGCCAAAATGGTCGTGTGTGTTTCACATGTTAGAAATCGGGGCTACAAGTAACCCGTCGTCGTAGTTGCAAAACACGTCGATCAGATTAAATTTATATCGAAACTCCAAGGGAGTCCCGGGTCGAACACAGGGAGGCGATGTTTACTTTAGTTGAAAATTGCACTTCGATTCATTTCTTTTTGGTATTTTAAGATTTTTGATATTTTTTATTTTTGAAATAAAGGACAAGCAGAATGAATCACAAGATAGAAATGGAACAAATATGATATATATGTCAATTCAATGTCGATTACAATGAACTATGAAAGTATAAAAGGAGAGGGAGGTCAGAGGAAATCTCCCGAATCGACTGTTCAGCGAGACGATAGTGCCTGACTGAAGCTTGGATGAAGGAGGTGAGGAGAGGGATGATGGAGTTGAGATGCAGGAGGACGTTGGGTTGAGGAAAGCTTCGACGTAGCTCTAGAATGGAGGTGAAAAGACAGAGTTGATCTGCTACCAGAATGGAGGTGGGAAGATGGCTCCAAGGCGACCTATGAATGGGGATGGGAAGATGGACGAATATTTGGTGGGGCAGAGGTTTGCTACACTAATAGGAGCCTTAAGAGCTTGAGAACAAGATCTAATGGAGCATTGGTAGGCTTGCTAGAGCTTGGGAGTAGGTGGGAGTAGAGTAGGTAGGGATGGCTTGGAAGGGAGGGGGTGTAGGTCCTTTTATAGTGGAGAAGAGGCTAAAAATGGATTAAAGGACCTTTAGTGACCTCCAAACCGTCGTTGGAAACATTGTTGTAGATAGCTCACCTCCACTCATGCTCATAGCTAGCTCTGCTGGCTTGCAATGAAACAGCGATGGCTATAAGTGTCTCTATAGGTCAACCTAGTTGTCACTGAAAGCTAGCGCCAATCGCACTTGCGCCTGCGCTGTGCTGCCCCACCTATCACGCACGCTGACCGCACGTGCCCTGCTGTGTGCACGCTTGCTATGCGCTGGCGTGCGTGTGCGTGCGCGCACTGCCATGCATTGGTGCTTTGCATGCGCTGCCGCTGCTGCTGCCATGTGCCCATCCAATTGCGAATTGGAGGGGCTGCGGGGATTCGAACCCGCACCCCTTTTTTGCAAACCGACACTCCAACAGTTGCGCTAGACCTTCCCTTGTGTCATGAGGAGCGGCTTCGTGCAACCGCTTCCCAGCTGTTGGATCTTGATCCAACGGCTAGGATTGAAGGGTGTGGATGAAGATGGAATTGAGCGGTGCTGCTGGCCGGTGTTGGGCAGCCTGGATGGTGCCATGTCGTGCCATCTGGGCCGTTCATCTTCTTCTTCTTGTAAAGGGTGCCACGGTGCTCAGATCGAGATGATTTCTGCGATGCCGAACTACGATCGTCGCTCCAGATCCATCCGTACGGTCAGATTTTCCATCCGAAACTCATATGGATGTCGCATTGCCCCCTGGCTATATAAAATGAAGGAATTAATATACAAAACATATAGCTATCCTAAAAGCCATGCAATGGATGTTATGCAATATTTATAACATGATATGCAATGCTAAGCCTAGGAACTATAAAAAATAAGCAATTTATCATGAATTATGTGTGTTCATCAAGGCCCTAGCTTTCAAAATATTTACATTTACCCCCTTAACTTCTCATCATTTTCTTCAAAAAGATCCCTACTACCATTAACAGTGTGAACCCAAGTACATCGACCTCCAATCTAGGATTTCTCCCAGATTTCTTGACCAATTCCTTCAAAAATTGGAAGGAATGATCTTGAGAGTATCCCAATTGTCTGAAGCAAGTATTGGGCTTCAATTTACGTCCAAGAGCTCTTGCGAACTCCTTAAGATCAGGGATCTTTGTCCCTAAAAATCCAAGCTCCTCAAGCTTGTTTCCAAACATGGAGCAAGCCCTGAGACCTTTAAAAGGTCCCCCTTTGTAAGGCCTTCTTGTTAGTAATTGCACAACAATCATGAAACCAAAATCACCTTAATTAAATTAGATCCTAGCATAACTTTGGATTAATGCATTCATAGTTATCGTAATTTGCATAATAGCTAGTTTATTAGTCATATAGATAATATCGTCATTTTATGAACTAAAAGAGAGATGATTTTAATTGTAGATGATTCGAAGCTGTGGATGTCAAATTAGATCGGATAGATCTGATCAAAATGATGATGGGAGTCCAACGCTTCTGAAATCATCTCAATCAGACAACCACAGCACCTTGTGCAGTCCATAAAAGAATGGAGATCATAAAGCCAAAGGACAAAGATCCAAGCCTTAAATGAAGAATCTAATTTAATAGATGATTTCGGATCGACGATCACAGTCCAACAGCGTAAAAATCAACTTGATTGGAGGTCTACATAACCAGATGCAAGGAAAAGAAGATGAACGGCCATGATGGCACCTACGTTCGAATCTCAGGTAAGTACCCATAGATTAGATTAGTTAGATTTAGGATTTACTTGAACATTAGGATTATTTAGAATTTGTTTGCTTATTGAAAAAAAAAATTTCTTGATTTTCAGGTTGAAATAAAGTTTCATCTTAAAATTTCAATTCCTAGAGATTCATACGTCCAAAAATTCTCAAATGTTTACTGGACGTAGATTTCAAAGTCAGAAACAACATATCAAAATTTCGTGCAAATCTGAAATATAAAAAAAATTTCAAATTGGTGTACTGATCTGTTATCAATACGGTTATTGTTCCTGATATTTCGGAGCTCAAAATATCATAGGAATTTTCATACAACTCCGATTGACTTGAAATTTGTGGCACTAAATTTCTGAGATGATCAAGAATTTAGAAAAATATGCAAAAATTATTTCTTGCATGTTTGATTGCACGGATTATCCAATCACCAACTGGTGGTCAAAACAAACTACAAAACCCCCAGTACACTTTAAATAAAAAGAAGAGAAAACGTGCATTAAAAATTCTTGAAAAATATTTTCTAAGTGCCTAGTTAGTGGTGCAATAGAACCAATTGATTGCATTACTTGGGTCACATGACTCATCTAATTTTAAACTTAAAAGAATCATCTAGAATTATCTGTGCTTAGGGTTCCACATTAAGGATAGAGCACACTTGCATTTCCATATTTAAAGAAAATCTATCAAACAAATTGTAATTTGCAAAACTCTTATGTACCTCATCAAAACCTTGATTGAAAATACTAACTCATGTGAACCCTAAAACGCATTAACACAAGCATTCGAATCTTAAAATTTACTTCATCATAAGAAATTGCTTGTGAACCCTATTTGCCTAAACACTTCACACATTTCAAAATCAATTTTAAGGGCAAACACCCCTCTAACGCCCATCATATTCCGAAAACACATCAAACCCATGGTTAAAACTGAGTAGATGTGCCCTAGGCATGACTAATAGACTTGGGGACTTGAAACTAGATTGGGCTAAGGTCAAGGCCTTGTCTACTTGGACCCACTGGTGACAAGAAAGGTTGGTGTGGTAACCGTGTTAACCTTTAGTGGTGACCTACTGTGCAGGGTGTCCTAAGGGGTCCCACCCTTCTGGCCAGCCAAGTAATTCAAGGGTTGACCTAACCCAGTCGTGTTTTGGGGAGCCAAGATCAGGTCTATTTAGGGTTGACACTCTAAGGACCAGTTTTATTGCTTGTATTGAAAGGGTAGGGTATTTGCTTATCTGTCTTCTCTCTCTCATCTATTAACTTTCTTCTGGTACATGGATGCTAAAAGGTCTCTGAACCTTGATTTGGTACCACCATTAGAAGGTAAACTAAGGAGGGTAAATACATTCCAATGACTAATTGCCATGAGGAAGAACTGATTGAGGAGGAAACCATGGACCCATACACTTTTGCCTCACACTATTCTCCTTATACCCACCTTTCCCTTACTTCAACTTCTTCAGGATGGGAGAACTCTCCTCAACACCTGAGACTTGATTCCCTTCCCTACATCTCATATTCCCTAGGTATAGCTAGGCCTACCTTAAATCCCACATGAATCGCTGGATATCAAGGATCTCTACAACCTCAAAAGACACTTTCCATGCAGGACCAGCACCTGATTGGCATGACCAACTATCTTGACCGGTTCAGCCAAACTCATCTCTCCCCAAATCAGGGATATGCCTCAGAATCCCAATACCTAGAATATCAATCCTATCCTCGAAATCACTTTACAAATTATCCCAATTCCACCCAAACAACTTTACCTTCTCATTGGGATAACCCTACAACACCAAACCAAGGCTATGATTCTTACCCTAGGTATTCAGATGATAGATATTTTGATTCAACTGAGGAAAGAAATCCTGAAAATTATTATCATCAGCCTGATCAAATCCCTGACCATGGAAGTGATCCTGAGATCACCCAATTACTCCAAGTAGTCCAGGGGATGAGAAAACCTAATAAAAGAAGCATAGATAATCTGACAAACCAGCTCAATAGAATCCAGAAAGCACAAGGTGATAAAACTGGTCCGAGTATGCCACAAGTTGGTGGTAAGCCACTCAAGGTTAAGGATCCAACCTTAAGTATGACATCTTGTCCAATCCCAACCTTTACATACACTAAGCCCGTACATCAGCCCTGTGATTATGCAGAATAGATCCTACCTAGGCTTACAGCTGAACTAATAAATGATTTTGATATCCCAGAAACTGACTTTGAGGAGGAAGACTCACTTGAAGAAATATATCTTGATTTACACCCTGAATTGCAACCATTCTAGTTTGAGGAGCCAATCTATAGTGGGCCAAAGTATGAGTCTTTTATTTTTAAAGATGCACAATTGGACTACATGGATGATTTGGGAGAATTAGAGCAAGATCAAGAAGATAGAAAGATTGGGAACACTGACACTCCCAGCCAAGCACGGTTGGATGGCTCTAATGTCATCTTGTCTGAGGATTACCATGATCAGATGTGCTTAAATGATTTGATATCTAGATTTGGCAACACTAATCATTCTAAGATATCCCATATAGAAGTCAAATTTGCTGTCACTTATGTTTCAACTAATTTGCACCCTTCTCTTCCCATCCACCAAAGTTCTAAAGAAAAATCTAACCCTTATGCCCAACATCTTGAGATTGAGAAAAATAGACAATCCCCTTATGAAAAGGATGTTCAAAAATTTGTAGAATTACTGTGGATGACTTATAAAGATCTATCTGAGGAAGCAAAGAATTCAGCTGAATCATGGAATCCTGAGGAGCTTGATTTGATTGATGAAAAGTAAGAAGACATTTCCTCAGAAGATATAGTCCAAGAGAAAAGCAATTGGAATCAAACTCAGAAGTCCACAAAACAAAAAGGATTTGAGGTGTTGACTAATCTAAACCCCGATCTTACTCCCCCTGGAACTGTGATTCCAAGGAATAATGAATTTTCGTCCATTACATTTGAAGACTTGCATCATGATTTTGGTGACTTGAATGAGACTTTTGATCACCCCAGGGATAAGATTAAGGATTCTGATAAGTCCAAAACTATTGAGATGGACCACTGGATCTTATTTGACTCACCTACTTGACATCCATCCATACTTAACTTGAATTGTGAGGTGGTTTCCTATATCATTTCATACTACACAACTCAGGTTCCTCTTTTCATTTCCCATCACTTTCAGGACCAGTACAATTATTCCCCATGAACCACACTGTATCCACCTCATCAACCTTCCTCGTGCATCACATCTTAAGGTTTCCACTATCTACTTTCCACTCTGGCACCCGCACTAATGTTTCTCTCTTTTGTAGCATCTGGCTATAATTAGTTTCAAGCCCGTTCACTTTATTTTTCCAACCTTTTGGGCTTGGTATTCACCATCAGCTGATCTGCATTTGTTGATCACTGATCCTTGCATTACATGATCACATCTTCATTTTAATCTTGACTCAACCCATTTATTTGAGCTACATATTTTTGGGTTTAAGTCCAGCAAATGACGTTAAACTTAGCGCTGGGTGGGAGGCAACCTAGTACTCTATACAGGTAGCTCTGCATCCTCTGCATCCATACCGACATGGATTAACAAGCATAGTCAAGTGATATCTCCTCCTCTTGCTTATTATATTTTGATTTTCATGCATACATTTCAATGAGAACATTGTAATGAATAGGCATGGGAGGGTGGACATTGCATGTCTAATTTTTATGTCAAAAAAAAAATTACATTTAGGCATAAAGAATTTTTATTAAGATTTTATTAGGGATTTATTTTTAAGTTGATTCCTGAGTTTAGAATCCGGTAGAATTTCACACTTAAACATAAAATTTGCAATGGATCCTTTGTGAAGACTGATAAACATCTTTAGTTTATCAAGAAGAAACCTAAACCCTTGGACAGTAATTAGGGAGTTGGCAAACTATCTTCTAACAAATCCACCACACAAGTGTGAGGTGAGAGTAGAAAGTCTACTGGTGCTCTAAGGCTAGTATGAGGAATCTTAAACTCTAGATAATTAGATAATGATACTCAGAGTTAGGCATAGTTTTCACTATCAGTTTTTCCGTACAAGTTCTTAGTACAAATCTCTTGAGAGCCACTAAATAAGGCAAATACGTAGAGAGCGGGTTCTAATCAAACTAGGACTGAGGTGGATGGTCACGACCATCTTTTACGGAATCCTTGACTAAAGGAGGGTATTAATGTCAAGGTCAGAAATACATTGTCCTATCCATTCCCTTCCCGATGCCAAGAATAGGTACTTCCACCAAATAAGCCATCTGATATCCTCTTGAACACCCATAATCGTAAATAATGCATCGTAAATAAAAGTTCATATGCAACGTTGCATTAGTAGATATTTGGAAAAAGCAAAAAAAAAGAAAGAGAAGAAAAGAAATATATATATACATAAAAAAATTTAGAAAGAAAGAAAAAAAAGCAAAAAAAAAAGGAGTTTATAAGTGTTTTTAGAATTTATTTTAAGTGTAATGAGACAACACCTATCACCCTCATGATCCACCAAATATAACCTTGACCTACTTTTCTGTATTTCTAGCTGCTTCAATATGGGCTAAGGAATTCTAACTTAGTCATAGAGTTATCAGAACCTAATCAAAGTGTTAATGCTAGGAGAGACCACCAAATATACTGATAAATTTGATGAGATTATGAGCTCAAAAAGAAAAAAAAAGATAAGAAAAAGAAAGAGAAAGAAAGAGAGAGAATAAGTGTAAAGGAACTAAAGAGAGCATAGTTTCTTGTCTCTCTCTGAGTTGAATTATTTAATAGTCTAAAAATCTAGGTTCTAAAATACTAGTCTATATGTAGCACCAGATGAGTGTGAGCCACCAAATACAAATCCACTTGACTTAGTTATCTTCTACCTAAGCCAAAAGCCGGGGCTAAATATACAGATTACCTTATAACTTCGAGGGAAGAAGTTTGCCTATCCCAATAGATTTTTCCTAAGGGTCAACTATGAGATTTAGATGAGGATTGGCTTTCACTTGTATCCATTGCATAGGCTACAACAAAACACATCTACGATTATCTGGATTACTAAAGCTTCGGATGAAAACAAAAGACATAAACCTCTAGTCAAAATCTTGATAAAAATTACTCATGTAGGATCACTTTGCATTTAGTCATGCATTTGCTAGGGATTAGCAAGATTTAGGCATGGGGGTGTGATTGCACAGCAATCATGCAACCTAAATCACCTAAATTAAGCTAGATCCTAGCATAACTTAGGAATAATGCATTCATAAGCATCATAATTTGCACAATAGCTAGTTTGTTAGTCATATTGATAATATCGTCATTTTATGACCTAAAAGAGATGATTTTAATCACAAATGATTCGAAGCTGCAGATGTCAGACCAAAATGAATAGATTTGATTAGAATGACGACGGGAGTCCAACACTTCCGAAATCATCTCAATTAGACAACCAGGGCACCTTGTGTAGTTCATAAAAGAATGGAGATCATAAAGCCAAAGGGCAAAGATCTGAGCCTTAGATGAAGAATCTAACTACACGGATGAATCTGGATCGACGATCGCAGTCCAACAGTGCAAAAATCAACTCAATCGAAGGTCTACATCACCAGATACAAGAAAAAGAAGATGAACAGCCATGATGGCGCCACGTGGTGCCATCACAGCCGCTCCCTCACCACCACCCCATCTCAGAAGGCCGCACCGCATGCTGTAGGCCGCTGGATGAAGATCCAACGGCCATGAGCATGCCACATCACCCGCCTAGACCAGATGAGCATAAACAGAAACAAACAAATATATATAACAGAAGGATCATGTAGCGCACTGGCACTCATGCGAGCACAGAAGCGCGTGAATCGCGTTCCAGCCATGCACTACGCGAAATTGAAGCGACGTTGGGTGTACGAGGTAGGTGGGCACAATTGCGCGGTCGAAGGGTAGAGGCACACCCACGTAGCGCGATCAATGCGTGTCGCAGGTGGACGTGCGATCTCACTTGCTTACTTCGACACAAAGGAAATGACGCTCATTTTAAGCTGTCTGATCTTAAGGGTGCACAATTTGAAATTGGAAGCGCGCCTGCATGAATCTGAGCTGTTCGATCATACGATCGAATGGTCAAGGATCAAGCGCTAAAATGAGGCATGCGGGCGCGTGTGAAGAAAGTGGAAGTGAGTGAGCACACGTGAGGAAGCAACAGAGCCATGCGATCATCATCCAAATGTCCAAAAGCCACCATGTGTCAGCACTAGAGTGAATCCACGTGATAAGAAGGCTTTTGATGGAGTTTTTAGGCCTAATTAGAGCCGTTGATCTCTCGATCAACGGATCTAATTAGCCAAGAGGTTGTTGCATGAGATAGAGGGCCAAAATACCATTTTTGCCCTCCACAAAAGATATAAAAGAAGGCCCAAGACCCCCCAGTTGAAGCATCTATCTCCCTCTTCCATCAACTCTAGACATCTTCCACCTTCTCTGCAACTTCCCATCCCTCTGCAACTCCGCTTCGACCTTCGTCCTGGCGCTCTGGATCTGAGGTGCTTTCGCACCTCGCACAAGCATCCGACAAGAGGTGTCATCTCTCTGCCACTTTCTATCTCTCTCTCTATCTATCTATCTATCTATTTAATTCTAGTAGCATTCTCTATTGTGAAAACTCTATTTAATTGAAATTAAAGTTCTAATCTTATGAATGCATGATATCTGATTCGTATACATATATAAATATATAAATATCTGTTTAGAGTAAGTTTTCTTGAAAAGCTTCTGGAAAAATCGATATTGCCTCCCTCCGAACGACCCGATACTCATCGAAGTTTTATAAATTTATTTGTCGACATGTTTTTGCGCTATACTACAACTAATTAACTTTTAAAATGTGAATTACGTGCCAAACACCTAGCGAGTATTGGCCTAGAATAGCCTTTCTTCTTCTACCTCCAGCCTACTCTAGACTCGTCTCGGGCAACCTTCCTCCTCCGGTCTCTTCGCCTGCTACCACATACTATAGGCAACAGGTCCTTCTTCCTCTCCATCATCCTCACCTCACCATACCTACGAGGGGCTTCCTCCCCCTGCAGACATCGTCATTCCTCTCCTTGGAGCTTCCTTCATCTCTAGCGTCTTCCAATCATAGCCGGTGCCATCTCTGCTCCCACATCATCCGAAGTCAGTCCTCTTCGACTCCTCACCTTCCCTCGACTCTACTCACACACTTACACTCCACATTTGCATGCCCAAACCACCTGCCACTATCGCCTTCCCCAACTCCGACTGCACTCCGGCGAGCACGCACGCTCGCTCCGTTGCATCAACTACCTCGCTACTACTCCCAGGAGCATTGCCGTGACCTCACGCTCAAAAGCCACAACAAAATTGGGGCTATTGACCATGCACACCGCCCACCGAACACCACTACCTTTGTCCACCTTGTCTGACCTTGCCACTCACACACACGATCCCTCACCGCACGCAACCACCACCAACGCACTCGATGTCCTCCGACAATCTTTCTGAGCTTCTTTGACATGGTCACGAGGCCGTATTTGTGATTTCAGGTACCTACTGGAGCTCCATCTCCTCCCTCGTCTTCTCCAGTCTCGTTCGCTTAGCTCCAGCCCCCACCTCACCCAGATACAAACTACAATTGATGCAAAGCATCTCCAGGTTCCTTCCCAAGTAGCCAATTGAAGTTGCCAGCTATGAATACGCCCGCAATTAGAAGCATCACCTACTGCTACTACTACACGAAGAAGGCTCTGTGGGGTAGTCCCACATCATAGAGTGAGGAGCTTTCCACAGTAAATAAAGGCAAAATGTCGCATAGCCTGTTCACCTTCGTATCACTGGGGTCAGGTCCCTACCCGCTCACACCCCTGTACACGTGCTTGTCACGCGCCTATCATGGCCTATTACGCCCTCGCCTACGCTCACGCCTCGTAGATCTGGGTGGTGGATCCATTTACCCGCTACCCGAGTCTGGTCCATTCTGAGCTTGGAAGAAAAGAAAGAGAATCTGAGAGAGAAGGGGGTGGGTTTTGCTACCTTGGGATTTGAGCCCTCTCCTCTCTCAATACTTAGAGAAACTTTTAAGAGGCCATTGAGCCTATATGGGATCTCCGTTGTGCAGTGCCTTAGCTCTAAAGCTCTTAAGAGAGCCTTGTGCCTTTCTGCTGTTGTGTTCTTCTGAGGCTCTTGAGAGAGAGCCTTGAGCTCTTGTAAGGCCCTTGAACCCCTTCTGATAAGGCATCTAAAGCCTTTGGTTGACGTCTAAGGCATTCTGCTGGTTACCATTGGAATATTTGAATAACTTGATTGACGTGGATGATTGATTGTGATTTACTATTGAAATATTTAAGTAGATTAAGAGCTTAACATTGAGGGTTAATTTGGTTATTCAAATCACCATTTTATCCCAATCTTTTTACACTAATACTCTATTCTTCATTAAAATATCATTTTGAGTATTTTGAATTTCAATTGCATATATTTCTTGTTAAATTATGATTGATGAATTGAATTGCATAATTATTCCTTGTAATGATCTCGGACTCCTTTCTGAATCCGAGTTTCATAAATTTAAATGTTTTGACCGATTTTGTCCTATGCTACAATGTATATCTTAAACAACGATGATTTCGCACAAACAGTAGAGTTAGAAAATAACTCTTTTATAGTAGCCAACCCATGGAGGATAAAGAGCCACTTCCTTAATAAGGTGTACGCTTTAATTTTTGTTTTGGTGGGGCTTGTATACATAAGTCTTAGTAAGTAGTGTACTTATCCTCACCACCTTGAAAGGCACACAAATGTCTCACACTTGCACCACAGAAAAAAGAGAAGATAGAAAAGAAAAGAAAATTGTGCTAGAATTTTTATTTTCATTTACGGGGAGATATACCCTAAGGTTGACCCTGTTGGAAGCTAGAAAGCTGCCAAATTCTTGTGCAGGTAGCCAGTGGAGTCCAATAGGTTATTAATTTTACAATTAGGACCTTTAACTCAAATCACCTTCGCTACACTTGTTCCAATCCCAATAACAAAGAACTTGAGAGTGAAATTGAAACCAAACTGGACCGTGTGCCCCTATGTTTAAAAATCAAGAGTCGCATGAAATTAAAATAGGAAGCTGTTAAATCTTAGTGTCTTGAGGAACTAGGTTCTCTAAAGTACTAGGCATAAGAGCACTATTGTTTATCTGACCAAGATTAACGAATTAAAATCTTTTCCTAATTGAGCTATATGACAAAAATACCCTTGAGTTGAACTTTGAGCTGAATTTTAAGAATTTGCCAAGGGACTAGAAAATGTTAGGCATGAGGGAATGATGGTAACATGATCATCATCCATAACTAGTTTAATTTGGCTAAATTCCAAGGATAAATTCATTTAACTAATCATAAAAAGGGTATAATTCAACTTTGGTCTGATTAAGAGAAACAAATGAAAATTGAGTTAATTCTGCTACTTTAGCTGGTATTTACAAATGTAGATTAACTAAGGGGTGAACCTATACCTAATTAACGATCAAATAAACTCAAAGTTCCAATAAGTAGGCTTGTACTGACTAATTTAGGGTTTCTCTGAGAATTAAAGGTTAATTCATGAATAAAAACCCTAATTACAGCCCCATTGGAGAACCCGTCGTCGTAGCTCGCAAAATGCATCTATCAAATACAATTTATAACCGAAACTCTAGGGGAGTCTTGGGTTGAACATAGGGAGGCGATGTTTACTTTATTTGAAAACTGCGCTTCGTTTTGTTTCTTTTTGGTATTTTGAGGTTTTGTTATTTTTTTGTTTTTTTTAAAATAAAAAGACAAGCAAGACAAGTTCATAAAATGAGATAGAACACAACTATAATATATCACACAAATGTTTATTACAATAATCTATGAAAGCAAAAAGAAAGATATAGGTGAGAGAATCCCCCTCAATGGTTGCTCGGAGGATGACTCACTCTGACGTTGCCTGGAGGAAGGTGGTGAGGAGTGGGACGAACGAGGATGGAGCTCGAGGATGAAGGGCGGGGCAGGATGGCATCGTGGCAAGGATATTCTTCCTAAAGGTAGGTGAGAAGATAGCCACGGGAAGCTCTATGAAGGGGGATGAGAGGTGGGAAAAATATTTGATTTCTATCCTAGAGGAGCATCCCAGGCTTGGAACAAGCTCTCTCTAGAGCCTTGGAGGTGGTGAGAAGAATAAAGAAAGAGATGAAGAAAAATGGGAGGGGTAGGGGTCCTTTTATAGTGGAGGAAAGAATCAAATTCGTATACAAGACATTTAGTGACAGTTATAAATGTCGTTAAAGATCCATCGTAAATGTTGCTGAAGATAGCCTTGCGCCCATGTTGCCACTGCACTAGCACATGCTCCACACGCTACGCGCCTGCGTGTGCTGCTGCTGCTGCACGTGCATGCCATCACACGTGCGCGCGCACTGCTGTGTACGTGTGGTGGCATGTGCATGGGCAGCCTGGGTTGCTCCACATGGCACGATCTGGGTCATCCATCTTCTTTCCGTTGTAGGGGCTGCTACAGAGGTCAGATTGAGTTGATTTTCATGCCATTAGGCTGCGATCGTTGACTCGAATCCATCCACATGGTTGGATTTGTCGTTTGAAGCTCTGAGTTATGTCACCTAGTCCCTTGGCCATTGATCTTCCTCGAACTGCATATGGTGCTACAGGTCTTCGATTAAGGCGATCTCAAAGGCGTTGGACTCCAATCATCTTCCTGATCAGATCCGAATGATTAGATCATCAATCCAAGGCTCCGAAATAAATTTCCTTCTCTCCTGACACAAAAAGGATGCAATTAACCTAAAATATATACAACTACTCTAAATGTAGAATGATGTATGCTATGCAATATTTATAATATGGAATGCAAATCTAAGCCTAGGAACATGCATAAATAGGCATTTCAACGTAAATGGATGTGTCTACATCATACCCCCATGCCTATCTTTTGCTAGTCCCTAGTAAAATTAAACTACATGCTATGTATAAAAATAGAATTTGGACTCAATCGCTTAGGCCTAAGTCGTTTATTAACAATAGAAAATTTCAACTAAGGTCCTAAACTACGAAAACTCAACAGTACTCGAGTGTCTGCCAGAATGCAGACTGCTTAAGTTCTCGCCTTATTTGAAAAGGGAAGATACATTGTTTTATTTTTCTTACTTTCTAATTTTTTTGGACTTTTGGAGTTTGAGAGTTTCGGGATAACTTTTAAAGGCTATCTGACCCGCCCAAGACTTGAAAAGGACTCTAAGTGCTAAGCATCTTGTGAAAGGGTGATAGACTCACTAGGTAGTTGTTAAAATGGACTTCGGGTTTCTACGACCCTAAGTTACCTTAAAGATTTCTACCTAGATGTTTATCTTTCCGAACGGTAGCTTTCTCCCTACTTTTAAATTTTTTATGGGGTCAACACAAGAGCAAACCCAGTGTATATCTCCGTAGTTTATTCTACTTTCCCACTTCTTCCCTAAGTGTTTTGGGAATTATTTATCCATTTTTGTGAGCTGGGCTCTAGACAACCGGCCAATGGGCTATTACCCCTGGCAACTTGCTAGCCATACTCATGCGGTGAAGTGTGGTTTATTTTTCTATTTTTTCTCCTTTTTTTTAGTACCATTTTTTTTTCTTTTCATAAATAGGTGGCTTCCCTAATCTAGGATTTACCTAAAGGTAGTAGAATAAGTGTGGTCAAGTAGCTGGGCTCTGGATAACCGGCCAATGAGCTGTTACCCACGAAAACTTGCCAGCCATACTACCCTAGAAAGTTCATTAGCTACCCAATTTTCGAAGAAACCATTGAAAAATGAGTCAATTCAAATAGTGTGTAGATGCTTAGACTTAAAATCCCCTCAAATCAGAGGGCTGGTTGATAAATTGTGTACTTATCATCCCAATTTATTCACCAAATTAAAGTAAAATTACTTGATGAGGACTCGAGACTAAGTCCACATTTGAGTGGACACCCGAGCTAATTAAGTCTGAAGACCTGAAGAGTCTAAGTGTTTAGGTCCTCTTGTATAATTTTATAAAGTTAATAATGCCTAATGCCTAAGTTCCCTTCTCCTAATTCTATTTTCTTTCCCTTTTTTGTCTTTTTGAATATTCAATTTTTTTAGAAAAAAGAAAATAAAAGAAATTCTTCAGAGATAACAAAATAATTTCAGGATTAAGTATTCACTTACCATGCCTAAATGATGCAATATCCTTATTGTAGAAATAAAGACATAAAATGGGTGGAATAACAGAATATCACCTGAATTTCGTGACAATCTAGTCAGCTCTGCAGCGAACGTGGAATATACACACGTGTTAAATTTATTGCCATCAGCTAGGCATAAAATACGAACAAAGAAGAAATTAGGAATTCACAAGTGCAGGTCAGAATCAAAATAAAAATATTGATCACAGGACTTGCCAGTAGGTGTCCACAAATGTGGACCGGATTATGGTGCAGACCCATGCCCTAGGGTTGAGTGGTTCTTGGCGAGTCGACTTTCCGCTTTGCGTTGTAGTATTTAAGTGGTGGAAAAATCGACTAATAAAAAAAATAAAAATAACCACTCACAGAAGAGCGGGTCGTGTCCACAGGGAGACAATTATGTAATAAACTCTAGATTATTTTATATTCTTTCGGTAAATTGTGAAATCCCTATTCAAATCAGACATAAAATGCGATGGAAAGTAGATTCACAATAATTTAAAAAGATAAGGGTATATGTGCAGTTTACCCTCACTGAAATATTTAATAAATCTATGATGATTTTATGTAATTTTCACGTGACGTGTACTAGAGAAAATTAGTGCACAGGTTAAGCCCAAAACCAATCTTGAAATAGTGAATATCATTAATGTGCAATTATCAGAGAATATGAGTGCGCATGTGCAATTTTGCCACAATATAATAATAATAAATAAAAATCAAATTATGGTGGCAATCGCAGTGAATGTAAATTTTAATTGAATTCAAAACAGAGCATTTGCTCTCTCTCCTCCTCGCAAGAGAGAGAAAGCACCGGCAGGCGGTGGACGTGCTAGGGAGGTCGGCGAGGATGAGGGCTATTCGATGGAGGCCGTGGCGTCGACGGAGATGGCCAGAGGTGGTCGGCCGGTGGAGGAGAATTGGTCGGAGGAGGCTGTCTCCTGTAGCCGCACGCCTACTTGCAGGGAGCGTGGGCGATGCCTGCAGGTGGCTGTTGGCGGTGGTGAAGGCGTGCAGCACCTTTAAGCATGGCTGGAGGGAGGCGCTGTGCGGGAGCCTGCAGGGAGCGCTAAGCACTAGCGGGGGAAGCGAAGCGGGCGACTGCGTAGGCCTACAGTAATGGCAGGCGGATGCTTGCAAGTGCTTGCAGGGGCACACGCCTGCGGGGAGGCGCTGGAGAAGGGCGCCTGCAAGGTGCTTGGTGCGGTTGGAGGATGAAGGCGGGCGTGCTTGCAGGCACAGGTGGCGAGGCGGTCTACAGAGAGCGCTAGGGCATGGTTGCAGGTGCTTGCAGGGCACACGCCTACAGGGAGGCACTGGAGAAGGGCTCCTACAGCGTTGAAGGGAAGGTGATCCTGGTCCGCAGTGCACGCAGGAGTTATTCACCCTCTCTCTCTGGATGATCCTCCCTCTCCTTTCTCCGCCTCTTCTTTTTAACTCCTCCTCATTTGCGCCTGCGAGAGTTAAGGGATTTTCAAATCCCTTAACTATTTCTGGTCGGCTGCTGTTGAGGGTGCCCAGAGGATGGGGAAAAGAACAGCCGCCGGTTGTTTGAAAGGATAATTTACCCTTTCCTCCTCATTCTTTTGCCAATTATTTTTCCTACACATAAAAAGAACATATTAAGTTATAGAATAGATGTAAACCTAAATCATGATGCATGCAAACATTCTATAACTTAATATAGTTATTAAAAAATCTAAAAGATACAATTAAAGTTACTTAGGCATAATATTAGTCCATTAAAATGGACTCATCAAATACCCCCATGCCTAAGATTTGCTAACACTAGCAAAAATGAAAAATAATAAAGGTAATCAGAAGATTTCTTCTTTTCTTACTTCAAAACTTTGGAAATCCAAACAAATGTGAAGTGCTAATAGCCTAGGTAACAGATCCAAGTGAAAGAGCCAATTCGTATTGGAAGTTCGTACTTTACCCTTGGTAAATATTGCGTCGAGATAGGCAACTACTTCCCTCGGGGATAAAGCAGAGGATAATATATAATTTGACCCCGGCGTTTGGCTTAGGTAGGATATATCAAGTTGAATGGATTTGTATTTGGTGGCACACACACTCATCTGGTGCTACAAATAGTCTAGTACTACAGACTCTAGATCTCTAGACTATTAGACAAGTCAACTCTGAGAGAGGCTACACAATTGTGCTCTCTTGATGTTCCTAGGCACTCCCTCTTTTCTTTCTTTCTGAGATCATGAATCTTGCCAGATTTAGAAATTGTACTCATTATTTGGTGGCCTCACATGGCATCTACACTTCAATTATAGTCCTAAGAACTCTACAGCTATGTTAGAGTCCTCAACTAGTATTTGGGCGATCAGAAATACTAAAAGGTAGGTATGGGTCATATTTGGTGGAACGCGATAGGTGTTCTAATGCCTCAGAAATAATGTTGCATTATAACTTGGACTTTTTCTTTTTTGTAATACAAATATTTCTTCTTTTTCTATTTCTTCTTTTTCTTCTTCTTTTCTTTTCTCCTTTTCTCTATTTTTTTTTATAATATAACTCAACATAATACGACACATACTTTTATTTATGAGGCATAATTCGGGATGATGATGGTAAAGAGGATATTATGTGGCTTATTTGGTGGAAGAGCCTATTTTTGGCACCGGGAATGAATGGATAGGACAGGTGTATTTCTGACCTTTGACATTATTACCCTCCTTCAGCCGAGGACTCCATGAAGAACGGTCGTAACCATCCACCATAGTTATAGCTTTATTAAGACTCAATCTCTGTGTATCTGCCTTATTTGGTGACTCTCAGGAATTCACTCAAAGTACGTACACAGGAACAGAGAGTGAAAACTACGCCTACCTCTGAAGTATCATCATCTAATTATCCAAAACTCAAGAGTCCTTGCACTAGACTTAGCGCACCAGTAATCTCTCTACTTTCTTCTCACAAATATAAGGTGGATCTACTAGAAGATAGTATGCCTAACTCCCTATGAACTGTCCAAGGGTTCAGTGGACTACAAATACTTATTGGTTTTCCTCAAGGATCTATTACCAAGTCTACGTGCACATGAAATAAATGTACTAGATTCTAAACTTAAGAAATAATTCCGAAAGAAAAACTTCCAATAACAAAGGTATTTTGCTAGGGACTAACCCAATCAGCTCAAGAAAAGAGAATTTTTTTTTTATAATATATATATATAAATATGTATGCAAATATTTATAAATGCTATAAACATTCTCAGGTTATACCCCCCCATGCCTAAGACTGACAATGTCCTCATTGGAAAAATACAGACATAGAAGAATATCACCTGAGGAGAAGAGTGGGAGGAGCTAAGGCTCCTCAAGCCGAAGTGCATCCAAAACCTGGCCATCTGAAAGAGTAATATACGGTTTAAGTTGCAGGCCATTTACTTTAAAGCTCACACCTGAAATAGGGTTCCTAATCTCTACAGCTCCATGAGGGAAAGTATTGATAACAACGTATGGCCCATCCCAGCGGGACTTGAACTTTCCAGGAAATAATTTAAGTCTAGAATTGAAAAGCCAGACCCACTGGTTGGGCTCAAAAGTCTTTCTAATGATGTGCTTGTCATGGAAGACTTTTGTACGTTGCTTGTAAGCTTGAGAAGTTTCATAAGCTTCATTACGAAGCTCCTCAAGCTCACTTAATTCTAACATACGTGCTTTTCCCGCTTTATCCAGATTCAAGTTAACATTTTTAATAGCCCAATAAGCTTTATGTTGGATTTCAACAGGAAGGTGGCACGCTTTTCCGTAGACAAGATGGAAAGGAGACATGCCTAAGGGAGTCTTATATGCAGTTCTGTAGGCCCAAAGAGCATCATTTAGTTTTTTAGACCAATCCTTCCGATCAGGCTTGACAGTTTTTTCTAAAATTCGCTTAATCTCCCTATTGGACACTTCAACTTGTCCACTCATTTGGGGATGATAAGGTGTGGCTATCATGTGGTTGACTCCCAAATTTTGGAGTAGTCTTGTGAAGTGTACATTCTTAAAGTGAGGTCCTCCATCACTTATGATCGTCCTTGGGCACCCATACTGAGAAATTATATTAGCCTTAACAAATCCCAAGACCACGGAATGGTCATTAGTTCACATGGGTATGGCTTCTATCCATTTTGATACATAGTCAACAGCCACAAGGATGTATTCATATTCGAAGGACACAGGAAAGGGACCCATGAAGTCAATGCCCCAAATATCAAAGATTTCAACAAGGAGGATAGGTTGTTGGGGCATCTCACCCCTTTTTCCAATGGTTCCCGTCTGCTGGCAATGTAGACATGTGTCCACATACGTATGTGCATCTCGAAATAATGTGGGCCACCAAAAACCAGACTGAAGAACTTTATGGGCAGTCTTCTTCCCACTAAAATGTCCCCCACAGTGGAGGTCATGGCAGAAACTCAGAACACTTCTTTATTCTTCATTAGGGATGCAACGGCAAAACAGCTGGTCAAGGCCTATTCTAAAAGGCTCGGGTTCCTCCCAGAGATAAAATTTAGCGTTGGCAAGAAACCTATCTCACTTCTGCTTGTCCCACGTACTGGGGGTAATGCCCGTGACCAGATAGTTCACTATGTCAGCGAACCAAAGAGTTTTAGCTTCCACGACCATTAGAGACTCATCAGGGAAAGTCTCTTGAATACCGCCAGCAGGGTTTGATGCCTCAATAGGGATCCTAGACAAACGGTCTGCTATCACATTCTCAACTCCTTTCTTGTCTTTAATTTCCAGGTCAAATTCTTGGAGTAGTAGAATCCAACGAATTAGGCGAGGTTTGGTGTCCTTTTTAGCCAGAAGATGCTTAAGGGCTGAATGATCAGTGAACACCACAACCTTGGATCCCAAAAGATAAGACCGAAACTTTTCCAAAGCAAATACTACAGCAAGTAATTCCTTTTCAGTAACCATGTAGTTTTGCTGAGGATCCATAAGGGTCTTGCTGGCATAATGTAGCACATGAGGTTTTCCATCAACCCTTTGACCTAAGATCGCTCCCACTGCAAAATCAGAAGCATCGCACATAAGCTCAAACGAGAGGGTCCAATCTGGTGCTTGGAGAATCGGCGCGGTAATGAGGGCTTTCTTCAAAACTTGGAAAGCATCGCCACATCTATCATCAAAATCGAAGGAGACATCCTTCGCTAACAGGTCGCAGAGTGGCTTAGAGATTTTACTGAAATCTCTAATGAAGCGCCTATAAAATCTAGCATGGCCAAGGAAAGATCTAACCTGACGAACATTGGCGGGCAATGGAAGCTTAGAGATGGAATCGATTTTTGCGGTGTCCACCTCTAATCCTCTCTTGGAAACTATATTCCCTAACACAATGGCCTACTGGACCATAAAGTGGCTTTTCTCCCAGCTAAGCACCAGCTTTGCCTCTTCGCAATGGGTTAAGACTTTATCAAGGTGCGAAAGGCATAGGTCAAATGAAGAGCCATAAATGGAGAAGTCATCCATGAAAATTTCAACGAACTCGTCGATCATATCAGAAAAGATAGCCATCATACAACATTGGAAAGTGGCAGGAGCATTACATAACCCGAATGGCATTCGGCGGAACGCAAAAGTGCCATAAGGACTCTTGAAGGTGTTATGCTCCTGATCATCAAGAAAAATGGCTATCTGATTGTATCCAGAGTACCCATCAAGAAAATAAAAGTACTTGTTCCCCAACAATTGTTCCAAAATTTGATCGATAAACTGTAAGGGGAAATGGTCTTTCTGGGTAGCCATGTTTAAACGACAGTAATAAATGCAGACCCTCCAACCAATTAAGGGTCTAGTGGTCACCAGTTCACCTTGGTCATTTTCTTCCACAGTGATCCCTGTCTTTTTCGGAACTACGTGAATAGGACTGACCCATTTACTATCTGAAATGGGATAGATAATCCCTGCATCCAGCCATTTCAGAATCTCCTTTTTAACAACCTCCAGCATATTTGGATTGAGCCTTCTCTGCATATCTCGGAAAGGCTTCACAGACTTGTCTGTGTATATATGATGCATGCAAAGAGAGGGATCAACACCCTTAATATCAGCAATTATCTAGGCAATTGCTTCCTTGTGCCTTTGTAAACACTCAAGTAGAGCTCCCTCCTGCAATTCAGATAATGCAGACGAGATAATAATGGGGAGCGTGTTATTAGGGCCAAGGAAAGCATATTTCAATGTGCTCAGGAGGGGTTTCAACTCCAATTCAGGAGCCTTTTGGATTGAGGGTTTTAGTTGAGATGTCCCTACCTCAGGCAGCGGATCTACCTTCACAGTCCAGGGTAGGGACAGAGACTCAGTGTGTATCCCCAGCAACTCTTCTAGTTTGGGCATTTTCCTTTCAGTTTCTTTAATAATCGAGGGATGGTCCTGAGATATGACCTTCTGAAGGGGATCTCTACATAAGAGTGTTGGAGTAGTCTCTTCAATTATTTCATCAACGACATCAATCTGAGAATAATCTTCAAATCCAGGTTGCTTGTAAGTATCAAAAACATTCAACCGGATCTTTTTGTTCCCAAAGCCCGTTTTAAGTGCCCCAGATCTACAATTTATAGAGGCATTGGCTGTGGCCAAGAAGGGGCATCCCAGAATAATGGATGGCTTTGTGGGCTTATTAGATGGTTCAGTATCAAGTACCAGAAAGTCAACGGGGAAGAAGAAATCCTCCACTCTCATGAGGACATCTTCCAACAATCCCCGCGGTGGCTTAAGTGATCTGTCTGCAACCTGGAGGATTACTGGACTAGGCTTCAGCTTTCCTCCTCCCAAAATGTCATAGACAGAGCTCAGTAGAATGTTTACCCCCACACCCAGATCAAGCAGAGCCTCGTCAATGTGTTGGTTACCTATAACCACTGAAATATACCGGGCCCCTGGGTCTTTCATTTTGGGGGGTGTTCCATGCTGAAGAACCGACCTAACATGATCAGGTAGGATGACCTTGGTTTGGACCTGTTTCCTAGATCGGTGCTTCTGGGTGCACAGGTCCTTTAGAAACTTGGCATAGGATGGAATCTGTTTAATCGCTTCCAACAGAGGCAAGTTAATCTGGACATGCCTAAAAGTATCCATAATCTCTTCCGTCCTATCCTTGGCTCCATACGAGCCAACAGAAGATTCCCCAAGAGTAGATAGACGCTCTGGATAAGTCACCCTCGGCTTCTAGGTAGAAGGGTTGTCATGGCGGGAAAGGGGTAGTGGAAGGACGACATCCTCATTGTGGGTGATTTTGTGTGAGGGAGAGTGGTGTGGCCCTTCCTCGAGTGAGATGGAAGTCAGGTCAGGTGTAGAAGGGGAATTTTGAGATGTAACCGTAGGAGTGTTATCAGGCTTGTCAATCTTTTTTCCACTCCTCAACACGGTCACTACTTGGGCATGCTCCCTGAATACAACCCCCTTGCCCTTAGGGTTCTCCTCAGAAGAGCTAGGCAGCTTCCCCGGATCACGTTGCCTAACTGCCTTAGTAAGATGACCAATTTGGCATTGTATATCAGTAATCATCTTATTCTGAGATTGGATAACCATATTCTGATGCTCTTGCATTGCTTTCATCATGGCCTTTAGTTCATCCATCTTAGAGGGCTTATTCGGAGGAGGATTTTCATACGAAGGTTGGTATGTGGGCTGGGGAGGTAAGGGTCTAGTATTCCCTGAGTTAGAAGCATCACCTTGCTTCCACGAGAAGTTTGGATGGTTCCGCCACCCTGGATTATAAGTGTTGGAGTAAGGGTTATTGCGAGGGGGGCAGAAACCTTGGGCCGTGTTTAAGTCGGCCTGAATCAACTCAAGGAATTGGTTTGCTTGATGGCACTCCGCAGTGGCGTGCGTTGTACTTTGTCAAATGGATCATTCTCTGGAAGCTTGAAAAATAGAGGCTGCTTGCGGGTTCATGCTGGGGTTTACTAAAAGCCTATCAAAGTTTTTATTCAATAGTTGAATCTGATAAGCCAAATCCTGAGAAGCCCCAGCTTCATGGGCCTCTATCTTCCTCTGCAAGATTGATGGTTTTCTTTCTTAATAGGCAGGGGACAGATGTATGGAGTTGTCACTTAATGTTTCAAATAATGCCCAGGCTTCATCCTCAGTTCTGGTCATGAAGGTTCCTGCACAGGCTGCATCATTGGTTTGCCTATGCCTTTCAGATAATCCGTTATAGAACCTTTCAACCAACTGCCATCTTGGCACTTGATGGTGGGGGCATAACCTAAGAAGGTCATTAAAGCACTCCTAAGTCTCATGAAATTGCTCCCCCTCCTGTTGAGTAAAACCCATAATCTCTCTTCTGTAATGGTTGGTTTTACTCATAGGAAAATACTTTTTAAAAATTCTCCATTAAGGGTGTCCCAATCATTTACCCTTGCATCGAGGGTACAATACCAGTGCTTGGCCTTATCCTTTAGGGAGAAAGGAAATAGAGTCCTCATCAGGGCTTCATCAGTAAAGCCCTGGAGCTTCACCGTGGAACAGACCTTGGTGAATTCCTCCAAATGCCGGTAGGGGTCCTCCCTAGTAGTACCATAAAAAGAGGGCAATAAAGATATGGTACTGCTCTTGATCTCATACGGATTATCCCCTGCCGGTCGTCTTAGTGCTTGTGCAGGTTGGTTAGTAGGAATAAAATAGTCCCTTAGGGTTCTTTGTTGATTTGCACCTTGCTCAGCCATTCCTTCTTTTTCTTCTCCTAGGTGAGCTCTCCTAAGAAATCTCTCAGGCTCATGATCAAACACTAGACTACCCTCAAGAGAGCGTCTACCAAGCATACAAAACACAATGCAGGTTTTTTATGGAGTAAGTTAAACCTCCACTCCAAAGATAAGCCAAAAGATCAAGACTTATCCCTCCATTCCCATGTAAGTGGTATAAGAGGGGTGTGGACTTGAAATCTTAACCTTCTTTATTGCGAGGGTTGAATTAGTTAATATAAATGGCCAAACAAGTTTTTCACTGCAATTACGTGCCTTAATTCAACCTTTGAGTGCCCTAGGACCTATACTTTGCTTGGATGATACTTTCAGGTGGTCAAGTGAGAAGTTACTCCAAGGACGAACAAAGGGATGCAAGTAGGGCGAACCCTTCCTTTGAGGCAATGCGTATGCGGTGCCCCTTAACTACCCTTTTGTTCCTTTAAGGGGTGTCCCCCTCCGTGGAGTATCAAAACACTTGGTCAAAAGATAGTATCACCACCACCACAAAGCACAATAGGAGGGTCTACACCTATAAAGAGATCGGTGCCTATAGCCTTAAGGGATCGAGCCTTAGTGCGATGCCTAATGTGCATGCTCAGTGTCAGAAGTGTGCAACACACTGCAAATCTTTGTAATTTCTTTTGAAATCTCAGACAAGTCCCTTAAAATCAGATCAAATGTGAATTGCTTTTAGGGTTGAATCTAATTATTAGTTCGACTTTTAGTTATGTGACCACTGAATTAGTAAATTCAAACAACTTGGTGGTCTTGAATTTAAATTTGAATGCAAATGCGTGAACAGGAGTTGGATGCAAAAGTTAGAAAGATGTACTTATCTCCAGCGATCTTCGTGCTAATATGCTTGCAATGCAATAATATGATCTAATGTGCTGCTCAATCACCCCTAAATGCGTATACCTAAGGGCATGCAACTTCTAAATAGGCAGCTCGATATTTTCTTTATTGGTTTTAAAAGCAAGCAAGCAAAAAATAGAATCACGCATGCACCAAAAATATTGTAAGCCCTAGTAGCTAAAGAATGTGGGGACAAACCCCCAAAAATTCAACCCCAATGACTACAAGGGCGAAAAGATAGAAATAAATTTGTGACGACGGAGAATCCTCTGCAAAAATAGGATCTTGGTCTCCTTCATCTTTTCCTCATGTGGCTTAACTCATGGTTGCTGTCGCCACTCTGTTGCGCCTCGTCGCCTCTTCAGAGTCCTCGCACAGTAAAAAAAATTGATCAGATAATTTCGCAAATCAGAATATTTAAAAACAATGAAGTAAATCTATTGCGTCTGTTACCTCCCCAGCAACGGTGCCAATTTGGCGAGTTGACTTTCTGCTTTGCATTGTAGTATTTAAGTGGTGGAAAAATTGACTAATCAAAAAAATAAAAATAACCACTCACAGAAGAGCGGGTCGTGTCCACAGGGAGGCAATTATGCAATAAACTCTTGATTATTTTATATTCTTTCGGTAAATTGTGAAATCCCTATTCAAATCTGACATAAAATGTCATGGAAAGTAGATTCACAATAATTTAAAAAGATAAGGGTATATGTGCAGTTTACCCTCACAGAAATCTTCAATAAATCTATGATGATTTTATGTAATTTTCACGTGACGTGTACTAGAGAAAATTAGTGCACAGCTTAAGCCCAAAACCAAACTTGAAATAGGTGAATATCATTAATGTGCAATTATCAGAGAATATGAGTGTGCATGGCCAATTTTTCCACAATATAATAATAAATAAAAATCAAATTCTGGTGGCAATGGCATTGAATGTAAATTTTAATTGAATTCAAAATAGAGCATTTGCTCTCTCTCCTCCTCGCGAGAGAGAGAGAGCACTGGCGGGCGGTGGACGCGCTAGGGAGGTCGGCAAGGATGAGGGCTATCCGATGGAGGCCGCGGCGTCGACGGAGATGGCCAGAGGTGGCCAGCTGGCGGAGGAGAAGTGGTCGGAGGAGGCTGTCTGCTGTAGCCACACGCCTGCCTGCGGGGAGCATGGGTGATGCCTGCAGGTGGCTGCTGGAGGTGGTGAAGGCGCATAGCGCCTTTAGGAGCGGCTGGAGGGAGGCGCTGTGCGGGAGCCTGCAGGGAGCGCTAGGCGCTGGCAGGGGAAGCGAAGCGGGCGACTGCGTAGGCTTGCGGTGATGGCGGGTGGATGCTTGCAGGGGCGTATGCCTGCGGGGAGGCACTGGAGAAGGGCTCCTGCAGGGTGCTTGGTGAAGTTGGAGGATGAAGGCGGGCATGCTTCCGGGCACAGGTGGCGAGGCGGTCTACAGAGAGCTCTAGGGCGTGGCTGCAGGTGCTTGCAGGGACACGCGCCTGCGGGGAGGCACTGGAGAAGGGCACCTGCAGCGTTGAAGGGAAGGTGATCCTGGTCCACAGTGCACGTAGGAGGTATTCACCCTCTCTCTCTGGATGATCCTCCCTCTCCTTTCTCTGCCTCTTCTTTTTAACTCCTCCTCGTTTGCGCCTGTGAGAGTTAAGGGATTTTCAAATCCCTTAACTATTTCTGGCCGACGGCTGTTGAGGGTGCCCGGAGGATGGGGAAAAGAACAGTCGTCGGTTACTTGAAAGGGTAATTTACCCTTTCCTCCTCATTCTTTTGCCAACTATTTTTCTTTGCACATAAAAAGAACATATTAAGTTATAGAATAAATGTAAACCTAAATCATGATGCATGCAAACATTCTATAACTTAATTTAGTTATTAACAAATCTAAAAGATACAATTAAAGTTACTTAGGCGTAGTATTAGTCCTTTAAAATGGACTCATCAGTTCTCAGGTTCTGGGTGAAAATCACCCAAAATCGAAGATTGTTGAGCCTGTGGAGCTGGGCCTGCGGTTTTGAAGTATGCAACCCAAGACCAAAGTGTCAGACAATGGGTATAGATGGTTCAATAGGTTCGGATGTCCTTTTAGATTTCAACTCAAAAAGGTAATCAATGATTCTGAGCTTGTGTTGCATCTCAAAGATATCATAAGGGTCTTGGTAAAAACTTGGTGGTTTTAGCTCAATAGGAACCCTTAAATCCAAAATTGTGTTTCCCTCTGAGTTAGCCTTCCAAAATTTCATTGCCAAATTCCTATCCTCTAAAATCAATATCTCTAAGACCTCCAAATCGTTGTACACCCCGTCTAAAGTACCCAAGTCCAACATTTGTGGTTGAATCAGGATTGACTTGGGTACAATGATTTCCAAATCAAAATCAATAACTTTGGGGTGTGGTTGAGGAATGGGGCTATTGATTGAATCTTCTATTAAATAAGGATTCGAATCCTCCAAGTTAGCCCAACCGAATCCAAATCTTCAATAATTGGATAATCAAATTGTTCGTCATACTCCTCGAGCTTGTTTGCCTCACTAAAATCATTTTCCTTAACTTCAAGTGAGGCATCACTCATAGATTCCTCACCCTCAGAATTAAAGAATTCTTGATCCTCATTTATATATGTCTCAAAATCATATGTCATTTCATGGTCCTTAAAGATATATTTTTCATCATTCCCTGGCTCAGAAATCACGGGTGAAGTAATCAGTTCATTCTCAATCAGTTGCTTTAGACCAACCTGGTCACCTCCAGTCTTCGAAAATGTAACCCCCCCAACAAGCGCCTGAGCAGGTTCAGACATTGGCTCTTCTGAAGGGGGTTCATCTTGAGAATCATCCCAAGATTGGACTAGGGCAACCATAAATTTTCATCCTCAACATCGATAATTTCCCAAGTAGAAACTCACCCAGGCCCCTATCCCTAACATGTTGGAGCAAATCCAATAAAGTGCTATTTAACTCATCAATCATTTTTATCATAGGCTCCAATGCTTCAGTGCATGGTATTGGTTGAGCTTCTAAAGATTGGATGGTGTTCCCCAAGTTAGCCAACACCCTATCTTGGACCTGGTTCACCTGAACCAAATGGTTCAGTTTTGGTTTGGGTGGGTTTGGGTTAAATCTAAGGGAGTCAAGATATCGAGGTTCTCGGGTCCCTCCCTGATAGTAGGTCATCTCGAGTTGTTCAAAGAATGGAGGTGACCTATATTCAATGGAATACTGGGGAGGGTAGATGTTATAATCATCATATCCTTCCTGATTGTAGATCGGGTTGGTTTGATCATCAAAGGATGGAGATCTATAATCATTGTAGCCCTGGGAAGGATAGTAATCATAGTCTTGTTGTCCAGGGTTAGGCCCTGGACATTGAGGTCTGGTATCGTATCCCCAATCAAAGTTATCTTGGCTAGTGGATGGGTAATTATAAGTCGATTCAGAATAGTAATCATCTTGGGTATAAGTGGTGGTAGGAGGGTAGGATGGAAAATGAGTGTAGGATGTGGAAGGATACATGGTAGAATAAGAGGGGAAATCAGAAGAAAGAAAGGAGCCTTGCAATACAAGCAATCAACCCTATTCTTAGGTGGGTTAGCCTAAAGACCTACAAACTCCCAGGACCTATCTTGAGATTATAACCGATTTGGTCTACTTTTATCTGGTCAATCCAACCAGTTAGAAGGAGGGACTGGGGAGAAGGTTCTTCCTTTGACTTACACCTCCGATTCCTAGTGTACCCCCCAACCACGGTTGTTTGATGCCCCTAGCTAGACATCAGATGGACTAGTAGAAGTAGATTAATCGAAAAAAAATCTCAATCTAAGCTCTGAAGAGCAAATCAATCCTTAAGGCCAACGTCTACTCACTTTTAATTAGACTTGGGATGATTGTGCTCTTGGAATGTGATGGGCCCTTTAGATGGGTTGTGCCCTTAATGATAAATTCAAATGTGTGTGCGTGCACAACCAGGGTTTGCAAACAAGGTTATTTGATGATGTGTTTTTTAGGGCTTAACCTTGTTTAGTAGCTTTTATGGTTTAATCCTTAGGTTGGTTCAATCAGGGTTCAGTAGAACACTCTAGGTTTTACAAGCATTGGTGATGATGTATTCCTTTAGAAATCAGAAAAAAAATGTGGAGTTCCTGGTTCAGCCCTAAAAGTCAACCCTGAGTGGCAAGCTACTGATGAATTACTTTTATCTTAAGTGGTGCGGCACAAACAGTTCAATCAATTGGCCTGTTGTACCACTTAGTTAAGGCACACAAAAATGTTTGACCTATTCAGATTTCTACTCACTTATTGGTGTATTGAGTTATGGTGTACCGGATCCATAGGTCAGATTCCGGTTAAGTGGTAGAATCGATGTGAAGTGGTGCGCCATAAGTTGAGAGTTGTAGGTGTTAATGTGTGTCTCTTTTAGAAAATCCCACAATAGAAGAGTATTTTTTTATTATTTTTTTAATATATATATGCGGGGATGAGATGGGTGGAGGTGGCAAACAAACAACCAGATCTATCCTAGGGTTTATAAAAAGCACCTAAGTTGATTTGGGTTTGAGTTATTAGTGTGGTGAAATGCAATCTAGGGTGGGGGTGGTAGGGGAAAACTTACAAATGTCTCTACCTTCACTTTACTCCAATCTATCGCCTTTGGCACCTTAACCGGGTTCTTACAAGATAATAAATCGAAGAAGAAAGATAGGTTAGAAAAATATGTAAGTAATGAGGAAAACACAAAAAAACCAAAGAACGTTGCCTCCCTGTCAACGGCACCAAAGTGATGTGTCAGATCTCATTGTGGAAAGGATTGGAGTTTGGAAAACTCGTCGTCGTAGTTCGATTCGCGAGAAGATCTGTCAATCAGATAAAATTTATAACTGAAATGCGAAAACTGAGTCCCAGGTTGAAATAATCCATGTTTGTTTTTGAAAAATCCGCGTTTCATTTTTATTTGTTTTTGTCATTTTTGTCCTTTCTAATTTTTTTGGTATTTTTAGCAAGAAAGAGATTAGGTCGATGAATTCTCATCTAACTAATCTACTTGCAAAATATAAGAGAGAGAGAAACAATCACATATATTTCTGAAGCAAATGTTTTCTATAATTAAGAAAGTGGGAAAGATTACACTACAAAAACAAAAAGAGAGATATAGGTGAGAGAATGCCCCTCGATGGTTGCTCAGAGGATGACTCACTCTGGCGTTTCCTGGAGGAAGTTGGAGCGGGACAAACGAGGATAGAGCCGAAGGATGGAGGGCGAGGCAGGATGACATTGCGGCGAGGATCTTCCTTCCGAAGGGAGGTGAGAAGATAGCCACGTGATGCTCCATGAAGGGGGATGCGAGGTGGGAAAAATATTTGACTTCTATTCTAAAGGAGCATCCTAGGCTTGGAACAAGCTCTCTCTAGAGCCTTGGAGGTGGTGAGAGGAAGAAAGGAAGAGATAAAGAAAAATAGGAGGGGTAGGGGTCCTTTTATAGTGAAGGAAAGAATCAAATTTGTATACAGGATATTTAGTGACGGTCATAAACGTTGCTGAAGATCCGCCATAAATGTCGCTGAAGACAGCCTTGCGTCCATGCTGCAGCTGCGCTGGCTCACGCCCGCGTGCGTTGCTGCTGCTATGCGTGCGTGCCACCACGCGCGTGCATGTCCACACTGCTGTGTGCGTGCGGTGGCACTTGCGTGTGCATGGGCGGCCTGGGTTGCACCATGTGGTGCGATCTGGGCCGTCCATCTTCTTTCCGTTGTATAGGCTACTACAAAGGTCGAATTGAGTCAATTTTCGCACCGTTAGGCTGCAATCGTCGACCCGAATCCATCCATATGGTCGGATTTGTTGTTTGAAGCTTCAAATTATGTCACCTAGTCCCTTGGCCTTTGACCTTCCTCGGACTGCATATGGTGTACGGGACTCCAATCAAGGCGATTTTAGAGGTGTTGGACTCCGATCATCGTCCTGATCAGATCCCTATGGTCAGATCGTCAATCCAAGGCTCCGAAATAAATCTCCTCTCCTGACCACAAAAAAGATGCAGTTAACCTAAAATATATACAACTACTCTAAATGCAGAATGATGCATGCTATGCAATATTTATAATATGAAATGCAAATATAAGCCTAGGAACATACATAAATAGGCATTTCAACCTAAATGGATGTGTCTACATCACTCACTTAAATTAATAAGGTTGTAATGAAAATAATTGTAACGTAAACTCTCTAAAAATCATTGAAAATATTCTATAGGATTTGGAACAATCAATTTGATAGATAGAAACCAATTTGACCTAAAATAGGAACCAAGGTTAATATTTGATGCATTTTGGGTTAAATTGTAAATTGACTAGTAAAACTTCATCAAAACTCAACATTGAATTCACCACTAGATTCCTTGAGCCTAAATTTGATCACCCTAAAAAGTTGATACTTTTTGGACCTTATCTTCCTTGATTTTGTAAAATAGTCCCTAACTTTTGAATTCCTTGCATTTTGGTCCAAAATTTCGTACATTAAGGTGCTTGGCTAATGTCAACCACTCATCTTCTTCCCAAAATGAGCAACAACAACTGCTCTGCTGTGCGCGATTTGTAGCAGCTCTTGATCAAGCAATTCTTGATCAAATTCCACCAAAATTCGTGGGATTGATCCTCGGATTAAGACAAACTTGGTAAGCAAGATCTCGAGTGCTTTTAATGGCAATAACAACCATTAATTCAACTGCAAGTCTTGTATCTAAACCCTAACTTTTTCGCTACTCAAGTCACACAATTTGATTCTACTTCTTGTGCCAGCCTCTTCTATTTAAACCTTTGACCTTGATTGAGTCCAGGGTATGCTAAATTTGGTCGGGAACCTTCTCCTTCTTCCTCCTTGAACCACGCCATTGGCGCACCTCAAAGCAACTTCAACCTACCTCCTCGCTGTCTACCACGTACAATAGGTAGAGGGTTCCTCCTCGTCGTCCCATGGAGATTTAGACAAAGCTACGTGGTCCAATTCCTCCTCTTCCTCTCTGATATCATCTTCTTCCTTCTTGTTATCCTCTCCTCATCAGGTAACTCTCCTCTTCCTTTCATCAAATTAAGTTAGGGCTTCTTCTCCCCATCCCTCTAATTAGGAATCTAGAGCTTCACGACTACGTTCATTGCCTTTAGCATCTCCTCCGAACTCCACCATTGCCAACCACCAACACCTTCATTGCCACTTCACCTCCATCACCCCCACAACCAATTAACCTGGACAAAAGCCTCCCTCCACCTTCGCTAAGCTTTTGCCCAAGTTGATTGGGCCTGCCAACCATTCCACCACAGCCTCGACTTCCACCAGTAGATCTCAAAGGAACTTTTGCTCCGATGAGTTCCAGCCAACCTCGAGCCCAATATGTTTAGGCCTTCACTCTGGAGTACTTTGTCAAAGCTTTCTGCATATTTAATTGGGGCCAAGAGGCCCATATTCGTGTTTACAGAACTTCATCGGATGCACCTTCTTCTCTGGCGTCAGTAGAGCAATTCGGTGACCTCATTAGGAGATTTCCCTCGCTAGCAACCTTGGATTCTCTATAGCAATATATCCTAACCGTGGATTTGAGGATCCAGCAATCCAAGTATCCACGATCAACTATTGCTGTGATAGACAAAGCAGACGAAGAAGGTGGGACTTTAGTCCTACCTCATGGAGGGATGAGCATCCAACCTACTATATCTGGAATCAATGATATCACTTGCTCGAAAATAGGGGGTCAGGTCCCCATATGCACGTGCACAGGCTCACCCACACACGCGGGCTAGGCTCTTCTTACTTTGGTCCAAGAAGAGAGACTTAGGCCCATTGGGTTGAGATCTGGACCCAAGAGAAGGGGCCAGTTTTGCAGTGATGAGAACACAAGACTTGTGTTGAAGAGTGGGCTCAAGCTTAAGTGTTCTATACTTGATTAAAAACATTCCTTTTGCCTTAGCCATTGTCTATTCTTTTGAGTTTGGCTGACTTTGATAGAACATTAAGTTTTTGCACCAAACTCTTATATTTCATATTTTATAACATTGATTAGTAGTATTTATGCATTTTCTTGCTCCCTGAGATGACCTTGAACTTTTCTAATTTCAAGTAATAAATTTGAATGTTTATTTAACTCTAGTCACTATATTACAACATATTTTTAAACCTTGATTAAAGTGACTAAACAAGGCTTAATAAGATCGAGTTCCAACTCTTTTGCAACCCTAGTTCTTTCAGTAAAAAATTAGATGGGTCTTGGCATATCGATTATAGGGGATTGAGCACTATAACTATTACAGCTAAATTTCCTATCCCATTAATTGATGATTTGTTGGATGAGTTGGTCAAATCAAGAGTCTTCACCAAATTGGACCTTCGGTCGGGTTACCACCAGATAAGGGTGCACGAGAAGGACATCCACAAAACAACTTTCAAAACTCAAGAGGGGCACTATGACTTTTTGGGAATGCCATTTGGTCTTACTAATGGTCCTACATTCTAGCATTTAGTTAACACCTTGTTCAAGCCTATGCTCTGTAAATTCATTTTGGTCTTCTTTGATGACATTTTGGTTTGTAGTAAAACCCTTGAATTACATATCAATCACTTAGCAGCAGGTTTTGAGATTTTTCAAGCCAACAAACTCTTCCTCAAGCATTCTAAATGTAATTTTGTTGTCAATTCTGTTACATACTTGGGCCACATAATCAGCCAAGATGGAGTTACAACGGAGCCTGACAAGATATCATCTATTAAAATGTGGGCACCCCCCAAAATAGTAAAAGCCTTATGTGGGTTCTTGGGTCTTGCTAAATACTATCGAAAATTCATTCAAAATTTTGGAATTATTTCCAAACCTCTAACAGATTTATTGAAGAAAGATTCTTTCCATTGGAGAACTAAGGCTAACAATGCTTTCCTAGCTCTGAAAGAAGCACTTATTTTAGGCATGTGCTTGCACTACAAGATTTCACTCTTCCATTTGTTGTTGAGTGTGATGCTAGTGGAATGGGCATGGGAGTAGTCTTCTCTTAGAATGGGCAGCCCTTAGCATACTTGAGCAAAGCATTTTCTATACAACAACAGGCATGGTCAACCTATGAGAAAGAACTTCATTCTATTTTGTTTGCTATAGAGAGATGGCGCCATTATCTTTTGGGAAGGAAATTCATCATCAGGATAGATCATCAAAGTCACGATACTTGTTGTAGTAGAAAGCATCCATTCTCGCTCAACACATGTTTGATTCGTCTCACGAATTTAGATTTTCAATTGGAATATAAAGAGGGTCGTCATAATCAGGTCGCAGATGCTCTTTCAAGAATGGAGGAATATGCTTCCTTAGCCACTATTTCTAGACCTATTCCAATTTCATTGGAGGATATTAAAATTGCATATAAGTCAGACCCTGCCTTATTGCAATTGTGTCATAAATGGGACACAACCCAATTGGATAGGACTATCTATCATCTTTGCGATGGCATTCTTTGGCATAGAAATTGTATAGTTTTGGCACCATCTTGCTCGGTAATTGAGTAGGCCAGTGGACTTGCACACAACTCTTTAGAAGGGGGTGATCCAAGTTTCCATAAAATTGTAGCTCGTCTCAAATAGAACTTCATATGGCAAGGTATAAATGCAGTTGTCAGGAAATACATATGCCAATGTGATGTGTGCCAAAGATGCAAAATGGAGACACAAGTGCTTGAGGGACTACTTCAGCCCTTGCCTATTCCAATGCAAATTTGGCAAGATATTGCTATGGATTTTATAGAGGGCCTCCCTCTATCTAACGACAAGTGAGTAATATTTGTGGTTGTTGATAGATTTTCCAAATATGGTCATTTCATTCCAATTGCCCACCCGTATTCAGCCAAGGATATTGCTGATGTTTTCCTTTGGGAAGTTTGTCTACATGGTATTCCTCCTCCATTGTCTCATATTGAGACACTATCTTTCTAAGTACCTTTTTGCAAGAATTATTTGCAACACAAGGCACTAAACTGAAGATGAGTTCATCCTACGTACCATCCTCAATCAGATAGATAGTATGAGGCTTTAAACAAATGCTTGGAGACTTACTTGCAATGTTTTTGTTATCAACAACAACACACTTGGGTTCAATGGATATCTTGGGTAGAGTATTCCTATAATACTAGTGTCCATTCTTCAATGAAGATGACACCCATTGAGATTGTGTATGGTCAGCCACCACCAACAATACCTACTTATATCGCAGGAACTTCTTCAGCATCGGATGTAGCCATTTCACTCCAAAGCTGTGATAAAATTCTGAAAGAGCTCAAAGGCCATTTACAAAAGGCACAACAAAGAATGAAGATTCAAGTAGATGGAAAAAGAGTTGAAAGGGCTTTCTAAGTTAGGGATTGGTTGTACTTGAAACTACAACCCTTTCATCAGAACTCGGTGTTACGTCAATACAATAACAAGCTTGCTACAACGTACTTTGGCCCTTATCAAATCATTGCAAGAGTGGGACAAGTAGCTTATAGTCTTTAGCTCCCTCCAACTGCAAAAATTCATAATACATTCCATATTTCATAATTAGAAAATAGTCATGGTGTTCATCCGATCCAGAATCAACTATTGCCAGAGCACCTTGAAGAGGACTTCTAGCCACATCGCTTGTTGGGAAGAAGAATGGTTAAAAAAGACAATGTTGCTATCACACAATTGTTGATACATTGGGCACTTCAGCTGGTGGAGGATGCTACATGGGTGGATTATGCAAGCTTCCATTAGAAATATCCAGAGTTTAACCTTGAGGTCAAGGTTCCCCAAGGGGAGTGGATTTGTAAGAAATAGTAGTTTTCAAAAAAAAAAAATTGGGACCAAATTTTATTCATCCCCCAGTCCCTGGAGGGCAAAAAAGCAGAGGCAGGGGGACTAGACCAAAACCTGCCCTGTACAAGAAAGGAGGGACCACAACTCGTGGCCTAATACATAAAAGCAAAAATAGTAGCAAGATACACCACAACCTACAAAAAGGGTGAGAAGCATGAAGCAACGGGTGAAGAAGCAAAGGGGGAGGCCCATTCCATCACTGAATAACCCAGACAAGAAAGAGTCAAAATGTGATATATGGGCATTGAATACTATCCAATCGATGAATCCCCTTAAGTTTGCACGGTAAATCAGAAATATCTTTATAAATCCTCCAAGCACCATCAGCATCATCTGTAATCTTGGAAGCCAGGTGGTTAACCGTGTAGTGAACATAAGAAAGAGATTTGATTTGATTTATTCTATTCAAAATACAGTTAAACTCCCTGTATCCTTTCCAGGCTACCTGAACTTTACCATTCCACCAATAATATAAAAGGGTAGAATCCACTTCCACCTGCAGAGAAATGTTAACCAAAGGAAGGGAGAGAGCATGGAGCAGGGCTCTCATGATACCCACTTCATGAAGCATAGCAGAAGATTTGCACAAGGTGCCATAAATGAAGTTTCCAGTATGATCTCTAATCACCCAACCCAATAAAGAGCAAAGGTTATCAAATTTAGCTACCAAATTGATCTTGAAACTAGACGTAGGCCGAGTCCAAGAAAGAACCAAGTTTTTGGGCTTTTGATTTCTATTCCAATTAGTCATTTGAAAGTTAAGCCAACCATACTCAAGGAAACTCTCCAAGACATTCCAATGGAAATTATCGTGGCAAGTTCTATTTCTAACCCACCAAACATAATACTGAATGAAACAAATCATAGCTTTAATAGTATTGCCACATCTGTGAGATGACCGGGCTGCCATAATGGAGAAGAAAAGAGCTGGATTGATAGGGGATATAAAATTTTTTTGAAACACCCATTTAGAGATTCTCTAGACCAGCTCACTATGAGAGAAGATATGAATGAAGGTCTCTATAGATAGATTTCAAGGGCAGCAAGAGCATTTAGAGACCAAGAAAAACCCCAGCTTAGAGACGTTATCATCAGTGGGAAGTTTGTGAGAAAGGACACACCAGACACAAAGGGAAATTTGTAGAGAAAGATTAAACTTTTGAAGATAGGGTTTTCGACAATGGGCCCAAAAACCAAATGCTAGGATGAAGAGACCGAGAAGGTGTCGGAGGATTGGAGAATCCAAATAGGCTTATCTTTCATAACAACCAACGAAATATTAGCAATTTGCTCCTAAATGTGATAGGGAATGAGCATTCTGAGAGGATTGGAAGTGAAGGAGGAAATGATATCTTTGACAGGAGTGCATTGAACAAGAATATCCTCAGGAAGGAAATCTCTAAGGGCAGAGTTCTTAACCTAAATATCAAATCAAAAATCCACCTGTCTTTCATGAATCTCCCATCTAATGAAAGGTTTAATATCCTCATAAGCGTGGAGAAGATTACGAAATCTAGCAGTGAACATAGATAGGCTGTTGGATTTCCAAAGGTCACGGACTAGGATAGAAAAGATGGAGTCATCATGGATGATTTGCCAAACCCTCTTTATTCTCAAGGCCCTGATAAGAAAGGACAGATTTCTAATACCTACGCCCCCGAAATTTTGAGGGGAGGTAATAGTATTCCAGGAGATCCAATGATGGTGAGCCCTCCATCATTTTTCCTCAGAAAAAATTAGTCAAAATGGAGTTCAACTTCCAAGTCACTAAGGAGGGAACATCTAGAACAGCCATAATGTGTATAGGAACAGAGGTGAGGACATGCTTAATAAAGGGCATTCTAGTAACAACAGAGAGAAGATTGGCTTTCCAACTTACAAGTTTAGATTGGACCTTTTTGATTATGTTAGAATAATAAGAGATCTTGGCTCTACCAGTAAAGATGGGACAACCAAGATAAGTATATGGAAAGGAGCCATTTTGGTAACCCATGATGTTAAGGAGGAGAGGAAGGTGACCTGAAAGAAAATTTCTCCCAACATAATAGAAGCTCTTCTGGAGGCTAACCTTCTTCCCAAAGGCATCCTCAAAATCAAAAATAAATTTAGAGAGGTTGCAGATGGAATTGAGGTTTCCACTGGTAAAAATAATAATTTCATCAGCGTAGAGAAGAGCGATTGGAGGAGAGATGTTATGAAGAAGGGAAAAGGATTGAATTCTCCCCAATTCAATGAGATGTTTCAGGTTCCTTATAAAAGGTTCCATAAAAATGTCAAATGGAAAGGGGAAGATAGGGTCTCCTTGTCGTAAGCCACGAGAAGCCCTAAAAAAAGGGGAAGAACTTCCATCAATCAAGATAGAGGACCCCTCATGACAAACAAAAGCCCTAATCAAATTAATACAATGATTGGAAAAGCCAAAAGCTTCAAGAATTTTGAAAAGAATCCCCCACTCCACTCTATCATACTCCTTTTTAAGGTCCAACTGGAAAATAACATTAAAGCCATAGTCCTTTTTATTAAGGCATTGGGTGAGCTCAAAGGTTGTGGCAATATGATCGGAGATGGATCTACCCTTACTGAAACCAGCTTGCTCACAAGAAATCAACTTTAGGATATGGGTTTGATGGAAACACCATCATGAGCCCTAACTAGCTCATTTTGACCTAGAAAAGAGAATAAAAGCTCCTACATAACCAAATAGAGGTCCTAACTCAAGGAATAACCAGTCTGAAAGAAAATCAAGAAACAAGGGGCAAAACTGTAAATTTATGATTGCAATGCAACAATGGGATTTCTTATGGGCTAAACATAGGTCAAATGGTCTTAATAAGATAAAAAGTGGGTTGGTTCAAACAGAAAAGGGTTCAGGTGAAACATAGGAATTAAATGACTTCTTGTAACCCTAAAACAGATCCACTTAATTTAATAAGGTTTTGGGTAGGATAAAATTCACCTAAACCCTCTAAAAATTATGTAAAAATATCCTCTAGGGCTTAGAACCTTCAAATTGTCGCTTAGAACCTATTTTGACCTAAATAGGAGTCCTAGTCAAATGTTTGCCCTAAATTGGGTTTTTGTGTAAATTGCCTAGTCAAAGATGGTCAAACCGAAAATCCAACTTCACCATTGGATTCCTTAGGTCTAAATTAGGTTTGTAACAAAATTTATACCTAAGGGGAATTCACCTTGACCTACTTTGCAAACAAGTCCAGCCTAATTACATTTATACCCCTAACTTTTGAAACCTCTTGCAGACACCCCCTAGCTTCCTCGTTGTTCTTTGCAATTAGGTCCCTCTGCCATTACAGCGGAGGAAATCCTACTCCGGCGAGAATTCAAGGGAAAGAACTCCCTGATTCCTCAGAGAATCCCTCTCAAATTTGAAATGGAGATTCTATGAGAAATCTCCGTTCATGTGAACCTAATTTGGAGATCGAATTTCTACCCAATATCTCATGTGAACGCATGAAAGATTTTGGTATTTTCGACCTTCCAACTTTGGCAAGGTTGTCGTGCTTGGACGCTTGGCTTCCAAGCACAAGGCCATCTGCCAGGGGCTTTAAAAGGGTCCCCAGATCCTTCCGCTCCTCCCAAGCTTGAATTAGCCTGAGATAACCACCAATTTCCTCTCTTCCCCTTCGGCCAACCTCCCAGCAAGCTCTGATGACTCCTATATCCTCCTCTCGTCACTCTGCCACAATGCCAGTGGCAGAGTTGCCTTTGTCTCTTTCATCTGCGTCGTGCCGCACCAGCGCACGCGCCTACCTCCTTCTCTTCGTCGCCGTCCTCCTCTCATTAGGCCTTCGACTCCGGCGACGGCACATACGAGTCGTCTGCCTCCTCTACATCCCCATTCATCTAACTACCCTTAGATAAGTCCTCTCTCTGCTCATCTTTTTTCCCTCACTTATTTCTGCTATCACGCCTTGACATTGGCAAATCACCTCCATCTTCTCCACCTCCAACAGACCACTGGCAAGGTGCTCCCGCCACTCCGCACATCCACCCACCTCGCCAACCACCTCACAAGCTCCAGCACAACTCACTGATCATAACCCCTCTTCCCATTCACCACCACATGCTCCCAACACGTCCCCCGAACACACCCATCTTCACAGCCATAGGGTGACCTAGGCACGCACGCCTAGGCCACCCCGCACCACGCCAACCACCGTGACATTTTCGCTGTGCCAAGGCGAAGCTCCTACATATTTTGACAAGGCCGCAAGGCCATTTGCTTTTGGATAGGGTATAGGTCACTGCCGCCATTGAAGCAAGCACGAAGAAGCTCAAGAGCTTGCTCCAAGACCCCAGGCTCCAGGCTTCAGGTTCCCAGACGGTGCGGACTTCTTTCGCTCACACTATCAACCCAGCTATTAGAGTCAAAGCACCACGTAGTTGCTGCAATTTGCAAGAACTTCTGCTGTGGAGGCACCTACAAGGAAGGTGGGACATTTAGTCCCACCTCAGAAGATCAGGAGCGGCAGCTGTGGAATAAAAGGAAAAAGTGTCAGGGGCTTACCGCCTCCTAGCATGGGGTGAGGTCCCACTCACCCATCACCTCGTCCGTGACCCACGCCCCGTGAACCTGGTTCTGACCCGACTACCTGTGCACTCCTCGCTTACCATTGCACGCCGATGGGCCTGGTCCCAGGCCTGCTAACCCGACCTAATAACCCGAGAAGGCTCTGGGAGAGCGAGCCTAAGAGAGAAGGAAAGAGAGAGATCGTGGGGAGGGTAGGGGTAGGTTTTGATCTCAGGGGAAAAAGAGGAAGAAAAGGCTATGGGTGAAGCCAAGGAAGAAGAAAGAGGAAGCCGCAGAGGAAGCCAAAGGAAGTGGAAGGCGAGGGCAGAAGCCTGAGCAACTAAGGAAGGAGAAGGCAACGCACGGCTGAAGAAGGCAAGGCTGAAGAGGAGCTGAAGTCAGAGATAGAAGAGAAAGAAGAAGAAGAGCTAAAGAAGAAGAAAGAAGCTAAAGACAGAGAACATAACAAAGAAGAAGAGAGAGATCAGGCAGCACTATAGCACTTGGCATTTAAGACATCTGATTTTCACATGAGACATCCATTCTTTATTTTGAGCTTATATATACATTGAGATTATCTTTCTTGCTTTATAACTTTGATTCGTCATTGCATATTATAAATTTGAAAGTTGTGTTCTTTGTTTTTGAACCCAATTTGCTTCTTGTGTTCAACCTCGGATTTACATTTTTCGAGTAATAAAATTCATTTGTTTTCAAAACAATTTTGGCTATACTACGACGCATTTATTTTAAAACCCGATTTCGCTTTGACAAATATTTTGGCACCATTGCCGAGGTGCAATGGGCAATTTAGAAATCTTGATCACAGCTTCTGATTCCATACTAACTTGATCTATCACTTTTGTTGTGATTGTTTCAGGGGAGAAGATTCAAAAAGAAGATAGCCGCACAACAACCACACCTAGGGCAAGTAATCTCTCATTAGCCCTTTCTCATAATCCCCTCAATTCTGAAAAGGAAAAATAAAGAAAAAAAATCAATTTAGGGCTACCTGCTTTCCAAATCTAGCTAATTCACCAAAGTTGCCTAATTTTGATTTCAACACATTTTGAATTGTGCATCCATTTAAGGTAACTAGGGCTATCACCTTCTTGATTGAGCTTTAGATACCATCTTTGTGGCAACTAAATTGGACCAATTAGAGCCAACTTAAGGATTCCAATCTAGGGTTTTAGAGACACATCTTTTCTAAGCAAGAATCAATTTTTCAAAAAGATGTGTGCCTAAGCCTTGATTGAAAAGACTTATCCAAGAGAAACCCTAAAAATCAAGCTCTTAAGTTCACTTGAACCCTAAAAGAAAGGACCTAAAGCTCTCAAAGGACAAATAGGTGAAGTTGACCCCTTGGGTCAACCAACCTTGAAATTAGGTCACTTTTGCACTCAAAACATCTAAAGTTCAAGTGGAACCCTAACTACCTTTGATCTTAATTAAAAGTGGTAGACTTAAGAGGTCAAGGTCCCCATTCTAGTCTACCTAGAATCTCAGTGACAAGAGAGGTCGGGTGGGGGAAACCCTGTAACTCGTGGGGACGCTCTACCGTGTAGGGGTCTTTGTAGGACTCTTCCTCTCTGTCTACCCAGGTATTTCTCAAGTGGACAGCTTTTCTGACTGAGGAGTATCATCCACCCTGAACCTCTATAGTCAACCAAATTTTTTGGGTGTCTCGATTGGGTCCAGCACATTCTAATCTCGTCTAATCCATCAGCACATGTTTGGTAGGAGGTCCTTGAGACTATCTTTAAGACCTCATTTAGAAATCCACTCCCGCCGAGGCCAAGCCTCAACGTTCGTGTTTGTGCAACAACCCCACCACATAGACCTCTCCTCTAATTCATCAGAATCGAATTCTCCTTCTTCCATCATCATGGCACAACCAATTAAAGAAGAGAACAACCTTGAACATCAACTCCAACACTTGAATGATCTATTTCAAAACTTTGTAAACCCATCGCAGCATCCTATGATGCGAGATCACTATAATCCCACTACGGTGGCGATCGAACCTCGAGTCCAAATCTCAACTAAAGGTCCTGATTCTGAACTCAAGCCCAACATGATTCATGCTATCCCAAAGTTCCATGGGCTTAACTCCGAGGATCCCTTCCAGCGCATCAAATAGCTTAAACATCTGGCCCAGACCTTCAAGTCAAATGTACAAAATCGGGATATTCTGCTTATGAAGATGTTTTCCTTCTCTCTCATGGACAAGGCAGCTCATTGGTATGACTCAGACACGTCTGATCAACACATGGGTTGAACTTCAGTCTGAATTTTTGAAAAAGTTCTTCCCCGTTGATCGGACGAATGCCTTGAGCCACCAGATCACTCACTTCACTCAACAATCTGGAGAACCTCTTCATGAGGCATGGGACCGTTTCTTGGATCTCATGCGAAAGTGCCCCCATCACGGAGTTCCTAAATGGGAACAAGTCCAGTCTTTTTACCAGGAACTCCGTGAAGACATTCAATTATTCGTTAATGCAACCTGCGGAGGAAATATCATGGGTCAACACGAAGACACTATGTGGGACATTCTCGAGAATATGTGCGAGAACTCCATCAATAATAACTCCATGGGCGTATTCAACCGGACAAATGCCCGTGCATCGACGAATCCAAGGAGTGCACATGAGACGTAGGGCCTGTCCGCATCCATCGACTTGGAACTGATGGCCAGTTGGTCGGACAAGGTCTCTATCATTGAGAAGAAGGTGGACGAGCTGACTCAACATCTACAGTGAGCCACCTTTGTGCAAAACCCATTTGAACAACCACCTCTTGGAAGGGAAACTGTGTAGAACATCTATCACCAATCTTCTCAGGGGATGGACCCATATCCACCCCTGTCTGACTCCAGGATCGGAGGAAACTCCGATCCGATCTACTCTAGTTGGGGGAACTCTGAACCCTCGTACTCTAACTTTCCTGAGGTTCCTCAGACCTGCGAGGACCTCAACACCATCCAGAATGACCCATTCTCTAATACCTATAACCCTGGATGGCAGAATCATCCCAACTTCCTATGGGTGGGAAACACTCAGAAGCAAAGACCACCTTATCAACTCCGTCCACAAGCTCCTTGTCCATATCAGCTACCTTAGCCTCGGCCCAACCTCACCTATCAATCTGGGCCAACCCAAGTAGATCAAATGACTCTTATCCTTCAGACTCTGGCTGACATTCAGAAGATGAATGTGGCGATGCAGAAACAGCACAAGGACGAGATCACAGAGATTCGCAATCAACTCGCCCAAATGGCAAACTCCTGCCAACCTGGCACACTCCCTTGGCAACCTCTACCGAATCCAAATAACGTGCCGACCCAGAAGAGCGTTATGAACCCAAATTCGGGCCACGCCCACATGATTTATCAGGCCCTTTCTGTTCCATCACCCGACAGGATGGAAGCTTCGACATGTTATTTTGGATTTCAATAGTAGCCACCTATTTTACCAACCCTAAACCAAAACCAGGCAGGACTAAATTCCGTAACAACCCATAGTGGTAAAGCAACTCAAGACCCACCTTATCCAAGCCACTCTAAGCCTGGTAGTAACCCAAGCTTTAGGATAGTTATCTAGGACACCCCTATCCCAGATCAAGAACTTGGACCTATTCTAGAGGAACCAACCAAGGTTCCATTTCCCAAGGCCTTAACCAAGGGAAAGATGATAACCAAACCTGTGGCTCCTAAGGAGGATCTAGTCAAGCTCTTTGAACAAGTTCATATAAACATCCCCTTGATGGATGCAATCTGCCACATACTGGCTTACGCACAATCTCTGAAGGACATGTGTACACCCAAGTGTAAGCCACGAACCAAAAGTGGGAGTCCGATCATACTATCAGAGTGAGCTAGCTCTGTAATTTTGAGCAAACTCCCACCTAAGGCTAAAGACCCAGGTACTCCCCTAATTTCATGTACCATTGGTGATACTCAATTCGACAGAGCCTTATTAAATTTAGGTGCCTCCATAAACCTATTACCTACATCCCTCCTTAACCACCTTGAAGAATCTGAGCTTAACTGATAAAGGTGACATTGCAGTTAGCTAACCGATCCATTAAGTCACCTAAAGGAGTACTTGAGGATGTCATCGTTAGGGTACAGGATTTCTATTTCCTGGTGGATTTTATAGTCTTGGATATGGATGCACCTGAAAACCCAAGGGATACACCAATTATACTAGGGAGACCCTTTTTGGCTACTGCTAAGGCTAATATAAATAGTGAGAAGGGCCAAATAGAACTGAAATTTGGGAACCAAACACTGAAAATTGACATCTTTAAGGCCCAACAAGGGATTAATTTCGGTGCTATAGAACAAATATGTGATATCAAGGCAGTGGTTGATGAACTGTATATCGAGGACAACCTGAATACTCCTTAGCAACCACAAGAAGATCAAAACCCGCAAACAAAGGAGTCTGACCCTGATCTAGATACACCCATAACTCCTTCCCTTGCTCCTGACACACACCCTAAACCGCCCGCTACTGCTGATAACCCCGTTCTGGAACTCAAGCCTCCTCCCGACCATCTAAAGTACATCTTTTTGGGTTCCAATCAGACGTTTCCTGTGATTATAAACTCCAGACTCATACCTGACTAGGAATCCCATCTGATTACTATTCTCCAGCAACATCGTAGAGCCATTGGATGGACTCTCAGTGATTTGACTGGTATCAGCCCCTCTTACTGCACACATCATATCTACACCGAAGAGGCCACACGACCTTCCCGTGAAATGCAGAGACATTTAAACCATAATCTGCGGGAGGTCATGAAAAAGGAGATCATTAAGTGGTTAGATGTAGGGATCATCTACCTGATCTTTGACAGTCGGTGGGTGAGTCCAATCCAGGTTGTGCCAAAGAAGGCAGGACTCACTGTCATCACAATTGAAACCGGAGAAGTCATACCGACCCATGTGGCTAACTGTTAATGGCTAACCGCAGCGCTGTTTTTGCGTGTCTTTATGTTTATTATAATACAATCGTTGTAGTATAAGATAAGACAGCTACGGTTGCCATTACCATAGAAATTTACTCAGAAATAGTTTTCCCGAGGTCGAACTCAGGGAGCTACTGGAATTCTAGAAGTACAAAGTTTCTTTATTGAATTACAAAAATAAGAGAGAGAGAAAGAGAGAGATAGATTTTTGTCTTGGCTTCTTCTTCTTCTCTTTTTGTTTTCTCTCTGATCCTGTCTTCTTCCCTCTTCTTTCTTGTTCTGCTCTTCTCTGCCTTGCCTCTTCTCTTCTTTCTCTTTTCTTCAGTAGTAGAGCCTTCTTCTTTTTCTTCTTCTGGATGCTCGTCTTCTTCTTCTGCTCTTCAACTGCAGAGTCTTTTCTTCCTCCTTCTTCGTTTCTTCCTTTGCCTTACTCTCTTTCTTTCTTCTTCTTCTTCTCTGCTTTATCTCCTCTGAAGGCTGCTTATCCGTCGTCTGATACAGCAGTCAGACAACTTAACTGCAGTCTACTACAGTGCTTCTCCTCTTTTCCTTCCCTCATTGCTTCTTCTTCTTTGGCGAGCCTTCTTCTTCTACTTCTTCTCTTCTCCTTCCTGCGGCTAAGTGCAAAGCCCTTCTCCTTCAGCTCTCCTATCCTGAACACAAGGGGGAAGCAAAACCTATCCCCTCCCTCTACCCGCACATATCTCTCTCTCTACGAACCACTCACAGGAAGCTCTCCCAGAGCCGTGGGTTAACAGGTTGGGTTGCACACCGGGACCAGGTGCACCGGCGTGATTTGGTGCGCGAGGTGTGCGTGGGTAGTGTCAGGTCGGATCCGCTGGGTCTGCGTGGTGAAATCGCGGATGGGGCGTGTGATGGGGCGCAGGACCTCACCCCAGGTGTATCGGAGGCAACCAGCCATATACACAAAAACAATTTAAATCAGTGTGTTGCATTGTGAACTTACGATGTGGGACTATCTTCTGCTTTTCCTCGTGCTAGCCCGCAGGAGAACCTCCTCGCAATCTGCTCAGCTGCTGCCGCTGTTGGTGCTAAGTGTTGAAGCAAAAGCCTTCACAGACTTCACCCCAGTCTACAGCACCTGGAGCATAGCTGCCCCGACGCCTAGAGCCTGCTTGGAAGCTGCTTCAATCGTCAACAATGGCGGCAAGGCTCCAGAACCTGTCGTGCACGAATACGGCCTATCGACCTAATCAAACCACTGGGAGACCTTCGCCGTGACACGACGAAGGTGGTGTGAGGTGCAGCAAGTCACAGGATGGCCTAGGCGTGTGTGCCTAGGTCATCCTGTGACTGGAAATATGGGTGTGTTCAGGGGTGCGTTGAGTGGGTGTAGAGCGGCAATGGGTGGGTGGAGGATGTTCAGCATGATGAGGCGGAGCTTTTGCGACGGTCGGCGAGTTGGGTGGAGCTGCGGATCGACCGGGGCAACTCGTCGGAGAGTGGCCGGAGGCGGGGAAGGTGATGGTGGATTGACCTATGCTCTATCTTTGAGAAGTTCCGTTTATGTACTACAATGGTAAAATTGCAGTTTTAACCTTTATTTCATGTTTTCTTCTCAAAACACTTATTCCTCCAATTAAGCCCTCTTCTAAGTCATGTAGGAGCTTTTATTCTCTTTATTAGGTCAAAATGAGCTAGTTATGGCTCATGATGAGGTTCTCATCATACCCCCATGCCTAGCTTTTGCTAGTCCCTTAGCAAAATTTCAAGGTTTTAACTTCCATTCTAGACCCTGAGTGTCTGTCAACAATTATGATAAGTGCTTCTCCTTTTCTTTTGTGATTAGGTCGGAATGCCAACAATAGGCCTAGAGGTACTCAAGTACCAACCAAAATCCAAACCTGATCCGCTTTAGCCTTAGTCCTCCGCAAAGGTTTCTAAGGCCCACAGAAACTAACCTAGGGTTTGTTGGACTCCGCGGTTAAAGCACCCGTGCTTGAGACATTTTCAGCCTAGGTTCAGTTTGTAGTGCGTTTTTATAAGAGAGAGAGATAGAAGATTTATTTGTTTGGAGAGCTTTTCTCTCTCTTTTCTTTTCTTTTTTTATTTCTAGCTTCGGATTAGCTTCTCAGCATGGTCTGTATCGGATTCCTCATCCCCATCATCAATCCTCAAGGGTCCCTGGCTTTTGAGATTTCGAGATAATCCTGCCCATGGCAACCCCCAGAACCCTGGCTTTTGAGATAATCCTGCCCATGGCATTCCATGGCCGAATTCAGACCCTGGCGATCGACATTTCGTGATAATGCCACCCATGGTATCTGAACCAGCAGAGTGCTTACATGCCCCCAGTAGGATATTTAAATAACCTAAGAAATAAGCACCGAGGAGACGATATGTTGTTACGCATCTTCGAGGGGAATTTCCTGTCTCTCCGCGCCGGGAACTCGTCCAAATCAATCTTATGTTGATTGGCCGCTCCTAATCTAGGTGACTTTTGCAGAACATTAAACGCTTTTGCGTGATTTGGATATGTATGCGCACTGAACCAGACTGTGTGTGAATTTGGGGTACTTAGGTTATCGAATCCCGCAAGCCAAAGGTCAGTTAACGAGGCCGAATACTTCCTAAGCCTTAGACCTAATACTTAAGCTTCGCATTTTCCCTAACCTCTCGAGGATTATCCAAATTTTAACAGATACATGAATTTTCAAGCTAAAGAATCTAGCCTAAGAGGCCTAAAATTAGCGTTCCCGCTAATCTCTTGTTATGTTACCTTAGCACTTTTTCTCTTTTCTTGATCTGGTCTAGAACTTCCGTTAATTCCTTAATCTTTTACTAATGACTTTTTTTTTCTTTTTCATTTTGTGCTCCTTTTTAGGCATTTTACTCTTTTCCTCCTCTCATTTTGTATGACCCTGAATTGTTTCTCTCCTCCAAGTCTTTTTTTTTTTCAAAAAAATTTTTAATTTTTATGGTGTTTTTGGCGAATGTGAATTTTTTTGTTTGAAACCTTTTCTTACAAGTTTTGCGCTTTCATACCCCCCCATGCCTAAGATTTGCAATGTCCTCATTGTGACTTAGGGGGTTTCGATTTCAGCTTAGTTCATGCATTAGGACAGGTGTGTGGTGAGTGAACGGGTCGAAATGACTTGTTGCGAATGATTTCTAATCTCGGGTAGGGATACCTGAGGTGAAGTCGGCTGTTCTAATGGATGAATCTGATAAACACCAGTTTATCATCATTCTTATGCATTAAAACAAACCTAGCTCTTAGGATTTTACTCCGCAAACAGGTTTTTGGGCTGCATTTAGGCATAAATTAGGATAGGCATGCATTGCATTTTTTATTGTCGTTTTAATGTGTTTTTGTGAGTGTTAGTGTTAGGGATGTACAGATGCACAGATCCCTAAAACCCTAGCACTCAAGAAGGCAAATGGTGAAGGAGAAGCCTAGACTAGCTGGAACCCAGCTTGATCCAGCTCACCACAACTGGAACCTAGCTTACTTGAACTAGGGTTAGCTCATCCCATCTCCATTCAGCTAGTCTTAGCTGGATGGCAGCTCAAGAGAGTTCACCTTAGCTCACCCTACCTCAAGTCAGCTCAGATCTAGCTCAACTTAGCTGAGTCTAGCTCATCTCAGCTCCCACTAGTTCACAGGGAGCTCTAGCTAGCTCAGCTGAGTTGACAGGAGTTCACCCCAGCTTAGATCCAGCTACATTCAGCTCCACTCAACTCCAGCCAGCTGAAGAAGAATTCATCTCAGCTCAGGAAGCTCAAGTCCAGCTCCTAGGGACTCTGCTTAGCTCATCTCGGTTGAGCTAAGCTACCTTAGCTGCCTCAACCAGCTTGATTCTCCCCGGGAGCACCAGACCTAGCTCACCTCAGCTCATTTTGGTAGAAGCTGGCTCACTTTAGCTTGGCTTAGCAACTAGCAAAGAACTAGCAAGCTAAGCCAGCTAGAGTAGCCCCATGCCAGCCTCTTCAGCAGCAGCCAACTCCAGCTCCAGCTCCAGACTTCTCCTCCTCAGCTCCTTCCTCCAAACCCTAGCTCCAACACCTTCTCCTCTACTCCACCTTTAGCTAAGCTAGCTTAGCTTATCTTAGCTTAGCTTAGCTTAGCTTAGCTAACAACTAGCTCCTTGGCCATCCATTACCTTAAAAATCAACCCTAGCTAGCTCCACCAACTCAAGCCTACCTAAGCTAGCTACCCTACTTAAGTTGGCGCCACCACCTAGCCACCCCTTCACCCCATTATCTCCACCAAAAGACACTTCAAGTTGGCGCCAAAAACCACCCCTAACCACCCCCATTTTGGCGCCAACTTTCAGCCTCTTCATCCACCCTACACCCACCCATATAACACATCCTAGCCATCCACATACCCCCCTTCTAGAACCTTAAGGTGGCGCCACCTAATAGCCTTCTAGAAAGCCCATTTTGGCGCCAACACTAAGGGGTGTCAACACCCATAACTACCCCCTTGGTGTCCCTTAAGGTGGCGCCAACTCTCCTTAGCCATGGGATCTCCAACCACCTCCATCAACTCATCTTGGCCATCCATTTCAAAGGTCACCATAGCCCCCTTCCTATTCTATAAAAAGCCACCACCTACCACCATTTTGGGGCATCCTCCCTTAGTGTATTTTCTACCTACATCCACCTATACCTACGCCCAAGGAGAAGGAGTAGAGAAGGAGATTAAAGGGGCACACCACCAGCCCTTTTGGTGCCTTCTTCTCCCCACTCTCTTCAACTTGGGCCACGCCAAGGAGGAGGACTCTTCCACTTCAAGGAGGACGGCCAGGCAAGGGAGAAGGACCTAGGGTGGACGTCCACCCTTGGAGAGAAGCTTAGGGCACGCCCCCTTAGGGCTTGCCTTGGAGGACATCACCTTGGCGGAGCACTGCAAGGAAGGAGTTGAAGGACTCTTTTCAAGATTGGGAGCCACCAACCTTGGAGCAATAAGGCCTCTTCTTCACCATCTATCTAGAGGATTTGTGTTTTCCTTTCTTTATGTCAATTTTCTAGTAGTAGAAGCATTCCTCTACTAGGCATTTTTGTTAAACACATTTTTTTTTTAATTATCTAGTTGCCTTCTTTGCAATTTCTTGTTTGCATTTCTATTTGCTTGTTTTTAGCATTCCTCACTCCCTCTCCCTAATTATTCTAGGCCTCCACTTGCCTAGAGTGAGCTTAGGGAGAGGCTCTACTTGCCACTTAGAAGTAGTATTTTAAATTGAAGTGTAAATCACCTTCCCGTCACCATTCCGCATGTTGTCTTAATTTAAAACAAAAAAATGATACATTGAAAAATACCAAAAAGAAAGTTGAGATTATATTCCAAGCAAGAGAATCACTATTGCAAACATTTGGCCTCCTTGGACGACCCTAGATACTCCCCTATCTATGAATATAAATTTAAGAGTTGATCGGTTTTACGCGTTACAACGACGTATTTTAACAAACCGCATGAAATCGCTATCAGAATCCTAATATGAATTCCACATAGAAATGTCAGAAAAGGTTTCAGGTTTTTCAAAGAATGACAGGTTGCCTCCCGTTAAGCACTGAGTTTTACGCTATCAGCTGGGCACAATGAGCTCAAGAGGAATGGAGGGTAAAGGATGACTCAGCCAAATTTATATCGGTCCTGTCAATGAACGGTTTGAGTCTCTGACCATTCACAACAAAGGGATCGGAATCATGGCTGAGTGGGCTGATTTCAATGGCTCCATTTCCAAAGATTTGTCGGACTAGGTAAGGTCCGACCCACTTAGATCGTAGCTTTCCTGGGAATAATTTGAGTCAGACATCAAAGAGTAAAACCTTTTGACCAGGATGAAAGATCTTTCTCGAGATATGCTTGTCATGGAAGGCTTTAACCCGCTCCTTGTAGATTCGCGAGTTCTCATACGCGTCCAGGCATAATTCATCGATCTCTCTGATTTGAAGCTTTCTGTGGGTTCCAGCCTTCGAAAGATCTAGATTACAGTTCCGTACTGCCCAATAGGCTTTGTGCTCCAGTTCGACGGGAAGGTGACACACCTTCCCGTACACTAGTCTAAAGGGAGATATGCCTAATTGGGTTTTGTGGGTGGTCCTATAGGCCCACAAGGCTTCCGGAAGTTGGGATGACCAGTCCTTCCTATCAGGCCGAACAGTGACCTGCAGGATTTTCTTGATCTCCCGATTTGATAGCTCAGCTAGACCATTAGTCTGGGGGTGATAAGGGGTAGAGATTCGGTGAGACACCTCGTATTTAGTCATCAGTAACCTGAACTGAGCGTTTGTGAAATGGGTCCCTCCGTCGGAAATTATTGCTCGTGGAATCCTAAACCTTGAGAAAATGTTTTGATGAATGAATTTGATAACAACTTTATGATTGTTGGTTCGAGTCGGAATGGCTTCTACCCACTTGGGCACGTAGTCAACTGCGAGTAAGATGTATTCGAAGCCATCCGAGATCGGGAAGGGTCCCATAAAATCAATTCCCCAAATATCAAAAATTTCACATACCAAGATCAACTGTAGAGGCATCATGTCTCGATGGCTCATGTTGCCCAGAGTCTGGCAACGGGAACATGCCTTACAGTGATCATATGCATCCTTGAAAATTGTGGGCCAGTAAAAGCCACGCTGGAGGACTTTTGATGCGGTTTTATGTCTTGAGAAATGCCTACCGCATGCCTGGTCATGGCAGAATGAGAGTATGTCATTGATTTCTACTTCCTCGACACACCGTCGAATTATCTGATCAGCACCAATGCGGAATAGATACGGGTCTTCCCATAGGTAATACTTGGCATCGGAATGCAATTTGTCCTTCTTGGCCTTCGGCCAATCGGACAGAATTTGATGTGATACCAGGTAATTTACTATATCTGCGAACCATGGAAGACCTGTACTGACAGCCAGGGGGTGCTCATCAGGAAAATGTTCTGTGATGGGTCCGGAAGGGTCAATTATTTCAGAAAGAAGACGGGACAAGTGATCAACTACCACATTTTGCTTTCCCGCTTTGTCGCGAATCTCAAGGTCAAATTCTTTTAACAGCAAGATCCATCAGATTAATCGAGGTTTTGCATCCTACATTGCAAGGAGATGCCTCACAGCTGTGTGATCTGAGTATATGATGACACGGGAACCCAGAAGGTATGATCTGAATTTTTCTAGGGAAAATACTACAGCTAGCAGCTCTTTCTCAGTAACCATATAGTTATGCTGAGCCTCATCCAGTGTTTTGCTGGTGTAGTAAATGACCACAGGTTTCTCATCAATTTTCTGCCCCAAAATCGCTCCTACAGCGAAGTCAGATGCATCGCACATGATCTCAAAGGGTTGAGACCAATCAGGGCACTGTAGGATCGGGGCTTGGGTGACTCGGTCACGTATGATCTCAAATGCTTGAGTGCATTCCTTAGAAATTTTGAAAGGTACATCCTTGGAGAGAAGAGTGGTCAGGCAGCGCGCGATTTTTGAAAAATCAGGGATAAATCGACGGTAAAAACCGACGTGCCCCAAAAAAGATCGGATATCCTTAATTGAGCTAGGCATAGGGAGCTTGGAAATCAAGTTAACCTTAGCTCGATCAACTTGGATGCCCTTCTCCGAGATTAAATGTCCCAGGACAATTCCCTCAGGCACCATGAAATGGCCCTTTTCCCAGGAAAGAACCAAATTCACATCGATGCACCACCTGAGTATTTGGGCCAAGTGTTGGAGGCAATCGTCAAATGATGCTCCAAAAACTGAAAAGTCATCCATGAAGACTTCCAGATAATCACCTACCATATCTGAGAATATGGCAAGCATGCACCACTGAAAAGTTGCAGGTGCATTGCAGAGACTGAAAGGCATCCTTCGAAACGCGTACGTCCTGAAGGGGCAGGTGAATGTGGTCTTTTCTTGGTCCTCTGGATGGATTGCCACCTAGTTGTAACTGGAGTACCCGTCAAGAAAGCAGAAGAACCTATTTCCCGCTAGTTTCTTGACGATCTGATCAATAAACGGCAGTGGGAATGATCCTTCTTCGTGGAGGAATTGAGTCTTCTGTAATCAATGCAGACTCTCCACGAGTTAGCTATTCGGGTAGGAATGACTTCTCCGGCTTTAGTCGTGATGATGGTAAGTCTTGCCTTTTCAGGCACCACCTGTATTAGACTCACCCAACGACTGTCGGAGATCGGATAGATGATTCCTTCATCTAACCACTTTATGATCTCCTTTTTCATGACCTCCTGCAGGTTAGGGTTTAGGCATCTTTGCATTTCTCTTGAAGGTCGTGCACCTTCTTCTGTGTAGATTTGATGTGTGCGGTATGAAGGGCTTATACCAGTCAAATCATCGAGAGTCCATCCAATGGCTCTATGATGTTGCTGAAGAACAGTAATCAAACGGAGTTCCTGGTCAGGTGTGAGTCGAGAGTTGATAATCACAGGAAACGTCTGATTCGAATCCAAAACGACGTACTTCAGATGCTCGGGAAGGGGCTTGAGTTCCATGACAGGATTGTTAGCAGCAGCTGGTGGTTCAAGGTTTGCATCAGGAACAAGGGTTGGAGTCATAGGTGTGTCTAGATCATGTTCACACTCCTCTGTTGGCGGGTTTTGATTTTCTAGTGGTTGATCAGGGATAATCAGGTTGTCCTCTGTGTGCAATTCCTCAACCACGATTCTGAGATCACAAATCTGCTCTATAACCCCGCAATTAATCCCTTGTTGGGCCTTAAAAATGTCAATCTTCAGGGTTTGATTCCCAAATTTTAACTCTATCAGGCCCTCTTCGCAGTTTATGTTGGCCCTAGCAGTGGCCAAAAAGGGTCTCCCTAATATGATTGGTGTGTCCCTTGGGTTCTTAGGTGCATCCATGTCCAGTACTATGAAGTCCACCAGGAAGTAGAAATCCCATACCCTAACAATGACATCCTCAAGTGTTCCTTTAGGTGACTTGATGGATCGATCAGCTAACTGCAATGTCACCTCAGTTGGTTTTAGTTTAGATTCTTCAAGGTGGTCAAGAAGGGATGTAGGTATTAAATTTATGGAGGCACCTAGATCTAGTAAGGCTCTATCAAATTGGGTTTCACCAATTTTACAAGAAATAAGGGGAGTTCCTGGGTCTTTAGCCTTGGGTGGGAGTTTACTTAAGATGACAGAGCTGGCTTGCTCTGACAGTACCATCGGATTCCCATCCTTGGTTCGCGGCTTACGTTTGGGTGTACATACATTTTTCAAGAATCTTGCATAAGTCGGTACGTGGCGAATTGCATCCATCAATGGAATGCTTATCTGGACCAGTTCAAAGAGCTTGACCAAATCCTCCTCAGGGGCCATGGGTTTGGTTATCCTTTTTCCTTTGGTTAAGGCTTCGGGAAATGGGATCCTAGTTGGTTCCTCTAGGATAGGTCCAGGTTCTTGATCTGGGATAGTGGTATCTTGGATAACTATCCTAGGGTCTTGGTTATTATCAGGCTTGGAGTGGTTCAAATAATGTGGGTCTTGAGTTGTTTTAACACTACGTGTTGTTACAGAATTTAATCCGGCTTAATTTTGGTTTGGGTTTGGTAAGAGGGGTGGTTGCTGCTGAAATCCCGCATAAGATGTCGAAGCTTCCATCCCGTCTGGCGATGGAGCAGCAGGGGCCTGATAAATCAATTGTGCGTGGCCTAAATTTGGATTCATAACGCGCTTCTGGGTTGGCAAGTTATTTGGGTTGGGCAGAGGTTACGAAGGAAGGGTGCCAGGTTGACGGGAATTTGCCATCTGGGCCAGTTGGTTGTGAACCTCTGTGATCTCATCCTTGTGCTGTTTTTGCATTGCCGCATTCATCTTTTGAATGTCAGCCAGTGCTTGAAGGATAAGAGTTAGTTGATCCTGGTTTGGCCCGGATTGGTAGGTGGGATTAGGCCGAGGCTGAGGCGACTGATATGGATGAGGGGCTTGTGGACGGGGTTGATATAGTGATCTTTGAGTCTGAGAATTTCCTGTCCACTGAAAATTAGGATGATTTCGCCATCCAAGGTTGTAGGTATTGGAGAATGGATCATTCTGGATGGCACTGAGGTCCTCGCAGGTCTGAGGAACCTCAGGAAAGTTGGGATACGAGGGTTCAGAGTTCCCCCAACTAGAGTAGGATGGATCGGAGGTCATTCCAGTTTGAGAAGCAGACGGGCGTGGATATGGGTCCATCCCCTTGGCAGATTGGTGGTAAATGTTTTACACAGTTTCCCTTGCTAGAGGAGGTCGTGCAAAAGAGTTTTGCCCAGAGGTGGCTTGCTGTAAATGTCGAGTTAGCTCGTCCACCTTCTTCTCTATGATAGAAACCTTGTCCAACCGACTGGCCATCAGTTCCAAGTCGACGGAAGCGGACAGGTCCTGCATCTCATGTGCCCCTCTTAGATTCATTGATGCCCGGGCATTCGTCCTGTCGAATAAGCTCATGGAGTCATTATTTATAGAGTTCTCGCACATGTTTTCGAGAATCTCCCACACCGTGTCCTCCTGTTGACTCATGATGTTTCTTCTGCATGTTGCATTGAGAAATAAAAGGATGTCTTCATGGAGTCCCTGGTAAAAAGACTGGACTTGTTCCCACTTAGGAACTCCGTGATGGGGGCACTTTCGCATGAGATCTAAGAATCGATCCCATGCTTCGTGAAGAGGTTCTCCTGGTTGTTGAGTGAAATGAATGATCTGGTGGCGCAAGGCATTCGTCTAGCCAACGGGGAAGAATTTTTTCAAAAATTCAGACTGAAGTTCCTCCCATGTGTTGATCGGATGGGTCTGAGTTTGATACAATGGGCGGCCTTGTCCAAGAGGGAGAACGAAAACATTTTCATGAGAAGGATATCCCGATTTTGTGGCTCTGACCCGACGGTCTGGGCCAGATGCTTGAGTTGTTTAATGTGTTGGAATGAATCCTCAGAGTTAAGCCCATGAAACTTTGGTATGGCATGAATCATATTGGGCTTCAGTTCAGAATCAGGACCTCCAATCGGGATTCATACTCGAGGTTCGATTGCCACCGCAACGGGATTGTAGTGATCTCGCATCATAGGTCGCTACTGTGGGTTTACAAAATTTTGAAAGAGATCATTTAGGAGTTGAAGTTGGTTCTCAAGATTGTTCTCCTCTTGAATGGGTTTTGCCATGATGGGAGAAGAAGAGCTTTGTTCTGAATCAGATGAAAGATTAATGTGGTGGGGTTGCTGCACAAACACGGGCATCGTGGCTTGGCCTTGACGAGAGTGAATTTCTAAAGGAGGTCTTAAGGACCTCCTACCGTACATGCACCGAAGGATGTGATGAGATTAGAAGGTGCTGGACCTAATCGAGACACCCATAAATTGTTGGGTGACTATAGAGATGTGGGGCAGATGGGCCCCTTGATCAAAAGATCGGCCACCTGAGAATTACCTGGGCAGCCAGAGAGGGTGAGTCCCGCGAAGACCCCTATACGGTAGAGCGTCCCCAAGAGTTACAGAGTTTCCCCCACCCGACCTCTCTTGTCACTGAGAATCAAGGTAGACCAGAATGGGGACCTTGACCTCTTAAGTCTACCTCTTTTACTTTAAGATCAAGGTGCTTAAGGTTCCACCTGAACTTTTAGGTATTTTGAGTGAAAAAGTGACCTAATTTTAAGGTTGGTTGACCCAAGGGATCAACTTCACCTTTTGTTCCTTTGAGAGCTTTTGGGTCCTTTCTTTTAAGGTTCAAATGGATTTAAAGGCCTGATTTGCTTAGGGTTCCTTTTGTATAGATCTTTTCAAACAAGGTTTAGGCACACCTCTTTTTGGAAAAACTTTTTTTTTTCTTTTTCAAGAGAAGGTGTGTCTCTAAAAACCCTAGCTTTTCAATCCTTGAGTTGGCTCTAATTGGTCCAATTTAGTTGCCTCAAAATTTAGTATGAAGGGCTCAATTAAGAAAGTTTTAGCCCTAGTTACCTTAGTTGGATGAGCAGTTAAAAATGTGTTGAAATGAAAAATTAGGCAACTTTGATGAATTACTAAGTATAAGACAGGTAGCCCTAAGTTGATTCTTCTTTTTGTTCCTTTTCAGACTTTAAGGGAGTTAAGCGAGGGCTAATAAAGATTACCTGTTCCTTGGAGTGTTTGTTGTGCAGTTGCTCTTCTGATTCTTCCTTTACCTGCACACAAGAGGGAAAAGATTAGAAATTCTTGAATAAAGAGTGTAAAGCTTCTAGAATAGCCGTTGCTCCCCGGCAACGGTGCCAAAATGTTAATGGCTAACTGCGACGCTATTTTTGCGTGTCTTTATGTTTATTATAATACAATCGTTGTAGTATAAGATAAGACAGCTACGGTTGCCATTACCATAGAAATTTACTCGGAAATAGTTTTCCCGAGGTCGAACTCAGGGAGCTACTGGAATTCTAGAAGTACAAAATTTCTTTATTGAATTACAAAAATAAGAGAGAGAGAAAGAGAGAGATAGATTTTTGTCTTGGCTTCTTCTTCTCTTTTTGTTTTCTCTCTAATCCTGTCTTCTTCCCTCTTCTTTCTTGTTCTGCTCTTCTCTGCCTTGCCTCTTCTCTTCTTTCTCTTTTCTTCAGCAGTAGAGCCTTCTTCTTTTCCTTCTTCTGGCTGCTCGTCTTCTTCTTCTGCTCTTCAGCTACAGAGTCTTTTCTTCTTCCTTCTTCGTTTCTTCCTTTGCCTTACTCTCTTTCTTTCTTCTTCTTTTTCTTCTCTGCTTTATCTCCTCTGAAGGCTGCTTATCCGTCGTCCGATACAGCAGTCAGACGACTTAACTGCAGTCTGCTACAGTGCTTCTCCTCTTTTCCTTCCCTCACTGCTTCTTCTTCTTTGGTGAGCCTTCTTCTTCTGCTTCTTCTCTTCTCCTTCCTGCGGCTAAGTGCTGAGCCCTTCTCCTTCAGCGCTCCTATCCTGCACACAAGGGGGAAGCAAAACCTATCCCCTCCCTCTACCCGCACGTATCTCTCTCTCTCTACGAACCGCTCACAGGAAGCTCTCCCAGAGCCGTGGGTTAATGGGTCGGGTTGCGCACTGGGACCAGGCTCACCAGCGTGATTTGGTGCGCGAGGTGTGCGTGGGTAGTGTCAGGTTAGATCCGTCGGGTCCGCGTGGTGAAACTGCGGATGGGGTGTGTGATGGGGCACGGGACCTCACCCCAGGTGTATCGGAGGCAACTAGCCATATACGCAAAAATAATTTAAATCAGTGTGTTGCATTGTGAACTTACGATGTGGGACTATCTTCTGCTTTTCCTCGTGCACGCCCGCAGGAGAACCTCCTCGCAATCTGCTTAGCTACTGCCGCTGTTGGTGCCAAGTGCTGAAGCGAAAGTCTTCACAGACTTCACCCCAGTCTACAGCACCTGGAGCGCAGTTGCCCTGATGCCTGGAGCCTGCTTGGAAGCTGCTTCAATCGTCAACAATGGAGGCAGGGCTCCAGAACCTGTCGTACACGAATACGGCCTATCGACCTAATCAAACCACCGGGAGACCTTTTCCGTGACACGGCGAAGGTGGTGCGAGGTGCAGCAGGTCGCGGGATGGCCTAGGCGTGTGTGCCTAGGTCGTCGTATGATCGAAAATATGGGTGTGTTCGGGGGTGCGTTGAGTGGGTGTAGAGCGGTAGTGGGTGGGCGGAGGATGTTCAGCGTGATGTGGCAGAGCTTTTGCGACGGTCGGCGAGTTGGGTGGAGTGCGGATCGATGGGGGCAACTCGCCGGAGAGTGGCCGGAGGCGGGGAAGGTGATGGTGGACAGGCGTGGTTGTGGGGCAATCAACCACAATAGATGGGGGAAAAGAAAGAGGGAAAGAAGGGGAGTAAATGTAACCTACTTGCGGAGAGGAAGGGGGCCGGTGCGGCGGGCAGTCGTATCGACTATCGCCGGAGAAGAAATACCCAGAGGGAGAGAGCGGCGGCGAGGAAGTGGGCAGGGAGGCGAGCGCTTGGTGCGGCGCGACGCGGGAAGACGAGACGAAGCTGGCTCTGCTGTAGGTATGGCAGCAGAGCGACGAGAAGGAGGAGGAGCAGTCGCCGGAGCTAGTGGGTTTCCTGTCGGAGTGGGGAGAGAGGAAAGGTTGAGGGTTTCTCCGCCAAGACCAGACTGCCTCAAGCGGCTGGTCCTGGGTTTCTTTTAAAGGCGCCAGCAGAGGGGCAGATGCACGGAGGGTGAGCGAAGCTCTCACCGGAGGTCGCCGTAGGTACAACACCCATACCTCTCGAGCATTCACACGAGAGGTATGGTTCGAATCAGGGCATGGGGAACTGCTCAGGCCGTAGGGGACTTCGTAGGGAACCCCCCTTTCACATCTGAGAGCAGCTCCCTGGGGAATCGAGGAGAAATCGTCCTCGAAGCTTCGCCGGAGTATGGGTCCTCTACTGCATTGGCAGAGGAACCGGAATGTAGAAAGTGACAACAAAAGTTGGGGGGGTTTTTGCAAGGGTTTTCAAAAGTTAGGGGCCAGAATGTGATTGAGTGGACTATTTTGCAAAGTAGGTCAAGATGACCTTCCCTTACGTCCAAATTTTGGTACAAACCTAATTTGGACCTAAGGAATCCAATGGTGAAGTTGGATTTTAGGTTTGACCACGTTTGACTAGAAATTTTGTATAAAAACCCAATTTATGTCAATTGATGAGCTAGGACCCTAATTTAGGTCAAACTAGGTTCCAAAGGTCAATTTGAATGTTCTAAACCTTAGGGGATATTTTTCCATGATTTTTAGAGGGCTTATTTGACTTTTATTCTGATCAAAACCTTGTTGAATTAAGCGGGTCTATTTTAGGGTTACCAAATATCATTTAATTCCTAGATTGCAAATGAACCCATTTCTGATTGATTCAACTCACTTTTTATTTTATTTAGACCATTTGACCTATGCTCTATCTTTGAGAAGTTCCGTTTATGTACTGCAATGGTAAAATTGTAGTTTTAACCTTTATTTCATGTTTTCTTCTCAAAACACTTATTCCTCCAATTAAGCCCTCTTCTAAGTCATGTAGGAGCTTTTATTCTCTTTATTAGGTCAAAATGAGCTAGTTATGGCACATGATGAGGTTCTCATCACTAACTCATGGAGAGTCTGCATTGATTATAGAAGACTCAATTCCTCCACGAAGAAGGATCATTTCCCACTACCGTTTATTGATCAGATCCTCGAGAAACTAGCGGGAAATAGGTTCTTCTGCTTTTTGGATGGGTACTCCAATTATAACTAGGTGGCAATCCATCCTGAAGACCAAGAGAAGACCACTTTCACCTACCCCTTCGGGACGTACGCGTTCCGAAGAATGCCGTTTGGTCTCTGCAATGCACCCACTACTTTTCAGTAGTGCATGCTTGCCATATTCTCAAATATGGTAGGTGATTATCTAGAAGTCTTCATGGATGAATTTTCAATATTCGGAGCATCATTTGACGATTGTCTCTTGCACTTGGTCTAAATCCTCAGGCGGTGCATTGACGTGAATCTGGTTCTTTTCTGGGAAAAGAGCCATTTCATGGTGCCTGAAGGAATTGTCCTAGGACATCTTATTTCAAAAGAAGGCATCCAAGTCGATCAAGCCAAGGTGAACCTGATTTCCAAACTCCCTCTGCCTAGCTCAATCAAGAACATCCAATCTTTTTTGGGGCACGTCGATTTCTACCGTCGATTAATTCCTGATTTCTCGAAAATCGCATGCCCTCTGACCTCTCTACTCTCGAAAGATGTACCTTTCGAAATCTCCAAGGAATGCACTCAAGCATTTGAAATCCTTCGTGATCGAGTTACCCAAGCCCCAATCCTACAATCTCCTGATTGGTCTCAACCCTTTGAGATCATGTGAGATGCATCTAATTTCGCTGTAGGAGTGGTACTGGGGCAGAAAATTGATGGGAAGCCCGTGGTCATTTACTACGCTAGCAAGACACTTGACGAGGCTCAACGTAACTGCACAGTTACTGAGAAAGAGCTGCTAACCGTAGTATTTTGCCCTGGAAAAATTTAGATCTTATCTCCTGGGTTCCCATGTTATCATCTACTTAGATCACACAGTTGTGAGGCATCTTCTTGTGAAGAAGGATGCGCAACCTCGATTAATCCACTGGATCTTGCTGTTGTAAGAATTTGACCTCGAGATTCGTGACAAAGTGGGAAAATAGAACATGGTAGCTTCACTTGTCCCGCCTTCCTTCTGAGATCATCGACCCTTCTGGACCTATCACGGAACATTTTCCTGATGAGCACCTTCTGACTATCAATATAGGGCTTCCATGGTTTGCTGATATAGTAAACTACCTGGCATCACATCAGATCCCATCCGATTGGCCGAAAGCCAAGAAGGACAAATTGCTTTCCAATGCCAAGTACTACTTCTGGGAAGACCCATATCTTTTCCGCATCAGTGCTGATCAAATAATTCGACGATGTGTCATGGAAGTGGAAATTCAAGACATATTATCTTTCTGCCATGACCATGCATGCAGTGGACATTTTTCAGGTCATAAAACTACAGTGAATCTCCAGTGTGGCTTCCATTGGCCCACAACTTTCAAAGATGCATACAATCACTGTAAGGCATGTACTCGTTGCCAGACCTTGGCAAACATGAGCCATCATGATATGATGCCTTTACAGCCGATTCTGGTATGCAAAATTCTCAACATATGGGGGATTGATTTCATGGAACCCTTCCCTGTCTAGGACGGCTTCGAGTACATTTTACTCGTTGTTGATTACGTGTCCAAATGGATCAAAGCCATTCCAATCCAAGCCAACGATCATAAGGTAGTTATCAAATTCATTCATCAGAACATCTTCTCACGGTTTGGGATTCCACGTGCTATAATTTCCAACGGAGGGACCCATTTCACCAACGCTCAATTCAGGTCATTGATGACCAAATATGGGGTGTCGTACCAAATCTCTACTCCTTACCATCCCCAAACTAATGGTCTAGCTGAGCTATCAAATCGGAGATCAAGAAAGTCCTCCAAGTTACTATTCGACCTGACAGGAAGGACTGGTCATTCTGGCTTCTAGAAGCTTTGTGGGCTTATAGAACCACCCACAAAACCCAATTAGGTATGTCTCCCTTCAGATTGGTGTATGGGAAGGCATGTCACCTCCCCGTTGAGTTAGAGCACAAAGCCTATTTGGCAGTAAGAAACTGCAACCTAGATCTTTCTAAGGCAGGAACCCATAGAAAGCTTCAAATGAGAGAGATCGATGAATTACGCCATGACGCGTATGAGAACTCGCGAATTTAGAAAGAGAGGGTTAAGGACTTTCACGACAAACACATATCTAGAAAGATCTTCCATCCTGGTCAAAATGTCCTACTCTTTGTTTCCAAGCTTAAACTATTCCCAGGAAAACTGCGATCAAAATGGATCGAACCCTACCTAGTCTGACGAATCTTTGTAAATGGATCCATTGAGATCAGTCCACTTAGCCACGATTCTGAACCCTTAGTCATGAACGGTCAGAGACTCAAACCGTTCATTGACTTGACCGACACAAATTCGACTGAGATATCCTTTAACCACCATTCTCCCTGAGCTCATTGCGCCCAGCTGATGGCGTAAAACTCAATGCTGAACGGGAGGCAACCCGTCATTCTTGAAAATCCTGAAACCTTTCTTGACATTCCTATGTTGAATTCATATTGTACTTTAGGGTTCATCAATTAGAACAGTCGACCCCACCTCAGGTACCCGTACCCGAGTCTAGAAATCATTCGCAACAGTCACCGCGGCTCGTTGACCCACCCAAAACCTGTTCTAATGAATAAACTAAGCTAAATTCGAACCCACCTAATTTACAATGGGGACATTGCAAATCATAGGCATGGGGGGGTATGAAAGTGCAAAACATCATGAAAACTCATCTCACAAGAAAAGGTTTCAACAGAAAATCACATATCACAAAAAACACCAAAAAATTAAAAAATCTTGAAAAAGAACAAAAAAAAACTAAGGGGAGAGAAAATTTTGAGGCCATACAAATCATGAGGAGAAAATGAGGAGGAAAAGTGCAAAATGTCAAAAAAAAGGAGCACAAAATGAAAAAGAAAAAAGAGATAGTCATTAGTAAGAAATTAAGGGATTAACCGAAGTTCTAGATCATATCAAGAAAAAGAAAAATGAAGAAAAAAAGTGCTAATGAGACACAAAAGAGATTAGTAGGAATGTTGATCTTAGGCCTTTTGGGCTAGATTCTTAGGCTTAAAATGCGAAGCTTAAGTATTAGGTCTAAGGCTTAGGGAGTATTCAGCCTTGTTAATTGACCTTTGGTTTGTGGGACTCAGTAACCTAAGCACCCCAATCCACACACAATCTGGTTCAGTGTGCATAACTATTAAAATCACTCAAAAGCACTTAAATGTTCTGAAAAAAGTTGCCTAGATTAGGAGTGGTCGATCAACACAAGTTGATTTGGACGAGTTCCCAGCATAGAGAGGTGGGAAATTCCCCTCGAAGATGAGTAATAACATATCGTCTCCTCGATGCTTGTCTCCTAGGATATTTACATATCCTACTGGGGGCACATAAGCACCATGCTGGTTCAGATGCCATGGGCAGCATTATCACGAAATGTCAATTGCTAGGGTCTAGATTTAGCTACAAAATGCCATGGGTGGGATTATCTTGAAATCTCGAAAGCCAGGGTTCTGGGGGTTACCATGGGCTGTGCTATCACGAAGCATCGATTGCCAGGGAACTTTTGAGGATTGATGATGGGGACGATAAATCCAATACAAACCGTGTTGAGAAGCCAATCCGAAGCTAGAAATAAAAAGACAAGAGAGAGAAAACTCTCCAAATAAATAAATCCTCTCTGTCTCTCTCTTACAAAAAAATGCACTGCAAAATGAACCGAGGCAAAAATATGTCTCAAGCACAGGTGCTTTAACCCCAGAGTCCAACGAACCTTAGGATAGTTCCTGCGGGCTGCAAAAACCTTTGCGGAGGACCAAGGCTAGAGCTGGTCAAGTCCATATCTTGGTTGGTACTTGAATACCTCCAGGCCTACTGTCGGCATTCTAACCTAATCAAAAAGAAAAGTGCACTCATCATAATTTGTGAACATCAAAGGAATTAATGGTCTGGAACAAAAGTTAAAATCTTAAAATTTTGCTAAGGGACTAGCAAAAGCTAAGCATGGGGGTATGATGGGAACACCATCATGAACCCTAACTAGCTCATTTTGACCTAGAAAAGAGAACAAAAGCTCCTACATAACCAAATGGAGGTCCTAACTCAAGGAATAACCAGTCTGAAAGAAAAGTAAGAAACAAGGGGTAAAACTATAATTTTACCATTGCAGTTCAACAATGGGATTTCTCATGGGCCAAACATAGGTTAAATGGTCTTAATAGGATAAAAAGTTGGTTCGTTCAAACAGAAAAGGGTTCAGGTGAAATCTAGGAATTAAATGACTTCTTGTAACCCTAAAGCAGACCCACTTAATTTAACAAGGTTTTGGACAGGATAAAATTCACCTAAACCCTATAAAATCATGGAAAAATATCCTCTAGGGTTTAGAATCTTCAAATTGGCCCTTAGAACCTATTCTGACCTAAATAGGAGTCCTAGTCAAATGTTTGCCCTAAATTGGGTTTTTGTGTAAATTACCAAGTCAAACGTGGTCAAACCCAAAATCCAACTTCACCTTTATATTCCTTAGGTCCACATTAGGTTTGTACCAAAATTTCAACCTAAGGGGAATTCACCTTGACCTACTTTGCAAACAAGTCCAACTCAATTACAGTTATACCCCTAACTTTTGAAAACTCTTGCACACACCCCACTAGCTTCCTCGTCGTTCTTTGCAATTAGGTCCCTCCACTGTTATAGCGGAGGAAATCCTACTCCGACGAGGATTCAAGGGAAAGAACTCCCTGATTCCTTAAAGAATCCCTCTCAAATTTGAAAGGGAGATTCTATGAGAAATCCCCGTTCATGTGAACCTAATTTGGAGCTCCAATTTCGACCCAATCTCTCATGTAAATGCATGAGAGATTTGGGTCTTTTCAACCTTCCAACTCCAGCGAGGTTTCCGTGCTTGGAAACTTGGCTTCCAAGCACAATGTCCTCTGCCAGAGGCTTTAAAAGGGTCCCCAGATCTTTCCGCTCCTCCCAAGCTTGAATTAGTCTGAGATAACCCCCAATTTCCTCTCTTCCCCTCCGGCCAACCTCCTAGCAAGCTTCAATGACTCCTATCTCCTCCTCTCATCGGTCTACCACAATACCAGTGGAAGAGTTGCCTTTGTCTCTTTCATCCGCGTCACGCCACACCAGCGCAAGCATCTGCCTCCTTCTCATCGTTGCCGTCCTCCTCTCACTGGGCCTTCGTCTCCAGTGACGTCACATACGAATTGTCCAACTCCTCTGCATCCCCATCATCTAACTACCCTTAGATAAGTCTTCTCTCTCTGCTCATCTTTTTTCCCTCACTTATTTCTGCTTTAATGCCTCGACATTTGCAAATCACCCCCATCTTCTCCACCTCCGACAGACCATCGGCGAGGTGCTCCCGCCACTCCACGCATCCACCCACCTCTCCAACCACCTCACAAGCTCTACCAAGACTCACTGATCATATCCCCTCTTCCCATTCACTGCCACACGCTCCCAACACGTCCTCCGAACACACCCATCCTCACAGCCACAGGGTGACCTAGGCACGCATGCCCAGGCCACCTCGCGCCACGCCAACCACCGTGACACCTTCGTCGTGCCAAGGCGAAGCTTCCTACGTATTTTGACAAGGTTGCAAGGCCGTTTGCTTGTGGATAGGGTATAGGTATCTGCTGCCATTGAAGTAGGCATGAAGAAGCTCGAGAGCTTGCTCCATGACCCCAGGCTCCAAGCTTCAGGTTCTCAGATGGTGCGGACTTATTTCGTGCGCACTATTAGCCCAACTATTGGAGTCAAAGCCCCACACAGCTACTGCAATTCATGAGAACTTCTACTGTGGAGGCACCTGCGAGGAAGGTGGGACATTTAGTCCCACCTCGGAAGATCAGGAGCAGCAACTGTGGAATAAAAGGAAAAATTGTCAGGGGCTTATTGCCTCCTAACACAGGGTGAGGTCCCACTCACCCATCGCCTCGTCCCCGAACCATGCCCTGCAGACCTTGTTCTGTTTCGACTACCTGTACACTCCTCGCCCACCACCGCACATTGGTGGGCTTGGTCCTGGGCGCGCTAACCCGACCCGATAACCCGAGAAGGTTCTGGGAGAGCGAGCCTAAGAGAGAAGGAAAGAGAGAGATCGCGGGGAGGGTAGGGGTAGGTTTTTCTCTCAGGGGAAAAAGAGGAAGAAAAAGCTAAGGGTGAAGCCAAGGAAGAAGAAGGAGGAAGCCGCAGAGGAAGCCAAAGAAAGTAGAATGAGAGGGTAGAAGCCTAAGAAACTAAGGAAGGAGAAGGCAATGCACGGGTGAAGAAGGCAAGGCTGAAGAGGAGCTGAAGTCAGAGACAGAAGAGAAAGTAGAAGAAGAACTAGAGAAGAAGAAAGAAGAAGCTGAAGACAGAGAATAGAACAAAGAAGATAGAGATCAGACAGCACTGTAGCACTTGGCATTTAAGACATTTGATTTTCACATCAGGCATCCATACTTTATTTTGAGCTTATATATACATTGAGATTATCTTTCTTGCTTTATAACTTTGATTCATCATTGCATATTATAAATTTGAAAGTTGTGTTCTTGGTTTTTGAACCCAACTTGCTCCCTGTGTTCGACTTTGGATTTACATTTTTCAAGTAATAAAATTCATTTGTTTTCAAAGCAATTTTGGCTATACTACGACGCATTTATTTTAAAACCCAATTTTGCTTCGAAAAATAGGGTTTCAACCTGTTTGGCCAGAATGCCTGAGGCTAATATATAGGCAACGTTACATAAGTTGATCGGTCTATAATCCGCTAACTCATGGACTTCAACCTCTTTAGGAATAAGTGCAATAAAAGTATTATTGAAGGAGCAAGGGGCTGGATGAGTATCAAGGAAGTGACAGATTGCCTCCATAATATCAATTTTAATAATCTACCAACAATGTTTGAAGAATTATGCATTAAACCCATCAGGCCAAGTGTCTTATTAGGAAGCATCTGAGATAAAACTATAAGCACCTCTATTTTGATGCACCAAAATTATGTTTACTGCTAGACTAATATTTCAGGACTATCTCGAATCAGAGCTTCTCTTTTGGATCATGTTCAGATGGTTTTTGATTTATCTTTTAGTTTTATTTGAGTCTAGGATATTATTGTAAGGAACTTCAAAATAAAACTCAAATGGATTTTCGCACCTCTTTCTAAAATCAGTTTCTAGGGTTATTGATCGACCAAATTTACTACTTGATCAACCAAATTTGAATGATCAACCAACAACTTAGTTAATCGATCAAACCAACCTATTTTAGAAAGTTGATTAATACCCTTCTGATCGACCAACCAAGCTAATTAATCGACTAATTAAGGATTGACCAAATAATTAGATTGATCGACCAAATAGCATTTTGATCGACCAATATACCTTAATTGATTGACCAATTTGACTTCCCTTTCAGGCCAACTTTTCAGTATAAATAAAGTTCATACGTAGCTCTTTTTCATATCAACTTTCAATAGAAAAATCCTCCAAAAAGATTAGAGCTTCTCGTGCTTCTTTCAATTGCTTCTACGCTTCACTATTCACATCATCAAAGCATGTCATTTCAAACCTCTGTCGAATTTCTGGTTTGATTTTTTATTGAGGTTCCATAGATATATTTATTATTCTTTTACATTGTTGTTTTGATTAACGGAACCTAAGTTGTTGGGAAGATCCGTTGTTATTCTACTTCTCTTCAGGGTACAAAGAGAAGTATTTGTTAAGAGATTGTGCCATCCTCATTCAAGTGGTATGATAGTGGATTGACTAGCCTCGACTAGTTGAAAAAATCCTAAGTTGAGAGGCTTAGGTAGTGTTTTCACCCGGTTTGGGTTTCCACTATAAATCCAGGTGTAACTTGTGCTTGATTCTATTGTGAATTCATTTTTTTTTACTATTTCAAAAAGGTGATACTATTCACCCCTCCCCTTTAGTATACGTTATGATCCATATGCAACCCTCATTTGGTATTAGAGCGAGGTTGTCCAAAAGATGTCCAAGTCGACTGTTGTCACGTATGTAAAGGGACAATCGACAGTTCGACCTCCATTAGTCAATGGAATGAACTACGACTACTAGAAGACCAGGATGCAGATCTTCCTGGAGTCAATGGATTTAGAAGTATGGGATGTAATTGTATCTAAGTACACACGCCCTGAGATCAAGGAGGGTGTAGCAGCGACTCCGGATCAGAAGATGGAAATACATAACGCGAAAGCCATGAATGCTATCTTCTACGGGCTCTCCAGAGCAAAGTTCAATAGAGTCTCAGCCTGCAAGATAGCTCACAAGATTTGGAGCATCCTTGAAGTCACTCATGAGGGGACGTCGAAGGTAAAAGAAACCAGAGTTAATTTACTAACTCAAAATTATGAGCTTTTCAGGATGAAGGAGTCAATCAAAGAGATGCTCACACGTTTCATGGACATCATAAACTCCCTACAGAATCTAGATCAAGATATAAAGAATGAAGCTCTAGTAAGAAAGATCCTTCGATCACTTACCAATGATTGGGAGATAAAGACAATAGCCATACAAGAGTCAAAAGATCTGTCCACTCTGAAACTGGACGATCTTATTGGAAGTCTGTTGGCTTATGAAGTCCAGCTCCAACACATGAAGGAGCATGAAGATGAAGGAATCAAGAGGAAGACTGTAGCCTTTGAAGCCAATCAACAGTCTAAAGATTCATCAAGTGGAGAAGAAGAGGAAGACATAGCCCTTCTCTTCAAAAAGTTTAGAAAGTTCCTCAAGAATAAGAGTTGAAGGAAGAAGAAAGAAGAATCCAAAGCAGATGCAATCACTTGCTACAATTGAAAAAGAAAAGGACATATCAAGAAGGATTGTCCATTTCTTAAGGAGTCAAAAAAGAAGTTTCCTAGAAAGGAAGGAAAGAAGAAGGCCTTCATGTTGGAACCTAGTTCCACTTCTCTTTTATGTTTTGGTGTTAACAAAACTATTTTAAAACTAATGAGTTTATGAAGTGTTATTTATAGGAAATCATAGAATTTAGGAAGAATGGATGCTAACAAGGAAGAAGTGTGGATGACATGAAGAATGAAGATTGTTTTTTAGGTCTTGTAATTTAGATTTGTATATGTCTCCTAACAAGAAAAATTAATTTAGGAGTTAAAATCAAAATAGGCATAATTAGGTTTCAAACTCACGTTCAATCATTCGTTTGAAAAATAAAATCGTTTCTTTGATATGTTAATCGTGTATTTGCATTCAAATAGCACCAAGATTTATTAATAAAATTTATTCAAGGTACTTGTTGCAAGTACCGGTACTATTCATTAATACCGGTACATGCTAGGCACAGGTTTGGGTCCTAGTCCCAAACTGTGAACAAGTATCGGTACTCATCATGAGTACCAATATCAGGTGCTCACAGTTTGTAGACAGGGGTAGTGCCTGGACCTTATAAGTACCGGTACTAATCATCAATACCGGTACATGTAGGTCATAGTTTTTAACTTGACTCAAATCTATGAGTCACAAGTACCGGTACTTATCATAAGTATCAGTACCTAGTGACTTGGTTGGTGCTCAATTGTTAGCACTGAGTACCGGTACCTATGACGAGTACCAGTACCCAGGCTTTGTTGGGCTAGCTGCTGGTTTACTGTAAGCAGTCAATACTGGTACTACAACTTTAGTACCGGTACCAACTAACCGTTATGCCTGATCTAAATGGCTATTTAGCAACTAATCCTATCTCTAATCTTCCCAATTTGCCCCAACAGCTAGTAATTGTAGGGGAGGTGTTTAGTGACCTATAAAAATACCTTTTGTGTGCCATTTGCACACAACACAAGTATCAAAATTCTCCTTGCTCCAAATTTTACATTTCTCATTTCAAGCTGCAAGGGTGATAGGCTTGTTGCATCTTTCCTTCAAGAAGATTCTCATCTTGCAACAAGATTTTCTGGTGAATCTGCTCTTCCTCGTAAAATCATCTTTTACTTTTTAGTGTTTTTTGCTAGATTGATATATCAAATATCTATTAAGCTAATTCTTGTTGGAGACTTAGGAATTAAATTCTAAGCTAATTTGTTTCTTGCTTACATGTTAACGTGGCGAAATCGAGTTTAAAATGAAGCATTGTAATATAGTCAAAATTGCTTTGAAAATAAATACAGTTTTATTACTAGAAAAGATTCCGAGGTCGAACACAGGGAACAATATGGAATTCAGAAATCAAGATCACAGTTTAAACTAAAATAAATTGCAATAATATCAGGTATCAATGTGCCAAAAATATGGGAGTAAAATGGTGTTTTAAATCACCATACACTCCTTCCAATAATAGCTAAGGAACTCAGTATATATGTATGAAATGATAGCTCAAATCTATCGTCTGATTTGGAAATCAGACGACTTAATGTGATGTTCTTCTTCTTCTTCTTCTTTTCTCCTTCCTTCTCTAGCTTTGTCTTTCTCTTCAGCTTCTTCTCTTTCTCAACTGTGGCTTCTTCTTCTTCTTCTTTTTCTCCAAGCCTTCACCTCTTCTTTCTCTAACTCTTCTACCTTTAGCTCTGTGACTCTCCTCTTCTTCTTTCCTTCTTCCTTCTCTAGCTCTCCTATTCGAAATCTGGCTAAGTGTCAGGGCCAAACTTCTCAGGGAAAAACCCTCCCCCTACCCGCGCAACTCTCCTTTTCTCTTTCTTTCTTAGGATCCACTCTCCTAGAGCCACGGCTAATCAAGTTATTAGATTCAAGTGTGTACCTGGGCCCAAGCTCACCAACGTGCGATGGTGAGCGAGGAGTGTAGATCGGGTTATCGGGTTGAACCAGGTCTGTGGGTACGTGTCACAGTCGAGGCTGGTTGAGCGGGTGAGAGGGACCTCACCCCGTGAACTGAGGTGAACAGCTTATGCAACGTTTTCAATTTATTCACCTCAATGCGCTTTGCAGCTGACGATGTGGGACTATCTGCAACCCTCTTCTTCGCATGTCCATAGCAGAGATCCTTCCTTCGCAATTGCAGCAGCTGTTGGGCTCGCATATTCAATTAGGGACTTGGACTTGTGCGCGAGATGCTTCCATGTGACCTGGAGCTGAGACCTGGGACGGAAGCGCCTGGGACTGCTCTCAAGCAAGCTTGAAGCTTGCTGCTTCCATGGCGGCAAGGTCAAGTACCCAAAAATAATGAAACGGCCTTTCGTCCACGTCAAAATGCTCAGGGAGGGTCACAGGACAACAACGAGTGCAATGAGGGTGTTTGTGTGGTGTCTCGCGGTCCTTGAGTGCGTGGTGAGGTCTACTATGTGTGTGAGAGTAGGTGTGTTTAGGGGATGACTTGGGTGGATAAGGGATCAAATGGAAAGATGGGAAATGTGCGGAAAAGATGTGGCGATGGTCGTGGGCTTGTCGATGAGGGATTTGGTGGTCTGTGGAGGTGAGATGGTTTCGCTGGAGGGGATGGCCAGAGATGGAAAGGATGAAGTTGCGGAGGGTTGTCGGAGGTCGAAACAAGGTGTGGTGGGTGCGAAAATAAAGTGCAAGAGATGAAGAACATAGCTAGGGGATAGGTGGATGAAGTAAGCCAGAGATGGCGTCGGGTGTGGTGTTGCCAACGTCGGAGACGAAGGTGGTTCTGGTGAGGGAGAAATGGCGAGGAGAATAGGAAACAGGCGTCTGCTAGTACAGCAAGATGCGAAGAGGAATGGGGAGGATGAATCCGCCGCTGGTATGGCTGACGGACGACAAGGAAAGGTAGAGGGGATCGCCGGACGTCGAGGAATCTTCGGCCGTGAAAGAGAGAGGAATTTAAGGGAGATCTTGGCTGATTTCGAGCGTGATTAGTTCGGGAAGATCCAGTGGTTCTTTTATAGGGATTCAGAGGCAAGGAAAGCTTGGAAATCAAGCTTTCCAAGCTCGAAAACCTTTGATGGATTTGGGAGTTCCTTGATACCCAAATCTCTCATGCGTTCGCATGAGAGATTGGGAAAGATTTAGAGTACATGGATGGGTTTAGATTGAAGATAATTTCTTCATGAATTTCCCTTCCAATTTTGGAAGGGATTCGCCAAGCAATTAGAGAGAACTCCCTAGTCAAAGAACATCAGAGTAGGTTCCCACTGCGATAATGGTGGAGGGACCAAATTGTGAAGATGATGAAGAAATTAGGGGGCTAAATGCAAGGATTTTTGAAAGTTGAGGGTATAGATGTAATCAGACAGAACCATTTTGTAAACTTGGTCAAGACAAGCTCATCTTGGGTCCAAATTTTGGTACAAACCTAATTTGGACCTAAGGAATCCAATAGTAAAGTTGGATTTTGGTTTTGACCATGTTTGACTGGGTAATTTATGCAAAAATCTAAATTAGGGCAAATATCTGTCTGAGACTCCATTTTAGGTCAAGATGGGTTCTAATGGTCAAATTGAAGGTACTAAACCCTAGAGAATATTTTTCTATGATTTTTAGAGAGTTTGGGTGAATTTTACCTAGACCAAACCTTAGTTAATTAAGTGGGTCTATTTTTAGGATTTCAAAAGTCATTTAATTGTCAAAGCACGTGCAAACCCTTTTCTGACTGATCTATCTCACTTGTTACCATTTTAGGACCTTTTGACTCTTAATAAACCCCTAGGAAAACCTGTGGTTGCACTACATTCAATATGAGCTGGTAAAATTACAGTTTTAATCCCAGTTTCTTATTTTCCTTTAAAAATGAATACGCAATGACTTGTGACTCTCTAGCGGTTATGTAGGAGCATTATTGACTTAATTGGGTCAAAAATGAGCTAGTTATGGCTTATGATGTTATTCCCATCATACCCCCATGCCTAGCTTTTGCTAGTCCCTTAGCAAAATTTCAAGGTATTAATTTTGATTTCTAAACCATAAAATCCATTGATGCTTAAAAACTTTGTTGTGTGCTTCCTTTTGCAAATTAGGTTAAAATTCTGATAGTAGGCCTAGAGGTACTCAAGTACCAACCAAGATCCGGACCTAACCAGTTCTAGCCTCAGTCTGCTGTGAAGGTTTCTAAGGCCCACAGGAATAATCCTAAGGTTCATTGAACTCCGCGGTTAAAGCACCCGTGCTTGTAACATGTTTTAGCCTTATTTCAGTTTACAGTGCATTTTTGTCAGAGAGAGACAAAGGAATTTTTCATTGTTTTTGGAGAGTTTTCTCTCTCTTTTCCTTTTATTTTTAGCTTCGGATTGTCTTTACAACACGGTTTGTATCGAATTCCTAGTCCCCATCATCAATCCTCGTAGGGTCCCTGGCAATCAATGCTTTGAGATAGCACTGCCCATGGCAACCCCCAGAACCCTGGCTTTCGAGATTTTGAGATAATTCTGTCCATGGCGTGCTGTAGCTAAATCTAGACCCTGGCAATTGACATTTCAGGATAATGCTGCCCATGGCATTTGAACCAGCACAAGGTGCTTACATGCCCCTAGTAGGATATGTAGATATCCTAGGAGACAAGCACCGAGGAGATGATATGTTATTGAGCATTTTCGAGGGGAATTTCCCGCCTTTCCGCGTCGAGAACTTGTCCAAATCAACTTGTGTTGATCAACCGCTCCTAATCTAGGTGACTTTTTCAGAACAAGTTAAATTCATTTGCGTAATTTTGATACTTAGGCGCACTGAACTAGACTATGTGTGGATTGAGGTGCTTAGGTTACCGAGTCCCGCAAACCATAGGTCAGTTAATGAGGCTGAATAATCCCTAAGCCTTGGACCTAATACTTAAGCTTCACATTTTCCCCAACCTCTTGAGGATTATCTAAATCTTAGCGGTTACTTGAATTTTTAAGCCTAGGATTATAGCCCAAAAGGCCTTAAATCAGCATTCCTACTAATCTCTTCTTTGTTTCATTATCACTTTTTGCCTTTCTTTCTTTTGATATGGTATAGAACTAAGTCAATTCCTTAATCTTTTACTAATGACTATTTCTTTTTCTTTTCAAATTGTGCTCCTTTTTGACATTTTTAACTCCCCTTTTTCTCCTCAAAGTCTGATATAACATCAAAATTTCCTCTCCTCTCATATTTTTATTCTTTTTCAAGATTTCTTTTTATTTTTTTGGTATTTTTGGGATATGTAATTTTTTTGATGAAACCCTTTCTTGTGAAGTGATTTTCATGACGTTTTGCACTTTACTACCCCCCATGCCTACGATTTGCAATGTCCTCATTGTAAATTAGGTGGTTCAAGTTCAGCTTAGATCATTCATTAGAATAAGTGTTGGGTGGGTGAATGGGTCAGGATGACTGTTGCGAACGATTTCAAGCTCGGGTACGGGTACTAAAGGTGGAGTCGGCTATTCTAATAGATGAACCCTAAAGTGCAATATGAGTTCAGCATAGATGTGTCAAGAAAGGTTTCAGGTTTTTCAAAATGGCGAGTTGCCTCTCGTTAAGTGCTGAGTTTTATGCCATCAGCCGGGCGCAATGAGCTCAAGGAGAATGGAGGGTAAAAGATGTCTCAGCCAAATTCGAATCAATGAATTCAAGGAATGGTTTGAGTCTCTGACCATTCACGGCAAAAGGTTCTGAATCGTGGCTGAGTTGACTGATTTCAATGGCTCCATTTTAAAAGATTCATCGGACAAGGTATAGTCCAATCCATTTTTATCTGAGTTTTCCTGGGAACAGTTTAAGTTTGGCATTAAAGAGTAGGACTTTTTGACTAGGGGAAAATATCTTTCTGGATATGTGCTTGCGTGAAAGGCCTTAACCTGCTCTTTGTAAATTCGCGAGTTCTCACATGCATCATGACGTAATTCATCGATCTCGCTCATTTGAAGCTTTCTGTGGGTTCTTGCCTTAGAAAGATCGAGATTGCAGTTTCGTATTACCCAATAGCCTTTGTGCTCCAATTCAATGAGGATGTGACATGCCTTCCCGATGGGGAGCGCGCGATCTTCAAGAAGTCTGGAATGAATTGATGGTAAAAACTGACGTGTCTCGGGAAGGATCGGATGTCTTTGACCGAGCTAGGCATAAGGAGTTTAGAAATCAGATTTACCTTGGCTCGATCAACCTGGATGCCTTTCTCAGAGATGAGATGTCCCAAGACAATTCCCTCAAGAACCGTGAAGTGGCTCTTTTCCCAAGAAAGAACCAGATTCACGTCAATGCACCGCTTGAGGATCTGGACCAAGTGCAGAAGGAAATCATCAAATGATTCGCCAAAAATTAAGAAGTCATCGATGAAGACTTCCAGATATTCACCTACCATATCTGAGAATATGGTAAGCATGAACTGTTAAAAAGTAGCGGGTGCATTGCAGAGATCGAAATTCATCCTTCGGAATGCATACGTCCTGAAGGGGTAGGTGAAAGTGGTCTTCTCTTGGTCCTCAGGATGGATTTCCACCTGGTTGTAACCAGAGTACCCATCCAAAAAGCAAAAGAATCTATTTCCTGATAGTTTTTCAAGGATCTGATCAATAAACGGTAGTGGAAAATGATCCTTCTTTGTGGAGGTATTGAGTCTTCTGTAATCAATGCAGACTCTCCACGAATTTGCTACACGGGTCGGTATGATTTCTTCGATCTCAGTCATGACCACTGTGAGTCCTACCTTCTTAGGCACAACCTAGATTAGACTCACCCACTAACTGTCGGATATCGGGTAGATGATCTGATGAGAGCCTCATCATGAGCCCTAACTAGCCCATTTTGACCCAAGAAAGAGAATAAGAGCTCCTACATAACCAAGAGAAGGGCTTAATTCAAGGAATAAGTGTTCTGAGAAGAAAACATAAAATAAAGGATAAAACTATAATTTTACCATTGCAATATGTAAATGGGATTTCTCAGAGGAAAAACATAGGTCAAATGATCTGAATAAGATAAAAAGTGGGTTGGTTCAATCAGAAATGGGTTCATATGCAATCCAGGAATTAAATGACATCTGGTAACCCAAAAATAGACCCGCTTAATTCAACAGGGTTTTGGTTAGGATAAAAAAATCAACTAAATGATCTAAAATTTATGGAAAAATATCCCCTAGGGTTTAGAACCTTCAATTTGACCTTTGGAACCTATTTGGACCTAGATTAGGGTCCTAGCTCATTAATTGATCTAATTTGGGTTTTTGTGCAGAAAGTCTAGCCAAATGTGGTAAAACCTAAACTCCAACTTCACCATTGGATTCCTTAGGTCCAAATTAGGTTTGTACCAAAATTTGGACCTAAGGAGAGGTCATCTTGACTTACTTTACAAATTGGTACACCTAATTACATTTTGGCCCTTATCTTTTGAAAACCATTGCACAAACCCCCCTAACTTCCTCGCTAATATTAAAAATAGGTCCCTCCACCATTAATGGGGAGGAATCCTTCTTCGGCGGGGAATGCAGGGGGTATACTCCCTGATTCCTCAGAGATCTCCCAGATTTGGAAGGGAGATTCTTTAAGGAATCCCCTTCCATCTAAGATCAATTACAATATTTGATTTCCATCCAATCTCTCGTGCGAATGCACGAGAGATTTGGATCTTCAACTACCTTCCTTCTCCGACGAGAAGTCCGTGGTAGAAGGCTTGCCCTCCACTCACCAAAAGCTCAGCCAGCAACTATAAAAGGATCCCCAATCCTCTACGAATCGCTCAGGCTTGTTTTGGCCGCAGACTCCCCTAGATTTCATCTCCCCTCTCTTCGGCCAAGTAGCCCGCAAGCTCCGGCGAGTCTTCCTCCTCCCTCTCGTCGCTTTGATACCATACCAGCAGTAGGGTTCACTTCGCCTCATCCTCCCACGTCGCCGGAGAGTTCATCTATATTACAATGAGATATCTATTAAAACACGATCTAGCTGCGCAAACATTTTGGCACCGTTGCCGGGGAGCAATGGGCACTTCTGAAGCTTTTGATCACAACTTCTGATCCAATACTGACTTAATTCCTCTCCTTTGTTGTGCTTGTCTCAGGGAAAGCAGAGAAAAGAAGAGCAGCTGCACAACAATCACACCAAGGAACAGGTAACTTTTATTAGCTCTCTCTCTTAACCCCCTCAAAGTCTGAAAAGGAACAAAGAAAAATCAACCTAGGGCTACCTATTTCATACTTAGTAATTCATCGAAGTTTCCTGATTTTCATTTCAACACATCTTGAACTGCACATCCAACTAAGGTAACTAGAGCTAAAACTTTCTTGATTGAGCCCTAGATACCAATTTTTGAGGCAACTAAATTGGACCAACTAGAGCCAACCTAAGGATTGCAAAGCTAGGGTTTTTAGAGACACATTTTCTCTTAAACAAAGAAAAAAAATCCAAAAAGAGGTGTGCCTAAGCCTTGTTTGAAAAGATCTATACAGGAGAAACCCTAAGTAAATCAGGCTCTTAATCCATTTGAACACTAAAAGAAAGGACCTAAAAGCTCTCAAAGGAACAAGAGGTGAAGTTGATCCTTTGGGTCAACTAACCTTAAAATTAGGTCACTTTTTCACTAAAAAGACCTAAAAGTTCAAGGGAACCCTAAGCACCTTGATCTTAAAGTAAAAAAGATAGACTTAAGAGGTCAACGTCCCCATTCTGGTCTACCTAGAATCTCAGTGACAAGAGAGGTCAGGTGGGGGAAACCCTGTAACTCATGGGGATGCTCTACCATGTAGAGGTCTTTGCAGGACTCTCCCTCTCTGGCTGCCCAGGTACTTCTCAAGTGGATGACCTTTCTGACTAAGGGGTATCATCCACCCCGAACCTCTATAGTCACCCAACAATTTTTGGGTGTCTCGATTGAGTCCAGCACCTTCTAATCTCATCACATCCTTCGGCGCATGTTCGATAGGAGGTCCTTAAGACCATCCTTAAGACCTCCTTTAGAAATTCACTCTCACCGAGGTCAAGCCTTGACGCCCTTGTTTGCATAGCAACCTCACCACATAAACCTTTCATCAAATTTAGAACCAAGTTCTCCTTCCATCATGGTGCAACCCATTGAAGAAGAGAACAACCTTGAGCACTAGCTTCAGCACCTGACTGATCTCTTCCAAAACTATGTAAACCCACCACAGCGACCAATGATGCAAGATCACTATAATCCCACTGCGGTGGCGATCGAGCCTCGAGTCCGAATCTCGGTTGGAGGTCCTGACTCCGAACTCAAGCCGAATATGATTCATGCCATACCAAAGTTTCAAGGGCTTAACTCCAAGGATCCATTCCAACACATTAAACAACTCAAGCATCTGGCCCAGACCTTCGGGACAGATCCACAAAATTGGGATATTCTGCTCATGAAAATGTTCTCTTTCTCCCTCCTAGACAAGGCTGCCCATTGGTATCAAACTCAGACTCGTTCGATCAACACATGGGATGAACTTCAGTCTGAATTTTTGAAAAAGTTCTTTCCCGTTGGCCGAACGAATGCCTTGCACCACTAGATCACCCATTTCACTCAACAAACGAGAGAACCGCTTCACGAAGCATGGGATCAATTCCTAGATCTGATGTGAAAGTGCCCCCATCATAGAGTTCCTAAATGGGAACAAGTCCAGTCTTTTTACCAAGGACTCCGTGAAGACATTCAATTATTCGTCAATGCAACGTGCGGAGGAAACATCATGGGTCAACATGAGGACACGGTGTGGGGGATTCTCGAAAACATGTGTGAGAACTCCATCAATAATGACTCCATGGGCTTATTCGATAAGACAAATGCCCACACATCGACGAATCTGAGAAGGGCACATGAGACGCAGGACCTGTCCACATCCGTCAACTTAGAACTGATGGACAGTCGGTTGGACAAGGTTTGTATCATAGAGAAGAAGGTGGACGAGCTAACTCAGCATCTGCAGTGAGCCACCTCTACGCAAAACTCTTTTGCACGACCACCTCTAGTGAGGGAAACTATGCAAAACATCTATCACCAATCCTCTCAGTGGATGGACCCGTATCCACCCCCTTTTGACTCTCGGACCGGAGTGACCTCCGATCCATTCTATTCGAGTTGGGGGAACTCTGAATCCTCGTATTCAGACTTTCCTGAGGTTCCTTAGATCTGCGAGGACCTCAATGCCATCTAGAATGACCCATTCTCCAATACCTAAAACCCTGGATGGCAAAATCATCCCAACTTTCAGTGGACGGGAAATTCTCAGACTCAAAGACCACCGTGTCTACCCCGTCCACAAGCCCCTTGTCCATATCAGCCGCCTCAGCCTCGGCCCAATCCTACCTATCAATCTGGGCCAAACCAGGATCAAATAACTCTTTTCCTTCAAGCACTGGCTGACATTCAAAAGACGAATGCGGTGATGCAAAAACAGCACAAGGATGAGATCACAGAGGTTCACAATCAACTAGCCCATATGGCAAATTCCCACCAACCGGGCACCCTTCCTTCGCAACCTCTACTAAACCCAAATAACGTGCTAACCCAAAGGTGCATTATGAACCCAAATGCAGGCCATGCAAATTTGATTTATTAGGCCCCTGCTGCTCCATCACCAGACGAGATGGAAGCTTCGACGTCTTATGCAGGATTTCAGCAGCAGCCACCCCTCTTACCAAACCCAAACCAAAACCAAGCCGGATTAAACTCTGTAACAACACGTAGTGGTAAAGCAACCCAAGACCCACATTATCCAAACCACTCCATGCCTGGTAGTAGCCAAAACCCTAGGATAGTTATCTAGGATACCCCTGTCCCAGATTAAGAACCTAGACCTATTCTAGAGGAACCAACTAGGATTCCCTTTCCTGAGGCCTTGACCAAAGGAAAAAGGATAACCAAACCCGTGGCTCCCGAGGAGGATCTGGTCAAGCTCTTTGAACAGGTCCAGATAAACATCCCCTTGATGGATGCAATTCGCCACGTACCGGCTTACGCAAGATTCCTGAAAGACGTATGTACACCTAAACGTAAGCCGCGAACCAAGAGTGGGAATCCGATCGTACTGTCAGAGCAAGCCAATTCTGTCATCTTGAGTAAACTCCCACCCAAGGCTAAAGACCCAGGAACTCCCCTGATTTCTTGTAAAATTGGTGAAACCCAATTTGACAGAGCCTTACTAGATCTAGGTGCCTCCATAAATCTAATACCTACATCCCTCCTTGACCACCTTGAAGAATCCAAACTTAAACCGACTGAGGTGGAGTTGCAGTTAGCCGATCGATCCATCAAGTCACCTAAAGGAATACTCGAGGATGTCATTGTTAGGGTACGGGATTTCTACTTCTCGGTGGATTTCATAGTTCTGGATATGGACGCACCTGAAAACCCAAGGGACACACCAATCATATTAGGGAGACCTTTCTTGGCCACCGCTAGGGCCAACATAAACTGTGAAGAGGACCAAATAGAATTAAAATGTGGGAATCAAACTTTGAAGATTGACATCCTTAAGGCCCAACGAGGGATTAATTGCGGGGTTATAGAGCAAATATGTGATATCAGAGCCGTGGTTGATGAATCACATACAGAGAACAACCTAATTACCCCGGATCAACCACTAGAAGATCAAGACCCGCAAACAGAGGAGTGTAAATATGATCTAGACACACCCATGACTCCGACCCTTGTTCCTGATACAAACCCCAAACCACCTGCTGCTGCTGACAATCCTGTCATGGAACTCAAGTCCCTTCCCTAGCATCTGAAGTACGTCTTTTTGGGTTCCAATCAGACATTTCTTGTGATTATCAACTCCCAACTCACACCTGACCAGGAATCCCATCTGATTACTGTTCTCCAACAACATCGTAGAGCCATTGGATGGACTCTCGATGACTTGACTGGCATAAGCCCCTCGTACTGCACACATCGAATCTACACAGAAGAGGGCGCACTACCTTCACGAGAGATGCAGAGACGATTAAACCCTAACCTACATGAGGTCGTGAAAAAGGAGATCATCAAGTGGTTAGATGCAGGGATCATCTACCCGATCTCCGACAGTCATTGGGTGAGTCTAATACAGGTTGTGCCTAAAAAGGCCAGACTCACCATCATCACGACTGAAACCGGAGAGGTCATTCCTACCCGAATAGCTAACTCGTGGAGAGTATGCATTGATTACAGAAGACTCAATTCCTCCACAAAGAAGGACCATTTCCCACTACCATTTATTGATCCAATCCTCGAGAAACTAGCAGGAAATAGGTTCTTCTGCTTTCTTGATGGGTACTCCGGTTACAACCAGGTGGCAATCCATCCAGAAGACTAAGAAAAGACCACATTCACCTGCCCCTTTGGGACGTACGCATTTCAAAGGATGCCTTTTGATCTTTGTAATGCACCCGCAACCTTTCAGCGGTGCATGCTTGCCATATTCTCAGATATGGTAGGTGATTATTTGGAAGTCTTCATGGATGACTTTTCGATTTTTGGAGCATCATTTGATGATTGCCTCCAACACTTGGTCCAAATATTCAGGTGATGCATCGATGTGAATTTAGTTCTTTCCTGGGAAAAGAGCCATTTCATGGTGCCTGAGGGAATTGTCCTGGGACATCTAATCTCAGAGAAAGGCATCCAAGTCGATCGAGCTAAGGTTAACCTGATTTCCAAGCTCCCTATGCCTAGCTCGATTAAGGACATCCGATCTTTTCTAGGGCACGTCAATTTTTACCATCAATTTATCCCTGATTTTTGAAAAATCGCGTGCCCCCTGACTACTCTTCTCTACAAGGATGTGCCTTTCAAAATTTCCAAGGAATGCACTCAAGCATTTGAGATCCTTTGTGACTGAGTCACCCAAGCCCCGATCCTACAATCCCTTGATTGGTCTCAACCCTTTGAGATCATGTGCGATGCATCTGACTTCGCTGTAGGTGCGGTTTTGGGGCAGAAAATTAATGGGAAACCCGTGGTCATTTACTACACTAGCAAAACACTAGACAAGGCTCAGTGTAACTACACGGTTACTGAGAAAGAGCTGCTAGCTGTAGTATTTACCCTAGAAAAATTCAGATCATACCTTCTGGGTTTCTGTGTTATCATATACTCGGATCATACAGTTGTGAGGCACCTCTTAGCGAAGAAGGACGCGAAACCTCGATTAATCCGATGGATCATGTTGTTGCAAGAATTTGACCTCAAGATTCGCGACAAAGCGGGAAAGTAAAATGTGGTAGCTGATCACTTGTCCCGCCTTCTTTCGGAAATATTTGACCCTTCCGGACCCATCACAGAACACTTTCCTAATGAGCACCTCCTGACTATCAATACAGGGCTTCCATGGTTCGCAGATATAGTGAACTACCTGGCATCACATTAGATCCCATCCGATTGGCTGAAGGACAAGAAGGGCAAATTGCATTCCGATGCCGAGTATTACCTGTGGGAAGACCCGTATCTATTCCACATTAGTGCTGATCAAATAATTCGACAGTGTGTCGCAAATGTAGAAATCAAAGATATACTCTCCTTTTGCCATGACCAAGCATGCGGTGGACATTTCTCAAGACACAAAACTGCATCAAAAGTCCTCTAGTGTGGCTTTTACTGGCCCACAAATTTCAAGGATGCATACGATCATTGTAAGGCATGTACCCGTTGCCAGACCTTGGGCAACATGAGCCAACGAGACATGATGCCCCTACAGTCAATCTTGGTATGTGAAATTTTTGACATTTAGGTGATCGATTTTATGGGACCCTTCCCTATCTCGGATGGCTTCGAATACATCTTACTCACCGTTGACTATGTGTCCAAGTGGATAGATGCCATTCCGACTTAAACCAATAATCATAAGGTTGTTATCAGATTCATTCATCAAAACATCTTCTCAAGGTTCGAGATTCCACAAGCAATAATTTCCGATGGAGGGACCCATTTTACAAGCGCTCAGTTTAGGTCACTGATGACCAAATACGGGGTGTCGCATCGAATCTCTACTCCTTACCACCCCTAAACTAACGATCTAGCTGAGCTATCAAACTGAGAGATCAAGAAAATCCTTCAGGTTACTGTTCGACCTAACAGGAAGGATTGGTCTTCTCGGCTTCCGGAAGCATTGTGGGCCTATAGGATCGCCCACAAGACCCAATTAGGTATGTCTCCCTTCAGACTGGTGTACGGGAAGGCATGTCACCTCCCCGTCGAATCAGAGCATAAATCCTATTGGGAAGTACGGAACTGCAATCTAGATCTTTCTAAGGCTAGAACCCACATAAGGCTTTACTTAAGAGAGATCGATGAATTATGCCATGAAGCATATGAAAACTCGCGAATTTACAAAGAATAGGTTAAAGCTTTTTATGACAAACACATTTCTAGAAAGATCTTTCATCCTGGTCAAAAGGTTTTACTCTTTGAAGCCCGACTCAAATTATTCCCAGGAAAGCTATGATCTAAGTGGGTCGGACCCTACCTAGTCTGACAAATCTTTGGAAATGGAGCCATTGAAATCAGCCCACTCAGCTACGATTCCGAACACTTTGTTGTGAATGGTCAGAGACTCAAACCATTCATTGACATGACCAATACAAATTTGGCTGAGTCATCCTTTACCCTCCATTCTCCTTGAGCTCATTGCGCCCAGCCGATGGTGTAAAACTCAGCGCTTAACGGGAGGCAACCCGTCATTCTTTGAAAAACCCGAAACCTTTTCTAACTTTTCTACGTGGAATTCATATTGCACTTTAGGGTTCATCCATTAGAACAGTCGACTTCACCTCAGGTACCCCTACCCGAGATTAGAAATCGTTCGCAACAGTCACTTCGACCCGTTCGCCCACCCAACACCTATCTTAATGCATGAACTAAGCTGAAATCGAACTCACCTAATTTACAATGGGGACATTGCAAATCTTAGGCATGGGGGGGTATGAAAGTGCAAAATGTTAGGAAAATTCATATCAAGAAAAGGTTTCAACTCAAAAAAAAAAATCTTGGAAAAGAAAAAAAGAACTGAGGGGGGAGAGATAATTTTCTGGGCTATGCAAAATGTTAGGAGGAAAAGAGCAAAATGCCAAAAAAGGAGCACAAAATGAAAAAAAGAAGGTGGTCATTAGTAAAAGATTAAGGGGTTAACTGAAGTTCTAGACCAGATCAAGAAAAGAGAAAAATGAAAGAAAAGTGCTAAGGAGACACAAAAAGAGATTAGCAGGAACGCTGATCTTAGGCCTCTTGGGCTAGATTCTTAGGCTTAAAAATTCATGTATCCGCTAAGATCTGGATAATCCTTGAGAGGTTGGGGAAAATGCGAAGCTTAAGTATTAGGTCTAAGGCATAGGAAATATTCGGCCTCATTTACTGACCTTCGATTTGTGGGATTCGATAACGTAAGCACCCCAATTCACACACAATCTGGTTCAGTGTGCATAACTATCAAAATCACGCAAAAAGCATTTCCATTGTTCTAAAAAAGTCACCTAGATTAGGAGCAGCCGATCAACACAAGTTGATTCGGATGAGTTCCCAACGCGGAGAGGCGGGAAATTCCCCTCGAAGATAAGTAACAACATATCATCTCCTCGGTGCTTGTCTCTTAGGATATCTAAATATCCTACCAGGGGCATGTAAGCACTCTGCTGGTTCAGATATCATGGGCGACATTACCACGAAATGTCGAGCGCCAGGGTTTGAATTCAGCCACGGAACGCCATGGGCGGGATTATCTCGAAATCTTGAAAGTCAGGGTTCTGGGGGTTGCCATGGGTGGTGCTATCTCAAAGCATCGATTGCCAGGGACCCTTGAGGATTGATGATGGGGATGGGGAATCCGATACAGACCGTGTTGAGAAGCCAATCCGAGGCTAGAAATAAAAAGAAAAGAGAGAGAAAACTCTCCAATCAAATAAATCTTCTATCTCTCTCTTACAAAAATGCACTGCAAATTTAACCTAGGCTAAAAATGTCTCAAGCACGGGTGCTTTAACCACGAAGTCAACAAACCCTAGGATAGTTTCTGCGGGCCTTAAAATCCTTTGCGGAAGACTGAGGCTAAAGTGGATCAGGTTCGGATTTTGGTTGGTACTTGAGTACCTCTAGGCCTATTGTAGGTATTCTAACCTAATCACAAAAGAAAAAGAAAAGCACTTATCACAACTGATGACAGACACTAAGGGTCTAGAACAGAAGTTAAAACCTTGAAATTTTGCTAAGGGACTAGTAAAAGCTAGGCATGGGGGTATGATGAGAGCCTCATCATGAGCCCTAACAAGCTCATTTTGACCCGAGAAAGAGAATAAGAGCTCCTACATAACCAAGAGAAGGGCTTAATTCAAGGAATAAGTGTTCCAAGAAGAAAATAAGAAATAAAGGGTAAAACTGTAATTTTACCATTGCAGTACATAAACTAGATTTCTCATAGGCAAAACATAGGTCAAATGGTCTGAATAAGATAAAAAGTGGGTTGGTTCAATCAGAAATGGGTTTACATGCAATCTACGAATTAAATGACATCTGGTAACTCTAAAACATACCCGCTTAATTCAACAGGGTTCTGGTTAGGATAAAAAAATCAACTAAACCGTCTAAAATTATGGAAAAATATCCCCTAGGGTTTAGAACCTTCAATTTGACCTTTGGAACCAATTTTGACCTAGATTAGGGTCCTAGCTCATTAATTGATCTAATTTGGGTTTTTATGCAAAAAGTCTAGACAAATGTGGTCAAACCTAAAATCCAACTTCACCATTGGATTCCTTAGGTCCAAATTAGGTTTGTACCAAAATTTGGACCTATGGAGAGGTCATCTTGACCTACTTTGCAAATTGGTACACCTAATTACATTTTGGCCCTTATCTTTTGAAAACCATTGCACAAAACCCCCTAACTTCCTCGCTAATATTACAAACAGGTCCCTCCACCATTAATGGGGATGAATCCTTCTCTGACGAGGAACGTAGGGGGTATACTCCCTAATTCCTCAGAGATCTCCCAAATTTGTAAGGGAGATTCTCTGAGGAATCCCCTTCCATCTGAGCTCAATTACAATATTTGATTTCCATCCAATCTCTCGTGCGAACGCACGAGAGATTTGGATCTCCAACTACCTTCCTTCTCCGACGAGAAGTTGGTGGTAGAAGGCTTACCCTTCACGCACCAGAAGCTCAGCCAGCAACTATAAAAGGATCCCCGGTCCTCTACGAATCGCTCAAGCTTGTTTTGGCTGTAGACTCCCCCAGATTTCATCTCCCCTCTCTCCAGCCAAGTAGCCCGCAAGCTCCGGCAAGTCTTCCTCCTCCCTCTAATCGCTCTGCTGCCATACTAGTAGTAGGGTTCACTCTACCTCGTCCTCCCGCATCGCGTCGCACCAGTGCATGGCTTCCTGTCCTCCTCCTCGTCGCCGTTATCTCCCCCTCAGGGCTGTCTTCTCCAACGACGGCACAAACGAGCCGTCCATCTCCTCTGCCCCCCCTTCGCTCCAAGTAATCCAGATAAGCTCCTCGTCTTCCACTCTTTCCTTTCCCTCATTCTATTTCACAAAACATCCCTCGACTGCCATTGTCCGCCCGCATCTTCCCCATCTCTGGCCACCCTCCGGCGAGACGCATCCGTCACTCCGCACCCCCACACGTCTCACCACCCACCTCACAACCTCTGCCACACTCCACTGAACATATTCCACCCATCCATAGGTCGCCACATGCACTCCACGCTTCCCCCGACCTAACCCATAAATCCAAGCCACAGAGCGACCTAGGCATGCACGCCTAGGCTGCCCTGTGGCCTGCCACCGATTGCCTCACCCTCTCCGTGACATGGTGAAGGTCCTCCTGTAGCCTGATAGAGCTGCAAGGTTCTTTTTGTGTCGTGCAGGGTCAAGCTCCCAGCCGCCATTAGCGACGACTCGAGCTCGACAGTTCTCCAACTCCAGGCCACAATCGTCTGCTCCCAGGCTTCCAGACTGTGTGGGTTGCGAGTGTGTGCAAGTCCAGCTTGATAGAGGGTGTTGCGGGACCTGCAGCTGCACCAATAGTTAGGTCGCTCTCCTGCAGTTGCCAGCAGCAGTGGGTAGGACTTTTAGTCCCACCTCGGTAAGTCATGAGCTGTCTGAGTGGTTTAAGTGGAATTTGTGCTATTATCTGTTTGCCTCAAAATCACTGGGGTGAGGTCCCTCCCCTCACCTATACGCTCCTCGTCCATGAATTAGCCCGCGGACCTGGCAAACTGACCCAACTATCCTACCGTGCACTCCTTGCGCACCACACCCACGCCGGTGCACCTGGACCCGGGCACGTGACCGACCCGATAACCCAGCTTTGAGAGAGCGTACTGAAGAGAGATTCAGAGAGAGAGAGACACACACGAGGAGGGTAGGGGAATAGTTTTTGTTGCATGGTGCTTGTGCAGGAAGAGGACGCTACGGAAGGAAGAAGCACAACAAGAGAAGGAAGCAGGACTTAGTTGCCGCAAGTGAAGGAGAAGAAGAAGAAAGACACACTGTAGCAGAGGTGCGGTAGACCAAGAGAAAGAAGAAGAAGAGAGAGATCAAGGGACAGACAAAGAGGAGAAGCAAGAAAGCAAAGGAAGAAGAGGAAGAAAAAAAAGAAGGCAACTTAAGAGGAGACAAAGCCAGGACTTAGCTACAGGAAGAGAATCAGGAAGAGAGAAAGCAAAGGACAAAGAAGAGGAGCAGGAGCGGCTAAGGAAGAAAAAGAAAAGGACAGACAAGAACCATAGCTGTAGCAAAGCAAAGCAAAGATAGAAGAGATTCTAAAGGCCAATTTTAAGACGTCTGATGCAAATATCAGACGTCCAATTCTTTTTGAGCACCCTTTCCATAACATTATCCTGTCATTTCTATTGAACTAGTCATTGCTTTTTATTAAAAGTTGTGTTCTCAAGTTTTAGAATACTCAGATTGCTCCCTATGTTCGACTTCGGATACTTTGATTTTCGAGCTATAAATTTTTATTTGTTTTCGCGGAGAGTTCATCTATATTACAATGAGATATCTATTAAAACACGATCTAGCCATGCAAACATGATCCCAGCATCTAACCACTTAATGATTTCCTTTTTCACGACCTCCTGCAGATTTGGATTCAGATGTCTCTGCATTTCACGGGAAGGTCATGTGCCCTCTTCAGTATAGATGCGATGTGTATAATAAGAGGGGCTAATACCAGTAAATCATCGAGAGTCCATCCAATGGCTTTTTGATGTTGCTAGAGAATAGAAATCAGATGGGATTCCTGATCAGGTGTGAGTCTGGAGTTGATAGTCACAGGAAACGTCTGATTGGAACCCAAAAAGACGTACTTTAGATGATCGGGAAGAGGCTTTAGTTCTAAAACAGGATTATCAGCAATAGCGGGTGGTTCAGGGTGGGTGTCAGGTGTAAGGGAAGGGGCTATGGGTGTGTCTAGGTTGCGTACGGACTTCTTTAATTGAGGGCTTTGATCCTCCTATGGTTGATCAGAAGTAGTCAGATTTTCTTCGATATACCGATCATCGTCACATATTTGTTCTATAACCCCGCAATTAATCCCTTGTTGGGCCTTAAAGAAATCGATCTTTAGTGTCTGGTTCCCAAATTTTAGTTCAATTTGGCCCTCCTCATAATTAATGTTGGCCCTAGCAGTGGCCAGAAAGGGTCTCCCTAGTATGATCGGTGTGTTTCTCGGATTTTCTGGAGCATCCATATCCAAGACTACGAAATCCACCAAGAAATAGAAATCCCAAACCCTAACAATGACATCCTCAAGAACTCCTTTAGGTGACTTAATAGATTGATCTACAAACTGTAATGTCACCTCTAGTTGTTTTAGCTCAGATTTCTCAAGATGGTCAAGTAGGGATGTAGGTATTAGGTTTATGGAGCCTCCTAGATCCAATAATGCTCTATCAAATTGGATATCACCAATTGTATAGGAAATCAAGAGAGTACCTGGGTCTTTTGCCTTAGGTAGGAGCCTACTCAAAATGATGTAGTTGGTTTGCTCCGACAATACGATTAGGCTCCCACTTTTGGTTCGTGGCTTACCCTTAGGTGTACACATGTCTTTCATAAATCGTGCGTAAGCTGGTACGTGGCGAATTGCATCCATCAAGGGAATGTTTATATGAACCTGTTCAAAGAGCTTGACTAGATCCTCTTCAGGTACCACGGGTTTGGTTGTCCTCTTTCCCTCGGTCAAGACCTCGGGAAATGGAACCTTAGATGGTTCATCTAGAATAGGTCCTGGTTCTTGATCTAGGATAGGGGTATCCTGGATGACTATCCTAGGGTTTGGGTTAGCACTACCAGGCTAAAAGTGACTTGGTAAGGTAGGTCCTGTGTTGCTTTGCCACTACGAGTCGTAACTGAATTCAGTCCTGCCTGGTTCTGGTTTGGTGTAGGTAAAATAGGTGGTTGCTGCTGAAATCCTGAGTATGATGTCAAAGCTTCCATCTCGTCGGGTGATGGAGCAGAAGGGGACTGATAAACCATGTGGGCTTTGCCTTGATTTGGGTTTATAGCATGCCTTTGATTCGGCATGTTATCAGGATTAGGTAGAGGTTGCGAAGGGAGTGAACCAAGTTGGTGGGAATTTGCCATCTGGGCGAGTTGATTACAAACCTCTGTGATCTCGTCTTTGTGCTGTTTCTGCATAGCCGCATTTGTCTTTTGAATGTTAGCTAGAGTCTGAAGGATAAGAGTCATTTGATCTCCTTGAGTTGGCCCAGATTGATAGGTGGGGTTGGGTTGAGGCTGAGGCGGCTGATATGGATGAGAAGCTTGTGGACGGGGCTGATATGGTGTCTCTGATTCTGATTGTTTCCCACCCACATGAAATTAGGATGATTTTTCCATCCAGGGTTATAGGTATTAGAGAATGGGTCATTTTGAATGGTGTTGAGGTCCTCGCAAGTCTGAGGAACCTTAGAAAAGTCAGAATACGAGGGTTCAGAGTTCCCCCAACTAGAATAGGCAGGTCTGGAGTTTCCTCCAGACCCAGAGTCAGACGGGGGTGGATACGGGTTCAACCCCTATGAAGATCGGTGGTAGATGTTATGCATAGCTTCCCTCCTAGAGGGCAGCTATGCGAACGGGTTTTGTGCAGAGGTGGCTCGCTGCAAATGTTTAGTTAGCTTATCCACCTTCTTCTCAATAATAGAGACCTTGTTCAAACGATTGACCATCAGTTCCAAGTTGACAGAAGAGGACAGGCCCTACGTCTCATGTGCTCCCCTTGGATTCGCTGATGCACGGGCATTCGTCTGGTTGAATATGCCCATGGAGTCATTATTGATGGAGTTCTCGCACATATTCTCGAGAATCTCCCACACAGTGTCTTCGTGTTGACCCATGATATTTCCTCTGCAAGCTGCATTGACGAATAATCGGATATCTCCATGAAGTCTCTAGTAAAAAGACTGGACTTGTTCCCATTTAGGAACTCCGTGATGGGGGCACTTTTGCATGAGATCTTAGAAATGATCCCATGCTTCGTGAAGTGGTTCTCCAGACTATTGTGTGAAGTGCATGATCTGGTGTCGTAAAGCATTCATCTGACCAACTGGGAAGAACTTTTTCAAAAAGTCGGATTGTAGTTCAACCCATGTGTTGATTGAATGCATTTGAGTCTGATACCAGTAAGTTGCTTTGTCCATGAGAGAGAAAGAGAACATTTTCATGAGAAGAATATCTCGATTCTGGACATCTGACTCGAAGGTCTAGGCCAAATGCTTGAGTTGTTTAATGTGCTGGAAAGGATCCTCAGAATTGAGCCCATGAAATTTTGGAATAGCATGAATCATGTTGGGCTTGAGTTCAGTATCAGGACCTCCAACCGTGATTTGGACTCGAGGTTCGATCGCCACTGAGGCAAGATTGTAATGATATCGCATCATAAGACGCTGTGGTGGATTCACAAAGGCTTGGAATAGATCTTTAAGGCGCTAAAGCTAGTTCTCAAGGTTGTCTTCTTCTGCGGGTTGTGCCATGATGATGGATGAAAGAGAATTAGGTTCAGATGAATTAGAAGAGATTTCTATGTGATGGGATTGCTGCACAAACATGGAAGTCGAGGTCTGGCCTTGACGGGAGTGAATAACTAATGGAGGCCTCAAGGCTGGTCTTAAGGGCCTCCTACCAAACATGCATCGATGGATGAGAATAGAATGTGATGGACCCAATCATGACACCCAAAAATTTTGGATGACTATAGAGGTTCAGGGAAAATGATACCCCTTAGTCAGAAAACCGTCCACCTGAGAATTACCTGGGCAGCCAGAGAGGGAGAGTCGCACAAAGACCCCTACTCGGTAGAGCATCCCCACGGGTTACAGGGTTTCCCCCACCCGACCTCCCTTGTCACTGATGGTCCAGTTAGACCAGAATGGGGACTTGATCTCTTAAGTCTACCAATTTTATTAAGAGCAAGGGTGCTTAGGATTTCACTTGAACTTTTAAGATGTATTGAGTGCAAGAGTGACCTAATTTAAAGATTGGTTGACCCAACAAGGTGGGTCAACTTCACCTGTAATGTCCTTTGAGAAGTTTTAGGTCCCTCTTTTAAGATTCAAGTGAGATTAAGGGCCTAATTTTTAGGGTTTGCTTGAATAGATCAATTCAATCAAGGCTTAGCCAAACTTTATTTGGAAAGATCAATTCTTGATTAACCAAGTGTGTCTTTAAAACCCTAAAATGGAATCCTTAATTGGCTCTAATTTTGGTCCAATTTAGTTTGTTAAATGTGGTATCTAGGGCTCAAACAAGAATGTGATAGCCCTAGTTACCTTAAGTGGGTGCACAAATCAGAGTTTGCTGTTTAAATCAAATTAGGAAACTTGATGAATTATCTAAAAATGGAAAGCAAGTAGCCCTAATTGATTTTTTTCCTTTTAACCTTTTTAGAGATAGGGGCTTAAGAGAGAGTGGATAGAGTTTACCTGCCCCTGGCATGTTTGAGGTGCGGTTGAACTTTCTTCAATGAACTTCTCTCTGAAACAACAACAAATAGATAAAGCAAGTTAGTACCAAATCAAGAATTGCAATCAAGAGTTCTAAATTGCCTGTTGCTCCCCAGCAACGACGCCAAAATGTTAGCGCAGTGAAATCGAGTTTAAAATGAAGCGTTGTAATATAGTCGAAATCACTAAAAACAAATATAGTTTTATTAATAGAAAAGATTCCGAGGTTGAACACAGGGAGCAATATGGAATTCAGAAATCAAGATCACAAGTTAAACTAAAAGAAATTGCAATAATATCAGGTATCAATGTGCCAAAAAGATGGGAGTAAAATGGTGGTTTAAATACTCCTTACAATAATAGCTAAGGAACTCAATATATATGTATGAAATGAAAGCTCAAATCTGTCAACTGATTTGGAAATCAGATGACTTAAAGTAATGTTTTTTTTTCTTCTTTTTCTTCTTGTTTTCTCCTTCCTTCTCTGGCTTTGTCATTCTCTTCAGTTTCTCTTTCTCAGCTGCAGCTTCTTCTTCTTTTTCTCCAAGCCTTCACCTCTTCTTCTTTCTCTAACTCTTCTGCCTTTAGCTCTACGACTCTCCTCTTTTTCTTTTCTTCTTCCTTCTCTGGCTCTCTTTGAAATCCGACTAAGTGTCAGGGCCAAGCTTCTCAGTGCAAAACCCACCCCCTACCCGCACAACACTCCTCTCTTTCTCTCTTAGGATCCTCTCTCCCAGAGCCACGAGTAATCGGGTTATCAGATTCAGGCGTGTACCCGAGTCTAGGCTCACCGGCATGCGGTGGTGAGCGAGGAGTGCAGGTCGGGTTATTGGGTCGAACCAGGTTCGCAGGTATGTGTCACGGATGAGGCCGGGTGAGCAGGTGAGAGGGACCTCACCCCGTGAACTGAGGTGAACAGTTTATGCAACCTTTTCAATTTATTCACCTCAGTGTGCTTTGCAGCCGACGATGTGGGACTATCTGTGCCCCTCTTCTTCGTGCGTCTGCAGCAGAGATCCTTCCTTTGCAATTGTAGTAGCTGCTGGGCTCGCGTCTTCAATTAGGGACCTGGACTTTTGCGCGAGATGCCTCCACATGACCTAGAGCTTAGACCTGGGACAAAAGCGCCTGGGACAGCTCTCAAGCAAGCTCGAAGCTTGCTGCTTCCATGGCGATAAGGTCAAGTACCTGAAAACAGTGAAATGGCCTTTCAGCCACGTCAGAATGCTCAGGGAGGGTCACCGGACAATGGCAAATGCGATGAGGGTGTCTGTGTGGCGTCTAGTGGTCCGTGAGTGCGTGGTGAGGTCAGACTGTGTATGTGAGAGTGGGTGTGTTCGAGGGATGACTTGGGTGGATAAGGGATTGAATGGAAAGAGAGGAAATGTGCGGAAAGATGTGGCGATGGTCATGGGCTTGTCAACGAGGGATTTGGTGGTCTATGGAGGTGAGATGGCCTCGTCGGAGGGGATGGCCGGAGATGGAAGGGATGAAGTTGCGGAGGGTTGTCGGAGATTGAAACAAGGTGTGGTGGGTGCAAAAATAAAGTGCAGGAGATGAGGAACTTAGATAGGGGATAGGTGGACGAAGTGAGGCAGAGATGGCATTGGGTGCGGTGTTGCCGACACCGGAGACGAAGGTGGTTTCGGTGAGGGAGAAACGGGGAGTATGAACGAGAAATAGGCTTCTGCTGGTACAACGAGATGCGGAGAGGAATAGGGAGGATGAATCCACCACTGGTATGGCAGACGAACGATGAGGAAAGGCAGAGGGGATCGCTGGATGTCGAGGAACCTTCGGTCATGAAAGAGAGGAATTTGAGGGAGATCTTGGCTGATTTCGAGCGTAAGGAGTTCGGGAAGATCTAGTGGTTCTTTTATAGGGATTCAGAGGCAAAGAAAGCTTGGAAATCAAGCTTTCTAAGCTCAGAAACCTTCGCTGGATTTGGGAGTTCCTTGATACCCAAATCTCTCATGCGTTCGCATGAGAGATTGGGAAAGATTCAGAGCACATGGACGAGTTCAAATTGAAGATAATTTCTTAATGAATTTCCCTTCCAATTTTGGAAGGGATTAGCCAAGCAATTAGGGAGAACTCCATAGTTAAAGATCGTCGGAGGAGGTTCCCCCAGCGATAATTGTGGAGGGACCTAATGGTGAAGACGATAAAGAAATTAAGGGGCTAAATGCAAGGATTTTTGAATGTTGGGGGTATAGATGTAATCAGACAGGACCATTTTGCAAACTAGGTCAAGACAAGCTCATCTTGGGTCCAAATTTTGGTACAAACCTAATTTGGACCTAAGGAATCCAATAGTGAAGTTATATTTTAATTTTGATCACATTTGACTGGGTAATTTATGCAAAAACCTAAATTAGGGCAAATATCTGTCTGAGACTCCATTTTGGGTCAAGATGGGTTCTGATGGTCAAATTGAAGGTAGTAAACCCTAGAGAATATTTTGCCTATGATTTTTAGAGGGTTTAGGTGAATTTTATCCTGACCAAAACCTTGGTTAATTAAGTGGGTCTGTTTTTAGGGTTTCAAAATTCATTTAATTCTTAAAACACGTGCGAACCTTTTTCTGACTCATCTATCCCACATGTTACCATTTTAGGACCTTTTGACCCTTAATGAACCCCTAGGAAAACCCGTGGTTGTAATGTATTCAAGATGAGCTGGTAAATTTGCAATTTTAATCCTAGTTCCTTATTTTTCTTTCAAAATGAATATGTAATGACTTGTGACTCTCTGTCGATTATGTAGGAGGATTTATTGACTTAATTGGGTAAAAAATGAGCTAGTTATGGCTCATGATGGTGTTCCCATCATTACACCTGTAATTTTCTTCTTTTATTTGATCTTGTAATTTGGTTGAGGCAACCCGTTAATTACCTTAGTTTATAGTAAATTGATTCCCTCCAGGTTGAGAGAATTGGGTTAAAAATCCTAAGTCAAGAACTTAGGTAGTAGAGTACCCAAGTGAAAGCAACCACTATATATTTTGTGTACTATTTTTTGTGGTTTATTTTATTTGCAATATTTTGTTTACCACACTACTCATCCCCACTTCTAGTGTGCTTGTGCTCTTTAGATCCTACACTTCACAGCAACATGGGATGAATCAGGCTCAAGTTCAGAAGAAGAAGAAACCTCCAAAGAATAAGCTCTTCTGGGACTAATGGCTCTAGAATATGAGGTAACCTCTTTCTCACAAGATGAGTTATTAGAAGCTTCTTTTGAGATGCATGACATAGCTAAGTGTTGACAAAGCGAAATCATGTTTTAAAATAAAGCATTGTAATATAGCCAAAATCGCTTTGAAAACAAATGAATTTTATTACTCGAAAATGTAAATCCGAGGTCGAACACAGGGAGCAAATTGGGGTCTAAAAATCAAGAACACAACTTTTGAATTTGATATAATATGCAATGAAAAGAATCAAATGTATAATGCAAGAGATATAATATCAATGTATATAGAGGCATAAAAAATATGGACGTTTGATGTGAAAATTAGATGTCTTAAATGTGAAATTTCTACAGTGCTCTTATTTTTCTTCTTTCTCTGATTTCCTTCTTCTTCTTCATTTCTTTCTTCTACTCTCGGCCCTTGTCTTCTCCTTGGCTTCTTCTTCTTCTTCCTTCTGCAGCTTCTTCTTTGATTTCTCTGGCCCTTGTCTTCTTCTTCCTCTTCTTTCTTTGGCTTCCTGCCTCTGACTTCAGCTCCTCTTCAGCCTTGCTCTTCTTCAACCGTGCCTTCTCCTTCCTTAGCTTCTATGGTTGCCTCTTCTTCTTCCTTGGCTTCTTCTTTTTCTCCTGAGAGAAAAACCTACCCCTACCCTTCCCACGATCTCTCTTCTTCCTTCTCTCTTAAGCTTTCTCTCCCAGAGCCTTCTCGGGTTAACGGGTCGGGTATGTGAGCTTGGGACCAAGCCCACCGGCGTGTGTGGTGGATGAGGAGTACACGAGTTACTCAGGTATACAAGTCAGAGCCAGGTCCGCAGGCAGTGGGGTTGCGAATGAGGTGGTGGGTGAGTGGGACCTCACCCCGTGCTCAGGAAGCAACAAGCCTATGTGACTTTTTCACTTTATTCAGCTACGCCTGCTCACAATCTTTCGAGGTGGGACTAAATGTCCCACCTTCCACGCAAGTGCCCGCAGCAAACGCTCACCTCAAATTGCAGCAGCTACGTGGGCGTCGACTCCAATTGCTGGGCTGAGGGTGTACGCGAAGGAAACCCACACGACCTGGGACCTGGAGCCTAGGGCTTGGAATCCTAGAACAAGCTTGCAAGCAAGCTTCGTCCTCCGTCAATGGCGACGAAGGCCTAAACCCTATCAACAAGAAAATGGCCTTGCGGCCTCCTCAAAACACGCAGGGAGCTTCGCTTGAACACGACGAAGGTGGTATGGTGGTCGGCGTGGAATGGGGTGGCCTGAGCATGTGTGCGTCGGTCACCCTGTGCGTGCGAATGTGGGTGTGTCTGGGGGACGTTCTAGGGGTGTGTCACGATGAATGGAAGGAGGGGTTTGTGTCAGTGAGGTGTGGCAGTGCTCGTGAGGTAGGTGGCGAGGTGGATGGAGGCGTGGAGCGGCAGGAACACCTTGCCAGAGGTTTGACTAGAGGTGGAGATGGTGGAGGTGGTTTATGAGCGTCGAGGCGTAATAGCAGAAATAAATGAGAGAAAAAGGATGAGAAGAGAGGGAGAACTTATCTGAGGGTGGTTAGACGAAGAGGGATGCGGAGGAGGCGGTCGGCTCGTACTGCTGTCGCTGGAGACGAAAGTCCCAGTGGGAGGACAGCGATGACGAGAGGGTAGCAGGAGCGTCGGCTGGTGCGGTGCGACGCAGACGAAGGGGATAAAGGTAACTCTACCACTGGTAATGTGGCAGAGTAACGAGAGAGGGAGATAAGGGTCACCGGAGCTTGCTGGGTGGTTGATTGGAGGGGAAAAGCGAAAATTGGGGGGTATCTCAGGCCAATTCAAGCTTGGCTTCTACGGAATGATCTGGCCACCCTTTTATAGCCCCTGGCAAAGGGTCTTGTGCTTAGAAGCCAAGCTTCGAAGCATGGAGACCTTGCCGGAGATGGATGGTTAAAAAGACTGAAATCTCTCATGTGTTTGCATGAGAGATTGTGTACAAATTAGGGCGTCAAATTAGGTTCACATGAGAGGAGATTTCTCAGAGAATCTCCCTTTCAAATTTGAAAGGGATTCTCTGAGGAATCAGGGAGTTCTTTCCCTCGAATCCTCGCCGGGATAGGATTCTTTTCGCTGTAATGGTGGAGGGACCTAATTGCAAAGAACGATGAGGAAGCTAGGGGGTGTCTGCAAGAGTTTTCAGAAGTTAGGGGTAGAAATGTAATTGGGCTGGACCTATTTGCAAAGTAGGTCAAGGTGAATTCCCCTTAGGTCCAAATTTTGGTAAAAACCTAATTTGGGCCTAAGGAACCCAATGGTGAAGTTGGATTTTATGTTAGACCATGTTTGACTAGGAAATTTACACAAAAACCTAATTTAAGGCAAATAATTGACTAGGACCCCTATTTAGGTCAAAATAGGTTCTAAGGGCCAAATTGAAGGTTATAAACCCTAGAGGATATTTTTCCATGAATTTTAGAGGATTTAGGTGAATTTTATCCTAACCAGAACCTTATTAAATTAAGTGGGTCTATTTTAGGGTTATAAGAAGTCATTTAATTCCCAGATTTCACATGAAACCTTTTCTATTTGAACCAACCCACTCTTTATCTTGTTAAGATCATTTGACCTGTGTTTAGCCCATGATAAATCCCATTGCTGCACTACAATGGTAAAATTATAGTTTTACCCCTTGTTTCTTGCTTTTCTTTCAGAAGGGTTATTCCTTGAGTTAGGACCTCTAGTTGGTTATGTAGGAGCTTTTGTTCTCTTTCTTGGGTCAAAAGGAGCTAGTTAGGGCTCATAATGGTGTTCCCATCATACCCCCATGCCTAGCTTTTTCTAGTCCCTTAGCAAAATTTTAAGGTTTTAACTTCTATTCTAGACCATGAATTCCTTTGATGTTCCCAAATTATGATGAGTCTTTTTCTTTTCTTTTTGATTAGGTTAGAATGCTGACAATAGGCCTGGAGGTACTCAAGTACCAACCAAGATTCGGACCTGACCAGCTCTAGCCTCAGTCCTCCGCGAAGATTTTTAAGGCCCACCGGAACTATCCTAAGGTTTGTTGGACTCCGCAGTTAAAGCACCCGTGCTTGCAACGTATTTTATTCTTAGTTTAGTTTGCAGTGCATTTTTTGTAAGAGAGAGACAGAGGATTTATTTGTTTGGAGAGTTTTCTCTCTCTTTTCTTTTTATTTCTAGCTTCGGATTGGCTTCTCAACACGGTCCTCAATTAGCACTTTTTCTTTCATTTTTTCCTTTTCTTGATATGGTCTAGAACTTTGGTTAATCCCTTAATTTCTTACTATTGACTATTTCTTTTTTTTTCTTTTTCATTTTGTGTTCCTTTTTTGATATTTTGCTCTTTTCCTCCTCATTTTCTCCTCATGATTTGTATAGCCTCAAAATTTTCTCTCCCCTCAGTATGTTTTGTTCTTTTTCAAGATTTTTTCATTCTTTTGGTGTTTTTTGTGATACGTGATTTTTTTGTTGAAACCTTTTCTTGTGAGATGAGTTTTTATGGTGTTTTACACTTTCATATCCCCCCATGCCTACGATTTGCAATGTTCCCATTATAAATTAGGTGGGTTCGAATTCAGCTTAGATCATTCATTAGAATAGGTTTTGGGTGGAGAACGGGTCGAGGTGACTGTTGCGAATGATTTCTAGACTCGGGTACGGGTACCTGAGGTGGGGTCGGCTGTTCTAATGGATGAACCCTAAAGTGCAATATGAATTCAGCATAGGAATGTCAAGAAAGGTTTTGGGTTTTTCAAGAATGATGGGTTGCCTCCCGTTAAGTGCTGAGTTTTATGCCATTGGTTAGGCGCAATGAGCTCAGGGAGAGTGGAGGGTAAAGGATATCTCAACCAAATTTGTACCAGTCAAGTCAATGAACGGTTTGAGTCTCTGACCATTCATTATGAAAGGTTCAGAATCAAGGCTGAGTGGACTATTCTCAATGGCTCCATTTCCAAAGATTTGTCCAACGAGGTAGGGTTCGATCCATTTTGATCGTAGTTTTCCTTGGAGCAGTTTAAGCTTGGCATTAAAGAGTAGGACTTTTTGACCAGGATGTAAGATCTTTCTAGATATGTGCTTGCAATGAAAGGCCTTAACCCGCTCTTTGTAAATTCGTGAGTTCTCATACGCGTCGTGGCGTAATTCATCGATCTTGCTCATTTGAAGCTTTCTATGGGTTCTTGCCTTAGAAAGATCTAGGTTGCAGTTCCGTACTGCCCAATAGGCTTTGTGCTCCAACTTGACGGGGAGGTGACATGCCTTCTCGTAATCCAATTTGAAGGGAGACATACATAATTGGATTTTGTGGGCTGTCCTATAAGCCCACAAAGCTTCTGGAAGTCGGGATGACCAGTCCTTCCTGTCAGGTCGAACAGTAACCTAGAGGATTTTCTTGATCTCCCAATTCGATAGCTTAGCTAGACCATTAGTTTGGAGGTGGTAAGGAGTAGAGATTCGGTGTGACACCCCGTATTTGGTCATCAGTGACCTGAACTGAGCGTTAGTGAAATGGATCCCTCCGTCAGAAATTATAGCACGTGGAATCCCAAACTGTGAAAAGATGTTCTTATGAATGAATTTGATAACTACTTTATGATCATTGGTTCGGGTCGGAATGGCTTCGATCCATTTGGGCATGTAGTCAACAGCGAGTAAAATGTACTTGAAGCCATCCGAGACAAGGAAGGGTTCCATGAAATCAATCCCCCATATGTCGAAGATTTCGCATACCAGAATCGACTGTAAAGGCATCATATCATGATGGCTCATGTTGACCAAGGTCTGGCAATGAGTACATGCCTTACAGTGATTTTATGAGTCTTTGAAAATTGTGTGCCAATAGAAGCCGCACTAGAGGACCTTCGCTGTGATTTTATGACCTGAAAAATATCCACCACATGCCTAGTCATGGCAGAAAGACAATATGTCTTGAATTTCTGCTTCCGCGACATATCGTCGAATGATCTGATCAGCACCAATGCAGAAAAGATATGGGTCATCCCAGAAGCAATACTTGGCATCGAAAAGCAATTTGTCCTTCTTGGCCTTCGGCCAATCAGACGGGATCTAATGTGATGCCAGGTAGTTTACTATATCAGCAAACCATGGAAGCCTTGTATTGATAGTCAGAAGGTGCTCATCAAGAAAATGTTCCGTGATGGGTTTGGAAGGGTTAATGATTTCAGAAGGAAGGCGGGACAAGTGATCAGCTACCACATTCTGTTTTCCCACTTTGTCATGAATCTCGAGGTCAAATTCTTGCAACAGCAAGATCCAGCGAATTGATCGAGGTTTCGCGTCCTTCTTCACAAGGAGATGCCTCACAGCTGTGTGATCCGAGTAAATGATAACACGGGAACCCAGGAGATATGATCTGAATTTTTCCAAGGCAAATACTATGGCTAGCAACTCTTTCTCAGTAATTGTGTAGTTATGCTGAGCCTCGTCAAGTGTCTTGCTAGCGTAGTAGATGGCCATGGATTTCCCGTCAATTTTCTACCCCAGTACCTCTCCTATAGTGAAATCAGATGCATCGCACATGATCTCAAAGGGTTAAGACCAATCAGGGGACTATAGGATCGGGGCTTGGGTAACTCGGTCATGGAGGATTTCAAATGCTTGAGTGCATTCCTTGGAGATTTCGAAAGGTACATCCTTAGAGAGTAGAGAGGTCAGGGGGCGTGCAATTTTTGAGAAATCAAGAATAAATTTACGGTAAGAACCGACGTGCCCCAGAAAAGATCGGATGTCCTTGATCCAGCTAGGCATAGGGAGTTTGGAAATCAGGTTCACCTTGGCTCGATTGACTTGGATGACTGTTTCTGAAATAAGATGTCCCAGGACAATTCCTTCAGGCACCATGAAATGGCTCTTTTCAAAGGAAGAACCAGGTTCACGTCAATGCACCGCCTGAGGATTTGGACCAAGTGCAAGAGGCAATCGTCAAATGATTCTCCGAATACTGAAAAGTCATCCATGAAGACTTCCAAATAATCACCTACCATATCTGAGAATATGGCAAGCATGCACCGCTAAAAAGTAGCAGGTGCATTGCAGAGACCGAATGGCATCCTTCGGAACGCGTAAGTCCTGAAGGGACAGGTGAAAGTGGTCCTTTCTTGGTCCTCAGGATGGATTGCCACTTGGTTGTAACTGGAGTACCCATCCAAAAAATAGAAGAACCTATTTTTCGCTAGTTTCTTGAGGATCTAATCAATAAATGGTAGTGGGAAATGATCCTTCTTCATTGAGGAATTGAGTCTTCTGTAATTAATGCAGACTCTCCATGAGTTTGCCACATGAGTCAGTATGACTTCTCCGATTTCAGTCGTGTAATGGTGAGTCCTGCCATTTTAGGCGCAACCTGGATTGGACTCACCCACCGACTGTCGGAGATTGGGTAGATGATTCCTGCATCTAACCACTTAATGATCTCCTGCAGATTAGGATTCAAACGTCTCTGCATTTCACGGGAAGGTCGTGTGCCCTCTTCGGTGTAGATATGGTGTGTGCAGTAAGAGGGGCTAATACCAATCAAATCATCGAGAGTCCATCCGATGGCTCTACGATGTTGCTAAAGAACAGTAATAAGACGAGATTCCTGTTCAGGTGTGAGTCTAGAGTTGATAATCACAGGAAACATCTGATTGGAACCCAAAAAGACGTACTTCAGATGGTCTGGAAGAGGCTTGAGTTCCAGAACGGGGTTATCAGCAGTAGCGGGCGGTTCAGGGTGTGTGTCAAAAGCAAGGGAAGGAGTTATGGGTGTATCTAGATCAGGGTCAGACTCCTTTGTTTGCGGTTTTGATCTTCTTGTTGTTGATCAGGAGTAATCAAGTTGTCCTTGATATACAGTTCATCAACCACGGCCATGATATCACATATTTGTTCTATAACACCGCAATTAATCCCTTGTTGGGCCTTAAAGATGTCAATTTTCAGTGTTTGGTTCCCAAATTTCAGTTCTATTTGGCCCTCCTCACTATTTATATTGGCCCTAGTAGTGGCCAGAAAGGGTCACCCTAGTATAATTGGTGTACCCCTTGGGTTTTCAAGTGCATCCATGTCCAAGACTATAAAATCCACTGGGAAATAGAAATCCTGTACCCTAACGATGACATCCTTGAGTACTCCTTTAGGTGACTTAATAGATCGGTCAGCTAACTGCAATATCACCTCTGTCGGTTTAAGCTCAGATTCTTCAAGGTGGTCAAGGAGAGATATAGGTGTTAGGTTTATGGAGCCACATAAATCTAATAAGGCTCTGTCGAATTGGGTATCACCAATGGTACATGAAATCAGGGGAGTACCTGGGTCTTTAGCCTTAGGTGGGAGTTTGCTCAAAATTATAGAGTTGGCTTGCTCTGACAGTACAATTGGACTCCCACTTTTGGTTTGCGACTTACACTTGGGTGTACACACGTCCTTCAGAAATCCTGCATAAGCCGGTACGTGGCAGATTGCATCCATCAAGGGGATGTTTGTATGGACCTATTCAAAGAGCTTAACCAGATCCTCCTCAGCAGCCACAGGTTTGGTTATCCTCTTTCCCTTGGTCAAGGCCTTGGGATATGGAACCTTGGTTGGTTCCTCTAGAAAAGGTCTAAGTTCTTGATCTGGGATAGGGGTGTCCTGGATAATTATCCTAGGGCTTGGGTTACTACCAGGCTTAGAGTGGCTTGGATAAGGTGGGTCTTGAGTTGCTTTACCACAACGAGTTGTTATAGAGTTTAGTCCTGCCTGGTTTTGGTTTGGGGTTGGTAAAATAGGCGGTTGCTGTTGAAATCCTGCATAACATGTCGAAGCTTCCATCCCGTCGGGTGATGGAACAGAAGGGGCCTGATAAATCATGTGGGCTTGGCCTGAATTTGGGTTCATAACGCACTCTAGTTCGGCATGTTATTTGGATTCGGAAGAGGTTGCGAAGGGAGTGTGCCAGGTTGGCGGGAATTCGCCATCTAGGTGAGTTGATTACGAACTTCTATGATCTCATCCTTATGCCGTTTTTGCATAACCGCATTCGTCTTCTGAATGTCAGCCAGAGTCTGAAGGATAAGAGTCATTTGATCTGCTTGGGTTGGCCCAGATTGATACGTGGGGTTGGGCCGAGGCTGAGGCAACTGATATGGACGAGGAGCTTGTGGATGGGATTGATAAGGTGGTCTTTCATTCTGAGTATTTCCCTCCCACAAAAAGTTGGGATGATTCCGCCATGCAGAGTTATAGGTATTAGAGAATGGGTCATTCTGGATGGCGTTGAGGTCCTCACAGGTCTGAGGAACCTCAGCAAAATTAGAGTACGAGGGTTCATAGTTCCCCCAACTAGTGTAGATCGAATCGAAGTTTCCTCCAGTCCTGGAGTCAGACGGGGATGGATACGGGTCCATCCCCTGGGAAGATCGATGATAGATATTCTACACAGTTTCCTTCCCAAGAGGTGGCTGTGCAAACGGGTTTTGCACAGAGGTGGCTCGCTGCAGATGTCGAGTCAGCTCGTCCACCTTCTTCTCTATGATAGAGACCTTGTCCAACCAACTGGCCATCAATTCCAAGTTGATGGATGCGAACAGCCCCTGCATCTCAAGTGCTCCCCGTGGATTCATCGATGCATAGGCATTCATCCGGTCGAATAAGCCCATGGAGTCATTATTGATGGAGTTCTCGCACATATTCTTGAGAATCTCCCACACAGTGTCTTCGTGTTGACTCATGATGTTTCCTCCGCAGGTTGCATTGATGAATAAGCGAATGTCTTCACGAAGTCCCTGGTAAAAAGACTGGACTTATTCCCATTTAGGAACTCCATGATGGGGGCACTTTCACATGAGATCCAAGAATCGATCCCATGCCTCATGAAGAGGTTCTCCAGATTGCTGAGTGAAGTGTGTGATCTGGTGGCACAAGGCATTCGTCTGACCAACGGAGAAGAACTTTTTCAAAAATTCGGATTGCAGATCCACCCATGTGTTGATTGGACGCGTTTAAGTCTGATACCAATGAGCTGCCTTGTCCATGAGAGAGAAGGAAAACATCTTCATAAGAAGAATATCCTGGTTTTGTACATTTGACCCGAAGGTCTGGGCCAGATGTTTGAGTTGTTTGATGTGCTGGAAGGGATCCTCAGAGTTAAGCCCATGAAACTTTGGAATAGCATGAATCATGTTGGGCTTGAGTTCAGAATCAGGACCTCCGGTCGGGATTTGGACTCGAGGTTCGATTGCCACTATAGTGGGATTATAGTGATCTCGCATCATGGGACGCTATGATGGGTTTACAAAGTTCTGAAATAGATCATTCAGGCGCTGGAGTTGGTGTTCAAGATTGTTCTCTTCTTCAATTGGTTGTGCCATGATGATGGAAGAAGGAGAATTTGGTTCTGATGAATCAGAGGAGAGGTCTATGTGGTGGGGTTGCTGCAAAAACACGGGCGTCGAGGCTTGGCCTCGGCAGGAGTGGATTGCTAAAGGAGGTCTTAAGGATGGTCTTAAGGACCTCCTACCAAACATGCACTGATGGTTTAGACGATATGAGAATGTGCTAGACCCAATCAAGACACCCAAAAAGTTTGGATGACTATAGAGGCTCGGGGCAGATGATACCCTTTAGTCAAAAAAGCCATCCACCTAAGAAATACCTAGGCAGCCAGAGAGGGAGAGCCCCGCAAAGACCCCTACAGGGTAGAGTGTCCCCACAAGTTATAGGTTATCCCCCACCTGACCTCTCTTGTCACTAAGATTTCAGGTAGACCAGAATGGGGACCTTGACCTCTTAAGTCTACCGCTTTTATTTAATATCAAAGGTGTTTAGGGTTCCACTTGAACTTTAGATGTTTTGAGTGCAAAAGTGACCTAATTTCAAAGTTGGTTGACCCAACAAGAGGTCAACTTCACCTATTTGTTCTTTGAGAGCTTTAGGTCCTTTCTTTTAGGGTTCAAGTGAGATTAAGAGCTTGATTGACTTTTTTTAGGGTTTCTCTTGAATAAGTCTTTTCAATCAAGGCTTAGTCACACCACTTTCTGGAAAATTGATTCTTGCTTAGAGAGATGTGTCTCTAAAACCCTAAATTGAAATCCTTAATTTGGCTCTAATTGTGTTCCACTTTAGTTGCCACAGATATGGTATCTATGGCTCAATCAAGAAGGTGGTAGCCCTAGTTACCTTAAATGGATGCACAATAAAATATTTGTTGAAATCAAAATCAGGCAACTTTGATGAATTAGCTAAATATGGAAAGCAGGTAGCCCTAAATTAATTTTTTCTTTGTTTTTCCTTTTCAGAATGAGGGGATTAAGAGAAAGGGCTAATCAGAGATTACCTGCCCCAGGTGTGGTTGTTGTGTGGCCGTTTCCTTTTGAATCTTCTCCCCTGAAACAATCACAACAAAAGAGATAAATCAAGTTAGTAATAAATAAGAAGTTGTGATCAAGATTTCTAAATCGGCCATTGCTCATCAGTAACGGCACCAAAATATTTACAAGGCGAAATTGGGTTTTAAAATAAAGCGTTGTAATATAGCCAAAATCGCTTTGAAAACAAATGAATTTTATTACTCGAAAATGTAAATTCGAGATCGAACACAGGAAGCAAATTGGGGTCTAACAATCAAGAACACAACTTTCAAATTTGATATAATATGCAATGAAAAGAATCAAAGTTATAATGCAAGAGATATAATATAGACGTCTTATGTGAAAATCAGATGTCTTAAATGTGAAATTGCTACAGTGCTCTTATTTTTCTTCTTTCTCAGATTTCCTTCTTCTTCTTCCTTTCTTTCTTCTGCTCTCGGCCCTTGTCTTCTTCATGGCTTCCTCTTCTTCCTTCTGTAGCCTCTTCTTTGATTTCTCTGGCCCTTGTCTTCTTCCTCTTCTTTCTTTTCTCCTTCTATTCTCGACCCTTGTCTTCTTCTTCCTTTTCTTTCTTTGGCTTCCTGTCTTTGACTTTAGCTCCTCTTCAGCTTTCTCTTCTTCAGTCGTGCCTTCTCCTTCCTTAGCTTCTCTGGTTGCCTCTTCTTCCTTGGCTTCTTCTTTTTCTCTTGAGAACAAAACCTACCCCTACCCTCCCTGCAATCTCTCTTCTTCCTTCTCTCCTAGGCTCGCACTCCCAGAGCCTTCTCGGGTTAACGGGTCGGGTATGCGCGCCCGGAACCAGGCCCACCGGCGTGCGTGGTGGGCGAGGAGTGCACGGGTTACTCGGGTATATGGGTTAGAGCCAGGTCCGCATGCAGTGGGGTCGTGGACGAGGCGGTGGGTGAGTGGGACCTCACCCTGTGGTCAGGAGGGAATGAGCCTATGTGACTTTTTCACTTTATTCAGCCACGCCCGCTCACAATCTTTCGAGGTGGAACTAAATGTCCCACCTTCCTCGCAGGCGCCTGCAGCAGACGTTCACCTCAAATTGCAGCAGCTAAGTGGGCGTCGACTCCAATTGCTGGGCTAAGGGTGTGTGCGAAGGAAACCCACATGACCTGGGACCTGGAGCCTGGAGTCCTGGAACAAGCTTGCAAGCAAGTTTCATCCTTCGTCAATGGCGGCGAAGGCCTAAACCCTGTCAACAAGAAAATAGCCTTGCGGCCTCGTCAAAACACGCAGGGAGCTTCGCCTGAACATGGCGAAGGTGGTATGGTGGTCGACGTGGTGCGGGGTGGCCTGAGCGTGCGTGCCTAGGTCACCCTGTGCGTGCGAATGTGGGTGTGTTCGGGGGATGTTTTAGGGGTGTGTCGCGATGAATGGAAAGAGGGGTTTGTGTCGGTGATGTGTGGCAGTGCTCGTTAGGTAGGGGGCGAGGTGGATGGAGGCGTGGAGTGGCAAGAACACCTCACCAGAGGTCTGAGCAAAGGTGAAGAAGGTGGAGGTGGTTTACAAGAGTCGAGGAGTAATAGCAGAAATAAATGAGAGAAAAAGGATGACAATAGAGAGAGAACTTATCTGAGGGTGGTTAGATGAATGGGGATGCGGAGGAGGCAGTCGGCTCGTATTGCCGTCGTCGCAGACGAAAGTCCCAGTGGGAGGAGGACAGCAACGACGAGAGGGTAGCAGGAGTGTCGGCTGGTGCGGTGCTACACGAATGAAGGGGATAAAGGTAAATCTGCCACTAGCATTGTGGTAGAGCGACGAGAGAGGGAGATAAGGGTCGTCGGAGCTTGCTGGGAGGTTAACCAGAGGGGAAGAGAGGAAATTGGGGGTATCTCAAGCTAATTCAAGCTTGGCTTCTGTGGAATGATCTAGGCATCCTTTTATAGCCCCTGGCAGAGGGTCTTGTGCTTGGAAGCCAAGCTTCCAAGCACGGCAACCCCACCAGAGATGGAAGGTTAAAAAGACCCAAATCTCTCATGCATTCGCATGAGAGATTAGGTACAAATTTGGGCTTCAAATTAGGTTCACATGAGAGGAGATTTCTCATAGAATCTCCCTTTCAAATTTAAAAGGGGTTCTCTGAGGAATCAGGGAGTTCTTTCCCTCGAATCCTCGCTGGAGTAGGATTCCCTCCGCTGTAATGGCGAAGGGACCTAATTGTAAAGAACGATGAGGAAGCTAGTGGGGTGTCTGCAGGAATTTTCAAAAGTTAAGGGTAGAAATGTAATTAGGCAGGACCTGTTTGCAAAGTAGGTCAAGGTGAATTCCCCTTAGGTCCAAATATTGGTAAAAACCTAATTTGGACCTAAGGAATCCATTGGTGAAGTTGGATTTTATGTTTGACCATGTTTGATTAGGCAATTTACACAAAAACCCAATTTAGGGCAAACAATTGATTGAGACCCCTATTTAGGTCAAAATAGGTTCTAAGGGCCGAATTGAAGGTTCTAAACCCTAGAAGATATTTTTCCATGAATTTTAGAGGGTTTAGGTGAATTTTATTCTGACCAGAACCTTGTTAAATTAAGTGTGTCTATTTTAGGGTTGCAAGAAGTCATTTAATTCTTAGATTTCACATGAACCCTTTAATGATTGAACCAACCCACTTTTTATCTTGTTAAGATTATTTAACCTATGTTTAGCCCATGAGAAATCCCATTGTTGCACTGCAATGGTAAAATTACAGTTTTACCCCTTATTTCTTGCTTTTCTTTCAGAAGGGTTATTCCTTGAGTTAGGACCTCCAATTGGTTATGTAGGAGCTTTTGTTCTCTTTCCTAGGTCAAAATGAGCTAGTTAGGGTTCATGATAGTGTTATCATCAATAAGTCACTGAAATTAGAAAATAAAAACCTATCAAAAGCATTAAGGGTAGAAAGAGCACAAAAAGATATGCTTACTCAACGAAATAAAGAGTTATCTGCTAAAATCACCTCATTAAAATCACATATAGACAATTTAAAGGTAGATATAGATAAACTAAAAGAAAATTCTGCTATTCTCTTAAATGATCTGGCTAAATTCACTAAAGGTAGTAGAAACTTGCATAAGCTATTAGAAACACAAACCCAGAGCACCACAAAATTTGGGTTAGGCTACATACCTAAAAACGATCATGAAGCATCTAGTTCTAGCCAAAACAAGAAGAAAGGTTGCTCACCTAAACAAGCAGCACAAGCTAACCACCGTGGACCCAAACAAAAATGGGTACCAAAAGCACTATTGCAATACTGTTTTGTAGGTCAAGTAGACTATAAGAAGTGGACATTTCAATAAATCAATGGAACATTGAAGCCACTCTATAGATCAGCCAAACCAAGACTTCACAAATGCAAACCAATGACAGGAACGAGAAGAAAGGAGATAGATCATGGATAGTGGATGTTCCAAGCACATGACCGAAGAGGAAGACCTATTCCTGCAACTTCACTGCCAAGAAGGTGGTACGGTCACATTTGGGAACAACCACAAGGGTCATATTATTGGTACTGGCCAAATTGGTAACTCTTCCACTTCTTTTGATAATGTACATTTAGTTAGTGGATTAAAACATAATCTTCTAAGTGTAAGCCAAATATGTGATAAAGGATATAAAATCACTTTCACATCGAATGGATTTAAAATACGGAACAAGGAAACAAACCAAACTCTTCTCAAAGGAAATAAGCATAAAGATATCTATACTGTCAACTTCAACAAATGCGACAGTCTTGAATGTCTTGTCGTATTTAACGAAGAGGTAATACCTTGACACAGATGACTAGGTCACGTTCACATGGGAAACATTAGTAGACTTGTGGAGCATGAGCTTGTCAAAGGCCTGCCAAAGATCAACTTCAAGAAAAGCAAAATATGCGATTCTTGTCAAGTTGGTAAACAAACCAAAAATCCTTTTAAACGAAAAAGGATGGTTAGCACCTCTCAAACTCTGGAGCTACTTCACTTAGACTTATTCGGACCAACCAAATGCAAAAGCCTAAGTAGGTGTAGATATTATTTAGTCATAATTGATGATTTCTCTAGATTTACTTGGGTATCTTTCTTAAGTAAGGACTTAACCATTGATGCCCTTAGCAAACTAGTTAGAAGACTACAAAATGAAAAAGGATCTGAAGTGATTAGGATTAGAAGTGATCAAGGCAGAGAATTTGAGAATGAATCTTTTTCTAATTTTTATGATGAATGTGGGATAAAACATGAATTTGCTTTCCCTAGAGCCACACCTCAAAATGGTGTAGTTAAAAGGAAAAATAGGACCCTGCAAGAGTGTGCCCACACAATGCTGTGCGAGTCAAAGTTGCCTCAATATTTTTGGGCAGAGGCTATAAATACTGCTTGCTATATCCAAAATAGATCCCTGATTAGACCAATCCTAAATAAAACACTTTTGAACTCTATCATGGAAGAACACCTAGAATTTCCTACTTCAAGATATTTGACTGTCGATGTTTTATACTTAACACCAAAGACAATCTTGAGAAGTTTGATGCTAAAAGCTCAGAAGAAATTTTCTTAGGTTACTCAACCAGAAGTAAAGCCTATAGAGTTTTTAACAAGAAGAATTCAGTTGTTGAGGAGACTATGCATGTTTCATTCGATAAAACACTAGTTCAACCTAAATCTTCTACAAACAATGATGATGATGATCTAATAGATGACTTGTCAAACATTCCAGAAGAAAATATTTCTGATGAACTACCCAAAGATATTTCCTATGTGAAAGATCATCTAAAGGAATTGGTGATAGGAGAATTGTCTAAAGGAGTTCAAACCAAATCTTCCTTTAACACTTTAGCTTTCACTGCATTTGCTTCTCAATTAGAACCCAAAATGTTAAGGAAGCCTTTTCTGACAATTGTTGGATTATTGCAATGGAAGATGAGTTGAATCAATTCAAAAGAAATCATGTATGGGACCTTGTTCCAAAGCCTGACTCTCAGACCATTATAGGAACCAAGTGGGTCGTTACAAATAAACTTAATGAATTAGGAGTAGTTAGAAATAAAGCTAGACTTGTGGCCCAAGGATATAATCAAGAAGAAAGAATAGATTTTGATGAAACATATGCACCTGTAGCTCACCTAGAATTCATTAGAATGCTACTAGCCTTTGCCGCTGTAACGACCCGGTTCCTGAGTCCCTATGAGACACGAGAATCGAACCGACTCGACTAATCCCAAGACCTAGTCGTCCAACGAGGAAGTAACCAAAAGACAGTAAAATAAACCACATTCAGCATGAATATAACTAACAGTAAGAAAGTACAGTAGTAAGGAAAGAAACTACTACAGTAGGTACCACCACAATAGTAAAACAACATTTATCATATAACAAGAACTGCAGGTAAAGAAGGTACAGCGGAACAAAAAAACTACACACTAGAACAGAAACAAAAGAGGTACAAAAGACTCTGGTAACTCTACTGGACCCTACTCAGCCCAGCGTCCTCTGCAGCCGCCGACCCTGGCTGCTCAACACCTGGTCCTGAAAAAGGTAACGAGTGTAACACGTCAGCAAAACGCTGAGTAGAGTGGCAAACTAACTAAAGGCAACAGTAGAGTGTACAGTAGCTGTTATGTTCTATTACTTCCTTTATTCACAACTTTCAATTTTTCTCACTATTTCATTTGTTTCTCAGATCCTTTACTTGATCTCGAATGTCCTCGTGGGAACGATCTTGATTGCAGTCTTTTCCAAAAGTAGAAGTAGCACGTGGTGCTCTCCTAGCCGGGAGAGTCCCCCGTGGTGATCCTACCCTCAGTCAACCACCCCAAGGTCACTGACAGACGTAACGGTGACTACGGCACGCGCGATAAACGCACAGGTAGCTAGCCCGCACTGGCACGCGGTCAGTCGTTTCCGTTAACGGGTGCGCCCAAAGCACAGCACGGAACCAGGGCAGAGCCCTCTCAGTAACAGGGGTCCAACCCCTCCACAGTAACCAAACCGGGGCCTTGCCCCTCCACAGTCCGCGCACCCTCGCCTGACTACCCTGGTTTGCCCTAGTGGGCCTAACAAGTCGGTGAAGGAGGCTAGCAGAACCCCGGGGCCCGTGGGGTAGCTAGTACTCTCCTAACACTACTAGCTCTCCTCGGTACTACGTACACGAGGGCCAACAAGTCGGTACAGAGTGGCCAGTCCTAACCCTCGGGTCCCTGGGGCGGCTAGCTCAGCTCTGCACTAAACAGGGGGACAGTCGCTCTCCTTGGTACTCCGTACTCAAGGGCCAGCTCACTTCCCCAATTCTATTCCATTCTCTTTCCAGGAGTTCTACTCCTACTTCCCCGTAGGGTTCCAGAACATCTTATGTCTTACTTTCCAGTTTCACGTTCTTACAAACCATGATCCCAATCATGTTTCTTTATTCATAACAGGCAGTTGTGAATTCAATTTACAGGCAGCTTTATATTCCTTCCCTTTTTTTTTCCAAGACTGCAGTATTATACATTCCACTAGTTTTTCCATCCTAAGATTCATGCCACATCCTAAGATCTAGCATACAACTAGTTTTTCAGCCCTAGGATTCATGCATCACCTAGGAGCTATCATTCCATACATTTCTCATTCCTAGGATTCATGCAATGTCCTAGATTCTAGTTATGGTTCCATACTTTAACATATTTTAAACTTAAGCCACTCTACCAGGTACAACGGGAGTAATGGGGGCGTGATCGGGAATCCCGCGTGCCTCCGCGACTCTCAAGACTGCAACTGAACGAGGTCCTATCACAAGGATCAAACACAAGGAGTGTCTCAAAACAGTGTATAGCTACTGTAGGCGGGTAGAGGAATTAATTTTGAAAAGAACGCAACTCGAATCACGGAAAACGGAGCCCGAACGGGCCCTAAACGGGTCGAAAAAGACGATACTGTGCAAAATCAGACGTCTGGAACTCCTTCCAGACGTCTTAAACAGTGGATCAGAGAATTTCCTGTTCAGTGTGGTTTCCCAGACGTCCAGAAGTCTGCGGGGACGTCTGGCCTATCTCCCAGATGTCCGATGGTCACCCCGGACGTCTGGAGGTCACTCCCGCCGTCTGGTACAACTTCCAGACGTCTGATTTGCAAAGGATGGCGAATCAGCGAACCTGCGCACAGCCAACCCCTCCCTCAGTACAGTCAGTCAACAGGAAGGAAGAAGAAGGCGGAAAACTCACCTTTCAGACGTCTGTATGAGCTTCCAGACGTCGACCTTGCCGTCTTGCTATCAACCCAGACGTCTGATTCTGGAAATTTTTCCAGAATCAGGGTGTTGCTCGGCCTCCGCTCGCGACGCCGCCCGCGTCGCACCTCGCTTGTCTGCTGCTCAGCCCGCAGCAGGTCCCTCTCCGCGTCACTCCGCACCCCCTGCGCCCTCCGCCGGCCGGCCAAGCCGCTCCGGCGAGCTCGCCCTCACGGCAGAGCTCCGCCCTCGCACGTCGCACCTCCGCGCTCACTGGGGCCGCCGCTGCCGCCCTCGCGTCCGCTCGCTCTCGCGCACAGGAAGGAGAAGAAGGAGGAGACGGTGGAGATGGGAGTGGAGGCGTGGCCCTTTTAAGGCCACGCGAGGAGGAGAGAGGAGGTGGCAGGCCGCCTGCAGCCGCAGAGAGAGAGAGGGAAAAAGAGAGAATAACAAATATGCGGTCTGCGCGCGCAGGCGCGCAGACGACTCGTGGGTGTGGACAATAACAGTTTTTCAGACGTCTGTAAACCATCCCAGACGTCTTGCAAGACGTCTGGATGTGATCCAAGACGTCTGGTAAGACGTCTGGGCCACCTCCCAGACGTCTTAAAATACGTCCGGGGCACGCGTTCGTTACAGCCGCCCATATGGAATTCAAACATTTTCAGATGGACGTCAAAAGTGTCTTTCTAAATGGATTCATCAAGGAGGAAGTCTATGTTAAACAACCTCCATGTTTTGAAGATGCTAAATATCCAGATTATGTATACAAACTAAGCAAAGCATAATATGGCCTAAAACAAGCTCCATGAGCTTGGTACAATAGATTAAAAACTTATCTAATTGGAAATGAGTTTAAATTGGTAAAATAGATCTAACTTTATTTATAAGAAGAAAAGAACATGATCTCTTAATAATACAAACATATGTCGATGATATCATTTTCGGTGCTACTAATGATCTGTTATGACAAGAATTTGCAAAGATAATGCAGGATCAGTTTGAAATGAGCATGATGGGAGAACTTTGGTTCCTTCTCGGACTTCAAATTGACCAGTTATGTTGTGGAAAATTCATATCACAAACCAAATACACCACGGAGATCTTGAAGAAATTCTCTATGGACAAAGTGAAAGATAAAGAAACACCTATGGCAGCTTCTACACTATTAAAATTTGACGACACAAGTAAATCTGTAGATTAGAAATTATGTAGATGCATGATAGGACCATTATTATACTTTACTACTAGTAGACCTGATATTCTCTTTTGTACTTGTTTGTGTACTCGCTTTCAAGTAAACCCTAAAGAAACACATTTAAATGTTGTTAAAAGAACACTTAGATACTTAAACAACACACAAGACTTAGGACTTTTCTATCCAAAGTCAGACACATTGGAATTATATTCCTTTTGTGATGCTAATTATGCAAGTAGCTTTCCAGACAGAAAGAGTACTAGTGGAACGTTTCAATTCTCAGAAATTCCCTAGTCTCTTAGTTTTCTCGAAAACAAAACACAGTTTCACTTTCAACAATAGAAACAGAATATGTAGCTGCATCTTTAGCTTGTTCACAACTATTGTTGATGAAACAAACCTTACAAGATTTTAGCCTATCCTACAAGAATAACAAAATACTGTGTGACAACACTAGTGCCATAAACTTGTCTAAGAATCCAGTTCAACACTCTAGGACTAATCATATTGATGTTAGACACCACTTTTTAAGAGATTACATCTTTAAAGGAGAAGTCAACTTAAATTTTGTTAAAACAGAAAATCAATTAGTTGATATCTCCACAAAAGCATTGCTAAAAGAAAGGTTTAACCTAATTTACCATTGACTAGGTTTATCAAGACTAAAAAGAAACTTAATTGTTTGATTGTTTTGTTTTACTCTATTTATCGATCAATTTTTTAAAATTGATCGACCAAAACTTTTTGCTCGATCAAAGTCCTTGTTTGATCGACAAATTCTTTGGTGGAAAATTTCCCTCCAAAAATTTGATTTTTGATCGATTAAGTTAGTTGTTTGACTAACAAATCTAGTTGGACAGGAATTTTCCCTCCAATTGTTCAAACTCTAATCGACCAATTAACTTAATTGATCGATCATTTCTTGTTTTGATCGACCAAAAACTAGTTTTGATGGGCCAAAACTAGGTAGATTCACTTTTCGAGATTGCGATCTTTTTACCTCGAATCTCACTCCTAATCTCCCTAACTGACCTTAATCATTATGATTAGTTACCTAAAATGATTTTACCTATTTTGCTAATCATCTTTTCTATAAAAAAACAACCATTTTTACCATCAAACCTATTTCTTACTACCTATACCCCATCTTTTGGTTCCTGATTGCGCAGCAATCATATGTCTTAATTGACCTAAATTAGGCTAGGACTTAGCATAAGTTAGGGTTATTCATGCATGCATATGCATTATCTGCATCTTTACTGCTTTCCCTTAGCTATTCATAAAATAATGTTATAATGTGCTGATTAAGTGCATTATGTCGATTGCAAGGAATAAGCTGATCAGGAGCTGGATCTGAAGCTGGATCAGGAATAACAGGAGTTGTAGCAGAGCTGGAGCAGAAGGCCTAGTTTAGATGTAGGAATAATAATGTAAGGGGGTTAAAAGTTTGCTATTCTATTAAGTAGGAATAAAGCAGTAAAATGTGAAGAGCTTAGGTCCATCCTAGCCCTCGGATAGCCTAGAGACTTCCCCAAGCTTTAGCCACTCTTAGATTAGGTCACAACACCCTAGGAAGCCCTAAAACCCTAGTTCCAACCCTTCTCTAGACGTCTAGATAAGTTTTAAGATGTCCAGGACCCTTAGCCAACTCCCACACACTTCAAACCCACTTCTGCAGTGTTATTGGACGTCCAGACACTTTGTCAGACGTCTAATTTCTGCAGAATACCCAAAACAGAACCTGAAATCCTTCCTGACTCTGATTGAACATCCAGACAACAAGTATGGACTTCTGATTTTTTAGTATAAGACGTCTAATTCTATTATTAGACATCTGATACTGCTCTCCAATTCCTGTTTTGAGACTTAAGCCTTGATCTTGGATCTCTAGGTCCCTAAACCCAATTCCAACCCCATAGGAACATAAATTAAGGTGCCCTAACCCTAGTACATCACCTCTAGACCTCCATAAGGACCTAATTAGGTCCTCACTAAACCCAATTGACTTGGATCTTAGTCAATTCCATCAGCCTATTCAATTGGACTCATTGAGTCCAGCACATACTGTCCAATTAGACTCAGTGAGAGTCCAATTGACCTAGACCTGACTTAGTTGAGTTGTTTTACTCTCAATTAAGTTTCCACACACCCAATTAAACTTGTATTAAGTTTAATTGCACTTTACCTTAGTGAATTAGGGTTTATAACCCTAATTTGAGACATACCTTGACCTATACCCACTAGAACCTAACCTAATCAACCTAGCCACCTAAGTTTCGACCCACACACACCCACACACACCCACACACACCATCCACACGAAAATACCTAGCCTAGAGTTCTCTAGAACTCTCTACCATGTGTGGTTGCCTTGGTTGCCAAAAATAGCAACCAAGAGCCATTCAATTTTTAGATCCACATTTGGTGGATCTAAAAACCACCATCCACCCTCTCTCTCTCACTCTCCCATGAGCTCCCACCATAGGCCTCTCTAGAGAATTCCATTATTATCTAGAGAGCTTCCCTTAGGTCTATAAAAAGACCCCTTGGGTGGCCATTTGCACCCATTCACTTCCTTGGCATCCATTCCACTTAGAATAGCCACTTCCATCTCCACTCCACCTCCACGAGTTGAGCACCACCATGGAGGCCACCATCTCCACGCCAGGAAGCTGGATCAGCTCCCCAACCTCTCTCCAAGGGCCGACCTAAGTTTCATTGGCCGCCCCTCCTTCTCTCAACCACTCAAAGGCCATTGGGGACCATCCCTGAATGCCCCTCCATTCTGCTATATTTAGATTATGCTCTTCATATATTTACTGCTTTTATTTACTGCTTAGTAGTGTAGTCTTACTTCTCCCACAATGATGCGTGCGAAATCCCCCCATCGATTCTTGTATGTGATCATTTTCTGGTATCTAGATTTAATTTTCAAGCATTTATGTACAAGCTTCCCTCTACGTTTTATGTTGCAAACGACTCTCCCACTGAATGAATGAAAAATGCTTATATATATATATATTTGTCTCTATATGTTTGAAATCACCATGAGCTTAATAATTGTCATTCTTTTTGTGTGATTCAAGTTTCCTATTTTCGATTCCTAATATTCCTGCAACTAAGCATGTCATACCTAAATACGTAATAATCATGAACTGGCATGCGATTCTAAACAAAGTAGAATGGAAAAAAGATTGATTTCAAAAGTAAAAGCAACGCCTCCCAGAGACGAACGACTGGGACTCAGGTCTCGTTATCTTTAGAAATCAATTTTTTACGAACATTTTTGCGTGACTATACTACAATTTTCGATGACTTCCAAATGTGTGAAATTGGCTTTTTGTCAAATGGCGCCGTTGCCGGGGTGACTCGCCTCCTTGGGAGTGGCTCCCAAGGTCCAACCAAGTGACAGAAATCTATTTTCGCGCATTTGAAAGTCGTCAGAAATCGTAGTATAGTCGCACAAAATCGTTTGTCAAAAATTGATTTCTAAAGATAACGAGACTTGAGTCTCGGTCGTTCGTCTCTGGGAGGTGTTGCTTTTACTTTTGAAATCGATCTTTTTGCCACTCTACTTTGTTTAGAATCGCATGCCGGTTCATGATTATTACGTATTTAGGTACGACATGCTTAGTTGCAAGAATATTAAGAGTTAGAAACATGCAACATTAATCACGCAAAAGATAATAGCAATCACTAAGCTCATTGTGATTTCAAACAGATATATAAATATATATATATAAATGTATTTTCATTCATTCATTTGGGAGTTGTTGCACAAGGAATCTAGAGGAAAGCTTGTACGTAAATGCTTGAAAATTAAATCTAGCTACCAGAAAATGATCGCATACAAGAATCGATGGGGGGATTTCGCATGCATTATTGGGGGAGAAGTAAAACTACACTACTAAGTAGTAAATAAAAGTAGTAAATATATGAAGAGCATAATCTAAATCTAGCAGAATGGAAGGGCATTCAGGGGTGGTCCCCGATGACCTTTGAGTGGTTGAGAGAAGAAGGAGGGGCAGCCAATGGAGCTTAGGCCGACCCTTGGAGAGAGGTTGGGGAGCTGATCCAGCTTCCTGGCGTGGAGATGGTGCCCTCCATGGTGGTGCTCAACTCGTGGAGGTGGAGTGGAGATGGAAGTGGCTATTCTAAGTGGAATGGATGCCAAGGAAGTGAATGGGTGCAAATGGCCACCCAAGGGGCCTTTTTATAGACCTAAGGGAAGCTCTTTAGAGAATTATGGAATTCTCTGGAGAGGCCTATGGTGGGAGCCTGTGGGAGAGTGAGAGAGAGAGGGTGGATGGTGTGGATCTAAAAATTGAATGGCTCTTGATTGCTATTTTTGGCAACCAAGGCAACCACACATGGTAGAGAGTTCTAGAGAACTCTAGGCTAGGTATTTTCGTGTGGATGGTGTGTGTGGGTGCGTGTGGATCGAAACTTAGGTGGCTAGGTTGATTAGGTTAGGTTCTAGTGGGTATAGGTCAAGGTATGTCTCAAATTAGTGTTTTAAACCCTAATTCACTAAGGTAAAGTGAAATTAAACTTAATACAAGTTTAATTGGGTGTGTGTAAACTTAATTGAGAGTAAAATAACTCAATTAAGTCAAGTCTAGGTCAATTGGACTCTTACTGAGTCCAATTGGACAGTGTGTGCTGAGATCAGGGCTCAATTGGACTCAATGAGTCCAATTGAATAGGCTGATGGAATTGACTAAGATCCAAGTCAATTAGGTTTAGTGAGGACCTAAATAGGTCCTTAGGGAGGTCTAGAGGTGATGTACTAGGGTTAGGGCACCTTAATTTATGTTCCTATGGGGTTGGAGTTGGGTTTAGGGTCCTAGAGATCTAAGAATAAGGCTTAAATCTCAAAATAGGAATTGGAGAGTAGTATCAGATGTCTAATAATAGAATCAGACGTCTTATACTAAAAAATCAGAAGTCCATACTTGTTGTCTGGACGTCCAATCAGAGTCAGGAAGGATTTCAGGTTCTGTTTTGGGTATTCTGCAGAAATTAGATGTCTGACAAAGTGTCTGGATGTCCAATAACACTGCAGAAGTGGGTTTGAAGTGTGCGGGAGTTGGCTAAGGGTCCTGGACATCTTAAAACTTATCTGGACGTCCAAAGAAGGGTTGGAACTAGGGTTTTAGGGCTTCCTAGGGTGTTGTGACCTAATCTAAGGGTGGCTAAGGCTTGGGGAAGTCTCTAGGCTATCCTAGGGCTAGGATGGACCTAAGCTCTTCACATTTTACTACTTTATTCCAACTTAATAGAATAGCAAACTTTTAACCCCCTTACATTATTATTCCTACATCTAAACTAGGCCTTCTGCTCCAGCTTTGCTACAACTCCTGTTATTCCTGATCCAGCTTCAGATCCAGCTCCTGATCAGCTTATTCCCTACAATCGACATAATGCACTTAATCAGCACATTATAACATTATTTTATGCATAGCTAAAGGAAAGCAATAAAGATGCAAATAATGCGTATGCATGCATGAATAACCCTAACTTATGCTAAGTCCTAGCCTAATTTAGGTCAATTAAGACCTATGATTGCTGCGCAGTCATACCCCCATGCATAAATCTTGCTAGTCCCTAGCAAATGCAAGGCTAAATTATTTACAGCAAGGGTCCCTAAGGGATTGGTTATTTTATCAAGTGTTTTCATAGAGATTTTTCTCCCTTTTGTTTTCATTTTATGCTCTAGAAATCCAGACAATCGTGAAGGTGCAGCTATGTAGCTTTTGCAATGGATTTGAGTGAAAACTAATACACCTCTAAAGCCTGTACTTGACCCCTAATAAAAATTCTAGTGGGATAGGCAGATTTCTTCCCTCGGGGTATTCAAGATATTCTATGAATTTCACCCCGGCTTTGGGCTTAGGTAGAGAATCTCTGAGGGAAAGGATTATATATTTGGTGGGTCATTCTCACTTGGTGCTACATAGAGACTAGTACTACAGAATCTAGATTCCCGGATTACTAAGTAACTCAACTCAGAGAAAGACGAGAAAAACTATGCTCCCTTTTGATTCCTTTATATTCATTCTCTCTTACTCTTTTTCTTTCTTTTTCTTAGAGCTCACAACCTCACCAGATTCACATGTATGTTCTGTATTTGGTGGTCTCACTAGGCATTAACACTTTAATTGAGTTCTCATAACCCTAATACTAAGTCGAGATTCCTCAGCCGGTATTCGGGCGGTCAGAAACACAAGAAAAATAGGTTAAGGCCATATTTGGTGGAACTCAATTTTATTTGGTGGTATTGCCTTGATAAACACTAAATATTCATTCTTTTCTTCTTTTTTCTTCTTTTTCTATTTTTTTTTTCAGTTTTTCTTTCTTTTCATCATTCTTTTTCGTTTTCTTTTTCTCATTTTTTTTAATTAATTTTTTTTCAGCATAACACAACTGGCATACATCCATGAACTTTATTGAGGAGGCATTATTAAGGATTGGTGGTACTCAAGAGACATTGGGTGGCTTATTTGGTGGAAGTGCCTACTCACGGCACCGGGAGAGACGGATAGGACGGTGTATTTCTGACCTTGACATCAATACCCTCCTTCAGCTGAGAATTCCGTAAAGAATGGTCGTAACCATCCACCTTAGCCCTAGTTTTATGAAAACTCGCTCTCCGCGTATTTGCCTTATTCGGTGGCTCTCACAATTTCGCACAAAAATGTATACGTAGGAACCGAGAGTGACAACTATGTCTAATCTCAGAGTATCATTACCTAATTATCTAGGATTCCAGATTCCTTGCACTAATCTTAGAGCACCAATAAACTCTACTCTCTCACACTATTTGGTGGATTTTTGGAAGAAAATCAGCCTGACTCCCAAAACACTATCCAGGGGTTCAGGAAAAGAAGCACTGCTTCTTCTCGACAGACTGAAGACGTTTATCAGCCTTCACCGTGAATCCATTGCAAATTCTACGTGTGTGTGAAAAGTTGTACTGGATTCCAGATTACAGGAATCAACTAAAGGATAAAATCCCCAATGCATTCTCTTAATAAAATAATCTTATTCATGAGTGCAATATCTATATATGCTATAAACATGTAACCTCATATAATTTGTACTTTGTCAAATTCCCGTATCGGGTTCAATCAGGTTGACCCTAAATTTAGAACAAAAGGTGAGCGGGTGAGTCGGAAGTGGCTGTTGCGAACGATTTCTAGCTCCAATGCAAGCATTGGAGTGGGGTCGGTTGTTCTTTTTATTTAAGGTCCTAAAGTACGTTTTGCATGCAGCTCCGAGGTTTTCCTAAGTGTTGGCAAAAAAATTTGTTCAGTTTTTCTGTATCTGCCCCCCCCCCCCCCCCATGCCTAAGTTCTTGCATGTCCTCATGCATGAATGTAAAAGAAAATAAATACTGCAGGGAGAGAATGGGTAGAAATCACCTGGAATTACTTCTGAAATTATACATTCAGCATCGGCCAACCTGTTAATATGTAATATAAAAGGGAAATATGCTAAAACAAAAATATACTATGTATAAAAATGGTTATATATAAATGATGGTGGAATGTGGGGCGAATGGTATCTATATGTGCTAAGTTTAACGCCTCTAGTTGGGCAAGCACTCAATCACACGTCCTCACTAAGATGAACAGTCTCGTCAGGTGGGCCAAAAATGGCCTGAGGCGTTGGCCATTTACCGTGAATATATGCCTAGATTTGGGGTCCTTGATCTGGACTACCCCATTAGGATATGGTTGCATCACAACATACGGGTCAGTCCATTTGGACTTAAGCTTCCCCGCAAACAGTTTTCGTCTTGAATCAAATAACCAGACTCGCTGGTTGGGCGTGAATACTTTCCTCCGAATGTGGCAGTCGTGAAAGGCCTTGGTCTTGTCCTTGTATATTAATGCATTCTCCTAGGCCTCCCGCCGGATTTCTTCTAATTCGCTGAGCTGGAGTTTCCATTCTCGACCTCCTGCATCGAGGTCGAGGTTGCATTTTCGCACCACCCAAAAGGCGCGATGTTCCAGCTCTACAGGAAGGTGACAGGCCTTGCCATATACCATACGATATGGTGACATTCTGAGTGGGGCCTTGTATGCGGTCCGATATGCCCAGAGTGCATCAATTAATTTGTCGGACCAGTCCTTCCTGTCTGGTCTAACCGTCTTCTGGAGAATCAGCTTGATTTGACGGTTAGACACTTCAGCCTGCCCATTGGTCTGTGGGTGATACGGGGTGGCTATGCGGTGATGTACCCCATATTTCTTTAATAACGACCTGAAATAGGCATGGATGAAGTGGCTTCCCCCGTCGCTAATCAGAGCACGGGGTATTCTGAATCTCGCGAAAATATTTTGCCGTACGAAAGAAATGACGGTCCTGTGGTTAGCCCATCTTGCCGGGATGGCCTCGACCCACTTCGAGACATAATCAACGGCTAGCAATATGTACTCGAAGCCATGCGAGTTCGGAAAAGGGCCCATAAAATCTATGCCCCAGACGTCGAACACTTCTACAACCATGATGGATTGGAGTGGCATCATGTCTCTCTTGGTCATAGAACTGATCGACTGACATCGTTTGCAGCGTTGGACGTAATCATGTGTATCTCTGAAGATGGTTGGCCAGAAAAATCCCGACTGCAAAATTTTTGTAGCGATTTTCCGTCCTGAGAAATGGCCACCACACACATCATTGTGGCAGAAAGATAACACACTGGGGATCTGAGAGTCTAGGATGCATCTGCGGATAATCTGGTCCGCTCCAATGCGGAAGAGCAGTGGGTCATCCCAGAGATAGTATCTGGCCTCTGCAATGAATTTGAGTTTTTGGTCTTTGGATAAGTTCACGGGAATTTTGCCTGCAACAAGGTAGTTCGCAAAATCCGCATACCAGGGGAACTCAACAGAATGAATTGCCAAAAGTGATTCATCCGGAAATTGTTCATGGATAGGCAGGGAATAAGGAATATGGTCTGGGTCCAATCTGGATAGGTGATCCGCCACAACATTTTGTTTCTCGGCATTGTCGCAGATCTCGATATCAAATTCCTGTAATAGAAGGATCCATCTAATAAGTCGTGGTTTGGCATCCTTCTTTGCCAACAAATGCCGGAGGGCGGAGTGGTCAATGAAGATTATGACCTTGGACCCTAATAAATATGATCTGAATTTCTCCAACCCGAATACTACTGCTAGCAGTTCTTTCTCGGTGACAGTATAGTTGCGCTAAGCCTCATTCAGCGTCTTGCTAGCATAGTATATGACAAAAGGTTGTTTCTCTCGACGCTGGCCTAAAACAGCACCAACGGCAAAATCAGAAGCGTCGCACATCATTTCGAAATCAAGCGACCAGTCGGGTGGTTGGAGAATCGGGGAGTCGGAAACAGCGCTTCGTAAAGTCTCGAAGGTGTTGAGACACGAGGTATTAAATTCAAATGGGATATCGGTAACCAGGAGATTCGTCAAAGGCCACGCAATTTTTGAAAAATCGCGTATAAATCTCTGATAGAAGCCGACATGGCCCAAGAATGATCTAATCTGCTTGACCGAGCTAGGTGGCGGTAAGTGGGAGATAATCTCTGATTTATCCCGGTCGACCTCGAGTCCATTTTTGGAGATCCTGTGCCCTAGTACTATACCATCCCTCACCATGAAATGGCTTTTCTCCCAAGATAGTACTAGGTTCACCTCAATACATCGTTTCAGGATCTTTGTGAGGTTATCAAGACAAGACGCGAAATCATCTCCGAAAATAGAGAAATCATACATGAATACCTCCACATAATCCCCAATCATGTCAGAGAAGATAGCCATCATACAACGCTGAAATGTCGCTGGTGCGTTGCAGAGGCCAAAGGGCATCCGCCTAAAGGCAAATGTTCCAAAGGGGCATGTGAATGTGGTCTTGTCCTGATCTTCCGGGCTAATTGCTACTTGATTATACCCGGAGTAGCCATCCAGAAAGCAGAAGAAACTATGTCCGGCTAACCGTTCCAAGATCTGATCAATGAACGACAAAGGAAAGGGATCCTTCTGGGTAGCCATGTTCAGTTTCCTGTAGTCAATGCAGACCCGCCAAGATGTCGCAGTGCGGGTCGGGATGGATTCGCCCTTATCAATTTTTATAACGGTGAGTCCTGCTTTCTTGGGCACTATCTAGATCGGACTCACCCACTGGCTGTCTGAGATTGGATATACAATGCCTGCATCCAACCATTTGATGATCTCCTTCTTAACAACCTCTAGCATATTCGGGTTTAGCCGTCTTTGAGGTTGTCTCGAAGGTTTCACCCCCTCATCCGTGTAAATGTGATGAGTGCAATATGAGGGGCGAATACCACGGAGATTAGCAACACTCCACTCGATAGCAGCCCTATGGTCTTGAAGTGTAGAAATTAATTGATGCTCCTGTTCTTGGGTTAAGTGGGCATTGATAATGACTGGATATGTCTCACTTTCGCCCAAGAACACGTACTTGAGTGAGTTAGGTAAGGGCTTCAATTCAATTACGAGTGGGTAAGAATCAGAACTGAGAGTGGGAGGAGTAGAATTGAGGGTGGGAATCTGCTGATCCATGTAGACGTGAATTCCCATTGAGTCGCTCCCTATGAAATCTATTGTCACTGCATTAACGGGAAACCCGTTAGCTGTAGTCACGTCTTCCTATGATAACATGGGCGATTCAGTAATATATGGATCAAGATAACTGGATTCAGGGGTGCTGTGGTCAGAAGCACACCCCAAATAGTCAGATCTTCGGGAGATATGTGTAATGCAGTGGTTTCAATCCCTGATAGTGTAGACGAATGAGACATTAGGTCATCACAAAGGAGCCCAATGTTACCACAGTAAGCCGAATCTTCGTCTTCACCATCCTCCTCTATTCGATCACAGTCGAAGTTCTTTGCTGCCCTGAATATGTCCAGTCGAAGTAGCTCATTGCCTAGGGCAATCTCCATACACCCGGATGCACAATCAATGTTCTCTCGGGCTGTCGCCAGAAATGGGCGACCCAAAATAATTGGTGCATCTCGGAGATTAGGAGGAACTTTCATATCGAGAACGAAAAAATCTGCGGGAAAGCAAAACCCATGGACTTTTACGATCACGTTCTCAACCACCCCCCTCGGTGTTTTGACTGATCTGTCAGCCAACTGAATCGTAATCGAGGTGGGTTTCAACTCCCCAAATCGAAATTGATCAAATACAGCGGTGGAGTTAAGTTGATGGATGAACCCAAATCTAGAAGGTCCTGATCAAATGGAGAATCCTGCAAAAAGCAAGATATGAGTGGGGTGCCAAGGTCTTTCTTCTTCGGCGGTAGGTCAGCTAGAATCACGGTGCTAGCTTCTTTCGACAGTACCACCTGTCGTCTAATTCTCGGTTATCGCTTCGGGGTACAGTAGTCCTTGAAGAACCTAGAGACAGTGGGAATGTGATCGATAGCCTCAAGGAGGGGGACCTGAATATGTACTTCTTTAAACATCGATTTCAGGTCCTCGAAATTCTACGTGTCCTTTTTCCGTACTATATTTCGTGTCAGAGCCTTAGGAAAAGGGACGGGAATCTCAGGGTTAAGTGGCCTCTTACCCTTATCTACCACAGGTGGCTCCTGAGATGCTGAAGGAGTCGAATCTGCCTGCGGCGAAGGGTGGGAAAAATCAGAACCCACCTACCTAGGTGGTGGGTCGAATGTCTTCCTTCCACTCCGCAATGAGACAACGTGTGCATCGGCTTGCTGTCCATGAGGTGGTGGGGGAGCGGATGGGGAAGAATATGTGGGATTCTACAAAGGTAGCTGGCCCTGCATGTAACCGGGTGGTGCAGGAGGTGCCTGTAGTATGGCGTGTGCCTGTCCCTGTGGTGCCTGAAACCTAGGCTGGGCGCCCTGGTTCTGTACATATCGAGGATTTGGTACGGGTTGGGAGGGAAAGGCTCCCTAAGTCCTATGCTCCTGCAACAGCTGGTTCTATGTATTTTGTATGGTCTGAATCTGATCAGCCATCGCCTTCATTATCTGCAAGCTATCTTGTGTAGACTTCCTCATCGATTCTTGTAGCTCCTCTTTTAGCGCCTCCAAAGGGTCGGTCTGCTTTGGAGGGTGGTTGGCAGCTTGGTGCAATGACTGGTATAACGAGCTGGGTTGCAGCTGCTGAGGCGGGAATGGCTGCTGCCTAGGATACGTGTTTTGCGCATTCCTGTATTGCCTGGTCTGGTAGTGTGGATCTTGATGTGGTCTCTGTGAATTACCAGACCAGGAGAAGTTCGGATGCTGGCGCCAACCAGGGTTATATGTCTCTGAATATGGGTTATTACACCTATATCCTTGGATAGCGCTGACGCACTCGTAGGCCGAAGATGTCTGAGACGTATATCCGTCAAAGGGATATGCATTATAATCTGCGGGTGGTGCGTAACCCTGGTTGTAGGGTGCCAGATCTGGATTATTCACAGGATCCTGATATGCGGGATCTCGTAAATATGGAGAAGGTGCATCCTGAGTGAGTAGATTAACTCGAGCAGGTGGAGCTCGGGGTGCATAAGAGGACTTGCAGTGACAGAGTTCGAGTCGGATTGACCTTGACTGATCTGGTCAATCTTCTTCTCAATTAGGTTCATTCTATCCAGCTGCTTGACGATGATATCCATGTTGGCTCGAATAAAATCGGTGTGAGCCTGTGGACACCAACCCACTGCTGACCAGGCCGCTGGAACTGGTTCATAGATGCGGCATTCATTGAGTTCTCTGCTAATGATTCGAACAGCTCAAATGCGTTGTTCTCGTCTTTTGTGAGAAAATTCCTGCTGCTAGATGCATCGGCCAGATACCGATGTGTGTCATCTAGCCCATGGTAAAAAATCTGAGCTAAGTGCCATCTAGGTATACCATGATGTGGGCATTTTCGGAGAAGGTCATGAAATCTATCCCATGCTTCATGTAATTTCTCCCCAACTCCCTGGGAGAAAGTCGTGATTGCGTGTCGCATTGCATTTATTCGACTGATTGGGAAGAACTTTTGCAGGAATTCACGTCGTAATTCCGGCCAGGTTCCAATTGGCTTCCCAATAGTCTTGAACTAGTATGAAGCTTTGTCCCTTAGAGAGAACGGGAAAAGCTTCATCAGAATGATCCTAAGATCAATATTCCTCGGTCGGATCGTTTCAACGAGTCGACTCAAGTCCTCAAGGTGCTGGAACGGATCTTCGCTTGAGTTCCCATAGAAATGAGTGCTGATCAACCCAATTACATTGGGCTTGAGCTCAAACACGTCTCCGCTTGCGGGAATTCTAACTAGCGATGCGACGATAGGTGCGGCTGGGTTGTAAAAATCCCACAGTTGTTCTCCTCGTATCGGGTGCTGCATCCTGTCAAGCGCCGTCAGAATACGATCCATGCTCTGCTGATGCCGCTCCTCAGATTCAGCGACCCGGGCTTCCAGACGAGCCATCGGGTCCAGATTCTCAATGTCCTGACCCAGTCTAGGTCCAGGTCCAAGATTTGCCATGGTGGTTCTTGGAGTAGAAGAAATGTGGGGAGAAGATGGTCCGAGCGAGGTGACTCGCCTCCTTGGGAGTGGCTCCCAAGGTCCAACCAAGTGAGGTCGAAGTGACCTCCTTCCATACATACACCGCCCAACCCTAGGGTTGGTGTAGCCACGCAGGACAAGGCTAAGGCCCTATCAATCAAATGGTCCTTATAGATCAGGTGACCAGATTTTTCATTATGGATTTAGATTCCTGAAGATAAGTTCGTCGTACAACCGACTGAAAGTGAATCCTGCCTCTCAAGCTAACTGAGCCAGTCTAGTTACGAGGGGACTAAGGGGAAGGTTCTTCCTTTGGCTTACGCCTTTGGTTCCGTTGACCCCCAAGCCGCGGCCGTTTGACACTACCCCGCAAACTTAGTCATCAGGTTTGGAAAGAGAGATTAAACTCACCCAGGTGTATGACAACGAACTCGAGTTGATTTCGTATTTTAAAGTTAATTTTAACCCGTTTTCTTTAGTGGGGTTTGTGGGGAGTGGCCCACAAGGTGACCAAGCTCACTGGGTAACTGGACTTGATTAAGTCTAAGTTAGCCCAATGTGTGGTCTCTAGTTGTGACCCTTAAGGTTCAACCTAAGTTGCATGCACTTCTAGGGTTTTTCTCTATTTCAGCAGACCACAAAAATAATGTTGATTCTTTGATAATAATTGGAATCAAATTAATTTGAAATTTTGTAAGTATATTCTTTTTTCAATTAGTTTTTCGTAGAATATTTGTTTTTGAATTTTTACTATTTCAACCAAATTTTTAGGGAATTTTGAATGTCAGGAGGTTAGATCTGGAATTTTGACCCCTGGTTGGTTTTTCACTTTGAATAGTACAAATGATCTTCACAAATTTGGGAAAAATATGGAAAATAAAGCTAATGAGATCAGATTTCAAACCCCTCCATTTTTAGTCAAAACAAATTCACGAATTTCTCGAAATTGCTTTTTAAAATTTGAAAAATTTTGAATCTGGATCAATCTGACCCTCGTGCACTTCGTGAATTTTTAAAAATTGTATACTTGGAATTTTTTCAAAATAACAATGGAATTTGAAAGGTGGTTTGAAAATGAAGGTTTGACCCAAATTTCTAAATTTTTTTATTACTATTTCTTCGGCAATCGAATTTTTAAATTAGACTTGAAATCTGGCCGAAAATCAAAGATGTTAGAAAAGCTTTTAAAGAGGTGTAAACTTAAAATCTAAGCTTTCCACCAAAATGATTTTTTTTTCAAAAATTTTGCACGTTTTTTTTTCAAAAGGAATTTTTCAAAAGATTCATAGAAAATATTTTTTTTCTTTTTTTTTTCAAACTAACCTAAGCTCGAAAGGAAATCTAATCTAGATTTTTTTTTTCAAAATTTTTCTTTTTCACGAAAATGAGAAAAATCTTTTTTTTTTTCAAAAGAGACTGTAGAAAATAGATCTAATCCTAGGGTTCAGAAAATAAACCTAATCTAAGAGAGATGATGTGCACCTGATTTTTCTTTACCACGCTCGATGTCTGTGCAGATCCTGTTCTTTTCCATTTTTCCTACACATAAAAAACAAAGTAGAGAGAGATTTGTCAATGACAGTTTCAAGATCGAAATCATAGAAAATGATGCTGCCTCCCAGGCAATGGAGCCATTTGGTAGAAAGCCGTTTTCGCGCATTTGAAAGTCGTCGGAAATCGTAGTATAGTCGCACAAAAATGTTCGTCAAAAATTGATTTCTAAAGATAACGAGACTTGAGTCCCGGTCGTTCGTCTCTCGAAGGCATTACTTTTACTTTTGAAATCAATATTTTTGCTGCTCTACTTTGTTTAGAATCGCATGCCGGTTCGTGATTATTACGTATTTAGGTACAACATGCTTAGTTGCAAGAATATTAAGAGTTAGAAACAGGCAACATTAATCACACAAAAGATAATAGCAATCATTAAGCTCATGGTGATTTCAAACAGATAGAGATATATATATATATATATATGTATATATATATATATATATAAATGTGTTTTCATTCATTCATTTGGGAGTTGTTGCACAAGGAATCTAGAGGAAAGCTTGTACATAAACGCTTGAAAATTAAATCTAGCTACCAGAAAATGATCGCATACAAGAATCGATGGGGGATTTTGCATGCTTCATTGGGGGAGAATTAAGACTACGCTACTAAGCAGTAAATAAAAGCAGTAAATATACGAAGAGCATAATCTAAATCTAGCAGAATGGAAGGGCATTCAGGGGTGGTCCCCGATGGCCTTTGAGTGGTTGAGAGAAGAAGGAGGGGTAGCCAATGGAGCTTAGGTCGACCCTTGAAGAGAGGTTGGGAAGCTAATCCAGCTTCCTGGCATGGAGATGGTGGCCTCCATGGTGGTGCTCAACTCATGGAGGTGGAGTGGAGATGGAAGTGGCTATTCTAAGTGGAATGGATGCCAAGGAAGTGAATGGGTGCAAATGGCCACCCAAGGGGTTTTTTATAGACCTAAGGGAAGCTCTCTAGAGAATTATGGAATTCTCTAGAGAGGCCTATGGTGGGAGCTAGTGGGAGAGTGAGAGAGAGAGGGTGGATGGTGGTTTTTAGATCCACCAAATGTGGATCTAAAAATTGAATGGCTCTTGATTGCTATTTTTGGCAACCAAGGCAACCACACATGGTAGAGAGTTCTAGAGAACTCTAGGGTAGGTATTTTCGTGTGGATGGTGTGTGTGGGTGTGTGTGGGTCGAAACTTAGGTGGCTAGGTTGATTAGGTTAGGTTCTAGTGGGTATAGGTCAAGGTATGTCTCAAATTAGGGTTATAAACCCTAATTCACTAAGGTAAAGTGCAATTAAACTTAATACAAGTTTAATTGGGTGTGTGGAAACTTAATTGAGAGTAAAACAACTCAACTAAGTCAGGTCTAGGTCAATTGGACTCTCACTGAGTCCAATTGGACAGTGTGTGCTAAGATCAGGGCTCAATTGGACTCAATGAGTCCAATTGAATAGGTTGATGGAATTGACTAAGATCCAAGTCAATTAGGTTTAGTGATGACCTAATTAGGTCCTTAGGGAGGTCTAGAGGTGATGTACTAGGGTTAGGGCACCTTAATTTATGTTCCTATGGGGTTGGAATTGGGTTTAGGGACCTAGAGATCCAAGATCAAGGCTTAAATCTCAAAACAGGAATTGGAGAGTAGTATCAGACGTCTAATAATAGAATCAGACGTCTTATACTAAAAAATCAGAAGTCCATACTGTTGGTGCTAGAGCACCACGATCATTTGTTTTGATGATAACAAAACACGTGTTATTTAACATTTGCAATTTGAGTCCTAGATTTCAGGTCAATTGCAAATGTGGACGTGTTTAGACGGAGTTCAAGCTCGCATCCAGGACGGATTGGAGGAGCTTGACGGAAAACAGAGGAGGTTCGCGTGGAGCGAAAGATTGGAGATGGAAGACAAGAAGAATAGGATAGATTCTTTTTTATCCTTTCATGTATCTCTTGTATTTACTTTCTTGCTCTTTTTTATTCCTTAGAACATTATGTTAAAGAGCCTCAAAGTACCCTAAAAGTAGTCCTAGGAACACCTGCACAACCCTAGGATACTTAGGTTTTCTGTAGAATACTTAGAAAACCAATATAGGGCTCAAACAGCATTTCCAGACGTCTAATTCCAAACTCAGACGTCTGATAAAGAATTTTAAGACGTCTGACTGTTGTTTCAGACGTCTGATAACTGTTAGGCTGGACTTAGTTTTCTGTCAGATGAAATCAGACGTCCAGACCTTAGACCAGACGTCTTAGAAGACGTCTGATGGATTTGCCAGACGTCCAGATAGTGGACCGTTGGCTGGCTTAGAAAACACTCAAGATTATGACCGTTAGAGCCTTATCAGACGTCCATAGGACTTACCAGACGTCTGATAAATGACCGTTTTGCCTCGGCTGACCCAAAATCTCTTCTCAGAGATTTTCTAACCGTTGCAACGTTTGGAAATCAATTCCCACAGTAAAAGTAGGTTTCCAGACGTCCAGACTTAGTGCCAGACGTCCTGTATGTCGTCTGATGGACTTGCACAAAAACCCTGTTTAGATCTGATTCAAGTCAGGGAGAAACCCGCATAGAATCAGACGTCTGACCTTGGAATCAGACGTCTTAAAGTGGCCTTCCAGACGTCTGATGCCAGAGTTAGACGTCTGATAACCCTGTCAAATGCAATCATTGTCCTGATTTCGGCCTGATTCTCTTGGGCTTTGCACCCAACGGCTATGGAAGCTTTTCCAAGCCTTCCAAAGCCTTCCTAAGGCCTCTATAAATAGAGGGGAGCCTTTGCAACACAAAAACACACTTGGATACACTTAGACACACAAGATATACACCTAGAGAGACCAAGATACACTAAGATCAAGTATTTCCACTCTCTTGTGTCCAAGAAGCACTTGCTCTCTAAGCTCAAGCTCCATCATCTTGAGAGCATCATTCCCGTTGCGCACCCGCTCTCCCGGCGTTGATAACGAGAACGACGTAGCGCCATCGCGTGGCACACGCACCGCGTCATCGTCGACGCACTCCTTGCAAAGGGGAGTTTCCTATTTCCTATAGAAGCTAGGTTTAATTTTGTTGGCTCTATAGGACTGTTGTTTTATTTTATCTTTGTATTTTGGTTGGGTATTCGCTTTGCGAATTCCCGTCTCCTTCGTGGGACAAAATCCTTCTCGTGGAGAGAAGGGGTTGAGGAATGCTACCCTCGTACTTGTAGCGTGGTTGTACTGAGGTTGAATCACCCTCGTTCAAAGTGATTCGTTTAGTGGATTTTGATCAACTTGGTTGATCGGAAAATCCTAACTCGAGAGGGTTAGGTGGTGGTTTTCACCCGGTTTGGGTTTCCACCTAAAAATACCTGTGTACATTTTGCGATTGATTTTTGTGAGATTGCTTTATATTTTTATTTCCGCAATTTTATTACATCACCCCTCCTGGTAGGGAACCTTCACATACTTGTTGTCTGGACGTCCAATTAGAGTCAGGAAGGATTTCAGGTTCTATTTTGGGTATTCTGCAGAAATTAGACGTCTGACAAAGTGTCTGGACGTTCAATAACACTGCAGAAGTGGATTTGAAGTGTGTGGGAGTTCGCTAAGGGTCCTGGACATCTTAAAACTTATCTGGACGTCCAGAGAAGGGTTGGAACTAGGGTTTTAGGGCTTCCTAGGGTGTTGTGACCTAATCTAAGGGTGGCTAAGGCTTGGGGAAGTCTCTAGGCTATCCTAGGGCTAGGATGGACCTATGCTCTTCACATTTTACTACTTTATTCCTACTTAATAGAATAGCAAAATTTTAACCCCCTTACATTATTATTCCTACATCTAAACTAGGCCTTCTGCTCCAGCTCTGCTACAACTCCTGTTATTCCTGATCCAGCTTCAGATCCAGCTCCTGATCAGTTTATTCCCTGCAATCGACATAATGCACTTAATCAGCACATTGTAACATTATTTTATGCATAGCTAAAGGAAAGCAGTAAAGATGCAGATAATGCGTATGCATGCATGAATAACCCTAACTTATGCTAAGTCCTAGCCTAATTTAGGTCAATTAAGACCTATGATTGCTGCACAATCAGTTCCCGCACCTTCTCTACCACCAAACAAACATCTCCATCCAACCCCACATCTCCTCCTCTGGCATCAGTGATCGACCAATCTTCACGTCGCCTCCAACCATTTCCATCTCTCATGCAAGGAAGCCACACCGCCTTCGTGCGTCCTCCGTGCATTCAACATCTCGCTCGATGCCTCCTCTATGCCACCATCTTTGCGCAACCTTGAGCCCCTTTGGATGAACATCATCCAATTGTGCACACCTCTCTCCGGCTGTCCTTCACATCTTCATCCTCCCCGACCTCCCTTTTATCGACCATAACTTGATCGATCATGGTACACTCTAACTTTTATCAAATCCATTTATTTTAGGATTTTCTTTGAGGATGGGATGTGCTATGAGTTGATTTGATGATATTGTTGCTTATTTGGTAAATGTTCGTGAAATCTTTTAGTATTTGTGAGCTTATCATTCGGAAACACCCTTTTTTTTTTGCTTCTGAACACTTTTTGGTTGACCAAATTTTTTTGGTTGATCAACCAAAAGTTGATTTTATAGAGACTCTATCCAGATTATTTTTGATCAACCAGTGTGACTTCTTGATCGACCAACGTGTTTTCACATATTCTGAAATGGCTCCAAAATGCACACATGCCTCCTCTTCTGCTCATCTTGATGATATGTTTGACCGATTTTTCATCACTGAGGCTGCTCGCAAACGTTTTTCTCTCTTTGCCAAATTTTCACCACATGTTGGTAGACCTGTTGATTTTTCCTTCTTCGAGTCTATCTTTCCTAGAATTCATGAAAAATTTTCATATCACCATATTTTACATCTTTTTGAGTGGAACTTTTATGCGGGTTCTAAAAGCACCCGCATACCTAGTGTTGACCCAATGACTTATCACTTATTTTATGCAAATTTGAAGAACATAAGTGAGGGCTTCAACATCGAGTTGACTTCGAACGTATACGGCATAGAGGTTCTAGTCAATGCAAATGTTCTTTCAGAGATTCTTGGTTGTCCATCTGTTGGTCATACATTTCTTGAGCTTCACCAGCAGACACAGATGGATACCATTAGGGAGACCCTGCTCACTCCCTCTCATTTTGACTTGGGTCGTCCAGCCAAGTCCCCCTATTTTTGTCGTCTTTGCAAATTTCTTAATTGTGCCTTTTTTTGGAATTTTATGTCCAAATCCATGTCATTTGAGAACTGCCCTGGCATTATGCTCATTATTCTTTATACCTTTCTTAAGAACAAGTGGTTCAACTGGAACCACTTGATTCTGTATTTAATGAGAACTGCCCTGGCATTATGCTCATTACTCTTTATGCCTTTCTTAAGAACAAGCAATTCAACTGGAACCACTTGATTCTGTATTTAATGAGCAAGTAGCCTACCAGCTCCTTCCAATTTGGGACACTTCTTTCCCACATCTTCCTACATTTCAATGTTCCCATGGATATTAATCATAAATAGTTTATCACTAAAGTCTCCATGTTTTATAAGCTCACTTATATGAAGATGGAGCAAGCATAGGGAGCCCATGGTGAGGATGCAGCCCAGGAGCAGCAACAATAGTAGGAACCATCAACAGTCCCTCCTCCTTTCCTGCTTTACGAGCACTTTACAGTGACCTGTCCTCCTCCAGTGCGACCCTCCCCATCCTTCTACGAGTAGGAGTGGGACCTTTTGGACAGACCTGTTGCAAGCAAAGATTTTGTCAGTATACAGGATGTGGCAGATGGTATTTCTTTGATGATGAATCAGTAGTGAGAGACAGACATGGTGATGATGAGACATGGGCATCAGGTATCAGAATGCCTGAATGCTCAAAGTCAGTTCTTGGATAGACTTGGAAAGTCTATTCATGGGATTCAACAGGAGCTTCACCAGCCTCCTCGACCTTGCCGATCTACTACCATGCCTCCATCATCAGCAGCACCTCCTCCTCCTACCACTGTAGCAACACCAGCAGACCAGTAGGTTACACCACCTCGCAGGACATCTAAGCAACCGACACCGAGATCGTCAGCTCAGTGTCGCCTATGTCTTGGTCAGCTTGCCTCCTCAGAGAGATTAGATTCAGTGGACCTTGAGTTGGATACTGACCTCCAAAGCACAATGGATCCTTCATGGCATTGCTAGATGACTAACTTTAGCATTAGTTTATGTTTTACTTATCTTCATTGGGTTGTAAAACTTAATATTCTCTAAACTATTTCATTTTTGCTCTGCTTATCTAGACTCTTTTATATCATTGTTATATGCATGGATATTATCTTTCTCAGATATATTTTACTCTCTTTGTAATTACATGTTGAAATTATTATTGCTTTATTTACATGCTTAAAGGGTAGTTAATTGAAAAACATAGCAGCATGTTTTATTTTTTACTAAAACAAAAAGGGGAAGATATTATGCATAACTGTTTCAATCTCATAATTATAATTTTGTTATCATCAAAATGGAGGAGAATGTAAGCACCTCTATTTTGATGCACCAAAATTATGTTTACTGCTAGACTAATATTTCAGAACTATCTCGGATCAGAGCTTCTCTCTTAGATCAAGTTCAGATGGTTGTTGATCTGTGTCTTTTAGTTTTATTTGGGTCTAGGATATTATTGTAAGGAACCTCAAAATAAAATTCCAACGGATTTTCACGCCTCTTTCTAAAATCAATTTCTAGGGTTATTGATTGATCAAATTTACTACTTGATCAATCAAATTTGATTGATCAACCAACCAACTTAGTTAATCAATCAAACCAGCCTATTTTAGAAAGTTGATTAATATCCTTTTGATCGACCAACTAAGCTAATTAATCAACCAATCAGTATCGATCAAATAACTAGATTGACTAACCAAACAACATTTTGATCAACCAATTTGACTTCCTTTTTAGGCCAACTTTTCAGTATAAATAGAGTTGATACGTAGCTCCTTTTCATATCAACTTTCAATAGAAAAATCCTCCAAAAAGATTAGAGCTTCTCATGCTTCGTTCAAGTGCTTCTGCGCTTCTCTATTCACGTCATTCAAAGCATGTCGTTTCAAACCTCTGTCGAATTTCTGGTTTGAATTTTATCAACGTTCCATAGATATATCTATTATTCTTTTACATTGTTGTTTTGTTTAACAGATCCCAAGTTGTTGGGAAGATTCGTTGTTGTTGTTATTGTACTTCTCTTCATGGTACAAAGAGAAGTGTTTGTAAAGAGGTTGTGCCACTCTCGTTCAAGTTGTATGATAGTGGATTTACTAGCCTCAACTAGTCAGGGAAATCCTAAGCTGAGAGGCTTAGGTAGTGGTTTTCACCTAGTTTGGGTTTTTACTATAAATCCAGGTGTAACTTGTGCTTGATTTTATTGTGAATTCATTTTTTTTTTACTGTTTCAAAAAGGCGATACTATACACTCCTCTCTAATATACATTATGATCCACAGGCAACCCTCAAAAACCTATAAAATTTTTGCCTCAAATGGGGCCTTAATAAGGCCCTCACAGTCAGCGTGCGAGATGAGGGAAGGGATATGTTGAAGAAAAGGTTCAAAGCCAGTAGGAGATTTAGAAGAAAGAAGGTTTTCAAAATAGTAGGTAGACTTCTGAATAGCTTCCATTCTAGAACCATTACCAATTTTATCCACCACGGAAGATCTAGCACGTTTCTCAAATTTCCTTTTAATAGTGGTAAAGAAAAATAAGTTATAACCTTCACCATTTTTAAGCCAGTTAACTTTAGCCTTCTTCATATAAAGATCATTTAATTTGAAGATGTCATTGTCAAGTTGAATACATATATCATTGAGCTTAGCAGAGGTGTTTTCATCCCAAATGGATGTAAGGGAGGCATCAAGCTCATCATGGAGAGACTCAAGCTAATCCATAATTTTTTGAATGTCACCAAAAGTCTATTTGTTCCAAGTCTTCAAAACCCTCTTCAAGGAAGTGAGTTTAATGTATAGACTAGAAATAGGATCACCATTAAAATCAAGCATAGGTTGGGACCAAATTGACTGCACCATATCACAAAAGTTTTCTTCCCTTAACCACATCTTCAAGAAGTGGAAAGGGCAGGGATAGGGAGTAGAAACAACATGAAAGGTGAATATCATGAGGTAATGATCTAAATTACGACGAGATAGGTAATTCCCAAAGGGAGAGAGAATCATAGCTTCAGGATTGACAAGAATGCGATAAGTTTCTAGTAAATCTAGGAACTCCCTCTTCGTCTAGTACACCATGAGAATTGATTACCACCCAACGGCAGATCAATCAGAGCCAAGTTATCAATAAAGGTTTGAAAATCAATAGATTGCAAATCCCAGTAAGGAAGGCCACCACTTTTCTCGGAGGCATTTAAGATGCAATTGAGATCTCCATCATAGAGCCAAGGGGTGCAAACATTGTTAGAAATAAGAGATAAATGATTCCAAAGGTTGATTCTCAGGATCTCCTCATAAGAGGCATAAATAGTAGATATGGTCACCTTATTAGATTGAAAAGTACAATCCACAGTTAAAGCCTGAAGCATAGAACTTTTCAAGGAGATAGTCAAGTTGTTCTTCCAAAAACACCAAATGTTGGGGGAAGAAGGTTCCACTAAATAATAATCAAAATCTATGTCAGCCATGACTTTTAAAGCATCTTGATGATCAATAAAAGGTTCTAAAAGGAAAATCAAGTTCAAAGAATGTTCCAAGATAATAGATTTAAGATGGTTTAATGTTGGAGTATTTAAAATACCCTGACAGTTCCAGAAGAGGCACTTAATCATAATAGGGATGAAGAGCAGAACTTAGATCGACTTTGAGTAATCCTTCCCGAACCCTTGGCTGGCCGACCACCATGGGCTCCTCTAGACCTAGAGGTAGAGTGTGCCTCATATTCTAGCACCCGTCTAGGACCCCAAATTAGAAAATCTGAACAAACAAGATTCTCACCATCTGACTAAGATTTCTCCAGATTTCCATCATTGCTCAAAATAGGGACAACAGGCACCTGAACCTCCTCAAGTATTTCCTCTATCCACGGAGGAAAAGGATCAAGGACAGGGGTCGAAAAAGGTAGATAAATTCCCTAGTTATAGCCAAAAGAAAAGGAAGTATCAACACTTTAATTAGAAGATCTTAGGTTTAAGGCATCATCATTAGAATGCCATTCCACCCTCAAGTTAAGTGGAGAGCTCTTTTTTTCCTTTGAACTATTGCTATCCAATAAAAGATTATCAAACACTTGATCTGAAGTAAAACCCATATTCAATAGAATATTGGGAGAAATGTGATCTGATGGGAACACCATCATGAGCCATAACTAGCTCAATTTGGTCTTATAGGGTTGATAAAAGCTCTTACATATCCATTAGAAGGTCCTAAGGCACATTATCCTATTTTGAAAAGAAAAGAATACAAGGTTATTCCTACAAAATTAACAACATTCCACAAATATAGAATAACCATGGCATATTCCAAGGGTTAATTAAAGGTTAAATGGTCATTAATGTCCAATAAGAGGGTTCATGCAGAATGAAACGGGTTTTCACGCATTTCAAGAATTAATGGACATCTGAAACCCTAAAAATAGACTTGCTTAATTAAATGAGGTTCTAGTTAGGATAAAATTTATCTAAAGCTTTTAAAAATCATATAAAAATATTCCATAAGGTTTTGTATCCTTGCTTTGACCATCTGAACCCATTTTGACCTAAAATAGAGTGTCAGATAGAAAGTTACCCTAATTTGGGTTTCTATGTAAATTACCTAGTCAAACTTAGTCAAAACCAATATCCAACTTCACCATTAGATCCCTTGGGTCCAAATTAGGTTTTTACCAAAATTTGGGCCCAATTTGAGATCATCTTGACCTAGTTTGCATTTTAATCATGTTCTAACTCTTTTTCTTACAAAAAACCCCTCAACTTTTGAAATTCTTACAAAAAGCCCCCCAAAATCTTCGTGAAAAGGACCCTACCGCCATTAGAACCTTCCGTCAATAGATTGAAGGTTTCAATTGAGCTTTTCTCCCTGAATCTACGGTGGATCTCTCCCAAAAATGGAAAGACTCCTGACGAGATCCCCTTCCATCTGAGCTCAATCCCACATTCCCAAAATCGTCCAAGAGTTCATGCGAACTCTTGGAAATCCAAAGACCCAAAATCAGATTTTTTGAGCTCTTCAATCTTGTTTCCAAGCTTGGAAGCTTGCTCTAGGGCCTATAAAGGACCTCCCTCGCCTGCCTTACCTCCTTAGCAAACTTTTGAGCCAAAATCCTCCTTTCCTCTACCACCGGCTTACTCCAAGTTTGTCTCTAGCAACCTTCATCTCCCAGCTTCTTCGCCGGCCGCCACACACCATAAGCAGTCGGTTCCAACTCCCCTTGAATATCTACACCTCGTAATACCAATGAGGTGCCTCCTAACCCTCCGTCGTCGCCGCTCTACCCACCGAAGCTTTCATGTCCTCCGGCACCGGCCATACTAGACCCGGCACCTCCTCCTCCCCTCATTGTCCGTTAGCTAGCCTCATCGACTCTACTCCATCTACGCATCAGCACAATGCTTCTACAACTCCATTTTGACCACTGACTCACCCGCACGTCCTCCATCTTCCACCTCACCAGCATACCTTCGGCGAGCTCGCATGGCCGCTAGCTCCACCAAATCGGCCACCACCCATCCCTACACCATCGCTGAGTCCTTGCAACCAAAACCCCTCAAGAAATTGAGGGGATTGGCCTCTCAATTGCTCCACCGAACGCAACCCTTTTCACCCTCATTTTTCATCTCCGCCAGCCACCTCCGACCACATTCATGGCATGCCACCACCACCGCCTTTGCCGCATGTTTGCACTTCTTTGGAGCTTGCCTGATGAGGCCGCAAGGCCGTGCTTTGTGTTTCAGGTTCACAAATCGTCATCGGCATTAATGAGTAGCTTCAAGAGACATTGAAGTCATGTTCTTGCCTTAGCTACTCTAGGCAAGACCTCTAGGTGACGCGGAATTCACCCAAGTGCAGATCTAGGATCTCCATTTGGAGCATTGAGCACTCCCTCTGTTCCAATTGACCGCATCCTCAGCTACTGCTCACACGCGAAGAACAAGGGACAATTTAGTCCCACATTGTGGACTGAGGAGCGGAAGAGGGTGCTTAAATTGTTTTCCTATTCATACCCCTTCTCCCAAGAACACCAGGGGTCGCATCCTTGCTTCACTTGCCTCCTCGTACCTTCACGCCTCGCCCACGATCATGCTCGTGGGTCTAGCCCCATTTAGGATCCGGTTACCTGCCCGATAACCTAGCTAACCCCGAGTCTTTGAGAGAAAAAGGAGAAGAAAAGAGAAAGAGACGGGGGGCTTTGCCCTCAGCTGTGCCCTCTCTACACTTAGTCACTGGGAGGCCCTTCGTGACTTTATGATGTGCCCCTCCTTGAGGCTTAAAGAGAAGAAGAGAGGACCTTGAGCCTTTGCTATTAAGGCGTCTGAGTGCCTTATCTGTCATTTGATTTCACTGGTTCTATGTTCCTGTGGCTATATTGGTTGCTTAAATTACGTGGAAAATACTTGATTGATACTGTACACTTATTTGATATTTTTGTATAAGGAGTAATTGGTGATTTAAATCACCATTTTACCCTAATCTGTTTGCACCTTGACATTGGCATTCATATATATATCATTCTTGCATGGATTCTTCATTATAAATTGCTCATCTTTGTGGTTATATTGTGATCTTGATATTAATTGCAATACTTGCTCCTTGTGTTCGACCTCGGACTTTCCTGACGATCTTTCGAGATATAAATTGTATTTGTTGATCGGGTTATTTAGGAGATTTTACTACAATGGAACATATTTAAACTCCTCAATAGCCCTATTAATGTGATCCAAAAACCTACGATTCAAAAAAAACATATTAGAGCTCAAACGGGCTTCAAAATGATGCAAAGGACCATTAGAAACTTTCAAAACCGCAAGATCACTGTTCATAGAGGAAAATCGCACAACCATAGAGCATTCAGGAAAACCATTAGAAGAATGGAAACCATCATCAAGCTAATCCACTAGAGGATAAGAATCCTTTACCTGAGCGGGATCCCGAGGCTCTGGTAAGGGATGAACCAGAGTCTTAGATCCCAAAGATCTAGGCTATGAAGAGTGTGATGACTGATGAAGATGCTCCTTTATCTTTTTCTTCTGCTTGTGCTTGCTTAAAACTTGAGGAGAAATCATAGGCTTCGAACCCCCCAAAGGAAAAGACAAATTAATATTACAATCATGATACAACACAGAATCCCCACCATCGTGATCCAAGACCGTAGAGGTCCGACCCATTCCAATGGGGGTCTGCACTTCTCCTTCATTGACAGGAATAGGAGTCGTATTCAGGGCTTTAGGCTCCTTCAAAGGAGGAGGATTATCAGGCATGGACTGAGGAGGAGCTTCAGGATCATTCGATGCCCTCTTCAAGGGCGAGATGGAACCTATATAAAAGGGGCAAGTCGAACTAAAGTGACCAAATCTAAAGCATTGATAAATGCCAATTTATCATCATTCTTATGCCCTAAAACTAACCTAGCTCTTAGGGTTTTAACCCTGCAAATGGGTTTTTGGGCTGCATTTAGGCATTTACCTAGGATAGGCATGCATTACATTTTAATGTATTTTTGATGCATTTATCTGAGTGTCAGGATTAGGCAGAATGTCAGATCCCACACATCTTAGCACTCAAGAAGGTAGAAGATGAAGAAGCCCCTATCAGCTGGATCCCAACTTGAACCAGCTCATTTCAATTGGATCCCAGCTTGATCCAACTCATTTCAGCTAAATCCCAACTAGATCCAACTCATCCCAGCTGGATCCCAACTCCTTCTAGCTGGATCAACTCACTCTTAGCTCCATTCAACTCATCTCAGCTAAATGGTAGCTCTAGCTAGTTCACCTTATCTCCATTCAACTCACGTCAGCTGGATGGTAGCTCAAACTAGCTAAAGATAGTTGATCCCAGCTCCATTCTAGCTCTTCCAGCTCAGATGAGTTCACTGGAAGTTCAACCTGACTAGGACTAGCTACTACTATCAACTAGCTAGACTTGATCAGCTGAAGATGACCCTAACCAGCTCAGGCCAGCTCAAGTCTAGCTCCCGGAGACCCACCTCAACTTAACATAGTTGAGCTAAGCTACTTGACCTAAGCTAGCTACTCTAGCTAGCTATGTAATCTCCAGGAAGACTAGATCCAACTCACCTTAGCTCACATCAGCAGAAGCCAGCTCATCTTAGCTTGGCTTAGCAACTAGCAAAGAGCTAGCAAGCTAAGCCAGCTTAGGTAGGTCCTTGTAGCTCCCTTCAGAAGCCACCAACTCCAGTGCAGCTCAAGATAACTACCTCCAGCTCTTTTCCTCTAAAACCTTAGCTCTCTCTGCCTCATTTTCCACTCATCTACTAGCTAAGCTAGCTTAGCTAGTTTAGCTTAGCTAGTCCACCTCCATGGCACCAAAACCTACTACCCTACTACCTAAGCTCCACCAAAAAGACCACCTATTCCTACTTTATTTTGGTGCCAACTATCCCTTCCATCACCACCCTACATCCACCATCAAAACCCATCTCCACCCTCCATTTTTTCCCTCCAAAATCAATACCTTCTAGAAGGTATTTTTGGAGGGAAAACCAAGGCACCTCTTCATTTCCCTCACATTTTTTCCTCAAAAAATATCCAAGCACCCCTTCATTTCCCTCCAAAAAAACACCATAACCACCCCCCTTCCCATCCTATAAATACCCTACCCTACCACCACACAATTCTCATCTCCTTTCCATTAGTTAGGTTTCATCTCTTCTCTCTTAGTTAGGTCCATCAATATTCCACCCCATCTCCATGCCAAGGAGGTAGATGGAGAGAAGAAGATCAAGGGGGCAACCTACCTACCCCCTTGGTGCCTTCTTCCTCTCCCTATTCTCCCTTAGCCATGACAAGGAGGAGATCACCTTCATCAAGAAAGGACGGCCAGTGATGGCATTGCCATCATCCTCTATAACTAACTTAATTTGGCTAAGTTCTAAGGCTAAATTCACCTAATTAACATATTAAAAGGATATAACTCATTCAGGACTGAAGAAAGAGGAATTAATGGAAAAAGGGGTTAATTCTGCCGTTTTCACAAACAATTATGAATGCAGAATAGTTGGTGGGTGAACTTATGTTTAATTAAAGATCAATTGAGCTTAAATATCACAAAAGTGGATTGGTATTGAGTAATTCAGGGTTTGCATTCAAATTGAATGTTTAATTTTAATTAAAACCCTAATTTCAACCTCACTTCAATTAAAATAGTTTTGATGGAAATAAATGCAATTTAAACCTTCTAAAAATTAATTAAAAATATTTTATAAGATTTGGCATAGTCAATTTGACAATCGGAATTCGTTTTAACCTAAAACAGAATCAGAGACATGTATTTGGTATAATTTGGGTCTAAATGTAAATTGACCATTAAATGACATAAAAAATCAAAATTGAAGTCACCAACAACTTTATTATGTCAAAATTAGGCTACCATAAAAATTTGGGTTCATTTGGACTTCATCTTGGTCAACTTTGCATTTTGGTCCTTAATCCCTGATTTCCTTACAAATGCCCCCTCAACTTTCAATTTCTTTGCATTTATGCCCCCACCAGCATCTTCTCCACCTTCCACCTCCGACCCCGCCGGCCACGCAACTCCGATGAGGTTGTTTACGCAACCTTCAACCCTCTCCTTGCACGCCAACAAGCTATAAACCTTCCTCGCCTCAAGCCATTGCAAGTCGTCGAGTTTTGGCGACCATAGCTTCCCTCCTTCCTCCTCAAGCACCGCCATTAATGCTGACCTTGGAGCTTTCCAACCTCCTTCCTCTGCCACTCCTCCGTTGAAATTGGTTGAGGGCTTCGTCTCCCCACGTCATCGCCGTTATCCCGATCAAAGGAAGAGGTTCATCCACCTCTTTTTCGCTCCAAAATCCAACGCTACCTCCTCCTTCTTCAAGTCCAGCGAGCACGCCAGCGACCTCCTCCCTCACCTCTCCATCCTCCTCTCCTCCTCCTAGGCACTCTCCCTTCTTCCTCCTCCTCCATAGCATAGGTTAGGACCCTCAAACCTCACAACCACCACCACAACTCCCTCCTCTCCATCTCCTTCTCCGCGGGTGGCGACCACACCTGCCAAACTCTGGCAACACGCCCTCATCACTCCATCCATAGTCTCCACTCTCTACCTACTCCACGACCTCTGCCACGCCACGATGAGCAAAAGGCCCTATCTTTATTGGGTGTTTCGACAACTCGACTTCTCCACCCGACTCCACTCACCATTGTCGACTTCTTCGACTCTAGCTGCCCTTCTCCGGCCTCGTCGCACCTAATCGCCACCGTCGCCACCTTCAGTGAACCATAGCGGAGCTTCCCGACTTCGTGGGTGCAAGCTTCAAAGCAATCTTCTCCTAGCAGGAAACCCACCGTCATCGCCTTCTTCCCCATCGACAACCGACCACTCCGACAACCGTGAGCCTCCAAGCTTCACAGGAAGCTTCTCTACGGCATGAGGAATGCTCTGCGACTACCGGCGAAGATTTTCGTGCCTTGAGAAGCTTCATCGACCACCGCCGGATCTGCCATTTTGTTTGCCAGCGTCTGCCTCCCTCGCTTGTCTGATCGACAATCCACCGCCGCCATCAAGTCGGCAATGCCACGCTGACTGTCCTCTGCCCTTCGCCAATGAAGATCTCTCATCAAAGCTCATTTCCGATGATGCTCCACCACTTCTCCACTGAACCTTGCTGGCTGAAGGAGAAGAGGAAGAAGGCAGGGACCTAACCGCAAGAGCTCAAGGACCGAATTGTAAGTTCTCAGGGGGCATTCGTAAAGCTTGAAGGATTAATTTTAATCTGTGAAAGTAATCGCTTAATCTCTCATATCTTTTGGTGGTTTACTGCTATAACTTGGCAAATATGCTTGTTAAAGCTCATGTGTGCCTAATTTAATGCATATACTATTATCATTGATTAATAACTTTTTATTGAGCTTTTAATAAATATTTCTTACGCTGTATACAATTTCTATTCTCTACAAATTAAGTGCATCAGTGAACTTCTCTTACTTTCTTAGAGTTATCCATAAGTTCACTTAAATCATCGGAAAAAAATAAAATAGTGATATTCACGCATTTCATTGCTTCCAAAGACGACCATAGATTTTCTTCTTTAATTCGAGTATTATAATTTAAATGCTTGATTCGTTTTGATCACTATACAACGACGCAACGATTTTATAATACGATCGAAGCGAGAATGGCATTTTGGCATCATTGCCAGGGAGCAATGTGTAATTATCACTATTCTTGAAAACATTTCTGTTTCCTAATCTCTGATGCATCTGCTTGTAATTTTTACGAGGAAAAAAATTATGCCTGGAGCTTAAATAGGACAAGCATTGCACGGACAGACAGGTAATCTTCTTCCTTTCTTCTTAGTCCCCTCTTTCTTAATATAGATAAAAGAAAGGAAGAAAAAGAAAAAAAATTTTAGGACTCTACCTTGCCTTATTATTCTACAATTATCAATTGTGCAATTCATTTTCTGTGAATTAATTGTGAGATTTGATTACATATTAGAACACACAATACCTATAATTCTTGTGCCTATTAGGGATTTATGCTTAAATTGCTTAGCACATTTGGACTATCACCTTATTGATTGAGTTCAATGTGTTACTTAAATTCAAACTTGGAATCCATTGTAGTGCTAAATTAGGGTTTCAAAATTTTAGGGTTTTGATTTGTAGTACACATTTGCAATGTTATAAAGGAAAATAATTTCCCGCATTGTGTGATACCCTAAGCCCTTGTTTGAATTGATCTAAAATTCCAAACCCTAAAATATAGGCTCTATAATCACTTGAACCTTAAAATTGAGACTTAATAACCTATTTGCGACCAAATCAAGGGTGGTTCGGGTGAGTTAACTTGGAGTTCATCCTTTAATCATAGGACAAGTCAGGTGAAGTTGGTTCACATTGTCAATCAATCAACCTACAATTAGGCCACAATTTGGAATCAAACTCTAAATCAAGTGATAATTAAAGGCACATGCACAATTAGACCTTAAAATTGATAGACTTAGGGCTTAGTTCACACTTATCTAGTCTACTTGGAACCGCGGTGACAAGAGAGGTCAGGTGGGGGAAACCCTGTAACCCGTGGGGGCACTCTACTATGTCGGGGTCTTCACGAGACTCTCCCTTTCTGGTTTCCCAAGTAATTCTCAGGAGAGTGGATTTGTGATCAAGAGACCCATTTGCCTCAAATCAGCCATAGTCATCCAATTAATTTGGGTGCCTTGATTGGGTCCTATTCATTTTCAATCCCTCTCATCTTTGTTGTAGTACGCACACAGAAGGGGGGTCCTTAAGACCTACCTTAAGGCCTCCGTTAGAGTCTAATCTGAATCGGGGTCAAGCCTCGATTGTCGTGTGTGTGTCTGATCCAATCAATTTTTCTTTTAATCGATCTGAATCTGAACTCGAGCCTTCATTTTCTGACCCACCACCTGACCATATTCAATCACCTGGAAATCAACCTGAAAAATTAAGGAAATGGCCACTAGTCCTAAACCCTATATAAGCATGAAGGATCGAATGATTGAGGATGCTATTAAATGCAATGAAGAATTTTTCAAAACCTCAAAACCTGTTAGCAAAAATCAAGCTAGTGAACCTAGTAGTGTGAACCCAATTATGAACCACATCCAAATGATTGCAACCCAAATTTCATGTGGTTCGAATCGGGAGACCCTCTTGGAACAATTGAGAGCTATAAGGAAATTACATAGAATTGAGGGTATGCAATATCTTGCAAATCCGGAATTATGGGGAAAATACCAAGATTTCTTTAAACAACGTGGGGATTTGTTGGATCAACTTGAGAAATTGATTGACGAAAAATATCCAGACCCCACCCAAATCTTGATTACGAATCTTGGAATAATTTTGATGATAATCCAGATTTTTCCTATCTCGAGTACGAAGAAGATGGGTTCTATACTAAATCCCCAACCCGAATTGAATTGAAGGAATTATCTGATATTGAAAATCAATTTTTAGGTTGGAAGGATTCCATTATAGGTATTATTGATTTTGAACAAGTAATCTGAGATTTTGAGGTTGTTTCAATATGAACATATTGCCCAAACACCTGTAATGAGTTTGATTCTGAATTCCTCGAGGATGTAACTCCCACACCTTATCTTGGTAAGGTCTTCCTCGAGCAAAATTTTGATATCCCAATTGAGCTCAATGTCGATTCTGGTGACCCAATTCCTATTTTTAACCTAAAATCTAGATTCAAACCTATTTGGGATAACAATAAGGCTCAATATGAAGAAAATGAAATCTCAGAATTAAAATATCAGGATTTTGATCAGCCTATTTTTGATGATGAAATCTCTCTAGATTCCTCGGACAAGCATAACGATTTATTCGAAGAGGAATCGATTTATGATGCAAAATCAGAGGAATCTGAAGAGTCAGCATTTAATTGGATTTTCCATAGGTTTTCAGAAACTAAGCCTATACCTAATGATGAAATCTCTTTTAACTTGCCATCAGAATCTAGGATAAACCATTTTCAGGTTGATAACCTTGTTGATTTTGATTCTTCTTGTGGTGGTGATCATAATTTCAATTTAGATTCAGAAAAATCTTATCACCAGTATTCTTCTGGATTCTCCTATGATGATGCTAATTTTGAACCCTATTCTAATTCAAGAGAATCCTTATTTCCAAAAAATTACAGTCCAATTTATGACCTCAATATCTATGACCCGTTCTTTGGCTCTAATTCTAAGGCCATTGATTGTGAATTCAAAGCAGTTGCACAACTTGATCAGGAAACCTCTCAGGAAAGGTCTCTTAAGCTTCTCAGCAACCGATCCCTACCACATAACCCTACCAAAACCCATTCATATCCTAAATCACTTCATTCTGATCTGGCGGGGGATGATTTTCCTCCTCGGTTTAACGATGAATGGGACATCGATCAAAATAAGAATCAATTACAAATCATTTCTGATCCCATCATTAGGTTCCTATATTTTTCATTAATCCATTATCTTTTGAGGACCCCTATGCTGAACTGGCTGAGCCTGTGCAGCCAAATTATCGCTTTTTATTTCTAAATCTTTTTGAATCGAACTGCACTTGGTGGGCTCCACATCTTTAATCTACATTTTCCAACCCACCAGACTCATTGCCTTTGGCCTGTACAATCAACCAGTTGATCTAAACAAGCACCTGGTTGGACCAACCAAGCTAATTATAAAGGTGCTTGTTTTACAAAATTCTTCCAATTTGATTACTCCGTTGCTTGAAATCTTCTGCCCGGTTGAAGGCATTAAATTCAGTGCTTAACGGGAGACAACTCATCATCTGAAAAACCTGAAACCTTTCTTATTTTCTTTGTGCAAATCACTCCTACTACACTTTAAAGTTTTTAATTTAAGAATAGTCATTTCTGAGCTGCCCACCCACCCTTAAACCTGGTCTAAAATTATGAACTAAGCTCAATGTGAACCCATCCTATTTGCAATGAGGGCATTGCAAAACTTAGGCATGGGGGGGTATTAAGGTGCAACTATTTGAAATTCATGTCTGAAAGGTTCTCACAAATATATATATATATACACATTTAGATTCTTTTAGTAAAAAAGAAAGTAAAAAAGAGATTTTAAAAGAAAATGGGACAAAGTTTGTACATTATTTTCAAAATGGTACACAAGGGATTTAATCTTTAGCAGACTGAAGGTTGAGTTTGAGGATCCCTTTGTTAGACTTTTCAGGTCTAAAAATTTAGATTAGATCAGTTTATCTCTCAAAGAACTCCTTTTTGACCCTTGACGGTTCTGAGCTCTGAAGTTTGTTTAGCGACCTGAGTAATACTTGGCTCGATTCTCGTTCAAAAGTTTGAATGACTTTTGGAAACCAAGTCTTAAAACTGCTACACACACGAAAGCCAACAATCTCAAAAAGCAAAAAGAAAAAAAACATAAGTAAATAATTTCGTACACTTTAGTCTTGGTGAAAGACCGAGGCAGTTGATTGGTTCTAGTTCCCGCCGACGATAAGGAAAAATTTCCTTTGATGACACGATGAAAATATGTCACCGCCTCGGCGCTCGCTCTGAATCTTAATCACATATCTTTATACAGAGCATATAGAGTGCATTTCGCAGCTCAGGTGTCTCAAACGGTGCTATCTCGAAGCATCAGGGCGTGAGCTTAAGCCCGCTAGGAGTGCCCCTTACAACACTTTTGTTTGGGGTTGTGAGCTTCTGGGGTGTGTCATGGACAGTGCTCTTATGGGTGTTGGCGCTAGAGCCCCCATCGAGGATTTGGTGACGAGAATGATGATCCTGACACAACTGTATTAGGGCTAATCCGAGTCTAGGTATTGGGGCACAAAGAAAAAAGAACACATTCCTTCTGTCATATTAAATAAGTCTTTTAAAAACATTCCAAAGTAAATAAAGTTGGCTAATCACAATGCACTAACACTTGGATTTTCGGTGTTAAGCAAGCCACGGTACGAGTTCTTAGGTCAAGGAGGCTCTAACTACGAAAATGGGTTTTGGGGTTTGTAAAAACCAGAAAAGGGTAGATTAGTTGAGTTCTTGAGTTGATACGTAGGTCCTGATTTTGCTAACCTAAGGATCCAAAATATTCATTCTAACATCTTATCTTTAAAAAAATCTCATACCTACATTATCCTGAAAATACAACCAAAGTCCCACTTTTCTTTTAATTTTTTAAAAAAAGTAATAAAGTTGGAAGAAGAAGAGTGACAAATCTTTTTGAGCTGAATATCAAAAACTACCCTTATGCTAAAAATCTATACTTAACTCTAGAATTTGCTAAGGGACTAGAAAATGTTAGGCATGGGGGTATGATGGCATTGCCATCATCCTCTATAACTAACTTAATTTGGCTAAGTTCTAAGGTTAAATTCACCTAATTAACATACTAAAAGGGTATAACTGAATCAGGACTGAAGAAAGAGGAATTAATGGAAAAAGGGGTTAATTCTACCGTTTTCACGAACAATTATGAATGCAGAATAGCCGACAGGTGAACTTATAATTAATTAAAGATTAATTGAGCTTAAATATCACAAAAGTGGATTGGTATTGAGTAATTCAGGATTTGCATTCAAATTGAATGTTTAATTTTAATTAAAACCCTAATTTCAACCCCACTTCAATTAAAATAGATTTGATGGAAATAAATGTAATCTAAACCTTATAAAAATCAATTAAAAATATTTTATAAGATTTGGCATAGTCAATTTGACAATTGGAACTCATTTTGACCTAAAATAGAATCAGAGACATGTATTTGGTATAATTTAGGTCTAAATGTAAATTAACCATGCAAACAACATAAAAACTCAAAATTAAAGTCACCATCAACTTCCTTATGTCAAAATTAGGCTACCATAATAATTTCGGTTCATTTGAACTTCATCTTGGTCAACTCTGCATATTGATCCTTAATTCCTAATTTCCTTACAAATGCCCCCTCAACTTTCAATTTCTTTGCATTTATGCCCCCACCAGCATCTGTTCCACCTTCCACCTTCGACCCCTCCGGCCACCCAACTCTAGCCAGGTTGTTTGCGCAACCTCCGACCCTCTCCTTGCATGCCAACAAGCTATAAACCTTCCTCGCCTTACGTCGTTGCAAGTCATCGAGTTTTGGCGAGCATTGCTTCCGTCCTTCTTCCTCCTCGAGTGCCACCATTAATGCAAACCTTGGAGCTTTGCAACCTCCTTCCCCTGTCGCTCCTCCGTTGAAATTGGTTGAGGGCTTCGTCTCCTTTCGTCTTCGCCGTTCTCCCCATCAAAGGAAGCAGTTCATCCTCCTCTTCTTCGCTCCAAAATCCGACGCCGCCTCCTCCTTCTTCTTCAAGTCTGACGAGCGCACCAACGACCTCCTTCCTTACCTCGAGATCCTCCTCTCCTCCTCCTAGGTACTCTTCCGTATTCCTCTTCCTCTGTAGCATAGGTTAGGACCCCTCAAACCTCACAACCACCATCACAACTCCCTCCTCTCCATCTCCTCCACAGGCAGCAACCACGTCGGCCAAGCTTCGGTGACACGCCCTCGCCACTCCATCTGCAATCTCTACTCTCCACCTACTCCACGACGTCTGCCACGCCACGACGAGCGAAAGCCTTATCTTTATTGGGCATTTCGACAACTTGACTTCTCCACCTGACTCCACTCGCCGCCGTCAGCTTCTTCGACTCCAGCTGCCCTTCTTTGGCCTCGTCGCACCTATTTGCCACCGCTGCCACCTTCAGTGAACCACTATAGAGCTTCCCGACTCCATGGGTGAAAGCTTCAAAGGAATCTTCTCCTCGCTGGAAACCACCGCTGCTACCTTCTTCCCCGTCGACAACCGACCACTCTGACAACCACGAGCCTCCAAGCTTCACAAGAAGCTTCTCCATGGCATGAGGAGCTCTCTACGACTATCAACGAGGATTTTCGTGCATCGAGGAGCTCCATTGACCACCGGCAGATCTGCCATTTCCTCTGCCAGCATCTGCCTCCCTCGCTTGTTCGATCAACGATCGACTGCCGCCATCAAGTCGGCGATGCCACGCTGACTCTCTGTTGATATTATTGTATTTTTTGATAATGACAAATAAGTCATTTCTTGGAAGAGACTAACATGATGCAAGAAGGGTTTAACAAAAAGGATCAAGGAAAAGGATGCTTGGAAGATACTAACAAGATGTAGGAAGGGTTTAATGAAAATAATCAAGGAAAAGGAAGGGCAAAAGCATTGTTTTATTTCTTATTTAGTTCATTTTATTAAAGTGTAAAAGCCTTGAATTTTCCTTAGGATGTCTCTACCTTTTCTTCTAATTCTGTTGAATTTTTCAGACATCTTTCTTTTCTTGCAAACGTCAGAAGATGATTTTTAAGACATCTAATTATCTTTCCAGACATCTAAGATCTCATCCGGAACCTATTCTCTTCATCGGATCTTGAACCTTTTGTCAATTGATTTTTTTTTTCAGACGTCTACTACTTAGATCAGACGTCTGTTTTAGTGTTTTGGATGCCTCCTTGATTTTTCAGAAGCCACCTTGGGTTTTTGAGCAACGATCATTTTTTCAAGTCATTCAGACATCCGACTTTGTCTTCAGATGTCCATATCCCTCCAACGTTCACTTTGACCCCAATTAAAGTGCTTTTGTTTCACTTTAATGTTTTGAATGTTGAAGGCCTTCAGACGTCCTTAACTTGTTTCAAACGTCTTATGGTCTCTTTTAAGACGTTTGACCACATTTGTCTAGATCCTTGTTTGGGTCTAATCTCATTCCAGTAACGAGCATTCTTTTCCTATTATCTTTTCAGATGTCCCATTTAATAATCAGACATTTGAACCTTTATGATCAGATGTCAATTTCTTTTTTCAGACATCCTTGTATTTTGTCCAGTAACCACTTGATTTATTCTGGAGACTTGATAGACATCCTGTTTCATTCTCAGACGCCTGTCACTATTCTTCGGACGTCTGAAATGAACAGAATTTGAGTTAATGCTTTATAGTCATTCCTGCTCAATTCAATTTAATCCAATTCAAATTCCAACAACTATATCTGACCTCCTATACCTATATATACTCCCATAGAGGTTGCCTTAGTTTTACACACACTCACAAAAACATATACAAAGGAAATATACAAAGCTCTTGATCTTGTTGTGCTCTTTTTGCTCTCTTGCTTCTTTGTGCTACTGTTCATTTGAGAGCCAATCTCCCAACTACTTATAGGTTTGATAAGGGAGTATTCTTATTCTTTTTCAAGGCTTATAGTTTTATATTGCTTTTTGATAGTTTATTTGGGTACCCGATTTGTGGGTTTCCCATTTCCTCTTAGTAGAGGGGCAAAACTCTTCTTGGGGTTTGTCCAAGAAGAGGGGATTTGTAATATTACTTGTTGTTACTAATTCCTACTTGGGTGGGGGCAAAATCCTAGATTGAGAGATCTAGGTAGAGGTTTTTCCCGCAAGGGATTCCTTTCTAAATACTTGTGTGTTGTTGCGATTGTTTTGAATTTTTTGTTTGCACAATTCAACCCCCTCTTCTTGTGCCACTAACATTTGGTATTAGAGCATTGGTTTACTCTTGTTTGTAGGTGTCAAAACCTGAGCAAGAAGATCCGATGGCATCAAGGGTGTTCACAACAAGCAACAACTGTGGATTTTCTATATCAAAGCCTCCTTATTTCTATGGTACGAACTATTCATACTGGAAGCAAGGAATGGAAGTGTTCCTGCAGTCTGGAGATTACACTATTTGGGAAATGGTGGAAACACCATTTGAAAGACCAATGAAATCTGAAGATGGAGTCTTGATGGATGACAATAAGAAGAAACTTTCACTCAATTCCAAGGCTATGAATGCCTTATACTGTGCACTCAGTCCAGATGAGTTTAATCGAATTTCACAATGCACAAGTGCATATGAAATCTGGAAAACTCTTGAGGTGACTCATGAGGGAACAAATAAGGTAAAGAATTCCAAAGTTGTTTTACTAACTCAAGAATTCGAGAAATTTGAAATGCAGGAAAATGAAAGTGTGAAGGATATGTACACCCGTTTCACTTTCATAGTCAACAATCTGAAGGCACTTGGAAAAACTTTCATAAGAGGTGAGATTGAAGGTAAGATTTTACATTTTTTAACAAATATTTTTGAGCCTAAAGTGACAACTATAGAAGAAGCCAATGAAGTTGAAAACTTGAATATGGATCAACTTCTAGGAAATCTCATGGCTTATGAGACCAAGCTCAACCAAAAGAAGAAAGGGATAGAGGAAGGGAAGAAAAAGCAACTATCCTTCAAAGCATTTTCAAAATCTGAAGTGAGTGATGAAGAATATGAAGATCTCGCCATGCTTACTCGTAAGTTTAGAAAATTTTTAAGATATAACAAGAATTTCAGGAAAAAGGGGACAAGAGAAGATTCAAAGGTGAATTCGATTATTTTCTATCAATGCAAAAAGAAGAGACATATTCGAAAGGATTGTCCACTTCTTAAGAAGGATGGAGAAAGGAGCAAAAAGAAACAAGAGAAGGATTCAAAGAGGTCTTTCAAGTACAAGAAAAAGAAAGCTATGCAAGCTACATGGGATGATTCAGATTCAAACGAAAGTGAATTTGAGATTGATTCAACTGAGAAAGAAGCCACATGTCGTGGACTTATGGCTTTAGAAGAAGAGGTAAATGACTTATCCTTAGAAGAACTTGTAGAAGCATTTGATGAGTTATACTGTACTTTTAGAAAAACTAAGTTAGAAAATAAAGATCTTAAAGAAAGATATCAAGATCTTCAAAATGAGAAGGATAAAATATTGCAAGAAAATAATTTTCTATGTGATGAGACAAAAAGTTTAAAGAATAAAATAGAACTTCTTGAAAATAATGTTCATAATCTTAAAAATAATTCAGAAAGGTTATTAGAAGATCTTGCTAGGTTTACTAATGAAAAAGAAAATTTGGATAGACTACTAACATCACAAAAATCCTCTTCTTGCAAATTTGGTCTTGGATATTCCCATGAAGCTAGTTCATCAAAAGGATACCAAACTAATTTTATATCTAGTCAAAAGGAAGAAAGGAAGTCTTCATATTCAACAATGAAAATTAACCAAAATGGACCCAAGAAAAAATGGGTACCAAAGAAACTTGTTCAATCTTCTTTTGTAGGTCAAGAAGAAGTAGATTTATCAAGATACATCTTTAAGACAACTCAAGAAGGACTACATGCCTATAGAAAGATAGTTGAGCAACCAAAGAAAGGAATTCAAAGACAGTCACATTTTGTAGGACAAAAGAAAAGGAACTTGGATTATGGGCAGTGGATGTTCCAAGCATATGATGGGCGACAAGGAACTCTTTACGGAAGTAACTTACAAGGAAGGAGGTTCCATTACATTCGGGAACAACCACAATGGATAGATTATTAGTATTAGTAATGTTGCATTAGTAAAAGTATTAAAACATAATCTCTTAAGTGTAAGCCAGATTTGTGACAAAGGATATGATATTCTATTTAGTGCTAAGTTTTTCAAGATATTTAATAGTATAACAAATGAAATTCTTCTTATTGGAAAAAGATATAAGGATATATATATTGTTGAAATAGATAAAAATGGAACATATGATTGTTTAGTAGCTTCAAATGATGAAATATTTACTTGGCATAAACGATTAGGTCATTTGCACTTCAAATGCTTGAATAAATTAGTCAAATATGAATTAGTCAAAGGATTGCCTAAGAAAAGGTTTAATTCAAATATTTTTTGTGATGCATGTACACTTGGATAAATGAATAAAAATTCTTTCAAGAGTAAAAATATTGTCTCCTCATCTAGGCCTTTAGAACTTTTACATTTGATTTGTTTGGACCAACTAGAACTAGTAGTTTAAATGATAGTAGATATTGTCTTGTAATTATAGATGATTATTCAAGATTTGCATGGGTATATTTTCTTAAATTTAAAGACCAAACCGTAGAAACTTTTAGCAAGTTTTTAAAACTTGTTCAAAATGACAAAGGATATATGATTTTTCGAATTCAATCTGCTCATGGAGGAGAATTTGAAAATCAGGATTTTTCTCATTTTTGTGAATAACAAGGAATAAAACATGAGTTTTCATTCCCTAGAGCTCCACAACAAAATGGTGTAGTGGAACGGAAAAATCGGACACTTCAAGAATGTGCTCGCACACTTATAGAATCTAGTCTTCCAAAATATTTTTGGGCCAAAGCCACTAACATAGCTTGCTATGTACTTAATAGAATCTTCATTAGGCATATACTTAATAAAACAAGTTATGAACTTTATTACAATAGAATTCCTAAAATTAGTTATTTCAAAATTTTTGGAAGTAAGTGTTATATGCTTATTACTAAAGAAAATCTTGATAAGTTTGATGCTAAAGGAGATGAATGTATATTTATAGGATATTCATTACGAAGTAAAGATTATCGTGTATTCAATAAGATAACTTTAACATAGAAGAATCACTTCATATCAAGTTTGATGAAAATTCTTCTATAGATATTAAAAAAAGTGAAATAATAGATAGTGATGATGAGGACACAACCTTTATAGATGTATCTCACATTAAAAATCACAATACACGTAATCTTTCTAAAGAATGGAGCTTTCACAAAGATCATCCAAAAGAACAAATAATAGGAGAAATTAATGATAAAGTCAAAACTTGATCACAAGTTAATTTTGTTTTAAATGCTTTTGTATCACAACTTGAACCTAAAACTGTTGATCAAGCTTGTTTAGATTCGTCAGGGATACTTTCTATGCAAGAAGAACTAAATATGTTTGAAAGAAATCAAGTATGGGAATTAGGTCCTAAACCAAGTGATAATTCTATTATAGGAACCAAATGGAATTTTAGAAATAAAAATAATGAAGAAGGTCAAGTAGTAAGAAATAAGGCAAGAGTTGTTGCACAAGGTTATAATCAACAAGAGAGAATAGATTATGAAGAAACTTATGCTCCAGTGGCTAGGCTTGAATCAATTCGAATGCTTCTTGCATTTGCATCGATCTAGGCATAAAATTATATCAAATGGATGTAAAATTAGCCTTTCTAAATGGATTCATAAAAGAAGTATATGTAACCCAGCCCCCCGAGTTTATAAATTCTGAATTTCCCGATCATGTGTATAAGCTTAAAAAGGCTTTTTATGGTCTCAAGCAATCACCTAGGGCATGGTATGAGAGATTAAGAAATTATCTCATTAAATCAGATTTTAAAGTGGGAAAAGTAGATCCAACTCTTTTCGTCAAGAATCAACTTAATGATTTAATAGTTATTCAAATTTATGTAGAGAATTTTCAAAGATTATGTAGGATGAACTTGAAATGAGTCTCATGGGAGAATTAAAATTCTTCCTTGGACTACAAATTACTCAAGTGGATGAAGGAATCTTCATATGTCAAACAAAGTATGCAAGCGACAAATTGAAGAAATATGGAATGGAAAGTGTGAAGGGCAAAACCACACCAATGGCTACAAACATAAACCTGAACTTGGATGAGAATGGAAAGCAAGTTGATGAAAAGGTATACAGAGGTATGATAGGATCATTACTCTATCTTACTGTTATAACCCAGGGCATCAAGCGTCGTTTAAGACGTCTGGGAAGTGGTCCAAACATCTGGTCAGACATCTGGAAGCCTTCCCAGACGTCTGGAATTAAATTTTTTCGGCGTACGGGTTCGCGTCTGCACGCATGCGTGCACAGACTGAACCCACCACCCTCCTTCTTCTCTTACCTCCCTCCCTGTAGACGTAGCCTTTTCCTCTTTCTCTCTCCCCGCGCTGCCTTCAAATATGCCTCTCCCTCACCCTCACTCCACCGCCTTCTTCTTCTTCTTCCCCCTGTCAGTGAGAGAGCGAGCAGGTGAGAGCGGCAGCAGCGGCTGCTGTGTGTGTGGGGAGGAGGGGCTGTTGCGAGAGGAAGAGGGAGCTTGACCGCGAGGGTGCGAGCTCACCGGAGCAACCAGAGCCGACCGATGGGTGTGCAGCAAGCTTGTGGTGCTGGGGAAGAGCTACTGCAGCCCAGGCAGTAGGCGGACGCAGCACGGCACAGCCATGCGCTGCGGGCGAAGAGCGAGAAGGTTCTGATTCTGGGAAAATTTCCCAGAATCAGACGTCTGGACTTACGTCCAAACGACGCAGGAGATGTCTGGAGGAAGGTCCAGACGTCTGAAAGGTACGTTATTTTTATCTTCGTCTTCTTTCACATGTATGGCCATGCAGCCGTTCTGCTGAAGTCTTCCACATCCTTTCGTGTTGAGAACGGGCGCTTTTGTGTGCAGGATTTGTTCGGGAAGGTGCAAGGGCACGCCATCCCACCCAGATCGGACGTCTGGGCACAGCACCAGACGACGGAGAGGGTCTCAAGACGTTCGGAGTGATAGTTGAATGTCTGGAAACTAAGTCCAGACGGTTTAGTGGGCTTCTAGACGTCTGAAGGAACGCGCAGATCAAGGTATGACTTGAGTGATCATTTAAGACATCTGGAAGAAGTTCCAGACGTCTCATTTTGGGAAGACTTGTCGCTTTTGACCCATTTAGGGTCCGTTCGGCGTCCGTTTTCCACGTTTCAAGTTTCGTTCTTCTCAGATTTAGTTCCTCTACCTATTTACAGTAATCGTATGCTGTTCTAAGTAGCTCCTTGCCTTTGATCCTTGTGTTAGGACCCTGTTCCATTGTTGCTCTGAGGGTTGCGGAGGCACGCACGCTTGCCGATTATGCCCCCAGTACTCCCGATTTTGCAGGTAGAGTGGCCCTTTCAATTATTTATCAAAACTTATACACTTGTGAAATAATTAATAGAGTCTAGGGTATTGCATGAACCCTAGGAATGAAAAACTAGATTGAATGATAGATCCTAGGGTATGGCATGAATCCTTGGACTGGAAAACTAGATTGAATATATATACATTGCAGTCTTGGAAAAGTAGAAAGGAAATGATAACTGCCTGTAATTGGTTAATAGTTGCCTAATTATGAATGAATAATTACGGTTGGGAACATGGGCCATATAAATATAAAGCTGAAAAGATGAAACCTAAATTGGCTGAGTTGAAAGAGCACGAACCCTACGGGGAATTAGGAGTAGAACTCCTGGAAAGTGAATGGAATAGAATTGGGGAAGTGAGCTGGCCCTTGAGTACGGAGTACCAAGGAGAGCGACTGTCCTCCTGTTTAGTGCAAAGCAGAGATAGCCACCCCAGGGACCCGGGGCAGGTCTGGCCACTTTGTACCAACTTTGGCCCTCATGTACATAGTACCGAGGAGAGCTACTAGTGTAGGGAGAGCACTAGCTACCTCACGAGCCCCGGGGTTCTGCTAGCCCTCCTAAACCGACTTGTTCGGCCCATTGGGCAAACCAGGGTAGTCAGGTGAGGGTGCACGGACTGTGGAGGGGCAAGACCCCTGTTTGGTTACTGTGGAGGGGCTGGACCCCTGTTACTGAGAGGGCTCTACCCTATACTGGTTCCGTGTTGTGCTTTGGGCGCACCCATTAACAGAAATGACTGACTGCGTGCCAGTGCGGGATAGCTATCCGTGCGTTTATCGTGCGTGCATGACAGAAAGCCATTTCGCGCATTTGAAAGTCATCGAAAATCGTACTATAGTCGCACAAAAACGTTCGTCAAAAATATTATTTTGTAAAATAACGAGACTTGAGTCCCGGTCGTTCGTCTCTGGGAGTCTTGTTTCTATTTTTGAAATCGATCTTAAAGCCGTTCTACTTAGTATTCTGGTGCGCAATATATAGGCGGTTAAAGAACAGGCACTTAAATCACGCAAATAAAATATTTATTCAGCTCATGGTGATTTCAAACACTTAAAGAGAGATATATAAATATAAATGCATTTTTCATTCATTCATTGGGGGAGAGTTGTTTGTACAGGAAATCTAGAGGAAAGCTTATACAGGAATGCTTTAAATTAAACCTAGCTACCAGAAAACGATTGCATACAAGAATCGACAGGGGGATTTCGCATGCATCATTGGGGGAGAAGAGAAACTACTCTACTAAGTAGTAAATGAAAGCAGTAAAACTTACGAAAAGCATGATCTAGAGCTAAAAGAGTAGAGGGCATTCAGGGGTGGTCCTCGATGGCCTTGGAGTGGTTGAGAAGAGAATGAGGGGCAGCCAATGTAGCTTAGGCCGACAATTGGAGAGAGGTAGGGTTGATCCAGCATCCCGGCATGGTGTCCTCCATGGTGGTGGTAGTGAGCTCGTGGAGGTGGAGTGAGTGGCTAAGTGGAGGTGGTGTGAATGGCACCAATGGAGAGTAATTGCCAAGGGAATGAATGGGTGCCAATGGCCACTCAAGGGATCTTTTTATAGACCTAAGGGAAGCTCTCTAGAGAATTATGGAATTCTCTAGAAGGCTTATGGTGGGAGCTTGTGGGGGAGAGAGAGACAGGGTGGATGGTGGTTTTTAGATCCACCAAATGTGGATCTAAAAATTGAATGGCTCTTGGTTGCTATTTTTGGCAACCAAGGCAACCACACATGGTAGAGAGTTATAGAGAACTCTAGGCTAGATATTTTTGTGTGGATGGTGTGTGTGGGTGTGTGTGGGTCGAAACTTAGGTGGCTAGGTTGATTAGGTTGGGTTCTAGTGGGTTTAGGTCAAGGTAGGTCTCAAATTAGGGTTATAAACCTTAATTCACTAAGGTAAAGTGCAATTAAACTTAATACAAGTTTAATTGGGTATCTGAAAACTTAATTGAGAGTAAAAAAACTCAATTAAGTCAGGTCTAGGTCAATTGGACTCTCACTGAGTCCAATTGGACAGTGTGTGCTGAGATCAGGGCTCAATTGGACTCAATGAGTCCAATTGAATAGGCTGATGGAATTTACTAAGATCCAAGTCAATTAGGTTTAGTGAGGACCTCATTAGGTCCTTAGGGAGGTCTAGAGGTGATGTACTAGGGTTAGGGCACCTTAATTTAGGTTCCTATGGGGTTGGAATTGGGTTTAGGGACCTAGAGATCCAAGATCAAGGCTTAAACCTCAAAATAGGAATTGGAGGGCAGTATCAGACGTCTAATTATATAATCAGACGTCTTATACTCAAAAATCAGAAGTCCAGACTTGTTGTCTGGACGTCCAATCAGAGTCAGGAAGGATTTCGGGTTCTGTTTTGGGTATTATGCAGAAATCGGACGTCTGACAAAGTGTCTGGACGTCCAATAACACTGTAGAAGTGGGTTTGAAGTGTGCGGGAGTTGGCTAAGGGTCCTGGACGTCTTAAAACTTATCTGGACGTCCAGAGAAGGGTTGGAACTAAGGTTTTAGGGCTTCCTAAGGTGTTGTGACCTAATCGAAGGGTGGCTAAGGCTTGGGGAAGTCTCTAGGTTATCCTAGGGCTTGGATGGACCTATGCTCTTCACATTTTACTGCTTTATTTCTACTTAATAGAATAGAAAACCTTTAACCCCCTAACATTATTATTCCTACATCTAAATTAGGCTTTCTGCTCCAGCTCTGCTACAACTCCCGTTATTCCCAATCCAGCTTCAGATCCAACTCCTGATCAGCTTATTCCCTGCAATCGACATAATGCACTTAATCAGCACATTATAACATTATTTTATGCATAGCTAAAGGAAAGCAGTAAAGATGCAGATAATGCGTATGCATGCATGAATAATCCTAACTTATGCTAAGTCCTAGCCTAATTTAGGTCAATTAAGACCTATGATTGCTGCGCAATCATACCCCCATGCTTAAATCTTGCTAGTCCCTAGCAAATGCAAGACTAAATTATTTACAGCAAGGGTCACTAAGGGACTGGTTATTTTACTAAGTGTTTGCATAGAGATTTTTCTCCCTTTTGTTTTCATCCTATGCTCTAGAAATCCAGAAAATCGTGAAGGTGCAGCTATGTAGCTTTTGCAACGGATTCGAGTGAAAACTAATACACCTCTAAAGCCTGCACTTGACCCCTAATAAAAATTCTAGCGGGATAGGCGGATTTCTTCCCTCAGGGTATTCAAGATATTTTATGAATTCCACCCTGGCTTTAGGCTTAGGTAGAGAATCTTTGAGGGAAAGGATTGTATATTTGGTGGCTCATTCTCACTTGGTGCTACATAGAGACTAGTACTATAGAATCCAGATTCCCGAATTACTAAGTAACTCAACTCAGAGAAAGACAAGAAAAACTATGCTCCCTTTTGATTCCTTTATATTCATTCTCTCTTGCTCTTTTTCTTTCTTTTTCTTAGAGCTCACAACCTCACCAGATTCACACATATGTTCTGTATTTGGTGGTCTCACTAGGCATTAACACTTTAATTGAGTTCTCATAACCCTAACACTAAGTCGGGATTCCTCAGCCAGTATTTGGGCAGTCAGAAACACAAGAAAAATAGGTTAAGGTCATATTTGGTGGAGCTCAATTTTATTTGGTGGTATTGCCTCGATGAAATAAACACTAAATATTCATTCTTTTCTTCGCTTTTTCTTCTTTTTCTAAAATTTTTTTTTTCAATTTTTTTTCAGTTTTTCTTTCTTTTCATCATTCTTTTTCTTTTTCTTTTTCTCATTTTTTTTTATTTTTTTTTTTCAGCATAACGCAACTAGCATACATCCATGAACTTTATTAAGAAGGCATTATTGGGGATTGGTGGTACTCAAGAGACATTGGGTGGGTTATTTGGTGGAAGTGCCTACTCACGGCACCGGGAGAGACGGATAGGACGGTGTATTTCTGACCTTGACATTAATACCCTCCTTCAGCCGAGGATTCCGTAAAAAATGGTCGTAACCATCCACCTTAGCCCTAGTTTTATGAAAACTCGCTCTCCGCGTATTTGCCTTATTCGGTGGCTCTCACAATTTCGCACAAAAATGTATACGCGGGAACCAAGAGCGAAAACTATGTCTAAACTCAGAGTATCATTACCTAATTATCTAGGATTCAAGATTCCTTGCACTAATCTTAGAGCACCAATACACTCTACCTTCTTCTCACACTATTTGGTGGATTTTTTTTTGGAGGAAAATTAGCCTGACTCCCAAAACACTGTCCAAGGGTTCAGGAAAAGAAGCACTACTTCTCGACAGACTGAAGACATTTATCAGCCTTCACCATGAATCCTTTGGAAATTCTACGTGTGTGTGAAAAGTTGTGCCGGATTCCAGATTACAGGAATCAATTAAAGGATAAAAATCCCTAATGCATTCTCTTAATACAATAATCTTATTCATGAATGCAATATGTATATATGTTATAGACATGTAACCTCACATAATTTGTACTTCGTGAATTTCCCGTATCGGGTTACAATCAGCTTGACCCTAAATTTAGAACAAAAGGTGAGTGGGTGAGTCGGGATTGGTTATTGCGAACGATTCTAGCTCCAATGCGAGCATTGGAGGTGGAGTCGATTGTTCTTTTATTTAAGGTCCTAAAGTACATTTTACATGCAGCTCCGAGGTTTTCCTAAGTGTTAGCACAAAAAATTTTTTTTTTTCAGTTTTTCTATATCTACCCCCCCATGCCTACGTTCTTGCATGTCCTCATGCATGAATATAAAAGAAAATAAATTCGACAGAGGATTAGTGGGTAGAAGTCACCTGGAATTGCTCCTGAAATTATATTCAGCACTGGCCAACCTGTTAACATGCAATATACAAAAGAAACATGATAAAGGAAAAATATGCTACGTATAAAAATGGTTATGTATAGATGATGGTGGAATGGTATTTATATGTGTTGAGTTTAATGCCTCCAGCTGGGCGAGCACTCAATCAGATGTCCTCACTAACATGAATAGTCTCGTCAGGTGGAGGAGGTTCCTAGGCCAAAAATGGCTTGAGGCGCTGGCCATTTACCGTGAATATATGCCCAAATTTAGGATCCTTGATCTGGACTGCCCCATTAGGATATGGTTGCATCACAACATACGGGCCAGTCCATTTGGACTTAAGCTTCCCTGCAAACAGTTTCAGACTTGAATCAAATAACAAGACTCGCTGGTTGGGCGTGAATACTTTCCTCCGGATGTGGCGGTCGTGAAAGGCCTTGGTCTTGTCCTTGTATATTAATGCATTCTCCTAGGCCTCCCGCCGGATTTCTTCTAATTCGCTGAGCTGGAGTTTCCATTCTCGACCTCCTGCATCAAGGTCAAGATTGCATTTTCGCACTACCCAAAAGGCGTGGTGTTCCAGCTCTACAGGAAGGTGACAGGCCTTGCCATATACCATGCGATATGGTGACATTCCGAGTGGGGCCTTGTATGCGGTCTGATATGCCCAGAGTGCATCGATTAATTTGTCGGACCAGTCCTTGTTGTCTGGTCTAACCGTCTTCTGGAGAATCAGCTTGATTTGACAGTTAGACACTTCAACCTGCCCATTGGTCTGCGGGTGATACGGGGTGGCTATGCGGTGATGTACCCCATATTTCTTTAATAACGACTTGAAATGGGTGTGGATGAAGTGGCTTCCCCTGTCGCTAATCAGAGCACGGGGTACTCCAAATCTTGCAAAAATATTTTGCCGTACAAAAGAAATGACGGTCTTATGGTTAGCCCGTCTTGCCGGGATGGCCTCAACCCACTTCGAGACATAATCAACGGCTAGCAATATGTACTCGAAGAAATGCGAGTTTGGAAAAAGGCCCATAAAATCTATGCCCCAGACGTTGAACACTTCTACGACCATGATGGATTGGAGTGGCATCATGTCTCTCCTGGTCATAGAACCAATCGATTGACATCGTTTACAGCGTTGGGTGTAATCATGTGTATCTCTGAAGATGGTTGGCCAGAAAAATCCCGACTGCAAAATTTTTGCAGCGGTTTTCCATCCTGAGAAATGGCCACCACATGCAACATTGTGGCAGAAAGATAACACACTGGGGATCTCAGAGTTTGGGATGCATCTGCGAATAATCTAGTCTACTCCAATGCGGAAGAGTAGTGGGTCATCCCAGAGATAGTATCTGGCCTCTGCAATGAATTTGAGTTTCTGGTCTTTGGATAGGTTCGCGGGAATTTTGCCTGCAACAAGGTAGTTCGCGAAATCCGCATACCAGGGGAACTCAACAGAATGAATTGCCAAAAGTGATTCATCCGGAAATTGTTCATGGATAGGCAGGGAATAAGGAATATGGTCTGGGTCCAATCTGGATAGGTGATCCGCCACAACATTTTGTTTCTTGGCTTTGTCGCAGATCTCGATATCAAATTCCTGTAATAGAAGGATCCATCTAATAAGTCGTGGTTTGGCATCCTTCTTTGCCAACAAATGCCTGAGGGCGGAGTAGTCAATGAAGATTATGACCTTGGACCCTAATAAATATGATCTGAATTTCTCCAACCCGAATACTACTGCTCGCAGTTCTTTCTCGGTGACAGTATAGTTGCGCTGAGCCTCATTCAGCATCTTGCTAGCATAGTATATGACAAAAGGTTGTTTCTCTCGACGCTGGCCTAAAACAGCACCGACGGCAAAATCAGAAGCGTCGCACATCATTTCAAAATCAAGCGACCAGTCGGGTGGGTGGAGAATCAGGGAGTCGGAAACAGCGCTTCGTAAAGTCTCGAAGGCACTGAGACACGAGGTATTAAATTCAAATGGGATATCGGTAACCAGGAGATTCGTCAAAGGCCGCGCAATTTTTGAAAAATCGCGTATAAATCTCCGATAGAAGCCGACATGGCCCAAGAATGATCTAATCTGCTTGACAGAGCTACGTGGCGGTAAGTGGGAGATAATCTCTGATTTAACCCGATCGACCTCGAGTCCATTTTTGGAGATCCTGTGCCCTAGTACTATACCATCCCTCACCATGAAATGGCTTTTCTCCCAAGATAGTACTAGGTTCACCTCAATACATCGTTTCAGGATCTTTGTGAGGTTATCAAGACAAGACGCGAAATCATCTCCGAAAATAGAGAAATCATCCATGAATACATCCACATAATCCCCAATCATGTCAGAGAAGATAGCCATCATACAACGCTGAAATGTCACTGGTGTGTTGCAGAGGCCAAAGGGCATCCGCCTAAAGGCAAATGTTCCAAAGGGACATGTGAATGTGGTCTTGTCTTGATCTTCCGGGCTAATTGATACCTGATTATACCCGGAGTATCCATCCAGAAAGCAGAAGAAACTGCGTCCGGCTAACTGTTCCAAGATCTAATCAATGAACGGCAAAGGAAAGTGATCCTTCTGGGTAGCTGTGTTCAGTTTCCTGTAGTCAATGCAGACCCGCCAAGATGTCGCAGTGCAGGTCGGGATGGATTCTCCCTTATCATTCTTTATAACGGTGAGTCCTACTTTCTTGGGCACTATCTAAATCGGACTCACCCACTCGCTGTCTGAGATTGGATATACAATGCCTGCATCCAACCATTTGATGATCTCCTTCTTAACAACCTCTAGCATATTCGGGTTTAGCCGTCTTTGAGGTTGTCTCGAAGGTTTCACCCCCTCATCCGTGTAAATGTGATGAGTGCAATACGAGGGGCGAATACAGCGGAGATCAGCAATACTCCACCCGATAGCAGCCCTATGGTCTTGAAGTGTAGAAATTAATTGATGCTCCTATTCTTGGGTTAAGTGGGCATTGATAATGACTGGATATGTCTCACTTTCGCCCAAGAACACGTATTTGAGTGAGTCAGGCAAGGGCTTCAATTCAATTACGGGTCGGTAAGAATCAAAATTTAGAGTGGGAGGAGTAGAATCGAGGGTGGGAATCTGCTGATCCAAGTGCACGTGAATTCCGACTGAGTCGCTCCCTGTGAAGTCGATTGTGACTGCCTTAACAGGAAACCCGTTAGCTGTAGTCACGTCTTCCTGTGATAACAGGGGTGATTTAGTACTATATGGATCAAGATAGCTGGATTCAGGGGTGCTATGGTCAGAAGCACACCCCAAACAGTCAGATCCTTGAGGAGATATGTGTAATGCAGTAGTTTCAATCCCGTGTGGATTGAGGTCCAAGAACCCTGATAGTGAAGACGAATGAGACATTGGGTCGTCACAAAGGAGCCCAATGTTACCACAGTAAGCCGAATCTTCATCTTCACCATCCTCCTCTATTCGATCACAGTCGAAGTCGCTCATTGCCTAGGGCAATCTCCATACACCTGGATGCACAATCGATGTTCGCTCGGGCTGTCGCCAGAAATGGGCGACCCAAAATAATTGGTGCATCTCGGAGATTAGGTGGAACTTCCATATCGAGAACGAAAAAATCTGTGGGAAAGCAGAACCCGCAGACTTTTACGATCACGTTCTCAACCACCCCCCTCAGTGTTTTGACTGATCTGTCAGCCAGCTGAATTGTAACCGAGGTGGGTTTCAACTCCCCAAATCAAAATCCATCAAATACGGTGGTGGGAGTTAAGTTGATGGACGAACCCAAATCTAGAAGGGCCCGATCAAATGGAGAATCCTGCAAAAAGCAAGATATGAGTAGGGTGCCAGGGACTTTCTTCTTTGGTGGTAGGTCAGCTAGAATCACGGCGCTAGCTTCTTTTGACAGTACCGCCTGCCGTCCAACTCTCGACTGTCGCTTCGGGGTACAGTAGTCCTTGAAGAACCTAGCGACAGCGGGAATGTGGTCGATAGCCTCGAGGAGGGGGACCTGAATATGTACTTCTTTAAACATCGCTTTCAGGTCCTCGAAATTCCGCATGTCCTTTTTCCGTACTATATTTTGTGTTAGAGCCTCAGGAAAAGGGGTGGGAATCTCAGGGTTAAGTGGCCACTTACCATTATCTACCACAGGTGGCTCCTGAGATGCTGAAGGAGTCGAATCTGCCTGCAGCGAAGGGTGGGAAAAATCAAAACCCGCCTACGTAGGTGATGGGTCGAATGTCTTTCGCTCCGCAATGAGACAGCATGTGCATCGGCTTGCTGTCCATGAGGTGGTGGGGGAGCGGATGGGGCAGAATATACGGGATTCTCCAAAGGCAGCTGGCCTTGCACGTAACTGAGTGGTGCAGGAGGCGCCTATAGTATGGCGTGTGCCTGTCCCTGTGGTGCCTGAAACCTAGGCGAGGCGCCCTGGTTCTGCACATATCGAGGATTTGGGATGAGTTGGGAGGGCAAGGCTCCCTGAGTCCTATGCTCCTGCAACAGTTGGTTTTGCGTATTTTGTATGGTCTGAATCTGATCAGCCATCGCCTTCATAATCTGCAAGCTATCTTGTGTAGACTTCCTCATTGATTCTTGCAGCTCCTCTTTCAGCGCCTCCAAAGGGTCGGCCCCCTTTGGAGGGTCGTTGGTAGCTTGGTGCAGCGGCTGGTATAACGAGCGGGGTTGTAGCTGCTGAGGCAGGAATGGTTGCTGCCTAGGATACGTGTTTTGTGCATTCCCGTATTGCCTGGTTTGGTAGTGTGGATCTTGATGTGGTCTCTGTGAATTACCAGACCAAGAGAAATTCGGATGCTGGCGCCAACCAGGGTTATACGTCTCCGAGTACAGGTTATTACGCCCGTATCCTTGAATAGAGCTGACATTGTCGTAGGCCGAAGATGTCTGAGACGTATATCCGTCAAGGGGATACGCATTATAATCTGCGGGTGGTGTGTAACCCTGGTCGTAGGGTGCTAGATCTGGATTATTCACGGGATCCTGATATGCGGGATCTCGTAAATACGGAGAAGGTGCATCCCGAGTGAGTAGATTAACTCGAGCAGGTGGGGCTCGGGATGCATAAGAGGATCTTGTGGCAACAGAGCTCAAGTCGGATTGACCTTGACTGATCTGGTCAATCTTCTTCTCAATCAGGTTCATTCTATCCAGCTGCTTGACTATGATATCCATGTTGCCTCGAATAGAATTGGTGTGGGCCTCGTGGACACCAACCTGCTGCTGACCAGGCTGCTAGAGCTGGTTCATAGATGCGGCATTCATTGAGTTCTCCGCTAATGATTCGAACAACTCAAATGCGTTGTTCTTGTCTTTTGCGCGAAAATTCCCGCCGCAAGATGCATCAGCCAGATACCGATGTGTGTCATCTATCCCATGGTAAAAAATCTGAGCCAAGTGCCATCTGGGTATACCATGATGCGGGCATTTTCGGAGGTCATGAAATCTATCCCATGCCTCATGTAATTTCTCCCCAGATCCCTGGGAGAAAGTCGTGATTGCACGTCGCATTGCATTTGTTCGACCGATTGGGAAGAACTTTTGCAGGAATTCACGTCGTAATTCCGGCCAGGTTCCAATTGGCTTCCCAATAGTCTTGAACCAGTATGAAGCTTTGTCCCTTAGAGAGAACGGGAAAAGCTTCATCAGAACGATCCCGAGATCAATATTCATGGGTCGGATCGTTTCAGCAAGTCGACTCAAGTCCTCAAGGTGCTGGAACGGATCTTCGCTTGAGTTCCCATAGAAATGAGTGCTGATCAACCCAATTACATTGGGCTTGAACTCAAACGCGTCTCCGCCTGCGGGAATTCTGACTAGCGGTGTGACGTTAGGTGCGGCTGGGTCGTAAAAATCCCACAGTTGTTCTCCTTGCGGCGGGTGCTGCATCCTATCAAGCGTCGTCAGAATATGATCCATGCTTTGCTGATGCCGCTCCTCAGATTCGGCGACCCGGGCTTCCAGACGAGCCATCGGGTCCAGATTCTCAATGTCCTGACCCGGTCTAGGTCCAGGTCCAAGATTTGCCGTGGTGGCTCTTGGAGTAGAAGAAATGGGGAGAGAAGATGGTCCGGGCGAGGTGACTCGCCTCCTTGGGAGTGGCTCCCAAGGTCGAACCAAGTGAGGTCAAAGTGACCTCCTTCCGTGCATACACCGCCCAACCCCTGGGTTGGTGTAGCCACGCAGGACAAGGCTAAGGCCCTGTCAATCAAATGGTCCTTATAAATCAGGTGACCAGATTTTTTCGTTGCCATTTTTGTTGGGAGATCATAGCTCGCATTTTTTATAAAAGCGTCATAGTATAGTTGCGAAATACGATCCAACAAAGATATTGTTTTGAAAATAACGAGACTTTGAGTCCCGGTCGTTCATCTCTGGGAGGCGTTGTTTTTGTTTTTGAAATCGATCTTAAAGCCGCTCTACTTTATTTAAACGACATGCTGGTGCGTAATATATAAGCGGTTAAAGAACAGGCACTTAAATCACGCAAATATGATAATCATTTAGCTCAAGGTGATTTCAAACACATAAGATATATATATATATATAAAATGAAATTTCATTCATCGTGGGAGAGTTGTTGCACAAGGAAATCTAAAGGAAAGCTTATACATGAATGCTTAAAATTAAATCTAAAATTAAATCTAACTACCAGAAAACGATTGCATACAAGAATCAGCGGGGGGATTTCGCATGCATCATTGGGGGAGAAGTAAGACTACTCTACTAAGCAGTAAATGAAAGCAATAAAAATTATGAAGAGCATGATCTAGAGCTAGAAGAATAGAGGGCATTCAGGGGTGGTCCCCGATGGCCTTGGAGTGGTCGAGAGGAGAATGAGGGGCGGCCAATGTAGCTTAGGCCGACCCTTGGAGAGAAGTAGGGTTGATCCAGCATCCCGGCATGGTGTCCTAGATGGTGGTGGTAGTGAGCTCGTGGAGGTGGAGTGAGTGGCTAAGTGGAGGTGGCGTGAATGGCACCAATGGAGAGCAATTGCCAAGGGAGTGAATTCCTGAAGGTAAGTTTGTCGTACAACCGACTGAATGTGAATCCCGCCTCTCAAGCTAACCCAGCCAGTCTGGTTACGAGGGGACTAAGGGGAAGGTTCTTCCTTTGACTTATGCCTTCGGTTTCGTTGACCCCCGAGCCACGGTCGTTTGACACTACCCCACAGACTTAGTCACCAGGTTTGGCAAGAGAGATTAAATTCATTCAGTAGTACGACAACGAACTCGGGTTGAATTCGTGTTTTAAAATTATTTTTAACCCGTTTCCTTCAGTGGGGTTTGTGGTGAGTAGCCCACAAGGTGACCAAGCTCACCGGCTAACTAGACTTGATTAAGTCTAGGTTAGCCAAAAGTGTGGTCTCTAGTTGTGACCCTAAAGGTTCAACCTAAGTTGCATGCACTTCTAGGGTTTTTTTTTATTTCAACAGACCACAAAACTAATGTTGATTCTATGATAATAATTGGAATCCAATTAATTTGAAATTTTGCGAGTAGATTCCTTTATCAATTATTCTTTTATAAAATATTTTTTTGGAATTTTTACTATTTCAACCGAATTTTTAGGGAATTTTAAATATCAGGGGGTCAGATTTGGAACTTTGACCCCTGAACGGTCTTTCACCTTGAAACAGTATCAAATGATCTTCAAAAATTCAGAAAAAATATGGAAAATAAAGACAATTAGATAACCTTTCAAACCCCACCATTTTCAGTCAAAACATATTTGTGGATTTCTCGAAATCTCTTTTTGAAATTTGAAAAGTTTTGAATCTGGGTCAATCTGACCCCATGCACTTCGTGAATTTTTAAAAATTTTATATTTGGATTTTTTCCAAAGTAACAGTGGCATTTGAAAGATGGTTTGAAATTAAAGGTTTTTCCCGAATTTAAGAATTTTTCACTAATGGATTTTTCGGCAATCGAATTTTTAGGTGAGATTTGAAATCTGGCCGAAAATCAGAAGGTGGTGGAAAAGCTTTTAAAGAGGTTTGAATTTGAAATTTAAGCCTTCCACCAAAGAAGCTTTTTATTTTTTCTTTTTAATCTTTTGCACTTTTTTTATTATTTTTTTTAAAAAGAATTTTTCAAAAGATTCAAACGGAAATATCTCTTTTTTTTTCTCCTTTTTTTTTCTAACCTAGATTCAAAAGGAAACTTAATCTAGACTTTTTTAAAAAAAAAATTTTCTTTTTGATTTTTTTTATTTTCCACGAAAATGAGAAAAATCTTTTTTTTTTTTTTACAAAAGAAATTGCAGGAAGTAGATCTAGTCCTAGGGTTCAGAAAATAAACCTACTCTAAGAGAATGTGATGTGCACCTGACTTTCTTCACCGCGCTCGATGTGTGCGCAGATCCCGTTTTTCTTCCGTGTTCCTGCACATCAACAATGAAGTAGAGGCAGATTTGTCAATGATAAGTAAAATCACCTAATCTGTTGTATCTTTTGGTGGTTTACTACTATAACTTGGCAAATATTCTTGTTAAAGCTCATCTGTGCCTAATTTAATGCATATATGATTATCTTTGATTAATAACTTTTTATTGAGCTTTTAATAAATATTTCTTAGGCTGCATACAATTTCTATTCTCTACAAATTAAGTGCATCAGTGAACTTGTCTTACTTTCTTAGAGTTATCCATAAGTTCACTTAAATCATTGGAAAAAAAATCAAATAGTGATATTTGTGCATTTCATTGCTCCCAGAGACGACCTCGAATTTTCTTCTTTAATTCGAGTATTATAAATTTAAATGCTTGATTTGTTTTGATCACTATAATACGATGTGATGATTTTATAATACAATCGAAGAGAGAATGGCAACCAGGTAAAGGAGCCAACAACGTGGCTGACGCCTACCTTGGAGGAGAGCTTGAAGGAAGGTCACTTGAAGAAGGGAGAGAAGGAGATCTCTTTTCAAGTGCGAGGCGACTGCACTTGGAGCAAGAGCTCTCCTAAACTTCTATAGAGGATTCATCTTCTTCTTTATCTTCTTTTATCTTGTATTAGCCAGTTTAGTTTCCCTTTCTCTTTTAGAAGCATTTAGCTACTTGTAATTGACCTCGCTCGTAATACAAGTCATAATTGCCTTCCAAGTTCATGTCCTTATCTTATTGTGTTTTTCATGTTATGCTATTGTAGTGCACACTCTCCTCTTCTAATTTCCCTAGGCGCACTTGCCTAGGGTGATCTTAGAAGGGAGAACTCCATTCTTGTCACTTAGGTTTAGTGATAGGTGTAGTTATAGTGTAATTTCGTCTTCACATATCTCAACCTGATTGTTTTGAAAAATATAAAGACAACAAAATTAAAAATCACAAAAAGAAAGTGCGGATTTGTGAGGCAAGAGAGAGAACCATTCATGTGATTAACAAATTGGCCTCCTTAGATGATCCTAGATACTCCACTATCTAGGTATTATAAATTTAAGAGTTGATTGCAATTTACGTGTCTCAACGACATTAGTTCTTATAATTAACAAACCACGTATTTTTCCCATCAAGCATCTAGTACAAAAGAAGGAATCTTCTCATAAATCACAAACTGTTTAACTTTATCATCACCATTGAAAATCCAAACAAATTTAGAATGAGAATCCAGCAAATTAAACTCGACACAAACATGAGGATAACCCAAGTTAAAGCCACCAACCATGCGATAATCCACATAGATAGGATTACCAATCTGGTAAGCTATGGACAGTAAAGCGTTCAAATGAACCAAATGAAGGTTAAGCCCAGGGAATCCCACCCAGACTAGAGCTATCGAGACCGAAGCATCAGTCCTAAAGGTGGTAGTCCAACGAATGAATTGAACCCTCACATTCGCTAAAACTGCCGAGTCCAAGGCATAAATCTGGTAGAAATCTACGTACGAGGCACAACAAAGCAACCGGTGCTCAAATCAAATGAGGTAAGGGAACAATCAAGCATTAAAACCACTTTCTTAGCGAGAAAGTTCCTAATGACCTGGGACTGTGGTTCAGGGCCCCACTGACAGAATCCATTTTCACACATTTTGAAAGTCATCGGAATCATAGTACAGTCCTGCAAAAATGTTCGTCAAAAAATGATTTCTAAAGATAACGAGACTTTGAGTCCCGGTCGTTCGTCTTTGGGAGGCATTTGTTTACTTCTAAAATTGATCTTCCATTGCTCTACTTTGTTTAGAATCGCATGCCGGTTCGTGATTATTACGTAGTTAAGTATGACATGCTTAGTTGCGAGAATATTAGGAGATAGAAACAGGCAACTTGAATCACGCAAATATAATATTAATCAATAAGCTCATGGTGATTTCAAACACATAAAGACATATATATATATATATATATATATAAATGCATTTTCATTCATTCATTGGGGAGTTGTTTGCACAAGGAATTTTGAGGAAAGCTTGTACATAAATGCATGAAAATTAAACCTAGCTACCAGAAAATGATCGCATACAAGAATCGATGGGGGGATTTCGCATGCAACATTGGGGGAGAAGTAAGACTACACTACTAAGCAGTAAATAAAAGCAATAAAATTATGAAAAGCATGAATTAAATCTAGAAGAATAAAAGGGCATTCAGGGGTGGTCCCCGATGGCCTTGGAGTGGTCGGGAGAAGAATGAGGGGCTGCCAATGAAGCTTAGGCTGACCCTTGGAGAGAGGTGGGGTTGATTCAGCATCCTGGCATGGTGTCCTCCATGATGGTGGTGAGCTCGTGGAGGCGGAGTATCTAACCTAAGTGAAAGTGGGCATGTATGGAGCTAAGGAGGTGAGTGGTGCCAATGAAGCCAAGGGATGTGAATGGGTGCAAATGACCACCCCTTAGGTCTTTTTATAGACATAAGGGAAGCTCTCTAGAGAATTATGGAATTCTATAGAGAGGCCTATGGTGGGAGCTCATGGGAGAGTGAGAGAGAGAGGATGGATGGTGGCTTTTAGATCCACCAAATGTGGATCTAAAAATTGAATGGCTCTCGGTTGCTAATTTTGGCAACCAAGGCAACCACACATGGTAGAGAGTTCTAGAGAACTCTAGGCTAGGTATTTTCGTGTGGATGGTGCGTGTGGGTGTGTGTGGGTCGAAACTTAGGTGGCTAGGTTGATTAGGTTAGGCTCTAGTGGGTTTAGGTCAAGGTATGTCTCAAATTAGGGTTATAAACCCTAATTCACTAAGGTAAAGTTCAATTAAACTTAATACAAGTCTAATTGGGTGTGTGGAAACTTAATTGAGAGTAAAACAACTCAATTAATTTAGGTCTAGGTCAATTGGACTCTCACTGAGTCCAATTGGATAGTGTGTGCTGAGATCAGGGCTCAATTGGACTCAATGAGTCCAATTGAATAGGCTGATGGAATTGACTAAGATCCAATTCAATTAGGCTTAGTGAGGACCTAATTATGTCCTTAGGGAGGTCTATAGGTGATGTACTAGGGTTAGGACACCTTAATTTAGGTTCCTATGAGGTTGGAATTGGGTTTAGGGACCTAGAGATCCAAGATCAAGGCTTAAATCTCAAAGCAGGAATTGGAGAGCAGTATCAGATGTCTAATAATACTGTCAGACATCTTATACTCAAAAATGAGAAGTCCAGACTTGTTATCTGGATGTCCAATCAGAGTCAGGAGGGATTTTGGGTTCTGTTTTGGGTATTCTGTAGAAATTGAACATCTGACAAAGTGTCTGGACGTCCAATAATACTGCAGAAGTGGGTTTGAAGTGTGCGGGAGATGGCTAAGGGTCCTGGACGTCCTATAACTTATCTGGACATCCAGATAAGGGTTGGAACTAGGGTTTTCGGGCTTCCAAGGGTGTTGTGACCTAATCTAAGGGTGGCTAAGGCTTGGGGAAGTCTCTAGGCTATCCTAGGGCTAGGATGGACCTATGCTCTTCACATTTTACTGCTTTATTTCTACTTAATAGAATAGAAAACCTTTAAGCCCCTTACATTATTGTTCCTATATCTAAACTAAGCCTTCTACTCTAACTCTGCTACAACTCCCGTTATTCCAGATCCAGCTCCAGATCTACTTATTGCCTGCAATCGACATAATGTACTTAATTAGCACATTATAACATCATTTTAAGCATAGCTATAGTAAAGCAGTAAAGATGCAGATAATGCTTATGCATGCATGAATTTCCCTAACTTATGCAAAGTTCTAGCTTAATCTAGGTTAATTAAGACCTATGATTGCTGCGCAATCATACCCCCATGCCTAAATCTTACTAGTCCCTAGCAAATGCAAGACTAAATTATTTACAGCAAGGGTCTCTAAGGGACTAATTATTTTATCAAGTGTATGTATAGAGATTTTTCTCCTTTTTGTTTTCATCTTATGCTCTAGAAATCCAGACAATCGTGAAAGTGCAGCTATGTAGCTTTTGCAATGGATTCGAGTGAAAACTAATACACCTTTAGAGCATGTACTTGACCCGTAGTAAAAATTCTAGCAGGATAGGTGGACTTCTTCCCTCGGGGTATTCAAGATATTCTATGAATTTCACCCTGGCTTTAGGCTTAGGTAGAGAATCTTTGAGGGAAAGGATTATATATTTGGTGGCTCGTTCTCACTTGGTTCTACATAGAGACTAGTACTACAAAATCTAGATTCCCGGATTACTAAGTAACTCAACACAGAGAAAGACGAGAAGAACTATGTTCTCTTTGATTCCTTTGTATTCATCCTCTCTTTTTCTTTTTCTTAGAGCTCACTATCTCACCAGATTCACACATATGATCTATATTTGGTGGTCTCACTAGGCATTAACACTTTAATTGAGTTCTCATAACCCTAACACTAAGTTGAAATTCTTCAGCCAGTATTTGGGTGGTCAGAAACATAAGAAAAATATGTTAGGGCCATATTTGGTGGATCTCAATTTTATTTGGTGGTATTGCCTCGATGAAATAAATACTAAATATTCATTCTTTTCTTTGCTTTTTCTTCTTTTTCTAATTTTTTTCAGTTTTTCTTTCTTTTCATCTTTTTTTTTTTTAACATAACTCAACTAACATACATCCATGAACTTTATTGAGGAGGCATTATTAGAGATTGGTGGTACTCAAGAGATATTGGGTGGCTTATTTGGTGAAGTGCCTACTCACAGCACCGGGAAAGACAGATAGGACAGTGTATTTCTGACCTTGACATCAATACCCTCCTTTAGCTGAGGATTCCGTAGAGAATGGTTGTAACCATCCACCTTAGCCCTAGTTTTATGAAAACTCGCTCTCCACATATTTGCCTTACTTGGCGACTCCCAAAATTTTGCACAAAAATGTATACGCGGGAATCGAGAGCGAAAACTATGTCTAATCTCAAAGTATCATCACCTAATTATCTAGGATTCCAGATTCCTCGCACTAATCTTAGAGCACCAGTACACTCTACTCTCATCTCACACTATTTGGTGGATTTTTGGAAGAAAATCTACTTGACTCCCAAAACACTATCCAGGGGTTTAGGAAAAGAAGCACGGCTTCTTCATGATAGATTGAAGACGTTTATCAGCCCTCACCGTGAATCCATTACAAATTCTACGTGTGTGTGAAAAGTTGTACTGGATTCCAGATTATAGGAATCAACTAGAGGATAAAATCCCTAATGCATTCTCTTAATAAAATAATCTTATTCATGAATGCAATATGTATATATGCTATGAACAATTAACCTCGTATAATTTGTACTTCATGAATTTCCCATATCAGGTTACGGTTAGCTTGACCCTAAATTTAGAACAAAAGGTGGGCGGGTGAGTCGGAAGTGGCTGTTGCGAACGATTTCTAGCTACAATGCGAGCATTGGAGGTGGAGTCGGTTCTTTTATTTAAGGTCTTAAAGTACATTTTGTATGCAGCTCCAAGGTTTTCCTAAGTGTTGGCAAAAAATTTTTCAGTTTTTGCTGTGTCTACCCCCATGCCTAAGTTCTTGCATGTCCTCATGCATGAATATAAAAGAAAATAAATCTGACAGAGGATGAGTGGGTAGAAGTCACCTGTAATTACTCCTGAAATTATATTCAGGATCGGCGAACCTGTTAACATGCACTATACAAAAGGAAATATGCTAAAAGAAAAATATGCTATGTATAAAAATGGTTATGTATAGATGATGGTGAAATGTGGAGTGAATGGTATTTATACATGCTGAGTTTAATGCCTCCAGCTAGGCAAACACTCAATCACACGTCCTCACTAAGATGAACAGTCTTGTCAGGTGGAGGAGGTTCCTAGGCCAAAAATGGCTTGAGACGTTGTCCATTTACTGTGAATATATGCCCAGATTTTAGGTCCTTGATCTAGACTACCCCGTTAGGATATGGCTGTATCACAACATACGGGCCAGTCCACTTGGACTTAAGCTTCCCAGCAAACAATTTCAGTCGTGAATCAAATAACCAGACTTGCTGGTTGGGCGTGAATACTTTCCTCCAGATGTGGTGGTCATGAAAGGCCTTGGTCTTGTCCTTGTATATTAATGCATTCTAATAGGCCTCCCATCGAATTTCTTCTAATTCACTGAGCTGGAGTTTCCGTTCTCGACCTCCTGCATCGAGGTCAAGGTTGCATTTCCGCACCGCCCGAAAGACACGGTGTTCCAGCTCTACAAGAAGGTGACAGGCCTTGCCATATACCATGCGATATGGTGACATTCCAAGTGAGGCCTTGTATGCGGTTCGATATGCCTAGAGTGCATCAATTAATTTGTCAGACCAATCCTTCCTGTCTGGTCTAACTGTCTTCTGGAGAATCAGCTTGATTTGACGGTTAGACACTTCAGCCTGCCCATTGGTCTGCGGGTGATACGGGGTGGCTATGCGATGATGTACCCTGTATTTCTTTAATAACGACCTGAAATGGACGTGGATGAAGTGGCTTCCCCCGTCGCTAATCAGAGCATGGGGTATTCCGAATCTCACAAACATATTTTGCTGTACGAAAGAAATGACGATCTTGTGGTCAGCCCATCTCGCCGGGATGGCCTCGACCCACTTCGAGACATAATCAACGGCTAGCAATATGTACTCAAAGCCATGCGAGTTCGGAAAAAGGGCCCATAAAATTGATGCCCCAGACGTCGAACACTTCTATGACCATGATGGGTTGGAGTGATATCATGTCTCTCCTAGTCATAGAACTGACCGACTGACATCGTTTGCATTGTTGGGCGTAATTGTGTGTATCTCTAAAGATGGTTGGCCAGAAAAATCCCAACTGTAAAATTTTTGCAGCGGTTTTCCGTCCTAAGAAATGGCCACCACACGCACTATTGTGGCAGAACGATAACACACTGGGGATCTCAGAGTCTGGGATGCATCTGCGAATAATCTAATCTGCTCCAATGCGGAAGAGTAGTGGGTCATCCCAGAGGTAGTATTTGGCCTCTGCAATGAATTTGAGTTTTTGGTCCTTGGATAGGTTCATGGGAATTTTGCCTGCGGCAAGGTAGTTCGCGAAATCTGCATACCAGGGGAACTCAACAGAATGAATTGCCAAAAGAGATTCATCCGGAAATTGTTCATGGATAGGCAGGGAATAAGGAATGTGGCCTGGGTCTAATCTGGATAGGTGATCCACCACAACATTTTATTTTCTGACTTTGTCGTGGATTTCGATATCAAATTCCTGCAATAGAAGGATCCATCTAATGAGCCATGGTTTGGCATCCTTCTTTGCCAACAAATGCCGAAGGGCGGAGTGGTCAGTGAAGATGATGACCTTGGACCCTAATAAGTATGATCTGAATTTCTCCAACCCAAATACTACTGCTAGCAGTTCTTTTTTAGTGACAGTGTAATTACACTAAGCCTCATTCAGCATCTTGCTAGCATAGTATATGACAAAGGGTTGTTTCTCCCGAAGTTGGCCTAAAACAGCACCGACAGCAAAATCAGAAGCGTCGCACATCATTTCGAAATCAAGCGACCAGTCGGGTGGTTGGAGAATCAGGGAGTCGGAAACAGCGCTTCGTAAAGTCTCAAAGGTGCTGAGACACGAGGTATCAAATTCAAATGGGACATCGGTAACCAGAAGATTCATCAAAGGCCGCGCAATTTTTGAGAAATCGCATATAAATCTCCGATAGAAGCCGACATGACCCAAGAATGATCTGATCTGCTTAACCGAGCTTGGTGGCGGTAAGTGGGCGATAATCTCTGATTTAGCCCAGTCAACCTCGAGTCCATTTTTGGAGATCCTGTGCCCTAGTACTATGCCATCCCTCACCATGAAATGGCTTTTCTCCCAGGATAGAACTAGGTTTACCTCAATACACCGTTTCGGGATCTTGGTGAGGTTATCAAGACAAGACACAAAATCATCTCCAAAAACAAAGAAGTCATCCATGAATACCTCCACATAATCCCCAATCATGTCAGAGAAGATAGCCATCATACAACGCTAAAATGTTGCTGGTGCATTGCAGAGGCCAAAGGGCATCCGCTTGAAGGTGAATGTTCCAAAGGGGCATGTGAATGTGGTCTTGTCTTGATCTTCCGCTACCTGATTATACCCAGAGTATCCATCCAGAAAGCAGAAGAAACTGCATCTGGCTAACCGTTCCAAGATCTGGTCAATGAATGGCAAAGGAAAGTGATCCTTCTAGGTAACCGTGTTCAGTTTCCTGTAGTCAATGCAGATCCGCCAAGATGTCACAGCGTGGGTCGGGATGGATTCACCCTTATCATATTTCATGACAGTGAGTCCTGCTTTCTTAGGCACTATCTAAATCGGACTCACCCACTGGCTGTCGAAGATTGGATATATAATGCCTGCATCCAGCCATTTGATTGTCTCCTTCTTAACAACCTCTAGCATATTCGGGTTAAGCCGTCTTTGAGGTTGTCTCGAAGGTTTCACCCCCTCATCTGTGTAAATGTGATGAGTGCAATACGAGGGGCGAATACTGTGGAGATCAACAATACTCCACCCGATAGTAGCCCTATGGTCTTGAAGCGTAGAAATCAATTAATGTTCCTGTTCTTGGGTTAAGTGGGCATTGATAATGACTAGATATGTCTCACTTTCACCCAAGAACACATACTTAAGTGAGTCAGGTAAGGGCTTCAATTCAATCACAGGTGGGTTAGAATCAAATATGAGAGTGGGAGGAGCAGAATCGAGGGTGGGAGTTTGCAGATCCATGTGCACGTGAATTCCCGTTGAGTTGCTCCCTATAAAATCGGTTGTGATTGTGTTAACGGGAAACCCGTTAGCTGTAGTCACGTCTTTCTGCAATACAGGGGTGATTCGGTAATATATGGATCAGGATAGCTGGATTCAGGGGTGCTGTGGTCAGAAGCACACCCTAAACAGTCAGATCCTCGGGGAGATATGTGTAATGCAGTGGTTTCAATCCCATGTGGATCGAGGTTTGAGAACCCTGATAGTGTAGACGAATGAGACATTGGGTCGTCACAAAGGAGCCCAATGTTACCACAGTAAGCCGAATCTTCGTCTTCACCATCCTCCTCTATTCGATCACAGTCGAAGTTCTTTACTGCTCTGAATATGTCTAGTCAAAGTCGCTCATTGCCTAGGGCAATCTCCATACACCCAGATGCACAATTGATGTTCGCTCGGGCTATCGCTAGAAATGGGCAACCCAAAATAATTGGTGCATCTCGGAGATTAGGAGGAACTTCCATATTGAGAACGAAAAAATCTATGGGAAAGCAGAACCCGCGGACTTTCACGATCACGTTCTCAACCACCCCCCTCGGTGTTTTGATTGATCTGTCAGCTAGCCGAATCGTAACTGAGGTGGGTTTCAACTCCCCAAATCGAAATTGATCAAATACGGTGGTGGGAGTTAAGTTGATGGACGAACCCAAATCTAGAAGGGCTCAATCAAATGGAGAATCCTGCAAGAAGTAGGATATGAGTGGGGTACCAGGGTCTTTCTTCTTCAGCGGTAGGTCAGCTAGAATCACGGTGCTAGCTTCTTTCGACAATACCACCTGTCGTCAAATTCTCGCCTGTCGCTTCGGAGCACAGTAGAACTTGAAGAACCTAGCGACAACTGGAATGTGATCAATAGCCTCAAGGAGGGGGACCTGAATATGTACTTCCTTAAACATCGATTTTAGGTCCTCAAAATTCCACGTGTCCTCATTCCGTACTACATTTCGTGTCAGAGCCTCAAGAAAAGGGACGGGAATCTCAGGGTTAAATGGCCTCTTACCCTTATCTACCACAGGTGGCTCCTGAGATGATGAAGATGGAGTCGAACTCTCCTGCAGCGAAGGGTGGGAAAAATTATGACTCGCCTGCCTAGGTGGTGGGTCGAATGTCTTCCTTTCGCTTGGCAAAGAAATAGCGTGTGCATCGGCTTGCTGTCCATGAGGTGGTGGGGGAGCGGAAGGGGCAGAATACGTGGGATTCTGCAAAGGCGGATGGCCTTGCACGTAACTGGGTGGTGCAGGAGGCACCTGTAGTATGGTGTGTGCCTATCCCTGCGGTGCCTGAAACCTGGGCAGGGTGCCTTGGTTCTACACATATCGAGATTCGGGACAGGTTGGGAGGGCAAGGCTCCCTGAGTCCTATGCTCCTACAACAGCTGGTTCTGCATGTTCTGTATGGTCTGAATCAATCAGCCATCGCCTTCATAATCTGCAAGCTATCTTGTGTAGACTTCCTCATCGATTCTTGCAGCTCCTCTTTCAGCGCCTCCAAAGGGTCAGCCCGCCTTAGAGGGTGGTTGGCAGCTTGGTCTTGCGGCTGGTATAATGAGTGGGGTTGCTGCTGCTGAGGCGGGAATGGCTGCTGCCTAAGGTACGTGTTTTACGCATTCCCATATTGCCTGGTCTGGTAGTGTAGATCTTGATGTGGTCTCTGTGAATTACCAGACCAGGAGAGGCTCGGATGCTGGTGCCAACCAAGGTCATACGTCTCTGAGTACGGGTTATTACGCCCGTATCCTTGGATAGTGCTGACGTCCTCGTAGGCCGAAGATGTCTGAGACGTATATCCGTCAAGGGGATACGCATTATAATCTACGAGTGGTGCGTAACCCTAGTCGAAAGGTGCCAGATCTGGATTATTCACGAGATCCTGATATGTGGGATCTCGTAAATACGGAGAAGATGCATCCCGAGTGAGTAGATTAACTCGAGTAGGTGGGGCTCGGGGTGCGTAGGAGGATCTTGCAGCAGCAGAGCTCGAGTCGGGCTGACCTTGATTGATCTGGTCAATCTTCTTCTCAATTAGGTTTATTCTATCCAGCTGCTTGACGATGATATCCATGTCGACTCGAATAGATTCGATGTGAGCCTCGTGGACACCAACCCACTGCTGACCAGGCCGCTGGAACTGGTTCATAAATGCGGCATTCATCGAGTTCTCAGCTAATGATTCGAACAGCTCAAATGCGTTGTTCTCATCTTTTGCGAGAAAATTCCCACCGCTAGATGCATCGGCCAGATACCGATGTGTGTCATCTAGCCCATGGTAAAAAATCTGAGCTAAGTGCCATCTGGGTAAACCATGATGCGGGCATTTTCGAAGAAGGTCGTGAAATCTGTCACATGCTTCATGTAATTTCTCCCCAACTCCCTGGGAGAAAGTAGTGATTGCACGCCGCATTGCGTTTGTTCGACCGATTGGGAAAAACTTTTGCAGGAATTCATGTCGTAATTCCGACCAGGTTCCAATTGGCTTCCCAATAGTCTTGAACCAGTATGAAGCTTTGTCCCTCAACGAGAACGGGAAAAGCTTCATCAGAACAATCCCAAGATCGACATTCCTAGGTCGAATCGTTTCAGCGAGTCGACTCAGGTCCTCAAGTTGCTGGAATGGATCTTCGCTTGAGTTCCCATAAAAATGAGTGCTGATCAACCCAATTACGTTGGACTTGAGCTCAAACGCGTCTCCGCCTGCAGGAAGTCTGATAAGAGGTGCGACGATTTGTGCAGCTAGGTCATAGAAATCCCACAGTTGTTCTCCTCGCGGCGGGTGCTGCATCCTGTCAAGTGCCGTAAGAATGCGATCCATGCTCTACTGATGCCACTCCTCAAATTCGGCGACCCGGGCTTCCAGACAAGCCATCGGGTCCAAATTCTCGATGTCCTGACCCGGTCTAGGTCCAGGTTCAGGATTTGCAATGGTGGATCTTGGAGTAGAAGAAATGGGGGGAGAAGATGGTCCGAGCGAGGTGACTCGCCTCCTTGGGAGTGGCTCCCAAGGTCCAACCAAGTGAGGTCGAAGTGACCTTCCGTGCATACACCACCCAACCCCTAGGTTGGTGTAGCCACGCAGGACAAGGCTAAGGCCCTGTCAATCAAATGGTCCTTATAGATCAGGTAACCAGATTTTTTGTTAGGGATTTGAATTCCTGAAGATAAGTTCATCATACAACTGACTGAAAGTGAATCCCGCCTCTCAAGCTAACCCAGTCAGTCTAGTTACGAGGGGACTAAGGGGAAGGTTCTTCCTTTGGCTTACGCCTCCGGTTCCATTGACCCCTGAGCCATGGTCATTTGAAACTACCCCGCAGACTTAGTCACCAGGTTTGGCAAGAGTGGTTAAAAACACTCAGTAGTATGACAACGAACTTGGGTTGATTTCATATTTTAAAATTAATTTTAACTTGTTTTCTTCAGTGGGGTTTGTGGTGAGTGGCCCACAAGGTGACCAAGCTCACCGACTAACTAGACTTGATTAAGACTAAGTTATCCCAAGGTGTGGTCTCTAGTTGTAACCCTAAAGATTCAACCTAAGTTGCATGCACTTCTAAGGTTTTTTTTTTTTGTTTCAGCAGACCACAAAAGTAAAGTTGGTTCTCTGATGATAATTGGAATCCAATTAATATGAAATTTGGTGAGTAGATTCCTTTTTCAATTAGTTTTTCAGAGACTATTTTTTTGGAATTTTTACTATTTCAACCAAATTTTAGGGAATTTTGATCCTTAGTCAGTTTTTCGCTTTGAAACAATATCAAATGACCTTCAAATATTCGGAAAAAATATGGACAATAAAGATAATGAGATTAGCTTTCAAACCCCACCATTTTTAGTCAAAATAGATTCACGGAATGCTCGGAATCGCTTTTTGAAATTTGAAAAATTTTGAATCTGGATCAGTCTGACCCTCGTGCACTTTGCGAATTTTTAAAAATTGTATACTTGGAATTTTTTCAAAATAACAGTGGTGTTTGAAAGATGATTTGAAAATAAAAGTTTAGCCTGAATTTCAGAATTTTTTGCTTACTATTTCTTCGGAAATTGAATTTTTAAGTCAAACTTGAAATCTGGCCGAAAATTAGGAGATGGTGGAAAAGCTTTTTAAAGAGGTTTGAATTTGAAATCTAAGCTTTCCACCAAAAATGCTTTTCTTTTCAAAACTTTTGCACGTTTTTTTTTTGCAAAGAATTTTTTCAAAAGATTCAAAGAAAATATCTTTTTTTTTCAAACTAGCCTAGATTCGAAAGGAAACCTAATCTAGATTTTTTTTCAAATTTTTTATTTTGATTTTTTTAACGAAAATAAGAAAATTCCCTTTTTTTTTCAAAGAATTTCTCAAAGGAAATTGCAGAAAGTAAATCTACTCCTAGGGTTTAGAAAAAAGAAACCTAATCTAGAGAGAGATGATGTGCACCTGATTTTTCTTCGCCGTGCTTGATGTGTGCGCAGATCCTATTTACCTTCCATGTTGTCTTGCACATCAAAAAAAAAGTAGAGGCAGATTCGACAGTGATAGATTAAAAGATTGAAATCAAGAAAAATGATGTTGCCTCCCCGGCAGCAGTGCCATTTGACAGAATCCATTTTCGTGCATTTTAAAAGTCATCAGAATTGTAGTATAGTCGCACAAAAACATTCGTCAAAAAATGATTTCTAAAGATAACGAGACTTTGAGTCCCGGTCGTTCGTCTCTGGGAGGCATTTGTTTACTTCTGAAATCGATCTTCTATTGCTCTACTTTGTTTAGAATCACATGCCAGTTCATGATTATTACGTAGTTAAGTATGACATGCTTAGTTGCGAGAATATTAAGAGTTAGAAGCAGGCAACTTGAATCACGTAAATATAATATTAATCAATAAGCTCATGGTGATTTCAAATACATAAAGAGATATATGTATAAATGGATTTTCATTCATTCATTGGGGAGTTTTTTGCACAAGGAATCTAGAGGAAAGCTTGTACATAAATGCTTGAAAATTAAACCTAGCTACCAGAAAATGATCGCATACAAGAATCGATGGGGGGATTTCGCATGCAACATTGGCGCAGAAGTAAGACTACACTACTAAGCAGTAAATAAAAGCAATAAAATTATGAAGAGCATGAATTAAATCTAGAAGAATAAAAGGGCATTTAGGGGTGGTCCCCGATGGCCTTGGAGTGGTCGGGAGAAGAATGAGGGGTGGCCAATGTAACTTAGGCCGGCCCTTGGAGAGAGGTAGGGTTGATCCAGCATCCCAGCATGGTGTCCTCCATGATGGTGGTGAGCTCGTGGAGCTGGAGTAGCTAACCTAAGTGAAGGTGGGTGTGTATGGAGCTAAGGAGGTGAGTGGTGCCAATGAAGCCAAGGGATGTGAATGGGTGCAAATGGCAACCCCTTAGGTCTTTTTATAAATCTAAGGGAAGCTCTCTAGAGAATTATGGAGTTCTCTAGAGAGGCCTATGGTGGGAGCTCGTGGGAGAGTGAGAGAGAGAGGATGGATGGTGGTTTTTAGATCCACCAAATGTGGATCTAAAAATTGAATGGCTCTTGGTTGCTAATTTTGGCAACCAAGGCAACCACACATGGTAGAGAGTTCTAGAGAACTCTAGGCTAGGTATTTTCATGTGGATGGTGTGTGTGAGTGTGTGTAGGTGTGTGTGGGTCGAAACTTAGGTGGCTAGGTTGATTAGGTTAGGCTCTAGTGGGTTTAGGTCAAGGTATGTCTCAAATTAGGGTTATAAACCCTAATTCACTAAGGTAAAGTGCAATTAAACTTAATACAAGTTTAATTGGGTGTGTGGAAACTTAATTGAGAGTAAAACAACTTAATTAATTTAGGTCTAGGTCAATTGGACTCTCATTGAGTCCAATTGGATAGTGTGTGCTGAGATCAAGGCTCAATTGGACTCAATGAGTCCAATTGAATAGGCTGATGGAATTGACTATGATCCAAGTCAATTAGGTTTAATGAGGACCTAATTAGGTCCTTAGGGAGGTCTAGAGGTGATGTACTAGGGTTAGGGCACCTTAATTTAGGTTCCTATGGGGTTGGAATTGGGTTTAGGGACCTAGAGATCGAAGATCAAGGCTTAAATCTCAAAACAAGAATTGGAGAGCAGTATCAGATGTCTAATAATAGTGTCAGAGGTCTTATACTAAAAAATCAGAAGTTCAGACTTGTTGTCTGGACATCCAATTAGAGTCAAGAGGGATTTTGGGTTCTGTTTTGGGTATTTTGCAGAAATTAGACGTTTGACAAAGTGTTTGGATGTCCAATAACACTGCAGAAGTGGGTTTGAAGTGTGTGGGAGATGGCTAAGGGTCCTGGACGTCCTATAACTTATCTGGACATCTAGATAAGGGTTGGAACTAGGGTTTTCGGGCTTCCAAGGGTGTTGTGACCTAATCTAAGGGTGGCTAAGGCTTGGGGAAGTCTCTAGGCTATCCTAAGGCTAGGATGGACCTATTCTCTTCACATTTTACTGCTTTATTTCTACTTAATAGAATAGAAAACCTTTAAGCCCTTTACATTATTGTTCCTATATCTAAACTAAGCCTTCTACTCTAGCTCTGCTACAACTCCCGTTATTCCAGATCCAGCTTCAGATCCTGCTCCAGATCCAGCTCCAGATCTACTTATTGCCTGCAATCGACATAATGTACTTAATTAGCACATTATAACATCATTTTATGCATAGCTAAAGTAAAGCAGTAAAGATGCAGATATTGCTTATGCATGCATGAATTTCCCTAACTTATGCTAAGTTCTAGCTTAATCTAGGTCAATTAAGACCTATGATTACTGCGCAATCACCCACGCACGAATAACAACTGCAAAGGCGAAATTGCGAGCTAGCTCTATGACCTCATCGGGAGAGAAACGCATGCCCACGAGACCATCGACAACCTTGAGTTTGCGAACTTGAAGAGCAAGTTCTTAAAAAGGGGGAGGCAACGAAGGTCCAAGGCTTGCTTCCACAAAGCGAAAGATGGCTTCATTGGGGAAGGAGGATTAGATCCCTCAAGAGGGGGAGACGAAGACAAGGACCCAGAAAGCAGCAAAGAAGGTTAGAGAACTCCACAAAGCAAAAAAAGAAGGAAGCCCCAAAAGAACAACTGCAAGAGAATCTTCAAAACTGTGAAGCCTTCACGCACTCCTATCAGAGGAGCACAAGCCCAAGTGGAACTCAGGTTAAGAAAAAGAAAGCACGCAAAGGGCAGATACTCTCAAGGTCATCACAAACAGAATGAGCAACCACAAACCAATAGCCCAAACAAACAACGACAACCAGGAAAAGGCTCCAGGAGGGGGCAAAAGGCACACAAAACTAAAAGGAACCCGAACGCAACAAAGCCCAAAACTGCAAAAGGGAAAACAATGTAAAAGAAGAACACCAAAACTAGAGAAACCCCTCCCCTCGGTGGGAGCTCAACACGGAGGTCTGCCATAGGTGAGAAGCCTCTCAGCCCCCTTTGGGGGAGGGGAAGAGGAGAGGGCTCACCAGGGCATGAGATCGAGGGGAGGGGCACAGGAAAACCCTAGAATAAAAGGAGGGGGAGAAAGAGCACTGTAGGAGCAAGGAAGAGGAGAGGAGGAGAGGGGAGAGTGGAAGGCAAAGCAGAACCAAGTGATCTTTGTAAGGAATTGTAGTTGCTTTTTTTATAACAAGAGATAGTTGTAGTGGCTGTTTATACAATTGTAACAACCAACAAATAGCAGCACCTAGCTGGGACTGCTACTGGCATAGATACTAAACAACAAAGGCCATTTGGGGCCGTGTGGTATATGCCAAATCCATTTTCCAGTCATATTGCCTCTACTTTCTTTTCTCCTTTTCATTTCTCTCTGGATTTCGCCCCTCCCACCCCCTATTAAGACCCGCACGGTTAAAATGCTTTAAGACGTCTAGGACTTGGGTCAGACATCTGGATGCCCTCCCAGACGTTTGGAAATCAATTTTTTTGTGCGTACATCCTTGAGTCTGCGCGCGTGCCGTGCGTAGACAGTACACAGCTGCATTTCTTCTCTCTCCTCTCGCTGATGAACCCTAACCTCACCCTTGTAAACCCCCCTTCTCTCCCTCACGCCACCCCACTTCCATCCACCCTTCTTCTTCCCCAACGAGAGCGGTGAGCAGCAGGCAGTGAGGAGCGGGCGTAAGTGGCGTGGGAGGAGAGGGGAGCATGAGGGGAAGGGAGGTGACCATGCGCACGAGCTCGAGAGAGAGCTCGCTGGAGAGCGCACGGCCGGTCGGCGCATGCGCGAGGTGGAGAGTTGTATCGGGGAGGTCCTCCTCGACACTGCTGCAACCAGAGCAGTGGTCGAGCGGGTGCGGTGCGGCTGCGCGTGGCACGAGAAGGCGAGGGCAGTCTCTGGTTTTGGGATTTTCCCAGTATCAGATGTCTGGATCTGCATCCAGACAACGTAGATGACATCTGGAGGAGGCTCCAGACGACTGAAAGGTAAATCCCATGACGTACACCTCCCTTTGCGGATACAGCCATGCAAGCCGTTCCACCAAGGCACTCTTCCGTGCCATATTAAGCAGATTTTACGTCACGCATGCAAGATTCACTTCAGGAAGGCGCGGGACACGTCCTCCCACGCAGTTCAGACATCTGGGCGAGGCACCAGACGGCGGGAAGCGTCTCCAGACATCCAGAGTGGTGGTCGGATGTCTAGAACTAGGTCCAGACAATTCAGCAGAGTCCCTAGACGTCTGAGGTGTAGCGCAGAGTTGAGGTATGGTTCTGGACTTTTCTAAGATGTCTGGAAGGTGTTCCAAACGTCTGATTTGAATCAGAATTTTCTGTTTTGACCCATCTAGGGTTCGTTTGAGGTCCGATTTCTGCAATTAAGGTTCCGTTGTTCTTCGTATAAGTTCCTCTACTTGTTGGAATACTTTTATCATGTTCTGAGTGGTCTCTTGTGATTGATCCTTGTGATAGGACCTCGTTTTGTTGAGGATTTAGGGTTTGCCGAGGCAAGTGGATCCGCCGATCAAGCCCCCATTACTTCTGGGTTTACTGGTAGAGTGGCTTCCCCTAGTTTAATTACCAGAATGAATGATAGATCCTAGGGTATGGCATGAATCCTAGGACTAGAAACACTGAAATAGCTGTATGGAATGTATGAATTGCAGTCTTGGATGAGTAAACAGAATATTAACCATTGCTTGTAAATGGATAACAGCTACCGGTGAATTGTAAAAGTACTGCTGTTAGCGACTATTGCATGTAAATTCGTGGTACAATAAAATATGAGCTGCCTGTATATGAATTATTGAATGTTGGAAACACAAGCTACTTGCAAATAAACCTGGAATGTGAATAGAAAAGTTACATGCTACATGTGTAGAACCTGAGAAATGGAAATAGAAATGGTGAAACCTAGTATGGCTTGGGTTGAGAAACATGAGCATGAACCCTACGGGGAATTAGGAGTATAGCTCCTTAAAATAAATCGAATGGAACTGGAAATGAGAATGGGGAAGTGAGCTGGCCCTTGAGTACAAAGTACCAAGGAGAGCGGCTGCCCCCTGTTTAGTGCAGAGCAGAGCTAGTCGCCCTAGGGTTGGGACCTGGGGTTAGGATTGGCCACTCTGTACCGACATTTTGGCCCTCGTGTACACTGTATCGGGGAAAGCTACTAGTGTAGGGAGAGAGCTAGCCACCCCACGGGGCCCGGGGTTCAGCTAGTCGCCCTACACCGACTTGTTAGACCCACTAGGCAAACCAAGGTAGTCAAACGAGGGTGCGCGGATTGTGGAGGGGCGAGACCCCTGTTTTGTTCTTAGGGGCTAGACCCTTGTTACTGAGAGGGCTATGCCCTATACTGGTTCCGTGCTGTGCTTTGGGTGCACCCATTAACGGAAACGACTGGCCGCGTGCCAGTGTGGGGTAGCTACCCATGCATTTATCATGCGTACCGTAGTCACCGTTATGTCTGTCAATGACCTTAGGGTGGTTGACTGAGTGTAGGACCACCACGGGGGAGTCTCCCGGCCAGGAGAGCACCACGTGCTACTTCTACTCTTTGGAAAAGACTGCAATCAAGATCGTTCCCACAAGGAACATTCGAGATCAAGAAAGAGACCTAATAAAAAACCAAAGTGATGAAAGAAAGAATAATTAGTTAAAGAAAGAAAGAAATTGAAAAACAACAGTTACTTGTCTACTTTTTACTACTTTAGTTAGCTGGTTGCCACTTTACTCAGTGTTTGCTGACGTTTTGCACTCGTAACCTTTTCAGGTCCAGGTGTTGAGTAGCCAGAGCCTACGGCTGCAGGGGGTGCTGGGCCCAGTAGAGCCCAGTAGTTGTACCTTTTTGTTGTACTCCGTTTCCTGTTGTAGTGGGTAACTTTGTTACACTTCTGTACTCTTTTATTGTGAACTTTATATTCCTATACCTGTTTAAATTTCTACTATTGTGGTGGTGTGTACTGTAGTAGTTTAGTTCTTTACTGCTGTACTTTTGTTAGTGTTAGTTGCTTGCATGGTGAATGTGGATTATTTTACTACTTTTTTGTTACTTTGTCATTGGACGACTGGGTCTTGGGATCAGTCGAGTTGGTCCGATCTAGTGTCCTGTCAGGATTTGGGAACCAGGTCGTAACAAGATGGTATCAGAGCAAGGTCATCAAGAGAAGTGAACCAACTAGCTGGAAAATAACAAATTCACGTGCTTGTAACTAGAGTAACCACCACAATGTACCTTTTGACATCTTTTCTGGGGTTCTTTCATTGAATGTCGGTTAGAATTGACTTCTTTTCTGTTCTGTGTTCGCGTCTCCTTATAGGAGATGCTTCGACGTGGGGTCAGCGAGGCGGGTCGCAGATGCGACCGAAGACGAGGTCGGAGTGGCGGGCGTGTTGACCTTGACGTCTCAGTTGACCAGCCACTACTTCTGGGCATTCAGGCTCAGGACCTTGCCCAGCTGATATGGGAGATCCTACAAGAGGAGCTTCACCTGCCTCCATGAGCGCCTCTCCCTGGGGCTGCGGAGGGGGAGTCCTCTGTGGGACCACAAGACAGACACAGCACTGGACGTAGGGGAGGGGGTGGCCCTCCACCGCCCCTACCTTCCTCTGACACTTCCGAGAATGAGCCCTCTCTGCCTGGAGGTGTACCAGTTTCCCCACTTTAGCACCATTACGAGCTTTTCAGACAGTTCCGAAAGCTGAAGCCCCCCTCCATCAAGGGGGATGAGGACCCGATCGAGGCAGAGGACTAGCTCGAGTAGATTGAGAAGGTGTTTGACACCCTTCGCCCCCCTGCAGAGTGCCACATGGCCTTTGCCATGTACCAGCTGGAGAGCGCGGCACACAGGTGGTGGAGGGCAGTCAGAGGTCAGGAGAGGGCCGAGCCGACTTGGGACCAGTTTGTCACCCTCTTCTGCGAGCAGTACTTCCCCCAGACGTGGGAGGACTAGAGGGGGCGGGAGTTCCACACTCTCCGCCAAGGGACGATGACCTTGAGCGCGTATTGCACGCGTTTCCTGGAGTTGTCTCGTTTCACCGCGACAGCTGTGGCTACCGAGGAGGAGAGCCTTTGGAGGTTCACCGAGGGGTTCCGGCCTGCTATTCGCAGGTATGTCAAACCCCTGAAGCTGCATATGTTCTCGAGGGTGGTGGAGGCAGCTATGACATATGAGGAGACCAACCCGTCCGCACGTGACACTAACAGCAGACGGAAGAGGCCCTACCAGCCAGACTATTCATAGGGCCGACGAGAGAGGAGGCACGTGGCACCTGCAGGAGAGCCGTCACGCTTTGCGGGGCCATCAGTGGCCTTTGGGGGCCCCCGATAGGGGCCAGCTACCAACATCGGACCCCAACCCAGCCGTCAGCAGGGACCTGCTGAGGGCAGGAGTCGAGTTCCCTCTTTGCTACCTGTGTGGCCAGCTGGTCCACATTAGGAGGGACTGCCTGTCTAGGGCTGGAGGTCAGCAAATGCTCCCCACGTCGAGCATTGGAAGATGAGCAGGAGGCCAAGGTTCCTAGGCGCATAGGGGAGGACAACAGTCGCAGGGAGGGTATCGGCCAGCGACTACTCGTCCGACGCAGAGTGCGGCTGCTTCGTCCGTACCTAGGGCTGAGGGGCATATCAACGCCCTGACACACAGAGATGCCAGAGCTTCAAGTTCAGTGGTGGTAGGCATGGTTACAGTTTCCGGTAGACTAGTTTACACACTTTTTTATTCTGGCACCACGCACTCATTTGTCGCTGCCAGTTTTGCTGTTAGTTTGGGGTAGGACTGTGTGTTGTTAGAGGATTTGTTTATGATCAAAGGTCCGGGTGGTCAGCTGTTTGTAGCTGAGGAGGTTTACACTGGTTATGAGGTCAGTGTTGGGGGACATAGCCTCCCCGCTGATCTGATTGCGATACAGATGGAGGACTTTGGCATGATTCTGGGGATGGACTAGCTGTGCGCTTACCACGCCTTGGTGGACTGCTTTGAGAGGAAGATCGTCTTCTCCATACCGAAGTTGCCTTCTTTCGAGTTTCACGGATAGCCAGTGAACGGAGGCTTCAAGTGCATTTCTGCACTTCGGGCAACGAGACTTTTGGGCCAGGGGTGTGAGGGCTTCCTGGCTTGTGTGATGGCGGAGCCCAGCCCTGTGGCAGACTTTCAGAGTATCCTGGTGGTCAGAGAGTACCCCGACATGTTCCCAGATGAGTTGCCAGGACTACCGCCCAAGTGTGAGATCGAGTTTGAGATCTCACTGGTACCAGGGACTAGCCCCATTTCTACAGCACCTTACAGGATGGCACCCCTTGAGCTGCGAGAGCTCAAGACCCAATTGCAGGACCTTCTAGAAAAGGGCTTTGTGAGGCGCAGTGCGTCTCCATGGGGAGCCTCGGTATTGTTTGTGAAGAAGAAGGATGGTATCCTACGCCTTTGTGTGGACTACAGACAGCTAAATAGGGTCACCATCAAGAACAGGTATCCGCTACCGAGGATTGACGACTTGTTTGACCAGTTGCGAGGTGCCACGGTATTCTCCAAGATAGACTTGAGGTCTGGTTACCACCAGCTGAGGATCAAGGAGGCAGACGTCTCCAAGACAGCTTTCCGCACCCGGTACGGACACTACGAGTTTTTGGTCATGCCGTTTGGGCTAACCAACGCCCCCGCTGCCTTCATGGATTTGATGAACCAGGTGTTCAGACCGTATCTGGATCAGTTCGTGGTGGTATTTATTGATGATGTGCTCATCTACTCTCGAGATCAGGCACAGCACGGATAGCACTTGCGGATGGTTTTGGACACACTGAGATGACGTAGGCTGTACGCCAAATACAGCAAGTGCAAGTTCTAGTTGAGGGAGGTGACTTTCTTGGGTCAAGTGATCTCCGGGGATGGTTTGGTCGTAGACCCAGCCAAGGTTGTGGTAGTGCTTAGGTGGGAGAGACCGCGTACAATGACAGAGATCTGTAGTTTCTTGGGACTGGCAGGCTACTACAGGCGGTTTATAAGGGGTTTCTCGCAGATTGCACAAGGACGTGCCCTTTTCTTGGATAGACGCTTGTGAGGCGTGTTTTCAAGAACTGAAGAAGAGGCTAACTTCGGCTCCCATGCTTACCATCCCAGACAGCTGTGGCAGGTTCGTTGTGTACATGGATGCCTCTTTGCAGGGGTTAGGGGGTGTGCTCATGCAGAAGGGTCACGTTGTCGCTTATGCTTCGCGACAACTGAAGCCCCATGAGCTTAGCTACCCTACCCACGACCTGGAGCTGGCAGTTGTCATATTCACGCTGAAGACTTGGAGGCACTACTTGTACGGTGAGACTTTTGAGAATTTCACAGATCATAAGAGCCTCAGATACTTGTTTGATCAGAAGGGGCTCAACATGAGACGGAGACGTTGGTTAGAGCTTCTGAAGGACTATGTCTGCAGCATTTCCTATCATCCGGGGAAGGCCAATGTGGTGGCTGATGCCTTGAGCCAGAAGGTGTTCGCCCACTTGACCAGTTTACAGGCACAGAGATGGAGACTCACGGAGGAGATGGGCAGTTGGCGACCCCTAGAGTTACTAGGGTACTGTGGGGTAGTGACTGTGACATGACAGACGAGGCCAGAGTTGATAGACTGCATCATCACAGGACAGATGACCAATCTGTACTTGCAGTCGTTACATGACAGAGTACTCTCAGGGGACCCTGGAGACTTCTCCTTTACAGACGAGGTGCTGCATATGAGGGGGCATTTGTGCTTTCCTAGGGACGAGGAGCTATTGAGAGAGATCCTAACTGAGGCACACGGTTTCAGGTTCACCATACATCCCAGGAACACAAAGATGTATCATGACCTGAGACGTGACTTTTGGTGGAGGGGAATGAATCAGGATGTAGGTGAATTTGTACTGCAATGTTTAGTGTGCCAGCAGGTGAAGGCCGAGCATCGGAGGCCTGCAAGGCCGTTGCAGCCACTTCCAATGCCAAAGTGGAAGTGGGAGAGCATCACCGTGGAGTTGGTGGTGGGCTTGCTCGTTACCCAGCGAGGACACGACGCAGTCTGGGTGATCGTAGACAGATTGATGAAGAAGGTGCGTTTCTTGCCGATCCGAGTCACTTTGGGACCAGCACAATTGGCAGAGAGGTATATCCGCGACGTGGTACGTTTGCACAGAGTTCCGTGGGAGATTGTATCCGACCGAGATACCCACTTTACGTCCTAGTTTTGGGCTGAGTTTCAATAGGCCTTGCGGACACGGTTGAGGTTCAATACAGCATACCACCTCCAGACAGACGGACAGTCAGAGCGCACGATACAGATGCTTGAGAACCTTTTGCATGCTTGTGTACTGGATGGGAGGGGCTCTTGGGAGGAGCACTTGCCCCTGGCAGAGTTTACATATAATAACAGCTATCACTCGAGCATCGGCATGGCACCCTACGAGGATCTGTACGGATAGAGGTGTACTACACCCTTGAGTTGGGTTGAGGTGGGGATCAAGTGGGAGGTTGGCCCTAGGCTGATCTGGCAGAGTCAGGAGGTGATTGAGTAGATTCACAGGCAACTCCGCACTATTAGGAGTAGGCAGAAGAGCTATACAGATCGAAAATGCAGAGAGGTGCAGTTTGAGGTTGGGGATCACGTCTTCCTTTGCGTTTCGCCCATGAAGGGCCTGCAGCATTTTGGGGTGAAAGGGAAGCTCGCACTGAGGTTTGTGGGACCCTTTGAGGTAGTGGAGAGGGTTGGACTTGTTGCTTATAGGCTTTCCCTTCCTCCCCAGCTTTCTGGTGTGCACGACGTGTTACACGTGTCCAACCTTAGGAAGTACGTCGCCGATCCCAATCACGTCCTGAGCCACGAGAGCGTCGAGATGGGTGACAACCTGGCCTACCCGGAGCGGCCAGTGCAAATACTAGATAGAGCCGTCAGGAGTTTGAGACGGAAGCAGGTACCCCTGGTGAAGGTCTTGTGGAGGAGCCAACGGTACGAGGAGGCTACCTGGGAGCCTGAGGCGGCGATGCAAGAGTGGTACCCGGAGCTCTTTGAGGGTACGTCTTTTCGGACTGGCTTCGATACTCGTTGAGTTTGTTATGCGTGTGTTGCTCTTTTTCCGCACCCTAGCTAGCGCAAGTTTCGGGAACGAAACTTCCTTTGAGTTTGTTATGTTATTAAGACTCGTACAGTTAAAACGCTTTAAGATGTGTGGGACTTGGGTCAGACGTCTGGTCAAATGTCTGGGCTCCCAGATGTCTGGAAATCAATTTTTTTGTACGTACGTCCTCGAGTCTGCACGCGTGCCGCACGCAGATAATACGCAACTGCATTTCTTCTCTCTCCTCTCACCGATGAACCCTAACCTCACCCTTATAAACCCCCCTTCTCTCCCTCACACCACCCCACTTCCATCCACCCTTCTTCTTCCCCAACGAGAGCGGTGAGTAGCAGGCAGTGAGGAGTGGGCGTGAGTGGCGTGGGAGGAGAGGAGGAGCAGCGAGGGGAAGGGAGGTGACCATGCGCACGAGCTCGAGAGAGAGCTCACCGGAGAGCGCATGGCCAGTCAGCGCGTGCGCGAGGTGGAGAGTTGCATCGGGGAGGTCCTCCCCGACACTGCTGCAGCCAGAGCAGTCGTTGAGTGGGCACGGCACGGCCGCGCGCGGTGAGAGAAGGCGAGGGCAGTCTCTAGTTCTGGGATTCTCCCAGAATCAGACGTCTGGATCTGCATCCAGATGACATAGACGACGTCTGGAGGAGGCTCTAGACGACTGGAAGGTAAATCCCACGATGTACACCTCTCTTTGCGGATACGGCCATGCAGGCCATTCCGTCGAGGCACTGTTCTGTGCCATATTGAGCAGATTTTGCATCACGCGTGCAGGATTCGCTTCGGGAAGGCGTGTGACACGTCCTCCCACGTAGTTTAGACGTCTGGGCGAGGCACCAGATGGCGGAAAGCGTCTCCAGACGTCTGGCGAGGTGGTCAGACGTCTGGAACTAGGTCCAGACGGTTCAGCAGAGTCCCTGGACATCTGAGGTGTAGCGCAGAGTTGAGGTAAGGTTCTGGATTTTTTTAAGACATCTGGAAGGTGTTCCAGATGTCTGATTTGAATCAGAATTTTCTATTTTGACCCATTTAGGGTCTATTTGAGGTTCGATTTCCGCAATTAAGGTTCCGTTGTTCTTCGTATAAGTTCCTCTACTTGTTGGAATACTTTTATCATGTTCTCAGTGGTTTCTTGTGATTGATCCTTGTGGTAGGACCTCGTTCTATTACGGATTTGGGGTTTGCTGAGGCAAGTGAATCCGCCGATCAAGGCTCCATTACTCCTGGGTTTACTGGTAGAGTGGCTTCCCCTAGTTTATTACCAGCATGAATGCATATTTGGAATGAATGATAGATCCTAGGGTATGGCATGAATCCTAGGACTAGAAACACTGAAATAGCTGTATGGAATGTATGAATTGCAGTCTTGGATGTGTAAATGGAATAATAACCATTGTCTGTAAATGGATAACAGCTACCTGTGAATTGTAAAAGTACTGTTGTTAGCGACTATTGCATGTAAATTCCTGTTGTTACAATAAAATACGAGCTGCCTGTATATGAATTATTGAATGTTGGAAACACGAGCTACTTGCAAATAAACCTGGAATGTGAATAGAAAAGTTACATGCTACATGTATAGAACCTGAGAAATGGAAATAGAAATGATGAAGCCTAGTATGGCTTGGGCTGAGAAATATGAGCATGAACCCTACGAGGAATTAGGAGTAGAGCTCCTGAAAATAAATGGAATGGAACTGGAAATGAGAATGGGGAAGTGAGCTAGCCCTTGAGTACAGAGTACCAAGGAGAGCGACTGTCCCCATGTTTAGTGCAGAGCGGAGCTAGCTACCCTAGGGTTGGGACCCGGGGTTAGAATTGGCCACTCTGTACCAACTTTTTGGCCCTTGTGTACACTGTACTGGGGAGAGCTACTAGTGTAGGGAGAGAGCTAGCCACCCCACGGGGCCCGGGGTTCAACTAGCCGCCCTACACCGACTTGTTAGGCCCACTGGGCAAACCAAGGTAGTCAGGTGAGGGTGTGCGGACTGTGGAGAGGCGAAACCCCTATTTGGTTCTTAGGAGCTAGACCCTTGTTACTGAGAGGGCTATGCCATATACTGGTTCCGTGCTGTGCTTTGGGCGCACCTATTAACGGAAACGATTGACCGCGTGCCAGTGCGGGGTAGCTACCTATGCATTTATCATGCGTGCCGTAGTCACCGTTACGTCTGTCAGTGACCTTAAGGTGGTTGACTGAGTATAGACCACCACGAGGGACTCTCCCGACCAGGAGAGCACCACGTGCTACTTCTACTCTTCGGAAAAGACTACAATTAAGATCGTTCCCACGAGGAATATTCGAGATCAAGAAACAGACCTGATAAATAACCCAAGTGATGAAAGAAAGAGTAATTAGTTAAAGAAAGAAAGAAATTGAAAAACAACAACTACCTATCTACTTTTTACTACTTTAGTTAGCTAGTTGTCACTTTACTCAATGTTCGCTAACGTTTTGCACTCGTAACCTTTTCAGATCTAGGTGTTGAGCAGCCAGAGCCTACGGCTGCAGAGGGTGCTGGGCCCAGTAGAGCCCAGTAGTTGTACCTTTCTGTTGTACTTTGTTTCCTGTTGTAGTGGGTAACTTTGTTATACTTCTGTACTCTTTTATTGTGAACTTTATATTCTTGTATCTGTTTAAATTTCTACTATTGTGGTGGTATGTACTGCAGTAGTTTACTTCTTTACTGCTGTACTTTTGTTACTATTAGTTGCTTGCATGGTGAATGTGGATTATTTTACTACTTTTTGGTTACTTTCTCGTTGGACGACTGGGTCTTGGGATCAGTTGAAGTCGGTTCGGTCTCGTATCCTGTTGGGATTCGGGAACCGGGTCGTAATACCCCCACTCTCCCTGATTCTCTTCCAATTCTCCTCTAATTCTTGTCAAGTTAGCTGTAACTCGAGCTCAGAGTCATGCTTAACCCTCCTCTTCACCTTCTAGTCCCACTTCCCCTGATAGCAGACTACCAATACTATATATATATATATATATATATATATATATATATATATATATATATATATATATATATATATAAAAGGTGAATTGTCTCACATAATCCATCAGAAAAACAACCCGCTAGCTTTTGGCTGACTGCAGCCACTAATTTCTTGATAAGTGAAGGGTAAAATTAACATGCATATTCCTAAATTGGCCTAATTAATATCTGATGAGAAATGGACGGAGCAACATCATGACTCGATGTAAGTCCAATTAGGGTTGTTTCGGGGGGAGGAGAGGCATCGAGTTGGAGGGTACAAAGTTGATGGACGAGGAGGCGCTTGAAAGGGTCGAGGGGCCTGAAAGGGAGGACGTTGCGGAGGCAACTCGTCGGGAGAGCCCTTCGAGCACCGCTCAACAATCGGGGCTCAAGCGTGCGTCCCACCGCAGGAAGGAGGGCACGATCTGGCCCAAGCACGTCTGGATGCACTTCAAATTGTCATGGCAACTCGCTCACGGTTTCTCACCCTTGGAAGTGAGAACCGTACTTCCTTCGCCATCTCTGGCCGTGGGTCGTTACGGAAAGCTGAAGCCACGATGCACGTCGACATGCACGTAACCAGGACGAAAGCCTTCTTCTTCGTCTCCTTCCTATGGACCATGATGGATACGTGACGAAGTTTTAGGTGTGCTTGTTCGCCTGTGTACAAGGTGTTTAATTGCTTGGTTTGCTCCAAGGGAAGTGCAGGATGCCTATATATATATAACATTGAATACTGCATTCATAAACTCATAAAAAGTTTTTCATTGTGTCTGTTTTATGATATATTTCCTTGATAAAAATCACTGCATGTGTTAAAATATGATTTAGAAAATCATACTTTACAGGTAGAATAATCAATCGTTATGTTTTTTTTAAAAAATATCTTTGCACGTTAATGTTAAGATGTATTACAATTTTATTCATAAATTATGATTTGAATATAATTAATTAAATATGACATTATTATTAGAAATTAACCATATCATATTATAATAATTAATCGTATTACAACTCTTTTCTTAACCAAAATAAATTTGTATTACAAGTTTTAACAGGTGTTACAATTCAACGTTTCACTTGTTATACAAATTCTTGCATTTTTATTATAATAAATCATTGTAATACAAGTTCATCGTATATATACAGGTATGTTTTGACATATAATACTAAATTTTACACTTTTCTTATAGTAAATATTTGTAATATAAGATTCATTAGTAATACAATGACACATTTGTATTACAAATTTAGTCATATTTTTAATTTTGTTCATACTATTATACATGTGTAACCCAAATTTGATGTCCACTGTTACAACATATTTACTATTTTGTTACAAAACTAACACTTATTGCAACCCTCATGTTTATACATTATAAATGTATTTATGTCATATTCCAACGATTGCTCTTTATTATTAGAATATTTTTTTATTAATTTAAGATATATTTCTTATTTTAAATATTTGAATGTAGAAATTCTTTGAATCTTGTTAATTTTTTTGAAATGTGTAGCATTTAAATTTGTTAATTAATAATTTTAATGTATTATTTTTACATTGCTAACAATGTTATTATGTTACTAATTAATTTAATATCTATTTTTAGAATGTATATTTAAATTAATTGCAACCACATCATACCTTTTAAAATCTTTTATTATATATATATATTGACTCACTCGAATTAGAAACCTCCATGGTTTCGCACATATTTAGACTTTCATTTTGCTTTGCATGTTCCATTTCCGGGTGGAGGAATTGATGGTTGAGGTTACTAGAAAGAGAAAGATAAGAGAGCATACAGGACCTAATAAGTTCTTTGGAATGGGGATTTATTGATTATGATCGAGTTGTGAGGTATGCTTGCTTTTGAGTTCATAATTCAATGTTAAAATGACCATAACCATATATAATGGAAGAATATATACATGCCAGCTGATATATATATATATATATATATAATATCGTGTCAGATTGCGCAAATAAACAAAAACAAAATATTTATATATCTGGATATCTAATTAATCGGTATTCCTCAAGCCAATGTTGAAAGGTAATTAGAATTACAAAAAGAAGAGTAAAATCACAAATATGTGTGAAACTTCTGATGAACATAGAACTATGCAATTGGCGTTAACCTCGTCTACCATTAGAATTTAGTCAACATATACATAACATATGGCACATCTACTTCTACAAACAAGCTTACTTCTCAATGTCATCAATGATCTTAAAACACATAATAATGCTCAATATATAATCTAAGAGTTTAAGTATAAATAAACAAAATTCATCTTTTTCTATTTTATTTACTCCTAAATCATAAATTTCCTTATATGCATATGCATAAAAAAATATATTCCATAAATCATTAAAATCTACACAATCTCGAGCACAAGGAATCATAGATCATGAGAATTATATTTGATAGCAAAGGTCATCAAACTTTGAGTAGAAAGTTCTCGCCAACTATCACAATGGGAATGGGTTTTGATTAAAGCATGTACAAATAGCCATTATTGTAGATCTGTATTTATAATCGACGTGATCTCTATTGATGATTGTTCAAACCAAGGTAATCGAAACAAATAGCAGGATATAAAGGAATGAGAATTATTACTTGACAACATTGGTTTAAGTATTCTGAGTGGTTGCTTTAGGTTTTCTTGACTCATACCTAATAAATTATTAATGATAGTTTTTCTCAATTAGACTTAAGTTTAGACCTAGGTTGTTATAAATGATATCAGAGCCTAACTATCTCTAGTAGAAGGAAAGAGTCACCCTTTGTGACGGCTAAAGAGCAGCCATGAGGTGAAGCCACCACTACTACTAGAAGTATATTAATTGAACCCTAACAATGACATTTGAATTAAAACAGGGGGAGGTTGTAACACCTCAAAAAATAGTCTTACTCTGAAAACTTATGAACATGAATAATGGGATATAGGGGATTGAGAATTACTACTTGACGACATAAGCTTAATCATTTTGGTTGATTGCTTTGAGTTCACTTAGCCCATACCCAATAAATTTTCAATGATAATTTTCTCAATTAGACTCGAGTTTAAGTCTGGGTCATTACACTAGCAATCATCCCTTCATGCTCAGGACTTAATGTATCATCTATCTAACTATTCTTGCATCTTAGGACACTTGTTCTAGATCTAGGAGTGTTCAAGACTTACAAGGTCCTAGATCCATCAATCATGATCCTTAGAGTCAAATGTCACTTGGCAGGTCTCATCCTTTCCTTAGTAGGTTCCTATTAATGTTGGTGAAGTACCAAAGTATTTGATTTTGATGACAACAAAACATGTTATTGTTATATTGCACTTTGACAACTACCATTCCAGGAGCAAAGAACTAAATTAAGGAAGAAAAAGGAGCTATGTTGATAATCAAGAAAGAGGAATCTAGAAGAAGGAGCTTGAAGATTATATTTTAGTTGTTTAGTTTTTGTTATTCATTTGTTGTATTTTATATTTCTTTATTTAGATGCAATGTGAATCGCGAAACGTGCTTAAGGTTAAATTGTGTCATTGTAGCGTAAGTTACACAATCACTCAAAATTTATTTTCTTAACTTGTGATGGATTGAAAACATAATATCTGGGAGTTTAGGTTGTATTTTAGAGAGGATTTTAGCTAGATTGCTTCCTAGCTAATCCTAAGTATGCAGGATTTTTTTTAGAATTTTTTGAGGTATTTTGCTACTTTTTTGGGATTTTTCTCTAAGATCAAGGCAATCTAGTTGATTTGACCCATGGTACAAAATGCTTGACTAAAGTAAATGAAATGATATTCTAAATTTCTATTGATTTTTTCTAAGATTTCTAACTAGATAAGGAGACAACTTCAATTTACTTCAAGTTAATATGATTGTGGATAAAAGTTCCTAAAATTTTGATAAGTTCAGAAAATTAGAATTTATTTTGGCTCTAACACCTTGTTGAGTGGCAAATTTTATAAAATAATAGAAAATGATTTTTGATCAAAATTTTGTAGAAATGCTCCTTACTAATATACTAAGATACTGAGAATATTAGGTGATTTTTGGATGTGTGAAATAGTCAAGATGAAGTTCAAAAAGTGAGATTGCAAATCGACAAAAACGTAGGAATTGTGAATTGAAGAAAACACATCACACTATGTTTGGGTTTTTTGAGATAAGAAAGTAAATAAACCATTAGCAAGCAAATAGAATAGAGACAGATGAAAATATAAACATAAATATATTACTTGCTAAGAAGAAGGAAGAAGAAGAACAAATAGAGAAAGAAGGAGAAGTAAAGAAAGAGAGAGAGAGTAGAGAAGAAGTAGAAGCCATAGAGATGTTGAAGATGAGGAAGCCTGAGATGATTAAAAAAGAGTACTGCCTCAAGCCACCAAAAGTAGAGGAAGGCTTCGAAAGAAGATTTGAGAAGAAGTCAAGGAAGAAGAACCCAAAGAAGAAGAACTTAAGGTGGAAGGAGGAGATAATGGAGAACCTAAGTAGCCAAGGGATTACCTAAGAATCTAAGGAGGTTGTTGGAAGGTGGAAGAAGGTCGAGGAAGGTGGTGGGCATATGAAGAATAAGGAGGAAGTGGAGGTAGGAAGAAGCTATGGAGGAGGAAGAGGCTATGGAGGCAGACGAGTACCTAAGGAGGAAGAAGGAGCAAGGAGGAGAGTTGTGTGCAACTAATGAGGGCCTTCAGGTGTTTATATAGGCACAAGGAGAGGGGTGGACGTCCATAGCCTTAGAGGGCAAGGCTTGGGTCTTGGATTTGGAAATTAAGTTTAGGCTTAGGATTTATCTACATAGGAAAGTAGAAACCCTAATTGTTTTCAATTTTTTGCCTCTATATGTTCTCAATTTTAAGTTGCACATAAAAGGAAAGTTGTAGCCCTTAAAATCCTCTTTCAAATGCAACTTCAATAACTCAATTTGGATTCAAAGTGAGATAGGTCTGTCAAGTTATCACAAATTTTGGGATTTGGTTTGGGATTAGGATCTTGATTAGTTAAAATCATGGGAAGTAATTGAAGCATAATTAAATTGATTGCCACATTTTATCAATTAATTCCAAAGAATAGTTTTTTCAATTTAGTGTAGAAAAATTATGTGGTAGATGTGGATAAGGTGTAGGACTTCATAGGATAGGATTAGGACTAGGATTGAGCTAGTGTCACGAGAGTGTAAGCTAGGTTTTCAGGACTAAGTTTAGGATTAATACTAGGGCTAGGGCAAGGGTTTAGGGAGCTAAATGGAGCTAGTTTAAGGTTAGGATTAGGCATCGGGATTAGGAATTTAGGTGAGGACTAAAATAGGCAAGTTCTAACTAAGGTTAAGGTTAAGGTTTTTATGGCTTGAAAAGGTTCTTCTCTCAATTGAAACTTTGGTGACCTGTATTCCTACTTATTCACCTCTTAATCCTGAGTAAAGGATTCTCACACATGGAAAAACCTCAAATTAGTACAAAATAGGCTCAAAATGATAGTTTTATCCCTAGCATGCAAATATGTAATTATGTACATGATGACCTAAATCTAATTCAACTAACACTTAAAATCAACAAAATTAAGCATGTTAACATATAATTATTCTCACTTAGCATGATATAGAGATCCAAATTTGATAACCTAAGTCCTAAACATTCTTACAGAACCCTAGGGCAAAAGGTAAAACTTACAATCTAATTAGAAATCTGAAATAACAAGCAAACTTTGAAATAACAAGCAGACTGCCTAATTAGATGTCTGTTAATATTTCCAGACATCTGATAGAGCTCCTCTCCAAAGAGTAGACTTTAAAATCCTGTTTAATTCACCAAATTAGACATCTAATGAAAGCTCCAAATGACTAGAATTTGACAATTGGAATTTCAAAATCCAAACCTTTTTGTGTTAAACATAATCCTTGCTTCCTGCTAATCAAAACATTTATTTTTGAACTTCAAGTACAAGATGTCTGAGTAATTATCCAAACATCTGATGATCAAGACCAATTTCCAACTGTGTAAGCTCAAAGTTTCGAACAAAGTCTAATTCATAGTATTAGACATCTGATAAACATTCCAAACATCTGATCCTCTTAGTCCAAACTTCTAACCAATTATCAAGATTTCTAATTTTGTTCTGTCAATATTTGCTTGTTGTACACTAATTAAATTTCAACCAAATCTCCTTGGATTTGTTCACATCGACCAGAATACCTCTCTCAACCATTCTAGAGCCTTCCTAACACCTCTATAAATATCCTAAAAGCTTACCATTGTTTGATACACCTTAAAAATAATTATTTCCACCTTATACTCATTGAGAGAAGACCAAAAAGAGAATTTGCCTAATTTCTTTCCGAAGTCATCAATACTTAATTTCAGAGCATCGAATCTCTACGCCTACACTCCCATCCACTTTTGTCAAAGGGAAGTTTCCTATGCCTATAGGAGCTACTATTTACATTCATATTGTGGCTCTAAAGTGTTTTTGTATTTTATTTTTGTTTTATTGTAAGGTTGTCCGAATTGTGGATTTTCATCTCTTAGAGACAAATTTGTATTAGTTCAATCCAATATATTATTTGATCTTACACCACCCTCATTCAAAGTAGTGCAGTTAGTGGATTTAATCAACATGGTCAATCAAAAAAAATCCTAAGTCGAGCTTACTTAAGTGGTGGTTTTTACTATATTTGGATTTTCACCTAAATATAGCTTGTGTCATTTGTAGTGAATGCTTATTTGTGTGATTGAAAATTTATTTACTTATCATATTTTTATCACGCACTATTCACCCCCCTCTAGTGCACCATCAGTTGGTATCAAAGCAGGCTCTTGCACTTCGACATAACACACCAACAAGGATCCAATGGAAGGGAATATCATCACAATTGGGTACAGCGAAGGACAATCCATATCACAGCCTCTATATTTTGATCGTATGAACTATCCATATTGAAATATTTGAATGACCACATTTTTGTAGGCCCACAGCTTCATATTGTGGGAAAGGTGCCAAACACCATTTAAGATCCAAGAGTGACTTGCAAATGGATACACCAAAGGTCAAACAAGAGAGCTCTCACTAAATGTGAAAGTGGTGAATGCTTTCTATTGCACTTTAAGCCCTAAGGAGTTCAACTACATTTCTCAATGCCAAACTACCTATGAAATTTGGAGAACTTTGGACGTAACACACAAAGGAACTAGTAGAGTTAAGAATTCAAAAGTTAACTTTCTTTCGCAGGAATTCAAAGATTTCTTAATGAAGGAAAATAAGAATATCAAGGACATGTTCACAAGGTCAAAGTCCTTGAGAAGACCTTCATCAAAGGAGAGTTGCAAGTGAAGTTACTTCGTTCCCTTTGACCTTAATGGGAACAAATGGTCATCGCCATTGAAGAAGCAAAACAAACAGAAGATTTGGAAATGGAGGACCTACTTGGAAATCTCATGACATATGCAAACAAAATGGAATAAAGAAAATCTAAGAAGGGAGCTACCTAACCAAAAAAGAAGTTGGTTGCATTCAAGGCAAACACTGATTCAAAGGTAAATTCTGATGACGATGAATTTCTTATTATCGCTAAAAAATTTCATAAGTTTTCCTGGGAAAAAGACTTCAAAAATAAGAATAAGGGAGAAGAGCAAATCACTTGATACCATTGCAAGAGGAAAGGACATTTCAAGAATGAATGTCCTATTTTGAGGAAAAACAAAAATTAAAAAAAAACACAAGAAGGCTTTCCAAGGTACTTGGGACGACTTAAGTTCCAAAGAAGAGGAGGAAGATGGAGGAAAGAACAAAAGCGAAGAAACCACGTGTCTCAACTTCCTTGCAATCAATGATGACAACAGAAGCGAAGATGAAAGCAACAACGATGACGTATAACCATTTACTTTAGATGAACTTCAGGATGCCCTTAATGAGCTTTATGAAACTTGTAAGTTGATAAAGCTATAAAAGAAGAAATTAAAAATTCTTTGAGTTCTCTTGAAAATGAGAAACATGAGCTTGTTAAAGAAAACATAACTCTTGTGATAGATAGGATAAAAGCTCTTGAAGAGAATAGCTCCCTCAAGATAGAAACTTCTTTATTAAAAAGGAAAATAGATTTTGTTGAAAAAGAAGTAGCTAGACCTAAAGAAAACTCAAATAAGCACTACAACATAGTCTACCTTTGTCGTTGGTTGGAAATCAACGGCAAATGCCATTTAACCGATGCCATTAAGTGCTGCCGTTATTAGCATCACTGTTTCGTTTTCCCATCGGTTAGAAGGCACATCCGACGTAAAAATGTTGTTCGACCACCAGATGGATTGGATATTTTGATGTCATTTGACAACCGATGGAAATTGTATTTGTCGTCACTTACAAAATAAGCAATGGCATTTGTATGTCACTTTTTCCCACCTTTACACGTCCTTTCTTAAGCTTCCCTTCTTTTAAATAAATACACCGTCGCTTATGTAAGCGATGGTAAAAATATTTTTGCCGTTACTTAGCCAAATAAGTGACGACATATAAGGTTCTAAAGAAGCACACCTCCTCTATTTTGCTATCGCTTATTAGAGGAAGCAACAACAAAAATATTTTTACCATCGTTTATAGAATCAATGGTGTATTTATTTAAACGCTGGCAAATGTTATGTCGTCACTTTTATTTGCGACTAGTGTTAAAATTTAATGCCATCGCTTGTTTCCACAACCAATGACAAAGGTATGGTTTTTTTTTTTAATTTTAAAATGATGGGAATTACCTACTAAACCTACTTAAAAGACCTACTTTTATATTTCAAAAATAACTAATGAAAATGAAGAGAAGTTTATATTTCATAAATATAAAGTTTAGTACATAAAAAGTTTTAAAATAAAATATTTACATAAAAGGGGTATTACATGGAAAACATAACAAAAGAAAATAGATAAAAATCAAAATGTTGCTGCCCCGATGCCACCAGCTCCACCTGCACCGCCCATGTCGTCGTCATCGTCTCGTCTATAGATGCTGGGATCTGATGAAGACGGATGTTCTGATTGTCCCTTCTTGAGAAGAATGGATAGAAGTGTCTGAAGCTTCTCATCCGTGGAATTCATCTTTTTATCCCTTTCTGCCACACCTCCTCTCATCTTTGTAGTATGTCGATCATTTGATACAGCTGATCGACGACACTAGATGAGACGACACCTTTCCTCCCATATCAGCTAGACAACGTGTGTGCCCTCCTCGCACTATGAATGAAATCACCGTGGTCCGGTGGTATTACTCTCCTAAATGCCTCCTTGGATCCAGTGGCTGCTGGACGCTGTTGGAGGTCTCATCAGTGCGGGGATGTACTAAGTGTACCATTTGCTCCTAAATGTATTAAAAAATATTATTATAATATTTATATACAAAGTTATAAATTTTTTAAGTATAGGAAACTTACGTCTCTCCTGGTATGACTTATGAATCCATTTACGACCACCCTCAGCTGCAGCCTTATTGTGGGTGACCTCATAGATATCCATCTTACTAATTTCCATCCCATCACGTGTAGCGAACTAAAAATATGAAAATGACAATTATATTAAGATAACTTAAAAATTAAGTAATATTCAACTATGAAGTAGTTATATTACTTATGTAATGGCTCCTGATCGTCTTGATGCTCCTTCGACCCAAACAATGGGTCTGTGGTAGAGCTTTGGCCCTATGACCTTATTTTTTCTTACGTGCTCCTATAACTATACGCAATAATATTTTTTATGAATTTAAGATATATGAAATTAATAGAATCATTTTTAATCATTTACTAACCTCCGTCTTAGGATCTAGCCAATGCTCACATGCCTTCTTCCAATCTTCAAGCATGACATCAAAAGGATAATTCTCCTTTGCCTCCTCAGGTGGACTGCAGTTCAAGAAAAACTAAATACTAAATATAAATTGTTAGAAATAATATATAAAATTATGTACATAACAAAAATGTAAATGTTTAAAAATTGTTACATTTCTCTTGGTCTCAGTCCTCCAATTTCTATGGATTTTAGCAGCGTGCTTAAGGATATCAAGAGGCATTAGGGTCGTCACCCCAATCATAATTTTCCTACATTTATTTAAAAAAAATAATATATCAATCTTACTTGATAATAATTTTAAGATAAAGTTATAAAAGAAATAACTTTGATAAATAAAATTACCTCCAACTAACCATTGTGTCCACTTGACTGATGAAGCCTGGGTAATTCTCTGTCTCCCCTATGGTTCTAAGCCTGATTGTTGTTCTCAAGCCCTTGAGGACACACCGGAGGTCTAGATTCTTTGTCTTCCCCCATCCTCTTCTTAGTTTACCTGTATAAACATTAATCATATTCATTATATATTTCTGAAGTTATAATAAACTTTACAATATATAACTAATTTACTTCTTAATGTATAGGAGTTCTTACTAAAACTTGTGCCCGCCGCTAAGGGGTCCACATGAACTAGGGACGTACTCTCCACCATCTTATCCTCCGCTTCCTCCCCCTCTCCCTCTCCCTCCTCCTCTCTCACTTCCTCCCCCTCCTCTTCATTTGATGCTCCATAATTTGGATCATCCTCTACTTGCTCTGGCAAGGTAGGAGCAATCTCCTTCCCCTTTCCCTTCCCCCCCGCATGTAGTAAACGTGCCATTTCTCCAATTGTACGAAACGTGACTAGGGGGAAGCCTGATGCCGAGGGGTGGCTGAGCCTACTGTTAGGGGGGTGGTTGAGTCTAAGGAGACTAATCGGGCTAGGTGGATGGCTGTGTCTCAGGGGAACCCTTTCTTTGGGATTTTTTCTTAAATAGCTTTATCTATAACAAGGAAAAAATGCAATAATTAATACAGTTGAAAATCATCAATATATAAATCATCAATGAAAAATGTTTGGCAAACATTAAAAAAATATTTAAGAATTTTGGTAGAGTTTCCTCTTACTATAAACTTGCATATTAAAATGAAAGTGGGCACACACCACATTAAAAAAAATTGCAAGGACAAACCACAAGAACTTACATATTTAGAACTCAGCGCAAATGCATGTTATTCAAAGATGATCTAAATCTAAGTTCTAAGTTAACAATTTAACCATTGTTTAGCAAACCTAAGAAATTTCTATCTAGTAGAATAAGGATATGAAGGTCAAAGGGTCTTTCTCCAGTTGATTAATTTTCACTTTGTAATTTTATTTGGAAACTTGTATATGTGTTTGCCATGATCAAGTAAGGCATTCCACTATTCTATCCCATAGTAATTTTATTGGGCTGCATGATCATAGTAAACTGAAAACTAAGATGCCATTTCACTTGCATCTTATTCCCCAAGTTGTCATTATGTCAAATGAAGATTTCTGTTTTCTTTTAATTAAAATTTAATATTGCTCCATTGTAAGTTCATCAAATGTTGACCAAAAAGGGGAAAAATGTGAGGTTTACATACACTTCCTGCATTGTTCGTATAACATGATCATAAGTCTCAACGGGCGAGTAATTTAGACACAATTTGACTTGGCGGACTTTTACCCTAGGGGTTAGAATACCTAATGTTTTGTCTTGCATGCATAAATCTTTTTTAGCAACTGTGTGTATCTAAATAATAAGTAATTTGAACATTAAAGAAATTCAACAACAAACTAAAATATCATTCAATTAAATTAAAAAGTTTGAATGTATATACCTCCAACAACTCAAGCCTCCGAGTGTATCCGACACTGATAACCTGCATTTTTTTTTGATAAATGATAACCTACAATTTCAAAAGAAAACTTAATTAAATAATAGATTATAATGCTAAATGTTATAAGAGATAAGGAGGGGAGGGGGTGGAAGCTGATGCCATGGTTAGGGTTTTGGAGGAAAAGGGTGGGGGTGGTGTTGGAGGTGAGGATGGGGTGAAGAGATAAGGAGGCTTGGAGGTGAAGAATGGAGGGGAGGATGGAATCACAACAACAAAGAAGCATTTTGGTCATGGTTAAAAATCATCACCAAAGGGTTTATAACTGTCACCAATTAACATTAGCAAAAGTTGCATTGCGGAAGGGTCTTTAGTGACGATTCCACCCAAAACTGTCACCAAAGCCAGAGATATTTGGTGATGGTTCCACCCAAAACCGTCACCAAAGCTTGAGACTTTGGTGATGGTTCCATCCAAAACCGTCACCAAAGACCCCACCGTAGCTAGGTTCCATGGCTTTGGTCATGGTTATAAACGGTGACCAAAGGATTTGGTAAGGGTTCCACCAAGAACTGTCACCAAAGGCAGAGAAATTTGGTGACGGTTCCACCCAAAACCGTCACCAAAGCCCCCACCGTAGCTAGGTTCCATAGCTTTGGTCATGGTTATAAACGGTGACCAAAGGATTTGGTGACGGTTTCACCAAGAACCGTCACCAAAGGTGGAAATATTTGGTGACGGTTCCACCCAAAATCGTCACCAAAGAACCCACCATAGCTAGGTTCCACACCTTGGCCATAGAGATCATGCCACCAACTTAAATACCAAGAAATTTCAAGAGAATCTTATTTCAATCCTTTTATTTTTACATCAATAACCAAAACTTGGATGCAAACAAGCAAAATTGCTATAAACATGGATGTGAACAAGCAAAACTGCTACATATATGATTGATACAAGAGTGTAGTTTTAGAGTAAAATAACCAAGAACCACAGTGTGATACATGTATGATGAGAACATCATCATGAACCCTAACTATCACAATCTAACCTAGGTATGCAAGAAAAAGCTCCTACATAACTCAAAGAAAGGCTTAACTCAGAGAATTCTGAGTTTAAGAAGAAAACAAGTCATAAGGGTAAAAATGCAATTTCACCAACACAATCTGCAAACAGGGTAACTCAGGGTCCAAACACAGGTCAAACTAACCTAATAAGAAGGAAAGTGGGATGATCTGATCCAACAAGGGCTACAGCAACTCCAGGGAATTAAATGACATTCTGTAACCCTAAAACAAACTCACTTCAATTCACGTAGTTTGAGGCAGGGTAAAAATCAACTAAACCCTCTAAAATTCATAGAAAAATAATATCTAGGGTTTAGAACCTTCAATTTAGCCTTAGAAACCCATTTTGACCTACATTGAGAACCATGCCCAATTAATGATTTAATTTGGGTTTTTACGTAAGTTGGCCAGTCAAACATGGTCTGAACTAGAAAAAAATTCACCATTAAAATCCTTAGGTCCAACTTAGTCATGTAAGAAAGCTTGAGCCTAAGAAGAGATCTCCTTGACCGACTTTGCAATTTGGTCCTCATTATTTACTTTTTGACCCTCAACTTTTGAAACCCTTACATTTTGGCCCCTAATTTTATCTTCCTTCTTTGCATTTTGGTCCCTCATGCAAGTCTCTGCGCAGCACCATGCTCCAGCGACTTTGCTCGGAGCATGGCGCCGCGTAGGGTGAGAGGGGCGTCCTGCCAAGAGAACTTGGAGTTCCCTGCAATGTCTGCTATCGTAGGGACTCGGCCATGCCACCTGACGACGCCCACACCTTCCGTGCGAACGCGCGGAAGCTATGGGTCTCGTCTCCAACCATACTCCAGCGAAGGACGCACGTCGCCAGCGTGCGTCCGCCCCTCCGCCACCGCCTTTATAAAGACCAGCGTCGCCAGCCATTTCTCCCAACTCGGTCTTGACGGAGAATCCCTCAACCCTTCCTCTCTCTCCACTCTGATAGGAACCCACCAGCTCCAACAGCTCCTCCTTCTCGTCTCTCTGCTGCAATACCAGCAGCAGAGTCACCTGCACCTGATCTCCCCGTGTCGCGCAGCACCAAACGTGCGCCTCCCTACCCTCTTCCTCGCCGCCGCTCTCTCCCTCTGGGTGTTTCTTCTCCTGCGACAGTTGGTACGGCTGCCCGCCTCTCCAGGCCCTTTTGTCCCTGCAAGTAGGTTACAATTACTCTCAATCTTCCCCTCTTTCTTTTCCCCACATTATTTCATTTAAATCGACCCTCGACTGACCTTGACCACCATCACTTCCCCGTCTCTGGCCACCCTCCGGCGAGTTGCCCCCGTCGATCCGTAGCTCCACACAACTCGCCGATCATCTCACAAGCTTTGCCTCATCACACTGAACGCCCTCCGCCCCTCCACTGCCATTCCACACCTCCATAACGATCCCCCGAACAAACCCATTTTTCCGACTACAGTCCGACCTAGGGCTGCCGCCATACACCGCCTCACGCCTCGCCACCATCCGCACTGGCTTCGCCACACTCCGGCGAAGCTCCCTACATCTTTTGACTGGGCCGAGAGGCCGTATTCCTGCTTTCAGGTCATGCCGCCATTGCTGGGCAGGTGAAGCTCCTTCACCTGCAGCTGCAGCTTCGATCTCGCCCAGGCACTAGTCCCAGGTCACGCGGAGTGTTTCTGCGAAGACTCCCAGGGCTGCAGCTGAGGCAAACCCCTCGCGAGTTGCTGCAATTGCCTGTATCCTCCTCGCCTGCGAATGCCAGTCGGGAGGTGGGACTTTAGTCCCACCTCGAAAGTGCGTGGCTCAGTGCCCGCACATAAATTGTAAAAGTGTTCGAGGCTATTCGCCTTCGAACACAGGGGTCAGGTCCCTCACGCACGTGCGCGCCACGCGCTCGCCCTCGCCCGCGCTCACGCCCCGCAGGTCTGGGCAGGATCTGAATACCCGACACTGCACACACCTCGCCCACCACCGCACGCCGGTGGGCCTGGTCTCAGGCACGATACCTGTACCCGAATACCCGGCTCTGCGAGAGCGATCCTATGAGAGAAATTTGAGAAAGAGAGAGACGAGGGGAAGGGTAGGGGTAGGTTTTGCTCTGACCAGTTGCGTGAGTGTGCAAGAGCAGAAGAAGAAGAAGAAGAAGAAGCAGCGAAGGAAGAAAGGAAGGAGAAGAAGAGAAGCACTGTAGCAGACCTACAGTTAAGTCGTCTGACCACTACATCAGACGATGGTTGAGCAGCAGCCAAAGGAGATAAAGCAGAGAAGAAGGAAGAAGAAAAGAAGAAGACTCTGCAGCTGAAGAGAAGAGAAGAAAACAGGACGAGCAGAAGAAGAAGACTTGGCCGCCAGAGAAAAAGAAAGAGAAAGAAAGAAATAGGAAGAAAAGAGAAGAAAGAAGAAGAGGGGAGAAGACAAAAAGCACAAAAAGAAGAAAGAACAAGGCACAGCCGTGAGAGAAGAAGAAGAAGCCAAGACAAAAAATTCTCTCTCTCTCTCCCCCCCCTCTCTCTCTCTCTTATTTTTGTAATCCAATAGAGAAACTTTGTACTTCTAGAATTCCAGTAGCTCCCTGAATTCGACCTCGGGAAAACTATTTCCGAGTTAAAAAAAATTCTATTGTGATGACAACCGTAGCTGTCTTGTCTTATACTATAACGACTGTACTATAATAAACACAAAGCAGCACCGCGATTCGCCGTTCTTCAATGTATAAGAGGGAATTTGACAAAAAATGTTGCATTGAGGCACTCATAGGAACTTAACAAGCAATGCTAATGACATTTTCAAGCGAATGTTCTAGGCATAAAAATTACGAGCCCTGGCAAGTGACATTTCATCCCAGTCAAAATAAGAATTCAAACAGAAGCTCCCTTGGACACTCCATTGACATTAGAAGCTTGCTTCTCTACACTCATTCAGACAATTATCTTCATCAAAGCATGCACTTAAAAAGAAAAATGGATTACAATTACGTACACTGATGTCCAAATACAGTAATGCCTTTATTAAGATTGCAATGGCATTCCAAGGAGAGTGTAGAAGATGACTATTTTTTCAAAGGGGAGTTACAGGGCATTTAACAAACACATTATTCAGGGAAAAGTTTATAAATGAGCACAGCAAACTAAGGTGATAAATTTTAGCAAAGTAGACCAGCTAAGGCCCCTAAATGACTGCTCAGTGAGGTTAAATAGCAAAAAAAATCTATAGCAAACATTGCTTAACATGGGTGTATGAGAAGATTCATCATATAGCTATACACATTTTTGTGAAACAACCAAAGATTTTCATCATTGAGTCAAAAGGTTCTCTAGGATTATCATCAAACAGGGTACATAAATAAATCACGAAAATGTGATTTACAATAATAAATGATAGCCAACACACGAGGTACACAAATTTCTATGTACCTACTGTTGCTGCATCTGCATCTGCTACTGCTATTGCTGCATTTGCTACTACTACTGCTGCATCTACATTTGCTACTGCATTGCTGCATTGGCTATTGCTACTGCTGCATCTGCTTCTGCTGCTACTATTACTGCTACTGCATCTACATCTGCATTTGCTCTTGCTGCTATTGCATCTACATCTGCATTTGCTACTGCTGAGTTGAATGCTCTGAAGGAGGAGCTGAAGGCTGCAAATGAGCACTTGGTTTATCTGGAAAAGGAGAAATCTTAAGTGCTTGAGGAGCTAAAGCAATGGATGCCTTGGATGTGATTGGAAAAATCAATGCTAAAGTGGTAGGGAAATATAGAAGATTCGAGAAGATGAGGATAACTGAGCATATATATAGCATTGCTCTTAAAAAGTACCAAAAAAACACTTGGCTTGGCAGGCTCAGCAGAAGCAACATCAGCAGTAGCAGGCTCGGCAACAGTTCCTTCCTACTGCTGCATTGCATGGTAGTGCCCTCTTGCTGTTGCTGCATCGCCACCACACCCCTCCCCTACACTCTTACATGCCCTCTAACCACCTACAACAAAGAAAGGTGACTCTTTTTGGAATAAAGATGGGAAAGAAGCAAGTATATATAATACCTGCCAAGCCCCAAAAATCTATCTATCTACCTATGTGAAAACAAAAGGCAAGGAGCACTAGCCAACCACATAAAGAAAACCATAATTGCCATATTGCATCAAAACTGAACAAAATGAATTCTGTCATAAAACTCCATTGGATATAAAAACCAGGTCTGAGCATATATATACAAGTAAATAGTACAGACATTTTGCACCAAGTTCCAACAACTAAAAAAGTTGTTGATATTACGATTCTCTCTTCTTTTTTGTTGGGGTTGCTTCAGGGGATCCTTAAATACTACTCTTTCCTCCTATGGAACAACAACCACCCTACATTTGCTTGCACATTTCCCCTCTCATGCGCTCCCTCAACTCACCACAAGGCTCATCAAACATTCACAATGTAGGGAAACATCTCATGAAAGCAATCAACTTGTCCACTCACAGTTGCCAAATGTATAGTTCCAATTGTTGGGGTCCAATCCTGAAACAGAAGAAGTATAAAACAAACCACCCCTAACTGTCTGCACACTTCCCCCAACCGCATCAACTATCTCCAAACCAACAAAAAAAATCCAAGAAGAACGGAGGCTCATCTCCAAGATATCACTGAACCAAAGAACACAAATGTAACAACATTATCTAGCATACTCAAATCTGTCCCCTACTCTTCTCTTTTCAAATTTACAGCATTCGCAATATAGACAGACTTCGCAACACTCTTCTGCTATTCTGGCCATCTGGTGGTGTTGGATAATCCCCTTGATTCCACCCCTTCCAAAACAGAAGTAGACCGTGCAAACTAAAGCATTAGAATGGGGTTAAATTAAAGAAAACCGTGAGAATATTGGTGATTTCTTCCTCTTCAAGTTTATAAGCTGAATCATACCAACTTGCTGGGATCATTTGAGAATAGCCAGAGAAACATTGTAGACTATCAATCAAGGCTAAATGAAAGGTTTTTGTCCATCTTTAGTGGGAGGGAGAATAAACTTATACCTTTCTCTGGAGTATGCACCTTAGAAGATGCAATCTATGTTGCATCCAAATCCATCAACTACCCATGTCTCCATTCTCCATCCACATCAATCTGGAGGAAGCTGGAGCTGATAATAATGTGGGTACACCAATTTGAACAAGCAGAGATATTTATGTGGAAAAAAAGATCCAAGCTTTTACCAGCTGCTGCTGCACCACCAACATACTTGTTATCAACCGAGTAAGGGGTACACAGTTCCATGAATTAAGAAACCTCAATGTATAAGCTATGATCACCTTCTACTTGAACCGGATCTGAACATTTCTGTTGGAACGAGGCAACTCGAAATCAAATGTTTCACCACCATACATACATACATACATACATACATACATGTATATATATATATACAAGTAATCTAGAATATGTCTTCAATAAAATGACAAACACTTAATATCAAAACACTCACCATTTATATATATATATATATATTACCAAAGCAAGAGCCAACAATGCAATCATCTCACAAATGCATTACCTACTTCTCGGAGTTTCTTAAATTTGAGAAGGAGAACCTCTCAAGCACCCTGTATTACTCCTACAAAATTGCATGGCACATCTCCTATCATGATGGTGTGCGGCAATGCAGCTGCAAATAGTGTAAGACCTCATGCAGACCTGCTATCTTAACTCTTGCCAGTCTCACTATCCACAATAATAGACTTTGCCATATGGGGCTTAGCTAGTTCAATCACATGTTTACATTCCTCCTTGAACCACACATTGAGCAAATTCATAAGTTCATCAACTCAATGAAGTAATATTTTTTGAGATTGCTTTTATAAAGATCAGCATAAGAAATTGTAGGATTATCATCATTGAGTCAAAAGGTTCTCTAGGATTATCATCAAATAGGGTACATAAATAAACTATGAAAATGTGATTTACTTGATAAATGATAGCCAACACATGAGGTACACAAATTTCTGTGTACCTGCTGCTGCTGTATCTACATCTGCTGCTGCTATTACCGCTGCTGCATCTGGAAAGGTGTACCTACTGCTGCTACATTAGCATCTACTGCTGCTATTGCTGCATGTGCTACTACTGCTGCTGCATCTACATCTGCTACTGCTATTGCTGCATTTGCTACTACTGCTACTGCATCTGGAAAGGTGTACCTACTGCTGCTACATCTGCATCTGCTGCTGCTACTATTGCATTTGGATAGGCGACTCTTCTTGGAATAAGCATGGAAAAGAAGCAAATATATATAATACCTACTAAGCTCCAAAATCTATCTATCTACCTAGGAAATAGACCACTAAAGGAGGAGCATCTCTACTGCATCTCTACTACTGCATTGCTGAGTTGAATGCTCTGAAGGAGGAGTTGAAGGCTGCAAACGAGCACTTGGTTTATCTGGAAAAGGAGAAATCTTAAGCACTTGAGGAGCTGAAGCAATGGATGGGTTTACATGGCAACAGCAGGCTCGGCAGAAGCAGCAGCAGCAGCAGGTGCAGCAGCAATAGCAAACTTACTTGGGTCCCACATCATCATGTAATATGTTTGATTAACCACGAAAGTTAATTTACCATATGAAAAAAGAGAGATTTAATCAAACCTTCAAGTACTCTTTGACAGTTTCAGCTTGCAGGAACGAGTACTCAGTTGCAACTCAATAGAAAGAACATTCTTATAAGCATTTATAAACATGTGGGGAGCAGCAACCAGGGTTGGGTAGGAAATGGCCATGGATAGAGAAGTGACCATGGAAATACCAGTAGCAAACTTCTCAACCAGATCATCTTCAGTCAAATCCAAAACCTCAGGGCTAAAGATCGAGCCACCATCATAAACAGACACAAGCGTGAGACCATATGAGATTGGCCTGATGCCAAGCTTGGCAAGCAAGACAGCCTCGGATAATCCAACCTTATCGCCTTTCTTGATAAGTTCAACCGAGGTAATAATTTCAAAAATTCCCTTGTTAATCTTGGTGGGAATGTTGAGAACCTAGAGGAGACAAAAAGACAATGTTGTAGAGCAGTTAGAATTACTCTGCGAATGTTTAATCAATAGAGAAGAGGCTGATATGGCACACCTGGAAGAAAGATGTCTGGGAGGGATCCAACCCAGTATTCTCAGCAGGAACAACAACATCTATGGGTGCAACAAGTCCAACACTAGCAGGTGCACCAACCTGATAACAATTACCACATTATGCAAGTACAAAATCATCAAACATTGTCAGACTAAGTTATGTATTCAGAATTGGGCACCATGCAACAGAGACACAACTGTATCATGCATGGAAAACCCAAAGAGACGATTACATCAAAGGTGGAATTCAGAAAACTAGTCAAGAAACAGTTTTCCCCATATTGGCAGTCTGAGAGATTGAATTGTGTAAAGAATTGCCAATTGGCATAGAAACCTCATGAAACCATGTTGTAGTTGCATCATTTCAACCTTAGTGTTTTTTACTTTAAGGCTTAAACTTAAGAAGTCAAAATCACTAAAAATAATATGCCAAATAAATGAACAATGGAGCCTGATCAAAGGAATATCACTTCCCTATCCACCACCTCAGTTAACAATATTATTATAATATCAGTATATTGATGGTTGGTTTTATCCACTTAGTGTGTGTAGAGCCAACCGATAAGTTAGATTCTCCATTTGCTTTCCAAGTTCTTCTGAATAATATTTTGCAGAAGATAAATTGTAAAAATTTGAATCATAAGAGTATTGGAAAATGCTGTATTAAAGTAGCATACTTCATGATTTTGGATTTTGTACTCTCTAATCACATATCTTTTCCATGAGTTTTACTTTTAAGGTACTCCTATCTATAAGTTTGATCATAACATATAATTAATTTTTGTTATTGTGAAAACATTTAACAAATGAAATGTATATTTTATAATGTCAGTTAGTATATACACATTGGAGATGCCAATAACATGATATTGGGGTTAAAACTAAAAGAGAACCAGATTCATGATCAAGAGGCACATCCATTCCTTAATATGCAAGTAATAGTAGACAATAGAGAGGATATTTCCATTTGTATATCAAGCATGAGGCTTTCCAAATCTCTCTAAAAAGACATAAGCTTTTTTTTTGCCAGATAGTACAAAATCCTCTACCATATCTTGAAAAGTTGAGGGCGACCAGACAATGCTAAAACCATAGCCTAATCGCTTAGTTTGCAAGAAACCCAAACAAGTGTGCTCCTAGAAGTGAAAAGATCTAAAAAGGTTTTGAGGATCCTTGGGATACTTATCCTCAAGAGGATCCTTGGAGGAGCACCTCTACCAAAATAAATACAAAAATAAAAAAATAGTAGTTTATATCAGGAACGAACAACTACATTTGTATACTAATTAACCAATAAGCCATTACCTGCCAAAACTATAGCCATCTCGAAATAGAGGATTAAAATGTGTCTTCAGGTATATTGCAAGCAATCCACCATAATTTACTACACAAATCAATTATGTAGTATATATGTCTACATCGAAAAGTAGCCACTTAATCGCCCATTTTTTGAGAAACTTAATCAAATATCAAGAAGGGTCAGCCATATTTGCATTTGAAAATGACCAGCAAGCCATTACTCACCAAACTATTGCCATCACCATGCAAAGGATCAAACTGTATCTCTTCACATATGTTGCAAGCAATTAACCATACTTGTGTACCTAAAATCAAATATATAATGGGTATGCCTTTACCAAAAACCACCAATCCAACTCTAAGCACCCCAATGATCTCGACCTTACTTCACTTTACTCAATCATCTACCCATCCAATCACTAAGAAAATGAAAGATTCAATCTTTCCTCCAAAAATCCAACATTAAATGAAACAAATAGAACACCAAGGAAGACAAAGCAAGCAAGCCAAACCTTGTACTTGGCGACCTCCTCTCTGACCTCCTTCAAATCCCCCTTGGTGAAGATAAGCCTCACGTTCCCCTGCAGCACCACCAAAGATCACAACTTTACCAGCAACCTCATACAATTTCTAGTAGCTCCTTTCCTGCAGCATATGTTTCTCAAAAGGCCTCAGTGGATATATGGCATTCCTATTTAGGACATGCCCATAATAATATTATAAAAAGAGTTATCTCTCAGTTTCAGCTCCCTACTGTTAACTCTCCTGTTACTAATGTCTGTCCTACCTGTTAAATCGAAAAATCCCATCGCCAACATTTATATCAAACACCTACTATCAGCAATGCAACATTTGCCTTGGTATTTTCAGATGTCTGGACTCCCCTTTTGTTATTTTAAGGGCATAAATACTGCGTAACATTTATTGATGATTTCAGTAAATATGTTTGGGTGTTTCCCTTGCATACCAAACCAGATAACGAGGAAATTACAGGTTTAGCACAAGAAATCAAATGTAAACTAGAAGAAAGAAAAGCAAATATTGAGTTTGAGCTTGCTAATTTACAGGGGAGGTCAGCAGAAAAAAGTAATTGCAGTAGGGAATTAGAACTTCAAAAGCAATATGATGAGGTGCTGAAACAGGAGGAGGTGCATTGGTACCAAAGGTCAAGACATGAATGGGTTCAAAGTGGTGATAAGAATACAAAGTTTTATCACTTGTACACTTAGAATAGAAAGAGGAAGAATTCAATCAATTGGATCACCCTCCCAAATGGAGAAGAAACTACAGACCAAAGTATTATCAGTAATTGCTTCTACAATTTTTTCAACGAATCATAGACCACCCAGATTTAGAAACCAGACTTGATGAATTATTTTCTAATCAACATTGGCCATCAGGGGTGGAAAGCAACTGATGCACACAAATCCCAGATTAAGATGAAATTCATAATGTCCTATTTAAGATGCATTCGTGTAAAAGCCTAGGCCCTGATGGCCTCAATAAAATCATCAGGTGGAAGATGGATATGCCAACAATAAAATTGATGAGGGAAATGGTAGATAAAATTTAGTTTAGCATTTACATATCATGGCTCAAGCAAATCAGATTACATGATAAGTTATGGGCTAAGACAGATATTATCACGTGTGATAGGCAAATGAAAATTTTAATCATTAAACTATAGGTCATCATCGCCATGATCATGGCTTGGATGGAATCTATTTGGTGCTTCATGAAAGTATACCAGCTGAGTGTCTCTACTGTTTGTAACAGGCTTGTTCTCATTATTTTCCAAAATAATATGCTTGAGAGTACTTTAGCACATCAAACACATTGATGTAAACACATTTACACAACTTAAAATGTCTATTTATGCATGTTCTTAAGCATAGGATTGCATTTCATGATATAAATATTGCATAACATGCATCATCTTGCATTTAGAGTAGTTTGAATAAAATGGAGGTTAATTATCTCCTTTTATGTGCTTGGACAGGGCAAACATTTTATCGGGGCCTCAGATTAAAGATCCAACCGTATGGATGTGATCAGGGCGGCGATTGGAGTTCAACGACTCCAAGATCACCCTAATCAGACATCCGTAGCATCAGATAGTGATCGGGGAACCCTAGAAGATCAAGGGTCAGGATGGTGAAAATCTGCACTTCAGATGACAAATCCGACCGCACGGATGAATTCGGATCGACGATCGCAGCCCAACGACGCAAAAATCAAGTCAATCCGACATCCGTGGCACCATCTACAACTTTCAGAAGATGGATGGCCAAGATGGCGCCACGTGGCGCCATCTCGGCCACCCAAACGGTCGCATGCAATCTGGACAGTCTCCGCATCCACCTTTCCCCACCGTTGGATCAAGATCCAACGGTTGCGACGCGCTCGCGCTGAAGTCAGGCGCTCGACATAAACGCGACCCCAGCGTGTTGGTCAAGCGCTCTAACGCGAAGCGGGGACGCGCGTTCGAGCCTCGCCACGCTGAAATTGGAGTGGTGGCGCGCCTCCGATCGACTGCATGATCGTGATCCAACGGTCGCACGCACTCAATCAAGATGACACGCTCACACACGCCCGCGCGTAACGTGCGATCGCACGTGGGCGAGTGCGTAATGCAGCGGGTGAAGGCGCGACTTAAGCCGTCCGATCTCGTGATCGGACGGTTGAGGATCGTTGGACGTGCATGTACGTTGATGAAGCGATCAGCTGAGGAGGCGTGCGTGGGCGCAGAAGCTACGCCCACGTTGGGGCTTTAGTGATAGATTTATCCGTCACTAAAGACCCCTCATTTATTGTTTTGAAGTTGTAATGTCCATTTTGCCCCCACTCCTTGCAACTATAAAAGGAGACCCCCTCCATACGAAATTCTCATCCCTTCCTTCTCCTCTCTACCCCTCCAAATCTCAAGAGAAGCTTGTCCCACACCTGGGATGCTCCTCGCGAGATAAAGTCTAAATTTTCGTTCCCCTTCGGAAGTGGATCCCACGACGACGACGGCGTGCTACTCCATTCCCGTTCTTCTGCTTCGTCCTCCTTCGTCCTGCTTCATTCTCCTTCGTCCAGGCGTCGTCCCGTCCGGCTCGTCCTCCAAGCAATCATCTAGGAGGATAACTTCTCTCTCCCATTCTTATTTACAGCTTTTCTAGCGTAGAATTTTCCTGCTTTATAGTGTAATTGATTTTCCGCTTTCTAGTGTAACTTTTATTTAGTTTGATTATATAAACAGTTGAAATATTGAATGCATGTTCTCTCTCTCTCTCTCTTTTAGTCTGATAGCTCCATTGTAATTATATCGCCTTGCTTATCAAAAATCCTAAAAGAATATAATTACGAATATAGATCAACGTAGCCTCCCTGTGTTCGACCCGGAATTCATTTCGGTATAAATTTTATTTGTTGAGCACGAATTCTTCGCTTTCGAACTACAACGACAGGTTTTCCAAAACTGAACACGTTAGCGTAGCGATTCGTATATGTTCAACATTTTGGCGTTGTTGCCAGGGAGGCAACGATTTCTGATCTTTTCTTTGCATTTCTTGAACTTTATGTTGTTTTCTAACTAGCTTTCTCTTGTGTTTATTTGTAACGAGCGCGTGCCCCAGACGCCTTTTAAGACGTCTGGGAGGTGGCCCAGACGCCTGTCAAGACGTCTGGGATCACATCCAGACGTCTGACCAGACGTCCGGGATAGTTTACAGACGTCTGGAGAACAGTTATGCTCGCACGGGAGATTCGTCTGCGCGCCTGTGCGCGCAGACCTGCGTTTCTGCCCTCTTTCTCTGCGGCTGCAGGCGGCTGCGACCGCCTTCTCTCTCCTCTCCGCGCGGCGTTAAAAGGGGGGGGCGCGCCTCCCCTCCCGTCTCCACCATCTTCCTCCTTCTTCTCCTGCCTGTGCGCGAGAGCGAGCGGACGCGAGGGCGCAGCGGCAGCGGCAGCCGCAGTGAGCACGGAGGAGCTGCGGCATGCGAGGGCGGGGCTCTGCTGTGAGGGCGAGCTCGCCAGGAGCGGCTTGGCCGGCCGGCGGAGGGCGCGGGGGGCGCGGAGCGTCGCGGAGAGGGACCTGTGCGGGCTGAGCAGCAGACGCGCGAGGTGCGACGCGGGCGGCGTCGCGAGCGGAGGCCGAGCAGGGCTCTGTTTCTGGAAAATTTTCCAGAATCAGACGTCTGGATTGATATCCAGACGGCAAGGTCGACGTCTGTGAGATCATACAGACGTCTGAAAGGTGAGTTTCCGCTTTCTTCTTCCTTCTTGTCGACTGACCGTACTGAGGGAGGGGGGTTGGCTGTGCGCAGGTTCGCTGATTCGTCATCCTTTGCGAATCAGACGTCTGGAAGTTGTACCAGACAGCGGGAGTGACCTCCAGACGTCCGGAGGGACCATCGGACGTCTTGGATCTAGGCAGACGTCCCCGCAAACTTTTGGACGTCCGGGGAACCAAGCCGAACAGGTAATTCTCTGATCCACCGTTTAAGACGTCTGGAAGGAGTTCCAGACGTCTGATTTTGCACAGTATCGTCTTTCTCGACCCGTTTAGGGCCCGTTTGGGCTCCGTTTTTCCGCGATTCGAGTTGCGTTCGTTTCAGAATTAATTCCTCTACCCGCCTACAGTAGCTATACACTATTTTGAGACACTCCTTGTGTTTGATCCTTGTGATAGGACCTCGTTCGGTTGCAGTCTTGAGAGTCGCGGAGGCGCGCGGGATTCCCGATCACGCCCCCATTACTCCTGTTGTACCTGGTAGAGTGGCTTTAAGTATTAATAAAATCTGTTAAAGTATGGAACCATAACTAGAACCTAGGGCATTGCATGAATCCTAGGAATGAGAAATATATGGAATGATAGCTCCTAGGTGTTGCATGAATCCTAGGGCCGGAAAACTAGATTGTATGATAGATCCTAGGATATGGCATGAATCCTAGGGTGGAAAAACTAGTGGAATGTATATTACTGCAGTCTTGGAAAATTGGAAAGGAATATATAAAGCTGCCTGTAAATTTAATTAACAGCTGCCCGTTATGAATAAAGAAACATGTTTGAGATCATGGATTTTGAGAATGTGAATCTGGAAAGTGAAACATATGATGTTCTGAGATAAAGAGCTGGAACCCTACGGGAAATTAGGAGTGGAACTCCTGGAAAGAAAAAGGAATGGAACTGAGATGTAGTTTGTACTGTCTCTTGGGTACGCAGTACCAAGGGAAGTACCTGTACCTGTTTAGTGCAGAGTGGGGCCAGCCGCCCCAGGGACCCGAGGTTAGGATTGGTCGCTCTGTACCGACTTGTTGGCCCTCGTGTACGTAGTACCGAGGAGAGCTAGTAGTGTTAGGAGAGTACTAGCTACCCCATGGGCCCAGGGTTCTGCTAGCCTCCTTCACCGACTTGTTAGGCCCACTAGGGCAAACCAGGGTAGTCAGGCGAGGGTGCGTGGACTGTGGAGGGGCAAGGCCCCGGTTTGGTTACTGTGGAGGGGTTGGACCCCTGCTACTGAGAGGGCTCTGCCCTGGTTCCGTGCTATGCTTTGGGCGCACCCGTTAACGGAAACGACTGACCGCGTGCCAGTGCGGGCTAGCTACCTGTGCATTTATCGCGCGTGCCGTAGTCACCGTTACGTCTGTCAGTGACCTTGGGGTGGTTGACTGAGGGTAGGATCACCACGGGGGACTCTCCCGGCCAGGAGAGCACCACGTGCTACTTCTACTTTTGGAAAAGACTGCAATCAAGATCGTCCCACGAGGACATCCGAGATCAAGTAAAGGATCTGAGAAATAAATGAAATAGTGAGAAAAATTGAAAGATGTAAATAAAGGAAGTAATAGAACATAACAGCTCCTGTACACTCTACTGTTGCCTTTAGTTAGTTTGCCACTCTACTCAGCGTTTTGCTGACATGTTACACTCGTTACCTTTTTCAGGACCAGGTGTTGAGCAGCCAGGGTCGGCGGCTGCAGAGGACGCTGGGCCGAGTAGGGTCCAGTAGAGTTACCACAGCTTTGTACCCCTTTTTGTTTCTGTTCTAGTGAGTAGTTTTTGTTTCCGCTGTACCTTCTTTACCTGCAATTTTTGTTATATGATAAATGTTGTTTTACTGTTGTGGTGGTGCCTACTGTAGTAGTTTCTTTCCTTACTGCTGTACTTTCTTACTGTTAGTTATATTCATGCTGAATGTGGTTTATTTTACTGTCTTTTGGTTACTTCCTCGTTGGACGACTGGGTCTTGGGATTAGTCGAGTTGGTCCGGTTCTCGTGTCTCGTAGGGACTCGGGAATCGGGTCGTTACATTATTGTTTTGCAGAGACCTCCATCAAGGAATCAACAAGCGGTAGACTGGAGTAAAGTGCAGTTGAAGACAACTGTAAGTGCTCCCCCATTCTTACCCCCTCCAAAGATTTCATTCGCCACATTAAATCCAAATCCCAATTAACCTAGGTGTTTGCATAAATCCTAGGAATAGTTTGGTTGTTTGGATTTTCACTCACATTCATTCCACCCTCATTCATAAAAAAATAACAAAAAGATAATCTTGTCGGGTAATTTCCAACAAACACACAACAAACACCCACATTCAAGGCACTTGATGAACTCGATTTGTTTTCTACTCAACCGGGCTCTGATCCGTGGAACCGGTACACACAAAGCAACACATAATAGAGTAGAAATTATTCTAGGTTAACCATTTTTGAGTGCCTAACTTAGTGGTGCATTTGTGGCCAATTGTTTGAGTTGTTTGGGCCGCACCACTTTATTTAAAACCAACTCATCAAGTAGCTCCTCCTTAGGGTTTTCAATCTAGGTATATTCCATGCACTCCACTTTCTTTCTAATTTTAAAGGAAATCAATCTTCACCCGTGTTTTACAACTTGGTTTGCCTAGAAACTTGATTGCAATTCACCTAATTTGAAACCCTAAAAGCTACTTAAGCAAGATTTGAACATTAAATTTCACGCATTATCAATAATCTTGCTTGAAAACCCTGGTTGTGCACGCACTTACACAAATCTCAATCAATCATTAAGGGCACAACCCATTGTAAGGGCCCATCACTTTCCATAAGCACCACAATCCCAGGCCTTAAAAAATTGAGTAGACGTTGGCCTTAAGGTTTGATTCGCTCTTCAGGGTCTAGTCTGAGATTGTTTTTGATTAACCTACTTGTACTGATTAATCTGATGTCTAGCTAGGGGAGTAGCGTCAAACGATCGCAGCTGGGGGGTACACTAGGAACCGGAGGCGAAAGCCAAAGGAAGAACCTTCTCCCCAGTCCCTCCTTCTAACTGGTTGGATTAAACAGACGCAAGTAGAGTAAATCACTTACAGTCTTAAGGCTGGTTTTGGGAGTCAGTAGATCCTTAGGCTACCCCACTTAAGGACAGCCTTGTTCTGTTGTGCTACAAGGTCCCTATCCCCAGTCCTTCCGACCTTCTCCTAGTTTATGCTAGGAAGACGGTCATTGAATCCCCGATTGAAAGGACCGTTAGAACATTCTAGGAGGCGCAAGTTAGATTTTGGTCAATTTGATCCCATGGCTGAACAACAGCCTCCTCTACTTGAAAATCCACAGGAAGAATTTCGAAGGTAGCTGAACAAATGCAGAGAATGCAGGAATGGTTCCAGAGAATGCAGGGCGCTCAGCCCTTGAAGGATTTTTATGATCCTTAAAATTATGGGGAACGTCCCGGCGTCCAGATTCCAGCCGATGACGTAAAAATCAAGCCCCAGGTGTTAAGCCTGATTAAACATTATCATGGGCTTGGCTCCGAAGATCCGTTTCAGCACATGGAAGATTTGACCACTTTGGTCCAGACCACTAAGGCTCGAAACGTTAACGAGGAGCAAATGATCATGAGGCTCTTCCCCCACTCTGTTAGGGATAAAGCCGCGCATTGGTATAGGACAATAGGAAGACCAATTACAACTTGGAATGAGTTGAAATCGGCCTTTCTGAAGAAATTCTTCCCAGTCGGTCGTACCAATGCTTTGAGACGGGCAATCACTACCTTTACCCAGCGGTCGGGGGAGCAGTTTCATGTGGCCTGGGAGCGATTCCAGGACTTATTGCGGAGGTGTCCACACCACGAGGTGCCGAAATGGCAACTCGTGCAGATCTTCTATCATGGGTTGAATGAGCAACTCAGAAACCATGTGGATGCTTCTTACGAAGGCAATTTCCTCAATAAAGATGCAGATAGTGCACATGATTTATTTGAGGAAATGAGTGAGAATTCAATTAATCATGCCTCCATGGATACTTTTAACCGGTCCCAGCAACCCAGATCAAATGTCAATGAAGTCCATGACTCTCATTCATTTGATATGGAATTGATTTGTAATAAACTTGATAAGGTGGACTTGGTTGCTAAAAGAATGGAAGAGTGGATGGCTGGCAATTCTATGAACTCTCAATCCACTCAATCCCAAAATTCGGGATTCCATTCCTCACGAGCTCCTTCTGGACGGGAGTTCGTGAATCAACTTGATGCGACTCAACCTATGAGTCAACATTTTTCGGAACCCCATGGGTTCCCAACTGGGGCCTTTGATCCCAGTTTTTCTGATCCTTCCCTTTCTTTCTCTCCATCCTCACCCTATGAGGATGTCTGTGCTGTACAAGAGAATGTTAGATCCAACCCCTACTCGAATGCCTATAATCCAGGTTGGAGAAACCACCCTAACTTCTCTTGGAAAAATCCGAGGCAATAAACCCAATTCCGACCCGACAACTATGCTCCGCAATGACCAATGGGTCAGGGTCAAGTATATACTCAGTTGCCTCCAAATCTGGTCAATCAGCCAGCTTGGAATGCCCGTCAACCCGCAGGGCAGGTTGATTTGAACCGTCAAATGGTAGAGATGCAAGGATCTATACTCCAGCTCATGCAGCAAATGAAAAACTCACTGGACAACTTGCAATCCGGGCTCATTGCTAATTCTCGTCAACCCGGATCTCTACCATCCCAACCCGTACCCAACCTGCGAAACATTATGAATTCGGGCAATCAAGCCCAAGGGTACGGAAATCAGAGGGACCCGCACACACATGCTCAGGTGGTTGAGCAGGGTTCCTCGTCTTCTTCTTCTGCAAATCAACAATTCATGGTCAATCAAGCCCCTCCAATCTTTCCTAATCCTCCCCAAGACACAAATTCTTACGCTTCTGCAAATTCTGTAACTTTAAGGAGTGGTAAGAAGACTCAAGATCCACAACCACACTATTCTGATTTTCTGAATCTTGAAGAATCTGAGGAGAGAGGAGAATTCTAGAGGAGAAATCAAGGCTCAGGAACCTGATTCCAAAGATCTGACTCATGTTCCTTTTCCTGAAGCCTTAACCAAAGCAAAGAAGAAGAAGTTTGTTGATAGTAATGAGGAGCTTCTGAATTTATTTAAGAATGTTGAGATCAATATCCCGCTCCTTGATGCTATCAAACACATACCGGCTTACACAAGATTTTTAAAGGAATTATGTACACAAAAGCGTAAGTCAAGAGAATCTGTTCCGAGGAAGGTGGTACTCTCCGAGCAGGCTAGTTCTGTATACTGCACTACCTCCCTCAGAAAAAGAGAGATCCTGGTGCTCCTTTGATTTCTTGTGTTATTGGAGATTACACATTTGATAGAGCACTTTTGGATCTCGGTGCATCATCAACCTAATTCCGACTTCTCTTATGAGAAGTTTGGGTTAGGTGAACTTCGGCCAACTTCACGTAACGCTACAATTAGCAGACCGTTCGGTCACAAACCCGCGAGGCGTTATTGAAGATGTTATAGTTAAGGTTAAGGATTTCTATTTTCCTGTAGATTTCCTTATCCTTGACATGGATGTACCAGATAATCTGAGGAACACGCCCATCATTCTGGGGCGTCCGTTCCTGGCTACCACAAAGGCCAACATTAATTTTGAAAGCGGTAGCATGGAAATCGCCTTTGAGGACCAACGAATGAAATTGGATATTTTTAAGGCGATCAATAAATTTGAGGATTGTGGATTTATTGAGGAACTTGATGAGGATAATGTTAATATTGAAACTTATTTGACAGTTTCTTCAATTGAAAGCTCCTCTTTAGTTGATGAATTTGACTTGCAACCCTCTGACCTGACATCTTCGGAAGAGGTTATTGATTTTGTTCACTCAAAACCTCTTCCTCTTGTTGAATCTTCAGCATCTACCCTACCATCAATCATTACCCCACCCCAGCTTGAATTGAAACCATTGCCCGAGAATTTAAAATATCAATTTTTAGGACCGCAGAATACGCTCCCTATGATTATTAGTGCTAAATTGACAAAGGAGCAAGAGATTAAATTGATTAAGGTCCTAAAGGAACATAAGGAGGCAATTGGTTGGATCATTCATGACCTCAGGGGGATCGAGCCATCTTACTGTAATCATAGAATATTTTTGGAAGATGGATCCCGCCCTTCTTGCCAGATGCAGAGGAGATTGAATCCAAATATGCGAGAAGTGGTCAAAAAGGAAATCATCAAGTGGCTCGATGCAGGAATTATTTATCCAATCTCTGACAGTCCCTAGGTAAGTCCCGTTTAGATTGTTCCAAAGAAAGTCGGGATTACTGTTGTGACTAATGAGAGAGGAGAATCTGTCACAACTCGTTCAGCTTCCTCTTGGGGAGTTTGTATTGATTACAGGAAGTTGAACACAGCCACTAAAAAGGATCATTTTCCCCTGCCCTTCATTGATCAAATCTTGGAAAAATTAGCTGGGCAGAAGTACTTCTGTTTTCTTGATGGCTACTCGAGATACAACCAAGTTCCTATCCATCCCGAGGATCAGGAAAAAACTACTTTCACCTGTCCCTACGGAACCTTTACTTTTCGTAGGATGCCTTTTGGGTTATGCAATGCACCTGCGACTTTTCAAAGGTGTATGCTAGCCATATTTTCCGACATGGTGGGAGAGTTTATGGAAGTCTTCATGGATGATTTCTCTATTTTCGGAGAATCATTTGACTCTTGTTTGGCTAATTTAGAAATGATTCTTAACCGATGTATCAAGACACGACTGGTCCTTAGCTGAGAAAAGAGTCATTTCATGACCCAAGAGGGCATCGTTTTGGGTCATGTAATCTCTGAACGGGGAATTGAAGTGGACAAAGCTAAGGTTGATGCTATCGCTAAACTTCCTCCTCCCACATCTGTTAAACAAATCAGATCATTTCTTGGCCATGTGGGATTTTATCGAAGATTCATCAAGGATTTCTCGAAGGTTGCTCGTCCTTTGAGCAATCTTCTTACCAAAGAAACGCTCTTTGTTTTTGACGAATCATGTCGAAAGGCATTTGATTTTCTGAAAATGGCAGTCACCTGTGCTCCAATTTTGCAACCACCAATTTGGACAGCCCCATTTGAGATCATGACCGACGCTTTTGATTACGCGGTTGGGGCTGTCCTGGGTCAGAAAATTGACCGAAAGCCCTCTGTCATTTACTACGCTAGTAAAACTCTGGATGAAGCCCAGAGGAATTACACTATTACTGAAAAGGAATTACTAGCTGTAGTATTTGCATTGGAAAAATTCAGGGCTTATCTCTTGGGGTCTCATGTTATTGTTTATACCGACCACTCGGCCTTGAGACATCTCTTGGCTAAAAAGGATGCTAAATCCCAGCTTATTCGTTGGATTCTTCTTCAAGAATTTGATCTTGAAATCAAGGATAAAGTCGGGGTGCAAAATGTGGTAGCGGATCATTTGTCGAGACTCCTAGGTGATTCTTCTTGTCCGGACATTCCGATTGCTGACACTTTTCCGGACGAAACCATTCTTACAGTTTTAGGTGTCCACACCCCATGGTTTGCTGACATTGTTAACTATTTGGCCGTTGGTCAAATCCCCCAGGATTTGGCCAAGCAACAACGGGATAGACTCAAATCTGAGGCCAAATATTACTTTTGGGAGGACCCTGAACTGTATCGCATCGGCTCTGATCAGATTATTCACCGATGCATACCGGAGAATGAATTCAACAGTATACTCGAGTTCTGCCATGCATCTGGGTGTGGTGGACATTTCTCCGGGAGAGAGACGGCTGCAAAAATCTTGCAATCTGGCTTCTATTGGCCGTCTTTATTCAAGGATGCCCAGGACTTCTCAAGGTCATGTTCTCGATGTCAATCACTCGGGAACATAACCAAGAGAGACATGATGCCCTAAACCCTATTCTTCCTGTAGAAATTTTCGATGTTTGGGGCATCGATTTCATGGGACCCTTTATCCCTTCATTTGGACATCAGTACATTCTTGTTGCTGTTGATTATGTGTCCAAATGGATTGAGGCAATTCCCACCCGAACCAATGACCACAAAGTGGTCATCAATTTTATCAAAAAAAATATCTTCAGTAGGTTCGGGATTCCGAGGGCTATCATCAGTGATGGTGGCACTCATTTTACTAATGTCCAATTCCAAAATTTATTGGCCAAATATGGGGTTAACCATCGAATTTCCACACCTTACCATCCCCAAACGAATGGACAAGCCGAGATCTCCAACTGAGAGATCAAGAACATTCTGCAAAAAACGTTTAGGCCTGATCGCAAGGATTGGACTCAAAAGCTTGAGGACACTCTTTGGGCCTACCGTACGGCGTATAAAATGCCCATCGGCATGTCTCCATTCCGTTTGGTGTATGGAAAGGCGTGCCATCTACCCGTAGAGATTGAACACAGGGTATTCTGGGCAGTCAAACAATGCAATTTAGATCTGAATCTAGCTAGAAAGACCAGGAAACTCCAACTATCTGAGTTGGAGGAGCTTAGAAATGATGCTTATGAGAATGGCAAGATCTACAAGGCTCGGACCAAAGCTCTACATGATCAATTGATTTCCCGCAAGAGCTTTGAGCCAAACCAGAAGGTCTGGTTATTTGATTCTAAACTTAAGCTCTTTCCTGGTAAACTTAGATCTAAATGGAATGACCCATTCATAATTGATCAGATTTTTCCTAATGGTGTCGTTCATATTTCTGACCCAAAGACGGGTAACACCTTTAAAGTCAACGGTCAACGTTTGAAGCCTGTTGTTGACCGTAATCTTCCAGGACCCGTCTCAGACTCTGTTGCTCTAGCCATTCTGTGACTTCTTTGGCTGGACTTCGCCTAGTTGACGGCATTAAACTCAGCAGTTGTACATATGACACAAGGCTGATACGAGCTTCATATCCAGGTGACATCTTTCATATTCTACCCTTTCTTTCATGTCTCTTTTTCAATGAGGACATTGCATCAGCTAGGCATGGGGGGCTGGATTCATTCTTGAATTATTTGGTCAGCTTTGTGAAATCCATATAAATTGTCTCTCTTCTTATTTAAAAAAAAAAAAATTAGGAAGGATTAGTTGGACACTAGGACTTTTCAATCCTAAGAAATTTTACATTAGGATCTGAACACAAAGACCCCTCAGGTCTTTGGACTTAATTAGCCTGTGTATCCACTAAAATGTGCATTTGTTTTTGAGTCCTCGCCATCTTAATTCTATTATAATTGGAATAAATAAGTTTGGGTGATAAGTACACGACTTATCAACCCGCCCTCTGATTTGAGGAAATTTTGAGTTTTAAGGATCTACACACTTTCTTTGCACTGACTCGTTGTTCGGTGATTCTAACGGAAATTGGGTAGCTAATGAACCTTCTAGGGTGATATGGCTGGCAAGTTATCGTGGGTAACAACCCATAGGTAGGTTATCCAGAGCCCAGTCACTGGACCTTTCTCTGTTTGCTGCCTTTAAGTAAATCTTAGACCAGGGAAGCCACCTACATAAAAAAAAAAAATCAAAAAGAAAAGGAGAAAAGAACAAAAAGAAATAAGCCACACTTCACCACACGAGTATGGCTGGAAAGTTGTCGGTGGTAACAGCTCATCGACCGGTTGTCCAGAACACAGCTCAGAAAATGCACTAAAAATTCCCAAAGCACATAGGAAGAAGTGGAGAAGTAGAATAAACTGGGGAGATATACACTGGATTCACCCTTGTGTTGACCCCGTAAAAAAAATAAAAGAAGGGAGAAAGCTACCGGTTGTAAAGATACACTTTTAGGCAGAATTCTTGTTAGGTCACCTTGAGGTGTTGAAATCCGAAATCCGTTTTAATTGCCAGTCAACGATTCTATCACAATCACAATAAGATGCTTAAAGCTTAGGGTTCTCATCAAATCTTGGGTGAGTTGAATGGCCATAGAAAGCCACTCTTAAACCCTAAAATTTGAAAATCCAAAAAAAATAGAAAAGAGAAAAAGAGAAAGAAATTTTTCTTTTAGTAAGGCGAGGGCTTGAGGCGGTCTGCTTTTTGGCTGATAACTGGGCATTGTTGTGTCTTTGAAAGTTCAGTTCCTAAGTAGACAATTTCTTAATGATTGAAAATAACTCAAGTCCAAATAATCCAACCTAATTCTTTTATAAATAGCATATAGTTTTTGCAAGGGACTAGCAAAAGATAGGCATGGGGGTATGATGTAAACACATTTACACTACTTAAAATGTCTATTTATGCATGCTCTTAAGCATAGGATTGCATTTCATGATATAAATATTGCATAACATGCATCATCTTGCATTTAGAGTAGTTTGAATAAAATGGAGGTTAATTGTCTCCTTTTATGTGCTTGGACAGGGCAAACATTTTATCGAGGCCTCAAATCAAAGATCCAACCGTATGGATGTGATCAGTGCGACGATTGGAGTTCAACGACTCCAAGATCGCCCTAATCAGACATCCGTAGCATTAGATAGTGATTGGGGAACCCTAGAAGATCAAGGGTCAGGATGGTGAAAATCTACACTTCAGATGACAAATCCGACCGCACGGATGAATTCGGATCGACGATCGCAGCCCAATGATGCAAAAATCAAGTCAATCCGACATTCGTGGCACCGTCTACAACTTTCAGAAGATGGATGGCCAAGATGGCACCACGTGGCGCCATCTCGGCCGCCCAAACAGTCGCATGCAATCTCGACAGTCTCTGCATCTGCCTTTCCCCGCCGTTGGATCAAGATCCAACGGCTGCGACGCGCCCGCGCTGAAGTCAGGCGCTCGACATAAACGCAACCCCAGCGCGTTAGTTGAGTGCTCTAACGCGAAGTGGGGACGCGCTCTTGAGCCTCGCCACGCTGAAATTGGAGCGGTGGCGGCCTCCGATCGACCGCACGATCGCGATCCAACGGCCGCACGCGCTCAATCAAGATGATGCACTCACACACGCCCGCGCGTAATGCGCGATCGCACGCAGGCGGGAGCGCAACGCAGCGGGTGAAGGCGCAACTTAAGCCGTCCGATCTCGCGATCGGACGGTTGAGGATCGCTGGACGTGCATGTACGTTGATGAAGCGGGCAGCCGAGGAGGCGTGCGTGGGCGCGGAAGCTACGTCCACGTTGGGGCTTTAGTGACGGATTTATCCGTCACTAAAGATCCCTCATTTATTGTTTTGAAGTTGTAATGTCCATTTTGCCCCCACTCCTTGCAACTATAAAAGGAGACCCCATCCATACGAAATTCTCATCCCTTCCTTCTCCTCTCTACCCCTCCAAAGCTCAAGAGAAGCTTGTCCCACACCCGAGATGCTCCTCGCGAGATAAAGTCTAAATTTTCGTTCCCCTTCGGAAGTGGATCCCGCGACGACGACGGCGTGCTGCTCCGTTCCCGTTCTTCTGCTTTGTCCTCCTTCATCCTGCTTTGTTCTCCTTTGTCCAGGCGTCATCCCGTCCGGCTCATCCTCCAAGCAATCGTCGAGGAGGATAACTTCTCTCTCTCATTCTTATTTATAGCTTTTCTAGTGTAGAATTTTCCTGCTTTATAGTGTAATTGATTTTCCGCTTTCTAGTGTAACTTTTATTTAGTTTGATTATATAAACAGTTGAAATATTGAATGCATGTTCTCTTTCTCTCTCTCTCTCTCTTTCTCTCTCTCTCTCTTTCTCTCTCTCTCTCTCTTTTAGTCTAATAGCTCCATTGTAATTATATCACCTTGCTTATCAAAAATCCTAAAAAAATATAATTGCAAATATAGATCAACGTAGCCTCCCTGTGTTCGACCCAGAATTCATTTCGGTATAAATTTTATTTGTTGAACACGAATTCTTCGCTTTCGAACTACAACGACAGGTTTTCCAAAATCGAACACGTTAGCGTAGCGATTCGTATACGTTCAACACACATCAAGCATGATTATTACTTTAGCACTACCTAAGAGTGAATTGATGCATAATATGACTAATCAACATACACAACTACTGGAAAACATGGACACAAAGTTAATGGAAAGTACCAAGCCCAAGGAGTTGGCTCCCTCATTATGCAAATAAGCAAGCCCTCGAGCCATCCCAAGAATTATGGTGAATCTTTGTTTCCAATTAGGAATCCATGCTATTCACCTATTAGGTAACCACTAGAAAAAGAACAACACTACAAATCAGAGTTAAACAAAAAAGGGTGAAAGAAGGAAAAAATGGTAGGTAGATCTGATACCTGAGCTCTTTTTTGCCAATTACAGAATAATAACCAGAGTCCACTACTGTTGTTTGTTCTACTACTATTGTGAAAGCTTCATACATTCACCACAAATGCAAACATACTCATATCATTTTTTCCCACATTCATATACCACAAATGCAAATATATATTCTACCATTCATATATATATTCCATCAGTCACCACATGCATGATACTCATTCATAAATAAAACACATGAATATATAACATGTTTTGAAATGTATACATAAAACTAGACATGTGAAATAAAAAAAATCTAGGCAACTATGTAATGGCTTCTATGTCGCCTATTCCCGAACCTCCGTAGTCATCATGAGGTGGATGAGGTGGGAAGTGAAAAGAAGAATGATCTGCACCACCACGTCCCAATACACTTAAGATTTCCTGAAACTATACCTGCATTTGTGCCTGCATCTGCTCCCATTCTTGTTGTGCTTCATGTCATTGTCATTCTAGTAGATCATTTGTCTTCTCCAACTTCGACGTAACATCATTTAATTTCTCTTGAAAGGTCTCCACCTGTGTCTGTAACTGTTGCAACCTCTCTGAACCCCTTGATCCCTCTCTTCCATACCAACTAGTAACAGTCTCACTTGCACCAGCACTACAAACAAAACCACCATGCTGGGGGTGCATAATTGTCCTAAATGCTTGCTCTGCTGTCATAGGCTGTAATGGGCCAATCTCCGATTGCTCATCCATATCATCACTAGAAGGATGCATCAACTCCATCATGCAACCCTACACATAGTTGAGCTCATGGTAAGTTCTCCCAAATGTTTATCACTAAGTTATTCATCACTTGTTTCAACGAGCTTACATGTCTCTCTTGATATAATGGATCAATCCAAACATGGGGGCCATCAGTAGTAGACTTGCTATGACTCCTCTCATAGATCGAAACATGATCAAGTTGTACACCCATTATGGGTATTTGACTACATATTTGAGATGTGGTTATAAAATAAGTTATCCTAAACTTTAGCTTCTCTTATTTAAGTCTCCTAACTTGTAAGTTTTATAATAGATATTATAATCAATAGTTTTTATATCATCAATTAAGCTGGTGAAAATGTACTTACATAATTATCCCTCGAGGTATCTATGCTCATCCGTCCCAAGTAGTGGGTTGCAGTCGGAGCTTTCACCCTATTAGCATTATTTTTCTTAGCTTGTTCCTATAACAAATTATTGAAATTATGCCCTATCATTTTGCTTTTAGAATAGAAATAATTAATATAAAATATTAATTACCTTCATGTTTTCCTGATCCCAATATTCGCAGCACTCCACCCAATGACCAGGTTGTACTCCTGGTGACACGTCTCTCAATGCATCCTCATAATTCTTACCAATAAAGAACTATTTATATATACAAAAAAGTTAGCAACACTTAAAAGTAAATAGTTGTGTTATTGTGCTATTATAAATTCTATATCTATGCTTATGTCTTACTTGGCTTTTAAGCTCTTCTCTCCAACTACGAAGTGCCCTCCCTACTGCTTGGAGAATATATTAAGTCGTCATTAGATTTGTTCGCCAATCATACGTCACCTGCATTTTACATTATAATGAATAATTAGATAAAGGATTTTAAGTAAACCAAATGGATGACATAACAACAATATCATATTGATACCCCTAGCTTATGAATAAACTCATCCTTATGTTGCTGAAGAACCTGCCTCCAATAAATATAGCATGGGGGTATCAATAGTCTCACAAGTGTAGGGATCCTACTATTAAAGGGTGCGTAACGTGAGCATCTTCCGCTACAATTTACTTCAATCGTTATTCGAGTCTCTCCAATTAATTTTCTCAATTCCAAATTCCTTGCCTTACACCTTAGCTTTGATTTTATACCTGTAGTAAACAAATAGTCAAAATAAAATTGTTATAAAGAATTAATATCAAAGAAAATTAATGTGAGAATTTATATACCATTAGACCTTGCTTGACTCTGCTCCTGAGATTGGCTCTGTGATTGACTCTATGGGTAACTATTCCGCTAAGATTGGCTATGTGACTGGATCTGAGGAGTGTCTAGGAATTGGGATGGTGCCTGCTATTGAGACTGGCTCTAGGGATGGTGTAGGGGCTGAGCTAGTTTCTACTGCTAGGACTGGCTCTGGGGAGGGTGTAGGGGCTGACCTCGTGTCTGCTGTTGGGACTGGCTCTGGGGAGGGTGTACGGGCTGAGCTGGTGTCTACTGTTGGGACTGTCTCTGAGGAGGGTGTAGGGGTTGAGCTGGTGTCCACTGCTGGGACTGGCTCTGGGTAGGGTGTAGGGGCTGAGCTGGTGTCCGCTGCAGGGACTGGCTCTAGGGAGGGTGTAGGGGCAAAGCTGGTGTTGGCTGCTGGGACTGGATTTGGGGAGGGTAAAGGGGCTGAGCTAGTGTCGGCTACTGGGATTGTCTCTAGGGAGGGTGTAAGGGCTAAGCTGGTATCCGCTGTTGGGGCTGGCCCTAGGGAGGGTGTAGGGGTTGAGCTAGTGTCAACTGCTGGGACTGGCTCTGAGGAGGGTGTAGGGGCTGAGCTGGTGTCCGCTGTTGAGACTGGCTCTAGGGAAGGTGTAGAGGCTGAGCTGGTGTCTGCTGCTGGGACTGGCATGAAGTAAAATGAAATGATTGATCTTCATAGAGAAAAGAACCCAATAAACATAATATAAATGCCATTGTTTAAACTCTATAAATCAAATAGCTTAAAGAGTAAAACTACAAGGTCTGACTCAGGGTTTGTATTTGAAGTCAATTCCCTTCTCATTTTTGTGCTTTTCATCAGGTACCGAAACCCTTGAAAGATCGATCAAACCACCATGAAGTATGAATATTTCGATGCCTCTTGTAGAAAGGTCAATACCACATAACCTAGAAATATTACCCTCCACGAAAAAAATAGCCCTCAATGAATAAAGATAAAAATCATGCACAGATTTTAAAGCAGAGTGAAAGATCCTTGTATTACCATCAATTTCTTCCCAAAATTAAGAAATCTTCAAAAATTAGACATCACCGTAGCTTGTGCTGCTATTAGTGGTCTACGAGGTTAAGCTTAAGGCTGGGACTTATGAAATGAAATTGAGTTTGATTGAACTCGAAGTGGGCTTTGAGCTCCGCATAAGGTCAGAGTTGACTTTTAGTGTTCGAACTAATAACTTCTGGGTGCAAAGCATGTGAAAAGGAAATATTAGCAGTGGCAATCTCTTTTGCACACATGTGATTCTCTCAATTATAGAGATATTTTTTTCTATGGATAATTGCCCATCTAATTTCCAATGGAGATTTCAGATAAAAACCCATACAGAAATGCTAGCAGATAATGATTTCCATTCCAATGAAATTAAATTGATTAGTGTGTAGGAGAAGGATTGTTGGGGGCGTCTTGGGACAAATGGGCAAGATTACACATAAGGGTGTACAAGATTCTTCTTTGTTATGGAAGCACACCTTGGCACTTATTCAATTGATTCCAAAGAAAGGGCTTCTCTACTTAGATCTCCTTGCAACCTAACCCTGTCTGGGTCTTGACATGCTAGTTTCCATCATTTCAAATGAATAATGCCTGAAAAGAGAGTTGAGAAAAATGAATCTTTTTGAAGTTGATGTTTTTGTTCTGACTAGCTTTTTGAATCTATATTACTTTGGGGTTTGGGAAATTGGCAAGTTTGAGATATTGAGAGGAAACATATGTGGTCTTACGGAGTCAAAGTTAAACAAAAAAATTCTCTTAATTAGATATCTTGAGCCCTTACGGTTTCCTCAGCACCATCTTGATTATGCCAGAGCTTAACTATGTCAAAATTTATTGAACGAACATAAGAACTAAGCAAATGCTTCCTTTTTTTCCTTTGTTGATTCATTTGTCTGATGATTTAAAAGTCAGAAAGAATTCTATTCCTTCTATGATCAATACTTTGAGAATAGAGAAAACAAGTATGAACTTTCTTCACTCTAATTATAAAGGACTATGCTTACCATCTAGCCTTGCTATTTTGACATGGAAACTGCCTTTTCTATTATATATTTTTATGAGATTTGTCCATTTAAAGAAACTTCTTAGATTGAAGGATACAAAACAATGCGACTAGGGTATGTTCTTTGATCTTGCTTATTAATAATGTAGAATGTTGCAATCTTCACACTATTATAATAGTAAAGGTTTCTAGATGCATGTTGTATATGACCAAAAAAAGGTTCCTAGATGCATGTTGTCTATGACCAAAAAAAGCTTCCTAGTTTCAAAACTTGTTGCCATACCATCAAACACCTGGCGTGCATGTTACCCCTTAAGCCAATCCGAGGTTAGTAGATCTCCTTGAGCCACTTCGCAGCCAATAGATCCACCAAGTATTGCAACAACAATAATAACAGGAGATCAAGAGAAGTGGAGTTGGAGGAGGAGGAATGAAATGAATGAATAAATAAAAAGAAGAGTGGTGGATTAACCCTAGTTGTACCAAGGGCAGTGCTAATGGAGGTGCTACTGGGGAAGATGAGGGAGGGAGAAAGGTGGTGGCCTTGAGGGGGAGGAGACGTGCCTTCATCAGGGCATGCAAGAGATGGGTCTTGAGGTAGCAGCCTGCTGGGGAAGATGGTCAGGGGAGGTTCCTTCGTCAGGAGAGGGAAGGGGGTTAGGGATGGTTGAGGGAGGTGACGTCGTCGAGGAGGTAGTCGGAGTGTCAAGTGAGGGGGAAGGTAATGGTAGTAGGAATTGATTTTCGGTGGTGATCTTGAGGGCTGGGAGAGGCGCTACTGGAGATCTTGAGGGGGAGTCAGGGGAGGCACCACCATCATCGAGAGAGGGAAGGGCGCTCCTTAGAGGTCAGGGGAGTTGACATCGTTAGGGAGGGGGTTAGGGAGTCGGGGGAGGGGGAAGGTGATGGGGGCACGAGTGGGTTTGGGGAAAGTTGGTGAAAGGAAATTTGGGAGAGGGCGCACGGGAAATTTTTTATGGGAGCAATGGTAACGGTTTCACTTGAAACCATCACCAAAGGGAACTCTATGATCACGGTCTCACTAGGAACCATCACCAAAGGTAAGGCTATGGTCACGGTTCCACTTGGAACCATCACCAAAGGAAGCCTATGGTCACGGTCTCACTTGAAACTGTCACCAAAGCCTTTTGTCACGTTCCTCATACCCATCACAAAAGGTTAAAATAGAAAACAAATCCCACTCACTCACAATGGTCACAGTTTTGAGTGGAACCGTCACCAAAAGTTACTTTTGGTGACAGTTACCAAAACTGTCACCAAATACCCGTCACCAATTCCCACTTTCCTAGCCATTAATGCAGATAAATAGTGGAACAAGGGGAAGTGGAGTGGGAAGGGGGACGAGGGGTTATAATGGGAGGAGGAAAGGTTGTGGAGGGGCACTGTGATTGTGACATGTGGCAGGTAGGGGGTTCTAGAAAGATCCAAGGCCAAGGAAGGGTGTTTGGTATCCTCCATGGCAAACAGTACCATCGCACTCATATTCGGGAACTTCCTATAGTCCTCCAATTTCCCAAGACTCCCATCCTCCCTGACCTCCACAGAGTAGCTGACCAAATGCACCCTTCCCATATCCACCACATTCTTCCCACAGTATGCCATCCACATCCAATCCCCAATCTCCCTTACCCTCCTCACACACTCCAACCCCTCCAACCTCCAAAACACCTTCTCTGCTCCCCCCATGTGCTCCCCTGATAGCCCCAACCTGAACCCCTTTAGAACCCCGCCACCACTCTCCCAACACCTGGCCCTAATCTCTGTGTCACTCCTCCCATCCATCGACCTCTGGTTCAAGTTGGTTGACCCCACGACCACGTACTCATCATCCACGATCATCAATTTTGAATGTACATATATAATGAACCTTCTGTTCCTCTAGGCATGCCCGTAGTTGCTTTGTCACTCATGCAGGCTAGTGGGGATCATCTCCCTGCCTCTATCTGCCTTGCTGTTCACGAGGCAGAAGAAGTTTAGGTAGTCCCTTGAGTGGGAGCATTGGCAGATGTCGCTCAATGCCACCGTTATCTGCCTGTACATCATGGAGATGGTAAGCCTTGTCCAGTGCAGCATCTTTTGCACCGCATTAATCTACCACTTATGGGACCACAATTCCACTTTATTAGCCGTATTAGCTTATTCTCATTCATACATATACATATAAGTAGCTATACTACCTAGGTTTTAAATCCTAGATTCTAACTAGGTTCTATGGGGTCGCTTGGCTCCTTAGAACCTATAATTGTAATTCAAAGATTCTACAATACTATGGTTTAGAAACCACATTCCTAAACCTTTGGTTCATCTAAGCACCATTTAGCTTAATAGAAGGTCATCCAAACCATCATGAGCATCGAAATTTGAAGCACACTTTGGTTTTTTTCCCAAACATATGATCCCCATCATAAAATGCCATTCCATGCCTTCAACATTTGCACATTTCCTTTGGTTTATTCTTAGGCTTTTATGCAATTTTAACCCTTGAAATGATATCCATATGCCCTTCAATACCCTCCCAAAGCCCCCAAATGCATGCCATCATCTTATCCTTAAAAGATGATGAGGAGAAGGAGGAGAGGTGGAGGGGGGTGGCAAGAGGGGTCGAGGAGGAGGGTGTCGACAATAGGGGGAGGAGGAGGAGGAGGTAGTCAGTAGGAGGAGGGTGTCGGCAGGAGGAGGAGGACAGCGGGGAGGAGAGGTAAAGGAGGGCAAAGACGACGAGGAGGAGGGGGCGGCGAGGAGACACCTAAGGAGGAGGAGGACCACCAGCAACTAATAGAGGATGAGGAGTGGCACATAGACAACAGAGGGAGATCACCGAGGTAGATCATGAGAGGAGAGGAGTGACGAGGTTTTCTGTGAGGCATGCGTGGAGGAGAGGACTCTACGCATGAATATGATGAACAAACATTTGCCATCCGTTCTATCAGAAACCGACAATAAAAGGATAAATAGAATCCCCCCTCATGCCCAAATTTTGGCTGCCAATTTTAACGTACTTTTCACTGTCTCTTATTAGATTAACCAACGATAGAAGTCTAAATTAAACCCCTCAACCTGCCCAAATTTTAGCCGGTAATTTTAACAGACTTTTCACCACCACTTCTTACACTAACCGACGACAAAAATATATTTCCTGTCACTTAATTAACTGATAGTAAATATTAATGACCACCGCGTGCCCATCGCTTTTATCCAATTGATGTTAAGGGGAGCGCACACATTCACCGTCGCTTATTTAAATAAGCGACGGCAAAAATATTTTTGCTGTTGCTTTCTAAAATCAACGGCACCTAACCGACATTATAGCCCATTTTTCTAATAGTGAAGCTTATTGTTGATCCTTCTATGATTGCTAAGGGCAAGAGTAAAGTTAATGAAAATAAACCTAGCTTTGCACACACTAAGAAATATTTTTGTGCATAAAAGCCAAGAGGATGCAATCCGAGTAGGGTACACTCTTGGATGAGGAACTCTAACCCCAAAGGACCTAAAAGATGTAGTTACAAAGATATTTGGTTGAGTCTTGTTTTGTTGATTACCAAAATACTCTAATTGATCCTAGAAGCTAACTATATGGAGTTCTTGAAATAAGAGTAAAGATAATTGGAAAATCTAATGGATATGGAGGATGGAGCCCATGTCATTAGAGGTAAATCAATTTTTATTTGGTATTAATCCACATTTGGTATTTGGAGCAAACATTCCTCATTTAGCTAGTTTACTTCTTTGTTTCCTTTGATCTAGAAGAAGTATGTTGCTAGGAGGAGCATATCTTCTTTAAAAGAATGAAAAAGGAGAAGATAAATTTGATAGGGGGAGTTTAATTTTCTATTTCAATAATTTCTATTATTAAAATGGAGAGATTAGATTAAGGGGGAGATTAGAAGCTTTTATTATTAGCAGCACTTTGAAGGAAACTATAATTAAGGGGAGTAATTGATTGATTGTTGTTGTCGTTTTAATTCTTTTTTATATTGTCAAAAGATGGGGATAAAGGTAAGAATGAATAGATAAACAAAATCAATGGGAGAAAGGGAAAATTTTCTTGTTAATTCATTTTGTATATAAGGTTTTGTCATCATCAAAAATGGAGAGATTGTTGGTACCTATGCACCATAATATTTGACTTTGATGATAATAAAACATGTTATTGTTATATTGCTCTTTAGAGACTAATATTTTAGGAACAAAGAACCAAAGCAACGAAGAAGAAGGAGCTATGTTGATGATCAAGAAAGTGGAAGCTAGAAGAAGAAGCTTAAAAATTATAGATAATTAGCTATTTAGGTTTTGTTATTCATTTGCTGTATTTTATATTTCTTTATTAAGATGTGATGTAAAGAGTCAAATATGATAACCTAAGTCCTAAACATCCTTACATAACCCTAGGACATTTCAGCAAAACTTAGAATCTAATTAGAAATCTAAATAACAAGCAGACTGCTGATTGCACAACAATCATGCAACCTAAATCACCTGAATTAAGCTAGATCCTAGCATAACTTAGGATTAATGCATTCATAAGCATCGTAATTTGCACAATAGCTAATTTATTAGTCATATAGATAATATCGTCATTCTATGACCTAAAAGTGAGATGATTTTAATTGCAGATGATAAAAAGCCATGGATGTCAGATCATACTGGACAGATTTGATCAGTACGACGACGGGAGTCCAATGCTTCCGAAATCGTCTCGATCAAACAACTAGGACACCTTGTGCAATCCATAAAAGAATAGATATCATAAAGCCAAAGGACAAAGATCCAAGCCTCAGATGAAGAATATAATTGCACGGATGAATCCGGATCGGTGATTGCAATACAACAGCGCAAAATCAACTCGATCGGAGGTCTACATCACTAGATACAAGGAAAAGAAGATGAACGGCCATAATGGTGCCATCACAGCCACTCCCTCACCACCGCCCCACTGAGGAAGGCTACCTCGCATGCTGTGGGCCATTAAATCTTCATCCAATGGCCACGAGTGGGCCACGTCACCCACCCAGACGGAATAAGCATAAATACAAATAATCAAGTATAACAGAAGGTTTAAGCATCATGTTGGCTCACGCAAGCGCGTGGAAATGCATGATGTGCATTCGAGCCAAGCTTTGCGTGAAATTGAATTAGCACTGGGTGCAGGTGTGGGTCGAGGTGGGCACAATTGCACGATTGGAGGGTGAAGGCGTGACCACGTGGCACGATGAGAGCACGCTGCAAGCAGAACGCGATCCCAGGGATTTTGTGAGATCAAGAAGTCGAGGCAAGTGCGCTCGAGTCATCTGATCTCACGATCAAATGGCTGAGGATCAGGCACTGAAAAGGGTCTTGCGGGTGCGCACGTGGAGAGAGGCTGTTACAGCAGTCACACAAGGAGGAAGAGGGGCCACGCGATCATGATCCAAGGGTGTAGCGGGTGCCATGTGTCAGCCAGGGATTAAATCAACGTGATGGAGGCGAATTTGAAGGTTTTTTAGGCCAGATCTGATCCATTGATCTCCCATGGGATTGATCAAACAGGAGTTGTTATATGAGATTAAGGCTAAAATACCCATGTTGCCCTCCACAAAAGCTATAAAAGAAGGCCTAGGGCCCCCCCAATTGAAGTATCTCTCTCTCCCATCAACTCTAGATACAACTATTCCATCTTCTCTGCAACTCTCCATCCCTCTGCAACTCCACTCCGACCTTCATCTTGGCACTCTGGATCTGAGGTGTTGCCGCACCTCGCACAAGCATCCCACAAGCGGGGCATCTCTCTGCTGCTTTCTTCTCTCTCTCTCTCTCTCCCTCTCTCTTTCTATCAGTCTATCTATCTCTATTAGTATTTTCTATTGTGAAAAACTTTATCTAATTGCAATAAAATTCTGATTCTCTGGATATCTGCTTTATACATATATACATACATATATATATATACATACATATATATATATACATATATATATATATCTAGTTAGAATTAGTTTTAATAAAATGCTTGTGCAAAAATTGAGATTGCCTCCCTACGAACGACACTGTACTGACCGATTTTATAAATATTATTTGTCGACATGTTTTCACGCTATACAATAACTTAAATAATATTTCAAAACGTGAATTATGCACCGAACAAGTTGGCACCATTGCTGGGAAGGCAACGAAAATTTTTGAAGCTTTCTTTGGTGAGAATTTGAGATTTCTAACTTGCTATTTTTGTTGATTTCGTGTGTGCAGGAAAGCAAGGAATCATAACGAAACACAACAATGAGAATTACAAGTTCGAACCTCAGGCAAGTACCTATAGTTTAGTTAGATTTAGGATTTGCTTGAACCCTAGGATTAGTTAGAATTTGTTTGCTTATTAAAAAAATAAATCTCTCTTGATTTTTGGGCTGAAATAAAGTTTTATTTTAAAAATTCAATTCCCGAAGATTCGTATGACCAAAAATTCTCAAATGTTTACTAGACGTATATTTCAAAGTTAGGAACAACATATCGAAATTTTACATGAATTAGAAATATAAAAATTTTTTAAAAATTCATGCACTGATTTGTTATCAATACGGTTATTGTTCTTAATTTTTCAGAGTTCAAAATATCATATGAATTTTTATGCAATACCGATTGACTTGAAATTTCAGACACTGAATTTTGAGATAATCAAGAATTTAGGAAAAATCTAAAAAAAGTATTTCTTGCACGTGTGATTGCACGGATTTTCCAATCACCAACTAGGGTTCAAAACAGACTGCAAATCCCCTAATATGCTTTAAATCAGAAAAAAATAGAAAACGTGCATTAAAAATTCTTGAAAAATATTTTCTGAGTGCCTAGTTAGTGGTCCAATAGGACCAATTGATTAAATTTCTTGGGTCACACCACTCATCTGATTTTGAACTTAAAAGAAACATCTAGAACTATCAACATTTAGGATTTCACGCTAAGGATAGAGCACACTTGCATTTCCATACTTAAAGGAAATCTATCAAACAAATTGGGATTTGCAAAACTCTTGTGTGCCTCATCAAAAACTTGATTGAAAATACTAACTCAAGTGAACCCTAAAACGCATTAACACAAGCAATCGAATCTTAAAATTCATTTCATCATAAGAAATTGCTTGTAAATCCTATTTCCGTGAGCACTTCACACATTTCAAAATCAATTTTCAGGGCAAATACTCCCTAACGCCCATCATATTCCAAAATCACATCAAATCCAAGCCTAAAAGTGAGTAGACGTGCCCTAGGCAGGACTAATAAACTTGGGGACTTGAAACTAGATTGGGCTAACGTCAAGGCCTTGTCTACTTTGACTCACTAGTGACAAGAAAGGTTGATGCGGTAACTGCATTAACCTTTAGAAATGAGCCTTATTCAAACACTTACGACCCTAGATGGTGCAACCATCCTAACTTTGATTGATCAAGTTAGAAACCCACCCAGTGTCCTAACTTGAGTAAGCCAAACACTTATGGGCAACCTAGTAGGTACACACAACCATGCACATACCAGCCACAACCAACTTAGGAAAACCAGCCCAATGATCTAAGCCTAGTCCTTAAAGTAATGAGAGAGATGAATCTGAGACATAAGGAAGAAATGAATCAATTAAGGACGAAATTGACGAGATGACTGGACCAGCTAGTAGATGCTAGACAACACGGGATGCTGCCATCCCAACCCATCCCAAACCCAAGAAATTTCAATAAGGTTAACCAGCACAACATAAAGGAGGAACAAGCACACCTAATTCAGCCTACTCCCCAACACCCATCAAGCTTTGTTAATGCTAACCCTAACCAGGCTCCACCTATTTTGCAAAACCCACCTCAACTTTCTAAACCTAACGCTTTTGTTGGTGCGGTAACCTTGAGAACTGGGAGACAAATCCAAGATCCTTACCCTTCTAAATCTAAATCTAAACAAGATCTTAAGGAGCCCGAATTTGAGCTTGGTGATCAAGAAGACAAGGATCACGACCTAAACGCATGATTTCTCTCAAGCTCCCTTTCTTGAAGCCTTGAACAAACCTAGGAGAAAGAAAACCAATCCATCTGAGGAGTGGCTTGATATTTTTAAACAAGTCCAAGTGAACATACCACTCCTTGAAGCTATTGAGAATATCCCAACCTATGTGAAATTTTTAAAGGAAATGTGCAGACTTAAATGCCAGGCCAAATCAACTAAAAGGGTAGTGTTATTTGAACAAGGTAGTGTAATTATCCTTAGAAACCTATCTCTAAAACAGAAAGATCCAGGAGCACCTTTGATCTCAAGTTTTATTGGAGATACTACTTTTGATAGGGCTCTGTTAGATTTAGGTGCCTCCATAAATTTAATCCCCACTATGTTATACGAAAAATTTAACTTTGGAGAGTTAAAACCTATTGAGGTCACATTACAACTAGCTGATCGATCTGTGACCACACCACGGGGGATTGTTGAGGATATAATTGTCAAGGTTCGCGATTTTTATTTCCCTGTGAATTTCCTAGTCCTTGACATGGAGGTACCAGAGATCTTGAAGAACACCTAGATAATTCTAGGAAGACCATTTTTAGCTACTACTAAGGCAAATATTGATGGTGAATCTGGCAATATGGAAATTAAATTCAAACTAAAATTAACATCTTGAAGGCCATCAAATAATGCAAGGATTGTGGAATGAGAGAAGATTTTGAGGGTAATACCATTGAATATTGTATGGAATTAGGAATAACCCAATTTGATCCTACCAGCCTTGACACCCAAACCAATCAAGAGGTCAGCCCATTAATCACTAACTTGATTCCAAGACCTCTTGAGGGTAACTGTGATCCACCACTGGACCCTTTATCTCAAGGACCCAAACCTGAACTTAAACCTCTTCCAAATCATCTAAAATATGTTTTCTTCGGATCTGATCAGACTTACCCTTTAATCATTAGCTCTCATCTAACCTAAACTCAAGAAAAGAAATTGATTCAAGTGTTGGGAGGAAACAATAGAGCAATCGGTTGGACATTAGATGATCTGAAGTGAATCAATCCCACTTAGTACATCCACAGAATCTATACTAAGGATGGATTGAGACCCTCCAGAGAAATGTAGAGACGGTTGAATCGTAACATGTGGGAGGTAGTGAAAAAGGGAATAATCAAGTGGTTAGACACCGGAATAATCTACTCAATCTCTGATAGCCTATCGATCAGTCCCGTACAAGTGGTTCCTAAGAAAGTCAGGCTGACTGTGATTACTAATGATAATGGGGAATTGATTCCAACCCGCACAGCTTCCTCTTGGAGAGTTTGTATTGACTACAGGAAGTTGAATAGGCAACCAAGAAAGACCACTTTCCACTTCCCTTCATTAATCAAATCCTGGAAAGACTAACTGGCCAACAATTCTTCTATTTCTTGGATGACTATTCCGGCTACAATCAAGTAGCTATCCACCCCGAGGATCAAGAGAAAACCACCTTCACATGTCCCTATGAAACATTTGCCTTCCGTAGAATGCCTTTAGGATTATGCATAACACCAGCAACCTTTCAAAGGTGCATGCTTGCAATCTTTTCAGACAAGGTGGGTGACTTCATGGAAATCTTCATGGATGATTTTTCTATGTTTGGGGATCTTTTGAATCATGTCTGATCAATCTTGAAAAGACTTTACAAAAATGCATTGAGGTGAATCTTCTTCTATCTTGGGAAAAGAGTCACTTCATGGTCAAGGAGGGCATAGTCCTTGGCCATGTTATGTCTGAAAAAGGAATTGAAGTGGATAAAACCAAGGTGGACACTATAATCAAACTTCCACCACCTTCGACGGTTAAGCAAGTAAGATTGTTTCTCGCACATTGTGGGATTTTACCGTTGATTTATTAAGGACTTTTCTAAGGTAGCGAGGCCCATAAGCAACTTGTTGTTAAAAGATCAATCCTTTGATTTTGATTCAAATTGCTTAAAGGCTTTTAATTAGCTAAAGGAGGCTATTACACAATCACCCATCTTACAACCTCCTAATTGGGATCATCCCTTTGAAATCATGACCGACGCCTCTGATTATTCCATTGGGGCAGTCTTGGGATATGTAACGAGCGCGTACCCCAGACGTATTTTAAGACGTCTGGGAGGTGGCCCAGACGTCTGTCAAGACGTCTGGGATCACATCCAGACGTCTGACCAGACGTCCGGGATAGTTTACAGACGTCTGACGAACAGTTATACTCGCACGGGATATTCGTCTGCGCGCCTGTGCGCGCAGACCTGCGATCCGCATCTTCTCTGCGGCTGCAGGCGACTGCGACCGTCTCTCTCCTCCTCTCCGCGCGGCGTTAAAAGGGGGAGGGGGGCGCGCCTCCCCTCCCGTCTCCACCATCTTCCTCCTCTCCTGCTGCGGGCGGAGCGAGCGGACGCGAGGGCGCAGCGGCAGCGGCGCAGCAAAGGCGCGGAGGAGCTGCGGCGTGCGAGGGCGGGACTCTGTCGTGAGGGCGAGCTCGCCGGGAGCGGCTTGGCCGGCCGGCGGAGGGCGCAGGGGGCGCAGAGCGTCGCGAAGAGGGACCTGCTGCGGGCGGAGCAGCGGACGCGCGAGGTGTGACGCGGGCGGCGTCGCGAGCGGAGGCCGAGCGAGGTTCTGATTCTGGAAAAATCTCCAGAATCAGACGTCTGGACTGATATCCAGACGGTAAGGTCGACGTCTGTGTGATCATACAGACGTCTGAAAGGTGAGTTCCGCTTTCTCCTTCTTCTTTTGTCGACTGACCGTACTGAAGGAGGAGGGTTGGCTGTGCGCAGGTGTTCGGATTCGTCATCCTTTGCGAATCCGACGTCTGGAAGTTGTACCAGACGGCGGGAGTGACCTCCAGACGTCCGGAGAGACCATCGGACGTCTGGGATCTAGGAGAGACGTCGCCACAGACTTCTGGACGTCCGGGGAACCACGCCGAACAGGTAATTCTCTGATCCACCGTTTAAGACGTCTGGAAGGAGTTCCAGACGTCTGATTTTGCACAGTATTGTCTTTCTCGACCCGTTTAGGACCCGTTTGGGCTCCGTCTTCCACGATTCGAGTTGCGTTCGATTCAGAATTTATTCCTCTACCCGCTTACAGTAGCTATACACTGTTTGAGACACTCCTTGTGTTTGATCCTTGTGATAGGACCTCGTTCGATTGCCGTCTTGAGAGTCGCGGAGGCGCGCGGGATTCCCGACCACGCCCCCATTACTTCCGTTGTACCTGGTAGAGTGGTTTTAAGCATTAATAAAATCTGTTAAAGTATGGAACCATAACTAGAACCTAGGGCATTGCATGAACCCTAGGAATGAGAAATGTATGGAATGATAGCTCCTAGGTGTTGCATAAATCCTAGGGCCGGAAAACTAGATTGTATGATAGATCCTAGGATATGGCATGAATCCTAGGATGGAAAAACTAGTGGAATGTATATTACTGCAGTCTTGGAAAAATGGAAAGGAATATATAAGCTGCCTGTAAAATTAATTAACAGCTGCCTGTTATGAACAAGGAAACATGTTGAGATCATGGAATGTGAGAACGTGAATCTGGAAAGTGAAACATATGATGTTCTGAGATAAAGAGCTGGAACCCTACGGGGAATTAGGAGTGGAACTCCTGGAAAGAAAAGGAATGGAACTGAGATGTAGTCGTACTGTCTCTTGGGTACGCAGTACCAAGGGAAGTACCTGTACCTGTTTTAGTGCAGAGTGGGGCCAGCCGCCCCAGGGACCCGGGGTTAGGCTTGGCCGCTCTGTACCGACTTGTTGGCCCTCGTGTACGTAGTACCGAGGAGAGCTAGTAGTGTTAGGAGAGTACTAGCTACCCCACGGGCCCCGGGGTTCTGCTAGCCTCCTTCACCGACTTGTTAGGCCCACTAGGGCAAACCAGGGTAGTCAGGCGAGGGTGCGCGGACTGTGGAGGGGCAAGGCCCCGGTTTGGTTACTGTGGAGGGGTTGGACCCCTGTTACTGAGAGGGCTCTGCCCTGGTTCCGTGCTGTGCTTTGGGCGCACCCGTTAACGGAAACGACTGACCGCGTGCCAGTACGGGCTAGCTACCTGTGCGTTTATCGCGCGTGCCGTAGTCACCGTTACGTCTGTCAGTGACCTTGGGGTGGTTGACTGAGGGTAGGATCACCACGGGGGACTCTCCCGGCCAGGAGAGCACCACGTGCTACTTCTACTGTTGGAAAAGACTGCAATCAAGATCGTCCCACGAGGACATTCGAGATCAAGTAAAGGATCTGAGAAGTAAATGAAATAGTGAGAAAAATTGAAAGATGTAAATAAAGGAAGTAATAGAACATAACAGCTACTGTACACTCTACTGTTGCCTTTAGTTAGTTTGCCACTCTACTCAGCGTTTTGCTGACGTGTTACACTCGTTACCTTTTTCAGGACCAGGTGTTGAGCAGCCAGGGTCGGCGGCTGCAGAGGACGCTGGGCCGAGTAGGGTCCAGTAGAGTTGCCACAGTTTTGTACCTTCTTTTGTTTCTGTTCTAGTGAGTAGTTTTGTTTCCGCTGTACCTTCTTTACCTGCAGTTTTTGTTATATGATATATGTTGTTTTACTGTTGTGGTGGTGCCTACTGTAGTAGTTTCTTTCCTTACTGCTGTACTTTTTACTGTTAGTTATATTCATGCTGAATGTGGTTTATTTTACTGTCTTTTGGTTACTTCCTCGTTGGACGACTGGGTCTTGGGATTAGTCGAGTCGGTCCGGTTCTCGTGTCTCGTAGGGACTCGGGAACCGGGTCGTTACAGGATAAAAGGTAGACAAGAAACCATCTGTGATTTACTACGCTAGCAAAACTTTGGATGAGGCTTAAAGAAACTACACCGCTACAGAAAAAGAGTTGCTAGCCATAGTGTTTGCTCTAGAGAAGTTTAGACATTACCTCCAGGGATCTCATGTCACAATCTTCATAGATCACATTGCATTAAGGCACCTGATGTCTAAAAAGGATGCAAAATCCAGATTAATTAGATGGATTCTTCTGCTGCAAGAATTTCATTTAGAAATCAAAGATAAATCTGGTGCCCAAAATGTAGTAGCAGATCATCTCTCCAAAATCCTTGTAGACTCTACAACTCCTCAACTCTGTGATTCTTTCCCTGATGAGACTCTCTTGACTATTTGCAAACTACCTTGGTATGCCGACATTGTCAACTATTTGGCCATCGGAAAACTAACCATGGATTGGCCTAAGCATAAGCAGGATAAGTTGATTTTCGATGCCAAATACTACATTTGAGAATACCCAGAGCTATTCAATGTTTGTGCAGTTCAGGTTATCTACTGTTGTATTCCACATGAGGAGATCACAAGTGTACTAGAATTCTGCCACACTTTTGCCTGTGGAGGTCACTTCTCGAGAAAAAACACGGCAGCCAAGGTACTGCAGAGTGGATTGTATTGGCCGTCTTTATTCCGTGACTCAAACAACTTCTGTAAGTCATGTATCAATTGCCAAACTTTAGGAAACATGACCAGGAAGGACATGATGCCCCTAAACCCAGTCCTTGAAGTCAAAATCTTTGATTTTTGGGGCATTGATTTTATGGGACCGTTTACCAATTCATTTGGGTACCTGTACATTCAGGTGGCAGTTGATTATGTATCCAAATGGATTGAGGTCATTCCGACCCGAACCAATGATCATAAAGTGGTCATGGATTTTGTAAATAAGAGCATCTTTAGTTGGTTCGGTGTGCCTAAAGCTCTGATTAGTGATGGCAGGTCCCATTTCACTCACAACCAATTCAGGACCTTACTGGCCAAGTATGGAGTCACTCGCAAAATCTCTACTCCATACCATCCGCAGACCAACGAACAAGCTGAAATCTCTAATCAAGAAATTAAAAAGATCCTTCAAAAGACGGTTCGCCTAGATTGGAAGGATTGGTCTACCATATTGGATGACGCTCTCTGGACCTACCAAACTGCATATAAAACTCCGATTGGAATGTCTCCATTCCGTCTAGTCTATGGAAAATCTTGCTAGCTGCCTGTTGAGCTTAAACATAAAGCTTATTAGGCAATCCAAACAATTAACTTGGATCTTGATCGATCTAGACGATAAAGAAAACTCTAATTAACTTAATTGGATGAAATCCGAAATGATGCTTATGAGAGCGCAAGAATCTATAAGGATAGGACAAAAGCTTTACATGATAAATACATCTCCAGAAAAAGCTTTGTCCCTGAGCAAAAGGTTTGGTTATTTGATGCACGCTTGAAGCTCTTTCTGGGAAATTAAGATCAAAGTGGATAGGTCCCTTCATTATAAGAAAAGTCTACCCTCACGGAGCTGTGCTTATCCTAGATCCCATGACTGGCAATGAAACAAAGGTGAATGGTCTGAGATTGAAGCCTTTTATCACGCAAAAATCGTGATCCCATTCCCAATGGTCAAATCAACCTTCTGGAATCTTCTTAAAAGCTGAACTGAGTCCGGCAAATGACGTCAAACTTAGCGCTGGCTGGGAGGCAACCTAGTATTCATTATAGGTAGCCCTCCATCCTCTGCATCCATATTGACCAGGATTAACAAGCATAATCAGGTGATATCCCCTCCTGCTTATTATATTTTTATTTTCATTCATACATTTCAATGACATTGTAATGAATAGGCATGGGGGGGTGGACATTGCATGTCTAATTTTTATGTAAAAAAAATTGCATTTAGGCATAAAGAATTTTTATTAAGGTTTTATTAGGGATTTATTCTTAAGTTGATTCCTGACTTTAGAATCCAATATAATTTCACACTTACACGTAGAATTTGTAATGGATCCTCTGTGAAGACCGATAAACAGCTTTAGTTTGTCGAGAAGAAGTAATGCTTCTTCTCCTAAACCCTTGGATAGTAATTAGGGAGTCGGGTAAACTATCTTCTAACAGATCCACCAAATAAGTTTGATGTGAGAGTAGAAAGTCTACTAGTGCCCTAAGGCTAGTATGAGAAATCTTAAACTCTGGATAATGAGATAATGATACTCAGAGTTAGGCATAGTTTTCATTCTCGATTTCTGCGTACAAGTTCTTAGTGTGAATCTCTTGAGAGCCACCAAATATGGCAAATACACAAAGAGCGGGTTCTAATAAAACTAGGACTGAGGTCGATGGTCACGACCGTCTTCTATAGAATCCTCGGTTGAAGGAGCGTATTAATGTCAAGGTCAAAAATACATTGTCCTATCCATTCCCTTCCTGATGTCAAGAATAGGCACTTCCACCAAATAAGTCACTCGATATCCTCTTAAGCACCCATAATCTCGAATAATGCCTCGTAAATAAAAGTTTGTATGCTGCATTGCGTTAGTAGATATTTGGAAAAAAAACAAAGAGAGAGAGAAAAGAAAAGAAAAGAAATATATATATAATTAGAAAAAAAATTAGAAAGAAAGAAAAAAAAAATTAAAAAAAAGAGTTTATAAGTGTTTTTAGAATTTATTTCAAGTATAATGAGACAACAACACCTACCACCCTGATGATCCACCAAATACTGCCTTAACTTACTTTTCTTTATTTCTGACCACCTAAATATGGGCTGAGGAATTATGACTTAGTCTTAGAGTTATCAGAACCTAATCAAAGTGTTAATGTCAGGAGAGACCACCAAATATACTGATAAATCTGATGAGAGTGTGAGCTCAAAAAGAAAAGAAAAGAAAAGATAAGAAAAAGAAAGAGAGAGAAAGGTAGAGAGATAATGCGTACAAAGGAACTAAAGAGAGAATAGTTTCTTGCCTCTCTCTGAGTTGAATTATTTCATAATCTGAAAATATAGGTTCTAAAGTACTAGTCTATATGTAGCACCAGATGAATGAGAGCCACAAAATACAAATCTACTTGACTCAGAAATCTTCTACCTAAGCCAAAAGTCGGGGCTAAATATACATGTTACTTTATAACCTTGAGGGAAGTAGTTGCCTATCCCAATAAATTTTTACTAAGGGTGAAGTACGTACTTTAGATGAGGATTGACTTTCACTTAGATCCGTTGCATAGGCTACAACAAAACACAATCATGATTATCTAGATTACTAAAGATTCGGATGAAAACGAAAGACATAAACCTCTAGTCAAACTCTTGATAAAAATTACTCATGTAGGACCACTTTGCATTTAGTCATGCATTTGCTAGGGACTAGCAAGATTTAGGCATGGGGGTGTGATTGCACAGCAATCATGCAACCTAAATCACCTGAATTAAGCTAGAACCTAGCATAACTTAGGGTTAATGCATTCATAGGCATCGTAATTTTCACAATAGTTAATTTTTTAGTCATATAGATAATATCGTCATTTTATTACCTAAAAGAGATGATTTTAATCGCAAATGATTGAAAGTCGTGGATGTTAGATCAGACCAGACAGATCTGATCAGTACGACGATAGGAGTCCAACGCTTCCAAAATCGTCTCGATCAGACAACTAGAGCACCTTGTACATTCCATAAAAGAATAGAGACAATAAAGCCAAAGGACAAAGATCTGAGCCTGAGATGAAGAATCTATCTGCATGGATGAATCTGGATTGATGATCGCAATCCAACGACGCAAAAAACAACTCAATCGGAGGTCTACATCACCAGATACATGGAAAAAAAGATGGATGGCCATGATGACGCCACGTGGCGCCATCACAGCCGCTCCCTCACCACCACCCTATTGAGGAAGGCCACCTCACATGCTATGGGCCGTTGGATTAGCGTGCCACATCGCCCGCCCAAATCGGATAAGTATAAATAGAAACAATCAAGTAAGTATAACAGAAGGTTCGCACAGCGCGTTGGCTCATGCGCGCATGCGGAAATGCATGACGCGCATTCAAGCCAGGCTTTACATGAAATTGAATCAACACTAGGTGCGGGCGGGGGGGGCAATTGCATGATTGGAGGGCGGAGGCACGACTACGTGGTGCGATCAGTGTGCGCTGCGGGCGGACGCACGATCCCACACATTTTGCAAGATCAGGAAGGTGAGGCAAGTGTGCTCAAGCCGTCCGATTGAGATCACACTGCTGAGGATCAGGTGTTGAAATATGCCTTGCGAGTGCTCGTGCGGAGAGCGGTTGTTGCAGCAAGAGCGTGAGGAGGAAGCAGGGCCATGCAATCGCGATCCATGGGTGCAGTGGGTGCCACGTGTCAGCCAGGGATTAAATCCACTCGATGGAGGCGAATTTGAAGGTTTTTTGAGGCCAGATCTGATCCGTTGATCTACCAATCAATGGATCTGATCAAACAAGAGTTGTTACACTAGATTAAGGGCTAAAATACCCTTTTTACCCTCCATAAAAGCTATAAAAGAAGGCCAAGGGCCCCCCAAGTTGAAGTATCTCTCTCTCCAATCAACTCCAGATACCACTCTTCCACCATCTCTGCAACTCTCCGTCCCTCTGCAACTCTCCCCCAACCTTCATCCCGGCACTCTGGATCTGAAGTGCTACCACACCTCGCACAAGCATCCCACAAGCGACGTCTCTCTGCTACTTTCTTCTCTCTCTCTCCCTCTCTCTCTCTATCTATCTATCTATCTCTATTAGAATTTTCTATTGTGAAAAACTTTGTCTAATTGTAATAAAATTCTGATTCTCTGCATATCTGCTTTATACATATATACATATATATATATCTATTTAGAATTAGTTTTATTAAAACACTGCTGCAAAATTCGAGATTGCCTCCCTGCGAACGACCTGGTACTCGCCGGTTTTATAAATATTATTTGTCGACGTGTTTTTGCGATATACCACAATTGAAATAATATTTTAAAACGTGAATTATGCGCTGAACAACTACCTAAATAGGCATCTATAATATTGCCAATCGTCTAATAGAGCCTCTCTCCAAAGAGCTAGACTTTCAAATCCCTTGTGTTATCTGATTCACCAAAGTAGACATCTGATGGATGCTCCAAACATCTGGAATTTGACCATTTGGATTTCAAAATCCAAATAGTTTTGTGTCAAACATAATCCTTGCTTCCCACATCAAAAGAATTGCTTTTGAACCTATTTTCAAATATAAGGTCTCTAATTAATTGTCTAGACGTCTGATGATCAAGAGTAATTTCCAAAAGTGCAACTCTAGAGTTCTAAACAAAGTCTGATTCACAATATTGGACATCTAAGAAACATTCCAAACATCTTATCATTTTGGTCCAGACTTTTGACAATTTGTCCAGACTTTTAATTTTTTTCTATCAATACATGGTTGTTTCGCACACATTAGACTTCGACTAAATCTCCTAAGATTTGTTCCAATGGTTAGAATACTTCTCTCAACCATTCTAGAGCCTTCCGAACACCTATATAAATATCCTAGAGGTTTAACATTAATGTTAGATACACCTCAGAAATAATTTTTTTCACCTTATACTCATTGAAAGATTATCAAAGAGAGAATTTTCCTAGTTGCTTTCCAAGCTCATGAACACTTCATTTGAGAGCACCAAATCTCTACACCTACACTTCTATTCACTTCTATCATAGGAAGTTTCCTATATCTATAGGAATTAGTATTTACATTCATATTGTGGCTCTAAAGGATTTTTGCATTTTATTTTTGTTCTATTGTAAGGGCATGTAGATGTTGGATTCCCCTCTCTTAAAGACAAAATTATGTTGGTTTGATACCATACATTGTTGTTTGAGAGACATTATCCTAGTTCAAAATAGTTTGGTTAATGGATTTAATCAATTTGGCCGATCGGAAAAAATCCCAAGTCAGGGTGACTTAAGTGATGATTTTTACTTAGTTTGGGTTACCACCTAAAATAGCCTGCATCATTTGCGGTGAGTGCTTATTTGAGAAATTGAAATTTTATTTTCTTATAATATTTTTATCATGCACTATTTACCCCCCACTAGTACACATTCACCTATAACCTAATTCAATTTGAACGATTTAGGCATTGACTTAACTTTTTGGAGTGAAATAAAGCTCGATCTATATCATCTTCCCATTGTCTTCATAGTTGAATATAGTTATGATCAAGTTAATTACATCTTTAACACTTTTCCTAAGCTACCTCAGGGCTCCCTAAGGCTTGTGCTTCTAATATCCCTAAGCTATAACAATTTCATTAACCTAAATCCCAATAGTTGAATGTTCAAAATCACTATTAGCTATGTTTGGGGGTAGATTTAAGGAGTCGAAGTGAATGGGAAAGATAAATCAAGATTTAAGCGAAAGAATATAATTTTTTACTTATTTAATCCACCGAAGTTATTAGGCAACTAAAATTTGGTGGCAAGAAATTCTAATTACATTAAATGAAACTAAGGCTTGAGTCTATCCACTAGTTGAACATGGGTGATCAAAGTTATGTTTAAATGTCCAAATCTAGTAGAGCACCTAAGGAACCAATGAGAGTTAGTACCTGAAGAAACGCTCCTTGATAAGCTTGTTGAATTATGTCATAATATGCCTAATTATGTTATTCTTGTAGTTTTAATTGCATTAGAATTAGGGCATTTTATATATATGTGCATGCATGCATCTTAGACTTAGGTGTGCATAATTCAGCTTAATTCGTGCACAATTATTCATTTGAGGCTTAAGTCTTTCTTATAGGTGTGCCTATGCTGAATTGGGAAATAAAATGGTCCACCTACTTATGAAATTCTAGCTTTAATTTCACTAGACAACCTAACCTAGGCCACCTATGTAATCTAATTAACCCCACACCTAGCCCACTCGACATGCCTAGCCTACTCTACCATGACCATCCACCACATCCACCACCTCTCCTATTCTTGGCTCCAACTTCCATTCAATCATCTTATGCCAAATCACCACCTCCACATCATACGTTGCCACCTAAGCCCGCAACAACCCTAATCAATCCTAAACGTTCCACACCACCTCAAGCCTCATCCTAAGCCTCCATCTAAAACCAACATAGACCCTAGGACTATAATTCCGAATGTAATTAACCCTAAGCCCTACCACACAACACATACACCATTATCCTAACCCTCATCTTGGTTGTCCACTTCATGATACACCCATCACCACCATCCATCTCCATTGATCCAAGGAATACCCTCTCAACCAATGACCACACACCAACACCTTCCAACCAATCCTATGTTACCACATGACCCTTTAGTCCACACCAACCCTATGTCTAGTGTTTTTACGAGGCGATATCAATGTTAAAATCAATGCATCGTAGTATAGTTGAAATCTGTTACGACCCGATTCCCGAATACCTACGAGACATGAGAATCGGACCGACTCAACTGATCCCAAGACCCAGTCGTACGACGAGAAAGTAACCAAAAGAGCAGTAAAATAAACCACATTCACCATGTATATAATTAGCAGTAAGGAAAAGAACTACTACAGTACACACCACCACAATAGTAGAGAAATAAACAGGTACATAAACATGATGCCTACAATAAAAGAGTACAGTGGTAACAGAAAAAAAACTACTCACTACAATAGAAGAAACGGTACAGTAGGTACTACACAAGTAAAACTACTGGGCTCTACTAGGCCCAGCTCCCTCTGCAGCCGCCGGCTCTAGCTGCTCAACACCTAGTCCTGAAAAGGTGACAAAGGTGACACATCAGCGAAACGCTGAGCAGAGTAGCAACCAAAAGCTAAGAAAAACAGTAAGGTGGATAGTAGCTGTTATTTTTTTTTTATCTCTTTCTTTATTTTTCCATTTACTCATTCTTGAATTATTCCTCAGATCTTTCTCTTGATCTCGAATGTTCCTCATGGGAACGATCTTGATTCCAGTCTTTTCCAAAAAGTAGGAGTAGCACGTGGTGCTCTCCTGGCCGGGAGAGTCCCCCGTGGTGGTACTACCCTCAGTCAACCACCCCAAGGTCACTGACAGACGTAACGCTGACTACGGCAAGTACGATAAATGCACGGTAGCTACCCCGCACTGGCACACGGTCAGTCGTTTCCATTAACGGGTGTGCCCTAAAGCACAGCATGGAACCAGTATATGGCAGAGCCCTTTCAGTAACAGGGGTCCAGCCCCTCCACAGTAACCAACAGGGGTCTTGCCCCTTCACAGTCCGCACACCCTCGCCTGACTACTCTGGTTTGCCCAGTGGGCCTAACAAGTCGGTGTAGGAAGGCTAGCAGAACCCTGGGGCCCGTGGGGTGGCTAGTGTTCTCCCTACACTAGTAGCTCTCCCCGGTACTGTGTACGCGAGGGCCAAAAGTTGATACAAAGTGGCCAGACCTAACCTCGAGTCCCTGGGGCAGCTAACTCCGCTCTGCACTAAACAGGGGGACAGTCGCTCTCCTTGGTACTCCGTACTCAAGGGCCAGCTCACTTCCCCAATTCTATTCCATTCACCTCTCAGGAGTTCTACTCTTAATTCCCCGTAGGGTTCATGCTCATATTTCTTTAACTAAGCCAATTTAGGTTTCATCATTTCAGCTTTATTTTCATATAGCCCATGTTCTCAACAATTAATATCCATTCATAAACAAGCAACAATTATCCAATTACAGGCAATTATCATTTTTCTTTCTATTTTTCCAAGACTGCAATTCATAAATTCACGACATTCATTTCGGTGTTTTTGGTTCTTAGGATTCATGCCACACCCTAGGATCTTTCATTCAATCTAGTTTTCCAGTCGTAGGATTCATGCCATACCTTAGGATCTATCATTCAATCTAGTTTTTTAATCCTAGGGCTCATGCCTCACCTTAGAATCTATTATCTCACAAGTGCATAAATGTTGGTAAATAATTAAAGGGAGCCACTCTACCCACAAAATCGGGAGTACTGGGGGCGTGATCGGCAAGCCCGCGCGCCTCCGCAACCCCCAGAGCCGCAATGGAACGGGGTCCTAACATAAGGACCAAACACAAGGAATTACTCAGAACAGGATACAAATACTGTAAATAGGTAGAGGAACAATTTCTGAGAAGAACGAAACTTGAAACGAGGAAAACGGACTTCGAATGGACCCTAAACGGGTCAAAAACGATAAGTTTGCTCAAAATCAGACGTCTTAAGCGATGGTTCAGGTCATACCTTCTTTCTGCACGGTTCTTCAGACGTCCAAAATCCCGTTGAACCGTCTGGACTTAGCTCCAGATGTCCGACTATCACTCCGGACGTCTGGAGACCCTCTCCGCCGTCTGGTGCTGTGCCCAAACGTCCAATCTGTGTGGGAGGGAGTGCCCTTGCGCCTTCCCGAACGAGACCTACACGCATACGCAACCGTCCTCAACACGAAAAAGAGGCTGACCCCTCAGCGGAACGGCCTGCATGGCCGTACACGTGAAAGGAAGGAGAAAAGGAAATATCGTACCTTTCAGACATTTGGATCTTCCTTCAAACAACTCCTGTGTCATCTGGACGTACGTCCAGATGTCTGATTCTGGGAAATTTTCCCAGAAGTAGGACCTCCTCGCCCTCCGCCTGTTGCGCATGGCCATGCTGCGCCGCGCTCGCCTGCTGCCTGAGCTGCAGCAGCACCTCCCCAGCGCCACGCTCCCGCTGCGTGCCCGCTGGTCAGCCCTGGTTGCTCCGGCGAGCTCGCACCCTCGTGCTCTAACTCCCTCCCTCTCGCTGCAACCCCTCCTCCCCATGCACACACGGTAGCAGCTGCTGCCCTCGCTCGCTCACTCTCACGCTAATAGGAAGAAGAAGAAGAAGGCGGTGTAGTGATGGTGAGGGAGAGGAGAGGGGGAGTATTTGAAGGCACCGTGGGGAGAGAGAGAGAAAGAAGGTTGTGCCTACAGGAAGAAAAAAGGGCGACGGTTTAGTCTGCGTGCGGATGCACGCAGACGCAAAATCATACGTCAAAAAAATTAATTTCCAAACGTTTGGGAAGGCTTCCAAACATCTGGATCAACTCCCAGACATCTTAAACAATTTTTCATGCCAGGGTTATAACAAAATCGCTCGAAAATAAATAAATTTTATTACTCGAAATTGTAAATCTAAGGTTGAACACAGGGAGCAAATTGGGGCCTAAAAATCAAGAACACAACTTTAAGATTGAATATAATATGCAATGAAAACCAAAGTATAGTGCAAAAACACAATGTCAATATATAAGAGAGAAGCACAAAAAATATGGACGTCTAATTTCCAAAATCAGACGTCTTAAAAATGAAATTGCTATAGTGCTCTGATCTCCTTTTTTTTTCTTTCTTCTGTTCTCTGTCTTTGACGGCCTTCTTTGGCTTCTTCTTCCTTCTGTGATTTCTTCTTTCTTCTCAGATTTTTTCTCTCTTCTCTGATTTCTTTCTTTGCTCTGGCCCTTGTCTTCTTCCTCTTCTTTCTCCTTTCCTTCTATCTCTGACTTCAGCTCCTCTTTAGCTTTCTCCTCTTCAGCCTTGATTTCTTCTTCCTTAGCTTCTCTGGCTGCCGCCCTTTCCTTCCTTGTCTTCCTCTTCTTCTCCTGAGAGCAAAACCTACCCCTACCCTCCCTCACGATCTCTCTTCTTCCTTCTCTCCTAGGCTCACTCTCCCAGAGCCTTCACGAGTTATCAGGTTGGGTATGCGCGCCTAGGACCAGGCCCATCGACGTGCGTGGTGGGCGAGGAGTGTAGGCTAATCGGGTATACGAATCAGAGCCATGTCCGCGGGCAGTGGGGTCATGAATGAGGTGGTAAGGGCGAGTGGGACCTCACCCCGTGGTCAGGAGGTGATAGGGCATAATCACTTTTTCCTCTTATTTCGCTGCGCCTACTCACTCACTTCCGAGGTGGGACTAAACGTCCCACCTTCCTGTTGCGCACATCCGTAGCAAATGGTGGATCCAATTGCAGCAACTACTGTGGCCTTCAGTGCCAAGTGCTTGGCTAAAGTTGTGCACGAGGAGAATCCGCACCCCCTGGGACTCATAGCCTGGGGCGAGAAGACCTGGAACAAGCTTACAAGCTAGCTGCTTGCTTGCTTCAATGGCGAAGGGGCTCCTGTACCTACAGTCATGCAAATGGCCTTGCGGCCTTGTTAGAAAGCTCGGGAGGCTTTGCCAAGACACGACGAACGTGTTGCGGGGGTCGGCGTGGCGTGTGGGTGGTTGAAGTGGTGGATCTAGGGCAACCTGTGGCTATGTGTATGGGTGTGTTTGGGGGGTGTTTTGGGTGTGTGGCACGGTGAGTGAGGTGAGGGGTTACATTCAGTGAGGTGTGGCGATGCTTATGGAGTGGTTGGCAAGGCGGATGGAGGTGTGGAGCAGTGGGGATGCCTCGCCAGAGTGTGGCCAGAGATGAAGGTGGTGGTGATTTGTGGTGTCGAGGGATAGTTTCAAGAAATAAAGAGGGGGAATAGAAAGAGAAGGGAGAAAGGAATTATCTAACCTAGTCTAAGGACGATGGGAGGCAGGGATGGCGGCCAGCTTGTGTTTCCATTGCTAGAGATGAAGCTCTCCGTAGGTGAGGCGGCGGTGACGATAGGGGCAGAGGCAGCGTCTGGGCTGGTGCAACCGACGTGGATGATTAAGAGGAAGGTAACCCAACCACTGGTATTGTGGTTGGGCGACGAGAGAGAGAGGACGGAGCCACCGAAGTTTGTGGAGAAGTTGTGGCCAGTGAGGAGAGAAGAAGGTGGGGTGGACCGGCACAAATCCAAACTGAGGAGGTGTGGAATGATTTAGGGTTTCTTCTATAGGTCCTGGAGGTTGAGTTTGTGCTTGGAAGCCAAGCTTCCAAGCATGGTCATGTTTCCGGAGATGGAAACTCAGAGAGACCCAAATCTCTCATGTGTTCGCATAAGAGATTAGGTAGGAATTAGGGCTTGATAATGGGTTCACATGAGAGGAGATTTCTCAAACAATCTCCCTTTCAATTTTGAAAGGGATTCTCTGAGGAATAAGGGAGTTCTTTCCCTTGATACCTCACCGGAGTAGGATTCCCTCCGCTATAATGGTGGATGGACCTAATTGCAAAGAACAACGAGGAAGTTAGGGGGTTTTTTGTACAGGTTTTCAAAAGTTAGGGGTAGAAATGTAATTGGGTTGAACCTGTTTGCAAAGTAGGTCAAGGTGAATTCCCCTTAGGTTCAAATTTTGGTACAAACCTAATTTGGACCTAAGGAATCTAATGGTGAAGTTGGATTTTAGGTTTGACCACGTTTGACTGGGTAATTTACACAGAAACCTAATTTAGGGCAAACATTTGACTGGGACCCCAATTTAGGTCAAAATAGGTTCTAAGGACCAAATTGAAGGTTCTAAACCCTAAAGGATATTTTTCCATGAATTTTAGAGGATTTAGGTGATTTTTATTCTAATCAAAACCTTATTAAATTAAGTGAGTCTGTTTTAGGGTTACAAGAAGTCATTTAATTCGCAGAATTCATATGAACCCTTTTCTATTTGAACCAACCCACTTTTTATCTTGTTAAGACCATTTGACCTATTTATAGCTCATGAGAAATCCCGTTGTTACACTGCAATGGTAAAATTGTAGTTTTACCCCTTGTTTCTTGCTTTTCTTTCAGAAGGGTTATTCATTGAGTTAGGACCTCCAATTGGTTATGTAGAAGCTTTTATTCTCTTTTCAGGGTCAAAATGAGCTAGTTAGGGCTCATGATGGTGTTTCCATCATCTAGTCTTCTATATAAACACACCACAACCTCTTCATCTTCCCCATCTTCTTTATCTCCACCTTCTAAGCCCACAACCTCCATCCTCCATCTCCACCTTCCATAGCTGACCACCATCTCTCCTCCTTAACCATACTTCCCTCCATTTCCATGCCCCATTAGAAAACCCTAAGTCTCTTCCTACTATCATCTTCTGCTTCAAGGATTAGCTATCTCCATCGTATTTAGTACCTCCGATTCTCTAGCTACTTCACCTTCTTCCTCATAACATGGACTTCATCCTAAAAGCCAATAGTGGAATTCTCCACCTCCACTTAATCATCCACTTCTCATTATGAGAATTCTCTTATTCTTTTTCTTTTTCTTTTCTATTTTCTTGTTTCCATAGTTCCTTCTTTAATTTTAGTTGTAAGAACTAGCAAGTTATTTCAATAAAAGTTAGTATTTGTGATTCTAGTGTCCTTTGCACTTGTTATTCCATGCTTTTAGTTAATCTTATGTGATTTGGAGTTTATATGCTTATATTCTTAATAGTAATTAAATTCCCAAATTTCTAAAGTTATTTCCTTATGCCTGCAAAATTCCCAAAAGATATAATTTGTTTTTCATTATTAAGTTCAGTTTGCTTCTAAATTTCATGTAAAAATTCACTATAGATAAAAATTAATTCACATTTTAAGTTTAGGTCCACACATTGCTGCATTTTAGTCCCTATAGTTTTTTTCTGAATTAATTTTGAGCAATAGTCATCATATTTTCGTGAAATTCGATAGAAGCCTTAGTTATGTTGTAAATTAATTCCAATATTTGTATTTGAATTTTTCAATATTCAAAAATTAATTAATTTTAATTTTTGTATAGGGCCACTTTCTGAAATCCAATCCCTAATTTGCCTTATCCCTATCTTTCTCCTTATTAAAAATACTAAAAAATTTGAAAAGCCCTCAAAACAGTAATTAGGATCATTTAGGAATTGATTAGATCCAACACCTCCCTAAGATGACTCAAATTCCTAACCTTAATTCAAATCCTTTTGCAAGTTCAATTTTACAAATTTAAAATGATCGTAATTTTTGCACTGTGACAACATAGTTATCTATTGCGAATTTCGACAATCACTCCTCCCTAAAACATTAAATGAAGATCAATTGAGGATCCAAGGCTCAATCATTTTGCTTAATGCTGTAGGAGAGCAATTGGCATGTACTTCTTGCCTTTTAGATATTAGCAAGGTGCTTGGTATTAGTTTAGGAATAGGGCTTGTGCCTTTAGAACCATAAGCATTACTTCCTTTTCTTTATTTTTTTTAATTTTTTGAAAAAATGGGAGTCAATATTATTCATCCCCCACTCCCTAGAGGCATAGAAAGGTAGGGGTACTAGGCCAATGTTTCGTATGTTGAAAGCTTCAGAAATTGAATCTATCTAGGACATGTCTTTCACATTGCTCCATGTCATCAATGTCGATTAGGGCCCACCGAGACCTCTACTGGGTTCTAGGTAGAGAGTGGATCCAACTGAATGTTAACAAACTAGAATACACAAGAAACATAGGTAATCGTCAACCCAGTTCCACTACAAGGAGTAAACATCTATAGAAGGGATCTAGCCCTTAAAGTTTCCACTAACTGCAAGTAGTAGAGTGAGAGTGAGAGACAGAGAGAGAGCACAGAGAGCCTGATTTTTTTTAGATGATCTTTCCATTTCTCACAGGCTCCTTTTTATATTACAATATGTATGCATATATTAGAAAAGGCATTACAAAAATTCAAGTCCAGTAATAATAGGTGTGACCTTTTAAAACAAACTTCTCTTGCTTGTTCCCACTAACTTCGATATGCTTTGAGTAGATTATGGTGTACCATCATTCCCACTTCCTCACATTCATCCATAGCATAATTGTCCATCTTCTCGATCGTCTCTGCCACCCAACCGCCTCCCTGGTGGAGCTTGGCCAATTGGATCTTTTGGTGGACCCTGTTTGTCAACAACGTCCCTATCTAAGTGTTTCTTTAGTCGGATGATTTGTCTGAGATGTACCGCCTAAGTTGCTAGTAAGGTGGATTCTTTTAAGAGCCAAGCAATCTGTCTAACTAGGCAGGTCAGGCAAATCCTTCTAGTAGTTAGGCAATCTTCCTAGATAATCAGATCAGGAAGACCCTACATTTGGAATTGTCAGAATTGTGGAGACATATTCTTGGCCTTTATGTAGGCTAAAGTAGTCTCTATAGGCCTTTTAGGTCAGGCGAATTTCAAAGATATTTTCCTCTTCCTTACCCTTCCTCATGAGGTGGATTTTTCATCTCCATCCTCCTACATTCGAAGTAGATGACCTTCTTTACAGAGGAGCAAATGGAGATGTCTAGGGGAATTTTGGGCTTATGGATGTTAAAGTTATCCTTTCAATGGAGGAGTCTTACATCTGTAATCCTTTGAAAGGGGCTCTTTGTCATCTACATGAGTTTAAACTACTTTCGAACCCCTTCCAAGACCAACTACTACATCAGATGGAGGTTTCACCCTTAGAGATAGATCCTAATTATTGCCTGCTCCGCAATGACTTCTACTATCAGGCATTTGTATGTGGGTATTGGCCTACCATGGAGTTGTTCCTCCATGATTAGAACTTGTTGTACTTCAAAATGTCTTTATGTCCTACTACAATTAGTAACTAATGATGCTTCCTCACTTGAACAAGGGTTATGGCAAGTTTTTGCTCTTCCTGAAGTACCAAAGGCCACGGGGTTTCCCTTATGAGTGGCATCTCCAAATGAGCCATTAAGAAGAAACTCTAAAAGGAGGCATCCATGAGTTCGCCACCAAGTTACTGATGGGCAGCCTAAGCGACAGAGATGCGACAACTGACTGTCGATGGTAGGGGGCCATCACATAGTCCTAGAGGAGGGGTACTCTTTCCTCTTCTTCTACAGTCTTGTCTCTCACATTTCTATTTATTTCTCTTTCTACTTTTTTTTTTCAATTTACTTCTACAATGATCCATCACATGGAGAACCTGCATATCATTAACCCTAGGGAAAGCTTTAGCACAACCATCAAAGGGAGGGGATCATGCCAGGCACATTTATGCGACCATTAGGTCTCCTATCCACAAGCACAAGCACAAGCATAAGGGAAAGGTCTAACAAAGATCCCTCCTATGAGGAATAGGGACTAGATGCTAGAGAAGACCAACAAATGCTTGATAAAGAGTCCGTTAAGAAAAGTCAAATGTAGGATGCGACGCCCTGGGACTAGATGCTAGAGAAGACCAACAAATGCTTGATAAAGAGTCTATTAAGAAAAGTCAAATGTAGAATGCACTCTAGGGTTACACTGGAAATGAGCCTTATTCAAACGCTTTACAACTCTGCATGGCACAACCATCCTAACTTTGATTGGTCAAGTCAGAAACTCGCCCAGGGTCCTAACTTGAGTAAGCCAAACACATATGGGCAACCTAGTAGGTACACACAACCACGTACATACCAGCCACAACCTACTCAGGAAAACAAGCCCACTGATCTAAGCCTGGTCCTCAAAGTAATGAGAGAGATGAATCTGAGACATAAGGAAGAAATGAATCAATTAAGGATGAAATTGACGAGATGACTGGACCAGCTAGTAGATGCTAGACAACACGGGATGCTGCCATCCCAACCCATTCCAAACCCAAGAAATTTCAATACGGCTAACCAGCACAACATAGAGGAGGAACAAGCACACCTAATTCAGCCTACTCCCCAACACCCATCAGGCTTTGTTAATGCTAACCCTAACCAGGCTACACCTATTTTACAAAACCCACCTCAACTTTCTAACCCTAACGCTTTTGTTGGTGCGGTAACCTTGAAAAGTGGGAGACAGATCCAAGATCCTTACCCTTCTACATCTAAATCTAAACAGGGTCTTAAAGAGCCCGAATTTGACCTTGGAGATCAAGAAGACAAGGATCATGACCCAAACACATGATTTCTCTCAAGCTCCCTTTCCTGAAGCCTTGAACAAACCTAGGAGAAAGAAAACCAATCCATCTGAGGAGTGGCTTGATATTTTTAAACAAGTCTAGGTGAACATACCACTCCTTGAAGCTATTGAGAATATCCCAGCCTATGCGAAATTTTTAAAGGAAATGTGCACACCTAAACGCCAGGCCAAATCAACTAAAAGGGTAGTGTAATCTGAACAAGGTAGTGTAATTATCCTTAGAAACCTATCTCGAAAACAGAAAGATCCAGGAGCACCTTTGATCTCAAGTTTTATTGGAGATACTACTTTTGATAGGGCTCTGTTAGATTTAGGTGCCTCCATAAATTTAATCCCCACTATGTTATACGAAAAATTTAACTTTGGAGAGTTAAAACCTATTGAGGTCACATTACAACTAGCTGATCGATCTGTGACCACACCACGGGGGATTGTTGAGGATATAATTGTCAAGGTTCGCGATTTTTATTTCCCTATGAATTTCCTAGTCCTTGACATGGAGGTACCAGAGAACTTGAAGAACACTTAGATAATTCTAGGAAGACCATTTTTAGCTACTACTAAGGCAAATATTGATGGTGAATCTGGCAATATGGAAATTAAATTCAAACTAAAATTAACATCTTGAAGGCCATCAAATAATTTAAGGATTGTGGAATGAGAGAAGATTTTGAGGGTAATACCATTGAATATTGTATGGAATTAGGAATAACCCAATTTGATCCTACCGGCCTTGACACCCAAACCAATCAAGAGGTCAGCCCATTAATCACTAACTTGATTCCAAGACCTCTTGAGGGTAACTGTGATCCACCACTGGACCCTTTATCTCAAGGACCCAAACCTGAACTTAAACCTCTTCCAAATCATCTAAAATATGTTTTTTTGGGATCTGATCAGACTTACCCTTTAATCATTAGCTCTCATCTAACCTAAACTCAAGAAAAGCAATTAATTCAAGTGTTCGGAAGAAACAATAGAGCAATCGGTTGGACATTAGATGATCTGAAGGGAATCAGTCCCACTTAGTACATCCACAGAATCTATACTAAGGATGGAGTGAGACCCTCCTGAGAAATGCAGAGATGGTTGAATCGTAACATGTGGGAGGTAGTGAAAAAGGAAATAATCAAGTGGTTAGACATCGAAATAATCTACCCAATCTCTGACAGCCCGTCGATCAGTCTTGTACAAGTGTTCCTAAGAAAGCCGGGCTGACTGTGATTACTAATGATAATTGGGAATTGATACCAACTCGCACAGCTTCCTCTTGGAGAGTTTGTATTGACTACAGGAAGCTGAATAGTGCAACCAAGAAAGATCACTTTCCACTTCTCTTCATTTGATCAATTCCTGGAAAGACTAACCGGCGAACAATTCTTCTGTTTCTTGGATGGCTATTCCGGCTACAATCAAGTAGCTATCCACCCCGAGGATCAAGAGAAAACCACCTTCACATGTCCCTACGAAACATTTGCCTTCCATAGAATGCCTTTAGGATTATGCAATGCACCAACAACCTTTCAAAGGTGCATGCTTGCAATCTTTTCAGGCATGGTGGGTGACTTCATGGAAATCTTCATGGATGAGGTGAATTATGTATGATCAATCTTGAAAAGACCTTACAAAAATGCATTGAGGTGAATCTTCTTCTATCTTGGGAAAAGAGTCACTTCATGGTCAAGGAGGGCATAGTCCTTGGCCATGTTGTATTTGAAAAAGGAATTGAAGTGGATAAAACCAAGGTGGACACTATAATCAAACTTCCGCCACCTTCGACAGTTAAGCAAGTAAGATTGTTTCTCGCACATTGTGGGATTTTACCGTCGATTTATTAAGGACTTTTCTAAGGTAGCGAGGCCCATAAGCAACTTGTTGGTAAAAGATCAATCCTTTGATTTTGATTCAAATTGCTTAAAGGCTTTTAATTAGCTAAAGGAGACTATTACACAATCACCCATCTTACAACCTCCTAATTGGGATCATCCCTTTGAAATCATGACCGACGCCTCTGATTATTCCATCGGGGCAGTCTTGGGATAAAAGGTAGACAAAAAACCATCTATGATTTACTATGCTAGCAAAACTTTGGATGAGGCTCAAAGAAACTACACCGCTACAGAAAAAGAGTTGCTAGCCATAGTGTTTGCTCTAGAGAAGTTTAGACATTACCTCCTGGGATCTCATGTCACAATCTTCATAGATCACACTGCATTAAGGCACCTGATGTCTAAAAAGGATGCAAAACCCAGATTAATCAAATGGATCCTTCTGCTGCAAGAATTTGATTTAGAAATCAAAGAAAAATCTGGTGCCCAAAATGTAGTAGCAGATCATCTCTCCAAAATCCTTGTAGACTCTACAACTCCTCAACTATGTGATTCTTTCCCTGATGAGACTCTCTTGACAATTTGCAAACTACCTTGGTTTGCAGACATTGTCAACCATTTGGCCATCGGAAAACTACCCATGGATTGGCCTAAGAATAAGCGAGATAAGTTGATTTCCGATGCCAAATACTACTTTTGGGAAGACCCAAAGCTATTCAAAGTTTGCACAGATCAGGTTATCTGCCGTTGTATTCCAGATGAGGAGATCACAAGTGTACTAGAATTCTGCCACACTTTTGCTTGTGGAGGTCACTTCTCAGGAAAAAACACGGCAGCCGAGGTACTGCAGAGTGGATTATATTGGCTATCTTTATTCCGTGACTCATACAACTTCTGTAGGTCATGTATCAATTGCCAAACTTTAGGAAACATGACCAAGAAGGACATGAAGCCCCTAAGCCCAATCCTTGAAGTCGAAATCTTTGATGTTTGGGGCATTGATTTTATGAGACCTTTTACCCATTCATTTGGGTACTTGTACATTCTGGTGGCAGTTGATTATGTATCCAAACGGATTGAGGTCATCCCAACCCGAACCAATGATCATAAAGTGGTCATGGATTTTGTAAATAAGAGCATCTTTAGTCAGTTCGGTGTACCTAAAGCTCTGATTAGTGATGGCAGGTCCCATTTCACTCACAACCAATTCAGGACCTTATTGGCCAAGTATGGAGTTACTCGCACAATCTCTACTCCATACCATCCGCAGACCAACGAACAAGCTGAAATCTCCAATCGAGAAATTAAAAAGATCCTTCAAAAGACGGTCCGCTCAGATCGGAAGGATTGGTCTACCAAATTGGATGATGCTCTCTAGGTCTATCAAGCTGCATATAAAACTTCGATTAGAATGTCTCCATTCCATCTAGTCTATGGAAAATCTTGCCAGCTGCCTGTTGAGCTTGAAAATAAAGCTTATTAGTCAATCAGAACAATTAACTTGAATCTTGATCGATCTAGATGACAAAGAAAACTCCAATTGACTGAATTGGATGAAATCCGGAATGATGCTTATGAGAGCGTGAGAATCTATAAGGATAGGACAAAAGTTTTACATGATAAACACATCTCCAGAAAAGGCTTTGTCCCTAATCAAAAGGTTTGGTTATTTGATGCACGCTTGAAGATCTTTCTGGGAAATTAAGATCAAAGTGGATAGGTCCCTTCATTATAAGAAAAGTCTACCCTCACAGAGCTGTGCTTATCCTGGATCCCAAGATCGGCAATGAGACAAAGGTGAATGGTCAGAGATTGAAGCCTTTTATCACACAAAAATCGTGATCCCATTCCCGATGGTCACATCAACCTTCTGAATCTTCTTAAAAGCTGAACTAAGTCCGGCAAATGACATTAAACTTAGCGCTGGCTGGGAGGCAACCGAGTATTCATTATAGGTAGCCCTCCATCCTCTGTATCCATATTGACCAAAATTAACAAGCATAATCAGGTGATATCCCATCCTCTTGCTTATTATATTTTTATTTTCATGCATACATTTCAATGAGGACATTGTAATGAATAGGCATGGAGGGGTGGACATTGCATGTCTAATTTTTATGTCAAAAAAAAAATTACATTTAAGCATAAAGAATTTTTATTAAGGTTTTATTAGGGATTTATTCTTTAGTTGATTCCTGAGTTTAGAATGCAGTACAATTTCACACTTACACATAGAATTTGCAATGGATCCTCTGTAAGGACCGATAAACATCTTTAGTTTGTCTACAAGAAGCAATGCTTCTTCTCCTAAACCCTTGGACAGTAATTAGGGAGTCAGGCAAACTATCTTCTAACAGATCCACCAAACAAGTGTGATGTGAGAGTAGAAAGTCTACTAGTGCTCTAAGGCTAGTATGAGAAATCTTAAACTCTGGACAACGAGATAATGATACTCAGAGTTAGGCATAGTTTTCCCTCTCAGTTTCTGCGTACAAGTTCTCAGTGTGAATCTCTTGAGAGCCATCAAATAAGGCAAATACGTAGAGAGCGGGTTCTAATAAAACTAGGACTGAGGTTGATGATCACGACCGTCTTTTACGGAATTCTCGGTTGAAGGAGCGTATTAATGTTAAGGTCAAAAATACATTGTCCTATCCATTCCCTTCCCGGTGACAAGAATAGGCACTTCCATCAAATAAGTCACTCGATATCCTCTTAAGCACCCATAATCCCAAATAATGCCTCGTAAATAAAAGTTCGTATGCTACATTGCGTTAGTAGATATTTGAAAAAAAAAATAAAGAGAGAGAGAAAAGAAAAGAAATATATATATACATAGGAAAAAAATTACAAAGAAAGAAAAAAAAGTAAAAAAAAAAAAGAGTTTATAAGTGTTTTAAGAATTTATTTCAAGTATAATGAGATAACAACACCTACCACCCTCACGATCCACCAAATACAGCCTTGACCTACTTTTCTACATTTCTGGCCGCCAGAATATGTGCTGAGGAATTATGACTTAGTCTTAGAGTTATCAAAACCTAATCAAAGTGTTAATGCCAGGAGAGACCACCAAATATACTGATAAATCTGATGAGAGTGTGAGCTCAAAAAGAAAAGAAAAGATAAGAAAAGAAAGAGAAAGACAAAGAAAGAGAGAGAATGAGTACAAACGAACTAAAGCGAGCATAGTTTCTTGCCTCCCTCTGAGTTGAATTATTTCATAATATGAAAATATAGGTTCTAAAGTACTAGTCTATATGTAGCACCAGATGAGTGAGAGCCACGAAATACAAATCTACTTGACTCAGAAATCTTCTACCTAAGCTAAAAGTCGGGGCTAAATATACATGTTACTTTATAACCTCAAGGGAAGTAGTTGCCTATCCCAATAGACTTTTACTAAGGGTCCAGTACGAGCTTTAGATGATGATTGAATTTCACTTAGATCCGTTGCATAGGCTACAACAAAACACAATCATGATTATCTAGATTACTAAAGCTTTGGATGAAAATGAAAGACATAAACCTCTAGTCGAACTCTTGATAAAAATTACTCATGTAGGACAACTTTACATTTAGTCAAGCATTTGCTAGGGACTAGCAAGATTTAGGCACGGGGGTGTGATTGCACAGCAATCATGCAACCTAAATCACCTGAATTAAGCTAGAACCTAGCATAACTTAGGATTAATGCATTCATAGGCATTGTAATTTGCACAATAGCTAATTTATTAGTCATATAGATAATATCGTCATTTTATGACCTAAAAGAGAGATGATTTTAACCGCAGATGATTGAAAGCCTCAAATGTTAGATTAGACTGGAGAGATCTGATCAGTACGATGACAAGAGTCCAATGCTTCCGAAATCATCTCAATCAATCAACCAGGGCACCTTGTACAGTCCATGAAAGAATAGACAATAAAGCCAAAGGACAAAGATCCGAGCCTCAAATGAAGAATCCAACTGCATGGATGAATCTGGATCGATGATCGCAGTCCAACGACACAAAAAGCAACTCAATCAAAGGTCTACATCACCATATACATGGAAAAGAAGATGGATGTCCATGATGGCACCATGTGGCGCCATCACTGCTGCTCCCTCACCACTGCCCCATTGAGGAAGGCCACCTCGCACACTGTGGGCCGTTGGATGAGCGCACCACGTCGCCCGCCCAGACCGAATAAGTATAAATAGAAATAATCAAGTAAGTATAACTGAAGGTTTGCACAGCGCGTTGGCTCACGCACGCGCGCAGAAATGCATGACGCGCGTTCGAGCTAGGCATTGCATGAAATTGAATCAGTGCTTGGCACAGGCCAGGGCGGGTGCAATTGCATGATTGGAGGGTGGAGGCACGACCATGTGGCGCGATCAGAGCGCGCTGTGGGCGGACGCACGATCCCACACATTTTGCGAGATCAGGAAGGTGAGGAAGCATGCTCGAGCCGTCCGATCTCATGATCGCACGGCTGAGGATCAGGTGTTGAAAAAGGCCTTGTGAGTGCAAGCGCGGAGAGAGGTTGTTGCAGCAGGCGCACGAGGAGGAAGTGGGGTCATGTGATCACAATCCAAGGGTGCAGCAGGTGCCACGTGTCAGCCAGGGATTAAATCCGCTCGATGGAGGCGAATTTGAAGGTTTTTTGAGGCCAAATATGATCCGTTGATCTACCGATCAATGGATCTGATCAAACAAGAGTTGTTACACTAGATTAAGGGATAAAATACCCTTTTTGCCCTCCACAAAAGCTATAAAAGAAGACCAAGGGCCCCCCAAGTTGAAGTATCTCTCTCTCCCATCAACTCTAGATACAACTCTTCCACCTTCTCTGCAACTCTCCGTCCCTCTGCAACTCCACTCCAACCTTCATCCCGGCACTCTGGATCTGAAGTGCTACCACACCTCGCACAAGCATCCCACAAGCGACGTCGTCTCTCTGCTACTTTCTTCTCTCTCTCTCCCTCTCTCTTTCATCTATCTATTTGTCTCTATTAGCATTTTCTATTGTGAAAAACTTTATCCAATTGTAATAAAATTCTAATTCTCTGCATATCTACTTTATATATATAAACATATATATATATCTAATTAGAATTAGTTTTATTAAAATGCTTCTGCAAAAATCGAGATTGCCTCCGTGCGAACGACCCGGTACTCGTCGGATTTATAAATATTATTTGTCGATGTGTTTTTGCAATATACCACAATTGAAATAATATTTTAAAACATGAATTATGCACTGAACAACTACCTAATTAGGCATCTATAATATTGCCAATCGTCTAATAGGGCCTCTCTCCAAATAGCTAGACTTTCAAATCCCTTGTGTTGTCTGATTCACCAAAGTAGACATCTGATGGATGCTCCAAACATCTGGAATTTGACCATTTGGATTTCAAAATCCAAATAGTTTTGTGTCAAACATAATCCTTGCTTCCCACATCAAAAGAATTGCTTTTGAACCTATTTTCAAATATAAGATCTCTAATTAATTGTCTAGACATCTAATGATCAAGGGCAATTTCCATCAGTGCAACTCTAGAGTTCTGAACAAAGTCTGATTCACAATATTTGGCGTCTAAGAAACATTTCAAACATCTTATTGTTTTGGTCTAGACTTTTGACTATTTATCCACACTTTCAATTTTTTTCTATCAATACATGGTTGTTTTGCACACATTACACTTCGACTAAATCTCCTTAGATTTGTTCCAACAGTTAGAATACTTCTCTCAACCATTCTAGAGCCTTCCAAACACCTATATAAATATCCTAAAGGTTTATCATTAATGTTAGATACACCTTAGAAATAATTTTTTTCACCTTATACTCATTGAAAGAATATCAAAGAGAGAATTTTCCTAGTTGCTTTCCAAGCTCATCAACACTTCATTTGAGAGCACCAAATTTCTACACCTACACTTCTATTCACTTCTGTCCTAGGAAGTTTCCAATACCTATAGGAATTAGTATTTAAATTCATATTGTGGCTCTAACGGATTTTTGCATTTTATTTTTGTTCTATTGTTACTTAAATTAAAGTGAGGATAGGGGCCCTTAAGTTATGGTTAAATGATGGAAGGCCCCAGTAGAGGTGGAGTAGACTCAATCACTTCTGCCATGGACAGTGGAAGCAGTGGTGAAGGTGGATGTGGTTTAGGTGAATAGATGATCAATTTAGTGATTTAAAGTGATAGAAATGTTCATGAAAGGTTTAAGAAAGTGATCGATGACTTAAAAAGACAAAAGATTTGATCCTGACAAGCTCAACAAGCTCATCGGAGCTGAAGAAGATGAATGAGAAACTAGCATTACACCTATCTAATCTACCTAACTAACTACTCTAACTAATCTACTTACCTAACCTACTATTACCTGGACGAAGGAGGTAGAAGATCTCCATTGATGGTCCTTAACGAAGGAGGAAATCAGAGGATAAGAGAAGAAGTCTGGCAGGCGTATGTGGAGTGAAGCAGAGGAACTCCTAGTCAGCACTACGTTAGGAGACTTGGCTGACGTCGGTGGAGATCCAGAGCGATCAAAGATGGACAGAGGAAGATGGAGGAAGAGGAGGAAAGTCGCCAGAGTTTGGAGAGAATAGCCTATAGGTTAGCTCAGTGAAGAAGAGGGAAGGGAGCTAACTTGGTGAAATCGAGGGTGTGGAGGGGTATTTATAGGTGGCGGCGGCTGAGAAGGAGAGTGTATCTGGACGGAGAAGAGGCTAGGAGTGGAGTAACCACCGGCATCTTCTCCGATGTCGGTGAGGTTATCCACAACCCTAAAATAGGATTGTAGCTTCATCCAGATGCCTTTGATCCACACACACACCCATATGCCCGAGAAATGATCTAATGCCTTTGATCAAGTCAAGAATTGGAAGATTTGCAATTTTATTGATCTTAGCTCGATCTACTTTGATACCTCACTCAGACACGAGATGGCCAAGTACAATGCCCTCTGGAATCATAAAATGGCTCTTCTCCCAACTAAGGACAAGGTTCACTTCTATACATCTTTTAAGAATCTTCGACAAATTATCCAGACAAATATCAAATGTTTCCCCGAAGACTAAAAAATCATCCATAAAAACCTCCATATATTCACCCACCATTTTGGTAAAAATGGCTAACATGCAACGTTGAAAAGTCGCGGGTGCGTTGCAAAGCCCAAATGGCATTCTTTGGAAAGAAAAAGTTTCGAAGGGGCAGGTGAAAGTCGTTTTCCCTTGATCTTTGGGATAGATTGCTACTTGATTATATCTGGAGTAACCATCTAAAAAGCAAAAGAACCTATTACCAGCTAATCTCTCAAGGATTTGATCAATGAATGGCAAAGGAAAATGGTCCTTCTTTGTAACTGTATTAAGCTTACGATAATCAATACAAACCCACCATGAATTTGCAATTCGTGTGGGAATGGTTTCTCCAAATTCAGTCTTAATTATGGTGAATCCTGCCTTTTTATGTACCACTTGAATTGGACTCACCCAAGAGCTATCAGATATGGGATATATAATATCAGCATCTAGCTACTTGATTATTTCTTTCTTTTTGACCTCCTTTAAATTCGAATTTAAATGTCTTTGAGCTTCTCTTGAAGGTCATGCCCCATCTTTAATATAGATGTGATGAGTACAAAAATTGGAGCTAATCCCAATGAGATAATGTAGAGTCCACCCACTTGCCTTCTTGTGATCTCGAAGAACCTTGATCAATTTGGATTCTTGTGATTCAGAAAGATGAGAATTGATAATTACAGGATATGTTTGATCGGATTCGAGATAGACATATTTAAGGTTGTCAGGCAATGGTTTCAATTCTAGTACAGGAGTAGAATCAACAGCAAGATTTAAGGTGGGATTTTCAATTGCAAGAAGTGAATTGATGAGTCAAAAGATTCAAATTCAGGATTGAGTAAAGATTCTGATAACAGAGTTTCGTTTTGAGGGTATGGGATATCAAAAAGTGTGCTCTCTAGTTCTAAGGAACTAATGTCATCCTCAAAAACTGCAATAGATCTGATTTCCTCAATCCAATTGCAATCCAATCCTCTAGAAGCTTTAAATATATCTAACTTAATTGTCTTTACCCCAAATTTCAATTCAATCTTTCCAGATTCACAATCGATGTTGGCCTTTGCAATGGCCAAAAAGGATCTCCCTAAGATAATTGGGGTATCTCTAATGTGTTCGGGTACTTCCATATTAAGGACAATAAAATCTACTGGGAAATAAAAATCCCGAACTCTTACAATTACATCCTCCAACATTCTTTTAGGTGACTGAAGGGGATGCCAGTGGTCTGAATGTGAGGGTGAAGGTCTTCAGGGCTGGCGCCATTCCTGATAAATTGATCCTCAGATGTGGGGGCAGTTCTTGGATGCTCCTTCTGAATTTTATTGTGGCAGGTCAAGAGGTCGTCTCTAAATTTCGTCCCCCCTCTTATGCTATGGTGCTGAAATCTAAAACTCCTCCCTTGCACCCAAATTGTGCTAATCAGGATATGATGGCTGAATGTTCTAAAGGCAGGGAATTGGGGGATGGGATAGGGAACCTGGGGGATGTAGAGATGAGGACTGAAGCTCTGGCAGGTGTGGCTAATGTGTCTCTGATCCAATACCTCCCCTCCTGTGCTGAGGTGCTGAAGTCCAAGGCCCCTTCCCTACAACCACTTGGTGTCTGTCAGAAGGTGGTGGCAAAATGTTCGGGAGAGAGGGAACCGATAGATGAAAAGGGCGGCCTGGGAATTTTGGAGATGAGGTCTGAAATTTAGGACATTCTAGATGATGTACCCCTGGTCCAAGAGGCAGCTGCAGTGATGGATGTCGATGGAAAGGAAATGAGTTTACCAAATGAAGTTGTGAGTGAGGATCTAAAAACCCATCTGAGTGAGTCTGATGATGGGATGATTATGAATGTGATTAATGAGCATGCTACCTCAGATATGGTGGACACCTCTGTGAGTCTTGTGAATTTGCAGACTTCCTCTCCTGTGGCTGAAGTTGTGCATGCGAAGTCAAAGACTCCTTCTTCAGCTAGGAGTTGGAAACCTCCCTATAAGATGAGATTAAGAAGGCACACTCCCACACAAAAGGTTGATGAATCTATTGTTGCAGCTGTGATGAAGGTTAGCAGGACTTCTGCAGCTGTGAAGGGGACAAACCTGATCACCTAATGAAGATCTTGAGCTGGAATGTGCATGGGCTGCGCGATCGAAGCAGGAGGGGGTCGCTAATTAGATATCTGCGTGAATGGGAAATCGACTATGCCATTCCTCAGTAGACACACATTGACTGTGCCTTTGATAGGGCATGGGAAGAGATGAGGGTAGGATCTGCAAATGACGTTGTGGTGGTCAATTCCACTGGCAGATCTGGGGGAATTGCCATTTGGTGGAGGAAGCAGATGCTGTGCTTACAGGAGGTGTCCATGGCTAGGCACCTTCTGACCTGTAGATTCACGAGAGGCCAGGGGGACAGTGTCTTCTTTGTGACTGGTGTTTATGGGCCAAATGACCCTAACAGGAGGCAGGAACTGTGGGAGGACTGGAATCTGGCTGCAGAATTTGTAGGTGGGGGGGCTTGGCTTGTTGGAGGTGATTTTAATTGTACCTTAGTGGGGAGTGACAGACCTAATGGGGTGGTCGACAGCTCCTCCACAGGATTTCAGTTGACAGTCCAGGCCTTGGGGATGTGCAAATTTCCATCATCGGGGGCTGAATTCACTTGGCGGAATGGCAATGGGCTCATGTCCAAGATTGACAGATTTTTTGGGAATGCTGAGCTATTAGATCTCCTCCAGATGTCTTTTGTATGTGGTCTTGAACGTCCATTTTCTGACCATACACCTTTGATGTGGGATAATGGTGAGCAGGTGGTGGCTGGTTCCAATTTTAAATTTAGGAGATCTTGGCTGAGGGAAATAGGGTTCAGAGACATGCTTGCCAATTGGTGGAGGTCACAGCAAGGTGAGGGTACAGCCACCTCCAGAATGGCTTCTAAGCTTAAGGCTCTGAAGGGCATGCTGAAGGAGTATGGAGATATTGTCTTAGTTCTTAGACATCAGAAGCGTCATGAGGCCTTGTTGAAAATTCAGGAACTGGATACCAAGGAAGTTGTGGACCATCTATCTGAACTTGATCTTGCTGACAGAAGAAGATGGCAGGGGGTGGTAATTGAAGAAGATGAGAAATTGGAGATGGATTGGAGGGAGTGATCTAGACAGCTATGGCTAAGTGAGGGGGATGCAAACACCAAATTTTTTCATTTGGCTGCTAGCTCTAGGAGGAGAACAAATCTTATCTCATCAATGGTTGTAGAGGGGCAGAGAATTACCTCCTTATCTGATATCAGAACTGAGGTCGTCAGATACTTCAAGGAATCTTCAAGAGCTGCAGGTAGGGGCACCTGGAGAATGACAGCAAATGATTTGCCCAGGATTAATGAGTATCAAGGGGCCAGCCTGACTGAATCTATTTCTGAGGCTGAAGTATTGAAGGGTATTAATGATCTTAATTGTGAAGGATTGCCGGGTCCTAATGGAATCCAGGTTTTCTTCTACAAAGAACTATGGGACATTGTGGGCTCAGAGGTTATAGGGGTAATTAGAGAATTCCAATGTGGCAATTTTGGCTTTGAAAGAATTAATAGATCTTATCTATTTATTTTTCCTAAAACTCCGGGTGCTGAATCTTTCCAGGAATTTAGACCCATTGCTCTTTCTAACTCCTTATTTCTGGTGATCGGAAAGGTCCTGGATAATAGATTGAGGCCTGTACTGCAAGATTTGATCCATCCTGCTCAGTCTGCTTTCCTCCCGAGTAGATCCCTACAAGAATCTTTTATATTGGCCCAAGAGATGGTTTGCGGCTAGCATAAGAGGAGATGCAAGGCCTTCATGTGGAAGGTTGATTTTCGTAGGGCTTATGACTCAATCAGCTGGCCTTATTTATGGTATGTGCTTAAAAGAAGGGGCTTTCCCCCTACTTGGATAGCTTGGGTTAAGAGATGTATTACCACGGCCTCCTTTACCCCTCTAATAAATGGGAAACCCTGTGGTGCATGGATCCAACCTCAATGTGGCATCAGGCAAGGATGCCCCCTGGCCCCATTGATATTTAATTTGGCAGTTGACAATTTAGCCTGGTTTGTTTGTAAGCTTTCTGAAGTGGGTCTTGTTAGAGGATATTCGCTCTCTTACAGGAACAGTCTGGCTCCCATTCTTCAATATGCAGATGATACTGTCTTTTTTGTTGAAGGATCCATGGATGGAGCGTTGGCTTTGCATCACTTGGTTGATATCTTTGGTGAGCTTTCTGGACTGAGGTTAAATAGGGACAAGTCTGGTTTGGTTTGTTTTAGTTTATCTGAGGTGGAACAAGAGGCCTTAGCAACCATCCTGATGACTCCCCGCATCAGCCTTCCTATTAGATATCTTGGGCTGCCTTTGAGGTTTTCCAGGTTGAAGAGAGGTGATTGGAATTGCCTTTTTGACAAGATCTCTATGAAACTTGATGGTTGGCACAGCAGATTCTTATCCAGAGGTGGAAGGCTTATCTTGCTCAATTCGGTGATCACCTCCATCCTTGTTTTCTACTTCTCCATTTTCAAAGCACCAAGATCCGTTTGGAAAAGATTGGATGTGATGAGGAAGAGATTTTTTTGGAAGGGTGCTAGACACAAGGGCAGCTTCTTGTAGCCTCTCAAATGGGATCAAATCTGCTATCCTAAGGAGCTGGGTGGTCTTGGGATCAAGTCCTTGCAGCACTTTAATGATGCCTTGCTGCTCAAATGGGATGTTAAGCTGCTGCAAGGTGATCTGAAACCATGGTCTGATCTGATCAGAGATAGATATGGAGCTTCCAACAGCAGATTTTCCAGACTTCAGCCAAACTGTCCATCACCTTTCTGGAAATCAGTAACTAAGGCTTTGGCTGATCACTTCCATCTGCTGCAACCATCACTTGGAGATGGCAGGTCTTTCATATTCTGGAAAGAGGAATGGTCTGAATTGGGGGTCTTGAGGGAGCTCTATCCGAGAGCTTTTGATGCAGCAGCTGACAAGAATGCTATGGTCAGCAAGATCTAGTCTTGCAACAGCAGCAGTTGGGTTATGGATGATGTGGAATCCAGCAACAGCAGAAGAACAACTCGGTTATGGGATGAGAAGAGAAGGCTTTTATTAGACCTTGAAAATTTCAGACCTAGGCCTGGAATGGAGGACAGATATCTGTGGGATGGGATATATAGTGTCAAAGCTGGGTATAACAGAATGCTAAATTTTGAAGAGGGATGGAGACATGATTCCATTGATAAGAAGATATGGTTGTTAAAAATTCCTCTCAAGGTACAAATCTTCCTTTGGCTGCGCAGGAGGGATGGATTAATCACAAGTGATCTACGCCACAGAAGATTGGGTACTGATCATCATGTGTGTTTTTATGTGAGATGAGCACTGATAATGTAAATCACCTCTTCTCTTCTTGCCTTATCACTGATGTTATTTGGAGAAAAATTTTTCAGGAGCCTTTACCAGATTGGGATTCTATGTGGCATGGGTTTGAGGTGAGAGGGAAACCACATGTCCACATGGCTGCTTCTATTTGGTGTGTATGGAAGGTAAGGAATGAGAGACTTTTTCAGGAGAGGCCGGTATGTTGTGAGAATATTGTAAGAGAGTGTTGGTCCCTCATACAGTCTTGGGGATACTTTTTGTAATCTCCCTTCTTTGCACATAATATACTACTCCGGATTGCTATCGCAGGACGATAGCTCTCCTTTCTGCTTCAAAAAAAAAAACATTCCTTTAGGTGACTTGATAAATCTATCAGCTAATTGTAAAGTCACATTGGTACACTTAAGATTTTCTATGTTGAAATGTTTTACCAAGGATAAAGGAATGAGGTTAATAGATGCCCCTAAATCTAAGAGGACTCTATCAAAACACTAATCCCCAATTATATAGGAAATAACTGGAGATCCTGAGTCTTTCTTTTTCAAATGAAGCGTACTTGAAATTATAGAGCTCACATGCTTTGAAAGTACCACAGTGCTTCCTTTATTCGGCTTATGCTTAGGAGTACACAACTCCTTAAGAAATCTCGCGTAAGTCAGAATGTGTTTGATAGCATCTAGGAGTGAGATATTAATGTGTACCTGTTAAAAAATTTTAATTAAATCTTCATCTAATGTAACAAGTTGTTTTTGTTTCCTAGTCTTCTTCAAAGCTTCAGGAAATGGGATGTGGATTTCCTGTTCTACTAAGCTATTTCCCGGATCTCGCGAATTAGCGGGAATTGCAGGATCGGGTTCTGCACCTCTTACAGGTGTAGAAATAGGGGTCATTCTAGATGTACTAGGGTCTTGGGATAGGTTCCTTGGATAAACTAGATCCCTAGTGGAAGTTCCACAGTGGGTTGTAACAGAGTTAATACCTACATGTGAAGAAGAAGCAGATGAAGAAGAAGATGCTTGTTGATTTTGGAAAGATGAATTAGAGATCAAAGGTTGATTTGAAAATGATTGTTGCTGATTAAGATACTCGAAATAATGATTAACAGAGGGTGGATTTGAATTTTGATTCAGATTTGGATTCAGGGGTAATTGATTAAGGAAATGGACATGTCCCTAATTCAGATTTTGAACTTCCGGGTGTTGTCTCTGCTGGATATTCCTAGGGTTTGGAATTAGCTGGGATGGAAGGGCCCTTAGCTGATGACATTCATCTAACTGCGTGATTTGGCCCCTAAGATCAGCCAATTCTATCAAACATTGCCATTGGACTTCAGCAAGAGCCTCAGCATTCTATCGCTAACTCTCAGTCACAGCTCGCAAAATCTGGTCAAGCTGTGAATCTCTATTTGGCCCTACAAGGTTCTGCGAACCCGCGTAAAATGGCCTCGCATTAGTTGCTAAAATAGCAATGTAGGTGGGTTTTGCCTGGTCTGAGTCGGATATGATGGTCTTTATAAATGGTCAGACCAAGAGAAATTAGGGTGATTATGCCATCCAGGATTATAGGAATTAGAATATGGGTTTGATCTTGGTGCATATCCCTGAATGGAGTTCAAATCTAAAGGATAGGGCATGTTTTCCACAAAAATAGGAGATGGGGAAAAAGGTGGGAAAGATATTGGGACAAAGGTCCCTCCTTGGGTTGGTGTAAGACTAAATAGAAAACCCAAGGAAGATAGATCTCTAGAATCCAAATTATTTACAAATTCCCTCCCCGTGGGAATTTGCGAAACAAGTGAATGCACGGGATTTTGCGTAGCAAGTAGAGGTGTAAGAGATTTCATTGTATTTCGGACCTCATCAAGATACTTTGCTACAATGTCGACTTTGTCCAATTTTTCTGCAATAATCTCTAAATCCTTTGAACTGGACGGATTACCGATCTCGTGAATGCCCTTATTCGGATTTTAGTGTGCTATATTTGTGCCCCGCGTAAATTGCAACATGGATGCATTATTGATCGAGTTTTCCACCATCCATTCAAATAACTCTAAAGCAGATTCTACATCGCGATTGAGAAAGTTCCCTCCACAACAGGCATCGACTAGATTGCGAATGCCCTCTTGCAATTTCCTTTGTAAAAGATGTGCATTAGTTGCCAACGAGGGATGTCATGATGTGGGCATTTCCTTTGTAATTCATGAAAGCATTCCCACGCTTCATGAATTGGTTCTCCTTGATTTTGATTGAAAGTTGTGATTGCTTGCCTTAAAGCATTGGTGCCACCAATAGGAAAGAATTTCTTCAAGAATGCAGATTCAAGTTCAGCCCAAGTTGAGATTGGTCTTGCAATAGTTCTATACCAATATGCAGCTTTATCTTTAAGGCTAAAAGAGAACATCTTCATGAGTAGGATTTCCGTATTTTGATTTCGAGGTCCAAGAGTTTGAGAAGTATTTTTAAGATCTTCGATATGTTGAAATGAATCCTCGAATGCAAATCCGTGAAAATGTGGGATTAAACCTATAATGTTTGGCTTTAATTCTGGGTCATTTTTCCCAATGGGAATCCTAACATTAGGCTCTACTTGTGCATTAGATGGATTATAATAGTCTCGGAGTAGAGGCCTAGGACAAGGGATCGATAAATCAGGAAAGTCAAAACCCGCCTCAAGTTGAGGTGGACGATGGGCTTGAAGATTTTGCAAGTTATTTAAAGCATCTGTCAAAAGATTAATTTGGCGATTTTGTTCAAGCATTCTAAGGTTCTGGTTCAGGAGTGCCTCATGAATATCAAAAGGCGACATCTCCCCCTGACCAGAAGAAGAAAGAATCACGGGATTCTGATTCTGCAATTGATCCATAGAAACAGATGAATCAGACGAGAATTTTATTGGTTGCTTAGCTGCAACATGCTTAGGATCACCTGTCAATGGAGTTACAAGAGGCGGTTTCAAGGATCGCCTCCCGTGCATCAAACGAAAAGAATGTGCAAAGGCACACTCACACCACCAAAAATAGCGGCAACAAAACCCACAAAACAGCACGAAAAAGCAAGTTTTTCTTTCTTTCTAAGGAAAGAAGAGAGTCCTAGAATACGCAAAATATTTTGGATGAAACAAGTATAATATCAGTATCAAAATACGCATCCTAAACCCATGCCTATGCAAGTGTGTATCCGTAAAGCTCAAAGGCCTAAGGTCTAGGATCGAGACTGCTCACTACAGGCTCCCCAGGGCTCTAGTAGTAAGATAGACTTGTTGATCTTCGACCGAAGCCCTAAGAGGTGCAAAGAGGAGAGATAGAAAATTAGACTCGTGTGACTCTAGTGATCGCACTGTGTGCGTTATAGCATGCAACAGACAATAGCGATAAAACCCGCATGCATTCTGCAAACAGATTTAAGTCACAATTTTTATTATCCTCTTTTTTACTTAATCTTTTCAAAAATAATAGAAAGAAGTAAAGTGACCGCTTTTTAAGTATTTTCAACAAAGAATATGTGGTCTTGATATTAACTCCAGAACAGGGACCTACGCAATTTTTTCGCGTGTTTTCCCCTTAATGTGAGAAAAATTGTAGAAAACTTTTCTCGAGTCAGATCGTAAAGCTACTAGCAGGTAAATGCACTCCTAAGAGTGTATACCTATAACATGCTGCTGCCAGTCAGAAAGTATGTATTTTTCTATTTTTTTAATTTTTTTACTAACTAAATGCAGCAATACAAACTAAACTAAAGACTAAGGAAAGAATACTTACAATGGTATGTATAGTGAAAAACAAAACAGAAAAAGAAAACCCGCCTTCTTTCCTGAGAATGCCCGCAGAGGTAAACCTGAAAAGAAGATAGAAAACAAAACAAAAACAAAACTAATTAGTACAAAACAACTAAAAATAGTAATAATGGTGAATATAATTTATAGTTACCTCCCCGACAATGGCGCCATTAAAATGGTCGTTAACTTTCTCAACACAGTTAATTAAGTTAATTATGATTAATCATGTGCAAAAGAAAGTAACTTAGGTAAACTTGAATTTATGTCGATTAAATAGTATAGGGTCAAGTTAACCAAACATTTTAGATTTTATTTCTTTTTAACTGGTTGAGTTCAGGTCATTCGCTAGGAGGCATAACTTAATTAAAATTTACCACTAATCCTAAACTACTTATGGGAATTATAATTAAATTTACTTTAAGAATATGAATTTTTCTTAAGGATTTCTAATTAGAAGAATATGCAAAATTCCATAAGGAAACACATTTACACAAATGATTTACTTTTACAAACAAGTAAACATGTTTTTTTCTTTTAATTTCTTTTTATTTACAAGAGACTAAGGCAAGAAAAAGTAATTCTAATGAAAATATGCCTTATTACAACATTAAGCTCAAAAGAAATTAATAAAATGCAAGAAATTAAACCACTAATTTTTCTTCTTTGTCTTCAACCTCATTCTTCTTTCTCTTCTTCTATTACCTTTCTCTCTCTCTTCTCTTTTTACTTTTCTTTTGTTTCTTCTCCTTAATCTTTCTCGAGCTCTTCTCTTATACATGTCATCTTCTCTTTCTTTTCTTTCTTCTTACTCTACCTGTTATTTTTCTTTAGCTCTTGTGCCTATCTACATTACTTCATCTTTACGAGCTCTCCCCTTCTTCTCTTTTTCTTCAGCCCTTCTGAACCTTTGCAACTCTTCTTCCTTTGTAACTCTTCTGAACCGAACCGGTTTGACCCTTTGAACCCAAAAATTAGGTTTTAAGGTTGGCGGCTTGGATCGGTCGGGGATACACAGCACCCCTCTCAGGGTAGGACCAAACCCTACTAAGTCCAAGCCTGATTTTTATTTGGTTCGATTTAATTCCAGTTCGTGTAGTCTCGAGCCCATCCGGCTCATGGCCTCCCAGGCCCACATGCACACGCCCTCACGGGCTCACACTCACACACCCACAAGCACACACACACCTGGGCATGCACACCACACTCACCCACACACACACCCATATGCTCATGCTCTATCATGAGCCCTTTGCTGACGACTGAAGGGTCTTAAACACAAATTACTTTTATACTAAGGCGACCGCTTCAGTTCCACCGATGTGGGACTATATTATCACCCTCCCAGTCCAAACTTCACTTGATCATTCCAGTTAGCTCAGAGCTCCAGTCCGAGCAAATGAAGGCTTGCTGGAAAGCTCTAAGGTTGATCTACATGATTGGAGTATCAATTTGATACTCAGGGAAGGTTTAGCTCTTTGATTTGAAGGGCGAAAAGACCTAGGTCATTACGGCCAAATTGCCTGTAGAAAGGTGTTTTGGTTCTAAGGTCTTCCAAAAGGACATTTGACCTCCAAATGAGGTGTTGAATAGATTCAAAGAGTGTTTCTGCGGCAGTAGGTGAAGGAAGTGAATCTAAAGAGCTTCAGGAAGGTGAAGTAGCTAAAAAGCTTTGCCAAAGAGCTTCAAAACTTGAATTCAAGTTCTATTTGGTTCAACAGAAGGTTAAAGACCTATTTAATCAAATCAAACAACCTCTAGTTTCTTAACAACCTCTAGAGGTTGTTAAGAAACTATATGGCCATATTATCCACTTGAATCTCATAACAAACTCATTGTCGTCAGTTTGGGTTCAAAAACAACCCAAACTAAACAGAAATCAATTTCTACCATAGAATTGATCAGAGCTCATCCAAATAGCATTTGAATCATTTACAAACATCATAGGAATAGATTGAACTCCTCAATTCCTCTAATTAAATCCTAATTCCATGCATCAGACTTAAGTTTGACCATAAGCCTTCGAAATTTGACTTTCTAAATTTAACCATTTCAGAGGAAATTAAAGCCTTAATTATCTCCTCTTTCACCTCAGGAATGAATTCAGACCCTTAGAAGGATGCTTCAGTTAAGATTCCTAGGGTTCCAGGCATGCCGCCTGAGATTCTAAATGAGTTTGTTCGGCAGAACAAACCAAAGTTAATCTTAGTGATTGACACATTGGAATGGTCTCAGGACAAGTTACTGATGCTTCTAGACCTTTCAAATGAGACTTAACCTTAACTATCAGACATCTCCAACTCTGCCGGAGTTGGACAAGACAAAGGACTAACAGGAGCTCCAGGTATTAAAACCCCAAATAAACTACTTTATCATGATCAGCGACCTTTAAATCAGTGATCTGGAGCTCCACACTAAGTTCTATGGGCTGAAGAGCACATTTGACTCACCAGAGCTCCAGTGAGACCAGAAAAAGGCTAAAATGTACAGTCAATACGAAAATGTGCCATTGATGATCTAAAAAGCTTCCTAAGGTCACAAGGAACCTCAGGAACCCATTAATTCATTCAATTATCCATTAATTTGAAAGTTATGCATTGAATTCTCAGTGAACAAATTTCGAGTTTGATTAAGCTCAGGACCTGTTTTCCAACTCAATTGAGTGGAAAAAGCAAGTCAAAAGGAAGTTACGATGGTTTATAGGTGGATAATTAATGATCTGAACTCCTCCTGAGCCGCCATTGACAGCGAGCTTAGGAGATTAAATTAAATTAGGTGTTTAAGTTATAGATGGTAATTACTTAAATTAAACTGAGGATAAAGGCCCTTAAGTGATGGTTAAATGATGGAGGGCCCCAGTGGAGGTGGAGTAAACTCAACCACTTCCGCCATGGACAGTGGAAGCAATGGTGAAGGTGGATGTGGTTTAGGTGAATAGATGATCAATTCAGTGATTTAAAGTGATAAAAATGTTCATGAAAGGTTTAAGAAGGTGATCAATCATTTAAAAAGACAAAAGCTTTGCTCCTAACAAGCTCAACAAGCTCGTTGGAGCTAAAGAAGATGAATGAGAAATTAGCATTATACCTATCTAATCTACCTAACTAACTATAACTAATCTACTTACCTAACCTACTGTTACCTGGACGAAGGAGGTAGAAGATCTCCGTTGATGGTCCTTAATGGAGGAGAAAATCAAAGGATCAGGGAAGAAGTCCGGCGGGCATATGTGGAGTGAAGCAGAGGAACTCTTAGTCAGCACTGTGTCAGGAGACTTGGCTGATGTCGGCGGAGATCTAGAGCGATCAAAGATGGATGGAGGAAGATGGAGGAAGCAGAGGAAAGTCACTAGAGTTTGGAGAGAATAGCCTATCGGTTAGCTCAGTGAAGAAAAGGGAAGGGAGCTAACTTGGTGAAATCGAGGGTGTGGAGGGGTATTTATAGGTGGTGGCGATTGAGAAGGAGGGTGTATCTGGATAGAGAAGAGGCTAGGAGTGGAGTAACCACTTGCGTCTTCTCTGACGCCGGTGAGGTTATCCACGACCCTAAAATAGGATTGTAGCTTCATCCAGAACGGTAGATGAAAAGGAGATGGTGAGCACAAGCTCCAGGAGCTTGGAGAGGAAGGAATGACGTCAAATATGCGGTGATCCGAAGGTGGAAGCACCTCCCATCGTCAACCGTCGAGGAGGCTGAAGAAGGAAAGAAGAAGTTTCAAAGACTTATTCATAACAAAAACTAAGGACCTAAATGAAGAATAAGGACTCGATTAAAATAAAACATAAGGGCTAAAATGTAAACTAAGGTTTTCAAGGTTTATTTTAATTTATATCTTTTTCAACTTTTTATATATGATTATAAATAAGAAAATTATTGTATTTAGACCTTGAATTTACATTTTTGACCTTTTTAGTTTAATTTATTTATTTAAGTAATGTTACTTAAGTTATTACATACTTAGGTATAAATTATACTTTAGTTAACACATTAATTAGATAAATCATTGATAATATTTCGAGTCCAATTAATAATTAAAATATTAATAATAATAAATGGATAATAATATAGCATTTTTAACTTATTTTAAGGTCCTTTACTATTTATCCCTTATTTAATAATTAACCCATATATTTACATATTCTTAGCTAATTAACTAGGAGGACTAGTTAATTAGGGTTAATTAGAGACCATGATGAGCTTCTCATCAGTTACATGTAACGAGCAAACTTAAGTTGCGATCAAATCTTTGAGGATAGGTTATAAAGTGAAAATCTTAATCAAGATACACATCATTCAATCATTTCCCTTCCTAATAAGTGATTTGTTTACATTAAATTTTAGGTTACAGTCGATAAATCTTGGATTGGATTATGAGGTTCAAATTACACCAAATATAAGGCAATATTTAGGCATTTGATGGGGCTTCCGAATTTCATTCCTGGATTGGGCCTTTGATGACGATAGGAAGATATTTAAGCGATGTCAACTTAATAATATCTTCTGCCCATGCAGAAGATGTTTGAATGGTTCCTTGCATGATCGTAATACTGTGCTTGAGCACTTGATTTGTAATGGGTGATGACAGTATTACACTACTTGGGTAGCTCATGGGTATCTCATGGAGAGGAGTTGACAGAGAAAGTCATAAACAACGAGAACACTGTTGATGAAGAGATCGACAAGGAAATTGCTGATAGTGGCGGTGAAGAAATACGAGAAATGTTGAACAAGATGAGAGCAAGAGATGACATAAATACAGATGAGGAAGATCCATTCAATTGTGATCCATTCTATGTTGTTGTTAAGGTGAATGAGGATCCTATTGCTCCCAATGTTACGAAAATGTCAAAGTTGTCATTTTTGTTAAAGATGTTTCAACTGAAGGTTATTAATAGAGCTAGTACTAAATTCACGTCAGAAATACTTTAGTTTATTGCTGAGCAGTTGAATAACCTTAATGGTTTTCTGGCTTCATGGTATGAGGCAAGGAAACAGATTCACAAGCCTGATTTGGACTATCAAAAGATCGATGCATCTACGAATGACTACATTCTTTTCAGAAATGAATTTGTAAACTTGAGTAATTATCCCGGATGTGAACTTAAGAGATATAAGGAAGCTAAAAATGAAAATAAGAAGAAACAACCTCAAAAGGTTCTTTGTTACTTTTCACTGACACCTAGGCTTTAACACCTTTTTATATTAACTAAAACTGCATGGTGGATGACATGGCACTAGGATTGTAAATCTCAAGATGGAAGAACACATCATCCTACTAATTTAGAGGAGTGGAAGAAATTTGACAAAAGAAATGATTCATTCGCTTTAAAAGCAAGAAACATGCGGTTGAGTCTTGCAAGCGATGGATTCAATCCATTTAAGAGTAAGTACTCGTCGTACTCTATATGGCCAGTGGTAATGGTCACTTATAACTTACCTCTCTTATTGTGTATGAGATCATCATTCATGATGCTGACCGATCCAAAACAACCAGAAAATGTAATAGATGTTTATCTCATCCATTAATCAATGAACTAAAACAGTTGTGGTACACCAACGTGAAGACGTATGATGCAAAAAAGAAAGAATTTTACAATATGCATGTAGCATTGTTGTGCATAAACGACTTCCTGCCGTACACAAATTTGTTATGTTGGAGCACTAAAGGAAAGTTTGCTTGCCCAGTCTGTATGGAAGACATTCATCACCTACAACTATCAGAAAGTAAGAAATTCTGTTATTTAGGACATCACAGATTTCTACCTATTGAATATAGATGGCAAGCGTCACAGCTCAAAAGTAAATTTGATGGCAGTACGTGCCGATATTCAAAGAAAAATCCAAAAAATAAACTTAGTACAGATTCATCATGTTGTCAAGTCAAGTTATAATTGAGAGATTACAAGAAATGAGTAAGATACGGTTGGTTCGACCATTCAAACAAGACTAGACAGCCTCGAGGAATTATGGATTTCAAAAGAAAAGCATTTTCTTTATGAAACTACTATACTGGAAAGATCTTACAATACATCATAATTTAGATGTTATGCATATCGAAAAGAATGTAATGGATGACATCTTAGATGTATTAAATCTGACCGATGATCTAAAGGACACGGTGAAAACAAGAAAATACATGAAGAGTTTGGAGATACGTCCAAAGCTGCATATTCATGAGAATGATGGCTACCTCCCACCTGCTATTTACAGCTTGAATCAAAACCAGAAGAGTAGACCATTCTTCTTAAAGGAAATTCTGGTGCTAGATGGGTTTTCTTCGCAGCTTTCTGGTTGTGTGAATGAAGTGTAGAAAAAGATATCTAGCTTGAAAAGTCATGACTCCCACGTTTATATGCAAATATTGTTTCCACTGGCGATATGGGGGATACCGCCAAAGCTAGTTGTTGACTCATTCACAAAGATGAGTAGGTTTTTCAAAGCCGTTTATTCGAAGACACTACAAAATGATATGCTTGATCACTAAGATAAACAAATAGTCATTACCCTCTGTAAGATGGAACAAATTCTTCCCCTAGACTTCTTCGATGTAATGGTTCATCACACGCTGCATCTTGCAAATGAAGCAAGAATCGGTTGACCTATACAATTTAGATGGATGTATCTTGTGGAGCAATTTTTGAAAAAGCTTATAGATTATGTTTTGAAGAAGGCAAAGTTGGAAGGATCAATTATAGAAGTCTATCTTGTGGAGTAGTGTATAAATTTTACCTCCATGCACATGAATGAAATAGACAATCACTTTAATAAACTTCAAAGGAACTATGAGGGGGAATACAAAAATAGTGATGAAGAATGTTTGTCAATTTTTGATATCAAAGGAAGGTCGATTCTTCATACAGAATACAAGGTTGTTTAAGAAAATGACAAACGTTGCACACATCTATATATTTTAAAATAAATTTCAAAAATTAATCAATTTTATGAGAAATTCGAACAATTACCTCTTTCAAGGACAACCGAATTTGGCTTCTTAGATTGGTTTAAAGACCAAGTTAATCAAATGAAAGAGGATAAGGACCCACGATAGGTACCAGATTTTAATGTAATTGCCGATTCACCATTACATTATGCACATTACCACTCTGGGTATATAATAAATGGATTCAGATTCAGAATAAAGGAAATTAATGATAGAAAGTTTACACAACAAATCGGAGTTGATTCAGATATTTTCATTGGTCCAAATGGATACTATAGTGAAATTAAAAAAATTGTGTAGATCAACTTCAGATATGATCGTAGAGTTGTCCTATTTAAATGCCATTGGTTTGATATTTTTAAAAAGGGCACTAGTTTCAAAATTGACAAGAAATACAATTTCTTGAGTTTAAATCCTAATCGTCACATTCTTCATTCTAATTAACCATTCACATTGGCATGTCAAGCAATACAAATTTTTTATGTCCCCGATGATTGCCAAAGGAGATGAGTTATACCAATAAGAATAGTATCGCACAATCATTGTAACGCACAATCTGAAGCATACCAAAAATTAAGGGAAGAAGGTCATATAGATTCAATTGCAGTAGATGCGGATATCTAAGGTTAGTAATAATTTCTTTACTTTGTTTCATTTCTGTTTTTAAATTTCTTTTGTCGATATTTTTAAATATTTTTTTATGTTTGGCAAACTTTTTTCATTATTGATTTATATATTAATGATTTTGAACTATATTAATTATTGTATTTTATACTTGTTACAGATGAAGTTTAAGAAAAAACCCAAAAGAAAGGGTCATCCTGAGACACAGCCATCCCACCTAGCCCGATTTATCTCCTCAGGCTCAACCACCCCCCGATAGTAGGTTCAACCACCCCCTGGCAACAGGCTCCCCCCCCCCCCCAGTCACGTTCCGTACGACCCGGGGAAATGGCACATTTATTACATGATGGGGGGAAGTGAAAGGGGAAGGAGATTACTCAAACCTTGCCAGAGTAAGTAGAGGATGATCCAAATTATGGAGCATCAGATAAGGAGGACAGGGAGGAGGTAGAGGATGAGATGGTGGGGAGTATGTCCCTAGTTCATGTGGATCCATTAGCGGGGTCATGTTACCCTTTTTATGTTTTTCATGTTACCATTTTTATGTAAATATTTCATTTTCAAACTTTTTATGTACTAGACTTTATATTTATAAAATATAAACTTCTCTTCATTTTCATTACTTATTTCTCTATAAAAGCAAGTCTTTTAAGTAGGTTTAGTAGGTAGTTTCCATCATTTTGTAATTTTTTTTAAAAAAAAATCCATACATTTGTCGTTGCTTATTTAAATAAGCAACCGCATAGATGTAACGCTAAAAATAGTTTTCCTATCACTTATCCTAATAACCGACGGCATATAAGGTTCGAGAGAATCATAATTCTTCTTTTATGCCGTCGCTTATTAGGATAAGTGATGATAAAACTATTTTTAGCGTCACATCTATGTCGTCGCTTATTCAAATAAGCGACGACAAAACTATTTTTGTAGACACCTGTATGCCGTTGCTTTTAAGAAAAGTGATGGAAAAAATATTTTTGCCATCGCTATATAAGCGATGACAAATTTACTTAAACGACGGCAAAAATAAAAAAAGGACGCATAAAGGTAGGAAAAAGTGAGTTGCATATGACGTCGCTTATGACATAACTAACGGCAAATACAATTTCCATCGATTTTGAAACGAAGTCGAAATATCCAATCCGTTAGATGGTCAAACATTATTTTGACATCGGATGTGCCCTCTAACTGGCAGCAGAACGAAATAACGACAATAATAACGGCATTGCTTAGTTGCGTCAGTTATTTCGATTTTGCGATTTATTTCCAACCGACGGCAAAAGTATGTTGTAGTGCCTCTAGTGTAGACTTATAAGATCCTATAGGTACTCTTAGTACTCACATCTAGTATTACAGTTCTCCAAGCACAAAAAGATGTCAAAATCTTTTGTCATTGATGTCCACGTTGAAGGGTAGTCTGCTGTAAGACCACCTCTATTTGATGGCACCAACTACTATTATTGGAAAACTCGAACGCAGATCTTCTTAGAGTCTATGAACTATGAGATATGGGATGTTATCACTGTTGGTGCAAGGGCACCATGATCATTAATTTTGATGATAACAAAACGCTTGTTATTTAACATTTGCATTGAGTTTCAGTTTTTAGGATAAATGCAAATGGATACAAGTGTGAATGAGCTCAAGCTCGCATTCATGGCGGATTGGAGGAGCTTGATGGAGGAGCTTCGCGTGGAGCAAGAGCTTGAAGAAGATGAAGAATATGATAGAAGTTCTTTCTATTTTTTCTATGTGTTTATCTTTTTGTTCTTTACTTTTTATTTCCTTAGATCATTTGTTAAAGAGCCCAAAATAACAAAACAGTAGTCCTAAGATCACATACTCAACCCTACGATAACTTAGACATCTCGTAGAGAACTTTGAAAACTAAAGTAGACATCAGACAACCTGATCAGACATCCAATCTGGACATCAGACGTCTGATCTTAGACTTTAAGACGTTTAATTGTTTGATCAGACGTCCAAAACACTTCGAATGGAAACCCACTCTTTGTCTGCTAGTTTCAGACGTCCAGCTCTTAGTCCAAACATCTTAGAAGATGTCTAAGGACCTTGCCAGACGTCCAACTAGAGGACCGTTGTCTTATCTTAGATGATTAACCATTAATATAATTTACATTTACTTTCAGACATCCATGAGTATCCCGAACGTCTGATAAATGGATGTTAGGCTAAGATCTGACCCTAATTATTTCTTGTTAGACCTTATAGCCATTTGAGTCTCAGGAAATCCATTCCCGCAGTGATTTGTGTTTTTAGACGTCCAAACCTATTACTAGACGTCTAATCTATCGTCTGTGCAACTTAACATAGAACCTTATTTCAATCTTATAAAAATAGGAAAAAAACCATCTTAGGATTAGACGTCTGATTATTAGCCCAGACGTCTTATAGTTGAATCTTAGACGTCTCTCTTGATCTAACTCAGATCAAATCTTCTACCCTTCTAGATCAGATGACCGGTCCCTAGATCAGACGATGACCCAGACATTTGATAATAGATCCAGATGTCTAATAACCCTATCAAAATCATAAATGACCTTGATAGAAGCCTTGGATCTCTTCTCAACAGCTATAGAAGCCTTCCAACGGATAGAAGTGACTTCTAAACCCTTCTTAGGGCCTCTATAAATAGAGGGGCACTCTTTCTTTGTCATACACACCTTGATACACTTCTTCCACATTATATTATGTCAAATTGACCTTGAGAAGTTATCTTGCTCTCCAAGCCTTAGTTTACATCTTGAGAGCATCTTCCCAGCTGTGCACCCGCTCTCCCACCTACGTATACAAGATGTTGTTTGTGCCCTTGCATGGTTCATGCACTTCGCGTTAATAGCTCACGCACTTCCATCTCAGTGAAGTACGCATTGCCTATTGAAGCTAAGTTTAAGACATTTACTTTGAGGCTCTATAGGATATTGTTATATTATCTTTGTTGAGTATTCGCTTTGCGAATTTCTATCTCCTTCGCGAGACAAAATACTCCTCGTGAAGATGAGGGGTTTTAATGCTACGCTATTCTCGAGTATAAAGTAATGTGGTTGTAAGAGGTTATACTACCCTCATTGAAGTATTACATTAGTAGATTTGATCGACTAGGTCGATCAGAAAATCCTAAGTCAAGAGATTTAGGTGGTGGTTTTTACCCAGGTTTGGATTTCCACCTAAAACTCCCTTGTGTACTTGTGTTTGTTGATTTTGTGAGATTGTTTATTGTTCTTCCGCTTTTATCACGCAAATCTCACCCCCCTCCGTTAGAATCTATAGTTACATCCAAGTACACTCATCCAAAGAAGAAAGAAGAAGTAGCAATCACATCTGATGAGAGGAAAAGGGCTACTCACAATGCCTAAGGCAATGAATGCTATCTTTTGTGGCCTATCAAAAGAAGAGTTCAATAGAGTGTTAGCAAGCAAAATAGCCTTTGAAATCTGGAATGCATTGGAAGTTACACACAAAGAAACTTCAAGAGTCAAGGAAGCTCGAATTAACCTCTTGACTCAAAAGTATGAGCTTTTCAAAATGAAAAAGGATGAGACGATCAAGGAGATGTACACAAGATTTACAGATATCGTAAACTCCTTGAGAAATCATGATCAAAAAACAAAGCATGAAGCTCTAATAAGGAAGATTCTCTAATCACTCACAAGTGATTGGGAAATAAAGACAACAATTCAAGAATAGAAAGATCATTCTCAACTTCAGCTGGATGATCTCCTAGAAAGCCTGACAGCATATGAAGAAACATGGACGTGAAGAAAAGAAGAAGGATATCATGCTAAAATCTCATACTGATACAAAAGAAGCAGACGAAGAAGAAGAGGCTGAAGATGATATTGCTCTGCTCACAAGAAACTTCAAGAAATTCTTGAAGAATAAGAACTAGAGGAATAAGAAAGATGAATCAAAGGAAGACCAAGTTGTCTACTACAAGTGCAAAAAGAAGGGTCATATGAGGAAGGAATGCCCCTTGCTAAAGAAGGAATCAAACAAAAAGAATAGGACTCAACCTTCAAGAAAAAGAAAGAAGGCCTTACAAGCCCCCTGGGATGACACCGATTCTAGTTCATCAAAAGGCATAGATACATCAAGTGAAGAAGCTCTCTACAGGCTCATGGAACTTGAAGATGAGGTATCCTCATTTACATTTGATGAACTTTTAGAGGCTTTTTATGAATTACGTGATTTAGCAAAAGCACTAAAGGTTGAAAACAAAAAATTATCAAAAGACTTGGATGGAGAAACTAAACAGAAACATGGATTTGGTTCTCAAAATCTTCATCTCTCACAAGAAATCACCTCCGTAAAAAAAGTTAGATTCATGACTTTAAGTAGAAATGTAGAAGCTTAAGCAAAAGTCAATTATTTTTGTAAATGATCTAGCTAAATTCACTAGGGGTAAAAATAATCTGGAAAAATTATTAGGAACACACCCAAATTACAAACAAATTTGGGTTAGGTTATATTCTTAAATATAATTGTGAAGCCTCTAGTTCACAGACCAACACACATAAGATTTCTAGTCAAAAGGGCAAGAATAGGTTAACGCCTAGGACCGAAAAAGAAAACATGGGTACCAAAGAAACTCTACAATCTTATTTTATAGGTCACCCTAACAAAGGACTCATAACCAAGTCAACTCAACTATTTAGCTACTAGCTCTTAGCTAGTTATCCAAGCCAGCTACTTCCAGCTCCATCTCAACTCAACCTATCTCAACCAAGCTCTACTTAGCTGCTAACTAGCTCTAGCTACCTAAGTTCCACTCCTACTCTCCTAGCCTAGCTCCCCTCCTACTCTCCTAACCAAGCTCCCAACTCCACCTTAAAAGTGGCACCAACCCTCCTCCATGGCCTTCCATTTATAGTGCCAAATATGCCTGTAACCACCACCACTTTAGTACCATTTCACAGTGGCGCCAACAAGCCATAACCAGCTCCTCATCACAGCTCTTCACTTGGCGACAAAAATACCTAGTCCTCCATATAACCACTATCCTCCGAACCCTTGATTTTGGCACAAAAACCCACAACCACCAACCTTCTAGACACACCTTCATGTGGCACCAAAAATCAACCTTAACCACCCATAGTTGGCACCACATTATGGTGTCCCTCCACCCATAACTACCACCCCCCTCCATGTCTATAAACTTCCATAACCACCACTTATCTTCATCTTTGGCTACCTATTTTTCTACCTAAAATCTCCACCATAAGCCTAAGGAAGAAAGGCTTCGACATTGGAATTGGAGGGAACCCTACCACCCCCCTCTAGTATCCAATTGCCCTTCTATGTTCTTCCATGGAGGCAAGCCAAGGAGCATATCACTAGAAAGATGTCCAGGAGTGATTTAAGGGGTGGGTGATGTTAAGCTACCTTGCATTAATAAATAGTGTCATTATTATGTGGTAGTATGATGAGCAAGATAGCCAACATATTTTATAATTTATACTGGTTAAATCCAGGTCATTTGCTAGGAGGCTTATTATAAGTTAATTTCACCAATTATTCTTAATTATTCCTTATTCTTCTTAATTAAGTAATTATACCTAATAATACTTAAGAACTATTAACTAATAAGTTAAACTTAATATTTAACTTACAATATAAACATAGCTTACATACTTAAGCTATAATGTACAATATTTAATATAAGAGTTAACTTACTTAACTTATAACATAAATAAAGTACCTTCTCTCAAAAAAAAACTTACTCTACATAACAATACTAACTATAAGATAATTACTTAACTTATTAATTTAACTAATACTATAAAAACTTAACTACTTAATCTTAATTTAACTTTGATACCAATCTTATAATTTAATATACTTAACTTAAATACTTACTTAACATTCTACTTGCTTAATTTACTTTAACTATACTTAACTTACTCGAACTATTGAATGATATAATACTTAACTTAATTGATTACTTAAATTAACTTTAACTTAACTACATTATATAAATACTTAGCTTAATTAAGTAGTTAAATTATTACTAAGTTAATTACTTAGTTAATTACATAATTAGAATGCATTAGGAGCATGAATTAATTGCATTAAAATTAGATAATAGAACATGGCAATTAATTCCAATAGAATGATGAACATGTATTAAAAGAATGTTGTTTATACAAATAAAGCACTTAATCATTAATTAAGCACAAGCTACACTCAATACAAATGAGACTTTATTTCACACTAAGTATTAGGGTTAACACTTAGATTTTTTTCACATCACAAAGGCACATACACCTCTTACCTAACAAAAAATTTGTTTTGTGACATAAGCACTCTGAACTGAATCAACAGCCCATTGGACCAAACCACAGTTACATTAGTGCCACGTGTCACGATAAAGTGCATCCACGCCTGCAGGCCAACCCTAGCGGGCCACTCTCAATTAGTGCCTATCCTATTTGGGCCTACCTAACATCATTCTCTCACATGCTCATCTAGGGAGCCCACCCCCATTTGGGTGAACATCATACGAACACTTTTCATTATATATCACTACAATCAATTTTAAACTAACAAGGTGGGACTAATAATAAGTCCACCTCCCTTCTTATGCTCACTACTTTGCTCTGCAGGTCTTCACAGCATAGCTGCCCTTCATTGATTCTTCTCAACTCAAACCAATCTCAGTCAATTGAACTCCCATGTAGCATCCACAACTTCAGCATGTCTCAATTCTTCAATCTGGATTGATAAATGCTTGACACAACACCTTGGATCAACTGAAGGTTCCAGATTCTCACCACGGATGCTCTTTAGAAGCAGTTCTCCTGCAGAATACACCTAAGCCTTATAAACTCTCTCTTCCATTCCTATTGGATGCTCACAGCACCTAAAACAACTTCAAAGCTCCTGGAAGCATAGATGAATGCTTCCTAAGTTCGTAAACTGCTGGGAAATGCCTTCAGACCTACAAAGGAAGGTTTTAAACATTCAAACATTCAAACCATCTCAGATCTTAGCCTTAAGTTTCCTGACCTAATTCTACTGCTTTCAAGGGTACAAAGAAGCCAATTCCAAGCTATAAGAAGCTTGGAATTCTCAATTAAGATTCAAAGGCTCCACCAGTAGTCATTTGGAACCCAACACGTATAGAAGAACTTAACAGATCAAATATCAAAATTCCCTAAAACTAACTATAACAAAGTTGTAGCAAACTCTAAAGCACACAACATTCCTTAGAATCAAGCTCAAGAGCTTCTAAGCTCCCATGGTGATTTGCGTTGACCAAAATAGGTAAAAAGTTAACTTTGAACTCTATAGCTTCTCAAATCAAACTAAAGGTCCAAATCAACTCCAAATGATCAAAGGAACTTAATGGACTCATCAAATAAGGAAATTGATCTTATCTAACACTAGTTTCTAGATCCACCATCGAAGATCCAAAAGTGCTTTGGTCAACAAAATAATCCAAAGGCTTAGTAACTTAATTAAAGGTCATTTTATACTCAAGAAGACCTACCGAAGCTCAAGGATCTAGTTTTAAGCTTGAAGAATGAAAAAATAGCTCTGTACAACTCTGCTAGAGCTGGGGAAGAAGAAAGCAATCAGAAAGATTCAATCAATTAAACTCAGGTCAAATGGGAGGAAATTGATTGTTGAAAGCTTCTTAAGTGAATTAAGATTAGTAAGAGTTGTTTCAAATGCTTCTTAATGAGTGAGAATTTGCGTGAGAAAAATCGTCATTTTGAAAACTCGGTCATCGCAGTTGCGAAAATTCGCTTATCAAATAAAATTTATAACCAAACCTCAGGTGAGTCCCAGGTTAAACACAAGGAGGCAAACATTTGATTTTAGAAATCCACGTTTGTTTTATTTATTTTTGGTATTTTGTGATTTTATATTTTTTTGTTATTTTATATAGCAGGAGATCAGATCAGAGAAATATTGAATCTATTCTACTCTACTTGCAAAAGAAAAGAAGGAGAAAGAGAGAGAGAGAGAACAACTATTTTATAAGCAAATCAAATGTTTATTACAAGAACTAAGTGTGGAAAATTAAATCTACAATATGAAAGCAGTAAAAGAAAAGAGGTAAAAGAATCCCCCTCGATGACTACTTGGAGGACGAGCCACGTTGACGTGACGCTCGAAAGAAGGTGATGAGGAACTAGACAAAGGAGGATGGAGCTGGACGAATTGAGAACGAAGTGGGATGGCGTCACAGCAGGATCTACTTCCCGAATGGGGTAGAAGGATGGCCATAGGTGCCCCATGAATGGGGATGTGAGAGGGGGAATAAAAATTACTCTAGTGGAGCATCCAAGGATTGCAACAAGCTCGTAAAGCTTTGGAGGTGGTAAGGAGAGAGTAGGAAGAGATGAAGATGAAGGTGGGAGAGTGGAGGCCTATTTATCAGCTCATGGAAAATCATTTGCCACAAGCAACCTTCAATGCACGCAAAAATCACTCTCTGCCCGCACCATGCGCGTCGCACGCACGTAAAGCACACGCATAGCATGCGTAGGTGAGTTGGCAACCGCTGGCACTTAGTTGGAGCTCCCTTAGCCATCAGATGATGATCGGATGGTCCACAACTCACGGAGATCATACTACAGACTCTACGCAAGCACAGAGAGGAAAAAATGGCTACCGTTGGATCACAATTGTATACTCCAGAACACGTGCCAATCGTGCCTCAAATAGCATGTGTGATCACGCGTGAGATCGCGAGTCCATGCATCACGCACATCCGGTGCACCACATGGCTATGCTTGCGCTCGCTTGATGTTAATCTGACGATCCTAATCAAGTGATGCTCGCTATCGTGGAATTAGGGTGCACAGCTAGTTTTGAACTTGCACCCCCGTGTTGAGAGTGTGAAGGTGGACCGCTGCGCTACACATGGTCGATTGTCGAGCTAAGGAAGATGGTGGAACATGTGCTCAGTCGTTGGATTGAGATCCAATGACAGAGATTGGGCACTAAGGGCTCTCTTAGGGTTGAACAGACAGCTGTAGGCAACTAAGATGGCGCCACGTGGCACCATCTAGGCCATTCATTTTCAAATGCTTGTAGGGGAAGCTACTGATATCTGATCGGAGTGATTTTCATGCTACTAGTCTATGATTGTTGATCTGAATGCATCCGTATAGTTGGATTTGTGATTTAAAGCTCAGATTCACATCACCCTATGCCCTAGCTATTAAAATGGGAGAATTAGTATATAATTTATACAATCTACTCTAAATGCATGATGATGTTATTATACATTATTTACACTACCAGATGTAGCTAACTAGCTTAGGAACATACATAAGTAGGTATTTATCACTAAATATTATAGACTTATCACTTCTTTTTAAGATCTGAATTGTTGGAGCTCATTGAAGCTCCGGTAAAGGTCAAAGTTGATCATCAGAACTCAATACTCAATGGAACTTCATAAAAGTTAACTTAGAAGCTTCATGAGGATATCAAGAAGCTCAAGAACCCATCAATTAACTCAAATAATGCCTGATAAAGACCCATGAACTTGAATCACTTTGTAACAAATCTTGAGTTTGTTAAGGCTCAAGAGATAACGAAGCATTTAATTAACTGAGGAAAAACATTATATAGTGTGAGGCGAAGGTGATTAGATGCTTAATTAGATGAATTAACTCCTTTAGAACTCCACCATAGATAGCGAAGTCTGAAGGCTGATGCGATTTAGGCGTTTAATGATTGTAGGCTAATCGGATGAAAAAGAATATGGAAGATGATCATGAGAAGTTAGAGAAGGTGGAAATGGAGCGGATTTCATGAATCGAAGGCCGGACAAGGCCAAATTAGCCTTATCGGAGTTGGAGGAGGCAAGAAATCCGGAAGTTTAAACTAGCTACATTACCTAATTAAGTCCCTAGATTTATACTAGAGGGGCAAACTAAGCTAATCTACTATTACCTGGACAAAATGGAGAGAAGCAACTCCAGTTTTGGCACGCCATAGCCAAGAATGAAATAATTGAGGTGAGAGGAGAGCTCTGGTCAAACGAAAATGAGCTATAGAGAGAGGTGAGGTGTTCTTCCGCTGTTGGCAAGGTGGAGAGGAAGAGGAGGTGTAAGAGCCAGCTCCTCCGCTAGAGTTATAAAATGAAACCTACTAACCAATTGCAGTGGGAGAAGAGGGAAGGGAACCGATAGTTGTAATCGGAGGAGTCTAGGGGTAGTTATAGGTCACGGCAATAACTAGGAGGGTTGTATCTGGACATATGGTGCTCTAGGTGCATCGTACTACTGGTCATCGTCTTTGACGACAGCAGCCATTGACACGTGTTCCAAGGCCATTAACAAGGAATCCAAACGATTGGATCAGAAGGGTTTGTTGCAAGGTAGCTTGCCGGTAAAGGAATCTATGGATGGTCGTCCGATATCCAATCATCAGAGGCAAGAAGCAATGGTCGTCGCTGACCACCAATGAAGAAGAGAAGGTATACAGTGGGCCTCTTCACAATAATAAAAGGACCTAATTGTATTAATAGGAATTAATTGTAATAAATTATAGGGATTGAAATGAAAATCATTAAATTAAATATGTAAATTAATTTGTTTCTTTTCCAAGTTTTTATTATAAGTTAAATATATGTTGAATAATATATTTATGACTTGAAATTAAATTTTTGCACCTTTGAGCATTATTTAATTTAATGATTAATACTATTACTTATATTATTAACTTATACTATACAATATATATATAAGCTTAATTAACCATAGTTATAAATAGCTAAATGCTTAGATTTAAGTCCTATTTATTAATTAAATATAAATGTAATCTTATTATACAATAATTAAGCTATATTAGCATATAATTAAAGTCCTTATACAATATTGACTTATTACATAATTAACCCTATTTTTATTTTATTACTAATTAATTAACTAAGTAAACTATCTTATTTAAGTGAATTAAGAGCCATGATGAGCCCCTCGAGTTTTTATTTTTACATTTCATTATTTATGCATTTTCAAAAACCCCAATTTCTTTTTGCACCGATTTTAAGACCCTAAAAAAATTCACAAAGTATAAAAAGCCAGGAAAATCTGAAGTTTCAAAAGAGCAAGTGAGTTTTATATTTTGATTACTACCTACCTCCCTTGGATGACCCAAATACTCACCACGAGTACTCGATTTTTACAAATTTAAAAATGTGTGGAAGTGTGTGTTGCAATGACATTGAAACTCACATTTTACAAATTGCATGTTTTCTATATCACTTTGATGACTGCAACAACTTAAACTACCTAGTTGCATCGGATGATGAGTCACTATTGTGGCACCGTAGACTAGGACATGTTCACATGCATAATATAAACAAACATGTGAAACATGACTTAGAACGAGGCTTACCCAAAATATCATTTAAAAAGAAAAATATATGTGAACCTTGTGAACTTAATAAGCTTCACAAAACCTCATTTAAACCTAAAAATATGGTCAACACTTCAAAACCACTTAAGTTGCTTCATCTAGATCTCTTTGGACCAACCAAGTCCAAGAGACTCAATGTGTGCTAATATTGTTTAGTCATTATTGATAACTTTTCCCGATTTATTCAAGTATTATTGCTGAGAACCAAAGATTCTACGTTTCAGCAATTTAGTAAGATTGCAAAAAGAATTTAAACTAAGAAATGATATTCTACTACTAAGATTAGAGGTGATCATGGAGGAAAATTTGAGAATCTAAATTTTCAAGATTGTTGTTAAAATTATGGGATTAAACAAGAATTTGCTTTTCGAGAGCAACTCCTCTTAATGGTGTAGTAGAAAGAAAATATAGAATCTTATAGGAGTGTGCCTACACAATGTTATGCGAGTCAAAGCTACCTCAGTATTTTTGGGTTAAGGTAATAAACATTGCCTTCTATGTACAAAATAGGGCCTCCAGCAGACCAATCCTAAAGAAGACACCATTTTGAATTATATAATGATAGATCCCTAAAGATCTCCTATTTTAAAGTGTTTAGCTGCAAATGTTTTATCTTGAATACAAAAGAAAATCTAAATAAGTTTGATGCCAAAAGTGATTAAGGAATACTCTTAGGATATTCATTTAAAAGCAAAGCTTATAGACTCTACAATAAGAAAAACTCTATTGTTTAGGAAACTCTACATGTTTTATTTGATGAATCAAATCACAAGGAAAGATATTCAAGTAAAGATGGTGACCTAATCTTAGCAGATCTGTCAAATATTCCAGAGGATAACATAGCTAGTAACTTACCCAATTCGTAATGGTGTAGTAGAAAGAAAGAATAGAACCTTACAGGAGTGTGCCTGCACAATGCTGTGCGAGTCAAAGCTACCTCAGTATTTTTGGGTTGAGGCAGTAAACATTGCTTTCTATGTACAAAATAGGGCCTCTAGTAGACCAATCCTAAAGAAGACACCATTTGAATTGTATAATGATAGATTCCTAAAGATCTCCTATTTTAAAGTGTTTAGCTGCAAATGTTTTATCTTGAATACAAAAGAAAATTTGGATAAGTTTGATGCCAAAAGTGATGAAGGAATATTCTTAGGATATTCATTTAAAAGCAAAGCTTATACAGTCTACAATAAGAAAAACTCTTGTTGAGGAAACTCTACATGTTTTATTTGATGAATCAAATCACAAGGAAAGATCTTCAAGTAAAGATGGTGACCTGATCTTAGAAGATCCATCAAATATTCCAGAGGATAACATAGCTAGTAACTTACCTAAGATCTAGCATATTCTAAGGATCATCCCAAGAATCTTGTAATTAGTGAAGTTATTAAAGGTGTCCAAACCAAACATCATTAGATTTTGTTGAAACTGGAAAATAATTATCCAATATCTTCACAAAACCATTAGTAAAAAATAGATTTATTACGATCAAAAGAGAACTAGGTTTCACGAGACTAAAGGAACTTTGCATCTATCTTGATATTAAGTCTTGTCTACTATTCATCGATTAAACATATCAACTTGATCGATCAAATCCATTTATTTGATCAAAAACATACTTTCGACCAATTAGATCTAGAGTAGGAAAACTCCCTCAAAAATTTTCAAAGGTTGATTGATCAACACTAAATTTTGATCGATCAATATCTTAGCAGGAAATTTACCTCCATTGGAAATTCAAATTTATCGATCAAATCCTATGAATAATCAACCAAATTTGAATTTGGTTGACCTAGACCAAAATTAGGCAAAAGTACCTCACCGCAATTTGTGTTTTTCTAATTAAAATCAACTTGATTTGATTGTTAATCATCTCCCAAATTCTTGATCTCAGTTCCTAATTTGTTCCTACCTATTTTAAAGATCCTAAAACCTATAAAAATGTTCTTTTACCATCACTCTTATCTCCATTTTCCAAAGAAAAACAACCCTTCCACCACATTAGCCAATAAAACAAATCACCCAACCCTACACCATCCCCTCAATCGACCAAGGCATCGACCAAGCACCTCTCCACCACTGTCGATTGATCACAACACTCCATTGATTGACTATGCATCCTTCCACACCGTCAACCACCGCTCATCTCTTACCCTCACCACCAGCAATCCTCCCTTACTGTTGCTGGGCCTCGCTACCTTTTGATCGATTAACCAAATCCATCTTGATATATTTCCTTCGCTTTACATCTTGTTGAAAGATTGTTACTTTAAAAGAACTTGTTTTGATGCTCATTATTTTGTTCTCTTGTGATTTGTTGTGATGGTGTTATCTTCTCAATCTTGTTGATCTTGCCAATCTTGTACCAAAAACATGTATGCTGAAATAATTTTAACTTGTTATTGATCCATTCTCCACATTAATTTTTTGCAAAAACTTTTTCTTGATTGAACAACCATTCTCTTTGATCGACCAAAATTGTGATTTCCATAAATGAAAAGTTCCAGAATTGATTGTCCATAATTCTTTTTTGATCAACCAAAGTCTCTTATTGCTCGACCAAACCTCATATTTTGATTGACAAAAATAGAACAGACCCTGAATTATGGCCGCTCAACACACTCATCATGGTTCTTCCACTTCTTGCGATGACACCTTTAATCGCTATTTTAACAATGGCAACACAAGATGGAACGTTTCACTCTATGCCAAATTATCACCCATGTTGGTTGCCCCATTGATTGACTATTTTGAGTGCATTTTCCTCGAGCTCAGAGATAAATTCTTTTTTCATAAAAGCAACCATCTCTTTGACCGGAACTTTTATGCGGGAGCTCATGGTAGTCGTATGAAGGGTGTAAATCCCATGGCTTGTCACCTCTTTTATGCCAACCTTAGCAATATCGACGAAGGGTTCGACATCCAACTTACATAGAACGTATATGGCATTGAGGTTTTGGTCAATGCAGATGCTTTAATGCAGATTCTTGGTTGTCCCTCTTCTGATCCCACGTATCTCAAGTTACATCATGACACGTTGTCTGACACCATTCAAGAGACCCTTTTGACTCCTAAATACTATGACTTGGGCAAGCCTGCCAAGTCACCTTACTTCCATCCTCTCCCATGATTTTTGAATCATGCATTTTTGTGGAACTTTATATCAAAATCCACCTCATTTGAAAACTACCCTAGTCCCATACTTGTGCCTTTATACACCTTCATGCAAAATAAGGTATTTAACTGGAATCATTTCATCCTCACCTTCATGGAGAGGAAACCTTCTAGCATCTTTCCATTTGACACCCTTCTCTCCTACATTTTTCATTATTTTAATGTGCTAATGGACATCAAACACAAGTAATTTATCACTCGGGTTAGTATTTTTGGTTGGTTAACATATTCTAAAATGGGAAAAGAAAGCAAGGTCGATAGGATCCTCCACCTCCTCATAGGCAGTACCTCCTGCCTCCTCTTCTAAGCCTACACCCTCTTAGGCTAGACCTTTTACTGCTCCATCATCATATCCCCATACTAGCATTTCTCTACCTTTTGCCTCCCACTGATGTGACCCACTCCATCCTTCTACGATCACGAGTGGTAGTACCTTGACTAACAATTCACCAAACACAACTCTCTGGGGATACAGGATGTGCCAGACGATATCTCTCTAATGATGCATAGACAGAGAGCGAATGCTATTATGATGATGGACCACAGGACTCTAGTCAGGGTTAGTTTCTGGATCAGTTAGAGAGCAGATTCATGCTCTTCAGTTCCACAACCAGCGGCCTTCTAGACCCAAACAACCAATAGCAGCACCTCCACCTTCTACTCAACAATATCATAGATAGTTCACACCAGCATTAGCCTTGACAGCAGCACCTTCACGACAGCAGTAGACCAGCACACAAGCTACCCCATCTCATGCCACACCTCCTATGTTGAGTCAATTCTCTCCTCAAATAGGATGTCAACTAAGGCTCCAGTCTCCACTCACCTCCTCTACTCGGCCGAGCACCTCCAATCACTGGCCAAATCACTTTGACATGGATGCAGAATTCCTAGAGGACCTGGAGGCTTTTCTTAGTTTCTTCTAGACTTTTATTTCAACTTTTTGGTCTACAATACATTTCTATATGTGTCATTTGACATTTATGGCTCATTATTCCTACGTTTATTTGTAGTTTTATTCTCCTCTTATTTGAACTCTTATATGCAGAACATTAATGATCTTAATAGCATGTCTTTCATTGATAAATATTTCACTTATCTCTTGAATGGTTATAAAAGCAACATGCCATGCATTGCATTTGACATATAGAAAGGGGGAGTTTATATTAACTTGAAATGATTTACCCTATACTTTTGTTAAAAACAAAGGGGGAGAAATATTCAATATGCATTTACTTTTAAGTAGCATTCATCATGTATTTCATGCATATATAATTATAATTTTGTTATCATAAAAAATGAGGAGAATATTAAAACCCTTATTTTGATATAACAAAATTATGTCTTATTACAGACTAATCATTTGAGGTTGGATCACAATAAAATCATGGTGAAATGATTACAAATTGAAGATATTGGATTCAAGAAGAAGATTGTGATGTTAGAGTTGTACTTTTTATTTTTCTTGAGTCTAGAAATATGTAACGAACCTCAAAATATCAATTGCTTCGTTTTGACATTCATTAGATAACAAACTTAGGTTAAAAATCAAATTTTAAGTATTATTGATCGACCAAATGCCTTTAATTAACAAACATATCATTTTAACCGATGAAATCATCCAACTGTCAAATCCTAATTTTATGCTAGAAGTTGATCAAAATCATCTTTTAATCAATCAACAAGTAATCAATCAAAATACTTTTTTAATCGACCAAAGTTTATTTTGGTCAACCAACATCATTTTTATAAACTTTCTAAATCAACCAAAAAAACACCTACAAATAAGACCCCTCTACCCTTATTTCAAAACTCACCTCTTAGAGCATCTAAAGCAAAAAGTGCTTCCAATCTATCATGCTTTCACGCTTTTGCATCTACTTTCAACGCTTTCTAAAGCACGACTTTCTAAGGCTCCAAAAATTATGGTTTGCATATTTTTGACCTTCCATAAGATATTTTGTGTATCTCTTTATTTTCAATTATTTTGATTTGGGACCCAAGTTGTTGAGAGTCCCGTTATTCTTTTCTTGTCAAGTGTAAAGGAGAAGAAGCTTTAGTAAAGAGGTTGTGCCACACTCATTGTTAAGTGGTGCATTAGTTGATTGACTAGTTTCAACCAATGATTTAAATGCCGATGGCAAGACTATTTTGGGGAGGGGGCTGTGCCAAGATCATTAAAGTATCGATTTACAGGTGTGCCGGCAGCATGAAGACGATTTCGACGACATGTTGACGGATGCAGATGGTGGTGCCGAGTCTGATGCTGCAAGGCAAAGGTGCTGCTGCCACAGGTTGATTTCTAGACTCCTAAGGGCATAGAAGGTCGATCTTGGGGAATGTAAGGGTCTAAGGACACACACACGGTCATTATGAAACACTTTTATTGTTACACAATCATTATTTTTTGAAAATGATATTATTTTGATTATTTTTGTGATTTTTTGTCGGCATACCCTCGGCATTTTCACGACGTGCCCTCGGCATGCCCATGAAATACATACTTAGAATTTCATCGGTACGGCATCAAAATCAACATTTCGAACCTTGGTTTTGACTAGTCAGGAAAATCCCAAGCTAGGAGGCTTACATAATAGTTTTTACCCGAAAGGATTTCCACTATAAAATCGAGGTGTGATCTTATGTTTGTGACTTGAATTTTTAAATTTATATTACTTGTCTACATACACTATTCACCCCCTCTAGTGTAAACTTATAAGATCCTACAGGTACTTTTAGTACTCACAATCCCCTCATTGATAGTGGTTCAACTAGTTCGATAAGTGGGGAGAGCAAAAAATGATGTATAAAGCATTAGCAACCCCAATCACATTAGGAAAGATGGAGTATAGGTCAGAAAAAGATGATTCATCATCACCTTTATGATGAGAGCTGGCAACTTTCCCTAGTACATTAAGCCAAATAAGGGGTTGTAGGAGTGTCAGAACTACTATGGTCCCTCTAACAAGATAAGTCAAATAACTAAATCAGCCTACACGAGATTAAGGCTACTGATAAGAGGAAGAATGGACCTCCAAGCCAAGAAATAGTCCATGTTCTTTATCTACATGAGTGACATAGACCATTAGATGAGAGTTCGCTAGGTATATGAGTAATCCATACCACCAAAAGGGGATTGATGAGGAGGAAACAGAACAGGTCCAGAACTCAAGGCCCAGGAAAGAAGATAAGCCCATTAAGGATAATTGACCACAAGCCCACTTGGAGGGGGCAACCAAAAAGCCCTCCGAAGGAGAGTGCACTTCGATAGGACACCCACCTAAGCCCAACAAAAGCTCATCTAGCTAGCTCAAGTGTACACTAGAATGAGGACCCAATGGCCATGATAGGCCTGCCAAAGAAGTTGAAGACACAATCGAGCTCGGATGGCCAGCACAACTCAAGAGAGTTGGAGAAGGCACCAGACAAATCCATTAAGCATTGCAACTCAAGTGGCTTGGGCTCGCTAGATGGCTTGGTGGATGGCAAGAGCTAGTCTGGTCCAAAATACGCAACAACACCTGAATAGGAGCCTTGGGGAACAGAGCAGTCTGTAGTGCCCTTAAAGTCTATCGTAGCCCATGTAATCATTACCATAAAAGCACCCTACAAAAGGGAAACTATGTGCATCTTTTAAAGGTAATTGAACCCCTTATGATCACACATGCATGGTAGACTCTTGAGGATTAGATTCTCTTTCCAAACATACACTGTAATGGTAGAATTGGGTTACCAATTTCTCTATCTTGTTTGTGTAATTGCTTTTTAATCTTGCAGATAGAGTCTTATCGACTCAATCAAGGGTCATCGTAGCCATCAATCTCATTGGAGAGTTTTCTCATTCATTTTATCTTCGTTATAAGATTAGTGAAGCAATTTTGGCTTTACAAGTTTGAGCTCATTCCTTCCACCCTTAAACTAGGGTACCAAGCCAGAAAGGATGTCTCTTCCAAAAGAGAAGGAAAATGATCAATGATAAGTTTCTTACCTTTTACAGAGTAACTTAAAATATATAACGGGTAACAAGTGTCTTTCTTTTTCTACCTAATGTCAATCCATTACCACAAAGGAAATACAACTCGAGGGAAAGTTGTAACAAGCAAGAAAGATGGGAAGGAAGACCCCCAAAAGATCTAGAGGACAAGCCATTACCCCTTGGGGCACAGGACTCAACCGCAACCCCAAGAGGTTGTATGACAAAAACCTATCGATGAAGGAAGTAACAAAAAAGAACATAAAAGAAAAAATAAAATAAAGAGAATGGTGTCTTTTAGACGACTGTAATTCTGGCTGAAGGCCCAAACATTGAGGCCTAGTGATATCGCCATTGCTTCAAATTACATGCAGGAACGAACAAGGAGGCTTCTAGAAATACGTTCAAAGTCTAATGCTGCTTTGAGATAGCCCCAAATAACTCCAAACAAGGACACAAGGGAGTTGGTCACAGTAATGCAAGGACATAGAGCCAGGGATAAATCAATCATCACATAAAGAGTAACAATTGTCAAACACACCATACCGCGCTCATGTCAAAGACACTCATCCTCTCCAATTGTTTCTTAGAAACGAACGAAGTACTTTTGCATCGGGTCAAACTCCTACATCCATTCCTAGATTTCTATAAGCTTGTTTTCACTTGACTGGCAGTTCTATTAAAAGACAGTCCTTTGCATGGATGTTTACAATATCCTTTCCTTTAATCTATCATAATTCCTAGGGCAAGAATTTGTTCACCAACATGAAGCAACTACAAAAGATACATGTCCAAAGTTAGATGAAAGAAGGACCAAAGAGAAGGTCAAGAAAATAGGATAGAGTCAATCCCTTGACTTTTGCAATAAAATACAATGCCTTACTACTAAAGGAAGAAAATTCCTTCCAAATTATGAAATAAACTCTGTGGTTCAATTCACTTACCCAGCATCCTAACAGATCTAGATACCTGGCATCTTGATGAGTTCAGCTACCCGACATCCTGATGAATCCACCAATAACGGATTCGAACTAACCAAGAACGAACCATCAAGTTGCTCCTCCCACAGCAATCCAATAGGGGTGGCGGTTACGAATTATTTCCTTTATGATGTTTAGATCATGGAATCATAGGCAGAGAGCCCACGACACCCATGATCAAGGTTTGTGTAGCCAATATATATCAAGGATGAATGAAGAAGAGGGGTTATGTAATCTGAGAGAAGTGAGGAATAGTAAGTTTCATTTGTATTCCATAATTAACTAGTGAAGCTTAGGAGTTATCATCTCCCCCCACATGTACACCTTTCTATGTGAAACTGGGTCAACAATTCCCTATGTTCTTATGCGTGTGATTGCATTTGAGTCGAGCTCTCTATTCTAAGAGGCTTGATCAATTGGCATCGTCTGGGGAAACGTTTGACATCATCACATTTCTCAACGTCGAGCACTTACTATGGCTCCCTTGACACGTCCTTCTTCCTAAGCCAATCCTGAGAAGCAAGCTCCAGTAGAGTCTAGCATTTCTGTGTCAAGGAAACGCTGCCAGGCAGTAGGGCCAAGCAAGGCAAAGGAGTTGCAGTCTAGTCAACAGCCCGAGCCTTCTCGACAAGAGAATCTTTGGAAGGATCCACTCTTGGAGATGTAAGCGAGGGAGGAGTATGAGGCTAAGCTTGCCACCTTGAGGGAGGAGTAAGAACTAGTGGCAAACCATCTTGAAAAAGTTCGGCAATTGAAAGAAAAGGCAAAATTTCAGCCTGAGGAGCCTTAGAAGTCTAGCCCCACCAACGATATGTTGAAGTGGCATCATGTGGTAGAGGAGGAGAATGCCTACTTGCATGAACAGCTTGAAAGGTTAAAATGCTAGCTTAGTAGCCAGAAGGGAGAAGTCCTCCTGGTCCACCTATTGTATCGAAAAATCTACGCAAACGGATTTGAGTTTTGAAAACCTGTCGTTGTAGTACGATTTGCGAGAAAAATCGTCAACAGATAAATTTAACCGAAACTCGAAAAGAATTCCGAGTCGAACATAGGGAGGCTGACGTTTGATTAAAAGTCACGTTTATTTTATTTGTCACAAAGCATATTAGTCGGTCGAATTGAATCTAAACTAGCTATTTACTTAAAGAATAAATAATAGAAGAAAGAGAGAGAATATTACAAATAAAGAAAAAATAGAGATAGAATAAACATGAATTTCATTATCGTAAAGAAATGTTCATTACAACTACTTGCTACACTAGAAAGCAAGAAATCTATACTAGAAAGCGGGAAATCTACACTAGAAAGCGGTAAAAGAAGGTGGAGAGAAGTCATCCTCCTCGACAGTTGCTTAGAGGACGAGCTGCAAGGATCGAGCGCTCGGACGAAGGTGGTGAGATGTGGGACAAAGGAGAATGGTGAGGGATGATAGAGAATGGGGCAGGACATCGTAGCAGGATCCACTTTCCGAATGGCGGTGAGAGGACCATTACGGAATGCTCCACGAAGGGGATGAGAAGGTGGAAAAATTATAATTTTAACTCTAATGTAGCATCCTGAGTTTGGGACAAGCTCTTAGAGCTTTGAAGGGGGTGAGAGAAGTGAGGAAGGGATGAAGAAAGTGTGGGGGTAGTAAGGCTATATATAGGTGTAGATTGGAGGGGGCAAATAGGTCATAACACTTTAAAGCATTAAATTAGGGGTCTTTAGTGATGGATAAAACTGTCACTAAAGCCCAGATCGTGGGCGACGTGCACGTGCGCCTACACCTTCTCTCCTTCCATGTGCCTCAACGCCATCGCACGTCTGCGTGCTCTCAACCGTCCGATCAAGCGATCGAACGACCTAAAAGTCATCCGCGGTGCTTCTACTTCGAGCGTTAAGCACGCCCGCTCTTCACCGTTAGATGAAAGAATGACGACCCAAAATGCGCACTCGCAAGCCCTTCACATTTGCGCCTCCCATGTCAGATGGTGCATTCACGATCCACCCCCATCCGTGAAACCACGTAGCCATCATCCCAACCGTACACGTCGCATCCAACGACTGAAATCGACCGCTCCACGCCTGCGCCTTGATTTGAGGCGCAGCAAGGATCGAACCCGCACCTTCAACTCGCGTATGGAGTGCTCAACCAATGCGCCAAGGCCGAGCGTTTGTCACGTTTCCAACTGAGGTCCGCATGCTCATGGCCGTTGGATCAAGATCCAATGGCCCAGATCTAATCATGCGTGCGAGCAGAGAGAGGGTGCAGGTGCCTTTGGTCAGTGTGGGCGGCTGAGATGGTGCCACATGACACCATCTTGGCCATCCATCTTCTATGTGCTGTAGATGGTGCCACGTATGTTGGATGGGATCGATTTTCACGTCGTTGGGTTGCGATCGTCGATCTGAATACATCCGTGCGATCGGATTTGTCATCTAAAGTGTGAATTTACACCATCTTGGTCCCTTGACCTCTGATCTTTCTCAAACTGCATCTGATGCTACGGAAGTCCAATCGAAGAAATCTTGGAGTCGTTGAACTTCGATCATTGCCCTGATCAGATCCATACGGTTGGATCTTCAATCCGAGGCCCCGATTAAATGTTGTCCTATTACCTGAGTACAAAAAAGAAAAATTAACCTAAACTTTATACAACCTAACCTAAATGCAAGATGATGCATGTTATGCAATATTTATAATATATGATGCGACTCTATGTCTAAGAATGTGCAAAAATAGACGGTTTATGTGATATAAACGTATTTACATCACACCCCCATGCCTATCTTTTGCTAACTCCTAACAAAACTACATGCTATTTATAAGAGAATTTGGTCGAATTTCTTAGGCAATAGTTATTTTTCAACACTTATGAATTTCAACTTCGACCTAAACTATAGAGACAAAACAGTCGCCGGGTGTCTACCAAAATGCAAACTGCCTCAAGCCCTCGCCATATCCAAAGAAGGATCTTTTTCTTCTTTTCTTCTTTTCTAATTTTTTGGATTTTTTGAGTTTAGGGTTTCGAAACAGCTTTCTACGACCACTCAACCTACCCAAGACTCAAAGAGAACCCTAAGTTCTAAGCATCTTTGTGTGAAATGTGATAGACTCACTAATCGGCAGCTAAAACGGACTTTGGGTTTCTACGCCCCTAGGTGACCGTGAAAAGAAATTTTGTCTAAAGGTGTATCTATTCGACTGGTAGCTTTCTCCCTACTTTTATTTTTATGGGGTCAACACAAGGGCAAACTCAGTGTATATCTCCCCAGCTTATTCTACTTCGCCACTTCTTTCTAAGTGTTTTGGAATTATACGTGTATTTCTTGAGCTGGGTTCTAGACAACTTACCAATGGGTTGTTACCCACGATAACTTGCCAGCTATACTCGTGTAGTGAAGTGTGGCTTTTCTTTTCTTTTCTTTTCTCCATCTCTTCTTTTTCCTTTTCTTTTTTTTTTATATTCTCTTTTCTTTCATTAAGTAGGTGGCTTCCCTAATCTAAGATTTACCAAAAGGCAGTAGGAAAATAATGTTCATGTGACTGGGCTCTGGACAACCTACCAATGGGTTGCTACCCATGATAACTTGCCAGCCAAACCACCCAAGAAGGTTCATTAACTACCCAATTTCTGTTAAAATCGCTGAAAAGTGAGTCAGTGCAAATAGTGTGTAGATGCTTACACTTAAAATTCCCTCAAATCAGACGGCAGGTTGATAAGTCGTATACTTATCACCTCAACTTATTTAACCAATTAAAATCTGAATTTAGAATGGTGAGGACTCAAGAAACAAGTCCACTTTTTAGTGGACACCCAAGCTGATTAAGCTCGAAGACCTGAAGAGACTTAGTGTTCAAATCATACAGTTTTATTCTCTAAGATTGAAAATTTTCTAAAACCCAAGTTCTCTTTACTAATTCCATAACTTTTTATAGAATAAACAAAAAGAAAACAAAAAGAATCAATGAAGTTGACAAAATAATTCAAAGATGAATATCCACCCCCCCATGCCTATCTAATGCAATGTCTTCATTATATTAAAAAGACATGAAACAGAGTGGATTAGAAAGCACCTGAATTGTGTGAATAATAGGTCGGCTCTGAGATGAAAAGAAACTATATACATGCTGAATTTAGTGCCTTCAGCTAGGCATACTATACAAAAAAGAAGAAATAAATAATTCACAAGTGCAGGTCAGAATTAGAATGAGAAAATCTAGCTTTTGACCGGCTAGGAGAAGATGTCCACAGATGTGGACCAGATTGTGGTGCAGACCCATACCCCATGGTCGAGTATATCTAAGGTTCTGGATAAAAATTATCCAAAACCTGAGATCAGTATGCAAGCGAGGTCGGGCCTGCGATTTATGAGGATGCAACCCAAGTCCAAAAAGTCAGATAACAGAGAGATCAAGCTCAAAAGGATAATCAATGAATTTGTGCTTAGGTTGGACATCCTCTGAGTCAAAGATGTTATAAGGTTCCTGGTAGAAGGTTGGTGGTTTCAGACAAATAGGAACCCTTAGACTCAATCTTCTACTTCCTCCAGAATTGGCTTCCCAAATCATCATTTCCCAATTCCTATCCTCCTCATTCAGAATTTTAGATTCTGGGACCTCATGCATGTTAATCACCCAATCTGAAATTTCCAAGTCTAAATGATGCGACTGAATTAGAATTGACTTGGGTCTAGTGATCTCAAAGTCAAATTCATCAGTAAACTCTTTGGGGTGTGGTTGAGGATCGGGGCTATGAATTGAATCCTTTGTAAAATCAAGATTTGAATCTACCATGCGAGCCCCAACAGGATCAAGTTTCTCAATTTCAGGGCCATCAAATGATTTATCGAATTCCTCAGGCCTAGTTGTCTCACTAAAATCGTGTGCTGTAAACTCAGGTGAGACTTCGCATAATGATTCTTCACTTTCAGAATCAAAGAAATTTGAATCCGCATTGATGTATGTCTCAAAATCAATCACTTTCTGATTCATGGAGGCATACGTTTCCTCAATCCGTAGCTCAAGGATCTCAGGTGAAGAAATCAAATCATCCTTATTTGATTGCTTTAGAACAACCTGGTTGACCCTGGTCTCTTAAAATGTGTTCCCCTCTACAGGTGCCTGAGCAAACTCTGACATCGACTCTCCCGTTAGGGGTTCACCCTGAGAATCCTCCCAAGATTGGACTAAGGCAATCACAAATCTCATCCTCAATTTAGATAACTTCCCAAGTAAAAACTCACCCGAGCCCTTATCCTTAACATCCTGGAGCCAATCCAACAGATACTTGTTAAGATCATCAATAATTTCAATCAGGGGTTCCAATTCTTTAGGGCAAGGTATTGGTTGAACTTCTAAAGATTGTATGGTATTCCTTAAGTTAGCCAACACCTTATCTTGAACCTAGTTCACCTGAACCAAATGGTTTGGTTCAGAGTTGGGCGGGTTTGGGTTCAGTGCAGGGGAGTTAACAAATTAAGGTTCTTGATACCTTCCCTTATAATAGGTTATTTCAAGTTGTTCAAACAGGGGTGATGACCTATACGTAGTATAATCTGGGGAAGGGTAAGGATCAGCATATCCTTTTTGATTGTAGATAATATTAGTTTGTCCAAATGAGGGCGGTGATCTATAATCGATGTAGCTCAGAGAAGGATAAGAATCAAGATTATGGTGTCCAGGGTTAGACCCTAAACACAGAGGTCCAGAACTGTATTCCCAATCAGGATTATCCCAACTATAAGATGGATGAGAATAAGTCTAGTTAGAATAATGATCATTTTAGGAATAAGTAATGGTAGGAGGGTAGAAGTGGAAGTGCAAATAAGATGTGGAAGGATCCATGACAGAACCGGACGAACAAAGGCACCCTGTAATACAAACAATCAAACCTGTCTTTAAGTGGGCTAGCCTAAAGACCTACAAACTCCCAGAACCCGTCTTGAGATAAAGAAATGATTTGATCTACTTCTTTCTGGTCAATCCAACCAGTTAGAGAGAGGGACTAGGGAGAAGGTTCTTCCTTTGGCTTGCGCCTCCGGTTCCTAGTGTACCCCCCAACTGCGATCGTTTGATTCTGCTCCCCTAGCTAGACATCAAATTGAATAATAGAAACAGACTAATCAAAAATAATCTCCTAAAGACCTACTGGCAGGACAGGTCGACTACTTCCAAGAGTTGGTCGACAAGTTTTGATAATACTTTGCTAGCCAACAGTGCGTTAGAGATAACCTCGAAAGATTGTCAGAGGTCTGACAACGAAGGCAAGAGTCTTTCCATTCCTACATCGACCATTTCAAAACCCAGTACTTCAAGTACAAAAGGCCCCATGATGCCATTGCAATCCAATATTTCAAATTAGGCCTCTTGACTTAGAGGTTCTGGTATGATATTGATGATTTTTCACCTAGGAACATAGTAGACTTATGGGACAGAGCCACGAGATTTGCAGACCAGGATGATTCCTTCCACTCTCGTGGGAATCTGGCAAATGATTGTGGGGATGATCACCATTATTCCCCAGAGGAAAGGAAGGTGATAGTTGAGACCACCCCTGTCTCGATCCATAATGCCAACCACTTTAATAAACGGAAAGGCAACTCCAAGACTAAAGGGGGGACCGGCAAAATTGGGGTTGAGTCAATGGCACCTGGCAACCTAGGCGGGACTACTATGAGTATACACCCTTCGTTGTAAACCAAGTAGATATATTGGTTGAGGTCTAGTCGACGAATAAAGACCTCCTTCTGCCTCCTAGAGCCCTGAAGAAGAAAATTGATTCTGGGCCTTATTGTAAATTCGACCAGGACCAAGACATGCCACAACAGATTGCCAGGATCTTTAAGACCAGATTGAGTCTCAAATCTAACATGGTTACCTGACCTAGTTTGTTAAAACGGAACAAAGGTCAGGATAAAGGCAAGCGACCCATGGAGGGTCCAGAGGAATATGACCAGTAAAAGCTCCAACAACTCCATGGGGTGAACATGGTATTCTTAGAAGATCAGGCTACGGTGGACTCCACTGCGGCAATGACCAAGCAGGGGATATCACCTAAAATCCCACCTTCCCTGTATCACTGCCAAGTTCTAACATTGCTAGTGACCAAGCACTAGGCTGTCAGGATGGCAAGTTGTCCTCTTATTCGACACTTTCACAGGAAAATTCATCAGCCAAGGGGCAAGTGGACGTCATTTTCGGAGTTAATGCGTCCTCGTCCACAAGCCACCTCCTCGGAAGGAAAACCCTCTCATGAGGTATTTCCTACTCTTCAGTGGGCCATTCCAGCTAATCAAGGCACTGTTCGGGAGGCAGCCTCAAAGTTGTTCATCTTGCTACCGAATCGTACTGACCTACAGATCCACTCCTAGTGACCTTTTTGCTAGCAGGACAACTTCAACCATGACTTCTGATTGATGAGGGAAGTGAGATAGATGTTCTCTTTCTTAGAACCCTCATTCAATTAGGGTTTAAGAAAGAACATTGTTCCTTGTCAACACATCTCATGGTCGATTTCAAAAATCACAAGGTGATGCCCAAGGGTGAGACTGACTTGCTGGTGTCTATATGTGATGGAGATAGGTACCACAACTGGATGGCTACATATATACTAGTCGACTTGGTAGCCGCATTTGACGACATCATCGACCCCCCAACAACACATGCCTTCCGAGTGATTCCCTCCTCTTGCTTTCAATTTGTGCTTTTTCAAACTTCGTCGGGTGTCAGAATTGTTCATGGGGACCAAATTACTTGGCATGAACTCATACGCATTAAGTTGGAATGCCCGATGGAGAGAAGGCCCCCCAAACCACAAAAATGGGGGAGAAAGCAAAACCAAGTCTAGACAGTTCACAAGGAATACCCGGCAGTCTCGTCGGATGCACCAAAGATACAACCTGGTTCTTCTACCATGGTGATACAGCTTTATCCTGATGTACCCAACAAGCATGTTCAAGTAGGAGTGGATCTTCATCCCTCTAAAGTCCGTGAATTGCTCCTTTTATTAAGAACCAACGCAGACATCTACGCTTGGTCCGCTAGAGATCTGCTGGGATTCGATCCATTGTTGATCGAGCACCACCTCAACATCCAGCCGAAAGTTCAAGCAGTTAAATAGGCTCGCTGGCATAAATCTATGGAGCAGTGGTAGGCGGCTGCTTCTGAAGCTAATAAACTTTTGGAAGCAGGCTTCAAGAGCAATCCCTCTACCCTACCTGGTTGTCCAACATAGTTATGGTGAAGGCAAATCGCAAGTGGAGGATGTGCATGAATTTCACCAACTTAAATGAAGCCTGCCACAAAGATGAGTTCCCTTTGCCCAAAATTGATGCACTTGTGGATTCATCCAACGAGTAATCTCATGTCTTTTTTAGATGCTTATTATGGATATCACCAGATGAGTTTGGCTCCCACAAATAGGCTTGTTGAAGCTACGAGTTACTATGCTATCGTATTTGGTTTTTTAAAACCTGTCATAGTTTGAAAGTGAAGAATTCGTGTTCAACAAATAAAATTTATACCGGAATAGAAATCCCAGGTCGAACTTAGGGAGACGGACGTTTGATTAAAAATACGCGTTTGTTTTATTTGTCACAAAATAGAATAGCTAGTTGAAAACTATTTAACAAATAATAAATAGAAGAGAGAGAAAGAGAATATTAGAAATAAAAGCAAAAGGGATGTAGAATAAAGATGAATTTCATTATCAAAAATTTTTCATTACACTACTCATTACAACAAGAAAGCGGGAAATGATTACACTAGAAAGCAGTAAATCTCTTCTAGAAAGCAGTAAAAAGAATGGATAGAGAGATATCCTCCTCGACGATCACTTGGAGGACGAGCCGGACGGGACGACACCTAGAGGACGGGGAACGGAGAGGGAAGAAGGAGGATGAAATGGGAAGAATGGGAATGAAGCAGCACGTCATCGTCATCGTAGGATCCGCTTCTCGAATGCAGAGAGAGGACAACCGTAGGATGCTCCACGAAGGGGGACAAAGGTGGAAAAATCAAGATTTTTACTCTAGAGGAGCATCCTGGGTTTGAGACAAGCTCTTAGAGATTTAGAGGGGGTGAGAGAAGAGAAGAAGGGATGAGAATTTCGTATGGAGGGGGTCTCCTTTTATAGTTCCAAGGAGTGAGGGCAATTTGGTCATTTTATGTTGAAAATCATTAATTCATGACCTTTAGTGACGGATAAATCTATCACTAAAGGCCTAAATGTGGCCATAGTGGGCGGTGCGCACGCGCTCACTCACCTTCCCACGCTCAACGCTTATCCACGATCTTTCAATCTTGACCGTTCGATCGTAAGATCGAACGGCTGAGAACGCATCCCCGCCCGCCTCAACCGCGCACCTCATCGCATGCGATGCTGCGTTGCCTCGCCACGTGAGATGGCGCGTGGATTCGATTGGGCTTGCACAGCCGCCCGATCTCCATCATGCAGTCAAATTCGCCCGCTCGACCGCTCCATCCGCGCGCTTCTCGCAGCTCGAACCCGCGTGTTAACGCTGAGTTAAGGCGCTCGACCAATGTGCTGTGGGTGCGTTTGTGTCGAGCGCTTAAGCGCAGGTGCCTTGCAGCCGTTGGATCTTGATCCAACAACGGGGAAGCGTTGGCGTGGGATGCTTCAGCGGATGCGTGCAGCCGGTTGGGTAGCCGAGATGGTGCCACATGGTGCCATCTTGGCCGTCCATCTTCTGAGTGATGTAGATGATGCCACAGGTATCAGATTGAGTCGATTTTCACACCATTAGGCTGCGATCGTCAATCCGAATCCATCCATGCAGTCAAATTTGTCGTCTGAAGTGCAGATTAACACCATCTTGGCCCATGATCTTCTAGGGATCCTCAGTCTCTATTTGATGCTACAGATGTTCGATTAGGGCGATCTTGGAGTCGTTGAACTCCAATCGTCACCCTGATCAGATCCGTATGGTTGGATCTTCGATCCGAGGCCCCGATAAAAAGTCGCCTTGTCCTTGGCCATAAAAGGAGACAATTAACATCCATTTTATTCAAACTAATCTAAATGCAAGATGATGCATGCTATGCAATATTTATAGTATGTAATGCAATTCTATGCTTAAGAACATGTATAAATAGACATTTTATGTAATATAAACATGTTTACATCACACCCCCATGCCTATCTTTGGCTAGTTCGTAGCAAAAACTATATGCTATTTATAAAAGAATTAGGTTGAATTATTTGGGCATAAGTTATTTTCAACATTAAGAAAAATTTTTACTTCGAATCTGAACTTTCAAAGACACAATAGCGCCCGGGTATCTGCCAAAATGTAGACCGCCTCAAGCCCTCGCCTTATTCAAAGAAAAATTTCTTTTTCTCTTCTTCTTCTTTTCTAATTTTTTTTGGATTTTTGAGTTTAGGGTTAAAGAGTGGCTTTCTACTGTCATTCAACTCACCCAAGATTTGATGAGAACCCTAAGTTCTAAACATCTTATTGTGAATGTGATAGACTCGTTGATCGGCAATTAGAACGGACTTCAGATTTCTACGCCTCTAGGTGACCTAAAAAGAGAGTTTTGCCTAAAGGTTTATCTTTATAACTGGTAGCTTTCTCCCTACTTTTATTTTTATGGGGTCAACACAAAGGTGAATCCAGTGTATATCTCCCTGGTTTATTCTACTTCTCCACTTCTTCCTAAGTGTTTTGTGAATTTTAAGTGCATTTCTTGAGCTGGGTTCTGGACAACCGATCGATGAGCTGTTACCACCGACAACTTGCCAGCCATACTCGTGTGGCGAAGTGTGGTTTATTTGTTTTCTGTTTCTTTTCTCCTTTTCTTTTTCTTTTCTATTTGACTTTCTTTTTCATTTTTAAGTAGGTGGCTTCCCTGGTCTAAGATTTACCTAAAGGCATTAAAAAGAGAATGGTCCAGTGACTGGGCTCTAGACAACCTACCTATGGGCTGTTACCCAAGATAACTTGCCAGCCATATCACCCTAGAAGGTTCATTAGCTATCCAATTTCCAATTAAAATCGTCGAATAACGAGTTAGTGACAAAATAGTGTGTAGATGCTTTAGACTTAAGGTTCCCTCAAATCAGAGGGCAGGTTGATAAGTCATGTACTTATCACCCAAACTTATTTACTCAAATTAAAATAGAATCCAGGTTGGCGAGGACTTGAAAAACAAATCCACATTTTAGTGAATACCCAGGCTGATTGAGCCCAAAGACCTGAAAGGTCTTTGTGTTCAGATCCTATTGTAATACTTCCTAAGATTGAAAATTTTCTTAAGCCCAAGTTCTCTTTCCTAATTAGATAATTTTTTTTATTTTTTTTATATTTATATATATATAAAGAAAATAAAACGAATCTACAGAGCTGACGAATTAATTCGGAGATGAATATCCACCCCCTCATGCCTATCTAATGCAATGTCCTCATTGTATTAAAAGGGCATAAAATAGAGTGGAATAGAGTAGAAAGCACTGGAATTGCGTGAATGACGGGTCCGCTCCGAGATAAAGAAAAACTATATATGTACTTAATTTAGTGTCTTCAACTAGGCACACTATACAAAGAAGAGAAATAAAGAATTCACAGGTGCAGGTCAGAATCAGAATAAAAAGATGAAACCTCTGACCTGCCAGTAGATGTCCACAAATGTGGACCAGATTGTGGTGTATACCCATACCCCATAATCGAGAATATCTAAGGTTCTGGATAAAAATTACCCAAAACCTAAAATCAGTATGCAGGCGGGGTCGGGCCTGCGATTTATGAGGATGCAACCCAACACCAAATAGTCTGGTTACAAAGAAATCAAGCTCCAAAAGATAATCATTCAATGTGTGCTTGGGTTGGACATCCTCAGAACAAATGTCGTAAGGGTCTTGGTTTGATGATTTCAGCTTAATTAGAACCCTTAGACTTGGTCTTCTACTTCCTCCAGAGTTTGCTTCCCAGATCAAAATTTCCCAACTCCTATCCTCCTTCAGAATGTCAAATTCTGTAATCTCCTGCATATTAATCACCCCATCTGAAATTTCCAAATCTAAAAGATGTGACTAAATCAGAATTGACTTGGGTCTAGTTATCTCAAAAATAGAATCATCAGTAAGTTCAATGGGGTGTAACTGACAATCAGGGCATTGGATTGAATCCTCCAAAAAATACAATTCTAGATCTGTCATGTGTCAGTTTCCTCAGTTATTGGGCTATCAAATGATCTATCAGATTCCTCACGCTCAATTAGCTCAGAAAAATCGTGTTTTGTAAACTCATGTGAGACTTCACAAACTGAATCTTCACCATTAGAATCGAAGAAATCAAAATCTGTATTAATGTATGTCCCAAAATCATCGGTCACTTCTGATCCATGGAGACATATGTTTCCTCGTATCCCTGCTCAAGGATCTCAGGTGAAGAAATCAAATCATCCTTAATTGGTTACTCTAATTCAATCTGGTTAGCCTTGTAACACGTGTCCCCTCCAACAGGTGCCTGAGCGAGTTTTGACATTGGCTCTCCTGAAGGGGGTTCATCCTAGGAATCATCCCACGATTAAACTAAAGCAACCACAAATCTCATTCTCAATTTCGCTAACTTCCCAAGTAGAAACTCCCCCAGGTTCTTATCATTAACATCCTGGAGCCAATCCAACAAATACTTGTTCAGATCATCAATCATTTCAATCAGGGGCTCCAATTTTTCAATGCAAGGTATTGGCTGAACTTCTAAAGATTGTATGATATTCCTCAAGTTAGCCAGAACCTTATCTTGAACTTGGTTACCCTGAACCAAATGACTTGTTTCTGGGTTGGGCGGGTATGGGATCAATACAGAGGAGTTAACGAATTGAGATTCATGATACCCTTCCTGATAATAGGTCTTTCGGATTGTTCAAAAGGTGGTGATGACCTAAAGGCAGTGTAATCAGAGGATGGGTAAGGATCAGTGTATCCTCCTTGATTGTAGATCGTATTAGGTTGTCCATGAAAGGGTGGTGATCTATAATCGATGTGGCGCTGAGAAGGATAGAAATCACAATTATGGTGTTCAGGGTTAGACCCTAAACATGGAGGTCCGGAACTGTATCCCCAATCTGAGTTATCCCAATTAACCAATGGTTGATTACAGTACGAGTCGGGATAATTGTCATGTTGAGGATAACTCATAACAGGAGGGAAAGAGCGGGAATGCATATAAAATGTGGAAGGATTCATGATAGACGAGAGGAAGAAAGGTGCCCTGTAATACAAGAAATCAAACCTATCCTTAAGTGGGCTAGCCTAAAGACCTACAGACTCCCAGAACCCATCTTGAGATAAAGAAACAATTTGATCTACTTCTATCTGTTCAATCCAACCAGTTAGAAGGAGGGACTAGGGAGAAGGTTCTTCCTTCAGCTTGCTCCTCCGATTCCTAGTGTACCCCCCAGCCGCGATCGTTTGATTCTGCTCCCCTTGCTAGACATCAGATTGAACAGTAGAAACAGACTAATCAAAAATAATCTCATTCTGGGCTCCAAAGAGCGAGTCGAATCCTTAAGGCCAACAACTACTCTATTTTATTTAGGGCTAGGTTTGAATGTGCTTTAGAATATGATGGGCCCTTTATCTAGGTTGTGCCCTTAATGATTGATTGATGTGTGTGTGCGTGCACAACCAGTGGTTTTCAAGCAAGATTACTTTTGATGCGGTGAATTTTAGGGTTCAAATATTGCTTAGTAGCTTTTAGGATTCAACTTTAGGTATTTTCAAACAAGTTTAGTTGGCACACTAGGTTTTGAAAGCACTGGTGAAGATGTTTTCCTTTAAAACTTAAAAGAATGTGGAGTGCCTAGTAAATCCATAAGAGTTGAACCTATGCTGCAGCTACTTGATGAGTTGATTTTAATTGAAGTGGTACGACCCAATCAACTCAAGCAATTGGCCTATTGCACCACTTAATTAGGCACACAAGTGATTACCTAATCTGATTTCTACTCAATTATGTGTTTGGATGTGCGTACCGGTTCCAAAGATCGATTTACCAGTTGAGTTTGACAATCAAATGAGGTTGTGTACCTCTGTGAGATTTTTTATTTTTTTCTTTTTAAGTGTGGAGGTTGAGGCGAGTGTAGGTGTCAAACAAACAAACAAAACTAACCTTAGAGTTTATAAGAACACCTAAGTTGATTTATATTTGTGTTATTACGTGGTGGAATGAAAACTAATGGGTGGGAGGTGGGTGAAAAACTTACAGAACCTTCAACAGCACTTTGCTCCAATCTACCATTTTTGTTCATCTCAAAAGAGTACCTGCAATAACAATAAGAAAGGAAAGAAGTGAGGTAAATGATTCGTAAGTTGGAAAATGTGAAAAAAATCAAAGAGCGTCGCCTCCCCGACAACGACACCAAAATGCTGAAGCTACGGGCTACTACGCTATCGTATTTGGTTTTTGAAAACCTGTCGTTGTAGTTTGAAAGCGAAGAACTCATGTTCAACAAATAAAATTTATACCGAAATAGAAATCCCAGAATCGAACTCAGGGAGGCGAACGTTTGATTAAAAATACGCATTTGTTTTATTTGTCACGAAACAGAATAGCTAGTTGAAAACTATTTAACAAATAATAAATAAAAGAGAGAGAGAGAATATTACAAATAAAAGCAAAAGGGATGAAGAATAAACATGAATTTCATTATCAAAAATTGTTCATTACACTACTCATTATGACTAGAAAGCGGGAAATGATTACACTAGAAAGCAGTAAATCTATTCTAGAAAGCAGTAAAAAGAATGGATAGAGAGATATCCTCCTCGACGATCACTTGGAGGACGAACCAGAAGGAACGATGCCTGGAGGACGGCGAACAGAGTGGGAAGAAGGAGGATGAAATGGGAAGAACAGGAACAAAGCAGCACGTCATCGTCGTCGCGAGATCCACTTCTCGAATGCAGAGAGAGGACAACCGCAGGATGCTCCATGAAGGGGGACGAAGGTGGAAAAATTAAGATTTTTACTCTAGAGGAGCATTCTGGGTTTGGGACAAGCTCTTAGAGCTTTAGAGAGGGTGAGAGAAGAGAAGAAGGGATGAGAATTTCATATGGAGGGGGTCTCCTTTTATAGTTGCAAAGAGTGAGGGCAATTTGGTCATTTTATGTTGAAAATCATTAATTCATGACCTTTAGTGATGGATAAATCCATCATTAAAGGCCTGAACGTGGCTGTAGTGGGTGGCGCGCACGTGCCCACTCACCTCCTTGCGCTCAATGGTTATCCACGATCTTTCAATCTCGGTCGTTCGATCGAACGACTAAGAACGCATCCCCGCCCACCTCAACTGCACGCCTCATCGCGTGCGATGCTGCATCGCCTCACCGCGTCAGATGACACATGGATTCGATTGGGCATGCACAGCCGCCCAATCTCCATCGCACGGTCAAATTCGCCCACTCACCCGCTCCATCCGCGTGCTTCTCGCGGCTCGAACTCGCGCCTTAACACTAAGTTAAGGCGCTCGACCAACGCGCTGTGGGTGCATTTGTGTTGAGTGCCTAACTTAAGCGCAAGCGCCAGCGTTGGCGCGGGATGCTTCAGCAGATGCGTACGGCCGGTTGGGCGACTAAGATGGCACGACGTGGTGCCATCTTGGTCGTCCATCTTCTAGGTGATGTAGATGATGTCACGGGTATCGGATTGAGTCGATTTTCACGCCGTTAGGCTGCGATCGTCAATCCGAATCCATCCGTACAGTCAAATTTGTCGTCTGAAGTGTGGATTAACACCATCTTGGCCCTTGATCTTCTAGGGTTCCTCGGTCACTATCTGATGCTACAGATGTCCGATTAGGGCGATCTTGGAGCCGTTGAACTCCAATCGTCGCCTTGATTAGATCCGTATGGTTGTATCTTCAATCCGAGGCCCCGATAAAAAGTCGCCCTTTCCCTGACCATAAAAGGAGACAATTAACCTTCATTTTATTCAGACTAATCTAAATGCAAGATGATACATGCTATGCAATATTTATAGTATGTAATGCAATTCTAGGAACATGCATAAATAGACATTTTATGTAATATAAACATATTTACATCAAGGCCTCATGCTTCATTCATAACTGATATAGGCCTTTTCCAATATAGTGTTATGCCCTTTAACCTAAAAAATGTGGGAGCAAATTATCAATGCCTTGTAAATCTAAATTTTTTTCACTTAATAGGAAATCATTTGAGGTGTATATTGATGATGTGCTTATGAATGGCTCAAAATTTTTTGAACCTTTAGCGAACATAGCTGAGGTATTTCAGGTCCTACTAGACACCCACTTGCACATCAATCCTAAAAAATGTGCTTTTGGCATCTCCTTAGGAAAATTCTTGGATTTTTTGGTCTCAAACCGAGGGATTAAGGCCAACCCTAATAAAATTAGGGCAATCGTGGCATTAACACCCACGACCACATTAAAGGGAGTGTAATAATTAGTCAGCAAGGTTGCAACTTTGGGGGCCGCTACTTATCTCGATCTTCTAACAAATGTCTCATCTTCTTTGAATGCATTAAAAAGGGAAAAGGCTATACTTTAGCCCATTGGACCCCTCAATGCGAACAATCCTTAGAGGCGGTCAAGAAAGCCCTTTAGCAATCTCCTATCCTGATGGCCCCCGTATCAGGTGAACCATTGTTCCTTTACCTAGAGGCCTCCTTACCAGGCATCAATGCCACTCTCGTGTATGATCATGATAGAATTCAGCAGCCATTATATTTTGTTAGTAAAACTTATCAAGGGGCAAAAGCAAAGTATACTATAATTGAAGAACTCACCCTAGCTCTAGTAACCGCTGTAAGGAAATTACGACCTTATTTCCAAGCCCACACCATAAATGTTTTGTCAGATTACTAATAAATGCTAGTTTATCATCATCCTTATACCCTAAAACAAATCTAGCTCTTAGGTTTTTAACTTCGCAAATGGATTGTCAGGTTGCTTTTAGGCATAACCTAGGTTAGGCATGCATTGCAATCTTTTTGTGTTTTTAACATGTTTACTTGAGTGTTAAGGATAAGTAGATGATCAAACCTTTAAAACCCTAGCACTCAAGAAGACAGAAAGTGAAGAAGATCATTTCAGCTAAACCCTAACTAGATCCAACTCATCTTAGCTGGATATCAGCTCACATGGGTTAGGTTTAGCACCCTCCAGCTCCATTCAGCTCATCTTAGCTGAAAAGTAGCTCAAGGTAGCTTAGCTTAGCTCAACTCACCTCAACTCAGCTCAGATCCAGCTTAACTTAGTTGAGCCTAGCCCATCCTAGCTCTAATCAGTTCACTGAGAGCTCTAGCTAGCTCAACTTGACAAAGCTCACCTCAGCTCAGGTACAGCTCTACCCAACTCCACGCAGCTCTCGGCAGCTGAACTCCCTCTAGTTTAGTTACTACTTGCCTACTTAGTAACTAAGCTAGCTCAGGAGTTCTCATCAGAGGCAGTTCCAACCCAACCTAGCTTCAGTTAGGTTGAAACCAGCTCAACTTAGCTCAACAACTCAAGCCTAGCTACTTACAAAAGAACTAGCTAGCTAAGATAAATAGTTGAGCTCCTAAGAAGACCTCTTCAACCATCATCAGCTCCAAGAGAATTATTTCAGCTCCAGATCTACTTCAAACAAATCCTAGCTACCTCCTTTCAGCTAAACCCTAGCTCATCCACTACCACCATACTAGCCAAGCTATCTTAGCTAGCTTAGCTAGCACAACACTAGCTCCACCTACATGGCCATCCAACCTACCTAGCTAACTTCACCAAAAAGACCTAAACCTGGTCCACCTAGCTCCTACTCCTAAACCTTTTTTTGGTGCCATTGCCGAGGAGGCACGACTTTACATTATCTTAATTCTCTTACTTGATGCGCAGATCCCATCTCCTTCTCTTTCTTTCTCTTGTGTGTGCAAGCACTACAAGAAGAAAGCAGGATTATGGAAGTGAAAGCTTAAAGACCTTGTCTTCCCACAGATTCCAGGTTTGTGCCATCCTTCTTGCATATAGTTATTCTTAAAAACTATCAAAAAAATAGTTAATCAGGCTTTTAGGATCAAGAACATAAAAATTAGGTAGAGTGGTGACCATTAAAAGCTATTGTTTGCTTGTTTCATTAATTAACACCACTCTACCCTAAGTGTTAGTGTTCTGATTTTCAAGTCTAGACTTCTATTCGATTTTCAGAAATCAATTCCTGACACCACAAGCCTCCTAAAACCTTGAAATTTCACCTAAAGATTCCAAATTAAATAAAAAATATATATTCGAAATTTAAGAGCATTTGGAGTTGTATAGAATTTTTAAAAATTTATAGACCATAGGGGGGATCTCCTCTAATTTCATTATTTTGTTACTTTCCGCGAATTTTAGGAATTTTTCTACTTGTCCAAATTCTGTCAAACTTAGCTTTCTAAATTCTTGTGAAATTCGACAAAATATATAAAATCACAAAAATTTTTGGTGGCTAGTGGTGTTATTGAAAAGTCCAAAATACCCACGAGTATCATTCCTGGACTTTGACACCAGCACAAAGCAAAATCTCAAAAAGATATCAAACGAATTCCTAAAATCATAAAAAATATTTTTTGGAATCCTTGTTTGATTTTCCTTCCAGTAGTGGTGTTGTTTGCTCTATTTGAACCACTACTTAACAAGAAAAGCCTAAAAACATTCACTGATAGTAACATTTCTGCTTAAGGAAACAAATCAATTAGGGTTTCTTTACATTTTTATAATCTCACATTCTAAAGGAAATCTACATTCACCAATACAACATGATTTTTCTTTGAATGTGGAACTCAAACTTGTTTGAATTCACAAAAAGAAAACTCTAAAAGATATTAAACTAAATCAAATCCTAAAAGCAAAGAAATGTAAAAATTGTGTGACAATTTGATTTGGCATTGGACTCACTCTGTCCAATTTACACACACACACACAAAATTAAAATAATAGGGCATTACCTCAATCAATGCCCTCCACATTCCCTTGCACAATTAGATACCCAAGCTTAAATTAAAACAAGTAGTCATTTGACTACTTAAGGACTTCACAACTACGCTTGATATCCGGTATATAAGAATCATTAAGCGCTCCTAATTCCTTTTAAAAACACGGCGACAAACTTGGAGGGAAGTCAAACGACGAGTGCGGGTTTATACGAGCCCCTGGTGATTTTCCCAGGACATGCTTGGGCCCTAATCCACCTCTTTAGTCTAACCAGGGGATCTTAAGGAAGTAGGTTCACTTATTGATTTCTTATTTATCAGGTAACCAAGTCTTAGGTTTATATAAGAAGTCAACCTTAAGACAAATTAGGCTTGGTTGCTTATTTTGCACACTTTCTCTCATCTATCTCTTCTCCTCTCCTGTCTTCCATTTAGTGTATGCACAACTGACGGTCCCAAAACTCAGACTTGGAGGGACTAACTGATTTTTTAGTCCGCGCACCACCCGTACTCGCTTGTTTTCATCCACTTCCTCTATTGAAAAACAACAAAAAATGGAAAAAGCCTAAAATCCTACAAAAAATACTAACCCATCCTCATCTAACCAACAAATCAAGAACATGCATCAATTTCACCAACCAAAAATTGAAGTTCCCAAACCACAATTTGAACTGCCACCTCAGAGAAATCCAACAAGAAATTTAAATCTTGAAAATTCCAACTTGTCACTCATGGTGGTAACCCAACTTCAACAACTCCAGCCAAATAAACAACAATTGACTAGGACCGTCACAAACCTAGCCAATAATAGACCACCTAATGCTGAACCCACTATTCCGTTGAGGGATTTCTATGATCCCTCAAATTATGAAGAAAGACCAAGGGTGGTCATCCCTGATGGAGAGTTTGAAATCAAACCAACAGTCCTAAATCTTATTAAACATTTTCATGGCCTTCCTAGGGAAGACTCGTTTAGCCATTTAGAGGAGCTCATGGTCCTTGCCCAAACCACCAAATTCCCGAATGTTTCGAAAGACCTATGGCTAATGCGGCTCTTTCCGCTATCTCTTAAAGACAAGGCCACTTATTAGTTTAGGACTATGGGAAAACCTATTACTATCTGGACACAATTAAAGAGTGCATTTCTAAAAAGATATTTCCCAATTGGTCAAACTAATGCTTTACGTCACTCTATAACTACTTTCCAACAAAAATTTGATGAGCCTATGCATGAAGCATGGGAAAGATTTCAGGACATATTAAGGAGCTACCCCCACCACGAGGTGTCACTTTAGCAACTCATACAAATATTCTACCATGGACTTCATGACCAATTGAGGCGATATGTAAATGCCTCATGTGGGGGAATTTTTTAAATAAAGATGCCGAAAGTGCCTACGAACTTTTTGACGAAATGAACGAAAACTCCTTCAACCATTCGTCCATGGACACTTTTGGCAAAAATCCCAATTCCCATGTAGGTGTTCATGAAGTAGGTATACAGCAGCAATCTCTCCCTATCACACAAGACGATTTACAACTTTTTGCATAAAGGCTCGACCAAATGCAAATCAATCAAAAGAAAATGGAAGAAAAATTTAATGCACGACCACAAAACTCACTCCCGACCAACCCTGACTTTCATTTTTCTAACACCAACACTAACCTAACCCTCCTCCGCAGGGAAAATTTGCAACAAATAGATGATAGTGGATTTCAAAACCTTGACCTGGCACTTGAATTTGCAGGGAACTTTGATAATTCATCCATGTTTGTCCTAGTCAAAGAAAACATTTCCATTTTCTAGGATAATTTTAGAAACAATTCCTCCACTATAATCCAACTTGGAGAAATAACCTTCATTTTTCTTGGAAAAATACCAATCCAAATCCGCAATTTCAAAATCAAATGGGAAATTTCAGCCAACCTTCGCAGGCTGATATTAATAGTCAATTAATGGAAATCCTGCAAGGAATGCAACAACAAATGAACAATATTACCCGTGTTGTTTCTAATTTACAAAATCAAATCACAGTAACACCTGATCAAAGGCTAATGGAAAATCTACCCTCCCAACCTATCCCAAACCCCATAAATTAGTAGAATCAATTTCAAAACAGAAATAATCAAAGTCAACAAGGTCAACAACCAATAAATCTCATACCTCAATTTCCACCCGATTTTCAAAACTCGCAACATCAATGTTTTCCACAGCAAAATAATCACACTGCCAATGCAGTAACATTACGAAGTGGTAAAACTGTACACAACGCGAGAACCTCACAACTGGAACCAAAGCAAAATCTTCCCACCACCGTTCACTCTTAGGAAAGAGAAGATAACAGAAACATGACACCTTTTCCACAAGCATTAAACTCCAAAAAAAAGAAACCCAGAAAAATAGAACCAACTAAAGAACAATTACATAAATTATATGGCCAAGTGGAAATAAATATTCCTCTCCTAGATGCAATTAAATACGTTCATGCCTATGCAAAATTTTTAAAGGAAATTTGTACACCAAAATAGTAGAAAAAAATCTAGGAAAGGTTGTCCTTTCTGAAGCAGTTAGCTCTATTGTTCAAAGCAAACTGCCTCATAAAAGAAAGGATCCAGGCGTCCCACTAATATTTGTTGTCATTAATGACACGACTTTTGATCGCACCCTTTTAGACTTAGGTGAATCCATAAACCTGATCCATAATATCTTTCTTTGATGAATTCCAGTTCAGTGAACTTAAACCAATGAAGGTCACCCTTCAAGTCGCTGACCAATCTGTTATTCTTCCAAAAGGGATTGTAGAGGATGTTATTGTTCAATTACAGAATTGTCTCTTTACTATGGACTTTTTGGTCCTCAACATTGATGTACCTGAAGCTCTTAAAAATGCACCTATTATTCTTGGAAGACCTTTCCTCGTCATTGCTAAAGCCAATATAAATTGCAATTCCAATAAAATGGGCATCACTTGCGGTAGCGAGACACTCACTTTGGATATTTTTAAGGCTTCCAAAAGATTCCACAAGTTAAATTTCTTCGATGACTCAGATTCTGAAACCTTAAATCTTGTTGAGGAAATGCCTTCTATGGATACGTGCTTTGCAATCGACTTTTCTCCAATGTTGTAGAAATCGTCTAACCCACCCTCACCCACCACACTTAATTTCACACTAACCCCTAACCCCATTTCAAACATCGGCTTGCAATTAGATCTTAAACCTTTGCCGAATTCCCTAAAATATGTGTTTTTGGGACCACGTTGCACAAAAGCCCTTATTATTAATGCACATCTTTCTGGGGTATAAGAGGAAAAACTACTCTAAATTTTGAACAAATGTCAAAAAGCAATCGGTTGGACTTTAAATGATTTAAAAGGCATTGATGCATCCTATTGTACACACCACAATTATCTTAAGGATGACTCAACCCTCTCGCCAACCTCAATGTTGCCTAAACCCTGATATGCAGGAGGTTGTTAAACTAGAAATCATTAAATGGCTCGATGCGGGAATTATTTACCTTATCTCTGATAGCTAGTGGGTTAGCCCTACACAAGTTATACCCAAGAAAGCTGGCCTCATTGCTGTTACAAATGATAAGGGTGAAGAAATCCCCACTTGGACTGCTTCTTCGTGTCATGTTTGTATTGATTACCGAAAATTAAATACCACCACAAAGAAGGATCATTTTTCGCTCCCCATTTTTGATCAAATTTTGGAGCGACTAGCCGAACAAGAATATTATTACTTTCTTGATGGATATTCTAGCTACAATCAAGTTGCAGTCCACCCTAAGGACTAGGAAAAGACAACTTTCACCTGTCCCTTCAGAGCCTTTGCTTTTCGAAGAATGCCATTTGGATTGTGTAATGCACCCACGACTTTTCAACAGTGCATGTTAGCAATCTTCTCTGATTTGGTAGGTGATTGCCTGGAGGTCTTTATGGATGATTTTTTCATTTTTGGAGATTCTTTTGATCATTGTTTTTAGAATTTAGAAAGAACTCTTCAAAAATGTATTGAGGTTAACCTAGTTCTCAGTTGGGAGAAGAGCCATTTCATGGTTCAGGAAGGCATTGTCCTGGGCCATGTTATTTCTGGAAAAGGAATCTCGGTAGATAAAGCTAAAGTTGATATAATCCCAAACCCTCCCTCGCCTAGTTCGATGAAATAAATATGATCTTTTCTAGCACATTTAGGATTATACCAACGATTCATTAAAGATTTCTCCAGAATTTCCCAACCTTTAAGCCACCTTTTTACTAAAGACCAACCTTTTGATTTTGATAAAAATTGCTTGGAGAGTTTTAAAATTTTAAAACAAGAGATTACTGAGGCACCCATTCTGCAAGCACCTGACTAGGCTCATCCTTTTGAGCTTATGACAAATGCCTTAGATTATGCAGTAGGAGCCATCTTAGGGCAAAGAATCGACAAGAAACCCATTGTGATTTATTATGCCAGTAAAACTCCTGACAAAACACAACGAAATTATACTGTTACTGAAAAAGAACCTCTTACGATTGTTTTTGCCCTTGAAAATTTTCGTTCATATCTATTAGGGTCACACATCACCATCTATACTGATAACTCAGCCTTGAAATATTTACTTAACAAGAAAGATGTGAAACCCTGCCTGATTCGATGGATTTTATTGTTAGAAGAATTTAATTTTGAAATCAAAGATAAAGCGAGTTCACAAAATGACGTGGCCGATCACCTTTCAAGACTTGAGACTGGCGATGTATTGACCCGAATAGCAATTTTTCCTGACGAAATGCTCCTAACACTGAAATCACTCCCTTGGTATGCTAATTATGCAAATTATCTCGCCACTGGGCAATTCCCTTCTGACTGGCCTAAACAAAAAAGGGATAAGTTATTTTGCCGATATCAAATTTTACTTCTAGGAGGACCTCAATCTATTCTACATCAATGCCGACCAAGTCATTAGACGATGCATTCCCGATTTAGAAACATATGATATTCTGAACCACTGTCATTCAATGGCTTGCGGCAGACAATTTTCGGGGAAGAAAACAATAGCAAAGGTTTTAAATGACAAATTTTATTGCCCTAGCATATACAAGGATGCTCATGAATTTTCACGATCCTATTTGTGCTGCCAGAGAATTGGCAACATGAACACTAAGGATATGATGCCCCTCAACCCGATTTTGGAAGTTGAGATCTTTGATGTGTGAGGCATCGATTTCATGGAACCATTTGTTACTTTTGGGTATCATTACATTTTAGTCACTGTCGACTACATTTCAAAATGGATTGAAGCGGTACCCATGTGCACTAATGACCATCAGGTCGTTGTGGATTTCATCAAGAAAAATGATTTTTTTGTGTTTTGAGGTTCCTAAGGCCATTATTAGTGACGAAGGCTCACATTTTATGCACTCCCAATTCCAACAACTTCTTGCTAAATATGGGTTGAATCATAAAATCTCTACACCATATCACCCTCAAACAAATGACCAAGCTAAAGTCTCCAACCAAGAGATCAAAAACATTTTGCAAAAGACAGTAAAGCCCGACCAGAAAGACTGGTCACTCAAACTTGACGATACATTATGGACTTACCATACAACTTTCAAAACCCCAATTGGCATGTCACATTTCACCTTATTTTTGGCAAAGCATGCCACCTCCCAGTTGAACTAGAACATAGGACTTATTAGGCGATAAAAGAATTTAATTACAATTTGGACGCGACCGGTAAACACAGGAAATTACAATTAACTAAACTTGATGAACTTCTCAACTTGGCTTACGAAAATGCTTGCATTTACAAAGATCGAACCAAGAAATTTCATGATAAATTCATCGTTCGGAAATATTCTAAACCTAAACAACGCATGTAACTTTTTAATGTGAGATTACCCATATTTTCTGGTAAATTAAAATCTAAATGGACTGGTCCTTACAATGCAATTCAAACCTATCCTCACAGTGCCATTAAAATTTTGGATCCAAAAACCAACAACACCTTCAAAGTCAACAACCAATGACTTAAGCCCTATCTTGATAACCTTAGCATTAAATCCGACTCTCAAGACCTCCATGACCTACCCGATGTTTAGTGACTTCACGCCTGACTGAATGGTGTAAAAGATAGCGCTGGATGGAAGGTAACCCATCATTTTTCCCACTTTTCATTTTTTACTTTTTTCAAAGGTTTGGACTATCATGATTCTAACCGCCTTCACCAAGATAATCTTTCTCTCCCTTCCTATTGCATAAGGACTTGCCATATCATAAGCATGGGGGGTCTTTTTAAAATTTTGACGATCAAATCAGGATTTCCAAAACTTAAAAACATTCAAAATTTTTATTTCATTTTCTACTTGCATAACAAAAAAAATAAAAATATTGAAAACATTTTGAGAAATTTTTGAAATCAGGACTAAGGTTGAGAAATCATTTCAAGCCACAATAGGATTTAATCTTTAACAATATGCAGATCTAGCTATTAGAATTTCTGGGTCTATTGCTAGATTAGATCAAGTATCCTTCTCTAAATTCTACCTGAATTCATGATGATTCAGGTGACTTGATCTTTTTTGCGACTTGGAAACTATTTGGCTTAGTTTCCAATGCAAAAAAATTTGCATCCCTTGTGAAAATCTTGTGTCAAATTTCACACACAGCCAACACTTAAAACAAATTAGAAAAATTGGAAAAGCCCCTTGTGTAGTCTCAGTGAAATCCAAAGTAGATAATTGGTTTGAGTTCCCACCACCGAGGAGGAAAATACTTCCTTTGAAGACACGATGTCAACATGTTACCACTTCAACAGTGCTCTATATTTATATTCATATCTTTAGATAGAGCATTAGGTGCATTCTGTGACTCAAGTGTCTTGGACGATGCTCTACCCAAAGCGTTGGAGCAAGACCTTGAGTTCGCTTGGAGCACCCCTTTACACCGCATTGTGTTTTAGGGTTATGAGCTTCCGGGTGGTGTCTTGGATAGTACTATCTCAAAGTACTGGCGCCAAGGACCCTTCGAGGATTGGTAACCAGAATAATGATCCCTACACATCTGTTGTAGGATTAAGCTAGGAATAAGCATGGGGGAGAAAAAAAAATCCATCAAACAAAACCATGACCTTGTAAATGTTAGCATCCACAACCATTGATACAGGGTTTTAAAAGATCATGAAAGTTGCGAGTCAGATTCAAGAGCCAAAGAAATCCTAATTGCAAAATAATTTCGATTCATTTGAATTGTCAAAAAGTTAATTTGTGAATTTGTAAAGGATACATTGACCCTAATTCATCTAATTTTTTGGATCCAAAGAAAAATCCTGTTGTTTATCTTTAACAAATCCCATACCTTTCATGTTTAATCAACCAAAGTCCCGCAATCTCCTTTTCCCAAAAGTCAAAAAAATTAGCCTTTCCCAAAAATCGATTTTGTGAAAATAAGTTTTGCTAATAGACTAGCAAAAGATATGCATGTGGGTGTGATAAACACCAGTTTATCATCATTCATTTGCCCTAAAACAAATCTAGCTCATAGGTTTTTAACTCTGCAAATAGGTTTTCGGATTGCATTTAGGCATAACCTAGGTTAGGCATGCATTGCATTCTTTTTGTGGTTTTAAAATGTTTACTTGAGTGTTAAGGATAAGCAGATGATCAAACCTTTAAAACCCTATCACTCAAGAAGGCAGAAAGTGAACAAGAAGATCATTTCAGCTAAACCCTAGCTAGATCCAGCTCATCTCAGCTGGATATCAGCTCACATGGGTTAGGTTTAGCTCCCTCCAGCTCCATTCAACTCATCTTAGCTAAATGGTAACTCAAGGTAGCTCAACTTAGCTCAACTCACCTCAACTTAGCTCAGATCTAGCTTAACCTAGTTGAGCCTAGCTCATCCTAGCTCCAATCAGTTCACTGGAAGCTCTAACTAGCTCAACTTAGTTGACAGATGTTCACCTCAGCTCAGGTCTAGCTCTACCCAGCTCCACTCAGCTCACGGTAGTTGAACTCCCTCCAGTTTAGCTACTACTTGCCTACTTAGAAACTAAGCTAACTCGGGAGTTCTCATCAGAGGCAGTTCCAGCTCAACCTAGCTTCAGTTAGGTTGAAACCAACTCAACTTAGCTCAACAACTCAAGCCTAGCTACTACAATAAGAACTAGCTAGCTAAGCTAAGTAGTTGAGCCCCTAAGAAGACCTCTTCAACCATCATCAGCTTTGGGAGAATTATTTCAGCTCCAGATCTACTTCAGACAACTCCTAGCTACCTCCTTTCAACTAAACCCTAGGCTCATCCACTACTACCCTACTAGCTAAGCTAGCTTAGCTAGCTTAGCTTAGCTCAACACCAGCTCGACCTACATGGCCATCCAACCTACCTAGCTAACTTCAGAAAGACCTAAACCTAGTCCACGTAGCTCCTACTCCTAAACCTTTTTTTGGCTCCAACTCTTCACCAACTTTCAACCCACCACCACCACCAAGGGGCACCACAAAAGTGGTGCCACTTTTCCCTCCAAAAATCCCCCTCATCACCACCATCCACCAAAGCCTCAACCCATCTAAACCCTACACCTAACCCCCCTTCGAGAAACCTTAAGATGGCACCAACTTAAAGCATCCCCTCACCAAATAACTACCCATTAACCAACCTAATTTTGGTGCCAAAAATAAGAGACACCAACACCTACACCCTTCCATGCTTGGCACCAAAAATAAACCCATCATCCACCCTACACCTACCCTCCTAACCTATCTCCACCATCCAACAAGTGGCGCCACCCTTAACCCATCCTAAAGTTGGCGCCAACCCCATTTAACTCCACCATAAGCACCTCAAAGCACCCCCTCATATGGCACCAACATATCCAAGCCCTCCATCCATTAACCACCATCCTAAGACCCAACATGCCACTCAACCCAACCACCAACACCCTTAGCCTAAATAATACCCTATAACCACCACCATAAAGACATCCTTGGTTACATATTTTATCTACCTAGATCCACCATTACCAACGACCAAGGAAGGAAGGAGAGAAAGAAAAAGACCAAGGAGACACTCTATCTCCATGGTGGCTTCAACTTCTTCCTCTTCTACCTTGTGTCATCATCAAACTAAGGAGGAAAGCCAAGCAAGGAGGACATCTAGAGAAGGAGCAATCAGGGGTGATCCACGTCCATCCTAAGAGGAGATTTGGAGTGGAATTCTTCCACTCAAGGAGGACCCAGGCATGCCCCACCTAGAGCTTGCCAAAAGGAAGGAGAGCTAGGAGCCAGGAGCAAGCTTCCATCAATTTAGGGGAAAACCTGAGTTGGAGCAGAAACTCTGCAACATCATCATCACCTTCTTCATAAGCTTTCTTCTACATTTTTTTTGTACTTTATTGAAAGGTAGTTTAGTGTTTTGAATTTTTTTTGTTGGAGATTACAAGTAGGAATTCTTCTTGTGAGTTCTCCAACTCCGTTGTAAAACGATTTCCATTTTCAAGAAGCATAATTCAACTTTTGTTTAGATAGCTTGTGATTCTTATTATGACTTGTTTCTCCATTATTCCAAGCTTTCCTTGGTTGGAGTGAGTTGGAGAATCAAAGCACTTTTTGCATTGATTTCTTGTAGTTCTCATTCCCGTTTCTCTGCAATCATTTTGCCCTTTGTCAAAACCCTAAACAAATACATATTTCAAAACCCAAAAAAAAAGTTGATTTCTAAAATTCAAGTGAGAGATTTTTAAAAGCATTCCTATCTCCCTTAGGATGACCCGAATACTCATCGAGTACTCGATCTTTTATAATTCAAAAGCGATCAAAATTGCATGTTGTAATGACTTAGTTCTCGATTTTCACAAATCACGCATTTTCGTGATCAATTAACCCTTGCACCAAATATTGTATAGACCAATGGAGTTGATGTAAACACATTTATTGAGGGTAAAATGCCTATTCATGCATGTTCCTAGACTTAGATTTTTATTTCATGTTATAAATATTGCATAGCATGCATCATTCTGCATTTAGAGTAGTTGTATATAATTTAGGTTAATTACATCCTTTTTGTGGTTAGGAGAGAAGGATATTTATTTTGGAGCCTTGGATTGACGATCCAACCATACGAATCTAATCAAGATGACGATCGGAGTCCAACGCCTCTGAAATCGCCTCGATCGGAGTCCCGCAGCACCATATGCAGTCCGAGGAAGATTAATGGCCAAGGGACTAAGAGACATAATTTAGAGCTTGAAATGATAAATCTGACCATGCGAATGGATTCGAGTCGACGATCGTAGCCTAACAGCATGAAAATTAACTCAATCCGACCTCTGTAGTAGCCCCTACAACAAGAAGAAGATGGATGGCCCAGACTATGCCACGTGGCGCAACCTAGGCCACCAGCACACGCACGCAGTACCGCATGCATGCAGCAGCGCGGGTGCTCGTGCGGGAGCGCATGCGCGCAGCATAGTGCTAGGGTAGCACCAGCGCGTGGGCGCGCACATGCGCACGGCAAGGCAAGAGCGCAGCACCAGCACAGCATGAGCTAGACCTACAACAACGCATGAGCTGGACTTACAGCGACGTTTACAACCATCGGTAATTCATCGCATGCAAGCAAAGCTAGTTGTAGGCACCAGCGGGCATGAGCTGCCTACAGCAACGTTTCCAGCGAAGGTTTGGATGTCACTAACGGTCCCATACCTATTTTTGCCTCTTCTCCTCCACTATAAAAGGACCTACACCCCCTCCCAAGCCATCTCCACCTACTTTACTCCCACCTACTCCCAAGCTCTAGCAAGCCTACCAACGCTCCATTAGAGCTTGTTCTCAAGCTCCCAAGGTGCCTATTAGTGCAACGAACCTCTGCCCCACCAAATACTCCTCCAACTTCCCATCTCCCTTCATAGGTCACCTTGGAGCCATCCTCCCACCTCCATTCCGATAGTAGATCAACTCCGTCTTCTCACCTCCATTTCGAAGCTACGCCGAAGCTTTCCTCAACACAGCGTCCTCCTGCATCTCACCTCCGTCGTCCCGCTCCTCACCTCCTTCATCCGAGCTTCCGCCAGGCGCTGTCATCTCATCGAACAGCCAACTCAAGAGATTTCTTCTCACCCCCCTCTCTTTTTATGCTTTTATAGTTCATTGTAATCAACGTTGGATTGATATATATATCATATTTGTTCCATTTCTATCTTGTGATTCATGCTACTTGTCTTTTATTTAAAAAAAAATACAAAAAAAGATAACAAAACCCTAAAATACCAAAAAGAAATGAATTGAACTGCGGTTTTCAATAAAGTAAACGTTGCCTCCCTGTGTTCAAGTAGGACTCCCTTGGAGTTGCGGTATAAATTTTATCTGATCGACGTGTTTTGGAACTACGACGACGGGTAAATTGTAACCTCAATTTCTTACACGAGAAACACGCCTAACTAGGGGTCAATCCGACAAATCAAATGGGCTATGAAGTTGGCTGAGTTGGATATTAAAAACCAACCTTGAAGATCTGTGAGGGGGCAAGTTTTGGTAGATTTCTTGGCCGAATTTATCGAACGAGATTCCCCTGCCTCATTACCTTAGCGTTTGTACATGGATGGTTCTTCCATGTTAGCCGGATCTAAAGTCGAGATCATCTTATCTACCCGAGATAGTACTAGTCATAAGTATGCCATCAAAATAGTCTTCCCCGCCTCCAATAATGTTGCTGAATATGAAGCCCTATTAGTCGGCATTCATATAGCCAAATCCATGGGGCCCCAGCTTTGGAAATATTTACCGACACGCAATTGGTAGCCAATCATACCAACGGCGAATTTCAAGTGAAGGATGCCAATATGAGCTTGTATGTTGATGGAGCTAGGGAGGAGCTGCAGGACTTCAAATCTACCACAGTTAGGCGGGTTCCTCATTCCGACAACCCCTTGGTAGATGCTTTGGACAGGTTGGCGTCTGCAATTTTTCTGGACCAGGAAGATGATAAATTCCTCCAAACATATAGTGCCTTCAAGTGAGCCACACCCTAAGGCTTTTAGATTAAAGGCCTTGCAGTACGCGCTAGTTGGCGATCAGCTATATAAGCGGGGTTATTAACCCCCTTATTACGCTGCCTGACACCACAAGAGGCTTCACAAGCCCTCTAAGAAGCTCACAGTGGTATCTGCGGAAATCATGAAGCATAGAAATCCCTTATTGCTCACCTTTTCCAATTGGGATACTTCTAACCACAAATGAAACAACAGTAAAAATCTTTTGTGCGTAAGTGTGAAAAGTGCCAAAAGTTTTCCGCCATTCCTCACCTCCCTCTTGGCAAGATGGTCCCATTTTTTCTCCAATCCCCTTTGCTAGATGGGGGATGGATTTTGTAGGACCATTCTTGCTAGCTCCTGCCCAAGAACACTTTATTCCGATAGCGGTTGATTATTTTTCTAAGTTGGTGGAGGCTAAAGCTATGCCAAAGAACATTATCACTCGCTACGGAATTCCTGAAGCCATTGTCACGAATAATGTTTCACAATTTGCCTCTAGGAAATTCAAAGAATTTTGCCCCAGCTGGTCCATCTACCTGCATTTTACTTCAGTCGCCCACCCTCAGGCAAATGGCCAGGAAAAAGTGACAAATTGAATTATCATTGCCACCTTAAAATGCTGACTAGATTCATGGAAAGGACGATGGGCTGAGGAGCTACTGGACATACTATGGGGTTATCGAACAAGTCAAAAGACTTCCACTTGTCAAACCCCATTTAGCCTAGTCTACGGAATGGAGGCCAGCTACCGGTGGAAACCATTCTCCCTACTTATAGGTCACAGTGGTACGACCCCTAGACTAATGACCGTCAAGTCCACCTCGCACTTGATCTTGTCGATGCAGGGAGGAGGCATCTGTCTCTTCTTCATGTTATAAAGAGAAAATTGTCGTCGCCTACAATAAGCGAATTTGCAAGAGGAAATTCAATGAAGGCAATTTAGTTCTGTGACAAACTGAAGCCTCGCATCCGACAAAGCCAGGAGGAAAGCTCGCAGCCTCCTAGGAAGGATCGTATAAAATATGTAAAAATAGTGAGGGAGATTATTATCACCTACAGACATTAGGCGGTAGGCCAATTCCTCATACATGGCACGCTACCAATTTAAGATTGTATCATACATAAGAAATGATGAGGCAAATTTTTCTTTTTCATTCATTTCATACGTGTACATCTCCATTCCTCCACCTCCAAAAAAAACCAAAGAAACAAAACATTAGGTTGTCATATATCCTCCGGCAGATCCACTCTCGATGTTGGCAACATTTTGGCTTCTAACATTGGGTTGTTCCTGCTAGGAGAGTCCCCGACAGTTTGTCTTGGGCGAAACTTCTAACGAACTAGCTTTTTCCATCTCATCCTCTGGGGGAGGACTTTCGTACTAGCCCTCGGGTATAGGAGATATTGGGGCCTTGTCTTTGATAAGGTCCACCTTTACTTGGCGGTCATGTTCGACATTTAGCATATCAATTGGCCAAGTACAAAGCTCCTCCACAGAAGTATACCCTACCTCTAATATTGATTACATGGTTGCCAGGGTGAACTTTCCCACCTCATTTGACATGAGGTTCCGACTGTCCTCCATCAACGAATCCATCACAAAGAATTTCATAACAAAATCTAGATCCTTTCCCAACCAAGGCATATTCTTGAGTTCCAAGACTCTCTTGGCTCCTTTCTCTACGAGTTTCCTGGTGGTGGCAAGTCCTTTCTTTAAGTTTGCCTCTACCTCCACCTCCTCTCGTGCCACCTTGAACTTGGTAAGCTCATCGATAATAGTAATCAAGCAGAGGCACCCTTTCTCTAAAGTTTTCTCATGTACCTCCACAATAGAGGGATGGATTATCTTGAAACCTGCACTACTTCCTTCAACCATGCTAAATTAGTGCAAGAGGACTCTAGTCTCTTGTCAATGTCGCTCATTTTCTCAATATCTTTCTAATGAATTTCACTGAGAGAGTCATCGAGTTTCATTATGGATTTCTCGGCTACTCTCAGTGTCAAGAAAGCTTCTCTTAACTCCCTTCGAGCAATGCCTATCTGATGGGAACACTATTATCCTCTATATCCAGCTCAATTTGACTAAATTCTAAGGCTAAATTCACTTGATTGATATAACAAAGGGTATAACTTAATCATATCAAGAATTTAAGGGCATGCATAAAAATTGGTTAATTCTGTTGTTTTAATAGCAAACTACAAGTGTAGATTAATTAAAGGGTAAACCTACAATTAATTTCAGGTCAATTGAGCTTAAATTTCTAATAAGTTTACATTAATTGATTTAGGTTTTCTTTGGAGATTGAGAGATAATTCACAATTAAAAACCCTAATTTCAGCTTTACTTTAATTCAAACGGTTATAATTAAAATAAATGTAATCTAAACCTTCTAAAAATCATTGAAAAATATTCCTTAAGGTTTAGAATACTCAACTTTACAAAATGAATCCATTTTGACCTAAAATAGATATCATAGATAATATTTATTACGTTTTGGGTTAAAATGCAATTTGACAAGCCTAACATCATTAAAACCCAAAATGGATGTCACCATGAGATTCCTTGGGTTCTAATTAGGTTACCCCTAAATTTTTAGCCCAACTAAATTCCATGTTGACCAATCTTACAATTCACTCCTTTAATTTCTGATTTCTTTGCAAAGACCCCCTTAACTTTCAATTTTTCCTACAATTGTACCCCTACGACCATCTTCCTCCTCACTAGCCCTTCTTCACTCATGGTGGGTCTCAGGATGTTGACCATGGCATTGACCGCAAAGCTCTCGCCCTTGTGATCAATAAACTTCGCCAAACTTGGAAGAGATGTCCAGGTTGCAATTCCACATCAATGGTGCACTTTTAACGCACAATCTCTACCTCCATCAACGATGCCTAACCTCCATCGCAACATCACCGGCTGCAAAATCCAACCTTCAATCCACGCCATCTTCGGCGTTCTCATCGTGCGGTGAGAGCTATAAAGCTCTGCCATCATCCATTGATTAATGTAGTCGAGATTAGATCGTGAATCCACCCTTCTTCATAGCAATCACCTTCGTCTCTGACTCCAGCAACTTCTTCGATCTCTTCCTCTGTGCAACAATCGATCAAAGTTGCTGCTACTTGAGCCTCTTCTTTTTCCTTCAATCCTTGCCTGTCAAAGTAGGATCTCAAGTCCCCTTCATCATTGTTGATTTCTTCTTCTCCATCGTCTTCATGGTCAACGAGCCAAAATCAGTCGTTCCTCTGCCTCAAACATCCAATTAGATAGGTAAATCTTTTCCCCTCTCTCTATAGTGCAGATTTAGCTCCTTAGATTTAGGAAAAACTCCATGCCCTTCCCGCCTCCTTGTCATCTTCCTAGCATCCTGCATAGCTCCGACCACTCCCTTCGCTTCATTCCACGCATCCTCGCTCGTCGCCGACCACCGAGGAACCTTCAGAAGGTCACAGAGAACAAAACCACGCAACCTATTGAAGTGTTCGATGCCTCCATTGCTCCTCAAGGCTCCACCCAAATATGCCGCCCTGCTCGACTCTAGCGTGCCATCGCCAACCTCCTTACAATAAATTGTAGATTCCCTAAGGAGGGGGGTGAGATCAATCGTGATAAATGAAATAATGCGGAATAAATAATCAATCACACGACATAACCAATCTCACAAGTACATAAGAATTTTTAGGTGGAAACTCAAACCTAGGTAAAAACACCACCTAAACCTCTCGATTTAGGATTTCCCGATAGACCTAATCGATCAAATCCACTTTCCAATTCACTTAAACGAGGGTGACTTAACCTCCAACAACCATTCTACTATGTACGAGAGTAGCGTACCTCAAACCCCTCCTCTTCACGAGGAGTACTTTGTCTCACGAGGGAGACGGGAATTCGCAATGCAAATACCTAACCAAAGACAATAATACAAATATCCTATAGAGCCACAAAGTATAAATCTAACTAGATACTATAGGCAAAGGAAACCTCCCTTTGATGGAAGTGCATCAGCTAGTAATCCGGAGTGTGTGATCTATGCAATGCCACGACGGCGCTCTCGTATTTGTAGGCAAGAGAGCAGGTGCACAGCTAGGATGGTGCTCTCAAGAAGTAAACAAAGGATTGGAGAGCAAGATCTCTTGTCAAGATTATTTGGACACAATATGATGTGGAAATAGTATTACAAGGTGTATTTGACTTAGGAAGTGTGGTCCTCTACTTATAGAGGTCTTAAGAAGTCTTTAGAAGGCCTTGGAAGCCACTTGTAGCCATTTAGAACAAGTCTCAAGAGTGTGGTCCAAAATCCCACCGAAATTGAGGTCATTTATGCTTCTAACAGGGCTATCAAATGTTTGGTTTTATGGTCAAACGTCTGGGTCATCGTCTGATCTGAGGTTCGGTCATCTGATCTACGAAGGATGGATCTTCTAAATGGGGTTGGATCAAGACAGACGTCTAAGATTCATTTTTATGACATACGAGACAATAATCAGACGTCTAATCCTAAGATGGATTAGTTCCTATTTTAACAAGATCAAAATAAGGTTCTAGGGTTAAGTTGCACAAACAATGGGTCGGACATCTAACAAGGAGTTTGGACGTCAGGAAAAGCAATCCACTATGGGAATGGATTTCCAGAGAGGCTTAATGGCTAAATCGCCTGCCAAAAAGTGATTTGGGTCAGCTCTTAGCCTAACATTTATTTATCAAAAGGCTAGGATGATCTACGGATGTTTGAAAGTGCATAGAATTAATTATAAGGTAATCTCCAATGATCATCTTCTGACAGTCCAACGATCCTATTAATAGGCATCTGTTATTGGCATCAAACGTCTTCTAAGACGTATGGACTATGGCTGGTCATCTAAAATCAACGAACAGAAAGCACTAAGTCCAACCTAAGTGTTTGGATGTCTAGATGAAAGGTCAGACATCTTAAACATCAAGATCAGACATCTGAGATCCTAGTAAGATGTAAGGTTTCTAATCTAAGTGTTCTAATAAGGTGTAAGGTTTCCTAAGACTAAGGTAGGGTACTTTGGGCTCTTTACAAGAATCTAAAGAATAAAAGAGCAAAGTACAAGACAAATAAATACAAGAACACAAAATACAAGAAAGAATATTTCTATCATATTCTTCATCTCCTTCTTCAAGCTCTCGCTCCAAGCGAAGCTCCTTCTCCCCTATCAAGCTCCTCCAATCCACCATGGATGCGAGCTAGAACTCCTTCACACTTGTATCCATTTGCATTTATCCTGAAACTTATAAACTCAAATGCAAATGTTAAATCACAAGTGTTTTGTTATCGTCAAAATTAACGATCGTGGTTCCTTTACACCAATAATCTCCCATTTTTTGATGACGACAAAACTGTAAATATTAATAAAAAATTCTCCCCCTTTTTGACATTATCAAAAAAGTTTGATCGATTTTAATTACTTTATTAAATTTTCCCTTAAAACATGCTCTTCTAATTTGGGTTAAATCCCCCCCTTTTGATATAAGAAAGCATGAATAACATTCTGCATCTTTTTGTTAAAACAAAATAGCTATGTAATTAACTCCTTTTTAATGAAAATATTGCTATGTTTTTAAGATCTCTCCTTATCTAAATGAAGGAAATCTTTCTCCCCCTTAATGATTGACATATAGCTTTATCAAGATTTAACTCCCCCTATCTACATTCTTTTGATAAAAATAGGGTAAGGAAATTACCCCACTTACCGAGGCCAATGTTGATTGCATTTTGAGTCGAGTTTTAGGAATAAATATTTGCGTCATAGTATAGTCAACAAAAATCACTTTACAACATTTAAATTTATAAAGTGCTCGAAAACAAAGGTTTGAGTCTGAGGTCATTCACAGAGAGCAAAAATGGAATTCATGCACTAACCATAATATAAATCAATGAGCACAATAATTAATTTCAGCAAAGATATGCAATGAATAATATTCTCAATAATATATTGAATGATGAACCAAACTGTATCTCAGAAGTTGCTGGATAAAAAGAATAGAAACTCTAAAAAGAATGGTGATTTAAATAACCAATTATCTCCCATATTAGGCACATATCCCATGCATTCAATTTCTCAATAGTAGCTCTTCAACCACTTATCTTCAAATAGCCACATCAAGATCAGCCTCAAATAACTCCATAGTATCAAATCAGATGTCGGCCACAAGGACCAAGTGCCTTATCCAGTCAGAGCACAGCCAAGGCATAAGGAGCAACCGCGCAAAGGCACAAGACCTTAATAGAGCTAGAGCAGAGACCTCAGAGATGCTAAGTATAGAACACATATGCACGCATCTCGAGGATGAACAATGCAAAACCCTCCACCACCCTCCTTTGAAATTCCTCTCTACTTCTCTAATCGAGCGCATAATCGGGTAATCGAATCCGAGTATGGGGTCCAGACTCACCAAGCATATGAGGTGAGGGAGGAGTGCGTGAGTGAGAGTGAGGAACCTCGCCTCGTGTCTGAGGCAGATAGCCTTGGGCACTCTTCCCTTTTATGTGCTGCATGTGCTTCGTCAGTATACGATGTGGGACTATGTCCCATCTTCTTCATGTAGCAGCTGCTAAAGTATTCGAGCAATTGAGGTTGTTGCTGCTTCGTTTCTTAATTGCTGCTATGGGTGACTGCGTGGAGTGAGTCCGCAGCTTCTGGAAGTGAAGCTAAGTAGTAGAATGGCCAAAATAGGGCAGACGAAGGTAAAGATGACGCCGGCGATGGAGAAGCTCCAGCGAAGGCCTGCAAAGAGAAATATGGGATAAATGCCTCAGTTAAGACGTTCAATACGATCGCCAGAGCACAAAGAATGTGGTGGTGGTCGTGGATCGGTGCGAGGGTGCATGTCGATGAGCAGCGAAGTCGGAGAGGGCTTGCGAAGGTGGGTCTGTTCGGTGGAGCCATGGAGTGGGTGGATGGCAAAATTTCGAGAGGGCTTTTGAAGGTGGAGGTGAGGCGATGCTAATGGGAGTGACGGCGAGGCACTTGGTATCCTGCGGTAGCATAGTGACCACACTGGCGGCATGGCCAGAGATGGGAAAGAAGTCTGAGAGGGAGAGATTGAGGGCTAACATAAAATGTAAACATCTAAAACTAACCTAGAGACTAAGAGGGAGAGAGAGGACTACTTTACTAGATGAAAGGGGGAGGAAATCCACAGTGGCTTGCTTTGCAAGTGCAGTGGACGATAAAGACTCCGATGGGGGAGGACGACGACGATAGAAGAGATAGGAGCCCCTGTGATGGTAAGCGAGGAGCGGACAAATGTGGTGAATGTATTGGACCACCCAATTTGGCTATTGGGTGGCTGGAAGGAGGTTGATGAGGTCTGCCAAAGCCACGGTTGGAGATGGAAGGAGGGAGAAGAAGATGTTTCTAGGCCTAAACTGGGCTAAGGACGATGTAAGATGCATAAGGTTATATAAAGCTCGGACATGCCTCAATCAGGAAAAATTATCGCTATTTCATCACAATTTTGCTTGGGTTTAATCATGGATTTCTAGAGCTTCGCCTAAGCTCCTTGCTTCATAGGGAAGGCCAAGATCGTGCCCATTCGATGGAGGATCTCTTGGTTAACAATCCTTCCAAGTTTGGAAAGATTTCGTTGCAAGTTGATGGAGGAATCTTTGATTGGAGATCGTTGATGTTGGGTTCAAGGATTCTATTCAAACAAAGGGGACAAGGGCTTAATTGTGAAGAAGATGAAAAAAGGTAGGGGGTAAATGCAATAAATCTAAAAGATGGGGATTAAATGTGAAGAATAGAGATTTTAGGGACTAAATCGCAAACTAAGTCAAGATAGACTCTGATTGAGCCCAAATTTTGGTGCTCACCTAATTTGGACCCAAGGAATCTAATGGTAAACTTGGATTTAAGTTTTGACCACGTTTGATTAGGCAATTTGCACAGAAGCCCAAGTTAGGGCAAAATCCCGTCTACAACATTGTTCAAGGTCAAAATGGGTTCGGATGGTCAAAGCAAAGGTATCAAACCTCTTAGAATATTTTTATATGAATTTTAGGAGGTTTAGATGAATTTTATCTTGACCAGAACCTCTTCAAGTTAAGCGAGTTTGAAATTAGGATCTTGGTGTTCTATTTTGATTCTTGAAATGCATGAAACCCTGTTTCTGTCTATGTAGACCTACTCTTTAGACTTTAATGCTCATTTGACATTTAATTAACCCTTGAGTGACCCCATGGTTACTCTGCATTTATGATGTGATGTTAAAACTACAGAATTAGCCATGTTTTAGTGTTCTCTCCTCAAGATGAATCTAAGTGGAATTACAACTCTCCGACATCATTCTGAAGAATTGTCACTTGATTTCAACTAATTTAAGATAGTTATGATGGATGATGGCATTACCATCATACCCCCATGCCTAACTTTTGATAGTCCCTAGCAAAATCCTATGGAAAGAACTAGATCTCTAGACCATGCTTTGGTGTTCAGATGCCTGATTTGTGCCTTTCTCTAGAAGTTAGATCAAAATGCCAATAATAAGCCTAGAGGTACTCAAGTACCAGCCATGATCCAATCCTAAACAGCTTCAGCCTAGGTCTGCCACGAAAGTTTCTAAGGCCTGCAAAACTACCCAGAGGTTCGTTGAACCCAACGGTTAAAGCACCCGTGTGTAGACGTATCATGTCTAGGTTTAGTTTGCCAGTGCATTTTGATAAGAGAGATGAAGAAGGATTTTTCATTTTGAGAGTTGCCTCTCTTTTCTTTTTATATTTCCCTAGATCCAGCCTAGGATTGGCTCTAAACACGGTTTGTATTGGACTCCTTGTCCCTACCATCAATCCTCGAAGGGTCCCTTGCTTTCGATGCTTCAAGATAACACTGCCCATGGCAACCCCCAGAACTCTTGGCTTTCGACACTTCGAGATAGTGCCACTCATGGCATTCTGTAGCTATATATTCAGGCCCTGGCAATCAATATTTCGGGATTATCCCGCCCATGGTATCTGAACCAGCACAAGGTACTTACATGCCCCCAGTAGGATATTTAGATATCCTAGGAGACAAGCATTGAGGAGATGATATGTTAATACACATCTTCGAGGGGAAATTTCCACCTCTCCGCACTGGAAACTTATCCAATCAACTTGTGTCTTCAAATCGCTCCTGAGCTAGATCTTCGAGACATCTTTTCATAACAGAACACTTTTGGCATGATTTCTTTATTAACCACACTGAACCAGACTGGTGAGTGATTTTGAGTGCTTAGGTCACTGATGAGTGGCTACTCATCATAGCTAAAAAGCTAAAGTTAAGCTAGAAACTGAGTTAAACAATACCAAATTAACACATAAAAAGGGTTAACTGTAGGAATTAAAGAAAAATACCTAAAACATTAATTATGTGTTAAGATTGCATAATTAGGTCATAAATTGAGATATTTTTAAAAAGAAGGTCAAATGATGATCCAAGAGTTAATTGAACACACAAACAAGTTTAAAAGTCCAAATCAAAAGTATAATTAATTTCTCAAATGTTCAATTAAACACATATAAAAACTTGAAGGCTTTTGGACATCATTAAGGCCTTGAAACTTAGAATGTACATTTAGGTCCTTTGTGCATCACATTTCCTTCATTAGAAAACATTCCCAGACCTATTTGTAACCTGCAAGGACCTCTTTGAAAGCCATTAAGGACCATTCAGTTATTGTTTCCTATCACTTATGGGCTCTTGTGCAAAATTTCTACCCCTTCGCAAGGGGCCTCTCCCTGCAAATTACCCAAAAGAAACCTAGCCTACAGCCTCTGCGCACACTATGCGTGCATAGAACATGGAGGATCTCGACCGTCCACTCTCTTGATCTTGATCTGCGGCTCGATCTCAATCGAAGCTTCACGCGAAGCGGCACATATGCTCACCCGATCCCCTAGATCCCATCCTATGGTCAGTTTTCAATTTGGTAGCTCGCACACTCCTCTCCTCTCATCCTTACCGCCAATTCCCTTGTCGACTATCCTCACCAGCGTAGTGATCTGAGCCACTGAGATTGCTACTTAAGCACCTCAGTGGTCTCGTGCGCAAGGGATCGCTCTCTCCTACCTTCTTAGCGATCATTCCTCCACTCCAGTCTCTTCTCCTCACCAATTTCCTAATTTCACAGCCACCACTGTGAAATCTCCAACTTCTCTCTGACTCTCCTCATCGCTAAGGACCACGTAGCACCTGAGGATGACCTAGAAGTCTCACTAGAAAACTTTTCACTCCGCTGGAGCTCTTCCCCCTCCATTCTTCCTCCTTATGCACCGGCTAAGGACCCACAGTTCCCATTCTTCCTATTAGAGTAGTTTTAATGTTTTCTAGATTAGCTGTAGCATTAGATAGATAGATTAGAGTAGATTAGAGTAGAATTAGATGTAGAATTAATAGTTGATTTGTTGTTCTGATTAGTTTAGCATTAGAAGTAGTTTTAGCATAGCAAATTTTCTCCCTCACCTCCTCTGATCATCCCAGATCAGAGGGGAAGAAATTCACTTAATCATTGTCCATTTTATCCTTCCTCTACATGTTTTCATCTCATTTCTACTTTCCTTGAGTTGTATTTGGCAATCCACCCACTCATTAGACCTAATTTCATATCTTAATGGTCTCCACTTCAGATCTGAAATTTACATCAAAAATCATATTAGAGGCTTCTCACTCTATCTTGTTCACAAAATCCCCTAATCTAAGCTAAAAAGTGACTCAGTTTGCTAGATTTTCTATGAATTCAAATTTCAAAGATTTTCATTCATTTGGGTTTTGAATGCCTTGATCTTGCAAATTGAAGAATTTGGATTTTGATTCACTGATTGGCAGGGAATTTGAGGTGATTCTGAAGTCAAAATTCACCTCAGAAGAGTCATAATCTAATCGGTCAATTTTGAGGATTTCAATGTGTTGAATTCCTTGTAGAGCCAAGGAAAATCAACCATATTGATTGAGGCTTTATTAGGGATTCTGATCTAAATTATTTTACTAGGCAATCTGATTTTCTAACCTAAGGAATTCACAATATTCCTTAAGGTTTCAGAGTCTTGGGATTCTAGTTTGTTTTGGATTTCTTGTGTTGATACTAACCCTTTCTACATGCTATCTATACCATTAGAAAGAGTTAGATCAACAATTTTTGTGATCTGATTTGTTATTAAATTTGTGACAAGGAACTTGGATTTTATGCTGAACATCTAAGCATGTTTCCTTCTATGTGAATTTAAACCCTTGTCAGAATTTGATTGAGTGATTTGTGGTTTTTTGTTTTTGAATCCCATAATCAAAGTAAAGTGCTTCCATAGCAACTACATTCCCCTCCTTAATTCCTGCTAAGTGTTCCCTGATTAGCTCTTTTAAATCCTTGATCAGGCTATCTTGAATCTGATCTGGGATAGAAATGGCTAAATCAGTAGACACAAGTTTGATTTAGCTTTGTTCCTGCTGCAGACTTAACTTAATTTTAGATGGACTAACTGCAGCAGCAATTAAGCCATCTGGGATGAAGCTTGGTCTGTAGCAGCTGCTAGATTTCCAGGAGCTACTATGCTTCATTGGATGAACTTTCTACTGCTGTGCTTCTGCTATTCAGCAGAAGATTTCTGTCTGGAAGTTTGGTGGACAATAGGTGTAGATTTTGAACTGTTAGATAGCTGACTTGTGCTTGATAGGGTGCAGGAATTTTGTACAAGCTTTCATGTAATTTCAATGCATTTTTAAATTCAGTTGAATGCTTGTAATATATTTTAAGACTCTTTTGTCAGCTAGTTTAAGGCCTAACTATCCAATAAGTTAAATCAATTGAAATTCACTTTGATTTTCATGGTTTGATGTTTATATCTTTCCTATTTATTATACTGAGACTGTTGAGGTAGTTTACTACCTTTTAGATACTTTAGGTTCCTTTCTAAACCTTAGGACACCTTAGAAAACCTTGAAAAGACCTAGAATGTGTGAACTCTAAAATTAAATAAAAAACATATAAAAATCTAAAAAAATAAAATAAACTAGTCTGATTGAAGATTAGGTATTACTTTAAATACATACCAAGTTTCATGGTAATCAGAACCCCCGACTTGGTAGAATTTACCAATCGACAGTTCTGTATACCATGAAACTTAATAAAAGAAACCAAACTTAAAAATACCAAAAACATCTCTTTCCCCTCATCTATTTCTTTCCCGCTCTTTTCCTACCTTCGTAACATATATAAAAACCATAAAAAGTGAAATAACCTAAAAATACTAAAAATCCTCTGTATAATATGTATATAAGTGTATATATAAGCTATATAGTAAGCTTATTAACCTATAATGTAAATTATACATATATAATGTATAAATAACTTATGTATATATTGTAGTATGTAAATTAAGTCTTTCAGTTAGATTATACTCTATATATCTTAATTATATAACTAATTATCAAGTAAACTAACTTATATGTACTAAATAGCTATATAAATTCATAACCTCTATAAATAATCATATTAAGTTATAATACAGTACCTATGTATTTATATAAAAATTATGAACATATTAAACCCTATACCTTAATTTAATTATATATACAAAATAAATAATTAATTTATTAAGTTAGTAGTTAAGTTATTAGATTAAATTCAAATAAATTAGTAGATTAAGTTAAAACTTAGTTAACTTATACTGTATATGTATATTACTATATTTTAAGTAATTTTAGCTAATTTAAGTATATTTATATTGTTTATACTATTTAAACTTAATTTACAACTAAGACAGTCTGAAATTATACTAATTAAATGTAAATAAAGTAAAAATTAAACTTTTAAAATACAATAAAAATGTTTATAAAATATTTAAACATGTATACCAACTCTGTATAAGGCCAATTAGCCCATATAATAACTAATTTATACATAATTAAAGAATAAACTCTAAAATCAGTTATGTATAAATTGCATACTTTACCTAATTAATTTATATAGTAAATATGATTAAAATTCCAAATTAACTATACAATTAAGTAATACTATGTAACTACTTTATTATCCCGTAATTTATTTTTATTTTATAATAAGTTATGGCCCTTGAATTGAGGGCCAAAATAACAAAATTGTGCACAGTCGACTCAATTTCCAGTGCTGTGCAGGTGCTACAATAGTGCCACATCATGGGCGTGAGAGCGCCCTCAGTGCTTTAAATTGATTTTGTGTTATGGGTAGTTCAGTCGTCATGGGCGTCGGGTGCCCGAACAACCGAACATACCCACATTCTCTTGAGCATATTTGAGCATTGTGTGTGAGAGTCGGGGACCGGAGAGTGTGTGAGGGCTTGGTTAAGCCCAAACGTGAGATAAAAATGTACTTAAGTGGCCTAATTAAGAAATTAGGACATGCTTAGTAGAGGTCTGGTCTCACCCGATCCTCAGGTGCTTTGTATCCCTTGAAAGGTATGCCCACCAATTAACAAATTTTTGTTAAGTAATAAAAGGCCCTAATGACTCATTAAGCACAAAGGACTAACCGGCTTAGATAAGGAAGAAGAAGAACTCAGAAGAGGCTTCAGAAGTAATAGAAGAAGAAATGTATATGTATATGTATTTGTATAATGGATAATGTATATGTATATATAAATAAATAAGTATAAGGTAAATAATAAGTATATGTATAAGCAGTATAGCTTTATATATGTATATAAATAACTATGTACCATTACTGACAAAACAAAACATCACTAAAGGTAAAATAACTATCACTATAGATCGTAGTTTTTTTTGCTTTAAAGTTTGTATATAGTTCTCTGGAGTCTAGTGACATTTGTATCTGTCGCTGTAGCTTCTATATATGTTACTATATATGTTAGTATATTAAGTTAAGTTAGTATGATATGTAATATTAGTTAGTAGTGTATATTTATGTAAGTATTGGTAATATAACTTACAAATAGATAGCATAGAATATGTCTATGTGTTGTTTGATACTTGTTTGTAAGTAGATTTTTGCAAGCATTTTCATTGACTTTTTTTTTTACATAATAGAACCCTTAATTCATTCCTTATGGATTCATTCATTCATTATTGATTGTATATAAAATTAATCATTTTTTGGAATTAAAGAATAATCTTGGATTTATAGAGTGATGTAAATTAATATATGCCTCCCAGTGAATAACCTGGAATAAACTAGTAAAAATTATGTAATTAAATAAAATTGAAGTGATAATGGTTTGTATTTGTGACACATACTATAACAACAACGACAAATTTATATACGAACCATTTGAGCAATCTATCAGTCACCAAGTCCCGCAAACCAAAAGGTAGGCAACGGAGCTGAATAATCCCTAAGCCTTAAACCTACTACATCAGCCTCACACTTTCCTCAACCTCTTGAGGACTAATCTGGATCTTAATGAATATGAGAGTGTCTAAGCCTTGAAACAAGTCCAAGAGACCTAAAATCAGCACTCGTCACTTTAGGACTTAATCCTTATTTTGATTTGGTCTAGAACTTAAGTAAATATCATAATCAATTGCTATGACTTTTCAATTTTTGTTTCAAATTTTTGCTCCTTTTTGCATTTTGTATTTCCTCTTCTTTTCCTACTCAAAAAAGATTTTTAATTATTTCTTCAAAATTTTCCTCCCCCTTTGTCCATTTTCTTTTTTAATATGTATTTTTTTTGTGAGAACCCCTCAGAGAATTGAGTTTCCATTTGATTTGCACTTTAACACCCCTCCATGCCTAAGTTTTGCAATGTCTTCATTGTAAACAAGGTGGGTATGAATTCAGCTCGGTTCAAGGTTTAGAATAGGGTCAAAGGGTGAGTGAATGAGTGAGGATGACTATTGCAGACGATTTCAAACTTTGATACAAGTACCAAAGGTGGAGTCGATTCTAAAGTTGAACCCTAAAGTATAGTAGGAGTGTTGCTCAAAGGATGGTTAAAGGTGTCTCAGGTTTTTGTAATGACGGATTGCCACCCGTTAAGTATTAAATTCAAAACCTTCAACCGAGCAAAAAGTGGTCAAGGAGAAAAGGTAGCCAAATAGGAGGAATTTTATAGAACAAGCACCTTGATGAGTAGCCTAGTTGGTCCAACCAGGTGCTTGTTCAGGTCAACATGCTGATGATGCAGACCAAACCCAATCAGTCTAGTGGGTTGATGGATGTGAATCAATAGATATGGAGCCCACCAGATGCTATGTGGTTCAAAAAGGTATGGAAATACGAATCGCGAGTTTGGCTAAATCGATTCAGCTTGATCAGAGTAGGGGTCCTAAAATGAGAATGGATTTGTAGAAAATGTAGAAACCCTACTAGTGGAATCAGAGAAGGATAAGACGTGATTATCAGTCTTATCATTATCCGATTCCCAATCAAAATACGGAGGTGAAACATATGCAACCAAATCAGAGAGAGGTGAATCAGAGTAGAAATTGATTCCAATGACGGGTCGAGGTTGGGATCGAGCTTCAAAAGACTCTGGCTCTAGATTGGAAGGTGTGGCTTCTTCGAGGTTCAGATCATCAGCCTTAAAATTCGAATTAAAGAATGGATCATGGACACTGAGGTCGTAGACTGGCTCATAATTATCTGAAAGCAAAAGTTTTCCAAAATCAAAGTAGGATTTGAAATCATCGGAGAATATGCAAAAATCAATTTCTGAACCTAATTCCAGATTGGGATTTCCAAAACAGAATAAATCATGATTCATGGAATTATCAACCTGACTTTGATCTAACCTAGTCTCGAATTCCAAGCTCAAAGAGGTATCGTTACTAGGCATAGGCTCTAATTTTGGGTACCTATCCCAACTCTTCAACCTCATCTATTTGTGTATCGTAAATCGGTGCAACTTCCGAAAAATCAATTCATTCCTTCGAGGAGTCTGGATGTAATGACCCGGTTCCCGAGTCCCTACGAGACACGAGAACCGGACCGACTCAACTAATCCCAAGACCTAGTCGTCCAACGAGGAAGTAACCAAAAGAGCAGTAAAATAAACCACATTTAGCATGAATATAACTAACAGTAAGAAAGTACAGCAGTAAGGAAAGAAACTACCACAGTATGTACCACCACAACAGTACAACAACATTCATAATATAATTTGAACTGCAGGTAAAGAAAAGTACAGCGGAAACAAGAACTACTCACTATAACGTAACAAAAGAGGTACAAGAGACAGTGGTAACTCTACTGGACCCTACTCGGCCCAGCGTCCTCTGCAGCCGCTGACCCTAGCTACTCAACACCTGGTCCTGAAAAAGGTAACGAGTGTAACACGTCAGCAAAATGCTGAGTAGAGTGGCAACTAAAACTAAAGACAACAGTAGAGTCTACAATAGCTGTTATGTTCCATTACTTTCTTTATTCACATCTTTCAATTGTCTCACTATTTCATTTATTCCTCAAATCTTTATCTTGATCTCGAATGTTCCTCGTGGGAACGATCTTGATTGCAGTCTTTTCCAAAAAGTAGAAGTAGCACATGGTGCTCTCCTGGCCGGGAGAGTCTCCCGCGGTGATCCTACCCTCAGTCAACCAACCCAAGGTCACTGACAGACGTAACGGTGACTACGGCACGCGCGATAAACTCACAGGTAGCTAACCCGTACTGGCACGCGGTCAGTCGTTTCCCTTAACGGGTGCGCCCAAAGCACAGCACGGAACCATTCCAGGGCAGAGCCCTCTCAGTAACAGGGGTCCAACCCCTCCACAGTAACCAAACCAGGGCCTTGCCCCTCCACAGTCCGCGCACCCTCGCCTGACTACCCTGGTTTGCCCCAGTGGGCCTAAACAAGTCGGTGTAGGAGGCTAGCAGAACCCCGAGGCCCGTGGGGTAGCTAGTGCCCTCCTAACACTAGTAGCTCTCCTCGGTACTACGTACGCGAGGGCCAGCAAGTCGGTACAGAGTGGCCAGTCCTAACCCTGGGTCCCTGGGGCGGCTAGCTCCGCTCTGCACTAAACAGGGGGACAGTCGCTCTCCTTGGTACTCCGTACTCAAGGGCCAGCTCACTTCCCCAATACTATTTCATTCACTTTCCAGGAGTTCTACTCCTACTTCCCCGTAGTGTTCCATCCTTTTTACTCAAACATCCAGGTTTCACTTTCCAGTTTCACATTCTTACAACCCATGTTCTCAACCATGTTATTTATTCACAACAGGCAGCTGTTAATTCAAATTACAGGCAGCTTTATATCTCTTTCCATTTTCGAAGACTACAGTATTATACATTCCACTAGTTTTCCCATCCTAGGATTCATGCCATATCCTAGGATCTATCATACAACCTAGTTTTCCAGCCCTAGGATTCATGCAACACCTAGGAGCTATCATTCCATCTATTTCTCATTCCTAGGATTCATGCAATGTCCTAGGTTCTATTTATGGTTCCATAATTTAACAGATTTTATTAATAACTTAAAGCCACTCTACCAGGTACAACGGGAGAAATGGGGGCGTGGTCGGGAATCCCGCGTGCCTCCGCGACCCCCGAGACTGCAACAGAATGGGGTCCTATCACAAGGATCAAACACAAGGAGTGTCTCAAAACAGTGTATAGCTACTGTAGACGGGTAGAGGAATTAATTCTGAAAAGAACGCAACTCGAATCACGGAAAACGGAACCCGAACGGGCCCTAAACGAGTCAAAAATGACGACACTGTGCAAAATCAGACGTCTGGAACTTCTTCCAGACGTCTTAAAAAGTGGATCAGAGAATTACCTTGTTCAGCGTGGTTTCCCAGACGTCCAGAAGCCTGAGGGGACGTCTGGCCTAGATCCCAGACGTCCGATGGTCACCCCGGACGTCTGGAGGTCGCTTCCGCCGTCTGGTACTACTGCCAGACGTCTGATTCGCGAGGGATGGCGAATCACCGAGCCTGCGCACACCCATCTCCCTCCCTCAGTACGGTCAGTCGATAGGAAGGAAGAAGGAGACGGAAAACTCACCTTTCAGACGTCTGGATGGTCTTCCAGATGTCGCCCTCGCCGTCTGGCTATCAACCCAGATGTTTGATTCTGGAAATTTTTCTAGAATCAGGGTGCCACTCGGCCTCCGCTCGCAACGCTGCCCGCGTCGCACCTCGCGTGCCTGCTACTTAGACCGCAGCAATCCCTCCTCCGCACCGCTTCGCGCCCCCTGCGCCCTCCGCCGGCCGGCCCTAGCATCCCCGGCGAGCTCGCCCTCGCAGCAGAGCTCTGCTCTTGCACGCAGCACCTCCTTCGCGCTCACTGCGGCCGCCGCTGCTGCCCTCGCGCTTGCGCTCACGCTCACTGGCTGAAGGAGAATAGGGAGGAGACGGTGGTGACGGAAGTGAGGGGAGGCGTGGCCTTTTAAGGCCTTGCGAGGAGGAGAGAGGACGCGGTAGGGCGTCTGCAGTCGCAGGGAATAAACGAATATGCTGGTCTGTGCGTGCAGGCGCGCAGACGACCCACCCGTGTGGAAGATAACGGATTTTCAGATGTCTGGAAACGATCCCAGACGTCTGGTCCGACGTCTGGGCCACCTCCCAGACGTCTTAAAAGACATCTGGGGCACGCGTTCGTTACAATATAACAAACTCAAAGGAAGTTTCGTCCCCAAAACTTGCGCCAACTAGGGTGCGGGAAAAGATGTCGAATTAACCATAACAAACTCAAACAAGACCGAAGCCGGTCCGAAAAGACGTACCCACGAAAAGCTCCAGGTACCGCTCCCGCATTGCCGCCTCAGGCTCCCAGGTAGCCTCCTCGTACCGCTGGCTCCTCCACAAAACCTTTACCAGGGGTACTTGCTTTCGTCTCAAACTGCGGACGGCTCGGTCTAGGATCTGCACTGGCCGCTCGGGGTAGGTCAGGTCGTCGCCCACCTCGACGCTCTCGTGACTCAGTACGTGACTGGAGTCGGCTACGTACTTCCTGAGGTTGGACACGTGGAACACGTCGTGCACACCAGAAAGCTGCGGGGGAAGGGCAAGTCTGTAAGCAACAGGTCTAACTCGCTCCAGGACCTCAAAGGGCCCCACAAACCTCGGTGCGAGCTTCCCTCTCACCCCAAACTGCTGTAAGCCCTTCATGGGCGAAACACGAAGGAAAACGTGGTCCCCAACCTCAAACTGCACCTCACTGCGTCTCCGATCCGCATAGCTCTTCTGTCTGCTCCTGACAGAGCGGAGTCGTCTGTGGATCTGCTCAACTACCTCCTGACTCCGCAGGATCAACCTGGGGCCAACCTCCCACTTAGTCCCCACCTCAACCCAACTCAAGGGTGCCGTACACTTCCGTCCGTACAGAACCTCGTAGGGAGCAATGCCGATGCTCGAGTGATAACTGTTGTTGTATGCAAACTCTGCCAGGGGCAGGTGCTCCTCCCAAGAGCCCCTCCAGTCCAGTACATAGGCACACAAAAGGTCCTCAAGTGTCTGTATCGTGTGCTCAGACTGTCCGTCCGTCTGGGGGTGGTAAGCCGTGCTAAACCTCAACCTCGTCCCCAAGGCCTACTGAAACTCAGCCCAAAACTGGGACGTAAAGTGGGTATCCCGGTCGGATATGATCTCTCGCGGAACTCCGTGTAGTCGTACCACATCACGGATATACCTCTCTGCCAACTGTGCTGGTCCCAAAGTAACTCGGATCGGCAAGAAACGCGCCGTCTTCGTCAGTCTATCCACTATTACCCAGACTGCGTCGTGTCCCCACTGGGTAACAGGTAAGCCCGCCACCAAGTCCATGGTGATGCTCTCCCACTTCCACTCTGGCACTGGAAGCAGCTGGAGCGGCCCTGCAGGCCTCTGGTGTTCGGCTTTCACCTGCTGGCACACTAAACACTGCTGCACGAACTCACCCACATCCCGCTTCATCCCTCTCCACCAAAACTCGCGTCTCAAGTCGTGGTACATTTTTGTGTTTCCGGGATGTATGGTAAATCTGGAACCGTGTGCCTCAGTCAAGAGCTCTCTCAACAGCTCCTCGTCTCTGGGAGCGCACAACCGTCCCCTCAAGCGTAGCACCTGGTCTGTGAAAGAGAAGTCCCCAGGATCTCCTGACAGTACTCTATCGTGCAAAGACTGCAAGTACGGATCAGCCATCTGCCCTATGATGATGCGGTCTATCAGCTCTGGCCTAGTCTGCCGTGTCACCGTCACTGCCTCACAGTACCCTCGTAACTCTAGAAGTCGCCAACTGCCCACGTCCTCCAAAAGGCTCCAACTCTGTAACTGTAGACTGGCCAAGCGTGTGGGCGCCTTACGGCTCAAGGCGTCAGCCACCACATTGGCCTTTCCCGGGTGGTAGGAGATGCTGCAGTCGTAGTCCTTCAGGAGCTCCAACCAACGTCTCTGTCTCATGTTGAGCTCCTTCTGATCAAAAAGTTATCTGAGGCTCTTGTGATCAGTAAAAATCTCGAAGGTCTCACCGTACAAGTAGTGCCTCCAGGTCTTCAGCGCGAAGACAACAGCTGCCAACTCTAGGTCGTGGGTAGGGTAGGTATGCTCATGGGGCTTCAATTGCCGCGAAGCGTAAGCGACAACGTGACCCCTCTGCATGAGTACACCTCCTAACCCCTGCAAGGAGGCATCCATGTACACAACGAACCCGCCACTACTGTCAGGGATAGTGAGCACGGGAGCCGAGGTCAACCTCTCCTTCAGCTCCAGAAAACACGCCTCACAGGCGTCTGTCCAAGCGAAAGGCACATCCTTCCTGGTCAACTGTGTCATAGGACGCACAATCTGCGAAAATCCTCTGATGAATTGTCTGTAGTAGCCTGCCAGTCCCAGAAAACTGCGAATCTCAGTGACTGAACGCGGTCTCTCCCACCTGAGCACTGCCTCGACCATGGCTGGGTCCACCGCCAAGCCGTCTCCAGAGATCACATGACCTAGGAAGGTCACCTCCCTCAACCAGAACTCGCACTTGTTGTATTTGGCGTACAGCCGGTGTCGTCTCAGGGTGTCCAGAACCATCCACAAGTGCTGTCCGTGCTGCGTCCGATCTCTAGAATAGATGAGTACATCATCTATGAAAACCACCACGAACTGGTCCAAGTACGGTTTAAACACCCGGTTCATCAGGTCCATGAAAGCAGCGGGGGCATTGGTCAGCCCAAACGGCATGACCAAAAACTTGTAGTGTCCGTACCAGGTGCGGAAAGCTGTCTTGGAGACGTCGGTATCCCTGATCCTCAACTGGTGGTATCCCGACCTCAAGTCGATCTTGGAAAACACCGTGGAACCCCGCAACTAGTCAAACAAGTCATCGATCCTCGGCAGCGGATATTTGTTTTTGATGGTGACCCTATTCAGCTGTCGGTAGTCCACACAAAGGCGTAAGGTCCCATCCTTCTTCTTCACAAACAGTACCAGGGCTCCCCAGGGAGACGCACTGGGCCTCACGAAACCTTTCTCCAAAAGGTCCTGTAACTGAGACTTGAGCTCTCGTAGCTCAAGCGGTGCCATCCTGTATGGCGCGGTGGAGATGGGGCTGGTCCCTGGTACTAGTGAGATCTCAAACTCGATCTCACGCTCGGGCGGTAGTCCTGGTAACTCGTCTGGAAACATGTTAGGGTACTCTCTGACCACCGGGATGCTCTGGAAGTCTGCCACAGGGCTGGGCTCTGCCACCACACAAGCTAGGAAGCCCTCACACCCTTGGCTCAAAAGTCTCGCAGCCCGAAGTGCCGAAATGCACCTGAAACCTCCGTCCTCTGGCTGCCCGTGAAACTCGAAAGAAGGCAACTCCAGAATGGAGAAGACGATCTTCCTCTCAAGACAGTCCACCAAGGCGTGGTAAGTGGACAACCAATCCATCCCCAGAATCACTCCAAAGTCCTCCATCTGTGTCATAATCAGGTCAACTGGCAAGCTATGTCCCCTGACGCTGACCTCGCAATCCGTGTACACCTCCTCAGCTACAAACAGCTGACCACTCGGACCTCTGATTACGAACGGATTCTCTAACAGTGTATAATCCTGGTCCAAACTAACTGCGAAACTGGCTACGACAAATGAGTGCGTAGCGCCGGAATCGAAAAGCGTGTAAATGAGTCTGCCAGAAACTGAAACTATACCTGCTACCACCGATCCCGAAGCTCTGGCATCCCTGTGTGTTAGGGCGTTGCTACTCCCCTCAGCTCTAGGTGCGGACGAAGCAGCCACACTCTGCGTCGGACGGGTAGGTGCTGGCCGGTACCCTCCTCGCGACTGCTGTCCTCCTCCTCGCGCCTGGGAACCGCGGCCTCCTGCGCGCCCTCCAGTGCTCTGCGCGAGGAGTATCTACTGACCTCCTACCCTAGATGGGCAGTCCCTCCTGATGTGGCCTGGCTGGCCACACTGGTAGCAAAGGGGAACCCGACTCCCGCCCTCAGTGGGTCCCTGCTATCGTCTAGGCGGGGGTCCGGTGCTGGCGACTGGCCCCTGTCGAGGGCCCCCAAAGGCCACTGATGGCTCTGCAAAACGTGACAGCTCTCCTGCGGACGCCATGTGTCTCCTTTGAGTTCTCCTAACACGCCTAGTGTGACGGTGGAAATCTCGTTCCACCACCAACTCCCCTGTCGTACGCTCGGAAGGGGGAGGAGGGGGTGGCGATGTGGATGGAAGCTGAAATTCTTCACGAACCACCTCTCGAATTAGTTGGACGAGGTCCGGAGACGGTATGCTCAGGAGAAGAGGAGGGGCAGTATGTACTCCAAGCCCGACACATCTGTCCCTTGGGCCCCGACCTCGGCTGCGCCCGCAGCCCACCCTCCTAGTTCCACGACGAGGCATCTCCTTCAAGGAGACGCGAAACAACGAAATACGTCAGTACGGAATAGTACCTAACGAAAACGTCTAAGAGCTCATGTCAAGAGATATGTTGTGGTGGCTACTCTAGTTATAGACATGTGAATTTGTTATTTTCCAGTCAGTTGATTCACTTCTCGGGAAGACCTTGCTCTGATACCATCTTGTAACGACCCGGTTCCTGAGTCCCTACGAGACACGAGAACCGGACCGACTCAACTAATCCCAAGACCTAGTCGTCCAACGAGGAAGTAACCAAAAGAGCAGTAAAATAAACCACATTCAGCATGAATATAACTAACAGTAAGAAAGTACAGCAGTAAGGAAAGAAACTACCACAGTATGTACCACCACAACAGTAGAACAAGATTCATAATATAATTTGAACTGCAGGTAAAGAAAAGTACAACGGAAACAAGAACTACTCACTATAACGTAACAAAAGAGGTATAAGAGACAGTGGTAACTCTACTGGACCCTACTCGGCCCAGCGTCCTCTGCAGCCGCTGACCCTGGCTGCTCAACACCTGGTCCTGAAAAAGGTAACGAGTGTAACACGTCAGCAAAATGCTGAGTAGAGTGGCAACTAAAACTAAAGACAACAGTAGAGTGTACAGTAGCTGTTATGTTCCATTACTTTCTTTATTCACATCTTTCAATTGTCTCACTATTTCATTTATTCCTCAGATCTTTATCTTGATCTCGAATGTTCCTCGTGGGAACGATCTTGATTGCAGTCTTTTCCAAAAAGTAGAAGTAGCACGTGGTGCTCTCCTGGCCGGGAGAGTCCCCCACGGTGATCCTACCCTCAGTCAACCACCCCAAGGTCACTGACAGACGTAACGGTGACTACGACACGTGCGATAAACGCACAGGTAGCTAACCCGTACTGGCACGCGGTCAGTCGTTTCCGTTAACGGGTGCGCCCAAAGCACAGCACGGAACCAGTCCAGGGCAGAGCCCTCTCAGTAACAGGGGTCCAACCCCTCCACAGTAACCAAACCAGGGCCTTGCCCCTCCACAGTCCGCGCACCCTCGCCTGACTACCCTGGTTTGCCCCAGTGGGCCTAAACAAGTCGGTGTAGGAGGCTAGCAGAACCCCGGGGCCCATGGGGTAGCTAGTGCCCTCCTAACACTAGTAGCTCTCCTCGGTACTACGTACGCGAGGGCCAGCAAGTCGGTATAGAGTGGCCAGTCCTAACCCCGGGTCCCTGGGGCGGTTGGCTCCGCTCTGCACTAAACAGGGGGACAGTCGCTCTCCTGGTACTCCGTACTCAAGGGCCAGCTCACTTCCCCAATACTATTCCATTCACTTTCCAGGAGTTCTACTCCTACTTCCCCATAGGGTTCCGTCCGTTTTACTCAAACATCCAGGTTTCACTTTCCAGTTTCACATTCTTACAACCCATGTTCTCAACCACGTTATTTATTCACAACAGGCAGCCTTATATCTCTTTCCATTTTCCAAGACTGCAGTATTATACATTCCACTAGTTTTCCCATCCTAGGATTCATGCCATATCCTAGGATCTATCATACAATCTAGTTTTCCAGCCCTAGGATTCATGCAACACCTAGGAGCTATCATTCCATCTATTTCTCATTCCTAGGATCCATTCAATGTCCTAGGTTCTATTTATGGTTCCATAATTTAACAGATTTTATTAATAACTTAAAGCCACTCTACCAGGTACAACGGGAGAAATGGGGGCGTGGTCGGGAATCCCTCGTGCCTCCGCGACCCCCGAGACTGCAACAGAATGGGGTCCTATCACAAGGATCAAACACAAGGAGTGTCTCAAAACAGTGTATAGCTACTGCAGACGGGTAGAGGAATTAATTCTGAAAAGAACGCAACTCGAATCGCGGAAAACGGAACCCAAACGGGCCCTAAACGAGTCAAAAATGACGACACTGTGCAAAATCAGACGTCTGGAACTTCTTCCAGACGTCTTAAAAAGTGGATCAGAGAATTACCTTGTTCAGCGTGGTTTCCCAGACGTCCAGAAGTCTGCGGGGACGTCTGGCCTAGATCCCAGACGTCCGATGGTCACCCCGGACATCTGGAGGTCGCTTCCGCCGTCTGGTACTACTGCCAGACGTCTGATTCGCGATGGATGGCGAATCACCGAGCCTGCGCACACCCATCTCCCTCCCTCAGTACGGTTAGTCGACAGGAAGGAAGAAGGAGATGGAAAACTCACCTTTCAGATGTCTGGATGGTCTTCGAGACGTCGCCCTAGCCGTCTGGCTATCAACCCAGACGTCTGATTCTGGAAATTTTTTCAGAATCAGGGCGCCACTCGGCCTCCGCTCGCGACGCTGCCCGCATCGCACCTTGCGAGACTGCTGCTCAAACCGCAGCAGTCCCCCCCTCCGCGTCGCTCCGCGCCACCTGCGCCCTTCGCCGGCCGGCCCTAGCAGCCCCGGCGAGCTCGCCCTCACGATAGAGCTCCGCTCTCGCATGCAACACCTCCTCCACGCTCACTGCGGCCGCTGCTGCCGCCCTCGCGCTCGCGCTCACGCTCACTGGCTGAAGGAGAAGAGGGAGGAGACGGTGGTGACGGAAGTGAGGGGAGGCGTGGCCTTTTAAGTCCGTGCAAGGAGGAGAGAGGACGTGGCAGGGCGTCTGCAGCCGCAGGGAATAAACGAATATGCGGGTCTGCGAGCTCAGGCGCACAGATGAAACGTGCGTGTGGAAGATAACGGATTTCCAGACGTCTGGAAATCCGTTATCTTCCACACGCACGTTTCCCAGACGTCTGGTCCGACGTCTGGGCCACCTCCCAGACGTCTGGGGCACGCGTTCGTTACACTGGAGAAGTATAATAATCAAACACTGCCCTAAAATTGCAATTCAAATATGAAATCTAATTCTCGTCATATTGGGCCTTATATTATCCCAAATAGGCTTAGATGTAGATTCTACGTTAAAGGTAGGAATTGGGTTTCTAGAATCTAGACATGGTTCTATTGAGATGTCAGAGTCACTCTCGAGGATTACCCTAATAGGACAAGGTTCAAGAATTACATCTTCGAAAGGTTCTAATTCTACTTTGTCGCAGGTGTTTGAAGAATCTAGGCATGATGAACCAACTTCATGGCTCTCTAAGGATGGTTCATAATCATGAACACTTACAACTAGATCCACCCAACCCACATTTTGATAAGGCATGTCATTCTGCACAAAGTTCAAATCGAATTCCGTTTAGGTTGGGGGTCTACAACAACCTCGATTTTCGAACCCAGGCACCAGGAAATCATATTGATCTTCAACATTACTCCAAGAGTCATCATCAGTTTTTGAGTAGATATGTGGGTATTTTTAATTGATAGCTTCATGTAACATATTCAGCATATTTCCACATTTCTCAATGAGATCTTAGTATATTTCCCAAAGTGGGGGATTTGACAAACATTGTAGACATTCACTACTATGTAATTTCTTCAATTCAATGTATTCTGATAACAGAGCATCCCAGATTGAACCATTTGCTAGTTGGGTCAGCAATAGATGGGCACAGTTCGCAGTGAGGGTTGTTTCTAACACATTAACCTGAACTCTACTAAATGGATTAGAGGTTTTGTAATACTCATCATGATGTCTAAGAGTAGCCTCGATCATTTTCTCTTTCATGCTCATTTGGGATTCAGGTTTCCTAAATAGTATTCCTATGTTGTCAGGTTACATTTTCAAATCAGGTAGTGGATCAGGATATAGAATCAAATTTAGGTCTAGATTGAATTGGTTAGATCAAATCAGATTTTTCCCAAGAAGATCAACTCTAATGGAGGCCTCAAGGTTAGGCTTAGGGACCTTTCCTGTGTATATGCTCTAGAAAATAGATGAGGGACTAGATGTTTATTGAACCCAATCAAGGCACCCAAAGGTTTTTGGATGACCAAGGCTATTTCGAGGCAGATGATACCTCTGCATCAGAAATCCACACACCCGAGAATTACTTGGGCAACCAGGAAGGGAGAGTCTCGCAAAGACCCCTACACGGTAGAGCATCCCTACGGGTTATAGAGTTTCCCCCACCCGACCTTCCTTGTCACTGCGGTTCCAAGCAGACCAAAATCTATCGATTGAGACCTTAAGTCTACCAATTTTAGTCCTAATTTGTGCCTTGAATTTCACTTGATTTAGAAGTTAATTCAATTTCTGACCTAATTTGGAGGTTGATTGTCCCATAAAGTGGACCAACTTCACCTAATCTGCCCTTAAGATGAGGATGAAATCTAGGTCAAGACCTAAATCACCCTGAATTGACTCATAGGTTATTAGGTCCAAAATTTTAGGGTTCAAGTGAATTTAAAGCCTTGATTTAGGGTTTACTTAAATAGATCTTTTCAAACAAAGGCCCAAGTGGCACACAAATGCGGGAGGATTAGTTTCCTTTAATGCAAGCAAATGTGTACTAACACTTCAGAACCCTAATGTGGAAACCATAATTAGCTCTATTTCCAAGTCTAATTTGATCTCAAATGTAACACCTTGGACTCAAACAAGAAAGTGAGTAATCCAAGATGTCGAGAATTTAAGCATAAATCCCTAATAGGTACAGGAAATCTTGATGGGGATATCTAATCAAATTGTCTTACTTCAATCAGATATCAAATCAATTTCGCAAATTAGGAAATGAAATACCTTTAAATGATAGTACAAAGAAAAATAAGGCAAGTTGATCCTGATTCATTTGTTTCCTTTTTCTCTTCCTAAGATTAGGAGATGATTGGGGAGGAAGAGAGATTTTACCTGCCTCTGAAATGATTGATTGCGCAAAACATCTTTTCGTGATGTACCTCACAAAAATACAGCAAAACAGATAGTGCAAGTTAGAAATCAAATCAATCAAGAAAGAAAAGATCAGTGATGAATTGTACGTTGCTCCTTGCCAATAGCACCAAAATGTTGATTGCATTTTGAGTTGAGTTTTAGGAAGAAATACTTGCATCGTAGTATTGTCAACAAAAATTCCTTTACAACATTTAAATTTATAAAGTGCTCAAAAACAAAGATTTGAGTCTGAGGTCGTACGCAAGGAGTAAATATGGAATTCATGCACTAATCACAATATAAATCAATGAGCACAATAATTAATTTCAGCAAAGATATGCAATAAATAATATTCTCAAGAATATATTGAATGATGAACCAAATTATATCTCAGAAGTTGCTGGGATAAAAAAGATAGAAACTCTAAAAAGAATGGTGATTTCATTAGGCACATATCCCATGCATTCAATTTCTCAACAATGGCTCTTCAACCACTTATCTTCAAATAGCCACGTTAGGATCAGCCTCAAATAACTCGACAATATCAAATCAGACGTCAGCAACAAGGACCAGACACCTTATCTAGTCAGAGCACAACCAAGGCACAAGGAACAACCACGCAAAGGCATAAGACCACAACGGAGCCAAAGTAGAGACCTTGGAGATGCTAAGTATAGAACACATATGCATGCATCTCCGGGATGAACAGTGCAAACCCACCACCACCCTCCTTAGAAATTCCTCTTTATTTCTCTAATCGGGCGCACAATCGAGTAATTAGATCCGAGTATGGGATCCAGACACACCGGCATGTGAGGTGAGCGAGGAGTGCGTGAGAGTACGGAACCTCACCCCATGTCTGAGGTAGATAGCCTTGGGTACTCTTCCCTTTTATGCGCTGCAGCGCTCTGTTAGTATACGATGTGGGACTTTGTCCCTATCTTCATCGCGTAGCTACTGCTGAAGTCTTCGAGCAATTGAGGTTGTTGCTACTTCGTTTCTTAATTGCTACTGCAAGTGGCTGCATGGAGTGAGTATGCAGCTTCTGGAAGTGGAGCTGAGTAGTAAAATGGCCGGAGTAGGGCGGACAAAGGTGGAGATGACATCAGCAATGGCAAAGCTCCGGTGAAGGCCTACGAAGAGAAATACAACCTAAATGCTCCAGTTAAAATGTTCAATACGATCACTGGAGCATAGAGAATGTGGTGGTGGTTGTGGATCGGTGCGAGGGTGCGTGTTGGTGAGAAGCAAAGTCAGAGAGGGCTTGCAAAGGTGGGTCGATTCGGTGGAGCCATGGAGTGGGTGGATGGCGAAATTCTGAGAGGGCTTTTGAAGGTGGAGGTGAGGCAATGCTAATGGGAGTGATGGCGGGGCATTTGGTGTCCTATGGTAGCGTAGCGACCACATCGGAGGCGTGGCCAAAGACGAGGAAGAAGTCAGAGAGGGAGAGATTGAGGACTAACCTAAAATATAAACATCTAAAACCTGTTGGTGCTAGAGCACCACGATCGTTTTTTTTTATGATAACAAAACATGTGTCATTTAACATTTGTACTTAGAGTCTTAGATTTCAGGAAAATTGCAAATGGAGATGTGACTAGACGGAGTTCGAGCTCGCATCCAGGACGGATTGGAGGAGCTTGATGGAGAATAGAGGAGATTCGCGAGGAGCGATAGATTGAAGATGGAAGGACAAGAAGAATAGGATAGAATTTTGTTTATTTCTTTAATGTACTTTTGTCTTTATTTCCTTACTCTTTTTGTTCCTTAGAACATCATGTTAAAGAGCCTCAAAGTACCTTAATAGTAGTCCTAAGAACACCTGCACAACCCTAGGGTACATAGGTTTTTTGTAGAAAACTTAGAAAACTAATATAGAGTTCAAACAGCCTTTTCAGATGTCTAATTCCAAAAACAGACGTCTGATAATGGGTTTTAAGACGTCTGACTATTGATTCAGAAGTCTGATAACATTTAGGCTGGACTTAGTTAGTTCTATCTGATGAATTCAGACGTCCAGACCTTAGACTAGACATCTTAGAAGACGTCTGATGTTTTTGCCAGACGTCCAATTAGTGGACCATTAGCTGGCTTAACGAATAGTGCAGATATGACCGTTAGAGCCTTATCAGACGTCCTTAAGCCTTTCCAGACGTCTGATAAATGACCGTTTTACCTCACCTGACCCGAAAATCTCTTCTCAGAGATTTTCTAGCTGTTGTACTCTCTTGGAAATCCATTCCCGCAGAAAAGTAGGTTTCCAAACATCTAGACATAGTGCCAGACGTCCTGTATGTCGTCTGATGGACTTACACTAGAGCCATGTTTAGATCTGATTCAAGTTAGGAAGAAACCCGCCTAAAATCAGACATCTGACTTTGATCCCAGACATCTTAAATTGATCTTCCAGACGTCTGATGCCAGGATCAAATGTATGATAACCCTGTCAGTGCAATGATTGTTCCTGATTTTGGCCTGATTCTCTTGGGCTTTGCACCCAACGGCTATGGAAGCTTTCCAAAGCCTTCCAAAGCCTTCCTAAGGACTCTATAAATAGAGGGGAGCCTTTGCCACTCAAGATACACCAAGACACACCCAAGCAACCTACTTTCTACTCTTTTGTGTCCAAGAAAAGCTCTTGCTCTCCAAGCTCAAGTTCTTCATCTTGAGAGCATCAAGCATTTGCGCACCCGCTCTCCCGCCGTAGTTCACGAGAGCGACGTTGCGTCATCGTGTAGCTCACACACCTGCATCATCGTCGTCGACGCACTCCTTGCAAAGGGAAGCATCTTAATTCCTATAGAAGCTAGGTTTAAATCTTTGTTGGCTCTATAGGACTATATTTGTTATTTTACTTTGTTATTTGGTTGGGCATTCGCTTTGTGAATTCCCGTCTCCTTCGTGGGACAAAATCCTTCTCATGAAGAGAAGGGGTTTGAGGTATGCTACCCTCGTATAAAGTAGCGTGGTTGTAATTGATGTTGAATCACCCTTGTTTAAGTGATTTGTTTAGTGGATTTGATCAACTTGGTTGATCGGAAAATCCTAACTCGAGAGGGTTAGGTGGTGGTTTTCACCCGATTTGGGTTTCCACCTAAAAATAATTGTGTACATTGTGTGTTTGTTTATTTTGTGAGATTAGTATATTTTCAATTCTGCATTTTTTACGTCACGCTGATCTCACCCCCTCCAAGTAGGAAACTACAAAACCAACCTAGAAACTAAGAGGGAGGGAGAGGACTACTTTACTAGATGAAAGGGGAGGTAATCCACGGTGGCTTGCTTCGCCGACGATGAAGACTCCGATGGGGGACGACGACAGCAATAGAAGTAATAGGAGCCCCTGCGATGGTATGCAAGCAGCGGACGAATGTAGTGAAGGTATTGGGCCACCCAATTTGCTTATTGGGTGGCTGGAAGAAGGTCGAGGAGGTCCGCCGGAGAGGCAGTCAGAGAGGGCCGGAGGGAGATGTTTTTGGGCCTATGATGAACGGAATTTTGTACACTAAATGATTTGGTTTGAAACATGTCGTTGTAGTGCGTAAATATCAATTAATTAAATAATTACCGAAATTCAAAGTGAGTCCTAGGTCAAATGTGGGGAGATTACATCGATTATAATTCCGTAATTATATTTTTTTGTAACTTTTTTTATAAAGGAGACATTCACAATGACTATAAACAGCTAATCTACTTGTAATATAAATAATAGAGCTAGAGAGAAATTTTTATAAGATAATGTCATTACAACTAATTTCTACAAATATAAAGCTGGAAATCTACTCTAAAAAGTGATAAAAAGATAAGGAGATCAGAAGTTATCCTTCTCGATAGCTATTTGGAGGATGAGCCGAATGGACAATGCTTGGAAGGAGAGTGAAAACGGAGGACGGAGAGCGAATCTGGAAGAACCAAGGATGAGGCAGGGCGTTGACGTCGTGGGATCCACTTCCGAAATGAGGGTGAGAGGATGACCAACGAGAGCTCCGTGAAAGGGGTGAGAAGTGGAAAATTTTGATTTTTAACTCAAGTGGAGTTTCCCATAGCTTGGGACCACTAGAGCGAGATTTAGAACTTGAGTTCTTAGCTCTTAGAGAGGGAGAGAGATGAAGGGATGATCCAAATGGAGGGAATGTGGGATCTTTTTATAGGCTTTTGGAAAGGGTTAAAATTGTCATTTTAAGGCACAAGATCATTTGTACATGGCCCATGCTTCCCGCTCCCATGTCCTCACGTCTGAAGAGCACGCCTTGCATAGCATGCAGGATCGCACTTCAAGCCTTGATCGGATGGCTGACAAGAGCTACGGACGTCTTATCTCATGTTGGGACTTCTCGCATGCTAAGATTAGTCATCGCTGGATGGCCATCGCATGGCTAATCGTGCATGCGAGAAGCGTTGCTGAGATCTACTTGATTGCGTGGAGAGAAGCTCGATCATTGGATGCGCATCACACGACTGACGAGCCTCCAGCCACTAAGACTCATGATCAACTAACTGAGAAGTTGGCCGATCTTGAATCGCGTCAATCAGTCACCATGCTTAGAGAGGCGTGCACCCCAAGTGATCAGATGGTTTCTCACTTAGCCGATCCCCTGGCAACGTGCAACCAGCTGGTTCAAGATCATGGGGCCATGATCGCTCGCAAGAATGCACCTCAGTTCGCACCTCGAATCGAAATCAAACGACTGACAATGCATCCAACAGCTTAAGATCGAGCCCTCGTACGATCTCGCGTGTGATTTCGCGTGATTGTGTGTGTACGGGACTCCCTCTCATCTGGCACATAGGATTGCACTGCGTATCTACGCACATCGCCGTTCAAATCTCATCCGACAGCCCAATTTCATCTGTGCATCTCTTTGTGGATTAAATCTGCCTTGCGGGTTTTGAACTCGCGTCGTCGATGTGAGAGTCGTGCTCTTCACCAATGAGTTGTGGCTGCAGATGGTCCTGCGGACAGTCTTATGCTCACCCGCTCATGGCCATTAGATCTTCATCCAACGGTCGAGATCATTCATCAATTGAGCCTTCAAAGGTCGAGCAGAGGCACCTTGGTGGGTTTGGATGGTCGGGACGGTGCCACGTGGTGCCATCCTGACCATCCATCTACACATGCTTATAGGTGATGCCACGGATGTCGGATTGGACCAATTCTCATGTTATTGGGCTACGATCATCAATCCAAACCCATCCGTGCGGTTGGATTTGTCATATGGAATTTCGATTTTCATCACCTTACCCCTTGACCTCAGATTTTCCTAGGACCCCATATGATGCTACAAAGGTCCGATCGGGGCAATCTCGGAGGCATTGAACTCCGATCGCCACCTTGATCAAATCTGTACGATTGGATCTTCAATCCAAGGTTCTGATAAATATCGCCCTATCTCCTGACCATTAAAAGGGTAAATTAACATAAAATTTGTGCAAACTAATCTAAATACAGAATGATGTATGCTATGCAATTTTATAATGTTGAATATAATTAGACGTTAAGAGCACGCATAAATAGACAGTTTATGTGACATAAATGTGTCTAGATCACACCCTCATGCCTATCTTTTATTAGTCCCTAGAAAAACTACATGCTATTTATAAAAGAATTGGAATCAAATTAGTTGGACAATAGTTATTTCTCAACATTAAGAAATTTCTACTAAAGACCTGAACTATAAAGACTCAACAGTACCCGGGTATTTGCCAAAATGCAAGCCACCTAAGCCCTTACCTTATTCAAAAGCAAGTACATCTTTTTCTTTTTTTTCTTTTCTAATTTTTTGATTTTTGAGGTAAGAGTTTCGGAGCAGCTTTCTACGACTACCCAACCCACCCAAGACTCAAAAAGAACTCTAAGTTCTAAGCATCTTTCTTTCATTGTGATAAACTCACTGATCGGCAATCAAAATGGACTTCAGGTTTCTACGAATTCTAGGTGACCCTAATGAAAAGAAATTCTGTGTAAAGGTGTAACTATCCAACAAGTAGCTTTCTCTATACTTTTTATTTTTATGGGGTCAACACAAGGGAAACCCAATGTATGTCTCCCCGATTTATTCTACTTCCCCACTTCTTCCTAAGTGTTTAGGAATTAAACATGTATTTCATGAGTTGGGTTCTAAACAACCAGACAATGGGCTATTACCCACGGCAGCTTGCTAGCCATACTCATGCAGTAAAGTATGGCTTTTTTTTCTTCTTGTGTGTTTTAATATTTTTCTATATTTTTCATTTTTTGTTAAGTAGATGGCTTCCCTAATCTAAGATTTACCTAAAAGCAGCAAAAAGAGAATGGTTGTGTGGCTGGGCTTTTGACAACCGACCAATGGGTTGTTACCCACGACAACTTGTCAGGTATACCACCCTAGAAAGTTCATTAGCTATCCAATTTCCATTAAAATCACTGAAAAGTGAGTCAATGCAAATAATGTATAGATGCTTAGACTATAAGTTCCCTCAAATCAAAGGCCAAGTTGATAAGTCGTGTACTTATCACCCCAACTTAATTAACCAATTAAAAATGAATTCAAAATGGTGAAGACTCGAGAAACAAGTCCACATTTTAGTGGACACGCAGGTTGATTAAGCCTAAAGATCGCAAGGGTGTAAGTATTTAGGTCCTATCGTATCATTCCCTAAAGTTTAAAAACTCTAACGCCCAAGTTCTCTTTTCCTAAATCATGTTTTTTTGTAAAACTAAAGAGAAAATAAAAAGAATCTACGAATCTAACAAAATAATTCAGATAATGATATCCACCCCCATGTCTATCTAATGCAATGACCTCATTGAAAATAAAAGGCATCAGCAAGGGTAGAATGGGAAAAATATCATCTGCATTCTGTGATGCTCTGGTCAGTTCTGAGTCAGACTGTACAAATGCTGAGTTTAATGCCATCAGCTAGGCGGAGTCTAGCCAAAGAAGTCAGATCAAGGTCAAAGCAACCTTGTCTGAGACGAGTTCTGGAATAACGCGATCAACATAAGGTTTCAGACATTCGTTGACCTTGAAAGAATTACCCGTCTTTACGTCAAAAATCTCAACGGTCCCGTTTGGGAATATCCGATCAATGAAGAACGGGCCATTCCACTTAGACCTAAGCTTGTCGAGAATCAAAGAGCTAAACCTTCTTATTCGGCTCAAAGCTCTTGCGGAATATCAACTAGTCATGAAGAGCTTTGGTCCTAGCCTTATAGATCTTAGCATTCTCATATGTATCATTTCTAAGCTCCTCCAACTCAGATAGCTGGAGCTTCCTGGTCTTTCTGGCTAAACTTAAGTCAAAGTTGCATTTCTTAATTACCTAGAATGCTCAATGTTTAATCTCTATGGGTAAATGGCATGCTTTACCATACACCAAATAAAACAGTGACATGTCGATAGGCATTTTGTACGTCATATGGTAGGCACAAAGAGCGTCATCAAGCTTTTGAGTCCAGTCATTCTTATCAGGCCAAATCATTTTCTGTAGGATGTTCTTAATCTTTCGATTGGAGCTCTCGGCCTGTCTGTTTGTCTAGGGGTGGTAAGGTGTGGAAATTTTGTGATTCACCTCGCAAAACTAGGCATTAGTGAAATGGGTACCACCATCGCTGATGATAGCCCTTAGGATCCCGAATCGACTAAAGATATTCTTCTTGACAAAATCAATGACAACATTGTGGTCATTGGTTCAGGCAGGTATAGCCTCAATCCACTTGGACATGTAGTCAACAATTACGAGAATATACTGATGTCCAAATGAAGGAAGGGTCCCATGAAATCAATGCCCCAAACATCAAAGATTTCAACAGGAAGAATCGAGTTTAGAGGCATCATGTCCCTCTTGGCTATGCTCTCGAGTGCCTGGCATCAAGAACACGACCTCGAGAACTCCTGGGCATCCTTGAATAAAGACAGCCAATAAAATCCAAATTGTGAAATCTTTGCAGCCGTCTTTTTCCCGAAGAAATGTCCTCCACACGCAGATGCATGGCAGAACTCAAGTATGCTTTGGAACTCATTCTCCGGAACACATCGGCGAATAATTTGATCAGAGTCGATGCAGTATAGTTCAAGGCCATCCCAAAGGTAATATCTATCCTCGGATATAAGTCTACCCCATTGTTGCTTGGTCTAATCCTAGGGGATTTGACCAACGACCAAATAATTCTCCATGTCAGCAAACCAAAGGGTTTTGACACCTAAAACTGCAAGAATAGACTCGTCCAAAAAGTGTCAGTAATCGGAATATCTGGATGAGAAGAATCAATTAGGAGTCTCAAAAGATGATTCGCCACCACATTTTGTGCCCTGGTTTGTCTTTAATTTCAAGATCGAATTCTTGAAGTAAAAGAATCCATCGGATGAGCCAGGGTTTGGCATCCTTTTTGGCCAAGAGATGTCTCAGGGTCGAGTGGTCGGTATAAAAGATGACATGAGATCCAAAGAGATAAGACTTGAATTTTTCCAATGCAAATACTACAGCTAGCAATTCCTTTTCTGTAACATGTAGTTCCTCTGTGCCTCATCTAGGGTTTTGTTAGCGTAGTAAATGACAGAGGGCTTTCTGTCAATTTTCTGACCCAAAACAGCCTGACCACGTAATCAGAAGCATTGGTCATGATCTCAAATGGAGTTGTCTAGACCGGTGGTTGCAGCATCGAAGCACAAGTGACTGTTGTTTTGAGTAAATAAAATGCTTTGTGGCATGATTCATCAAATTCGAACAGTGTGTTTTTGGCCAGAAGGTTGCTCAAAGCCCGAACAACCTTAGAAAAGTCCTTGATGAACCTCCTATAAAATCACACATGACCAAGGAATGATCGGATTTATTTAACAAATGTGGGAGGAGGAAATTTGGAGATAGCATCCACCTTAGCTCGATCAACCTTAATTCTCTGCTCAAAGATTACATGACCCAAGACGATGCCTTCCTGTGTCATGAAGTGACTCTTCTCCCAACTAAGGACCAACCGTGTTTCGATGCATCTCCTAAGGATCAATTTCAGATTAACCAGGCAAGACTCAAATGAACCTCCGAAAATGGATAAATTGCCCATGAATACTTCTATACAATCTCCCACCATGTCAAAAAAGATGGCTAGCATGCCCTCTGAAAAGTCACAGGTGCATTGCAAAGTAAAAATGGCATTCTACATAATGCAAAGGTTCCATAAGGACATGTGAAAGTTGTCTTTTTCTAGTCATCAGGATGGGTAGGAACTTGGTTATATCCCGAATAACCATCTAGGAAGCAGAAATACTTTTTTCCAGCTAATCTTTCAAGAATTTTGTTGATGAAGGGCAGAGGAAAATAATCCTTTTTCATGGTTGTGTTCAACTTCCTGTAATCAATATAGACTCTCAAAGAGGAAGCTGAACGAGTCATGATAGATTCTCCTTTCTCATTAGTCACAATGCTAATCCTGACTTTCTTGGAAACAATTTACACGGGACTAACCGAGGGACAATCCAAGATCGAGTAAATGATTCCTGCATCAAGCCACTTAATGATTTCTTTCTTGACCACTTCTCGCATATTGGGGTTCAGTTTCCTCTACATCTGGTGAGAAGGGTGGGATCCATCTTCCATAAAAATCTGATTACAATAAGATGGCTCAATCCCCCTAAGGTCATGGATGGTCCAACCAATTGCCTCCTTATGTGCTTTTAAGACCTTAATCAGTTTCATCTCTTGCTCCTTAGCCAATTTAACACTAATAATCACAAGTAGCATTTTCTTAGGTCCTAAAAATTCATATTTCAGACTGTCGAGCAATGATTTCAGTTCAAGCTGGAGCAAGCTCAGGATGAAGGGTAAGGAGGATGCTGATGAAGATTCATCAGGACGGTCTAATGGAAGAGGTTGGGAGTCAACAAAATCAGAAATCTCTTCAGGGTGTGGCAAGTCTACCACAGAGGGTTGTGGGTTAGGTTCATTGGTGCGGGAGGAATTCTCAAGACTGGTAACAGGCATACAAGTCTTAAGATTCAGATCATCATCCTCGAGTTCCACAATATATCCACAATCCTCAAATTTATTAATCGCCTTAAAATATCGAGTTCAAGTTTTCTATCTCCAAAGGCGATTTCCATACTATTGCTTTCACAATTGATGTTGGCCTTAGCGGTAGCCAGGAACGGATGCCCCAGAATGATGGGTGTGTTCCTTAAATCTTCAGGTACATCCATGTCAAGAGCAAAGAAATCAACAGGAAAATAGAAGTCCTTAACCTTAACGATAACATCCTCAATACTGCCTTTCGGGTTCGTGACCGAACGGTTTGCTAACTACAACGTTACTGAGGTTGGCCTAAGTTCACTTAATCCAAACTTTTCATACAAAGAAGTTGGACTTAGGTTTGTGGATGCACCAACATCTAAGAGTGCCCTGTCAAAGGTGTAATCCCCGATAACACATGAAATCAAAGGAGCACTCGAATCTCTCTTCTTCTTAGGAAGGTGATGCAAGATAACAAAACTATCTTGCTCAAATAGTATCACCTTCCACAAGGTTGATTCTTTCTGCTTACACTTCTGAGTGCATAAATCCTTCAAGAATTTAGCATAAGCTAGAATATGCTTAATAGCATCGAGGAGCAGAATATTGATTTCGACATTCTTCAATATATTCAAGAGCTCCTCATTGTTATCAACAAGGTTCTTCTTCTTGGATTTTAGCAAGGCTTCAAGAAATGGGACATAAGAAAAATCATTGGATTTAGGGTCCTGAGCCTTGGTTTCTTCTTCAATTTTCTCCTTTCCTTTCTCAAGCTCACCAGGGTTTGATTGACTAGAAGATGGTAGTTCAGGATCTTGGGTTTGCCTTCCACTCCTCAAGGTAATGGAGTTTGCAGAAGCAAACAGGTTTAGGTCTTCGAGAGGGTTAGGAAAGATCAGAGGGGCTTGATTAGCAAGATATCCAGGTTTGGATGAATCAAAAGGACCTTACTCAACCACCTGAGCATGTGCGTGCGAGTCCCTCTAATTCTCGTACCCTTGAGCTTGACTGCCCTGATTTTGTACATTACGAGGGTTGGGTACAAGTTGAGATGACAGAGATCCGGGTAGACAAGTATTAGCAATGAGCCCGGATTGCAAGTTGTCTAGCGAGATTTTCATTTGTTACATAAGCTGGAGCATGGATCCTTACATTTCCACCATCTGACGGTTCAAATCAGCCTGCCCTACGGGTTGATGGGCATTCCATGTTGGCTGATTAACCTGATTAGGGGCAGCTGAGTGTATACATGACCCTGACCCATTGGTCTTTGTGATGCATAGTTGCTGGGTCAAATTTGGGTCTGCTGCCCAACATTTTTCCAGGAGAAGTTAGGGTGGTTTCCCCAACACAAATTATAGGAGTTTGAATATGGATTGGACCTAATATTCTCCTGTACAGCGTGCACATCCTCATAGGGCGAGGATGGTGAGAAAGGAGAGGGATCAAAGAAACTGGGATCAAAGACCCCAATTTGGAACTTGTGGGGTTCCGAATAATGCTGGCTCACAGGTTGGGCTGCTTCCAATTGATTTACAAACTCCCGTCCAGTAGGAGCTCGTAAAGAATGGAACCGTGAATTCTGGGATTGAGTGGATCTAGAAGTATTTGCAGAGTTTCCATCCATCCACTCTTCCATTCTTTTTGTAACCAGGTCCACTTTATCAAGTTTGTTACAAATCAGTTTCATATTGAATGAATGAGTCATGGACCTCATTAACATTCGATCTAGGTTGCTGGGACCGGTTGAAAGTGTCCATGGAGGCATGATTGATAAACTTTTCACTCATTTCCTCAAATAAATCATGTGCACTATTTACATCCTTGTTGAGGAAATTGTCTCCACAAGAAGCTTCCACGTGATTACGAAGTTACCCAATCAACTTGTGATAAAAGATATGCACGAGCTGCCATTTCGGCACCTTGTGGTGTGAACACTTCCGCAATAGATCCTGGAATCGCTACCAAGCACCATAAAGCGGTTCTCCCGGCCACTGGACGAAAGTAGTAATCGCCCGACGCAAGGCATTGGTACATCTGACTGGAAAGAATTTCTTTAGGAAGGCCGATTTAAGATCATTCCATGTAGCTATCGACCTTTCAATAGTCCGATACCAATGTGCGGCCTTATCCTTGAGAGAGTGAGGGAAAAGCCTCATGATCATCTGCTCCTCATCCAAGTTTCACGCTTTGGTGGTCTGGACCAAAGTGGTCAAGTCCTCCAAATGCTGAAACGGGTCTTCAAAGCCAAGCCCATGAAAATATTTCATCAGGCTTAACACCTGAGGCTTGATTTCTACATCACTGGCCAAAATCTAGATGCTGAGACGCTCTCCATAATTATAAGGATCATAAAAATTCTTCAACAGCTAAGCACCCTGACCATGCATTCACTGGAACCATGCTTGCATTTGCTACATTTATTCTAGCTGCCTTTGCAGAATCTCTTACGGATCCTGAGGCAGAGGAGGTGGTTGACCAGCCATAGGATCTATTAGATTAAAATTCAACCTATGCCTCCTTGAATGGTCTAATGGTCTTTCCAAATGGAGATTCAATGACATGCTTCCAAGCATAAACTAGGAAGGGGTCGGAAGGACTGGAGAATAGAACTCTGCAGCACAACAATATAAGCCTATCCTTAAGTTAGGTAGCCTAAGGACCTATGCTCCAAGATAAATTCAAACTACAACATGAATTTTGTGTTGTCCTTAATCTAAAAGCTGGTTAAGTTGGGCTGGTGAAGCAGGGGGAGAATGTCACAAAGGCTGCTAATTATGTCAAACCCCTACCTGCCTAAGTCGTTTAACAATCAAGCCCCCCAACTTACACCTTCTGAAAAAGTGGACGTCACAAATTCACACCACAATATGAGAAATATCCTGAAACGGACTGGTGAGTCCTAGGGCCAACGTCTACTTGATTTTAGATTAGGCCTGGGACAATAGTGATTTTGAAATGTAATAGGCTCTTAAAATGAGATTTTTCATACTCAATCAGTAACCCGATCTTTGGAACCGATACATGCAAACGAACACATAATCGAATAGAAATCAGACTAGGTAACCACTTGTGTGCCCAATTCAGTGGTGCATCAGGCCAATTACTTGAGTTGTTTGGGCTACACCACTTCATCTACAAATAACTCATCAAGTAGCTTGCTCATTAGGGTTAACATTAAAGGTCAGTACCAGGCACTCCATCTTATTTTGATTTCAAAGGAAAACATCTTCACATGTGTTTACAAATCCTGTTGTGCCTCCTAAACTTGATTGAATCAACCTTAATTTAAACCCTAAAAGCTACTTAAGCAAGATTTGAACTCTAAAATCTACTCATCCAAATAATCTTGCTAACCCTGATTGTGCACTCACACATCTCAATCAATCATTAAGGGCACAACCCATTTTAAGAGCCCATCACATTTTAAAATCACTACTATTCCAAGCCTAATCTAAAATCAAGTAGACATTGGCCCTAGTACTCACCAGTCCATTTCAGGATATTTCTCACACTGTGGTGCAAATTTGTGTTGTCCTTAATCCAGAAGCTGGTTAAGTTGGGCTAGCGAACAAGGGAGATCATGCCCCAAAGCCCACTAATTATGCCAAACCCTTACCTGCTTAAGTTGTTTGACAACCAGGCCCCCCAACTTAGCATCTTCTGGAGAAAGCAGACATCACAAATTCGCACCACAGTATGAGAAATATCTTGAAATGGACTGGTGGGTCCTAGGGCCAACGTCTACTTGATTTTAGATTAGGCCTAGGATAGTAGTGCTTTTGAAATATGATGAACTCTTAAAATGAGTTTTGTCCTTAACGATTGATTGAGATGTGTGAGTGAGTGCAAAACCAAGGTTTTCAAGTAAGATTATTTGGATGAGTGGATTTTAGAGTTCAAATCTTGCTTAAGTAGCTTTTTGGGTTTAAATTAAGGTTGATTCAATCAAGTTCAGGAGGCACACTAGGATTTACAAACACGAGTGAAGATGCTTTCCTTTGAAATCAAAATAAGATGGAGTACCTGGTACTAACCTTAAATGTTAACCCTAATGAGAAACCTACTTAATGAGTTGATTTTAGATGAAGTCGTGCATCCCAAACAACTCAAACAATTGACCTGATGCACCACTGAAGTAGGCACATAAGTGGTTACCTAGTCTGATTTATACTCGATTATGTGTTCGATTGCGTGTACTGACTCCAAAGATTGGGTAACCGATTTAGTATGAAAAATCAGAAAAGGTTATGTACCTCTGTGGGATTTTTTTTAGATTCTTTTCTATATGGAGGGTGAGGTGAGTGGAGGTGACAACCAAACTAAGCCTAGGGTTTACGAGAGTACCTAGGTTAATTAGGATTTGAATTAGGGTGATGAAATGAAATCTATGGAGGGGGAAAGAATGGGAAAATACTTACAGTTGTCTTCAACTACACTTTACTCCTTTCTACCGTTTGAAGATTCCTTGTTGACGTACCTGCAAGATAATAGAAAAGAAATAAAAGATAGGTTAGAGAGCAAATAAGTGCGAGGAGTATGGAAAAATAATCGAGATCTGTTACCTCCCCGGCAACGGCACCAAAATGATGAACAGAATTTTGTACGCTAAAAGATTTGGTTTGAAACACGTCATTGTAGTGCGTAAAAATCCGTTAATTAGATAATACCTAAACTCAAAGTGAGTCCCGAGTCGAACACAGGGAGGCTACGTCAATTTTAAATCCTCAATTATATTTTTTTATAATTTTTGTTTATAAAAAAGATATTCGCAATGCTTATAAATTGCTAATCTACTTGTAATATAAATAATAGATCTAGAGAGAGAGATAGAACAACTTTTTATAACTAAGATAATGTCATTACAACTAATTACTGCATCTAGAAAGCTGGAAATCTATTCTAGAAAATGATAAAAAGATAACGAAATGAGAAGTTATTCTCCTCGATGGCTGCTTGGAAGATGAGCCAAACGGGCAACACTCGAAAGAAGGAGAGCGAAGACGGAGGGCAAACCTAGAAGAACCGGGGATGAGGCAGGACGTCGACGTCGTGGGATGTACTTCCGGAACAAGGGTGAGAGAACGACTAGCGAGAGCTCTGCGAAGGGGGTGAGAAGTGGAAAATTTTGATTTTTAACTCTAGTGAAGCTTCTCGTAGCTTAAGAGCACTAGAGCGAGCTTTAGAACTTGAGTTCTTAACTCTTAGAGAGGGAGAGAGGTGAAGGGATGATCCAAATGGAGGGAATGTGGTCTCTTTGTATAGGCTTTTTGAGAGGGTTAAAATGGTCATTTTGGGTCATAGAATCATGTGTTCATGGCCCATGCTTCCCGCTTCCACATCCGCACGTCTAAAAAGCACGACTTGCACAACATACAGGATCACACTTCAAGCCTCTATCGGACGGCTGATAAGAGCTGCAGACGTCTCATCTCACGCTGGGACTTCTCGTATGTTGAGATTGGTCACCGTTGGATGGCCATCACATGGCTGACCACACAAGCGAGAGGCGTTACTGAGATCTACTTGATCACGTGGAAAAGAAGCTCGATCGTTGGATGTGCATCGCACACCTGATGAGCCTCTAGCCATTGAGACTCATGACCAACTAAGTGAGAAGTTGGCTGGTCATGCATCGTGCCAACCGGTCACCATGCTCAAAGGCGAGCACCCCAGGTAACCGATTGATTTCTCACTTAGCCGGTCACCCGACGACGTGCAGCAGGCTGGTTCGAGATCATGGGGCCACGATCGCTGGCAAGAACGTGCCTCAGATCGCACCTCGGATAAAACTCAAACGGCTAACAATGCATTGGACGGCTTAAGATCATGCCCACATACGATCTCGCATGTGATTTTGCGTGATCATGCCTGTACGGGACTCCCTCCCATCTAGCGCACAGGAATTGTTACGAACGCGCGGCTTCAGACGTTTTTAAGACGTCTGGGAGGTGTCCCAGACGTCTGACCAGACGTCTGGAACCCCTTCCAGACGTCTGGGATTCGGTTATTTTCGGCACGCATGTTTCGTCTGCGCGCCTGAGCGCGCAGACCTGCGAGCGTCTCTCTCTCTCTCTTTTTCCCTCTCCCTCCTGCGCCTTCTATCCCGCTCTCTCTCCTCCTCGGGCGGCCTTAAAAGGCCTCGCCCTCCCCCTCACTCCCGTCACCTCTGCCCTTCCTCTTCTCCTTCCAGCCGGTGCGCGAGTGAGCAGTGGCAGCGACAGCCGCGGTGAGCATGGGAGGAGGTGCCGCACGTGGGAAGAGGCGCTCGGCTGTGAGGGCGAGCTCGCCGGGGCTGCTAGGGCCGGCCGGCAGGGGAAGCAGCGGACGCGGGGTGACGCGGGAGGCCTGCTACGGCTTGAGCAGCAGGCGGACGAGTCGTGGCACGGGCGAGCGTCGCGAGCGGAGGGCGAGTCGGGCCCTGATTCTGGAATTTTCTCCAGAATTAGACGTCTGGGATAACAACCAAACGGCGGGGAGGACGTCTGGAGCACTGTCCAGACATCTGAAAGGTGAGTTATTCCATCTTTCTTCCTCTTCTTCGACTGACCATACTAAGAGAGAGAAGAAATGGGTACGTGCAGGTTCTGAGATTCGCATCCAACGTGAATCAAACGTCTGGATGCAGTGCCAGACGACGGGAACGACTTCCAGACGTCCGGGGTGACCATCGGACGTCTGGGAACTAGGCCAGATGCCCCCGCAGGCTTCTGGATGTCTGAGAGACCACGCAGAGCAAAGGTAACCTCTGATCCACTTTTTAAGACGTCTGGAAGAGGTTCCAGACGTCTGATTTTGCACTGTTTCGTCGTTTTCGACCCGTTTAGGGCCCGTTCGGAGTCCGTTTTCCGCATTTCAAGTTGCATGCTTTTCGAAATTTCATCCTCTACCCGTCTACAGTAGTTGTATACTATTTTGAGAAACTCCTTGTGTTTAATCCTTGTGATAGGACCCTGTTCCGTTGCAGTCTTGAGGGTTGCGGAGGCACATGGGATTCCCGACCACGCCCCCAGTACTCCTGTTGTAATCGATAGAGTGGCTTTTAAGTTTATTAGTATAATCTGTTAATTATGGAACCATAAATAGAACTTAGGACATTGCATGAATCCTAGGAATGAGAAACTAGAGTGAATGGTAGATCCTAGGGTGTTGCATAAATCCTAGGGCTGGAAAACTAGATTGTATGATAGATCCTAGGGTATGGCATGAATCCTAGGATGGGAAGAACTAGTGGAATATATGAATACTGCAGTCTTGGAAAATGTGGAAAGGAAATAATAGCTACCTGTAAATTGGTTTAACAGCTGCCTGTTATGAATAAATGAGCATGTCTGGGAATATGTGATGTATGAATGTGAAACTGGGAAGGTGAAATCAGAATGTGCTCTGTTAAAAGAACTGGAACCCTACGGGGAATTAGGAGTGGAACTCTTGGAAAGAGAAAGGAATGGAACTGAGAAAGAAAGACGTGGTAGTGTGCTGTCTCTTGGGTACGTAGTACCAAGGGAAGTACCTATACCTGTTTAGTGCAGAGCGGAGCCAGCCGCCCCAGGGACCTAGGGTTAGAACTGGCCACTTTGTACCGACTTGCTGGCCCTCGTGTACGTAGTACCGAGGAGAGCTACTAGTGTAGGGAGGTACTAGCTACCCCACGGGCCCCGGGGTTCTGCTGGCCTCCTACACCGACTTGTTAGGCCCACTGGGAAAACCAGGGTAGTCAGGCGAGGGTGCGCGGACTGTGGAGGGGTTGGACCCCTGTTATTGAGAGGGCTTTGCCCTGTACTGGTTCCGTGCTGTGCTTTGGGCGCACCCGTTAACAGAAACGACTGACCGCGTGCCAGTGCGGGTTAGCTACCTGTGCATTTATCGCGCGTGCCGTAGTCATCGTTACGCCTGTCCGTGATCTTGGGGTGGTTGACTGAGAGTAGGATCACCACGGGGGACTCTCCCGGCCAGGAGAGCACCACGTGCTACTTCTACTGTTCGGAAAAGGCTGCAATCAAGATCGTTCCCACGAGGAACATTCGAGATCAAGTGAAGGATTTGAGAAATAGATAAATTTTGAGACAATAGAAAGACGTAAATAAAGGAAGAGAGAAAATTAAAATAGCTACTGTACACTTTACTGTTCTTTAGTTTAGCCGCCACTATACTCAGCGTTTTGCTGACGTATTACACTCGTTACTTTTCAGGACCAGGTGTTGAGCAACCAGGGTCAGCGGCTGCAGAGGACGCTGGGCCGAGTAGGGTCCAGTAGTGTTACCCCTGTTCTCTTGTACCTCTTTTTGGGTCCACTGTAGTGAGTAGTTCTTGTTACTGCTGTACTTTTCTTTACCTGCAGTTTCATATTATGTTATGAAAGTTGTTCTACTGTTGTGGTGGTATATACTGTAGTGGTTTCTTTCCTTACTGCTGTATTTTCTTACTGTTAGTTATATTCATGCTGAATGTGGTTTATTTTACTGCTCTTTTGGATACTTCCTCGTTGGACGACCAGGTCTTGGGATTTGTCGAGTCGGTCCGGTTCTCGTGTCTCGTAGGGACTCGGGAATCGGGTCGTTACAAGATGGTATCAGAGCAAGGTCGTCCCGAGAAGTGAATCAACTGACTGGAAAATAACCAATTCACATGTCTATAACTAGAGTAGCCACCACAACATATCTTTTGACATGAACTCTTAGACGTTTTCGTTAGGAACTATTCCGTACTGACGTATTGCGTTTGTTTTGCGTCTCCTTGTAGGAGATGCCTCGTCGTGGGACTGGCGAGACTGGCCGCAGGCGCGACCGAGGACGAGGTCGGCGAGGTGGGCTTGCCGTTGTCGACGTCTCGGTGGACCAGCCACCACTCCTGGGCATTCAGGCCCAGGACCTCGCCCTGCTAATACGGGACATTGTACGAGAGGAGCTCCACCCACCGCCCCGAGCGCCTCCTCCTGGGGTTGCAGAGGGGGAGTCCTCTGTGGGACCTCACAATAGACACGGCGTTACACACGGGGGAGGGGATGGGCCGCTGCCGCCCCCACCTTCCTCCGACACTTCTGTGCACAAGGCACCTTCGCCTGGAGATGCACCAACACCTCCACTACAGCGCCACTTCGAGCTTTTCGGACAGTTCCGGAAGCTGAAGCCCCCCTCCTTCAAGGGGGATGAGGACCCGACCAAGGCAGAGGACTGGCTTGAGCAGCTGGAGAAGATCTTCGACACCCTTTGCCCCCCGGTGGAGTGCCACGTGGCCTTTGCCACGTACCAGATGGAGAGTGCGGCACACAGGTGGTGGAGGGCGGTCCGGGGACAGGAGAGGGACGATCCGACCTAGGATCGGTTCGTCGCCCTCTTCTGCGAGCAGTACTTTCCCCAGACGTGGCAGGACCAGAGGAGGTGGGAGTTCCACACTCTCCGCCAAGGGACGATGACTGTGAGCGCGTACCGCACGTGTTTCTTAGAGCTGTCCCGCTTTGCAGCGACAGCAGTAGCCACAGAGGAGGAGCGCCTTTGGAGGTTCACCGAGGGGCTCCGGCCTGCGATCAGGGGGTATGTCAAAACCCTGAAGCTGACTACATTTTAGAGGGTGGTAGAGGAAGCTATGACTTATGAGGAGACCAACCCGTCCGCGCGAGACACTGACGGTGGGCGGAAGAGGCCCTTTCAGCCGGACTTTTCATAGGGCCGGCGAGAGAGGAGACACGTGGCGTCCACAGGAGAGCCGTCACGTTTTGCAGGGCCATCAGTGGCCTTTGGGGGCCCTCGACAGGGGCCAGTCGCCAGCACCTGACCCCCGCCCAGCCGACAGCAGGGACCCACTGAGGGCGGGAGTCGGGTTCACCTCTGTTACCAGTGTGGCCAGCCGGGCCACATCAGGAGGGACTGCCCGTCTAGGGCAGCAGATACTCCCCGTGCAGAGCACTGGAGGGCGCGCAGGAGGCCGCGGTTCCCAGGCGCGAGGAGGAGGACAGCAGTCACGAGGAGGGTACCGGCCAGCACCTGCCCGTCCGACGCAGAGTGTGGCTGCTTCGTCCACACCTAGAGCTGAGGGACGCATCAACGCCCTGACACACAGGGATGCTAGAGCTTCGGGCTCGGTAGTGGCAGGTATGGTTTCAGTTTCCGGCAGACCCGTTTACACACTTTTCGATTCCGACGCTACGCACTCGTTTGTCGCAGCCAGTTTCGCAGTTAGTTTGGGCCAGGATTATACGCTGTTAGAGAATCCGTTCGTAATCAGAGGTCCGAGTGGTCAGCTGTTTGTAGATGAGGAGGTGTACATGGATTGTGAGGTCAGCGTCAGGGGACATAGCCTGCCAGCTGACCTGATTATGATACAGATGGAGGACTTTGGAGTGATTCTGGGGATGGACGGCTGTCCACTTACCACGCCTTGGTAGACTGTTTTGAGAGGAAGATTGTCTTCTCCATGCCGGAGTTGCCTTCTTTCGAGTTTCACGGACAGCCAGTGGACGGAGGCTTCAGGTGCATTTCGGCACTTCAGGCGGCGAGACTTTTGAGCCAGGGGTGTGAGGGCTTCCTAGCTTGTGTGGTGGCAGAGCCCAGCCCTATGGCAGACTTCCAGAGTATCTCGATGGTCAGAGAGTACCTGACGTGTTTCCAGACGACTTACCAGGACTACCGCCCGAGCGTGAGATCGAGTTTGAGATCTCACTAGTACCAGGGACCAGCCCCATCTCCACCGCGCCATACAGGATGGCACCACTTGAGCTACGAGAGCTCAAGTCTCAGTTGCAGGACCTTTTGGAGAAAGGTTTCGTGAGGCCCAGTGCGTCTCCCTGGGGAGCCCTGGTAATATTTGTGAAGAAGAAGGATGGTACCCTACGCCTTTGTGTGGACTATCGACAGCTGAATAGGGTCACCATCAAGAGCAGATATCCGCTGCCGAGGATCGAAGACTTGTTTGACCAATTGTGGGGTGCCACGGTGTTCTCCAAGATCGACTTGAGGTCGGGATACCACCAGTTGAGGATCAGGGAGACCGACGTCTCCAAGACAGCTTTCCACACCCGGTACGAACACTACGAGTTTTTGGTCATGCCATTTGGGCTGACCAATGCCCCCGCTGCTTTCATGGATCTGATGAACCGGGTGTTTAGACCGTACTTGGACCAGTTCGTGGTGGTTTTCATAGATGATGTACTCATCTATTCTAGAGATCAGACGCAGCACGGACAGCACATGCGGATGGTTCTGGACACTCTGAGACGACGTAGGCTGTACACCAAATACAACAAGTGCGAGTTCTGGTTGAGGGAGGTGACCTTCTTAGGTCATGTGATCTCTGGAGACGACTTGGCGGTGGACCTAGCCAAGGTCGAGGCAGTACTCAGGTGGGAGAGACCGCGTTCAGTCACTGAGATTCGCAGTTTCCTGGGACTGGCAGGCTACTACAGACGATTCATCAGAGGTTTTTCACAGATTGCGCGTCCTATGACACAGTTGACCCGGAAGGACGTGCCCTTCGCTTGGACAGACGCCTGTGAGGCATGTTTTCTGGAGCTGAAGGAGAGGTTGACCTCGACTCCCGTGCTCACCATCCCTGACAGTAGTGGCGGGTTCGTTGTGTACACAGACGCCTCCTTGCAGGGGTTAAGAGGTGTGTTCATGCAGAGGGGTCACGTTGTCGCTTACGCTTCGCAGCAACTGAAGTCCCATGAGCATACCTACCCTACCCACGACCTAGAGTTGGCAGCGGTTGTCTTCGCACTGAAGACCTGGAGGCACTACTTGTACGGTGAGACCTTCAAGATTTTCACAGATCACAAGAGCCTCAGATACCTTTTTGATCAGAAGGAGCTCAACATGAGACAGAGACGTTGGTTGGAGCTCCTGAAGGACTACGACTGCAGCATCTCCTACCACCTGAGAAAGGCCAATGTGGTGGCTGACGCCTTGAGCAGTAAGGCACCCGCACACTTGGCCAGTTTACAATTACAGAGTTGGAGCCTTTTGGAGGAGGTGGGCAGTTGGCGACCCCTGGAGTTACGGGGGCACTGTGGGGCAGTGACGGTGACACGACAGACTAGGCCAGAGCTGATAGACCGCATCATCACAGGACAGATGGCCGATCCGTACTTGCAATCCTTGTGCGACAGAGTACTGTCAGGAGACCCAGGGGACTTCTCTTTCACAGACCAGGTGCTGCGCCTGAGGGGACGGCTGTGCTTTCCCAGAGACGAGGAGCTGTTGAGAGAGCTCCTGATTGAGGCACACGGTTCCAGGTTCGCCATACATCCCGGAAACACGAAGATGTACCATGACTTGAGACGCGAGTTTTGGTGGAGGGGGATGAAGTGGGATGTGGGTGAATTCGTGCAGCAATGCTTAGTGTGCCAGCAGGTGAAAGCCGAGCATCAGAGGCCTGCAGGGCCGCTACAGCTGCTTCCAGTGCCAGAGTGGACGTGGGAGAGCATCACCATGGACTTGGTGGTGGGCTTACCTGTTACCCAGCAAGGGCACGACGCTGTCTGGGTAATTGTGGATAGACTGACGAAGACGGCACGATTCCTGCCGATCCGAGTCACTTTGGGACCAGCACAATTGGCAGAGAGGTACATCCGCGACGTGGTACGACTACACGGAGTTCCGCGGGAGATCATATCCGACCGGGATACCCGCTTTACGTCCCAGTTTTGGGCTGAGTTTCAGCAGGCCCTGGGGACGCGGTTGAGGTTTAGTACAGCTTACCACCCCCAGACGGACGGACAGTCCGAGCGCACGATACAGACACTTGAGGACCTTTTGCGTGCCTGTGTGCTGGACTGAAGGGGCTCTTGGGAGGAACACCTGCCCCTGGCGGAGTTTGCATACAACAACAGTTACCACTTAAGCATCGGCATGGCTCCCTACGAGGCTCTGTACGGACGGAGGTGTACGGCACCCTTGAGTTGGGTTGAGGTGGGGACCAAGTGGGAGGTTGGCCCCAGGTTGATCCGGCAGAGTCAAGAGGTAGTCGAGCAGGTCCATAGGCGACTCCACACTGTCAGGAGCAGACAGAAGAGCTACTCGGATCGGAGACGCAGAGAGGTGCAGTTCGAGGTTGGGGATCACGTCTTTCTTCGTGTTTCACCCATGAAGGGCCTGCAGCGATTTGGGGTGAGAGGGAAGCTCGCGCCGAGGTTTGTGGGGCCATTTGAGGTCCTGGAGCAGGTTGGACCCGTTGCTTACAGGCTTGCCCTCCCCCGCAGCTTTTTGGTGTGCACGACGTGTTCCACGTGTCCAACCTCAGGAAGTACGTAGCCGATCCCAGTCACGTACTGAGTCACGAGAGCGTCGAGGTGGGCGATGACCAGACCTACCCCGAGCGGCCAGTGCAGATTCTAGACCGAGCCGTCCGCAGTTTGAGACGAAAGCAAGTACCCCTGGTAAAGGTTTTGTGGAGGAGCCAGCGGTACGAGGAGGCTACCTGGGAGCCTGAGGCGGCAATGCGGGAGCGGTACCCGGAACTCTTCGTGGGTACGTCTTTTTGGACCGGCTTCGGTCCTCTTTGAGTTTGTTATGGTTATTTTGACGTCTTTCCCGCACCGTAGTTAGCGCAAGTTTCGGGGACGAAACTTCCTTTGAGTTTGTTATATTGTTACGAACGTGCGGCTTCATACGTTTTTAAGACGTCTGGGAGGTGTCCCAGACGTTTGGGATTCGGTTATTTTCGGCACGCGTGTTTTGTCTGCGCGCCTGAGCGCGCAGACCTGCGAGCATCTCTCTCTCGCTCTTTTTCCCTCTCCCTCCTGTGCCCTCTGTCCCGCTCTCTCTCCTCCTCGCGCGGCCTTAAAAGGCCACGCCCTCCCCCTCACTCTCGTCACCTCCGCCCTTCCTCTTCTCCTTCCAGTCGGTGCGCGAGAGCGAGCGCGAGTGAGCAGCGGCAGCGACAGCCGCGGTGAGCGTGGGAGGAGGTGCTGCGCGTCGGAAGAGGCGCTCGGCAGTGAGGGCGAGCTCGTCGGGGCTGCTAGGGCCGGCCGGCGGGGGAAGCAGCGGACGCGGGGTGACGCAGGAGGCCTGCTGCGGCTCGAGCAGCAGGCGGACGAGTCGCGGCGCGGGCGAGCGTCGCGAGCGGAGGGCGAGTCGCCCCTGATTCTGGAATTTTCTCCAGAATCAAACGTCTGGGATAACAACCAGACGGCAGGGAGGACGTCTGGAGGACTGTCCAGACGTCTGAAAGGTGAGTTATTCCGTCTTTCTTCCTCTTCTTCTACTGACCGTACCAAGAGAGAGAAGAAATGGGTACGCGCAGGTTCTGAGATTCGCATCCAACGCGAATCGGATGTCTGGCTGCAATGCCAGATGACGGGAACAACTTCCAGACGTCCGGGGTGACCATCAGACGTCTGGGAACTAGGCCAGACGCCCCCGCAAGCTTCTGGACATCTAAGAGACCACGCAAAGCAAAGGTAACCTCTGATCCACTTTTTAAGACGTCTGGAAGAGGTTCCAGACGTCTGATTTTGCACTGTTTCGTCGTTTTCGACCCGTTTAGGGCCCGTTCGGAGTCCGTTTTCCGCGTTTCGAATTGTGTGCTTTTCAAAATTTCATCCTCTACCCGTCTACAGTAGTTGTATACTGTTTTGAGAAACTCCTTGTGTTTGATCCTTGTGATAGGACCCTGTTCCGTTGCAGTCTCGGGGGTTGCGGAGGCACGCGGGATTCCCGACCACGCCCCCAGTACTCCTGTTGTAACCGGTAGAGTGGCTTTTAAGTTTATTAGTATAATCTATTAATTATGGAACCATAAATAGAACCTAGGACATTGCATGAATCCTAGGAATGAGAAACTAGAATGAATGGTAGATCCTAGGGTGTTGCATAAATCCTAGGGCTGGAAAACTAGATTGTATGATAGATCCTAGGGTATGGCATGAATCCTAGGATGGGAAGAACTAGTGGAGTATATGAATACTGCAGTCTTGGAAAATGTGGAAAGGAAATAATAGCTACCTGTAAATTGGTTTAACAGCTGCCTGTTATGAATAAATGAGCATGTCTGGGAATATGGGATGTATGAATGTGAAACTGGGAAGGTGAAATCGGAATGTGCTCAGTTAAAAGAACTAGAACCCTACGGGGAATTAGGAGTGGAACTCCTGGAAAGAGAAAGGAATGGAACTGAGAAAGAAAGACATGGTAGTGTGCTGTCTCTTGGGTACGTAGTACCAAGGGAAGTACCTATACCCGTTTAGTGCAGAGCGGAGCCAGCCGCCCCAGGGACCCGGGGTTAGGACTGGCCACTTTGTACCGACTTGCTGGCCCTCGTGTACGTAGTACCGAGGAGAGCTACTAGTGTAGGGAGGTACTAGCTACCCCACGGGCCCCGGGGTTCTGCTAGCCTCCTACACCGACTTGTTAGGCCCACTGGGCAAACCAGGGTAGTCAGGCGAGGGTGCGCGGACTGTGGAGGGGCAAGGCCCCTGTTTGGTTACTGTGGAGGGGTTGGACTCCTGTTATTGAGAGGGCTCTGCCCTGTACTGGTTCCGTGCTGTGCTTTGGGCACACCCATTAACGGAAACGACTGACCGCGTGCCAGTGCGAGTTAGCTACCTGTGCATTTATCGCGCGTGCCGTAGTCACCGTTATGCCTGTCCGTGACCTTGGGGTGGTTGACTGAGAGTAGGATCACCACGGGGGACTCTCTCGGCCAGGAGAGCACCACGTGCTACTTCTACTATTCGGAAAAGACTGCAATCAAGATCGTTCCCACGAGGAACATTCGAGATCAAGTGAAGGATCTGAGAAATAGATAAATTTTGAGACAATAGAAAGACGTCAATAAAGGAAGAAAGAAAATTAAAACAGCTACTATACACTTTACTGTTCTTTAGTTTAGCCGCTACTCTACTCAGTGTTTTGCTGACGTGTTACACTCGTTACTTTTCAGGACCAAGTGTTGAGCAGCCAGGGTCAGCGGCTGCAGAGGACATTGGGCAGAGTAGGGTCCAGTAGTGTTACCCCTGTTCTCTTGTACCTCTTTTTGGGTCCACTGTAGTGAGTAGTTCTTGTTACCGCTGTACTTTTCTTTACCTACAGTTTCATATTATGTTACGAATGTTGTTCTACTGTTGTGGTGGTATATACTGTAGTGGTTTCTTTCCTTACTGCTGTATTTTCCTACTGTTAGTTATATTCATGCTGAATGTGGTTTATTTTACTGCTCTTTTGGTTACTTCCTCGTTGGGCGACCAGTTCTTGGGATTAGTCGAGTTGGTCCGGTTCTCGTGTCTCGTAGGGACTCGGGAATCGGGTCGTTACAGGAATGCACTGCATCTCCGCCCCCATCATCATTGGAATCGCATCTGATAGCTCAATTTCATCAGCACACCTCTTTGTGGGTTAAATACGACTCGTAGGTTTCGCACTCACATCTTTGATGTGAAAGTCGTGCTCTTCACCAATGAGCTATGGTTGCGGATGGTCATGCGAACGGTCTTGTGCTCATCCTCTCATGGTCGTTGGATCTTCATCCAACGGCCATGATCATTCATCAATTGAGCCTTCAGAGGTCGAGCGGAGGCACCTTAGTGGGTTTGGATGGTTAGGATGGCACCACGTCGCGTTATCCTAACCGTCCATCCTTACATGCTCGTAGGTGGTGCCACGGATGTCGGATTGAACCGATTCTCACGTCATTGGGCTACGATCATCAATCCGAGCCCATCCATGCCATTGGATTTGTCATCTAGAGTTTGGATTTTCACCACCTTGCCCCTTGACCTCAAATCTTCCTCAAACTTTATATGATGCTACGGAGGTCCGATCAGGGCGATCTCAGAAGCGTTGAACTCCGATGTCACCCTGATCAAATCCATTCAATTAGATCTTCAATCCAAGGTCCCGATAAATATCACCCTACCTCCTGGACATAAAAAGGGTAAACTAACCTAAAATTTGTACAAATTAATCTAAATGCAAAATGATGCATGCTACACAATATTTATAGTATTGAATGAAATTATACGCCTAAGAGCATGCGTAAATAGACAGTTTATGTGACATAGATGTGTCTACATCAACCTAAACAAGGCTAAGGAGGATGGTAGAAGATGTGTGAGCTTATATAGAGCTCAACTATGCCTCAATCATGAGGAATTATCACTATTTCATCACGATTTGACTTAGCTTTCATCATGGATTTCTATAGCTTCGCTTCAGCACCTTACTTCATAAAGACGGCCAAGATCGTGTTCATTTGATGGAGGATCTCTTGGTTAACAATCCTTCCAAATTTGGAAGGATTTCGTTACAAGTTGATGGAGGAATCTTTGATTGAAGATCGTTGATGTTGGATTTAAGGATTTTGTTTAAACGAAGGCAGCGAAGGCTTAATTGTGAAGAAGATGACAAAAGGCTCCTAACTTTTGGATTTATTGCAAACTAGGTTAAGATGGACTCTGATTAGACCCAAGTTTTGGTGTTAACCTAATTTGAACCCAAGGAATCTAATAGTGAACTTGGATTTGAGTTTTGACTACATTTGACTAAGCAATTTGCACAGAAGCCCAAATTAAGGCAAAATCCCATCTGCAACTCTATTCTAAGTTAAAATGAGTTCGGATGGTCAAACCAAAGGTAGAAAACCTCTTAGAATATTTTTTATAAATTTTAGGAGATTTAAATGAATTTTATCCTAAACAGAACCTCTTCAATTTAAGCAGGTCTGAAATTAGGATTTTGGTGTGCTGTTTTGGTTCTCGGAATGCGTGAAACCCCATTTCTGTCTGTGTGGACCCTCTTTAGACTTTAATGCTCATTTGACCTTTAATTAACCCCTGGGTGATCCCGTGGTTACTCTATATTTATGGTGTGATGTTAAAGCAATAGAATTAACCCTATTTTAGTGTTCTCTCCTCAAGATGGATCTAAGTGGAATTACGGCTCTCCGACGATCATTCTGGAGCATTTGTCACTTGATGTCAACTAATTTAAGCTAGTTATAGTAGATGAAGGCGTTACCATCAGCCAATAGCATAACCCAAATGGAGATTTCCAAAATGGATGGGGCTCTCAACAGTAACTTGGAGGTCCGAGCATCTGAGCCGATCTTCAATCGAGTGATTGATGCAAAAAGGTTCGATCACTCGCCGGTCATCTCATCGGTCTTCTTGTCTTTTTCCTTAGTTTACTCTTTAGTCCTCCCAATTCGAGTTAACCATTCTTGAGCTTGTAGGTCCAATCTTTCATATTGTAATCTCCTTTGAAACCTAGAAAACAATATTCTAATTAATTTCTCGGTATCCAAGTTAGTTTGGATTCGGGCTTATTAATTGGTCTCCTTAATGGAGATCCTTTCTCAACATTTTGGCTAGTGCTAATTCCATTTAACAATTTATCTGATTTTTCTTTAAGACAAGTAAGATCATTTTCAATAAAACTCATCTTGCTTTTTAAGATAGAAATTTGAGATTTAAGCGATCTATTTTCTTCAATCAATTTAGCGTTATTCAAAATAAGATAATAACCTTATATTACAAGAGCATTCTTTTCAGCTTTAATGGAATCAATAGAAGCATTTAAATCTTGATTTTTAACAAGATTATCTACTTCACTTTTTAAGATGCTAGTTTCCTTTTTCAAATTTTTATTTTCTACTTTAATGATTTACTCAATTCTTATAGTTCTTCAAAAGCTTCTTGCAACTCATTAAATGAATTTACCTCTTTGTTATCATCTTCATCCTTGCTAAGATCTGCTAATGCCATGAAATATAAATCTAACTAGCTACTATAGGTAAAAGAAACTTCCCTTTGATGGAAATACATAGGCTAATGATGCAAAGTGAGTGATCTACGCAATGGCACGATGGCACTCTCATATTCGTAGATAAGAGAGCGAATGCATAGCTAGGATGGTGCTCTCAAGAAGTAGACAAAGGTTTGGAGAGCAAGATCTCTTCTCAAGATTATTTGGACAAAATATGATGTGGAAATAGTATTACAAGGTGTATTTGGCATAGAAAGCATGCTCCTCTATTTATAGAGATCCTAATAAGGCTTTGGAAGGCCTTGGAAGCCTCTTGTAGCCATTGGGAACAAGGCTCAAGAGTGTGGTCCAAAATCCCATAGAAATCAGGGTCATTTATGATTCTGACGGGGTTCTCAAACGTCTGGTTTTATGGTCAGACGTCTAGGTCATCATCTGATCTAAGGTTCGGTCGCCTGATCTAGGAAGGAGGGATCTTCTGGACGAAGTTGGATCAAGACGAACGTCTAAGATTCATTTTTAAGATATCTGAGACAATAATCAGATGTCTAATTCTAAGATGGATTAGTTCCTGTTTTAACAAGATCGAAACAGGGTTTTAGGATTAAGTTGCACAGATGATGGGTTGGACGTCTGGCAAGAAGTTTGGACATCTAAAAAAGTAATCCTCTGTGGGAATGGATTTCTCGAGAGGCTTAGCGGCTAAATCGTCTGACAAAAAGTGATTTGGGTCATATCTTCGCCTAACGTCTATTTATCAGACAGTTGGGATGATCTAGGAACATCTAAAAGTGTTATGGAATTAATTATAAGGTAATCTCCGATGATCATCTTCTGACAGTCAAATGGTCCTATTGTTGGATGTCTGTCATTAGCATCAAACGTCTTCTAAGATGTCTAGACTATGGGTTGGTCGTCTGATATCAACAGACAGAAAGTACAAAGTCCAGCCTAAATGTTTAGATGTCTAGATAAAAAGTCAAATGTCTTAAAGATCAACATCAGACGTCTAAAGTCCAGATTGGACATTTGATCGGGCTGTCTGAAGCCTATTTTGTTTTTCTGATCTATTTAAGTGTTTGTCTAAGTGTCTTAGTAAGGTGTAAGGTTTCCTATGACTAAGGTAGGGTTTTTTGGGCTCTTTACAAGAATCTAAAGAATAAAAATATAAAGTACAAGAGAAATAAATACAAGAATACAAAATACAAGAAAGAATATTTCTATCATATTCTTCATCACCTTCCTTCTTCAAGCTCCCACTCGAAGCAAAGCTCCTTCTCCTCCATCAAGCTCCTCCAATCCATCATGAACGTGAGGTAGAACTCTTTCACACTTGTATCCATTTGCATTTATCCTAAAACTTATAAACTCAAATGCAAATGTTAAATTACAAGCATTTTGTTATCATCAAAATTAACGATCGTGGTACTCTTGCACCAACATAAATCACCACCGCAACCACCTTCACCGAAGTCAGGTGGAGCTCCTCGACCACTTGCCTGAGGCCAGGGTCCTCTCCTTCACACGGCTAACCTTTGTCTTCACCGTCATCTTCGTCAAGGCCGAAAGCTATCCACTGGCCTTCTCCAAGCTTGAAAGCATCGCGAGAAGCTTCATGGCGCTACAAGGAAGCTTGCGACTTGCTGGCAGGGGTTTCTATGCTCTGAAGCACCTCAAACACCTCCACCGAGCTCCCCTTGCATCCTCCTTGACAAGGAAGCTTGCGACTTGCTGGCAGGGGTTGATCTGAAAGAACAAAAGATTTCTAGGGACCAAATTGCAAATTCAAAGGAGCCAAAATGCAATCAAATCAATATTTTCTAAATTTCCATAGACTAATGTGTATTATCTTTTGATTAATATTTGATTCATCTTGTTTATTATGTATTTAATGATTTCATTGCATTAACTTGTTCTTCAAATATTGCTTGAATTATTAGTGTTTGATCACAATAATTTTTGTCTTATTTAATTAAGCATTAAATGATTAGAGAGATTCCCAAATTGTTTTAATTGAATTACAAAGTTAACACCTCATTGTTGCAAGTCCCTTATTTGGAATCTTTTCTCTATGTTTTGAACTAGATTTTGTAGTAAAAAGTTTTAAATTAATCACAACTAGTTCCTGCGTTTAATTTTCGCGAAAATCTTGATAGTGATAAGTCACACATTTCTCTTGCTCCTAGGTAACAACCTCAAATTTCACTTGAAGAATTACAAATCTTAAAAGTTGATTTACGTTATTCAACTATATTATGTCGCATGTTTTATCAAACATATACTCACTGCTCATAAAAATCACGTAATTCGTACCGATTACCATGATAAGGATTTTTCATCATTATAGCAATTAATGCCTATCTTGTCGCTACTAAATGACAAGCTCAAACCTGCGATGATTGTCCATCACCTACAAAAGGTAATGCTTACATCGTACAATATTAAATCCCAAGATCATGACCTTAAAAGCCGACAAGAATCTCAAGCACCGACATGCCTATTTATCCTAATCTACTACTTAACTTATAATATATATAAGTTATATGCTTAGGTTATAATGTACAATAT